>OY728155.1:1318576837-1323576837 GCA_963277665.1 Viscum album | reverse complement strand
AATATAATATTATTTGAATTATGAAATATATATATTTGGTTTGTCTTGAGAAATATTCACATTGTTCGGTTTATTCCCTAAGGAAATTAATTTAAAAGAAATAAATTTCGGAATTTAGTTTTCAAAATTTTGATGAAAATATGCTATTTGGATTATTACAAATGGGAATGAAACATAGATATTATTTAAAATTAATAATTATGTTTTTGTATCTAAAATATGACAACATATACCTAGGAATTTAAAGGATTATTATGAATGGAAGTATATTGTGGAAAATAATTGGTTTTTCTTTTTGTTAATGTTTTTTCGGGATTTAAATAACATTAATATTCAATCCTTAAAATTAAAGTATATGTTATCTCAATAAATTTATAAAAAACAATACAATGAATAGGATACCAAGATTATTTCATTTAGAATTGGCCATAGAAGTGAATTTTAATGTGATGAGTTTAATCTATTTTTTCCAAATCATGGTATTAAACATATCTTATCTCCCCCTATAAGACCTCAATAAAAAAGTGTTTTTAAAAAAATAAATAAAAAATTGTATGAAATTTCTTGAATCATTTAATGTTAATATATCTTATCTAACAGTTTTTCGATTGTTGTAATTAATATGTATTTCTATATCATAAACATATCTATAATATGGCATATTTTTAATGAAAATTCCATATAAATTATAAAATAATAGAAACTCAAAAGATGGATAATTTAATATTATTTATAAAAGGGTTTATATAGAACACCATATAAAATATATTTAAAATTTATCAATTGTAGATAAAGGAATATTTCTTGGTTATTCTATCACTTAAATGGTACGTAGAGTTTTCAATAGAAATACATGATGTTTAGTGAATCAGTTCTTTTGAGTTTAAAAAAATTGATCCATTTACTCACAATAAAACTCACATTTATGACCTTGATGATCCTATATATAACCTAAAACTCAATGCTCATATTAAACTAAAATTTATGATTATATTAATCTTTTTCATACATAAACATGCCTTGAAATTTTGAAATAGAGGAAGTTATGAGTGTGTTTCCTAGATATAATAAACCCAAAAAAATTATCACAAAGAAACAATTATTGGCCATTTAAAAATGGGTTCTATAACTACAATAATTACTAGAAATATTTATGATTTTTTCAACTTTTATATCATATCTTGAATCATATTCAATTGAGTAATACTCAAATGGTATATGTGTTTTTGTATCTATATAAGAAGAAATAAAATAGTCTACTGGATAATTTTTTTTGGAAATTCAATGATAAAACCTTTTTATCCTATTACTATTACAAAAATTTGATTTTAAGAATTACTAATATGATAATGAAGCGATCAGATGAAATTAAGGTAAATTTTTATATATATGTTACTATAAAAAGAAGTTATATATTATTATGAGACCTTTTCTCTAGTATGAAGAATAGAATCCACTATAATTTTATTCCCTAGGAATATAATTCAAATATTAAAATTTTTCATAGGGATGTAAAATATTATTTTAAAAATAGTTTTAATTTCTTGGATGTTTATATTGATCAATATTCCCGTTTTCAAAACCCACTTTTTTCAAATAATTTTTTTAAACTTATCAATAATTTATATAATTTTAAATATGAAGCCTAATTTTGATTGAATGTATTGTGTATTTTCCATCATCAAATGGGTTTTTATAGAATTGGAGGATCCTAAAAAATTAAAGAAAACTAAAACTACAATAAATTTTATAATTCAAATATATGTCAATAACATGAATTTTAGATCAACTAAAAAATATTTATTTAATTATATTTCAAAACTCATGGAACAAAATTATTATGTGGGAATTATGGAAGACATTAATTTCATAACTATTTTCTAAATCTTTCGAAATTATTTTTGGATTCATAAAAACAAAAATAATGTGCATACATTGCATACATAAAGTGTTTATAATTGAAAAATATATGGAATATTCTACTCTTATGAATATTAATATTGAACTTGGTATAAATAAGTCTATGAAACAACAGAATATAATGTAATAATAAGGAATATTTAGGATAATATTATTTCTAAAATCTAGTAAACCAGACATTATGAATGTTGTATGTCGATGTTCTATATATTAAGTTAATACTATGGAATATCTTATTAATCATTTCAAATGGATTTTCGCTAAACTTATTTAATGAATAAAATTGGATGATTTACTCTTATAAGAAGAGCACATGAAAAGAACAAATTCATTTTCACTTTTTAATTATGTTCTTATAGTCATATTTTATGTGTTCAATATTATTTAAGTTATCACTTTCCATAAATATTCATTTTTATAACAAAAATGTGGGAGAATATAAGGGATAAACAAGTTAATATGATATTATTTGTTTTTATCTCAATTTGATAAAGTTTAGATGTAATTTTTTTATAAATATATAATACATTAAGTCTTAATTTTAAGAGTTTTATGATCATAAAAAGTGAATATTTTTATACTATGTCATTTTAATATATTTATAATCCAATATGCTCTCATGTATTATGTTTTTAGTATACACAATTCATTTTTTTCTAAAAATTATACAATAAGTGGACTTCAGGTTATTTTTTTGTTTAATAATGATTCATAATGGATTTATAATTTCAGGTTTATTTTGAGTATATAGATATGTGAAAAATATGAAACAATAAAGGATTAGTCATACATAATTATTTTTATCTGAAAATAATTAGTATGTGAGTATTTTTCAATGTAAAAAAAGTACATAACATATAATTAATCTTATAAATTTAGTGGAGATTATTAATTATTCGGAAATTTCATTTGCTTCCATGGTTTTAATATAAAATAGTTACTGTTAATTCATACCGTAGTTGAAGTATTTTGTTTTTATTTTTATATGTTGAAAATTTTAAATGTAAAATATGTTAGATAAGATATAGTTTGATTGTTATGGAGGGGATTCAACATATAAATGAATGTTATATAAAAATGAATATTTGAAGAATATTCTTATCAAATCTTGGAATGATTCTTAAAAAATAACAAATTATTTTAAATTATTATGTAAACATGATTCCATTTGATTTAATCTGACACAAAAGGAGGAAAAGTAACATTATTAAAATATAATTTTGGAAAATAGAATTTATTCTTACATATATTTCTATTTTCATGATTAATTATTATAGAAATACCATAATGAGTTTTTAATATATAGCACATATATTTTTATGAAATATTTTATGATGAAGAATAAAATTCCTTTATTTTAATATAATTAAAACCTAGATCTATTTTCATAGAATATTTTAATTTTTTTAATATATGAGATTATTACAATGTTGTTGTTAAACAAAACTGAAGTGATCTAATGATAATAACGATCATATGGTGAAGATTTATCAACTATAAAATAATTCCTTATCAATGGTATAATTTTAAGAGGAATTTGAATATGTATTTAAATTCTATTGTTTTTTGAAATAATATAGGAAATGGATATTAAAATCCAAATCATAACATAGTTATAAGAGTTGTTTATGGGATACAATTTCAGAAAGAGTTATGATGATTCATGATTTATAAAGAGAAATTTTTGGATGCTATTAACCAGATTTAATCTTATTTAAAAAATTATTACAATGATAACATGGATCATGGATTTATTTTAAATATTTTATTTTTTTGGATACTATATATATTTATCTAGGAAGTAATGATAGAAAATAAAATAGAAGATTTACTAAATGAAATATTGAAAAAGATATACACTTACATTTATTGTGTTTCTACTATGAATTTACCTATGTTTACATTCAAATATTTTTTTCCATATTAGTTGTGCTATTTAAAAAAATTAAAAAAATGTATTTTAATATCTTGAAGATACATCAAAATTTATTTCTCGAGGTTATAATTTAGAGAAAGAACTTTTCATTAAATTAGACTCATCATTAATTTGTTTCTGAATACTTCTTGGTTTTATTTAATTTATTTCAATTTCATCATATATTTTGATTTTCATTAAGTCTACACTTATTGTAATAAGTGTTTGAGTGATATTGAGGAAAATTATTCTAATGGAAATCAAAGTAAAATATTTTGTATCCTTATACACATCAAAGGCCAGATTCATTGAATTAACAGTGATATCCTAAGGAAAGGTATTTTAAATAAAACCACCAAACATTCATTGGGTATTAGTTGAGTGTACAACATGATGTTTCTTGTAAACCCTAATCTACTATAAAAATATCTTGATACCTTCTATTATTTTCATTTATTTCCATAATATATATAATTAAAATAAAAGGGACGTTGAAGTAAGATACTAATACATGTGTTTAAGTATATTTGATATACAAATGAAGATATTTTCTAATTCTCTAATTTAGAGACATTTTATTGTGAAGACGAATTATCATAAATATAATGATAATGAAAACTATCTTGTATCAACTATATCCCACTGTATATATCTATTTTATTATACTATATGAATTATTTTACTAAGTCTGGGAGTGAGAACAAGGGTAAAACTTTTTATGGAAAGCGTAAAAAATATATTATAATACTGTACACATTAAGTGTCATCTACATTCACTTTGTTGTAAGATCCAACCTAAATGGATTTGAAAATAAATCATGAAACATGCATTGGGTATTGGGGGAGTAGATAATGCAAAGTTCTTTATATACATTTACTTTAATAAATCCCTTTATTTCCAAACCCTATTATTTTATGTTATTTTTATAACATATATACTTAAAAATAAATGTATAAAAATATATATAATTTGAATAAAGAAGTTTTAATTTTTTGTGAAATTAAATAACTAAATTCCCATTCACTTTAATATTTTTCTAAACCATAACTGGGAAAATAAGGTCTTGGGGATCATATGTCTATACCAAATCATTAAATAATGGTATCAAATTAAAAATTTATATTATCTTTGGGAAATAAGAGGTGGTCATGGATGTAGAATTATTGGTAATCAAATTGCTCAAATAAAAGATGGTACTATCATTTTTATAGTGAATTTCAAATACGTTGGATTTTCTGTTATAATAATAGGTTGAATAATATCTTCTAAGAAGTCTTATATGTTGTTCAACATTGGTTTATTGAACCATATAGATTTTAGGTGCTCCTAATTTCCTTAAATATTTTAAAAATGATAATTGGTATATAACATTATCATAGTTCTGAAATTGTACTATCATATAGGTATTGATATCAAATTAATCTATAAATTTATGATTATAAATTTTTATTTTGTTAGTAATTTGAAAATGATTTTTAAATGATTAATTTCTATTAGTATTCTATTTAAAATTCATAACCATGTAATTTTCTAAATCCACTTAGATATATTATTAAATATAAGTATTGTTATCTATGTTTATATATTATTTCTAATGATATAAAACATAATTTCATGTTTTTATAAGGTAAATTAATGAGTGAGTGATATTATTGATGTAAGGAATAATGTTTCTCAATGAAGGAACCTTATTTGTTAGGGTAGGAGGGCTATATAGATTTCTAATATGGATCCTAATATTAAGATAATTTTCATTCATCTTATCCATGTTATTAGAAAGTAATATAATTAAGATAAACTTATGGAATTTGATAGAGCTTCTGATTTTAGATATAGAATCCATTATCATTCAAGGGAAGAAATAGAGTTTATGCGTTGAAATTTTTGTTGGAGAAAATCAGATATATATTTTAGTTTATGAAAATACTCGAGACATATAATATGCATTTTGATATATAAATGTTACAGGTAAAAACATAGAATTTTTTGGAGACTATTATTGAAATTTCGATGCATTGGAAAATTACAATGTTGGGTATTTGTAAAATATTAAGTTAAAATTTTCATCTTGAAAAGATGAATCGACTAATGAACATAACTCTATAGACCTGAAGTAGAGAAACTTAATTATCATAGAGTATATATCTTTTTTTATAGACCTCTATAATTTTTCACTGTGGTTACTAAAAAATTAAAGTCTCATAACTCATAGGTTTTATATGAATATTTTTCTAGATATTCATTCGAGGATTATTATATTGAATTCATGACCAATATGGAGGTTTATAGTATAAAATTTATTTTGGAGGATGAAATGGTAAGGTAATATATTGCAACTAGTTTCTTTATAAGGAGTTAATTTATGGGGGGATAATTAAATTCCTAAAATAAGATACATATTGATTTATTGAAGAATTATATAAATATATAATTAATTTTTTCATAGATGACGAACAATTTATAGTGTTATCATCATGGAATAGTGGATCATGTGTAGATGAGATGCACTAATTCAAATTGACCCTATAATCAGTGTGTCCAGATTTTTTTTTGAGATTCTCTTTTATTTATTTACTTATGGATATTGTTAGAGATATTTTTTAACCACTTAAAATATTATTTTAATTCCCAATTCTCATAGTATACATAATAAAATAAGGTATTCTCTTAAGGAGAGTCACTTAATTATTCAATCATTTTTTCGCCCCTTATATCTTATTTAAGGAATTTAATTTTCTAAGGGTAAAGAATATATAATTTTTCTTGTGTGTGTCAATAAACCAGATAAATCGAATGACATAAAAAATTGACAAAATAAATTATATCACCCATATGTTAAGAATAGAGGATAATATGGGTAAAATAAAATGAAAATGTATGAAGAGTTCTGAAAATTGTTAAAGTAATGATAAAAAAATCGTTTTCTTGCATCGTAGATCTTCTATCACTAAAATTAGAATTAGAATAATGTAATTAGTATTGTGACATAATTTGACTCTGGATGCTCCAAACCTCACATGAGGCAAAATCCCTAGGTTAGTAATCTATTTCAATAGAGAAAAATAATTTATAGAGGGAGACAAAAAATAAATACATTAGAGAAATTCTATATTACTAAAATCGGAATTATATTAAAATAAAATATAAACCATACAATAAAACTGATATGTTGAGAAAAAAGGATAAAATAGATAGGGATTACTTAAATCCAAAACAAACCTCCTCTTAAATACTCGTGACTAAATATTCTTGATCATTTATTAGGTTCCCAAATGGACTCTGTAATGTAGAATTAATATTTATGACATAATCATAATGAATCATTATAGTTTACTATCCCATAGCTAATGATTATCCTAATGGATATACTATAATGGTTTTCAATGGGTTTTCATGGATGGGAGATAAGGGGAAACATGTCTCGAACATTATTTGATATATCTAAATATTTATTTTATGTATATATTTTTAGTCTAGGGTTTCCATGAATACATGAAACGTTACATTTTGGATTGATCACATGAATCTTAATGATATTATATGGTGTTATTAATTATTATTTATTGAATTTATTTGATATAATTTGGGTTTCCAATTGTATTATATGTGATATAAGCTTATATAGTTGTGATGGTGATGCAGGAAACAAATTATTGAAAGAAATAGGTAAATCAATATTATTTCACATGGTACATGGGTATTTTTTTCCCACATAATTTTTTTAGTTGTAGATTCACCAGTTTAAAACCCATGAAATTTTTATTTGTTACACATGCTGATCTGACTTGTGACACCTAGGAACTACCTCATGTATCTATCATCTTCTATGCTCCTCTTGTTTCTATGATCCAAATTCTTCCTCACTCATCGAAATTTAATGGAACTGGATAAATAATCTCTATAAATATCAAATATATATTTTTTGGAAAAATATTTTAATATTTTATTTTCCAAATTTTCTATATAAGGTTAATTTATTTATTTTTCCTATCTCAATACACTAAAAATCAACCAAATTAAATATATTTATTGTTAAAAATAATTTATAAATGAATAATTTAATTAAACTAATATATTGTAGTGGTTTAAAAGTTTAGTCCATGTTATAAAATTTTAAAAAAGTGTTCAAATCCTTTTTTAATAATATAGTATGTATAATTTAGAGATACAATATGAAGAAATATCTGTGAGACATATGTCTCTCATCATTTATAAAAATACTATTATTTACACTTTCAGAAAACAAAACTATATCCTAAATTAATTTAAACAACCAAAAATCAGTTGCATGGAATTTTTTCAATAATTATCAAAATATTATTTTTTATTCCTCCTATATAAATTTTCTTTTAGATGACACAATTCCAAACAAGGATACAAAAAAATCATTTATTCTCCATTTCTTACTATTTTATGACCTACATCAACATAAAATTCAAGTGACTATTTTTTCAACTTATTAAAAACATTAAAACATACTCACACCCAAAAAAAATTATTTTCTCTGTATGCTTTTGAAAATAATATTTATAAAAAAAATAGATTGTAAAAAATGAAATCACTTCGTCTGTAATTTCAATTTAATGGAAGTTGATTGATTTTTGTGAAAATATATTTATGTAAAAAGAATGTAATAACGATGTTTGATTCATAAATACAATTCATTCTAATTTATGTAAACTGATGATGATTTCCCCACACAATTTCTCTTTACAAAAGATACTCCACATCCCTTTTTCTTTTATATTGAGGACCAAGATTCAAATAATTAAATTAAAATAATAAATTCATTAATTTTTTTCTATTTTCTCAATTCTCAGTATGTTTTTTCAAATGTACACATTTTTTCATTTATTATATTATATATATATATTATAAATATATTTTATATTCATATTTTCTAATTTATTTATATTTTCAAGTATAATGGGATGATAAATTCATGTCATGACTATTACTCTTGATCATTACCTTTTCAAGTGACCAAGATAATTAAAATTCTCACATATACAACCATCATAAAAGTATTCCCATATTCACATTTTCTAGGTGAAATGTCTCTATGGAATATTCTCCTTAATTTTTTAAGGCAACTAGATTGGAATCACTTTACTTTAATCACTCATGTGTGAAGAGATTAATGTTAATATATACATCTCAATCAAGGATAAGCTTTGGAACATATAAATTCTCCTATATCATGTTGTAAATAATGTAGATAATAATTTTTTATCTTCCATAGATGATATTCAGTCTTGAGAAACAGATGCTATTGGAATCATTGTATCTAGAATATTTTATAGGTACTCCATCTGCAACATCTATTACATCTAGTGTTTCAGAAAAATTAACATAAATTTTTTCATGTTCTCTTAGTCCATTCTCCTCTGGATATTGGAACATGGGAAGCATACAAATGATATCTTTCTTCAATCCTATGGATTTTATTTGATATATTCGTGGGCTCTATTTCATAAACCAAGAGAATATTTTGATCATTTTTTGTTAAGTTGTTTGACCACCTCATCTCTGTGGAAATCTATTTCTGATAACTTTGAAGTGAACTTACCGTTGGTGGTCTCCATTCATGAATTCCCCCAAGTCTAACATGATATTGTGCTCTCTCCTCTTCTCATAGTTCATTTTCTAGTTGTTTTGGAGGATATCACCCATTAAATTTGGTTTTTTGTTAATAAGTAAATCCACCATCACATCCATATCTCTATTAGGGATGCCATGTCCACAATCCTTGCTACGGTATGAAATTCAATCACTCTAAAGAAATATTACTTCTCTAATTTAGTTCATTATTATCCATCATCAATTGGGTTGGGGTAAGTGGTAATTATATCCCTCCATATGGAACCATTGAGGTTTTCCAGTGGGACTCTTTCGTTAGGTGGACAAAAATCAATTCTGATGGTTCCTCTCAGAGTAATATGGGTCCCTCTTATTATGGAGTTCTTTTTCGATAGCTATAATTGGTTTCCCTCAAAGATCATGTAGATTGGTTTCTTTACATGAAGAAGAACCGATTGGTTTCATCACTGCAATGGAGCATGCCTAACATTGTGGATGGAATAATATTTGGCATGAGTGTGATTCCACCATTATTTTCCTTGAGATCAAGACAAAATATTCTCATTTATCTTGGAATATTACCAATTTGTGGATAAAATTCTTGGATTATCTTTCATCTATGAACCATATAATGACACATATCTATAGAGAATCCAGTTTAGTGGTGGATGGAATTTCAAATAAACTATTTAATGGTATAAACTATCTATGGTCTGATAAGGTTTCTGGTGACTTCTTGCCTCTTATTCAGATAGATCAATATAAATCTCTCATTTTCATAATTTTTTATATTTGTATTTTTTTCCTAATAAAAGTGTCTTTTCTTTCTGGTAAAGGTCTCATCCTACCAAAAAAGTGGAATAATCATCTAGAAATATTTCTTAAACATAATATCATAATCATGTTAAATGAAAGATTTAATAAGAATTTATTTAAATATTTGTCTAATAATATTGTGGAAAAGAAAAATAAGTGTACCAATAAATTTAAAAATCATTTCAAGAACTTATAAAATCATTTAATGAAAATGATCAAATGTTTATGTTTTTAAATAAAATTGATGTTTATCTCAGGATTGTTAGAAAAATAAGTTAGAAGCTATCAAATTTTTTCAAAATACATGTTAGGAGAGAAAATATTATTTCTGATAATCACTCAAGGTTTTTAATTTCAATATCTTGTTAGAGGTAATGATAATAATTTAAAATAAAAAGTAATTAAATTAGAAACTATCGATAAATCATTTAAAACATGTATGCTCAAAATTATAAAATCCTAATTAAAAATAACCAAAAAATTAAAAAACATGTTTACAAATATATATCATATCTATGTGTTTGTGAAATCTAAAATATATCTAATGAAAAAAAAGCAATTTTTTCTAAAAAAACATAGTTAAAGTAATTTTTTAATTTTCATTACTTATTTATCACATTCAATAATATAACCCTTAAATTTATATTTTCATGAAATTCTATGAAATAATGGATAAGTTTTAAAAAAATAAGTTAGGAAATTATGGATACAACCTAGGTCATTCTATTTTATCTTCATTTGTGATCCCTACAAACTAGTTATACTTTAATCCCCTAAAAAGTAAAGAAATCATAAAAGGGATTTATTTGAAAGAAAAAATTGGGGGAAAATGGAAAATAAATATTTTATTATCCCACATCTTTTGTTGGTTTTTAACTACCTAAAACAAGGAAAAAAATTTATTTTACCTAATAAGTAGGAATCTATCTTATAGATTCCTATATATCTAGTTCCTCAAACTATCCATCAAATGAATTGAAAAATTAAATTTTAAAAGCGGTTGAAATAAAAGTAAAGGTTACAACTTTAGGATGGTGTTTCATCCTCAAATTGATATTTTTATTATAGTTGAGATGATATTTATTATACTCTATGTTCTATAGGTTCATCAAATTTTACATCCATCATGAATTTAATGGTGTTTAATTTTTTATTTAAACACAATTACCATCTTCCCCAATAAGGATTCATCTTCTTATTATTTACTATCCTATGAATGTAATTACTTAGTTGTATAAATATTGAGGTCATAAAAATAATTAACAGGGATTTTATGTTGTGAGAAAAATTGATTCAAAATAATAGTCAATTACATTTGTTGGTTAGGGAATTTTCACTTTTCCATGATGAAATTTTAGTTGTAAAGGGTCCATGATATTCGACAGTGTATAAATGAATTTGATCCAAATAATATTACCTCTAGTTATGATCCATCATTATACAATACTTATAAATATGGTGAAAATTTTGAAGTGTTAAAACAATATGTTTTAGTTAATTTTTTATCCATAAATTAATCAAATTAAAATTAACATAATTTAAGGTCAAAACCATTATATTTTTAAAAAGAATGAATTTATCTTCTATAAGGGCCTTATTAGTGAGAGTAGAAATGTTAGGGATTGAAGGTTTGTGTAATTTTTCTTCCACCTCCCTAATTTACTCATTAAATAAAACTATATAATATTTTATTACACTTATTATTGTTGTTTTGGTTCTTGCATTATCAATTTTTTTAAGTTACAGGGTATCATTTTCTTATGTTACATCGATTAATAAATTAGTATTTGGTCCCCATTTTGTTTTTCTAAAAGATTATTTCAATATTTTTTGGATTTTATTCTTCTTAGTGGATGGGTAATTTGATTTTGATTAAAATTATGTTTTTTAGAATCATGGTTACCCCCATCAACATTGATATACTAACTGATTGTGTGTCTATTGATTAAATTTTGTTTCTAAAGAATATTTAGTAAGATAAAAGGGTTGATATTTTTTTCATAATGGGAAAGTAACTATAAACATTAGAGTGATATCATCCACTCCATTTAACATAAAATATAAATTGTAATCCATTATTAATAAATGAAAAAACATAATTTTTTTCCTAGTTGAGTAAGATATGAAGATAGAAAAAATAGTGAAAATTAAATAAATAAAAGAAGAAAAATATCTACAAAAGTGAACAATAAATAAAATATTCAAGATCTATACCCTGAAAAACACCAAATTTGATTAGGAGGATTATCATGAAACTCCTCAAATAATATTTTAATTTTTAAAGGTTTTATTCTAAATCTAAACATCAGGTTTTCTCTTAAATAGAGTCAATTTACTAGTTTCTCATCATATTATTATCACTTTTTTGTGGATTTAATTTAGTTAGGGAAAAAACAAAATAAATTTTCATATAAATGAGATATAACATGGTTAATTTAATTATATATAATAAAAGAGACTATATAAATAGAATAAAAATAATACAAGTGAAAGAAAAATGTAAAGTGATAAATGGATAACCAAAGAGTAAAGTTAGTGCATCTAACTCAATTATTAAAATTATATTTCATTCTTATTTAATAAATAAATTTTATTTCATTCATTTAATCATATTATATAATTTTTAGTCAAATGGATTAGCTTACATGTGGGTCTCTATAAACATGTCAAACACTAACATCCCCCTAAAGTAATATGATAAAAACATAAATTTCTATAGTGTTTGTTATATCTAAAATTCCTCTCTCTATATACCATATATTATCTATCATCCTCTTCAATTAGAAAATCATAATTCCATGTGGAGAAAAAGATTTGAGTTAAAATTAATTTGATTGTTTAATAAATTGTACAAAATGATTAAATAGATAAATTGTCCCCATTATCATTCAAATTATATCATCTATAAATATAAATGTAATGAAAATAAAATAATTATAATAATGAGCATATTTAACGGAGGAATAACATAACCTCCCCTAGATTAGAAACATGGGACACTTCTTTATTAAAATTGGTATGAATAATAAAGTCTTTGAGAAATGAATGAATAAAGAGATATAAGAGTTATTGAATTATTAAAACTTAAATTATAGTATTAAATTAAAATCCATACCCTACATTCTCTAGGTAGAGAACCAAGGGTGAACCAAATGCGTAACCACTTCAGATTAGACTCACCTCACCTTAAATAATATTGACCAAATATTATTGATCCATTATTATCATATTTAATGGAATCTACAGAGTATACTTAAACATCACATTAGAAATATGTTAAAATATTCTAGTATAATCACTTGCAGTCATAGATTTTCCCTTTGATTTCCCATATCAATTTAATTTTCTTTGAAATAGATTATTGATATATGGAAATACCCTTTTGGAATTACTTGATATATATAAATATGTAATATGAGGTATATATACTTGGTATCAGAGGTCAATGAATGAATTACATGTTTTATTATTGTTTATCTCCTTGACACAATGATCATAGAGGGATTACATAAGCCTTAATTAATTATTTTAGAGTTTTAGAATAAGTATTTTTGTTGAATTGTATATTACTTGATCTTTCATAGTAGCATTGGAGACACGAGAAATTTATGTCTAGAATCAACATGTGACCCAATATGTTTTAACATTGTATGGTAAATTTTTCTTATCCCATGACACCTTTTCATGTGGGAGATATATTGGTATATAACATATAACCTTCTTATAGAATAATCTAGTATCTCCGACACGTGTCTCCTAATAATTATCTCAAGAATCTTGTTTTAATTATGTTACAGATACCCATGTTATTTTAATCTCTTCATAATCATGGGTATTGAGTAATATAATAAACCCACCCATATATTTTTGAAGAACATTTTTACCTAGAAAATTACTTTATTATAATTTTATTATTTTTCTAATTCAAAATGACCACAATACAACATTTTCATTTTCATTCTAGGCTTTTAACCATCAAAAAAAGTATTCATTATACCAAATAATCAAAAACAAAACAACTCAATTAAAATAATATATTTTATTCATTTCATAAATAAATTGAGTTCATTCAACATTGTTGAAAATATGTTTAATTTCAATTTCTATAATGAAATATGGGGAATTTATAATGAAATCAAAGTAAATATTTTTTTAAAGGTGTTTCTCATCACTTCACAAAATATAATTTCTATAATATAGGACAAATAAAAAATTATAATCCATGTTAAATAGAAAAATGAATTGCATGATATTTTTTAAATATTTAACAAAAAATGATATACTGTTCATTAAAAAAGAATTTAATCTAAAAGGATATAATTAATATTATCCACATGAAAATTTATATTCACTATAAATTCATTATAATTTCATGACATATCTTATTTTAAAAAACAAATCACTAATCAATCAAGAGATTAAATATTTGGTGTTATGTTCACTATATGATTTTAAATACTCTAATTCTCCCCTAAATGTTACAATTTAAGGACATTGTTATAAAATATGAGGTTTATTATGGTAATATATATGGCTTGGGGTTGATGGATAAATATATAAAAATGAGGATAAAATGATGCAGTTTTACTCATAAATACAATGGAAGAAAATTCATATAAAATGATGTGAATTGTCCACCTAATTTACATTTAAAGTTGATATTACACACCCTCTATTTGTTTCTTTATAGAATAATGAGTCATACAATTTTAGATTAAAGAAAACTTTTATACTTAATAACCCTTTCATTTCATTTTTATATGTTTTTTTCAAATAAATATAATTTTCTTCCATTTTTATGTACTTTTTTCATACTCCATTTCTTAATTTTATTATATTTTAGGGTATAATGTAAAAATAAAAAAATGCAATTAATGGGTATCATTCATGTTTTTTATGTTCCCATGATAAATACACTACACTAAAATTCATCATTAATAATAAAATTCCCCCTGAAATAAAACACATGGATTACCTTCTGCACCTTTACCATTGATATAATCAATCAATGTATTCATAGTAATGATGGTTAAGGAATAATCAGAATAAAATATATATTATCCATAACCGTACATTCATGATAAAATAATGAAATTATAAGGACTAATGTAAAGGTTTCTCTAAGGATGAAGTTGGATAGATTAATAAATTCATCAATCTTTTTAAAAATAGTTCGTAAACCCACAAAATAATTAACATAGAATGATCAAAAGAATAGTAATTCATTCAGAGTATATTATTGTCTCAATAAAGTGAGGGAATACGGATTAAAATTTTAATATGATTCAAAACACCTCTAAAATAATACATATTATTTGGGAAATCCAAACATGGTTTTGGATCTCAAAATCTAGTTAGAAAATAATATTTTGTATTGAAAATTGAAGATAATGAGTTAAATATTAGTAAATAATAATTTAAAACATATAGGCTCAAAATTATTAAATCGAAAATAAAAATGACCTCTAAAATAATTTTTTATTAGATATCAATTTTAGCTAATTGTTTGAGAAAACCCATAATGGGGAAAATTGAACAAAAAAACAAAGGCACAACAACGATTTCAAAAAACAATGATTATTTCCCCCTCCCAAAAATAATGAATTACACTATCAAAAATGTAAATCATTTTCATATATGTCATAATTAGGAAAAATTGATTGATAACATTACAAAAACAAGTGGGAAAAAGGTATATTACACTTCAATTATTATTTTCTAGATTTATTTTTTCTATATTTTCCCAATTGTTTCTTTAAACATACAAGGAAAAATAATTATATCATAATGATTTTATTAAAATAAAATTAAAAAAGGATTGAAGTAGATTATAAATAGTAGGTTATCTCCTAAGTGGTGGTATGGTTTTAATACCTACATTCATGTGGATTTATTTTTCACCCCTAATATATAGGGGATGCAATTTACTAAATAAGAACAAAAAATATTATTTTTCCGAATTTTCTTATGTAGATATTGTTCTTGTAGAACCCTACCGATAGATTTCATCATCCTAATCTCAAAATGAATTGAAAATTTTAATCTTATAATGTATGATGAAAAATAAAATGGGGTCTCTTTTAGTAAATGTTTTATACAACATTTAATATTCATATATGTTTTCAAATAGTTAATTTATTAACTAAAAGTTCATATGTTTATTTAAATGTAAATTAAATCTTCGCCTTGATGCCCACCCATTCATTAATGAAATCATGTTTCATCTTCTCATTAATGTTTTATTATTATTCTTATTATTTATCCTATAAAGAAAATAATGACTTTATAATATATTTGTTAAAATCACAAAAAGAATTAATATTAATTTAGAATTGTTAAAAATAAAATTAAATTGATTATAATGACTAGGCTACTAACCTTATTGGTTTCGTCAAAATAAAATTTCTTATTAAAATTTATCTTGGAAATTTTTGATGAAAATTGGGAATGGATCCCTTAATTTCTCGTCAAATAATATCACACCCATTTGTTATTTATGTTGATCCAAAATGTATAATAATGTATATATATAGTAAGAGTTTAAATAAATGTATTTAATATATTTTGAGTTTGAGAATAACCAAATAAAAATATATAAAATTAAATATATAATCCCATGATATTTTACACATGATGTAGTTTCCTCCTCACATATCGTTGTCAAAGAGAGTAGAAACGAGGAGTGGAGGGTTGTATTATTTTTCTTCCTCCTACTAAATTCTATCTAATGTGAAAAATATTGTAAGTTATTATTCATTTTTTTGGAATTTTTCACTTATAACATGAAATCTTTGAGGGTGGAAATCAACATTTCCCTTGGATTCTTAAATCATTATTCACCCTTTGGTTCCCATTATACAAGGAATATTCAAATTATTTCAATAGTGTGGGGATATTTTTCTAATAATTGGCATGGTGTAATTTGATATTGATATTGAAAATACTAATTGTTCTTATATACTGATTATACTCATACACTTCTATACACCATATTTTATTTTCTCCATTGATTAAATTTTTATAAAATGAAAACTAATTGGATGAGAAAATAGTGGTTAGTTTATTAGTTTTGGGTCAACACGGTGTCATTGAACTTAGTGTTGATATCATATAAATGTTTTAACAATAAATAAAAAAATTATCCATTAATAGTGAAATTTATGCACATGAAATCATATCCAAACAGAGTAAAATTTGATGAGAAAAAAAATTAAAATAAATAAATAAAGTGATGATATTATTTATAAAACCATGAAAAATAATGATATTATTAAGAGATATACCATTAAATATTGTTAAATTTAATAAAGTGGTTTTATTTTAGCCTCTATAAATTATACATTAATTCCCAATGGTGTATCCTAGTTTTTAACATCAACTTTTTTCTTTGTGACGGTAACTTAATTAATTTTTCTTTAAGATGTTGTAAAATATAGTATTATAGGATTATAGTTTTATAATGTTGGTAATAAAAAGATTTATTTTTGTGTGAGAGTTAACAAGATAAATTGAAAGATATAAAATAAAATAGATAAGAAAATTAGACACATATGGGAAGCTTCTTGGTTATTCTTGATCCTTATTCTCATACCCAATATACATCTTGTAATAGAAACAAATTTCATGATGGAAAAATAAAAAAAATAATCAATTTCATTCTCCATCAACCTTGGATTATCTCAGGGATATCCATAAATGGTTTACTTTTATTTTTCGTATTGAGAGAGATGTTTAAATATAACTCAAATATTATATGATATATATAAACATGTAAAATGAGTTTTATTTTGGGGTGTTGAGTTTCATAGATTTGTTTCATATTATATTTGGATAGATTCTAAGGAATGGAAATGTATTTTAGGGTAATATTAGCCATTTCATATGATTTAATCTATTTGTATGTGATTTTTTTATTGAGAGTATCAGGTGACCTGGTGAGTTTTAAGCTACCATAGGGATATGGGGTTTCACCACCTTACTAATTCCTTTGGGAGGTATCATGGTTCATAAGGCATGGTCATCCATACTTCCAAATTTGTGTCAATGATCTATGTCACCTAGGTGTGGAAACATTCAATTACTCTATTATTTCACTGCATTTCCTAAGAATGTTTGAGATTACCCTTTTAGTGGGCCTCTAAACCTATAATGAAATCAACCAATATATGTGGCTAATTCAATTTTTCCTTTTTGTTTTATTTTTTTAAAAAATGAAAAAAATAAAATATTTTCAATATTTTTTATCTACGAATAAAAAATTAAAACAATATAAATAAATTTATATCCTATTTAAAATATGAATAATTCAATTGAAATAATTTATTTATTATATATCATTAAATATTAACTCTTAAAAAAGTTGGGAATGCCCAATTTTATAATTAAATATTAAATTTAAAAATGAATTTCAAGTAAATATACAAGGTATGTAATTCACAGATCATATATAATATCAGGAATTATAACATGGTGTAGATATTTGTGATTATAGTGAATAAGACAAATTAGTTTGGATTAGAGACATTATACCATGTGGGTAAACATTTTAATATTGAGACACATCAATATAGAGTGATCAGTGAATAATCATTTTTATTATGAATGTACTCGATAATTATAAGACTGACGAATGGTTTTTTTTACCATTTGAGATACTAATTTAGTTTATTCTATACTTATTCTTTCATTATTTGATTTGAGGCCATCATATTCTTTTCTATATTGTTATGTAATATGCTTACTTAGGTTTTATATTGGGACAATTGATGTTATTAATATTTTTATGACTTATTAAATTCTCCCATTACTATTTTTTATATGAAATGTGCCTAATTATGTGAAATATTAATGTTTTAATAATATGTATAATTTTTGAGCATTTTTAGAAGTAGTCCAATTGAGTCAGTTTACTATTTTAATTATAATATTCACTAATGATTACAATTGTGTGGTTCTAGTTTTCTAGGATTAAAAATTAAATATACAACATTTCATTAGAAGGTTCCATGAGCCAATTCTTCCATTTTAAGGGTCATATGGTCCTCCCAAAAAAGACAGAAGAATCTGTAATGAAACTGGACTATTCACGAATGTTGATTTACTGGGATAAATACAGATTTCTAAATTATATTATTCTCCGCCATATTTTGGGGGATAATTTAAGGAGTCTTGGATAAAAATTTCAAGGCCCAAATCCAAAAAAGGGGCCCAACATAAGCTTTGAAGTCCATCCCACCATTCTTCCCGAAAAATAAAATAAGTACAATATTCATGAAATATCTCATGATGTAAGAATCCAATAAAGCTGAGATTTTTCTGTGTGAAATATGAGATATTTTCAGCCTACTTTTTTGAAGAAATAATTCTGCTTTGAAGGCATATTCCTATTCAAAAACCCTTTCACATGTTGGACATCAAAAAAGACTAGATTGAAATGGATAGATTAACATTGTTTAATAAACCGGCCATAACTTTGGTAAAATAGGTTCAAATGACTCCAAATATTGAGAGAGGTCGGAAAACATTAGTATCTAAAGCTTTGAAGAAGAGGATATCTCGAGATCAGTCTGTCTGAATAGCCAACATGGTGATGCATGTCGAGGGACATATTGAGAATGCAAACTTTCCACTCCTTGGGCTATAAATACTCTCCCCTGCTCTCATTGAGAGGGGTTGGAATTTAAGAAGAGAGGATATCATATTGGCATGACCAAAGCCTTGAAAATGTCTTGGGAGGATCTACCATACTAAAATTTTCACTTGAGAGACCTTTCCTCTCTTTATTTTCACTTACTTTCGTGTTCTTCGTTTTTGTAATCTTGTAAGTCTCTTTCTTTGTAATTCTGTTTTAATGCAAGTTACTTCTTCAATATATCTTATTATCATCCACCTTCTGTAGTATAATATTAATGTTATTAAAATAGATTATATACAGTTTAATCCCCTTCTCTTCTTTTGATTTCCAATTCAATCTAAAGTTCGTTTTTCATTGTCATAATCGTTCGTGTGTGTGTGTTCGGCGTACGAATATTTTCTTATCCCTTTCTTTATCTAATCATCTTAATTTATCATCATAATAATTATAAATTGATTAGTAATCATTTTAATGGCTGAGTAAATCTTTAATTGGGGTGAGTTATAATTAAGGTATGTCAAGTGATTGAGAGATTTTGCTCGACGAATGTTCTTTAAATTAACATTTTGTATGTTGGACTTAACATGTCATGGATTAATGATTTGTTTTGATTAACATATGGATTCCATGTATTATTGGAACCATAAATACACTACCAAAATCAAGTACTGATTGAGATTAGAATCCTAGTTAAGTTAAGGCTTGGATTAAAGTCTTAACACTAAGGAATTCAAATCAACGTTAACTTGTGACATGGGTGTTAATTCAATGGAATATAAAGAAAAGCTCAAGGATATCACAAGCTTAACTACCTAATGATGAAATCATCCAAATATTTATCAAATTATTAAATCAATCTTAATCAATCAACCATTTAAATTAATCTCTGCAAACAAACCCCCCAATCAAAATACAATTAACTAAAAACAAACTAATATTACAAAGTATCATTGCTGAGGATTCGACCCGAGTGCTGCTATAGACATTAGTAGAGCACTAGAACTTTGACCGATCGATAGGCGACAATCGGCCATGCGTTTCAACAATTACTCATTATATATACATAAAAACATAATTATGGGAAAAAATTTAATGATTAAAATATTCATACACCAATATAATGATAGGTTATTTGGTAATATCATATTACTTTACAACCCTTAAGATGGAAGAATAAAATATTATCTCTTAAATGGGATAGTTGATGATGTATAAGTATTATATCATATAGGATAGCTCTTTGGTATGTTTTTATCTCACAATATATATCTACACTCATTTTTTGGAGAGTGATATGCTAATGAAATTATGGATTTTGTTGTTTCATGATAAATAGGTTACACCTATTGTTAGTTTATTGGGATAGTTATTAAATTCATGGAGGAATTTAAATAGACTGAAATTCAAACTATATAAATTAGAAACCCAAATTTTTTCCTCAAATGTATTTTGGGCTTACCTCTATAATTACATTTTTCATTTAGTGTAAATAAAACAGGTAGTGTTGGAATTACATTCGTGTGGAATATGGTATGGATTTTAAATTTTTGAAATCGATTGTGATAGATGATCATTATGTTTCTTTTAATAATTTATAATGTGGTGAAATATATTTTAATAGGTTAAAAATTGATCATAGTGATACTTTTTTGAAAATTATGTTGAATAAATAAGTCGAGTTAATAAATTTCTAACTTGATCCCAAATGGTCACCCACTAAGTGTCTGGTGGGAAAGGTATTAGGGAAGTCCCACTACAACTGCCATTTAGAATTCGATGGATCCCTAGAATCATAATGCTTGTCCATGTATAATATTACTATAAGACCTAACCCACCACCACTATACACGCACACACATTATATAATATTATTTTTACATACTTATGGAAGAATTTCATTAATCCCATTAAGGGTTTCTATATCTAGTCATATAATTAATATGATTTTAGCCTTCCACCATGTCTCCTTCAATCCCCATTTTTATTTTTTGATCTCAAATGTCATGAAAATATAGAGTTTACCAAATCAAATTGAATATTCAACATTATTGTTCTTTTTATCATATTTTTTCTTTACTCAATTATATATATATAATTTACTTATCTATTTAAGATGATACATCACTAAAGAAAAATAAAATCTATCAATTATAAAGAATCCTTGGTAAATTGTAGTTTTATGAGGATTTGGAATGGGGAGTGCACACCAATGATCTCTAATTTAGTGAAGGAAATATTTTCAAAGACTGATTATTAATTTTTTATTAGTTTTAGGTTATATATATAGGTGATTAAATGTTAAATTTTGTTTTTTTATTCTATGGGTCTAAAAGATGTCTATGAGTCATTGGTTCTTTTTCACTTGATAAATTAATATATTTAGGGTATTCAGTAAGATTCAACTCATATATTCTAAATTGAATTTACTATATAATTTAGTTATAAATTGTCTAATTTTAATTAAATTTCCTTACAAATAATAAAATGGCTCATAGGAATCAATGATAGGTTGTTAAAGATAATAAAAATTATAGAATATCCTTAAGGTAGGTTTTCCACAATATTTAACATTATTTTTTATACTATAATATTATATTAATATAATAAAATTAATGGTGAGTGGGTATGAAAATATTATGTAATAGATAAATGTGCTATGTTATATAATAGATGGTAGGTGTGGCCTTTTATATCAACAATAGTTCATCACCATGAACTTCCTTGATTATTGTTATTTCATGACTCCATTTCAAAAACCATCAATCAAAATATAATAGAATCCTTATTGGGTGTTCTACCTTTATTGTCAAGTTGAGTGACCTAGTGAGGTTTCATGTTATGATAAAATATTCTTCAATGAGAGTTTTAATCTATTTATGGTATTTTGGAATAGATTTATTTTGTCGTTTTCCTAAATTTTGGATTAATAAAAGGGGTGGCCTAAATTTTGGATTTGGATAATCATTATGTGTCTCTTCCCCATATATAATCATTAGAGTGGTTATATCATCTATATATTTTTTACAATCATACCAAAAAATAATTCTCCCAAGAGGCTTGAGCAGTGCGAGGTTAGAAATGATCCTAAAAGGTGATGTTACATTGAATGTGGAGAATCATGAAGAGATAATAAATTACCATTTTAAAAAATATTAAACATAAGTGATTGTGGGAGATTATCCACCAGTGGTAGGAGGATATAATATATCATAATAATTACATATATATTGTGACCATCTTATGTAGAGTTAAGGATATACATTTTAATATAATACATTTTTGAGAGATGATTATTTCAATTTATATGTTACACCTGAGGTGGCTAATCACTAAATCATGGAACTTAAGGTATGATATTTTATATTCTGATGGGTTATTATTAATGAGATTAATATTTTAAGTGTAATTCCAATTTATATTGATTTACACTATAAATATTGTGGTGAAACTGATCGTTCTATTTAAAAATATATAGATTTATGGAAACACTAATGGAACCAATGAATGTTCTTATTATTCTTATTGATAGCCTAACATGATATCATGAATTTTATTTAGAGACTGATTTATGGGGGTAGAATAATATTATGTTGAGTTTTCCAAAAATGGAAGAGTGTTATATATATTTATTTTAGCCAGGATTCTAATTATTTGTCATAACATTTAATTTTCATTGATTTCTATTTGGTTGATTTATTTTTATTTTTTATTAGTTATGATCATTATTAATAATATTTTTATGGTTAAACACCAGTATGTTGAGAATTCTACCATGGGTTACCTAACTGGAAAGTGTAACGGTGACCAATAATCAAGATTATATAATTATAATTAAATTAGAAAGAATATTATAAGGTTTAAATATTAATTCCCACTAGAATAAATCCCCTAATAACTCTCCATTGGTTCATACAAAATTATGAAAACTCTTATATTTGAGAGAAAAGTTTTCCTATGTATGCTATTGACATTTTATCAAGAGTAATTACAGTGAACCTACTTTTTCTTACATAACTATTACATCATTTTTAAGATAAAAAACATAAAATAATTATTATCCAGGATCTAAATGTTTAGTGTCTTGGGAAAATTACCACCATACATAACATATTCATAATAAAAAATAAATATTTTCTTTTAAATCTTCTTATTTATCCTTCTAATTCTCACTTTCTCCTTTGTACATGTAGTAACCCGAGGAAATACATCAGTGAAATAGATGATCAAAATGAATAGTTAGAGGATAAATAACAACATGGATCAATACAACATGGGTGAGAATAATCATCATAATCACACCATAATTATAGTTTCATCGTCATAAGTATGTAAGGAAGCATTAGATAATGGCATGGAATGTAGGAATTTATAAAAATAAAACATCATGTCTTAGTGGTCAAATAATACACATAGTTATAAACAAAGCTAGCATCATGATCACATGTAACATATTTTCATAGTTATAACATCATCATTATGAACAATACTAGAATCATTTTCACATATAGATCATATTATATCATGGTATACATCGCATTACCCAAAGCATTGGTGCACTATATAATTTTTGGCTCACTTTCTGCATCATAAAATTTAGATAATCATACATGAGATGTAGAATGTATATCAATCAGAGACATGAAGTAACCCATGTAAAGGAATTGGTATCATAAGGATTTCATCAATCATGTATAATATTTTGTAACTAGGTGAAAAGGTAAAAAATTACTTGGTATATGATTTATCATTCTAGAGTGAAGAAGAATCAACTCAAGAGGAGTCAAAATGTGTTTTGGAAAGAACAGTTATTTTGAACATTCTTTTTATTTTTCATTATATCTGATTGGAAACATGTATATCCCAGAAATGAAAGTTTATTTAAAATGAAAATATAGTTAAAAAAATTATAGAAATATTTAAAAAAAAATATGTCGTGAAAGTGGAATAACCCAAAGAAAAGGAGTTGGGTTTGACAATCCGCTTACATTATGTCTAAATTCCATTTGAACTTTTACATAATATCCTAGATAATAAATATATACTCTTTAATTATTAAATACAGAACCTATTATACCTATATTTGATATATTATAGTTTTATTAAGTTTTTTAGGGAATTTTAGTTGAGTTATAGAGTTCAATTTCCTCATTCCAGAAGTGTCTATTTCATTGTTTATGGCAAGTTACATTGACAATAAATATCGGAGTTATTTTAAAATAGAAATTAATTTATCATAAATGAAATTATTTCGTATTAATTAAGTTACAAAAGCTATTTTGTCTCATTTATTATTTGGTTATACAGTATAAGGATGATTAAATCGATAAAACATTGATGGAAATTCTTTAATTTATTTTTTTGGTTTTCTTGACCATCGTGAACTTGTATCATTTTTTTAATATTAGGTATATATATTGGAGAAATGCTTGCTTTGGGGGAGGTTTATATTAGGCCTATGGAGATTGAGTTTGGATCGGGATGTTCACTATGCCTAACCCTTATGGTCTTCTATCCTCTCACTTATCCCAAACCATCAGCCCCTTACTCGGTGGATTGTGGGGTATAAAGACTTATTTATTGGCACTAGAACTGTGTCGGTGAAGCCATCAACTTTTCAGGATGCCCAGGGTCTAACATCTAATTCAAGGGGGCTTCCATGTATCCATCTTTCATTTCGTATTTTATTGATGAGCAACAAAAGTCTTTTTTTGACCTCATCACCACCAATGAGGACTTGGACAGATGTGTTTTTATTCCATCCAGTTGGTGAACCTTTTTAGTGAGGGATTTCAGGCCGTTCTCAGATTCTCAGTCATATTTATATGGATTGGATGATATGTTGTGGTGAAAAATGATTCCTACAAAGTTTAAATTTTTCCTATGGAATATTAGGAACAATTAAATTCCTTTGAATGAAAACATTCCATGATGCGGAATCATCCTGGCGTCGAGATATTTTTGATGTAATGAGGCTTGTGAATAAAATGTAGATCATATATTATTTGAAGGAGATTGTGTCCATGAGGTATGGAATTTTTTTGGTGAGTTTAATTGTATATCTACACATCATATAGACAATTATACTTTTCTGGATAGATTTTCCAGTGGCTCAGGTGTGTCGGGTTTGGGGAAGACGGGCCTTATGATTGTGCTCCTCATGAGCTACTGGTGTCTCTATCAGGCACGTAATAATTCGTTCTTTGAGGGAGTCCAAACCTCGGGTATATCCATCACTATGAAGATCTATAACCATCTACTCGATATCATTAGACTCTTTATGGAGTAGTTTTAGGCCTTTACTATTCAGTGAATACTTCTCAATTTCTTAGAAGCACCTTCAGACAGTAGTATTCCAAGGCCCTATTGGGTGTAATGGGATCCCCCAACATGCAGTTTGATACTAAACAAAAATGGATACTACCATTTGGGTGTTATCAGAGGTGGTGGGGTCATGGAAGTATTTAGGGGCTCGGTCATCTTAGCTTTCGTAGCTTACTCAAGCAGTGGATCCTCCATTCAAGTAGAAGCCAAGGCTACTCTGACTGGCCTTTCAATTTTTCAACATTCTAATATCAACATTATCTAAGTGGAGAAATTTTCTTGGATCTTACATAACTCTTTAAAGGGAATGGTAAATGTACCATGGTCGATATCCTACACTATCAAAAAGTGTCAAGGAATGCTCAAAAGTAACAACATAAAAGTGTTTCGCATGTGGCCTGAAGGGAACAAATTGGTGGACCACCTAGCCTCTATAGCTGAGAAAGGCTCCCATATTTACTGTGTCTCAAATATTAACCTCTTGATACCTAAGGGGTGTTTCTGATTAGGGGGGATTCACTTTGGATTAATTACTTCAGGCCTAATTAGGCTTTTGTTGGCCCTGGAATTGGCTTTTCCCCTTGGGGTTCTTTCACTTTTTGTATCCTTCATTTATCCAATAAATAAATAATTGATGAATACTGATTTGATGAATCGACACATCATAGACGATGCTGCCATTTTTAGAAAAATAGGAGGTGAAAATAAATTTTATAATAGATATTACATTAAAACAATAAAATTATATTATTTATATGATGATGGAGTTATTATTCCACTTTGGATAGGGGTGGTATGAAGAGGATAAGAAAATGATATACATTAAAAGGGAGGAATTAAGGATTTTACCTCTTGAATGTTTTCTCCTTTAGAACATTCTTAAGAAACTAGGGATTGGTCTATTATTGACACCAGAATCCCTTAGACACGGGTAAGAGGATTTTTGAGGTAATTGTATATAATTTAGACAAGATAATATTCTTATAATGTGTTAGGATAAGAGGTGGTGAGGGGAGTATTTATGGGGACAGAGAGGGGTGGTTTTTTATTATTTTATTTATTTGACTGTTATTTTGGATCAATGGTATCAATAATGATTATTATTAAGAATAAAAAGAGTAAAAGGTTTAGGAGAGTCTATACCCATGGGTGGTTACCTCATCCTTAAATCACTCATGATTCAAAAATTCATTTATTTAGCTTATATCATAAATTATTGTTTTCACTATTCATCAAAAGCTCTAATATTTTTGAAAAATACCAAATATTCACCCTAATGACTTTTAGACATGTAGATTTCAGAAATATACTCCATTTTATGATAATAATTTTATAAATATGAGAAATTTTATTTTTAGTTAAAATCATCATTTATTCAAAAATACTGATTTTAATATTGAAACATAATGGATGAAACTATGCAAAATTAATTAAGGCCTAATAAAATTATCTTATAATTATAATAATAAACTATTGAATTATGAATCTATTTTATTAAAATAAATTTTATTTTAAATCATTATATTATATAGAATTGTAAATAAAAATTATTGTTTCACAAAAAAATCAACACTTAATTTATTATTTTTAAAACATTTATTTACTTATACTATGATATGATTATAACACATTTTCATTTATAATATATATTTTTTTTATACCATCATAGGTGAGGTTACTATTCTGTTAGATATATTATTATTCCTATTGATCTTTTTACTATTCTAATGGTCAGGTCATTAATCCATCAGTATAGTTTCCTTAATTTCTATAAATGTTACTTATTCCAATAATTCATTATGAGAATAATGTTTTTATTTAGATTTGTATATGATGTAAGTGTTTTATAAATATTAGTAGGTACATTAAATTTATAAACATTTGGGGCATTACATTCATCCCCCCTTTTGAAATATCTCCCTCATAATTTAAATATCCACACTAAGGTAAAAATAGGTTTGGGTACATCCCCTCCTTTACTACCTCTAATTCCCATGTTTCCACATCATACCCATGATTCCTCTTCAAAACATTGATAAGGTGAGTTGCCTTTTTGTGGGACTTTGACTCTTCAATCTAAGATCATTGTCATCTTTTCTTCATATGAGAGTGCATTCTCCAGTTCTACCACCTTGGGACTAAGTACAAGTTAGGGGTCAGGTATGTACTTCCTCAAGAGAGATACATAGAACACATCATGAATTTGAGACATATTTGGTGGATGTGAATGATGATAGGCTACTGATCCCATCAGATCACTGATCTTCAAGGGGCTGACATACCTAATTCTATTATTCCCTTTCCTTCCAAACATCATGACTCTTTTCCATGGTGATATTCAAAGGATGACTTTGTTTCGAAATTTTAACTCCATATACATTCAATGATTGTCATTATAGATATTTTTTGAAATCGTAATAGATTTTATGTGTTTTTGGATGGCTTGATCCTTTCTGTCCATATATTTCACATGATATGGACCATGTAGCTTTCTATCTCAATGTTCATCCCAACAGGTTGGAGTTTACCCTCACATCTCATGTAGAGCTTCAGATGGATCCATCTGAATAATTGAGTGGATGTTTTTATTGTATGAGAACTCAACCAATGATAGATTTTTATCAAATCCTCATTTTAATTCCCTATAGTATGACCTTAGAATTTCCTTGAGCATTACAATAGTCCTTTAAATTACACATTGATTTGGTGGAGATAAGTCATGCTGAAATTCAATTTAGTTATTAAATCCTGATGATGAATTCCCCAATATTTATATGATAACCTTGGTTCTTGGTTAAAGGTGATCTAAAGTGGTACCCCATGAATCCTCACCACATTCTTGACATATATCATGCAAAGTCTTTCAAGCAATAAATCTTTCTAGATAACGATAAAGTGTTCTGTAATGGTGATTCGATCCACTACAACTCATATAAAATTACTTCCTTTTGATATTTTCAAGAGACCAATGACAATGTCTATAGTGACTTCTCCCATTTCCACATGGGTATAAAAAATGGTTGCATCATCCCCTTATATTTCTATTGGTCTTATTTAACATTCTAACATAAAAATAACCTTAATATATAATCTACAATATCCTTATTCATGTTTTACCACCAGAAGTTATCCTGAAGATCACGGTACATCTTGGTATTTACAGGATAGATGGAGAAGGACAATATATGCTCATTATCTAATATATCATTGTTTATCTCAGGTGATGATGTTACAGAAATAATTTTTTTTTAAAAATCACACAATCATCATTAATTTGGAACTCTTTTATCTTCCATTCCATTATGAATTATTCCTTATTTTGTAGGTCCATATCATCACTTTGTCCCCCCTTGATCTTCTCTTGGATATATCATTAAGAAACCATTTTCCATGGTTAGATATATTCTCTAATGATATTATTCCCAAGTACATCCTTTTTATATCCATGAAGATGGAATGTTTCTCAATTCACATCATAGATAGAGTAGCGGGTACTATTTTTATGATCACCAGCTACCTTGTTCACATTTTCTATAATCGAAATGAATTGATAAATCATAGTATTTGATTTTTTCTAATTATATTATTTAAAATATGATGAGTTACTTCTGTTTGAATATATCCATTAGACTCTTATGATCAGTATATATGTCATGTAATGATCCGCCAGTTCTCATTGGCTTGAGAGTGAAATGAGTCATTACTAGGCCTTAAGCGACATCACCAAGGCGACAAAGGCTGGCAATAAATGCCAAAGGGTTTCAAAACATGTGGGGGACGATTTACCCTTTATGAATACACAACAAAACCAACAAGCATAACCAAACAGATCTGCTAAATGATGCATGATTAAAACCAAGACAACTCAACCATTTATTTTATCAACAACCATCCAAAAGTACCACAGCAGAAACCAACACTAAAACATTAGAGTAAACAGTAGAAAGACATCTCAAAGACTCCAAGAAAACATCCCAACTACATGCTCCACAAGCTCCAAGATCCCACATCATGAACCAGCCCAATTATCATGAAGTAGTGCTCTAAACATGTTACACATTACCCTTGTCAACGTCCTGGTACATAACATCTACAAAAGCACCAACGTTCCAATGTAGGGGGTGAGTAATGAAACTCAGTAGGTTTTCCCCAATGACTTCCCAACCCATGCCTCTAGGATAAAACACGTTAGCACATTTATATAAAACAATTTATATAAAACAATTCCAAAAACAGTTCACAATATAACATGTTCCATGTCAACACCATTTTCCAACAAAACCAATCTTTCACAACAAAAGAAATCAAGAAAAGTTCCCAATTCCATTCACACTTCCATTTGGCACATTTGTTCCAATTAACCAGCCCACACCCCCAACCATGCATGTGACCTGGACTTCCCTATACTCGCGAGTGGTGAGTTATCCTTCCACTATGATTTCCCTTTGTGGACTACCTTGACGGGGGTACTTCACAACCTGATTCGTCCCAACCTATTGATGGGGGGACTTCTCGCCCTTATCCACCCCAACCTATTGATGGGGGGACTTCTCGCCCTTATCCATCCCAATGAATATAAACTCACACTACAACCCATGAAATCCATGCCCAAAACCATGTGTGTTCAATACATTTCAATAAAACATCACCCTTTTATTGAAAACTGTTTCTTTCGGGCAACAAAACCATATCCAATTTAAAATCACCAATTTAAATTTGCTTCAACAACCACTTTCCAAAACACACAATTTCCATCACCTATTACTAAAAAAGGGTTTCAACCATTCTTTCACAACAGATAAACAAACCATTTCAATCAAGGAAAACAATTTGAAACTAAGCATTCAATTTCTAATAAAGAGGAATTGAGAGTGAAGCCACCTACCTCAACAAATTGGGTGAAACCAAACGACCGACGAAGAACACCAAGAACGTCGGGCCAAAATTCCAAAAACCCACCTTAGATCTCTTCTCCTAACACAACCAAGACCAAAACATGTCATAGTTGGAATCCACACCCTTTGATCTACCCATAACGGGCGTAGATCTAAGAAAATGAGAGAAGAGGATAAGAGTATCTAAGTAGATCTATGAAACCGATCAAGAATGAAAACATAACTTATGAAATCGGCTTCGATTCGGCAAGAGAAGCCTTTGGATCTCCTCCGGAACACATGGGATAAGTCTTCCAACCTTCATGGGAGATTAATCCTGAGTTAGGGACACTTATGATGTTTAAAAAAGTAAATTAAAGACAAATCAAGTTAGATCCACAATTTTAGGATCTAACTTTAAGTGACCACACGGTTAGTCCACACGGTTTGTCAAACCGTGTGATAACCGTGCGTTGGCTACTTCCTCGGACACCCTCCTAACATGAATTTTCCACACGGTGAGGAAAAATGTGTGCCAACCATGCGAAAGCCACTTCCTCCAAAACCGACTTCGCACGGTTTGTCCGTACGGTTAGACAAATCGTGTGCCGACCGTGCGACTTCCCATTTTCCCCAAAACATCATTCCAAGTTCGCCCAACTCTCCCATTCAACACCCATAACATTAAAGCCATGAAAAGAATCTTGAAAGGGGTTACATACTAGAAATTGGGGGTACTAAATTCTCCCCACCATTGGCCTTTCCGTCCCCAGAAAGTAGAAAACCACAGCTTGGCTGAAAGAGTTCTGGCCACTACTCCTTCATTTCATTCTCGCGTTCCCAAGTCTCTTCATGAATCAGACCATGCTGCCATACATCCCGCACTAGACTGATGCTTTTTCCATGAAAGAAATTATTTTTCCTATCCATTATCTGTACTGGGATATGTATCAACGAATCATCCGGCTCTAGGTCAATGTGATCCCATCGGATCACATGGTCAGGATCGGGTTGATACTTCTTTAACTGAGATACATGGAACACATTATGCACTGCACTGAACTGTGGTGGTAATGCCAACCGATATTCCACCTCTCCAACTTGTTCCAGTATCTCAAAAGGGCCTATATATCGAGGAGATAAATTTCCCTGCTTCCCAAAATGACATTGTCCATGTCTTGGAGAGATCCTCCAAAAGACATGATCACTCACTGCAAATGACAACGGTCTTCGGCGTTGACCCGCATAAGATTTATGATGACTCTGAGCCGTCTCCATCCTCTTTAAAATCAACTAGATATTCTCCATTTTTTCTTGGACAAGGCTTGGCCCAACTAGTGATGTTTCACCAGTTTCCACCTAGCATAGTGGAGAATGACAAGGACGCCCATACAATGCTTCAAACGGAGCCATGCGTATCGAGGCTTGATAACTGCTATTGTATGAGAACTCCACTAAGGGTATATTATCCTCCCATGAGCCACCAAAATCCATTAAATAAGCCCGCAACATGTCTTCCAATGTTTGTATCATCCGATCAGATTGCCCATCTGTCTGAGGATAATATGTCGTGCTCATCATCAACTGAGTCCCAAGTGCTTGTTGTAAGGATTTCAAGAATCGAGATGTGAACCTCGGATCTCTATCTGAAAATATAGACACTGGTAACCCATTCCTTTTTACCACTTCCCAGATATATATTTTTGAATGATCTTCCACCATATGGGTTTCACGAATTAGGATGAAATGTGTCGACTTGGTTAGACGGTCCACTATAACCCAAATTGCATCGTGTTTCTAGACTGTTCTTGGAAGACCTGTAACAAATCCATTGTTGTCTGCTCCCTTATCCATACTGGGATAGGTAAAGACTGTAACATACCAGCTGGTCTCCGATTCTCTACTGTATCCTGCTGACAATTTAAGCATCACGAGATTAATTCAGCCAATTTCCATTTCATTCCGCTCCACCAAAACATTGCCTTTAGCACCTTATACATCTTCTGTGTACCCATATGTACATCCCATCTTTAATGGTGGTAAGCATGAAGGAGTTGTTCCAAACAAACCATAGGTACAACCATCCGATCTCTGAAACACAAAACTGAACTCCCATCCAGCTTCCATCCCTCAATGGTATCCCCACCATTGAGTTTTGAACTCATTGCAACACAGTCTACATCGGATGTCTGTGACTCCTTTACTATATCCAACAAATTAGGAACAAGTGTAGATGAGAAGAAAAAATCAACATCACCTCAGGTTTCACATTCCACATGCATGTCGGCTAAAACCAGCCTCAACTGCCATTCATCTGAAGCTTCCTTTGCCAACTGAGCATATGACTTCCTGCTTAACGCATCAGCCACCGAATTTCCCTTACCCTGTGTATACATTAAGTCAATGTCGAACATTTAAAGATACTCAATCCATATCCTCTGCCTCAGATTCAAATCTCACTGGGAGAAAATGTGTTTCAAGCTTTTGTGATCCGTAAACACAGTAAATTTCACACCAAAGAGATAATGTCTCCATGTTTTCAAAGCATGGGCAACTGCAACAAACTCTAAATCATGTGTTGGGAAGTTATTTTCATGCACCCTCAACTGCCTTGAATAATAAGCAACAACATGGTCTCCTTGCATGGGAACACATCCCAACCCTGATCTTGAAGCAGCACAATACACTATGTACCCTTGTCCTGATTCAGGCATGATCAAGATGGGTGCTGATGTAAGGCGAAGTTTCTACTCTTGAAAAGATCTCAGACATTCCTCAGTCCATTGAAATGCACTGTTCTTATTTGTCAATGTTGTCATAGCCAAAGCTAGTAATGAGAAGTCACGGACAAAGCATCAGTAATAACCAACTAGACCAAGAAAACTTCATATTTAAAAGACATTATTCGGTAGTTTCCAAGAAAGAACAGCTTCTATCTTTTCTGGATCCACTAAAACACCTTTCTCAAAAACAACATGGCCCAGAAAACGTACCTCTTGTATCCAAAAATCACACTTTGATAATTTGGAATACAACTGATGGTCTCTCAAGATTTCCAACACTATTGTCAAGTGTTTCTTATGCTCATCCCTTGTTCCTGAATACACCAATATGTCATCCACAAACACCACAAAAAAGAATCCAGATATTGATGAAATATCTGATTCATCAAAGCCATGAAGACCGCTGGTGCATTCATTAGACCGAAAGGCATGACTACATATATGTAGTGGCCGTATATGCTTCTGAAGGCTGTCTTCGAAATATCCTCCTTACGAACTCGCAACTGGTGATATACTAATCGCATATCAATCTTGGAAAAACATTGAGCTCCCCTTAATTGATCGAACATATCATCAATGCGGGGAAGTGAATATTTGTTCTTTATCATAAATTGGTTATGTTTACAATAATCAACACACAACCGAAGAGTTCCATCTACATTCTTTACAAACAAAACTGGTACTGCCCACGGAGACATTCTTGGCCGAATGAAACCTTTTCTTTCCACCTCCTCTAACTGCACCTTCAATTCCTTTAACTCCGTTGGTGCCATCCTATAAGATAGAAGTGAGATAGGAATATTCCCCAGAAATAGATCAATTATAAACTCCACTTCTCTTACAGGTTGTAATCCGGGGAAGTTTTCAGGAAAAAAATCAGGAAATTGATCTACCACAGCTGGAAAACTATTTTCCACGATTTCTTTCAATTATGCCACAGTCAATTCTGCCAACTGGTAAGAGACCGTTCCCACCACTGGTGCCAACAAGCTCTTTGCATCTTTCTTTACCATCGTCTCTCATCTGAAGAGATTGTTGATTCCATCATCCCTTGTGAAACTAACCGTTCTCCTATAACAGTCGATGTGAGCCTTAAACCTTCTCAACCAATCCATACCCAGGATTACATCATAGACATCCATATCTAACATGGATAAGTCCCATTCCAGCCCAGCTCCATCAACATTTATAGCTCATGCTCGACACACTAAGGCTTGACATTCTATTTCACCTAGAGGAGTTTGCAGTTTCAACACAGAAGACATCATTTCCGGTTTTAAACATAGCAAGTCAATAGCACGAGAAGGAATTAAGGAATGTGATGAACCGGTATCAAACAACACTTACACAAAGGTAGAATTCAAATGAATCGTACCTCTTACTATTGATGGTCCAATGTGATCATCAAAAATCATCTTCTCTGCTCCATACAATTGCTTCGTCGCTACACTATTCTCTTTGTTGCCTTGCTGAGATTGCCCTGGTTGAGGAGTCAGGGTATTTCAAGAATAACCATGGCTAGCTCTGTTATGCTGACGAGACTGAGTATTCTGTCCTCGTCTTGTCAAAGCCAATGATTCTTGTGATGCCAGGGAAGTGTCACGTGTACCCGACCTCTGAGCACTATGATAATATCGCTGAAGATGCCCCATCTGCTTGCAATTGTGGCATGCTCTCGGTGGTGATGTACATTCTCATTTGATGTGATCAGTCGAACCACATTGAAAGAAACCTTCTTTTCTCTGGGGTTGTGGAGGAAGGTTGACTGATCCCGCTGTCTGGTTCTGATTCGCACTCCCACCTTGGAAGTAGGTGTCCCTCTTCTGATTGTTTCCAGCATTAAAGTTCCCACCCATTCCCATGGTTATCATCATACTTCCTCCTCTCATAACTCCTGCAATGTCTCTTTCATCTACCGTTGCTCTATTTAGCATTACAGTATAATCTTTAATACAGAGTACCGCAATCTTAGATCAAATATCCTGCCTTAGTCATGATTCCAAGATGCATGCCTTCAAAGAATCACTTGCAGCAACATCCGTTGCAAAGCGTACTAAATTCATGAATTTAGCCGCATATTCAATGACAGAGAGATTTTCCTGCTTTAGGCTGAAAAGGTTAGTTGTCCTCTAGATCTTGAATGTGTGAGGATAGAATTATTTATTAAACAATTCATCAAATTCTTCCCAGCTCAGGCCTTGATCCACCTTAGCCTACACCACTAGCTCCCACCACTATCGTGCAAGATCCTCCAGCATATATGTCACCAATTTTACTTTCAGATCTACTGGTGTTCCAATGAAATCGAAGATACGATTCATCCTACTCAGCCACGCATCCACCCATTATGGTTCAGAATCAACCCGAAAGATGGGTGGATTCTGCTTCTGGAAGTGGACGGAATGGTCTATACTTCATGACTCATCCCTCTGATTCCCTGTGTCCACAGCCTAGAATGCTTGAACGATACTCTGAACTAGCTCTTGGTTCACACGTGGTTCTGGTGAAAACACATTCTCCACATCTTCTTCGGGTTGGTTTCTACGACGCCTAATGGGTGCCATTTTCTATACAAACGATGCACACCGTTAGTCTCACTTCCTAGAAACTGACGGCTTAGCAATTAAATTTATATCACATCAACTATCAGATCACTATTTTCCAACCATCCAACTTATCCACATGTTCAACTATTTTTTGAAAACATCCCACATACGTTTTTGATAATCCACCCGTTCTCACAATATCCGAAATATCCAGTTTTCAAAATCTTACATTTGAAAATCAATTTATGAATTTTTTAAAAAATTGTACCTTTCCCAAAATCATAAATCATTCTTCGTAATGAGATAAGTCATCCTAGTTGGAAGTCATTCCACTAATGCATGTCATGCACATCTCATTGGCTAAACCCATGAGAATGAGATTTGTAACATTCAAGAAGTGTTTCCAAAACACTTATGTACCCAACACTCTGGTAACTTGAATTTTAGCATAAATGGGTTAGCTACGTCCTTTTATACTATACATTTCAAGTTACGACAATCCTACTCCTTTCTAAGATGATCACCCATGGAATATACCAGAAGTAATTTCAACTCCAAGACCAAGAACATCGATTACTACTTATTAGGGAAGGACCGAACAAGCTGATACCATTTGTAATGTCCCACCAATTCTCATTGGCTTGAGAGTGAAACGAGTCATTACTAGGCCTTATGTGACATCCCCAAGGTTCCAAAGGCTGGCAATAAATTCCTAAGGGTTTCTAAACAAGTGGGGGAAGATTTACCCTTTAAGAATACACCACAGAACCAACAATCATAACCAAACAGATCTACTAAATGATGGATGATAAAAACCAAGACAACTCAACCATTTATTTTATCATCAACCAACCAAATGTACCACAGTGGAAACCAACACTAAAACATCAAAGTAAATAGAGAAAAGACAGCTCAAAGACTCTAAGACAACATCCCAACTCCATGATCCACAAGCTCTAAGCTCCCACATCACGAACCAGCCAAGTATCACGAAGCAATGCTCTAAACATGTGACACTTTACCCTTGCCAAAGTCCCGGTACATAACATCTGCAAAAGCACCAATGTCCCAAAGTAGGGGGTGAGTAATGAAACTCCGTAGGTTTTTCTAGATGACTTCCCAACCCATGCCTCTAGGATAAAACATGTTAGCACATTTATATAATACAATTTATATAAAAAAAATTCAAAAAATAGTTCACAATATAACCAGTTTCATGTCAACACCATTTTCCAACAAAACCCATATTTCACAAGAAAAGAAATCAAGAAATGTTCCCATTTCCATTAACACTTCCATTTGGCACATTTGTTCCAATTCACCAGCCCACACCATCAACCATGCATGTGACCTGGACCTCCCTATACTCGTGAGTGGTGAGTTATCCTTCCACTGAGTTGTCACTTAGTGGACTACCTTGACGGGGGTACTTCACGACCTGATCTGTCCCAACCTATTGATGGGGGACATCTCGCCCTTATCCATCCCAACCTATTGATGGGAGGACTTCTCGACCATATCCATCCCAATGCATATGAACTCACACCAAAAACCATGAAATCCATGCCAAAAACCATGTGTATTAAAGGCCTTTAAATAAAACATCACCCTTTTATTGAAAGCCATTTCTTTCGAGCAAGAAAACCATAGCCAATTTAAAATCGCCATTTTAAATTTTATTCAACAACCACTTTCCAAAATATAAAATTTCCATCACCAGTTACTAAAAGGGGGTTCCAACCATTATTTCAGAACAGATAAATAAACCATTTCAATCATGGAAAAAAAATTTAAACTAAGCCTTCATGTTCTATGAAAGGGGAATCGAGAGTGAAGCCACATACCTCAACAAATTGGGTGAAACCAAACGACGGATGAAGAACGCCAAGAACGCCGACCCAAAACTCCAAAAACCTGCCTTAGATCTCTTATCCTAACACAACCAAGACCAAAACATGTCATATTTGGCATCCACACCCTTAGATCTACCCATAACAGGCATTGATCTAAGAAAACGAGAGAAGAGAAGAAGTAGATCTAAGTAGATCTAAGAAACCGATCAAGAACGATCAAATACCTTAAGAAATCTGCTTCAATTCGCCAAGAGAACCCTTCAGATCGCCTCCGGAACACTTGCGAGAAGTCTTCCAACCTTCAAGGGAGAGTAATCCCGATTTAGGGTAGTTTAGGAGGTTTAAACAAGGAAATTAAAGGAAAAACGAGCTAGATCCGCAATTTTAGGATCTAACATTAATTGACCGCACGGTTAGTCCGCACGGTTTCGCAAACCGTGCGATAACCGTGTGTTGGCTACTGCTTCAGCCACCCTCCTCACGCGGTTTTGCTGCACGATTAGGAAAACTGTGCACCGACTGTGTGTAACCCACTACCTCCAATTCCCACTTCGAACAGTTTGTCCGCATTGTTAGAAAAACCATGCGCTAACCGTGCAACTTCCCATTTTCCGCAAAACATCATTCCAAGTTCTCCCGACTCTCCCATTCAACACCCTTAACCTTATAACCATGAAAAGCATCAAGAAAGGGGTTACATACCAGAAACCGGGGGGTACTACATGTCAAAATTACAACCATATTGGTAGTGTCTCTATGTTATTGAGGAAACAATCACGGCTGATATCCCAAGATCATGTGTTGGGTAGTTTTTCTCATTCATATTCTACTATAGTAAGGCATAAGCTATCACATTATCATTATGCATGAGTACACATCCCAATCCATTAATTGAAGAATCATTGTATATCTCATTAATTTCCCTAATTGTTATTAGTGTGAGTATAGGTGTAGTGATTAGCATCTTCATTATCTCTTTGAAGATTTCCACAATTTCTTTTGTCTAAACATAATTTAATCCATTCCTTGTTAACATATTTAACAAGCAATAATATCATGAGAATTTACTCACAACATATCGGTAGTTCCCTAATAATCCATGAATAATTTTTATTTCTATGACAATAGTTGGTCTAGTACTTTACTCAATTTCTTTAAATTTTTAAGGGTCTAAAGATATTCCCTCGCTTGTGATCACGTGTCCCAAGAATGTGAATTTATGCCACCAAAAGGCACACTTGATGATCATTTAAAACAATTTCCCCTTAAATTTTTCCATACAATCCTTGCATGTTATTCATGTTACTCTATGTACTTTTAATAGATGATAATATCATCGATAAAAACTAACAAAAATTTATTAAGGTAGTTTTTAAAGACTCTATTCATTAAAGCAATGAATATTATAGGGTCATTAGTATGTCTCAGGGGAATCATTAGAAACTCAAAATGCCCATACCTAATATGGAAAGGAGCCTTCCAAATATCTTCCTTCTTCACCTTCAGTTGATGATATCCATAATAAATATCTACCTTTTAGATGTGTTGATATCTTCGTAGTTGATTGACAAAGTCATGAATCTATGGAATAGGATACCTATACTTTATGGTCATCTTTTTGAGTTACCAATAATCACTAAAAATCCATATTGATCCATCCTTTTTCATTATAAATATAATTGTTGAACCATAAGGGGATCTATTAGGGTGTAGGAATCAATTTTCCAAGTGTCCTTAAATCTAGTTCTTTAACTCCTCCAGGTTGATTTAAGCCATTTTATAGGGGAATTTTGAGAAAGGAGTACCTTAATTTACGAGATCTCCTGAGAACTCTTCCTCACTATCTGGGGGAATTTTTGGTATCTCTTTAGGAAATACTTGATTTCATTCCCTAACTATGAGAATTTTTTCTAGATTGGTACTTTCTTTTTTCTTAACAATTTGAATGAATTATGATTCTCTATAGGGTATCAAAAACCACACCATTGAGGGATTTTCTACAGGTGATCCCTGGTCTTACATTAATTTGTAGAGGATAAATGGATGGTTAAAAATATAAAAAGATCTTTCCTTTTCCTGACATCTCTTCTATGCTCAATATTACAAAACCTTATCTAGGCTCAGTATAGTGGCCAATTTCACCAAAGGAAGTATCACAATATTCTATAGAAGATTCTTACCATATACAGCAACATGATAAGAGTGTAAAAAATTAGTTTCAATGATAATACCAATGTTTGTTTTTATAAATATATCTACTTTAATGTTTTGAGTCTTTGATTCAATTATTCTTGAAAGCATGCATGATATAATGGAATGTGTAGATCCAAAATCAAATAATACTTTTTCCATTTTTGAGTGAATAAGAAATGCACCATGTAGGACTTAATTCTATTTCTACACTTTATTAGTGGTGATGGCATAGAATTTCCCTTTATCCTTAGGATTTGGTGGTTTCTAAAATTGTTTACCTTCAAGAAGATGAGGTTTATTGCACTATCATTCATAGTTTCCTCAGTGCATAAAATTTATGCAGTGAACAATTGGTGGTTCTCTACATTATTCCATTATATTGGATCATTTCTTAATGTGTATTCTATATTCATGAGTTTGATGGTCTTTTTATCCCTCATATGAAGAATTTACCCTACCATTGTATGGAATTATCACAATGTTTAATACCACATTTTTTACATGTAGGTGGTTGGATCATATTTCCTCTTTTTTCATTTCATCGACCAACATGAAAATACATTCTTCTCTTCTTATCTCCATAACAATGGGACCATTATCTAAACTCCAAGAGAACATCATACCACTTATTCATAACTCACAAAGTATCAGATAGCTATATCATTTTGAATGGGTAATTTTTGTAATGTCTTAGAATTTCTATACAATTTTTTAAATAATATGGTATTATTAAAAGACTGCGAAAATTGACGACACGTGATTCTGAGGCCCAGAGTGCTCGAAATGATCTGTGGAAAAATGTTATTCTTTAAATACTTTGTGTGATCAGTTATTCTGAAAAAGTGGAACAACTCTTAAATAGGTGTGTGGATAAAAAAACATTAGGGCACCGTTGCATTCTTGATGGATGTTTTACACTAGGAGTGAGTTAATTTTAGTGGGCACATGCCTCTAGTGAGGAAACCCAAAAATGTAATAACCGTAAATAAAATAATAAAATAAATTATTTTATTTTACAAATGCTTATAACTCATGAATGGTGACTCATATTGAATGTTTGAGACCACTATTGAGCTTATGAGGGTATGCTTTTATTGGGTAGATCTTAACCTTGGCTGGCGTGGGCTAAAATGGAAGTTAGTTTTTGGCTACAAATAAAATAATTATGGAGGAATTATTTTATTTTAAAATATTTTAACACCTAAATGGTAACATAGATTGTAAATACAAGAGTACCTTTTAGTCCGTGAGGGTGTGTTCCCCTTAGGCGAAGCCTATTCTCAATATGCACTGGTCGAGGGTGATTATTAATTATTTTTTGAACTTTTTTTAAGCTATGTTTAGTAAATGTGCAGGCGGTGATTTTTATCTATTGAAACGGTGATTAGAATAAATATCTAAGGGCACCATTGAATTTGTAGCACCAGTAATCGCTTAGGATAAGATTAAATTCTATTGGAAAGGGTCAGACGAAAAAGATAATTTTTGGATTTTACAAAAAAGATAACTGCAGGAGTTATTTTACCTCTTTTTGTAAGCGTTAAGTGGTGTGGAGGAACCACAGAGTTAATAGGTCATTCAATGACTTGACCATTGGGTTACGTAACCTTGACCATGGTTGTTTTAATGTAAAACTAAATATGGTTCATTAATGAACCGCAATAATGTTATGCAATGTAGTTGGTGCCTCGCATTTATTTGAACAAATTATAGGCATGGTTTGTGTGCACTCATGAGATGAATCTCGGACGATGTGTCGGCAACGACTTCCTCCAACATAGAACAGATCTCTAACGCCTTAGGGGATTCAATGTAGACAACGACGAGCACCAAGGAACAAGCATAGAATGCGGTCTCATCTTCCTCATCCACATCATCTACCAACGTATTTTAGGTAGGGGTTATGTGCTTAACTCATCCCCTTTTCACCATCATTTAATACTATAAAAAACACAGATCAACCATCCAATGGGTTGATCTGCATTTTGTTCTCTAATGTGGGTGGATAATGCTGTGTTTTTTATGGGAGTATTTATGATTAAATAATCAGTCCCATGTTATAATGCTAATGTGGAGGGTGTGGGCTGAGCTGAACATGTCCCAAACCCTCTATAAAAAAAGCGTTGGTGACATTATTCGTGGGTGATAAAAAAATAGTGGCAAGGAAAATCTTCAGGCCACGCAGTGTAGGAATCTTCCTGGGAGGCCAGTAGTCACAAACGAGAAAGGAATCAGACCATAAAAGCTTTATCGGCCCTCACCGACCACGAGAAGGTTGAATTTCTTGATGTCAACGTGACAAAGAAAAGGGTGGTCGGCGTGTGCTAGCCACGTCGGTGCAGGGCGGTGAGCTATAGTGATGTGCCGAAGAGGATGGTCGCATCTTTGATCTATGGCCAAGGGTGGACCCATGGTCTGAGGGTTCCATAGGTGACCGATCCAATGGAACTATCCAGTTGGTGGGGTGCCAACGTGCATCACTGCACTAAAACTAAACTAGCTTCTGTCTGTTCGTGAGGGGAGCAAACCCCCGTGCCCGACCAGCTAGTCTGGCGGTTCTGCAGGCCGCGCCCAGCCGGGTGTGATGTGCTGAACCACCAACCTAGTTCGTCGAGCCTAGTTCGTGGATCAGTGGGCTGGGCTAGTCTTAGGTGAACCAGACTGAGCCCTACCCCATTCGAGAAGGGTCAGACCAGACCCGAACCCTTTTTAGTCTAGTTATGGTTAAATGGGCATATCTCATAAACCAGATGAGTGTTTGACAAACCGTATGAGGTGATAGAACCCTTAGTACAAGTCGTTCCATATGAAAAACTCCACTTGAGTTTGGGGATATTTGTAGTATGTCTGGGTTGGATTGAATTTGAATCCAAGCTGGCCCTCGACAATGAAATGACTATAACATAATGACCGGGGGTCCAGTTGACACACCGTCTGTTGTGTTAGAACCCTTATTACATTTAAGTTAATTGGGTTAAATATTCATTAGAATTAGGGTTGGTTGATATATGAACGATGGCATGAAAATTTGATCCTCCCAGAATCATGTGTGCTTTGTCCGGAAATCCAGTGGCTGGATGTGACACGAAGAATGAATAGTGATCTTGTGTGGGACAACACCGAGCGATCCTGTGTGGGTCAACACCGAGTGGTCCTATGTGGGTTAGCACTGAGTGATCCTATGTGTGTCACACCCAATTATCATGTGTGGTTCATCACCTAGCGATCCTATGTGGGTCAGCACCGAGTGATCCTGTGTGGGTCAGCAGCTGAGCCTCGTAATAGAATAAGATGATCTAGCATTACAACTAAGCGTCTATACTTCTATTCTTATGTTAAACATGTTGTGAACTATATTTTTTTTATTCTTTGTGATTGAGATCATGCATTGTGGTTTATCTTTTCTGAAATTCTAATATACCTTTAGGGGTCTTGGGGTCCCTAATGGGTATTTTTATAGTCACCCCTGTATGGGTTTCTCCCGCACCTTGATGTGTCTTGTGAAGATGATGGATAGATAGATAGAGTCTTGAGGGCTCTTGGATTTATGGTGCTCGGAGTTGACTGGTAGACTGTGTACATGGGTGATCGGTATATGTGGATAGCTATGGCGATGAGTTGTACCTACCCATCAGGTAGGATCATTGGAGGATTACCTAAGGATATTTTTTCCCTTTTTTGTACTTCCATTTTAGTTGGGCTTGAATTCTATCCCCCCTTACCTTCAGTACTCATTTTTACACTCAATAGTGGTATTTAGTTTTGGTTGTTCCTTTGTTTTCCACTGTGTTTACTTGTGTGTAGTGTGACATGTCTGTGTGTGTACTTTTCTTGAGGCAATTCCTTTCCATTTTAGGGATATTCTTCTAGGGTGCTAGTCACCAACCCCTGGACTATGGAAGGCGGGCTTGGGGTAGTCATCGCACGGGCCCTGGGGTCGGGTCATGACAATTTTTAAACCACTAAGGATTCAATATATTTTTTCATCATTGTTGGTAAAAAAAACATAAGGTGTGCCTTGAAATCCTTGTGAGGTTTTCTTTATCAACTGTGATAGATTCAACATCCATTTTCTTTAGTTATATAAATTCTCTCTCCATATTTTTTCAAATCTTTTGAGGGAAATACTTATTACGAAATAATTTATTAAAGTGTTCTCAATTCATCTCTTCTATTTCATCCGTTGACTCGGTGTTCTTAATAAAATACCACCATATTTAGCCTATATATCTAAATGATAAATTGTTCGAGTCACCTACTCGATATCAGAATATTGGAGAACATAAAATATCTTCACCATTGAGTTAACCGACTGTTCTACTATAAGTCGATTATAAGATCCACTAATTTTCAGAATTCATTGTTGCATAAATGATTTAACACCTAGTTTCTATCTCTTATGTGATGTAGTACGTTCCACATTGTCTAGTATGTTGTTCATAGTCTAAGAAAACTGGGTAATCATCATAATGAAATTTTGAAATCCACCTACCATTGAATTGGGGATTTCGTTAGTGAAATAGTTACATTATCCCTCACATATGTTTTTGCCCAGATTTCCCATGGTTCAAAGATATTTATAAAATAGAAAATTTTTGGAGAAAACAAAAGTGAACAACTCATTAAAAAACAATTTATTACTTTATGAAAATAACTCTAAATGTATATATTTTGGTATTCTTATTTTTTAAAAGAAATTTAAAACAAATATTCTTGGATGTTTACATATACTTATTCTCATACTAAGGATTTCACTAGTGTTCATAAATTCTTATTCTCAAATTAACTAAATCGTGATCTGACTCCAACTATATTGACCCTTCTTTTTCTTACATAATTGTTACATCATTTTTAAGATAAATAATACGAAATAATGCTAATCCATGATCCAAAGGTTTAGTATATTGGGAAAATTAGTAAAATACATCACATATGCATAATAGAACATAAAACATTATTGTAAATCATCTTATTTATAATTATAAAGATCATGTTCTTTTTAGAACATGTAGTCACCGAAGAATATACATCAAATAAATGAGTGAGAAAAACACTCGGTAAGATGATATTTAAGGACATAAATAAATATAACATGTGTGATAATAATAATAATAATCATAACATAATTATACAATTGTCATAATAATCATGATAAGAAGTATTAAATAACATCTTGGAATGTAGATATTCATAAAAATGAAACATCGTGTCTTAGTAGTAATATACCACACATAGTTATGAAAAAATATTGCATCATGATCACACCAAAAAGACGTGTATAAAATTAGCATCATCATTGTGAACAAAGATATCATAATGTTCATCAATATTATAAATTATCTCATGATATATATCACAATATTCAATGTTTTAGAGGGATATATAATTTTAGGCACACCTATCACAACATAACATTTACATAATCATGCATGACACGTAGAACATATATCTATAAAATTCAAGAAGTGACCCATTTAAACGAATGGGTTTCATAAGGATATCATCAATCATGAATAAACTATGGGTTCTAGAATAAAAATGGAAAAACATTATTGGTATAAGATTCATCATTCTTGAGCGAATAAGAAGCAACTCAAGATGAGTAAAAAATGTGTTTTGGAGAGTAGATTTCTTAGGTAATATTATTGTATTTTTTATACAATCATATTAGAAACACATATATAACAAAAAAATTTAATGATGGTGAAGTTATAATTACATAAAATTAGAGAAATATGTATACCAAAGATGTTGGAAAAAATGAATAACCCAAAGTAAACAAGTTGGGTTTGAGAATCCTCATACCTTATGGAATAATTTCCTCGACACATGTATTTAATATCCTCGATAATCAAATTAAATTAATTAATTACTAAATTTATAAACTCTAATAAATTTATATGATTTATTATAGTATTTTTAAATTTTATTTTGTACTTTTCAATGAGTTATATATTTCAATTTCATCATTCTGGAAGGGTTCATTTCATGGTTTATGGTTCATTTCCCTGAGTATAAATATGTTCTTTAATTTAAAATGGGAATAATGTTGAAAAGGTGTAGTTATTTAGTATTAATGAACATATATAAGTTAAATGGTCTCAAATATAATTTGGTTAAATGGTATCAGTATGATTCATTAGATAAAACATTGATGTAAATTCTTTAATTAATTTTGGAGGTTTTTATGACCATCACAAACTTTTTTCATTATATTTAATATAATGATTATATTTTGGTTCCAAAACATGATATAACTCATAATTTATGTATTATGATATTATTTTACTATAATAATGGTTTTATTACAAGTCTTGAAGGTGGTAATATAAAATAAAACTCATCATCCAAAAAGGGGGTTCATCGATACATTTGAGACAATATTTTTATTTTTTGAATAAATGGAGGAGAGGAGAGATTTAATGAGGGATATTGCATTTTAAAAACTAAAATTACATTATATATAAGATTTACTAAGATATTATTACACTTTTTATAGAGGATTTAAGAAGAGGATAATAAAATAAAATAAATTACAAGTGAGTGATTAAGGATTTTACCTCCTGAACATTGTCTCCTTGAGAACCTCATCATGACACTTGGGTTTGGTCTCTTATTGAGACTAGAAGACCATAGACATGGGGAGTATCTTTGGGGAGATAATTGGGAATAATTTAAAAAATATTAACAGCTTTTAATATGGGAGGATAATAGGTGGTGAGAGGTGGTATTTATAGGGAAGGATAGTGGTGTTTTTTTATTATTTTATTCATTTATTTATTATTTTGGAGAAAGACTATAAATATTTATGATTTATTTGAATAAATATAGTAAAATTATCATGAGTATTAAAACAAATAGGTTATTACCTCATCCATATATCATTCATGACTCTATAATTCATGTATTTAGCTTATATTGTAAATTTTTGTATTTCACTATTCACCAAAAAATCAACTATTTCTGGAAAATACTAAAAAATTTCACTTACTATTTTTAAATGTGTAGAATTAAAAAATAATCTCCATTTCATAAAAATTAGTTTATAAATATGATAAAAAAATTAATTAAAATCATCATTTTTTAAAAAATACTACTTTTAATATTATAATGGATTTTATGACATATTCAAAACATAATTATGGTCTCATAAAAATATATTACAATTTTAATAAATATATAAATTTATGAATAAATTTTATGGAAATAAATTTTCTTTAAAGTAATTATATTAATATAAAATTATAACTAAAAATTTAGGTTTCATGAAAATACCGACACATAATTTACCATTTTTAAAACATTTATTTACTTATACAAGGATATAATTGTATAATATTTTCATTTATAAGATACAAAAATATTATTTATACTTTCATAGGTGAGGTTACTAATATATTGGCCAAATTACTATTTCAAATGGTTATGTTTCAATTCCAATAGTCATGTAATGATTACGTCTGCATTGGTTTCTTAATTTCTTTATGTATTAATTATTTAATAATTAATTTTTGAGAACAATATTTTTATTTGGATCTATATACGATGTATGTGTTTTATAAATATAACAATTTAAATTGTATTGATAAATGTTTGGGTCATTACAATGATGTTGAGATCTAATGTCTCACATGTTAATGTCTTATTCAGAGGATATAATTGGTTTGATTAGACTACCCCTCACAAGGTGTCACCTTCACTATATAGAAATAAATTTTCAACTTTTATTAATAGATATAACTATTAAAAACTACTATCAAGGTTAAAAAAATTAAATGTGAGCTTTGAAATAAATTATGAAATACAATATATCTCAAAATATATGATATGGGATATGTTTTACTATTTATTGTATTATATTAATAATATCATATCATATATGTGGATCATATTAAAGGATATTAGTGATATATTTGTGAGTTCATATTCATTCACTACACATAGACCTTAGTGGATATTCAATCTCTCTGTTTGTTATTCAGGTTATCTTAAAGTCACTAACACAAGTGATTATGATAGATATGGGAGGATGGTATGTGAAAATATTATGATAATCTAAAGAATTTTATATCAAAATATCCACTTTTATTTTTTTATTTTTCCTTACCATTTATTTCATCTACCCAAAGAGTGATGTTTTACTATTTTTTATCAAGTATGGTATTTTATGGGTTCGTTTTTTATATCAAAGTTTATATTGTTTATTATGTTGGACATTATTATATGATTTAATATTATTTTATGTATTTTTCAATTTCTATTTTTTATTTACTATTATTATATAGTTTTGATATGAAAATTATAGTTTCCCATGGTATTTTATTTTACTTCATCACTAGTTGACAGTATCAATGATATTGGAACTTCAAAATGAGGACCTCTTGATTTTTATCTTTGGTTGACTGATGGGTAAGAGGGGAGGGATGTTAAAAAATGGTGTCATATCCATTTTTTATGTTTTTCAGTTATTTGGTCATGGTATTAAATGATATATTGGTTATAAATTAAGATAAAATTTATACTTGTTAATGGAAAACACATTTAATGAGGATGTTGTTGTTACCAGATATATGAGAATATTATTATTGTCAATGAGTTTTAGTTTTTTTTATTTTAGTAGCGTATGTTTTGATAAATAATTATTTATTAATTTTCATTTTTTCTCACATAGAATTATGGTATGAAAACATGCATGATAATTGAAACATAGGTTCACATGACATCTATATACTAGTGTATTGTTAAAAATTATTTTTAAAATTGGTTTTAGTTAACTAAAATGTCAATAATAAATTAATATAGGTCTTGAAAAATCATTTATTAATAGATAATTAAAAAGATAAACAAATATTTTAGTTGTTTCTTAATATGAACTTTTTTATAGTGACATTTACTTGATATGAACATGAATGTTGTGAAATCCCTAGAGAGGTTAGTCGGGTTGTATGGGTACCCTGATAGATAAAACACTAAAAATTCATTAGTGCATAAATGGATTATTTAATAGTGATAACTTGAGATTGTTCATAATATCATTAATGGTAAAAATACAATTATATGTGAATAAAAGTGTGGGTAGACTAAAAAATTGTTAGTCCTAATAATTAGTTATCATAAGATGATTATAGTAAGGATACATTATTTTCACATTAATAATTAAACATGGGTGATGTGTGATTATGTGGATAGTTAATGAATATAGATTTAAAAAGGTATAAATGGGAAAGAAAACATAGATGATTCTTAATTATAAATATAAGTGAATTGTAGTGGATGGATTTCCACAGATTAGGAGGATGAGACTAATATGGATGATATAGAACTGTTGAAAATATATGATTGGTGGTATAACAGTGTATCATGAGAAACTATTCCAACTCTTATATATAATTCAATACATATCATTGATGTATATGGATCATTATAAGAGTGGTTTATTAAATACCCTATGTCCATGGATTAAAAGAACGAGTACTCGTGTAGCATCTATGTTGAGGTCATGATGGTGATTGGTAATGCTTGTTACATGCATGTAAAGACTCCCTTGTATATGGGTTATGATAATAAGTGATGTATGTTAAACCCCTCAAGAACTGTATAGGTTGTAAGGCATCACTAATTTCTAATATGATCATGATATATTTCATGACTCTTATTTACTATGGTTAAATAATGCCCAATTTTGTGTTTATAATGAATCTTTTATGGACAATCAAAAATGGGTTATGTACATGGAATAAAATAACCAGTAAAATCATTCATGAAACCTTATGTTAACCCATAATTTGATGGGGGATTTTTCCATTCAAGGATCCATAATTAGAAATTCAAGAAAGAAAATATGGATATTATTGAATATATATTGAATAAAAAGTTATATTGGAATGAGGTAAAAATATTCCAAGAGAAAATTTCCCTATGGTATTATTATGAGATGCCCTTGGGGTCATGCGGGTCACTATAAAGTTGAACTAACTAGATTATATGAGAGTGAGGTTAAAACGTTTTTTCATTTAAATTTATATAGAGTGGGGGCATCAATAAATTTTTTGGAATTCTAATAGGGTTGTGGAGAGTCTATAATTGGTGGGAATGTGAGTATCCCAATGTAGAAACTAAGGGTAACTGATCCTGAGGTATATTTTTAAAATTTGGATAATATAAATATAATATATCATTTTTTTCAGACAGCTATTGTGTGACATGATCGGATGCCATGAAATCTAATCAAATGATCAATGGATGTGTAAAATTGATTCTATAAAGTATGTCTTGAGAGTGATAACATTTATATGATAATGGAATTATGTAAGAGTGGTTCTCCAAAATTTTTGATAATGGAAACATTATTTTGGGAGCACACCCTTATTTTCATATTTGTAAAAACCTTAATTTTTACTGAATGGTGGTAAATTTCAATGGTAATGTTCATTATTAACCAATACTAGTGTTGATTGAAATTCCTCTCTAAAAGATAAATACCATATAATGAGTTATAAATAATATATTTATGAAGTAAATTATCAACTATAAGGTTTAGAAAATTAACTATTTTGGAACTACAGTTTTGATAATATTAATAATCACAAGTTAAGTATAACAACATGTTTTAGGATTTGAGTATTTTTTTGAGAAATAGAGGCTTAAGAGAGTGACTATGAATTTATTTTTATGGATGATCAATGAATTATTTAGATAGGATTTTATTGGATAGTAATTTTTTGTGGATTAGATTCATCAACTATTAGATTTCAATGTTACCACATTATGATTTTATTAGTGTCACATAATTTATGGAAACAATATTAAATAGGTTTAACTAGTAAGAACATCAGTGTATAACCTATTTTGGTTTTTTAAAGAGTTTTTATAATCGGGTATAAGATGAGTCTAACGAGTGACAAAAAGGAGTCTTGAATAAGGATTTTATTAAGGAATTTATTTGAAGTGATTATTTGTTCTAGTATAGGATTGGTGTATGATACCTTTATAAAAATTACAGGTTAATTAATAGAGGTGTTTTGGTGCCTTGAATAATAAAAATATAAATCCAATTGAATATAAATTCCCACTCACTTTTAGTGGATAATTATGTTTATAGGAATTGATTAGAAAATCCCTAAGGGGATAGGAAACATTATAGTGAAGATTTTGTAATGAACTTTTCCATCATATATCAACATAACTTTAAAAAACTAGATTCTTGTGGATTGTAATCTAAGAGGATTTTTAATTTTTAGAACCAAATAAATAAGGTAGTTATGTAATTGTGTTCCGGTTGTTTAGATAGTGGTTATGGAAAAATATGATTTGGAAAAAAATTATTTTGTGGAAAATGATAACAAAAAATAGTACTAATTATATTAGTTCATAGAAAATATGGATTGGAACCATGAAGTTAACCTTATTAGGGTCTGGTGGTATGGGTTTTGGGGGTCCCATTACTCTTACAACTAGGATCGTTTTATAATATTTAAAATAATAATTTAAATCAATGCCTTTTAAAAATAATTTATTTATTTTATAAAAAAATTTTACTTAGATTATTTATATCATGTTTATACAGACAAAATGTGGTTTGGGTATGGTTTTTTCTATAATAAATTCTTATCAATTTAATTTTCATATTTGTTTCAATGGGTTATTTTATTATTTTTTATTAGTTGAAATGAATTTGCTTAGGTGTTTTAGTTAGTTTGTATTTACAATATTTTTAATCATTTCTAATTGTAACCTTATTCTAGTTTATCGTTAGTTTTTGTGAAATATGTTTTTTTGGTAAACATATAACTCACGAAGATTGATCTTCCAAATTATATATCTCTTTTATAGACTCCAATTACATTAGATGTTATTTTACTTTTTTATATTTATGACTCTCTTTAATGAAATTATTTTCATTTTCTTGATAAATATTATATTTTATACATTTATTACATCAAGTAATTTATATGTTTTCCGGTTTATATTTCATGTATAACTAACTATCTATTATATATATTTCATTCTCTAATTATCACTTATTTTTTACCTAGACTAAATTTGACAATTATTTATCTTTAATTTCTAAAAAAATCTAGAAATATATTCATGTCCCACTATTTACCACATTTTTCTCATTTTTAGAGGCTGCTCGTAATTTCACAATTTTTGTTCCTTCCAATGATCAGTTAATTTTAGTTATTTAATTTTCTATTAGGGAAATTAATATAAAACATAGGTATTTTCAAAGAAAAATTCATCGAATGGAAAATGATTCTATTTATCTATTGGTTATTTTTGAACAATAAGTACTTCTCTTTGAATAATGAGGACCTTTTATGTTATGGATAAATCATAGAGATACCAATAACATATAATTTTTATTTATTTTTCAAAAATATTATATATTAATTAATAATATTCATTATTATAGTTTTTTAATCAATATTGTAATTTATTTTTTAAGACATTATTAATTTAAAATATTTTTTATAAAATAAAATAAAAATTTAAAAATTAGTTACTTATATTACATATTTAAAAATTATCTATGTAATAATGAATCATTGTTGGATTATTGGAATAAGAAAAAGTGATGAATTTAAGGAAGTGGTTAATATTTTTTTTAATTTTACAAATGAAATGTATCAAAAAATGGAATAGTTTTCAATCCATGACTCAAAAGTTAAAACATGGGAAATATATAAGTATAAGAAATAAAATATCATTTAGTTTGAAATTGTTTTATTCTGAGTTACTGTTCTTGGATTTATCAATTAGAAATTGGGTTAAAATCAAGATATAAGGATACATAATGACTTAAATATGCAAATTATTATAAAATTGAATAAATTATTATTTATATTAATTTGTATTCTATTGAGAAAACATAGAAAATTTATTTCCTATAGGGTGATGACGAAAAAATCTTTGAATCCAAAATATATAAAATTTATGTTCTTTTTAACATTGTCAAGATCAGTTATATTTAAGGATAGGAATAGTTGGAGTGAAATGTGTTTTACATAATTGTTACAGTAGTTTATAGACATACATATTAAATAAATTATATTATATATTCACATTATAATAGTAAAAAAATATTATACCCCATGTGAGTGGAGTATAAGAAGATATAGGTCATTCAAAAATAATTTCAATTATATTGGATGGAATATGAAGGAATTTTTCTATAGGGATCAAATATTCTCATATATAGATATGACACAATAATAAATGAATATGAATTTCACTATAAAAAATCAAACATGGGGACCCAAATGGTTTAGTGTATTTGGAATCATCGATACATAAACAACTAGCTCATAAAAGATCAACATCATCTCCCACCTAGATCTTGATAACTAAAACCCTCTTAGACAACTCATAATTAAAACATTTTTTATAACATGGGAATGGAAATATAAGAAAGTGTGAGATAAAATGCTCAATTTGGGTAAACAATTCGGATATCAATGACCTCATAGAAATAACATGAGCATATGGGTACAAGAACATGATATTAACATTTATAAACCATATCATTTTTATCAAGGACCAAAATTATGAGTTCTGATATAAAAAAATGTGTTTAATAAATTATAAATCATAAAGGAGTAAAATAATATGATCAATGAGTTCTTAAATTTGGCATAAGACATGGAATTGTGGTATACACATAAGTATATAAAATCATTTCCCAAGGAGTCAAGGATGACTATGAATTATATCAGTGTGGATTGATTTTACTCCCCAAACCATCATAGAAGTTAGTTTTTACTATGAAGAATATCATAATAAATTAGGTTTACTTCATTAATCATTATAGTGGTAATGGTTCACTCCCAAGACTATAATAGTGGATAGATTCTCTTACAGGACTCAATTCCCCCCCTTTCAAATTACATTTATTTCATGAGATATTAATCATTATCGAATGAATTATAGGGATATATATGTACCTTCAATCACATAATGAAAATTGTATATATAAGTTCCATAAGATCATGAATCAGTCATCATATCAGAATCTATGAAAATAAATGAACTTCATAGATATTTCATCATAGCACAACCCATGGAAATGAAATAGGTTTCATAAACAATTCATTACAGTATAACCCATGGAAAGGGAAAGTGTTTCAAAAATATCTTATGATCATAGAAAATAATTATTCATATAATGAATAAGGATGGTATTTAAAACACGCAAAGATTTTATAAAATATTTTTTTAACTAAATTTAATTTTCTTTGATAGCTTTCATTATAAAAAATGGGGTTTAACGCAATAGAACGTACTATTAAAATAGTATTATCTAATAAAATAGATATCATATAGCTCTTGCAATGGTGATTATAAATAGTATTAACTAAACTATGAATATATACATATATATATATATATATATTTTAAAAATGTATATAAAATTATTTCGTTGTAGAACAATTTATTTTTAAAGAAATTAAAAACCATTATAAAATAAATTTTTTTTTGAAAAACAATTTTTTATGCACAACTTTTTTTATGTCACCAAATTAAATAAATAAATTTTGGTGAATTTAATTATGAAAATTTTTATATTATATATTCACTAAAATATTTAACATGTGTCTTATTTTTTTCTAGGCGGGAGATAAAAATAAATCCATTTGTACACTTGAAGACAAAATTTTTCTAAACATAATTTTTTTTTAAATTTTAAACAACTATTTTTGAAATTAATTTTTTATACATTTGGTAAGAAAACTGAAATAATGAAGCTAATTTTTTAGATCATCATGTCAATATTATAATACATTGAGGTATTTAGAATTTTTTAGAAAGGTAAATTTTTCAATGAATAATGTAAAATATTATGTATTATTAAAAAATAGATTTTCATTTAAAAATATACAATATAAATTTTGGATTAATATATTTTTTAAAGAAAAATTAATTCAATAATATATCAATTAATCCAATTTATGTCATTGGAATCAATTTCATAATGAATTTTGATAAAAAAACTATTTGAATGTTTGATCATTTTCTCATTGGAAAATAAGTGTATTGTTTCACTCGCCAGTTTAATTTTAAATTAAAATTTTACATTTATATGAAATAAATTTGGAAATATTAATTATATATCTTTATCTATAATAAATTATAATTTATTATAATTAAAACTTAATTTTTTGTCCAAAGGAAATGAAAAAACCATAAAATTAAAATTACACTAATTATGGTTAAAATAGGTTTACCGGGAGCTAAAAAATGATAAGAGGTTAAATGACCAAAAAATGTGTCCAAAAATAATTATTTTCATATTTTTTCAATAACACCTCTATTTTCAAATAATTTCCCATTTGGAAACCATTTTATTTGTGAAAAACATTGGTACACTTTATTATTTTGATAATTTCCATGTGTTTCGTATCCCCCACTAGTAAAAGGCCATGCCAACTCATCTCTTATTCAAACATTAAGAATAGTTTGGACCAAAAAACCCTAAAAGGGACAATTATTTTACTCTCTCCCATAATATTAAAATCTTTAGTTAGGTTATAAATCCCTTCTGTGAAGGCTTCATGGGTAAACCTAAATGGTCTCTTTGAAGAAGACTTAAAATTCATAAACTTGCATTTTGGATAAAATTATTATTAACGTCATTTAATATTATTAATTGTAATTAATATAAAAAACCAGTATATAACATATAATAATATTTTATTTTGGTAATATTATAACCTAAATCCATATCTGCCTCCATTGAATGGGATATGAAATCCCTGTTTGAGTATGCAGTGGACGAACTCCTTGCGAACCGATGATATTCGTTTACCATTACCAAGAATAAATACAATATATAATTATGGATTCAATGTATATATATTATATTTAATATATTATTATACCTATTTAATTACAACACAACATTTAAATTCTTACCTCACAACCTATTAGAAAATAATAATGTCGCTTGTTTGTGTAGTGGACTACCACCTCGTTAATCGAGGTGATATGGTTTTCAATTATATTTTATTTTGATGGTAATTAGGAAATTATAAAAGAATATATATGATATTTTTAAAATAACTATAATTTTTCATTATAATATTACATATACCTTTTTAATTTTTATTATTTCGGTTATACGACAATTCCATTCATGTGTATAACAGTCTACCATATCGTGAAGTGACTTGATTCTTTTTCCACTAATAAATTTCAGTGATAAAAATTATGGTATATTAAATTAATATATTTTATATTTATAACATATTAAATTATTTATTAATTTTAATATATTAATTCAATTTTTCATCATTTTAGAAAATGGAAATATTGTTCATGCATACAAAGGACCTACCATCTTAATAAATGTGTATTTCAGTTTCAATCTCAAAAATTTATGCACTACTATAAATAAATATATGTGTAAAATATATAACATTTCAATCATGTTTAAAATCTATTATATTATCTATCCATGATCAAATTAAGAGTACAAAAAATAAAAAATCAAAATATAACAGAAAAAGGAATTAGTAATTACATGAAATGTGATATTAATAATGAATTTTTAATAAATGGGTAATAAAATGTAATAAGTAAACTATATAATTTATTATATATATATATAATTATTTTTCATTAATATATTTATAATAAAAATATATGTGTCATATAATATGATAAATATGTAAGAAGGGAGTTGAGACTTATAGAAAGGGATTTTCATTTCAGATGTATTTTTTTTGGAAACACATGTCCTATTCACCATGTGTTTATTTTATGTGGGGAATGTAATTCCCATGATGGAATTTTATTATTCTTATACAAAACATTGTTTGGATTTTAATTTCCACTTAAGGATCCATCATTCATGGAGTTTACGGTTCAAAATCATCCAAAACAAAAATTGATTTTTGTCTCAATTTTCCTTCTTTGGGACATATGTTTTGTTATACACTTATCTCATTTTATGAGGTTTATATACGTCCCATTTAATTTTTAATATGATTAATTTATTTATTATCGTGATATTTTAGGGGTCACTTCAATTTATTCTTCCATGGGGCCTGTGATTCAAAATTTCTAAAGTGGTAAGGTTTTTATGATAGAATCTCAATGTCTATCGAGATTGATTATGTTTAGGATTATGAGGAGGGAATATTATGATCCATATCTCAAGAACCATTTACCTTTCATATCATATATTTATATCATTATAATACATTTTTCCCTTTATTTTCCTCTCTTTATGTACTCATGACTTGAAAATAATATTTTTTTTAAAAATCATATATATTTCTCTCTTTGATAGAAAACCCTTTATTCATCCATTTCCATATATTATTAAAAAAATTAAAAATATTTTGACACAATAAAAATTATTTATAAAATAATTTATTACCCATTATTTTCTTTTTAAAATATTTTCTAAAAGGAATCTTCATGACATTTTTCTTACAAGGCTTCATCGATTTTAATAAAAATGTGAACGGAATATTTATTCTAACATGCATGAAATGAATTAAATTCTTCATCAACATGACCACTCAATGTTTTAAAAAGTAATTTTTAAGAATAAATTTTTAATTTCAAATAAAATTACTTCCAAAATATTTTATACTTTTTTATTTTTTAAAAAACTTTAATGTTGAATGGTTATTTTCTTTTGGAAAAGTTCCATGTGATATTTCAGAATCTTCTAAATTTACTTACACTCTGATGGGGATAATATATAATTATACCATATTTTTTCTTTCAATGGTTGTTTAATTTTTATGTCCATGAAATTTTTATGAAACCCATGTATTTTTAATGAGTTATACATTGGTGAATTGATGTAATGTTCATTAAACTTTTTTCCTTTACACTGGTTATGATGTGATGATATGATAAATGATTTATGATATTGTGGTATACATAAATGTTTGTTCATTATGAGATTTGTGAAACCTATAACTACCACCAATTCATTATTTAAGGCCTTATATCTCATAATATACCAATGATAAACTAGTCGACGAGATTGATACACAATGGGAAATTGGTGAATCTTGATCAATTATATAAAATAGGTATGCCATGATCCACAATGAGAAAAATGTTGTGAATAATTTACTAATACATTGACGATATTTTTTTTTAACATTGACATGTTAAATTTTTTCTATATTTAAAATGGTAAAACTTATTTATGACATGATCGTATGGTTCATGATTGATTTATGATGATTTTGCTCCCTTTTGGACCATGTTTTTTAGATGTTATGATGTTTTATTCCATGACTCATATTTATGATCTAAAATAGGTTTGGTATGCACCTTTCATGTTATGTTCATGTTCACTTAAACTAATTCTTAACTTATTATTTTATATGATCATAGATTTAAATCTCCAATGATTATACTTATTTAGAATTTAATATTTCTCATTATTATCTTTCCTTCCCTATCTTATGAAGAAAGTTTTTATATATGATATGTCTAAGAAGGGTTCTCATTATGAAGAACATAGATTGTGTAGCTTAATTATGGACCAATTTTTTATTTTTCTATATTTTCTTGGGAATTAAACAATGAAAATTATAGAATGGATCATTATGTTATATAATGAATATTCACCTAATAGTATGTAATAATGATATATGATATGTTTGGTTCTTTACACTTCATATCGGAGTAACATTCATCTAAAATTTGAAATATAGGATGAGAGAACATTATTGATACCCAAAATTATATTTCTAATGATATATCTATGAACATGTCTAAGGATTATTCATAGGATGACTTGAAGTATAGGGAAATTTCATGGATATATTGTAATGGGTAAAGTGAGTTGTTTCTTTGAAATTACATCCATATCTGGATACTAAAAGTGGATATGGATTCTTTACATAGGTACCTAGTGGTAATTACTCAAAAAAAATAAAAAATGAGCTAGACTCGGTCATCACATGGTTCATAAAAATAGACATTACATTATAACTAGCTTTACTCCTCTAGGGGATATGGTGTGTAAATTCAAAAAATCCTTATAAACCATCAATACTTATTTGAATAATATCCATGGATGGCCATGGTTAATCCCAAGTTTTCATATATTGGAAATAATGAGTTGTTGTTTATACATATAATAAGAGATTTTCAAGGTTATGTGGTTTTGCACTATTATTATTGTCACACACACTATGATTTTTCATTTTAGTGAATATCAGGAACTACAAGGATCTGGGATAAAATTTAATTTGATGGAAAATGTCTCAATAAGAAACCAAATGGTTTTATGACTAGAGTGAAGGATATTGGTATCATAACTAATCATTTATCATGATATATGATTATCAACAAACACCTAAACCAACTACCAGTCCCAAAAAGTAAAATAAATATATAGTATACTGAGAGATTAGGTGGTGGAGAACATAGAGGAGAAAGACTCAGTATCATATAAGCTATTAATCTAGGAGTATTCACATAAGGTAATGCATCAAAATTACGAGATTTCGTATTCAGTGTGGAGAAAAATTATGCAAATCATGTAATTTCCAATGAAAAAAGGAAATATTTGGTTAACGTAATGAATTTGAATAAGGAATCATCAATTGTTGAATGTTAAAAATGTGAAAAATATGGTCATTATACAAATCTATGTCCTAGGGGACTGCTCATGAAGATAGTCAAAAAGGTGGTTGGAGTAATCATTATACTACTGAAGATGAAGATACCAGAAACAATATATTAATGGTATGGGATTTTATAATAGTACTTTTTTATTTTAAACATGATAAGAATGATTAAATTGACATTGATGAATGTTAATATGTTATTAATATTTCATATTATAGGAAATATTTATTATTTAATATAATGATGAAGAATAATTAATTGTTTAAGAATGAATTGGGATGATTGAAGTGTTTGTTTATGGAATTTAATAATTATGCTATATTAATACTGAAATATATATGTACTATTCGGTTAACTTTTTCAATAAGGATTTTCAAGAATAATAGGATTATTACTGATGACTATGATATGTGATTTAATAGTAAGGTTATATTTTATGAAAAACAAATGATTAAGGGAAGGTAACCCTTAATATGATTTTATTCTGGAAAAATGGTTTTCAGTTAGGATAATGTTACGCTTCATATCAAAATCGTAAATTGGATAGTATTAATGACCTCAGAAAAAATAAAGGATTTTTTGAAAAAGTGGTTTATGTTATCATTGATGGAGTGTAAAAAATTATATCTATGGAATATATTCAATAATTTATGGCTTCATTCAATAAAATGAGATACATGAATGTTTTCATTGATTTTTTATAGTAATTAGAGTCATTACCATGATTTAGTAGAATATGTGACCAAAATATTCACATTTTTGTCTTGTGATAATTATGAGGTACAAAATAATATCTCGAAGATTATTTTTATGATGGTTTTTGCAAATTTAGATACCTTATTTATAAATTTTTAAATTTTGGAAGTGTTATAATGTTAACCATTTGTGGAATTCTATAATTTGACCTTTTTTTGAGGTTTTAGTTATTATTTTATTACATCACTATATAAAGATTTATTTGTATTGGATAACTTGTGTAAACAATTTTTTTATGATGATAAATAGAGATAAAAATATAAAAAAATCCTTCTAATATTTATCTTTTGATCAATTAAAGATTCATGATTAACAAATTCATCTTTATTCCATGGAGTAAGAGATGGATTGAAAATTGATTGAAGTATAAGAAATGGATTAAATTTTACTCAAAATATAAAGGAATAAAATTAACTTGATTGATTTGTCCATTTTAAATTTTTAAATGTATTGGGATGGTATCATATATATTGATGCTTCAACCAATCCATAATCAAGTCTATTATGTATTCAATGTATTTATCCTGAGAATGTATATACTAGATCCCTCACATATACTGAACTCAGAGGCCATACCACTAAAAATTGATATTTTATATTTGGATCAACTACAAAAGATTTTGGATCATATGAAGAATGTTCAACAAACATGACCACTCACTTGGTAAATTATTTTTCGTGAAACCACCAGCTTGAGGAAGCTATGTGGGAACATGAGGATGTAATGGGGATGAATTGTACTCATTATTTTTATCAGGTGATGAATTTTGAGGGAGAAATTCCATTTAAGTGTGTAGAATGTGAAAATACAAGATTTTATGAAATATTGTTTTCAAATAAATTTTATTTTCTATGATAGATTAAGCTACACGAACCAACTTCTTTTAATGAAACAAGACATGATATTGAATATTTTTAGTTAATATAATAGTTTTTTCATAGTAAATGGAATTGTATGTATTAAGAGGATTACCTAAATTAATAAAATATAGTTTTTACACTTTTATATAAAATTATTTTTTTGTTATAAAAATAATTATAAATGAAGATAAAAAATAGTTGAAAATAAATGAAATCATTATCTAAAAAACCTATTTGTTATACACAAAAATAAGTTTTATCATAATAAATCAAATAAATAACTTATGTTGATTGATATTAATGAAAGGTATATATTATATATTCATTGAAATGATTAAAATTTATCTTATGTATTTTCTATGCTTGAGATAAAAATAAATCCAATTTTACACTTGAAGTCATCATTTTTATGAAATTGATTTTTTACATTTTCTCACCTATTTTTAAAATTATTTTTTGTGCATATAGAAATATTATTTCACAAAATGAACATAATTCTTTAAATTAGAAAATATAATTTATATTTTAGTGATATTTTGAGAATTTATAAAAAGATTACTTTTTCAGAGATTAATGAAAAATACTAGGATTTATTAAAAACTGCATTTCATTCAATGATTTTAAAAGATAAATTTTATTTTAAAATGGTTTTAAAATTAAATTTTAATTTATAGTAAAATTTTGAACATTTTCTATTTTGAAAATTGATTTTTGAAAATTTTATTAAAAAACTATATATTCAACTATTTCAATTTAGGTCATCGTAATTTATTTCAAATCTATTTTGTATACAAAAACATTTTAAAATTTTGAACATTTTTTCTTTGGAAAATATATTTATTATCAAGTTTGTGGGATTAATTTTAAATTAATTATTTCCAATTATGTGGATGGAATTTAAAAAAATATATTCCATATTTTTAATTATCTAAATTTATATTATATAGTATTGTCAACATAATTTTTATGTCAAAATTAATAGTATGAATTAATTCATGTGGTTAATGACAAAATAAGTTTAGATGATTGTTTAACTAATAAGATAAGGGGTATAATTAACTCAAAACATTCCCAAAACAAATTTTTTAAAAATATTACGACTTTATAGCCACTAGTTTTTTGAATTTACAATTTTATATCATAGTGTTATGTAAAAAACGTGAGTTAAATTTATTATTTTAAAAAAATTCATGTTTTTTATCTCCCTCACTTATAAAAGGTCACCCCCTATCCTCGACTCTCCACACATCAAATACCCTTTTTAAGGAAAATACATTCCCATATAATTTCATTAATTCCCTCCCCTTGTCCAAGAGTCCTTATTTTGGTAAGTAATACCTCTTAATAAGGCTTTTGGTGTAAACTTAAAGAGGCTCTCCAAAGAAGAAGTAAAATTATTAACCTTTAAATTTTTATTTCTTCTAACATGTCATTAAATATTATTATATTATGTTGATATAATAAAACCTTTATATAAAATATAAAATAGGATATTTTGTTAATATCATGAGATAATCTCATATCCCTTTCCTTCAAATGGCATATGATATCATCATTCGTGTATATCACAGACAACTGCCTCATGAAGCTTTTTTTTCGTTTTACTTCACCAACAGTCACAACTAGATATAATGATTGATTTAATGTTTATATATTATATCTATGATATTATTATACCTTTTTATTTTTAATACATCATCTACATTCTTACATCTAAACCCATTGTAAAACAATAATGTTGCTCGTGTGGACGGTAGACTATCGTCTCACAAATCAATGTGATTTTTTAATTTCTATTCTACTGGGAAGGTAATAAGGATAGAATATTTGAATATATATTATATTTATAACATAATTATACTTCATTAATTTATATATAACATATATTATCATACATTTCATTATTTTGGGGATATGATAACGTTGTTTTTATGGACAACAAATTACTATCTCATGAAGCAATGTGATTTGTTTCTCAGTAACGCTTTGAATGGAATGAAATTAAGTTATATTTAGTATATATATGTGAAACATATGACCTAAAAGGGATTATATAAAGGTAATATATTATTTAATTTAATATTATATCATTCTTGGAGAAAATGGAATTAATTTTTATTCGTATATATGACCAACCGTCTCTATGGACAATATATTTTATTTTCTATTTATATATTTTAGGGATTAAAATAAATACATATATAATGAATACATATAAGATATTTATGTCACTATAAAAATTATTGATATGATCTAACTATGATAAAATTAAAAATACAGTAAATAAAAAATCAATACATGCATAAGAAAATAAACCAATTGTTACCAAAAATGTGATTTTAACAATGAATTGTTGATAAAAGGGTAATAAAAGGCCACAAGTAATTATTAGAGATTATGATATATATATATATATAATTATGGTTATGTAATATATTTATAATAAAATTATATTCATTATATTGGATTTTTAATCATGTATGAAGGATGTCGAGACTTAGGGTAATGAATTTCCATCTCACTTTTATTTTTAGTGAGACATATACCGTATTCACAATGAATTTATTTTATAAGGTGTATATAAATACCATGAATGTATTTTATTATTCATACCCTTAAAATTATCGGGATTTACATATCAGTTTTAGGATATCACTTTCATGGTGTTAGTAGATCAAAGGTTTCAAAAGTGGTAAGGGGTTTTTTCTCATTTTTCCTTCGTTGAGACATATATTGTGCAATGATCCTATCTTCTTTTGTGATGTAAATTTACATCTCATGTGATTATTAATACCATTAATTTATTCATTCCCATGATATTTTATTTTTATTTTATTTTATTCATTCATGGGGATTATGATTTAATGCTTCCAAAGATGTATAGGTTTTATGATATTATGAAACAAATAATTTTGGTTTTCAATATGAGATGAGTGGGACCAATATATCCCTACAATTAATTGGGTAAAAATATATATATATCAGGACATAAGTTTCAGAAAAAATTCAATGTCTTGTTACACTATGGGAAATAATTGGGTTCTAGTACACTATATGAAATAGGTGTGTCCTGATCCATAAAAAGAAATAAGTGATGAGTCTTGATCCACTATATTAATGGTCTTGGTTGTTAACCGAAATATCTGAATTTTGTTTTGTTTTTTTATGGCGGGGAAACATATTTATGATAATATATTATGGTTTATGATTTTTTTTATTATGATTTCTCACTCTTATGGTCAATGTTTTATGAAATGATAATGTTTTATGTCATGAATCATGTTTATGATCTTTAAAGTTTGTGTATGATCATTATGACTGATATTAATGTTTATATTCCTTTATGCTTATCTTATTATTTCATATAATCATACATTAATATATAATATTCATACCCATATTGAGAATATGATATCACCCTTTCTTATGTTTCATTCTCCATGTTATGAGGCAATATATTATGTTTGATATGTTTAAGAAGGGTGATAGTTATGAAAATATTATTGTTTGGTGTCCTTACTTACTTATCGACTAGTTTTTCTATGAATCTATGTTTCCAAATGAACTAGACATAAAAAAATAATGGCATGGATTGTTATGTTATATAATAAATATTTTTCTAGTATGATTTAATATTTTTGTATGAGAAGTATGGATATTTACATTCTCCTTGGATTATATCACCATAAAATAATAAGTTAAATCAATGGTTGATTTCATTTATCAATGTAAATTTATTTAATTTTAGTTAAAAAATTCTGGAGGAAAATAACCATTCTATTTAAAAACCACTTATTTAAAATATAAAAATTTAAATAAAAAATTGAAAGTATTTCAATAAAAAACTGTGGAAACATGTAAATGAATCATCAAATATTTGATCGGTCATTATGGAGGGAAATTAGTTTCATGTTGTATATGTTAAAAAAATATTCCTTTCACACTATTATAGAAAAAGTCAGAAATTACATCATTTAGAAAACTATGAGAATGTTTCTTTTGAAACACTTTGTAAAAAGTAATTCATGAGTGAAAATGACTTCAAAGAATTATTGAAAATAATTAAAACGTTATTTAAAATATTTTATTAGAAATTATATATTACGTAGGAATGTTTTTTTGACCGAAGAGAGAAATGATAATGATTTTCCTTAAAACATATTTTTGGTATCCTAGGTACATAAGGTTAGTAAAAATAAATTAAAAACATTATTCAATAAAATAAAAAATAGGGATGAAATTTCATTATTTTAAGGTGGGGTAGATCATATTTTTTCAACATAAAATACATAATAAAAAACAATCCTGATAAACAAAGAGATTGTAATAGAAAACCATTATCCCATTGGTAACTTTAGAATCATAATCCTGATAAATAAAATAACCTTATAGTGACATGTAAATCCCCATAATTTTTATAAAATGAATACTGAAATACATTGATGGGTATTATTTACACCATAAATGAAAAATGTGGTGAATATGGAATGTTTTTCATTGATATAAAAGTGATATGAAAGTCACTTACCTTTAGTTCAACTTACTACGAATGTTTTTTACCATTATTTATAATAAATTTAAATTTATTATACTTATATAATAGAATAATGATCATTTATACCATACCATATATTATTTAATTATAAATTTTTTTCAACCTATTATTTATGGTAAGTTAATAAAATATCGGGTTTGGTTCATATCTACATTATTTCTCATGTATGCTTTCTTTTAGTTGTTTGGAACCATGTGCTTTTATCAGCGTTTAATAATACATAGAATATTAATGATGATATAAATATAATATATATTAATTAAATACATTTTTAGATTCATCCATAAATGTAGATATATAAAAATGAATTACACTGTTCATAGAGACAGTAGTTCATACATACGTGTGAATGATGTATTCACTTTTCAACGGATCGAATGAAATAAAGGTAAAAAATAATTCACCATTCTTAAATTATTATTATATCTTATATATATTATATATTCATTAAATTTATCCTTATTAAAATTCTTGTAAAATTCAAATTAATATTGAATCGCATCGCTTCATGGTGGGGGTAGTTCACACTTAAAAATAAGAAATGTTATAATTTCCCAATGAATTATAAGATACGAAGGTGGATATGATATTATCATAAAATAAATATAATTATTTCATAAATATTATAAATAAATATTAAACCCATCATAATATTTATCTATAAAATATGGTCATGAAAAACGAATTGTTTCTCTACATGGAGATGGTAATCTATATGTACACGTGAGAAACTCTTTGATTTTTCATTTGATGGGAATGAGGGTTTATATTGGTTGTTTCATATTCATAATCGTAGTTAATAATATTTAGTATAATAAATTATTAGTTTAGGATATATAACTTAGTTTTAGAGGATTTAAAGAAGATTTAAAAAAAATAAATTGATCGGTTAAGGTGAATTCATTTTCATTGAAATAACTTCTTTATATATTCTCTTAAGTATCCACTATTTGATAGTTTGTGAGCATAAGAACATCTAGAATGTTTCTTAGTAAGATTAAAAGGTATTTTGAAAGGTTTTTATTGGAATCACATGAAAGAATAAAATATAATAAAGTCTTTATCTATCGTAAATTCCACCATAATTATAATAATTCCAAGAAAATATAGGATGAGATCTTAATAAAATAGACCCATATAATTTTTTATGTAAATAGTGGTGTTTTAGACATTATATTTTCAATTAACCCCTGAGTTATCCCAATTTTACCTTAACCAAAGTTACAATAATTTCACACTTAAAGGGTTATAATTTTACTAAATAGGTCACTATTGAATAATAAATGGACAAAGGAATAAATATTTTACTATATCACATAAAAATATCAAACATCTAATATTTTTATAATTTATAATTAATTTTATAAAATGTGGTTATTATAAAATATCATTAATATTAATTTTGATACTCTTCATATAATTTGATGTCAAAGGAATAAAAAAAGTCAGAATTCAAATATAATCATTTATCCTAAAAACATATGTCATCTTGATAAGTAAAATTTATTTAACTCTATAACTCACTCAAATTATAATACTTTAAAAAATTGAAGATGATTTATTTTAATTTTCAATTAATTAAATTAATAATGTATTTTCTTGATAGAATCATTTAATTTAATTATTTAATAAAAAATTATATATAAATTACTTTAATGAAGAGAATTTTATTATTCAACAAATGTTGATTTAGTTTTATTCATAACTAGTGTTTTTATTTTTTAATACATATTATTTTTTTAATCTAGGAGAGTAACATTTTATAACTTTATTAATTTTAAATATTATAAAATAATTATCATTGAAAATATTAAAATAAACAAATAAATTTAGATTCTATGTTTATATTAGATGAATTAAATTCAAACAAATGAGAGTTATGATGAACAATTATGGCCTTATCACTTAGTTTTAACCTAGATTGACTTGATTTACCCTTTAGTAATGTGATAAATTTTACTATAGTTAGTATTATTATTGATAAAATATAAAAGAATATTATTTAAAAAATTTACCTATAAATTAAAAATATGGAATAAATTTTATCAAAATACAAACCTATATATATTTAAAATTAATTAAAGAATATGTGCACAAAAGACAATAATAATAGCTTTTATATTAATGTTGTTTTAAGAATAAAAATGGATTTTTTCTTATATGAAGAATAGTAAAAATATATATGAGTGTTAAAAAAATTAATGAGTACAAATATATAAAATTCATAAAAATAATTTATGATTAGTGATCAATTTATTTAATTTATATAAAAAACATTGAGTTTAGAAAAGAATTTTTTTAAATTCCTTTTAAATAAATATTTTCTATTCCAAATTGAAATATAAAATTGATTCAAATGAACATATTTTTATTTATAAAATCTAATAGAAATAATTTTTTTAAACAAATTTAAAATAAATTGTTACTTTATACATGCATAAAATCGTAATAGGATTTTAAATAAAACTCTCCATTTATCACTATTCACTATAAAATAAATCATTTTCGTAGAAGCAAAAATATTCACTATAAATAATTTTGATATTATTATTTTAAAAATGATATAATTTTTATAAAATTAAATTTCTAATATTTTTATAAATTAAATATTATATTCTCTAAAAAAATATAAATAAAACCCATTTCGAGGAATACATATTCTTAAAGAATAAAATGACATTACAAACCATTTATTACATATTTCCAGACAATTAATCAATAAAATTGATTTTATAAAGACATATATATTTGTTATAATGTTATTATTACTATTCATACATTCTAAATAGATGACTTATTTATAATGGTCCTATTTAAATAACAATATTCTGTGATTCATTTAATCTCGATGTTGCATGTTAAATAATATATTAAATAAATTTAATATTATTGATAAAAATAATTCATAAAATTTTATAGTGTTAAATCCCCCACATTAATATTTCACATCCTCACAATTTAAACTTCTGGTCGGTAGAAAAGGGTTAGAAAATTGAAAACTCTTTTGAAGAAACCCATATAATAAAATGGGATAATAAAATATCCTTTTAAAAAGGATTGGGAAATAAAAAGGTCATCTGAAGAAACCCATTACTAGGTTTCAAAATATGAATACATTAGTGGGAGGTGGATACATGTACATGGAAGAGAAAATTGTTGACCAATGACTAAAAGTGAGTGATATAGAACATGGTTAGGATAAAGTGATCAACCAAAAACCATAAATTTTTTTGAGTGAAGAGACCAAAGATTCATCTGAAGTGAATGTAAAAGAATAAAATTTAATTTGAACATCATGTTCCTCATGATGTAAGATGTTTCTTTCTATCCTAAAAAAATTTTATTACATGATTTCTTCCAACATGATAAGAACCATTTCATCCATTGGTTCGGATTTATCAAATTCCACTTCATCTCATTTCTCTAATAAATTAATATATAAGTTAATTTTTTCAGGCCTAATTCAGTAAATTTAACACTTCATGGAACATAATATTTATATATATAGGAATTAAATAACATTAATGATTACTTAATATATTTATCAAATCCAAAAATATTATCATATGTTATCTAATATCATACATTAATTTTTGAACCATAATAATAATCCCTTAAGTTCAAAACAGTCCATTAAAAAAATATAACAGTACAATTCCTAGAAAATATAACTAATAGAATTTAATACCCGATATTTTTATTGATTTGATCAAAATTTATCCTTATATAACATACAGTGGCTCATAATGTCACACTCCAAACATGTTAATACCTTGATCATACATACTAATTCCCTGAATCACCATAAAACCTTAATGAAAACATATGTGCTCCAAAAATTAACATAATCCTTATTCGTCATATAATATCATAGACTGTTGAATATATTCCAAAAATATAAAAATGAAATAAACATCATCAAGGATGACCTAAATCACTTTTTCATCAAATCACTAACCAATTTCATTGTTACCAATATAATCACATTTATTTTGTAAATGTTTATCATAGCATTATCCCAAATTAATGTATTTAATTCAGAATCACACACATATTATGTTCTATTTTACCTATAATCATGTGTTCTATAAGAATATAACCATAACACAAAATAACTTTTCCAGGATATTATTTTCGTTTAAAATAATTTTTATAGCCCTTAATGAAAAACAATTATAGACCAGTCTTTCAATATTTCATGATTATAGTTACTAGAATATCATATTTTTAACATCTATGCAATAAAATTATTGATTCCAAATAAACACTTCAATCATTCCACTTATATATCAAACCATTATCAAGGAATAATCCTCATATTCTCTTATACTTCATTTTTAAAATATGAACTATTAATCATTTATTGATATCCATCAAACTCAATTTAATCATGCTACTTACTTTTAAAAAAAGTAATACATTTAATAAAAACACATGTATTTCATGTTTCATTCATAGTACCTTCATCATCATTAGTTAAATCATTACTCATAAAACCGTGTTAATTCTCTTCTTGGTCATTCCCCATGGAACATCAATTTTCATCATTCTCATACCTTCAACACTTATAACATTAGAATTCTAGGGATACCACAAGAAGACCATTATTCTAATCCATTATGTTAACTGAGCTTTTAATTTATCCACAATAATTACTTGATTTGTTTCCTTATTCTCCACACTCAAATCTTCTTCATATTAATTTAATACATTTACATGATTTCTTCTTCCCACATTATAGACATGTTGGAATCTGAATGATCTTTCATTCATGGGCTTCATGAAACCCCATATATCACATATTAAGAGTCTCAAAAACCTCACAAAATTTGAGATTTTTAATCATTTAAAATGTTTTATAATTAGTAATGATGAAAATGTTTCACATTCCATCTATCATTTCAATTGGTTTATCATAAGTACAATCATTTGACTGACCATAACATTAAATATTAAATTGATTAATTCATGTTCGATCCATTTAATAACACAATACATTATAGTGTTATCAATAATAATAAAATTGTGGAACACCATAATCATGAAGATTCATTTATAATATTTCCAAATAGAGTCTACTGAATTTTAAAAACATGACACATTTGGTTTTACCTTATTCAATATTGATCTTTATTTATTCAAATTCTTCATGATTGTTTGTATATATAATTTTAATTAACCTAAGAATTTCACTCCTAGGTATCAAATGTGTTGAGTAGTAAGGGAAAACTCACTATATACCATAATAATGGGCATGCAATAATAAACTAACTCTTTTCAAGGTTATTACCCCTAGATGCATGTGTTCTAAAACAATGTTCCCTTCTAGTATCCTAACTGGGATATTTTGAAAGGAAAACCACACTCCTTTAGGAAAACATGGGATGTTTTCCTATAAATAGGATTATCCTAAGGATTATCTCTAAATTTTTCTCTTCATTGTTTCTAACATTTAAATAAAACTTCTCTTAAATACCAACTATAGTGACCTAAACTTTTCATATATAGATATTATATCTTAATAGATTAATTTTCATTTCATTAATTGAAAAAAATATGGGGACCATTAATTATTAGTTTATTTGAAAATATGGAAATATAATAAATTGTTCCATAAAACATCTACATCATCTCGTTCATAGTTCTACATAAATAAATCCCTTCTTAGACACATAATGGGTACATAAATATTCATATCATATGAAAGGGAAACAAAATAAAGTATGTTTTTAGATGCTATGTAAGGGTAAATAAGGTAGATATTAATGATCACATGAGCATAAGGGTATTATAACATAAAATCAACATTAGAAAATCATAAATTGTATATCAATTTTGGTTATCATGAGTTATGGAATAACTTTTTGCATTTCATAGGATATGAATCGTAATATTATCAAATATAATTATCTATGAGTGCATAAAATTGGAATAAGACATTGAATTTTGGCATACACATAAGTATATATAATCAGTTCCTTATTAGTAATGGTTCATTTCCATAACTAACATAATGGATTGGGATCGCTCCCAAAACTATCATAGTACCTACTGTTAACTCCCAAAAATATTGTAGTGGAAAGAGTCATTTATTCAACAAGGATTACTCCCCTTTCTGTCTATTTTTTTCTCATGATATATCAATCTTTACCTAACTAATTGGATGGAGATTTTGTTCTCAACTGTCATAGAAAGAAAAGAGTATATATTATTTACACATGTTCATAAAACATTATTTTTATCAGAGTCTATGAAATGTAATGGGTTCCCTAAACAGTTCATTATAAAATAACCCATGGAATGGAAATTGGGTTTCTCAATAAATTCATCATTTCATTATAGTATAACCCTTGTAAAGGGAAAGAGTTTCATAAACATATAGTTTAAAAAAAATGCATATATATAATTAATAAGGATGTAATCCTTATATTATATCCATTTTAAATTATAAGTGAAAAAGATTATTTCTTTCTCAGGCAAATAGAAATACCATTAAAATATTAATAAAACATTGTTGAGAGAAATAACATTTCTCTTTTCAAATATCTTGATTAAAATATAAAACCCAAAAAAATATATAGGAACATATCAATTGAAAATATAAATAAAAATTATAATGAAATCTTCAAATAATTTATCATTTATTACACTAATAAATTCAATTATTGACATATATGTTAAAATAGAACATTCCTTTTGCAATTTTGTAGAAAATGTCAAAAAGTAACCCATTTGAAAAATGAAAAAAACTTTCAATTTAATTTTTTTGTAAAAATTAAAACCTCATTAAAAATGAATTTTAAAAATTAGAGGACAATTAGGTCATATTTCATTCAATTTTTTAAAAAAACAAATATATTGAATAAAATAATTTTTTGACCCAAAGGAGAAATAAATTCAATATCCCTTAAAACATATTTTCTGTCTATTCAGTACATAATGTGATGAAAGTGGAAGAAAAATATATATTCTCAAGAAGTTGCTAATGAATAAAAAATGAAATAATTTATTGATAGGAATATCATACGTTTTAAACATCGTAAACCTAATCATAAACAACCTTGATAACCAATGAGGTTGTACCATTAAACCATTACAAGTGACATGAAAATATCTTAATTCGATTTCAACTTGCTTCGAAATTTATTTAACCTCATGTGTAATAAATTTATATTAATTATAATTTTCTACCAGATATATGATCATATATATTATAACATATATTATTTTATTATTTTATTTTATCACCCATTTATTAATTATTTGTTATTAAAATCATTGTTCTGGGTGATATCTGCTTTGTTTTTAATTTAGGATTTGGTTTGGTAGGTTTAGTAATATACATTGATCATGGTTCCACCCTATTATGAATTATAATAATGATATAAATATAATTTATACCCATTATATAAATATTTATAGGCATTCAAAAATATCGAAATAAAAAAATAAATTACACGGTTTAAGGAGGTGGCATGACATACGTATGCATGAACATTGTCATTAATTTTACTGAATAATATAAAATATAGGTAAATTTTAATCAACCTTACCAATAAAATTATCATATAATATATATATTTATTATTCCATAAATAAATTCTTATTATGATCCATGTAAAACAAAAATTAAAAGAAAATCACATCGCCTCGTGGAGGTGGAATTCCACAAGTACGCACAAACGACGTTATCATTCCATAAAAATTAGAAGGTATAAAGCTGTATATGATATTATCATTATATAAAAATAATTAATTCATAAAAATCACATATAATTATTAAATTACTCCTAATATCCCTCTATAAAATATATGGATGAAATTTTAATTTTATTTCTACATGGATGTAGGAAGTCTTGCCTACCTATGAGAGATAATTTCACCTTCTATTTGGTGGGAAATATGGTTTATAATGGTGGTTTAATATTAATAATAAATTTCATTATATTGACCATACATAGTTTATTATTCTATGATATATACTATATATTTATAATAAGTAAATAAGAAGTAAAAAAGTGATTGGTTAAGGCCATTACCTCTTATATTAAGGAACACCTTTAGATATCCTCTTAAGTATCATCGGGTTGGTCTTATATGAATACCTGAACCTCTATAATTTTAATAATGATTTTTATAATGGATTTTGGTATGGTATGGTTCATTTGGATGGATCAAAGTGGTCTAAATAAGTTAAATGAGGGGTTCTATTTTATAATTTAGGGGGCACATGGGGGATTTCATATAAGATTAAAATATAATAAAGTCATTATATTGTATAAATATCATAACAATTGTAAGTAATAGAATCTGATATTGTGTGGGGATTATATCCCATCAACCAATAAAATATATAGAGTTTTAGGTTTTTTGTTAAACATTATATTTCTTCATTACACCTCAGTTAGCCTATTTTAACCATAACCACAATAACAATTATTTCACTATAAAATAGTTATAATTAAATTATAAGGTAACTTTTTAATAAAAAATGCATAAATTATGATTTTTAAACTATATATTATTCTACATTTCCTCTTTAAATCTTTTTATAAATTTTAACTAATTCAATATTATTTTATTTTAAAAAAATATCCTTAATGTCGATTTTGAAATAATTCATTTAAATTGACTTAAAATACATAAATACAGAGATGACTTTTAATTTAATCCTTTAAAATAATATAAATAGGCCATATTCATCTATAGATTTTATGTAACACTATAACTCAATCAAATTATTTTACTTTTAATATTTTTAAAATCAATTATTTTATTTTTCTATTAATTGAATAAATATAGTATTGGTGTGGCACATGTATTTAATGTAATTATTTAGTAAAAAATAAATAAATATATTACTATGATGTATATTATTTCATTATATACAAAATAGACATTTATTTTAATTTATAATTAGTTTCCCCTTTGTGAAAACATTTTTGATTTTAAAACCAATATAAATACATTTTGTAACTTTCATTTCCATAAATATTAGATAAGTCAAAATCATGGAACATATTCCATTAAAAAATAAAATTTTCAGCCTAATGTGATAAATTTAAAATAAAATTCATCTAAAGAGAATTGTGTTAAAAAATATTTTGGCCTTATCACATAGTTTAAACCTAGATTAACCTGATTTAAGTGTAAACAAGGTGATAAATGTTTCCATGATTACAACCCATATTGAGGAAAAATACATTGGGGCTATTTTTCATAATTGAATCTCACTATTGAAAATATTGACTTATTTTTATCAAATTCTAAACTTATAATAGGTAAAAATTAATTTTAAAATATGTTTGTAAAACATGATGAAATCACTTTTAGAAAAATGCATTTTTAATATAAAACTGGATATATTTTTATCCCATGAATAGTAAAAATATTATATTAATGTTAATACATTTTATTAAATATATAAGTTATACTTTTAATTAAAATAATTAACCAATATTGATGAATTTAATTTATTATGATGAAAAATATTGGTCCCAAAAAAAAATTTTCCCAAAAAATTATTTTTCCCAAAAATTTATTTTTCCCAAAAAAAATCCTTTATACATATAAAAAGTTTTTTATAACAAATTAAAACCTAAAATTTATTACAATGAACATAATTATATTTTTAAAATTTCATAAAACTATTTCTTTTTATAGAATTCTAAAAGTTGGAATGTTTTACATTATTTAAACAAAAATATAGCTTTTAATAAAAATTATAATTATCAACAATTCATTGGAAAATGACTCTTTTTAGAAAAAATCACAAATATTTTCTATAATATAATATTGATATTATAATTTTAAAAATTAAAACCATGTAATAAAATAAAATTTATAAATGATCCAATAATTTATTAATAATATTATATAATTAGAAGAAAAAACTATTTTTTGGGAAAAACGTATACTTGAAAAATAAAGTCACTCTACTAAATATTGGGTTCATACTATTAAATTTTGTGTCCTTAAACTAAATATTTTTAAATTTATTACATTAATATTTAATGTATTTAAATATTTAACATCATATTACATATTGTTCTTTGTTCTGCATAACTATAATGTAATAATGTCCTAGAATATTTGTCACATTAATAAGGTCATGGAAATTCACCGTTATGATGTGAACCTTAAAGTGCTATGATAATATTCTTAAATATAATATTTTGATTGGATGAAATACTATGATGAGACACATAGTATACATACCTTTAGGTGTGAGTACTCGTAATCATATGAGACTTCTTATCATGAATTTCATACTGGGTAATCTCCAAGACAAGAGATTATGAGAACAGACCCACCTTTAAGAATTCAATATGTTTCGGTGTCATCAGATATTCCTATCTGTGAGTATTTGTATTGGTCTTTATACTTTAATATTAATATTAATATGTTTCATGACTTGTGGAGATGGATTTTTTAACGAAAACAATCCTGGATTATGTTGGGGAGAAGTGGGGTATGTTGGGTGCATCATGAATGAAATGTTATTAATGGATAAGTCAAGGAAAGACTTGTCCCTTCCATTTATGGAATTTTATATCTCTGTCATTTGATTAAAAGGGAACCGTTTCCATAAATTATATGGTCATAGTGTACTGAAGAGTTTATTTTAGGTAGTCATAGAATCACATATCAAAACATATTGTCTTATGAAACGATAATGAAATAAACATGATGAGATGTTGTTAAAAATGGATTATATTAAATAGTGAGAGTTCGTTTGTGGATGTCATCATTGAGAATTTCAGTTATTTCTCTTGGGTACCTTGACCCATTTTTAGACAATAATATTGGACTTTTAGCAATCAATCCTAATGACAACAATAAATAATCATATAGGGTCACACACTAAGTGTTTCTAGTGGTCTTGATATAATTCTATATTAATTTAATTAGTTTAATTGATATGATTCTCAATACCAAGGAATAATATTATTCTTGTTAAAACTATTTAATAAATAAAATAAATATTTATTCATTGGATTTTGAATAAAATATATATTTTTTTATTTTATTGAAAATTTAATATATAATTATTTAATAGTTTGTAAATAAAAAATATTTATTTAAGTGAATAAAATATCTTATTCGGGTGTTCAAAAAAAGGAAGATGTGATCAAAAGGACCAAAATCCTGTCTGTTTATAAATTATTTACTTCCAAGTCAGTAAATAAGGTTCCTCTAGTTGGCGCAAGAAAAAATAATAATAATGTTATCATTATGTAGCACAATATTTCATTTATGGTTTCGTTTTTCACAATTTGGTGCACCATAAATAATTTTTCTTTTATTGTTATTATGTGGAATGGATTTTCTCTAATTGGTATAATTTCATTTAATTGTTGTTTCTCAATTAAGTATTCTAACTAAACCCCTATGTAGATTAATATATAGGTAAATATATTCGGTCAAACCCAGTTGAATTGAGAATTTTTTATCCAAAACATTTTATCTCTCAACTCCTCCCATATCTCCCTCTCAACAACAAGATATGGTCTTCATGATATAAGAAAGAGAGATCAAGAATGACTGAAGTAAGACATTTCTTCCACTAAGCTACAAACAGTATAATTGTTGGAATTGATTAGATACCATTGGAAAATGTGTGGATCACCTATTGAGGGAATCTAATTTGGATTCTCGAAAAGAAACAAAGGAAATCTGGAAGGGTCATTTCGGACCATCAACAATCATCAACAAAGAATGTACCAAAGACCCAAGTATTTAATTTCTTCAGAAATTAATATATTAATTATTAATGTGACGTGAAAGATCCGCTTTCCTAAATTCAGAAGTATTCTTCTCTTTTTCTAAATCTTTGTTTTCAATCTGTGGTTGTTGGAGTTCATCATCGTATTGATCCGAGATTGGTAATCGATTACAGAAAAATAACATTGGTCCCTCACATCCTCTATGTTTCCATTGTGTACAAATCCTACAAGTTGTATCAAATGGAGGTTACATCATCATTTATAATTATTTAAATAATTTATTGATGATTTACTCTTTAATAATTTACATTGTCAATTCTTGTTTAATCATTCTTGTAATCTCAATTTCAAGAACGGTTATTCCACATTTAATTTCTTGCAGATATAACAGAAATAAATTATTTTTTATTTAAAATTAATTCAAATATATCATCAAGTGGCACTTATGATTTTGTCCAGGTAAAATGACAATACACACAATTTATTTTGATTTAGACGTTGTGTAATCCAGATTACACACCGTGTAGCTGTGTTCAGTGCCTCAGGAGTAATTCAGAAATTACTCAAGTTGTGTGTATTAATGCCACATGGTGTAGTGAATTCTTACAACATGTGATCACTAAGACATACTGGATCACAGTCATCTTGATTACACACCAAGAGTCCCACTTGACATGATGTGTAGTCCCTTTGGGTCATGGTCCAAACCGTGTTTCCCATACATGGATAATATAACAAATAACTGTGTAATCCGAAGACCACACGGCATGTCGTCCACTAGACACGCCATGCTCTCCAAGATTTCCAAAGTATGCCTCACATGTCGAGTCCCTAGGAATGGACTTCAGATAAGATGGTGAAGGAATTACATGTTGTATAGTTTGAACTACACACCGTGTAATTTACCAAATTACTTATAATTAAAACATTAATGTTTGTGTAATGTTCAGAATTACATATCATATTGATTTTAACTGCTTTTCATTATGTTACCTCCATGTTAATGTATTATAATCTCATGGAAATTAAAAAAATTATTTAGATAAAAGGATTGATTAATTAAATATAATAATTAATCGATTCAAGATTGATTTTATATTAATAAGAACAATTACATAATTGAATGAAAGTTTTAATAAAGGTGTAATTAATTTCTTGTATATGGATGATCATGAGATATAGAAGACCTTTGTATGAGATTGGGTTCCTTTTAATTTATTATAATTTATATTTTTTTCATGTGTTCTATTTCTCCTCATTAATATGAAGGACCTGAAGCCCGATGGTTTTTTATGTAAACCCCTATTTTTATCCTCTCTTAAGTGTAAGTTAAAAATAATATGTAATGGATGGAGCATAAAAGCTTGTGTAGGCAGTTCAAGTAAGGATCTAAGGTGAAACAGGTCCATGAAGATACAAAGGTAAAGAGGTGGAAAGTGACAAACACAAACCCAGAAGGTTCAAGGTATTTCACCAAGAGGTCAGGTTTATTTTATCAACCATTGGATAATCTAACCATTAGAAAATAACATGATCTTTCCCTTTACATTAATTTATTTATTTCAGTTTCATGGTTTCATTATGGTTGTGTTGTCATGATCCCATAATTACTGAATTAAACAAACATGAATTATGTAACTAAAATAAACTCAGATTATGTGTAAATATTATCAATACATGGTTAGTCACTTATGTTAGATCAACATAATATTAATAATAAAGTAATAAAGACATTAAGAAATTTATTATTATGAGATAAAAATACCTCAATAAAATATTAATCTTGGCTAATCATTCTATTACATGATTAAGGTAATGAATTAAATAAAACTCTGAGTTGTACCAACACATATTGGGACACCTAATTTTATACAAGAAGACCATAAAAATGTTTTAGGTTGACATTTCCATATTACATCAATAGGAGTATCCCTTCTTAGACTTGGTGCAATATTGGAGGCAAGTGTTGAGGAAATACATGTTAGGATTTCAGGATTTGGGAGTCCACTCAACAGATCAAGGAGCTATAAGCACGCTATTATAAAATACATGCCTACCTAATTACATTAAAATAGTCTGGCTAACCCTTGTTGGGGTTATCTGAAAGGGAATATAGATCCTTGCCACTATAATGTCCAAGAAACTAGTTATTTCATGTTCAATGGTGAGGGCCATTGGGACTTGATAAAATAGTGGGATACATAATTAAATTAATTTATTATTTCTCATAAATTGTAATGAAGAAAGTACTAAATATATTATCTTTAAAACATAGAATAAAAATTAAAAAAATTCAGACACCCTATCTATGTGATCAATACTAGATAAATACAACATCATCACCTACAATAACTTCCATGAATGGTTTAGACACATTCTGGTCATACAATGCCATGAACAGAAATCACACGTGATAGAGACCTCATTACCTGATCTGCCTACCCAAAAGGAGAGGGATTAAGATTTCTTGGTCTACAAAAAACATATTAATGATGTGGTTGACATTAAATGTTTGATGTTATCATCAATGTCTAGTGAACTCATGAGGTATCATGAAAAATGGATGATTATTTCATTCTTGGGAATCTTTGTGGTCTTTACGAGGAGAGAGAAATATAGGAATGGTTTGAGATCTCTAAGATTCTCATTTAGGGTATGCATAGAGAGGTTTCCCCAGATAGTTCTCACATTTTCAAGATCATAGGATACATTCCGCATATAATGGTTCTTGTGTTTAAACTCTCCTAAAAAATAGGTACGGATCTCATTTTTGCATCACTCCCTCCGAGATTTTCTAATTTTGTTATGAATTTCAATATGAACAAAATTTTGATGTCTCTACCCGATCTTTTTGTGCTCCTTAGCCAAGTGGACAATGACATGAAGCACGAAATACCTTTTGTCCTTATGGTTAATAAGAGGAAATGGAACGAGATGATCTTTATGACCAAAGCTTCATCATGCCCAACTAAGAAAAAGGAAGATCAAAGGGGATGAAAGGGAATATGATGATATTTGTTTTTCATGTTGAAATATGGGCTATTGGAATAAAAACAACACCCAACAATAGAAGAAAGGGGAAGCTTTAGGTACGTTTGTAATCGAGTTCAATTTAGGTGTTTCTAAATATTGGGTATTAAATACAGCATGTGGTGCTCACATATGTATCCAAATACCGGAACCAAGTAGATTCAATAAAATTGATCTAGGGTGGTAGATTTATAAGCATACAACAGAGCTAGACTTGTAGTTGTAGATTTCGGGGACTACCACCTCACATTGCTGACTATGATGATCTTGGTATTAAAAGGATGTAATTATTTCCTTCTATAACAAAAAACATTATTTCTGTATCCGTACTAGATATAGATTAATTTATTTTCATGTTCAGAAATGGATGGTTCTTATTTTATAAAGATATAATTTTTTTGTTAAGGAACATTTATATAACAGTCATTAAGTGTTGGATTACACAACTATGTAATGGAAATAAATAACAAAACTACTTTATATGACTCATAAAACCCCCCAACTTTAGCATCACATATAACACCCCAAACCCAGTTACTAAGAGTCGGTGCATTATTACATATCATTAGCATGATCACAAAAGATCAAATCTTAAAAAATCGATCAGTTTAGTAGCCTTAGAAGTACTAGATACATACATAAGTTTTATATTACATTATAAAATGAAAAACAACAACATTTTCTCCATGAACACATTCATATCCCTTAGACTATCCCTACAAGTCATTAATAATATACTTCATCACATCTAGGGAAAAATAAAACATAGAAAGGGGTGATCTTAGGTGCTTAGTAAGGATAACAATATAGTGGAAACATTCATAAATATGTATAAAAATTTAACCAACATATAAGACTAAAATAGAGTCTTTTTAATCTTAAACATCATCATAATATGGAAATGATAAATCAAATTATTCAATTTACTTATTCACATGGATATTCTACTAGTTGAATAATCACATGTAATATCAATAATCAATTTTATAATGATAAAATGTATAATTCCTGACATTATAACCACATAATCAAGGGCTCATGCCAAGACTACAACTAAGATTTTTTTCAAGGCCTCATGCCAAGACACTAGTTTTTCTCATGAGACCTACAGATGCATCAAGGATCTATAGCAGGCTACACCCATCACTTACTAAGTCCAATGCATTCCTCATATGAAAAGTTTGTAACATAACATAAACATTCATATTAAAAATAGAATATGAAATGTTAATAATTTAACTATTAAACATGAATGGTGTAAAAATAACACATTGACAATAAAAAAATATCTCAGAACCATTAATCAAATATGGAAGATTGTATCATAATAAATATACTTTAAACAAATGTAAAATCCATCAAAGGATGTTGACATAGATGAAATCAAAACTATTTGAGAAAAATATCTCTTTCTATTTTGAAATCATTTAAAAGTCATATAATTATAAAATAAACCATTTCTTTTGAAATTATTCTTACATGATTTTAAGGAAAGCTTTGAAGGTTTTATAACGGCGGAAAATAGTATCGCTCACCGTATAAGATAAAAATACATTATTTCCTTAATTTTGTAGAAATCATTATTAAGGACCTTGTTTGGAAAATGATGGAATGATTAATTTTTAAACATTATATAAAAAGTAAAACAAGGGTGTATATGAATTTAACCCATAGTATAGTAAATAGTAAAAATGTTTTGAAATACATTTTTAGAAAAACAAGGATGTAGATGATAAAGAGGTCCTAGTAGATACTCACGTATAAACGACCTTGGATAATTAAGAGATCGTAGAATTAAGCCTTACCTTATACTTTTCCTTGGTAGAGGGTACATTAACCGCATTTATAATATTTAAATCATTGTTATTAAATTATACAAGAACCACATACATAAATATGATATCATATTTGATCTTTTAATATTGCTTTGTTAATAACATTTCGGTAGTATCATTGTTTTGGGTGTAAACTGATTTGTTATCCTTTGTATTCTTGGTTACATAAGCCATGTTTTTTATGGATATGATGTATTTTATTCATATCCAAAATGATATTATGTTTTTAAACATTATTTTTTTAATCATGTAACTAAATTTATACTTGAATGGTTACGATGGGGAATGAATCTTATCTCGTTCATGGAGATGATAATTCGTACATTTACTCAAGTGACAATACCATTCTATTGATGGTGAAATTTTATGTAATTGGATAGTATATCATATATAAATAATCCTTAATTTTTTATATTTTTTATTTACATGAGATATACTCATTATTATACCCATCCAAATAATGAAGTGTTTGAATAAAAAACTACACCACAACGTGGAGACGGTAAGTCGTACGTACACACGTATGGTGACTTGTCATTAATAGGATGGATAGAATAATGAATAGGGTTGTACCATATTAATAATAACATAAAAGTTTTTATAAGGTACTGGAGTTATTATTTTGGAATGAAAACAACAAGGAAAGTGGAAGTTGAAGAAGAAAAGAACATTGAAAGAGGTGGTGAAATTATAACCTCTTCTTCGGTTGTTTCCTTTTGATTTGATCAAAATTGACCATTAATTTGGCTTTATGATAAATTTAAGGCCTCTAAAACAAAGTTAGGGTAGTTGGAATTATATTTGGGTAGGGTTTGGCCATGTCAAATAAATTTTGAGGAGTTATTTTTAGAGAAGAGATAGTACATTTTTATAAGGGAGGTGAGTGTCACTTTAGGAAAACATGAAATATTAATTTATTATACAATAAAATTTGGTTTATAAATGCTCCAAAATGATTTAAATTGAGGATACTGTGGTTATGGGTCAAAGAAAGCTCAACAAATAGGTTTTATACAGGTATAGATAACCATATTATCCTTATCTTTTATATTTAACTCTTAGTTAAATAGTTTAACCTTTTCTATGTATTCTTGTATTATTATATTATATGTTTAATAATATTACTATAACACTAAAATAGAACCCCAGATTATTCATTAATGATATATCTATCATTATATTTGTCCTTTGGTCGATCCTTAGATTTTCAGGACTTTTATATCATTTAAATATATAGTATTAGTTTTAAAAACTCATTTATGTCCATTTTAAAACTGTTTAGTAATTGGTTTTTGTGGAGGTCATAACAGAATGATTACATAGAAAAAAATTCATTTAATCAAATCTAAAATTTCATATTAATCTATAAAATTAGTTTAATGCATAAAAAGTATCAATTAACATATATTTGGATATTTATAACAACAATTACTTTAACCATTCATTAAAAAAGTAATAATTTCATAATCATTGTGTCATTAATAAATTTAATTATTTAATGTCTAAAAATTATAAATAACATAAAATTATTTAGGAAATTACATTATCTTTCTAGTTAATATATATAGTCAATTATATCTTATGTATAACCCTATATTAAAAATGTTTTAGTTATGAAAACTTGTATTTAACACTTTTAACTCTTCTTTAAATAAAATAAAAATAAATGTTTCAGTCTAATCCAAGTGAACCAAAAGGATCATATTTTATATACAAGGATGAATTTAGTCGAAATACACATATCCAATAGAATGATGGAATTTGTTAGGTAAATAATAATATCATTTTTACCTTTAATTACCCTATTTACTTTTAACCGTGGTAAATAAAAGTCAAAAGTTACTATTCAACAAAATTTATTTTCATCTTATTGTACGACATTTTACATACTGATATCAATGGTGTCTCTCAGATTTTGGAAATTAAATTCACAGAAGTGGTAAAATTACATTTTATGCAAATTTGCTAACGTGCATATTAGGTGGGTAAAAGACAGAAAAAAGTTCAATAAAATTTTATATATCTAATATTATTATAAAATGAATCCAATTAATTACATTTAACATATATAATTATTATGTAGCAATTTTTACCTAAATAAATTTAAATAAAATAATTAATTGTTTAAATAAATTTTTTTATTTAAACAATAATGGTGTGTTTTTCACTATTCATCAGAAATTGAATATTTTCATAAAAATACCAAAAAATCATCCTAAAAAAATTTGATATTCCAAATCCAAAAATGATGTCCAATTTGAAAAATAGAATTTATAAAATTTCAAAAAGTATGTATTATTATTCATAATGGCCTGTTTGGTTGGTCGTGGTATATTAGAACTCGAAGTTGCGTACAACGCAAGCTATTTTATTATTCAAAGAGAAGAATATCATGAAAGCTTAGGATGTTACATTCTTCCCTCCTTCAAATAATTTCATCCTCAAAATTTTGAATACTACTACAAAACATTATTCAGGTGTTTCTTCATCATAGGTTCCCCGAATTCCCAAGTTGCCTCTACCATCATATTGTTTCTCAATAGAACCTTCACCAGACGAGACATCCAATTTCTCAACACTTGTTCTCTAGTATCAATAATTATGATAGGCCCTTCACAATAAGACAGTCCGGGTTCCAATTGTATTTCTTTATAGTCGAGTACATGCATTTGGTCAGGCATTTATTTTCTCAATAGTGATACATGGAACACATCATGAACATTGGAGATACATGGAATAATTTCCAAACAATAAGCTATAACTCCAATTAGTTCTAGAAATTTGAAAGATCCGATGTACCTAGGACTCAATTTACAGTTCCTATTGAAACATATAACATCGTTCCATGGAGATACCTTCAAGAAAACATGATCTCATAAATGAAATTCCAAATCCTTTTATCGGTTATCAACATAGCTCATGTGCCTACATTGAGTTGGTTTGATGTGGGTTTGAATTTCCTTCAACTTTTCCATTTTTTCCTTAATATGTTCTGGGCCTATGAGTTTTCTTTTACCAACATCATCCCAAAATGTTGTTGTCCGACATCTCTTTCCATATAATGCTTCATATAGTTCCATATGAATACTTGAATGGCAGATATGGTTCTAGGAAAATACTATCAGAGGTAACTACTGATCCTACATTCCTTTATACTCTAGTGAGAAAGATCTCAACATGTCTTATATGGATTGAATAGTCTATTATGATTGTCCATCAGTTTGAGGGTGGTAGGAAGTGCTCAAAAAAAGTTCAGTATCTAGGGCCTTCTAAAGACTTTTCCAGAATATTGATATAAAATGGGGATCACGACCAGAAAAAAAATTATAGAGGTACTCCATGAAGTCTTACATCTTCATTAATATATAGTCATGCTAAACAATCAAGTGGAAAATCTTCTCTTATAGAAAGAAAATGTGTTGACTTGGTAAGACGATCAACAGTGACTCATATTGCATCATTCCTTCTAGTCGTCTTTGGTAGCCCCATGAAAAAATCTATCATAATATCATCCCATTTCTACTCAGGTATGGGAAGAGGTTCCATGGATCCTCTAGGATATTGTCTTCTAGCCTTTACATGTTGACAAACCATACATCTTGACACAAAATCAGCAATATCCTTTTTCATGTTATCCCATAAAAAATGTTCCTTCAAATCTTTTTACATCTTACAGCTACTAGAGTGTATATAGAAATTGTACCTATGATCATTAACCCACAAATGCATTTTTATATCAGGTATATTAGGAACACAAGTCTCTTCCCTAATTTCAAAATTACATCTTTGTATATGAATTCATTCAATCTCCCATCATTCACCGCTTTAATCTTGTTTTGAAACTCCTCATCATCAGGGTGAGAACTCATTATCCTTTCTAGTAAAATTGGTTTGGCAACCATTTGAAAACGAATAGATGGTTCACCTACCATCATTATTCCCATATCCATCATTACACAATTCCTAGAAATAGGATCCTTTTCAACTCTCATCTAGTTCGAAAAACTAGGATCATTTCTCCTCAAAGCATCTGCCACCTTATTTTCCTTCCAAGGGTGGTAGTGTATTGTGCAATCATAATCATTGAGTAGTTCATATAAAGCCCCGACCTTAAACCTTACTTAATCTTGAGTTATTACAAGATTACACATTGAGGATCTTTTCAGGTTTAGAGTTTTAGAGATTTAGGACATAAAACTTTCATTACATTCCACATTTAAACAAAGTGGTTACATAAAGATAGTATTCATTTATCCCATCAACGGAAACATATTTAAAATAAAACTTGGATTCATTCTTGACAAATACTTGACACTATCATCATATCATGTACATTTCCCTTGACCTGCGAAAAACATTTCAAAAAAACTTGGGATGAGCATAAAAAGCTCAGTAAGGGTTATAAAAATATGTAAAGGGAACATGAGTTCATATATACATAAGAATGAAATCATACTTTACCCATAAAACATAGGCACTTTAACATACCTCATCAAATCATGAATAAATCATAGAAATCATAAGACATAAAAGGTAACTTGAGGCATTCATAACATTCTTACGTAGGGAGTAACCCTCTTGGTTACGTTTGGAATACCAACCATAGTATATTCCCTAAATCTCTTCGGAGAAACCTTAACGTTTCACTCCTTCGCGTTACCCAATGAATTGAAGAGCTATATCGGGCTCACCCGCCCATAGTTTATCATGGAACCACCCGTCTTCATAATAATGCCCAAGATACATAACATAATCGTATCACATAAAACATGCATAAAGGAAACATAACATTTCCACTTTTCAATCACAAGATATCAATACAACACATTGATATAAAAACATTATGAAAACCATTTTCAATACAAAAATAAAAGAAAAGTAAAACATGGTATTTATTTTTCTTTTAAAAAAATGTATGGCTTGTAGAGGAAGCCGAAACTCAAATAATGGTCACAGCGGCGAAGAAGTCGTTGTCGTCGCATATGTACGACAAAAACATTACCTTTTGTCATTTAGTAAAACGCTTTGTATAAAAAATATTCCTTTCGGATAGACGTAAAAGTCAAAGGGGTTTATACACCATATAAAAGAAGGTTGTGTATAAAACAAAATATGCCTCAATGAAAGGAGATTGAGATGAAGTCCCATACAAAGACAGTAACCTTGGATTAAGGATAAATTGATTACATAATTATGTGTGACATACTAATACACCAAATATAAGTGGATATTAAGTGTAAAACAATCAGAGGTTATTCACACATATTCATAGAACGACATATTCAAGGAGTACAAGCTTATCCCAAAGAATCAAAATTGGGTTAAGAAGTTCCTTTGCAAAAATTCGACAGCCTAACGACGTCACTTCAAAATTAAGAAAAAGAGTTGATGAGATATAAAAAATGTATCTCATCACTTGGAGATAAAATTTAAATCACTACGGATATAGAATAACATATCCCAACATAATGTTATGTGAATTAAAAGACATAACAAAAGAAGTCTTTTAAAAAGAGGAGGGTGAAAGGTTCCCTTACCGACATGGGTATCTTTCGAAACATACACCCCGTGAAAGAAGGACAATACAACATTGATTTAAATACTCATAAATGAAATTATATTACACAATGAGTAAAATAATGGGTAGTACATACACCACTCAAAGGAAATTGTGGCAAATGTAGCATAAATCTCACGGGAATAAAAGTGAGATGAAAAATCCCTTACGAAAACTCAGCAGCCTAATGGTGCCACTTAAAACTTCCAAAAATGGATTGATGAGATCAAATAGGGTCTCTCGTCATATTACAGTAAAATTTACATCAAGGGAAATATAATAGAACATCCCCCATTATAGCATCCCTTCTTTTTATAACATAACTTTCTTTTCATTACACGGAACTGAGGATCGTTAAGGTTTAGTGTCTTGGAAACAAGGAACATAATACATGAAAACAACTTAAAAAATTCTTCCAAAACACTTGAAAGGCTTATAATTTAGTTCATCCAAGGTTCATTACTGCATCTCATAACCTGGGGACATACATCAAAAGAAAGTGTGAGCAGAAGGCCCAGTAAGGGAAACAAGAGAACCATTTTACATGTGAACTTGAGATACTTCAATAAGGACATGAAAAGAACTTTAAGGCATGAGAAAGAAATCATGAGATACATCATAATAAAAATAACATTTTTCATAACATGAAGATGTCGCTGCAACATTTAATATTGACAATCGTTTCGTTTCACCAAGGTCCATCCCCAAGGTGTCGTTAAAAATTACCAAGGTTATTCACCAAGGCGTCGTTAAAATGGTCATCTCTATAGATTAAGTCTTTACCCAATGCATTGGAGCGCTATCAGGGCGCACCCTTAAATTTGCCTTTATTATCATGTGAGTCACATATATCATCATCAATCATTTAATAAACAACCCATATAGAATAAAAGAAATGGGTTTCATTTCATAATCATAACGTTTTAAAAACTGCTTTAAAGACATGATCTTTATGTCACTTTAAACCCACAGAAAGAGAAAGAGGGTTTTAGGTATGTAAATCCCAGAATTTAAAATAGAAAATTTTGATATATATGTGAATACCCCTGTAGAAATAAGAGCTTTTAGTATTCACTTTATAACATAAAATAATTTTGAGAAAAGAGAGGCATTTTGAGATGAAAATTCTGCAGCATAACGGCTATGCTACAAGGTTTTAGAAAACATTGAAAAGAGAGATAACATGGGTCAGCTACTCATAAATGATCCATAAAATAGTATGGGGACAGAATATAATGGATTTAAGAACATGGTAATGAAATTTGAAAGATATACCATATGAAATGAAAAACATTGAAGTGAGACAAAAATAAGATTTCTCTTAGGAAAATTCGGCAGCCTAACAGCGTCACATAAACTTTAATAAAAAAAATATTTGACAAGATCAAATAGGATCTCTCATTATATGATCATAAGAGATCAGTATGATAGATATAGAGATCATACCCCAACATAATAAAAAGGATCTTGAAAGACTTGACATGAAAATCGAACTTGAAAAAAGAGAAGGGTGAAAGAATCCCTTAAAAATTCGGCAGCCTAACGGCGTCACTTAAACATTCATAAAACTAAATGATGAGAGTAAGAGAGGATCTCTCATCATATAAACATGAAAGGGCAGTAAGAGGAATATAAAATAACATCCTCTCACATAATAACATGGAGCATAAATGGAATGACATAAAAGATATTACATGAAAAGAAAGAGAGAGGTCGGATCCCTTACCTTAAAACGTGACTCTTGAAACTCAAAGGTTTGGACCTTGAGGGATTGGGGGCACCTTGGGAGGACTCCTTGAAAGGTATGGAGACCATAACATCATTGGGGACGATTTGGGAGTGAAAAATAAAGGAGGAAGGGTGGGTATTTATAGGGAAAGTGAGGGGACAAGGCATTAGTGGCCAAGGGACACCTCATTAGTGGTTTTGAAAAACCATGGGCTTGCCCACGGTATTTGCCCATGGTATTGGCCACTTGGGACACCTCATACCTTATTTTACTATTCATAAGTTGAACATATTGATTACATACTTAATACATCATTTAATGATGTCATTAAACACCCGTAACTTAAAAACTATACTTTCACTATTCATCGAAAATTCAACTTTCTCATAATAATCCCAAAATTTCACCTTAACAAAATATCAATGCTTTGATTTCAAAAATGAAATCCATTATATAAAAATAATTTTCTAAATATTTTTAATTAAATTTTTAATTAAAAAATTACTATTCACCGAAAATTCATTTTTTTTAGAAAAATCCCCAAAAATCACCTTCATATAATATCGATTCTCTGAGTTCAAAAATAAAGTCCTTTTTATAAAAATAATTTTCTAATTATTATTAATTAAAATTTTAATTAAAAAACACTATTCATCTGAAAAAACTAATACTTGACTAATAATTTATGAAACCGTTATTTACCCATTTTATTGAATCACATTACTTAATCTAGGTGTCTAGATTATATTAAAACTTTATATGAGTGAAATTACTAATCCATTTGGTCACATTACTAATCCTAAGCGCAAAATCACTATTCATAATTTACTATTCATCAAAAATTAAGTTGATCTTATTAGACTCCAAATTCCTTACTGAACACTTTTGTAGAAGCCCATTTTTTGAAAATCATTACACATCATTAATTATTAAGGGTTTACATAAATATTTTAAAATATCCTTTTTTCAAAATTCATCAATAAAATACATCCTAAAATTATTTGGACATTTGAAATTTCACAAACATAACTAAAGGAAGAAATCTCAATTCATTCATCCCAAAGGATTACACAAAGAAGCTAGGGTCTCATCACATAACCCCTTATAACACCGGCATATGACCTAAGTGTAAGGTGTGCTATGGTGAGAGAATCTGAGGGAGGCTCAGATAACATTGCCCTAGTAGTAATCTCTACTAACTTGAACTTCTCCCATAGGAGTTTCCGTTCAAGCTTGACACGCTAGAGTTCGGCTTGGGCTTTGTCCAAAGCGAAGCCCACAGATGCTACATCCTTCCCAAGCTCTGATAAGTGGGATTCATAAGGTTCGAGTCTACTGGATGAAGCCATCAACTCCTCTTTCTGCATTAACCATTAACATCTTATTAAATCATTAAGAGTAAGTTAATATACTACTCAAAAATATTGGGTCGTTACATTCTTGCCCCCGGAAAAAAATTTCATCCCCGAAATTTATACTTGAGTCCTAGTCGAATAGTTGAGGGTACTTTTGCTTCATTGTTTCCTCAGGCTCCCATGTCGCTTCTTCATATTTATGATTCCTCCACAACACTTTCACAAGGTGGGTAGTCTTGTTTCTTAGGAACTTGTCTCTTCGGTCCAAGATCTCCACTGGCTGCTCCTCATAAGAGAGGTCATGTTCCAGTTGTACTACTTCTGGGTTCAGTACATGCGAAGGGTCGGGTATGTACTTCCTCAAGAGAGATACATGGAAGACATTATGAACTTGAGCTAGGTTCGGTGGAAGTTCTAGATGATAGGCCACTGCTCCTATGCGATCAAGGATTTCATAGGGGCCAATGTACCTAGGGCTGAGCTTCCCTTTCTTCCCAAACTGCATGACTCTCTTCCAGGGAGAAATTTGAAGGAAGACTTTGTCACCAACACCAAACTCCAAGTCCCTTCGACGATTGTCAGCATAGCTCTTCAGCCGACTCTGAGCAGCCATTATGTGTTGTTGGATGGAATGAACCTGTTCTGTCATCTCTTGCACGAGATCATGCCCAAGAAGCTTCCTCTCACCATTTTCATCCCAACAAGTAGGAGTTCTACATCGCTTTCCATACAGAGCTTCATAGGGCGCCATCTGAATACTCGAATGGAAGCTGTTGTTATAGGATAACTCAACAAATGGGAGGTGTTGATCCCATCCACCTTTAAATTCCATTGAGCATAATCTCAGCATGTCTTCGAGTGTCTGAAGAGTCCTTTCAGATTGGCCATCAGTTTGAGGATGATAGGCCGTACTAAAATTCAATTCAGTATTCAGAGCATGTTGAAGACTTCTCCAGAATTTTGATGTGAATCTTGGGTCACGATCAGATACGATGGATAGTGGTACCCCATGTAGCCTTACCACTTCCTTTATGAAAATTCTGGCATGCTGATCCAGAGAGAAATCTTCCCGAATAGAGATAAAATGGGCTGTCTTGGTTGGACGGTCCACAATAACCCATATCGCATTGTTTCCTTTGGAGTTTTTCGGGAGACCAGTTACAAAGCCCATAGTGATATTATCCCACTTCCATACTGGTATGGGTAGTGGTTGTAATACCCCCTTAGGAAGTTGTATTTCTACATTTACTTGCTGACACACCAGGCACCTTGTAGTGTAATCAGCAATATCCCTCTTCATGTTATCCCACCAATAATGATCACGAAGGTCTCTATACATCTTAGTGCTTCCCGGATGTATAGAGAAAGTAGAGCTACGAGCTTCATCCATCAGTTCTTTCTTTATCTCTGGAATAGATAGGACACATAGTCTTGTACGAAATTTCAATACACCTTCTTGATCAATATTGAAGTCAGGGAACTTCCCATCCTTTACAGCCTCAAACTTCTCCTGCAGCAAAGGATCTTCTTTTTGAGCCTTCTTGATCTTCTCTAGTAATGAAGGTTCAGAAATCATTTGAGATAGGGTTGATGATGTCCCTTTCCTTATAATTCCCATGTCCAGTTTTACTAGATCTTTAATCAAGGGATCTCCTAGGATCCTCATTGTTCCCAGAACAACAGGGTCTTTCCTGCTTAATGCATCTGCGACCTTGTTTGCTCTTCCAGGGTGATAATGAATTGAAAAATCATAGTCTTTAATAAGCTCCAACCATCTCCTCTATCTCATGTTCAATTATTTCGGTGTGAAAATATACTTTAGACTTTGGTGGTCAGTGTATATATCACATTTCTCCCCATAAAGATCGTGCCTCCATATCTTTAGAGAAAAAACGGCTGCCACCAGCTCTAGATCATGCGTAGGATAATTCTTCTCATCAATTTTCAACTGTCGAGATGCATAAGCAATTACCTTGTCATTTTTCATGAGGACGCACCGAAGCCCTTTTAGAGATGCATCGCTAAAAATAACAAATCCTTCTCCGATAGAGGGTACTGTTAACACAGGTGCAGTAACAAATCTCTTCTTCAGCTCTTGGAAACTTTCCTCGCATTCCTTTGTCCAGATGAACTTAACCCCTTTTTGAGTCAACTTGGTTTGTGGATTAGAAAGCCGTGAAAAGTTTTTCAAAAACCTCTTATAATATCCCACTAAACCAAGGAAACTACGAATCTCAGTTACTGTTGTGGGTTGAGGCCACTCCTCCATAACCATTGTCTTTGCAGGGTCAACCGAGATTCCTCATTGGTTACGATGTGCCCCAAGAAAGCCACTTGTTGTAACCAAAACTCATACTTGCTGAACTTTCTAAAGAGCCTCTCCTTCCACATATTTTTCAATATAACCCTTAGATGATCATCATGATCCTCATTACTTTTTGAATATATCAAAATATCATCAATAAAAACTACCACAAAGTTATCAAGGTACTCCTTAAAAACTATATTCATCAAATCCATGAAAATAGCAGGAGCATTAGTCAAGCCGAAAGGAATAACAGTAAACTCATAATGCCCATATCTTGATCGGAAGGCAGTCTTTGGAATATCTTCCTTCTTCACCCTCAGTTGATGATAACCAAATCGAAGGTCAATCTTGGAGAAGAATTGAGCCCCACGAAGTCGGTCAAATAAATCATCAATTCTTGGAAGAGGATATCTGTTCTTCACTGTGATCCCGTTCAGTTCTCTATAATCTATGCATAGTCGCATTGTTCCAACCTTCTTATTCACAAAGAGAACTGGTGCTCCCCAAGGAGACACATTTGGTCGGATAAACCCCTTCTCCAACAAGTCTTGGAGTTATTTCTTTAACTCTTCTAGCTCTACATTTTCTATTCTATACGGAGTCTTTGATATCAGTTGAGACCCAGGTACGAGTTCAATGGAGAACTCTACCTCTCTTTCTGGGGGAGGTCCAGGTAACTCATCAGGAAATACATCCATGTATTCTTGAACAATCGAAACATCTTCTATTTGTATGCTCCCTTTTCCTTCTTCATCATCACCGATTAACTCCATAAAGAAAGCTATAGGAGGTGATTCTAGATAGGGATCAGTTCGGGATATCTCTCCTCGGAAGATAACTGTAGGTCATTCATTCAAGACTACTGAGATTTCCTTACTTCTGCATTTGATCTTAGCAATATACTTTGAGAGCTACTCCATCCCTAGTATAATGTCGAATTCCCTCATGGGAATGACTACTAGATTTGAGATAAGATTGTTCTCACCAAAGAAAACACTAGAGTCTCTAAACACTATTGATGCAAGGATAATCCCACTTGGAGTCTTGACTGATGACTCTACCTTAAGCAGTTCTGGGATTGATTCTATATTCCTTGAAAACTTGGAGGAAATAATGGAATGCGTAGAACCTGAATCAAATAATGTACTTGCTAGTTTTGAGAGGAAAACAAGAGTACCTACTACCACATCTTTCAGAACTTCAACATCAGTTGTTGTGATAGTGAAAGCACGACCTTACTCCCTTGGCCTCTGCTGAGGTTGATGGTGACTCCCCTCCACCGACCTCGGATTTGGACATTGATGAAAAAAGTGCCCAAGCTGTCCACACTTGAAGCATGTGACTTCGGGTAGGGCCAGAACCATCTTTCCTCTGTCGTTAGTGTTGGGAAGTTGAGGCTTCTCCTCACTATGACAATTCCGAGCAATATGGCCTCCTCTTTCACACTTGTAGCACTTGCCACTTCCGTTCAAGCAGCTCCTCAGATGATTCTTCACACATTTATTTCTTAGGGTAAGTTGCATTTGCTTTCCACCTATTCCCTGATCAAAAGACTTCCCTAAACTTGGCACCAATGATCTCTTCTTTTCATTTGATTTATGAGACCACTGTGTCTCACCAAACTCCATCTCGACTTTCATATCACTTCGAACTATTTATTCATAGCTATCATAGTCCCTGTTGGCTAGATTCTTCCGCAGATGAGGTCTTAGTCCACCAAAGAATCTATCAACCTTCCCATTAGGGTCCATGACAATGCTTGAGGCATAACGGGAAATCCTTGTGAATTTCATCTCATAGATTCCGACAGATTCGTTCTCCTTCTACTTCAGTTCGAGAAACTCTTTCTCCATTCTCGTTCTCATGGAACGAGGGAAATACTTGTTAACGAAAATTCCCCAAAATGCTTCCCACTCCATAGCTTCCATCTCTCCTCAGGGCTTCGTGTTTTTGATCAGTGACCACCACTGATCAGCTTCTCCCTCTAGGCAGTAAACAGCAATGGTGACTTTTTCTTATTCCGAACTATTAAGTACATAAAAGATCTTTTCAATGGAGCTTATCCATTGTTTCGCAACCAATGGGTCAGTAGATCCACTAAATGTTGGCGGTCGTTGACGCATGAAGGACTCAACAGAGTGTTGTTCCCTTCGTGGTGAGGTCGGCCTCTCAGCTTGATTCAAGTTATTACTCATAACTTGAGTCAGTTGGTTCATCATTCGCATGAATTTTTCCATTCCGGCTTCCATCGGAGGGCCGTCAGCACATGGTGCATTGCGGTCACCATCGGCACAGTTCCTCCTATTGCCCGCCATTTTATTAAAGAATAAAACCTTAGTAAGAAACTTATTTCATTTATGAATCCTTTAACTATGACTTCATGCTTAGACAATTACACTTCTCTATAATTCCTTCATAATGATTCATAAAAAGCTTCTTATTAACCAAACATATCCCTCGGGAGTGTCGTAACCAAGAGTGTAGCAAGGCCCGTTATCGTGCACCAGTTCTCGTTCGAGTCTAGCTCAATGCGGTGTTTTTGGGTTTTACCCCTGTGTACATCTGTCCAGAGCCTCCTCTACCTGCCCGCATCCAGAAAGGGATGTATTTGTTTGATAAAACACTTACTCAATAGTTACCAAAATACCAGGAAGTATTCCTATATTTAAACTTTTCTATAGGGTTCTTCCTAAAATTTTTATATCCTAATTTCCACAAATAACTAAACCATCCTTTGATACCAACTATAGCATCCTGTCTTTTTATAACATAACTTTGATTTCATTACACGGAACTGAGGATCGTTAAGGTTTAGTGTCTTGGAAACAAGGAACATAATACATGAAAACAACATAAAAAATTCTTCTTAAACACTTGAAAGGCTTCTCCATTAGTTCATCCTAGGTTCATTACTGCATATCATAACCTGGGGACATACATCAAAAGAAAGGGTGAGAAGAAGGCCCAGTAAGGGAAACAAGAGAAACATTTTACATGTGAACTTGAGATACTTAAATAAGGACATAAAAAGAACTTTACGGCATGAGAAAGAAATCATGAGATAAATCATAATAAAAATAACATTTTTCATAACTTGAAGATGTGGCTACAACATTTAATATTGACAATCTTTTAGTTTCACCATGGTCCATCCCCAAGGTGTCGTTAAAAATTACCAAGGTTATTCACCAACGCGTTGTTAAAATTGTCATCTCTAGAGATTAAGTCTTTACCCAATGCATTGGAGCGCTATCCGGGAGCACCCTTAAATTTTCCTTTATTATAATGTGAGACACATATATCATCATCAATCATTTCATAAAAAACCCATATAGCATAAAATAAATGGGTTTCATTTCATAATCATAACGTTTTAAAAACTGCTTTAAAGACATGATTTGAATGTCACTTTAAACCCACGGAAAGAGAATGAGGGTTTCATGTATGTAAATCCAAGAATTTAAAATAGAACATTTTGATATATATGTGAATACCCCTGTAGAAATAAGAGCTGTGTGTATTCACTTTATAACATAAAATAATTTTGAGAAAAGAGAGGCATTTTGAGACGAAAATTCTGCAGCATAACGACTATGTTACAAGGTTTTAGAAAACGTTGAAAAGAGAGAGAACATGGGTCACCTACTCATAAATGATCCATAAAACAGTAGGGGGACAGAATATAATGGATTTAAGAACATGGTAATGAAATTTGAAAGATATACCATATGAAATGAAAAACATGGAAGTGAGACAAAGATAAGATTTCTCTTAGGAAAATTCGGCAGCCTAACTGTGTCACTTAAACATTAATAAAAAAATTATTTGACAAGATAAAATAGGGTCTCTCATAATATGATCATAAGATATCAGTATGATAGATATAGAGATAATACCCCAACATAATAAAAATGAACTTGAAAGACTTGACATGAAAATCGAACTTGAAAAAAGAGAAGGGTGAAAGAATCCCTTAAAAATTCGGCAGCCTAACGACGTCACTTAAACTTTCATAAAACAAAATGATGAGAGTAAGAGGGGATATCTCATCATATAAACATGAAAGGGAAGTAAGAGGAATATAACAGAACATCCTCTCACATAATAACATGTATCATTAAAGGAATGACATAAAAGAGATTACATGAAAAGAAAGAGAGAGGTCAGATCCCTTACCTTAAAACGTGACTCTTGAAACTCAAAGGTTTGGACCTTTAGGGCTTGGGGGCACCTTGGGAGGACTCCTTGGGAGGTAAGGAGACCAGAAAATCGTTGGGGAAGAGTTGGGAGTGATAGATAAAGGAGGAAGGGTTGCTATTTATAGATAAAGTGAGGGGACAAGGCATTAATGGCCAAGGGACACCTCATTAGTGGTTTTGGAAAAACCATGGGCTTGCCCATGTATTTTTCCCATGGTATTGGCCACTTGGGACACCTCATACCTTATCTTACTATTCATAAGTCGACCATATTGATTACATACTTAATACATCATTTAATGATGTCATTAAACACCCGTAACTTAAAATCTATACTTTCACTATTCATCGAAAATTCAACTTTCTCAGAATAATCCCAAAATATCACCTTAACCAAATATCAATGCTTTGATTTCAAAAATGAAATCCATTTTATAAAAATAATTTTCTAAATATATTTAATTAAATTTTTAATAATAAAAAAACATTATTTACCAAAAAATCATTTTTTCAGAAAAATCCCCAAAAATTACCTTAACATAATATCGATGCTCTGAGTTCAAAAATAAATTCCTTTTTATAAAAATAATTTTCTAATTATTTTTATTTAAATTTTTAATTAAAAAAAAAATTCATCCAAAAAAACTAATACTTGACTAATAATTTATGAAACCGTTATTACCCATTTTATTGAATCACATTAATTAATCTAGGTGTCTAAATTATATTAAAACTTTCTATGAGTCAAATTACTAATCCATTTGGTCACATTACTAATCCTAACTGTAATATCACTATTCATGATTTACTATTCATCAAAAAATTATGTTGATCTTATTAGGCTCCAAATTCCTTACTGAACACTTTTGTAGAAGAACATTTTTTGAAAATCATTACACGTCATTAATTATTTAGGGTTTACATAAATATTTTAAAATATCATTTTTTCAAAATTCATCAATAAAATACATCCTAAAATTATCCGAAAATTTGAAATTTCACAAACATCACTAAAGGAAGATATCTCAATTCATTCATCTCAAAGGATTACACAAAGAAGCTAGGGTCTCATCACATAACCCCTTATAACACCGGCATATGACCTAAGTGTAAGGTGTGCTATGGTGAGAGAATCTGAGGGAGGCTCAGATAACATTTCCCTAGTAGTAATCTCTACTAACTTGAACTTCTCCCGCAGGCGTTTCCGTTCAAGCTTGACACGCTAGAGTTCGGGTTGGGCTTGGTCCAAAGCGAAGCCCACAGATGCTACCTCCTTCCCAAGCTCGGATAAGTGGGTTTCATAAGGTTCGAGTCTACTCGATGAAGCCATCGACTCCTATTTCTGCATTAACCCTTAACATCTTATTAAATCATTAAGAGTAAGTTAATATACTACTAAAAATTATTGGGTCATTACACCCATCCTAACAAATTGGAGCTTAAAAGAAGTGACATGATGGATAGTACTTTAAAAGAAAGAGAGAGGTTAGATCTCTTACGAAAATTCGGCAGCCTAACGGCGCCACTCAAAACTTCCAAAATGGATTGATGAGAGAGATTTGGGTCTCTCATCATATGAACATAAAATTTAATGTAAGAGTAATATAAAAGAATATCCCAATAACAAGAAATATGAGCATTAAAAGGAATGACATAAAAGAGTGTACTTAAAAAGAAAGAGAGGAGTAGGATCCCTTACCTCAAGTCCGACTTTTCTTGTTCGTTTCTTTATATTCCTGAATAATAAACTTTGGTCTATTTATAATTGGCTAAGGAACTCCTATAAATATTACTATTCAGTTCATATCACATATTTTAATGTTATAATAATTGGTTAATAATATGATTTCATATCAGACGTTTTTGTCGATGTTTGGTATGTGAGTCAAAAATTGAACTTGTTGGAAAAATAATTTTCCATGTAGTTATAGGTGCATCATATCCAGAATAGTATTGATGTTTTAAATATCATATATATCCAGTATATATTCATTTTATACTATTCTATATCATTTGGAGATAAAAATTAAAAGCACCATTCATGGAGACGGTAGGCCGTACGTACGCATGAACGCTACTTTCATTTTTTGTCATATTAATGGAATTGAAACAAAATGATATATATATATATATATATATGTTATAATTCCAGAATGATATCCATAATTTATATTTAATATATTTCATATATATCCATTATATATATGTACTTATAATAGTACATAACATTTTGAGATAAGAAATGAAATGTACTGTTCATGGAGACGGTAAGTCGTACGTACGCATGAACGCTACTTCCATTTCTATTTCATATTTAATGGAAATAAAACATAATTATACATAATAGTATTTTAATTAAAGTATTGTATCATATATAATATCATTAAATATATCCTTTATATGTACCACATATGGTATTAACGAATCAAATCACTTTGAGGGGGGGTAGTCCGCACTTCCATAAATGAAGATATCGCGTTTACCCATAATGGAAACCATAAAGGTATGCCATAAATGAAAAATACAGAAGTTTAAGTAAAAAATAAACATATTATATATCATATATAAATATAGTTTCATCTTAATTTCCACCTTTGAAGGTGTTAGAAGAATGTTGAACAATCATCGTTTCGTGAGGCAGAAATTCACCATCCACAGAAACAGTATGTTCTTTAACCATTAGATGTAGGTGTGTGTAAGTGTAGCTCTAATCCTTCTTATAAAAACATCCTAGTATATTGAAGATACTGTATTTGTTTCAAAATAAATGAATAAAAATATTTTAGGGGGTTGGAGAAGCAAAATAAATCAAAAGGACACAAGTGAAGACATTACCTTAAAACCGGGTAACTCCCTTTGGATTGAGCTCAAAGGCTTCCTTGGGAAGCATTATGCCCAATGTGAGGCTTAAAGAAGTTATAGAGGGATGTGTAGAGACAAAATGGGCAGGGGTTGTCCGAGCCAAAGGCTTTGGAAGTGTGGGTAAGGAGGTAGAGGTGGGGGGCTTTTATAAGAGGAGAGGAGGGGCACTCTTGGAAAGTAAAGAAATGTTACTTTATTTTAGAATGAGTTTCGGTTTTTAATATTCCCACATTGATGTGTTTCAAGTATATAGTAATAAGGGTTCTAAATTCACTCATCCAATAGGTTTTGTACATTTTTAGGTCTTATATTTTACATTATCTTTCTATTTTATTTAAATCGTTAAATAATGTGGTCATCGCTGCATGATCATGATGTCATAAATAATTTAATTTATTTAATGTCTAAAAATTATAAAAAAACTAATATGATGTATTAAATCATTTTAGCTTTCCAATTACTATTTATAGTCAAAAATACGACTTTTATAACCCCATGTAAATATTGTTTTAGTAAACCAACTCATGTTTGTGTCATTTTTACTTTAACATTAAATAAAAAGGTATTTAGGTCATTTTCCAACCAAAGTGGCTCCATGGGGTCCCCAAGTAAAACCATGGATTTTCTTGGTCGTCCATGAAACATCCAATGAGGTTAGGACATGTGTATAGGTCATTTAATTTTATTAAAACATTATTCTTACCTTAAACTACACTAATTACCTCTAATCGCGATTAAAAACTTAATAAGTTACTATTCACCAAAAAATTATTTTAATCCCATTGAACCACATTTTACTTCTAAATTACAACCATGTATGTCGGATTTTTTAAATTCAAAACAAAAAGATGACAAAATTTCATTTAAATGGAAAATTGGTTTTTATAAGTACCAATTAGTGGATTCACTATTCATCAAAAATTGAAGTTTTTCAGAAAATTACCAAAAGTTCACCCTAAGCTATATTTGATATTCTGAATTCAAAAATGATGTTTATTTTACAAAGTTCAAAACATATAAGTTTCATTAATTAATTTAATAATTAATTCCCCCTGTCAAAACAAATAGCGTGTTTTTATTAAACAAAATGTATCAAAAGATTGACAGTAGTTTAAGTCCTATTTAAAAGTGAAATTAATTCCAACTACCACTATTCGATTAAATGGAAAAAATCTATTCTAATTTCACATTAAAACCAATTCAAAATATAATATAATCATATAATTAAATTAGATTAAAAGAGGTTTTGAATTAAAATACAACATTTTTCACTATTCATTAAAAATTGTACTTTTTCGGAAAAATACCAAAAATCTACACAAAGTAAATTTTGATGTCCCGATTATAAAGAAGAATTTTATTTTGTCAAATATAACACATAAAATTTTCAAAAAGTGGATTTTAAAGAGGTTCACCATCAAAAGGCGGTTAATCAACCTTTTAAAGAATATTGGAATGTTTACGCTTAAAATTGGATTCATTCACATTTTTAATCATATAACATTTATTGTAAAGAGTAAAAATATTTGACAAACATATATAATCATTTTTTAGTTATTTCTGTTCATTCCTGCCATTACCACGGCTAGGCGTTAACTACCATTTAAAATAATATTATTTTATTATTAGAGTGCAATGCATGATTCCCAAGAAACTCATTGTTGCGTATTGGGTACGCCATCCTGCATAGCGTCCCCTTTAAAGTAATATTAATATTTTATTCACAAATATGGATAAATATGAAAATGACATATTCTTTATTTACCTGGGGTGTTACATCCTTCCCCCCTTTTGGGAATTGCATCCTCACAATTTTTAAAATTGCGCTTGGAAACTTCATTGAAAATCCCACATCGGTACAAGAGTCAGTAAAACAATCACTTTAAAAATAAAGAAAGATAAGTACGAAGGTCACCCGAGTTAACCCATTCTAGGATTCCAAGTATGAAAATATGGACATGGAGGAAAAAACAAAGGGTCATGTTCTAATGGAGATTGACAGTAAACATGTCTAGGAGAAAGTTAACCTCATGAAAATCACAAACTTATGATGGGTTAAACGGTATTCGATTCCCCAGTAGGAAAAGATAACAGACAACATTTTTGTTTTAAGTTACTATTTATTGAGGAATTTATTCATAAGGAAAAATAATCACTTATCATGTTGACTTTCAACTTTTATTAGATTCCTTACACAAACTCATATTTTCTCCAAAAGACGAGTATTTAGGAAGACTTGTTCACATTAAGAGTATTATAATCAACTTATAGAGAATCACCTAATCCACAAAAGAGAACTATATACTTACTATATCTTTAGACCTTATCAAAAACCAAAACCAAAAAGGTTAGTACACGATCAGATAATCCAGAAAAGGATAACCCTTTATAAAAAGAAAATCTATTCTTAATCTCCAAAATTTGTCCAACAAAACCCAAAGTTCAACGAAGACCATTCGATAAACAATTGTCCATAAAATTCTTCAAATTAAACCACACAAATATGGAAACCCAAATATTTGAAGGATTTAATCACATAGTCTTCCAAGGTACAAATTAACTTTTATCTCCAAATAACATCAGTTGCTCTTAAATTCTCATATTGAAAAGTAATTAACCTAATCACATATCCTCCATGATAGGTTAATCATTTCCATATATAACCCAAAATAAACTTATTCTTGATTTCTAAAATCATTTAACTAAAAATAATTAGTCAAACTAACCAGGGACTTCACGTAGTCCAGTGGTAGGCGATAAATACCAGTTGCACTTTGGTTGTGGGTTCGATTCCCGCAGCTTTGTCCGATGCGACGGGTTGTCACATGGTCTGCGTGTTGTCCTTTTTCCAAAGTATATAATTATAAAATAATTCCCCAAAAAGAGATAAAATCATCAAAAATAACCATAACATAATTTAACCTCAATTTTATCTCATTCCTTTCACTTCCATCATAACATATAGTAACCCATAATTAACTCAAAAGTAAGGATCATATAAACCCTAATGGTTACCTTAATAATTATTACCTGAACTTCCACATCGATTGGTCATCTTGTACATGATGCATTACAAAACATACCAAGGTTCAAATGGTTGATCATGACTCCTTGATAGTTGGTTTAGAACAACCACGAGTTTCTTTATTGAATCCCACATTTCATCCAGTCTCGTAATCAGAGAACCACCATAGTTTCCTTCAAACCTATTTTCACTTTGGTGCCTGCTAGATCCATCCACTCACTGAAAACAGAAATGTCAGTGTGAGTATATCAACAAAACCATCATGTACTAATGAGGAATATAAACACTAAGATATACTTACTCATTCACTTTATCTAAATCTAGGACTCTTTCAAAAATCCTAACCATTATGGTAATGTCACTTATGCTTAGAGAATACCCTAACCTCTAAAGTTATCTAAAACGACCTTTGATACCGACTATAAATCCCCAACCTTAATCCTTACGTAATCTTGAGTTATTAACAGATTACACATTGAGGAACTTTTCAGGTTTAGAGTTTTAGAGAATTAGGACATAAAACTTTCATTACATTCCACATTTAAACAAAGTGGTTACATAAAGATAGTATTCATTTATCCCATCAACGGAAACATATTTAAAACAAAACATGGATTCTTTCTTGACACTTCCTTGACACTATCATCATATCATATACCTTTCCCTTGACCTGCGAAAAACATTTCAAAAAAACTTGGGATTAGCATAAAAATCTCAGTAAGGGTTATAAAAATATGGAAATGAAACATGAGTTCATATATACATAAGAATGAAATCATTCTTTACCCATAAAACATAGGCACTTTAACATACCTCATCAAATCATGAATAAATCATAGAAATCATAAGACATAAAAGGTAACTTGAGGCATTCATAACATTCTTACGTAGGGAGTAACCCTCTTGGTTACGTTTGGAATACCCACCACAGTATATTCCCTAAATATCATCGGAGAAACCTTAACGTTTCACTCCTTCGCGTTACCCAATGCATTGGAGAGCTATATCGGGCTCACCCGCCCTTAGTTTATCACGGACCTACCCATCATCATAATAATTCCCAAGAACCATAACATAATCGTATCACATAAAACATGCATAAAGGAAACATAACATTTCTACTTTTCAATCACAAGATATCAATACAACACATTGATATAATAACATTATGAAAACCATTTTCAAAACCAAAATAAAAGAAAAGTAAAACATGGTATTTATTTTTCTTTTAAAAAAAAGGTATGGCTTGTAGAGGAAGCCGAAACTCAAATAATGGTCACAGCGGCGAAGAAGTCGTTGTCATCACATACGTACGACAAAAACATTCCCTTTTGTCGTTTAGTAAAACGCTTTTTATAAAAAAGATTCCTTTCGGATAGACGTAAAATTCAAAGGGGTTTATAAACCATATAAAAGAAGGTTGTGTATAAAACAAAATATGCCTCAATGAAAGGAGATTGAGACGAAGTCCCATACAAAGACGGTACCCTTGGATTAAGGTTAAATCAATTACATGATTATGTGTGAAAAACTAATACACCAAATATAAGTGGATATTAAGTGTAAAAAATCAGAGGTTATTCACACATATTCATAGAATGACATATTCAAGGAGTACAAGCTTATCACAAAGAATCAAAATTGGGTTAAGAAGTTCCTTTGCAAAAATTCGACAGCCTAACGGCGTCACTTCAAAATTCAGAAAAAGAGTTGATGAGAGATAAAAAAGGTATATCATCACTTGGAAATAAAATTTAAATCACTAAGGATATATAATAACATATCCCAACATAATGTTATGTGAATTAAAAAACATAACAAAAGAAGACTTTTAAAAAGAGGAGGGTGGAAGGTTCCTTTACCGACATGGGTATCTTTCGAAACATACACCCCGTGAAAGAAGGACAATACAACATTTATGTAAATACTCATAAATGAATGTATATTACACAATTAGTAAAATAATGGGTAGTAAATACACCACTAAAATAAAATTGTGGCAAATGTAGCATAAATCTCACTGGAATAAAAGTGAGATGAAAAATCCCTTAAGAAAACTCGGCAGCCTAACGGCGCCACTTAAAACTTCCAAAAATGGATTGATGAGATAAAATAGGGTCTCCATTAATATTAAAATAAAATGTACATCAAGGGAAATATAAAATAACATCCCCCATCATAACAAAGAGGAGCTTAAAATAAGTGACATGAAGGAGAGTACTTAAAAAGAAAGAGAGAGGTTAGATCTCTTACGAAAATTCGGCAGCCTGACGGCGCCACTCAAAACATCCAAAATGGATTAATGAGAGAGAATAGGGTCTCTCATAATATGAACATACAAATTAAAGTAAGATTAATATCAAAGAATATCCCAATAACAATAAAGATGAGCTTTAAATGGAATGACATAAAAGAGTGTAATTAAAAAGAAAGAGAGGAGTAGGATCCCTTACCTTAAGTCCGACTTGTCTTGTTCGTTTATTTATATTCCAGAATAATAAACTTTGGTCAATTTCTAATTGCCTAAGGACCTCCTATAAATATTATTATTCAGTTCATATCACATATTTTAATGTTATAATAATTGGGTAATAATATGAGTTCATATCAGACGTTTTTGTCGATGTTTGGTACGTGAGTCAAAAATTTAACTTGTTGGAAAAATAATTTTCCATGTAGTTATAGGTACATCATATCCAGAATAGTATTGATGTTTTAAATATCATATATATCCAGTATATATTCATTTTATACTATTACATATCATTTGGATATAAAAATTAAAAGCACCGTTCATGGAGACGGTAGGTCGTACGTACGCATGAACGCTGTTTTTATTTTTTGTCATATTAATGGAATTACAAAAAAATGAGATATATATATATGTTATAATTCCAGAATGATGTCCATAATTTATATGTAATATATTTCATATATATCCATTATATATATGTACTTATAATAGTACATAACATTTTGAGATAAAAAATGAAATGTACCGTTCATGGAGAGGGCAAGCCGTATGTACGCATGAACGCTACTTCCATTTCTATTTGATATTTAATGGAAATAAAACATAATGATACATAATAGTATTTCAATTAAAGTATGGTATCATATATAATGTCATTAAATATATCCTTTATACGTACCACATATGGTATTAACGAATCAAATCACTTTGAGGGGGCGGTAGTCCGCACTTCCTTAAATGAAGATATCGCGTTTACCCATAATGGAAACCATAAAGGTATGCCATAAATGAAAAATAAAGAAGCTTAAGTAAAACATAAACATATTATATATCATATATAAATATATTTTCATATTAATGGCCACCTTTTTAGGTGTTATAAGAATGTTGAACAATCATCTTTTCGTGAGGTAGAAATTCGCCATCCACAGAAACAGTATGTTCGTTAACCATTAGATGTAGGTGTGTGTAAGTTTAGCTCGAATCATTCTTATAAAAACATCATAGAATATTTAAGATACTGGATTTGTTACAAAATAAATGAATAAAAAGAGTTTATAGGGTTGGAGAATCATAATAAAACAAAAGGACACAAGTGAAGACATTACCTTAAAATCGGGTAACTCCCTTTGGATTGAGCTCAAAGCTTACTTGGGAAGACTTCTACCCAAAGTGAGGCTTCAAGAAGTTATAGAATGATGTGGAGTGACAAAATGGGCAGTGGTTGGCCGACCCAAAGGCTTTGGAAATGTGGGTAAGGAGGTAGAGGTGGGGGCCTTTTATAAGAGGAGAGGAGGGGAACTCTTGGAATGTAAAGAATTGTTACTTAATTTTAGAACCAGTTTCAGTTTTTAATGGTCCCACATTGATCTGTTTCTAGGATAAGGTGATAAGGGTTCTAAAACCACCCATCCAATAGGTTTTGGACATGTTAAGGTCTTAGATGTTACATTATCTTTCCATTTTATTTAAATCGTTAAATAATGAGGTCATCGCTGCATCATCATGATGTCATAAATAATTTAATTTATTTAATGTATAAAAATTATAAAAAAAATACTATGATGTATTAAATCTTTGTAGCCTTCCAATTAATATTTATAGTAAAAAATTTGACTTGTATAACCCCATGTAAAAATTGTTTTAGTAAAACAACTCATGTTTGTGTCATTTTTACTTTAACATTAAATAAAAAGGTATTTATGCCATTTTCCAACCAAAGTGGCTCCATGGGGTCCCCATGTTGACCAATGGATTGTATTGGTCGGCCATGACACATCCAATGAGGATAGGACATGTTTCTAGGTCATTTCAGTTTATTAAAACATTATTCTTATCTTAAACTACACTAATTACCTCTAATCGCGATTAAAAACTTAATAAGTTACTATTCACCAAAAATTATTTTAAACCCATTGAACCACATTTTACTTCTTAATGACAACCATGTATTTAAGATTTTTGAAATTCAAAAAACAAAGATGAAAAAATTTCATTTAAACGGAAAATCAGTTTTTATAAGTACCACTTAGTGATTTCACTAGTCATCAAAATTGATGTTTTTTAGAAAATTACCAAAAGTTCACCCTAAGCTATATTTGATATTCTGAATTCAAAAATGATGTCTATTTTAAATAATTCAAAACATATAAGTTTCATTAATTAATTTAATAATTAATTCCCGCTGTCAAAACAAATAGCGTGTTTCTATGAAACAAAATGTATCAAAAGATTGACATTAGTTTAAGTCCGATTTCAATGTGAAAATAATTACAACGACCACTATTGGAATAAATGGTAAAAATATATTCTAATTTCACTTTAAAACCAAACCAAAAGATAATATAATCATATAAATAAAGTAGATTAATATAGGTTTTGAATTAAAATACAACATTTTTCACTATTCATTAAAAGATGAACTTTTTCAGAAAAATACCAAAAATTTACACAAAGTACATTTTGATGTCCCGATTCTAAAGAAGAATTTTATTTTGTCAAATATAACACATAAAATTGTCAGAAAGTGGATTTAAAAGAGGTTTACCATCAAAAGGCGGTTAATCGACCTTTTAAAGAATATTGGAATGTTTAGGCTTAAAATTGGATTCATTCACATTTTTAATCCTATAACATTTATTGTAAAGAGTAAAAATATTTGACAAACATATATAATCATTTTTTAGATAGTTCTGTTCATTCCCGCCATTACCACGGCTAGGCATTAACTACCATTTAAAATAATATTATTTTATTATTATAGTGCAACTCAGGATTCCCAAGAAACTCATTGTTGCGTATTGGGTACGCCATCATGCATAACGTCCCCTTTAAAGTAATATTAATATTTTATTCACAAATATGGATAAATATGAAAATGTCATATTCTTTATTTACCTGGGGTGTTACAGTTCAAGCCATTTACTTTGCCTCATGTTCTATTCTTTTTGTGAGAAAATATACGTCAAACTCTTGTTATTAGTATATATATCACAATTTTCACCATAGAGATTGTGTCTCTATATTTTTAGATCAATGATGATAGAAAATAACTCAATATCACGAGTGGGGTTGTTTTTCTCATGATATTTTAGTTGTTGTGATTCATATTAAATAACTCTAACATTTTTCATAAGGACAAAACCAAGTACTTTCTTTGAAGCATCACTATAAATAACGAACCCATCATTCCCCGATGGTAGAATCAATAAAAGATCATTGACTAATATTCTCTTCAGTTCTTCAAAAAATTATTCATGCCCTTTTGTCCAAACAAATATAACTCCTTTATATGTGATCTTGGTTAATGGGTTATCCAATTAGGAGAAATTCTGGACGAAATGTTGATAATAACCTACTAAACCAATAAAACTGTGTACCTTAGTTATACTCATCGGTGATAGCTATTATTTGATTGCCTTGGTCTATGAAGGATCAATAGAGATTCCATCCTTAGAGACAATATAGCCAAGTAATGAAATCTCCTGAAGCTAGAATTCAAACTTGTTGAACTTCCTATATAATTCATTTATTATAATAGTCTTTAGAATAGTGCGCAAGTGATTTGGGTGATCAACATAGATTTTGGTGTATATCAATATATAATCAATAAATACCACTAAAAATTCATCAATATATTCCTTGAAAAATATGTTCATTAAATCCCTGAACATAGAGGGTTTATTAGTCATTCAAGAAGACATTACTGTAAACTCATATTGCCCATACCTCGTATGAAATTATATCTTTGGAATATCTTCCTTCTTCACACACAAATGATGATATCTAGATCGAAGGTCAATATTTGAAAAATATTGAGCTCCATGAATTTGATCAAAAAAATCATCAATGCGAGGCAGGGGATACTTTTTCTTTACTGTTATAGCATTGATCTCACTGTAGTCAATGAACAACCTCATATATTCGTCTTTCTTCTTAAGAAAAAGAATAGGGACTCCCCATAGAGAAACACTAGGGAGAATAAATCCTTTATTACTCAATTTCTCTAGTTATTTCCTTAGTTCCACTAATTCCACAGTGGCCATTCAATAAGGGGTCTTTAATATTAGCCTTGAACCTAGAATAAAATAAATTGAAAACATAATTTCTCTTTCTAGAGTATTTCCTGGTAAATCCTCTGGAAACACATCAACATAAACTTGCAAAATAGGTATGTCATCTATTTGAACATTAATGTCCTCACCCATAGTTATTTCATTCTCTTATTCCTCAATAATTGAATTTATTATAGGTACTGGGGTGGATCTACATAAGAATTAGGTGGTGACATTTATTTTCTAATGATAAGGTACTCTTTATCATCATCGAAAATTGTAACTTATTTCTTCTTACAATAAATTTTTGCATCATGGTCTGAATGCCAATCCATTCTAAGGATTACATCAAATTAAATCATGTGTATGATGATGAGATCAGCAGATAAAATTACATTATATGCCCAAATAGGAACTGATTCAGAAAGCATTATTGCAATGATAATTCCCTTAGGATTTTTGATTGACAAATCCCTTGTTAAATAAGATTTGAAATATCTAATTTTCATAGAAAAATGGGATGATATGAAATAATACGATGATTCATAATCAAATAAAGCATTGGCTAAACCTGAAGAAACCATTAATTACCTACCGCCACATTTTTCGGAGCTTCAACCTCAGTAGTAATGACCACATAAGATTGTCCTTGCTCACTTGGCCATTCCTAAGTTAAGTTTACTTGGAGATTAGGACATTCATTTACATAATTCCCCTTTTCTCTACAATTGTAGCATTCAATATTGACAGCCTCTTTATTTCCCTTGAAATCTCAAGCCTAGTGGCATTTTTCACCACACTTGTAATAGAATCTCATTTCATTTCGGCAAGTACCAGGGTTTTTCTTCCAACATTAACCACTACATGGATATTCAACTTTTCCCATATTCCCCTTATTTCCATTTCAAGAATATTCAGCAGATCTCTTCTTCTCTTGATTTTCCTTAAATTCGTAAGACATAGAGAATTCCTTTTCTATCATGATAGCACATGAGACTATATCTCAGTATGATGAGAAGGATTTTGAGACTAATTCTCAATGGATAAATGGTTTTAACCCATCAAAGAATTGATTAATCTTACTCCTTGGGTTACGTATATAATCTGCTACATGGCTTTCTAACCTTGTATTGTTAGCCTCATACTTTGTGACATTCTCATCCTCCTTTTTCCTCAGACTCAGAAATTGCCTTTCCATATCCGCTCAATGGTCACAAGGATAGTATTTTTCTACAAAAATATCTTTAAACTCCAATAATTAAATATTTTATAATTATTTATCCTCCTTTATGTTTTGAATTATGGACCACTATTGATTTGCATCTCTTGTGATGAGATAAACTTCCATGAAAAATTTATCCCTTTCGTTACTCCCCAAAGCATGAAATATTTTCTCTAAGGAACTTATCCATTACTCAACTGCAAATGGATTTATAGTACCATTGAATTTCGGTGGATTTTTTATCATGAAGCGGTCTAATATTTATCCTCTGCATTTTGGATCAGGGTGCCCCATACAAGTAAGGTTATTATTCATAACCAGAGTGAGTTGTCACAGTATGTTGATAAACTAATCAACACCAGTTGCATCACTGGCTCCACTATAATTATCTTTAATAGGTGATAAATCCTTACACGGATTACGTTCATTCATATAGTTTCCATTACTTCCATTAGGCATCATTTCTAAACAATGTCATACACTATAATAGTTTCTGAGTCACAATAAATCATTCCAATCTTATAAAACACTTAACAAAAATTAAACACTTTATGGATTTAATACATAATCATAAAAAAATTATTTGAGGAAGTATATAATCATAAATTCTTTATAATGGTAGGTAAATTAAATTTTAACTATCCTAATCATATCCCTTGGGAGTTTCATAAACAAGAGTACAGCAATGCCCATTGTCATGTACCAGGATTCGTTGGGTCAAGCCTGAAACTCCTTATCAGAGTTTTCACTCCTAGGTATATCTGTGCCCAAGACTCCTCTACTTGATCATATCCAGATAGGGATGTATTGCTTGGAAAATACACTAAAACCCTACATAATCAGGACTCTAAGAGGTTATTCTATACTAATCCTCAAAGTCTATCTTGAGGTAATGTTATCTTATTAGAGTTTTTCAAAATCTAGCTTCCCCAGTTTTTAACAAACTTCCTCTTATACAAACTGTAATGCCCAAACCCCAGTATCCCAGAGATGATGCATTATTACATATCATTGGCAAGATCACAAGGGATCAAATCACAAAAGTCTGATCAAATTAGTATCATTGAAAGTATTAGATACATACATAAGTTTTACATTACATTATAAAATTAAAAAAAACAATAACATTTTCTCCCTGAACACATTAATATCCCTGAGGATATCCCGGAATGTTTTTCATAATATACTTCTTCACATCCTGGGAAAAATAAAATATAGAAAGGGGAGAGCTCAGTTGCTCAGTATGAATACCAATATAACGGAAACGTTCATAAATAATCATAATCAATTAAAAAATTGTAAAAGAATAAAACATAATCTTTTTAAACATAATCATCAGTATAATATGGAAATGATAAAAAAATAATGCCATTAACTTATTCACATGGATGTTCTTCTAGTCGAATAATCACATGTAAGATCAATATCCAATTTCATAATGATGGAATGCATAATGCCAGAGATCATAATCACATAGTCAAGGCCTCGTGCCAAGACTGACAATAATATTTTATCAAGGAATTGTACCAATACACAAGTTCATCTCATGAGATCTATTGATGCATCAAGGAGCTGTAGCGGGTTCCGACCGTCACTTATTAAGTCCAATGTATTACTCATATGAAAAGGTTAAAACATATCACAAACAATTGTTTTAAAACTAGCTAACGAAATGTCAATACATTAACCATAAACCATGAATGGTATAAAAATAACACATCCACAGTCAAACATGTCACAAAACCTTCAATACAGTATGGAAGATTGTATCAATATAAATAAACATCAAACAAGTGTAAAATCCATCAAATAATGTTAACATAGATGAAATAAAAACTATTTGAGAGAAATATCTCTTTATATTTTGAAATCATTTTAAAGTCACATAATTATTAAAGAAAAATATTATTTTGAAAATATTCTTATAATATTGTAATGGAAGCTTTGAAGGTCTTAGAACAACATAAAATAGCTGCACATGATGTATAAGTTAAAAAAACATTCTTTCCTTAATTTTATCGAAAAGGTCGTAAAAACCCTTGTTTGGAAAACGACAGAAATATTACTTTATAAAAATTCTATAAAAATTTAAAACATGGTGTAAATTACTTTAACCCATATTCTAGGAAATAGTAAAAATGTATTGAAATACAATTGTAAAAAACACTGATGTGGATGATAAAGAAGTCCCAATAGATACTCACGTATAAACAACCTCAAATAATGAAGAGGTTGTAGAATTAACCCTTACCTTGTACGTTCCCTTGGTCGAGGTTACATTAACCTTTTGTATAATAGTTAAATCATTTTTATTAAATTATACAAGAACTTCATACATAAATATTATAGAATATATGATCTTTTAATCTTTCTTTGTTAATAATATTTTGATAGTATCATTGTTTCGGGTGTCAACTGATTCATTCTCCTTTATATGATTAGTTACGTAAGACATGTTTGTTCTAGATAATATATATTTGATTCATATAAAAAATGATATTATGTTCTTATAAATTATATTTTTAATCATAAAATGTAATTTATTCTTTAATGGTTACGATGGGGAATGAATCTTATCTTGTTCATGGAGACGGAAATTCATACGTACGCACGAGTGAAAATACCACTATATTGATGGTGAAATCATATGTAATTGGATGGTATATAATATATTAAGAATACATAACAAGATATATTTATTATTTACATCAGTTATACTCATTATTATACACATCTAAATAATGATGTGTTTGAACAACAAATTACACCACAACGTGGAGACGGTAAGTCGTACGTACGCACGTATAGTGACCTGTCATTCATAGGATGGGTAGAATAATTAATATGGTTATATCATATTTATAATAACATCACAATATGTATAAGGTATTGGATTTATTATTTTGTTATGGAAACAACAAATAATGAGGAAGTGGAAGAAGAAAAGAACTTTGAAAAAGGTGGTTAAAATTTTACCTCTTCTTTTGGTGTTTCCTTTTGATTTCATCGAAATGGCTTTTTAGGTTGAAGTTCTGATCAAATTAAGGCATATAGGTTGAAGGGAGGATATTTGGGAGAATATTTGGCCTGGTTTTCTTCGAGATAAATGGATATGGAGGTGTGATTTTGAGAGAATGGGAAGTACCATTTTATAAGAGAGGTGAGGCTCACTTTAGAAAAACAATGAAATATTGTTTTATTATAAAATCATATTCGATTTTTAATGGATCCAAAAATGAATTATTTTGATTATTGGGTGGGGATGGGTCAAAAAACACTCAACCAATAGGTTTTAGACAGGTTTAGGTCACCATATTAACCTAATCTTTTAGATTTAACTCTAAGTTAAATAGTTTAACTTTTACCATGTATTCGTGTATTATTATAATATATGGTTAATAACCATACTATAAAATTTCAAGAGAACCCAAAGTGGTTCATTAATGATATATATATTATTATATAAATCCTTTTTCTGAACCATATATTTTTATGACTATTATATCAATTAATAATATAGTATTTGTTTTAAAAACTCATTTATGTCAATTTTGACACTATTTTTGAATTGATTTTTTTGGAAGTCATAAAATGATGATTATTTTTAAAAAAATTCAATGAATCAACCCTAACATGTCATATTAGTCTAGAAAATTATTTTAATTCATAAAAAGTCTCAATTTACATTTATTGGTATATTTTTAACATCAATTACTTTAACCTTTCATTTAAAAGGTACTTACTACATCGTCATTGTGTCATAAATAAATTTAATTATTTAATGACTAAAATTTATCTATAAAACTCAATAATGGGGGAAATAATTTTATATTTATAATAATATTTATAGTCAAATTTATCTTATTTATAACCCTTTATTAAAAAAATTAGTTCTGAATATTTGAATTTAACACTTTTAACTCTTCTTTAAATAAAATAATAATAACTGTCCTAGCCTAATCCATGTGAACCAAAAGGATCATATTTTATTCCTATGGTTGATTTTGGTCGAAATATATTTGTCCAATATAATTAGTACATGTGTTAGTGTAATAATAATATCATTTTTACCTTTAATTACCCTATTTACTTTTAACCGTGTAAATAAAAGTAAAAAGTTATTATTCATCAAAAATTGTTTTCATATTATTAAAAGACATTTTATATACTGATATCAACCACATATCTCAGATTTTTGAAATTCAATTCCCAGAAATACAAAAATTACGTTTTATGAAAATTTGCAAATGTGCCTTGAAGGTGGGTAAAAGACGGTAAAAAGTTCAATAAAATTTTATATGTCAAATATTATTATAAAATTACTCAAATGAATTAAATTTAACAAATATAGGTATTATATATCTATATTTACCTAAAATAAAATAAAATAAAATAATTAATTATTTAAATAAAAAGTCGGTTTTAAATACCTAGGCATTGCTTTTCACTATTCTTCAAAAATCGAAAGTTTTAAGAGAAATACCAATAAATCCCCTCTAAGATAATTTTGATATTTCTAATCCCAAAATGAAGTCAATTTTAAAAAATAAATTTTAAATTTTTTTAGAAAGTTGGTATTACTATTCATAATGGCAAGTTTGGTTGTTCGTGGTGTGTTAGAACTCGATGTTGCGTACAACGTAAGTTAATGTATTATTCAAAAAGAAGCATACTGTGGAATATTGGGGTGTTACATCACTATCTAGGTAATTTAAATAATAAATTCTTAAAAATGTTACACCAAGATGCATATTTTTATTTTTCAAACTAAAACAACTTATTGTGTTTCAATCATTTGTACAAGGAAAAATGACCAAATCCTTATTTAGTGGGAAAGGTGAAAAAGCAAAAGATCTTCTTTAATTGGTTAATACCGATGTTTTTGGACCACTTAAAGTTGAAAAAATGGGTGGGTACTCATACTTGATAACTTTTACATATTATTTTAGAAGATGTGGATATATCTACATAATGAGGTATAACTCAAATTCTTTTGATTAGTTCCAGGAATATAAGAATGAAGTTTAGAACCATGTTGGTAAGAAGATTAAGATACTCCACTCAAACTGGGGTGGAGAATATCTTAATAAAGACATCATGGATTACTTATAGAAGTTTGGTATTATGTCCTAACTATCTCATCCTTTCAAACCCCAGTGGAATGGTTAATAAAAAGGAGGAACTACAGATTGTTAGACATTGGGAGATCATTGATGAGTCATGCAAGTCTTCTATTATCCTTTTGGGGATATGTGTTAGAAATAGAGGCACACATACTAAACCAAGTCCCAACTACATCAATAAATGGTATTCTATATGACCATTGGAGTGGAAGAAAAGCCATGTTATCGAATTTACATGTGTTGGGAAGCATATCATTTGTTAAGGCCTCTTTAGGTAACAAACTCACACTCTAAAGCATAGAGTGTACCTCTATAGGATACCACAAGTAAACAAGGGGATATTACCTATATAACCCTTCAAAAAATAAAGGTTATAGTTCCAATACATTCCATATTCCTTAAAAGGGAGCACATCTCCAAAAGATATAGTTGGAGCAAGAAAGACTTTAATGATGTTGTAGGTTCAAGGTATAGAAGATTTGGTACAAGAGAGGATTCTACAAATCCCAATGCATGAAAGATATGATCCAAAGACAAAAGTACTACGTAGGAGTACAAGAGAGGTTAGAGAACCTAAATAGAACTGTTTTTTAGTTACTAAGGATGGTGACTCGTTATTAGTTGATAATAATTATCCTCTAAACTACAAGGAAGCAGTAAGTGGCACATATGTTATAATGTTCCAAGAATAAGTGAATTATAAAATGGATTCCATGTACCAAAAACAAGTTTGGTTATTTTGTTGATCCTCTTGTAAATGTAAGTCCTATGGGTTGCAAATGTGTATTCAAGAACAAACTAGAAACTGTCAAAAAAATCAGTACTTTAATTAATATTTATTTACTAGTTTTTAAAAAAATTACCTAAGAGAATAAAATATTTTATTTGTGATTTCAATAAATGGAAGAGGAGTTCGAACAGACCAAGACCATGTACGTTGATAAATATATTATTTACAATTTTGAAAATAATGTTTATTGAGTGGGCACAAAAAGTAATAATAATATAATTATCATTATGTGGCATGGGGTTTCATATATGGTTCCATTTTTTCAAGTTGGCGCAAAAAAAATAATGGTTATGTTGTTATTAAAATGTGGCATGGTTTTTATCTAATATTTATAATTGAATTTAATTTTTCATTCACAATGTAATATTATAACATAAACTCCATGTCAGTCAATAAGTAAGTATGTCTAATGTACCAAACCTAGTGAATTGAGAATTGTTGATCCAATCCTTTTCTCACTTGGATCCTCTCATCTCTCCCACTTAAAAATAAAAAAAGTTCTTCAAGACTGAAGAATGAGCGATCATGATTGATCGATGCAATAAATAAGATTCTCTGTGCTAGCACCCAAAGAATGAGTGGCATAGATCGAAGACTATTGGAGCACGTGTGGATCACCGCTAGAGGTTTTCTCCTTTGGATCCTCACAAGGTAAGTAAATGAAATATGAATGGTTCATTTTGGATGATCAACGATCATCATCAAAAAAAATTACCGAAGTCCCAGGAATTTAATTTCTTTAGAAATTATTAAATTAATTATAAACATAATGTTCAAGATCCTCTTTCTCACATCTAGTTCTATTATTCTCTTTGTTTAAATCATTTACTTCAATCTATGGATACTGTAATTCATCAACATATTGATTCCAGATTGGTCATTGATTATAGAAAAATAAAATTTGGTCCCTCCCAACCACCATTCTTTTACTGCATACGGATCCTAAAATTACTTCTTAATAATTTATAAATAAATTTTAATTTAATAATACATTTATATATTTTTTATAATTTTATAATTCATATTAAACCCTTATAAAAAAATCAATAGTTTATATAGTTTATATTTAAGTAAAATTTTTCATGGTTTCTATAATCATAGATTTGTGTATGACACAAGATATAGAACAAATTAAATTTGATAAAATTAATTATTTAATAAAATATCATGTTATTACAAATTTGAGAGTCATAAATTGGGTAAATCATTATATATATATATAATGAAATATCATAGATTGACTTCTCTATTATAAAATGTGTCTAGAATCCTTTGGAAAACACGTTTCCTCTTATTATTCAACATTCTAAATATTAAAAATTTGAAAAAAAAATTTATGATATCATATAGATGAGTGAAAATTTAATATAAAAATTCATCATCATTTGGATTTTCCAAAATACAATAAAATAGATCAACAATTTCTTATAAATAAAAATAAAATTAGAAATCTTAATCATGAATAGTGAATATATTGAATGAATATATATCAAATAATTAGCAGTAAACATAGTTCATGAGATATTTTATTTTTAATTTAGAAATTACCTATTGAGTTTATATGAAACAAAAATATATATTGTTGTGTTTAATGATCTCAAGAACAAGATTGCCTTGGAAAAATACTGAGTATTACATATAACTATTAATTGATGATTTGAAAATCCTATGGGAAGAAAGTATTATAGTGAATAATTTTTATAAAAAGTAATAATTATAATTTCACCAAATAAATTTGTTCACAATAAATAACATCCAAGTATATCAAAAATTTTCAATATATAGTATTAAGAAGTATAAATATTATGTAATTGGTGAATAAAATACATCATGATTTCAATTACAACATGGGATAAAATATGTGAATCGTTCATTGAATTTTGTTTCTATCAATTTCTCTTATTAAATATTTAAAATGAATTTAATGGGTCATACAAATTTGATATTACTCAAATTCATTGAGAACTAATCTATGTTTTGAGATGGTTAAAAATATTGATTTCATGTTTGGAATGAAAAAATTGTATACTAATGACATAAATATTGGTAATAAATAATTAATACTTTTTGATCATCCATATTATAGATATCATGATTTCAAACAAAACATTGATATAATATATATTGTGAAAAATATATATGATAGTTTGATTTGAATAATCATATATCATAAATAGATCATGTGAGATAGATATAATGGGTTAAGAAATTTATGATGGTTTAGAAGGATTTCGACCTTAAAATATGATAATATAATTTGTTTATGAAATTATTGGAGATACATTTTATAACAAATACTAAGATATTAGAAGTGTTGTTTTTAATAGTAACATATTAGGGTTCACTAATGAAATTCATTTTTTAGTGAAAAATATAAAAACCACAATTTTTGTGTCAAGTACATATAATGATGTTATTGAAGATATATATGAGACTGAATAAATTTAATGTCTTGTTCACATGTTAAACTATAAATTAGTTATTAGTAACAACATTGTTTAAAATGATGAGTTTAGACTTACACTAGTATATATGAATTGATTGGAATACAATTATAACCCTTTTATCATGGTAGAATATGAAAATTAAATTTTCCATGGTCTTGATCTATAAAATATATTGCGGTTTATCATTTTTCTAAGGAAAAAATAATTTATTGTTATGGAAATGATAATGATGATAATTGATTATGTGAGATCCCTATATCCATGGAATAATTATCAGAGGATATTGATGACCACGACTTAGACAATATTTTCTCATATAGAATGATAATGAAGATGGAATAATGGAAAACAATCCTATAATGTTATTCTAATATTAGTAATAATATATATATACATATTTCTTCTAAATTCTCTAAAAATTCCCAAAAATGAGATATATTATTTCATACTGTATTTGTCACGACCCGTCCTCGGGGCCCGTGCTGTGACTACCCCAAGCCTGCCTTCAATAGGCCAGGGGATGGCGACTAGCACCAAAGGCGTAAATCCCGATAACTGGGAAGGCATTGCCTTTATAAAAGTAAGAAACACACCACAGAGTACAAGTGGAAGTAAAAACTAAGTACAAAAGAAGTGCTGAAAAGTAAAAGGGCCAGAATACAAACCAAACTGAAAAGTACAACTACAACTGAACAAAAGTAAAACCGAAAAGACAAACAACTGGAAGTATAGGAATTGCTCCTGGGTCGTCCACCTCGAATCCTACTTGAAGGGTAGGTGTAGATAGCGCAGCTCCTGGATCGTCCACCACGGATCCTACCTGAAGGGTAGTTACAGATAGCCTCCACAAACATCTTTCCTGTTAACCTCCTATGAGTATCGTCTTACCGTGAAGTCCACCTCCTGATACTGATTCGTCGTGAGGTCCACCTCCGGGTATCGTCCAGTCTTTGAACACTCGGCCTCCGTGAGCACTGCCCTTAGTGTGCAACCAACACAACGAGGTGAGGGCATAGCCCGTGCAGGGGGTGAGTATAACGATACTAATTAGGGACCCCGAGACCCTCAAGGTCTCACTATATCCAATAAGGATAACCACAAAGAAGATCTCAACAGATAACCTCTACTTAGGTATATGCCCATACATATACCTAAGTTATCAAGTAACCCATCTCAATCATGAGAAAACACAAAGATTATTAAATCAAAAGATAACCACTACCCAGGTATATGACCATACATATACCTAAGTTATCAAGTGACCCATCTCAAACAAGAGGTAAACACAAAGATCATAGACTCAGCTCAAACCAGGATTTTCATTATCGAAATCGTAACTGCTGAATAGCCTCGTCTCTTGAGTGTACATTGGTCCTATCACGACTATGAGGTACTGCTCACTAACCTAAGACTGCTGATTTACTCCTCCTGTCGAGTACCACAGGTCTTCCACCTCACACATTAGTGCTCCACCGCCATGGGTCTGCCACCTCACACAGTAGTGCTCCCCTTCATAGCCTACAGAGGTACTCCTCCTGTCGAGTACCGCGGGTCTGCTGCCTCACAAAGTAGTTCTCTTCTGCCATGGGTCTGCCACCTCACAATGTAGTTCTCCCCACTGGGCTATGCTAGTCACTCCGAATCGAATCAGACAAACAGTCATCGGTCACAGCCAGCTACACAGTCTTCGTACACTGTATGCTCGTCTCCGGGAGGGTCCTCTCCACGAGCTACAGGTCGATACTCCAAGTATCACAAGTCCCACGAAGAAGTATCTCAATGGATTGCCTCGTCATTGGGGTCTCAACGCAACAAACGACGCGTCAATCGGACGCCCGGTCTATGAGTTATTAGTATTTTTGTCCTAGGGGCCCGGTTGGTTTCGTGTGCGAACCAACCCGGACGTATCTCAACTGTACCCCAAATTCTCCTAGGGTATACTCATAGGGACCGTTTCTCAACGTGATCACCAATGCCGCTGACGGTTCGTCAAACATACGTCTGGTCTGGAAGATATCAGTTTTTTCGTTCCAGGGACCCGGTTGGATTTTGGGTACAATCCAACCCGACCATACTCCAAATGCATCCAAACCTCGGGAGAAGTATGCCAAAAGTTCCCTCTCCTCAAGAGGAATCCAAAAAAGTCGACTGTATGTCAATCGGACGTCCGGAGCTCAAGATATAAGTGTTTCCGCTCAGAGGGCCCGGTAGGTTTTGTGTACGAACCAACCGGGCCGAACCCAAAGTTCGCTGAACCTTAAGTGTAATATAGAGAAACGACCGTCTTGATCCAAGGATCACATCGCAGCTGACGGTGCGTCGATCGGATGTCTGTGGCCCAAGATATGGGCGTTCGAATGGAAACAATACGAAATGGGGGTTATGGGCCCGGCTCGGCCCGACCCAACCCCCCTGGGTCAGCCCGAACCGGGTCGACCCGAACCGGGTCCGGGTCCGGCCCATCAGATCGCAGCGCGGCGCGGCGCGGCCTGATGGCCCGCAGCGGCTCGGCCAGCGTGGCCGAGCGGAAGCCGCGAAGCGGGGGGGGGGGGGGGGTTGCGCGCCCCCTTGCCACTGATTGAAGTCGTCGGGGGTTTGCACCACCGCCGTTCCTCTGGGATCCCGCACAGCCATGGGATCCCCTATGCCGCACCACCACGGCAAGCCATGGATGTTGTTTCCTCTGGAGGCACTCTAGGGTGCAGCCGCCTCCTTGCGGCCAGACGGCTCGGGCCGCCGCCCCCGGTCCCCAGCGGCGCCGCTCCAGTGACCCGTGCCTCCAGGGTTTCCGCGGGCCACCGGAGTTGCTCCGGTGGTCAGTTTTCAAATCCGTCAGTGCCGACGTTCATCTCAGGTCCCGAACATTACTTCGGGTGCTTCAAAATTACCATGGGGCCCCGTTTGTCATCACCCGCCAATCCATGCTCAACGTTCAATAATCAAACCACGGCCTCTTAGTGGTTTTCTGGTGCGGCGCAACGGCGCCGCGACTTGTTCGACTTCAACAGCGCGGCGCGATGGCTCCGCGCTTCTTCTCCCAATCTCATAGTTCTTGCGTGGTTCAACCGCACCACGACTCCTTTCATGTGCCACAACAAATTCAACAAACAAGGGGGAAGGAGGGTCGGTCGTGTTCATGCGGTCTGACCTCTTCTTGTTATTACGATAACAGGAGGCCCAATTGAAACTAGGAAAGGTGACAGATGAGATCACGATCAACAATAAAATAAACCCCTACCTCGTGATGTTATCCCTCGATGGATCTGTGGAGAGGTAGCATCGTTCGTTGACGTCAGAAGGTGACATCGTTGTTTGCAATTTTCCCACGGTGGTGTCTCCTCCTTTGATGGAGACCAGGAAGCATTCTTCGTCTAAGTTCATGGAAGGCCCGATGTCTCCCAAGTGTACTCAAAGATGTGACGTATCCCGTCTTGTTGCAGAGAAGGAATAAAGGGATACGTCGCCACTCTTTGGTGTCAGCGTTCTTCGTCGGTGATTTGTGTTCTTCGCGTTCTTCAAGAAGGAAGAAGTTCTTCAAAGCATAGAGCTTCCTCTTCAACTCCTCCTCACACAACAATCAACTCTCTCAGAGAAAATAAGACTTATCTTATTTTATTACATCAAGCCAAGAATTTTGAATTTTTAAACATCAAACACTTAACTCACTTAATTAATTAAGTGAGTTGGCATGATTTAAATAAGAGGGAGGGGAAGGTGAGTGGTCTCACATTAAAGGGGGGTTAAACATGTTAAGAAGAGTTACTAATTAATGAGAGGAGAGGTTTAAGGGAGTATAGGAAAGATGAAAGGGGTGGGGTTCATGTGGGCCCCACCTCACCTTTAATCCTTTCATGAGAAGTTGGGTGGTTACCCCAACTTCCACTAAATGGATAAACCACTTAAAAGAAATAAAAATTGTTACTCAATTTTTATTTTATCTTCCACAACTTTTTAACAACACATCCCATGAAAACGAAACTCCAAAAAAGATCTTCTTAAGCAATTACCGGTGCTGCGAATCCATCGGTGCTCTCAGAATTCGATTATGAGCACCGGTTCAAAAGTTAGAAAAACCCGCTCGTTCGTTCACTGATCGTACCTGAGCAAAATTTTGGAAATTGAATTCGAGAACACCGGGCCTCAGAATCAGGCGCCGTCAGAAACTACGTTCTTGTAAAATTACAAAAAAAATAAGAAAAAAATTTCCCTTGAATTTTACAGGTCTTTACATTACTCCCACCTCAGGGCTTTAAGTCCTCGTAAAGCTTCAACATGGACTAGGGATACAAAAGCAGTATTGAGCACCCATCTGAGCCTTGAGCTCCCATGCGCTTACCCGGAGATTACCATAATGCCAAAGAAAGTGCACCCGAGGAATCAACAGTCCTCATAGGATCTGCTCCTGTCGATCCTCGGTCCCCACTAGAACCTCCGAGAAAGTCACCCCATCGCCCAATTCCAGCTCCCCATAGTCGATGATATGCGAACGGTCGAGCAAGTATCTCCCCAGTTGAGATACATGGAAGTCGTTGTGCACCTGCGCAACTGAGGTGGTTGGTTCAAGCGGTAAACCACCTCGCCCACCCTGCTGAGGACCTAGAAAGGTCCATTGAACCTCGGAGATAACTTGTCTCCTCAGTCACGTCTCCGTAATTTCACATCGAGATGAGACCCGTAAGAAAACGTGGTCACCATCCTCGTACTCTAGTGGTCTCTACCTCCTGTCAGCATAAGGCTTATGTCGGCTCTGAGCTTTCCTCATCTGCTCTTGGATGACCTGGACCTTCTCTGGTCCCACAAGATCTTCTATGATTTCTTCTTTGTCGATAAGAGAAACCCGGTCTCATCCCCTGGATGAACCACGTTCTTTGCCTAATACAGTCAATCCAGACATGAATTATGTATTCATGCGATGGACGACGTCGTAAGGCCTCGACGTTACTACCAAGAGATCCAACTGTTACTCATTCGTCTAAGGGTCGAGTCACACTGTCGGTATAAGTGTGAGGTCCCTAGGTCTCTTCCAGTAGGAATCTAGAAATTGAGGGTCAAGTAAACAGTTTAATCCTGAAATTCTTAGTACTCAAAAAGGAAGGAAGCAAATGCCACAAAGGTAAGTGTCTTTATATTATTGCAGCACATGGTAGAAAGACACAAATGTAACAACAACAACATGGAACTAGATATACAAAGAATAAAAGGAAACCACTAGTTCCGCTTCTATCCACTCGCTTCTAGAGCTTCATAGTCATAAGCTTCTACTGCCTGAAGCTGAGCTCTCCCATGTCCACATGTTCCATGCGGTCGGGGTGGACCTCTTGGTGGTGGTGGTGGAAACACCTCGAAGCGTCGTCCACCTCCACCTGCACGACCAGATCCACTCCCTCGGCCATTAGCTCCTAGCGGTGTAACTTGATCGAACCTCTGCCTCTGCCTGGGAGGTTCTTCTTTTAACTACTGGTCATCTGAATGGCGGGTCGGACAGTCACGTGCCATGTGACCAATCCTGCCACTGGAGTAACACTGCATGGCAGGTCTGGCTATGCCCTTCCCCTAGGTGCCTCGCACTACCCACCTGAGTCATGTGGTCGACCACCTGTAGGTCTGGTCCTCTTGGACCTCTGCGTCATCTGTCTAATTCCTGCTATAGAAGACTCTACCACATGCCGGCTAGTGGTGGGTCCTGCTGCTGGAGACTTCTCAGCAAGGAAACACTCCACTAAGAGGTCTCTCTCCAACACCCCTTTCTGCGTCGGAATGGTGTCAGAAACAACAGAAGCTCTAATCTCTCACTTATGCCCCTGCTCGAAGGTTCGGGCCCTGAAGAACGGGTCTCGTACCATATCTGTGGAGTAGCGCGAGAGGTCTGTGAACCTCGCTGAATACTATGCCACTGTCATGCTGCCCTTCCGCAGCTGAAGTAGCTCCTGTATACGCACCTCTCAAAGGGTGGCTGGTACAAACTCTGCCCGGAACAAGCTCTTGAAGTCTGCCCAAAAAAGTGTCGCCTCGTCATGCATCTGAAGCATCAGGATCCACCATCTGCCTGCTGCTGCCTGAAGAAGGCTGGAAGCAAGGATCACCATGAAGTCTGCTGGCTTCCCCACTAGCCTGAAGACTCTCACCATAGCCTCCAGCCAATCCTCAGCCGCATGCGGGTCCATCTCTCCCCTGAACCTGGGTGGCCTCTTGCGCTGGAACTCATGCAGTGCTCTCAAGCGACGTGCACCCTCTACTACTGGGGCTGGTGGCATCGGTGGCCCAACGGGTAGTAGTACCACTGGTTCCTTCGCTGGGGCCTCAACTGGGATAGGGCCATGTACTGAGGCCACGTCGCTTGGCGGGATGTCAGTACGAACAGCTCTCGGGGCTCTAGATGGTCGTCCGCGGGGAGGCATCCTAAAAGAAACAAACATGACACGATCAAACGATTTAATCCTATTGAGCTGACCTGGTTTGATCTAACTTTTCAAAACTTCTTGAAACACACACACGCAATCAGTGTTTTCGTGCACAAAGTCAGAAATCAGTTATTAGGGTCCTGGTGTATGGATACGTCGGCCGCCCGCACCAACACTGGACTCCCTGATGTAAAGACCACACTCGGTACCCTTAACACTAATGCTTCACAGAAAGAAAATATCAGAGTTATAAGTTCTGTGGTAGAACCGAAACCTTTGATACCAATTTGTCACGACCCGTCCTTGGGGCCCGTGCCGTGACTACCCCAAGCCTTCCTTTCATAGGCCAGGGGCTATCGACTAGCACCAAGGTCGTAAATCCCGATAAATGGGAAGGGACTACCTTTATAAAAGTAAGCAACACACCACATAGTACAAGAGGAAGTAAAAACTAAGTACAAAAGAAGTGCTGAAAAGTAAAAGGGCCAGAATACAAACCCAACTGTAAATTATAGCTACAACTGAACAAAAGTACAACAGAAAAGACAAACATCTGGAAGTATTGGAACAACTCCTGGGTCGTCCACCTCGGATCCTACCTGATGGGTAGGTACCGATAGCGCAGCTCCTGGATCGTCCACCACGGATCCTACCTGATGGGTAGGTACAGATAGCCTCCACAACGCTCTTGCCCATCAACCTCCCCCGAGTATCGTCTTGCTGCGAAGTCCACCTCGTGATACTGACTCGTCGTGAGGTCCACCTCCGAGTATTGTCCAGTCTTCAAACACTCGGCCTCCGTCAGCACTGCCCGCCGTCTGCAACCAACACAACGAGGTGTGAGCATAGCCCGTGCAGGGGGTGAGTATAATGATTCTCAGTAGGGACCCTGAGACCCTCAAGGTCTCACTAAATCCAACAAGGATAACCACAAATAAGATCTCAACAGATAACCTCTACTTTGGTATATGCCTATAAATATACCTAAGTTATCAAGTAACCCATCTCAATCACAAGGAAACACACAGATTATTAAATCAACAGATAACCACTACCCAAGTATATGCCCATACATAAACCTAAGTTATTAAGTGACCCATCTCAAACATGAGGTAAACAAAAAGATCATAGACTCAGCTCAAACCAGGATTTTCATTATCGAAATCGTAACTGCTGAAGAGCCCCGTCTCTGGAGTGTACAGTGGTCCTATCATGACTCCTAGGTACTCCTCACTAACCTAAGACTGCTGAGGTACTCTTCCTATCGAGTACCGCGGGTCTGCCACCTCACACAGTAGTGCTCCACCGCCACGGGTCTGCCACCTCACACAATAGTGCTCCCCCTTGTAGCCTACAGAGGTACTCCTCCTGTCGAGTACTGAGGGTCTTCCGCCTCACAAAGTTGTGCTCCTCCTCCATTGGTCTTCCACCTCACAAAGTAGTTCTCCCCACTGGGCTATGCTAGTCACTCCAAATCGAATCGGACAAGAAGTCATCAGTCACAGCCAGCTACACGGTCTTCATACTCTGTATGCTCGTCTCCGGGAGGATCTTCTCCACGAGCTACAGGTCGATACTCCAAGTATCACAAGTCCCACGAAGAAGTATCTCAAAGGACTGCCTCATAATAGGGGTCTCAACGCAATACACAGCGTGTCAATCGGACACCCGGTTTGTGAGTTATTAGCCTTTTCGTCCCAAGGGCTCGGTTGGTTTCGTGTGCGAACCAACCCAGCCATATCTCAAATGTATCCCGAATTCTCTCAGGGTATACTCATAGGGACCGTTTCCTAACGTGATCACCAACTCCGCTGACGGTTCGTCAAACAGACGTCTGGTCTGAAAGATATCATCTTTTTCGTTCTAGGGCTCCAGTTGGATTTCAGGTACAATCCAACCCGGCCATACTCCAACTGCATCCAAACCTCGGGGGAATTATGCCAAAAGTTCCCTCTCCTTAAGAGGAATCCAACGAAGTCGACGGCACATCAATCGGACGTCTGATTGATGAACCGTCAGCAGTGTTGGTGATCACATTGAGAAATGGCCCCTGTGAGTATACCCTAAGAGAATTCGGGGTAAAGTTGAGATACGGCTGGGTTGGTTCGCACCCGAAACCAACCGGGCGCCTGGGACGAAAAGGCTAATAACTCACTGCCCGGGCGTCCGATTGACGTGTCGTCTATTGCGTTGAGACCCCTCTGACGAGGTGGTCCTTTGAGATACTTCTTCGTGGGACTTGTGATACATAGAGTATCGAACTGTAGCTCGTGGAGAGGACCCTCCCAGAGACGAGCATACAGAGTACGAAGACCGTGTAGCTGGCTGTGACCGATGAATGCTTGTCTGATTCGATTCGGAGTGACTAGCATAGCCCAGTGGGGAGCACTACTTTGTGAGGTGGCAGACCCATGGCGGAGGAGCACTACTTTGGGAGGTGGCTGACCCGCGGTACTCGACAGGAGGAGTACCTCTGTAGGCTATGAGGGGGAGCACTACTGTGTGAGGTGGCAGAACCATGGCGGTGGAGCGCTATTGTGTGAGGTGGAAGACCCACGGTACTTGACAGGAGGAGTGCCTCAGCAGTCTTAGGTTAGTGAGCAGTACCTCGGAGTCGTGATAGGACCACTGTACACTCCAGAGACGGGGATCTTCAGCAGTTACAGTTTCGATAATGAAAATATTGGTTTGAGCTGAGTCTATGATCTTTGTGTTTACCTCATGTTTGAGATGGGTCACTTGATGACTTAGGTATATGTATGGGCATATACCTGGGTAGTGGTTATCTGTTGATTTAATAATCTTTGTGTTTCCTCATGATTGAGATGGGTTACTTGATAACTTAGGTATATGAATGGGCATATACCTAAGTAGAGGTTATCTGTTGAGATCTTCTTTGTGGTTATCCTTGTTGGATTTAGTGAGACCTTGAGGGTCTCGGGGTCCCTACTGAGTATCGTTATACTCACCCCTTGCACGGGCTATGCCCGCACCTCGTTGTGTTGGTTGAAGACGACGGGCAGTGCTGACGGAGGCCGAGTGTTCGAAGACTGGACGTTACCCGGAGGTGGACCTCATAACGAGTCAGTATCAGGAGGTGGACTTCACAGCAAGACGATACTCGGAGGTGGTTGACATGGAAGATCGTTGTGGAGGCTATCTGTACCTACCCTTCTGGTAGGATCCATGGTGGACGATCCAGGAGCTGTGCAATCTGTACCTACCCTTCAGGTAGAATCCGAGGTGGATGCCCCAGGAGCTATTCCTATACTTCCAGCTGTTTCTCTTTTCTGTTGTACTTTTGTTCAGTTGTAGCTGTACTTTTCAGTTGGGTTTTTATTCTGGCCCTTTTACTTTTCAACACTTCTTTTTTACTTAGTTTTTACTTCCACTTGTACTCTGTGGTGTGTTGCTTACTTTTAAAAAGGCAATTCCTTCCCAGTTATCGGGATTTACGCCTTTGGTGCTAGTCGCCAGCCCCTGACATATGGAAGGCGGGCTTGGGGTAGTCACGACATGGGCCCCGAGGACTGGTCGTGAAAGTATTTCTATGTTAAGAAAAATTTATTAATATATTGAGTAATTGTTTTTAGTGTGTGAAAATTAATTATATATTAATATTAATTTCTTATTATTTTTTCGTATTATAAATAATACTTATGTTTCTTTGTCTACCTATATAATCTCATTTATCTAAAAATTTTGCAATAATTTTTCATTGAGTTTATTTAACTACTCTAATAAATATGATAAAAATGAGTTTATGTCAGTTATATTTTTATATAATTTTCAGATTATTAATAAATTTTATATATAATAATTTAATTTATATAATAATTTACTTATGGTTTTTTTATTTTATTTATATCATTTCAGGTCATATAAATTTTTTCAAAAAACTTTTCATCCCCTTTAAGCACTATACAAAATATAATAATTTTCTCATTTATTTTAATTTAGTTTGCACCATTTTCAATTTTTTTATTTAGAAGTCAGATTTGCATAGTCATTTATAAAAGAATTTTTTCTTATATCTATTTCATTTCATGACTCCTAAATTTTTCCATTATTTTTAAAATTTGATATAACCACTATAAAAAATATAATAAAATGTCTGTATAGTTTGTTTTCATTTTTTTACCATTTTCTAATTATTATTATATTTCAAATGTAAAAATGGATCTCTATAATATATTACCAATTCATTAATAATTATATATATATATATATATATTATTCTAGATAATATAGTCAAGACTTCTCGATCATCTAGATAGTATCCTCTATATAGTTTTCTGGATATGACTCTAAATTCCTTTGTATAGTTGACTCATACTTCTATGGGGAAAGAAAAATATTCCAGGGTTGGTAAACTTGGCATCCAATAGATAAATAAATTACCATTTTTATAAACAAGTAGAATGTTAAATATATCTAGTGTCATGATAATGGTAATCATATGGGTCTAATTTTGGATCAATTTAATAGTTTTGTGGCAATTTATGATTGGGGGAAAAATTATCATTTGGATTTATTATTGAATAATTTTTGACCATATGACAATATATAAACTATGGAAGAGAATTTTTTATGTTCATTTGTTATTTTTTTATTTTTCATTATATTATTTTAGACTTATAGGGTTTTTTGTCGTCTCATTAGATGAAATATGATTTACCAAATAGAAAATAGTTTAGGAGGATGCTTATTTTTTCATCATGAATATGGAGGTATTTTAAATAAATAATAATTTTGAATTTCACTTTTTGTAGAGGACAAAAAATGAACATTCATATAATATACATGGTTTTCTAGATGACTACACGTGGTTTAATTTTTCAAAATGAAGACAGCATGACTCATTTTTTATAAGTAAATTGTCATATATTTGTGATGTTTTTTGTATAATCATCGAAATTGATCATATTAATAATTTCATGTACATATTTATAAAAAACTATGGATATCTCATAAGTATATAAAAAATAATAATATATACCATCATTCATTCTCTCATGTGGGGTGTGTAATGAATCTATTTTTTCTCATTACACACTGAAATATTTTAATGAATATTATTAGAGTACGGTAGGGAGTTACCATGGGATTATGGGTCAAATAATGAATCTATGTTTATTTATTAAAAATATTAAATATAATTTATCCTTAGCATGATGTTTCTATGAAATAATTGAATATGTATCAAATGAAGTTTCAAATGGAAAACCTAACACCACTATTGAATCTGGAATGAATGTTTTAGACATAGGGAAACACAATATTTTTAAAAATTAGGGATCTTGTTTAAGACAAGTCATAGATGAAATAAAAAATATTAAATTATTTAAATAATGTATTGGAAATTAATTGGGTGCAAGCTAAACCCTATATTATTTAAAAACGGTTATTTCCAAATACTAAAGATATCACGTAAACCCTTGCGAATATAGAGAACTATATAGGATATCATTGATTATGACAATGAGACATTAGATCATTGATTTGTTTTCTAAGGTGTTTTTCATCAACAATAGAGTTTTATGATCTTGAAAACAACAACAATGCAGAAATTGTTCTTAATCTAAGAATGATCAAATCTAGGTAGAATTTTTTAATTTTTTGATCAATATATATTTTATGATTCTTACATATTGAATCCTAATTAATTCTTTCAAAACAGTAATTCATTGATTAATTATTAATCTATAGTGTATGGTTAACTTCATGGAGTTAGAAATTGATAAATGTTTTTTTGATGCTTCTTTATACTTCTATGTTAATTATTTTATCCATCAATGGATGATGTCTAACCTGAACAATGGTCAACATTCATTTACTCGCTCCTGGGTTTCATTATTTTCTCCCCTCATTTTATAGACATTAATCATCAGTATTTATTTTTACCATTGGATTGACAATACTCATTTTTCTATTTTTTACAATTGGTCATTGGATCAATGGATCATTTATACATGTTCATGTTTATGATCGAAGTCATGATCAAGGTATGATGGTGATGGTGGAATATTATAGTTGGATCATGGTTTATTATTTATGGGGTAGAAATTTTGGAACTGCAGTTTTCTATTATGTTATTAGAGAGCAGATGGGTGATGGAATATGGCCACCATTAATAGTTCTAGCACTAGAAATTCATGATTTTATATCTGTGGGTATGATTTTTGCAAGATTCAATGTTGGCAGTGGCATAAAAGAGATGCAAAGAACATAAGAGAACTTTTGGAAAATACTACCATACACAGTGTGTAATTCTGGAGAAAACTCACCATTAGGATTCCCCTATCATGGAGGCTAAGGTTATGTGTATAGATAAGAATCAAAAGTTGTGTTTCTTATACACGCACAATGTGAACCGATTTTGATAACTTAGTGCCTAACCCTAGGGACATGGGTACAAGCATAGCCAGTATACATGGGCATGACTAGGGTACATGAGTACATCCAATGTACACATTAATGACTAGAATACAATTCATGGGTTAGAGTATACAAACACATTCACAGACAGGATCGATCTTATCTGGACACACCATATGTCCATATTATACACCATGTATCCCCCTATAGGGTGGGTTTCAACCATTGTTTCCCTTACTAAATATTACATTCTTCTTGGGGGAATATCCATTTTTCAATTATGTATGGGTTTATTCCCTTATCTTGGATGAGTTTTCTTAGTACACCCTTATGAGGGTTAAGTTTGAAATATACTTGTACTCATTATATTTATGATCCCCATGATATAATTTTTGAAGGTTTACTTCCATGAGGCCGGTGGTTGAGTCCTTATTAAAATGTTTCTCTGTAATTAGGATAAAGTACCACATAACCTACACACCAAGTGTTAGATATCTTACATATTCAGTAAATCTATTTATATTTCACTACCCCCCATTGGCCCTTTGTGTTATCCTATACCTATATATAATTATATTTAATTTCCCAACATGTACCTCATCTTATCAAGACATGACATGTTGGATGAGTGCCATCTATATTAGAAATACCATATGAGAGAGTTATTTTGGAGTATAATTACCTTGAAGCCTCATGTAGAAACCTATGATGACAGAGTGGAAATGACAATACATTTAGAGTTGGTGTCTCTTTTTACTATATCTTTGTTGTTATTATTTTTACTTTTGAACTACCTCTCTCTTGATAGTTTGTGGTCGGTGATTTATGTATGTCATATTGGGTATGATTATAATCACACATTCATGGACTCTTCCTACATCTGTTGTGTCTTATAACTATGACTCTCTATTTGATGGAGTCCTAGGAGTACTGGGATAAATTGGATACTGGTACACTAGATGGACCAAAAATGGATCCTAGAGTTATGTCTTCTTAACATTAACTTCTTTCTATATCAAATTTTAATTTTTTTCTGTTCTGGTGGGATTCTATTTATCCCTTTCTTCCCATATTTAGGTCCTAATTTTATGTGGTGTTAGTAGAATGATTTCATATTTGGTACCATTTTTTCCTTCCTTTCTATTCTATATTGATATTAGGAGACATGAGTCTATCTATTGGTACTTTAGTATTAGGAAAATAATTTGGGTGATATGATTACATAGAACTATTTTCCATCCCCTAGACTATTATATGTAGTCATGGGGTATAATATTCCACTTATTGCTGACCTGGTGGTCTCTGAGGGTCCAGTTCGTGAAAATGTTGTATCGAAGTGGGATATATTATAAACAATTTTTGGATATAGTGTAGCTGTGAGGATTGTTTTGGGAACTATGGAAACATTATTATAGTTTTGCAAGTTCATCTCTCATTTTAGGGATCCCAATAATGGTACAGAGAATGATGTATTTATTCACAAGGACTCTGATAACATATATTTTAACATGATGCATATAAGAACTGGTTTTATAGAGAGATAATGAACCTTAATCATATAAGAATTTTTTGTGGTTTACATGTACTAACTTGGTCATCTCTCCAGATATTATATTTGGTTATGGTGCATCTTGAATTTTTAATGGATGACTCCATGATATATCCAGTGAGTATTCCATAGTACGATCATGGATATGCAATGATCAGTTATGAAGACCCCATGAATTCTCCTGGTCATTAGGAGGGTTTTCTTCTGATTGGAAAATTGATAATACATTTACCCACTTATTTGTACATTGGATCACTTATGGTTGTTGTAGTGGATGAATCATGTTAGGATAAACCATGGATTCTTATGATGGTGCGTCATAATTAAAACCAAGGGATTATAATTTAAAGTGAATTTTAGAAGAAGTGGTCTCTATGAGTCTAGGTTGAGTAGGGAAAACTGAGTATATATGTGTGATATAGGACAGGTAGGTAATGATATAGGAAGATAAAATATTCCCAAAATACATTGGAGACTACCTAGTATATTAGGGGAGATGCGTTTTTATTATTATGATACACATTGTAACATATTAAAGAATTACTAACCATCCATGTAAAATACATGGAGATGGTTGGGGGACCACCAAGAGAGAAGAAATTCCATATGCATGAAGGACCATAAGGAGATGGATGTTTAAGAGGATTGGAGATAGAAATGGGTGGTTGGTGACAATTCTATCATCTCCCACTAGTACCCCTTTGGGGAGGTCCACTTCAGGATCACATAGCTAGGGATAATGATTACGGGAAGCTACAATCTATGTATACTTATGAACTATAGTCTACATATATTATCTGATTTATAGTATATGAATTGTCAACATTAATTATATTTTTATTAGAAAAAAACACAATTCATTACTTAATTGTTTCCTACTTTTTTTCAAGTCATTGATTTTAGTTGAGTGAGTGTCTCGATATGTTTCCACTTATAGAACAATATCAGGAAAGATGTGGTTATCTAAAACTTTTACTACATGTGTTAGCATACTTTTGGGGGAGAAATATTTTTATTGGAACTTTTCATTGCAATGATGAGGCCTTACAACATAATTCGAGGTATGGAAATGATCCCCAAAATTCATGCATATATGGACTATTTTAGGCAGAATATGTGGTGGGTCAAACATTATGAGATAATGTTTGACTTCATCAGTGAGAAAGAATAACATGAAAAGAATATTTGACTCATATACAGAATGCTAATCAGATTATTCATTAGTTTTCTTCTATTACAATTGAAGTCGCAGATTTTATGATCTTCAAACTCCATGCTATATTGGAGGAGTATGAAGACTTATTCCTTGATGATGTTTTGGGCTTACTACCCTATCGTAATATTAATTTTAGTATGGACCAATACCTATGGAATACTATGATATCTATCCCAGTATATTAGATAGACCCCATATATCATCGATAGCCAAAACTGCAATTGAAGGATTTGGGGAAGAATTTATTTATTATGCCAAATTTGCCCCCCCACACATCCTTAGTTTTGTTTTCTAAGAACGTGGACGTGTGCGTGAGATTGTGTGTGGATTAAAATAACCTAAATTAAGTGACCATTTAGAATATAAATCTTTCACCATGAATAGACGACCTATTAGAATAGTTGAAAGTGTTATGGTGTTTCTTGAAGATTGAACTCTTGTCAAAAAATCATCATATTTGAGTTTAATAATAAGATATACTAATGATTGTGTTTCATTGTTATTATAGTCACTATAAGTATTTGGTAATTCCGTTTAGTATGATAAACAACCCAAAAGTGTTCAAAAGAATTATGAAACATGTTTCAAATCCTCTAATAGATTATATAATAGAAGTCTTTAACATTGATATCCTTATGTACATGGTGTGAAAGGAGGAGTATGTGATACATTTGATGATGGTCTTGGATATAATCCTAGAGCGTCAGATTTAGGGAAATCTCTCAAAGTATTATTTCTTGATTCAATAAGATCACATCCTAGGTCATTCCAATTGAGAAGAGGGGGTAGAAATTGAGCTAGAAAATATTGATATAACACTATTTTGGGAGAATCCAAAGAGTTTCACAGAGGTGTGATGAATAATTGGGTTGATAGCTTACGATTAGATATTTTTTAAATTTTCTCAAGGAGTTCATCGTCCCTAACTACCTTAACATAAAATGTGGGTCATTTATTTTAAACAAAGAGATTATATAAATCATGATATATGTTTTATTAAAGGATTATGAGTATCCAAAATCATTAGGTGACCAGGGGAAGGTGATGACTATATTGTGTTTTGTGATGCATTCAAAACTAGTATTTGATCCATTCTGATACAAAAGTAAAAAGTTATTTTAGTGGATATGGGACGCCGATACCCCATTAACTAGAATACATGACCCTCAAATTAGATATTGTGGTAGTATTTTTCACCAATAATTCCTCATGCCACCATATTAATATAGAGTGATTTGTCATCAATTATTTAAATAAGAGTCACAAGTATATCATTCCATTTAAATATATTTACATGAAGTATAGACAATTGATTGAGTTCATCCATGACATTGAATTTGTAAAATAATATAATCCTGAGAATTGGAATGTAGTGGAATAATATCTCAATAGGAAATTATGATAACATGTGTTGAGTGAGAAATCAGATAAATCAACCTCATTGTTGTTTTCCATAGTGGGTGAGGATTGTTCTGTATAATTACAGTCTATATTTTTTTCCCCACTACATCATCAGAATATTAGGGAGTTTCATCTTAGGTATAGTGATGTTGAGGTCTCATCTGACATGTTATCTAATAGAATCCTCATAATGGATTTTATAAATGATAGAGTATGTTATACAATTATTAGGATGAATGATGGTACCGAAGACACAATGAGAGGGGAAAAAAAGAAGTTTCTTGCATCCATTTTAGTAGTACATCTAGGTGTGTAAAGGATATATCATGAACTTAGGATGCATTTATAGTGGGTATGCATGAAGAGATGTTTTGTTGATTTTATCTCTGGTTGCATCACTTGTTAGTCTACAAAGGCTGGAAAATCAGTTTTATTAGGTTTGGATCAACCCGTTATGGTTCTAGAGTGGAAGTTGGATGGTATCACCATATAATTCATGATAAGAGTCCCATTACCATCTTGAGGTCATGAAACTATCTGGGGATCATAAAAGGACTATCTAAGTCATTACACAACCTTTACATTATATTTTATAGTTTAATACAGAGTTCAAGGTGAATTTCCATGTATTAGATAGTCTAGATTCATTAAAATATATAAATTATTGTCTCATGCCATGTTTATCACTTCACATCCTAACTATAAAGAGGAATTTAGAAGGAAACTGGGACTCATTTGTGAGTAATCATGACATTTAACCCCTATAGAGATGGGCAGATAAAGTAGACTATACCAATTCTGGAAGACATGATTTGGGATGTTGTGTGAGAGTTTGACCGCATCCATTAAGATTTTATATCATTGGTGGAGTTTGGTTATAACAATAATTACCACTAAATCATTATTATGACCCCATTGGATGTTCTACAAGGGATACCCAAATGTTCACTATAATGATGTTATAATATATGGGATTCTACCTTCATGGGCCTAAAATAGATGAGTATGACAATAAAGAATGTGCAGGTTATTCAAGAGAAGATTTGGATTGAGCATAGCTATTATAATTCTTATGCAGACCAACAATATAGTAATTTTGAGTTATATTTGGTAGTCCTTGTGTTCATAAAGGTATCACCTTGGTTAATATTTCATAGGTTTGGTTAGGGTGGAAATTAATCTCAGATATGCATTGGCCTTTTCTTGAAATAGTTTAGGGTTGATGAGTTGGTGTACTTCTTATCCCAAAATCTACCATTAGACTTGGTGCATGATGTCTTCCATGTATCAAATATTAGGTGGTATATTCATGACTCATCACATGTTATTGAATTGTGAGAGTAGCACATTGGGGATAGATATGCCTTCATATAGTATCCAATATAAATAGAGGACCATAAAGAGAAAATTCAACATTGTTGATTGATTCCATTTGTGGACATTCAATGGATCCGTTAGATCTTTCAAGAGATCTCCTATGAATGGATGAAACATATCAAATCATAGAAAACTCATCATTTTTAAGTGGGAATATTTCTTCTTAGAAGGAAAATCTATGAGTTGGGTAGAATTCATTGTCCAAATTTTTTCTTCGTAACTATCTTGAATATTTTAATGAATATTCTTCGAGTATAGACGATAATAATCATGGGATTATGAGGCCAGTAGATCTTAATTATTTATTTAATATAAATATTAAATATAATACCTAATGTGTAAGTTTATTCCTTGAAAGAATGGAATATCAGCCATATAGTATTTTAAATATAAAATATGAGACATCCATAAAACCCAAAATGTGGGTTTTATCAAATGTGGGATGTTGAATTTATATAATTTAGTTTTCCTTTTAAGATAGTTTTTTAGAGATTAATAATAAAAATATTAATTTAATAATTAATTTGTTATTAAATGGTTGCGACCTAATCCTTCTATTATTTAAACACAGTCGTGGAAATATTGTAGTGTTAACCACATATCCCAAATGATTAGATAGTACCAAGGAGTATAGCATTGGTAGTAAAAATGAGATCATATATTAATGATTAGTCTTCCAATGTGTTAGCCTTCAACAATAATGTTTTTGAAACTCGCTCATGACAACGACATAGTAATCATTCTTCTTCATCTATATATTAAATATAAATAAAGTAAATTTGTATCTTTTTCATTACCATTTTTTGATTCCTTCATATAAATCATGAATTATTCTCTTTTCACTAAATAATATCCATATCAACTATTTCCCTACAGTGTATATATTTCTCTCCTATGTTAGGAAATGATTAATGTTTTGTTTCTACATGTTTAGGCCACTATGTTTATAATTCTCCTCATCAATGGATGGATTTTGACATGAATAATTAATGATACTATTTCTTCACATTTATGTTTAATTCATTTCTCCCCTCACTATTAGAACATTCATTGGTGATATTTTATTTTATTGACAGTTTAACAAAAAACATAAATTGATGATTTCATAATCGATATTCGGTGCAATTGGTTATTTTTTTATGTTCATGTTTGAGATCAAAAGCATGTTCATGGTGTGATGAAAATGATGGAAGATCAAATAAGGATAAATGTTTATATTCCATGGGGTTTGTGATTCGGTAGTGTGGTGTGATGGGAGGTGGATCTAAACTAAAAAAAGGGAAAGAATCCTACCAGTAGTGATGAATCAGGCATGGTAAAACATAGATATGAGATATGCGGTTGTGATTTATGGAATAACAAAAGGTGGTTGCAGTTCATGTGAGTTGTATAGAATAGACAATGATTTTAGGAAAATCTTGAAATACACATAATGTAGTTCATAAGAAAACATTTCATCTATATTCCACTTATACGGAGCTGGGATTCAACATTGAGACAAATATCACGGGTTGTGTGGCTTATAATCAAATTAGTTGACCAAAAATGGAGACTCGATGTATATCCCTTGGTATAGGGGAATGATAATGGATAGTTTACAGGGGAGAAACTAGGGTACATGAGTACAAACACTTTACATGGGCATGGCCATAACAAACTTTTATTTTATGGAGTACACGAACACATACATAGATCAGACGGGGATTACTAGGACATGCAATGTGCCAATAGTACACACCATGTATCCTCTTTATGGTATAGTTTCATGCACTTATTCCCTAAATATAGTTTTTATTTTATCTAGGGTGAGTACACTCGTTTCACGTATGTATGGGTGAGTTCCTTTTCTAGGAGGAGATTCCTCGGTCTTCCCTTTTAAGGGTTTATTGTATCATCAATTACTGAGTATTTTTTTAAGATTAATTCAATAAATTACAAAAGGAATACATCTAGTTGGACTGATAATGGATCTTTATTCACACATTTATCCCTACATAGGGTCAGGTATCACATAACCTACACAAAGACTATTCAATCCCATATATAGTTGTTTAATCCAATTTGTTTAAAATTTACCTTTATTGAACTTACGTGTGATCTCTTATTTTTGTCTCACAAAATCTTAAGTCCCATTGTATAACATTTCTTGAAAAATTGTGATGGTAAAAACCTCTAGGATGAGCCCCTCGAGGTTATCAAGATATGATGAGGGATTTTTCATGGGAATTAAATAGCTTGCCGACTCATAAGGAATCTGTGGGTTTCATTGTGGTTATTACTTTAAATTGAGAATTGGTTTCTGTGTTTAATATATATATGTTTCAATAATCCAGTATTTTTTACTAAATTTATATGTATGTCTTATGTTGGTGATTCTATAGTTTCATACATGACATGTTTATACTCACACCTTTATTGGTTATACCTACACATGTTGTGTCTTATGAAAATGAAAATTCATTTGAAATATTCATAGGAGGACCTATATCAATTATAGGTCAGTATTTTAGAGGGATTTTAGATGTTTCTATGAGTTATTTCATGACAATATTTCTTTCTTTTAGAATAAAATCTGACTCTATCAGTTTTGGTGGGCTGGTATTTAGCCATTTTTCTTTCCCATACTTATTATGTATTAATATTTTGGATTAGTTTTATGCATTCATATTTAGTATCAATTTATTATTTCAATTTTGAATTATATTGGTATTAGGTACTGTCTTCGTTTGAATAGATATGTTAGGATACAGCTTCCCAAGTGTCTGATGTGACTACTCGACGTTAGTCACCATTCCATGGACAATAGTTTCCCATCATTTGAAATCACACATAACATGTCATGATTTATGTGGGTCTCTTTGGGTTTAGTAGATAAAGGATTTTTGTTATATAAAGAAAAAATGATGGATGAAATATCACAAAAAACTGAGTGTCAGATCTTAAAGATCTATAGTGACTACCCCTCCTCCAACCGAGCTAGTCATTAATAATGTAAAAGGACTTGGATGACAAATAAATGTAGAGTATATTATTCCAGAGTCTAAGGCTATAAATATAAATATTGTAAGAGGTAATTTCAATAATTTCTAAAATGTTTATAATTTTTAAATCACTAATAAATTTTACTAACACTATATTCAGAAATCCCTTTTAGAGAAGATCATGTAAAGGAACTTTATAAAAATAGGTAAGAAGGATATTTGGATATTTCATTAGGAAAGGGAAACAACAAGGTTTTGTACATGGATATAAGGCGAGGGTTTCTATTAAGAAATTGTTTAGTTATTCTATTACTTTTTAAGGGATGATTATATCAAAAAAAATTATTCAGATGCTTGAGATTTTGAGATGGGAAAGATAATGGAAAATAGTATGATATCTTTGGAATAATTTATGTATATAGACATACATAAAATTTTTAGGTTTTATATCTCTCTACTATAACTCCACTAGAATATCTCACTCCTCCAGCTCATTTTCTATAGTTTCCAATCTATTGTGTTTTATACACTAATAATCCTTAGTATCATATTATAACATATGGGATCTATAATTGTATTTGGAATGTTATACATCACCAGAAATTGGGGATATATCACCAATTCGTAAAATTAAAAAAATATAGATGCATTTTCGAGAATACCAATCCCTATAAATTATATTTCTACAGTTTCAAAAGGTATCAGATATTTTTTCCTGGATATCTATACTTGACAAAACACTTACCACTGACGTATAAATTTATTATACTATTTCTTTAATATTGAAATTAAATTTGTTTAAATATTTTAATATATATTTATATTTTTCTTAGTAATACATTAAAGGTAATGATGGGTAATTTTGGAAGAAAAAACATGTTGAATCCCATTTATCATTTTATATTTAATTTTTTAAAGGAATTTATAAATTGATATCATTGGAAATTATGTTGACGGGTGTTTAAAATCTAAAACAGAATATTGATTCTTTGTGGGTGTGATTATCTACTTATGATTTCCAATATAGATATCTTAGATCTTATAGGTGTAGATATATTAAGGCTCATAGTGGTGTATGTCTTTTACATGGTATTATATTTACATATATATTGAAAATATATCAATTTGATCTAACTGAATACATATATTTGTTTTTTATTAGGGATCTCCATATAATTTATTTTGTATATGATTAAATATTAGTTTGTGGATTCATGATCCCGAAATGTTCTCCCTAATAATGAAGACAATAAAGGGTATTTAAAAAACTAACTATATTTCACAATTTTTATAAAATGAATTTATTAACTATTAGTTTATTTTATGTCTACATATTTATGAAACATATATTCTATATAGTTTAATTTCTCTTAATTAAGAAATCGATCACCTTATATTTTATTATATTATTCTCTACTAGATGTTTTATACTTTCTATCCGCAAGAAAACATTGATCACTAGTTATGCTCTATAAATTGAGATATATGAGTTAACTGAAAATGTGTTATAGAGAATTATGTATGATTAAGTTAATTATTATATATTTTAAAAAATATATTTTATCCATGAAAATAATTTTCAAACAAGGAATCAAAACACAATTACTATTTTTAATAATAAGGTAAAATGATAGATTATCTTTTTATAAAAGATAATTCTTTTATAATAAATATAATTTACTAGATATATAAAATATTAATTTCTACTTTAAACTATTTTTAAATAGAATTACCCTCATCAAAATGTATAAATAAAATGTAACATTATATTCAATGAAATGATTAAAAAATAATTATAGTTGAGAAAAATACAACTTTCAATAGGTTTAGGTTTTATTATCAGTATTCATTTTATTTACCATATAAATATATTCGGAATAATTTTTAATAGTTTTCTTTTAATTTTTTATCTTCTTCAGAATCGTCACCTATATAATAGAAACGGTCTAATCCATCTAAATTGAGCATGGTTCGATTATTTTATAAATTTGTTTCTACTTTTTTATCTCATTATTTTTGTAATGTTTATTTTCTATTTTAATATCAAAACTATAAATTCTATTTAATTATAAATATGTATTAATATAAATAGTTATTATTGATTTATATTTGATACTATACTAATGTAATTTTTTGTTGTTTTCTGTAGTTTTCCTATATTTCTAGTTTAGGTAAGGTAAATAAAGATATTTTTTAAAAAATTATTACATCATTTATTTTTATAAAATATATAAAATATACAATCCATAGTTTTTATAAACTAACCAATTTAGGTATAATGACACATAACTTAATAACCCATAGTTTTATGTTTAATTACCTGATATTCACTTTATTAAAATCCCATTATTTTTTAGGTTTATAGATTTAGATTATTTGAAAATCCATTACCTTATATATGGATGATTGACACAAAATGTTTGTTTTTTCATTGAAATATTATTCTTAAATGATATATCCATTTTTCATTGATGATGTGCTTTATTAATTTAAGGAAAATTTCTTTTATTGAAGATATACGTCATAATCATTTCTACTCATCTTTAGGCCCTATGAAAAAACATTTTAAATCATGGGTTAAGAAAAAAAATATCTGTAAGTGATAAAAAAATTAGGGATCTTGTTAGCCTGGTGAAAAACATGAAAACCATAAAATGATTACATTTTTCACAATATTATTTCAGTATATAAAATGAATCATATTTAAAAAAAAATACATTTTAATCAAATAATACCATTAATACCCATAACAATTAAATAGAAACTCATGTAGGAATCTTAGAGAATTATATTCATAACTCATGTTCACATATGTAATGAATAAAAGGAAACATGTTCAATCTATAAGAGAAACCACTTTGGTTAACACCCTACTTCTATCTTTTTATGATAATGAACATTACCTAATGCATTGGGGATCTATACAAGGGTTACCTGTCATATAAGCTATATTGATCTCACTCATTATCATCAGTAATTCTAAAGTACCATATCCTAAAAATTTTATTAAGCTTTCATTTCTACATTATAAATCAATTGAACGACTAATTTTAACCTATATCCAAAAAAATCATTTTTCATATAAAATGATAATATCCCTATAGAAAAAATGTTAAAATACAAATTTACCAATAAAAATTGGAAATGATTTTATATGAAATTAACCATATAAACCTATAAATGAATATTAAAACCAAATCATATTCAAGATATATAGAAATGTTTTTCATGTAATAAAATTTTAAACAATGATTATTTTCAAACCATCGAAAAATGTACCTCATTAAAAAAACAAATTAGCCCATTTATAATTTTTAATGGAAGAAAAATATACTTGAAATTTTATTATAAAAATTATATATTTTTTTAAATAATATCTAATATAAAACAAATTAAAAATAAAACATGTATATGGAATAGAAATATTCTTAAAGGAAACATAATTTTTTTAAATTAGTCATTCAAAGAAAATCCCAAAAGAATTGATAAATTTTGAACCATTGAGTTATTGAAGATACTAATATTGAATTGAATTGTAAGTAAATTAATTTTTAAACAATAATCATTGAATACTTCCATATGTAATTTTAAATACCTTAAAAAATAATACATAGCTTATGTTTCAGTGAAAATAAATTGAGTCTAGAAATCCTCACACCTTAAGTATCTTATTGTGTTGTACAATATTTAAATATTAAATAATTAAATTATACCATTAATTTAATTTATTTAAAAAAATCATGTTTATTCAATTTTTAGTATAACTAATATGAAATTTATGAACTTTTTTGCTTCATAATCATTTATGTTTACATTATAGTTTTTTACGATGTTCTGTCCATAATCTAAAAATAGCTTCAATGGGTTGACCATGGTCAAGTGGGTAACTATTCCATCATATATATTATAATAATCTCTAAATGGATAAAATTTTCGTACATTAAATACAATTTTATCACCATTAATTAAATTTTTACACGAAAAAGAATCACATCTCTCTTTGGAGGTGTTAGTCCACACATACGCACAAAAGTCGTTATTATTTTTAAATATGTGTAAAGGTAAAAAAAGATATTATATATTATCTTTCAGAAATAAAAATTATCTTATGATTATAATATATATTAATTAAATACATCACAATAACCATCATTGTGGGGTGGTGATGAAAAATAAACCACATCACTTTGAGGAGGTGGAAATATATACGTATGCATGAGTAATGTTTGTAATTCCCATAGAATGAAAAAATAGATAAAAAGGGTTGTACTACAATCATAATAACAATTTAGTATATGAAATATAGTAGTTAAAATATTTCATCATGATTGGTATTGTGACCCAAGCCTTTTACACATTTATTTACATGATTATTAAACATAAATATCGATTAATACGACTTAAGGATTGTAAAGGCCTAGTCTTTTTAAAAGACAATGTTCCTAAAGCATAAAACATGGCATTTTTATTTAATTTTACATAGTGATATCCAAAAATCAATTCAATATCCTAAATTTCATTTGGATATCGTATGAAATATATAAACAATGGGGTGATAAAAATCATAGTGAGGGAATTAACATAATAATGAAATATATAATATTATTCGATGATATAACATGATATCTTGAAATAGATGACACATAAAAAAAGTTATGGGATTATAATATAAAGAAAACTGTATAATAATATAATCTAATTATAGTAAATGTTTCATAATCGTAATATAAAAAATAAGAATTAGTCAAGTCTAACTTCTTAGACAACATCACTTGGTGGACACAGTTCCATAATTGATTAGGTGCAATCGCAAATCACATACAACAAGTCTCGTGAGACTAAGAAACTTCCCAATACATTGGAAGGATATATAATTTAAATAACACATATCACATTCATTTGATTTTCATACATATGAATTCAATATAAGGATGTAAATCATAAAGAATAAATATATTAATTTCCCATAAAAATGTGTGTCATATTCTTGTCTCATAATATAATCAATAGGGGTTCCATAATGAATACAATTAAGAGATATTTATATGGAATTTATTACCCCATAAAATAAAAGGAAAATAATATAGTTATATTTTATGATATAAATATAAATTTTTTTAACACATTCTCAAACATTGATACTTATTTTTGTTGACTAGTATAAATACCTTTAAAAATAATAAAAATATTATTGAGGAAGTAAACCTTTCCACATTGAAAATAACCTTTGGAAAACAAAAAATTAATAAAATATTGGGGAAATAATTTTATTTAAAAATATACATGAAAATTAATAAATGAATATTAAACAAAAAATGTTCACGATAGTAAAATAGTTGTGTCAACGATGAATATGTTAAAAAATGATAACATTCCTATTTCCAATCAAAGATAAAAAAAGTAACTTATTTAGAAGATGATAAAAATAATTCTTTTAATCGAATATATAAAAATTATAGAATAGATAAAATTTAATTTTTACAATAATTTGGTAATAATAATAATAATTTTGAATACTTTGTCAGAAAACATTGATATCTAAGAAAACAATTGGCTGAATAGAGAATTGAAGCCGATTTTCTTATAAAAATTCAATCAATTTAATTACCAAGGAATATAAAATGGTTTAACATATAAAAAGTTCTTGAATAACAATAGGAGAATAAAATTTGTTGTTTTTACTAAGGGCTTTTCAAAAAAATTCTAACAATGGAATTTCAAGCATAAATAATGCCAATTAAAATGTGATTGAAACATAATACCTTACCACTTCGGTAACATTTCAATCAAACTTATCAGTAATGAAATAAATTATTTATAAAATAAAACAACTTAAAGTAGGAAGGATTCATAATATATTATGTAATGGGTTATTATATACACCATTTAAAATGGATTTTGTTTTTTAAAGAAAATGAATCTCATAGATTGATGTTTTTAGATGAAACACATATAATTTCCATATCAAGGAATTGAGAGTAAAAAAATTAAGTGATTATGTGTACAAAAATTTAATAAAAAATAAATGTTTCAATACAAAAAAAGAAATCAATTTTTATTTCACACAAAATAATTCAATAATATAATCAATGTGGTAGACATGTAACCCAATAAATGAACATTGGGTTAAGAAACCCCTTATATCATGCTTCCCAATTGTTGAGAACTCGTTAACATAAATTATTGTGGTTTAAAACATGTCATTAATTATACACGAATAATAATATTATTCTAAAAATGAAATATTTTAATTTTATATTATATTATTACCCATTAATTAATAATCGTCAATTATCACTTTTATTTTGGGTGTTAATTGTATTGTTTTCTCCTGAATGCTTTTCTATTAAATTTCATGATCTTCAATTTTGGTTATAGTTTCATCATATCATTAATTATATTGATGTTCTAAAAATCTAATTATGTATATATTAAAAATCATTATTTAATTTTAATCATAAATAATTAATCATATTGCTTCATAGAGATGATAGGTCATATGTATGAATATGAAATAGTATCATTTCCTAAATAGGGGAATGGGTAAGAAATTATATTGAGTTTTAATTTTATATAATAAATAAAATTTCATATATTTCATATATATATTAATTATATCCTTACTTACCTTTTATTTAATGTATTTTGAAAAAAGGATCACATCACTTCGTGGCGTTGTAGTATGTCATGCACAGAAACGACGTTATGATTTATTCAATTGATTGTAAGGTAAGAAAATATGTGATAAATTTATTTTCCAAAAGGATTTTTATTTAATGAATATCATATATCTATATAAAATTAATCATTACTAACTTCTCTGAAAATTGCATGTGATGAATGAATAACAGTGGTTCTTGGGGCAGTAATTCATGGTGCATACTGGAAAAATTATTGTATTCTCTATTAAATGAAATGTAAGAAGGTATATATGATATTAAAATTATATAAGTATAATTATATAATATATATCATAGATAAAAATTATATACATCATTATATCCATCTATGTGAAGCAGTGTTGGAAAAAATAAATACATATTTTTGTGAGGTGGTACTCCACCTTACACACGATCAATGGTTTTGTTTCCCAACTGAGAGGGGAGGGGATGGTTTTAGGTCATGAAATTAACATGAAAATATCATATTATATGGAATATAATAATTTTATTATATAATAATTTTTTAATATAATTTTTAGGAGGTGGAAGAAATAATAAAATAAAATGATTGGTTAAGGACATTACATCTTCTTTGGACGATTTTTTTTGGTTTACCTTTAAATCCACATTAGGTTAGATTTATAAAAAACAACAAGGATTATATTAATATTAAATAGAATTAATTAATTAATTTTATAATTTATTTATTTATCCATGGTTCTTTTATGCGCGTAAAGGAGAGGACAGGTGGCCTTTATTAGGTGGGGAGAGTACGCACTTGGATTTTTTTTAATTAAAAGAAATCCACCTAGGTTTTTATCAAGACATAAGGATCCAAAGTGGACCATTTGAAAACGTTATAATAGAAAAAGTAAAAATTTGGAAATGTAATAGTAATTATACATTTTTTGTTAATTTTTAACAGTTATTATTTTAGTTTAACACATGATAAAACCAATTTTTACTTTAATCGTGGAAAATAATTATAACTGTTTTCAATATTCAGTATGGTCAAAAATTATGTTTACCAGATTGGGTAATATTAATTATTCTAAATCAAAATATATAATATATTTTTCTAAATTATACACACAGAAGTGGAATAATTTAATTTTAAATTAATCCTGTGGATGTGTCTAAAAAGGGTTTTTTCATGAAATTATTTTTTCTAAAGAAAACATGATATCATAATAAATATATGAAAAGTATTAATAATTATATGTGTTTAAATTATTATTTTTTTAATATGTCATCTATAAATTTAATTTAAATAATTCTTGATAATCGGTTATTTTAATTATTTAAAACTTATAGACATTATACAATTTAAAAATGTTTTAAGAAAAATGTGTTTTAAATTCCAAAAATAAAAACATATTATAATATAATATAAATATTATTTAAAATTAATTAAATTTATATTATATCACTAGATAATAATTATATAAATTTTTAATAACATTATAATAATAATTTGACTATTAAAATAAAAGACAATTTTAAAATAATTTGTAGTTTTCACTATTAATTGAAAAATTAATTTATTCAAAAAAATCAAAATCTTCAATCTAAGTTAATATTGATATGTTTATATCAAAAATGTTTTTTGTTTTATAAAATCAATTTTCTTAAAATTTTAAATTATGTGCACAAATCGTGACTAAACCACCTTTATGAAAAAAATACTGTTATTTAGAAAACAATTCATTTATTTTAAATGTTTCTAAGTTTATTTATAATAAATAGATGATCACTGAATTTATTTTATAAATTATTAAAACATATAATTTTCATAACTTATTTATACATATTCATATCTTCAAAATTAATTTCAAGATAACAATCGTCAAGTTGAAATATTAATATATTGTATTGTTTTTTGTTAAAACCCTTTGTTGTGTGCATCAAATTTTATAAAAGAGGATAAATTGATTTAAAAAAATTTATTTTAATGTATCAAGGTCGTAAATTGAATTTTAAGATTGGTTTTTCATTTCATATAAACAATCTAACATGATGTGAAAATTTTTAAATCTCAGGGCCTTACATTCTACCTCCTTAAATAAATTATTTTCATTGAATTTAATATTGATAATTGAAATAAATGGTTTGATATTTGAAAATAACATTATTATGAAAATAAATTATATAAATGTTTAATAAAAATCCATTTGATTATAGTTAATGTTATGTTCTAAAACCATCCATGATAACACATTATTTGGCTTTCATATTGGAAAAAACTTGTGCGAAATCAAAACATATATATTGAAGATAATACTAATGTCCAAGGATAAATTTTTAGTGGTAGATATCATTGATAAAAATAATGGGAAGATCCATGATAAATTAATGAGCCATAGAAGAATAAATCATCGATGAATTAAAATACTATTGGTTCATTGTATATAAAGTTAATATAGTAACATTTTTGTTTCAAGATCATTTTCCAAGAGATGAGGGATTATTTTAATATCAATACATAGAACACCATAAAATATACTTACTCTTTATATTTTAATTTTCTTTAAAAAATTAATCCTTTCATTGGTCTTCGATAAATTTAAATACTACCTCTGACTTCATAGAAATTAAAATCCAATATGATTTATTATGACTAATGAACTAAAATAAATTTTTAATCAGTCATAAGATACATAAAAGAGTAACATGTTATTCCTCCAATATTTTTTTAAAACCAAAGTGGATATCAAAATTTATGTTAATAACCATATATATATGAATATATTAATATCTAAAATTAAACAATGATTACAAAGTTTTAACATATTTCATTCCTATAATAAATAACACTACATCCAAAATAACCTCAGTAACATCAACATTATCCACTAATATATTTCCAAATTTCAATGAAATATTTACCATTAAAAACCTCTTTGTAAAACAATGTTATAATAACCACTAAATAATGTAGTCCAATGGTCGATGTTTCACCGTTATTTCCTTTTGGTTGTGGGTTCAAGCCTCATGGCCCTTCTAGATGTAATGGGTTGTCACCCATCTTATGGGTTGTCAGTTTTCAAAAACTAATGAAAAACATATGTGATAGTCAAATAAAAATTTCACCATGATCTTATAACATTCTCAAGAATATGAATAATATCATCAAAAATATACTAGTCATCAATACACCCTTCTTTTAACCACTATAGTTTAATATGGAGTTCATTCTTCTACAAAAAAATCAACTAATTACATCAAATTCAAGAACATTTCTATAATTATATTTCCCTCAATTATATAAATATTAATATAGTGTCACCTAACCATTAAATTACATTTCTAGGTCAATAGGACCTTCTAATATATTATTGAAATTCCTTAACACAAAACCATTATGAAACAATCCTTATATACATCATGATTCTTATAATTATTAAATTCTAGTATATAGACATTTAAATTTTACCACTAATTTATAAAAAAATTAACTAGGATTCATATTCATATTCCTTAATACATCCTTAAATTCATATTATATTTTTTGTCTCTTAAAAATAAATAAACAAATCATGACTTATAAAACCTTATTGATATTCTTCTTAATCATTCCCCCATAGAAATAAGTTTTCATAATTTCTTTTATTTCCAAATCTAAAACATTTAATGATTGATGTTTTATTAGGGAAATCATTTTTCTAATCAATAATTTTAACTAAAATTTTCATTTCATCTTTCCAGTTACATACATTGGTCCATTCTTTTTTCACACCCAAAACATCTTCTTGTTCATTTAATACAATCACTTGTGTGTTTATTTCCACATTATTAACATGTAAGAAATTGAATATTTTTTCCTCAATATGTTGATTCAATAAGTTATCCTTATTAATTTTCCATTACTATATGTTTTGAAAATTACAAACACATTATATTAAAAATAATTATATTTCCCTAAGCATTATTTTCTTAAGGAAAATTTCCCTTCTTTAAGGAAATTTCTATCCTTACCCTGATTTTCATTGCCTTATTTTATTATCTCTCAAAACCAAACACATATTATTACTAATCCAAATATTCAGAACCTATCTAAAAACTCATAATCTTATAGTTACTTGTTTATAGATTCTTCTATTTTCAGACTCTAAATTCTCTAAAATTCAGACTCCAAATTCATTGAAATTTAGATACTAAATTATTTGAAATTCAGACTCCGAATTATATGAAATTCAGATTCCAAATTCCTCCGAATATAGAATCTAAATAAATAGGAATTACGACTCTGAATTCATTTAAATTTAGACTCTAGAGTATATATAATTTAGATTATGAAATCATTAAAAAATAGAATCTGAATATCCTTGTTTTCCACAATCTGATTTCTTATTTGATTAGACCCTGAATTCAGTTTTTCTTTGGACTCCGGATATTCATAATTGGTTAAGCTAATTCATAATTTCTTATATAATCTTTTTTAAGTATAAAATTATGATGTTAATTTTGTATCTAACTATTGGTTGAGTGATATGTGTAAATGTCCCTCTAAAATTCAAGAAAAAATATGACTGTTGGAGGAGGGAGCCGACCGTTGAGGTTTCTCCTACAAATAGAAGCTGATTTGAATGATTTCATTATATATATGTTGATCACACAATATATTACATGTTGTGATATTGTGAAGTGATTTATTGACATAGAAAGTCTCTAATGATTTTTGCGGTTCATGAAAATCTTATTCAGTAGTGAATATCTTGTTCAACTTGCTTCATGAGACCGCGATTGTTTTTGAGTACAATAGAGGGCTTCTGTTGATAGGAAGATAGAGGTTACATCTACATTAATATTCATGTTCTTGTTGGGATATCAAGATAGATTCCAATATTCCTATCGAGGGCTTACCCTGGTGTGGGTAAGATATACTTTCTTAAATGTATAAATCAGGGGACCTTTATCTAAGGTTATTTGATACCCTACTCTTTGGATTAAAACATTTCCAAATTTTTACTTTTTTTGTTTCAAGCTTTATTTCTATTGTATTTTAATAAATTAAGAAAGTATAACATTCTTATACATTCTTGTACTTTACTTACTCAATAAATAAGATTCTATTTACTTTAAGGTAGAATCCACCCTTAAGAAAATTGTTCTAAAGTTTCATTTCTATATCATATTTCTGGACCCTAAGAAAGATTGTTTCACAGAACTAAAAGAGGCTTTGTAAATTTTTCTTTTTTAACATTGTTAAACATATTTTTCCTTAAGGTTAAAAATGATGGTTTTTAAACTTACAATTCACCCCCTCTTGTAATTGAGAATCTACATATACTATTTTGATCCTAAAATCAGAGCAGGTCTCTTAAATAATTATACATACATATAACTTTTCGTGCTCAATTTTTATTTTCATGCTGATCATTTCTTATTCTAATTTTAATTAATGATTTTATCTTTACTTATAAACTATTAACAGTAACAATTTTTTTGGAAAAGATATTTTCTTATAGAATGGAAGGTATAAATGTTGGTTCCATTGAAAAACTTAATCCTACCAAACCACCAATTTTTTATGGTAATGATTATGAGTACTAGAGAGATAAAATTAAGACCTTTGTAATTAACACTATTGTATAAATATTTTTATGCTTACTGGTGATTAAAAAATTCTAGACAAGGAAGTAAAAACCTTCACCAACCAAGAAAAATAATAATATCAACTAAACTATAAGGTATACAATACAATGTTATGTTATATGACAAGGAGCATATATATTCAAATATATTCATGTGAATCTTTTAACTGCATTTGTATTAAACAAGAAGTAATACATTTTAGGACTTCTAAACTGATAGAAACCAGAAGAGAAATGTTGAGATATGAATATCATGGATTTGAATTTTCATATAGAGAACAATGTTTGTAAATTGAAACAATGATTTATAGATATTGTAAATAGTCTTCAATATATGGGAGAAAAATCTTTATATGATTAATTTCTTATAGATAAGATAATTTATATTATACCAAACGAGTGGGAATCCCAATGAATATCCATTGATGAGAACATGAAGGTTTTCAATATTATCCTTTATGAAATTTTTAGAACCCTTCTTCAATTTTAGCTAAGAAAGAAAAGAGATGTCGATATGAATAAAAAGAAGAATGTAAATGGAAGTGTATCTTTTATTACTACAAAAGTCAAGATTCCAAAAAGGGTTACAAGATCTAAATCTAAGAAATTAATTGTTCGATCTGAGTCTAGTGAAAGTGAACATTCTAAAAATGAGTTAGTTAATCTTTCTCAAAGGATGAAAAAGATAGAGGGAAATAAAGGCTTTCATTATAGATAATAGAAGAAATAATGAAAATACAAGAAAGACTTGGAAGTCTCTTGCTATCAATGCAAAACAGTTGGACACATCTGGAAAAGCTGTCCCATGATTAAAAGAAAATATAGAAAACAAAATAATTTTGAATATAATAGAATGAAGTATTAAAAATATAAATCTAAGAAATTCATGGAGGCTAATGATACATGGAGTGTCAGTGGTGGTTACTCTATTATAAATCTTTAGAGTAGGAAACTTCTAGTCCAAAAAATCATGGTTTACTCACCAAACTACCCATTGAAAATCATTTTCTAATGTCCAAGTTACATAATGCAGAATCTAACACTAATTTTTATTTCAATTCAAATTATACTCATGATAAATATTATATGCCTTCAATTGAATAATTTTATTATGAGGAAGATATCTCTTTAACTTCATATGAAAAAGTTTCTAAGTTTTCAAATTGAAAATGAAAATTGTATGATAAAAACGATGTTTGAAAAGGAAAATTTTAGATTTTATATTTTAACAAAATAAGTATCAGATCTTTCTAAATATGTTGATCAAAAAACGTTTTATTTTTAAATTATTCCTTAAAACAATAAAGAAGTTAATTCTGAGAAAGATAATTTTTCTAATGATCTTAAAATTTCTATTTCTATGAAAAATGTTTTAGAGGATAACTCTAGTTAGAACTCTCATAACATTGAGTATAAGAATTTAGTCATTAATCTAAAAAAATAATTTTTTCCATATTTTAACATTTTTCAAATTTTACCTCAAGATTGAAAGAATTTGGTAAAATGTATTCCCAAATTCATCCTCCAATGAATAGTCTAGGAATTGGTTATACACACTCCAAACATATTTTTAGTAACAATTATCTTGTTCCCCAAAGTGCTTCATTTTGAACCAAATGTCAGTGTTGTGGTCATGAGGAAAGAAATTTTTTTAACACAAAGCACAATATTTAGGTTTTCATAAAGAGTATTTTTCTATGAAATTGTGGATTCCAAAAATTTTACTTTATGAAATTTCTGGATCCAGGAATGATTCGATTTTGAAAAACTAACTCATTTATTTTTAGAAAAATAGAGAAAGTACCAACAAAAATTCATGGTACATGGATTTTAGATTTTCTCAGTATATGACTGGTAACACAAACTTATTTGAAAAGATTATCTAGACAAAAAGGGGAAAAGTAACTTTTAGATATAATTCTCAGGGTGAAATTTTTTTATTAGGTAACATTGTTCTAATTGAAGTAACCTTAATTTAAAATGTTTTATTTATTAAGGATTTGAATCACAACCTTATTAGAGTAAGTCAATTATGTGATGAAGGTTACCTTATTAATTTTAGGAAAGATAAATTATTTGTAAATAATTCAATGGAAGATCTTATTCTTTTTACCCATAGGCATGTAAATGAATAGACACTAAACTTAGAAGACCTTTGAAGCCAAGAACTACCTTGACTTAGTGCAATGGAAGATCAATAATGGTTATGGAATAGAATATTAGGACATTGTAACCCTAGGATCCTATAAAAACACTCAATGAAAAAACTCTTTTGGTATCTACCAGAGCTTGGGTTTAATTCTTAAAAGGTCTGCGATTATTTTCAATATAGAAAGAAACATAAATCATGTTTTAAGTCAATTTGTGAGGTCTCAGCTTCTGATACATTATAGTTAGAATATATGGATCATTTTGGTCCAACACAAAATGGAAGTGTTGGAGTTAAATACTATGTATTTTTTTGGGTTGATGATTACAGTATATTTATGTGTGTCTATTTTATAGAAAAAATATAAATAGATTTTTTTTCTACACATTTATATTCCAAGTAAAGAATTAGAAAAATCTTCCATTAATAACTATTTATAGTGATTTTAGAGGAGAATTTAAAAATTCAGATTTTGAATCTTTTTGTCCTAAGACATGAACTACTCATACCTTCTCATCTCCAAGAACTCTTCAAAAGAATAGTTTTGTTGATAGGAGAAATCAAATTCTTAAAGGGATAACTATAGAAATTCTAAGTTAAAATTCTTTTGATAAGAGATTTTTGGAAGAATATTTTAGTACTTTTTGTTATACTATAAATCGATTTTTAATCAGACATTTTCCTAACAAAACACCTTATGAATTATCCACTAGGTGAAATCCCAGACTTTCATACTTCAATGTATATGGTTTCAAAGTATTCATCCTAAATACTAAAGATAAATTTCATAAATTCCCACCCAAATATGATGAAAATATATTCAGAGTCTATTCCACTAATTATAAGTCTTATAGAGTTTTTAATAAAATCCCATGAATTGTTGAAGAAACAATGCATTTCAAATTAGATGAAACTGATAATTTTATTTTTTAAAAACTCCAATCTACTTCCTCGGATGTCTTTTCAAAATCTGATTATCAACCTTTGATTGAAGATTATTTTAATCAGGATAATTTTCTAGAAAATATTTAGGAAAACTTTACCCTAGAATATTTTCTACCATATGTTGATGAACATGTTTCACAAAACCCAAATCAGTTGCTTGTTAAGAATCACCCTAGTGATAGTATCATTGGTGATGTAAACCAACCTATAAGGACGGTAATTTCTTTAATAAATAACATGGAACATCTAACATTTCTTTCCCAATAAGAACCAAAAAGCATTGAATAATATTTAGGTGATGATGATTGGATTAAATCCCCGTAAGATGAGAAAATGAATTCGAAAGGAACAAAGTATAGACCATGGTTGAAAGACCTAAGGAAACTATTGTAATTTGAGTAAAATGGGACATTAGAAATAAGTGTGATGAAAATGGAATCATATTGATAAATCCATATAGCTTAGTTTCTAATAGATATAATCGATAATAAGGAATAGACTATGAAGAAACATGTTCTCTAGTAGTTAGACTTGAATCAATAAGAATTTTACTATCCTTTATAGCATTCCTTAATTTAAAACATTTTCAAATGGATGTGAAATGTGATTTCCTTAAGGATATGTTCAAGAGCAATTTTATGTTAAACAGCCTCCTGGTTTTAAAGACACAAAACATCTTGAACATGTTTTAAAACTTATTGATGCTTTATATAGAATTAAACAATTCCCAAGAACTTGTTATGATAAACATACTTGTTTTATTGATACAAAACAATTATGTAAAAAGGAACTTCTGATCCAACTTTTTCTATAAAGAAAGAAAAAAAATTTAATTGTTCAAATTGATGTTTATGAAATAAAATTTGGTTAAAATCATTAATCATTAACTGATTCATTTGTGAATATAATGAAATCTAAATTTCAAATGAGTATGATGGGTGAGTTAAGAGTTTTCCTTGGTTTTCAAATTTACAAAAAACCAGAAGAAACATATATATCACAGAATATGTATATTAAATATCTTCCTAAAAAGTATATATATGATAACACTAAATGTATAAGAACTCCAATCAGTTCCTCAAAATCTCTTGATCTTAATGAAGCTGGGAAACCAACATTTATAGGTATGATAGGAAGTTTACTATACAAGATAGATAGTCATCTAGAAATAATTTTTTTTAATATGATTCAGTGAAAGGCATCAATCTAATACAACAGAATCTCATTTAAAATCAGTGAAAATAATTTTTCTCTATTTAAAAGGACCATGGATTAAGAACTCTTCTATATTTCTTGAAATGATTTTGTTTTAAAAAGCTATTTGGATGTTGGTGTTTGTGGATATATAATGGATAAAAAAATATCATCCAGAACATGAAATTTATTCATAGATTCATTAGATTCGTGGCCATGTAAAAAAGCAAAACTTTGTAGCACATTCCACTATTGAAGCTAAATATATAGTAGCAAGAAGTTTATGGGATCAAGTGTTTTGGTTGTGAAACACACTCACAGACTATAGAATGAGTTTTACCAAAAAATATATATTGTGTGATAACACTAGTTCCATTTCCCTAAGAAAAATTCTTACATGTCACCCTCATGAAAAACAAGAAGATATTAGGTATCACATTCTTAGGGATCACACACTTAAAAAAGATATCATTCTTCAATTTATTGGAATGCAAGATCAACTTGTAGATATTTTTACAAAATATTTACCCTTTGATAGATTTGAATACATTAAAAAAAGTTAATAATGAATAGAATAAGGTAATCTTTCATATTGAATTTTTTTAAACCTATATCCTTACAGAAAGTAACCCTTTATCATAGAAGGAGTACATTTTCTTGTTAATCAAATTTTTTGTAAACAATGTTTTTCCCCAAATCAAATCTTTTTCCAACAACCAAAATGTTTTGGAACCCAAAATTCGGAAACCAAAATTTTCTTTCCATAATAAATTTTTCTACAAACTAAAATTCCTCAAAAAGAATATTCTTTATTTTGGAAATTTTTTCTAGAAATCTGGAAGGTATTTTCCCTTAAATTTTAGAATTTGAATTTTTTTATTGTTGGTAAAAAAATATTTATTAGATTAAGTTTTTCTAAATCTGAAATTTTCCTCAAAAACTCAAAATATTAGAACCTAAAAAATACTTTATCAGCTTTCATATCAACCATAAGATCAGTGTGATCTCTTTTCAACCTATATATCAAATCTAGAATTCAAACTATCACCGTGATGACTATATAAACGCCCCATATTCCTCATCTCACATTAATTTTCAATGATTTCTATGCATAAGTTCTTCCTATATTCAAAAAACTCATTCTACTATTCTAAGATTCTTTAGAATACAGATTTCATTGGATGCCTCACCAAAGAAATAAATTTCTTCAACCAAGGATTCCAATGAATGGAAAATATATAGGGAAAGGTTAGTTGAAAAAAAAAATCACTAACTATAATCTCTTTATTATAAAAACATAATTAGCTGAATGGTTGAGAGATATTTTTGTAGCGAAGCCAAAATATCAGGATCTGGTTTACCTATATCGATCATGATATTTTGAGAAGGAAAAGGAAATAGAGTGCCTTTGATTCAAAGGAGTACAAACACCTAAGATAGATTATCTCACAATTAATTTTATGATTCTAGAATTATGGGTATAGAGTTTCCTCATTCTGAGAAAAGGAGATAATGTCTCTTTAAATAAAGTGAAATCTTTTTTATGTATTTTTTGGTTACCCTGCGGAAGATAAACCTCATGAAGTATATCCATCTTAAAATCACCAATATAAAGAATGGAACTCTCAAATACCAAATCATAATGTATCCGGAAATTTTATCTGAGATCATAGTTCTATGATTAGAATCATTCAAAATTCCCTACATCTGTTTGCCAAGGAAATTTCAAGATCTTGCTACTAAGTGTTGACACGATGAAGAGGATGAATGTAGGCTTCAATATAATGTCCAGAGAATTTTATGAACTTTTATAAAGTGATTTTTATTCTCTAGCTAAGAATTTAGATGCAGGAGAGAGTTCCATGAATGTTCAGAAGAAGAGAAAGAAAAAAAGCCAAAAACCAAAGAGAAGCCAAATATTCCTAAAAGTCACTCTGCACCCCCAAAACTAACAAAGAAAAAACATTCCCTGATGAAGTAGTAGTGAGTAGAGGGAGCATACAAATAATAAGAAATAAGGGGATCCTATTTTGGCCTAGATCATACTGAGGAAAAGGCCTTGAGGATTAAAACTGCTGAAGATATATAGAATAAAGAAAAAGAGAAGAAACTAAAGTATAAAATATCTAATGTGGAGATTGTTCAATCAATTCTCCAGGCTACTAAGAAAGCCTCTGAGAAAATTCAGGTACTAGAATCATTTCTCAAAGAGCTAGTACCAGTAGATACTACAGGAAAGAAAGTAATAATTATGGAACCTAAAGTGGAAGAATAAATAGTTCTGGAAGAATAAGTATAATAATAAGAAGAAGATGAGAGTGATGATGTTATAAAACAAGTTAAAGAATATCATGAGAAGGAAATTCCTTCTGAAAAGATTTCAATTTGGACTTCTCATTCTAAATCAACTAAAATCATTTCTTAAGGAAAATATGATGAAGTTTAGGAATAGGTTAACAATCCTTCAAATGATGAAGGTATCAATCATGGATTTATCCAACCCGTTGATCTTAAGGAAGAGGCTTAGAAATAACATGTTTGTAAAGATAAAATTTTCCAACTTTTAGATAGTGAGCATGAATCTATGAAGGCTACAAAGACTATTTCCGAAGTTGACAATGGAAAATAGGTGATTGTTGATAGTCCTCAGAAAGATGTAGTAGTTAAGAATGATTCTTTTGGATCATCCAAAAGGAAGGCTGTATTGATAGAAAAATAATCTTCATCTGCAAGGGAATCAGATTCTAAATCATCTTCCACAGTTCAGCATTTTGATGTGAAATCTCTGAAGAAAATAATAGACATTGTATCCTTGTTTCTGAGTATTGATTTTATATTCGCATTGCATCAACACTCCTTCAATCAGAAGTTAGATTCTGTATGACTGTTCATGAAAAAATCATCATGCTTGATGAAGAATTAAAAACATTTCATATCAGTTTTGATGCTCATAAGAGATCTTTATGGAAATTTCAATGTGCTGTAAAAGAAAAATTGAAGACATGAGAATATTTGATGACTTCCAAGACTCAGTGAAAAATTACTTTGATAAGTCAGATGATAGAATAAAAAATATTACAATAAGTTATACATAGAATATGAACCTTGTGCAAGTAGCCCAGAAGCAATAAGATAATGATATATATGGAAAGTTAAATTCAGTTGCTAAAAATTTGGAGATGGAAAGGGAATTTATGGAATAGTTAGAAGAAAATTTTAACCGACAATAAGAAATATTGAATTCTCGGGCAGAAACTCTTAAGTCTCAAGAAGAAAAAATCAGCGTTCTTGATAAGAAAAATCGATATTAGTAATTACTTCTTAAGCAGTTTGAGGATGATCAAAAGGATCTCCAGAAATTGAAAGCAACATTAAGTAAGATCATGCCAATGTAAAATAAGAAAGAATAATAATGACATTCCAATATTTTTTTTATTTCCTTATATCAATTTTTCCAATCATAATGAAAATATTATAGTCCTTTATTTATTTTCCTTATTTAGTTATAATATTTCAGGTACTATTTTTTCAATCTCTATTTCTTTTTTAAAATTACATTGGGGGGGGGGGATAATGATCAAAATAATACTAAGAATAAATGAAGAGAATGTCTTAAGTAAGGGGGAGTTTAATTAAGGGGGATTTTATATATAGAAGACATTATTATGCAAGAAAAGGTTAAATATTTCTAAGGAAGTCAAGAATATGATCCTTAAGGATTTAAAAACCTAAGTGGGAGTTATTCATATTCATCGTGATTTATAAGTAAATGGATATGAGTTTTTATGTTTAATGTTTATAAATAAAATCCGTAATCCATAAGTTATTTTTATAATGATTTTTTGTGCTTTCCAAATAGGGGGATATTGTTGAGTCAATAAGGTCTCTTTTTGACTTTCCTATTATTCTATTTTTTGAAAATCAAAAAAATTTTATTTTTAGACAATTTATATTTCCCTAAGGATTATTTTCTTAAAAAAAATTTCCTTCACTAAGGGAATTTATATACATACATTATTTTTCATTTCCTAGTTTTATAGTCTCTCAAAACCAAACTCATTTTATTACTAAGACAAATTTTCATAACCTATCTAAAACCTCGGAATATTATAGTTCCTTAGATATTGAGTCTTCTGTTTTCAGACTCCAAATTCACTTAAATGTGGACTCTGAAATCCTCTAAATTAAGACTCTGAATTCATTTGAATTCAAACTCCGGAATCATTAGAATTCATATTCTGAATTCATTTAAAAATGGAATCTGAATGTCCATGTTTTCTAGAATCTGATTTTTTATTAGATTAGACTATGAATTCAGTTTTTCTTTAGACTCTAGATATTCAAAATTGGTTAAGTTAATTCATTTTTCATTATACATGGTTTTGTAAGTATAAAAATACATCATATATTTTGTTTCTAACTAACCTTTGGTTGAGTGACATATGTACATGTCCCTTTGAAATTCATGGGAAAATATGATCTTTGTATGAGGGAGTCGACCGTTGAATTTTTTCCAATAAATAAGAGCCGATTTGAATGAGCTCATTATATATTTTTTGATCACCCAAGAGATTATATGTTGTGATGCTATGAAGTGATTTCTAGAGAGATAATGACACTAAAGCTTTGTGTTGTTCATTAACATCTTATTCAATAGTGGAAATCATGTTCATCTTTCTTCGTGCATGTCTGATTTTTGTTGAGTACAATTGAGAGCTCTTGAGGATTGTAAGATAGTGGTTCTAACTACATTAATGTTCGAGGTCTTACAGGGATAAAAAATAGATTACAAAATTCATTTTGAGGGCTTACCCAGGTGTGGGTAATAATGTCTTTCTTGAAAGTACAAATCAAGGGACCTTTATTCAAGGTTATTGGATACCCTACTCTTTGGGTTAAAAGATTTTCTACTTGTTACTTGTTTTTGTTTTATTTTTTATTTTTTCTTTATTTTGATAAAGGAAAAAAGTATAATATTATTTAACTATACTTACTCAAAAAAATAATATTCTATACTCTTTAAGGAATAATCATCCTTTAAGAAATTCGGTCTTAAGTTTCATTCCCATAATCATATTTCCTGACCCTAAAAATGTTTTTTTCCTATAACTAAAATTGGATTTGTGAATTTACCTTATATAACATTGTTAAAAATAGTTTTTTAAGGATTAAAATGAGAGATTTTAAATATAAAATTAACCTCCCCCTATTGTAATTGAGCATCTACATAAACTATTTCGATCCTACATCATAGTATCCACCATTTAATCTCTCGATGAACTCTACCCTTCTGTTATATGTTATGTATGAGAGTTTGTTAAGGTGTGGGGTTTTAATCATATATCGTGATAACTGATTAGTAATAAACACAGTATCCTTCACTCTAGTCATCATCCCATTTGGTTTCTCATTAATATATTTTCAATAACATTCAATGTTAACTAATTTCCGTCAGGTACTCACCATTTACTAAATCCGAAAAACATAGTTTTATCAATGTTATTAATACATGGAATCAAAATAATAAAAATAAATTATTTATAATATTTCTAAATAATGAAACCTTAATTTCAGTCTCAGACACATTAGTATTAACCTATGTCATTCATAATCATCATATATTCAAATCACTCATGATGGTTCATAAAGAGTTTATGAATTAACAAACCATATCCCCTTGGATTTTCATGTCAGTTTCATAGTAAGGCTCACTTTTTTTTACAATCTATTTCTTGATTAAAGCCAATTACAACTTTATCATATTTATTACCCCTATGTATATATAGAGAAGAACCAAATCCACTTTTAGATTCAAGATATGGATGTAACTTCACAAATACCACTCTCTGTATACTTGAACCAAATTCCTAGATAATTTTATATGCTTATTCATACTCTTAGTATTATCCCTATGGTTCTAACTAAATAATCACCATCATATATATAATTTTTAACTAAAAAATTAATTTGATAAAAACTATAGTGACACAAACGTTTTACAAGTTTTATTACATAATTCTTAAACATAAATATCCATTAATATAATATAAGGATTGAAAAGTCCTGGTGACTTTGGATGACAAGGTTATTAATATATAAAAAAGGAATCGTTATTTCATTTTCCATAGTGAGATCCTAAAATTCATTCAAGATCCTAAATATATATGGAATAAAATGGGGAATAAATAAAGAAAGGGTTTAGATAAAAACCCAGTATGGGAATAAACAGGATAAGAAAACATATCATGTGATTAAAATGTGTAACATTATATAATAAAATAGATGGAACATGAGTAATCACATGGAAACATAACATAAATATCATAATATCATAATATCATGGAATCATTTGAAATGTGGAATCAATATAAAACATGACATAAGAATATGTCGTGGATAACTTCCAAGACAAAATCACATGGTCGATAGAGTACCATAATCAATTGGGTACATTCCGGAATCTCATACATTATGCCTCATGAGACTAAAACATTACCCAATGCATTGGGGAATATATAATTTTTCAACCACCCATCACATTCATTTCATGTACATGAATACATGTTCCATATAAGGATAAAAATCATAAGGTATGAATATTATAATTTCTCATGGAAATATTGGATTTCATAATCTTTTCAATTAATATACTAAAAATATATTTATTAAATATGTTTTTTCAGAAATGGTAATAAGGTATGTATTACTCTGTGAAAAAAGGTAGAATTAGGTATGTGTATATATATGAGTCATATATATAGCTTATAAAATCATTGAAAAAAGTTATACCCCATTTTTTATATATATAAATACCATTAAAATGATTAAGAACATTCTTAAAGAACATAATCTTTCTTATTTGAAAATCTCTATTGAAAAACTACAAGTTCACAAAATATTAAAAAATCCATTTATTTGAAAATATTTATGGGATAAAATAAATAAAATATTTTCTAATATAATGGGAATTATTTAATAATATTTATGTTCGTGTTCAATACATTAAAAAAATATTCATCTTATATTCTAAGTAAAAGAAAAAGACTACCTTGTTATGAAAATGATAGAAAGATTCATTTTAAATGGTTTTGAAAAAAAAAATTCAAACATTTGTAAAATTAACTTTTCCATATCATTTTATAATAAAAATATAATTTATGATGATTTTTAGAAAACAAAGATATTGAAGAAAAATGGTTTTCTACCGAAGAGACAAATGAAGATGATTTTCATAAAATCATTTTCTCAATAATTTTAAGTACCAAAGAGAGGAAAATGTTAATATTACTATAAAATTTCATAAATAACTGGAGGATAATAAAAATTAGGGGTTTTATAATGTAAGGATAAGATAAATTATAATAATGGAATTTCAAGAATAAAAAATCCGGATTAAAATGAGATTGAAAAATAAACCCTTCATAGTTTGGTAATTATTGAATTATATCATCACAAGACTGAAGTACATTAATTGAAAATTAAAATATCCATAAATATGAAGGATTCACGATTCATTAAGTAAGGGTTCGTTATTTATATCATTTAAATGATATTTCTTTTTTAAAAGAATATGTGTCTCAAAGATGGATTTTATTAGATGAAACACTAACAAAATTCATATAATTGTACTAAGAGTTAATCAATTAATAGATTATTTGATAAAAATTTAAATCCAAAAAAAGCTAAAAAGATACATAGTTAAATAAAACTTTGTTTCTCACATTATATGTGCCAAATATAATAAATAGAAGTTACATATAACCCAATAAATGTAAATTGAGTTAAACAATACCTTACTCAGAACTTCCCTTCAGTTTTCCTCCATTTAATCTCATATATAGTGGTTTTTAACATGTTATTAACTTATAAAAGAATCATATTATTATTTATAATATCATATAACGTTCTTTTATAAAATCTTATTACATTTTCATTAATAATCATTAATTATCACTGTTATTTTTTGTGTTAATTCCCTTTTTTGTCCTACATGTTTGGTCATGAATGTTCTACATCAGCAATATAAGATATAGTTACATAATATCCAAAATTATAATAATTTTATAGATATGATTTTATCATTATGAACATATTTATTATCATTATTTAATTTTTAACATGCATAATGAATCACATCGCTTTATAGAGATGGTAGGTCCTACGTACGCACAAGAGATTAATCATTTTCATTATTGGTGAACTGGTAAGGAATTATATTTTCTATTAATTTTATAAAAAATAAACATTATGTCATATATATAACATATATTAATTAAATTTACTCAATTTTACCTTCCATGTAATGCATTAGTGAAAAATAAATCACATCTATTCACAAGGCGGGAGTCTGATGTACAAATTAATGACGTCTTTATATATTCAATGGATGTTATAGTAAGAAATTATATGTTAAATTTGTTTTAAAAATTATTAATATGTAAATAATATCATATATAAACATCAAATTAATCCTTATTAATTTTTACATAAGGTGTAATTCATGAATGAATCACATCGCTTCACGAGGCTCCAGTCTTCCTTATATATGAGCAACATTATCATATTCTATACTGAGTGAAAATTAATAATATATATAAGATATTTTAATTATAGAAGTAAATTTATATAAAAAATATAAAATATGAACATTATATACATCATTATATCCATCATTGATAAGTAATGATGTAAAATTAATTATGTCAGTTCGTTAGATGGTAGTCTGTCGTATAGATGTTGAACAGTTTCATTTCCCATATGAGAAAGGGGGGACCATTTCAAATCGTTATATTAAATTAAAAACATCAAAAAATATTATATATACATATTATATTATATCATCGTGGTTTAATATGATTTTAAAGAGGTTTATATTTGAAATAAAATAAAATTCATAGTTATGACCAAAACAAGTATTATATGATGAGTTCATGGAAGTATGTATGTGATTTTACCATGTATTTTTGGATATAAATGGTTCTAGAAGTGTTTAAAGGATAGGATATGGGGTTTCTTTTTATAAGAGAGTGAGAGTACATACTGGGAATTTTGGATAAGAATGAATTACACCCTTGTTTTTACAAGAAACAAAGATCCAAAATAGATTAATATTGATCATTATAAGGGTTATTGTCAATATGTGACACAAAAATAGTATTTATATCAGTTTTGGGTCATTTTTAACCCTTATCTTTTTTATTTTAACCCCTGAAAAACCTGTTTTTACATTAATCGCAGAAACTAATTTATACTATTTTCATTATTCATTATAGTCAACAAAAATATTGAAATCATTAGATAATATAAATTATTATGGATATAATATGGAATATTTTATTCTATAGTTAACTCATTGAATTTTTAGAATTTTATTTAAAATTAATCTTACAAATATGTCAAAAACGATTTTTTCAAGAAATTCATTTTTAAGGAAAAGATGATCTCATATTAAATATATCAAAAGTAATCATAATTAAATGAATTTAATTTAATATTTAAATATAAATAATATATGTATTTAATTTAAATCATTCCTAATTAGGGGTCATATTAATTATTAAAAATTCATAAACAGTATTATATACAGAAAAAGAAATTTCATCAAAAATGTGTCTTATGATTGAAAATAATCATATTCTAAGTTTTAGAATAATGATGATTTTAATTTAATTAATAATATTTCATATAAATAAATAATACATATGTTAATTTCAAATAAAATTATAGTAATAATGGATCTATAAAAATGAAAATAAATGAAAATTTTATAAAAACCAGTATTATTCACAATTCATCAAAAAAATTTAAACAAACAACAAATCACAAATTTTTGTAGTAATTTTATCTCAATGTGGTGATTTAAATTTTTTGTAAGAAAAATTTAAAAAATTTTGTAAAATGTTAACTTTAATTCATTTTCTCAATGTTATACTAAACCTCCATTAAAAAATTAAATCTTTCTAAAAAACAAATCTTTTTTTTTAAATTGTTCATTTTTTTATAAATTAATAGATAACCATTGAACTTATTTTATAAATGTGTAAACTATATAATTTTTATAATTTATTTATTCGCATTTATACTATTCAAATTAATTTCTTCATTATAGTGATCATGTTTAAAAAAATAATATAGACTATCATATTTCATTTAAACAAGGTGTTGTATGCATCACAAGCTATCAATGAGATTTTTTTTATTTAAAAAGAAATTTATTGTAAGATATTAGGTTTTTAAATTATCATATAATATTTTTTACATGTAATATATGCTATCAAAAAAGATGTATCTATTTTAAATTCGTGGGGTGTTACAGTTAATGAATATTATGTGAATATAAAGGAATAAAAAAACATGAAGTAGGTTGGTTATGACATATATCTTATCATGGTCTATCTCACTTTTTAGTACACTATCATCCTTATAGGATTGGTGTTTTTTGTAATAAAAAACTCTAGGATGTGGGTATGGTTTTTTTATAAATTTATTTTTGTCTAGTGTGACATAATATGTATTTAGTTTAATATTATAAAATTTTGAATAGTTTTCTTAACACCCAACACCGATCTTTAAGTGAATTATCGTATCCTATTTAAATATTAATATTTAAATGTGATCCTTATAAACTGGAAATTAAATTTTAATTATTAATAGGAATAATCCGATTTTGTAAAATATTTAAAAATTATTTATATAATACTAATGATTCAATTAATGAAAATGTACTCACGAGTAAAGTCATTTAATACATTAAAAATATGTTTTAATAAAAAATGGGTTTTATTAATTTTTATTAGAAAATATTATAAGTTATTTATTCTAAATTTCGATATTTATGTTTTTAAAAATATTTCATTTTTTAAATCATCATGTAAATATTATGTTACAGTGAATGTTTTGGATTTTTTTGGCAAAGATTCATTTTTAAGTGAATAGTGAAAAAATATATATTTTATTAAAATTTTATTTCCTTTTCATTAAATGAAGAAATTTAAATGTATAAAATATCTATTTATTTTGATATTAAATTGAAATAACTCTAACTTAATGTTATATAATAAAATTAATTACTACAAAATCCATATTATGCTTGAATTTTGTATATGTTCATTTTTAGGCTTAAAACTCAATTTTTTTAAACAAATTATTTTGTAAATATTTATATTAAATTTTAATTCACCAACATATATTAGATAAATATTTACGAATGAATTCTATATTTGTAAGCTAAAGTATAAAATTTGGTAAATAGGCTCTTATTATTTTTTTCATTATGAAAACGGAAAGTAGATAATATTTTTAACCTTGGTAATGGTAAAATCGGTCCAAAATGGATAAAATTATATGATAACGCCAAAAGGAATCCATAAAAATTTTATATATATTATTACATAAGTTTTCTTTTGGACATTACCATCCAATGTTTTAAATTTTTAATATTTCATTCCAATTCATTTTGATAATGACCTTAAAATGATTTTAAGTCATGAATAAAAAATGTCACTTTTTTAATATATATATATATTATGTTTTCATAGAGATAAACATTGGTTATTTTTTATTACAAATAGTTATTTTAAATTTTAAATAATTTTTTTCCATGGTAATTTATTTTTAATTTTTTATGTCAAGTAATTACCTTAATTGTTTACGCAATGCCGACACAATGCTTGTTCATGTTATATAAAAATCAAGTAAATGATTTTTTAAAACCATAATAGTTATATAATTTGGATTAATTATAGAATTAAAATATTTTTTAAATTACGTTATAAATTATTGATATGTTAAAATCCTATATTATAATACCATTAATATTTTGATGTTATTAATTTAAAACTATGTTTAGAGTCTCAAAATGGATTTAGTTAAATATTGTGTTAAATATTATGTTAGTTAATGATTTAAATTATTTAAAATTCTATATTAGGAAAATTTAATTGAATATTTTATATAATATCAATCATTTTACACTTATGGGTCACATTTTCTTTGATTTATATTTCTTATCCCATAATGAGTAAAAAAAATATTTACGATTTTAATTATTAAAAGTGTTAATGAGAAGTCAAATATAAGAGATAATGGTTAATATATCACATAGATATGCCACAATTTTATTTTATGGTATTAATTAGACTCTTATCCATTCTATATTTGAGTTTTTTCCACTTCTTTACACTTTCCCAAGAAAAATAATTTATTATATTTTAATGATTTTTTTAATTTCATGTATGTCCAATCCATCACTTCTAAAAGGAAATCTATTCTCATATCTCCTATATACATTTCGAGCACTATATTCATTAATATACATACCCAAATCCATCCCCAAACTTTATCACCATTTCCTAGAGGTAATTGTTTTACCAAAATAAAAAACCTAGAAGTATTAAGGGGTAACACAAAGTGGTTATTCAAGGAGATGGTGTATGTCCTAACCAACCTATGTCATGTTTACTTCCTCTTCCACCATCTATAAATATTTATTAAATATTATGAAATAATAAAATAAATATCAACCATTTAATTAAAAATTATTATTACAATGGAAAAACCCCATTTTAATCTCTTTTTCCATCCTATGGGAATTGCAAATTTCTCTCACACAAACATGTGGATTACCACCTACATAAAAAAATGTGTCATTTTTTCATCACCACCTAATAAGAATGGTTAATAAGATGGATTTATATAATATATATCATATTAGTGATATAATTATCATTATTTAAAAATAATATTCTATCTATTTTATTATATTTTAATCCACTTAAAAATTATAACATCGTTCATGAAGCCTTGTGAACTACCACCTAATTGAAGAAATTTTATTTATTTTTTATGTATGGCATTCCTGGATGTTTATAAAATTGTATTTAATATATTAAATGATAATAATTTCATGATTAATATTATTTATATTATTTAACAATTATCCATTTGACAAAAAAAAATTACTGACACTATTTTAGAATTATAAACCCAACGTCCTCAAAACGTTCGAAGTAAACATAAATAATTAAATAAGTAAACATGGTAATAAATGACATAAAAGGTTAAATTATAGTGGAATGAAAAATAAAAATAATAATAAAGTTTTTAGCTAATATAATTTCATTATGTAGGATTTAAAAAACATTTTATGAAAGACAGTATTTAAGGTAAAGGATTTCTAGTCTCAATTTCCTCTCTTTGATACTTAAGCTAGTTTCCCCACATGATTTAATTTTCATGGTGTATAAAATAACTTTGGAATGTATTTTATCATTATTATATAAAATATAATGTGTTTATAAGTCCATTATTATTTACTTCCTTCAATTTCCAATTGGTTCAAAATTTATATTTTCATAAGGGACTATTCTTTGAAACCTTATTTAAAAATTAAAATGTTTTTATACTATTTTCCCTCCATGCGAAGGTTCATTAAAATGATTCTATAATTTTATTATTTACAATACAAGAAACATTAAAGTATTTTTTATAATACCTATAACTTCATTAAATGTTTTAAAATTAATATTCTTATCATTTTTGGATGGAGGTACTTCTAATAATTGTGTGAAAGGAATCATTGTTCTAACTTTGATGGATTGAATGAAATATACAACCATCATAAACATGAATTTATATAAAATTTTCATTATACGATTTTACAAGTTTATTTTAAAATGAAAACATTTATAAAATATTTTCTTAGTTATTAATTTTGAATAGTTTTCAAAAGGAAATCAATATTTCTACGTATTTCTATAGTTAACTCGGCGGTGCATTGCTTATGGGTAAAAAAGAGTGTTTCGATGAATTTATGATGAATCATTATAAAATTAAAAATCCTTTTCTATTATATGTTACTTGAAAATTATTGAATATAGTTCTTAATATTGATACAATATATATGATGGGTTTGCCCAATGCATCTTGTACAATGTGCGAGTCGGATATAGCTCTCTAATGCATTGGGTAGTGTTCAATTTCTTTTATAAAAAAGAAGGAGGGATTTAATAAGGGCGGTTTCTCTAATGGATTTAACAAGTATAAAGTTATTTATAACATGAGTGTACTTGAGTAATAAATATAATTCTCTATAATTAATTCATGGGTTTCTATTTTATTGTAATGGTTTTTAAAGGGTTTCTTTGAGAAGAAAATTTTGATTTCTATATAGATATGATTTTTTATACACTCTAAAAAATATTTTGAATATGTTATTTTTTGGATTCAATGTTGGAAAATGGAATAATAGATTTCTTTCATACTAAACATGGTTTTTCACATCTATTTTTCAAATTCTATTCATAGTTTCTAAAGATGAGAATGAAATATTATGAAGTTTCACTTTCAATAAAGGAAATTGTCCTTGAATGAATATTTGTTTCATAAATGAAAAATAGTTTAAACTTAATAATATTATATATATGTAAAAAAATAGAATCTATGTGAACGTATAAAATATGTATTATAAGGGTTTTCACAATTCTCTTAAACTCAAAAAACAAAAGACCTTGTTAATTTAATAAAACATAAATTTTTTTCTTATATAATGATATTATGGGTTGATTATGGTATGTGGAATTATATTTGGAATTAGATAAATGTATTATATGACCCTTTAGATTATTATTATTATAAAAAATTGGTGAAATCCATGGGGAAAATTCTAGGATTATGATAACATCTTAATGATTTAGTGATGTTGACATTGTCTGGTTTCCTGGCAATGAAATATAAGTCTAGATATTTTAATGTCGATACAGTAATGGGATAGATCCAACTAGTGGAATCAAATCTAAAAGGGGAGGATTGGGTATGTTCTTGATCATTGCCTATTCAAGATGGTTGGGACTATGATAGCATGGCCGGTCGGACACTCTCGGGGGATAATGCTTAGGTTAATTCACATTCTATTTATGAACCATAATCATTAATGGGTGGATGGAACCTTTGAAAATCTATGACAATCCATAGTGATATTTGATAAACCCAGAGTTTCATGGGCTAATAATTCTATGTTTGGTAATAATATTAAATGGTTGGGTATCCATATTGTGGTTAGATGTGATGGGAGTAATTTGATTCAAATTTATTGAGTTTTAATTTATTTTTAAACTATATATTACCCTTATATTTAACATGTGAAAATTTTATTTTGGAAGAAGGTTTAAATATTTTGTAGAAAAAAGATTAATGGTTTTGGTATCCTTTAAGGTAACATGGTCATTGATGTTGATGTAATTATGGTTAACTACAATAAAAAGGTTAATATATTTTTAGAAAATATGATTTATTATATACATAACCATGGGATTGAAAATTTATTTGGAGACCATGGTATTAAATTTATATTTAAAGGGGATTAGTATTTTTGGGAACATATATGATTAATGTAAAATATATATATTTAAAGATAATTTGTGATTTTATTTTAGGAATAAGGGGTATGTTAACAAATGGAAGAATATATTATTTTTTTGTGGATTTCTTGTTAATAACGGTGTTTATCGATAATATTATCATACATTGGAGATTATATAAATATGGAAAATAAAATTTATTCTATAATCCTTTTGTATGATTTATATTTTTTATAAATTATTGTTATGTTTGTAATGGATGAATGTGTTATCAAATAAATAAAATCATCAGGATTCAATATTGTAAAAACATATTTTGTAGAGTTATAGGTGTGATATTTATGGAATGATTTAATTTCAAAATTGGGTTCTATTATTGGGGAGATACACATAAATATTTTTTCTTATGAAGGATTATATATTTTGGATATTGTATTATCTTGTGCTAACAATTTTGGTTTTGATTAATCTCTATGTAGAGTAGGAATACCTTTTTATCCTTTTTTATATATTATGTTATGTTAAAAGTTATTTTTAATATTTTATCCATAAAAAATTATCTTGAATATTTATTTCATTCAGTAAATGATCAAAAATAGGTGAAAAAACTTCTCAATGAATAGCCAAATATTGAAATTGTTCTTTTTGAATGGAAAAATTATGTATGTATATTATCACATATTTTGTATCCTAATAGTAAAAGAATACCTAAACTCATAGAAAATGACCTTGAAATAAAAATGTTATCATATTACATTCCTTTATAATTAATTGATCATATTCTTTATCCCATGCATATTTATGGATTTTTATTTATTAATATTCCGATGACCATGTTCGCTATAACTTTTTATTATTCCAGGGACATTATTTCATTCCTCCAAGTCTCTATATTCACTTCTCACCGATGTCCTCCTTATCTGGGAACATGATTTTTTATTATTCATGGTGAGAATCCTATTTCAACTTTCCTAATTTAAAAATATTTTTTTTGTAATGCCTTTTTATCATGTCGAATTTCAACAAAAGTGTTTATAAATATTTAAAAAATAATACATTCATGATCATATGTTTTATCTTTCACTCTATGGAATTGATTTTAAAAACAAAATTAAAACTATTTTTTCAGGAATGAAATAAAATTGCATGGATGAAACATATTTAAGTGTATATAATGTAACACCTTAGAATTTTAGTTTCAAATAATATAGTTCTTCATAGATTTCATAACGTATAAGTACTCAATTTTCAATATTGTTATTTTAAACATAAAAAATACGTTTTTTCAGAAATAATTCTTTTTTCTTTTTTGAGTAAATATTATAAATAACTTCTTAAAATTATATAACTTTTTTATTAAAGGGATATCGTTCTTTAAATAATATTTTTAGTATTATATTTGGGTGACCTTTTCAGAATTTTTTTATAAAAATTAATTTTTAAGTGAATAGTGACCAATACTGATTTTTTGCAAAACATTCATTTCTTTTCATTAAATGAAGTAATTTAAAAGTATCATTATTTATTAAACATTTAAAATAATTCAAAATTAATGAGATATTATATATTTAATTACATTTGAATTATCATTAATCATTATTTTTCTATAAGTTCAATTTATTCATAAAAATAATTTCTCTAAAAATTGTTTATCATTACATTCTATGAAGTTATATTGAAAAATGATTTCTACCACTTAAGGAAATTAAATCACTAAAATTTATTCTATTTTTGGAATCATTAGGATAAAATTTGGTAAATAGGTACCTTATATTATTGGCCATTATAAATATTAATCATAGTAAATATTTAACATGTTGAGAAGGGTAAAATGTGTATATTTGGAATAAAATAATGATATAAGGCCAAAAATATCACTAAAATTTTTACTTATTTAGTTAGATATGTTTTATTGAAAAATAACCATACATTTTGGTCAAATTTGTAAATTTCCTTCCACATTCCTTTGATAATGACCTTAATATGAATTCTTGTATACAACAAAATCAAAATGTCACTCACTTTGGTTTTATATCACTAATATTTTTTTATAGTGATAAAAAATGGTTAATTATGGTTATAAATGATTATTTAAATATTAATTAATTTTTATATCATGGTAATTTGATTTTAATGTTTAGGGATATAATAATTACCCTACATTCATAACCATCATCGAGAGAGTTCTTTTTCATGTAAAATAATAATCCAATAAATGATTTTTAAAAACATTAAAAGTAATAAAAATTTGATTAAATATTTTAATATTTTATTTTCCAAGATTTATGTAACATATTATGTATTATTTAAATGATTATATTCTAATTTAATAACAATATTTATTTCATTAATGTTAAACAATGTGAGTATTTCAAAAAATTACATTAATGATATATTATGTAAATTAGTATTTTATTAAATGATTTAAATTCATGACAATATTAGCATTAGTAGGTTTTAATGGATATTTTGAGGAATATAAACCATATTAATCTTATTGGTCACTTCACCTTTTATTAACACTTTCTTGACTCTTAAAGAGTAAAATGGTTGTTCTCATGATAATCCTTGAAACTGTTAACAGGTGGTTAAAACATAAATATAAGGTATTACAAATCTCCATACATTTTATAGATATTATTTTATTAAATTATTTAGACTCATATTAATATAGTATTTGAATTTTTGGAGATATGGGACAACATTATCAAGAAAAATAATTTTATTATATTCGATTATTTAATGTAATTTCATGTATATCCTTTCCTTCACTGGTAAAAGGGAACCTCTATTTATCTCTTCCCTACACCTTATGATCACTCTATTAAAAAATACCTATCCAAATATCTAAAAACCATACCTCCACACATTCAATAGGACATGGTATGACTAGAAGACCAATCCAAAAATGATTAATATGAAATCTGAAGAGGTTATCCGAAGAAAATGTATAAGACCTAACCGCCTAATTTCATGATTCATTCTTATTATACCTTATTCAAGAATAATTTTTCCTTTATGAAATAATTTAATTATTATATTAAATAAACTAAAATTATATAAAAATTACATTAAAACCATTTTTCATATCATTTTCCATCCTATGGAAAATGCAAACATCAGTTCTGTGTGCGTATGGAGGACAACCTCATTGGTGACGTATTTCATTTTTTTCACCATCTCAAAAGGATGTTTATTATGATGGATTAAATTGATATATATGATATTAATGACATAATTATAATTATTTAATTATAATATATTATATATTTTCTCACCATTCCATCCATTGAAAAATTACAACTTCATTCATGCATATGTGTGTACTACAACCTTCACAACACAATCTGAATAGTTTTTCATGTATTAATTTCATGGATGGTTGTAAAATAAATTAATTTATCAAATGAAAATAATTTAATTATTAAAATTCATTAGATAATATAACAAATAAAACTTTGGTTATATTCATCCTATTGAAGTTTTTTATAGGATTAGGAATCGAATGTCCTTAAAATGTCCAATATAAACTTAAAAAATTATATAACTAAATAAACATGGACATATAAGAAAAAATTGGATAATTATAATGGAATGAAAAATCAAAATTCAATTAATCATGTAAATAAATATTTTATACTATTATGTAGAGGATAAATATAATATGATGCTAGATAATATTTATAAGAAGTTATTTTTCTTCTCAATTTCTTATCTTTGATATTTAAGCTAATTTCACCACATGTTTTCTTTTATGGAGTGAATAAACATAAATATGGATTATTCTAACATTATTATAAAAAATATAATTTTTTTAAAAATATATTTTAATTTCATTACATCGATTTTTAATGGGTTCAAATGTTATAATGTCGTAATATAGTTTTCATTAAAACCACATTTTTAATTTTTTAATGTTTTTATTCCATTTTCCCTCCAAATCCCAGTTCATTAAAATGTTTATAAAATAATTTTATTTACCCATAAAAAAATATAGAAGTTCATTTTAAAATAGCATGTATTTTCTCTATATGGTTTAAAAAGAAATGTTCTTTTGTTTTATGGAATGTGGTATTTTTACCAGAGGTTTGAAAGGAATAACAGTTTTGACTTTTATGTCTTGAAAGAAATTTTATTCCTTCATGAAATTTGACTAAAAATAAGTATCCATTAAAATATTAAATTTCTATTTTTAAATTGTATAATTTCCTTAACTATTACTGAATATTTCTTTTTAAATATATCTTAAAATAACAGGAATATTTCTCTTTATTTTTATGTGAAAAAGGAAATTGATTTGCATATGGGTTCATGGATTATTTAATGGATATTAGATGAATATTTATACGATTAAAAATTTAATATTAATTATATTGTAAGTCATAATTATATATGATATCATGATATCTAGATAAATCTCAAACGATTGTTGTTTCATATACAGCTTATGTGATCGGTGAGCTCGATACAGCTATACAAGGCATTTGGTAACAAATCCTTGACTTAAAATGAAAAATTGGGGTGTTAATAAAGAAGTTTTATCCAATGTATTTACCTATTATACAATTAATTATTATATTTATGAATTTTGTTATGTAATTAATGTTATAATATTCTTACAAGGAATTCTTCTTTCATGCAACGTGGTTTAATGTTTTTGATAGAGAAAAAATAAATTTCTCAATATTGGGATGATTTATTTTATATTCATTAAGAATAAATTGAAAAGGATAAAAATTTAGTGGGATTGAAGATGATTAAATTGTGTAATGGATTTTATTCCTTTATATCCATTACTGAGATTTTTTTCCTCATCTCATGTTTAAAAAAACACTGGGTCAAAAGATGAGTAGGAACAACTATAAATCGTATTTTTGAGTAATGGATATTTGGATTTAATGAAGAATTGTTTTCATGAATTAATTATTAATGTAAACTTATAAAACATGTTTTTGGAAACAAATGGCCACATTATGATATCTTCATTATTCATTGTAAATTATTTCCTAATTTTGTAAAACATTAAACCAAAACGATCATGTTAATGTTGTAAAAGTACAACCCCTATCATTAATAATGGGATTATGGGTTAATAAAGAAATGTATAATTATATCTGGAATGAACTATATAGTTAAATGTATTGAGGGATAGATGATAGAATTTTCCCTTTATTGAGTAAGGGGAGGGAACCGTTGGAATTTCTAATGTTTTAAGTTAATATAAATCTATTTTCATATCCATGTGAATTCAAATTGGTATATTTATAATATAGCATTAATATAATTTTTCATACTCTAATAAAAAAAATTTATACATATTTATTTGATTTTTTTCCATTTCTATTTTTTTAACCTCCCACTAACCCTTTTAGTGATTAATGCAATAACAATATTGTTTACACTTTTGGGGTAAATAATTATATAATAAAATAGAAAGCGACCAATAAATATAAAATGTTTGATAAGTTTGAACATATTCCCTATAATATTCCAATGATAATATTTTTATTACATTTAATCATTTGATAAAATAATATTTAATATAAAAACTATTAAATTCATTTTCAACACTATTTAACGAATTTACTATTAAAAAAGAATGATAGTAACTTAGTTCAAATATAAAATTTTAACACATCACTAGTAAATTATTATTTTCTATAAAGTTTTTAAATCACTGTAAATGAACCAAAAAATATTACTTTTTATGTTTATAAAATCAACTACCTGAATTTTATAATGTATGAAAAAGAACAGTGTTGGTGTTGCGTAAGAATTTAAGGTAATTATTTATTAACCCAAAAAAACATGATAATAAAAATTATTTAAAATTTTTAATAAACACTTGTAGATGAGAATAACCTGCATTTATCCATATTGAAAATTTATAGAGTTATTAAAACCAAGAAAGTTACATATGGTATTTATTCTTCACCTAAAATAATATACATGTATCAATCAAGGTAAAATAGAAAAAAAATTCCAAATTATCAAATATTATATTTTGGTGGTTAAAATAAAATCATCCAATTTAACTGCTATAGGTATTAATAATATCTTTAATTCCTCATCATAGTATTTTTGACCTTAATAACTTGATTTTCCCTTATCAAGGTGACAAATATTTACAATGGTAAATATTAATAACGATAAATAATAAAGTTGAATTATTAGAAAATGAACATTCTAATTCCAAATATAGAATGAATTTTAATAAAAATAATTTCCTATAAGTGGAATAATAACTTTTAAAATATACCAGCAAAACCGAAAGAAAACGTGTTTTTCAAAAATTTGTATTCTTATGTATAAAAATGATTTCATATATAAATTGAACATAATTTATAATAAAATTACATTAACTATAGTATTTTTTTCAAATTATCTGATAAAATTTTAAAATTAATTAAAAAATTTGGTATTTTTTAAAATACATGAATTAAAAAGATAGTTTTTTATAAATTATGTATTTTTCACTATTCCAAAAATATATATCTTCCTAGAAATATCCAAAACCTTCACTATAAGATAATAATGTTAGTTTAATTTAAAAATGATATAAAATTTATCATAAAAATTTTCTAAAAGTGGAAGAAATTATTTATATTATTATCTCATAAAATGAAATATTAATAATTTTTTGAAGAAAATATATTGTTGAAGTTTAAAATGACTTCTAAAATTTTAGTTATTAGTTATTAAGAATTTATTGTATCATATTTAATGACCCATCCCATGGGGCCAGGACGTAACTACCCCAATCTCGCATTCCATAGGCTAAGGGTTGGCCACGAGCACCTGAATGATTTTCCCAAATAGGGAATGAATTTCCTTAGATATATAAACACAAAAATGGAAATAGAAGTAAACAACCCAAAAAATTATGGTATAACCACACGAGTAATGTACAAGCACAAGTACAACTGTAAACTGAAAATAGTGGGCCAGAATACAAACCCTTGAAACTGAAATGAAAGTAAACAACTGTAACATCTACCATGGTGCTCTACCTGGAGGGTAGTAGCTATATGTCTAAAGCTGAAGAAGAGGATCTCGACTGCTCTCATTGCACCCAGATCCACCAAGTCCCAAACCTCCGATATTTGCCTCAGAGCGTTAGTAGTCTAAACTAGACACACACGTATGGTTGAAGCCCATACAGGGGTGAGTATAAAAATACCCAGTAGGGGACCCCAAGACCCACGAAGGTCTCTCAGTAATCCAAAAATATAAACATCACAAGAAATACCACAAATGTAATATCACAAACATGATCTAAATCATGAATCACAAAGAAAAAGTGATAGCTTAATCTAATGGTATAACTACAATGTTAATGGGATCGAGATTACTAATAGTAAAGCTAGATAATATGATCCTTAGTAACTCTATGGATGACCCGTATAGGTCAATGTAAGCTAACCTATATTGGTCAGTAGATGTTAACCCGTATTGGTCACTAGTGCGGACCGGTATTGATTGTTGGTGTTGACCTGTGTTGGTCACTATTGTTGAACGTTATTGGTCATTGGGGTTGACCCTTATTGGTCCCTGGTGCTGACTTGTATTGGTCACTGGTGTTGACTCGTATTTTTCACTAGTACAGACGTAGTGATGATTAGTCGTACAGCTAGATCATCATACGCTTGAATTTTTTATGTTGACCCTTATCGGTCTCTCTTCTTCTTCATGTCACAGCCAAGCACTAATTTACTACCTAAAGATCACCGAATCTTTGGAAGACTCTGTCCTCTAGCCATCATTCATATTTCAACCAGTAAAAAGTCCGGAAACAAGTATACACAAGGGACTGCCCCATTATATGGGTCTCAACGATACAAATGGTGTGTCGATCGGATTCCCAGTCTGTGAGATATGTGAACATTTGTAAAAAGGTCCTGGTTGAATTCAAGTCAAATACAAGCTAGGATTCATGTCAAACTCTGCCAAAACGTACTTAGATTATATCCAAAGGAATTCCTTTTCACAAGGGTCGTTATGCCATAGAAGATGTGTCGATCAAATGCCCGGTGTGTTACTTACTCCCCTTTCAGTGAAACGGGGGTGATCGCACCTTGGTCTGGCCCATCTCGGTCGAGCTGACCAGAATATTCCAAAGGGGCCAATTCCCAAAATGGGTCCCAGCACTACCAATGGTATGTCAAACGGACACTCGGTTTTTTAGTTATGGACGTTTCTTAATTCGGGGGACGGTTGGGTCTGCGCCATGTCCGACTCGGTTAGGACGGCCCGACGCAATGGGTCTCGGGGTTTCGCTGGCCCCGCCTGGATCCGACCATTTAATGGTTGGCCCGGTTCACTTTGTCCATCCCATCAGGGTCGGCTAGGCTATTTTGTAGGCCCAGGCTGAGGATGGCCCAACCCACCAGGTGGGTCTCATTCCATCCGCGCTGGCCTGCTGGGCCATGGTTCGGGCCTAGCCCACTTCCGTCCTGGTCTACCTGAATCCAGACCATTGAATCCAGCTAGCCCCATGGATGTGGGACATTTCATCTGACCGGTGGGGCACATCACCATCATTTCTCCACATGATCCAGCATGGCGCGGGTCTGCACCAGCCCCTCCTACAACAGCTATTAGCTCTGGCGACGCCTATGGGAACCACCCTTATCCCACCCAGCTTGCTCGGGCGGAGGCCGCCTCTAACAACCACGGCGTGCGATAGCATGTCACCTTCCCACCACCCCCAGTCGGCTGCTGCCAGCCACTACCGGGATGACGTGTCAGAGGTTCTTTCCACGGGCCATCAAACATTCTCTAGTGTTCCATTCTTGGTGTCATTTGTGCCTATGGGCCTCCCTAAATACTGTTGTCACAGCATGACCATCTATCTCGCATTTCCATCAAGTTGAAAAAATCGTCCCCGAAGAAGTAAATGAAATACGAAGCGGTAGAGGGTCAGGGCCTTCTTTGTTTGGATCGTGCCCTCTTCATTAGCTTTATATCAACCGAGAATAATTATTTATAAAATTTAAATAATGTCAAAAAAATATCCAAAGATAAATCCCCCTACCTGGTTGAGACATACACTAACGAAGATCGAAGGATCCTCATTCGTCGTTTCCATCGGTTCATGATTCGGTGGTGCTCATCACCATTCACTGAATCTAGTCTCGTCCTCTAGGTGGTTGTTTTCGTGCATCTGTCATTCTTCCTTGAGGATGAAATCTATCAGCGTTTCATCAATCCTGGATCGCTACTACCCGTGCATCCGTCTCTATCGGTGGAAGGTGTCACGTCACTTCACCAGAGGTTCCATGCTTGACGAAGTTGTTTCAAGACTCTACCTCTGGACTCACATAAATATATGAAAGAAAGGGTGAGTAACGTGCCCAAAAATTAATGAGTAATGCATTGAATAATTAATTATGTTCATTAAATGAATTAATGAACCTCTTTTAATTCACAACAGTGGAGTAACACAGTTGATGAGTCAATCCATTAAATTTCTTGACAAGTCACTGGTCCCTCCACCGCCACTCATCCATTGTAGAAAAATAAAATAAAATAGCAATTACATGTTATTTTATTATTTTTAATAATTCAAAAAAAATCTTTCATTTTCTCCTGACCAACTACTGTTGATGTGATACTTATCTTAAGAGAATCTTGGCGCTGTGAATTCAACGGTGCCCTTAGATTTTAAATCCGAGCACCGGTTCAAAACATAGAAAATGACACCCATGTGTTTACTCAACGTGCCTCAAAAAAGATCATAAATTAATTTCAGGAACATCCGGCATTGGAATCATGCACCTTAAATTTTCATATACTCTTAATAATTCCAAATAATTTAAAAAAATACATATAATTTTATGTTTCTCTACATTCTACCCACCTTGGGGATTTATGTCCCTAAAAACCAAACAAGGATACCCAAACAAAGTGGGGTACTGAGAATACATTTGAACCACTCTCTCTAATATGCTCTCCTTGATATTGTTGTGCTTCCACAGAATGCGCACCAGAGGTATCGACTGCTCATGAAGGATCTGTTCTTATCGATTCTCAATCTCCACCGGGTACTATGCAAAAATTTCCCCATCATCAATCACCAGGTCACCATAGTCGATGACATGAGATGGTTGATGCATGTATCTCATCTACTAGAATATGTCGAAGACATCGTCCACCCTCTCCAATTGTGGTGGCAGTTCCAAGCAGTACGCCACCTTTCCAGTCCTCTGAAGAATCTAGAATGGCCTGATAAACCACAGTGATAGATTACCACCTTGGCCACATCTTTGTAGTCCCCATCGATGGGAGACTCTAAATTATATGTGGTCACCCTACTGTAACACCACTGTTCTCCGTCGCATATCAGAATACCACTTCTGTCGATTCTGTGCAGTCTCCATCCAATCTCAGATTATCTACACCTTCTTAGTGGTAGCTTGTACGATCTCTGTGCCCATGATTTCTGGCTCTCCTGGATTTGTCCAGCACTATGTTGATCTGCAATTCCATTCTTACGACACCTTAAAAGTGGCAATACCAATGGTGGAGTGATATCTTTTGTTGTACGCGAACTCTACCAAGGGTAGGTGGTCCTATAAACTGTGACCAAAATCTAGGACACATGCACGAAGCATGTACACCATTGTCTGGCTGGTTCACTCAGTCTGACCGTATGTCTGGGGGTGAAAATTTGTGTTCAAGAGAAGCTGAGTCCCGAAATCCTCCTATAATCCTTTACACAACTGGAATGTGAAGCATGTGTCACGGTATGAGACTATCGTCGAAGTCACCCATGTAGTCGCACGATGTCCTGAATGTAGATACGTCCCAAGCTCTCTACCAAACCCTTCTCTCGGATATCTAGGAATTGGTCCGACATTGTAGGTTGTTCAATGATCACCCAAATGGTATCGTGCCCTCTGGACGTACATGGTAACCCTATCATGAATTCCATCGATATCCCTTCCCACTTCCACTTTTCTATCTCGAGGGGTTGGTTCAAGCCTACTGGTACATGGTTCTCGGCCTTCACTCGCTAGTAAGTGAGGCATCTAGAAACAAACTCCACCACATCTTTCTTCATCCATGGCTACTAGTACTGATGCCAAGGGTCCTAATACATCTTCATAAGGTCTGGATGTACTACCAAAGGGGTTGTATGGAACTCCCTCATCACCTCCTCTCATAGTGCTACTGGTACAATAGTACGACCTCTGAAAAGGATAGCGTGCTCCCCACCTTCAGATTATTTGTCAGGGGGTATGGCCTGAGGATATCTGAGCGCATGTAGTCTCATAGCTATTTTCTCTGAGTTGTGCCTCCATGAATCACTGTTGGATTGGAGGGGGAACTACCATCGATTGGAGGTAGACTGTTTCATATTTATCCATGTAGGATATCTGAAGCGAGTCTAACTGCTCTGAAGCCTCATCCAGTAGTTGCGAACTCAGTCTCCAGATAAGTGAATCTGCCACTATGTTACCCTTCCATGGAGTATAGAAAATCTCAAATTTATACTCTTGGAGGAACTCAATCCAACGTTGTTGTCTTAGATTCATATATTCTTGTGTGAAGATAAATATGAGACTTATATGGTCCGAGTAAAAAATTAATCACTCACCGATCAAGTAGTGTCACCACATATTCAGTTCGAAGACTAATATAGCCAACTCCAACCTGTGAGTTGCATAATTCTTTTCACGAGTCCTCAATTGTCCTGATCCATAAGAAATCACTGCATCATCCTGTATTAGGACGCAACCAAGTCTGGTTTCTGATTCATCAAAGTAATCCATGTGTCCGGTTCCATCCTCTGGCAACCTCAGGAAGGGAGCACTGGTCAAGCACTACATCAGTTGTTTAAAGCTCTGTTGGCCTGTCTCTGACCACTGGAATGGTTTCCCCTTCTTCTTCAAGGTAGTCATAGTTGAATCTACTAAGGAGAAATCGAATACAAACATCTGATAGTATCCTATTAATCCAAGGAATCTCTTCACCTCAGTAAAACTCCTGGGTGGATCCCAAGCAAGTTCTACCTTGATCATCGTTGAATCTAATGCAACCCTAGCCTTTGAGATGACGTGTACCAAGAAGTGGACCTTCCGTATCCAGAACTAACACTTCTTGAGCTTCCCATATAACTGGTACTCTTGGAGATTGTGTAGAACTATCCTCAAGTGTATCGCGTTCTCTTCCTCGGACGCTGAGTACACCACGATGTTGTCGATGAAGACCACCACAAAGTTATTGAGGTATGGATGAAATATCATGTTCATGAGACCTATGAACTCTACTAGAGAGTTGGTCACACCGAATGGAATCACCAAGAACTCATAATGGCCATACTGAGATTTGAGGGATATCTTCAGTACGTCCTCATCTCATATGCTGAGCTCGTGATAGCCTGATTTGAGATCTACCTTCATGAACCACTTTTCTTGATTTAACTGATAAAACAGATCATCAATCCCTATAAAATGATACATGTTCTTCACAGTCACCTGGTTTAGGTGCCAGAAGTCCACACATATCCTCAAAAGTTTGTTTGCCTTCTTGGAAAACAACACCAGGGATGCCCATGGAGAAACATCGGTCCTTACAAAACCCTTCCTCTGTATGTCCTTCAACTATACCCTCATCTCCCAGAGCACCACAGTGGACATTTGATATGCTGGTGTAGATATCAATGTTGTTTCTAGGTACAAGTTAATGCAGAATTCTTCATCTCTACAAGGAGGTAGACCTGGGACATCTTCTGGAAAGATGTCCTCATACTCATCCACCACCACTAGGAACTATGGAGTCGCCTCATCCACTATGAAAATGGTCATGCAATCTAGCTGATATTAAATCGATTTCACCCTCTTGAGTGCAAGTCCATCTCATGCTACTATGTTTTCATTCTCACCCACAAATGAAAATGGCCTTCATTCATGCACGTACATCACACTGTACATCTCAAGCAGTCAATCTGTTCATGAACTACTGATAGATATTCCATGGCTAGAATGATGTTGTAGGTATTCAACACTACTACTGAAATATACCATCTAAAAATATCTCCTTCGAGAGTAAGATCACATTATCAGCACCATTGTGTGACCACTACATCTCCTCCTGTAAGATTATCCAAACGCAATGGTCGAGCAAAAGGGTCATTTGGAATATCAGAGTTCAAAACTATGTCTACAAAAAGGAAAGAATAGATAGCACCTATGTCGATAAGCACTACAGTTAATATATAGAAGATATAGATTGTACCTCATAAGATCTCAGGGATGTGAGGTTTGTTAGCCTCCACTTCCTGTAGTTGGGCCTATCCCCATCCACCTACATTCTGAGCTCGTGGTGGAGCACATGGGGTGGTGTTGGTAGTTCCTAGTGACCTCAACCTCCTCCTATTGCACGTCCTGCTCCCCTGGCTCGTCCTCCGCCTGGCTAGCGCTCATGCTCCTCCCGCTGTCACTTCCTCGATGGCCCCTCCACTATATATTGATCATCTGTACAGGGAGTCATACAATCACGGTCTCTATGACACATTCCTCTATAGGAAAATCATATCGTGTCTCGATGGTGGCTCCCTCGGCCTCTCGAGCCTCATACCTCTGACCCTGCGTCCCCGGGTCACACTCTGAAAGGTCTAGCCCGCTTTGGAGTCGGTGTCATATGTCTACTACTAGCTGCAGATGACTTTTCTACCTGTCATCCGGTAGGGGATCTCACTATCAGTTCCTTCTTGATAAATAATCTCCCAATCAGCAAAGCCCTCTCTAGCACTCCATCCTATGTCAGGATGCCGAGAGAAACTGTCATAGCTCTAACCTCAAATCGGATCCCCTGCTCAAATGTTTGTGCCTTAAAGTATGGTTCATGAATCATGTTGTATAAGTATCATGAGAAGTTTTTAAATCTCGTCGATTACTAAGCCACAAACTGGATGCCCTACTGTAGATGCAGCAGCTCCAGAATACGCACAGAGCGTAGTGTCGATGGAACGAACTCCACCCTGAAAAGGCTATCAAAGTACAGCTAGTTGAGGGTCATCTCCTCATGCACCTAGATCATCAAGATCTACCATCGCCTTGTCGATCGTGGAAGAAGGATAGCGGCCAAGATCGTCATCTGCTTGGCGGGTGTCTCTACTAAGCAAAAGACCAGCGAAACCACCACAGATAATCTTGTTCTGCTTGGTGATTCGTCTTGCCTCAAAAACATAGAGGCCACTATCTCTAGAACTCATGAAACACGCTCAGCTAGCATACATGATCCACTAGTATCATCTGCTGCTCAATGGGTGGTGGTGCTTCTTGTGAACCCCCTGAAGGTTCCATCACCGTGATTGGTCCATATACCGACGCCTCGTTGCTTGGTGGGCCACTTTCACGATCTTTAACCAGAATCCAGGATGGTTTTCTTCATGGATGCACCAAGTAAGAAACAGCTGTGCCATAGTTAATATGTTATACATGGTGAGATGACTCAAGAAAGATCAAAAAAAATTCAAAACACTATCAACCAGTTTTTTCATGTATTGAGTTGAAAAATAGAAATAAGGGTCCTAATGTATGGACACACATAAGTGTGACAACCGGGTCCCGATGACAATACAGACACCCCGCATTAACATGGTCGTTGGGTCCTAGCCCACCAGTTGCCCCGTAGACACGTGGGGCCCACCCCAGGGTCCACCCACGTGCCCGAACAGGTCATATGACTAATGACATTCCCCACAGGCCAACAAATGTCCTTTTCAGTGTGCTTTGTCCTCACTCACACACACCCTGGGAAACTTCCCAGAGGATCACTCATCCTGATCACTACTCCAAGCCAAGCACGCTTAACTGTGGAGTTCTAATCATACAGGCTCCCGAAAAGGAAAGTGCACCTTGTTGACATGAGTCATATAATTTAGTCATCTATCCCTTTATCATTTGGGGGCATTACAATCACCCCCCTTTAGAGCACAACGCCCTCGTTGTGGGCCCTAAAACTCACCCCAGGCATTGCACTGTACTTAAGGCTGGGTTCCTCATCTGATACCAAACTGTAGAGACCCGAAGCTTGACGTACATGGACATTACATTACTTTTGAGGAATACATAATACATAACAAATACAGACACACAAGGACCATAATAGTTTAGTGTCTCTGGAAACATGGAACGTAATCTTCTAATCATGGTGAAAGATCATCAACATCTCCCATAAAGATCTTCCACTTTTTGTTTCCTTACCTAAAACATTTCTTTTAATCTTGGGGGAAAATAAAACATAAAAAGGGTGAGCTCAAATGATTAGTAAGTGTAAGAATTGATAAAATAAAACATACCATATACATTTTAGCATAAAAACATGAACATAATGTTTAAACATCAAAATCTTGAGCAACGACATAAAACATGGAAGTACATAAGGCATAGATCATAATGGAACATAAATCATGATAACATGGCATGGGAATAAAACATGTAATTGTGGAATCCATTAAGCACATGTAATGATTTCCATAGTAGCCAAGGCATTGCTGCCAAGACCATCTTAGTGGACAATGTCCATTTCTGAATCGAGTTCACTCCTTGTTGCAGTCCTGTAATACTGAATCAGATTAACTTACCGTTCCAACCATGTCTATCTCATGAGATATAAATCTTTACCCAATGCATTGGAGGGAGATATAGGTCCCACACATCTCATAATGAAATCATTATTACATGTGCCACAAAATAAACATACATCATTCATAATAACCCAATAAATAAAATGGGTTTCATTAACATCATCCCATCATTACATAATCCATATAAAAGAAATGGATATAATTTCATAATAAGGAAAGTGAAACCATGTAAATCATAGAGACATTATACTTGAAACATAGACATATGAAATAATTTCATCTTAGATGAAAAATGGTTTTGATAAAACACTTGAAATGAATTCTTGAGGAAAATATCCTTTCTTCTTCAACATCATTTTCTTTTCACAAAATGTCATGAAATTTTAAAAGAAAAGGATTTTGTTGAAAATAGTCATGAAATATTTTGGAGGAAGCTTCATGAAAATAAAACTGTAAAAATCCTTTCATGCCGTATACGTTAAAAAACATTCTTCTCTTACTTTTGCTGAAAAAGTCAAAAAGTACCTCGTAACCTAAAAGAAAAAATATTCCTTACATACCATGTAGTAAAAGTAAAAAATGGGTAAAAAGGACTTTAAACATACATGAAACCATTTTTAGAAAGCATGGGCTTGGATGATAAAGATAACCCCAGAAAATACTTACGAATAAACAATCTCGGATAAAAATGAGATTGATAAATTATCCCTTACCTTATGTCCGATATGCTTCATACGTATCCGAAACTCCTGTATATTGATTTAAATAATGTCATTGACTTATTACAGAATCATATTCATTGTTATGATATCATATATGGTTCACTTGTGACTTTATATTACCCGTTCTTTTGTAAATTTCATGTTAAAGAGCGTTTTTGGGTAAAATCGTTTCATTTGTCATCCGTGTTTGACTAGTAATTATTCATATGATTACATAGATCATGATTACTTAATTCCAGAATATATAACATTATTTATATATAATATATATTTAGAATATACATATATATAATAGATCGATAAACGGAAAGAAATACACCGTTCATGGAGACGGTAGGTCGTACGTACGCTTGAATGTTGTTTTCGTTTCCTCATTGAATTGAATGGAATTAATTGGATGACATACATATATATATACATAAATCCAGTATCATTATTATGTCATATATTTCATGATTAATTATTATATTTACTTTATAATCATTTATGAATGGTTAATCATTGAGAATGAATCTCATCGCGCCATGGAGACGATATTCCGTACGTACGCACGAGTGATGATATTGTTCCCATGATCGTGGAATTTTATTGGAGTGTATGTATAATACATTAAAAAAATCATATATAGTTATTTATTTGCACCATTATACCCATCCAAGTAAGGTGGTGGTGGAAAATACATTACACCACGGCGTGGAGACGGTATTCCGTACGTACGCACGCGTGGTGATTTCATTTTTCGTAGGATGGATAGATGGTGAAATATGGTTGTTTCATACTTATAATCACATATCAGTATATGATTGATACTGATGTTATTACTTTAGAATGATACATCTAAAGAAGAAGAAGTGGAAGAAGAAATAAAGTTGAAAGAATCAGTAACGGACATTACCTCTTCATTGAAGCGCCTCTTTGAGACCTCATTTTAGGGCACAAAAAATTGGACTTTGAAGAAGACCAAGACCTCTAGGATGTTTCTATGGAAGTGGAGAAGAGAATTTTTCAGTGGTTTGCCGAGATTGAAGGCTCAAGGTGGTGTGAGGAAGAGAGGGAGGAGGTGCCCTTTTATAAAGGAGGAGAGGGGCACCTTTGTAATAACTAAAAATATTATTTTATTATAAAGTCATATTCGGTTTTTGATAGCTCAAAATTGATTTATTTCGAAGATAAGGTAGGTATGGGTCGCAATCCACTAATCCAATAGAATTTAGACATATTTAGGTCATTATATTAACCTTTACTTATAGTTTTAACTCTTAGTTAATTAGATTGACATTTACGATGTCACTTTATAGTTTTATATTATATAGTTAATAAACATAAAATATACATCCAAGAGACCCCCAAAAGGTCCATTAATGATACAAATATCATGATATAAGTATCTTGGCCGAACCTTATATTTTTAAGAATATAATAACAATTAATAATATAATATTTGTTTTAAAAACTATTTTATGTCAATTTTGACACTATTTGGTAATTGATTTTGGTGAAAATCATAACAGAATGATTAGTTTGAAAAAAGGTAATTAAATCAATACTAACATGTCATATTAACATATAAAATTATTGGAATTCATAAAAATACTCAAATTACATTTATTTGGGTATTTATAACATCAATTATGTCAATATTGCATTAATAAGATATTTACTGCATCATCATTGTGTCATAAATAAATTAACTTATTTGACATCTAAAAATTAAAAATAAAATACCATTATGTTGGAAATTTTCTTATATTTCTAATTCATATTTATAGTCGAATTTATCTTATGTATAACCCTATATTAAAAATTATTTAGTTATTAAACTTTGATTGTCACTATTTCAACCCTTCTTTAAATAAATTAATAATATATGTCCTAATCTAATCCAAGTGGGCCAAAATGGTCATATTTTATTCCTAAGGTTGTTTTTGGCCGAATTACACTTATCCAATAGAATTAGTATATGTGTTAGGGTAATAATAATATCATTTTTACCCTTAATTACAATATTTACTTTTAATCGTTCTAAAAAAAAGTAAAAAGTTACTATTCACCAAAAATTAATTGCGTCTCATTGAACCAAATTTTAGTCCTTGATATTAACCGTGTTTCTTGGATTTTCGATCACATAAGCGGTAAAATAATGTTTTATGAAAAATTCATTTTTTACTAACACTTAGTGGTTTCACTATTCATCAAAAAAATGAATGTTTCCAGAAAAATACAAAAATTAGGCCTAAGATATATTTGATATTATGAATTCAAAAATGGTGTCTATTTTACCAAATTCAAAACATATCAGTTTCATTAATTAATTTAAAAATTAATTCCCGTCGTCAAAACAAATAGCGTGTTCTTAAGAGATAATAACTATCAAAAGATTGGCACTTGTTTATGTCTGGTTTAAATGTGAAATTACATCCAACGACCAAAATTTTATTAAATTGTAAAAATATATTCTAAATATAATTTAAAACCACTAAAATTAGTAATTTATCACTATTAATTATTTCGATTAAAAAGGTTGTTTTTAATTAAAATTTTTTAATTTTCACTATTCATCAGAAAATGAAAGTTATCCGAAAAGTACCAAAATTTCACCCTAAGATAATTTCGATATTCCGAATCCAAAAATGAAGTCCATTTTGAAAGATAAAATTTATAAAATTTCAAAAAGTGGGTATTACTATTCATAATGGCTAGTTCATAATAATATTATAATATTATCTCGTTTAGTGAAACTCGGTATTGCATACTACACATGCTCTCGAGGAAGGTCGTGATTGCGTGTAATGCAAAGAAAGTCATGGATGAGTGTTGTGAAATCTCTTTTTGTTGTAGCGTACAATACAAGACATTAGTGAAATTAAAAAGAATATTTTTCATAAAATCTCGGGGTGTTACAATCAGTCTCCGCACCAACACTAGACTACCTATACTGAAAACAAAACTCAAGACACATTAAACCGTTTTTTCATTTATATTATACTCTTAGTTCTTCTAGTAGAACCGACCACCCTCTGATACCACTATGTCACAACCAGTCCTACAGGGCCTGGACATGAATGCCCCAAGCCCAACTTCCATAAGATAGGGGTTGGTGACTAGAACCTAAAGGATTTTCCCAAATAGGGAAGGCATTGCCTAAGAGATCTATAAACACAAAAAAGGAAATTGAAGTAAACAATGAACAAAAGTAAGGTATAACCACGAGAGTAAAGTATAACCACATGTATAACTATAAACTGAAAATAGTGGGCCAGAATAAAATCCATAGAAACTAAAAAGAATGTACACTATTGTCGCATTTTCCCTGGGGATTTTCCTGGAGGGGAATAGTTGTACATCTAATGTCGAAGAAGAGGATATCCACTACTCCCATTGTACCAAGATCCACTAAGTCCCAAACCTCTGAAGTCTGTCACATAGCGTCAGTAGTCTGCACCAAACACACACATGCGAGTGGTGCCCATTCATGGGTCAGTATAACAATACTCAGTAGGGGACCCTGAGACCCCCGAAAGTCTCTTAGTAATCTACAAAAGAAAACATCACAAAAAATACCAAAAAGGTAATATCAAAAGAATGATCTAAATCATGAATCACAAATAAAATGAGACAGCTCACTCTAATGGTATAAGTTCAATGTTACTCGGATAGGGATGAATAGTTATAAAGACTTATCACCTAGGCCGCAAGTCAAAATTATTCAAAACTAAATTAGATTATCCTCAAAGGACCGCCTTGTCACAAGGGTCATTATGCCATAGATGGTGTGTTGATTAGATGCTCATTCTGTTAGTTACACCACTTTTTTGAAATGGGGGTGATCACACCTGGTTCCGGCACAGCTCGATCGACTCTGCCGAAATATGCCAAATGGACTGCTTCCCAAAAGGGGACCCAACGCTACTGATAGCGTGTCAAATGGACACCCGGTTTGTCAATTTCTGGTGTTTTTTTATTCGGGGGCCGGTTGGGTCTTGGCCTGGTCTGACTCAGTCTGGTCGGCCCGATTCACTTGGTCTGGCCCGTCGGGGATGGACCGACTATTTTGTGGGCCCAATTATAGTTGGCCCATCCCGCAGGTTGGGGCTCATCTTACCCTCGTTGGCCTGTTTGACCAAGGGTTAGGCCCGTCAGGGTTGGCTCGGCTAGTTCATGGGCCTAAGCAACATTAGGCTGACCCACTGGTTGGGGATCTTCCCATCCACATTGGCCTATTGGGCGGTGGGTCTGGCGTATTCGGCCAACCCACGAATGGACATGTCCGCCTGAAGGTGGACCACTTACTCTAGAGGGCCCCACGAATGCGGGGCCATTTTTTCCGACCAGTGGGGTGCCGCCCCACTGTTTCTCCACCTGACATGGCATGGCGTGGGGCTGCACCGCCCTCTCCTTCAACGGAGACTACGACCAATAGTGCATGCAGGTTCCACCCTTCTCCAGTGCGTCCAGCTCAGGTCGTCCGACTCTGGCCCTCGCAGCATGTGAGGGCATGCCGCCTTGCCGCCGCCCACAGCCGGTTTCCCCAATCCACCTTCAAACAACGTTGGCCGCCGCCAGAATGGCGTGTCAGTGGTTCTTTTTGTGGTCCACCAAACCTACTCCAGTGGTCCATTCTTGGTGTCGTCTGTGCCTATGGGCCTCTCAGACTTCCTCCATCACAACGTTCCCTTCTGTCTCATGTTTCTGTCAAGTTGGGAAAATCATTCCTGAATAATGCAACGGTAAACGAAGTGGCGGAAGGTCCTAGGATTGTTTTTTGTCACATTCCCTCCATTCTAGTATTATAACAAGTGGGAATAATTATTCATCACATTTAAATAATGTCAAACCACATCCAAACATAAACCCTCCTACCTGGGTGATACGTCTACTGATGAAAATCGACCAAACCTCCTTCGTTGTTGTCATCGGTTCATGATTCGGCGGTGCTAATCACAGCTCGTTGAATCTGGTCTCATCCTCTAGGTTGTTCTTCACTGGTGACCGTCATTCTTCGTTGAGGAAAATATATGTCGGCATTTCATTGGTCCCAGATTGCTACCACCTGAGCTTCCATGTCCATCGGTGGAAGGTGTTGCATCACTCTGCTAGAGGTTCCTCTCTTGAAGAAGCCATGTCAAGACTCCAACCTGAGCCTCACATAAATAGAGGGGATAAATGGTGAGTAAAATGTTGGGGAATTAATGTCTAACACGTTGAAGAATTAATGAGGTTCATTAAATGAATTAATGAACCTCTTTTAATTCACAACAGTGGAGTTACGCAGTTGATGATTCAAACCATTAAATGACTTGACAAGTCACTGGTCCCACCACCCCCTCTCATCTATTGGAGAAAAGGAAAATAAAATAACAATTACATGTTATTTTATTATTATTTTAAAAATCCAAAAACTATCTTTTTCTCCTGAACAACTATGGTCAAAGTGAATATTCCATTTAACGAATCTCGGTGATTCGGATTCAACAGTGCCCTCGGATTTTTAATTAAAGATCCGGTTCAAAAGTTAGATAATTCCACCCGCACGTTTACTGAATGTACCTTAAAAAAATTTCAGAATTTTATTCCAGGCAGAGTAGGCCTCAAAATCATGCACCATCAATTATTGCAGACTCGCAATAAACCTAAATAATTTCAAAAAATATAAAAGGTATTTTCTGGGTCTTTACATAATTTTTGTGGGTAGTAAATGTATATTTAATTTATAGTTAAATTATTCATATTCATACCAACCATTATAACGGTTGAATTATAATGGTAATATTTAAAATATAACATATTTCAGTCATTAAATATCAATGTTATGTGCCATGTTTGATAGAAAACACAGTATTATTTCAAAATATTGCGGTATTACATTCTCCCGCACATTATAACAAATTACTCATAATTTTGACATAAACATAGTAATAAAATGTTTAACATTTTAAAATACCTTTTTTGAAACCCCAAATCATAAACAAGGTTAATAAAACATCCTTTTGAAAAGTGGGAAATGGATATATGAAGGTCGTCTACAATAACACATAACTCGGTTACTAAATGAGAGAACCTTATAAGGATGTGAAAATATAGACTTTGGGAATAAAAATAAGGTCTTAACAATGATGGGGTGTGTTAGAAAACATTTATCATGAGAATGTTATTGATCAAGAGAAACCCAATGACAACAAAACTGTAAAACAATAAGGGATTAACAATACCATAAATTCATCATTGTTATAGGTAATAGCATAATATTTTTACTTCAAGATCCATTTATAAGAGTTGAGGAATTTCATTACTATCTATAAAGGAACATAAGAAAATATACTTATAATAGTTTCTTCAAAAACATAAAAAAATCATCATTTGGTTGTTTTTTCAATCATTTTTCACCTTTATCTCATATTTTACTCCAAATTATGAGAATCTGTGAAGGATATTTTTTATTCCTAAATAATAAAACTTTAACAGATCATTGAATATATACAAGGATGAAAAGATAATCTAGCTGTATTTATTGAATCTATAATGTTTAGAACATGTTGATATAATAATCAACATGAATAAACCTTCAAATAATGAAATAATAAATTTAACGCCAAAATTTCCACAACAACACCAATGGTGAATTTTAGATCATTCCATAAATAAATATCCCTATATCCTAAATAAGCATAAATTCCTCTACATTAAATATTTTTTTAACAGCAAACTCTATCACATACCATTCATCATGCATCCCTAAAAATGTAATATAATTCTTCCCAAATAACCCTCCATGTTATACCTTATTGTAACACAAACATCAACCTAATAAAAAACATCAAAAAAATCATTAATTACCTAAAAAGATCATCACTTAAAACTCAAAATTGGGTTTTATTACTTTTAAATTATGATAAAAAATAAACTTATAAACCCTATATAATATCCATAACTATTAAGTTAACCAAATGTGAAAACATATAAATCCCAAATGTTATCTAAACCCCGTTCGGATACCAAATCTAATGGCACATTCCTTAATCGACTTTTTATTTTGAGTTTAACTACAATGTTTTCACATTTTAACAATCCGTTGATATTTTAGGTTTAGAGATTTAGATAATTAGTAGTACATTTTCATTTCATGGGGACGAATACAAAAGTGTCTATTTTTATCATAAAAATACCATTGTTTAGTTTTCATGCGTCTTTCTTTTATTAAAAAATTACATAATTCAACACCAAATTACATTATTTTTAACTGGGCTTCATATTGTTTCTTACTCATTTTTAGTCCCTATGAAATACATTTGAAAATGTGAAATGAGAAAAAAATCAAACTAAGGGATGTAATTTTTTTAATGAATATCATTAGTCCAGGGAAAATAATGAAAACCATAAAATGTTTAACATTTTCAAATTATTTTTTTAGATTATAGATGAAATCGTATCCTCATAAAAATTAACTTTTTTCGCATGGATAACCATTAAAACATGTATCAATAAAATTGAAACCTTATAGGAGTCTAAGAGCTTCATATTCATAACAAATGTTCATTCATGTTGGAAATAACTAGAGCTTATTAAATACTACAGAGAAATAACATAAGTTTACTCTATAATTACTTCCATTGAATAAAAGAACCATTTCCCATTTAATTGTAGAGCTATATTGGGATCACTGACCATATGAGTTTGATCTGGATAACCCTCCATATAACTATATCTGGATCAAGAATCTTCATCTATAATTCTCATGTGTCATATCATTAAAAATAAATATTTATTTTCTCAAATATTAATTATAAATCCATTTATAAACTCATTTTAACCCATATTCTAAATCATTTTGAAATTTTTATATTAAAGGTCAATAACCCTTTCTTTTGAGAACTCTTAAAAATAATAAATAACTAAAATATTGTGAAAATGTGATTATTTTAATATAACCCTTAAATAGGGTAATGTAATCCTTAAATTAATGATGTTTTAACGGGGTGGTAAATTCGGATCATATCATAAAATTTAAAATAATGATCCTTTGCACACATTTGGTAAATGTTTCTCCTTTAAAAAATGAGAAAAATATTCATTATTTTAACTTCTAATGAAATTAATAATCAGTATAAAAAATAATTTACAATAATTTATGATTAAATTATATCTTACATAGAACACCAGGTAAATAAAACATTTACATAATAGAAATGTGTCATAAAGGAAATTTTAAAATATATAAAATCACTAGTTATAGAAAATCCATTACGACTTCATAGCATTTAAACCAATAAATTAATGGAATGAACATTGAATGGAATTGAAAGAAAATAAATTTTTAAATAATAATTTTTAAATACATCGATAAGTTAGTTAATACACTACTCAATAGAAATCATAGATTAAGTATCAAAGAAAGGTAATTAAGACTAGAAATCCCCATAGTTAAATATCATCTAGCCCCATCCTCAATTTATTCAGGAATATGAACATTATATTAGTTATTTACTTTATTAGGAAATTTTTTATTATTCATTACATTAATATAATTTCTTTAATTTAATATATGACCATGTTTTATATAGTTTCATAATTAATTAATCGTATATCAAATGTTTTTAGAATGTTCAGTTCATAATCCCAAAACAACATCAGTAGGATAATCATTATCAATGAATTCAATGTTTTAACATATCATAAACCATAATCATGCCATCTTAATCCTTTTTAAAAAAAAATTTATAACCATCCAGGAATATTTAACATGAAGTACTAATCACATCATGTCACGAACCATCTTAGAGGGGCATGTGTCATGACTTCCCCAAGCCCACCTCTGATAGGCCAGGGGCTGGTCACTAGCACCGAGTATGCATATTCTATATATGGGATGAATTTTTCTTAGTACATGTACACGCACACAAATCTCCAAGCCCAAAATGATGAAATGTAAAAACCCATATTTAAATAATGATTCATACCATTATGATATCAACAACAGAGTATGATAGTAGGAAAACTAGGAAATAAATAGGGTCGGAATAAAAAATCACCAATAGTACAGTCTTCCAAAGTGAATGCACAAGTTCATAAAACTCATCGGCATAAAAACATACATGAAGGGTTGGTTTAGGATAGCATTCTGAAGCCATAAGATCACATCTCACATGTCTGATCACTCTAATAACCACCTGGTCTTGGTCAACATATGACTTCGTCAAAGCGTCGATCATTTTCACAAGGCACAACATGTGTGGGAAAAGCGCGATCAAGGGTGAGTAAAATATTACTCAGTAATAATATTTGGAACCACAATGGTTATAGAACTAATAAATACAAAAATTACACCATAAATGATACTAATCGAGTACACCAAAAAGGAAACATATGAAGTTCAATCAATATGACCAGCTCACATGGGTATAAGTCTAAATAACGAAAGGAAGGATTTATAGTTGTAGTTAATAGATATCCTAGTCTCCATGACACTAGAAGTGTCGACGGTGCATAGAGCGTCGAGGGTTCATGGAGCATCAGTGACACACAGAACTCCAATGGTGCATGGAGCGTCGATGGCGCACAGATCATCAATATCACATAAAGCGTTGATGGCGCACAGAACGTCTATGGCACATAGGGCATTAGTGGCACCAAGAGTAAAAATGGCACACAATTCATCGATGTATAACAAAAAATCAGGGGAACATAGATAATTGGTGGAATAAGAAGCATCGATTGCACACAGAGAATTGGTGGTGCACAGAGTGTCAATGGGTAATATTACCACTAAGTCACGGAGTCACCAAGATTACATATTCATAGCTAGCCATAGGATTCCACTCATTTTGCGCTTGTTTTGGGAAAACATATAACTCAAAACAATATTTCTCATTCCCACATCCATAAAAACTATGTTAGATTATCTCAAAACGATCGCATCATAGAAAGGCTCCCAAATCCACAAACGTCTCATCAAACTAACTCACGGTTTGAAAGCTATATCTAAATTAGTAAAAAGGGTATTTTATTGTTTGTGTGTGAACAGATCTGGTCTGACCAACCTGACCAGGTTGGTCGGGGCCAGCCCAAACTAGGGTGGCCTATAGGGCCACCAGAGCGGCCCAGTTCTCCATCCCGAACCATGTCTTGCGGGATGGTTTTTCTCCACTAGACGTGGATCGCCCTGGAAGTCTCCCTGATCCATGTGGTCACCCAACGACATGGACAACCATCCCCCTGAGTCCACACATCCAGCCATTATGTTCAACATCACCGACCTCCATGCCTCTTACCCCACGGTCCCTATCACTGTCTACGGCATCCACAATAGTATGCTGATGCTCCAATATGATCCCTCTTGGACTGCAGATGCGTGACCCATTCGTATATAACCCTGCTAGAACCTGGGCTCCCTTCGTGCCACATGATGTCCTCACTTTTGGCCACCATTCTGGTGGCCCATGGTTCATCCTGCCCTCTCCCATAAGTTAATGTCTGCCGACTGTACTCCCATCACACCTCATTAATTCTATCATTGGTCAAAACATTCATCCCCAGACATTGTTCCATTGATTGTGGGTGAAGCGGTCAAGTGTTCACGTAAAGTATCAAAGGGGTAAGGGTGCATGAATAACATGATATATTTGGGGGAAAGAGTTTAATCACAAAAAAAAACCCAGAGAATGGACCTTATCCTTGTTCATGTCAGCCTTGACCCATTCATGTTAGCGATATCCCAAAAAAACAACAACAAATATATCACATAGATTTATTCCCCTTTTTAAACCAATAATAAATATCCCTCCTACAAAAACGATCAAACCATTAATCAACATGTTTCTGGGTTTGTCAGAATTCATCATTTGATTCTGAGAAGGGGAAAGTAAATCTCAATGTGATTAATATCCTACCTCAAGGTTTGGTCAATTTTTAATGAAGAACGGAAGTCTTTGTTGTCATTGATCCTTGATAGGCAACCGTTAATCGATCGGTCGTACTCCGATCAGATTTTTTATCTTTGTTTTCCAGATCACCGGGAGGGCCTTCTTCTCTCTACCTCAAGGAAAATCCATGGTTATGTTGATAACCCAATATTTTTTACAAAGGATTTTAATCAAAAGTAACCAACACAACGTCAAATAAAATATTTTTTTGAAAATATTTTAATGATGGTTACGTCCAATTTCTAACGTTCACAATCAACCGGTGTTGGTTAATGTTAGGCTTTTCCTAAAGAAAACACCCATTTACGAACTCAATAGTGATCTTGAATTTCCAGTCTTAGTTTTCGTTTAATAGTTATTAGGATTTTATAAATAAAATAATTTTATTTAATTGTTTTATTTACGGTTACGACCTTTGGGGGTTTTCCACTAATGACCTACACCGAGTAAATTTAAGTCGCTCCTAGGGTTTAGCCACACCTCTATGATCAATATTTCCCTCAAATTACTGATTTGAACACCAGTTCAAATGTTATTCTTATTTTAAATAAAACTCGCCTCATTATTTATTAAAAACATAACATTTTTTACTATATCAATCATAGAACATTGGGCCTCGGAATCTCACCCTACATTATCACATAGCCTTGTAAATTTTCCAATTAGTTTATAAAAATAAAACCAATGATAATTGGAGCCATTACATTCACACACCTTAGGGATTTGCATCCAAAAAATCCAAAATATTGTCTATTAAAAAAGATTAGGGTACTTAGAATGAATCTGAACCTCCCACAACTAAGTCTCTCTTAGATTTTCTAATGATTTCATTGAACATGCACTAGAGTAATTGACCATCCATGAAAGATCCACTCTTGTTGATCCTTGATCTCCCTCGGGTACTCTGCATAATTCTTCCCAATATCTATGTCCAACTCTCCCTAGTCAATGACGTGAGATGGATCATGCACATACCTCCACAGTTTCAAAACATGGAAGACATCATGAAACCTATGAAACTATGGGGGTAGATCAAGGTAGTATTCCACCTCATCAACTCTACTAAAAATATGAAAAGTGCCAATGTATCTCAGAGATATCTTGCCTCCACAAACAGGTGTCTCTAATCCTCATCGAGGTGACACCCGAAGAAACACATGGTATCCTTCCTCAAACTCCAGAGGCCTCCTTCTCTATTCATCATACAATTTCAGTCAGCTCTATAAATTTCTCACATCCTCCTAAAAGATATGCACCTTCTCAATGGTAGAACGTACCAAATTTTCTCCCATGAGTGTTGACTCTCCTATGTGTGTGTATAACTATGTTGACCTTAATTATTGCATGTACAAGGCCTAAAATGTTTCCATAACAATGGTGGAGTGATATGTTTTGTTGTTATAATATTCCACAAGTGGTAGGTGATTCCTCCAACTTCAGAAAAAGTCTATGATGAAAGCATGTAACATATACTCAAGAACCCGGATGGTCCTCTCTGTCTAGAAATCCCTATGGGGATGAAACGTTGTGCTCAAGAACAGATGAGTCCCAAAGGCCTCCAATAATCCCTTCCAAAACAGGGATGTGAAATGAGCATCATGATTTGAAAAAATCGTTGATGGTGCTTTGTGGAGTCGAACTATCTCTTGCACATTGAGGCTTCCTATTCTCTCTCTTGAACTCTGCTCATAGATCAGTAAGAAGTGGGACAACATGTTGAGTTAGTAAACGATCACCCAAATGGTATCATGTCCCTGGGACATCCCATGAAAACCCATCATGATGTCCATCGATATCCCATCCCACTTCTTCTCGAGTACCTCTAGAGGTCGATTACAACCCATTAGAACCAAGTGTCGAGCCTTCACTTGCTAGAATGTGAGTCATATAGAAAAAATCTCAGCCACATTCCTCTTAATCTTAGTCCACAATAACTGACGTCAGAGGTCCTGATACATCATTTCCACTCTAGGGTGTACCACTAAATGGAAAGTGTGGTACTCTCTCAAGACCTCCTCCTACTACGTTATTGGTAATAATATGCATCCTCTTAAGAGAATTACATGCTCCCCACCTATCTAATATCCATCAAGGGCATGCCCTATGAACATCTAAGAACATAAATTCTCACAATCGGTGTCTCTGAGATGTGCCTCCCTGACATGCTGTTAGAGTAGAGGGGTGACAACCATTGATTGGAGGTAAGATGCTCCATCGCCATCCATAAAGGATATATGTTACGCGGCCAACTGCTCTGATGCCTCACATAGAAATAGAAAGTTGGATCTCCTACTTAGAGAATCTACCACCACGTTCCCCTCCACAGGATTATTTACAGTCTCAAAGTTATAGTCATGTAGGAACTATTTACATCATCTCTATCTCATGATAAGATCTTTCTGAGAGAAGATATCCTTGAGACTCTTGTGGTTAGATTAGACAGTAAACTACTCTCCCATAAGGTAGTGCTGCCATGTCTTCAATGAGAATAATAGTGCTGCAAGCTTAGGGTCATGGGTCGCATAATTCTATTCATGCTACCTCAACTAGAACGAACCATAATAAATCATCACTTTCCCCTGCATCTGGGAATAACCAAAATCAATCCATGATGCATCATAGAACACCACGTACTCAACACCCTCCTCATATAATCTAAATATAGGGGTTATTGACAGTCTCAGCCTTATCTCCTGAAATCACTACTGTCACTTCTCTATCAATATGAAAGTCTACCAATTACATGTTAAAGCTGTCAGGGGTGATGCTACTCTGGAGAATTCGAGTACAAACATTTGATAGTATATAGGGAAGCCTAAGAAACTCTACAACTTAGTAACACTCATAGGTGTATTCCATGAAAGAACCACTTCAATAATCACCGGATCTACTACAAGTCTAGCCTCTAAAATGTTGTGTCCTACAATGGGACCTCTTGAATCAAGAACTGACACTTTGAGAGCTTGAAAAAAATATTGGGCTCTTGGAGTGCGTCCAACGCCATCGTCAAGTGAATCGCATGCTCCTCCTCAGATGCTGAGTACACCAGGATTTCGTCAATGAAGACGATGATGAACTGGTCTATGTAAGGCTATGCGATCCTATTCATGAGTCCTATGAACACTGATGGGGAGTTCATCCTGCCAACCAAAATCACTAGGTATTTTTAGTGGTTGTAATGACATTTAAAATCCATCATTGGGATTTCCTTATCCTGTACTCGAAGCAGATGATAGCCAAATCTGATGTCTATCTTTTCGAACAATCTCTCTCCCTCCAGCTAATTGGAGAAGTCAAAAATCTTTAGTAGTGGATAATTTTTGTTTTCCTGAGCAATTGGTCCAATCACTTGAGGTCCAAAAATATTCTCAAGCTCTCGTATGCCTTCTTGGAAAACAAAACTTCGGTCATCCAAGGTCAAATATTGGATCTCAGAAAGCCCTTTCTCTGCAAGTCCTCTTGTTGTACCTTCAACTCACAGGACACTGCAAGAGCCAACTGATTTGTAGTTGTAGATATTGATGTCGTCCCAAGATAGAGAAATAAATAATTCAACCTACCTATGAGGTGGTAATCTGGGGAAATCATCCATAAATACGTCCTCATACTCCCTATCCACTATAGGAAACTATGAACTCATCTCATCCAATATGTTGAGGATTAGGATATCCAACTTAAGTGTGATTTGCTACACAATCCCATGTGCGATTCCATACAACACTGCATGCATTTACTTTTCACTGATAAAAGAAACCCAAGTCCCATCTTCGTGGACACACTGTAATGACCCAGACATTCATTAATAAAAATTCCTCTTGATCTAATTAAATGTATTATTATGGTTATATAAAATGTGAACTTCATTTGTTTTATGTTTCTGAATTTTAAAATACTGTTAAGAATAGTGATTATTCATAATATTGTTGTTGAACAGTGATCACATGATTAGTATAATTATAGGGCTTTAAAAAATCCAATTTACTCAGACAAAGGAAGCGATGGCCTCATCCAGTAGACATTACCCGTACGAAGCCTATTTGTTGGATCTCAGAAAGGAGGTGTAATCATTGTTATTCACACTTGACCAAGCCCATGTTGATCTTGGACACATTAAGCTTGAATGGAAATGACTATGGGAGAAGTGGTGGTTAATATATATTACCACATGAGCAATGTTATCTGAGCCACCCCAAGAGTCTATCACCATTGCACACCTTACCCTTCGGTCTTATGCGAGTGTTATAAGAGGTTATTTAACAACACCATAACACTATGACTATGTACATTATTTTTTTATAAATAATGTGTATTAATTTTATTATTGTTACTTTGGAAATAGTTTTTAAAGCACAAATAGTATTTTTTTAGTTAATATTCAACTAAGAAATCTATTTTTATGAATCAATGAATTTCTAAATTAAATAATATTTTAATAAAATATTATTAATGAATTACTTTTTATTAAATATAAATTATTTTACAATTTATTATGTATAGAATTGTAATATTTATTAAGGTTTGAAAGCTGTTTTTGTTAAAACCCATGAATTTCTGATAAAAGTCGATTTTTATTTAAATGTAAAAATTCACATATTTAAAAAATATATTTAGATAAAATGAATATTTTTTTGGAATTAGGACATCGAAATTACCTAATGGTGGATTTTTTATAATTTTCATAGATAGTAGAATGTTTGGGTAAAAATTAAAATATGTTTAAATATATAATGTGTTTTATGACATCATAATGGCCCAATAGTGATGTAAAAAAAATACAATAAAAAATATGTTCGGAAAATATATGTTTTACCGTAAATATAATGTGACTTTAGATTTTTTATTGATTTATTTTAATAAACTTTAGTGGACCCTCCAAGACTTATAAAACATTTTGTCTTTTAAAGTTGTTTTCCTTAAGAGTGTGACTCACCTCCACATAAGAAACCCTATTATTTTAAGATGTTCGGCCATTGTAATCATAAAATATTATACCCCACTCCCCTTTGGCAAAAACCATGGGAAAACCCACATGCTAGTTTGTGTTTTTGATTAGTTTAATGTGAGGTGTCCCAAACATAAAAAATAAATAACATTCTCTCCTTTCCAATATAAACCCACCCATAATCCCACTTCATCTTCACTCGAAGCCTTTGAAGTACATCCAACCTCTTACCTCCCCTCTCTATAATCCTTCAAAGGCACCCCAAGTTCCCAAGATTCCTCTCTCAAGCCTCTCCCAAGCCATTGGAATCACACTTTAATGTAATGGATTTCTTCCCTTCTCATTTTTGTCAAAAAAAATAAGTTGTTATGCCATTTTGTTTTCAATTAAAAATATTGGGGTATGATTTCAAACATCCCCCATACTTCCCTCTTTATGTTTGGATGATGAGAGACCCCTTTCTCTCTCATTAATGCCTCCCATGCACACATGTTACCATGCCGAAATTCCGTGTGGTATTTCTCTCTCATCTTTTACATCCAAGTAATTTTTTTGTATTATGAATCTAAATTCCATTATGTTTATTGGGACATATATTTATATAAACCCCTTAATATCCATATCATGTAAATATTATGGGACGACCATTTATCTCCCATCAACCACTTTTATATGTGTTCTTATTTCACATCGTTTTGTTGCCGAAATTACACTATGATTTTTTCAGCCAATATCATTGTATAGTAAATACCATGCCCATATCTCTATCAATGGTATTCGCATTTATGCACATCTACTTATTTTTTAAACAGTTTCATGTATGAATTCCACAATCCTTTATTGTGTAATAAATGATTATGTTTATTGAATCCATGTTTGATAATCAATGTTGAACACTAATTCATGAAATGAAATGATTAAGAAGGGTACGCCCTGATAGCTCTCCAATGCATTGGGTAAAGTATAGTATCATGATACTTCATGTGAATGAGTGTTCAACCATGCTAATTCAAGTGCAATGAGGGTCAACACGTGCTTCATGTTCAATGAGGGTTTACTCATGCTCCATGTGCAATGAGCCTTGGCTCATGCAATTCCATATTAAGTGTTGTTGCCACATTTCCATGTAATGATTATCATGCTCTATCATGCCTTTATGTTCATGTTTCTCTTGTGCTCCATTGATATGACTATTTCCAAACATGTATTTTAATATTCTTATTATTCTTTTTTTACTCGCTTACAGACCTTTATAGCTTACTCTTTTCTTATGCAGATCCTCTGGTTATCCAATGCAATGATAAGTATGAGGGAATGTATTGGTCATGTAAAGTAAGTTTTCAATATGATGTTGTGTTCTATGTTTTAAGTTTTTATGTAATGTTCCTAATCCACAAAGACACTAGAACTATCAATATTTTATGTTGTATCAAGTGAATGTTTTATTTAAAAAATCATGTTTAAATATGAAATAAAGAGTAGGGTTGTTATAGTTTGTATTAGAGGATAGGTTTAGTTATTTTTGGGATTAATATTAGAAAACCTAAGTGAAATCCTTAGGGATAAGACTTAGTATAGTAAAAGCATCCCTAAGTTTTGTTGAGTATTTAGTACGTGGTTTTTCAAGAAAATGCATCCATGTCTGGATACGAGCAGGTAGAGGAGGCACTGGCAAAGATGTACCTAGGGGTGAAAACCCCGAGAAGGAGTTATGGGATTAACCCAGGGTATCCTAGTACCAGAAAACGGGCCTTGCTACACTCTTGGTTACAACACTCCCAGGGGATATACATTGGTAAATTCACAAACATAGTATGAACCATTATTAAGGGAATAAAAAAATTCCTCTACGAATATATGTTAGAAAGTATATCATGGTTAACATACATTGAATCCAATAGATTCAATAGTTAAGGAAATAAAATCTTTTTAAACGTCATCTATTTTTTTATTACCCTTTATGTGTTACCCCTAACTTTTCTTTTATTCCTGCCAATGGCTTGTAATATGAGGACTCATGCTAAAAACTGATGTGAAGACCAGTGTGAGGACTATTCTAATGAGATGCTCAATCTTATAGGAGTGGAAATCGCAAACTTTGTCATGATATTATCTTAGTTAAATCAATCATTGAATAGAAACATGGGTCTAGAAGAACGTTCAACCTTCCCTCCCTAGTGAAAGAACAAATCTCCATAGAGAGATTCATGAGACAAAGGCCTCCTACTTTTAATGGATCATTCAATCCAACAATTTCCAAAAAATGGATCAACTCCATTGAAAAGATCTTCTCCATCCTTCAATGTTATGGACAAGAGAAGGTTCTTCTGGCTGCTTATTGTATGGAGGGTGAAGCCGATCAACGGTGTACATTTATCAAAATTACGAAGCTTGAAGAGGAGATCGAGGTGTTGGAATTTATGGATTCCCCAAAGATGTTTTTTGATAAATGTTTTACATGCACCATCTGGCATAAGATGGAAAAGGACTGCCTTTCCTTCAAAAAAAAATATGATGAATCTATTAGAGCGTATGAGGAAAACTTCTCAAGGCTTGCACGATACTCTTTCGGCTTGGTCATTACCCCTGAATGCAAGGTTGACTGCTTCTTTAGTGGGATGAAACCTAGCCTACAAAAAGCCTTGGAGATCTTCAACTTCGACAACTATGAGTAAATTGTCTGATGTGCACTCATGGTTGAAATGGAGATCAGCGAACCTTAGGGGTATCATGGGGATATGAATAATAAGGTGGACTTCAATTCTGGTGGTTTGATGGATAAATCCAAAAATTATAAGAAAATCCATCACCCCACATGCCAAAGGTGTGGAAAGAAGCTCCCAAGAAATTTCTTAAAGGGGATGAGGAAATGCTTTAGGTTTAGAAGAGAAGGTAACCTAGCCATTAATTTCCAAAAAAAAACATGCGGCTGCGAGAGAGGAGAGAAACCCTCCATTCGAATATCAACACATTGTTCATTACTTCAACTACAAAGAACTAGGGAATCTTTCAAATCATTTCCCTAATACAAGGGTTTTTGGAGGCAACCAACAACCTCCAAGGTAGTAACGGTGAGTTTCTTCCATCACTACTCCCGATGTAAACCCCGACAATGAAGTTGGGACATGTACTCTAGTAATTCATTAAAGAATAGAAAAAGTTATTTTTGATTCCGGTTGTATGAATTCTTTCATATCCCGAAATTTTAGTAGAACAATCCCAACACCACCACAAATCATAAAAGTAATGATGTCGGTGAGTATGATAAATGGGTAAATCATTGAATCCCATGAATATAACTCCTCCCCTGTCATAATTTGTGTGTTGAACTTCCCAGAAAACCTCGTCATACTCCCTCTGATAGAATTTGATGCAATTCATGACATGTATTTTCTTCCCTTATATAGAGCCAATAAAAATTGTCATGAGAGGGAAAACACACTCCATGTGGAGAAGCGGCCCATGATTCTGTACAAGTGCAAGGAGGAAGATGAATCTTCTTTAGCTCCATAATCTAATGAATGGATATTAATTCCCTATGAGCATGTGTATCTGGCTTAGATGATTGTGTCTAAGGAAGAATCCATCCTTGAAGACATACCTATTGTGAGGGAATTCACTGAAGTGTTTCATGAAGAATTGTATGGTCTTCCTCCTAAAAGAGATGTTGAATTATCAATTTATCTTATAACTCGGGAGTTTCCAGTATCCAAGACTCTTTATAGAATTTTTTTTTCGAGCTTGACGAGATGAAGAAACATATACACGAGAATCTGGATAAAGGGTTTATACACCCAAGTGATTCACCATGGGTTGTACCAGTCCTCTTCTTTAAGAAGATGGATGGATCAATGTGCCATTGCATTGATTATTGTGTGCTTAACAAATCACGATAAAAAACAAGTATACCCTCCCAGGAATTGATGAATTTTTTGATCAACTCCGTGGAGCACAATGCTTATCCAAGGAAGATTTTTAGTTGGGATATTATCAAGTAAGGTTGAGGAAGAAATATATCCCCAACACTATTTTTCGTACAAGATACATGCACTATTAATCCATATTAATTCCTTTCAGACTCATAAATGGTTTATCAATCTTCCATGGAATTAATGAATATAGTATTTAGAGATTACCTCGACAAATATGTGGTAGTCTTTATAGATGATATTATAAAATACTCCAAAACAAAGAAGGATCATGAGGATCCTCTAAGAACTATACTAGAGAACTTGCGAAAGGAGAAGTTCTTTGCAAAGTATAGAAAGTGTGACTTTTGGTTGAAGGAGGTCTCATTCTTGGGCCATATCTTCACAAACAATGGGATATCTGTGGATCCCTCCAAGATAGATGTAATAGAGTTATGGATAATGTAACAACTCGATGTTTTTAATAATATTTATTTCCTAAATTTGTGTGCTATTTCATTTTCTACTCCAAAAAAATATATCCATTAATTAATGAAGTGATAGTGTTGGGTTTCCTTAGTTATATGACCATTGGTCAATATGATCCTTGGAAAATAAACTCTTCACATTATAATTTTTGTTTATAAATACAAGTGATCATGGTTAATTAATACAGAAAGAAGATTCAATGGCCTCATCCATTAGACTCGGGCCGTATGAAGCGTATCTCTCAGTGCTTGGGAGGGAGGTAGAATCTCTGGGATTTTCTCTAGATCAAGCATAATATAAGCTTCAACATGTGAAGCTTGAACGAAATAGCCTAAGGGAGAAGTTTGAATTAATAAAACTCACCACTCGGGCAATGTTTTCTGAGCCGCCCCAACATTCTATCCCATAGCACACTTTAAACATAGGTCATATGCAGGTGTTATAAGCGGATATGTAACGAGTTCATAGTTGTGTTGGGTAATCCTTTTATATAAATTTTTTTTATTTATTATTATGTTAAATTTTTGAATTTCAAATGTATGGATAAATGTATGATGATGTTCCATACTATTGATGAATTTTGGAAAAATGGGTATTTTAAAATATTTTTGTAAACATTAAATAATTAATAATGTGGAATGATTTTTCAGAAAATGGAATTCTACAACTGTGACCAGTTAGAAAATTAGAGTCTAATAAGATCAACATAATTTTCAGTGAATAGTAAAGTATGAAAAATAATATGCACTTATGAATAGTGATGAATAGTAAATTAGCCAAACAAATATAAATTTCACCCATGAATGTATAAACATAATTTAGACATCATAAAAGTGAAAAATGGTCATAATATAAGTATTGGTATTTATGTATGTCATAAATATTTTAATTAAAATTTTATAATAAATTTAACAATTTAGAATAAAAACGTATTTTCATAAAATGTAATCATAAAATTTAACTTTATTGTATTATGGTTATACAATAATTTTATGGGACCTTCATTGATTTCTCAAGGTATTACAAAATAAGTTATTGTTTTAGAGTTGTTTTTCTAATAAATAATGAATTTATTTAAAAATTAATTTAAAAATATATAGAAAATTGTTTTCATTAAATGGAGTTCATTATTGAATTCAGAGCATCGATATTAGGTTAGGGTAAAGTTTTGGGATTTTTCTGAAAAAGTTGATTTTTTAGTGAATAGTAAAAATACAGTTTTGAGTTTTGGGTGATTAATGACATCATTGATGATGTAATGATTATGTAATAAATATGTTAGACTTTTGAATGGTAAGATATGTTATGATATGTCCCAAGTGTCCAATACCATGGGTGAATACCTTGATAAATCCCATGGTTTTGTAAATACCACTGATGAGGTGTCCATTGGAAATTAATTAAATATTCCCTCACTTTTCCTATAAATACCATGCCACTCCTGCATTAATTTAATTCCAAAATCCTCCTCAACGACGATCTGGTTTTTCTACCTTCCAATGATTCCTCCCAATGTACCCTCAAACCCCCCAAGGTTCCAACCTTCGAGCTTTCAATGATACTCTTCAAGGTAAAGGAACCTTTCACCCTCCTCTTTTTAGTCATGATTTCCTTTATGTTATGTCTTATAGATTATATATTTTTATTTGGGGGTATGTTTTTATATATTTTTATTACTATAAATTTAATTTCAAAATTATTAGATACCCTTTCCTCTCACATCAATTTATTTTCTAAATTTTTTTAGCGACGTCGTTAGGCTTCCGAATTTTTCGTAAACGAAATAGCATCTTCTATTTTATTTCATGTTTTCTCTTAATGTGGTTTGTCAATAAAATATTCATACCATGATAATATTATGTACCCATATTTTATTATGAATTATTTATGAGTGGGCTACCCTTGTCCCCTCTCTTTTTAATGTTTTCTAAAATGATGATATGTAGTCGTTATGCGGCACAATTTTCGTCTCAAAATCTCCCTCTTTTTCTCAAAATATTATCTTGTATTATTTATGTGGATACCCAAATCTATTTTAATTTCTAAGGGAATTAACCAATACATAAAATTGATCTATGTTATTCTGGAATTGACATACATATAACCCTCACTCCATTTACATGGGTTATAAAGGACATAATTATCTTATTTTTAAGTACTATTTAAACGTCATGATTTTGACATGAAACCCCTTTCATTGATTCTATTTGGGTTATTTATGAAATGATTGATTATGATCTATGTGTATCACATGAAAATAAATAATATATTTAGTCTGATCACTGATAGTGCTCTAATGCATTGGGTATATAATATAATCTCTAGAGATGACAAGTTTCACGATACCTTGGTGAATAACCTTGGTAAATTCTTTATGACACCTCAGGGATGAACCATGGTGATATGTTCATGAATGTATAAATAAAATGTTGTAGCCACATATTCATTTTCTGATTCATGTTATTTTTTTATGATATGCCTCTTTTTCCGTTACTCATGTCTTATGGTTTTCATCATGTTCTTATTGATATCACAAGTAAACGGATTCCCTTGATTTCCTTACTGGGCCTTCTTCCCACCCTTTCCTTTGATGTATGTCTCCAGGTTATGAGATGAATAAATATTACTTAGGATGAACTCAAGATGAAGACTTAAAATTGTATTAGAATAATTTTTTATGTTGTCTTTATGTTTTATGTTCTGGATTTCCTAGACAGAAGACTTTAAAGATACTCTATTTGTAAAATGTAATGAATAGTTATGTAATATAAAGGCGGGATTCCATAGTAGGTATCAAAAGAAAGTTTAATATTTATGTAAATTATGCTATGAAAACATTAGAATTAATCCTATAGAAATGTTTAAATATATGAGAACTTCTGGGTATTTTGTTGAGAATTGAGTAAGTGGTTTATCAAGAAAATACCTCCCTATCTGGATATGAGCAGGTAGAGGTGGCTCTGGCACTGATTTACCGAGGAGTGAAAACTCTGACAAGGAGTTTCGGGCTTGACATGGTGAATCCTAGTACATGAAAATGGGAATTTCTACACAATTGGTTATGAAAATCCCAGTGAATATGTTTGGTTAATCATAATATTTTTATGAAACATTATGAAGGATTTATAGAGAAATGTAATTGTTTAACGCATGAAGTTTTAAGACATGAAATCCTTTATGGTTAAAAGATTTGTAAATAAAACAACTTTATCACTAAGGTTTTATTCTTTTATAAAATGATGGGAAATAATAGGAACCGTGAAAATGGTGACCACAATGGAAGATGCTCTGACGGCCCTCTGTTGAATGCCAGAATGGAAACATTCATGCGAATGATGAACCAACTGACTCATGTTATGGGAAATAACATGAATCATGCTGAGAGAATGATCTCACCATGAGGATAATAACTTTAGGTTGAATCTTTTATGCTTCAATGACCACCAACCATCAGTGGATATACCAACCCATTGATTTCTGAATAGTGGATCAGCTCTATAGGGAAGATATTTTCTTTGATTCGTTGTTCAAAGAAAGAGAAGGTCCCCCTTATCTATCTATCACTTAGAGGGAGAAGCTGATTAGTGGTGGGAACTGATTAAAAACATGAGGACGATAGTGGAGGTTGAAGCTATGGAGTGGGAAGAGTTCAGAGGGATCTTCTTCAGTAAGTATTTCTCTCAATCGATGAGAAAAAAAATGGAGAAGGTGTTTCTCGAGCCGATGCAGAAGGAGAATGAATCTGTGCGAAGTTAAGAGATGAACTTCACAAGGATTTCATGTCACACCTCTAGATTTGTCATGGATCCAAATGGTACTGTTGATATCTTCTTCGGTGGACTAAGACCTCATCTACTGAAGAATATAGCCAACTGAGATTATGGTATCTATAAAGAGATCGTGTGAAGTGTGGTGAAAGTCGAACTGGATTTTGGTGAGACGCAATGGTCTCATAAATATAATGATAAGAAAATATTGATGGAGACAAGATTATGGAGGAGCTTCAATCAGGGATGTGGAGGCAAGAAAGTGAAATTTTCTACATGTAATAAATGTTGTAAGAAGCATTCGAGGAACTGCCTGCTTGGGAGTGGGAAATTCTTTAAGTGTGGAAGTGATAGCCATATCAAACAGAATTGTTGTAGTGAGGTGAAGCCATAGCATCCCAACACTAAAAAAAGGGATGATGGTGTTGGCCCTACCTGATGTCCAATTCTATAAGTGTGGAAAACTTGGGCACTTTTCTTATCACTGTCCAAATCCATGTGCAGTGGAGGGGAATCACCATCAGCCTCATCATAGGCCAAGGGAGAAAGGTCTTGCTTTTTCAATCACTACAACTGAAGTTGAAGCGCTAAATTATGTTGTGTAAGGTACTATTGTTGTTCTGTCAAAGCTATAAAGTACTCTTTTTTAATTCTGGTTCTAGTAAATCCTTTATTTCCTCCATGTTTGCAAAGAATTTAGAATCAACCCCTGATTTCCTAAAAGTAGATTTATCAGTCAAGAATCCTTGTGGGATTATCCAATCATCGCCAGTCTTTAGAAACTCTTGTATTTACATTAGTGAGAACAATATTATCTCAAATCTAGTAGTCATTCCCATGCTGGAATTTGACATTATACTAGGGATGGACTAGCTCTCAATGTATATTTCTAATATCAAATTTAGAATCAATGAAATCTTATTAGCTTAATTGGAAAACCTACAGTTATCTTCCAAGGAGAGATATCTCAACCAGATCATTATCAAGAAGAACCCTTTATATCTTTCTTTATATATTTGATCGGTGAAGAAGAATAAGGAAATGAGAGTTTGAGGATAGAAAATATCCCCATCATCCATGAAAACGTTGACGTATTTCCTGAGGGGTTACCCAAACCTCCCCCAGAAAGATAGGTATAGTTCTCTATAGAACTCGTACCTGGGTCTCATCCGATATCTAAGACCCTCTATTGGAGGGAAAATTTTGAGCTATTAGAATTAAAGAAACAACTTCGTGATCTTTTCGAGAAGGGGTTTATCCGACTGAACATGTCTCCTTGGAGAGAATATGTTCTCTTTGTGAAGAAGAAGGATGGATCGATGTGGTAATGCATTGATTATTGAGAACTGAACGGGATCACAGTGAAGAACAAATACCCTCTTCCAGGAATTGATGACTTATTTGACCCATTTAGTAGGGCTCAGTTCTTCTCTAAGGCTGATCTTTTATACGGTTATAATCAATTGGGGGTAAAGAAAGAAGATATTCCAAAAAATGCCTTCTAATCAAGATATGGGTATTAATATAATTTAGAGACTATTAAGATAACTTAATTTTCTTGTGAATAGTAAAGTATGAATAGTAATATACCATTATGAATAGTAATGAATAGTAAATAAGCCAAAAAAATGAAACTTAACCCATGAATGTATTAATATAATTTAGACATCTTAAAAGTGAAAAAATGGTCATAATATATGTCTTGGTATTTTTGTATGTCATAAATATTTTAATTACAATTTTATAATTTATTTAATAATTTAAAATAAAAATTTATTTTCCAAAAATTTAATCATAAATTTTAACTTTATTGTCATATGGTTATACGACAATTTTATGGGGCCTTGGTTACTTTTTCAAGGTTTTACAAAATAAGTTATAGTTTTAGAGTTGTTTTTTTGAATTAATAATGATTTCATTTAAAAATTAAATTAAAAATTTATTTAAAATTATTTTCATAAAATGGAGTTCATTTTTGAATTTAGAACATAGATAATAGGTTATGGTAAATTATTGGGATTTTTTTGAAACAGTTGAATTTTCAGTGAGTAGTAAAAATACAGTTTTGAGTTTCAGGTGTTTAATGAAAACATTGATAATGTAATCACGATTTAATAAATCTGGTCTACTTGTGAATTGTAATATATGTAATGAGTTGTCCCAAGTGTCTAATACCATGGGAAAATACCATGGGAAAGCCAATACAACCGATGAGGTGTCCCTGAAAATTTATTAAATATTCCCTCACATTTCCTATCAATACCAACCCATTACCTCATAAATTTCATTAAAAAATCTTCTACAACGAATCTCTAGTCTTTCTACCTCCCAAGGAGTCCTCCCAAGGTTCCCTCATGCCCCTAGGGTCCGAACCTTCGAGCTTTCGAAGATACTCTTCAAGGTAAATGAAACTTTCACCCTCATTTTTTAGTCATGATTTTCTTTTATCTTATATTTTCTAGTTTTTGTATTAATATGTGGGGGTATGTTCTTATATATTCTTATTACAGTTCATTTCATGTATTAATTATGAGATACCATTTCCACTCTCATCATTTTATTTTCTGAATATTTTTAGCGATGTTGTTAGGCTGCCAAATGTTTTGTAAAAGGAATAGCATCTTCTCTTATCTTTCATGTTTTATTTTCATGTGTTATGTCATTAAAATATCCATACCATGATCTTATTATATACCCATAATGTATTATTAATTCTTTATGAGTGTTTCAACCTTTTCCACTCTCGTTTTAATGTATTCTAAAATGATTTTTATGTAGCTGTTATGCTGCAGAATTTTTGTCTCAAAATCTGTCTTTTCCTCAATAAATTCTCTAGTATTAATTATGTGGATACCCATATCAATTTTAATTTACAGGGGTATTCATGATTACATAAAATTGATCTATTATATTTTCAAATTGACATACATATAACCCTTACTCCCTTTTCATGGGTTATAAATGACATAATGATCTTATTTTTAAGTACTATTTAAACGTCATAATTTTGAGATGAAACCCATTTCTTTTATTATATTTGAGTTATCTATGAAATGTTTTATTATGATCTATGTGGATCACAAGAATATGATGAAACATTATGTTTTCACTTTGATAGCGCTCCAATTCATTAGGTAAATAATTTAATCTCTAGAGATGACAAGTTTTGCGATACCTTGTTGAATAACCTTGGAAATGTTTTATGATTCCTCCGGGATGAACTGTGGTGATATCTTCATGAATTTATAAATTAAATTTTGTAGCCTCTTATTCAAGTTTTTATTCATTTTTTTATTATGATATACCTATTTTTCCATTTCTCATGTCTTGTGGTTTTCATCATGTTCTTATTGATATCAAAAGTAAGCGGATTCCCTTGATTTCCTCATCGAGCCTTCTGCTCACCCTTTCCTTTGATGTATGTATCTAGGTTATAAGATGAAGCAATTTTACATATGATGAACTTATGATGAGGCCTTAAAAGTGGATTTGAAGAATTTTTTATGTTTTTTTCATGTTTTATGTTTCTGATTTCCAAGACACTAGACTTTATAGATCATCTATTTGTAAAATGTAATGAAAAGTTATGTAATATAATGGTGAGATTCCATCGCTGAGGCCATCATCGTTAATGGATATTTGTAGCTTCATGGGTTTAGATGGAAATTATCGATGATTTGTGAGAAATTTCTCCCAATTTTCCAACACACTTACCAAGAGATCTCAGAAGGGATTAATGTTTTCTTGGAGTGATGAATGCAAAGAAAGATTCAAGGAGTTGAAAAGGAGGCCTGTCACTACAGTCGTTCTCACAATACCCACAAGTGGAGAATTTTTTTGGTAATCAGTGATACTTTGAAGAAGGGCCTGGGTTTTATGTTGATGTGAAATGAAACATTTGTTACCTATGCTTCAAGGAAATTGAATGTTCATGAGGAGAATTATCCAACACATGATCTAGAGTTGGTTGTGGTGATCTTCACGTTAAAAATTTGGAAACATTATCTCTTTGGGGAGAAGTGTGAAATATATACAGACCTAAAAAGCCTCAAGTATATATTCATGCAGAAAGAGTTGAACATGTTCCATTAAATATGGTTTGAGCTGATCAAATACTATGACTTCTCAATCCATTACCACCTGGGGAATGCGAACAAGGTGATAGATTCTATATGTAGAAAAGACCCATCGATTCTATCATTGATGAGAATTGAAAAGAATCTATTCTTTTTAGATTTTATGAATATGGACATGAGAGTCATAAATAAGGGAACATCATCAATCCATTCACAAATTATTTCTCAACTATATCTATAGGAAAGATTAAGGGATGCTCAAAAGGCTGATGTGGGAATTTAGAAGAAAGTGGAAGCTATTAGAAAAGGGAAATCCTCAGAGTTCAATGTTAATGAAGAATTAATTGTTAGATTTGGGAAAAGACAATGTGTTCCATCGATTCCAGAGATGAAGAAGGAACTTTTGGAAGATTAACATAGTTCGAATTTCTCTATTCACCTAGGAAACACAAATAAGTATCGAGATCTCTTAGAGCATTATTATTGGGATAATATGAAAAAGGATATCGCAAAGTATACATGAATGTGTTTGGTGTGTCAGAAAGTGAAGGTAGAGAGGTAAAAATATAAGGGGATGATGAAAACACTTCCCATACTAGCATTGAAATGGGAGAGAATCACCATGGACTTTGTCATCAGACTTCCAAATACATCCAAAGGCAACAATGTAATTTGGGTTGTTGTGGATCGTCTTACAATGTCTGCATGCTTCATAGAAATTCAAGAGGATTTCTCCTTAGTTCAACTGGAATTGATATACATATGGGAAGTGGTAAGGCTTCATAGAGTACCACTATCTATTGTATTCGATCGAGATCCAAGATTCACCCCTAGGTTTTGGAATAGTTTTCTACATGATATAGATACTGAAATGAACTTGAATATGGCCTATCATCCTCAAACTGATGGTAAATCTGAGAAAACTGTTCATATAATGGAGGATATGTTAATTTCATGTTCTATGTACATCAAATGAGGGTAGAACCAACATCTTCCACTGGTTGAATTATCCTACAATAATAGTTTTCACTCGAGAATATGAATGGCACCTTATGAAGCCTTATATGGGAAGAGGTGCAGAACACCAACTTGTTGGGATAAAGTCAGTGACCGCAACTAGTTAGGACCAGTAATGGTCAAATAAGTGTTAGAGAAGGTAAAAACCATTCAGTAGTATATCAAGGAATCCCATAGTTGACAGAATAGTTATGCAGATAACCGTTGATGGGACCTTGAGTTTAAAGTTTTAGAAATGGTATTTCTATGCATATATATTTGGAAGAAGGTCATGAGGTTTTGAAAGAAAGGTAAGTTATTCCCTTGGTACATCGTCCCCTTAGATATTCTTGATCGTGTCTGGGCTATGGCCCATCGACTAGTAATTCCACCTAAAATGGTCAAAGTACATGATTTCTTTCATGTATCCCACTTAAGGAAGAACATACCAGACATTTCCCGTCTACTATCTTCAGAGGTAGTACAATTAGACGATGATCTTTCTAATGAGGAGCAACCAGTGAATATCATAGATTGTAGTGAAAAAGTTCTACGAAATAAGAAAATTCCCCTTGTCAACGTGTTGTGGAAAAACCAAAAGTCTGATGAAGCAACAGGGGGATCAGAGGAAGTTATGAAGAAAATTTACCCACATTTATTTTAGTGTGGGAAAATGAACTTTCGAGGGTGAAATTTCTTATGGGGGAAGATTGTAACAACCCAAAATTTCATTAATGAAAATTCCTCTAGATCTAATTAAATGTATTATTATGGTTATATTAAATGTGAACTTCATCGGTTTTATGTTTCTGGATTTTAAAATACTGTTAAGAATTTTTACCATTGCTAATATATTCATTGAACAGCAATCACATGATTAGTATAAATATAGGGCTTTAACAAATCCAATTTACTCAGACAAAGGAAGTTATGGCCTCATCTAGTAGACTTTTCCAATACAAAGCCCATTTGATGGAGCTTGGAAAGGAGGTGGCTTCACTGGGATTGTCTCTTGACCAAGCCCATGCCAAGCATGAACATGTTAGGCTTGGGAAAAACTGACTACAAGAGAAGTGGATGTTAATAGAGATTACAACATGAGAGATGTTATCCGAGACACCCCAAGAGTGTATCACCATTTCTCACCTTACCCTTTGGTCTTATCTAGGTGTTATAAGGGGTTATGTAACAAGACCCTAACACTATGACTATGTACATTAAATTTGTAAAAAAAATGTGCATTTTTTTATTATTGTTACTTTGTAAATAGTTTTTAAAGAAAAAATAATATTTTTTTGATAATATTCAACTAAGAAATCTATTTTGATAAATTAATAGATTTTTTAATTAAATAATATTTTAATAAAATATTATTAATAAAATATTTTTTATTAAATATAAATTATCGTACAATTTTTTATGAATACAATTGTAATTTTTATTAAGGATTAAAAGCTATTTTTGTCAAAAACCATGAATTTTCCATAAATGTCAATTTTTATATTAAGACAAAATTATTCACATATTTATAAAATTATTTAGATAAAATGAATATTATTTTTGGAATCATGACATTGAAATTATCCAATGGTGAATTTTTCAAAATTTTGTGAGTTAGTCAAATTTTTGGGTAAAAATTAAATACCGTTTAAATATATAATGTGGTTTATGACATCATAATGACCCAGTAGTGATGTAATAAAATAATAAAAACATTACATTCAGACAATATATGTTTTACCATTAAAATAACGTGATTTTAGATAATTTTATTTATTTTACAATGCTTTAGTGGACCCTCCAAGACTTATAAAACATTTTTTCTTTTTAAATTGTTTTCTATGAGAGAGTGACTCACCTCCACATAAAAAACCATATTATTTTAAGTAGATAGTACATTGGCCTCATAAAATATTCTTTTCCACTCCCCTTTGGAGAAAAACATTGGCAAAAACAATGGGCGGGTTTGTTGTTTTGATTAGTTTAATGTGAAGTGTCCCAAACATAAATAATGAATAATTCCGTCTATGTTCCTATATAAACCCACCCATGATCCCACTTCATCTTCACTCAAAGCCTTTTGAATTCGTCCAAACTCTTACCTTTTTCTCTCTGGAATCCTTCCAAGGTGCCCCAAGCTCCCAATAAGCCTCTCTCAAGCCACTCTCAAGCCTTTGGAAGCACACTTTCAAGTATGTGATTTCTTCCTTTCTCGTTTTTGTCCAATTTGTTTTATGTTTTTATGCCCTTTTATTTTCAATTAAAAATGTTTTGGTATAATTTATCACCTCCCTCATATTTTCCTATTTATTTTTGGATTAATGTTGACCCCTTTATCTCTCATTAATTCCTTCCATGTACACCTGTTACCATACCGAAATTCAGTGAGGGATTTCTCTCCCCTCTTTTACATCCAAGTAATTATTTTGAATTATGCATCTAAATTCCATTATGTTTATTGGTACAAGTATATATATGACCCCCTTAATGTCCATTTCATGTAATTATGATGAGACATGCCTTTTTATCTCATCAACCTTTTTTATGAGTTCTTATTTCACGCTGTTACGTTGTCGAAATTGCAGTACGATTTTCCAAGTCAATGTTTTTGTGTAGTGAATATCATGCCCATTTCTCTATAAAGGGTATTCACCTTTATATACATTTAATTATTGTTTGAAGAGTTTCATATATGAATTCCAACCTTCTTAATCAGGGAATAAATGAGTATTTTTAATGACTCCATGTTTTATGATCCATGTGGCACACTTATGCATGAAATGAAATGATTAGTAAGGGTGTGCTCTGATAGTGCTCCAATGCAATGGGTAAAGAATAGTATCATTATAAGTCATGTGAAATAAGTGTTGACTCATTATAATTCATGTGAAATGAGGGTTTACTCATGATTCATGTTCAATGAGGGTTTACTCATGCTCCATGTGCAATGATCCTTGGCTCATGCTAATTCCATGTTAAGTGTTGTTGCCACATTTCCATGTTATGATTATCATGATTTATCAGGCCTTTATGTTAATGTTTCTCATGTGCTCCATTGATATGCCTATTTCCTAACATGTATTGAAATCTTCATGTTATTCCTTGTTTACTCCCTTATTTGGCTTTATAGCTCACCCTTTTCTTATGCATGTCCTTAGGTTATCCCATCCAATGTAATGTACGAGGGAATGTAGTGGTCATGTAAAGGAGGTTTTCAATAAGATTTTGTGTTCTATGTTTTAAGTTGTTATGTAATTTTCCTAATCCCCATAGACACTAGACCTCTCAATATTCTATGTTTAATCAAGTGAAGGTTTTATGTAATAAACCATGTTTGAGTATCAAATAACGAGTAGGGTTGTTATAGACACTGCACTATGCCTTAGTGGCCCCTTGACCATCTCCTGATTAATCATATGATGGGTAGGAAAATCTCTAGCTAGATGTACCTAACCACTGTATGAGTGACACAACCTTTCCTTTGGGTGACTCGCTCTACCCTGGGATCCTCGCACCACTGACACCATTTTCTTGGGTCAATTATTGAACTATCAGATCAACTTGGATCCCTACGTTAGTTGTTGGCTACCTGTTACTGAAGATTCAGCTTCATGGAGCCCGGTGATATCTCTCACTAATAGTGTCTACTCCTCCATCAAGGTCTTTTCTAGTAGATATTTCTCGATTACCCCAATATATTTAGGGATTCTAAGGGATATCATGGATTCCCTGATAACCCAGAATAGCCCCTACTCGAAGGTCTGGTCCGTAAATAATGGGTACCTCACCGTATCCCTGGAGTATTAAGAAAGATCAGTAAATCTCAATACGTACTCTACTCCTATAAAACTACCCTGCTATAGACGTAGTAGCTCATGTATACGCATGGAGAGTAACATAACTGGAAATAAATCCTCCCTGAAAATATGCTTGATGTTTATCTATGTGAGGGTTGTCTCCACATGTGTCTAGATCACTAATCTCACCCATTTCCCTATTAATCCCTATAGAAGACTCACAGCTTATACTACCATCTAGTCAAGATGCATCCCCACTAGAAGGAATACAAGCGTAACCGCCTCCATCCAATCCCCAACTGCCTGGGGGTCTGGATCACTCTTGATCCTTGGAGTTCACTACCTCTAGAACTCATGCAATGCTGCCAACCTACTTTCATCCTCTACCAGTAGTTATGGTTGTAACTACTTCTCTTCAGGTCGTGGTATTGCTAGTATACCATCTTGGGGTGTTATCTGTAACACCCCAAGTTATTATGGACCAATATTTTCAAATAAATATAAATTTTCATTTGTATATTTCAATGAAATAAAACAAAAAATCCTTTCACATGTAACACCGAATAGGTGTACGTTACATGCTACACCAACTTGGAGTACATTACATGCAACACCAATTTGGCATATGATACACGCAACACTATGTTTCTACGAAACATCATTTTTGTAATATAATTATTTTAATGAGATAATTAAAACCTAGCCATTAAAAATACTCATATTAATAGTAATTTATAATTTTTAAATATTTTTTACAGTTTTTTATATAAATAAAATATATTGATAATGAAAGATATGATTTTTTGTAATGTCCATTTTATGATTAAAAAAATTGTTCTCTCAAATGAACCAGTTTAAATAATGAGAGTAATTTCATAAACATTTATAAATTGAATTTGATAAAATAAACTTAAATTTTTTTTATTTATAATATCAAAGCTATATTAGGGTGAATTTTTGGGGTTTTCTGAGAAAATTAGTTTTTGGATAAATAGTGAAAAAGACTTGGGTTTGATTAAAAAAAATTTTAATTCAATTTATTTATAAGGTCAATATATATTTTAATTTTATTTAAAATTTGAATTAGTTAATATTTTTATCATTTAATCCATTGATGGTCACTGGGACCATTTCCACATTTATATAGGACCTAAAGACTTATAAAAAATTGGATCATTTTTACAATAAAAACCTGTAGTGTCATCCTGATAACGAGATTAATTTTAAATAAATTAATTCCACATTTGTGATTAGAATTTGAAAAAATGGATTTAATTTTTGTAATCAAAAAAATTTATAATTTTTAATATGGCTAACATTGTTTTTCATAAAAAATATTAGTGAAGGTTATTAAAATTTATTACATCGGTTAAGAGAAAAATTAACATAATAATGTACTAAAACATAAATATAAGACCAAAAAACCTAGAAAAATGTCAAACACCCATTTAATTTATATTTTTTGTCCATAAAACTTCCATTATTATGTTTTTTTGGTTTGGTATATCTTTTTTAGGTAATAACATGCGCACACCGAAATTGTTTCAAAAAATTCCATGTGAGTCCTTTTCCTTCCATACAAAAGGACACCACCTCTACCCATTAATCACATATCTCAATACATTTATGTTTGGAAAATACCAACACAATAAATTTCAAAAAATTATAACTTATACCTTGAAGCCAACCATTAGTCATAAATCTACTCAAGTAAGCCATTTGGCACAAACCATATGGAGTTTCCCTATTTAGAGGTAACATCTTCTCTCAAGATCTTTTCTGTTATTTTCATTCTTCACCCACTACAATCACTTTATTACATTATTGTGTAAAAAAACCAATATAATAAATATACTTGGATTTTTTAATGAAAATATTTTTACCTAACCTTACAAACACCCCCATATATTGGATGTTGAACATACCATTTATGTTTATGACGAACTACTGCCTTACGAAACAATGAATGTTAATTTCTCCATTACCATGAATCAAGGTAGCCATTGTGACGGTCACAATATTTATATATGTAATATATAATAACTAGTATGTCTTCATTCTTTTGTATTCTTATTAAAATAAACTTATTTATACCTTCCATCTGGTGTTAATACGATAATCTCATTTGATGAAGTGTGGACTACCGCCCCCTCAAAGCGGTGTGATTCGTTCCCACAACACATGGAATGTATTAAGGTTGAGTTTAATGAAATTATATTGTGTATGTCGTATATTAATGCAACTAGAATAATGATATATATATGTATAGAAATATATATATATATATCCTTTACATACTCTATTTCAATACGACAATAAAAACTGAAAATAGTGTTCATGTTTATGTATGACTTATTATCTCCATGAAAGGTGTATTCCATTACATACATAATTATTATATAGATTGTTATAATATAAATAAAATGGATATAAATTATATTTATATCATGTTATACATTTTTTAATCATGATATAAGTATAAGGATTAATGATATAACAGATTAAGACACATGTGAAGAACAAATTAAATATTACCCAAAGTGAAACCGTAAAATAGGATCACTAAAAAGATGGTAATATAAGGGCGTAATAAAATAATATATGGTAATAGATATAATAATATATTTTCTAAATTATTTATAATAAACTTATATTTATTATACATTATTATAGTATGAGTATGGATAGAGTCAAGACACAAGGTAAGGGGATTTCATCTCATATTTAATTTCCATGTCATACATGTTATGTTTTCAAATATTTCCTTTTTTGTGGTGTATTTAATTACCTTGGTTATATTATATTTATCCTATACTTAAATTTATGGGTATTCACATGTCCATTTTATGTTCCTTCTTTCATGGGATTTAACTTTCAAAAGTTACCAAATCGATAAAATTGTTTTTCCTTAACTTGTCTTTTTTGTGACTCATGTTTGGTTATGAACTGAAATTATTTTTGAGGTGTATTTACTTCCATTTTATGTATAATTTCATTAATTTAATTATTTTAATGATATCTTAATCTTCATGTGGTTTTTTTTCTTACATGGAGATTATGATCCCAACTCACCAAGTTAAAAGTGTTTATTGAGACAATCTCATTACTTCTCGAGATGGTTTATATTTATGCTTCCATTGATGAAATATTATGATCCATATCTCAATAATATTCATGAGTTTTTTTATACATTATTTATTCAACATATATTCATTTTTAGTACCATTTTTCACTCCGTGGTACATATGATAATGCTTTTAGTAAAATCCGGTTATCTCTCTCATCGGTCGGAAATCTATTGTATTCAAAAACCATGTTTTCAAAAATGATTTCAAAACTTTTTTCAAAATATCCTTGAAGATAATTGTCAAGATAAATTGGATTTTTTTTAAAAATTATTTTTTTAACATCTTACATTATATGTTTTCAAAGCTATTTTCAAATAAAAAGGTATTCAAAAGTTTATAAGTAATAAAAAATTTCAATGAAGAGTGGATATTTCCCTCAAGAAGTTTTTTAAATGATCTTTCAAAATTATTTCCCAAATAAGATAACATACCATGGGGTTAATCATTACTTTATGGGGAATTATTTAATTTTTCTATTCATATTCTTTCTCAAAATGGATTTTGTTTTGATGGAATAATGTTATGAAATTTGTTTCACTTCTATGGGTTATATTCTTTTAAAACCCACTTATTTTCATGGGAAATGTTTATGATAAAATTATTATGAAACCAGTATCTGTTTATAGGTTATGATATGTTTACATGTTTACGATACCCATTTCATTTCATGGGTTATTAAATGTTTATTTAGGATCTCACGGCACATGTATGTATGATTTTATTTTGTGATGGGTGGAACCTATATATCCTTCCAAATATTTGGGTAAATATTTTTATCTCATGAGATGAACAGTACTAGAATGGGGGTTACTTGGTTTCAGTAATACATGGTTAGAATGAGGGCTACTCAGTTCAGTAATGTAGGGCCTAAACAAGGGTTTCTCGGTTTAGTAAAAGACTTTTTCCAATAATATGGTCTTGGAAATGATTATTTGGATACTATATAAATCATATTATATGATTAGGTGTTTGCAACAATTCAATGTCTTACTCTTATGTTATGATTTCATGGTTTATGTCCTTTACTTATATTTGATTCATCTCTTATTAACCGCTATGATTTATTCTATAATTCATGTATATGATCTTTGATATGCTGGGTATTATCTTCTATTTTCATGATCACATTCCCATATCATTATTACCATTTCTATGCATACATTTTTCCTTTATTTATCATTACTAAGCATTTGATCTCACCCCTTTTAATGGTTCCTTTCCAAGGTTGTGAAGATATGTATTATGTTTGATGTGTCTAAGAAGGGTGCTAGTCAAGAAGAACCTAGTGGAAGATAATGTTGCTCATTTAGGTACTAATGTTTATGTTTCCATGTTTCCATTGGCACAATAATAGTACGGTATTCTTGCATCTTTTTGTGTAATGATTATATATTTTTCAAAAATTATGTAATGTTAATGTTTGTAAAGTGAGGGTCTCTATTCTTGGTATCATATGAAATGTTTAGTTTGACTTTGGAAACATGGGTGAGAAAACCTTAGTGAGAACCCTAAGGACATGTATAACAATAAGTATAGTGATGAGTCAATGTATAGGAAAATGTCTTATAATTTTGCAAAAGGATAGAGTTAGTGGTTTCCTAGCAATACATCCCTATCTAGATACTACAAGTGGATGTGGCTATGTAATCGACATAGCTAGGGGTAACAAATCTGAAATGATGTTCTAATACATACATGGGGTAATCTAGTACATGAAAATGGGCCTTGATTCATACTTGGTTTGACACTCCTAGGGGATATTCTTTGGGAATTCACAAATCACTATGATGGATTTAAATATAGGTTGGCTATGAACAAAATTGTATAAACCTAATTTTCCAAAGATTAAGTATGGTGACATAATTTAGACATACTATAATTGAATTTTAATGATTATGTAGTTCCTTGTTATGATAAAAATTTCTTAATTTAATATTTGGGTTTTAGTCAATGGATACAACCCAAATGAACTGTATTAATGGTGATTACGACGGATAATGAAATCATGGTCGTCATGAGTAACTAAATGTTATGGGATCTAGAATGAAAAATCTTTCTGCTATTCTCGTCCATATTTATCAATCTATGAATCATGGTGGACTTTCAAATGAGAAAAGGAGGGAACAATATTCAATTTATTGTTTTATGAGGCAACATCCACCTTCTTTCAGAGGGTCTCCTAATACAATTTTTTAAAAAATGGAATAGTAACACTAAAAATATATTCTATGTTCATTAGTTTTTGGAGCATTAGAATGTCATTCTGGATGTTTATCGGTTAGAATGAGAACTAGATCAGTGGTGGACTCTAATCAAGAATATGAGGTAGCATAATGATATTGAATCAATGGTTTGGGAAAAGTTCAAGAACATGTATTTCAATATGTACTTTCTTATAATTCCTTGTACCAATATGGATAAAGTGTTCCTTGATTTAAAGAAAAGGTATGAGTAATCTATTGGTACCTACAAGAATAATTTCATGAGACTTTCAATGTACAGTTCAGGAATTATCATCTAACCTAAAAGTGTAGTTGATACGTTCTTCAATAGATGAAATATAGGTCTCATAATGGCTTTGTCCCTAAGTTACATTAGTATCTATGAAGATATTGTGTGTTGTGTAGTCAAGGTTGAAATATATGTTGGATTTATGTATCAATCTCATGGCTTTTACAAGAAGAAGAAGATGGAGTTTAAAGGGAACTATAAGTACCATGGATAAAAGAAGATGAACTTTCATTTATTCTTTATGTGTGGTAATAATCATATAGGAAATTTTCTTTGGGGGTTTAATAAATATTATATGTGTTGAAGGGATGGAAAATGGGAAATTTATTGTTGAAACGGTGGGAAAAAGTTTTATCAAAACGCTAGTGGAGAAAAACCTATAAAGATTGCACCTCCCGTGATTCAATGCTCGAGGTTTAAGGAGAATGGGAATTATGCTAACCACTACCCAACCCCAAGCGTTGGTGATGATTATCAACGTCAACAACCTATTAAGCCGATGGATAGAGCCAAATCTAATTCAATCTCAAAATTTTATTATTGGTGAAATAAAAAAGTGATGAAAGTTACACTTACCATCCACTCTACAATTACTAATGTCGTATTTGATTATGAATATACCCACTCTTTCATATCTAAATAATTTTATAAGGGTGTTAAGATTCCACCAAAACAATTAGAGGTGGAATTAGTAGTGAAAACCCTTAATGATACGATGATTTAATCTCATGTCTATGATTCCACTCTGGTAGAAGTTTGTGGTAATATAATCCTCTAAATATTGTCATTCATCCTTTGGTCAAATTTGATGTCATATAAGGCATGGATTGGATTTATCTAGATAAATCCAACATCACTTGTTATGTAAAGGAAGTTACTTATCATATTTCAAACCCTCATATGATCATCAATTTATGTGATGATAAGTATGAACTTTCTATAGAGATTACATCCAGTGTATGGGTCTTAATTCCCATTCAAAAGGATTGTTTGTCTAAAATGGTTAGGGAGAAGATTAACATTGATGATATTCCTATTGTTTGGGATTTTTCAGATGTCTATTCAGAAGATTTTCATAGTCTTCCACTAAAACATGAATTTTAGTTCTCAATAAAACTTATACCAACTTCTACACAAATTTCATTGACTCCTTATCGAATAAACCAGAATGAGTTTAATGAATTAACGTAAACATTCCAAGAAAACCCTGATAAGGGATTCATTCGTCCAAGTGTGTCACCTTGGCGTGTTTAGGTTTTTTTTAGTGAAAAAAATGGATCAATGTGACTCTGTATTGATTGTTAGGAGTTGAACAATATCAAAATCAAGAACAAGTCTCCTCTTCCATGTATTGATGACTTGTTTGATCAAATGCATGGATCTCAATACTATTCTAGGATTGACCTTCATTATGGATATCATCAACTGAGGGTCAAGAAGGTGGATATACCCATGAAGGGATTTTTTAAAAGGTACGGTCACAAAAAAATATATACTGATGCCTTTGGGTCTTACTAATTCCCCAGGTATATTCATGGATTTAATGAATATAGTCTTTAGATATTACCTAGAGCATTTAATTTTTGTCTTTATAAATGATATTATTATATATTCAAAGAGAGAGGAAAATCATGAAGATCACTTATGAATTGAACTGATGACCCTAAGGAAGGATAATTTTTATGAAACAATTACAAAGTGTGATTTTTTATGCAATAGGTTTCATTTTTTGGTTACATAAAATCAAGAGATAGTATAGCATTAGATCCATCAAAGACAGAGGCTACTGAAAACTGCCCTAGACCAACCACAATGAATGAGATCCATATCTTTTTTGGTTTAGATGGATATTATCAATGGTTTGTGGATAATTTCTCATGAAAATCTATTCCTATGTCCCGGTAAACATGGTGGCATATCAAGTTCTTCTAGATAGATGAATGTGTATAAAATTTCAAATAACTAAATAGAATTTTTGTTAGTTCACATGTTATTACACTGACCTGTAGTAGAGAAGGATTTGTAATATATAGTGATATATCCAAGAAGAGGGTAGGATGTGTTCATATGAAAAATAAAATGGTTATAGGCCAGGCCTCCCAACAGATGAAGATTCATTAGAAAAATTACCCAACTCATGATTTGGAGTTAGTAGTGGTAATTGTTTCATTGAAGATATCAAGGCATTATATTTATGGAGAAAAGTGTAATATATATACCAATCATAAAAGTATGAAATATATATTCACACATAAGGATTTGAACATGTTCTTAAGAAATTGGTTAAAGTTGATGAAGGGTTATGATTTCTCAATACACTACCACCCTGCGAAAGAGAAAAAGGTGGCTGATATATTGAGTTAAATATATCATGTTATCTTATCTATAATGAGGATAAAAAAAGATCCAATATTTTTTGATTTTCAAAGGATAGATCTAGAAATCATGAAGGAAGGTAAAAGTATTATCTATCTCAAATGAATGTTCATCTCTCTATCTATGTAAAGATTAATGAGGTGTAGAAGGAAGATGAAGAGATACAAATGATGTTCGGAATTGATTCTGAGTTTAACCTTGATCTTAATGGAATGATAAGGTTCAGGAACCTTGAATGTTTTCATTCCATGCCATATTTGAAGAATGAGGAATTAGAGGAAGCTCATAGTTCTTCATTCTCTATTCAGCCTGGATGTAATAAGATGTATCGGGATGTGATAGAATACTTCTGGTGGGATGACATGAAGAGAGATATCTCATATTTTTCATCTCATTGTTTGGTATTCCCTCAAGTTAAGGCAGAAATACAAAATCCTAAAGGGTTGTTTCATCCATTACCCATACTATAACGGAAAAGGGAGAACATCAATACGTATTTTTTCATTGGACTACCCAAAACCCTTAAAGGGTTTAACGTTATATGCATTGTAGTTTATCACCTTACAAAGTAATCACACTTCATTTCTCTCAGAGAATATTTATCTCTTGATCATAATTCCATGATATGCCTCAAAGAAGTGGTAAGGTTACATGGACTACCACGTTCCAATGGGTTAGATCGGGATCTGAGGTTTACCTCAATGTTTAGGAGAAGTCTTATGAAGGTAGTTAATATTGAATTGAGTTGCTGCATGGATTATCATCCTCAAACAAACGGTTAGTCTGAATGCAAAATTCAAACCCCTATAGGGCGGGTTGAGATCTTTTTGTCAAGATTTGAAAGGGGTTTGGGATCAACACCTTCCTCTAGTTGAGTTTTCTTTCAATAATAGCTTTCAATTGAGAATTAAGATGGAACCATATAAATTCCTATATTTGAATAGATTTAGGGCTCCAAAATGTTGGGATGATGATAGAGAATGAAAGTAATTGGGACATTAGATCGCTTAAGAAATGGTCAATAAGGTTAGAACAATTCAGCAATATATTAAGGAAGATCAAGGTCTATAGAAAATATATTCTCTTAACTTTAGGCATGATCTAGAGTTTGAATTTGGTGGAAATGTGCTTCTACTAATCACACCCTGGATGAAATTTATGAGATTCAAGAATAAAGGGAAACTATTCCCTAAGGATATCATCCCCATTGATATTCATGATCGTATAGGGACGTAGCCTATAGCTTGGAACTTAATCCAACTCTCTATCAATTCCATGATCTGTTCCATGTATCACTTTTGAGGAAGTACAGACCTAAACCATCACATGTACTGATCTCAGAGTTAATACCACTAGAGAATGTTCTTTCTTATGATGAGCATCATGTTGAAATTATAGACCAATCAGAGAATATTCTATGAAACAAGACCACTCATCTCGTCAAAGTTTTGTAAAGAAGTCACCAATTATAGGATTCTATGTGGGAACGTATAGATATGATGAAGTATAATTATCCTTAATATTTTTCCCCATGTGATGAATTTCGAGGGTGAAATTAATTTTATGGGGGGTAGAATTTAACACCCTTAGTTTTTTTGGACTTATGATTTTATAATTAATTTAAATTTTCATTTATATATTGTAACAAACTAAGTCAAATATTCCATTCACATACAACACTGACTTGGCATATGTTACATGAAACACCGACTTAGATTATGTTACACACAACACCAACTTTTGTGTACGATACACACAATAACAAGTTTCTACGAAACATCCATTTTTGTAATATAATTATTTAAATGAGAAAATTACAACATATCCTTTAAACATAGTAATATTAAATTTATTAACTACTTTTCAAATATTTTCTACAATTGTTTTATATAAACAAAACATATTGATAATGAATGATATCATTTTTTTGAAGTCCTTTTTGTGTTTAAAAACATTGTTTTCTCAAATGAGCCACTTTTAATAATGAATGTAATATTAGACACATATATAGTTTTTATTTGACAAAATAAACTTCATTTTTGAATTTTTAATGTCCAAATTATCTTAGGGTGAATTTTTGGGTTTATTTTGAGAAACTTCATTTTTTGATGAATAGTTAAAAATGTCGGGTTTTAATTCAAAACCGATTTTTAGTTCAATTTATTGATAAAAATAAAACATATTTTAATTTGATATAAAAGTTTAATTAGTTAATATTTTTACCTTTAGTCCAAATTTTGGTAACTATAACCATTCCGAAATTTAAATTGGACTTAAATACTTAACAATCTTTTGATCCTTTTACAATAAAAACCTATAGTGTCGTCCCAACAACGATATTAATTTTAAATCCATTTCTGAAACTTATGTGATTTTAAATTGGGAAAATAGATTACATATTTTTAATTAGAATAATTTTTCAATTTCTAATAAGTTATAATTTGTTTTATAAAAAATATTGAATGTGATTAAAATTAATTACATAGTTTAAGAGAAAAATAGGTTAATAAAGTATTAAACCTTAAATATAGGACGAAAAAAGACCTATAAACACGTCCAACACCCATTTTATGTCATTATTTTTTCCATAAACCTTCCATTATTGAGTTGTTTTGGTTTTTTATAACTTTTTTTAGGAACGAACATGTGCACACCTGAATTTTTTCTAAAAAATTCATATGAGTCCTTTTCATTTCCAATAAAAGGCCACCACATCAACCCATTACCCATACCTCTTAAAACATTTCTGTTCATCCAATATATGACCAATAAAATTACAAAAAATAATTCCTTCTACCATGAATCCTCCCTTTTTCCAGAAAGCTCCCCAAAGAATCATTTTGGTACAAACCAAAAAGAGTTACTCTATTTAGATATAACATCTTCTCTCAATCTCGTTTCCTTTATTTTGCTACTTCACCCACTCCAATTTTTTTATTCCATTATTTTGTGAAAAAACCATTATCCAACATATACTAGTATTTTTTATGCAAAGTATTTGACAAACACTTACACACACCTCCATCTAATAGATGATGAATATATTGTTTCTGTGTATGGTGAACTACTGCCTCTTAAAATGATGATTGCTCATTTATCCTTTTCCACCAATCATGGTGGCCATTATGATGGAAAATATATTTATATATGTAATATATTATATTTATTATGTATTTAATCTTATTTATTCATTTTAAAACACATATATTTTTACCTTCCATTTGGTGTTAATACGACCAACATGTTTGAGGAAACGTGGACTACTACCCTCAAAGCACTGTGATTCGTTCACACACCACATGGAATGTAATAAGGATGAGTTTAGAAAAATTATATGTTATATATAATGTAGTAATTATAATGGAATACTTATATATATATATATATATGTATATATCATTTACATACTTTCATTAAATATGACAATAAAAAGGGAAAACATCGTTCATTCATACGTACGGCCTACCTTCTCCATGAGCGGTGTATTCCATTACATACTTCATTATGATATAGATTTTTATAATATAAATATAACTAATATAACTAATATTTATATCATTATCAATGTTATGTAATATTGTTATAATTATAAGGATTGACGATATAACAAATTAAGTCTCATGTGAAGAACAAAGAGAATATTACCCAAAGTGAAACCTTACCATAGGATAGTTAATAAAAAGGTAATGTAAGTTCATAATCAAATAATATATGCTGAAAGATATAATAATATTATTATGTAAAATATGTATAATAAACTTATATTTATTATATTGGATTCTTGTATGAATATGAAAAGATTCAAAACACATGTTAATGGGATTATTCTCACTTTTAATTTTCGTGCGATACATGTTTGGTTCACCACTATTTACCTTTTTGTGGTGTATCTACTACCCATGATTATAATATATGTATCATATAATTCAATTTGTGGGTACTCATATGTCAATTTTATGATTCTTCTTTCATGGGATTTAACTTTCAAAAGTTTCCAAATTGGTAAAACAGTTTTGTCTCAATTACCCTTCTTAAAGACTCATGTATGGTTTTTCACCTAAACTATTTTATGAGGTGTATTTACTTTCATTTTATGTGTTTTGTCATTAATCTCATTATTTTGATGATATATTAATATTTATGTAATTTTTCTTTCTTAAAAGGTGTGTATGATCCCAAGTCACCATGTTATAATATTTTATTAAGACAATCTCATTGCTTTTCAAGATTGTATATGTTTATTCTTCCTTTGATGAAATATTATGATCCCTATCTCAATAATATTCATTATTTTACTTCTCTAATATTTATTCAACATATACTGATTTTTTTGTACCATTTTTTCACCTTTTGGTACAAAAAATAATTTTTTTTAGTAAAATATGACCATATCTCTCTTTATTTAGAAATATATTGGATTCAAAAGCCATGTTTTCAAAAATGTTTTAAAAAGTTAGTTGAAGATAATTATCAAGTAAAAATTAATTTTAAAAATATTTTAATATTTTAACATCTTATTTTAAAAAAATTCAATTCTAATTTCAATGTAAAAGTTTTTCAAAAGGGTTTATGTAATAAGAATCATTTTTAAAAGAATAAAGGACATTTTCCCCAAGATGTTTTTTAAAAATCTTTGAAAATAATTTCCCTACTAAGACAACATCCGTTTGAGTTAATCATTCATTTATTAGCAATTATTCAACTTCTCCATTCTTATTTTTCTCTTAATGGATTATGTTTTAATGGAATGATGTTATAAACCCCATTTCTATTTCACGGGTCATATGCTTTTGAAACCCTATTCTTTCCATTAATTATGTTTATATTAAATGATTATGAAACCTATATATTTCTATAGGTTATGATATGTTTACAAGTTTTTGATATCAATTATATTTTATGGGTTATTATATATTTATATAATATTTTTTGGAACATGTATATATGATTTCTTTATATGAAGGGTAGGACCTATATATCCCTCCAATGAATTGGGTAATGTTTTATATCTCATGAGATAAATATGGCTGAAATGAGGGTTACATAGTTCAGTAATACTAGGATAGAATGAGAGTTACACGGTTCAGTAATACAGGGCTAGAACAGGGGTTACCTAGTTTAGTAAAGGTCATTTTACACTAATATAGTCTTGGAAATGATGGCATGGAAACTATGGAAATCATATTATATGATTATGTGTTTTTCATAGTTTCATGTCTTACTTCTATGTTATTATTTCATGATTTATTTCTTTTATATCCATTTGATTCATGTCTTATTAACTACCAAGATTTATGCCATGATTCATTTATATTATCTTTGATATGTAGGTTAGGATCTGATATTATCAGGATCACATTCCAATACCCGTACTCACATGATTATGCTTACATGTCTCCCTTGTTTTCCCTTACCAAGAATTTGAGCACACCAATTTTTATGTTTCCTTCCACAATTTATAAAGATATTTATTTTGTTTGATGTGTCTAAGAAGGGTTCCAGTCATGAATATCCTAGTGGGAGATAATGTAGCTCATTTATGTACTAATGTTTATGTTTCAATGTTTCCAAATGAGCTAGACTAGTATAGTCTTTTTTTCATATAGTTTTGTAATGTTTATGTATTACACAAAAGTTATGTAATGTTAATTTTTTTGAAGTAGGGTTTATTATACTATCTCTGGTACTGGTCCATGTATTGACACCTCATCACTAGGTGGATCATCCTAGTGATTACTCATTCGAATCCTTGCTGGATGGTTGTGTGGAGGCATCCTGAAATAGATCAAGACGTACCACAGTCAATAGAATATACGTGGTGAGATGACACTGACTCAAGAAAGACATGATGAAAAACTCAATATTATATGTTGCATTTACCATTTATTCTCTATAGCCAATGTTTTCATGTACTGAGTTAGAAAGAATAATTTCGAGTCCTAGTGTATGGATATGTCCGCTTCCGCACCAACAATGGACTCCTAGTCTGAAAGCCAAACTCAAAATAGTTAACATTTTTTCCCAAACCAATATCATAGATACATTGTTCCTTAGATATAATCAACCACCTCTGATAACACTCTATCACAACCCTTCCCAGAGGGGCCCATGTTGTGACTACCCCATACCCACCACTGATAGGCTAGGGGCTGTCGACTAGCATTGAGTAGGAATATCTTAGAAATGGCAGGCATTTAGTACTTGTACACATGCCCATATCTCCAAGCCCAAAATGGTGAATTATAAAAACACTAAGTAAAAAATCATGCATACCGCTAAGATACCAACAATATAGTACAATTGTAGAAAAATTGTGAAGTAAACATGGCCAGAATACAATCCCACCAAAAGAAAATTCTGCCAAAGTGAATGCACAAGCTCTTAAAAATTTTCTATAGAAAACCCTAAATGAATGGTAGTTGAAAGACAGTTGTATAAATAAGTAAGAGGACACCAATCTTGTCTTATCACTCTAATAACCACCTAGTATTGGTCCACCTAGGACTGCATCAAAGCATCAATCATCTACACAACAAATAAATCATGCGGGTGAAGCCTATGTAGGGGTGGGTAAAATAATACTCAGTTGGACACCACAAAACCAAAAAGGTAATACCACTAAGAAATACCTTAAATTAAACAAATTAATTACACCACAAAGGAAATAAATTAAGTATAGTCAATACGGTCATCTCACATAGGTATTTGTTTAAATCACAAAGATAAGGATTTCTCATTGTAGACCATAGATCTCCCAGTTTCCAAGACACTAGAAGTGTCCATGGTGCATAGTGCATCGATGGAGCATAGATAATCGATGTTGATAATAGATTTGATGGAACAACGAGTGTAAATAGTACACAGATCATCGATGTTTCATGGAGCATCAATGGCGCATGGAGCGTCGGTGGAACCCAGAGTGGTGATGGTGGTCAGGGAGTCGATGGCGCATAGAGTGTTGGTGGAGGACAGAGCGTCGATGCTGCATGGAGCATCGATGGAACCTGTATCTTCGGTGGTGCAAGGATCATTAGTGTTTAATATAGCCTAAAGTCACATAGACACCAATATCATGTAGTCACTGTCATCCATGTGATTCTGGTCATTGTACGATTGTTCCGATAGGACCCACAACTCTATCCATTAGTTCACATGAAAATTAACAAAACAACTCACTTAGAGTATCTCAAAAGGACTATCTCATCGAAAAGTCCCAATATCATAAAATGTCATCAAACATGCATACAATTTGAAGGATATGTCCAATTTAGAAAATGTGTACGGTCTGGGTCTGACACAACCTGGTTCGACCTACCCAACCCTACACGGCTTGGAAGACCCGACTAGACCCCGTCAGTCTGGTCTGACCCAGACCAGCCTGGACCATTGGGCTGCTTGAGTATGGACCAATGGTCCATGTGGTATATCCCACTAGGCCACCAGAGTGGCCCAGCTCTCTATCCCTACACACATCGTGTGAGCCGTTATCGCTCCACTGGATGCGGTCTGCCTTGTCGGAACTTCCCTGATCCACACGATCACCTGACCGCATGGCTAGCCAGCTCATACTATAAATTTAAGATATATCCACCATTATATATCTGTTTTTATGAAAACTATGGCTACACCCTAATATACTCCCATGGGTCATAAGATACTCATGGATCTATGCCCCAAACCCCACCCATATCGTGATTCCACCACCAATTTTCCCTAGTCGTGATCTCTCCTCCCCATGAGTTGGTGATCCTCCTCGACCGATGATGCAACCCAACCAATTATTGTCCCCCGACGATGACATGTCCACCCAACCTTAGGGTGATCCGATGATGATGATGTGTCCACCCAACCACGGGAAGATCCTCCTCTGATGAAACAACCACCCAACCTCCATTATATCCTCTTCTTCCAACGTGGATATGCCTATGTTTCCCCATTTGGGCCACCCTCTTCCTAAACTCACTACATTGTAAAGTTTTTTCTGACTTCACACATTCCATGCACCCCTCTACTTATCACTTATGGGCATTCCATGACTAAGAGATTGTGAGTGGCCTATGGAAGGGTGAGTTAGGGATTGTTTTCTATTTATTAGAAACAATATTCTATGTATGATATTGTGGTTTCAATTAACTCATATTTTCTCTAATACAACACAACAAACATATGAATTATTATGGTACTAATTCCCCACATGCTCTATGATTTCTGCTACAGAGAAGTGTTTCTTTGATTTCAGATCCAAAACCTCTTCAATATTCATTTGGTTATAATTTATTTGTTTTTATTTCTTGTCTTATTAATTTTCACATTTTTCTTTTATTTGGATTATTTGTTTTCACTTATTGCATCAGGTACGATTTCTTGGATTTCTTTTCTGGTTTTCATTAGGTTTTATTTTCTTATAGAGTTTAAATCTACAAATTCTAGAAATAAAAAGTTATAATGATATGATTTAAGGATGGATGAATGGTCTGTGGTGACTTCTAAAAGAAAATTTCATAAAAATATAGTATTTATTTTTTATTATTACTTTGGATAATGTAATACTATGTTTCATAGTGATGGATATATGACATATAATAATATTATTTTAATTTTTTATTAGAATTATTGTTTGGAGGATTTACTAAATTTAATGTTGAGTTATCAATTTTTTATATAAAATCATTTTCTAATTTAAATACAATCCAATATGATTATGATGAGTCAGATAGAACATGTATGTTCTGAAACCAAGATGTGATAGATGCATAAGATATTTCTTCCCCACACGGTCTTATTCACTTCCCATTGGGTGTTTAGTCTAAAGTTTTTCCTCTAGAGGTTAATCCACACTACCCTATACTTCCCAACCCATTCTTATTGAAGTAACACTATGGGTTAATAATTGTCTAAGACAAGTGTTTACACAAACCATTATTTATCAATGTATTTAAAATAATATGTATTTTTCTATAATGTATTTTGAACTATTTATGATTAGAACCATGGGATTTCAAAGTATATTGTTGATAACCACGGTACGCTATCTATCTCTACAGGTCCTTTAGGGATGGATCTCGGATTTTTCCTTAATTTTTGTAACCTATTAAAAGTTGAGATTTTTTTCTTCCTCTCTAGAAGTGTGGGGGATGATAAATATATTTTAAAATCAACTTGAAAGGTAACTTGGATTGATATTTCACTCCATATCCATATCAAACTATTAAATACTTTTTTAAACAATGGTTTATCATTGATTATTAGAATAATATTCAGTTTATAGTGTCACATATTTAGTTGTTATACTTTTAAGGGAAAAATCTATAAAAAACTCTTAAGAAAATAAATAATTGAAAGACCAATGGGGGTAGATTCGGTGATTATTTCACTTTTCATAGCATTAATTATCTCATAGAAGATGTTAGTTCTTTAATTATAGACTCAATTAAATGTGAGTTAAATTTTTTTTCCTCATGCACACTTTTAGTATGGTCCATGTAAGAACATTTTCAGATTTCTAAGAGACCTTATTTATCAAATCCTTGGTCCTAGTTTAATTTTTTCCATGAGATCTCCACCTAATTAATAATCCAATAGGTTTATATTATTGTTTAGAAGGTCTCGATATAATATGTCTAAGAAATTTTTATCATATATGTTGGCTACATGTGTATGACAAGCTGTAAACTTCTAGAACAAGTCCCAGTACCCGTAAAGAGATTCTCCACTATCTTTCATTATGCCATAAATCTCATTTTATTACTATGTGCTCCTTGAGATAGAGAATAAATTTTAATGAATAGATATCTAGGGCCCATGCTATCTAGTGACCTCTCAATGTAATATTTGGTTCATCCATTCCTTTGTTGAGACCTCTAGATAGAATGGTAATTCCTCATATTTTATTTGATCTTTTGAAATTTATCTCTTTTTGAAAGTAATGCACATGATGCCAAATTCTTTCAAGTTCTGGTAGGGGTTCTTCACCTACCTAAAAATTTAAAATATGAAACATTTGGATTATGCCATGATTTAACTCAATGTATATTTTTTATTTGGGAACACAAATCGAGTATTCTAATAGTTATTTTTTTACACAAATATATAATTGGACGATATAACAATGCTTGGTTATCATCTATATTATCTCTATTTAGTAAAAATCTAGAAGTATATGCATATTAATAATTTTTTTTAAAATAGTAAAAAAATAAATCTAAATTATAAATTCTTATTAGGTTTATAACTCAGTCTATGAGAGTTCTCTAAACATATGGGTCAAAAAAATAGTGATTTTATTTAGATTTAATCGGCTGATGGAAAAAAATTGTAACAAGAAAAACTTAATTGAAAATAATGAAGGGTTGGGGGCAGTAGGGTGGAGGGGGAAGTGGGGGTGAGGGGGTTCTAGTGAGGGGTGTTGGGGGGAAGGGGGTATAGAGGAGGTGGGGGTGTTGGGGAAGTGGGGTTGAAATCATTGTATTATAAACTTTTTCTATATATTTTTTAAAGAACACATTTTACAATTTTTTTATATTTATTAAAAAAGTGGGTTTTTTATTACCAAATACATTTTACCTTTTTTGTTTTTGATTCTAAGGATTGTGTAATATAGAGGGATAATGCTTGGTTTTGAGAATTTTTTGGCTTTCTTAAGGATTTAGTTTAGGTAACTTCATTTCATTTTTATTTGAAATGGTTCAGTTTCTGTTAGGTTTTCTGGATTATAGTTGTGTTAGTTTAGTGCCATTTAATTTGGATTAGGAAAAATCTATTTGGTTTTGTTTAGGATTATAACATTAGGTTCTTATTTTAGTGAATCAATTTGGTTTCATTACATTGATTTTGTTATATCCTTGTAGATTTTATTAGGTTTTATTTAAACTATGTTGGTCTTCTCATTTCTAGTGGTATTAGTTATATGTTCCATTTTATTTGGATCATGAAACATCTATTTAGATTAGTTTGAGTCCATTTATTTTGGTTTTTCTTAGTTTTGTGAATCAATTTGGTTTGATTAGTTTTATTAAGATAGAGTATTTAGATCAGCATGGTTTGGATTCTTTTTTGATGTTATCATTAGTAAAGGTCATTTTGGGTGTTATAATCATGTGGAATTTGATGATGGTTTGTCTATTGTTGGTTCATGGTTTTCTTAATTCTATGATGAAAAGGGAATTTTAAGATGAAACTAGTTCAAGAGAAGTGGTGTTTTGTATCAATGGTATGGAATTTTTTGTGGGGTATTTCACATTGGAATTGGTGAGTTGATTGCTGTAAATTGGGATAGAATAATGGTGATAGTGACCAATGACACAGAGCTTTAGTTGCCACATGATTTCATATCTCATATAGATCCAGAGATATGTCTTATCTCCACCGAAATCCTATAGTGTGTGTCTGAACTAATTTTTATGATTAAATTTATAATTTGAATCTTGGTGCCTATATATAATTGATTTGTGGTTATTTTGGTAATTTGTTGTGTTCGTTCACACTTAACCCAAAAAAGGTGTTTTCTAAAAATTACAAAACAAAGAGGAGTTCGAGATATCATTCAATGAAATTAAATTTTTTATAGTTTATGTTTGTTAGGTTAGGTACCCATTAGTTATTTTATATCGCTTATATTAATATCAATGGGGTGGGTACAGTAGTGGGGTAGTGGAGTTGAAGGAGGGGCAGTGGATAGGGTGGGTTAAGTGGGGTGGGGGTGCAGTGGGGTTGGGATAGTAGGGGTGAGGGGGGTAGTGTGGTTGAATTAGGGGTGAACGGGAGAGTGTGGGTGTAGGGGTGGGTGAAGGAGGGGCGCAAGTTCAATATTTGGTGTTGTGTTACCAAATTATTCCTCAATAATACTCTCCCTAAATAACTAAACGACATTGGGTCGAGTAGCTTTAGAGTGAAATGTAGTCCCGACACTAGTTGCAAGAGCTTCAAAATTTGAGTCTAGAACTGTCTTTCCCAATCATAAGCTTGATTCAGTCAAACCCCATGCTTATGCACCATAATAAGTAATTTAAATGAAAATCACATTCCATTGTCCTTAAATGAAAAAACGAACCCCTCATTAGCATGACTTCTCATTAATTAATTTACCATTTCACATTTGTTTGATTATTTCTTAGATACATTTCATCCAAATATTATTCCTTTCATCAGTTCTTGATGCATGTATGGTACTTTAGTAGCAACCTGGGCATAAAATGAATCTATCAATGTAGAGTTCCAAATAGGTTTTAGTGTTTTTTGTTATTTTTATGCTTTTTAAAATAACAACCTTGCCAATTACATACCAAATAGCCCAAAATAAGTCAACCACTTCTCATTATTGTTGAGGTTTTTCTGTTGTAAATAGAAACGAATGTTCATGATTGCATTCATCTCCAACATGCATGGAAACAACTCCTAGGGTCATTTTCAGAGATGATTATTTCTACTCCCTTTCTCTCATTTCCTTCTGGAAAATTTCCTCATGTATATCCTCTTAAAGTATTTATCTTTTCTCTTTGATCTAGCCATATTCAATTTTAACATCTCTGGGTTTGCAAATCTTATACCATATATTGAATCACACCTATTGAGATGTAAATAAACACACACACACACACACACAATATGAGTGAGTCTACAATTTTAATAATTAGTATCCTCACAAAAACATATCATGCAAATATAGATAAAATAGGAGGAGGAGCACGTGTTGTATGGGGAGTGGGAGTGGATGAGCATGTAAGGTTGAGGGGGAGGGGCTATGTAGGGAAAGGTGAGTGGGAGGAGCTATTGATGTACGGGGAGGGGGAGGGGATGGTTTACTAGGGGGGGCGGTGGGGGCAGTGCTGGGTAGGGGGAAGGGGAGGGGCTGGTTCCACAAGGGAGAGGGAGGTCTGTGCCGGTAGGGGGATGGGGAGGGTAGTGGGGGTGCATGTTGGGGGGATGGGGGCAGTAAGGGTACATGTGGGGTGTGCAGGGGGTAGTGGGCATGCATGTTGGGGGCTAGGGGAAATTGGAGTTCATGTGGGGGTGTACAGGGGTAGTGGGGGTTGCAGTGAAGGGTGTCTATTGGTGGTGAAGAGGGAAGGGGTTAGTTTGGATATAGGGGGTAGGGGTGTATTGTGTGTGGGGGTGAAGGGGGTGGGGTGTAGGGGTGGGGTGGGGGTAGTTGTATTATCATGGTTGTTTGATCAGTCGTTGTGTAGAGTTTTTTTTTGTCATTGGTGGTGATGGGATATAGATTTTGTTTGGTTTTTTATTCTATTTATTATGTTGTTAGGTTGGAAAATTCTTTGGAATGAGTTTTAGAGTTAGAAGATGATGGAAATTTTAGGTTTTTCTCTTCTGACCATGTTGGCTCATAGAAGTTTCTGATCTTATTCCATTCCACCTAACTCTATCATGGTGGGATGGATAGTGATGGGATCTATTTTTTCTGATGTCTTCTATGTGGATGTTCGCTACATTTGTCATTAAGTGGCCTGGTTCCTCAGTAGGGATGAATTATCTAGATCACTTAAGTGGTATTTCATTCTAGTGGTGTTTCCAACAATGCATATTCTAGTTGTCTAGACACTACTAGAATCTATATTTGGGTGTCCTGGTTCATTTTTTAAATTTTGGAGTTATATAGAACCTATATTTTTAGTTTTTCATAAAGCATCTTATATACGGTTAAAAACAAATATGCACAATGAATCATTTTTTATGTAGATATAAGTATCCAATTTTTTGGTTCCCCTCTTCATGATCTTCTTCATTTGAATTTTTTACAAATGATATTCTTAGTGTCCATTTAAACTTAAATTTTGTTTTTTGTCTATGGTTTATTTTAGACTCTGGAATGGGTGTATAGGGGTTGTCCAGAGGTTTTGATGGGGTTGTGCAATGTTGTGAAAGGGTGAAAAGGGGGTGGAATGTATGTAGGGGGTGGAGGTTGTGTGTGTGTGTAGGGGGCCTATGTATGGGGTGTGTAGGGTACATTGGAAGGGGTGTTTGTAGTGTGTATAGGGAGTGTGTGCAAGGGGGTGTGCAGGATGTAGGGGTGGAGGGAGTGTGTACAGGGTGTAGGAAGTGTGCTGTGGATGGATAAGGGTATGTGTTGGGGTTGTGTTAGGGTTGTTTTTGGGTGTGCTTAGGGTGTATGTTGGGTGTGTACAGGGGGTGTTCATGGTACAGGGGGAGGGGTGTGTGGGAGAGAGTGCATGGGGTGGGGGGAGTGTGTGAAGGGTTGTAGGAATTATGCATTGGAGGTGTAGGGGTGTGATGGGGTTGTTCTGGGAGTTTATAAGGTGTGTAGGGGGTAAGATGGGATCACCATTCCATGTATTTCAAACAAGTGTTTTTTAAAAAGAGTATTGATTCTTTATTTAATATATGGTTCTATTAAAAGAAATTGTTATTTTGGAAAGTCAATGTTTTGGAATGGGTTTTTCGTTGAGGGATTGGTGATCTTATAATATTTCCCTTTATTAATGATCTTGTTATTTAGTATTGGGATATACATATCAATCTAAATATTATTTTTTCAATGTTCGTTATGGATTCAGGTATCATTTATCATGTACAGTTGACATGCAGATCCTATATATATATTTATAAGATTTCATTATATCACATTTCTTTTACCACTATTTCCTTAAATGTGGTTTCTTATGATGATGATGGGTCAATATACCACCATCTCAGAATGTGGGTTCCATAATCAATTTGGTTAAGGATTATTCTGTTTTTATTCTTTGGATCAATTTTAATTTGGGCTTTTGTGATTTTTGGGTTCTTTATATTTTTATAGTGAATTTTGGATCACATTGAGGTGGATTCATGTTTCCGTTGATGAAGGCTTAAAAGTGTATTCATAGGTAGTAATATACATATATATTTTCCCACTTTATATATATTCACTCAAGGAAATATGAATATATATATATATATATTGGGGCTAGGTGTTCTTATATATAGATATGAAAAGTGAAAAAAAATGTGTAAGTGTAAAGGGGTGTATGCGAGTATAAAAATATATCTATGGAACCCCTATGCATATTTGGCAATGAAAATATATAAATAGGGTCTTGGTGTCCTTTTCTATATGTGAATTTGCATTCGCATACATGTGGAAAAAAGGAAGATTCCATTTTTCATCTTCAAAATAAGCGCACCTTGATGTTAGTGTAGGTCCCCCCTACCCAACCCGTTAATTTGAGTTATATAATTTCTTGATTGTTTTAGAAGAATGTTTCTATAATTGCTTGATTTTTTTAAAAACTTGTTTTCTTAATAACTACTACCTTTGTCAAGGTAAAATTTCTGAAGAATATAAATCTTCTATCGTTATATTCTATCAAAATAAAACTATGATTGACATTTTATTAGATGATTTGGATCTAAATATTCCATTTAAAACAAAAGGATTAGCCCCCATATATAAAGATATAAATTTATTTTTACTGATCTATGTGAGAAATGATACATTTTCTTCAACATATATCTTGTTCATGTTATTTTATACTATTTGATTATAAAAAAAATAAAATGCATGTCATCAATCAATACTTTTTATAAAATACCCTACCCTTTGAGAAATCCATTCCAAAATTAACATAACAAGGACCTTCTATTCATGTTCTAGGTCCTTTACCAGAATTATTATTATTTTATCTAATTCAACTAGATTGAATATAGCATCCAATATAATAAAGAAATCATCATTCTCTTTATCAGGAATATACACAAATCTCCCCCCATGTGGTCAGTAGAAAATTTTAGCCATCTCGATAGTAAGAAATGAAATTTACATCACTTTAGACATGATAGAATCCTAATTTTGAGAAAACATGAAGTGATAATACTTATAAATATCTAAAAATTACATGAGTCGAGATACTCCTCTTAGTGACTTAAATGAAAATTTTGGAATATTTTCCTTGGAAACTCAAAATTCCAAGAGTCGTGACACTCCTCTTGGCAGCCCAAAATTCATTATATCAAGGAATACCTTTTGGAAGTCCAAAATTCATTAATCTAGGTTATTCCTCTTGGAATACAAAATTCTATAATCTAAGATACTTCTTTTGGAAACTATAAAATCTTGGATTGAAAATATCCACCAAGAAAAATGGAATTGGGTATTTAGTACTTGTTTCGTAACCATATTATCAAACTCAATGGTATATTCTACATTGACTTAAAGTACATAGTGAGGTCTATTATATGTGACCTAATTACTTTACATAAAAGATATATTATCCTTATAGAGATTATATGAAATTAGTTGAATTTTAAGGTGTTTCATACTCAATAAATAATAAAAAATGGGATCTCCATGTGCTATAATATTGTGCATAAATCAACGGGTGGTGACCGATCAAAATTGTTTCCCAATCTAGTGAGTGGTGGTGATTACCTCCCACTATGATTAGACAATGAATTTCATCCATTTATAGAGAAAATGATTCTATAGTGATTAGATCAATATAGAAACCTCAAAAATAATGTTTTGGAAATTTAATTTTATAATATCCGATTCAAAAAGAAATATATTCAAAAATAACATATTTGTAAAAATTTAATGTCATTTGAGGTTGGAAATATTTTTTACTAAATCCTAGTTAGTTCATTCCTATAAGTCTTCCCATGCACCCTATTTAGAGTACTAACCTCACATGACCTAACTCCCATGCCCTTACATGAAACACCTAGTCTCTCACACCATACTTGGTATCCATTGACATGTAACAAGATGAAACACTACATAGTTTACTACCATTCCCTTAGATGAACCTATAAATTTCATTCACATATCCACAAATGACCAAACCCATACTTGGGTGTTTGTAGTTGTCAATATTGGTTATTGGTAATGGATGCTTTCCAAGGATGGTTTTTTCCTATCAAAAGACCCCCTTGATACACATTTTCAAGATTAATTAGATTGATATTTTATCCAAGTGATCCTTAGCACATAGTGCCCCAGCTTATATCCATAAATCTAATACTGGTTTATATTGGTTTTCTCTAAATACAAAACAATGGGAATGTTTTACTAAAATGAGTATCTTAGAACTAAGGATATTTTTTAACAAAACAAATCTTGGAACCATTCACATCCATAATGGGATGATATAGGTGAAGAAATATGCACCCAATATCCATTAATTCAGATTCCTTCCCAGTAAATCCTATATACATCAATTTTGATTCCTATCCAAGAACACTTTATTTAGATGAAATCCTTGGGTATTGATCACCACAAAACATCATCACATGGGTTCCCAACGGCATATGATTTAACCAATTGGGAACCGAACATCATAGTGACACTTCTCTTTATTCTCATTCCTGGGTTCCCATTCACACATGATACCCACATGAGGAGACAATCAGTTAGGTATCAATCATCAGGGTGGAAACCACCTGAGCACCAGTTCACCCATGTCACATACCTGGGTTCTCATTCACCACTGTCACCTCTTTGATCTTCATTGTTAATATGGGGGAAAATTTAATGTGTAAATGTCTATATGGAGATGCATTTGGTGGTTAAAGGACTCCCTGGATAACTTATGTTATATAAGACAATTTTGGGTCAACATATTTATGAACTTTCATGTTATTATTTTATAAAACTGTTGTGGGAGGATTTAAGGCAACTATATACTATTTCCCATAGGTAAAAAGTAGCATGAAACTGTAGGATTGTGGGCAATAGGAAACTGCAGGTTTCTAGATTGCAGGAAACTATTGGTAGGAGGGGTAGGGGTTTGGGTGATAGGGGAGGGGTGAAAGGGGGTGGGTAGTGAGGAGGGGGAAGGGGGTGTAAGGGGTAGGGGTAGGGGCGTAGTGGGGTGGGTAAGGGGGGTTTACAGAAGTAGGGGGTGAAAGAGGGGAGGAGAAGGGGGTGTGTAGGGGGAAGGGTGATGGTAGTGCAAGGGGTGTGCAGTGAGGAGGGGAAGGGGTGAAAAGGGAAGGGTTGCAAGGGGAGACAAGCAGGGGGTGTAGGGTGATGGGCGAGGGGTGTGCATTGAAGAGGGGAAGGGGTGTAAGATGGAGGGGGTTGTCCTGGAGGGGGGCATATCTAGGGGGTGTCCAAGAAGGAGGGGTGTCCAGGAGGGAGGGGTCTAGGAGGGAGGGTGGGGTGTCCAGTAAAGAGGGGGGTCTAGGGGTATCTAGGATCGATGGATGTTTATGATGGAGGGGGTCTAGGAGAAAGAAGGGGGTGACCAGGAGGAGGTCTAGGAGGGGAGGTCTTTCTGGGAAAGAGGGGAGGGGATCTCTCTTGGAAGTAGGGGGTCTGTCTAGGGGGTGGGGTCTATCCAGGGAGGGGGGTATGTTCAGGAAGGGGTGAAAGAGGGGGTCTCTCGATGTGGGGTGGGGTCTGTCCATGTAGGGGTGTCTATCTAGGGTGGGGGTCAATCCATAGAGGGAGGGGTGTAGGGTTGGGGGTTTGTCCAGGAAGGAGGGGGTATGTCCATGAATGGGGGGTCTATCCAGGAGGGAGGGGGTCTTTCCAGGAAGGGGGGTCTATCCAGGATGGAGGGAGGTTTGTCCAGGGGGGCTGTCCAGGCGGGAGGGGGCTGTCCAGGTGGGAGGGGGCTGTAGGGGGAGGGGGATTTACAAGGTGGTGGTCCAAGAGGAGTGGGGGTCTATCTAGGAAAGAGGTGGGTCTGTCCAGGGGGTGGGGTCTATCCAAAAAGGTGAGTTCTATATAGTGATGGGTATATGGTGGGGGTTTGTCCAGGAATGAGGGAGTTATTTTCCGAAGGGGGATCTATCTAGGAAAGAGGGGGTCTATTTTAGAATGGGGGATCTATCCAGGATGGGGGGTCTGTCCTGGGGAAGGGGATGTTGGGAGAGTGTAGGGCTTTATAAGGGGGATAATACAAGAGGATTGGTGGGGATGTGTAGGAGAGGGCGGGGGTGTTTTGTTATGAAATTGAAAGGCATATAGCCACGGTTGGAAACTTTGGATATAGGCCTATAGATTGTGTTTCAAACCATTACTATTTGTCATGTGTGGCATAATATTATTCCACAATCTCAAATAGTGGTTATAAGACTTTATCCAAATATGGGACTATGGAGATATTTCTTTAGCCATGATTTGAATCATGTTTATAGGTCTTTATCCATGATTTGAAACTGTGGCCATCAGCCTTCCCCTATAACCATGCCAATACCATACACAGTTTATTAAATCATGGCTATAGCATAAATTTCTAGTATTGGCTCCCCATAAAAATGCAGTCATCTACTGCATCACCTACCATGCGGCTTCCACTGTGGGTTTCACTATGGTACTACCTGTACAGCATATGAACACACCATTGATGGCCACCCCAATTGTGGCCCATCCACCTAGTTCCCAGACAGATGCTATCCTCCCATAGGGCCATGTGTTTCCCTCAATGCAGGACACCCTTCTGGCGGCCCCCCATTTAGAGTGACATCCACTGTAAGTCATCAGCAGCCGACTGGACTCACTTTTTACCTTCATATTTTCATCGTGGGGAAAACCTTTTAATCCGGGATCATTTCTACATGGATTATGGGCACAATAATTGAGTGATAAAATAAGGTTTCAAAGGGAATAGGATACACGAAGAACGTGACAGATTTGGGAGGGGAAAAATGTTTAAGCACAAAAAATCCATATAACTGATCGTGGACTTGTTCATGTTGCCCTTGATCCATTAATTTAAGTAGGATCACGAAGAAAAAAATAGAGAAATCACAAATATTTAGTCCCCTTTTAAAACCCGCAATAAACATACCTCCCACAAGAACAATCGTACGACAAATCAACCTATTTGTGGGTTGTTCTTTGTTTTTCATTGGATTCTAAAAAGAGAAAAATAAATCAAAGTGATATCAACATCCTAACTTGAGGTTGGATCAATCGTTCATTAAGTATGGATGTTCATGTCTTTTTTGATCCTTGATCTATTGACATTCGTCAATCCTTCATGTACTGATCAGATTTTTTATCATGGTTCACCAAATCGCTATGAGGTCCTTCTTCTCTCTGCCTCAGGGTAACTCTATGGTTATAGAGATAAACCTATATTTATATCAAATTATTTTAATTAAAAGAAACCAACACAACATCTAACAAACTATTTGTATTAAAATATTTTAATGACGGTAATGTCCAATTTCTAACTTTCACAGTCGACCCGTATAAAATGATTTTAGGAATTGGAAAAGGAAAACACCCCTTATGAACTCAACTATAGTCTCATATTTCCAAATCAAGTTACAATTTATTATTTATTTCATTTTTCAAAATAAAATAATTTTAATTTATTATTTTATTTACTATTACGCCATTTTGGGTTTTTTCACTAAAGACCTATGCCAAATAAATTTAACTCACTCCTAGGTTAAATCCATTACTTTGAGCTCTATGGTGGCCTCATATTTCTATTCCAGCCAACTATTGAAAAGTGATTCCCATTTTTAAGAAAAATATTCCCGTGATATATTATAAACATAAAATTTTTCACTGTATCATTATGGGCACACCGGGCCTCGAAATCTCACATTGTCTCAGTACCTGGTCTCAGAATATTCTTAATAAATTTATAAAAAAACTGTTAAAATCCATGTTTTTACACATCGCTTCAAGTAGGTGGTAGTCCACACATATGCATGAATAGTGTTATAATTTTTTCAATGGATAAAAATATAAGAAAATAGATGAAATATTATCTTCTTAAATTGATAATTTTGTAATTAATATCATATATATTAATATAATTCATCATGATAACAATTCTTCTGATGTAGTGATGAAAAATGAATCACATCCTCTCATAGAAGTGTAAATCTACACGTATGAATGAGATATTTTTCATTTCCCAAGGGATTGAAAAGAATATGAAAAATGGTTATACCATAATAAAAATTACATTTAAGTATATGTAATACATTTATGTTGTTATTCCATCATGATTAATGAATATTTGAAGATAATAGAAGAAGTAATAAACATGATGTATGGTAGTTAATAATTATTCCTTCTCCTCCAAAATTTCCCTTTATCCTAAACATTAATCCTTCTAGGATTAGTCATTTGGAAATACACATACCTCGATGAAGTGGGTAGTTATGTTTGTAAGATATTTTCAAAGTTCATTGATTAGATATAATTCTCAAAAGGTTTGAGAAAGAGTGGAGATTGGATTCCCTTTTATAAGTAATGGGAGGGGTACCATTATTATTACATAAAGTTTTAAATTAACATAAATTAATTTATAACTTTTCATGGGTGCACATTGATTTATTTAGATGTTATGATTTAGAATCATCTTTATTCATTCATCTATTAAAATTTTGACATGTTATTGTTTATTTTTTATCATTTATCTATTAGTTTTAAAATCTTCTTAACCCTTTCCATGATTACCATGATAACAATATTTTTTACTCATCATATTTAAGATGGTTGATATTATGTGCTATATCACATTCACTGAAAAGTATATAATATATTTATTAAATTCAAATATTTTTTAAAAAATATTTTTTCACAAATAAATATAGTTAAAGTAATTTTTGGGATCATTTACATAAATTTACATAAACAAATGTCATGATGGAAATGTATTTACACTATAAAATTTCTACACATCAATAATAAATTATATATATATATATTTATTTTAACAACATAAATCACCCAAAAAAATTTCTATGTATGTTTTTAAAAAAATTACTTTATTTTTCTACTACTTACACATGAATTGTGTTGTCATTACATAAGAATTTAGGTAATTATATAATAAATTGTATTTTAAAATAAATTATAGTCAAATAAAAAATTAATTAATAATTAATATAACCTCTTATAACAAAAAATAACTTCCTATTTTCCCTATGAAAAAATACTATGGTTATTAAAAGAAATAAAATGAAATTTTGTATTTATTGTTTACTTAAAATAATTTAATGGTATATATCAAAGAAAAACTGACATCAAAAATCCACATTTATTAATATTGGATAGGGATAGAAGAAGTAAACTCATACAATAGAAAACATTTAGGTGTTATATAGATTAATAAATCATTTTCACTTTATTTTTTACATTAATTAAATGATTAGTGCTTACCAAGGTGAAAATTATTTAACCTGGTCACTATTTATAGTGATGAAAGATTTGTTTAATTTTTAATATTTTTTTTGTAAATTATGATTCAAAATATGGAATCAATTTAATCAAATATAATTTATATAACTAGTGGAATTTAATTTTAAAATAACTCATTAAAACTCGATGAATAAAGGATTTCCAAAAAATTGTATTTTTAAGAATATCAATATTTTTATATCAAAATGATTCGTAATTTCAATAACAATGACATTAATTGGATTATTATTAATCAAAAGGAATTATATTAATTTAAATGTATATTTAAAATAATAATTATTTTTTTCAAAGTATTTAATGAAAAATAAAATTACTTATATAATTTATATTTTTGACTATTCAAAAAAAAGTTTATCATTATTGAAAAATTAAAAAATTCACATTATGATAATGAAACCCATTATTGAATAAAATTTACTTTGATTTTAAAAAATGACTTTTCTAAAAATTCAGGACTTATTTTGTATGAATTTATTAATACATTATTATTGGGTAGGATCATTATATATATATATATATCATAATGTTGTTACTCATTTTCATACCCACCAATCTAATTGATATGTTCTCACAATCATATTTAAAAGAAAATTTTAACGAATTTTAATTCATGGTGTTATGTGTCAAGTATGTAATTGAACATTGTGTTCTTTTAAAATTTTGTGTTATTATATTGGAAGTATGTTCTTAACATTAGTTATTTTATATAAACAATATTAAAATCTATTTTTACAACTTTTATGTAAAATAAAAAATGTGGGATTTTTTATTTTTTTTTCATTTTAGAAGGGATTTAACATAATTTATTATTATATCTAATGATGATGGTTTTTTATATTAGTTATTTTAGATGTTGAGAAATACATATATATAACATCACATGAAATGTTTTCACTTGTTTAATGAAAATAAAATTTAAAAAAATTATGTTACACTCCCTTTTAAATACTAGTGTTTTAAGAAATGACACTCACATAATACAGGGGTTATTTTCTTTTCTCGAGGGATTTTAATAACTCCATTTGGTGTTTATTCAATAAGTTTTTTAAATAGATGGGGGAGTTATATCCAATTTCCCTTTTCCCCCTCTCCTTCCCTTCATCTAGGATATCTATATGCATACAACTTATCAAATTTCATTGTAATTAATCTACTCTTAAATTTTTCACATATTATATTATCTCTTGTGATTTGAAATATAATTATTATGGGATTTAAGATTGAATTTCATAGGAGTATGCTGAAATTTGACCTCAATGATGGTTATTTGACATTTTGTGGTTAGAGGAGGCTTGATAATGAGAAATTTAATCTATTTAAAGGAGGATATGTTACCCAATGTATCAATTCATTGAATTTTTATATTTTAGTCTAAATTAAGTAGTGATTAAATGTAACACCCCAAGGTTCTTAAAAATAAATTGAAATTCATGAAATTGTTTTATATGTAGATATTTATAACTAGCCTTTTAACTTAATTTTGTAGCTTTTATGTTTTGATTTTTCGAAAAATAGTCAGCTACAATTGTGTTCAGTATGTTATTTGCTGTCTAATGAAACCCGATTGTTTTTGGTGAATAGTATCATACCCATGTGAATAGTAATATGAATAGTTTTATGACCTTTATGAATAGTAAATTGTATTATTATTTTATTTTCTTAAGGATTTAATATAATGACATCTTTGTTAATTTTTCAATGTGATATAAAAGCATTTATAGTTTTAAAATAGTTAAATTTTTAGTTAAGTATGATTTTATTAAAAAATTAAATTAAAATTATATAGAAAATTATTTTTCAAAAATGCAGTTCATTTATGAATTCTACACGTTGAAAAATGGTTAGGGTGATGTTTTATGATTTTCCTGAATTTCTTGAATTTTTTATGAATAGTGAAGTACGGTAAAATACCATATATTCAAATTATCAGTAAAATACACTATTTATGAAATCATAAGTGATTTAAGGTCACTTGGTTTGAACTCAAATGCCAGTATTACTATTTTTAGTCACATGAATTAAGATTATTCATAGTGTTGAGGCATAATATTATAATAATGTTTAAAATAATGAAAAATACCACCTCTCCACCTCTATAAATACAAACCTCATTTTCCTATTCCTGCCACACCTCTCAAGCTTTGATCATTGTATAATTTCTTCCAAATTATCTCCCCAATCTTCTTTCCCACTCCCTAGAGCTTCTGGTATGACCAAAATACCAAAACCAAATCCCTTAAGAAAGATCTCAAGGAAAAGATATCAAGAGGTAAACATCCTCTTTCGTTTTATTTATTTTATTTATTTTTATATTATTATTTTTAATTTTATTTGTATTATGTTTGGATATTTCATTCTATATCACCCTTAATTCCCATATTATGTAATAATAATGAGATACCCATTTTCTCTCATCAAAATATTTTATGAAATTTTAAGCGATGTCGTTAGGCTGCCGAATTTTCATAAGGGGTTTCTCAACTCCTATTTTGTTTTTAGTTTCTTTCTTTTGTTATTCTATATCTTCCTATACTCTTATCCAATAAGCATGAAATATCTATAAACCTAGTATATTATGAATTTTCTCAGTTTCATGGAAAATTCCTCATCAATCTCTTTCTCCTCTCCCACTTATTCAAGGAATAAAATCATTGTCTCTGATGTGTCGAATTTCTGACATCGTGGATGATGAGATTTAAATTATCATTATTTATTTCAGGTCTAGTCATGAAACTAATTATATAGTTAAACCATGTTATATTATATGTATTATTTATCATCCTAGGTTCTGTATTTATTTTTTACAGAAGGTTTTAATTTATAAAACAAAATGAGTTCGTTATTATCAATGAACCACTAAAATGAACTCAGTGAACATAATTAATGCTTTTACATATGAATCATCCTCATTTCAGAATTCAAAATGAGAAATGGAATAATATATGGTTCTGTAAATATGTAACTACCACTCCATTCCTATTTTGGTGTTTTACTTCCAATCATCATGATCATCCATCATGAACCAATCATGGAAAACATGTAAAGAAAGCACCCAAAACAATGGAATGAAAAAAATACTAATAATTAAATAGTGGAATGATGTTATGAAATGATCATATAAGGTGTTATAAAGATGAATATTTTTCTGTAAGATATTAGTAACACTCTTTTAACCATTATACAAGAGGTTTATATAAATTTTGAGTAAGAAGAACCCGAGTTAAGGGAATTCTTAACCCAATTTCCATTTGTAGGGTTAACCTTCTAATTTATACAATATATGGTATTAATATTATTGGTGTGATGAATTTTTGAATATATTATGTTCCACTATGTGTATTTTCTTTTTATACACATATCCATTTCATTATATTAAATCTCAGTCAAATTATATTTTAAGGCAGTTTCCTTTTAAAATCATTTTAAAACACTCTTTAATAAATTTCGAAAGGATTGTTTTTTATGTGTATGGAATGATTAGTTTCTCCGGATTTTTAGATAATTTATTACCATGATATTTTCCTTAGTCATTATTTATGTTGTTTTCAGCCCTTTATAGCTCATGATATGTTGAGTTGAGCCCATTATAGCTTAAGATATGACGTGTGAGCCTCATTATAGCTCTGAAAAGCCTTGGGTACTCCAAAGATGGAAGTTGATCAAAAGGATATTCAATGTGTAAGTGTAAATGTAAGATCCATATGTTAAATATGTACCAAGGAAACTATATGATTTTTCTATGCATATGAGTGTTTATGATTATGGGTTTTATTGGTTTTTATGTTATCACTTGACTAACGCTTTCTTTCTTTATATCCCGTACTGATTTTTATACTCATCCCACGTATTTAAAATTCTTTTCATAGTATATAAAGATGGGTAAGAGAAATAATGGATTCATGATGAATTATATAGAGGGTTTTCAAAGAAATCATGAGTTAGGTTTTAAAAATTTATATTTTGAAAAAAAATGGAAACTGTTTTTAGTAGAATCCTCTTATATGTTTGTGGAATGTTTTGTATGTAAGGTATCCTAATTCTCTAAAAATATAAACTCAAAAAGATGATCAATGTGTAATAATGTATTTTCTTGACTAAAATTCATGAATATGTAATTTTTTACGGTCAGTTATTTATAGTTGGTATCAGAGGATGGTTTAGATAGATTTAGGGGTTGGGATGATATTTAAGGAAAATAATAACTTATTTTTACACTATGGTTATTTGAAATATTATATAATTTATGGGTTACCATGTTGCTTCATATATGTTATTTTTGTAAATAAGGTTTTTTGTAGACGAAATAGTGAAACTGATATAGGAAGGCTCCAAGAGGTTGTTGTCTGTCCGAATCTACAGTAGGAAATAAAGGGAATCAGAACTTAGGTGTTTCTGACAGCAATGGCTTAGTTGACTCAAAAAATAAATGAGGGTGGTATCTATTCTAGAGTGGAACAGGATCAACCACGAAGAAAAATGTCTTTTGTGGATCATTTTTTAAGTAAACATCCTCCATTATTCAGTGGAACCACAGATCCAGTGATAGTCGAAGGATGGATCAATGCTCTAGAAATGGTATTTAATGTCATGGGATGTTTGAAACGCAAAAGTTAATACTATCACATTATTTTTAGGAAGGTGAATACATTTAATGGTGGCCTCTGGTTAAAAATATGAGAGAATGATATGATCTTCATAGTTTGGAATGGGATGATTTTAAGAGTGTTTTTTAGGAAAATTATTTTCCCAAAACTGCTCAACTCAGAATGGAGAAACAATTCCTGGAACAAAAGTAGAAAGATGATGATTTTGTGGTAGCATATGAAGAAACATTTACAAGACTGTCAAGGTATGTACTGGATTTTACTCGGGATTTTGAAATTAAAATTAATAGATTTTACTCTGGTTTGAAACCATTTTTGCGAAGACCATTGGCCTCACAAGAGTTTAAAATCTATGAGAAGCTCGTTCATTGTGATGAAAAATTTGAGGTGGAGTTTGATGAAATATATGTGACTTATGATGAAAAGAATAAAAAATAGGCCTGGTTGGAAAGAAATGGGGAAGAACTCATCAAATAAGTTTTGTGGTTTGAAAATTAATTTCCATTCTTGTGAAAAGTGTGGTAAAAGACATCCTAGTGAATTTATTAAAAATTCTGGGAAATGCTACTAATGTGGAATGTTTGGACACATGTATCATGAGTGCAAGGAAAATGATCAGAAAATTAATGAGAAGTTGATGGTGATATTCTTTAACTATAAAAAATTGATTCATTTTGTTAATGTATGTCTGAAGCTAGTTACTCAAGCAGGGAATCCTTAAGATAAGAAACAGAAGGGTTTGGAATTTTCAACAACTTCAACAGATGTTGAGCCATAAAATTATGTGTTCTCAGGTTCATTGCTTTTTTTATATTTCTCAAATATGTTATTTGATTTAGGTTCTACACATTTCTTCATTTCAGGGATGTTTTTGGGAAAATTCGCTATTCAACCTCATTAAATGAAACAACATCTCATTGTAAAAACACTAAGAGGAAATATTGTGGAAAATAGAAATTATAATAACATTTCTATTGTTTTCTATGGAAAGAGATTACATAGAAACCTTATATTTTTTCCTCTAGTATAGTTTTATTTTATTTTTGGTATAGAATGAATTTTTTTTTCATACTAAGATAGATTGTAGTGAAAACGAATTTGTTTTTCAGAAAGAATTTCAGATTGTCTACAAGAATGAACCCATACCATTAATAACTTATCATGAAGATAAGAAACTGATAAAGGATGGAAATGAAATTTATCTTTCTCATATTTTTTATGATAATGGAACTATCTTGATTAATGATGCACTAGTGGTAAATGAATACTTGGATTTTTGTCCAGATGATTTTTCTGGTGTTATTATTAATCGAGAGGATGAGTTTGCTATTGACATAGTTCTTGATGCTATGAAAATTTTTAAACCTCCTCATCGAGTGGACCAAATGGAACTTTTGGAATTAAAAACTCAGTTGCAATAATTATTAGATATAGTCTTCATCTAACCTAGAACATCACCATGGTGCACTCGTGTCTTGTTTGTTAAGAAAAAAATATGGTTTAAATAGACTTTGAATAGATTATAGTTCCTTGAATAATATTACTGTTAAAAACAAGTATCTTATGCCTTATATCGATGATTTTTTTGATCAGCTATAGGGAGGGAAAGATTTTTCGATGGTTGACCTGAGGTCGGAGTACTATCAGTTGAAAGTAAATGATGAATACATCATGAAGACAACATTTCGTACTAGATATGGCCATTATGAATTTGTAGTTATTCTTTTTGGGTTAAATAATGCACCTATTGAATTCATGAATTTTATTAATTGAATATTTCATGAGTTCATGTATAATGATTTGGTTGTATTTATTGATGACATTATGGTATATTCTATAAGTGAAGAGGAGATTAAGAAACATCTACATATTGTTTTGAAAACTTTAAAAGAAAATAAACTATATGGAAAATTATGTAAGTGTGATTTTTGGTTGCAAAAGAATAATTTTCTTGGGGACATTATAATAAGGATGAAAAAATAGTTGATCCTACCAAAACAAAAGTGGTTGATGAATGGGAACGAATTTCAAATGTTACAAAGATTCAAAATTTTCATGGATTAGCAGGTTATTACCAATGTTTTGCTAAAAACATTGCACAGTTATCTTTCCTGATAACTATGTTAACACGAAAAGGGGTTAAATTTTTTTGGATATAATAATTTGATGTTTTTTTCAAGAACTAAAGAAGATATTGGTGAATGCTCTTGTTTTGGCCTTGCCTTCCCAAAATGGTGACTTTTTCATCTACAGTGATGCTTTATTGAAGGGAATTAGTTGTTTTATGATATAGAATGATTAGGTAATTTCTTATATTTCTAGAAAACTAAAACCTCATGAGTTAAATTATCCCACACATGATTTAGAATTAGAAGCTGTGGTTTTTTCTTTAAAAATTTTGTGGCAACATTTTTACGGATCCAAATGTAAAATATATACTAACCATAAATGTCTGATGTATATATTCACTCAGAAGAAATTAAACATGAGGCAGCAAAGATTGATTGAACTGATAAAAGATTATGATTTCAAAATCAAGTAACATTCAAGAAAATCAAACTGAGTGGAGGATTCCGTGAGTCAAAAACATCATGCATCATTTACAATGTTTCATTTTAAACATGATTCCTAGATTAATGATTTTATGAATTTTGGCTTAGAAGTTGTTGGTGAAGGGAATACATATTTTTCGTTTTAGGTTTTATTGTAGTCATAGTTATCAGACAGGATTAAGCAAACGTAGAAGTAATACTGTGAGCTACAGAAAAAGGTAGAATTGTTTATAAGGGATAAGTTGTCAGAAATTAACCTTCATAAATATTGTGTTTTACGATTTGGAAAAAGATTGTGTGTGCCTTTTGATTCTCAGTTAAAGAAATATTTGTTGTGTGGAGCTCATATTTATCCATTTTCATTTCATCCTGGAAGTACTAATATGTACAGAGAACTTCAGGAGTGTTACTGGTGGTATGGAATGAAAAGGGATATTTCTGATTTTACTATGAAATGTTTGACATGTCAATAGGTTAATGTAGAGCGGTAGTTACAAAATGGGATGCTTCTACCTTTTCTATTACCAAATTGGAAATGGGAGAATATATCCATAGACTTCATTGTGAGACTACCTAATACTTCTCAAGGTAACAATGTGATTTTGGTTATTGTTGATCGGCAGAAAAAATATGCACACATCCTTTCTATTCAAAATACAATGTCGTTGGATCATCTTTCTCAACATTATGTCAATGAGATTTTCAGGCTACATGGAGTACCTATTTCCATTATATCTGACCGGGATCCTAGGTTCACTTCTATATTTTGGAAGGTCCTTTAGAAGACGTTGGACACCGAATTAAATTTCAGTACAACTTTACATCCTCAATCATATGGACAGTCAGAATGAATGATTCAGAACTTGGAGGATATTCTTCAAGATTTTTCAATGGACTTCCATGGAAGTTGGGATCATCATATTTCTTTAGTTGAGTTCTTTTTTATAATTATAGTTTTCATTCCATTATACAGATGAAACCTTTTGAGGAATTATATGAGAAGTGTTGTCGAACTCTAACTTTTTGGGATGATGTCGGGGAAAGGAAGTTGATGGGACCAGAGTTAGCAGATGAAGTGACTGAGAAAGTGAATATGATCCAAAAATACATGGTGACAGCTCAGAGCACACAAAAACATTATGCAGATAATAGAAGTAAAGACTTCTCTTTCGAGGTAGGTGACCATGTTTTCCTTAAAATATCTCTTTGGAAAAGTGTGATGCATTTTGGTAAGAAAAGAAAGTTAAGTCTACGATTCATCAGTCCTTTTAAAATCCAGGAGAAATTTGTAACAGTTGAATACTGAGTAGATTTGACTCCAATTTTATCTTGGGTACATAATTTTTTTCATGTTTCAATGTTGGGAATGTGTGTTCCATTTTCATCACATGTCTTGAGTCGAGAAGTAGTTCAGCTGGAAAAGAACATTTCTTATGAAGAGAAACCAATACAGATTGTTGATCGAATGGAACAGGTATTGCATAATAAGAAAATCCACCAAGTAATGGTTTTGTAGAGAAACCACATGGTTGAAGATGACTCATGGGAATCTGAAAATTATATTATGGAAAGACACCCTCACTTTTTTAATGAGTTAATAAAATTGCAAGGATGCAATTTCCAAAAGATTGGGATAATGTAATACCCTAAGGTTTTTAAAAATAAATTGAAATTCATGAATGTTTGTTTTAAGTATATGTGTATAATCGGCCTTTAAACTTAATTGGGAAACTTCTATGTTTATAATTTTGAAAAACATTTATATACAATTGTGTTTAGTAAGGTATTTAGAGTTTGATGGAACCAACATGATTTTTTGATGAATAGTATCATAACCATGTGAGTAGTAATACGAATTTTATTATGACCATACTGAATAGTAATTTATATTATTATTTTATTTTCTTAGGGATTTAATATAATGACATATTGGTTAATTTTTCAATGTGATATAAAAGTTGTTATAGTTTTAAAATTATTAATTTTTCAGTTAAGTATGATTTAATTTAAAAACAAAATTAAAAATATTAAAAAAATTATTTTTTAAAAATAGGGTTTATTTTTGAATTCTACACGTTGAAAAATGTTTATGGTGAATTTTTGGTATTTTTTTGATGTTCTTGAATTTTGGATGAATAGTGAAATACGGTAAAATACAGTATATTCAAATTATCATTAAAATACACTGTTTATGACATCATAAGTGCTGTAAGGACACTTTTTTCGAACTCACATGAAATTGATACTATTTTGGGTAACATGAATTAAGATTATTCATAGTCTTGAGCAAACATATTACAATAATGATTAAAATAATGAAAAATCCCTCTTGTTTTCCACTATAAATACAACCATCATTTCTCTCTTCCTACCACACCTCTCAACCATTGTTCATTGTCTAATTTCTACCAAATTCCCTCCCCAATATTCTTCCCCACAACCTAGGGTTTCTGGTCTCCCCAAATGAGAAAAACCAAATCCCTTAAGAAGGACCTCGTGGAGAATAGATCAAGAGGTAAATATCCTCTTTTGTTTTCTTTCTTTTCTTTCTTTTTATGTTTTTATTTTTAATTTTCATTGGCTTATTTTGGGATATTTTATTCCATATCCACTTTACTACCCATATAATTTAATAATGATGAGATAAACCTTTTCTCTTATCGAAATATTTTATGAAATTTTAAGTGACGTCGTTAGGCTACCGAATTTTCATAAGGGGTTTCTCAACTCTTCTTTTATTTTGGGTTTCTTTCTTTTATTTTTCTCTCTATTACCCTCCTCTTATTGAACAGTCATGAAATCTCTATAAATAATGTATATAATGGATGTTCTCATGTTCATGAAAAATTATTTATTAATATTCTTCTCATCTCCCACTTATTCAAGGAATAAAAACATTGTCTACGATATGTCAAATTTCTGACATCATGGATAATATAACTTAAATTTTCTTTAATTCATTCATTTCTGTTCATGAAAACATTTTTATGGTTCAACGATGTTAAGACATGAATTTTTCCATAAATTTAATTTTTTATATAGAATTATTAGGAGTCCTCCAAAATTGACGGCGCGTGATTCTGAAGCCTGGTGTGCCCAGAATTAATTTATGAACTTTTTTCAGGTATGTTCAGTAAACACGCGAACAGTGTTTCATAACTTTTTAACTGGAACATTGAATTAAAATACAAGGACACCATTGGACTCGCAACTCTAATATTCGATTATGGAGACCTTCACATCAACCATAGTAAGTTGAGGGTGAAAGTTAATTTGTGGACTTTTTATGGGAGAAAATAAAAAAATGCTTTATTTAATTTTTTTTGAAATTGAAACCTCCCTTTTGAAACATGAAGGTGGGGACCACATAAGGGTGGTAGGACAATTGTTACTAGTCATTAAATGCTCGGTTACACAAAATTAGTAACCACATTCCTCTTTAATTAATTGGTTTCATTAATTCGGAATTAATGAATCAACTTTAACCATTGGAATTCCCCAATTAATGTGCCAAAAAATTAATTGATTTACTAATAATCATAATCCAAGTAAATTGGAACCTCATATCTCAAGGGGGAAAGGTTTGGAAAATAGGAAGATATTTGGGAGACCATTCTTCAGTGAAGAACGCCCTCTCCAACAAAGAGCAACCTCTAGAATCGATGAACGAGGATGATGCTTGTTCCCGGATTGGAAACATCATGGGGGAGAGACAATCATCGACGTCACCATCTTCATCAAATTCTTCTAATTCCTCACTACAACTCTGACAGGAGAACCTCAAGGAAGGAGATTTATTTTATTTAAATTTTTTTCAATTTATTTATCGATCCTTCATATTCTGGCTTCTAAATGATGATGGCCAAACTAACATGGACATCATCCCGCACATATACCTTGTCTCTTCCTTTTTGATTCTCCGTGCTTTCTTCATGAATTCTTCAACAAAAATTTTTTAATGACACCATAAATGCAATATTTTGTGGAGAACGACATATGGATGTGGATCTATCAACCTAGGAATTGTGAATAAGCAATCTTTTTATTTTTCAGGCTAAGAATGGAGATGCACTGACCCACGGAAGAGGAGGAGGGCGACCGCTTTATCATGAAACGTCAAATTGATTATGTTTTTAAGGTTTATTTATAGTCTAGGGTAGACCCTAGGTCGTCTCTCAAGTATCTTTGGTAGTTTAGAGTGTTTATTTTTAATATAAATGACTAAGAGATAGGGTAGTTTTGAAAAGAGTTTAAAATAATGACTTAGTTGAAATAGCCTAAATGTTGAGTGACCTAGTGGATTTTGGAAAGTATGAGATAGAAGGGTCGATGTGATTTCACTACACACATATCAATTTCATTATTCATAGAGATTCATCTTAGGTTTAGAGTAATTCTTTGGTTGGAATTAATTGGAATCCCGATTAATTCCAAAGCTTTTATTAAAATGCTTTAAGGACCCAAACTTGTCGTAACAATCTTATTGTCAAGGTCCAGTACTTATGAATGGAATAAGAGCATCCAAAGTAGATTTAAATCTCAATAATTTGGGTATTAAAAGGATTCTTATGATGTGCAATCGTAACAACACAAGTCACGCACTCAAAACCTCACACCGATCGGTTAGAAATTAAGATCATGACACTCACATGCATCAAATCAAGAATTCAAATCTGAAATAAAATAAGATACATGGAATGAAATGTTTAAACAACCAAATTACTCCAAACTAGTAGCTAGTTTATGCATCGTAACTCCCTTGACATGTGTGTATCTCCCTCACAATGAACACCCAACTTTTAGCTCGACCTCAGGAGGGGGAGGAAGCTCGGGTGGAACTCCTTCTTCATCCTTGATTCCCCTATGAGGAAAATGCCCTCCAGAACCTCTTGTATGGTGATATGACTAATTTGGTTCTCAAAAATGGTAGAGTGTGGCTCCTGGTTCGAACATACAAATGGGCAGCCCAAGGTGTCATTTTATATGAAAATTGGAAGGTGGTTTTAGGCACACAGATTTCATCAATCCACTTATACCACACGTTTAGGCCTTTAGACAGTATTATCTCACTTTGGAGAAAATATAAACGTTGTAGCCCTACCTCTTGAATGTCTCCACTGAATGTTTGGCACCCTTTGGACAACTAAAGCTCAAGAAATTGATAAAATACAGAACACCGCATTTGACTTCGTCCATATTCGGTGGCTTGGACGGATCAGTTAGGATGGGACATAGAGAAGCCGAATCAGGATTGGGTTCCTTAATATGAAATGTAGCATATTAAATTTTGGACAGGGCCACAAAATTTCGGCCCATTTGGAAGCACGAATGTTGTGTACTATGAAAAATAGTAGATAGATGTCCATGGATCCATGCAATCTTGGCCCATTTTTCTTTCACTTCATCAAAGGCCCTCCAAATCACCTCCACCTACATTGAAATAATAAAAACAAGTTACATTGACCATACTAATCTTTAATAACATTAATTTATTAATTCAAAAATAACTGAAATTTGTTATTATATTTGTAATATTCATTACAAAACTAGTTTAAAACTGCGGTGTAAGGGTGGAATAAAACAGTGAATCGTGGTACGATCACACCCCCACACCTAAGGATTTGCACTCCTGGGCAAAGTCACATATCCAAATAAAATGATGCATATATATATATATATATTTCCAACATTATGAAGATTAATCATTTGAGGAAATATTATTTAACGTAATGTGATCAATGCACGAACCACACTGAGGAGTCTTCCTAGTGAAAATAGAAAAAGATATAAATCATATCATAGAAAAATTCAAAAAGATTCACGATACCCAATTGAGAAAGGAATTAAGAAGTAAACCATGAAACTAACTCTCCATGTGTGTGTGTGAAAACCATTCCACACTATTCTTTCCACTTTCTATCCAATAAATATATGTTATTTTAACATTTTTCAGTTTAAATGAATTTTTTCACCGAACCTGTCCTACATCCATTGCAATCATATTTCAAGACCCACTCATTTAAGTATTCCCAGAAGTCAAACCATAAGCTCCCGACCTAGATATCCCCATATGTTGCACATTTCATCACTCCCCTCATTTATTATATTTTTTTTTATGTTGCAATTGGAATAAATCTCACATTCATCTCTCAACCCATGTTTGATCTCCTCACGACACTAATTGAAATAGTTATAAAAAGATCAAAGCTTAAGGAGGAGTGGTTTTTGACCTTCCCAAGACACAAAAAAAAATTTGAGGGCGTACAACAGTCAGACATTAGGTACACAGGCATAGGTTAATCTGGTAGAGTAATGAAACATATCAGATAAGGAACGAACGTATGGAAATAACATTTAAAGCTGAAAAATATTAACCCAACATATATTTACCTTATATTATGTAAGAAATAATCACACTTTTTGGTTTGGTGCAAAGATCTGCGGGGATATTAGTGACACAATTTTCCAAAAAACTACTCACACAAAGGGCATCAATCATCTCAAAGGTTTCATATAGATACGACCATTTATATCATTGACAGAAAACCAATTCACTAAAAATCACTCCCTGATGTTAAATTCTTACAAAAATTATTTTTAGTCATCGTTGTGGTATTTTTACTTTCCCCCTTTTATGGTCACGAAATCATGGAACTTCGAAATTGTTGATGGGGAAAAATGAAAATACCATAAAGAAGGCCCAAAAGAGAAAAAAAGGAGAAAACGATGAAAATTCCTAAATAACCCAAGAATTTATCCACCCCCCCCCCCACACCTAGAGTCTGTAGCGTCCTTACTGTAGTAAAAGAGAATGTGGGAAGGAAGGATAAAACCTGGTGGATTTCACTCATAGTTTTCTTCTTGAACTTGGAGTTACTCTATCGGAGACTCCAGAATGGATTCATGGAAGTGCTTCAGCCACTGCCCATTGACAGTGAACGTTTGCTTGGTTTCTTCATTTTTAACCTGGAAAATACCAAATAGAGAGACGTTAATAACCGTGTATGGTCCAAACCAGCGGGAATGAAGCTTACCTGGATGCAACTTCAGCCTTGCATTATAAAGGAGGACCTTCTACCCAATATGGAACTGACGATGAAGGATAAGATGGTCATGGTCATCCATGGTTATCTTCTAATAAATCCTGGATCTTTCATATGCATCTCTTCTCATTTCCTCTAGCTCTAGAATCTTCAACATCCTTTGAGCACCTGCACCAGAATGATTAGAATTGCATTTTTTAATGGCCCAGTAGGCCCGGTTCTCAATCTCAATAGGGAGGTGACAACTCTTTCCAAAAAAATCCTATAAGGTGAAATTCTAATGGGAGTTTTAAAAGCAGTATGGTAATACCATAACTAATCATCGAGTATAAGACTCCAATCTATCCTGTTGGGTTGGACCATTTTTTCATGATTTTGTTTTACCTCTATATTTGACACCCCGGTTTGACCATTCGTTTGTGGGTGATATGCAGTAGATACTCGATGACCAACCCCATACCGATGCAAAAGTGATTGCATTGTTCGGTTGCAGAAATGAGAACCCTGGTCACTGACGATGAACCTAGGTAATCCAAACCTACAAAAGATCTGAGTTATCAAAAATTATACAACTGTTTTGGAATCTTTTGTCCTTGTGGCATGTGGCTCTACCGATTTTGATACGTAATGAACGGCCAAAAGAATGTACAAGTTTCCAAAATAATTGGGAGATGCCCCATAAATTCAATTCCCCAAACATAAAAAATGTCATGAAAGAGCAAGGGTGGTTGTGGAATTTCATTACTTTTAGAGAAATTCCCCATTCTTTGACAACGAGGACAAGATTTAAAAAATTCATGGGCATCCAAAATAAGTGATGTCCATAAGAGACCAGAATCAAGAACATTGCGAGCAGTCTATTGGGGACCAAAGTGGCCCCCACAAGCAAGAGTGTGGCAGAATCTAAGGACAGACTGAAACTCGCTATCGGGAACACAACGCCAAAGGACCTGATCGCTACATGTGCGCCAAAGATAGGGGTCATCCCAAATGTACCAACGAGACTCACATTTTAGATGACTGGCTAGGTTTTTGTTGAAATCAGTAGGAATGGAAGATACTACCAAATAATTTACAATTTCAGCACACCAGGGAATAGAATCTTTCACTTTTTAAAATTGGTCTTCAAGAAACATGTCATTAATGGGAATACAGGGGATGAGACAATGTCCGAGGATGGGGGATCCTACTAATATGGTCTGCCACCACATTCTCTTCTCCATTTTTATCTCTAATTTCTAGATTGAATTCTTGAAGGAGGAGCATCCAACAAATCAGACATGGTTTGGATTCTGGTTTCTTTAAGAGATACCGGAGGGTTGTATGGTCTGAGAACACAATGACATTGGAACCTAAAAGGTATGACCTGAATTTATCCAAGGAAAAAAATGGAAAGAAATTCTTTTTCAGTGGTGGTGTAGTTTTCTTGGGCAGGGTCTAAAGTATGTGAGGCATAGGCACCGACATGTGGAGCTTGATCGACCCTTTGTGATAAGACTGCCCCAAATTCATAGTTAGAGGCGTCACACATGAGCTCAAATGGTAAATCCCACCGAGGTGGTTGGATTACCGGGGGTGATGTGAGACTCCATTTAAATTTATTAAAATTTTCTTCCCATTCTTTATCAAAAACAAAACTTTTTTCTTTTTAGATTAAGTGGGAGAGGGGAAGTGAAATCTTACGAAAATCAAGAATGAAATGATGGTAAAATCCAGCATGACCAAGGAATGATCGCTCATCACGTACATTTTTAGGGAATGGTAGGGAAGAAATGATATCAAAATTCGATTTATCTACTTAGATACCATCCCCAGAAAAGACAAGCCCAAAAACTATAACTTGTCACACCATGAAATGGCATTTATCATAATTTAATACAATATTATTTTCAATATAGCGACGTAGGACTGATCCAAGACTACTTAAACATTCATCATAAGAGGATCCATAAACAGTAAAATCATCCATGAAAACTTCCATGCAATTCTCCAGGTAAACTGAAAAAATACAAACCAAACATCGCTGGAAAGTACCCAGCGCATTGCACAGGCCAAATGGCATCCTTCTATAGGAAAATGTGCCAAAGGGGAAAGTGAAGTTTGTCTTTTCTTGATCCTCGGGGGTAATATGGATCTGAAAGTATCAAAAATACCCATAAAGAAAACAATAACGGGACTTCCCCGCTATCCTCTCTAGCATTTGGTCAATGAATGGAAATGGGAAATGGTCCTTCCTAGTGTGTTGGTTTAGTCGGCGATAATCTATACAGACACGCCAACTATTCTGCACACGAGTTGGGACCAATTCATTGTTTTCATTTTTATTACCATTAGGACAGTTTTTTTAGGAACTACTTGAACGGGACTGACCCATTGGCTATCCAAGATGGGGTAAATGATTCCAGCAGCCAATAATTTTGTTACTTCCTTATTAACTACTTCTAAGAGGTTTGGGTTCAGTCAACATTGAGCCTGCCTCACTGGTTTATCCTCATTAGTTAATAAAATATGATGTGTACAAATTGATGGGCTAATACCAGGAATGTCTGCAAGTGTCCATCCCAACTCTTTTTTATGCTCCCTCAAAAGTTCAAGCAGTCACAATTCATGCTCAGGAGGGAGTGAACTGGAAATGAAAATGGGAAACTTGTTTCCATTCTCAGGATATGAATATTTTAAATCTTGAGGCAGTTTCTTTATTTCCAATTAAGGTGGATTTTGGATTGATGGGAGTGTGTGTAAAAGTGAGAGGTCACTAATCTCATCTAACTTCTCAATGGTATCATCCTCAGATGTGGAATTAGGTTTTACAAGCGTAGCAGTATCATTTATGGTCATGTGATCCTCCATGTTCAAAAAATTATCAATTAATAAACATGCATGAAACTTTTCTAGACCACTACAACAATCAACACATGATTCATTACCAGAAATTTCAATCAAATAGGAAGATTCAGAAAGGGGATCAGGGGAAACAAATGAAGTGATTTTAGGGGAAGGGAGTACATCAATTGAATTTACCTAGAGAGAGGAATGTTCTTCTGAGGGGTGCTTCATGGCATCAAGGATGATAAAATGGACTATGTCACCAACAAATTCCATAGATAATGTACCATTATGGACATTAATTATGGCTTTGGCAGTTTTCAAGAAAGGTCACCCCATTATAATTGGGGTGTGTCCATTCATCCTATCATCTTCCATTTTTAGCACATAAAAATCAGCAGGAAATATTAAATTTTTAACACTCACAAGAACATCCACTAACACACCAGAGGGGTGTGCTGTACTCCGATTTTCTATCTGAACAACTATTCTTGTGGGCTTTAGTTCACCGACCTACAAAGAAGAGTATATGGAGTGAGGCATCACATTAATAGAAGCACTGAAATCAAGCATGGAATTGGAGAAAGAATACTCCCCTATAGTGCACGGAATTGAGAATGTTTCAGGATCATTACACTTGGTGGGAAGTGATGGTTGTATCAAAGCTGAGATGTTCTTCCCCAGGCTCACCTTTTCATCACCTCTAAGTCACCTTCGGTGGGTACACATTCCTTCAGAATCTTGGCATATCCCCGAATTCTCTTGATGAAATCAATCAATGGAATGTTAACCTGCACTTTTTTGAAAGTCTCCAAAATTTCATTATCAAGTTTAGTTTCCTTTTGTTTCTTTGGTTGGGTGGCTCTTTGGGGAAATGGAAGAGGAATGATTGGTGACTCATCAATAGACACACTCTTTCCCTTGGTAGGACTTCTCTCAAGACATGGTTCCACCTCATTTGAACCCTTTTCATTGGTTGGGGTGGTGGTTTCCTCAGGAGAGGGTGACTCTAATGGAGGGTTCATTTGGATTTTAAGTTGAGTTACACTTCTAAGGGTGGTGGTGCTAACATTTCCCTTATCCCTAGGGTTGAGAAGTGGTTGAGATGGTAGTTTACCATACCCATTGATTTGGATTTCACCCACTGAGTTAGCTAGTTGGCCTAATTGGATTTTGAGGTCTTGTATGGCTGCTTGGGTGGTTTGTTGGAACTGGAGATTATTGGCATCCATTTGTTTCATCGTATATTTAAGGATAGGCTCGGGTTTTGGAGGGGGTTGTTGGAAAGACCTTTGGGTGGATGAAAATTTCTGGGTGGTGGTGGTTGATGACTACTTTGCCCTGGTTGGTTATATGGTTGATGAGGCTGGTTTGAATACCCCCTTGCCTATAGGATTGGTTGTCTTTCCACCCAGGGTTGGATGGATAGTAAGGTTCTTGCCTAATGGGTTGGTTATAGGGGCGTCCTGGGAATATTGCCTCACAACTCTCAGAAGTTTCTCTCAATTGGGGGCATTGGTCAGAATAGTGGGTATCAGAAGAGCATATACCACAATGTATGGGAGTAGGAGATTGTAATTTCCCTTGGGAAAGAGAATGTTTTCGTAGAAGGGTACTCACCTCTTCAAACATTGTGTCCACCTTCTTCTCGAATTCAGTACTTTGCACCTCATGGACACCTCGAATGGGTACACAAGACCTTGAACTGAATTGTTGAGTGTTCTGTGCCATGGTCTCAATTAGGGTCCTTGCAGCAATTGGGGTTTTATCTACTAGTGCACCACCTGCAGCAGCATCAATCATGTTACGATCTATTGGAATTAAACCATCGTAAAAATATTGTATTAAAAGTTGATCACTTATTTGGTGGTGTGGAAAACTTGAACATAATCTTTTAAAAAATTTCCAATATTCATGAAGGGTTTATCCTTGATATTGTCTTAACCCACATATTTCTTTCCATATTGTTGCAGTTCGAGAGGCTGGGAAGTATTTTTCAAGAAAAAGTCATTTCATGTCCTCTCAACCTCTAATAGGTGAATTAACATAATACAACCAATATTTAGTCGTGTCTTCTAATGAAAATGGAAATTCCGTAAGTTTTACTTGTTCCTCATCCACATTAACAGGTTTTAATGTTGAAAACATAGTATGAAATTATTTTAAATGCTTATGTGGATCTTCTCTAGGTAGTCCATGATATCTTGGTAATAAATGAATTAAACCAGCTTTTAGTTCAAAATTGGGTGCCTCCCCTTGTAATTGAATGTAAGTGGGCTGGATATCAACATCAGGTGAGGTTAGTTCTTTTAGTGTTATATTATTTTCATCCATGTTATACAAGTTATTTTCAGTTTTAAATTTTGTTTCATAAGAAGAAGAATGCTCAAGAATAATTTTAAGATGTAATGTCTCCTCCTTCAATTTGTTGTCTTGTATGTCTCGGTTTCGTTGATGTAGGATCCTCTCCGGTTTGGGTTCGAAATTTTGTAAGTCTCCTATATTAGAACACGTTATACACATAACCTAAACAATAAATAAATTAGAACACAAAAATAAATGCAAAGGTAGAAGATAAAACAATCAAATATTCACAAAAATTACAAAAATTTTATAAAAAACAGGCACAAAAAACCAAAGCGCTCCCCGGAAATGGTGCCAAAATTTGACTGCATTGTCAGGAAACGTCAAATTAAATATGTTTTGAAGGTTTATTTATAGTATAGGTTAGACCCTATGTCGTCTCTCAAGGGGTGTTGGTAGGTTTAGAGTGTTTATTTTTAAAAAAAATGACTAAGAGAGGGGGTGGTTTTGAAAAGAGTTTAAAACAATGACTTAGTTGAAATAATTTAAAAGGTGAGTGACCTAGTGGATTTTGAAATGTATGAGATAAAATGGTCTATGTGATTTAACTAAACACATATCACGTTCATTGTTCATGGAGATTCATATTAGGTTTAGAGTAATTCTTTGGTTGGAGTTAGTTGGAATCCAGATTAATTCCTAAGCTATTATTTCAATGCTTTAAGGACCCAACCTTGACGTAACAATAATATTGTCAAGGTCCAGTACTTATGAATGGAATAAGATCTTTCAAAGAATATTGAAATCTCAATAAGGTGGATATGAAAATTATTCTTGTGATGTCCAATCAGAACAACACAAGTCACGCACTCAAAACTTCACACTGATCGGTTAGAAATTAAGAGCATAACACTCACATGCATCAAATCAAGCATTCAAATCTGAAATAAAATAAGATACATGGAATGAAATGTTTAAACACCCAAATTAATCCAAACCAGTATCTAGTTTATGCATTGGAACTCCCTTTACATGTGTGTAGCTCCCTCACAACAAACACCCAACTTTTAGCTCGACATCGGGAGGAGGAGGAAGCTCGGGTGGAACTCCTTCTTCATCCTTGATTCCCCTATGAGGATAGGGGCCTCCAGAACCTCTTGTATGGTGAGAGGACTCCTTTGGGTCTCAAAAATGGCAGAATGTGGCTCCTGGTTCGAACTTACAAATGTGGATCCCAAGGAGTCATTTTATAGGAAAATTGGAAGGTGGGTTTAGGCACACAGATTTCATCAATCAAGTTGTACCACATGTTTTGGCCTTCATACAGTCTTATGTCGCTTTGGAAAAAATTGAAAAGTTGTGGCCTTCCCTCTTCACTGTCTTCATAGAATATTTGGCACCCTTTGGACAACTACAGCTCAAGATATTGATAAAATACAGAACACCACATTTGACTTGGTCCATATTCGGTGGCTTGGACAGATAAGTTCGGATTTTCTCCATAGAATCCGAATCAGGATTGGATTCCTTAATATGAAATGTAGAATATTAAATTTTGGACAGGCCCAAAAACTTTCAGCCCATTTGGATGCACATATTTCGTGTTCTATGCAAAACAGTGGACATATTTCCATGGATCCATGCAATTTTGGCCCATTTTTCTTCCACTTCATCAAAGGCCCTCCAAATCACCTCCACCTACATTGAAATAATTAAAACAAGTAACAATGACCATTATAATCTTGAATAAAATTAATTTATTCATTCAATCATAAAGTGTAATTTATTATTATATTTGTAATATTCATTACAAAACTAGTTTAAAAATGCGGTGTAAGGGTGGAATAAAACAGTGAATCGTGGTACGATCAAAGGGCCGCCACACCATTCGGCAGCATAAAGGTAGGGTGGCTGGCGTTCGCACCACCGTATGAGAATGAGATCGCGTTATCTTGGCTGAGGCGAAGGCCAAAGAGTGGCTGACACCCGGTCAGCCACAGTGGAGCAGTGGCGCGTAACCGCGCTGCTAGGAGGAGGACCAGCCGAAGCACCCAGCCGGCCGTGGTGGATCGGCGGGACCGACTTGTGTCCCGGGGGTGACATTGTAGCACCCTAAGGTGATTCCCTTCGGCATTCCAAATGGAAGGGGGCGCTCCCTCTTAAGTGCTAGATCGGTCAAACCGCGCCAGTGTGCCGTGCTACCAGGCCGCACCAGTGGGCCGCCCCACCAGGCAGTGCCAGCGGGCCATGCCCAGTGGGTCAGATGGGGCCACCCCTTAGGTGGGTCAGTCCAGACCAAGGCCCAGTGGGCTGGGTCCTCCATGGCCCAGGCCATCCGGGTCGGACCGGACCTAGGCCCATCCAGGCCCAGTTTCACCTTTTTGGTCGTAACTTGAGAAACGAGCATCCGTTTGACGAACCGTCTACGGCGCCATAATCCATGAATCAAGACGGTCCTTTTGGTATACTCCACTTGAGTCTTATATAATGTTGGAGTACAGCCGGGTTGGATCGAACCCCAAATCCAACCGGGCCCTCAGAGTAGAAATGCTAATAACTTACAGACCAGGTGTCTGATTGACACGCCATCTGTTGCGTTGGGTCCCTTATTACATGAAGGACCATTGAGATACTTCTTCATGGGGATTTGGGGAAGTTTATTTATTAATTATGGCTTGGGGATCGGTTCTCCCATGCGGGCTATGTACAGAACCCTGCGACTAGTTGAGACTTGACGATTGCAGATCGTTTCGACTTGGAGTTACTCGACATGCCCAGTGGGGAGAGCCTCTATGTGCCACGGCAAACTAACGATGGGAGGAAACTTTTTGTGATGTGGTAGACCCATGGTGCTTGATAGGATGAGTACCTCAGTATTCCATGAGGGGGAGCGCCTCTGTGTGACACGACAGACCCACGGTGGGGAGCACCTCGGTGTGATACGGAAGACCCTCGGTACTCAACAAGAGGAGTACCTCAGCATCCAAGGTTAGTGAGAAGCGCCTCTGTGTGGCATGATAGGCCCATAGTACTCATTATAGGAGGAGTCCTCTGGAATTTGAGGTGTTCTACGTTGTGTCTGTTAATGTTATTTATTCCTAGACCTATAGAATCTGTTGTTAGCTATCAATATTTATAGCGATCCTGTGTGGGTCAGCATCATAATCTTGTTTCTCAGAGTTGTATCCCTGGTTTGAGTTGAGACTCTAATTGAGATTTGTTTATTTATTTGTACTTTTGAATTGAGATCATTCTTTGTGGTTTTCCTTGCGGAATTATGAGAGACCTCCAGGGGTCTTGGGGTCCCTACCGAGTATCGTTATACTCACCCCTGCACGGGATACGCCTGAACCTTATTGTGCCTTGTGCAGATGACGAGTAGCTGGGCTGAGGTTTGAGGGAGATAGGACTAGGCGGTACGCATGGGAGATGGGTGGACGTAGAGTGTTGAGGAGGCAATCTGTACCAACCCTTCAGGTAGGATCCTCAGAGGACGACTCAGTATTTGTTTTCCCTTATTCATTGATATTGTTCCTTTCAGTTATATTTGTACATTTTTGTTGTACTCGTACTTTCAGTTGGGCTTGTCTTCAAACCCCTTTTTCTTTCATCACTTCTTTTTCTATAGCAGTTTTATTTACAGTTACTTCTTGTTGTGTTCTTGAACAGTGAATTGTACAGTTTTAAAGACAATTCCTTCCCATTTTAGGGAATACACCTTTGGTTTTAGTCACTATCCCCTGGCCTATAGAAGGATGGCATAGGGTTGTCCTGGAATGGGCCCCAAGGGATAGTTCATGACAAAGTGGTTTCAGAGGAGTTCCATTCTACTGAAGTACTAGGACTCTGATCATTTCTATGAAGCAATAGTGTTAAGTGTTATGAGTGTGGTTTTCAGTTTGAGGAGTCCTGTATTGGTGTGACGACAAACATATCCATAAACCAGGACCCTGAATTCTGATTTCTGACTCAATTGATGAAAAAAATAATTGCGTATGTGTTTTTGAAATGTTTTCATGGTGATCTCTAAGAGTAAGATCACCAAGTATAACATAATGACCACGACACACCTATTTCTTTTCAGGACGCCTCTGCGCAAATAGCCTGCCAGGGTTCAGTGTAGAGTATGTGATGACAGCCCACCGAGCAGTGAGGATTCAGTGCAGGTCCCCCTTATCGTAGGTGTACCATTGGGTGGTGTACCATCAACACCACTACCCATTGGGCAGCTGATGCCACCATCCCCAGCAGTATAGGTGCACACCGCTTGAGCGCATTTCTTGAGTTCCAGCACCATAGGCTACCGAGGTTCCAGGGAGATATATATCCACATGCGGCTGAGTAATGGTTGGAGGTTGTGGATAGAGTTTTTCGACTTGTAGGGACACTAGATGATCTCATTGTGATCCTTGCCATCAGTCTTCTTTAGAAAGCAGTGGGAAGATGGTGGATCTTGATGCTCCAGGTGCATGATGAGGTAACTCTTGTCTGTGCGGATTTCGAGAGCCTTCTAGGGCAGAGTTCGTCCCAGCGACCCTACGCTCAGTGCGTATACAAGAGCTTCTCCACTTGCGGTAGGGTAGCATGATTATGGCTCGGTATTCAACGAGATTCACCAACCTCTCGTGCTACTCCACTGACATGGTGTGGGTCCCTTTATTCAGGGCCTGAACCTTCGATCTAGGGCTCGGACGGGAGATTAGAGCTTCGATGGGTTCTCTCAACATTCCAACATAGGTGGGGGTGTTAGAGAAAGCAATCTTAGTGGAGTTCTTCCTTGTTGAGCAGTCACCAGAAGCAAGACCCAACACTTGAAGACACATAGTAGATTCATCGGTGGCTGGAAGCAGACAGATTACGCTAAGTTCCAAGTGGACTAGACCCATAGTTAGATGACCGCAGGATAGAGGGGCGGTGGTGCAGGGCTCTCGAGGTGGTGTAGGGCAGGCAAGGATCATGTAGTGTTACATGTGTAGCTGGTAGGGTTAGATGGCTCACGATTGCCCGACCCTTCATATAGATGACCAGAAGATGGTTGAAGAAATGCCTGCATAGAGGAAGATATTCAATCGAGGAGGTCCATAGGTAGGAGGAGAACATGTCAGGGGAGCAGTTCGTGCATTAGGTGGTGGGCAGCGATTTGAGGTTCTATCGCCGCCACCACCAGGAGGTCCACCCCGACCACAGGGAGTAGGTGGACAGGGACAAGCTCAGCTCCAGGCAGCTGAGGGATATGACCGTGGAGCTCCAGAGTTTATACGAGGTATGATCTTTGTCTACTCCACCCTAGCTACAGTACTTATAGACATAGGTGCCAGTCACCCTTTTATTTCCACGACCCTCATTCGGAGCTCGGGGATTTTCATGGATCCGTTGGCTTTATCCTTACTTCTAGAGACTCCTATGGGAGGAGATTCAGTTATTATGCTCTGGTGCCAGTAGTGTGAGCTTTCTCTAGGAGGTGAGATCTTGGGCTGGGATCCCTACTAGAAAAGGAGGATTTACCAACGGTTCTGAAATGTTGGGAAAGTCCAGAGAACCGTTGGTATACCATATACCAATAGTTCTGTGAACCATTGGTAACTAATCCGTTGGGATATATTTTCCTGATGGTTTACATAGAACTTTTGGGATAGGTTAGAAAAATAATCCTACCCCAAAGGTTCCCTAAACCGTTGGGAAAAGTTCTTCCCAATGGTTTCCACTGAACCGTTGGGAAAACCAACATTTTCCCATGGTTCCTAATGGTTTCTAAAACCATTGGGAATGTATTTTTACCAATGTTTCCCTTTGAATAGTAGGTAATATATTTCTATGAATCCTATGCCAACGGTTTGAAACAGGTGGCATAGGCTATGCTGTGCAATTTGCACATCAGCCTGCAATTGGCACAGCACTGGTATTTCTCCATCTCCTTGTACCTACAATTAACATCTAACACATACATATACAGAACAAATTCATATACATTTAACATATAATTCATCTGGAACTATACACATCTATAATTAAATCATAATTCATAACTTAATTATAAAAATACATAATTCATTTAAACATACACATTTAAATGTGGTTTTTTCTAGAAATGATGTCCATTTAAAAAAGAATACATAATCTTTGAGTGATACCAGCCATAAAATGCCTCGTATTGTGGCATGGTTGACTCGTACACGTCAAAGATGACCCATATATCGTTGTCCTAAAGAATCAACATTTTCTGAAATCATTTGGTTGGTTTTCCATTTGAAATTTATTGTCACTTAAAATGATGTTCATTACAAAAAAAAATGAGACACTTTTAGTGGTGTCGGCCACACCATGACTCGAATGAACGAGGGGTTGACTCGTACACATCACATATGATGCATTGATCTTTGGGATAATGTTTTAACACATTCAGAATGTTTTTGGTTAGTTTTACATATGTCAGTAGTTTTTAATTAAAATGTTGTCAATTTCAAATAAACGTGACACTGTGAGTGGTTCCGGCCACATCGCACCTTGTATTGAGGCAGGGTTGACTCTTACACGTAACATATGACCCATGGATCATTTTCCTAATGTTTCAACGGAATCCTAATGCGTTAGGTTGGTTTTCCATAAGTTAGTTGTTGTTTTCACTTAAAATGGTGTCCATTTGAAAAAAAAAAGAAACTTTTAGTGGTTCTGGCCACACCACACCTCGGATTGAGGCAAGGTTTACTCATACATGGAAAATATGACACATAGATCGTTTTCCTAATGTTTCAATAGAAACTGAATTTGTTTGGTCAGTTTTCCATATGCCAGTTATTTTTTTCACTAAAAATCCTATCCATTTTAAACAAAAGAGAGACACTTTGAGTGGTGCCGGAAACACCGTGCCTCATATTGAGGCGGAGTTGACTCATGCATGTCATATATGACCCATGGATTTTTGTTCTAAAGTATAAACATAATCAGAATCTGTTTGGTTTTTTTTCCATATATACTTAAACTTTTGTCCATTTTATACAAAATAGGGGCACATAGAGTGATCCCAGGCACCTTATGACTTATATTGAGGCAAGGTTGACATGTACGTGTCACATATGACCCATGGATCATTTTCCTAAATTTCAACAGAATCTGAATTTATTTGGTCAGTTTACCGTATGTCAGTTGTTGTTTTCAATTAATATAAAGTCCATTTTAAACTATAGAGAGACACTTCAATTAGTGTCGTCCACTCCGTGCCTCGGATTTAGTTTGGATTGACACGTACACGTCACATATGACCCATGAATCGTTTTCCTAAAGTTTCAAAAGAATCCGAATATGTTTAGTCAGTTTTCTGTATGTCAGTTGTTGTTTTCACTTAAATCGTTGTCCATTTCAAATAAACTTGAGACACTTTTAGTAGTTTCGGCCACACCAAGACTTGGATTGAGGTGGGGTTGACTCATACTCGTCAAAAATAACTCATGGAACATTTTCCTAAAGTTTCAAATTAATCTGAATGTGTTTGTTCAGTTTTCCATATGTCAGTTTTTGTTTTCACTTAAAATGTTGTCCACTTTAAACTATAGAGACACAGTTCAAGTGGTGCCGGTCACACCACACCTTGGATTGAGGCTAGGTTAAATTTTACACTTCACATATGACTCATGGATCATTTTCTTAATGTTTCAAGGGAATCCGAGTGCGTTTGGTCAGTTTTCTTTAGGTCAGTTATTGTTTTCATTTAAAATGATGTTCTTTTGAAACAAAAGAGAGACACTTTTAGTGGTTCCGGTCACAATGGGCCTGAGATTGAGGAGGGGTTGACTCTTACACGTCACATATGACTCATGTATCATTTTTCTAAAGTATCAATAGAGTTCAAATGCGTTTGGTCGGTTTTCCGTATGCTAGTTGTTATTTTCACTTAAAATGTTGTCCATTTCAAATAAACCTGAGACACTTTGAGTGGTTCCGGCCACGCCCGACCTCAGATTGAGGAGGGGTTGACTCGTACAAATCACATATATCCCATGTATTGTTGTGATAAATTATCAACACAATCTGAATGTGTTTGGTCAGTTTTTTGTACGCTATTTGTTATTTTCACTTAAAATGTTGTTCATTTCAAATAAACCTGAGACAGTTTGAGTAGTTTGGTCCACACAACGCCTCATATTGAGGCGGGGTTGACTCGTACACGGCACATATGAACCATGGATCGTTTTCCTAAAGTTTCAAGAGAAACCAAATTCTTTTGGTTAGTAATACATATGTCAGTTGTTGGTTTCCCTTAAATTCTTGTTCATTTTAAATAAAAGACAGACACATTTAGTGGTTTCGGTCAAACTGTTCCTTGGATTGAGGCGGAGTTGACTCTTTCACATCATATATTACCCATGGATTGTTTTTCTAATGAATCAACACAATCAGAATCTGTTTGGTTAGTTTTCCGTATATACTTAAAATGTTGTCCATTTTAAACAAAAGAGAGACACATAGAGTGATCCTGGCCACACTGCGACTTGGAATGAGGTGCAGTTGACTCATACACGTCACATATGAACCATGGATATTTTTCCTAATGTTTTAAACAAAATTCTAATGCGTTTGGTTGGTTTACTGTATGTCAGTTGTTGTTTTCAATTAAAATGAAGTCCATTTTAATCAATAGAGAGACACTTTGAGTGGTGTTGGCCACTCTGTGCCTCTAATTGAGGCTAGGCTGACATGTACACAACAAATATGACCCATGGATCATTTTCATAAAGTATCAATAGGATAAGAATGCGTTTATTCAGTTTTCTGTATGTCAGTTGTTGTTTTCACTTAAAATCTTGTCCATGTCAAATTAACATGAGACACTTGAGTTGTTCCGGCCACACCTAGCCTCGGATTGAGGTAGGGTTGACACTTAAACATCAAAAATGACACATGGAACGTTTTTCTAATGTTTCAGAAAAATTTGAATGCGTTTGGTCGGTTTTCCGTATGTCATTTGTTGTTTTCACTTAAAATGTTGTCCATTTTAAAATATAGAGAGATGGTTCATGGGGTTTCGGCCACACCACACCTTGTATTGAGGCTGGGTTGACTCTTACACATCACATATAACTCATGGATCGTTTCCCTAAAGTTTCAATGGAATCCAAATGCGTTTTGTCGGTTTTCTGTATGTCATTTGTTGTTTTCACTTATAATGATGTCCTTTTGAAACAAAAGAGAGACACTTTTAGTGTTTCTGGCCACATCGGAACTCGGATTAATGCGTGGTTGACTCATACACATCACATATGACTCATGGATATTTTTTCTAAAGTATCAACACAGTCCGAATGTGTTTGGTTAGTTTTCCATATGCTAGTTGTTATTATCACTTAAAATGTTTTCCATTTCAAATAAACCTGAGACACTTTGAGTGGTTCCAGCCACACTGGGCCTCGGATTGAGTCGGGGTTGACTCATACACGTCACATATGAACCATGGTTTTTTTGATAAGGTATAAACACAATCCGAATGCGTTTGGTTAGTTTTCGGTATGCTAGTCGTTATTTTCACTTAAAATGTTGTCAATTTCAAAAAAACCTAAGACACTTTGAGTGGTGCCGGCCACACCATGCCTCATATTGAGGCGGGGTTGACTCTTACATGGCAAATATCACCCATGCATTGTTTTCCTAAATTTTCAATAGAAACTGAATTCGTTTGGTCGATTTTCCGTGTGTGAGTTGTTGTTTTCACTTAAAATCATTTCTATTTTAAACAATAGAGATACACTTTGAGTGGTTCCGGCCACACCACACCTCGGATTGAGGCGGGGTTGACCAGTTGACATCATATATGACCCATGTATCATTGTGCTAAAGTATCAACACAATCAGAATCTGTTTGGTCAGTTTTCTGTATGTACATAAAATGTTGTCCATTTAAAAAAAAGAAAGACACTTAGAGTGATCCTAGCCAAAATGTGACTCATATTGAGGCGCAGTTGACTCATACACATCACATATGACCCATTAATAGGTTTCCTAAAGATTCAATAGAATCCAAATGTGTTTGGTCATTTTTCCGTATGTCAGTTGTTGTTTTTAATTAGAATGGAGTCCATTTTAAAATATAGAGAGACACTTTGAGTGGTGCTAGCCACTCCGCGCCTCGGATTGAAGTTGGGTTGACATGTACATGTCACATATGATCCACAGATCATTTTCCTAAAGTTTCAACAGATTCCGAATGCGTTTAGTCGGATTTCCGTATGTCAGTTGTTGTTTCCACTTAAAATGTTGTCCATTTCAAATAAACCTGAGACACTTTGAGTGGTGCTGGCCACACTTATCCTCGGATTGAGGAAGGGTTGACTCATACACATCAAAAATGACTCATGGAACGTTTTCCTAAAGTTTCACCAGAATATGAATTTGTTTAGTCAGTTTTTCGTAGGTGAGTTGTTGTTTTCACGTAAAATGTTGTCCAATTTAATCTATAGAGAGACAATTCAAGTGGTGTCAGCCACATCGTGGCTTAGATAGAGTCTAGGTTGACTCTTACACATAAAATATGACTCATGGATAGTTTCCCTAAAATTTCAATGGAATACGAATGCGTTTGGTCAGTTTTCCGTTTGTCAGTTGTTGTTTTCACTTAAAATGGTGTCCTTTTGAAACAAAAGAGAGACACTTTTAGTGGTGCCGGTCACACCAGGCCTCGGATTGAGCCAGGGTTGACTCGTACACGTCACAGATGACTCATGGAATGTTTTTCTAAAGTATCAACATAGTCCGAATGTGTTTTTTTGGTTTTCCGTATGCTAGTTGTTATTTTCACTTAAAATGTTGTCCAATTCAAATAAACCTGAGACACTTTGAGTAGTGCCAGCCACACGATGCCTCCGATTGATGTGGGGTTGAATCATACACATCACATAGGACCCATGGATCATTGTTCTAAATTATAAACACAATCCTAATGTGTTGGTCGGTTTTTCGTATTCTAGTTGTTATTTTCACTTAAAATGTTGTCCATTTCAAATAAACCTGAGACACTTTGAGTGGTGTCGACCACACTAGTGCTCAGATTGAGGTAGGTTTGACTCGTACACATCACAAATGTCCCAAGGATCATTTTCCCAAAGTATAAACATAATCCAAATGAATTTGGTAGGTTTTCTGTATGTCAGTTTTACTTTTCACTTAAAATGTTATCCATTTCAAACAAAAGTGAGACACCTCGAATGGTGCCGGCCACACCGCACCTCGGATTGAGGCAGGATTTACTCTTACACGTCACATATAACCCATGGATAGTTGTGCTATTGTATCAATATAATCATAACCCATTTGGTCGGTTTTCCATATGTACTTAAAATGTTGTCCATTTTAAACATAAGAGAGACACTTAGAGTGATCCCGACCACACCACGACTCGGATTGAGCCGGGGTTGATTCATACATGTCACATATGACCCATGGATCATTGTGATAAAGTATCAATAGAATTCGAATGTTATTGGTCATTTTTCTATATGCCATATGTTCTTTTAACTTAAAATCCCATCCATTTTAAACAAAAGAGACACAATTATAGTGCTATCGGCCACATCGCTCGTCGGATTTAGATGGGGTTGAATCATAAACGTCACAAATGACCCATGGATACATCCTGGAATTTCAAGTCGAAATTACCTAAGCACGATGAGTCCATCCATGAGTCCTTAACATGAAACCCATGTATTATCCTAATAATTGACATGTAAACCAAATCAAACAAGGCATAATTCACATAACATGGAGAATGTACAACAAGGCTTTGTATTCAAATTAAAGGATATCATCAAATGAATTTGATGAGCATGAGCTAATAAGATTACCATGACATTCATATAATTCAAGACATAAAAAAATGGAATAATCCTAAATAACATTGCATGATCAGAGAAATAAAAAAGGCATGTAAAATCAATGAGGAGGGTGGGGGGCTGTCTGGGGGTCCCGGGAGGAGGGTGGGGGGGTTGTCCGGGGGGTTTTCCAGGGTCCAGGGAGGAGGGTGGGGGGGCTATCCGGGGGAATTTCTAGGGGGTGCCCAGGGGGAGTTCTGGGGACCAAGGAGGAGGGTGGGGAATATACGGGGGGCTGTCCGGGGGTGTTCGGGGGGGCTGTTTGGGGTCCAAGGAGGAGGGGGGGCTGTCCGAGGCTCTGTCTTGGGGGCTATCTGGGGGGGTTGTCTGGGGTCCAGGGAGGAGGGTGGGGGGATATCTGAGGGGATGTCTGGGGGCTATCCAGGGGCTGTCCAGGGCCAAGGAGGATGGTGGGTGGCTGTCCGGGGGCTGTTCGGGGGGGCTGTTTGGGGGGCTGTTCGGGGTCTAAGGAGGATGGTAGGGGTTTGTCCCGGGTCTAGGAAGGAGGGGGGCTCTCGAGGGAGTTCCCAAACACAAAAAACCATATAAACATGATCAAGATACACCGCAACCACTAAAAGACATCAACATCCATGAAAACAGACAATATATAAAAATAACTCAACTCCAATACTATACTACGTGTCTAGATAAAACCAACAACTAGAATAGATTAAACATCAAATCTCATAATATTAGTAAAACATTTAACAGATCAATTTGTCCCAAATCACCATAACTATCATCACTATCATCATCAACCTCGTCCTCGTCCTCGCCTTCTTCAATGCCCTCCTCCTCACCCTCCTACTCGCCCTCACCATCCGCCTCGCCCTCCTCCTCTCCCTCATCTTCTACATTAGACTCCTCGCCATCATCATCGTCAAGATGGACATCATCTTGACCACCACTAGAACTGTCACATGTTGCACCATATATAGAATATATCGAAGACATATATTCATCAAAAGCTGGGCTGGCCTCTGGTGGAAGTGTTGGACATAGAACTTCAATAAATTTCATAAATGCAATGTTTTCCCTAGAAGACTGTTCTACCATATCTATGGCCATTTTTTATCCTTTTCTGAATGTGCCCTAAAATTCTGTAGCTCGGTGGCACTTAAACTCATACCTGAGGAGGGCCAATACCTCATCGGGGCTATCCTAGGTCGGCAGCATACCCTTCCAGGATTCCCCTCTCCCAACCCCTGATGTAAGTGATCATTTGACCCAAAATTTTCTGGTTCTTGGGCATCGAGGGCCTATAAAGAAACCTATTACAAGTATAAATATATTATTAAGTTACAAAATATATATTAAAATATAAAATCAACAGATTAAAACTTACAATCTGCTGCTGAGTTGGTTCATTGATGGCACTTCCATCCTTTTTCCACCTACTCGAGCAAAACAATTTTTCTCGAGGCACACGTCCTTCAATATTTTTCATTTTCCTCTAAAATTACATTGAAAACTAAAGGTATGTGAAAAAATTAGAAAACTATTAAATAATTGATGGAACAAAATAAATTTTAAGTCGTAAAGAAAACTTATAAACATTTTTCATACCTACTTCCTCTCATGATCTGGCATCGTAGTACGTCCCAGTGTATGGAGGTATATTTTTGCATCAATGTTTTTTTCGTTTTTTCTAGATGAATCCTAAATAAAATTCGATAATTAAAAATATATTATTAATTAAAAACATGAAATTTATTATTTAAATACATCAAATGTAATTAATACCTTTAACATGGTAGTTGTCTAATGAGTAATCATCTGACAATACTGCTCTATAAGACAATCATCCACGACTGATACCACCTCTAACTCAGTGCCAACTCTAGCACAACATCCAATATACAACTCATGATTGTAGGATCTCCAAATCTCACCTAAATTCTTTAGACGTTCTGGTCGTGCACCCTCACCATTGGGAAAATTAAATCGAAGCTGACATCAAAATGTTAATTCATGTAAATACAAAAATACTTCATGGAATTAAATACAACAGATTATTTTACCCATATCTCTGCCCAAGCTCTATATTTGACCACATGTGGAAAATGTCTCCACGATAGCGGGATGACAGGAATGATGTCGGAGTATTTGGAAAGCGTCGCCAAACAAATCCGACATTACTGCCCTGTTTTCTCAACCATTTGGTTGTCTTTATTGTAATCCACCATAACCTGTGTGTGGTAGTTCCACACCGCATGCATGCGTGTACCCGCCTCCCCCGCCTACTATCAATAGATGTATCTATCATGAAATAAAAATAAATATTTTATCAAAACATGTTATAATGAAAATAAATAATGCTATAAAAATTTTTAGGGTTCTATAAATATACCTGCACCGGTCTGATCGCTTAGCGCTGCTCGATCCACAGAAACTGATGGAACACCCTGTGGTGTAACAAGAGTCGAAGAAGGTGGAATATAGAAGCTCAGAGAGATAGAAGTAGAAGGGAAAGAAGATGACACAGCTGTATGACTGGATTCTGGCTGGGGATTGGTAATCATAATGGGATATGAATAAGATGGGTCAGAAGATGCAAAAGGTGACAAAAACATGGGAGGCCTAAATATCCCATGTGTCCCTAACGACACACCGTGATTAGAATGTGGGAAGGATGACATGCCAGTGGGAGGGGAATGGTCTAGTCAGGTAGGCAAAACTGCCCGTCCACCTTTGGTACGAAACCTCCTCGTACCACCGGCCTAAGTACTAGGACCAATACTGGGCTCCTCGTCAAATAAATGTCGATGTATAGGTGGATTCTACAAAAAAATTTACAACAAAATTAATCACATGACATTATATATTCTTTAAATATATATATTTGAAATAAAGTACTCACTACAGGCACTAATGGTGGAACGCCCATATGTGGCATTCGATGATTGTTCTCCAATATTTGTTTCCTTTGACTCTCTTCAATTTCCTTCATTTCCTGCTTTTGAAAAAAAAATGTAATTAATTAGAAAAGAAAAACTAATAGGTAACCCAAAAAACTAAATATATGAGGGAATATGGGGATTCATTGGTAATTTAGCAATAAATTATTTTAGAATATCTTGAATGTATTTAATAAATCATACAAGTTGTAATGTTCACCAAGTAAGAAATATTGTTTGACTAGGTTTGAATACAGTTCAATTCCAAAATTAGAAAATGCAATTCAAATAAAACTGCAACCAGTAAACATTGAAAATTCACATAACGTTCAAGTCAACTAAAACATATTTGTGATCAATACTAAATCAATTTGAATATTACCAACCTTAACAACCCAACTCGAGGTAAACCAAAATAATTGAGAACATGGATGAATGATTCTATATATTTTCAACCAGAACATCTGGTTCACAATTAACTTTGACAATTGAGCTATTCGAGTCATCTGAAGAAATAAATAGATTGGTTCCAATTGCACTAGGGACAATGTCAATTTCATCATCACCACCATAAAAAATATGTCTTGGAATTACTTCAACTATGACACCAAATTCAGGCCAAAGTTGGTCTTTGACATAAAAAACTAGTTTAGCCATTTATGCAACACATATGGTTGTTCGGTAGTAAGATTGAGAGTCATATTAATTACTCTAAATCCACAGTCAACAATAAATGTGATCTGTATCTTCATCAAATCAAACAAATGTCATTTCATCATTGTGACTCGTCCATGAGAGTAATAATCCAATATTATTATTTTCTCAATGACTCCATAATGACTGACTTTTTCAAAACGCGGTCTACTATCTGATGCACTGGAATAACAATATATTATGGTAGTAACCATAACACCATCATGTTGTGTTCTCATGTTCATTTCTTGTTCAGTGACAATAAATTTGTACCCATTGATAACAATTGATTTGCAGTCGCGAACCATGGTATTAGGACAAAAATCCAAAGCTCTTATTTCCTCAGAGACAGAGACAGAAGAAAAAATCAATACCTGCAATATAAATGACTATTAAACATAATTAAATATTTATATAATTATTTTAAATATTAATATTTTTACCTTCAATTTTAACCAAGCAGAAAACACTTTACAATGCAAAGTCTCCCTCCTTCTCATAGATAAAGAACGGTGCTTTCTATTTATCATTGTTTTATGTTCCTTGTAGATAAAAAATATGAATAGTTTAACAGATATATATGTAAGATATGCATATTCAATTTAGTTACCTAATATTGTCATCGAACAAATCCCAGTTTACCATAACTATGCGATGTGCTATCTCCCGCTCTTCATGGCTTAATGTCTTCAATGTATATGATCTAAGAATTCCTCTTGTTTGAGGAAGTGATGGAAAACTGGGTTCAATTTTCTCATACTATTCTTATTCATTTTTCATTGGTTTGTTCATTCTTGTAGTATGATTAGACAAATACATTGAGCAGAAATCCATACATTCTTGAGCCAAGTAAACGTTCATGATAGAACCATCGGGATGATTCTTGTTTCGGACATAAGACATTAATGAGTACATATTTATTTCATTTGGATACATCCAATGAAAAGAAACAGGTCCTCTAAGAAGTATTTTAGTGGGAATATGGACAGTCAGATGCAGCATGCATGTGAAAAATGATGGTGGAAATATTTTCTCCAACTCACACAAAATGAATGGGGCATCTTTCAACATTTTTTTCATGAAAGACTTGGACAACTTCATAGAAAAAAGATCTCTAAACAAATGGCAGAACCGAATAATAGTCACCCTTAAATTATTGTACAAAAGATGATGGATTTCTATTGGAAGCAACTCATGCAGTAGAACGTGATAATCATGAGTCTTCAAAGATTTTAGCTTAAACTCTCTTCTGTTGACCCATTTATATATGTTTCTTGAATATCCATCAGGAACTCTAATATTATCTAATACATCTAGAAATTTTATTTTCGTATGTGTCATCACATAAGAATCACATGGAAGTTTCTATTTATTTTCACTGATATGTACTAAATGCAATTCTGGTCTGATGCCCCAATCCACCAAGTCATGCTGAGATTGTAAATCATCTTTTGTCTTCCCCTTGACATTTAAAATAATTGAAAGAAACATTTCCAATATATTCTTTTCAATATGCATTACGTCTAAGCAATGACGTTACAAATTGGTTGACCAATAAGGAAAATCAAAAAAGATACTCCTCTTCTTCCAATTGTAAAAGGTTTCAGTGCAAACATTCTTTCTCTTTCCAGATTTCATTTGACCTTTCCCAAATAAAAAACTGAAATCTTTCAATTCTTTAATCACATCAGTTCCAGACATATGGTGAGGTGGTTCATCGGTTTCTATGGTATTATCAAATCTTCGAAGACTCATTCTATATGGATGATCCTTTGGAAAGAAATGTCGATGTCCTGTAAAACTGAAACTACAGCGATATTCAAGTCTTCTGGACCATGTATTCTTCATAAAAACTGGAAATGACAGTTTTCCCTTTATGCTCCATCCAGACATCATTCCATAAGCTGGAAAATCATTGATTGTCCACATAAGCAGAACCCACATCTGAAATATATCTTTCGAACATGTGTCGTATGTGCGCACACCCACATCCCAAAGATGTTTCAACTCTTTTATTAAAGTTTGCATGTATACATCAATATAAATGCCCGGATCAGAAGGAACATATTTGAGCATACTTGTGAAGGTGAAAGTCTTTTTCATACACAACCGTGTAGGAAGATTATAAATGTGTATAAAAATAGGCCATCTGATATGTGAAGTAAGCATATGCCCAAATGGATTAAAACCGTCGCATGAAAGACCTATCCTCACATTACACACATCAGATGCAAAATCAGGATGTCGAGAATCAAATATATTCCATGGAAATCCATCTACATAATGAACCAACTCATCATTAGTCTTCTTTCTCTCAGTATCATGACATATCATTTTTATTGATATGTCATCAGACATAAAAATATTCTGGAGTCTGGGGATCAATAGAAAGTGCCACATTACATTCTGTGGAACGCAGGGTGAGTTCTATCATATTTTGACTTCCAGCAGGATGTGCCACATTTTATACAATCATTTCGTTCAGTGGTTTCCCCCCAAAATAAACTGCAATCTTTCGGGCAAGCATGAATTTTGTTTCTTGAAAATCCAAGTTCCTCAACTAACATCCATACCATATAGTGGTTTGAGGGAATATCTACATCATATAGAGGTAAATCCTTCAAGAGTTTAAGAATGTAATCGATTGCTCTATTAGAAATCCCATACATAGTTTTCCCATGAAACAATCAGATTAAAAATTACAGTTTTTTCATTTTATCGCATTGTCGATATACTGGAGTCGTGGCTGCATCATTAAATTTTTTCACACTATAAATATCATCACTTTCACTAGATGCATCATCTATCCTCATATAGAAGTCTTGTTGAGTTGAAATCCTTTCTTTTTCAGGATGACAAATAAACGGAAACCTATTATCTAACAAATTCTCCATTCCAGTCCTTTCATTTTGATCATCACAAATTTGAGATTTCATTTTCTCCCCATTGTGATACCACACAAAGTAGTTTGTTTGAAAACCATATTTGGTTATATGGTATCTGACTTCATCACGGATCAACCAAGTTCTACCAACACAATTGGAATATGGGCATTTTATGCGACCACTATTTGAAGCATTGTAAAATGAAAAATCTATAGAGCTCTCCAAGTTTTTTTGAAAATCTCTTGAGATCTGGTCGGTTTCATACATCCAACTTCTTTACATTCTGTAAAAAGAATTTATATAAGTCATTTTATCATAAACAATTAAATAGTATTGAACATTAATAGAAAATACATTTAAGTAAATGATAAAAGAAGAAGTTTCTAGTCGATGTAGTGAACTAATAAAATAATGTAAAGAACAAGTACTCAAAAATTAAATTAAAATTTATTTATATTCATTTAAATTAGGTCTCTAAGAGTCACATGACTCATGTCCAATTATGTGTTATAGGCATCCCAAATCATTCACTCATGTTCAATAACTCATTATTGGCACCTCTATGGCCATACATTTCATTACCCAATTACTTACCCAAGTCAAAAGCACCCCATGGGTGAATAAATTTTAGGCTTATACACTAATAGGTTTTTCATGGCTTGTAAAAATTTTTAATTTCATAAAGTATAGACAAAAACATTTATTTTTAAATTTGAGATTAATAATGAAGTATGTCAAAGATAACAAAATTACTAAATTAAACTTGTGACTTATCTAACATTTTTATGGATGTCTACACATGCCAGCATGGCTAGTGAAAAGAACCCCACCCTCATAAAAGTGATTATTGGCCAAGAAGGACACATAATATAAAACTTAAAATGATAACCATGTTTAATTTACCCTAAAGTTATATTAGAACAGTTATCTTGGGGGAAATGGAAAATATGATCCTAGTTAATTGATGAATTCAAAAGCCCGTATTCCATATGTTGGACACTATCTAAGGTAAGAAATCATGTGAGGATTGGTATACATCATTCAATTTCTTACATTATAGTGAGAATAAAGGTCCAAATGAGGGGTAAAAAATCTTCAATTCAATTCAAAATTCCATATTTAATTCAATATTTAGAAAGGTTATCTATACCAACTTCCTTCAAAAAACTAACATGTAATTCTAAACAGGCCTTTAAAAAATCCTTTATTTAAAAACATCCCAAAGTCATTAAATGATGTTTTTAAATTAAACATTCTCAATATTAATTCAAATCATTGGATTACAACCTATTTTCATATGAATAAATATATATTTAAAAATTAACAAAGAAATATCATTTCAAAAAAATCATTCCGAGAGGGTTCATTATCATTTCACAAATAAAATCATTTGAAACTACGTAGAAAACATTAAATAGGTCAATTCATTTCATGCAAATCAATTTACTTCATTCTTTGAATAAAAACTTGATATAAAGACTCAATTTCACCAATTCATTATTTAATTATTCTTTGATAAAAAAATATAAACACTCATGGAATTGAATAATTCATAAATAATTCAAGGATGTCAAAATTATAGTCATAAAATTCATGACATGTTCAATTAAATGAGTAGAGGGTTAAATAATATTTCATAAAGAATTTCAAGGAAAACATTCATAAAAACTTTATTAAAAATTAATAAACACATATAAATAAATTTCCAAGTATCAATTAATTACAAGATGAAGAAAAAGCATAAAAACACATACTTAGAAAATTGGGAATCCAACCGCAATGAATTTGAGATGTTTCTTCTTCGATGGAGGGTTAAAGATTTAATTAATTAAATGGATTGGAATGGAGAAAGTCTAGATTAAATCAAAACACAAAAAATGATATACACATCAAAATCAAAACATAAAACTAAAATATTAGATGAATAATAATAAAAAAGGTAGAACTTAAATATTTTATGTGTATAAAGAAGAAAATACTTGATTGGAGATGAATCTGATGGAGTTTCAGGGGTTTGGATGGGGGAAGTCACGAGAGGAGGCAAGCGTCTGCAGATTTAGGGTTCTGTCATGAATGGGGGAGAGTAGAGGTGTGGTCGACTATATTTGGGGTAAAAATTTACCAACAGTTTCTAAAAACCAATGGTAAAGGGTGAATCAAACACCCCTTTACCAACGGTTCTAGGAAACCATTGGTAAAGGGTATCCTGGACATTCTTTACCAATGGTTTTCTTAATATATTGGTAAAGAACCATGTGGAAAACCTCCCATTCCAGTATTGGATCTTCATGTAGCGGCGCCGAGGCCTTATGATGTCATTTTGGGTATAGACTGGTTATCCATAGTCCATGCTCATATTGTATTATGTGCAAGGTGTGGTGTGTCTGCATGGATGGGACCAGGTTTTCCTCCACTGGTGAGAAGGTAACCTTTGCAGCACAGCATGGAGTTACCCAGAGGAGGGTGCAGTAGATCACACATCAGTTGGCTACCTTTACACTCATATTGGTTGATGTTGAAAGTTTGAGCTATCCTGTAGTGGTGGACCAGTACAATGATGTTTTTTGATGATGTTTCGGGTCTACCTACTCAAATAGATGTGTAATTTTACATCGACTTGTTCCCCGTGATAGCATTGATATCTACTCACACATATTAGATGGCTCCCGCAGAGCTTCGAGAGATGTGGGTACATCTAAAGGACTTGTAAGGAAAGGGGTTCATTAGGCCCAGTGTTTCCCCTTGGGCAGCCCCGATTTTGTTCGCCAAGAAGGCATATGGTAGTTTGAGACTCTGTGTAGACTATCAACGCCTGAACCAGGTGACAGTGAAAAACAAGTACGAACTACCAAGGATTGAAAATCTATTTGATCTGTTGAAGGGAGCACAATGGTTTTTGATGATAGACCTCAGATTGGTCTATCACCAGCTTAGGGTATGAAATGAGGATGTGTAGAAGACGGCCTTCAGATGTCGGTATGGACACTATGAGTTTTTGGTAATACCATTCACTGTGACCAACGCCCCAGGAGTGTTCATGGGACTCATGAACATGATCTTCCATCCAAACCTTGATCATTTGGTGGTATTCTTCATCGAAGACATCCTAATATAGTCAGTGATGGAGGAAGAGCATGCCTATCATTTGTAGATAGTTCTAGACACACTCCGAGAGCACCAGATTTAGGGTAAGCTCTCTAAGTGCTAATTTTAGATCCGAGAGGTTCACTTTTTGGGACATGTTATCTCATAGGATGGATTTGTAGAGGATCCAGTGAAGATTGATGTTTTGATTTCTTGGGGGCCGCCCATGAGCATGGAGGAGGTGCGGAGATTTATGTGTTTGTCCGGTTACTATCGAAGGTTTTTTCTTGACTTTTCCAGAGTTATGGCACCCTTATCAGCATTAACGAATAAGGGGAAACCCTTCATGTGGTCAGAGAGATGCCAATGGAGTTTCCATGAGATGAGGCAGAGACTGATGAGTGCCCCCATCTTGAGGCTAATCGAGAAGGTCATTGGGTATGTAGTCTATTGTGATGCATCAGGGACTGGGCTCGGACATGTCCTAATGTAGGAGTGATTAGTGATCATGTATAGTTCTCTACATCTGAGATATAATGAGTAGAACTATGGTACCCATGACCTGGAGTTAGAAGTAGCGGTATTTTCCTTGAAGATGTGGCAAAATTACTTGATGGGAGAACGTTTTACAAGCTACTCTGATCACAAGAGTCACATGTATTTCTTCTCTCAAAAGTACCTGAATTTGAGACGGTGGCATTGGAATGAGTTCCAACAGGACTATGACTTCGAGATAGTCTATACTCTTGGAATAGAGAACGTAGTAGTATATTCACTTAGCAGGATATCCGGTATACAGTTGCTGAGTGTGGTGATGGAGCAGCTAGCCACTTTTTGGATATCTTATGTGGATCGAGATGAAGTAGCTTATATTTAGTCTCAGATAGTCACTTCCCCACTCCTTCAGCAAGTTAGGGAGGCGCAGCTTGGCGACACTGACTGTGAGGCTTAATGTGCTCAGATATCCATAGGAAAGGCACCTAATGGATTTTTTGAAGGTGGCGAGCACGTCATCCTCATCATAGGATGTACTATGGTATCGATGGCACTATGGGAGAAGTTTTGAGGGAGTTCCATACATCCCATCAAGTGGTATATCCTGAAGTGGCGAAGATGTACCATGGCCTTAGATGTCAGCACTAATTCCTGGGAAAGAAGAAATCTATTGTGGAGTTTTTCTCTCGATGCCTCACTTTTCAGCAAGTGAAGAAAGAGCATTAGGTTCCAACATGATTAGTTCAGCCACTAGAGGATCCATAGTGGAAGTGGGATGGAATTTTTATGGACCTCATGATAAGACTTCCATGCAAATCCAGGAGTCATGATTCTATCTGGGTGATCGTTGACTGACTCACCAAGTCATCCCACTTCCTACCTATCATAGAGCAAGGATCAGTAGAGATCTTGGGACGCCACTATATACCGAAGATGCTACCACTTCATGGAGTGGAATCTACGATTGTCTCCGATCCTAATGCACATTTTACTTCTTGTATATGGAAGGGGTTGCAGGAGGCATTCAGGAAACAACATCAGTTGATAACTGCCTTCCATCCTCAGATGGATGGTCAAACAGAGAATACCATTCATACCCTCTTGGATATGCTACATGCTTCTATCCATGATTTTGGCCGCAGCTGGGAGGATCATTTTCCTTTGGGGGAGTTTGCATACAACAACAGATATTACTCCACTATTGGTATGTCACCATTCGAGGCATTGTACAGGCGACCTTGATGATCACCACTATGCTTCCATGACCCAAGGGAGTCGGCACTCATGGTACCAGTGATGGTAAGGGATACCACAGAGAAGGTACAGATCATCCAAGAGTGGATGAAGACTGCACAGAGTAGGCAGAGGTCCTATGCTGACAGGAGATGGAGACCACTTGAGTTCGAGGATTGTGACCTTGTGTTTCTATGAGTCTCTCCTGGACAAGGTTTGTAGAGGTTTTGATGGGGCATCAAGTTATCTTCCAGGTTAATCAGACCCTTTCATATCCTCTGTAGAGTTGGCATGGTGGCTTACCGTATAGATCTTCCTCCTCAGTTTCACGAGGTGCACAACGTTTTCCACGTATCCCAAATGAGGAGATATGTACATGATCCTTCACACATCATTGACTAGGGTGAGTTGGACATCGACAATTGGGAGACATTTTTTGAGGTTTCAGTAGAGATTGTGGATCGATAGGAGTGGGTCCTTCATGGGTGGTCGATTCCTCTAGAGTGCATTCGTTGGCAGCATGGGAACCTCCAGGAGAGCACAAGGGAGCGGGAGGCTCAGAATCATGCTCAGTACCCCCACTTGTTTCCCTAGTTCGTGTTGTGGATTTCAGGGATGCAAATCCTTGAGATAGGAAGAATGTAAAGAACCTTATTTTTCTATGTATTTTTTTAATTATTATATAGAATTAATATGAGTCCATGAAAATTGATGGTGCGCGATTCTGAGGCTTGGTGTGCCCAAAATGAATTTCAGAACTTTTTTTCATGTACGTTCTGTAAATGCACGAGAAGTGTTTTTTATCTTTTGAACTGGTGCTCGGAATTGAAATTAGAGGACACCATTGAACCCATAGTGCTGATAGTCACTTAGGGATAACATCACCTCGATTGCAATAGGTTGAGGGTGAATGTTATTTTTCATACTTTTCTTGGTGGAAATTAAAATAAACATGATTTATTTTTTTGTTTAAATTGAAACCTCCATTTTGAATCATAAAGGAGGGGATCAGACGAGGGTGGTCAGGCATTTAATAAAGGGAATTAATTCCCCGGTTACACAAAATGTGTAACCAAATTCCTCTTAAATTAATAGGATTCATTAATTCGTAATTAACGAATCAACATTAACCCTTGGAATTCCCCAATTAATGTCCCAACAAATAAATTTCTTTATTAATAAACTTAAACCTATTAAATTGGAACCTCATCTCTCATGGGGGAAAGGTTTGGAAAAGGGGAGGATATTTGGGAGAACATTCTTCTGTGAAGAACACCCTCTATAATGAAGAGAAACTGCCAGAAATGAAAAATGAGTATAATGCTTGATCTCGGATCAGAAACATATTGCAGGAGCGATGAACACCGACGTCATCATCTTTATCGACTCTGTCTTATTCCTTGCGACAACTCTTATGGGAGAACCTCAATTTAGGGGTTTTATTTTATATAAATATGTTGGAATTTATTTATTGATTCTTTATATTATGGCTTCTCAATGACGATTGACAAACTAACTTGTCCATCGTACCACACATATTCCTTGCCTATTCCTTTTTAATTCTCTGTTCATTTTTCGTGCATTCTTCAATGAAAAATATTTAATGATGCTGGAAACACAATATTTTGTTGAGCACGACATACAGACGTAGATCCCTAGACCTGAGCATAATGAATATGTTATCATTTTTTTTTCAAGCTAAGAATGGAGATATAGAGACCTGTGAAAGAGGAGGAGGGCCAGCACACCGGCTGGCTGCATGAAGGTAGGCGGAGAGTGTCCACGCCACTGGATGAGCATGATACTACGACCGCTTGGCTGCGGCGGAAAACGAAGAGTGGCCACCACCCCGGCCAGCCGCGGTGGAGCAGCGGCGCATGACCACGCCACTGGGAGGAGGATAGCCCAGAGCACCTATCCTGCCGTGGTGGATTGGAGGGACCCACCTGGGTCCCATGGGTGACGTTTCAGCGCCCTATCTTTCTACACTTCGGCATTCTGAATAGAAGGGGGGTGCTCCCCCTTCGGCGCCAACTCGAGCAGACCGCACCAACGGGTGGCCCCCTACATGGGTCAGGCTGGACTACGACCTAGAGGGCCAGGTCCGACAAGGCCCAAGCCAGCTGGGCCAGACCCGGGTTAAGCTAGGTCGACCTGATCCAAGTTAGGTCGGCCAAGGCCGGATCGGTCTGGGTCGATCTGATTGGGTCGAACTGGTCTCGGGCCCATCCGGACCTAGTATCACAATTTTGACCATAACATGAGAACCATGCATCCATTTGAAAAACCATCTATGACACTGGAATCCATGGATCGAGACTGTCCTTTTGGTATAATCTACTTGAGATTTGGATAAATTTGGAGTATGGTTGGGTTGGATCGAACCCCGAATCCAACCGGGCCCTCGGAGCGGAAATCCTAATAACTTACAGACCAGGCATCCGATTGACGTGCTATCAGTTGTGTTGGGTCCCTTATGGTGTGACGAACCATTGGGATATTTCTTCATGGGACTTCAGTGTGGTTGAGGTTTTACCAATTGCTTGGGTAGTGGTTCTCCCAAGAGGGCTACGTATAGAACCTTGTGACTAGCTGAGACTTGACGACTGCTGACCATTTCGTCTCAGAGTGACTCAATAGGCCCAGTGGGGAGCGCCCCTATTTGACACGGAAGACCCATGGCGGGGAGTGCCTCTGTGTGACGTGGAATAATCTTATTACTCGATAGGTGGAGTACCTCAGCAGGCCACGAGGTGGAGCGCCTATGTGTGACGTGGAAGATTCACTATGGGGAGTGCCTCTGTGTGACGCTGAAGACCCACTGTACTCGATATGAGGAGTTCCTCAACAGTCCAAGGTTAGTGGGAAGTGCCTCTAAGTGACGTGACAAGCCTGGTGTACTCATTAGAGAATGATTCATCCTACATCAGAAGTGTTCGATGTTATTTCTGTGAATTTTACTTGTTTCTAGGCCTAGAGAATTTGTGGCTGGCTATCAATATTCATAGTGATCCTATGTGTGTCAACATCATAATCCTGTTTCTTAGAGTTGTATACCTGTTTTGAGTTGAGACACTAATTGAGTAGTGTTTATTTTTTGTGCTTTGTGATTGAGATCATGCTTTGTAGTTTTGCTAGTGGAATTCTAAGAGACCTTCATGGGTATTTGGGTCCCTACTGAGTATCGTTATACTCACTCCTACACGGTATATGCCCGCACCTTGTTGTGCCTTGTGCAGATGACAAGCAGCCGAGCTGTTGTTTGAGGGAGATAGGACTAGGTGGTATGCAGAGGATACGGGTGGATGTGGAGTGGTGAGGAGGAAATATGTACCCACCCTTCAGGTAGGATCCTCAGAGGATGACTCAGTTTATGTTTTCCCTATTTCAGTTATATTGTTCCTTTCATTTATATTTTTACTTTTCAGTTTTATTCATACTTTCTATTGGGCTTCTATTCCAGCCCCGTTTTCCTTCAGCACTCCTTTTTCTAAAGCAGTTTTATTACAGTTACTTCTTATTTTTTTCTCAAACCGTGCATTGTACATGTTTAAAGGTAATACCTTCCTGTTTTAGGTAATACGCCTTTGGTTCTAGTCCCCATCCCCTAGCCTATGGAAGGCTGGCAGAGGGTAGTCATGAGACGGGCCTTGGGGGACATGTCATTACAAACCAGGTTATAATATATGTATTATGTCTCATCCATGTTTCTGTATTTCTTTTTTACACATGGTTTTAACTTATAAAACAAAATGAGGTTGTTATTATCAAAGAACCACTAAAATGATCTAAATGAACATCATTAATGTTTTAAATTATTAAACATCCTTATTTAAGAATTAAAAATTATAAAATTAATAATTTATGGTTCTATAAATATGTAACTATCATTCTATTACAATTTTGTTGTTTCACAACCAATCGTCAAGAGAATCCTTCCTGATTAGGTTTTGGAAAACTTGTGGAGAAAACACCCAAAAAATGGATGGAACAAAATAATACTAATTAAAGGGTGAAATGATGTTATGAAATGATCATATAAGGTGGTATAAACATGAATATGTTTCTATAAGATATTAATAACACTTTTTAACCATTATACATGAGGTTTAAACATATTTAAAGTACGAAGAAGCTAAGGTAAGGGAATTCTAATCCCAATTTCAATTTTTTGGATTAACCTTGTTCTTTATTCATTATATGGTATTAAGATTATTTGTGTGATAAATTTTTTAATATATTATGTTCCACTATGTGTATTTACAATGTATACACATATCCATTTTATTCTATAAATTTTCACTCCAATTATATTTTAAGGGACATTCCTTTTAAAATCAATTTAAAACGCACTTTAATAAATTTCAAAAAGATTTTTTCTGTTTATGGAATGAGTAGTTTCTCCTGATTTCACGATACTTCATTACCATTATATGTTCCTTGGACGTTATTTATGTTGGGTGTATCCCTTTATATCTAAAGATATGTTGGGTTCAGCCCATTATAGCTCTCTAATGCATTGGGTACTCTGGAGATGGAAGTTAACCCAAAGGTTATTCCATGTGTAAGGGTGAATTTAAGAGTGATTTGGTAATTATGTCCCAAGGAAACTACATGAGCATTCTATGTATATCTGTTTTTATGATTATTGCTTTAATTGGTTTTTATGTTATCACTTGACTAACGATTTCTGTCATTATATCCCTTACTAAGTTTTATACTCATCCCATGTTTTAAAAAAAATCAAAGGATATAAGGATGGGTAAGTGAAAGAAGAGATTTTCAATGATTAATGTATAGGGTTGTCAAAGAAATCATGGTTTATGTTTTAATGTTTTATATTTTGAAAAAAAATGGAATTTTTTTTAGTAGTATCCTCTTGTATGTATGTGGTATGTTATGTATGTAAGGTATCCTAATAATCTAAAAATATAAATTCAAAAAGATCCTCAACGTGTAATAATATATCTTCTTGAATAAAATTAAATATTAAGTAACGTTTTAATTATGAGTACTTATATTAAAACCAATAACTTTTTTAATTTTTCTCATGTGTTCCCATGAATTATTTATGAACTATTAGTGCTTTATTTTTTAGTAATTTAAAATATTGCATTTTTATGACCTATAACTCAACTATATACTATTATAATTATTATATAATTTTATTACTAATAATTGAAAATTTATTAAATTCCATACTTAATTAGATTAAGGATCCTAGGAAATAATGATTACTTCTATGAACTAGGAAAAATTATTGAACATCATCAAGGTAGGTGTTTCCTAATATTTACCCTCATTTTATATATGATTATGTGTATTTTATATTAGAGTAAGTGCATTAAACTGAATTAAGTGAGATTTGATAAGGGTTAGTTATATAATTCAGGATTGTTACGACTTATTAAATCTTTGTCATGTCATATGAATGTAGTTCAATAATTTTGGACATTTTTCAAATCTAATTAATGATGGTCCTTGGGTAAAATGATGAGACAAACTCTTAGAGGCTTTCCTACCATTATAGATGAGTGTACTGTCCAATATAAGGTTCTATGTGAGGATATATTGATAGTTGTGAGCAACATGTGGCGTTCTATAATATGTTAACATGATGATTTATCTTTGAAAGATGATTATGGAGATAAATAAAACTCAGTTTTGGATTGAGATTGTCATGGTAGGTCTTGTAAGGACATGTCATTATTAGAAGGATTATACCATGGTTGGGTTATTTTATAGCTAGCTAGGGAACAATTTAGCTAAAAGAATTAATTATTGAGACATATCATTTGTGTTGAAAAGTATATTTGACTATAATAAGTTGACTTTGGAGGTGATCATTCAGTATTTATAAATTAAAGTTTGTATTAAGTAATTTTAATAGATGGACTTCTAAGGGTAGGAGAAAAGATAGATTCTCATGTTTTAGGACCATATTTTGAAATTAGGGAATAGAGTTGATGAACAAAAAATTAGGGTATTTTTTTTAAATATGAGATAACTATTGAGAGTTAAATCAATTCATACTGTATTTGAACTTCAAATTAAATTATTTCAATAATCCACTTATATAGTGTGTTGAATTATTAGTTTTTTTCTAGGTATATATTAATTGATGTTATTTTACTTTAATTATTACCCTAAATATTCTTCTATAGTGTTTGTGTGGATTCATTGTGGGATTTTTGTAATGATAATGAGCGTACTAATTTTGGAATCATCATTGATATTGATAAAAATATTCTACATATGAATATGTGGATAATATATGGGATTTAGTTATTTTTCGAACTTTATTTATGATTTCTATTCTAAAGATATGTGTTTGGGTCTATAAAATGAGTATACTAGGTCGTCTAAAGAGGTAAACTTTTAGGGGTACGGATATTTATATACCACTCCCAAAGTTATGGAACTCTATCAAGGTTAGTCTCTTTTAAACTAATATCAATAATTTACCAGGGAATATTGTTGTGTTTAGGTTTATTACAGAGACTACAACTATGTTCAGACACCAGTATTTCAAGCTGAATAATAGGGGGTTTCTACCTATGGTCAGATACCGATAACTTATTATTTAGATTATATTCAGAGCCTACTACTATGTGGATTCCTTAATGGGCTATAAATTTCTTCCCACTATTCAAAAATAGAGGATGACAATTCCTAGGGTCAAAAAAGTATTTTAGTAAATGTATTAGAGATAATACTAATGTTATATGATGTTCAGGACATAAAATTAGGATTATTATACATATTTTTACTAGTACATGTCGTTGTATTATTCAGTGGTTATAATTAGTATTCATAAGGCAGTGCTAAAATTATATGGACATGATTTTCCAAATATTATAAATGGATTCAAAAAATTTAAATTATGGACATGGAAATAACTAGGTAGTTTTAATCTTCATGGAATCATTGATAAATATAATAAATCAACAAATTTTATATGTCTAATGACTTATTCATATTTAATGAACCAAGGAAATCCATGCTAGATATTGATAGTGTTTTTTTTGTTTTCAATGTATTTTTGGTTGGTCAAGGGGTCTTACATATAAGGAAATATTTTTTATATGAAATTGGATTCCCATTTTTTTGCTAATTGTGTCGTTTCCCAATTACATCTAAAAATTTTAGCATGAAAACTATTTTTTAGTGATGTCATGTGAAGTAGTAAGGATAAAGGTACATTTTCCACATAAGATATATGTGAAACCTTGTAACATTATTTTGAAATGGAAGGATTTCCAAATAGAATAGAATGTAGTTTATAAGGACCACATAGTGATGAGGATAGTTCATGGTGGATGTGTTTCACCACATATAATGTATAAATATCTTTATATTAAGTTTTCGATAGAGAAAATTGTCTAAACTAAATATGTTAACATACCAAGAATGTGTGAAAACATAGAATTGAAAGTAGTTCTTAATGGAATAAGAGTTTTATGTGATGAATATTTTATGATTTTTAAATTTATTCATAGTTATAATTCCCATATAGCATTGATGTTGTTTCTTTTAGAGAGGTGGTGTTTTTGTTATACCGCACAGAATTCACAACGGTTTATGTTGGGGATGAGGTATAATTTAAATGATTAGTGAGTTTTTAATATGTTTTCCTATAAATACCATACTAATCCCATCATTAGATAAAATATAATTTTTAGTATATATAATGTTTTTTAATCAATAAAGTCTCGTTTACTTCATATCAATGTTTTTCACATAGAATGAGAGTCTAATAAGAACGGTCATAACAAATAATAAAAAAAAATTCACAAGGAAATCTACAAAGAATCACAAGTCTTGTCACATAGCACAAAGGGTTTTCAATGAAGCATGATACACATTGAATAATAAACCACATAACACTATTACCTTGGATTTTTTTTTTGTATTTTCACATAGTTAAATCCAATGACTTTTCTAATGAATGAATATTTCATTAGAGAATAATACTATTGTATTCATGATACAATATTTTCATAAAATATTAGATTATGGGGAGAGACCTTTACATCATTAAACATACCCTGATTTCATTCCACGTAATTATAATGGAGTCAAATAAAAGTTATATGAGGGAGACAATGTGTCATTCCTTGAACTCTTATAATGGTGATGAACCAATAATGGAGTTATCATGGTTTAACAATTGTGAACAACATAATATATTGATTCTTAGTAAATTCTGGTATGACTGATAAATTGTTTTTATATTCTACATGGACTAACCCTTATTTTTATCTAAGTAATAAAAATATTATGTCCAACTTTATTTATCTATTTGTGCTTTAAATTAATGTGTTGTACATTATAATTGGTTTTATGGGTTTCTATTATCATGGGGACAATATCCTTTTAAATTATCACAAAAAGTTGACATGTTGATTCACCTCTCCACTCATAACGAATATAGGGGTATAAAAAATGGTATCAAAGGGGGGTTTATGGTGTCGAATCTAAATTATAAATTTTAATGTGGATAATCTATTTAATGTAAAATTAGTACCACACATCAATGAGAAAAACAATAAGATTTGAAAAAATATGATGTGATTGTATCTCTAATCTCTAGGGTTAGAAGTCTATTTTCCCAACATACATGGAATTTAATTTAATGATGTGATAGTATAGTATATGACCAATGAAAATAGGAAAAATCATGATTATGGTGGAAACACTCAAAATTATATAATTGGATCCCTATCAAATCAGATTTATATGAATATTATGAGCTTCATGAGTACTATTTCCATGTGGGAGAAACCATATTGAAAATATTAAGGGGATATTAAATTGAATATAGCTAAGATATAAATTTTCCACAAAATATTTTATGATTTTAAAATGTTTCTTAAGGAAAATACTGATAGTTTCATTAACTGGAACAATAAGTTTGTTGAATATATTCAAGGTCTTGGTGAATAAATAAAGGATATCAATATTGTAATAAAATATCATTAAGAACTACCACATTTGTATTATCTAAACGTTTCATCTTTTAATTGATGCAATTTTTCGAACTTTAATCTCTATGATTTTTGGTAGAAGTTAGTGGATTATAAAATGTGTGTAAATCCAAAAAGAGATTCAATATATTAAAAAAAGTAAATATATTTTAAATAAATATGAAAAAAGACATGGTAAAAGGTGGTAATGATTAAGAAGATCTGGATGATGAAATATTATATATTGTTGTAATAAATTTAAATAGAGTAAAGGGTATGTTTAATGAAAAGATATAATGAGAATTTTTTGATGTGGTAATGTATTTAAAATTTCATTAAGGTGACTCCGACAATTTAATTATGAATAAGAAAAAGTGGGAATAATTCTATGTCCACAAAGTATGTTCCTACAAAAAGGAGATTCCAAATCGGGAATAAAATTATTGAGGAAGTGTATCCTAAGAAAAGATGAAGATGATGATTATGAATAACTAGAGGAAGTGGAAATGGTGTATCAATGCAATATTAAAGATTCAATTATGGATGTATTTGAGATATAAAAACTACAAAGATGAAATAAAACCAACTAGAAGGTGTCATCGATCTGAATTTGGAACATTCTAGATCTCTCAAATAACACAATTACTAATGAAAAAAAATCGACAAGTTAGTGGGATGCTAAAAGAGTTGTATGAATATGAAGATTCACTCAATGTAGAGAATAATTTACTTTATGAAAATTTGTTTAATTACCTTACCAATCATGTTTCTCCATAATAATTTTTAGAATTAAAATATGATGATCGGGGAACAAAGTATAGTGATTGAAGATCTTACCGCAAGACTTGTAGAGGGAGTTTAAAAGGACGAGTCTCTGGAATTGGAGGTAGTTTCCTTGAAAATGAAAGTGTAATCCACATTTAAATCACATTAATCATATAACATAGTATAATTCGAGAGGTTCATATGTAGAAAATTGATAAAAAGTATAAAGAAATCCTCAAAAGGAATCAATAACAATATGAATGAACTGATACCTTTCTCCAAGGATAAATATGGAATATGTTATGACATTGTGACATAAATATAGGTAAATAAATTGTTTCATATATAAAGATATATCATATGAAGGGAAATTATATGTGGTGGAAAAATCCTTAATTAACGATGGTTAACCAAAGATATTCAAAAAGGCTATAGAGGTTGGGGACATGTGGGTGATTGAAAGAGAGATGATTTTTTCCTCAAATGAAATTTTAGTTTTTTGGCTTTCAAGGAAACACCATATCACACTTTTAAGAGGTAAGAAACTATTTGAATGTGTAATATCCTAAAATATAATAAAGAATAAGGAGTATATATCCTTATCTCAAATAATAATTGATTTATACAGATACTAATTTTAGTGTTTTGACATTAGGATTAAATACATTGCTATTAAAAATTCAAGGAGTGGTGGTTTCCACCAATGGGGGTTAGAGGAAAAAAACTAATCAACCTATCCTGACTACATTGAGTAATATATTATCTCTATTATAAGAACAATATGAGTAATAATATATTTCTAGAGTCGAATAGAAATTAGATAGGCCATCTTATATCTCAACTCAACCAGTTTTCACGTAGAATGAAAGGAAGAAGATGTAGAAGGCCAATCAAACTGTAATTTCCCGCAAAGAAAAAAATGCTAGTTGGATCCTTGAAATCGGGTATTCACCACAAAATATGGGGAATTGAAAATATATTGGAAATTGTAAATAGGGATTTGATGGTATATATTGGTTTGTAAATGATGGGTCCTTATATGTTAAAGGGGTCTGAAATACCTATCTCACAGGTAGTGTACTTGAGAATATAAAATTTCTCTTTCAAGATAGTGTTTGAAAAAACATGGTGAGTGTGAGTCGACATTGTAACACTAGAATCGATGTTAAATTTAATCAAAAAGGTTGTGTTATGAATTTAATGTTCGATAATTCTCTTATGAAGTACTAGATGAAAATGAAAATTTTTATCACGTGGACAGTAAAGATAAATATTTTCTTCATACAAAGAAAAGGATAAAACATATTTAAGGGTTTTGTTTGATTGTCATAACATTTATCACATTATAAATAATGGATTAAAAACAATTTCCTAGGATCTTTATGGAAGATAATTTTAAAACATTATAAAAAAATTAAATTAATGAACTCTTTAAAATCTAGAATACCTTACACAAATGATAATCTTCTATATATTTATCTATATATGAGTTCGATGAAGATCACTGAGAGAAAAAATCATCCAACCACAATGGTATTTCTATGGCCAGAGAAGAATCACACATTACATGTGTTAGATTCTCCATTATACAGGATTTTCTAGAATCTCAAGGGTATAAAAGAGTGGATAAAAAGATATTAGTGTTATAGGTCGGTTCATCCCCGAAACAAGTAAACACACACTATACCATCACATGTAATTTATATATATAGGAAATCAAGTAAAATCCTTAATTTATTCTCCATTTATTCATATTTTAAAGCATAGGTATAAATTCCATTTTTCATTCATGAATTGTATTCATTTTTGTTGCATCTTATGGTATAGTACCATAATGTATAATTTTTTGGAGCATTAATAAATGATAAATACGTACCATTTTTCCATAATCATAAGTTTCATGGAAATGACAATCATAATTCTCATGTAATATAATATTGCTTTTAATATTTATATATATATATCATATATACATATAACTATTTATGCAATATTCTCATTATTCTCCCACTGGAACTAAAACCTAAACTAATTTTCACTATTTCACCTTATGTTGTATCATATACATTAAATTATATTCAAAAATAATTATTGATATCTTCCAAAACAAGTTTTGGGATGCTATCATTAACATCACCTTGTATAATGTCATATAAAATAACTTTTGAAACACCATCAAAAAAACATTTTCATTATATATAAATTAGTTTTTTAGTATCTAAAAAATTCAAACTCAATCACAATTTAGATAGCCACAATTTGTGACCCTACATTCCTTTATAAGATTGGCCACAAATATGAACCTCTATATCCATATTTATAATAAAAAAGAATATTCTTATAAAGAATAAATGCTATAAAATCTATAAAGGAATATGGTGTGACTTTGATCAAACACATGTATCTCTATATATTTTTCCAACTGTGTTCACCATATAAAAACATTAATTATCATATTCTCCCTTTTTCCTAGACAACGTGTGACCATGGGACAGAGAGAATGTCAATACCAAGTAGCCAAATTTTTTGTTCTTAATTCTCATAGTATAGATTGATCTATTTGATGAATACATCACATGTCATTCAACCTTATGTATATGAAACTCAATTTTCCCTTATCTGGATAGATATATAATATCTATTTTCTAATACACACTCCCAAATTCTACCTCAATTGAGGGACCAAAGGTTATACTCATTACACGAGAGGAAAACTCCCATATTAGTTAAGATCCAACCAAAAACATGATCAAGAACATACACAAAAACCCATGTATTAGATAAGTCAATATGTGGACTTGCATAAGTCTTGTATCAAATTATTAAGGTTCTCATGCTAGGTATCTATCCAACATTAGTTAGTGGGGACACAAATATGAAACATCCTCCCTAGTATACCAAATGCACCTGTTTGGAACTCAATATAGTATACTTTGTGGGTCATCTAGCACTCAAAAAGAATCATATTCATTGTCTTATGTTTCATCGGAATATTTTGTTTCATAATACAATAATACAACTCATGGTGACCTTAAAATTATTCATAAAATATAATAATCCATGAACAACATCAGTTAGGGATAAACTCAATGTTTTACTTTGAGATCTATATTATCATTTCACTTAATGAAATGTATATCTATATATACATTTATGTAGACTATAAGAAAGAATTTTAAAATGGATGTTGCCTTTAATATGATATGTTTTAATATTCTTAATATAGTTAATAATATTTGAAAAACCCCAAAATATGAACTAGTTTAACATATCATACATGATAAATAGAAAGATCGGCCTTATGTTGGCTAAACATACTAGTTTTTATTTTCACATTACCTCATATGTAATCCATGTCACATATTTATGTAACCATATAATAAAACCCTACCACTAGATTATTTCATGATGAAAATATATTAAGTAATAAATTCTGAATAATGTAAAGATTTAGGAATCATATTCCAAACTTTTCAACTTGTTGGACATATCCAAACTTCTTATCTTCAAAAAACCGAATATTACAATGTCAACTTTTGTTATCTACTCTGAATGATTTCAATGTTCATCAGCATCATCCTTATAACCCTATTCCAAAATAAATTAACCTTTAAATTATGTAACTAATAAATTATTGTTTATAGGTTCTCCTAAACACTTTTAAGATTATGTGAAAATAAATTTGTTATAGAAAATAATGTACATATTTATATTTCCCTTTACCTTCTTACCATAATGAATTTTAGGATATCAAGTATAATTCAATTTTTATTTTGACTGGTAAAATACATTAATAAATAACTTATTTTATCCAGATACAAATATATTTTCTTTATATATTCCATTTTTATCACATATCCAAACCAATTTTAGGATATTGAATGAAAAAGTTTTAATTTTATATTGGTATAATAGTGATATTAACATTCCAAATAGAAAAAATGTAATAAGTTAAGTTTCTCTTTACCAACACATATCCAAAATATTTTAGGATATTAAATGGGAAAAAATTAAGTGTTGATCATTTGTATCCTTTATTTATTAATCATGAACTTCTCTACGTCCAAACATACTACCACTGGACCCTTAGAAATTTTATTCTTTTCAAAATATCTTTCTGAAATTCACAAAACCTATTGTAATAGGAAATAAAATTTATTAAATTTTACGAGTAATATTTAATATTTAACCTATATTTTCCATATCATATATGTTATTATATGTCTTTGGAAAATACTCATTCAAAAATAATAATTTATTAAAATATACTACTGAAGTGTGGTAAGAACACATTCTGAAATATATTATCTCCTTTTCTCGGAATATACACTTTTATACATACCTTATTTAAAATAAATTTTATATAAATTGATTAATTATGATCCTTTTATATACAATTAGTCATCTAAAACATGTTAATAATAACAAATTTTAATCATGAAAAATCACATATCACTTAAGAGTAATGAGATGATGATACACACATTTGAAATATATTAATTTAATCTAGATAAAATCATTTACATTAAAATCCTAAATATAGTAACTATTTACTTCATCTCATGAATAAAAACAACAAGATCAATTAGTTCCTCCATTGATTTATAACATGTTGTGAAATATAAATTTAGTATCAAAATGAAAAATTAATTTCTATAACATTAATACATAATATGGACATTCTATTGAGTTTCCTAAACTCATTCATGTATATCTTATATAATCAAAACATATTGAATTATTATTTTTCATTCCTAACAACCCTAGTTTTTAATGACCATGAATGGATTCTTAAAAAAATATTTTAAATTTCAACAAAAAAATCTTCTTTTTGTTTGAACATTTACCCATATATACTATTTATATAGTTTTTTAAAACCTATAAACCATTTTACTAGCACAAATATATTCCCAAAAAATTGATAACATCTGGTAAACATTATTTTTAATTCAATCATATTGTCATAAAATTTACATAGATGATAATTGGATAAATTACCTAACCATAAAAATAAATTTTTTCTTAATTCCCCTAAAACATTAAATAAATCACTCTATTATTCCATAAGAATTTATATTCACTTTCTTGATAATTTGAAAACATATTAATGATGAAGGATTTATTTTGACGTGTAGAATTTTCATTAAGAACTTGTCTTTAATAACTTTTCTTGATGAAGAATTTTTCTAAAGTTACCAATATAAGGAACACCTTACATTAGGATTCCCCTTTAAAGGATTGATAACAATTTTTTTCTGATAATGATGAAATTTACTGAAAAAATATTATTTTATCACCTTAATATTATGTATTATTAATAATTTAATATGTACTTTTATTAACATGTCTCCCACTAATATGAGGACCCATTTTAAAATGCATCATATCCATTAGTGATATAAGATCCATATTATACTATGAAATGTGTCTTCTTGGTGAATTCCTATTATTATACAATTATTTATGTAGGGAATAATATAAATTATAATGAACACATCTTGACATACATTAATATTAAATTACATTTGTAGAATTCTAAAAACATTAAAAAAATAGATTCCCCAATAGAATACTTGTATAGTGCCTTTGGAAACATGGAAACTAAACACTTGTATATAAACGAGCTAATTCATCTCCCACTAGGTTTTTCTTAACTGTCATTCTTATTAGACACATCATCCATAACACATATATTCATAACCTTACGGAAGGAAACTTAAATAGGGGTTAGATCAGATGCTTTGTAAGGGAAAAAAATGGATAAATGTAAGCATATACATTTACATAGGGTTATGAGAACATGATCATGAAAATAGAAGATCATAACCTGCATATCAAATATCATAAACTGTATTCATTGAATAAATATTTTATGTTCATAAGATATGAATGAAAATAAAATAAATAACATATTCCATGAATGCATAACATAGGAAAACAACATTGAAGTGTAGAAGAAACAAAGTCATAAATAATGATTTCCATAGTAGTCATAGAATTACTTCCAAGGAAATATTGGTAGAAAAATTCCTTTACTAGCTTCGTTCATACCCCATTCCAACCCTATATTATTTAAGCAAGTTCATTCCTCATTTCAACCCTTTTATAATAATTTATTACATTTGATATTTCAGTCCTATAATCCTGAACTAAGTTCATTTGTCATTCCATCAATTTCTATATCATGAGATATAAAATGTTACCCAATTCATTGAAAAAAGATATAGTTATCACCCATATCATAATGAAATCATACATAAATGTTCCACAAGATAATTAAAAAATCATAAAATAACCATAAAAATGAAATGGGTATCATAAATATATAAAACTATCATAACCTATAGAAAAAGATAAAGGTCTGATAATCCTTTCATAAAAATAATAGCCCAAGAAAAGAATAGAGTTTCACAAGAATATATCTTCTGAAAGAGAAAAAAGTTTAATATACATCATTCCATCAAAACAAAATCCATTCAAATAAAGAAAATGAATGGATACATTGAATCATTTTTATCGAAATGAATGTGGAACATCAACGAAAGTCATCTTAGATGGAAAATAATTTGGAAATATATTTTAAAAAAATTATTGAGGAAAATATATATTCTACATAAAAGAATTATTTTTAAAAAATAAAACATTTTCAAAAACATTTTCTAAAAATAAAACTTTATTTTTGAAATAAAATAGATTTCTGATAGAAGAGTGAAATACAGTCATATTTTTCTGAGAAATATATTATTAATTAACTTAAGAAAAAATTAATGGAAATGGTTCTAATAGATGGATATATATTTATTAAATATATTATTAGTAAACTCGTGATAGTTCATGAAATATTTATCACAAAATTTTATCAAGGGAAGTGTAATCATTAATAATCTTAGAGAATGATGAGATTATATCAATAAATTATTAATACTTGGTAACTTGGGATCACAATCCCCATGTATTAAAATAAAATTATATTAAGCTTATAATATCATTAAAATATGTATATTAATATAAAATGGTAATTAGATACACCATGAAAAAGAGTATAGGTGTATAACAAAATATGAGTCTCCAAGAAGGAAAATTGAGGCAAAACTGCCATTCCAATTGGGTAACTTTTGTAATCTAAATACCATGAAAGAACATAAATAAAATAAATATTTGATTACCCATAAATTTATTATAAGTTAAATATAATAAAATTATGGGCATTAAATATACCTAAAAAAATAATGGAGTGGTGAATAAGGCATGTTTCTCACGGAAATAAAAGTGAGATGAAATTTCCCTTACATAGTGTCTTGACTCTCTTCATACTCAAACAAGATTCATGAATAATAAATGAAATTTTATTATACATACATTAATGAAAAATATTAGCATATATAATACCATATATGTTTTTATTATGACCTTATATTAAACAATTTTTAACAATCCTATGTTATGGTTTCACTTCAGGTAATATTCACTTTGTTCTTCGCCTGTGTCTAAATTTGTTATATCTATGGTCCTTATACTTATATTATGATATCCAGAATTTAAAACACGATATAAATATAATTTATATAGATAATATTTTTTTAATAATAACATATATGGTATATAATTACTAAATGTATTACAATTTTCATGGATATGGTATGTCGTACGTACACATAAGCATTCTTTGTTTTTTTATTTATTGTATTGATGAAATGGATGAAAATAAAATATATGTATATATTTATATATATCATTAAAGTATCATTATAATGTTATATATATCATATAATTTCAATAAAACCATCTTTAATATATCACATGTAGTGTGTGAATGAATCATGTTGCTTTGAGGGGGCGGTAGTCCATACTTCCTCAAAACAAATTTTCATATTTATAACAAAATGGAAAGTAAAAATATATGTGTTTTAAAAGGAATAAATAATTTTAAAGACTTAAAAAATATAATATATTACATATATAAATATTGTTTTCAACATAATATCTACCATGAGAGGTGGTTAAGGGAAAATTGGCAATCATCATTTAGTGAGACGGAAATTCACCGTACACATAAACAGTATTTTTGTTAACCATTAGATGGAGATATGTGAAATTGTAGGTTAAAAAAGGTCATAAAAATATCCTATTAAATTGATTATATTGGTTTTTATATACAGTAATGTAACAAATATATTGTCGGGCATGGGGAAACAAAATAAAATAAAGGATCTTGAGATAAGACGTTACGTATTAATCAGGTTACTCCTTTTGGTTTGTGCCAAAATGCTTATTTAGGTTGATTATAGACTTAGGGTGGTTTAAAAGAGTAGGTTTGGGATTTTGGAAATTGTATTGGATAGATCATGTCCAAACCTATGTGGTTTTACAGGTTACATGAAGAGGTAGAGGTGGTGGTATTTTATAATGAAGGAGGAGTGGCACTCTTGTAAATATTTGAAGAGAGAATTGCACCATCGTTTTTCATGTTTCAAGTGGATCCAATAATAACCCAAAGTTGATTCAAGGTAGTATTATGTTTAAATATTTCCATAAATTTTTTTTGTACAAGTGTATTGAATTTTTTATGCCTTAAGTTTATGTATTAGTCCCTTATTAAGCATAATTAAACCTGAATCATTGTAATTAATTTTAATCACCTTCACTAATATTTTTGGTGAAAAAATAAGTTGACCTTATTTTAAATTATAAATTATTATGATTCCAAATATGAAATATATTTTTAAAAATTCTAATCACATAAGTGGGGTAAATTAATTTCAAATTAATCATGCAGTCGAGTCGACAATGTGGGCTTTTAAACTAATAGCATTCAAAAGTTTGCTAAGTTTTTATACTAAATTTCAATGTAAAATCGATCTAAATGACCCAAATTGTAATAATTTATAAAAATAATACCTCATTAAAATTTGAAAGTGATTTAAAATATAATTTTATCTCATAAATAAATTAGATGAAAAGGAAGTTTTTATTTAAAATCCCCTATTTTTCATTATTCATCCAAAAAATGATGCTTCTCAGAAAAAATCCAAAAAATTGAGCCTAAGATAATTTTGGAATTATAAATCCAAAAAATAATTTTATTTTAACAAATTCAATATCTAAATGTGTCTAAAATTAATTTTATTATTTTTCACAGAAGGGTATAAATAGATGTTCATATGAGAAAATGATATTTTTGTACATATAAAGACATTGCCAAAAATTATATCATTCATTAGAAATATGTTTTCTTTATATAAAATAATATTTTAAAAGTAATTATTACTATTAATATAACTATTTTTAACTACTAGGTTATAGTTATCTCATATAAATAATTATAATAGTAAAATGATGTTTTGTTGAATCATCGATGTTGTATATAACATACGCCAAGTTGGTGTTGTGTGTATCATACACCATGTAAATGTTTTGTGTAACATACATTGAGCCAGTGTCAGGTGAAAGGAATGTTTTAATTAGTTCATATCAATACGTTAATGAAAATTTAATTTATTCAAGAAAAAAATTTCCATAAAAACTTGGGTGTCAGATTTTACCCCCCATAAAATGAATTTCTCCCTCTAAATTCTTCACATGGGTAAAAAAATGATGATACTTATGCATCATAATATCATAAATTTACTGTATAGCTTCATTTGATTTTTCATTCCTTCATAATAATATGAGTAGGTTAGTGGACTTTTTTCTTATAACATTCACTAATTAGTCCATAATTTCAATTGGTTTCTCCTCGCAAGAAATATCCTACTCCAATGGTAAAAGATATGAGTTCAGTACATGTGAAGGGTAAGGTATTCACTTCTTCATAATAGATACATAGAACACATCATGGAATTGGGATAGAGTTGTAGGTATTTCCAAGAAAAAGGCTACCATTCTTTTATGATCAATAACCTCGAAGGGACTGGCATACCTTGGGCTTAGTTTCCCTTTCTTCATGAATATCATAACTGAAGGACCCCGGGACACCCTGAGAGGGGAGGGGTGAATCAGGGTGACCACTTTTTCTTTTAATGTGTTGGATCTTGTTCCCACGTTGGTAGGAACTTGTTGAACCTGTATGATGATTATGATCAGAATGAAAACATTCACATGCACAGAGAAGACACAGCCATTTTACTTGGTTCACCACTAAGGGCTACGTCCAAGGAGCATACGCCGACAGGTTGCCGGTCGTACCTAAATCCACTATGCTTCACTATCTACGGATACAAAAGTTCGGGTACAGACACTCTGTCCCAGGCACACTGCCTTTACAATTGTTCAGGGATAGCTCACTGTGTCCCTCAGGTCACTCCCGTTGACTCCCCCTGGCTCACTGCCGTTGGTGAAGTCCCACTCAGTTTATAGACGTGGAGGTCTCTTCAATTGATAGTCATGAATTTCATTGTCTCCTATTTAGCATGAGACTTTGCTTGCATCAGAGTCCTGTGTTAATGCTCTGTTAAGTTCCAAAATCCAACCACTGAGGAAAAACCCCTTTCCCTTGTTCACAGGGCAAACAACCTTTGGAAAAGGCTTTCGCAAAGTACCCTACTTCGCGAGGCTCCCAATTTTGAAAAGCTCAGACAAGACTTCACAGAGCCCCTGCCATTTCGCGAAGCTCAAACGCGAAGCTCAAACGCAAAGCACCAGCCTTCACAATGCTTGGCTATCGCGAAGCTCCTGCCTCTTCGCGATGCTCACTGAGCCAACGCGGGGCGCACGTCTTTCGCAGAGCCAGAATTGCCGCCGCGAAGCTCCCCTTTCGCGAAGCACGCTGCCTTCGCGAGAGACCTTTGAGAATCGAGAGCAAAGGACTTTCTCTGAAATTATCTCTACTTCTCTTGAGGGGGTCGGCCTCTATTTATAGGCGATTCCACCGACCCTCGTCCCTTCCACGCGAAGTCAACGCCTCGTCATCTCAAATCGCGAAGCTCCAAAGTTTCTGCCAGAAATCTGTCCAAATCGCGAAGCTCCACGCCAATATTTCGTTCGCGGAGATTGACGTAGTCGCGAAGAATCACTGTCAACATACCTTCGCGACAGTGCCGCGAAGCTCTTCAACTCTGCCGTTCGCGAAGCTTTGACGTAATCGCGAAGACTCACCGCCTCCATTCTTCTGGTCTCCGCGATTTCCAAACCATGCATCCTCTCTTCGCGAAATTCATGCCTTTGCCATATAAAATCATGATCTTCATGGAAATCCTATTTTCGTGATGCTCACCAAATTCCAGATTTTGGACCCCAAAAATTTGGCAAACACTGGGAAACGATGCCACCTTCAATACTGTTGTCTGCTTGAAAGGTATGATCTCTTTACTGGTACACGAGCCGAGCTTCCATTGAGGATTGACAACAAACACAAACCATACTCCAAATCATGCATAGAAGACCATGGTTCCAACAATCTCCCCCTTTGGGTTTGTTGGCAATCAGAAGAAAAATTCTATAGATCTCCATTAATGTGAAAACCAAAAACCGCAGGAATCAACCCAGCCAACACTCTAAGTCTACGTGAGCAATGCTCAGTGTAGAAAAACAAGAGAGGAGGTTTGAATTGGGTTCCACTGTTTTTTTCTCTCATTCTTCCATCACATCCTTCTCATTCTTCCATCACAGAAGTTTGCCTAAATGTTTTCCTGAATGTTTTCATCTCCTTTCTCCCCCATTGACAATAAATCCAAAGACCAGTAAAATTTTCACGTTCAGCGCAAACCATACTCCCCCCTAGATAGTATCTCCCCCATAAACCTGTAACATATCCATAAACAGATTAAAACATTTATAACAAATGGAGAGAGGGGAATTCCGTAACCTCCTTATGCACTGGGAGGCGGTCGAACTCCGAGGTTCAACTGATGCTTCTCAAACACAACCGCTGACAGTGGCTTTGTCAGAATATCGGCCACTTGCTCATCTGTTCCCACATGATCCAATCTAATTACGCTTTGCTCAACTTTCTCTTTAATAAAGTGATACCTGATTTCAATGTGTTTTGTACGAGAATGCTGAACAGGATTCTTCGTAAGATCAATTGCGCTCTTATTGTCACAGTAAATCACCATTGGTTGCGTTACCTCATCGCCAATGTTAGTTAATTGCTGCTTCATCCATAGAAGTTGAGTGCATGCCTTTGTGGCGGAGATATACTCAGCTTCAGCAGTACTAAGAGAAGTACTTTCTTGTTTCTTGCTCAACCAGCCAACACATTTCTGCCCAATATAGAAAGCTCCTCCACTAGTGGACTTTCTGTCTACTACATCACCAGCCCAGTCAGCATCAGAAAACGCTGATAACTCACTGTCCCTGCCTGCAGAAAAGAATAACCCGAAGTTATGTGTGCCTTGGATATACCTCATGATTATTTTTACTGCTGCCATATGTTCCTCCTTTGGATTACTCTGAAAGCGGGCTGCAAGGCATGTTGCAAAGACAATATCTGGCCTTGTCGCTGTCAGGTACAGTAGGCATCCAATGATCCTCCTGTACATGGTGGGATCAACAGAGTTCCCATCCTCATGCTTTCCAAGTTTACTTCCAACTGAAATTGGAGTTGACATTGGTTTGGAGTCTTGCATATTGAACTTCTTCAGCAACTCTCTTGCATAATTTTCCTGAGAAATGAAAGTGTATTCCTTCTTTTGAATCACTTTCAGCCCCAAGAAATATGTGAGCTCCCCAATCATGGACATTTCAAATTCTGATTTCATGTGGTTGGCAAATTCATCCACTGATTTCTGCCTGCTGCCACCAAATATGATATCATCAACGTAGAAAAGAACCATGAACTGATCTTTTGGAGAATTCTTCACATAGAGATTGTGATCAACTCCTCGTCTTTTGAATTCCAACTTCTTGAGATATGAATCTAGCTGTGAGTACCATGCCCGTGGTGCCTGCTTCAAACCATATAGAGGTTTCTTTAGTTTGCAGACCTTTGTTTCATCGGTACCCAAGACAAACCCCACCGGTTGTTCAGTGTAGACTTCTTCTTCGAGTACACCATTCAAGAATGCTGTCTTAACATCCATTTGATATACTTTATATCCTCTTTGGAGTGACATGGCAAGGAAAAGCCTGATTGATTCCAGTCTAGCAACTAGAGCAAAGGTTTCTTCAACATCAATGCCTTCAATCTGGGAGTATCCTTTACATACCAGTCGTGCCTTGTTTCTGATAACACTTCCATGCTCATCAAACTTATTTTTGAAGATCCATTTGGTACCATTCACATTGTGACCTTCGGGTCTCTGGACAAGATCCCATGTCTAATTCTTATCAATCTGATCTAATTCATCATTCATGACTTTCACCCAAGATTCATCTTTTGCAGCTTCTTCGAATGAGGATGGCTCTACAACAGATAGAAATGCAGATTGCGTGGTATTCCTCATCCTTCTGGTTTGAGTGGGTGCACTCCTATCCCCAATTATGTTGGATGGATCAATCTCAACTCTTCGATTTCTCCTACGAGGTTCAGTAGTATTCTCTTCATCCATAGTGTCTTCTTCAGATTCTTCTTCTGAGTCAACATCATTATGTGATTGATGAGTGTTTTGAACAGCTTCCTCTATTTCTGCATTTTTAGTTTCTTCATGTTCACATTCTTCATGACTTTCTATCACATCAGCATATGATGTCCGTGAAGCATTTGTGGTTTTCTCTTCAATTATCTTAACATCATTGCTTTCCACAATCCTTCCCAAACGATTGTTGAAACATTTGTAGGCTTTGCTGTTCATTGAGTAACCGAGGAAGATTCCTTCATCTGCGTTGTCACCAGATTTCCCCTGATTTCCTTCTTTGTTTCTGATGAATCATTTACTTCCAAAGACACGAAAGTATTTTAGAGAAGGCTTCCGTCCATGCCACAATTCATATGGTGTCTTCGTCTCACCCATATAAAGTCCTGTTCGATTCTGAATGTACACTGCAGCTTGAACAACCTCTTTCCAGTAATGTCGTGGAATACGACACTCAATCAGCATAGTTCGTGCCATGTTGTTCACCTGTCGATTCCTTCGTTCAACAACTCCATTTTGTTGTGGAGTTCTCACAGCAGCTACCTCATGTTATATCCCATGCTTCTCCAGATAATTTTCAAATTCAATGGACGTGTATTCTCCTCCATTGTCAGATCGCAGCACTTTGATTGTTCGTCCAGTATCATTCTCGGCGATTCGCCGATATGTTTTCATGCAGTCAAGGACCTGTCATTTCCGGTGAATGACTATCACACATGCCATTCGACTGTAATCATCTATGAAAAGGAAAAAGTGCATTTCTCCATGAGTTCCGGCAACATTTATTGGACCACAAACATCTGTATGAATCAGATCAAGAAGGTGAGATGCCTTTTTCTTCTTTGGCCGATATGAACTGCAGACCAGCTTCCCACGAATACAAGCATCACAGGATTTTTCACGCTCACGCTTCAGGTTGGGGATGTCCATGACAATTCTCAATTTTGATATTTTCTCCATGTCTTGTTGATTGATGTGTCCCAATCTCCGATGCCACAGATTGTTTTCTTCTTCAACAGTCATGTAACATACATTTTCTTCACTATCAACCTGATACAAGTTGCCTTCTGTTCTGCATCCTTTCATAAGTGAATTGCCGGTTTTTCCCTTGATGGTGCAGCCTTTCTGATTAAAAGTAACTATAAGTCCTGAGTCACAGAGTTGACTCACGCTAAGGAGATTATGGCGTAGGCCATCTACGTAAAGGACTTTAGTCTTCTTTAGTTCTCCATTAGCTAATTGGGTACTTCCACTCCCTTTGATTTTAAGAGCCCCATCATTACCAAATCTTACTGTACCATCAATATTCTTTATGATATTCGTTAGTAGGCCGGCATTACCCATCATATGAGATGAACAACTGCTATCCAGAATCCAGGTACTGTTGTTCTTTGTAGCTTTGAGGGCTACCTCTGCATGGTTCGATTTCTCAATCTTCTTCCTTTCCTTCCATGAGACATTAGATTGAGTATATAGGACTGATGGCCTTTCAACTATCTCTTCCGCATACCCAGGTTCTTCATAGTCAAAGTCTTCTGTGAGAGGTGAGAACCTATTTAAAAGAGCAACACTGTCTTGCTGACGAGACTTGACTTGTCTTGAACTTCAGTATGAGGTGTCTATGTCTCTTCTCTGCCTGCAATTAACGACCTTATGACCAAAGTTAGAACAACAAAAACAATATCCATAGAAATTATTTCTTTTATGAGATTTAGGATATGAGATTGTTCTCCTTTGTTGAGCATCTATATCTTCTCCATTCAGATAGCTTCTTGCCTCTTCACAATAAGACATGGTATGGCCCAGATAGCCACAGAACTGACACTTCATGAGAGGAAATGTCTTCTCACTTGAATTTCTCCTTATACCTTCTTCCTTGGGAGAATAGTAAGACTGTCTATCATTTTTTAATGTTTGAGGATAATTTTCAGGTCTCCTTTTAGTTTGGATTGAGGGTTCCTTTTTCAGTACTGTAGGTAACATTTCATCATGTTCAACTTTCATCTTGTCCTTCTTTTGGATCTTTTCACTTCCAGCAGTTGATGACTAAGCCTCACAGCCAATTCCACTCTTTCCCATGCAAGCAGGTCTTTGATCACTCAAGACTTTTCCAATCCCATCTGAACCACACTTGGCTCTTGCAATTAATTCTGCATCTGAGAATCTTCCGAACTGTATTTTCTTCCTCGATTATTTTGGAACTGATTCTGTCTCCATTTTACTCCTTAGAGTAACTACTTCCTCCTCAAGACCCTCAACAGTCTTGGATTTTTCATCCAGTCTGGATGTGAGGTCATTGATGACCTTTTCCTACTCTTCAATTCTCAGCTTCAGATCAACTGCATCATCATTGCTCTCAATTATTTAAACTGTACCTTCACAAATTCTTCCAGTCGTTCAATTTCAGCTTCAAGTTGATCAACATATTCAGTTGATTCTTCTACAATTGATTTCCACTTATTGCAGCTCTTACATTTAATCTTAAGCTTACTAACTGCATCCTTAAGTTGCACCTCAGCATCTACACAAGTTCTCAGTTGTTTTTCTCCATCAGTATCTTCTGACTTTTCAACAGTGGCCATCATAGAAGCATGGTTCCCAGTTTTGAATTCTGGTTCTTCTTCATCACAGAATTCATTGTCATCTTCTTCCTCTTCACAGACAAAACTCTTCCTTTGCATTTTCTTACCAGATTTGAAGTCTCCCTTTTTGAAGAACCTTCTTTGAGGCTTTTTGAAGTTTTCATCTTCACTGTCATCATCATTGATATTCTTCAAGCACTGAGAGGCAATATTCCCAACTTTTCCACAATGGAAACATGCGAGAGGTAACTTCCCTTTGAATTTCCCTTTCCCCTTCTGGAACTTCTTTGCAATGAGAGAAAGAATTTTTTTCTCTTCGTCATCATCACCGCTACTATCCTTTGAGATTTTCAATTTATCCATGGCCTTGAATGCCATTTCCTTGCTCACCCGAGTCGTATCATCTTCTGGTTTGACTCTCATTTCATATGCTACCAAACTGCTCAGTAAGTCATCTAGAGAAAGTTTGGAAAGATCTCTTTCCTCAAGAGATGACACCTTCGCATTATACAGAGGTGGAAGTCTTCTTAATATTTTCTTTACAATATCAATGTCTTTGATTTCTTCGCCTAGACCCCGAATTGCTCCAACCACTTCAGTAATTCGATTGAAGAAAGAGTCTGCATTCTCGTCTGGATGCATCTTCAGATCATCAAACTGATTGTGTAGCACTTTTAGTTTTGCCTCCTTCGCTTTGCTATCACCTTTATAAATATTCTCAAGTTTATCCCACATAGATTTTGCTGAGGTGCAATTCATCACCTTCAGGTAAATCTGATCAGAAAGGGCTGCAGTGAGAGCATTCTGTGCTTTAGCATCTGCATCAAGAAGTTTCCTGTCTGTTTCATTCATAGCCAGACCTGTTGGATCAGTGACATGTATTCCTTGCACAGTAGAAAAAAGAACTTTCATTCCAAGAGATCTTAGATGAGATCTCATTCTATTCTTCCAGATCTAGAAATTTCTTCCATCGAAGTGAGGGACTCCCCTGACATTGACCGCGTTTTCCATGACGAAGAAGGTCAGATTCAACACCAGCAACCTTTACCCTTTGATACCACTTGAAGGACCCCGGGACACCCTGAGAGGGGAGGGGTGAATCAGGGTGACCACTTTTTCTTTTAATGTGTTGGATCTTGTTCCCACGTTGGTAGGAACTTGTTGAACCTGTATGATGATTATGATCAGAATGAAAACATTCACATGCACAGAGAAGACACAACCATTTTTACTTGGTTCACCACTAAGGGCTACGTCCAAGGAGCATACGCTGACAGGTTTCCGGTCGTACCTAAATCCACTATGCTTCACTAGCTGCGGATACAAAAGTTCGGGTACAGACACTCTGTCCCAGGCACACTGCCTTTACAATTGTTCAGGGATAGCTCATTGCATCCCTCAGGTCACTCCCGTTGACTCCCCCGGGCTCACTGCCGTTGGTGAAGTCCCACTCAGTTTATAGACGTGGAGGTCTCTTCAATTGATAGTCATGAATTTCATTGTCTCCTATTTAGCATGAGACTTTGCTTGCATCAGAGTCCTGTGTTAATGCTCTGTTAAGTTCCAAAATCCAACCACTGAGGAAAAACCCCTTTCCCTTGTTGACAGGGCAAACAACCTTTGGAAAAGGCCTTCGCAAAGTACCCTACTTCGTGAGGCTCCCAATTTTGAAAAGCTCAGACAAGACTTCACAGAGCCCCTGCCATTTCGCGAAGCTCAAACGCGAAGCTCAAACGCGAAGCACCATCCTTCACAATGCTTGGCTATCGTGAAGCTCCTGCCTCTTCGCGATGCTCACTGAGCCAACGCGGGGCGCACGTCTTTCGCAGAGCCAGAATTGCCGCCGCGAAGCTCCCCTTTCGTGAAGCACGCTACCTTCGCGAGAGACCTTTGCGAACCGAGAGCAGAGGACTTTCTCTGAAATTATCTCTACTTCTCTTGAGGGGGTCGACCTCTAATTATAGGCGATTCCACCGACCCTCATCCCTTCCACGCGAAGTCAACGCCTCGTCATCTCAAATCGCGAAGCTCCAAAGTTTCTGCCAGAAATCTGTCCAAATCGCGAAGCTCCACGCCAATCTTTCGTTCGCGGAGATTGACGTAGTCGCGAAGAATCACTGTCAACATACCTTCGTGACAGTGCCGCGAAGCTCTTCAACTCTGTCGTTCGCGAAGCTTTGACGTAATCGCGAAGACTCACCGCCTCCATTCTTCTGGTCTCCGCGATTTCCAAACCATGCATCCTCTCTTCGCGAAATTCATGCCTTTGCCATATAAAATCATGATCTTCATGGAAATCCTATTTTCGTGATGCTCACCAAATTCCAGATTTTGGACCCCAAAAATTTGGCAAACACTGGGAAACGACGCCACCTTCAATACTGTTGTCTGCTTGAAAGGTATGATCTATTTGCTGGTATACGAGCCGAGCTTCCATTGAGGATTGACAACAAACACAAACCATACTCCAAATCATGCATAGAAGACCATGGTTCCCACAATAACCTTATTCTAAGTAGAGATTCATAGAAAAAAAAATCACTAAATAAAAATTCAAGGCCATGATGATGGTTATCACCATATCTTTTCAGATGAATTTGAACTACCTTGATATTTTGTTGAGTGGTTATAACCTTCTATTCTATTTCTTTAGTGATCTAAGGTCCTAATAGATTTCTTTTTCCAACCTCATCCCATAATGGTGGAGCTCTACATTTATACCCATAGAGGGAATCATATGGTTCTATATGAATTATTGAGTGAAATCTATTGTTTTAAAAAAACTCAACTAGTGGAAGGTGTTGATTTCAGCCACCATTTAAATCTAGATAACAAGCACTCAACATATCATCTAGAGGTTGAATTGTTTATTCAAACTGACCATCTTTCTAAGGATGATAATTAGTACTAAAACTAAATTTCATATCATGTGCTTGCAGAAGGCTTTTCCGTAACATTGAGGTAAAACAGTAATCCCAATATGATAAAATAGAATGTTGTAATACATGTAATCTTCCCACTTCATTAAGATATATCCTTGCAAGTTGATCTACTGATAAGTCTTCCCTGGTAGTGATGAACTGTGCTGACTTAGTAAGGTGATCAACTACAACCCATATAACATAAAATACTTTAGAGTATTTGGGTAGTACAACAAAAAAATAAATAGTTATTTTCTTCCATTTCCATTATAGTATGGGTAGTGGATTAAACATCCCCTTTGACTTTTTTAATTCATCCTTAACGTGTTGGCATAACAAACACCGAGATACAAACTCGGTGATATATCTCAAAATGACAAACATCCAGATGTATTTTTCACATCCCTATACATCTTCATACTTCTATGATGAATAGAAAATAATGAACTATGAGCTTCCTCTAAAATCTCCTTCTTTAAATCTTGTATGGAAGGAAAACATATAGGTTTTAGGAACTTTATCATTCTATCCTAATAAAGGTTAAACTCAGGAGCATTTCTAGATTTCTTTTGGAACTCTATATCATCCTTATGTTCCTCCATAATATTTACTTGGATAGAGGATTGAACATCCATTTTGAGAAAAATAAAAATTTTCCCCTTCCTACATGATTTCAAGATCTATCCTTTGAAAATATATAAATATTGGATATTTTATGATCCTCATCATTGATAAGCTAACATGATCCTTCTAACCCAATGCATCGACTACTTTGTCTGCTTTCCAACAGTGGTAATGTATTGATAAGTCATAATCTTGTATCAACTCTAACAGTATAATCTAGTGCATGTTCAACTCCATCTATGTGAATATATATTTTAGACTTTTATGACCAAAATATATATCACACTTTTCTCCATAAAGATAATTCCTGCATATCTTTGATGATAAAAATACTACTGCAAACTCCAAATAATGAGTTGGGTAATTTTTCTCATGAATCATCAACTATCCTGGGGAATATGATATAACCATGTTATTCTATATAATAATGCATCACAATCCCTTCATGAATGCATCTCTATAGATTACAATCCATTCTCCACTACATGGTAATATAAGTATAGGGTCATTGACTAAACTTCTTGACAGTTCATTGAAATTTTCCTCACATTCATATGTTAATAAAAACATGAAAACCATCCAAGTTAACTTGGTCATAGGATTAGATAGTCAAGAAAAATTCTCCAAAGTCCTCCGATAATATCGAGTAAAACCAATAAAGCTATAGATCTCAGTCAGCGTGGTTGGTCTAGGCCAGTATTCAATTGCACCTATCTTTGATGGATCTAATATTATACCATTATTGAGATTATGTAACTCAAAAATTAATCCTTTTGTATCCAAAATTCACACTTTGTAATTTTTTCATATAACTTCTCCATCTATAGGGTCTTTAGTAGAATTCTGAAGTTATCCACATTCTCTTCCTTGATCTTTGAATAGATAAGAACATCATATATAAAGGAAACCAAAAACTGATCAAGGTAATCCCTAAAGACTCTATTAATTAAATCCATGAAGATAACATGGGAATTAGTAAGACTAAAAGGTATCATTATATTTGCATAGTGTCCATACCTATTATGGAATATCATATTTGGTAGATCCTATTTCTTGACCCTCAATTGATGATATCTTGAATTATGGTCAATCTTGGAAAATTATTAATCACTACGATCTAGATCAAACAAGTCATCAATACGGGGAAGGATACATGTTACTGACTATGATCTTGTTCAACTCTAGATAATGAATTCAGAGTCTCATTTATCCATCTTTCTCTTTCAAAAAAATTAGGTTCAACCCACGGTGACACACATGGCTGAATGAATCCTTTATCAAGGTTTAATTAGTGTTGCTTATTCAATTCATACAACTCAGTCAGGGCCATTTTATAAGGAGTCTTTGAAATTGGTGAGGAACTAGGTATGAGTTCTATTATGAACTGAACTCTTCATTTTGGTGAAAGGAAAGGAAACTCTTTCAAAAAGACATCCACAAATTCTCAAACAGTGTGGCATATCATCGATGTCAATTTTCTCCCCTACAATTTTATATTAAAAAACCATTTTGAATGGGAATGAAGACCCATACACTCGATGTAATATCCATTGGAAGTTCATGCAAGTCATAACATTGATGGATGATTATAAGAGGGTTTGAAATATAAAATGTAACTTCCCTTACTTGACAATTGATGTGGTATTTATGAAGATAAATCTAATTCATGCCTAATATGACAATTAATTCAACCAAATGAATAATGACAAGATTTGCAAGAAGCACATTCCCAAATACATCAGCTGGCGAGAAATCATAGACATTAGATGAAATCATTGTACCATTAAGGGTTTTCAATGTTAATTCCACATTTAATCATTTTGGTAAAATATAAACACCCTTATAAAATTATTTAGATATGAATGACTCAGTAGATCTAGAATCAAATATGAAATTTGCAATTCTCGAGTGGTTGGTAAGTGTACCTTTTATCAAGTCATTATCTCACCTCTCATCCTAAGTAGTGATTTCATGATATTTCCCCTCATCCCTCGGCTTATGAGGTGGTTTAAATCATTCATCATCACCAGCCCTTGGGTTTCAGAAGTGGTTATCCAAATGCCCATTTTCCTTACCCTTGTAGCAATGAATCATGGGAGGTGCATCGTGTGTTTCCATTTCTCCCTTGGAATTGTTAGTTATATTCTTCCCATCACTATGATAATAAAATTTCATATGTCCTTCACATCCATACATAAAACATTTATTATATCCCTTAAGAAAAATTCTTCCATTCTTATTCATATATTTATATAAAAATAGAAAACTCGCCTTCTTTTTCCCATAGTTTTTAGAGTTTCCTTTGATATCTATCATTGTTTTCATATAAAAACTATGAGGTTTATATGAAAATCCATCCTCCATTTAAACCTTGATTCCATAGCACAAAATATCCTTGTAGCTACTAAATTATCTAATGTCTAATAACCTTTTGACACTTGGATTTAATCCATTGAAGAACTTATCAACTTCACATTCAGGTTGGATGATAATTCCTAAAGCATACCTCACAAGACATGGGGAATTATCCTCATAGGTACCGAAAGATTCATCATCCGTTTTCTTCAACTCAAGTAAATCCTTCTCCATATTAGTATAAATAATCTGAGGAAAGTACCTATTGAAAAATAAGTTCTTGAACTCTTCTCATTCCATGGATTCGATCTCATCTTGCAGCCTCATATTCTAGATTAGAGACCATAATAGGTCCAATTCACCTTTTAAATGATAAACAACAAGAATAAAATTCTCACACTCTAAACACTAGAGAATAGAAAATATATTGTCTTTTTTATTGATCCATTTATTTGAAAAAATTGGATCATAAGACCCTTTACATGATGGTGGACATTGCCTTGGGAAATAATTGATAAAAAAATTCCCATTCCTTTTCTCTTTTGAAATAACACCATTATTCCTAACTTATTAAATATGTGTGAGAATAGTAACAATATTTTTCATTCCTTCTCTCATATAATTTGGTTGCTTAGTTGGAAAATCAATTGCATTGTTTGTCACAATCACCATTAACACAGTTCTTTCATGTTCTACCCATTTCCTAAAACAAAAATCATAGAGTAATAAATAGTTATCAAAATACGAAATCACAAAATCATGAAAATTCACTTATAGGATGTCTAATTTTTGAATCCTTAATTAATCTATGACACCTTAGGTTTTTCCTAGGATATTCATAGTTAACTTTTATTCAAATACTTCATAATGGTTTGTAAAGAGTTTGTAAATTCCCAAGGCATATCCCTTGAGCATGTCAAACTAGTTGAGCAGTTATGCCCGTTATCATGTACCAAATTACCTGGATTTAGGCCCAATACATATTTTTGGAGTTATTACCCCAATATTCATCTATTTTAAATCAGTATTCACTTGTCTTATCAAGAAAGGGATTTATTTCTAAGAAACCACCCACTCAATCCATTACCTAAATTTTGTGAAATTTTCCTACAATTTCCGTTATCCTTAAACATGTCCTTAGGGTTCTCAATAAGGTTTTATCATTCTGACTTCAAAATTATAACACAACCTTTATCTAATTACAACTATAATTACCCAATCTAAATATACATTAACATTACATAACATTTTCGGAATACTTAAAAAATTATACAAATAGACGCCTAAAGACGGTACTAGTCCATTGCCTTTGGAAACATGGGAAAATAAATAGTGGTATGTAAATGAGCTATATCATCTCCCATTAGGATCTTCGTTACTATCACCCTTATTAGACACCTAAAAAATAACACATATCTTCATAACCTGGGGGAAGGAAATAGAAAAAGGGGTGAACTAAGATTCTCAACAATGATAAACAAGGGAGATAAGTAAGCATTAACATTGGAATTGTGGTATGAGAATATGAACATGAAAATATAATTTCATACCATATATATCGAAATAACAAACTATATCATGGCATAAATATTGGAAGTTCATACAAAATGAATCATAAAGAAATAAAGAACATAATCCATGAAAGCATGACATTGGAATAAACCATGTATGTGTGGAAGACACCTAAGACTATATAATTATTTCCATAGTAGTCATGGAATTTCTTAAAAGGCCATGTTGGTGGAGAAAGTCCTTTACTAAATCAATTTTGCACCCCATTCAAGATCTGTATTACTAAATTGAGTTCACTCTTACTTTCAGCCCTATATTACTGAACTGAGTTCATTTCTCTTTCCATCCCATTAATATTGAACCGAGATCATTTCTCAATCCATCCATGTCTATATAATGAGATATAAATCATTTACTAATACATTGGAGGTACATATTGGTCCCACCCATCTCATAATGAAATCATAAATTAATATTAGACAAGATCATCAAAAATACTGTCATAAACCATGGAGATAAATGGGTATCATAAACATGTAAACATATCATAACCTATAGAAAAATATACAGGTTTCGTAATTATTTTATCAAAATAATAAATCGTGAAATGAATTAGGTTTCAAATGCATATAAAACATGAAAGATAAATGGGTTTCATAAAAATCATTTCATCAAAACATAATCTATTCAAAGAAATAATATTAAATGATACAATGAATCATTTTTATAGAAAGGCATGAGAAACATCAAAAAATGACATCTTAGATGGAAAATAATTTTGAAAGATATTTTAGAAACATTCTTGAGAAAATATCATCTCTACATTTAAAAAATATTTAACACATACAACATTTTTGAAAACCTTATTGAAAAGAAACTTTATTTTTTAAAAAATAGATTTTCTACCAAAGTGATAAATATAGTCAGATTTTTTATAAAACATTTTCATAATTAACTTAAGTACCAATTAGTGGAAAATTTTACTAATACATGGATATATCTTGAATAAATATAGGTGGAGTAAAATCATGAGAATTCTTGATTTATGGATCACATGTTTTGATCAACGGAAGTATAATCATTAATAATCTTAAAGAACATTGAGATAGTTTCAATAAACTATTAATACTTGGAAACATGGGATCCCATTATATATGTAAGAAAAGAAAATTAAATCAATATTATAATATCCTAAAATTAATTAGATTCATTTAAAATATAAGTATATAAACCTCAAATGATAGATTACGTGCATAAAAAACATGAGTCTCTAAGAAGGAAAATTGTGACAAAACTATCTTACTTATTTGGTAACTTTTGTAACTTAAAACCCATGAAATATTGTTAATAAAATTGATATTTAAATAAAAATAAATTTCATTATAAGATAAATAAAATACATTCATGGTCATTAAATACACCACACCAAATAAAATCATGGTTAATATGTCAAGTATCTCATGAAAATAAATGTGAGATAAAATTTTCATTACCTTGTTTCTTGACTCTCATCATACTCATAAAAGCTTAATGTATAAAAAATGTAAATTTATTAAAATTTTATTAAATAATCATGTTACTATATATAATACCTTATATGGTTTTATTATAACCATATATTACATTCTTGTAAACAATCATATGTTATGGTTTCACTTCAGGTAATATTCGCTTTCTTCTTCGCATGTGACTTAATTTATTATATATTTGGTAATTATACTTATATCATGATTTATAGAATTTAAAAAATGATGTAAATATTGTTTAAATATACCATATGTTTATTATAATAATCTATATATTATATAAGGGTGAAATTTAAAACACCATTCGTGGAGATGGTAAGTTGTACGTGAACATTAACCTTGTTTCCATTTGTATTATTATATTGAAAGATGGAAAGAAAATGAAATATATATATATATAATACCATTATATTAGAATTTTAATTTTATATATATCATATAATTTCAATAAACCCATCATTAATACATTCCATGTATTATGTGAACGAATCACATCACTTTGAGGCGGTGGTAGTCCACACATCCTTAAATGAAATTATCGTATTTAGACCAAATGGAAAGTAAAAATGATATGTTTTATAAAAGGAATACATAAGTTTAAAGTAATAATAAATATAATTTATTTAATATATAAATATAATTTCCTTAATAATATCCACCATGATAGGTGTTAAAGGAAAAATGAACAATCATCGTTTAGTGATGCAGTAGTTCACCATACACATAAACAGTATGTTTGTAACCCATTATATGGAGGTGTGTGTAATTTTAGGTAGAAGTATGTGAATAAAAAATAATATAATATTTATGATACTGGGTTTTTATACAATAATCTAATAATGATATTTGTAAGGTGTAGAATGAAAATAAAATAAAGGAGCTTGAGAGAAAACGTTATGCCTTAATCGGGTAACTCTTTTTGGTTTTTGTCGAAAGGCTACCATAGGTTGATTTATATAAATGGAGAGGATTATAGGTGTAAGGTAGAAATTTTGAAAATTGTACTAGGTATATTTTGGCCGAACCTATGTGGTTTGAGTGTTTTAGAGGATTGATGGTGGTGGTGGCATTTTATAATGAGGAGGAGTGGCACTCTTGTAAATATTTGAAGAGAGAATTTCAACCATGTTTTTAATTTTGAAAGTGGATCCAATAAAGATAAAATGTATAAAAAGGTAGTATAGGGTCTAAATATTTCTATATTTCGGAATTTGGAGAATTTTATTGCTATTTTTATGCCTTAAGGTTATGGTTTAGTCCCTTATTAAGCTTAATTTAACCTTATTCATTGTAATTAATTTTAATCACATTCACTAATATTTTGTATAAAAAACTAATTTTAACTCATTAGTAATTATAAATTATGTTGATTCCAAATAAGAAAACCATTTTTCCAAATTATAATCACATAATTTATTGAAATTAATTTCAAATTAATCTCACAGTGAGGTCGACAATGTGGGTTTTTAATGTCAAAATATTAAAATTTTTCCTATGTTATTATACCCATGTTCAAAGTGAAATTGATGTCAATGACCTACATTGTATTAATTTATAAAAATATTATATAGTTAGAATTTTAATCCTATTTAAAATATAATTTAACCTTTAAAATAAATTAGTTTAAATAGTAGTTTTGAATTAAAATTTGGTATTTGTCACTATTTATCCAAAAATGAAGCTTCTCAAAAAAAATTCCAAAAATTCAAACTAAGATAATTTAGATATTATAAATTAAATAATAATGTTTATTTTTATAAAACTCAATTTCTAAATGTGTTTAAAATTAATTTTATTATGTTTCACAGAAGGATCTTAAAATTAGTTCTATTGAAAAAATGTTATTTTTAAACATATTAGGACTTTACTGAATATTTTATCATTAATTATAAATATTTTTTTATTTATATATAAAAAATATTTGTAAATTAATTATCACAACTTATACTAGTAAGTTTAATGGCTAGGTTATAATTATCTCATTTAAATAATTATTACAGTAAAATGATGTTTCATAGAAACTTCAGTGTTGTGTATAATGTACACCAAGTATGTGTTTCATGTTACACATGACAATTCAATGTTCCATGTAATGTAAACCGAGTCAGTGTACTGTAAAATGAATATTTTCTTTAGTGTATTTCAAGACAGAAATAAAAATTTAATTTATTCGAGAGAAAAAAGGTGTATAAATACTTAGGTTTTTACATTCTACCCCCTTAATATTAATTTCATCCTCAAAATTCAACACTCGGGTAATTTTTTTGGATAATTATAATTCATAATATCCTCATGTTCCCACATAGATTCCATGAATTGGTGATTTCTTTATAATAATATAACCAAATTAGTGGCCTTGTTTCATAGAAATTTATCTGATTGGTCTAGAATTTCAATCGGTATCTCTTCATAAGAAAGATCATGATCTAGTGGTATGACTTATTAATTCAATACATGTGAAGGTTCAGGTATGTACTTACATAGGATAGATATAAGGAACACATCATGGACTTGAAAGATATTTTATGGAATTTCTAAGCGATATGATACAATCCTTTTATGATCAATTACCTCAATGGGTGTGATATACCTAAGTCTTAGTTTCCATTTCTTCCAAAATTTCATAACCTTCTTCCAGGGAGAGATTAATAACAAAAAAAATTTCACCAACTCTAAATCCATGATCATGCAAACAGTTGTCATCAAAAAATTTCTACTTGCTCTGATCTGCCTTGATATGTTGTTGAATGGTTCTGACCTTCTCAACCATTTCTTCAACGATATAATGTCCTAATAGATTTCATTAATCATCCTCATCCTCGTACATTGGATTTATACGATTATTCCCATATAAGGAATCATACAGTTCCATTTGAATTCTTGAGTGAAATGTATTGTTGTATGAAAACTCAATTAGAGGAAGGTGTTCTTCCCAACCAGTATTGAAATCCAAAGAAAAAGGTCTCAACCTATCTTCTAGGGTTTGAATTGGTTCTTCAAAATGACCATATGTATGGGGATGATAAGAAGTGATGAAACTCAATTGATAATCAAGTGTTTGCTGAATTGTTTTATAGAACATTGAGGTAAGCCTCATATCCCAGGATGATACAATAAAATGTGGAACTCCATGAAACCATACGACTTCCTTAAAGTATATCATATTAAGCTGATCTAGTAGACAGTCTTATCTGATATAGATGAAGTGAGCTGATCTATGTAGTTGATCAACAACCACCCATACATCATTAAATATTTTAATAGGTTTTGGGTAGTCCAATAAAAAAATCCATACTGATGTTATTCAATTTCTATTATGGTATGGGTAATGGATGCAAAACCACCTTTGAATTTTTCCATTCAACCTTAAGTTGTTGGAATACCAAACATCGAGATAAAACCTCCACAATATATCTATTCATTTCATCCAACAAGAAGTATTATTTCAAGTCCATATGTATCTATGTACTTCCTAGATGAATAGAAATTGATGAACTATGAGCTTCCAATAATATCTCCTTCTTTAAATCTAGTATGGAAAGAACACTTAAATGGTTCCTAAACCTTATCATTTTTTCCTGATCGAGGTTAAACTCAGGAACAGTTCTAAATATCTTTTTTGCTCTACATCTTCATATTATTCCTCCTTAATCTTCACATAAAAAAAGTGCTCAAACATTAATTTCAGAAAAATAGTAGTTTTCCCCTTCATTTAGGATTTCTAGAACCATCATTTGAAAATATAACAACATTGGATCTTTTATGATCCTCATCATGGATAATATAGTATGATTCTTCTGACTCAAAGCATTATCTACCTCGTTTTCCTTCCTAGGGTGGTAATTTATTGAGAAATTATAATCCTTTAGCAACTCTAACCATCTTTTCAGGCGCATGTTCAACTCCTTTTCTGAGAATATATATTTCAGACATTTATGATCAATATATATGTCATACTTCTCTCCATAAATATAATGTCTTTGTATATTTAATGAAAAAATTACCATTACTGACTACAAATCATAATTTGGGTGACGTTTCTCATGAATCATAAATTTTCATGAGTTATAAGCTATAACCATGATATTCTACAAAAAAACACATCCCAATCCCTTCATAGATACATCACTATAGATTAAAAATACTTCTCCACTTTAGGGAAATGTATGAACCGGTGCACTGAATAACCTTCTCTTTAGTTCCTTGAAATTTTCCTCACATCCATCAATCCAAAGGAACATGACACAATTCTGAGTTAACTTGGTCAAAGGATTTTACATTAGTGAGAAATGTTCCACAAACTATTGACAATATCCAGTTAAACCAATAAATCTATGGATATTAATCATTGTTGTTGGTCTAGGACATCATTCAATTGCCTGCATATTTGACGGGTCTACTATTATATAATCTCATTAGAATTTGTGACCCAAAAACGAAAAAAGTTTCATCCAAAATTCATACTTTATAAATTTTTCATATTACTACTCTATACATATGGTCTATAGTACAATTATCATGTGATATTCGTGTTTTTCCTTTCTCTTTTAATGGATAATAATATCATCTATAAATACCACCACAAACTAATCTTGTTAATATTTAAAGAATCTATTCAATAAATCCATGAAGATAGAAGGGTAATTAGTAAGAACAAAAGGAATCATTATATATTCATAGTGTCCATACTAGGTACATAATTCTGTCTTGGGTATATCCTATTTCTTGACCCTGAATTGGGGATATCTTGACTGATGTTCAATCTTGGAAAAGTATTGAGCTCTACAAATTTGATCAAACAAGTCATCAATATGGGGAAGAGGGTACTAGTTCATGTTTGTGATCTTGTTCAACTCCCAATAATCAATGCAGAGTATTATTGATCCATATTTATTTTTCAAAAAAAAAGAACATGTTCACCCCAATGTGACACAATTGACTGAATGAATCTCTTATTAATGTTTTCATAGAGTTTTATCTTCAATTCCTGAAACACAGTCTAAACAATTATATAAGGAGTCTTTGAAATTGGAGATGAACCAAGTATGAATTCTATTGAGAACTCGACATCGAGTTTTGGTGGAAGGCTAGGAAACTCTTCTTGAAAGAAATCCACAAATTCTTGAACAATAGGAATGTCATCAATTTATATTGTATCACCAACCATTTAAGATAAAAACCCATTTTAAGGGGATGTAAGACCCATACACTAGATGAAAACTCTATGGGAAGTTAATGATTTTGTCATATAAATGTATGAACATAGGAGGGCTTGAAATATAAAACATAAATTCCCTACCTTCATAATTTATTTGTGATTTATGAAGGGAAATACAATTCATTCCAAAGATGTAACCAAATTAAACCAAAGGAATAATGACAATATTTTCAAGAAGCACATTCCATAAACATCAATTAGAGAAGAATCATAGACATGGGATAAAATCATCGTACCATTACTGAGTTTCATTGGTAATTACATATCTAATCATTTTGGTGAAATCTTATCACCCTTAGAGAATTATTTATATAAGAAAGAGTTGGTAGATCAAGAATCAAATATGAAATTAGCTATACTAGTGTGGATTGTGAGTGTCCCTTTTATCACATCATTAATGTAAACCTCATAATAAATAATGATTGCATGAGATTTACCATTTCTCCTTCGATTAATTGGATTTTGACATCATTCACCATCACCAACACTTGGGTTTGGGTAGTGGTTATCATAATTCTCATTCTCCTTACACTTGTATCACTGAATCAATAGAGGTTCTTCATGTGAAACTTTTTCTCCATTCAAACAATTATCCATCTTCTTCCCGTCACTTTAGAAATCAAAACATAATCCCTTTATAGAAATATAAACTCATTTCTAAAACATCATTCCATCAAAACATAATCCTTTCTGAGAAATAATATGAATGGATACATTGAATCATTTTTATACAATGAAATGAGTAACATAAAAAGATGTCATCTTGGATGAAAAATAATTTGGAAGACTTTTGAATAACATTATTGAGGAATATATCCTTTCTGCATTGAAAATATCCTTTTAAAACATAAAGCAATTTTGATATCCTTTTTGAACAAAAACATGATTTATGAAACAAAACTTATTTCTAACTGAATAGAGAAACAATGAGAGATTTTTCATATTAACATTTTCTTAATTAATTTAAGTACCAAAGATTGGTAAAATAGTACTAATACATGATTATATATTCAATTAATATCGAATTATGAAATTCATGATCATTCCTGATATATGGATCATAATATTTCATCAATGGAATCATAATTATTAACAATATCGAATAACGATGAGATTGTTTCAATAAAAAATTACTACATGGTAACATCAGACCACACTCTCCATGTAAGAAATCAAAATTACAAAAATATTAGAATATCATTAAAAGAATTATATTCCTATAAAATGAAAGTATATACACCTCAAATAAGATTTTAGGTTCATAATAAAACATGAGTCTCCAAGAAGGAAAATTGAGACAAAACTATCTTTCTGATTTGGTAACTTTTGTAACTTAAACACCATGAAATAAATTTAATAAAATGGATATTTAAGTAACCATAAATTTATACAGAAGATAAATATAATAAATTCATGTGCATTACATACACCACACAAAAGGAAGGAGTGGTTAATAAAGCATGTATCTCACAGAAATAAAAGTTAAATAAAATTTTCCTTAACATGTGTCTTGATTTTCATTGAACTTGTAGAAGATTCATTTATAATAAATGTAAGTGTAGTATGAATCTATTATAGATTCATATTATTATATCTAATACTATATATGGTTTTATTAGTACATTATATTACCTGTTTGTTAACAATCCTATGTTAAGGTTTCACTTCGGCTAATATTCTATTTGTTCTTCACATGTGTCTTAATTTATTATATCTTTGTTCCATACACTTATATCATGATTTATATAATTTAAAAAATGATACAAATTTATTTTTCATACATTATATGTGTATTATAATAATATAGTGAGTATATAAGTATGAAATTCAATACATTGTTCATGGAGATGATAATTTTTATGTACACATGAACGTTGTTTTCGTTTTATTGTGGTATTGAAGGAATGGATGAAAACGAAATATATGTATATATTTATATAATATCATTAAATTATCATTATAATGTTATACATATCATATGAGTTCAATAAACCCTTCTTTAATATATTCCATATAGTGTGTGAATGAATCACATAACTTTCAGGGTCTCGTATCCCACACTTCCTTAAACCAAAATAATCGTATTTACACCAAATGGAAAGTAAAAAAGGCATGTGTTGTTGTTTCAACATGAGGTGTGTGTTTGATGGAATAAAAAATGATATGATGAGTGAAAATAATTTGTTTGTTATTATACAGAATATAACATCACCATTTTTGGTTCCAACCAGATTCATGACATTATCCTTTAGGGGGAATTGGATTGACCCCGTACAGACTGAACAATTTATCCCTTTTGCATTATGAATGTGGTGTCACTATTGAATGGTCTTTAAAGGTGATTTTAGGGGTTTAATTATTTGTGTAATCGGTCCTATTAGGATATGATTTCCTTGGATAGTCACTAATGGGTTTATTCATGGAGCCAGAAACACCCAACGACCCTTTTTCTATAATTCATGGACATGTATTCCAAAGGTAGTCCCTTGTTTGATGGTTTGTCCAAAAACACTTGAGGACTCCATTGGTTAAGAGGATGAGAGGTCCGGCTTATCACACCCTTTTGGGGGGAATTATTTCCTACTCTATTACTCCCTTATAGATTTAATCCATGTTTATATATTTGTGAATACTCGATTCATTCTAGGAGAGTATATCCACGAGTTACCCTCAGGTTGTTGGATTGTCTTGAATATACATGGATTTGATGCCATAGAGACAATGCTGACTTAAGATGTGAAATGAGGTGCTCTAGAGTTTACGGTCATCCAAGAGATATAGAAGGTGGTTTGATGTTGTGGGAAGACCCATAAGATAGGATTCCTACATATCATCATGAGAGGAATCAAAGACCACATAGTTCGATGTCACTTTGCTGGACACATAGCCTTTTAAGGTCATGTGGCAGTGAATCATCCATGTAGTTTAACATCATGCAATGAGGACATCTAGGTGAAATATGCTTGATCAAGACTTGGTGCAGGACTCATGTTGAGGCATCCGGAAGTGCCCATGAGATATGTGGTTTTTTGGGTGGGCATGACCCTATCGAGCATTTAGCGTGGAGAACATTAGTGTTGATTTGAGGATTAGATTTGGACCTCATGGAGGCTTCCTATGTGTCCTGGTAAAATAGGGAATCAAAGCCCACAGTGTTCTAAAAGAACATGGACTTATACTATAAGGAAGCCTAGCATGAGGGCATGGTTGCTTGGGTCTTATGAAGATGGGCTTCCAAATTGGGGGGACATGATTGGGGATTACACCATAGAGGTGACCATAGTGTGTGAATTTCATTGGGAATAACTCATGGGACTGTCCCTTGATCTTGGGCCTCCAATAGGCATACTACGTGTCCTAGTTGGAGTAGAAATTAGAGTTCTCATACTTCTTTTTGCTTAGGGATTACACATGGAAGGAGGTTTATTCGTGAAAGTTGAATCAAGACTTACTCACAAAGAGGATACCCTTTTTGGTGGAATAATTAGGTTATCCTTTTGGAAGGGAACTGCTTTGAGCTTAGGCCATCAAGAAAGTATCCTATGTATCCTGGTTGGTGTAGGAATTAGAGTTCTCATAGTACATTTCTGAGTTGGAGAATGAGGTATCGTCACAAACCCCTAATCCCACGTGATTCATGCTCGGTGTGAGAATAAAGAGGGTTTGAAAGGTTCAAAAATGACACACTTTCTTTTCTTTGATGATGGAAAATGATGATGGCGACAGTGGAAGATGGTGTGGCTATAAGCACAATTGGAGAGGGAAAGGGGAGCTTTGAACATGATACCCTCACCCGTGTTGATATCTAAGATAGTCAAATATTGGTGATTAAACTGGACACATCCTGAGCTAAGGTGAATAGGGTGTAGAGTGAAACCTCTCAAAAAAGGATAAGGAACTACATTGGGAGGTTTTCTCTCACATCGGTTCTGGGAAAGGGGGGAGCATCATCCATGGATAAAGGGGAAGGAAAGAATAACCTTCTTGCTTGTCACTAGCACTCATCTAAGGGACATGCCAGTCATATCCTCTAAACCCAATAATGGGGAGGTTCACATTGTAATCCCTAATTCGGTCCCCAGTTTACCGTGGGAATGTAGACTGAATGAATTTGGGGGGGGGGGTCTAAATAATTGTGGGGACATCCTTCAGGACTCCTCTTACCTTGGGTCGGTAAATTTAGAAAGGTGCACTGGTGCACCTCGTGATCTGATCATATGCGTCTGGGGGAGTTGTAGGAGTATCTGGCCTTATGCCAGTGCACTTGTTCATAGAGGAACTATGGAGGAATTGATGATAATGGAGGGGAATTATTAGAGCCTTGGGGAAGGACACCTGAAGACACACCCTTCTGCATACAATTTTCTCTTGCGTGATGGGGGAAGCCCCTCATAGCGTACTATTATGCAGGAAGAGAGGTCTTCCATGTACTTAAGTAGTACGCGGAATATGCTATGGACCACTACGTACCAAATTGGTACGCAGTCATGGATGTTGTCCACCATGCCTCCACAGGTTCCATCAACTTACTGATGCAGTATATAGCATAGGGTTTGATCCACATAGCGATGTGCTATGTAGAGAACTGAATTGAAGAAGGTTCTTAGATATTGTGGTTTTAATGGAATTCATCAACGAGGGATTTATGGTTCTTGATTACAAAAATTAGGTTTGTGGTTCACTAATTACTATTAAGATCCTTCTTTTTGTGGTTTGTGGTAGCCTATACCTATGGAAAAGTGTTTCGCAGTTCACACTTCATCGATGATTCGAAACTGAAGTTGAAATATTCTCCATAGCCAAATTATCTCTTCCAACCTCTAGGGTATCCTTCGTGCTTTCTTACAGTGGTCTTTTTTCAGTTCCTCTTGTGCTCCTTTTAAATAGAACTAGAGAAAAAATATCTATGGTCATGTGGAACCATTTTCAAAAGACCATGAAGATACAATTTGACTCGTGGATTAGTCAACTGGGGTTTGTAGAGGCTGTGGTTCACGGGACATGGTTCATGGAACCCTCTAGCTTGAATCATCTGTGAACTACTTTGTTATGTTCAATGGTATTTGATGGCATTTTACCATTCGATTCCAACAACAACATGTTTCATGACATCCTGGACTTACTGTCCATCACCCATAGGTCTAGTGCCTCATGGGTTCTTCCACATACCGAAGGTTCATGACTTAGGTTCCCCGAAAACCTATACTATTGATGGTATCATGTCAACCTAAAACCTTTTTAAAATTTTGTTTCTTTAAGTTTCTTCTAAAATATTCAATAAAATTTGCATCAATTTTCCATTCTAGGCTTTTAGGAATGTTACCTTCCTTCTACAAGGTGAATGTGGGAGTATTTACTTCCCTTCGCGAAGTTTTCAGGACCCTAAAATTTTCCCCATCAGAATGGGTTCCGATCAGAATTAAGAATAGGTTATTTCGATTTAGAAACGGTCCTAAACTGATGTATTTTGTTCTAGAATGGGTAGACCCCATGGGGGGGGGGACAATTCCTATTTGTAGGGGGGCATGTCATTTGTATTTTATCGTTTCGCACAGAAAAAATGGGATCTCGACCTCTCCTCAGCTTATTTTACTTCCATGTACAAACGTTTCTGTGAAATCTTCATCCAAAAACTATTTTGTACATTACGTGAACCAAATTCCTCACATTTTTCTTTTTCTTGCGCACTTAATTGGTGTTTGTGAACTGTGCTGTCAAATTTAAATACAACATTAAATCTTTATCATAGAAGGATTCTTATGTGGTTTTCCTATTATTCACACATAACATTAAACTGGAAAACTAAACATTAATATTTTTTAAATTGAACCTAAAATTTCAATTATAAAACATGGAACATCTTCATATAAAGGCCTCAATTCATGGTTTATTCTTTATATAAGCCGCTTAGTTCACTAGCCAACGCTGCATGGGCCAGATCTCCACAGGCACTCCATATACCAAGGTTATACATGGGAAATTCCTTCGGCATACTGATGTAGTATGTGGGAAATGACTTATAACAACCCAAAGTTTCATTAATGGAAAATCCCTCTTCATCCAGTTAAATGTCTCTTTATAAAAAAATGTTTTTATAAGATGTCAACTTCTTTGGTTTTATGATCAGAGTTGTCACCGTTACTTTTATAGTCGTTGAACAGTGATCACATGATTAGTATAAATATAAGGCTTTAACGAACCCAATTTTACTCAGACAAAGGAAGCGATGGCCTCATCAGGTATAATTTCCCCATACGAAGCCCATTTTTCGGAGCTCGGAAAAGAGGTGGCATCCTTGGGCTTCGCCCTTGACCAATCCCAAGCTGAGCTTCATTATGTCAAGCCCGAATGTCACCATCTATGGGAAGAGTGGAAGTTGATTGAAATTACCACTCGAGCGATGCTATCCGAGCCACCCCAAGAGTCTCTCACCATCACACACCTTATCCTTAGGTCTTATGCAGCTATTTTAAGGGGTTATGTAACAAATAAGTAGTACTATGTTCATGTACATTATTTTTTTATATAATAATGAATATAATTTCTAGTCATTTTTTATACATTGTAAATAGTTTTTAAAGTAGATATGGTGTTTTTAGTTATTATTTAATTAAGAATTCAATTTTATTAAATTAAGGGATTTATGAATTAAATAATATTTTAGTAAAATTTTTTTATTTAATATTAAATTAATTTTTATTAAATATAAATGATCTTATAATTTTATGAATGTAATTAAAATTTTTATTAAGGTTTGAAATCCTTTTCTGTCAAAACCAGTGAATTTTCGATAAATACTTGTTTTGATTTTATAAGTGAAAATTAACATATTTAGAAATTTTTGTAGATAAAATAAATTTCATTTCTGGAATCCGGGCGTCAAAATTATCCAATGGTGAATTTTTCATAATTTTCTGAGATAGTCAAATTTTTTGGTAAAAATTAAATACCGTTTAAATATATAATGTGTTTTATGACTTCATAATGACCCAATGGTGGGGTAATAAAATACCATAACCATTATATTCGGACAATATATGTTTTATCATTAAAATAATGTGATTTTGGGTTTGTTTGACTTACTTTTCAAAGAATTAATGGACCCCTCAAGACATATTCAACACTTTGCCTTTTTTAATTAATTTCCATGGGAGTGTGACTCACCTCCACATAAGCAACCTTATTATTTAAAGAATTTCTTACTTTGGCCTTATAAAATATATTTTTTCCTCTTCCCTTTTCCAAAAACCATGGGCAAAAACCATGTGATGGTATGTGGTTTGGATTAATTTAATGTAAGGGGACCCAAACCTAAATAATAAAGAATTCCCTCACCTTTCCTATATAAACACACCCAAGCTCCCACTTCCTCCTCACTAAAATCCCTTGGAGTTCGTCCAACCTCTGCCCTAATCTCTCTAGAAACCTCCCAAGGTACCCCAATCTCCCAACAAGCCTCTCACAAGCCTCTCTCTAGCCTTTGGAAGTACACTTCCAAGTAATGGTTTTTTCTACCTTTCTCATTTTTTTCAATTTTCTTTAAGTTGTATTACCCTTTTTAATTTCAATTATGAATGTTGGGGTATGGTTTCGCACCTCCCCCATACTTCCCTCTTATTTTTTGAATTATGGGATACCCCTTTCTCTCTCACTAAATGCCTCCCATATACAACCGTTACTATGCCGAAATTCCGAAAGGAACTTCTCTCTCTTCTTTTACATTCAAGAAATACATTTGAATCATGAATCTAAATTCCATTTCAATTGTTGGGACATGAATCTATATGACCTCATTACTGTAAATTACATGTTAATATGATGAGGAACCCCTTTCTCTCTCATCAACCCTTTTTATGAATTCTTATGTCATGTCGTTACGCTGCCGAAATCGCACCAATTTTCTAAGCCAATGTCATTGTGTAGTGAATACCATGCCCATTTCTCAATCAAGGGTATTCACCTTTATTCACATTTACTTATTGATTGTAAATTTTCATGTATGAATTCCACATTCCTTTATTGTAGAATAAATGATTATGTTTTATGAATCCATGTTTTATGATCCATGTGGAACACTTATGCTTGAAAAGAAATGTTTAAGAGGGGTGCGCCATTATAGCGCTCCAATGCATTGGGTAAAGTATAGTATCATGATAAGTCATGTGCAATGAGTGTTGACTCATTCTAATTCAAGTGCAATGAGGGTTTACTCGTGCTTCATGTGCAACGAGGGTTTACTCATGCTCCATGTGCAATGAGCCTTGTCTCATGCTAATTCAATGTTAAGTGTTGTTCCCACATTTCCATGTTATGATTATCATGATTTATCATGCCTTTATGTTCATGTTTCTCCTATTCTCTATTGACATGTCTATTGCCTAACATGTATTGTACTCCTCATGTTATTCCATTTGTACTCCCTTACTGGGCTTTATAGCTCACCCTTTTCTTATGCATGTCCTCAAGTTATCCCATGCAATGCTAAGTACGAGGGAATGTAGTGGTCATGTAAAGGAATTTTTCAATAAAGATGTTGTATTTCATGTTTTAAGTTTTTATGTAATCATCCTAAAACCCAAAGACACTAAACCTCTCTATCTTCTTTGTTGTATCAAGTGAAGTTTTATGTAATAAAGCATTTTTCAGTTGTAATGAAAAGCAGGGTGGTCTTAGTTGGTATCAGAGGATAGGTTTAGTTATTTTTGATATTAGGAAACCCTAGTAAAGCCTTATATACAAGACTAAGTATGATAAAAAAAACCATAAGTTTTGGAAAATACTAAGTAAGTGGTTTATCAAAAAAATACATCCCTGTCTGGATACGAGCAGGTAGAGGCGGCTCTAGCACAGATGTATCCTAGGGGTAAAACTCAAAAACACCACTTTGAGCTAGACTCAAATGGGAACTAGTGCACGACAACGGGCCTTGCTGCACTCTTGGTTACGACACTCCCGGGGGATATGTTTTGATAAATTCACAATCTTGGTATGAACCCTTATTAAAAAAAATGCCCCTAAGAATATTTGTTATAAAGAAGATCATGAAAAGCCTAGATTGAATCCTACAGAATCATGAGTTAAAGAGATTAATGTTTATTTATAAGTCATCAAATTTTGTCTATGGATTACACTTTATGTGTTACCCCTAAATTTCCTTTTATTCCAGCCAATGGCCGGTAATAGGAGGACTCGGGCTAACAACCGTTGTGAAGATCAGTGTGATTATTGTAGTAATGAGATTCCCAATCCAATGGGAGCGGGAATCATGAACTTTGCCACGCTTCTCTCTCAGCTAACTCAAGTTTTGAATAGAAACACAGGTCAAGAGGAATGTTCAACCCCCCCGCCCCCAAGAAAGAACAAGTCGCAAATGATATCTTCATGAGACAAAGACCTCCTACTTTTAGTGGATCATCTGATCCCACGATCGCTGAACAATGGATAAACTCCATTGAAAAGATATTCTCCATCCTCCAATGTTCTGAACAAGAGAAGGTTCTCCTGGTGGATTATCGTATGGAGGGTGAAGCTGATCAATGGTGGACGTTGATCAAAAATACAAAGCCTGAGGTGGTGATCGAGGATTTGGAATGGAAGGAATTCCGGAAGATGTTTTTCGATAAATATTTTCCACGCACCATCCCTCTTAAGATGGAAAGGGACTTCCTTTCCCTCAAGCAAAAAGATGAAGAATCTGTGGGAGCGTACAATGCAAAATTCACATGGCTTGCATGATACGCTTCCGGCTTTGTCGTTACCCCCGAATGCACAGTTGATCACTTCTTTGGTGGGCTGAAGCCTAGACTGCGGAAAGCATTAGTGATCCGTGACTTCAACAGCTATGAGGAAATTGTCTGATGTGCCCTTAAGGTCAAAATGGAGATCGGAAAATCATAGGGGTATCATGCAGACAACAAGAGTAAGGTGGAATTCAATGATGGTGTTCCGATGGATAAATTCAACAGCGCTAAGAAGTTCCAGTACCCCACTTCCCAAAAGTGCGGAAAGAAGCACACTAGAAATTTCCTTAAGGGGACAAGAAAATGCTTCAGGTGTGGAAGAGAAGGGCATGTAGCAATTAATTGTCGGCAAGAAGGACCCGCGGCTGCGACAGAGGAGAGGAACGCTCCGTTCGAACCTCAACATGTTGTTTTATGCTACAAATGAAAAGAACCGGGTCATTTTTCAAATCAGTGCCCTAATCCAAGGGTTATTAGAGGCAACCAACAACCTCCACGACAGCAAGGAAGAGATTTTTCCATCACTTCTGCCGAAGTGAACCCCGACAACAAAGTGGTGACATGTATTCTTGTTATTCATTCAAGAATAGAGAACGTACTTTTTGATTCATGTTCTACGCGTTATTTTATATCTCAAAAGTTTAGTAGAACAATCCCAGCACCACCACAAATCATGGAAGTAATGATGTCGGTGAGTACGGAAAATGGGGCAATCATTGCATCCCATGAATATAAGTCCTCCCCTGTTAAAATCTGTGGATTGAATTTCCCGGAAAACCTCGTCATACTCCCTTTGGTGGAATTTGATGCAATTATGGGAATGGATTGACTTTCCTTATATAGAGCCAACATAAATTTTCGGGAGAGTGAAATCACACTCTATATGGAGAATCGACCCCCGATTCGTTACAAGTGTTGGGAGGAAGATGAATATCCTTTGGCCCTATCATTCCAAGCAAGGATATTACTGCCCTATGAGCATGCGTATCTGGCTCAGATGATTGAGTCCAAAGAAGAAACCATCCTTGAAGAAATGCCTATTGTGAGGGAATTCACGGAAGTGGTTCCCGAGAAACTGCCTGGTATTCCTCCATGAAGATATGTTGAGTTCTCAATTGAACTTATACCTGGGGTGCTACCAATATCTAAGACTCCACATAGAATGGTTGTTGTTGAGCTTGAAGAGATGGAGAAACAACTACAAGAGAATCTGGATAAAGGGTTTATACGCCCCAGTGCTTCACCATGGGGTGCACCAGTCCTCTTCGTCAAGAAGAAGGATGGGTCAATGCATCTTTGCATTGATTATTGTGAACTTAACAAAATCATGATAAAGAACAAGTATCCACTCCCACGAATTGATGACTTGTTCGATCAGTTGTGTGGAGCACAATACTTCTCCAAGGTGGACTTGTGGTCGGGATATTATCATGTAAGGGTGAAGAAGGAAGATGTCCCCAAGAATGCTTTTCGTACAAGATACGGGCACTATGAATTCATAGAAATGCCATTCGGACTCACCAATGTTCCAGCAATATTCATGGACTTAATGAATAGAGTCTTTAGAGATTACCTTGACAAATTTGTGGTAGTCTTTATAGATGATATTCTAATATACTCCAAAACCAAGGAAGACCATGAGGAGCATTTAAGAATTGTACTAGAGACTTTGTGCAAGGATAAGCTCTATGCAAAGTACAGCAAGTGTGAGTTCTGGTTGAAGGAGGTCTCATTCTCAGGCCATATCATCACAAGCAATGGGATATCTGTGGACCCCTCAAAAATTGATGCAATTGAGGGATGGCCGAGGCCAACATCGGTAATGGATATTCGTAGCTTCTTGGGGTTAGCAAGATATTATCGACGATTTGTGAGTAATTTCTCACGATTGTCCAACCCTCTTACCAAGATAACTCGAAAGGGAGTAAAGTTTTCTTGGTGTGATGAATGTGAAGAAAGCTTCAAGGATTTGAAAAGGAGGCTTATCACTGTACCTGTGCTCACATTACCCACAAGTGGGGAGCTTTTTGTGGTATTCAGGGATGCTTCAAAGAAGGGCTTAGGTTGTGTGCTGATGCAGAATGATAACGTGATATCGTATACCTCAAGGTAGTTGAAAATCCATGAGAAAAACTATCCAATGCATGATCTGGAGTTGGCAGCTGTGATCTTTGCCTTGAAAATCTGGCGGCATTATCTCTATGGAGAGAAATGTGAGATATATACAGACCACAAGAGTCTTAAATATATATTCACACAAAAAGAACTTAATATGCGCCAGAGAAGATGGATAGAGCTCATCAAGGATTATTACTGTTCAATACATTACCACCCAGGGAAAGAGAAAAAGGTGGCGGATTCCCTAAGTAGAAAGGATCCAGTGATTCTATCAATGATGAGAATTGAGAATGATCCAATCTTCTTAGACCGGATGAAGATGGACGTGGGAATCATAAAGAAGGGAACAACATCAATCCTTTCACAAATGATTGCTCAACCATCTCTTTTGGAAAGGTTAAAGGATGCTAAAAAGGATGATGTGGAAATTCAAGAAAAAGTGGAAGCTATCAAAAAGGGGAAATCTTTGGAGTTTAATGTTAATGAAGAAGGAATTGTGTGGTTTGGGAAAATACTATGTGTTCCATAAAGTCCGGAGCTGAAGAAGGAACTTTTGGATGATGCACATAGTTAAAATTTCTCTATTCACCAAGGGAGCACAATGATTTATCGAGATCTCCGAGAAAACATTTGGTGGGATAATATGAAGAAGGAGATCACTGAATATACATCAAAGTGCCTGGTGTGTCAGCAAGTAAAGGAATAGAGGCAGAAGTCTAAGGGGATGATGCAACCATTGCCCATACCAGAATGGAAATGGGAGAACATCACCATGGACTTTGTCACCGGACATCCAAGGACATCCAAAGGCAGCAATGCAATTTGGGTTTTTGTGGATCGTCTTACAAAGACTGCACACTTCATTGCTATTCGGGAGGATTTCTCATTGGAATAACTGGCGTAGATATATATCAGGAAAGTGGTAAGGTTGTATGGAGTACCACTATTTATTGTGTCTGACAGAGTTCCAAGATTCACCTCTATGTTTTGGAAGAGTCTTCAACATTCTCTAAATACTGAACTGAACTTCAATACGGCCTATCATCCTCAAACTGATGGCCAATCCGAGAGGACTATCCAAACACTTGAGGATATGTTGAGAGCTTTCTCAATAGACTTTAAAGGAGGATCGGATCAACATCTTCCTCTGGTTGAGTTCTCTTATAATAACAGTTTCCACTCGAGCATCCAAATGGCACCATATGAAGCCCTTTATGGGAAAAGGTGTAGAACACCAGCATGTTGGGATGAGGTCGGTGAACGTAAGGTGCTTGGACCAGAAATGGTCGAAGAAATGGTGGATAAGGGGAAAACCATTCAGCAGCATATCAACGCAGCCCAGAGTCAACCTAAGAGTAATGCAGATAATCGTCGACGAGACCTTGAGTTTAAAGTTGGAGACATGGTGTTTTTACGCATTTCTCCGTGGAAGAAGGTCATGAGGTTTGGAAATAAAGGGAAGTTAAGTCCACGGTACATCGGCCCCTTCGATATTCTTGATCGTGTTTGGGCTGTGGCCTATCGACTATCACTTCCACCTACTATGGCCAAGGTGCATGATGTCTTTCATGTATCACTCTTAAGGAAGTTCATACCGGGCCCTTCACATGTACTCTCTTCGGAGCTGGTACAATTGGAAGATGATCATTCTTATGAGGAGCAACAAGTGAATATCTTAGATCGTAGAGAAAAAGTTCTACGAAATAAGACAATTCCCCTCGTCAAGGTGTAATGGAGAAACCACAAGTTTGATGAAGCAACTTGGGAGTCGGAGGATATGATGAAGATGAGTTACCCACTTTTGTTTTAGTGTGGGAAAAGGAAAATTTCGAGGGCGAAATTTTTTAAGGCGGGAATATTGTAACGACCCAAATTTGCATTAATGGAAAATCCCTCTTGACCCAGTTAAATGTATCTTTATAAAAAAAATGTTTTTATAAGATGTCAACTTCTTTGGTTTTATGATAAGAGTTGTGACCATTACTTATATAGCCATTGAACAGTGAGAACATGATTAGTATAAATATAAGGCTTTAACAATCCAAATTTTACTCAGACAAAGGAAGTGATGGACTCATCCAGTAGAATTGCCGCATACAAAGCCCATTTGTCGGAGCTCGGAAAAGAGGTGGCATCCTTGGGCTTCGCCCTTAACCAAGACAAAGATGAGCTTTATTATGTCAAGCTCGAACACGACCTTCTACGATAAAAGTGGAAGTTGATTGAAATTACCACTTGAGCGATGCTATCCGAGCCACCCCAAGAGTCTGTCACCATCGCACACCTTACCCTTAGGTCTTATGCAGATATTTTAAGGGGTCATGTAACAAATAAGTAGTACTATGTTCATGTACATTATTTTTTTGTTATAAATAATGAATATAATTTCTAGTCATTTTTGATACATTGTAAATAGTTTTTAAAGTACAGATGGTGTTTTTAGTTATTATTTAATTTAGAATTCAATTTTATTAAATTAAGGGATTTTTTAATTAAATAATAATTTAATAAAATATTATTATTTAATATTAAATTAATTTTTAGTAAATATTAATGATCTTATAATTTTATGAATGCAATTAAATTTTTTGTTAAGGTTTGAAAGCCATTTCTGTCAAAACCCGTGAATTTTCGATAAATGCGGGTTTTTATTTTAAAAGAGAAAATTAACATAGTTAGAAAAAAAAATTAGATAAAATAAATGTCATTTCTGGAATCAGGACGTCAAAATTATCCAACGGTGAATTTTTCATAATTTTCTGAAACAGTCAAATTTTTGGGTAAAAATTAAATACCGTTTAAATATATAATGTGTTTTATGACAACATAATGACCCAATGGTGATGTAATAAAATACCATAACCCTTATGTTCGGCCAATATGTGTTTTATCATTAAAATAATGTGATTTTGGTTTTGTTTTACTTACTTTTCAAAGCATTAATGGACCCCTCAAGACATATTCAACACTTTGCCTTTTTAAATTAATTTCCATGGGAGTGTGACTCACCTCCACATAAGAAACCTTATTATTTTAAGAAGTTTGGACTTTGACCTTATAAAATAATTTTTTCCTCTTCCCTTTCCCAAAAACCATGGTAAAAAACCATGGGACAAATTGTGGTTTGGAATAATTTAATGTTAGGGGACCCAAACCTAAATAATAAAGAATTCCCTCACCTTTCCTATATAAACCCACCCAAGCTCACACATCCTCCTCACTAAAATCCCTTGGAGTTCGTCCAACATCTGCCCTGCTATCTCTATAATCCTCCCAAGGTTCCCCAATCCCCCAAGAATCCTCTCACAAGCCTCTCTCTAGCCATTGGAAGCACACTTCCAAGTAAGGGTTTTTTCTTCCTTTCTCATTTTTGTCAATTTCCTTTAATTTTTATTTCCCTTTTTAATTTCAATTATGAATATTGGGGTATGGCTTTTCACCTCCCCCATACTACCCTCTTATTTTTTTAATTATGGGAGACCCCTTTCTCTCTCATTAAATGCCTCCCATGTACACCCGTTACTATGCCGAAATTCCGAAAGAAACTTCTCTCTCTTCTTTTACATTCAAGCAATACTTTTGTTTCATGAATCTAAATTCCATTTCAATTGTTGGGACATGAATATATATGAACTCATTACTGTCCATTACATGAAAATATGATGAGGAACCCCTTTCTCTCTCATCAACCATTTTTATGAATTCTTATGTCATGCTTTTACGCTGCCGAAATCGCACCGATTTTCTAAGCCAATGTCATTGTGTATTGAATACCATGATCATTTCTCCATCAAGGGTATTCACCTTTATGCACATTTACTTATTGATTGTAAAGTTTCATGTATTAATTCCACATTCCTTTATCGTGGAATAAATGATTATGTTTTCTGAATCCATGTTTTATGATCCATGTGGCACACTTATGCATGAAATGAAATGTTTAAGAAGGGTGCGCCCTTATAGCTCTCCAATGCATTGGGTAAAGTATAGTATCATGATACTTCATGTGCAATGAGTGTTGACTCATGTAAATTCAAGTGCAATGAGGGTTTACTCGTGCTTCATGTGCAATGAGGGTTTACTATTGCTCCATGTGCAATGAGCCTTGGCTCATGCTAATTCAATGTTAAGTGTTGTTGCCACATTTCCATGTTATGATTATCATGATTTATCATGCCTTTATGTTCATGTTTATATTATGCTCTATTGAAATTTCTATTGCCTAACATGTATTGTACTCCTCATGTTATTCCATGTGTACTCCCTTACTGGGCTTTATAGCTCACCCTTTTCTTATGCATGTCCTCAGGTTATCCCATGAAATGCTAAGTACGAGGGAATGTAGTGGTCATGTAAAGGAATTTTTCAATAAAGATGTTGTATTTCATGTTTTAAGTTTTTATGTAATGATACTAAGCCCCAAATACGATAAAACTCTCAATCTTCTTTGTTTTATCAAGGGATGTTTTATGTAATAAAGCATGTTTAAGTTGTAATAAAAAGCAGGGTTTTCATATGGCTTCCATTACCTTTCCCAAGATCAGTATGTGAAGCCCCATACATGCCATCTTTTTAAGTCCCTATTCCATTTTTTGTGGATTTTGTCCCATAATTTTCTCATTGAACTGATTTTTCTGTGGTATTTTGGATATTTTTGTGAAAACTATGACGTCCTTTCCTTTGACCCTAGGGAGTTCGACTAAAAGGAGATATTCTATGGTTGAGAATATAGAGGATTACCTTCATTCATACATCATCCCCTTGGAAATTACTCTCAAATATATTCTTTATCCAGACCTCTTGATGTATCAATCATCTATGAAACTGCCTGTTTACAAATTTGGCCATCTCGACAACTTTCCTTTTCCACTTGACAAAAATACCCCATTATCCTTATGAAGACATCCCAGAGGCACGATTGGGCCAATATTTTGTCCATGGGGGAAATCATAACTGATCCTGGTTAGTATAATGCATTCACATTGAGGGGCTCTGTGTGGTCTCAGGTAAATCATTTCCATTTCAATACATCTTTGGAATCATTCAATGGAGAATATCCATCCATTACTAATCTTGATCGAAACAATCCTAGAGGTGGGTGGTCCACTAAATAGGACATATGATCCATATTTTGTTTCCCTGACAAGTGGGCCTGGGATTTCTAGGCGCATGAAATTTTCTATGAAACCCCTATCTAGTTTAAAACGGTAAACTTGAAAAAGGTAGCATGGGTTTCCAAGTCTATGATCTATTCACCTAGTGAGATTCTTCTTGAATTTCTTATTCATTTATGATCGAGCACCAACACCTTCCATCTGTCTCATGGATAGGTGGGGATTATCTTGTGGAAAATCCATCAACATAGAGGGATCCCTATTCTAGAAAATATGTATGATGAATTCCTCCAAGGGTCCTACTCATGGGGAGATGTCAATCAAGTATATCCATTGGTAAGGAATGTATTAGTCATGGAAGTGGGAATAGTCGACCAATCCATCCATGCATGTTCCCTTATTTCATTCGACGAATGGATAGTATTGTTTTCTCAAGTGAATGGTCCTAGGCCAAGGGTCTTCTATAGTTGAACTCATCCGACCCAACCGTCACGTCAAATCCCAGGGTCATACTATGTGACCCCTAATGAAGGCCATTACACCACCTGGGGCTATATGATTTGATCAAATGTACCCTATTACCTTAGGATGGCAGGCTTCTTTTCTATGTTTATAGGAGGATGGATTTTCCCCTCTAGGGATGTTTATACCGGTGTCAGAGCATGTACTCTGATGATGGAATCCACATTTTTAGAGGGAAACCCCATAAACAAGGACAACCCCACTCTCACTGTAATTTATAAGCTTCTAGGGAAAATATAGGGATGGAGGCCCCCTCATCGTCTGAGCAGGCTATTCCAATTTTTATTTTGGATGGATGGAAGAATACCTTTCCTGCTTTGAATATCATCATATTAAAGGGGCCCTTCATTCTAATTTTCAACCATCTCTCCCCAACATCGTTATTGTTCACCCATGATCTTTTAGTATTAATGAAACAGTAGAATTATTTAGTAATTTCTCTTTCTTCTCCTTTACATCATACCTCATTCCTCACTGAGGAATAGGTGTAATGGTAGGGGTTCACTAGAATAATTCTCATTCCTTATTGTGCATTGGGAAGGAATGTTGGTTGAACACATAAACAGGGTGGCCATATATGATCCATATAACCCTAATTGGTTCTCTAAGAAATGTTGATTCCTATAGAAAATTTCGGCCCTCCCTACTATCCAGTTGAACAGAGGATCTCATCATGTGATTCTTTTCCAATTATGGATGATAATTATGTGAGAGGATGCGATCATGGAGGTCATAATTTTTCCCAAGGTGACTTCAACTTTTCAATCATTAGATTATGCCCAACTATGGGTGACTTGATACCCTTACAGGGTGCTGGGAATTCTAGTATGATGTGTTCAAAGGCCACTAACTATTCCTCATCTTTTTCTGACTATATTAGCTACGCCTTCTACTTCCTTCCCAGTAGTGAGAAGTCACTCCATCTGCCATCAAATTCATTTGTAAGGGGCTTCATCTGCACCACCCATTTTGGTAGAATGTGATTCAGACTATTCTTATCTTATGGTCCATGTTTGTGGTCCAAATGAGGTTTTCCCCAGCAAAGTTTCACCAGATATCCCAGATGTCGCGTCCAGTCCCTCGTGTCTACATTTGGGGTTCGAACAATCTATTAGGGGGAAAAGCCCCCCTAATTGGGAAGCCATTCTTAGGACGCTTCCATCTTCCTCAATGATTCATCCTATCTCTATAACTGTTACAGTGGGGTATGACCAAGGTCTGGATGCCATGAGGAGGCATCAAGTCATGCGAAAACATGCATAGCATAAATTATGCTCCCTTGTGCTAGAAACTCCTCAGATTAACTTCATCGATGAAGAGGACAAATTCCAATGATTATTTTTTGAATTGGGGTTGGGTAAATTCAATTATCGGAATCTACATATTGTTATACACTAGGTTATTATAGCCCAGTAAGACCTCACTTATTCTGAGGGAAACCTTCTAAAATTCAATTCTTTACATCATCAGGCAAGGACATTTCAAGATATTTCTGATGAACAAAATCATCTGGCATTTGAGTATATGCGAGATCATGATTTGGTAACTACCTATATGGAGGATCTGTGAGAGTATAAGGCTCATGTGGTTAGACAGAAGGAATAGATGACATTTTCAAGTGTTAATTATGAAGCCATTAAGTAGAAGGGGAGGGACCTCCGAGCTATAATAAAGTGAGCACACCCGATGGTTGAGGAAGTAGCTGAACAGAGGGATACTTTAGAGCAGGGACTTGAGGCTTCATGAAAGACAGTTATTGATCTATTGAAAAGGGATATCCGGGTTATTTTGTGATTTCCCTAAACAATATTAGTACCATTCCATATTTTTTTGATATATTATAGATACTCCAGACTGGGGGTGGTCCTCCCTTTAATTTTATATAATAGAAACCTGCCTATTGTCTAGTGCTTTCTTTTCCATTTTTTTTATTTCCATCAATCAATCACAATTGATCATATAAATATTATTTTTACCAAGTGTTAATTTAAAATGGAACCGGTAAATAAAATCAGGCTCTAATTTTTTCTTAAGTCGAGGGACTCAGTGACCATATTTTTTCTATTACTAGGGTTACATGGAAAACCTCAAAAAATTGTTCCTCTTTCATTATTGTCCTAATTTTTTCCTGAGCTTATTTGGCATGGGTTGAGCGGGTATAACTTGATGCCCCCCCCGCTTTTTTGGTTTTTGACTCAACTAGATTTATGTATCTTTTGAGTACTTTATTACTCGATATTTTTTTAGCTTAAACTATACATATTTTACGTTTAATGAGCTGTTACTAGAATTTTATCTAGGGTTCCCTTTGAAGGTATTCATCCTGTTGAGTTCTATTTCACTTTCATTAGTGGTTTAAAGTGTTTCTAATCAAACATATTACTATTGATTTAGGTCAAACCATTTTGGACGTGATTGAGGGAGTGAGGGTACTAATTTAAGATTCTCGAACTGTTGATGTCCTAATAACTTTAAGATATTGAAGAGGGATTTTTCTTGACCCTAAGATTGTGATTTTAAGATTTATATAGGGCATGAGATCTATTTGGGCATACCGAAGTAGAGAAGGAGTCTTCTAGGGACAAATATCACATTGGTTGATGGCTGTTTTTTAGGAAATATATGCAGAGCCACATGGGCATCATGTGTGTAGTCAAGAAAGGGTTATCACAAGACACTCTCCTTCCACATACGATTTCCTATAATGTTTTATAACACTTCTTATTTGTTTTGAGGTTGGGGACCACGGTGGGTGGCCTATCTGGGTGGATGATGTGTGAAAGTATTTGGAACATTTGTATTGGATTTTAGTGGGAAAATTATCCCATATGATTTTTTTTCTATAAGGTAGGTTCAAAATATGGTATAATTTAACATCATACAACCAAGACAAGTAAAAATTATTACGGGAGATCATTTTATAGTAACCAAGAGAGATTAATTGATTCATCAGTTTAACTAGAAACGCTTTTAATCTTTTGGAATTTTAAAGGGAAAATATGTAAACTATAATCCATTGGGATTCCAAATTTGGGGAGGGATATGGGAAATAAATGTCATACAGGCATTCAAAAACAATAAAGGACTCTCCGAAGAATGAATTTTCCCTTGGTTGATGGCCATTTTGTGGGTAATATATGCAGAGCCACCAGAGAATGTTGTGAAAAGTTAAACAAAGGTACTTGTAGGACACTGGCCTTCAATTTCTGATGGTCATGGAATATTATGAGGATTATGACCTTTTTGGTCACATAGTATGGCTTGTGAATGGGGGTGTACCTAAATATGATATGGGAAATTTATTTGGCTGATCTTTACAGGGATAATAAAAAATATGTGGGGTCATTTTAATTATCCGTACATCGATAAAATTCAGGAATATGGATTGGGAATCATTATTTTGTAGAAGCCTTGAGAAACCATAGGTAAATCAGGCCAGGATGTTCTGATATATCCCAGATGTGGGTAGAAAAGAGAATGTAAAATGTGACTCTGGGCATTCTTGAATCACAAGAGAATTAATTGATCTTGGGAGCCATTAGGCGTATCGAGTTAGGAAATGAATCTCCTAAGGAATAATTTTCCTTTCGTTGATGATCATTTTCTAGGAGAAATAGGTAGAGCCACAGGGGCATGATATGCCTAGTCAAACAATGGTTTCTTCGTGACACTATCCTACCATCTCCGATGGCCATGGAGGATTATGGAGATCCATGATTACTCAAAGAATAGAGTTTAATGTGTGACAATATTTTATACTGATAGATTAGAAATTTCCGGGTTGTGAATCACCCGTGGGATCAAATAATCCCCTACATAGATATGGGGAATACCTACGGTGAGGAATTTATTCCATCTTCAGAGTAACCTACATTTTAACATCATATTGTCAGGACCTGTGGTTTCTTATTATGGGGGTTAATCATAACATGTCATTTAGGGTCGTTCTTCTAGGACCAAAATCCTGGACTGATTTTCCATAACGCCATGGTGGATTTTCTACTGATATCCCTAAGCTCATTTTAGCTATGCTCGGTGTGAGAAAGAAGGGATGAAAAGGATTTTTGCTAACCACATATGAATAGAATGATCATTGGAATGGATCATTTTATTCTTAGATCAACATTGTACAATTTAACGTCATTCAATAAGGATGAATTCCACACAATTTATGATCATGTGGGGTGGAAGTAGAGTAATCTAGACATAAAATAAGTAAAATATGATTACCCTATAGTATCCCTAAAAAAAGTAAATTTCTGAGGATTATCTACTTTGATTCAATTTTTGCACAGACAAGGGGAAAATTTAATACTTTATGTAGATGATTCTAGATCGTAGGATTTGAGTATCACCATGTATCTATCAGGGGGAACCTGAGTCATGTAGGATTCCCAATGAACATTCCTCATGGGGTTCAATCCAATACAGAGTATGTAAAGGAATTTTGTTTGATGAGGCCAAGACAAGATAATAATCTAAGAATTTCCATTGTGTGGTTCATTTTAATGTCATGCATCGAGGAAACTTTTGGCCTTGTTGTTTAGGGTTGTGCGGTTATGATGTTGGAAGCATTGTTTAACTTCATATTGTGGGGACATCTTGTCACAAATACCAAAAAAATATGGGTTGACCATGGGTGGGATATTTTGATATTCCTTAGACATTATTGAATATATAAAGTGTAAACCATAGTTTTAGGGGGGAGGTATATTTGGAGGAATGAAATGGGACATAGAAGACATTGTGCATATAGGAGTAGGAAAATCCTCCCTTGAGGATGAATTCTCCTTTGATTAAAAAGTTTGTTATGTGAGAACCATATGCAAATCCACGGTGGCATGATGCTCATAATCAAAGAAAGGAGCCCGTAGGACACTATCCATCTGCTTCTTATGCCCGTGAATATTTATGGGGACCCAAGATTTCCGAGAGTATGGAATTTGACAAACGAGAAATATGTGTATGGGAATTTAAGAAATATTAAGACTATGATTAGCCATGAACTAAGGATGATTCTACATAGATTTGACTCATATATAGGGGGAATCATGATCTTTTGACTTCTTCTAGGTTTCATAATTCCTACATGGAATTTCTATCATCTCTTTACATTTTATGGTGTAAGAAATTGGGGGCATACTCGAGATGTCATGACACCAAGAATCGGGCCACATTTGATTCACAAGGAACCATGTAGTTTAATGTCATGCAGTTAGGAACATTCATGGATTCTAATGTGAAAGTTTTAATTATACATATAAGAAGGGAATTAGTTTTTTAAATTGTTTATGGTCTAGGATGGAAGATCCGAGCATCACTACATTTCCTGGAAGGGTAGGAATCAAGTGATATGTAGTTTTGGAAATGAATTCCCTACATAGGTCTAGCCCGTATGTAGGGGAAAGGGGCACTTTTTTCCTGGTTATTGGACCAAGATTTGGGGTCAAGGTGTCACTTCTTATCCTAAATGGATAGTAATCCATCCACACACAGTTCTAGACACATCCTTCATGTAAAGGTATGGTCCATGCATAGGGAGGGGGAGTAATTTTAAATGATGGTTGAACTGGGATATGAGAATCGGGCATAACTATGTATTCCACTAAAATAAGAATCAAGCCAAACATAGTTCTAGCAGGTTCCATGTGGTTTAATATCATGAGTTAAGGTTGATGGTAAAGTAACATGAATTACAACCATATTGTGATTTTTTCCAAAACATAGGATTCAGGCATCACTACATTTTCCATTGAGATAGGTATCAAGACATACAGCGTTCTAAAATTCCTTACCTATATAGTTCAAGTCCATAAATAGTGAGGGGGGACATTTTTATCTATTGTTGATGTATGGCAAAAGATTGATGATCTCAATGTCACTATGTATCCTGTAAAAGTAGGAATCAAGTGGTACGTAGTTCTAGAAGTTCCATAAAGAGGTCTGGTTCACAGGCAGGGAAATGAGAGGGAATTTTTCTTTTATTGGTGGTTGGACTAAGATGTTAAATTTGAGTGTCACCTTGTATCCTGTAATGGTAGGGATAAATCCATACATAGTTCTATACACAATGTACTTCTTATACTGATCTAACTTGGTCGTAAGAGTAGGAGAATTTTGTTATCATCCTCTGCGGGTGTCGGGTCTATCATATTACTCTATGATTTTTTTACGCAAGGGGACCCTTACCACCGATCCTAAGCTCACATGAGTTATATTTGATGTGAGAAAAAAGGAGTGAAAATTATTTCCTTGTACTATGGGGTGATAGAGGATGTAATAGGGGAATTTTGTTTCATGTGATGGTTGGTCCAATATTGAGGGTCGATGCATCACTATGTAACCCACTGATGGATTGAAATCAAGCCACACGTAGTTCAATAAGTTCCATATATAGTTCTAGTACATGTTTAATGAAATGAGGAGGGTATTGCTATATTTTCATCACCAAAATTTGACTTATACACAATATATTTCTGGCTGGAAGACAATACCTACCATACAGTTTATCATCTTGTAGTTATAATGAAGAATCTATGTAGTTGACTGTCATGTAGCAGGGATGATTTTGGACTTGTAGTTTAACATCATGCGATGAGGAAGATTTATTTTTTTGTGCATTTTTATATACTATATCTATGACGGATTCATCATTCTATATGAAATAATTCTTTAAGAACCATGCATTTTTATGGGATGTGGTGAGATGGACATCCATTGAAATCAAGGTGTATGATCCATTGGTGTATACCTTGAGTACGAAATCTTGGCCCTCCCATTTTGGATCCAATTTTGGGTGCTTCTTCCCAAGTATCATCAAGGTTTTAAGTACTGACACTATTTCTCCTTCGAGAAAATATTGAAGGTGCATATTTTTGTTGAATGATTATGCGATCCGGTTTCAGTATATATCGAAATGGTGACAGGTATGAAACATTTCCTCTTCCATTAGCGCCAACTCATAAAATCTTTTTTGATATTTCTCATATATATACAATTGATCACAAACTAAAACTCAGAGAGATGGAACATGAACATTGATGGGAAAACTTTCTTTTTATTGTATACTAGTGAGTATGGGGTTTCCTAGGTGGCAGTGTGGGTCATGCTCTGGTAAACCCATAAATCATGGAGGAGCTTGTCCAACCATGATTTCTTGCCTTTGTATACAATGTTCTATAGTATGCTATACATAGTCTTTTTAAAAGAATCTATCTACCCATTGGCCACTGCATGGTAGCGGGATGAATGATTGGATTTGATTCCATATTCATGGTACATCTTGTCCAACATAGAAGCACAGAAGTAAGTGCCATTTTCCATCATTATTTTATGAGGGACACAAAATCAGGTAATGATGTTGGCTTTCACAAAGATAATTTTTTTTCCCTAGACCTCTTTCAAGGGTACATCATTATCCCATTTGGATAATAAGTTGGTTTATGTAAGAATGAACTTGAATTGCCTGACTGTGACTGGAGGATATGTTCCCACAACATCTTTCCCCAATATATAAAATTTCAAGGAGTACTTAGTCGTGTTAAGAAACTCTAGGTTTTGGTGAATTAAATTGGCATAAACCTGGTAGTAATGACATTTCCTAGAGAATATGGAACAATCGTGTATCACAGTGGGCCAATAGTATCCAAACCATCGAATTTGATGGGATATCTTAGATAATGATTGGTGTTCCCCCACAAGTTTCAGCATTAAGTTATTTCATGATGGAAGTAGTCTCTTCTCCATCAATGCACCTAAGGACTCTGTCAAGGCGTCACTTGTAGATAACCTTCTCTTGGATTGCACCATCATACGAAAAAATTGACTTCACACCCCAGGATATGTTCACTTAAAGCCCTATATAGTGGGAGTTTCCACCTCGGGAGGTAATTTGTAATGGGATTCATCCTATTGTTGATGAGACTTAAAGGCTTAGTAATGCGGATAATCTCTTCAATTTTGTTTGTGTTGTTCTAGATGAATGAAAGACCATCCAAAGGTGGCCAATATTGATTACTGCATCATCCATGTCTGGATCTACTATGGTTTTTGTTGAATTTTCTAATGCATAATCTTGAGCATTTTGTGCCCAGTGGACATAAGACAATGATGATTCTGATGGTAATTCTATCATCAACTCTTGTACATAGTTCATAAAAGGAACTAGTGCCTCATTTTTTATTACACAGTCACCATTGAATAGATTGATGGCCAGCTCCAAATTAAATTTTATCTTTAGGCACTTGGCTTGTGCATGAAGTTCCATCTCCGTGACTATAATGAGGGCCTGATATTCTGCATCATTATTTTTGCACCCCGATAAAAGCAAGAAGAATTATGGTAAGGGGGTCATTTCTGGAGATATGAGTATAACTCCTAGCCCCACTCTTTTGAGCTTGGGGTCCTCCATCCTTTTCCCTGTTGGGATTATGGAGGCACTGTAAAAGTACATTTTTCATGCATGGGAGCCTTTTTGGATGGAGAATACTTCTTCATCAGGATGTTTAGTATCCAATGGGTCCATTTCTGTCGAGGGGTGTTCTATCAGGAATTCTGTTAAATCAAGGTCTTTGATGGATTTCTGGGGCACGAACCTTATGTAAAACTACTATGGGATGACTACTCCACGTGATAGGATTCTATTTAACATAGGGAGGTTGGGGAAATACTAGAGTGGGTTGCATCGGGAGACCAGATGGTCCTCAGAGTTCTACAGCTAATGCATTAGTTTTTGAACTACAATGATTAGGTCTAGGAATATCTTTTAAATATTTGAATATCGATTATCAACATCGATCATTATTTATAAGAGGTAATAGATACTATTCTCACTGTTGACATCACTCTTCTATGCAAGGAAAGCACCCAGGGACCATTCCAAAGAAGATAGATACAGAATTAGTAGACTTCCCTTGACTGGTGGCATTAGCATTGATGGGATTAGGAGATACCTTTTAATATTGTTGAATGATTCTTGACAAAAATTATCCCACTATTATGCGACCACTTTCTTCATCAACCTGGTGATAGACAAACACTTACCTGCAAGGTTGGATATGAAATACCGAATTTCATACATGTTCCCTTTGAAACCCATCAACTCAGTGAGGATTAGAGGTGGTGAAATTTTAAGGATTGATTTAGTCTTCTTAGAGTTGACCTTGATGTTGTGATGGTATACAATGAAGTAGAGGAATTTCCTGGAGGTAATTCCAAAAGAACACATTAGGTGAATCAGATTTAGAATGTGTTTCTTTAGTTTATTGAAAACAGTTTCATGATCTGTCATGTGGTTCAAGAGATCTCATGATTTAACCACTAGGTCGTTAATGTAGCACTCGATGAATTTTCCTAGGAAGGGATTGAAAATGCGATGCATAGTGTGCTGATATGTGGCGCTATCATTTTTCAAACTGAAGGGTATCAACTTATAGCTGAATACTCCCTAGAGGGCCCTAAAGGTAGTGGCTTCTCATCTTCTAAGGACATTCAGATCTGATTGTATCCTGAGTATCCATCCATGAAAGAGAGGGCCTCATATCTGGTGGTTTCATCGATCAATAGTTCTATTATTGGGATTGGGAAATTATATTTTGGGTAGTGCTGATTGAGATCCCTGAAGTCAATGTAGAATCTGATCTATAAATTTTTTTTATAGGGAATATTTTTTCTAGTTAGATTAGATACTGACATTCTGAATAAAGTTATCTTTTATTAGCCTATCAACTCCAACCTTTATTTTGGCATCATGTGTCGGGTGGGTCCTTCTTGAAGCCGTCTGGTAACCAAAATGGTCTTATGGCATACCTTGGGGATGAGCATCAACCTCATAATTGAGGTTTGTAGTTTCTATGTATTTCCAGGAAATAATAAATTTATTCTTCTTTAAGACGGATTTATATGCCTCTTTCTCCTTGAAAGGCATAGCCACACTAATCAGAGTGTGTCGCGGGTCAAATTTGGTGCCCAAGTTTATATCCCTAAGATCATTGATTGTGGTGGACATGCCTTCTTCAAATATGGGAGGGGAATATTTGATATATTATTCGTATTTATCCTATTCATGATACTATTCATCATATTCTATCTCTTCTTATGGAGGGATGATTCTTGATATGAAATCTCTAGTGTTGGGAGAGAATTCACAACTCTGATTTCTGAAAACCGAAACCACTCCTATATCCCTAGCTGACTGCAGGGACTTTTCTGAAGAGGATGGAATGTGTGGTGGAGGATTTTCCTCACTTTCTTTTTGAGACAGGATTCCAGGAACGGTCTGGAGCCCCATGGATGGGTTGAGATCATTTTTTATTGAGCACTCACCATCATCATGGGGGTTAGTGTTCTTTTCAGTATCATTGGGCTCGGTATACATAATAGGGATCGTGAAGATTGTTGATTCTCTGTATGAGATTGAACTTATAAACCCGACATAATTGTGTGATAATACATACTCTTCAACCCAAGATGTTTTAGGGGATAGGTGGGATGCATTTCCAATCCATTTGGGGTGGTGATCTAATCAACATTGTCGGCCAAAGACTACTTTTATTTCAGTTCATAGAACCCTGCATCAATATAATGTGACTTGTAGGATTCAAATGGGGATTTATCGGTGTGTATTGTCGTTTTTCTCATTAGAACAATATTGGAGGTGTTGATTGAATGATGAGAGGATTTCAGTATGCTAATGTAGCCCGGGCCTCCCAAACATGATGTTAAAGTCTGTATTGTTTAGAACTACTAAAAACTCATAATCAGACACGAGGTCACCATGAAAAGTATTAATCTTGATTCATCCTAATATCTTCTTCCCACTTTTTTCATATCCTAATGGAGTTATGGTGTAGGGTGTCAGACTATCTTTATCATAGCCTAACTGAGAATGTGTTCGCAGTGGGAAGAGTTAAACTCCATACCCATTGTTGATAAACAAATCAGACATTAATTTCATTAATCTTGCCAGACATATATAAGGGATTGATGTGTCCCTTCATGATGATGTCTTCATCCTAATCTGTGAAGAAGATGACAGCATCACATTCTGCGGGATTGGTCTCTATCTGATAGACTTTGGGGATATCCACTTCAGCTTCAAATTCCTAGGGACTCAGTAAAGCTTCGATAAGAACCTCTCTAAGGTCTTCTGATATATTCAATGCATATAAGATTGATAGGATTATTGGTAAAGAGGATAGATGTTTCAGAATATCATTTTTTTTAAATGTCGGTGCTTCCTAGCTTGGGGATGCTTTTTAATAAGCACTTTATGGACTTGATCACTAAATTTAGATGGTCTAACCTCTATGATGGGAACTGTTTGTGCTCCCATGCTCTTTTAATTTGTTCAGACTGGTGTGATTTCATTATTTGGATGACCAAACATATATTATTTTTCTAATTGTTACTCCAATACATTTAGTCCATATATTCTAACGATGGGATCAGAAGAATACTCTTGTTCCCATTTCATATGCTCGAGGGCTCTTCTGCGAGTCTATAAAACAATAAGGGTTTGAGTTATGGAATGGATTATAATGTGACTCTTATCATGGCCACACCTTCCTGGAAACCGTCGGCGTATATGGATTCTTCCTCTTGGCCTCCGATTGTATGCAGGGAATTCAGGTTCGTTGACATAGTCTTCATCAGAGAATGGGTATATTAAGTTAATGACATTAATGGAGTTGAAGATTAATTCTTGAACTAAAAATTATTCTATCTAGCTATTTACTTCTGACGGTGATGTTTTTCAGGGTAATGCCAATTTTCCAATTTGGAGAGGCAATTCCCACACATTCAAATCTACTAGCATGAAATCCAAAATTTTCAAGATTGATTGTGGCCATTATGTAGGTTAATCTTCTCTTTTAGATCTTTCTACCTTAGTGATCAGGTTGTCTCCTTAGCGGATAACCCTTAGAGGGTTGTGGGGCCAATGATGTTGTATGTATTTTATTAGGATCCATTTATGGCACATGTGATTATTTGAACTGGGCTTGGAGTATACCATAGACTCTGTTGATTGTCTTCTGAGTGATCCAACTATCGAACTTCTGATCTTTCTTATTGGTGACTTATTTTCACTCTGCATTCTTACTTGAGTCTGAGGTGGAAACATACACTAATTTTTTTTGGTGGCAGTGATAACTTAAATTTCCTAGAATTCTCCATATTTTGTTTGAGATCCTTGAAGAAGAATTAGTCATGGTGTGCCCTAGTATACAGTGGTAGGGAAAATAATTTTGATGGTCATCGAGACCCACTTCATTTGCTCATATTGGATTTGGTAGCCAGAGCACGTTGCAATTCATGGCGGATGAAAAGTAGCCACAGATTTGGTCATCATGGAAAGAGAAGAATTTATTTTTTCATTCCTCAAACTGATTTCTTCATTTCATCCATTCTCTCATATTTTCGAGGTGTGGGTATCCATTGGTTTTCAGAGGGTCCTGCATGTTTTGGCGGAGGCCTCTTAAATGGATCTAGTATCGGGGGTGGATTAAGCTCGATAGATTCCACCTCAATATTTCCCATTATTTTTCCTAGGGGTGATGAGGCCACTCAGGATATAATATTGTTCCTCTATAAAAAGTCTTCTATCTATTATGAAATAGAGATAAAAATCTTGGAACCCACATTTTTACTTCACTGGGATGAGTGGCGTCTGTAATTTTTCACAGATATTATCGATGTACACAGTGAGCATTTTATCATGGGGAGTGGATAGTTCAGGGAGTAAGTCAGGCCTTTCAATCTGGTGATGAAGTATGAAACTATTTCATTCTCTCATTTCATATAGTTCATGATATCTCTGACTATTGTCTTAGGTAATGTTTAATTGAACTAGAAGAGAAACTATCACAGGAGGTCATCCCATCTTGTGATTGAGTTTGATAGAAAACCGGTATACCACACGAAGGATGAACCCTACAAAGTTCACAAAATTGAGTTTCACAACTTCTAGTTTATATGGGATTCCCATCATGGGGTTGTAGAAAGATTCATAGTTCATTAGATGTGACTCCAGGTCTCTGGAACCATTGAACCCCAAGAATATAGGGTTCTTAAATTTTTTTAGTGTCGGAACATTACTCAGCCAATCAGGGTAAGGTTTGTGTTCTAGTTGTATTGGAGACTTCATCCCTTCCCTGGATTCTAATCGAGCTATCTATTTCTCAATGGTATTCAATATACATTGATTCATATCCTGATGGACATGATCTTGGGTGGGCGTAGTAGGTGGCAAGATTGGATGTGCCAACACTGCAAGAATTTGGGGTGGATACCTAAAAGTATTGTCGTGACATGTCAAATTGATAGTTATATAAGGAGTATTTCGTAGTCTATGGAAATCCCTAGGTTATCTCTCAAGGAGAATTGGTAACTTATAGTTTTTTTAATATATATTACTAAAAGAGGGGGTATTTTGAAAACAGTTTTAAGAAAATAAATTAACCTAAAGAGTTTAATATTTGATATAATAAGGTGATTATTTAAGATTTATAAGATAATGAGATAACTTAAAGTTCAATACACATCCTGGATTGTTCATTCTTCTGAAAATTTCACATTGTTTTGTTTAATTCTTTGGTTGAGGGTTGTCAGGATCTTGATTCCCCTCTTGCCTCATAAAAATTTCACAAAGTACTAACCCTTCACAAAAAATTGTGTTGTCAAGGATTGGACTTCAAGAATATATTATCGGATAGCAAATCATACAAATATCTTTCTAATGTGTGGGAGAAATAGGATCCTTCTATTTCCCAGTTCAAACAACCAAAGTTTCCCACATGAAATTTCAACCCAATAGGTATTAAAATGAAAAGTGGTTCACTTAATTAAACCAAAGAAATGAATTCAGGGGAGAAACACGTTTAGATAAAACATAAGTGAAATGATACACACAAAAATTACAAAAAACAAGTATATTATCAATTTTTTGAACACCCTCCCATGTATGTGTAGCTCCCTCAAAATTATTTTCCACCATTTAGCTCCCCATTGAGAGGTAGAGAAGGATCGGGTGGAACTTCACCTAAATCCTTGATACCCTTATGAGGATAGGGGACTCTAGAACTTATTCTATGAGGATATGACTACTTTGGGTCTTCAAAAGACTAGATTTTTACATCAATGTCTAACTTTCAAATGTTGATCCCGCGGTTCCATTTTATAGGAAAATTGGAAGGTGGTTTTGGGAATCCTGATTTCTAGAAACCAATTGGATCATGGTTTTTGATGGCCATAATGTCTTATATAACATTTGGAAAAGCTAAAAATTTGTATCCCCACCTCCTTAATATATCCAAATAATGTTTTGCACCATTTTGACAATCACAACTCGAGATATTGACAGGAAACCACACACCACTTTTGACTTCATGTAGATTTTGTGTTCTGGATAGATATGTCCGGATGGTCCACCAGATAATGGAATTAGCTATGTCTGTCTCCATATTAAATGAATACCATTTTATTTAGGACTCGAACACAAAATTTATGCCCATTTTGATTCATGATTTAGTATAAGTATTCGGTTGAGTCCACTATTGTGCATGAATCCTATGTAGTTTGGACCATTTTTCTTAGACAACATCATGGAACCTCCAAATCACCTCCACATTCAAAGAAAATATAAAAAAAAGTATCATTGACTATATTAATAGTAATAAAATAAATTTAACCAAACATGAAGTTAATTTGTTATTATTTTTATATTTTTCAATAAAAAAATAGTTTAACATAGTGGTGTAAGGGTGAAAATAAATCAGTGAATCACAGTACGATCATAACCCCAATCCTAAAAATTTTCACTCCAGGGAAAATTCATATTTTCAGAAATTAGGCATGTAGATATTTCCAACTTCATATATATTTAACATTCAATGAAAATTTCATTCTTGATATAATTGTGATCAAAGAAAAAATCATATTTAAGAGTTATTCTTAATGATCATGGAAAGATGTGTCTCAAAAATTATATCCAAATGAAATTCCATTAAATTATTAATACCAATCAGGGAAAGTAATTTTAAATTTATTCATGTCACTACTTCTCCAAATGTTTGTGACAACCATTTCATGTTATTCGTTCCACTTTCTATCGAGTAAATATAAGTTATTTTAATAATTGTCTAGTTTCAAGATCCTCTCCACCGAACCTGACCCACATCCTTTGCAATAAAATTTCATGACCCAATCATTATAGAATTCTCATAAGTCAAACCATAATCTCCTGACCTAGATATCCCCATATGTTGTACATTTCATCACTCCCCTCATTTATTATCTTTTTCAAAAGTTTCAATTGAAAAAAATCACACACTCTTCTCCCAAACCTTGTTTGATCTCCTCATGACACTAATTGTAATAGTTATAACAAAATAAAAATGCTAGGAAGGTTTGTTTTTGACCTACCCAATATATAACCCCTTTTTTTAGGGAATACAATAGTCATATATTAGTTACACGCATATAGGTCAATCTAGTACAGTAATGAAAAAGATCGGATGAGGAATGAACGTATGGAAAAATGATTTTGTAAGGTAGGGAAAAATCCACCTAACTTATATTTACCTTCCATTAAGTCATAAATTGTCACACTACATTGTTGGGTGCAAAGATGTGTGAGGAGATTAAGTGAAACAATATTCCCTTAAACTATTCACAAAAAGGGTACCATTCTTCTCAAAGGTTTTGGAATTATACAACCATTTATATCATCGACAAAGAACTATATATCAAATGAAATTCACACCATAGTATTGAATTCTTCTAAAATTCACATTTCATCATAATGTTTTTTGAATGTTAATATAATAAGTAATATGGAAAATTCCACATGAAATTCCAATAACATCCACGATTAAACAGGCATCAGTTTCCATGATAAAGTGGGCATAAAAAAGAAATATTCTGGCACAACGGTGAGGGGGAAGGAAAGGGGAAAATGTTACAATACAATTTAGCAAGCTAAAAAGAGAAAAGGAATAAAGATGATGAAAATTACTAACTAACCCAGGAATATACCCATCCCCATACACATAATGTGTGTAGTGTCCTCACTGTAATAAAATAAAATATGGGAAGGTATGATAAAACCTAGTAAGTGTCATTCATAAATTGCTTCATGAACATGGAATGCCTCCATCGGGGACACCATAATGGGTTCATGGAAGTTCTTCATCCACTACCCATTGATACTGATGTTTTTCTTGGTTTCTTCATTTTTGAACATGGACAACACTAAATGGAGATACGTTAGTAACCGTTTAAGGTCCAAACCAACGGGAATGAATCTTACATGGATGCAAATTCAGCCTTGCATTATAGAGGATTGTCGTCTTCCCAATGTGGAACTGACGATGAAGGATGAAACAGTTTTGGGAAACCTTGGTTTGCTCCATATAAATCATGGAGTTATCATATGTATCTCTTCTCATTTCCTTATATCCTGAATCTACAACATCCTTTGAGAACCTACACATGAAAGATTATAATTTCACTGTTTGATGTCCCAGTAGGCCCGACGATCAATCCCAACAGGGAGGTAAAAACTCTTTCCAAACACTAGACTAAATGGTGACATGCCAATGGGGGTTTTAAAAGTAGTATGGTAATCCCATAATGAATCATCGAGTCTAATACACCAATATTATCTATTGGGTTGAAACATTTATTCAAGAATATATTTTACCTCTATATTTGACACCTTGGCTTGACCATTGGTATGTGGGTGATATGTAGTAGAAACCCTATGGCTGACCTCATACCGATGCAAGAGTTATTGAATTGTTTGGTTACAAAAATGAGAACCCTGGTCACTACTGATGAACCTGGGTAATCCAAAACTACAGAATATTTGGGTTCTAAAAAATTCCACAACTTTCTTAGAATTATTAGACCATGTAGCTTGTGCCTCTACCCATATTGAAACATAATCTACTACTAAATAAGGAAAAGGTTCACAAATGAATTAGATAATTCCCCCATTGATTAAATTCCCCAAACATCGAAAATGTCATGGAAGATCAAGGACTGTTTTGGTATTTCATTTCTTTCAGATATATTCCCCATTCTTTGATAGCGAGGACATGATTTATAGAATCCATGAGAATTTCGGAACAATGTGGTCCAAAATAAACCAGAATCTAGGACCTTGCGAGTAGTCCATTGGGGTCCTATGTGGACCCCAAAATAAAGAGTGTGGAAAACCCTAAGGAAGAACATAAACTCTCTATTGGGGACACAATGTCTGAGGACTTGATCACTACATGTGCTCCAAAGGTAGGGGTCATCCCAAATGTTCCAAAGAGACTCATGTTTTAGATGGTTGGCATGGTTTTTATTGAAATAGGTATGAATGAAATATGCTACCAAATAATTTACAATTTCAGAATACCAAGGAATATAATCAATCACTCTGTACAGTTTTTCATCAGGAAACATGTCATTTATGGGAATACGGGGGGATTATTCATTGTTCGAGGATGGGTGGATCCTACTGATATGGTCAACCACCACATTCTCTGCTTCTTTTTTATCTGTAATTTATAAATTGAATTCTTGGAGGAGGAGTATCTAATGAATGATATGTGGTTTGGATTCGGTTTCATAAGATATCGGAGGGCTGTATGGTATGAGAAATCAATAACTTTGGACCCCAAAAGGTATGACAAGAATTTTTCCAATGCAAACACAATGGAAATGAATTCTTTTTTAGTTGTGGTGTAGTTTTATTGGTCATGGTCCAATGTAGGTGAGGCATAGGCAATGAAATGTAGATCTTGATCAACCCTTTGTGACAAGTCTTCCCTAACTATATAGTTAGAGGATTCACACATGATCTCAAATGGTAAATCCCACTGATGTGGTTCGATTACCAAGGGTGACGTGAGAATCCTTTTTAACTTATTAAAAACTTCCTGACATTCATTATAAAAAACAAATTCCTTTTATTTTAGGAGTAACTGGGAGAGGGGAGTGAAATCTTACTAAATACTCAAATGAAATGACGGTAAAATCCAACATGACCTAAGAAAGACCGCAAATCCCATTTTTTTTGGGAATGTTAGGTAAGAAATGACATCCACATTGATTTATCTACTTGGATACCATCCCCAAAAATTACATTTCCCAATAAATACATCGCACCATGAAATAGAATTCATCACAATTTATTACAAGATTGTTTTAAATATAGAGACGTTGGAATGAAGTAAGAATAATCAAAAATTCATCAAAATAAAATCCATACATAGTAAAATTATCCATGAAAAATTCGTTGCAATTCTCTAGGTAATCCGAAAAAATACTAACCATGCATTTCTAGAAAATACCTGGGGTATTTCATAGACAAAACGACATCCCCCTATATGAAAATGTGCCAAAGGGGCAAGTGAAAGTTGTCTTTTTTTTTGTCCCTCAGGGGAAATATGGATCTGAATGTATATAGAATACCTATCAAGGAAATACTAGTGGGACATACCCGCTAGCCTCTCTAGAATTTGGTCAATGAATGGAAAACAAAAATGGTCCTTCCTAGTGTGTTGGTTAACTCATTCATAGCCCATGCAGACACACCAACTATTCTTCAAACTATATGAAACAAATTCAATAACTTAATTTTTGATTATGGTAAGGCCAGTTTTTTAGGAACTACTTGAATGGGACTGACCAATTGGCTGTCAGAGATGGGGTAAATTATTCATAGCAGCCAATAATTTTTTTACCTATTTATTTATAACATCTAAGAGGTTTGGGTTTACTCATAATTGTTCCTGCCTCACAGGTTTAGCATCATCATTAAATAAATTATGATGTCTGCAAATTGATGGGATAATACACAGAATGTCAGCAAGTTTCCATCCCAATGATTGTTTATACTCCCTCAAAAGTCCAGGAAGTTTCAATTAATTATCAGGATGGAGTGAACTATAAATTATGATGGGAAACATTTTTCCATTATCATGACATGAATATTTTAAATCTTGTGGTTGTTTTTTTAGTTCTAGTTCATGTGAAATTTGGATTGATTGGAGTGTGTGTGAAAGTGAGAGGTCACTAATCTCATCTAACTGCTCAATGGTATCATCCTCATATGAGGAATGAGATTTTACAAGCTTAGCAGTATCATCGATGGTCATTGGATCCTCAATGTTCAAAAAATTATCAATTAATGAACATGCATGGCACTTTTCTAGACCACTACAACAATAAATATATGATTCTTTTCCTATAATATCAATCAATAATGAAAACATAGAAAGGGGGTTGGGGGAATGAAAATATGTTCTTTCAGGGGGTGGGAGTACATCAATTAAATTATCATAGAGAGAGGAGTGTTCTTATCAGGGATGCTTCATGACATCAAGGATGTTGAATTGGATATTGTCAGCACCAAACATCATAGATAATGTACCATTATGGGCATTAATTATGGTTTTGGTAGTTTTCAAGAAGGGTCTCCCCAATATAATTTGGGCATGTCCGTTCATTCTATCATCTTCCTTTTTTATCATATTAAAATTAGTAGGAAACAAATAAAATTTTCACCCTCACAAGACCATCCTCTATCACACCCAAAGAGTGTGATGTACTCTGATTTGCTAGCTGAATGAGTATTACAGTGGGATTAACTTCACTGACCTGCAATAAAGATTAAATGGAGTGATCCATCACAATTATAGTGGCACCTAAATCAAACATATAATTGGAAAATGAATAACCCCTTGTGGTGCATGGAATAGAGAAGGTTCTAGGATCATTGCATTTGGTAGGCAGTGATGGTTCTATTAATGTTGAGATATTCCTACCCAATATTACCATCTCATCACCATAAAGTCTCTTTCAATGTGTACACATCTCTTTTAAAAACTATTCATATCTTGGAATTTGTTTCCCAACATCAATCAAGGGGATGCTTACCTACACTTTTTTGAAAGACCCCAAAAATTCTTTATCAAGTTGAGTTTCCATTTTTTTATGTTGGATGGACCTTTGGGAAAATGGAAACGGAATGTGTTGTCTAGGAGACTCATCGACATACACACTCTTTCCTTGGGAAGGGATTCTCTCAATACATGGTTTTTTAACATTTGGATCCTTTTAAATTGTTGGGGTGGAGGTTTCATCAAAATTGGATGACTCTAATGGAGGATTCATTTGACATTATAGGTGTTTTCCACTCCTAATGGAGATGGAACTAACATTTCCTTTATCTATAGGGTTGAATAACAGTTGAGACAGTAGTTTACCCAACCCATGACTTTGAATTTCCACCACCGAGTTAGTTAGTTGGCCTAATTGGGTTTTGAGGTCTTTAATGGCTACCTGAATGGTTTTATGTAATTGGATATTGTTGGTAGCCATTTTTTCATCATATCTTCTAGGCTAGTCTTGTGTTGTGGAGGGGTTGGTTGGAAATGCCTTGCGGTGGTTGAGGATTACTGGGTGGTGGTGGTGGATGACCACTCTGACCCTGTTTGTTCAATTTTTATTGAGGTTGGTTTGGATACTGCCTTGCCTAAAAGCTTTGTTTTCTTTCCATGCAAGGTTTTATGGATAGTAAGGTTCATTCCTAAAGGGTTGGTTATAGGGTAGGATTGGAAATATTGACTCCCAACTATGAGAATTTTCTCTCAATTGAAGACATTGGTCAGAGTAGTATGTATTAGAAGAGCATATACCAAAATGTATGGGTGAAGGAGATTGGGATTTTCCTTTGGATAGAGCGAGTGGTATAAGAAGCATACTTACCTCTTCAAACATTGGATCCACATTCAACTCAAATTCAGTACTTTTCACCTCATGGACACCTCAAATGGGTACACTGGACCGTGAACCTAATTGTTTTGTGTTTTTCACCATGTTCTCAATCAGGGTTCTTGTAGTGATGGTGGTTTTATCTACCAGTGCACCACCTACAGCAATATCAATCATGTCCTAATCAATTAAATTAAACCTTCATAAAAATATTTTTTTAAAAGATGATCACTTATTTTGTGGTGTGGACAACTTTAACATAATCTTTTAAATCTTCTGAATATTCATGAAGTGGTTCCACATGATATTTTCTTACACCACATAGTAATTTCCTTATTTCTGTAGTCTGAGGTGCTATAAAATATTTTTCAAGAAAAAGTCATTTCATGTCCGCTCAACCTCTTATTGGGGAATTAACATAATAAAGCCAGTCTTTTGCAGTGTCTTCTAATGAAAAAGGAAATTCTCAAATCATTAATTTTTTTTTCATCCATATTTGTAGGTTTTAATATAGAACACACAATATGAAAAATTTTTAAATGCTTATGTGGATCTTCTCAAATAAGTCCTTGAAATCTTAGTAATAGATGAATTAAACCAAATTTCAGTTAAAAATTGGGTGCCTAGACTTGTAATTGAATGTATGTGGGTTGGATATCAACATCTGGTGAGATTAGTTATTTTCGTGTACTATTATTTTCATACATTTTATACAAGTTTATTTTAATTTTTCATGTTTGTTACAAAATAAGTAGTATAAGGATCAAGGAGAGTGTTGATGTTTTGTGTGTCCTCCTTCAAAGGGTTCTCTTCTGTGTCTCGGTGTTGCTGACGTAAGATCCTCTCTAGTAAGGGTTCGAATGGAGGTAAATCTCTCAGATTATAATGTGTCATGCATGAAACACAAAAAATTGATAATAACGCAAAAGGAATGAAAATGTAAATAAATATTCCCAAAATTTACTAAAATCGTATAAAAACACGCACTAAAAACTGAAGCGCTCCCTAGAAACGACACCAAAATTTGAACATGTTGTCATGAAACATCAAATTGGTAGATATTTAAGTAATATTTTGTATTCTCAAGAAGACCCTAGGATGTCTATCAATGAGATTTTGTATCTTATAGTGTTTATTTTTAATAAATATTACAAAAAGAGGGGTGATTTTGAAATCATTTTTATGAAAATAACCTAATTTAAAGAGTTTAACAGTTGATAGAATAAGGTGGTGATTTAAGAATTTTAAGAGGTGTTTATCACTTCAAGGTCTCTGAACATATTGGATAGTTCATTTTTCTGAAAATTTCACATGGTTTTATTTAATTCTCTGGTTTGAGGGTTGTCTATATCTTTATTCCCCTCCTACATCTTAAAATGCTGCACAAAGTAACAACCCTTGACACAACAATCATGTTGTCAAGGTTTGGAAAACAAGAACATATTAAAGGAAACCAAATCATACTAATATATTATTTATGTGTGAGAGAAATAGGATCCTTGTGTTTCCCAATCAGAACAACCCATATTTTCCACTTGAAATTTCCACCAAATCAGTATTGAAATGAAAAGTGGTTCACATAATTAAAACCAAGCAATGAATTCAGAGGAGAAATTGTTTAGATAAAAAATAAGTGAAATAATACACACACAAATTACAAAAAACCAGTAGAGTATCATGTGCCGAAACTACCTCCCAAGTATGTGTAGCTCCCTCTAAATAATTTTCCACCCTTTAGCTCACCATCGAGAGGAGGAGAAGGATCTGGTGGAACTTCTACATAATACTTGATCCCCCTATGAGTATAGGGGCATCCAGAACTTCTTGGATGATGAGAGGACTCCTTTGGGTCTCCAAAATACCATAGCTATTCCACCTAGTCGTACATGAAAATGAGGAGCCCAAGGTTCCATCACATTGCAAAATTGGAAGGTGGTTTTGAACATCCTGATTTCCAAAAAGAACTTGGTTCATGGTTTTAGATGTCCATGAGGTCATATATCACTTTTTAAAAAACTTAAAAGTTGTATCCCTACCTCATGAATATCCCCAATTAATGTTTTTTGCCAATTTGAAAATCATATCTTGAGATATTGACAGACCACCGCACATCACTTTTGACTTTACATGGATTCAGTGTGCTGAACAGATCGGTCTAGATGGGCTACCAGATGACTGAATTAGCTATAGTTGTTTTCACATGAATTTTATTCCATTTAATTTAGGACTAGGAATCAAAATTTCAGTCCATTTGGATTCATGGTTTATTAGATGTATGTGGTTGAGTCCACTGGTGTGCATGTATCTTGTACAGTTTCGCCCATTTATCCTTGACATCATCATGGGACCCCCAAATCAACTTCTCCATCAATGATATGATTAAAACAAGTATCATTTACCTTTTTAAAAGTAATAAAAAAAATAATTTAATCAAACATGGATTAAATATTTTTATTATTTTTATAATTTTTAATACCAACCATGTTTTGCATAGTGGTGTAAGGGTGAAAATGAAATAGTGAATCATAGTGTGATCAATACGCAACTGGGGGAATCCTTTGTGGGTTTTCATGAACCTTTTCTAGATATTTCCTTACTGGAGGAATGTTTTGATATCCTTATGGGGAAGGAGTCAAGTATAATGATTGTCCCAGTACTGGATTGGACGAGCATCTGAGCCTATTTTCATTTACAAGGTTTCGTGCATATGGAAAAGGCACCTCTTCTAGATGCATATTTTGATTTCCCACATGAGGAGCACACCAGGAAAGATAGATTCCTTAACACAACTTATCACTGATTCACCTGAGCACTTTCATTTCCTCCCCCTATATGGTGAATCATTCTTCGAGCATGATGGAATTATTTTCTGGAGGGGGAGGATTTGGGTCATATACGGACTTGGATTTACTCTTATCCTTATAGGGGATTCGTGAGGGAGGTAGTGATGGGGTTTTTGAGGGTGCATCCAAATTTAGAGAAGCTATCTGGTTCTGGGTATACACACCCTCAATCTTTGTGTGGACTGCCTGTGGGAGGGAACCATATTCTCTTTCATCTTATTCATTTTTTATCATTTCTTGTGAAGTCTGTGGGACCGACGTCCACCACATTCACTAATGCATACTGCATTTGGTGTGGTGTACCTAGTGATCAATGGTAGGAAATCTTTTGGAGTCCTTTGTTGGACTTTATTTTCCTATTCTGTGGTATTCTTTAGACTTCATGGAGAAGAACAACCCGAAGGGAGCCCTAGTCTGACCTCACAATATGCCTTCATCCTGAGGGGTATGAACCATGACTGACTGAAAGTTATTTTTATTGATATTGAAAAGGTACAAGACACCAACCATTCAAGGAGGGTTAAAGTGGTGTAGTCAATTAGAATCCCCTTGCACTACACTCTTACACTAAATGGGAAGAGAGTCTAAACTAGAATAAATCATAAACTCCTAATCTTGCCTACACATATGATCCAGTGAGTCCACCGCAAAGTTAGAATCTCTCCAAATGTGGTGGAACATCTGCCCTAGATTGGTATCTACCTTGTATCTATGGATAAGGTAAATCATCTCCCATGTTATTGCATGATGTCCCTATAAATCCTTCAAATGGACTTCTGAGTCAGATTCAATATCAACCACTTGTAAGCCCTACCTACTACATATCATCAGACCGGAGAGAAGGGCCCAATTTCCACACATAAGGAGTTTCCCAGACCATAAAAATCACTGAAACATAGGTGATCCGAGCCCCAGGAATCTCGGGGAACACCACCACCCCTCATTCCCCCTCCATGTATGAATTTTACACCTTCAGTTTTAGTCCACTGTTAGGGGGCTCCCATATAACCCTACATCTGCTCACCCTATTCAGCATGGAGGGCCGGTTGATGAGGTTATAGATTGTAATAGAATAATTCCCCCCTTTCACTAACGACACCAGCTCGGAGATGATAGATCTTAACTACATCTAAATGAATAAAAATGAGCAACTGGATCCCAGTCGAACATGGTTGCGAGCCTCCCATATGGTCCAGCATATATACACAAGAATGATATTCCAAGCCGTATGCTTCATGGCTATATTCTCATAACCGTGAAACCAGGCCGAAAAGAATCCTTGTATAATTAGGGAGTCTCAATTGATTCTTGGATGAGTGGTGAGGAAGGACCATAGTTAAGTGTCCCAGTAACTTTGAAAAAACAAATGGTGCATCGACTCTTCCTTCAGGTTCACATAGTAGTCGAAGTAGGAAACCATTGATATGACCTTTCTTTGAATGTTCTCCTTAGTTGGGATAGCCTAATTTTTAATCCTCCAAACCAGAAAAATCATTTTCTGGGGAATCACATTATAGCTTACCATTGGCTCCCACTCATCTGAAGCAGCCTCTCCATGGAAGATCCTCTTGTAAACTCGGATGTTGAACCTACCAGTACTCAATCTTGTGAATCATCATATGTCTGGTTCATCACTCATAACAATACTTTTGAAGATAATCATCTGGATAGGATTCAATGACCTATGGATAAAATCACACTAGGAACTTTCTCCACTGAAATAAATTTCTGGAGAGGGATAGCCAGGGTAAGCCAACTTTTTCCCAGACAAGTTGGCTTCTAAGAAGTTATTATCTCCTTTACCAATGACCAACCAAGTGTAACCGCAGAGAACCTCGATATAGGAAAACATGCACCATGCCAAACTAGATGCATCGTGATAACCAAACACTTCCAATTGAAATTCATAGCATGCCTTGAATAACCTTGACTAAACTCCTCGCAGATAATATCCCAAGATAACCAGCCTCTCATTCCCCAGATGTTATAATTGATATCCCGAATTCCAACTCCCCCTTTGACTATTGGTTTATCCAAGCACTGCCAAGAGGCTATGTGATTTCACCCTTCCTAATTAGCATCCCACTGAAAAGTGTTGAGAATTATTTTCATTTTATTTACCATTCCTTTTAGGAGTTTTATGATGGAGAAAACATGAATCAGAATGGAAGATACAACGTTGTTAATCAGCATAACCAGCCCTCCAAATGACAACAACTTATTCTTCCAACTGAAGATCATTCCCAGCATCTGATCAAGGATATTATCGAAGAGTTTCTTCTTGATACGGACACATGATATAGGAACACCAATATAGAGAATTGGTAATTTCATCTAATGGAAACTGTTGATTTCTTTAATGCCTTTACACCAGCTACCTGGTCATTTTTCTGAAATGAACACATGAAATTCTGAGGGGTTAATCAACTGGTCATTCAAGAGACCATACATGGATAAAATCTCCATAAGATTAAGTAGGGACCTACTCCTACAATTAGTGAAAATAAAAACATCATCAAAAAACATAAGATGAGAAATTTTCTCCATACCTCACCTACCACTAAATTGTTTCATTATTCCCTCCACCAAACATCAGTTCAAGTTTTGTGACAGTGCATCTTGGTCCCAGATGAAGTGGTTTGGTTATAGTGTATCCCCCATAGAGGACACCCAAAACTGATTTAAAGTAGCCAAAACACTTCCCTATTAAAGAGATAGAAAACCAAGGAGAGGAATAAAACCTAAAACAGAGGTATCAAAACATCTCCTAGAACATGATCCTCCTCATAAAATTGATGATGAAACTATATTTAAAATTTTTGTATGAAATTTTCATATCAACATGGAATATGATGCTGGATCCCACTGAATGTCTATAAATGTCATTCAAAAGCTCACTAGAAATTCCAACCGCCCCTTAGAATTTTTGACCCTAGATAAACCCGTGTTGTTTCGTGGACACCAACTATGGGTTGAGCCCAGTTATCCTTCTTGAGATAACTATGGATAGAATCATATAGGAGACATTTTAGAGGAAGATATGCCGGTATTGGTTAATGAGGGCTAGGTACTTGATTTTTGGAATAAGAAAAATAGTCTAGGTGAAAATTACCCTCTTAAGAGTCCCACCACCAAAAATTATTGCACTACTTCCACCACCTGAGGGCCAAACACATCTCAAGCTGCCACATAAAAGGAGACTGGAAAGCCATCCAGTCTTTGTGCACTATCATGTGGAATTCTCATAATTGACTCCTTTATATCATTTTCCATTGGTAATGTGTTAAGGGAGGTATTGTCATATTGCCTCACAAGTCTCATAAGACAACTCAAGAAGTCATCATCATCCATTGCATAATGCTCAAATTTAGAGTACTCCTCCCCAGTCAAGAAACCTTCAAAGTGTTCCAAATCCTTTTTACCAGCAACATCAACATCTAATGTGAAGGTCCCATTGTCGAGACACAGATTGATCTTCATGGTCCTCTTCTATTTCATGCATTCATGAAATAATGCATTGTTGCGATCTCCTTCTCTTAAACATCATACTCGAGCACGTTTTTTATACACTGTCTCTATATATAAAAGAATTTTGGTGAGGTCAATATGCTTATAGGGGGTAGGAACCATGAGACGGGACTGAATGGATGACCTCTCTACTCATCATTATTCCCAGACATAAGAATAAAAACATCCATTGTGTGGGAATATGAGGTAAAAATTACCTCATCTCTATGGGATGGGGTTTCTATCATTCTTCTGTTGATTTTCTATTACCTGGATTCATTGGTCTTAAGATGGAATTTTGGGGTAAAAATTCCCTCATCCCTATGGGATGGGGCTGTTCCCGTATTGTCGTAGTATCTTCAGTTATTGTCACCTTCTTGATTTCATGCACTACCGTATTAGTTTGAACTGAGTATGATGCTTTATTTTTCTGAGATTTATTTTCTTCTATGGACCTGATCATTGATAGATGGATTTCTTCCCCGAGGAAAGAACACTTTCAGGATGTTTATTGATGCTTGGTTTAGAAGCTTCTTGATGGCTTTCTCTCTTTGGGTTTGATGATTTTGAGACATACTCATCGTCAGTTCTTATTGATCATTACACTGTCCCTGAGTAGGGATTTCATTTAATTTCTTCCACTGGGTAATGACATTGCAAGATGTCACTTCTAGTGAGTTATGTTGGATGGGATGAGGGGTGAAATGTAGAGCTATATTCTCTCCCCATCCCCATATGTGAACTTCATATGGGTTGACGCTGATAAGGCAATGCAACTTGTGTAGCATGTGGAGGTAGGCCAATTCGAGATATTTCCTTAACCTCTCTGATTGTGAACGTCATGCAGATGGGAGAGATTCCAAGTCTATTAGATAGTGAAGCTCTCCTAGTAGGCTGACATGTTATGTGCATCCCTCATATGGAAGGAATTTTTCCTTTATCTAGTGGAGAGTTTTCCATATATTTAGAAGAATGTTATGTTTACATTATTCTAAAAGATCATTGGGTATGTTGAACTGAGAAGTGTTAGTGGGACAATACATCACTGATATTTTTTCAGTAGCTAATTGTCTTCTCAGGATAAATACATCCTATTTTGTTTGTTCTAGATACTCCTCCTCTTGGTTTGACTGACTTGAATTATCCTTAAGTTCATTCTATGCATTAGGAATGGAAGGAACCTCGTTGATATGTGAGCAGTGTGGTGTGGCTTGGAAGATGAGTGTGGCCCTGGTCTATCCTGTATTTGAGAAAGTATGTCACTCGTTATAGTCAGATTTTCTGGTAGGTCCGATTCCATCTTTCTAAGTGCCTCATCATAGGAGGGTTTTCTCACATTTAATTAGGTGATGAGAGTACCTTCTTGTTGGTGTGATTTTTTACTATGGGGGGGGGGGTCTTCGCATTTGGTTTTACAATGGAGAGGACTACCATATAAATTTAACGTGTGACCATGGGGAATGTCCCTATTGAGAATACCCTTGGGAGGACCTTTAACACAAATTGTAGTGAGGGGAGGACCTTCTTGCTTCTTGATATCATTTAGGGTAGGGCCATCCTAGTGACTACTATTGTGTGGAGGACTACCATCATAGTTCTGGATACCGAGATAAAAACATGTAGTGCGTATCTTGAAGAGGGCATCCTGAATGGGCTATAATGAGGGGAGGACCTTCTCGTTTCTTGATGTCACTGTAGGTATGGCCTTCGCAGTGAATGACATTGCGAGGAGGACATTCATAGTAAATGTCATTATGACGAGGACTACCATCATGAATTGATGTCCTAATACAAGGAAAATCATATCTACAATGTATAACCTAGGGTGGAATGTTAGGGTAGATGAGAATAAGGGGGGGGGGACTAATTTTCTATTCGATCTTATACTCATTGGGAGGGATACCCTGACATTCATTAGGATATAGGATCTTGTGATTGGTCATTCATTGCCCACAGAGTAAGCCCCTGTGGGTGCTCTGAGAAGGAACTTTAGAACTACAAGTGGCCAAATTGGGGGAGGGGCTTCACAACTACATCAACCAATTCCATAATTCAGTAATGGAATAATAGTATATTCATCCTCTACTGATATATTCTTTATTATGTCAAAAACTCCATCTTATGGAAGAGAAAAATCACAAATATGCTCCTCATTTTCCTATTTCCTTTGGTGCATTTTATATTTAGGTGCTCTCTTACTAGCAAATTTGATCGTCTGCTATTGGTAACAGTGTTCATATATGGTTACTCATTTTATTGTTTCCTGTTATGCTTTCAAGATACACCAACTTACATCTTGAGTTTTGGTAGTGATATATTCCTTCCCTAGAGTGGCCACCACATTGGACCAGTGACTCCTAGTTGGAATGAGTATTTGTTCCAGATTTGGTTGTCCATGTATCAAGGGATATTTCCATCGACCTTCTTGGACTAGATCATGGATGCATAACTACTCTGGAGTGACCAACCCATTTTGCAAATGAGTCATTCAGTTTGAGGAAACATGGTCATGGGCCTGGTTCCTCATCTTTACCGTCGATTCAATGATTTATTGACATGTCTGTAAGATATGGTCTTACATCAACATATGACCATCCATAATTTCCAAGAGGTTATGAGATTAATATTTTTCTAGAATCGGTATGAAGGCCCATTCTGATGTCGGGGCACGAGTTTGTTCCCCCTCAGCTCCTCCATAGGTTTCTAGTTTCTACTGGCAGTTCACTTGTACCTGGATAGTGAAATGAGTCTTTTATCAGTTGTCTTCTCTAGATTCCAGCATATTTGACTAGTGGGATTCATATTTAGGAGTAATAATTTTAATCTTCTCACTCTTCGCTATATTTTTCCATGGTATTTTTATGTGTCTGTAGGAATTTGACTGTACTCATATTTTTTTGCTTCCCTATTTGGATGGAAGGTTTGATATGCATCAGCATATGGTTTTTTCTCCCTGTAGCTGGTTTCCATCCTATTTGGATGATGGGCTCCTTGTTCATTGGTAGATATTTTCATCTGCCTATAATTTTATTCTTTGTCAAGACGGTGGGGCCGTCAAGAACTAGCAGGAATGTACACATGCTCGTAACGTGCCACCCTATTTCCATGGTGGCATTGAGTGGAGGGGGCAGAGTTGTATGTCTTCCCATGAAATGCCACCACATTTTTACAATGTATTTCCTCCTTATAAATCAGGTTGATTAACTACTATAGATTATATGTTTGGCACCCTTAGCGAGCAACCCAAGGGGGTCGTGTCCTTTGGACTTTATCAGGTTCCCACATCATGATATTTTCATTAGAGTGAGGATACTTGTTCACATAACATTGATGGAGTTGATCTCTAGCATGGGCCCATGAGTAAGACCCTATTTAGCTGGGAAGAATCCATCAACATCGAATTCATCTTCCTCCCCAATATAAGGGAGGTACTTATTATCATGCTCTGGTGACAAGCTCTTGAAGTGGTTAGAGACGGTCAATGGGGCAACCCTTTGCTGGGTGCCAATTACAACTGAGGAGGTGTTTGTTGAGATTTTTAAATATTGGATGGTCTATTTTACATCCTATACTATGGGGAGAGTACTTTTTCAGTGTTACTCTCTAATCATCTTGTTAGATACCTAGCATTGAAGATGTTGGGTCAGCGAGGGGATCCTAGTATTCATTTGGGTCTGACTTCCTGTGGGATCGCTGTGGTGCATGTCTATATTGATTTTCAAGATTCCATTTGGATTGAAGGTTGCTCTGGAAGCCTGAGAGATATATATATATATATATATATATATATCTGTGTGTGTGTGTGTGACATATACAAACTACAGAACCCCATCAAAGTAGAATCTCTTGATCAAATGCATGATTGGGGATTATTCATAATCCTATTCCCTTTTTATGAGGTGAAGGGGCTTGAGTGGGGTAAAAATGCCTCCTTTGTTGATGATTCACGTTGGCTTCAACATTTTGATATTGACCCAAGGTGGGACTTTTGGGTGAAAACAAAATGATCTGACGGTTGACAAGCATTTGTCTGTTATCATAGAGAATTTCACGTCACCAATTTTAGTTCCAACCCAAATTTCATCATTATCCTTTAAGGGGAATTGGATTTACCTCACTAGTATTGGGTATTTTATCCCTTTTTCATTACGTTGGAGGTTTCACATTCGAATGGTCACGATGGGTGATTTCAGGGGGTTAATTATTTGTGCAATCAGTCCAAGTAGGATTTGATTTCCTCATATGTTCTTTAATGGGTTTATTTATAGAGATAGAAACACCCAAAATCCTTTTTCTCCATGATTCACATACCTACTTTTCAACGGAAGGTTCTTATTGGGTGGTTTGGCCAACAACACTTGAAAACTCCATTGGTTCAGAGGATGGGAGGTCAGGCTCATCACACCCATTGGGGGGGGAATTATTGTATACTCTGAGACTCATTTATTGATTTAAGCCATGTTCATATGTAAATGAATTGTCAGTTCATTCATAAAGAGTGTATCTATGAGATACCATTAGGTTATAGGATCATCATGGATATATATGGATTTCATTCCATAGAGACAATTCTAACTTAATCCATGAAATGAAGCTCTCAAGAGTTTATCATCATCCAGTAGAATCAGAAGGTGGTTTGATTCGGAGGTCGGACCCATAAGATGGGATTCATATATATCCTCATCAGAGGAATCATAGCACACGTAGTTCGGTGTCTCTTAACTGTAAACATCATGTTTTAAGGTTTTGTGACGAGGATACATCCATACAGTTTAATGTAATGCAGTGAGGACATCCAAGTGAAAGATTTCTAGTTAAGACATGGAGCAAGACTCATTACGAGGTATCCTGAAGTGCCCATGAGATATGTGGTCTATTGGGTTGGCATGACCCTTCTGAGAATATGGACCCAAGAACATTAGGGTAGATTTGAGGATCATATTTGAATCTCCATGAGGATTTCCACGTATCCCGGTTAACTGGGGAATCAAAGTCTGTGAGTTCTAGAAGAATGTGGACTTATACTCTAAGGAAGTCTATCATGAGGGCATGGGTTAATAGGGATTATATTGAGGTGCTTCCCATTTTGGGTATATTATTGGGGATTATGCCATATAGGAGGCCTTAGTGTAGGAATTTCATTGGTACTAACTCAGGAGATTGTCCCTTTATATCAATTATTCAACAGACATCCTACATATAATGGTTGGAGACGGAATTAGAGTTCTCTTAGTTTGTTTATCTTGGGACTCACACCTGTAAGGATTTATATTATTTAAAGTATAATTTAACTTACTCTCAAAGAGGATTCCCTTTGGGGGGGAATAATTGGGTTATCCTTTTGGAAGGGAACCCCTTTGACCTCAGGCCTTCAAGCAGGCATCCTACATATCCTGGTTGGAGTAGGAATTAGAGTTCTCATAGTTTGTTTCTATGTTGGAGAATTTTGTATCATTTAAAACTCATAATCCCACATGAATAATGCTCAGTGTGAGAAACAAAAGGGTGTGACATATTCAACAATGTCACACATTATCTTCTCTTTTAATAGAAAAGGAGAATGATGATGGAAAAGGAGGTCATGGATACAAGGACAATGAGAGAGGGAAAAGGGAGATTTGACCATGAAACCCTCACCATGTTGATATCTAGGATATTAAAATCTTGATGATCTATCAAGACGCATACCGAGATGAGGAGAATAGGGGGAATAGTGACAACTCTCGCAAAAGGCTGAGGGCTTGCCTCAGAAAAAGATCCCTAACACATGTTCTGGGATATGGGAGGAACATCTTCCTCGGTCAAAGGGGAAGGAAAGAGTAACCATCTCGCTTGTCCCTGGTACTCATCGAAGGGACATGCCAGTGATTTCCTCTAAATAAAATAATGAGAAGGTTCATGTCAGCATCCCTAAGTTGGTCCCTAGCTTACCTTGGGAATGTAGACTAGAAGACATTCTAGGGGTCCAATTTATTATGGGGATAACCGTCATGACTCCTCTTACCTTGGGTCTGAAAATTTAGAAAGGTGCATCAGTGTGCCTGATGATGTAATCATAAGTGGTGGATTTGGAGGAGGCTTTGGCCTGATTCCAGTGGACTGGTTCATATAGGATAAATGGGGGAATTAATGGTAATGGAAGACTATTATTGGTACCAGTGGGAAGGACACCCAAAGACAACCCATTATGCGTATTGTTTTCTTATGCGAGATGGGGAGGCCCTGCGTAGCATACTACTATGCAGGTAGAGGGATTGTCCACATAATAAAGCGGTACACAAACCTGGGTATGGGCCACCACAATGAAAGTGGTATACAGTCATGGATGTTGTCCACCATGCCTCCGCAGGTTCCATCGGCATAATTATACAGTACACGACACAAGGTTCAATCCACATAGTGATGCGCTATGCGGAGCATAGAATTGAAAAAGGGTCCTGAAGCATGTGTATCATGGGGAATTCATTCGTGATGGATTTATGGTTTGCGAATGAAGAAATAATCTTCGTGGTACACAAATTATTATTAATTTATTTCTTTTTTTTTGTTTGTGGTGGGCTATACCTGTGGAAATGTGGTTCACGGTTCTCACATTGTCGATGATTCAAAACTGAATCCCAAATCATCTCTATATCCAAATTCAATCTTCTATTCTCTAGGGCTTCCATTATGTTTTGATCCACCAATCCTTTTCCAATACCTATTTTACTTGTTCTATAGAGCACTGAGGAAATAATATATGTTGGCATGAATCACCATTTTTGGAATCACATGAAGATATAATTCAACATGTAGAAGACTTGGTCCACAGTGGTTTGTAGAGGTTGTAGTTCATGAGATGTTGTTCGCAGAACCCACCATCTTGATTCCTCTATGAACTTATTGGTTACTAGTAATGGTATTTGGTGGCATTTCTCCATTCTATTCCACCAACGACATCGTTCACGGTGTCCTGGACTTACTGGCCATCACCCCGCAGGCCAGCGCCTCATGGGTTCTTCCACGTAATGATGGTTCGAGGTTTATGCGCCCTGCAAACTAGCCCCGATTATAGTACGTGGCCAGCCAAAAACCCTTTTCAAAAATATGGTTCTTCATTTTTTTCTCAAAGTTTCAATCCAATTTGCATCAATTTTCATTGCTGGATTAGTATGAATGTTTGATTCCTTCTTCAAAGTGCTTGTGGGAGTATTTGCTTCCCTTCATGAAGTTTTCGGGAACCCATAGTTGTAAAAGGAATAGATAACATGAATACATAATGAATATAATATATGAAATATATAAAAATATTTTCATTCATAATGTTAAACATGGGAGGCGGTAAAGGAAAAATGAACAATCATCCTTTAGTGAGGTGGTGGTTCAATGTACCTATAAACAGTGTGTTAGTTACCTATTAGATGGAGGTGTGTGTAATTTTAATTCTAAAACTTATCATAAAAACGTCCTATTATATTTTGGATATTTTTTTATACAATAATTGAATAAAGAGTGTGAAGGGTGTGGAGAAAGAAAATAAAATAATTGAATTTTGAGATAATTCATTACCTCTTAATCAGTTAACTCCTTTTGATTTGTGCCAAAAGGCTTCCTTGGGATTCTTTCTATCCAATGGGAGGATTATAGAAAAATGGAGATATTTTTGGAAGTGGATTTGGCAGATCTTGGATGAACCTAAGTGGTTTTAGATATGTCAATAAGATGGAGAGTTGGTGGTATTTTATAATGAAGGAGGAGTAACACTCTTGTAAATATTTGAAGATAGAATTAAACCCATGTTTTTCATGTTTAAGGTTGATCCAATAATGATAAAAAGTTGATACAATGGAGGATACGGTGTAAATATGTCCATCCAATTGATATTTGACAAGTTTATTCGTCGTTTTAGTCCTTAATTTTATGGTTTGACCCCTTGTTAATCTTAATTTAACATTTACCATTATAATTAATTTTAATCTCTTTAACTAACATTTTCAGTCAAAAACTAAGTTGAAATTATTAGAAAATATAATTATTTGTTTTTCTAAATATTGAATCCATTTTTCCAAATTATAATCACATAAGTGGATGAAATTAATTTAAAATTTCTCCAGTAGTCGGGTAAAAAATGTGGGTTTTTAATGTAAAAACATTCAAAAGTTTGCTAAGTTTTTGTAATCATGTTCAAAGTGAAATTGATCAAAATTACATAAATTTTACTAATTTTTAAAAATATTTTCTAGTTAAACTTTTAAACAAATTTAAAATATAATTTTACCTTTTAAATAAATTATATGAAAAAGCAGTTTTGAATTAAAATCTGATATTTTTCAGATTTCATCCAAAAATGATTTTTCTTAGAAAAATCAAAAAACTTATCCCTAAGATAATTTTGACATTATAAATAAAAAAATAAATTTTATTTTATCATATTTAATTAATAAATATGTCTAAAATTAATTTTATTATTTTTTCTAGAATGATATTAAAAGCAGTTCATTTGAGAAAATGGTATTTTTAAACACATTAGGACTTTTCCAAAAATTATATCTTTTGCTATCAATACGTTTTATTTATATAAAAAAATATTTGAAAAGTAATTATTAATATTCATATAAATAATTTGATGTCTAGGTTCAAATTATCTTTTAAAAAATTATATTAGTAAAATGATGTTTCATGGAAACGTCAGTATAGCATATAACGTACGACATGTCGATTTTGTGTGTAACATATGCCATGTATATGTTTCATGTATTGTAATCTGATTTTTTCCATGTTAAATGAATGTTTGAATTATTTCATTGTAATATACAAATGAAAATTTAATTTATTCTAGATAAAATTGGTCTATAAAAAATCAGGGTGTTACATCAATCATATCATGTTATATTATTGAATAGATAAGTGGACAACAATTTATCCAATCAATCATGTGCAGAAACTCAGCTCTATTCCTTTGGTATCCTTCCGAATAGTTTCCCAGCTAACTCTAACATAATGAAAATTTCAAAAATGGATTGAAAAAGGAATCTAATGTGGACCCTTTTATAGATAATCATAACCAAGGATGATGTAGTGTAACCCATTAATTGAATTCCTTAGACATGATAATATAGGGGAAACCTACTATGGTAGAACCCACGTAGTTGAATTATTAGTTTCTTGAAAAGTTCCTCCTTTGATGGAATCTTACACTTAGTATATAAATATTATTTTAATTGGAACATATTATCTCAGGTTGTTCCATTTTATGTATTCATTATTCTAGTAATTTAGTTTCGAATCCAATTCCCACCATCGAATCAACCTATTTAAAACATATTTATTTGTAACTCTTTTCACAGCCTATAATTTTTTGTTACTTACCCTAAATTATAGGCTAGTCAAATTCATTAATATCTAGAGGAATCATATGAATAAGGTAGATGGAAAATTTATGTAAAGTTTTAAAATTATATAAGATTAATAATCTCAAAATGTGTAAGCCTGTAGTGATAGATATCCAACCCCATTATCTATCCTAGACAAAGCCTAAGCCTCCAGATAAATAGGTATTCCTTCCCTAAGTCCCTTTTCCTGTGAAAACAATACTTAATAGATAAACCAATTTATCCTCAATCTAATTCCTAATATGAAAAAACTATAATAAATAACAAAATTGGAGCTAATAAATTCAAATCAAATCTGATTTCATGATAGGTGAAAAACTAAATTAACCATAGATTCATTCATATCATGTAATGTGAGGATCTATCTAGAATCATTTTAAAATTTTTATCTAAAGAATACATAATCTTCAAATTTTATAACAATCTGCATAACATGAATATAAAATGAAATAACCTTTAAATAAAATAAATTTTAAATATAAAAACATCAGGAAAAACATTTATAAAGAAATCATAAATAAAAAAAATTGTTAATAGTTTATAATTTTAGTAATAAAATTATATGGAATCCATAATTTTTAATGTAAACACATTATATTCAATAAAAATTGAATATATTCATATATATCATTATATTGAATTTCTATTTTAAAAATATTATTTTTTATAAATTATAATCCATTTATAATCCATTTTATAGTATTTAAAAAATTTAAATAATCTAAATTTCATATAATTATTAATTGTTTAAACTAGGAACATATTACTCATCAAAAGACATTTTGTTGTGACATAAATTACATCCATATAAGTCCGCTCTTTTTTAGAAAATAAAATTTATTAATTATGACTCATTAAAAATTTAAATATAAACATTTTATATTTTGACCTTATTTCATAATTTATAACCCTTTAAAAATTATTTCATAAGATTCCAAAATAAATACTTGTATTTCAATATTATAAGAAAAGCGATATAAAATATATAAAATGTATTTTAAATGTAACATTTAATATTTTGGAATAAAATTTATCATAAACATTTAATTCATAATAAAAATTTATAATTATTTAAATTATAAACCTTTTATAAAATAAAATATCCCAAAAAACCATTTATAATTACATCTAATAAATTTATAAACTATTAAAATAATTCAAGAATATAAAAAAAAATTTAAAATAATTTCTATTTACCCTTACTTAGGAACCCATTCAATCATAAATGTAATCTCATTATACCCTTACATAGAAATTCTACATAAGGGTTGTAATAAACCAGTAACTTATAAAATAATTTCTTTTCATTCTAGAATTAAATATTAAAATTCATTATTAATTTATAATGAAAAAAGTGATATTTATAGAAATTAAGGAATTTATACTCATGAAATATTAAATTTACCATAGGAATAGTAACATGGCCAATAGAATAGTAACCTTAACTATGAGATTATAAATAAAATTTATGTATCTTATAAGTGTAATCAAGATATATTTATATCCTGGAGTAAGTAAATAAATGTTTTCGAAATGATAAATATGTTTTTTTATTTTTGTAAGTAATAAATATTTAAATACAATTTTATAATTAATATACTTATTTAAAAGATAATATATTTTCATAAAATAGATTCATAAATTAATATTTTAATGATTATAAGATAATTTTATGAGTCACTAATTATTTTTTCAAAGTGTTATAAAATGAGTCATAGTTTTAAAACTGGTATTTTTCAAATAAATTGGGATTATATTTAGAAAATAAATTTCTAATATTTAGAAAATTATTTTAAAGAAAATAGATGTAATTTTTTAATTCTATACATCAAAAAATGGTTAAGGTAATTTTTCAGATTACTCTGAAATAGTTTAATTTTTAGTGAATAATAAAATACTCTAATTTACGATATAAGATAAGTACATTATTTATTGATTCATAGATGATGTATAGTTAATGTAAGGAAAAAATATATAAACCACATTAATTATTTTAATATATTTTATGATAAGGTTCCATCTATTCATAGTCTTGATCCAAATTAATAAACTAAAAAAGATAATACTGACAAAACACCCCTCTCCTCCACTATAAATACATCCCCTTGCCAACTCTTCCCTTCACACCTAAAATCCTTGTAGGTTGCCTAATTTTTGACCAAATACATTCCTATTACTCTACCCCACATCCAAGACCTGTTCTTCTCACCAAAATGCCAAAATCAAGGGCCTTAAGAAGTTTCTCAAGGAAGGGAATTCAGGAGGTAAAAATCCTCTTTCATTTTATTTTATTTTCCTTTTAATTATTTTTATTTTCTTATACTTTATTAACCTCTCCTTATCCAAGATGAATTAAAACTATATTAATTTATATATATCTTAATTTTATCCTATTTATAGAAAAAAAAATCATCAATATTCTTCTCCACCTCCCTTTTATTCCAAAAAATCAAAAACATCGGTTGTGACTTATCGATTTACCAACATCATGGATGATGTGTTTCCATTTTCCATTATATCCGTCAAATATGGTCATAAAACAATTATTATGGTTAAATAATATTTCATTTTACATATTATATGACATATTATTTTATAGAACCAATGTTTATGCATAATATTAATTAATAAAACAAAAGTTGTTTCTAATGATCAAAATTCACCAAAATAAACTAGCATTCATAAATAATGATTTATCTAATTATTAATACTCATAAAATATAACCAAGATTATATATAATACCATTTAATATTCTATAAGTTCATTAATAACATTGAATTCTAATTTTGGATTTTTTTCTCCCTTCCGACAAGAAAAACCTTAATAAACCAACCATGGAAAACCCTGAAATAAATGCACCTGAAACAATAAAAAAACAAAATATTTTTAATAAATGGTTGAAAATATGCTTTGAGAAGATCATATAAATAATTTAATATATTTATAAAACTCATTATATTATTATATAGGAGGTTTGAACATGCTTGAAGTAAGATGAACTCGAGGTAAGGGAATTATTAACCTAATTTCCATTCTTTGGGTTAACCTTATACTTTATTAATCATGCGGTACAAAGATTATTTGTAAAATTAGTTTTTATTATATCATGTTTTATAATGTGTATTTATAGTGTATACAAATATTCCATTCTTTTTATCAACTCTCACTTAAAATATATGATATTCGTAAGGGGCTTTTTTTACATAAGTCCTATTTTAAATTTCTATTTTTAAAAAATTCAAAAGGATTGTTATTTATGATGAAAGTATTATTATTTTAGGATATTTTATAGTTATTGTAAATTTTTTATTATAATGGTTGTGCCCTATAACTCCCTCCAATTCATTGTTCATTTTTATGTTAGAGGTTTACAAAGTGTAACTGCAATGGTAAACCATAAGGTAGTTGTGAGGGTTACATTGTAAGGTAGCTGGGAGGGTTAAAAATCATAAGGAAGTTGTGAGGATTACAATATTAAATAACTAATTTCTCATATGACATATATGGTATGTTTAATTTTTCTATGTTAAATGTAAATCTCATGTATTCCATAAGTATGTATGTGATACTTTATGAGTGAGAATTATGTATTTATGGAAATGATTTCATATACATATAAGTATTTGTAAAACAAATGTTTATTTCATTCTTTTAATATACCTTATTGATATTGTTTTCTCATCAAAATTTTTGAACTCTGTTTCATAAAGATTAAGGATGGGTAAGAGAAAAGGGGAAACCAAGATTAATGTTTTGATGATTATTCGTGAAAATGATTAATGTTATATGAAACACTTTTCTATTATAAAGGAAACTGATACTATTTTACTAGTAACCACTTTTTATGCATATGGGTTGATATGTATGAATATTTTCCTAACTTTATAAAACTATAGAAAATATCTTTGGGAATTTAATACATTCATTATGTAATGTTTAAGTCTGGGTCCTTATAGTTGGTATCAAAGAACAGTTAAGATAACGTTAAGGGTTATGATGATGTTTATATTACACTATAAATTATTTTTACATTATGTTTATGTTTTAATGATATAGAATTTTAATATTACTATGTATCTTCATATAAGATATGTCTATTTAGAATGGTTTTCGACAAAAGAAACAGGGAAGCTGAAGTAGGAAGGCACCGAGAGGATGATATCATTTTGAATCCACAACCTGGAATGGTGGAAGTTGGAACTGAATAATTTGTGAGAGTAATGAATCAGTTGAAGCATGATATAAATTGTGAAATCATAACATTTTATGATGAAACACCCTCCAACATTCAGTGGATCTTCTGACCCAGTGGCGACAGAAGAATGGATTAAATCTTTTGAAAAGACATTTGATGTGATGAGATGTTCATATAATCAAAATATTAGTAATTCTATTTTTTTTATGTCTATGCTGACTAGTGGTGGTCAATGGTCATGAATATATAGGATAGTAATGATATGGATTTCATGGAATGGTATGAATTTAAATAAAATTCCTCGAAATATTTTTATCCAAAAGTTGTTCCACATATAATGGAAACAAAATTCGTTAATTTGAATCAAAATGGGGAGGGTTTAGGGTATATGTATGAATTAAACTTTACCCAGTTGTAATGGTGTGATCCAACTCTTATTCGGGATCTTGATAGAAAAATCAATAATTTTTACTCAGGATTGAATTCAAGATATAGAAGGGAATTTGCCTTTTGTAAATTCAAAGGATATGAAAAAATTTTATGATGTGTTAGAGGTTAGAAATGGATTTTTATAATCATCACGTAAACTTTGAGAACAATCAGAAGAAGTGTTCAACTTGGAAATCAATGCAAAAAGAAATTCAAGTTTTTAGTTAGAGAAAAGTGTAGTAAAATTCACCCTAGAGAAGGCCTTAAAAAATGCGAACTGTTTTTGATGTGGTAAGTTAGGTCATACGACCTGATAATGTAATCAAAATCATCAAAAGATTATTTTTTGAAAAGAAAACTATAAAGTGTTTTAAATGTAGTGACATGGGTCATTATAAAAATACCAACCCAATGAATGAATCGAATAATGGAAAGTAGCTAGAATATAGGTAGAAAGGTTTAGTGAGATCCTTTGTAACTACATCAGTAGATGTTGGGATATCGATTGATGTTGTATAAGGTACTTTTTTGTTTACTCAATTTTTTCAAATTTCTCGTTTGATACGGTTTCTAAACATTCCGTTATTTTTGAGTAATTTTCTGGTAAATTGGAAATTTCACCTTAACAAGCGAGACTGAATGTTATGGTTACAACACACTGGGAAATATTACAGTAAAAAGAAATTATAAGAATATTTATATTTTTTTCTATGGAAATAAATTTCATACAAACCTTTTTGAATTTTATTTAATAGTGTTTGATGTTATTTTTGTTATGGATTGGATTTCTATTTATTATGATAAGATTGATTGTAGTGAAAAAGAAGTTTTTTCAGAATGATTATAAATTTAACTACACGAATAATCTCATACAATTGATAATATATTAGGAAGATAAGAAACTATTAAAAGATGTAAATTAATGTTATCTTGCTAATATTGTTGAAAACAAGGGAACTATTCATAGTAATGAAGTTCCAGTGGTAAATGTATACCTGGATATTTTTTCTAATAAGTTTTCATGTGTTATATTTGATTAGGACGTTGAATTTTCTATTTAATTAGTTCCTGATGCTAATGTAATTTAAAACCCCCTTATTAAATGGCTCACGTAGAACATCATGAATTAAAAACTTATTTGCATGATTTTATTGATAAATGATTCATTCATTCAAGAACATCACCATGGGGTGCTAGTACTGTGTTCATTAAAAAACTATGGATCCATGAGACTTTGAAATGATTATAGAGCTTTCAATAACATTACTGTTTAGAAAAAGTATTCATTGAATCATATCAATTATTTTTTTATCAACTCCAGGGAGCTCATCTTTTTCAAATATTGACATGAGATATGAGTACCATCAACTGAAGGTGAAGGGGGGTGAAATCTTGAAAAAAAATTAATACTATATATGGGAATTATGACATTTTACTCTCTTTAGATTATGAAACTACCATACTGTATTCATAGATCTTATGAATAGAATATTCTATGAATATTTGTTTTTTTATTGATGATATTTTTTTCTTTTCAAAAACCTATGAGGACCATGAAAATTATTTAAGGATTTTCATGAAAAATATCAAAAAAATGGGTTATAAAGAAAATTTAGAAAATGTGATTTTGGGTTGAAATAGTTTTCATTTCATGGGAACATTGTAAATAAGGATGACATAATAATTGATCCTACCAAACCAAAAGTGGTTGATGAATGGACAAAACCTAAAAATGTTATAGAGATTCATTATTTTCAAGGCTTGTCAGGATATTACTAATGGTTTTTTAAAAACATTTCATTGTTATCTTGACCGCTAACTTGGTTAACAAGAAAAGGGGTTAAATTTATTTGGATATAAGAATTTGATATTTTTTTTCAAGAAATGAAGAAGTGATTGGTGAATTCTCCATTTTTTTAAAAGCCTTCCAGAAATGGTGATGCGTTATTGAAAGGAATTTATTATGTTTTAATGCAGAACTATTAGTTAATTGCTTGTGCTTCATGAAAACAGAAACCTCATGAGTTTAATTATCTAACAGATGATTTGGAATTAGCACCTATGGTGTTTTGCTTTGAAAAGTTGGGGAATCATTTATATAGAGAAAATTTTAAAATATATACTAACTATAAAATTCGTAAGTATATATTTACTAGGAAAGAATTAAACATGAGGAAGAGATGATGTGTTGAACTGATAATTAATTTTGATTGCACGATAAATTACCATCCTAGAAATTAAAAAAAAGTGGTGGATGCCTTGAGTCAAAAACATCATGCAACATTAACCATGTTACTTTTAGAAAATGACCCTTTGATTAATGATTTGATGAATTTTTCCTAGGAATTTGTTGCTGTAGGAAATTCCTCTAGATTATTTCAGGTGTCAGTTCATTCTTCTCTATCACACAGAATTAATAATGTGCAGAAGGAAGACCGTGAGAAATAGAAAACGGTAAAATTGGATAAAATTGGTATGTTAATATAATTTAACATTGATAAAGATTGAGTTTAATGATTTAGAATGATAGTATGCATGCCTTATGATTCTTTAGAGATGAAAGAAGTGTTGTGTGAAGCTCATAATTATCAATTTTGAGTTTATCCTTGTAGTACAAAGATATACAGAGACCTTCTGATGTATTACTAGTGTGATAGAATGAAAAGAGATATTTCATCTTTTACCATGAAATGTTAGACATTTCAACAATTTAATGAAGTGTGAGAAAGACCAAAGGGGATGCTTTGGCCTTATCAACTTCGACTTTGGAAATGTAAAAACATATCTATGGACTTTGTGGTGGGACTAACAAAGACTTATCAAGGTAAAAATTGCAATTTGGGTTATTTTTAACTGACTGACTAAATATTCACATTTCTTTCATATTTGAGATATTATGTCTTTGGATCAGCTTTCTTTATTGTACCTCAAAGAGGTTGTCATGTTATATGGTGTTCCTCTATCCATTTTGTTTGACCAAGATCACAGGTTCACTTATATCTTTTGGAAAGGAATTCCAAGTTTTTAGGCATATAATTAAATTCATGCACCTCCTTTCATCCTCAATAAAATGGATTGTTTGATAGAATAATTCGTATATTAGAGGACATGCTCTGAGAATGTTCAGTGGATTACCTGGGAAGTTGGGATCAATATCATTATTTAGTTTAATTTTATTATAATAACAATTTTTACTTCAGTATACAGATAGAACCTTTTGAGGCATTATATGTAAAAAAGTTTTCAACTCCAACATTTTGGGATGATGTTGGAGAAAGGAAGATCATGGGACTAGAATTAGTAGAGTAAATGGATAAGAAAGTGAAGATGATCCAGCAACACATGAGGACAGATCAATGTAGGCTGAAAATTTATACAGATAAAAGGATTAAAGAAATTTTTTCAAGATAGGTGGTTATGTTTTCTTAGAATATCACCATAGAAAATTGTTATGCATTTCTCTAAGAAATGAAAGTTGTGTACATAGTTTTTTGGACCGTATGAAATCATGGAGAATGTTGAAATAGTTTATTATTGAGTAGATTTCCTTCTATGTTTATCTTTGGTACACAATTATTTTCCTGTTTCAATTTTGAGAAATTATATTCTAGATTTATCTCATGTTTTGAACCCATAAGTAGTTCATCTATAATAGAACATTTCTTATGAAGATATCCTTATTTGGCACTGTAGAAGCTGGGAATATTCCCTTGTTTGGGCCTTCGGGCCACCGATTTGGTCCTCGAGTCCTTTAAGGCCTTCAGGCCACCGAAGCCATCAGGTCAGTAAGGATTTCGGGCCACCTCAAGGCCTTCGGGCCACCTTAAGGACTTCAAGACACCTTAATTAAAGATGCAAACCAGACAACCAACAAGGAACAAGCTCTAGAAGAAGGATGAGCAAGAAGCTTTCACCAAAGCAGAAGCTAAACAGATTGAAAGAATGGGTGGGTATGGCACATTCCATCGGGAAAATCTTGTGCATGCATGGGAAAGCCTAGCTGAATAGCCATGCGACGGTTGAGAGCTTATTTCACAATGAAGAGGATTGGGAGGAGCAATTCCAGGTAGTTGGTCTAGGTTGTATGTATTGTTTTAAGTATACGGGTAATGAATTATTCTAAGGTCTACGGGCCATGTAATACTTATGCCTATAGGCCATGTAAGGGTTTCACCTAACCCCTTGAAAGGTGGATAATCAAAATCAATAAAAAATTAAGGGCTTCGGGACATTTGAAGGTAATTTACCCGGTTATGTTTTCGTAGAAAAACCACATGGTTGAAGAAGCAACAAGGGAATCTGAAAATGCTACGAGGGGAAGGTACTATCGATTGTTTAATAAGTAAACAAAAATTATAAAGACACAATTTTTAGAAGGTGGGAAGAATTTAACAACTCAAGTACTTATAAAATAATTTATTATCATTATGGAATTTAATTATTTATTTATTTACAAATTTATAATGAAATAAGTGGTATTTAAAGAAATTAAGGAATTTATACTCATTTAATAGTAACTTGATCATAATAATAGTAACATGACCATTAGGAATAAGAGTATGGACAATAGAAAAGTATCCTCACTTATGAGAGTATAAATAAAATTTATGGATCTTATAAGTTTGATCATGATATATTTATATCATGGAATAAGTAAGTAAATGTTTCATAAATGATAAATTATGTGTTGGTATTTTTGTAGGTCATAAATTTGTTGTTAAAAAATTATAATTAATATAATGATTTATAAGAAAATATATTTTCATAAAATAAATTCATAAATTATTTTTTTTTGTTCTTATGATTATAATATATTTTTATGAGACTTTAATTAATTTTACAAAGTGTTATAAAATGATTTATAGTTTTTAAACTTGTATTTTGTGAATAAATTATGATTTTAATTAAAAATTTAATGGATCAAGTTTAGAAAATTATTTTCAAAGAAAATTGAGTTCATTTTGGAATCTAATTGTATAAAAATGCTTATGGTGAATTTTTGGTATTTTTTTGAAATAATTTACTTTTTGTGAATAGGGAAATATAGTAATTTACGATATATGAAAAATACATAATTTATTGAGACATAGATGATTTAAGTATAATGTAAGACCGAAATCAATAACTCTAATTATTTAAGTAATTATATGTAATGATAATGCTCAAAATATTCATAGTATTGAGCCAAATCAATAAACTAAGGAATATAATATTGAGGAAACACTCCTCTCCTCCACTATATATACCTCATCTCCCCACCTCTTCCCCTCTTACCTCAAAGCCTTGATGCATACTTATTTTCTTCCCAAATCCCTTCCCAAGCCCCTTTACCACAACTAATACCTTCTTTTCTCACCAAAAAGGCAAATCCAAGGGCCTTAAGAAGGTTCTCAAGGAAAATAATTCAAGAGGTAAAACACCTCTTTCATTTTCTTTTATTTTCTTTTCAATTCATTTTCTATTACTATAATATTTTCACCTACCCTTATCCAAGAGTCTTGGTAACCCCAATATCATATATACACTATAATTTTATAGTGTTTATGTAATAATTTATAATCAAACTTCTTCTCTTCTCCCTTTTATTCTAAAAAAATAAAAACATCATTCGTGATTTGTCTCTTTCTGATATCATGGACAATGTGTTTTCAGTTTGATTTATCACCTTCAAATATGTTCATAAAAGCAATTTTTATTTTTAAATAAGATATTATTATACATATTGTATGTTATATTATGTTCTAGGACAAGTTTTTATATGTAATATTAATTAATATAACAAAAGAGGTTCATAATGATCGAAATTATCTAAAATAAACTTACATTCATCAATAATGATTTATGTAATTATTCATCCTCATTGTAATGACCCGCCAATTCTCATTATATTGAGAGTACCATGAGTCATTAAAAGTCCTTAAGAGTCATCCACAAGGTGCCAAAGGCTGACAATAAATGACAAAGGGTTTTGAATACAAGTGGGGGATGATTTACCCTTTAAGAAATAATTTCATAAACCAACCGTAACCAATCATTCACTATATGATGCATGAAAACATGAAAGTCCAATAAATAACAGCATTTATATCAAACACATCAATGTACACAATAGCGGAAGACCAAACTAAGCATAAATGTACACAACGAATGAACAACTCAAGACTCTCAAAAGACACCACAACTCCGTGCTCCACAAGTTCCAAGCTCCACAACATCTCCCAAGCATCACCGCAAGACACTAGCAATAAGATTATTTACCTTTACCTGTGTCCTAGAATAAAACATCTACAAAAGAACCAACGTTCCAAATCAGGGGTGAGTATTAAACTCAGTATGTTTTACCCAATGACTTCCCTACTCACGCCACTAGGATAGAGGAGTTAGCCACACATATATAAAAACAGTTTATATAAAATATTTTCTCAATAGAAGTTTATAACCAAATATAAACAAGTTTCCAAAACCATTCATAACCAAAGGCATTCCAAGAGAAATTGAAACAAATTTTTCCAGCAAGTTATTTTTCCAAAACAAATAACCAAACAAGATTAAAAACCATTTCACAAACATTACTTTTTGGTATACCCAACCATTTCCCAACCCATGCTACCAACCATGCATGCTTCGTTATGATAGTTCCATACTCATGAGTGGTCTCTCGTCGATCTACTAAGTCATCACAAGGTAAATGTTTCCCATGTGCCACTACACCTTTGGCACCGAGCACAAGGTCATATTTCAACCAATCCTCGTACATATAGTTACCATTTTGGCATTAAACGTTTGGCACCGAGCACAAGGTCATATTTCAACCAAGCCTCATACATGAAATATGAACACACACTGCATATTCCCAACAGTCATGCAAAACACCCTTTCAATAAAAACAATTTTTTATTGAAAACTATTTCCATCAAAACCATTTCAATTCCAAAACATTTCAACAAAACTCCCATTTTATTGAAAACCAAATCCATCAAAGTCATTTCAATATCAAAACATTTCAATAAAACAACTTTTTATTGAAAACCCATTATTCTTCAGACTATTTACAATTTTAGCAATCATAATTTAAAATCAACATTTTAAATTCAAGAAGCCAAATCACATTGCACAACAATATACTAAGATTTCACAATTACATCAAAACCATAAATCATCACTAAATAATATTTATTCCATGCTTTTCAAAATCAAAACCATTCAAATAAACAAATTTGAAACTAATCCAATCAATTCTAACAAGAGGAGTCAAGAGTTAAGCCTCCTACCTCAAAGGTTTTGACGAAAACCACAATGGTCGAAGAACACTCAAGAAACTCAGGCCGATTCTCCAAAAACCAGCCTTAGATCACTTATACTAGAAAGATCAAGACCAAATATCATAATATTTGGCATGAAATTGCATAGATCTACCCATAACGGGTGTATATTTAAGAAACCGAGAGAAGTGGAGAAGTAGATCTAAGTAGATCTAAGAAACCGATCGAGAATAAAGAAGAACGATCACATACCTCAAGAATCCGGCTTCGATTCTCTAATAGAAGTATTCGGATCACCTCTGGAATTATTGAAGAACCCTATTTGACCTTAAGAGAAACAAAATCCCGAGTTATGGCCTCTTAGGATCTTAAATGAGGAAATTAGAGGCAAAAATGAGTGAGATCCACTTTTATAGGATCTCATTTAAGTGGCCACATGGTTTGGTCGTACGGTTAGACAAACTGTGCGCTAACCGTGCATTAGCCACTGCCTCGACAGACCCTCCATGCACGGTTTGGCCACACGGTTAGACAAACTGTGTGCTGGCCGTGTGGAATATACTACCTCCAAGACCAACTACTCCTGATTTTACCGCACGGTTTAGACAAACCTTGTGCCGTCCGTGCGACTTATCCTTTGCCTCAAAACATAATTTAAAGTTCTCTCGTCTCTCCCATTCATCACCCTCAACTTTAAAACCATTAAAAGCATCAAGAAATGGTTACATACCAGAAACTGGGGGTACTAAATTCTTACCACCATTAGTCTTTCCGTCCTCGAAAATTAAAAAACCACCATCCAACTGAAAGAGTTCCAACCACTGTTATTTCATTTCCTTTTCATGTTCCCATGTCTTTTCATGAATCTGACCACGCTGCCATAAAACCCGCACTAGGCCGATGATTTTTTCACCCAAGACATTCTCTTACCTATCCATAATCCTTACCGGGATATGTATCAATGAAGCATCCGGTTATAGGTCAACGTGATCCCATCTGATCACATGGTCAGGATCAGGCTGATACTTTTTCAACTAAGATACATGGAACACATTATGCACCAAACTGAACCGTGGTGGTAAGGCCTACCGATATGCCACCTCTCCAACCCATTCCAGTATCTGAAAAGGGTCAATGTATCTAGGAGATAACCTTCCCTGCTTTTTAAAATGACAATGTCCAATCCTTATAGAGATCCTCAAGAAGACATGATCACCCACACCGAACAAAAATAGTCTTCAATGGTGATCTAGATAAGATTTGTAATGACTCTGAGTCGTCTCCATCCTCTTTCAAATCAACATGATCTTCTTTGTTGTCTCTTGGACAATGATTGACCCGACTAGTGAAGTTTCACCCATTTCCACCTAGCATAGTAGAGAACTACAAGGACACCCATACAATGCTTCAAACGGAGCCATGCGTATCGAGTCTTGATAGCTGTTATTGTATGAGAACTCCACTAAGGGTATATTCTACTCCCATGAGCCCCCAAAATCCATTACACAAGCTTGCAACATGTCTTCCAATATTTGTATAATCCGCTCGGATTTCCCATCCGTTTGGGGATGATATGCCGTGCTCATAGCAAACTGTGTTCTGAGGTCTTGCGGTAATGATTTCCAGAAACGAGATATGAACCTCAGATATCTATCTGAGACAATAGACACTGGTACACCATGCCTCTTTATCACTTCTCGGATATGTATTTTTGAAAGATCTTCCACCATATGGATTTCACGAATAGGGATGAAATGGGCCGAATTGGATAGACGATCCACTGTCACCCAAATGGCATTGTGTTTCCGGACCATTCTAGAAAGACCTATAAACAAAATACATTGCTATCTGAACCCATTTCCATACTGAGATATGTAAATATTGTAATATACCAACTGGTCTCTGAAGCTCTACTTTAACCTACTGACAAGTTAAGCACCGAGAGACGAACTCGGCCACCTTCCTTTTCATGCCACTCCACCAAAATTGCACCTTCAACGCCTTATACATATTATGTGTACCTAGGTGTACATCCCATCTTGAATGGGGGTAAACATGAAGGAGTTGTTCCTGAAAACCCATAGGTACAACCATCTGATCTCTGAAACACAAAACTGAACCCCCATCAAGTTTCCAGCCATCAATGGTCTCCCTACCATTGAGTTTTGAACTTACAACCAGACATTCTGCATCTGATGTTTGTTCTTCTTTGATCATATTTACTAAATCAAGAACAAGTTTAGATGAAAATAAAATAGCAACATAACATCGGTCTTCACATTCCACATGCATGTCATCTATGACCGAAATCAACTGCCATTAATTTGAATCTTCTTTTTCCAACCGAGCATATGAATTTATACTCAGTGCATCCGCCACCGAATTCTATTTTCCTAGTGTGTACATCATCTAAAAGTCAAAAATCTCGAGATACTTCATCCACCTCCTTTTCCTCATTTTCATATCTCACTGTGAGAAAATGTGTTTCAAGATTTTGTGATCCGTAAACATAGTAAATTTCTCACCAGAAAGATAATGTCTTTATGTTTTTAAAGTATGGACGACTACAGATAACTCCAAATCATGTGTTGTGTAATTTTTCTCATGCACCCTCAACTTCCTTGAACCATAAGCAAACACATGATCACTTTTCATGAGAACAAAACCCAACCCTGATCCCGAAGAATCACAATACACCACATACCCCTGTCATGATTCTGACAAGATCAAGATAGGTGATAATGTAAGCCAAACATTCAGTTTTTGAAAGTATTTCCGACAATCTTCCATCCATTGGAAGAGAGTATTATTCTGATTCATAGTTTTCATGGGCGAAGCTAGTCGTGAGAAATCACACACAAAGCATCGGTAGTAACCAGCTAGACCAAGAAAACTACGTATCTCAAACACATTCTTCAGTGGTTGCCAAGAGATAATTTCTTATACCTTTTCAAGATCAACAGAAATTCCTTTATCATAAATGACATGGCCAAGGAAATGTACTTCCCATATCCAAATATCACACTTTGATAATTTGGCATAAAAACGATGATCTCTCAAGATTTGAAACATTGTTTCAAGGTGCACCTCATGATCAACCCTTGGTTTTGAATAGACCAAAATATCATCCAAAAACACCACAACAAAAGAATCCATATATCATTGAAATATCTGATTCATCAAATCCATGAACAGCACTGGTGAATTTGTTAGACCGAAAGACATGACTACATATTCGTAGTGGCCATATCTGCTTCTGAAAGATGCCTTGGAAATATCCTCCTTTGGAACATGCAATTGGTGATATCCTGATCACAAGTCAATCATGGAGAACCACTGAGCTCCCCTTAATTGATCGAACAGATCATCAATGTGTGGAAGTGGATATCTATTCTTTATCGCAACTTGGATAAGATTACGATAATGAACACACATCCGAAGTGTTCCATATTCCTTCTTTACAAACAACACTGGTGATGCCCATGGATAAGTACTTGGTCGAATGAAACCCTTTCTTTCTAGCTCCTCTAACTTCAATTTCAATTCCCATAACTTTGTTGGTTCTATCCTATAAGATGAAAGGGAAATAGGACTGGTCCTTGGATGTAGATCAATCGTAAACTCCACTTCTCATAGAGGTGGTAATCCTGATAAGTTATTGGGAAAGTCATCTGGAAATTGATCCAAAATAGCTATAATACTATTTTCATCAATCTCTTCCATTGATGCCAAAGTCAACACTATCAGTTTGTAAGAGATCATTCCCACCATGGGTGCCAATAAGCTCTTTGCACCTTTCTTTACCATCCTCTCTCCTCTGAAGATATGGTTGATGTCATCCTCGGTCGAGAAACTAATTGTTCTCCTATAACAGTTGATGTGAGCCTTAAACATTGTCAACCAATCCATACATAGGATTACATCATAGACATCCATGTCCAACATTGAGAAGTACCATTTTAACTCAGCTCCATCAATAGTTATATCACATGCCCTACACACAGAGTCTTGACATTCTCTTTCACCAAGAGGAGTTTTTAGTTTCAAAATAGAAGGAATAATTTCCAGTTTTAAACATTGCAATTTAAAAGCATGAGAAGCAATAAAGGAATGTGATGCACCAGTATCAAAGAGAACTTGCACAAGGGTAGAATTCAAAATAATAGTACCTCTCACCATAGATGGTCCAACCTGATCATCGACCATCATCTGCTCAGCTCCATACAATTGCTTCGCCGCTGCACTATTCTCCTTGTTTCCTTGCTAAGATTTCCCTATTTCAGGAGTCATGGTATTTTGAGAATCACCATTGATATCTTTTTTATGTTTACAAGACTGATTCTATTGTCTATGTCCTGCCGAAGCATATGATTCTTGCAACGCCTGAGGGGTGTCACGCCCACCTGACCTCGGGGAATTACTATAAATAGCACTGTAGATGCCCCATCTTCTTTTAATTGTGACATGATCTAAGTTGTGTCATACACTCTCACTTTATGTGGTGAATCAAACCACATTAAAGCAACCTTCTTTACTCTGGGGTCATGGATGAAGGTTCACTGATCCCACCGTCTGGTTCTAATTTTCACTCGCACCATGGAAATAGGTATCCCTTTTCCTCTTATTCCCAGTGGTTGAGTTTCCACCATTTCCCGTAGGTATCATAATTCCTCCTCCTATCGATCCTGATATATCACATTCAGCAACAGTCGCTCTATTCACCATCTCTGTATAATCCGTAATACATAGCACTGAAATCGTCAATAGAATCCTTTACCTTAGCCCCGATTTGATGATGTGTGCCTTCAAAGACGAACTTGCCGCAACCTCTAGTGCAAAATGAACTAAGTTCATGAACTTAGCTGCATGCTCTATGACAGAGAGGCTCTCCTGCTTCAAGCTAAAGAAGTCCTTTGTTTTCTAGATCTTGAACGTGTGAGGGAATAATTGTTTTCTGAACTATTCTTCAAAATCCTCCCATGTAAGGCCTTCATCCAATTTAGCATGCACCTCTAAATCCCACCAATTGAATTGAAATATCCTCGAGCATATAAATCTACAACATGACCTTGAGCTCTGATGGTGTGACAATGAAATCGAAGATACGATTCGTCTTACTTAGCCACACCTCCACCTTTTCGGGTTCAGCATCACCCCGAAAGATGGATGGATTCTGCATCATGAACTGGATGGTATGATCCACATGCCTTGGTTCATTCCTGTGGTTCCCTGTATCCATAGCATGAAAAGACTGGACAATACTCTAAGACAGATCTTGGTTCACATGTGGTTCTGGTGCAACCACATTCTTTACAGCCTCTTCGGGTTGGTTCTGACGACGCCTACCAGATGCCATTTTCTAAACCAACGACAAACTCCGTCAATCTCACTCTCTAGAAACTGATGGCTTAGCATTTCAAATTATATCACATCATCTATCACAACATTGTTTTCAAAACGGCCTTTTCCAATGTTCAGACATTTTTAAAAAAATTCCTCATGCCTTTTGAAAATCAACCCATTTTCAAAGTACACCAAATACCTTGTTTTTGAAATCATTTACATGTAATCAATTTCTGAATTTTTCAAAAAAATCGCACCATTAAAAAAATAAAAAATCAGTCCTCACAATGAGATATGCAATCCTAGTGGGAAGCCATTCCTCTAAAATGCATTTCACGCTCTTCTCATTGGATAAACTCATGATAATGAGATTTCCCAACTTTCTAGAAGTGTATCCAAAACACTTATGTACCCAAAACCCGGGTAACTTAAATTTCAACATAAATGGGTTAGCTACATCAGTTTATGCTATAAATTTAAAGTTCTAACAATCCTACTCTTATCTAATATTTCTACCCAAGGAATAGACAAGAATGAATTTCAACTCCAAGACTAAGAAAATCGATGACTTCTTGTTAGGCAAGGACCGAACAAGCTAATACCATTTGCAATGACCTACCAAGTCTCATTGGCATAAGAGTACCACGAGTCATTACTAGGCCTTAAGCGACATCCCCGAGGTGCCAAAGGCTGGAAATAAATTCTTAAGGGTTTCAAGTACAATTGGGGGATGATTTACCCTTTAATAAATAAACCCATAAACCAACCATAACCAAACATTCACTATATGATGCATGAACAAACACATGAAAGTACACAATAGTGGAAGACCAAAATAAGCATCAAAGTACACAGCAGATGAACAACTCAAGACTCTCAAAATACACCATGACTCTTTGATCCACAACATTTAAGCTCCACAATATCTCTCAAGAATCACCATGAGCCACTAGTAATAAGATGCTTTACCTTTACCTGTGTCCCAGAATACAACATCTGCAAAAGCACCAATGTACCAAAGTAGGGGTGAGTATAAAACTCAGTATTATTTTCCCAATGACTTCCCTACTCATACCACTATGATATAAGAGTTATAAAAATTTATATAAAAATAGTTTATATAAAAAAATTTCTCAAAAGAATTTTATAACTAAATATAAACAAGTTTCCAAAACCATTCATAACCAAAGGCATTCCAAGAGAAATTGAAACCAATTTTTCCAGAAAGTTATTTTTCCATAAAAATAACCAAACAAGCTTAAGAACCATTTCACAAACATTATTTTTTGGCATAAACAACCATTTCCCAACCCATTCTACCAACCATGCATGCTTCATTAAGATAGTTCCATACCCATGAGCAGTCTCTCATCGATCTACCAAGTCGTCACAAGGTAATTGTTTCCCATATGCCATTACACATTTGGCACCAATCACAAGGTCATATTTCAACCAAGTCTTGTATATATAGTTACCATTGTTCCATTAAACATTTGGCACCAAGCACATGGTCATATTTCAACCAACCCTCGTACACGGAACATGAACACGCACCACATATTCCCAACGGTCATGCCATAACACCCTTTCAATAAAAACACCTTTTTTTTTGAAAACCGTTTCCATGAAAACCATTTCAGTTCCAAACCATTTCAACAAAACTCCCTTTTTATTAAAAACCAAATCCATCAAAGTCATTTCAATCTCAAACCATTTCAATTCCACCATTTTAATAAAACTCCATTTTTATTGAAAACCAAATCCATCAAATTCATTTCAATTTCAAACCATTTCAATAAAACACCATTCTTATTGAAAAACCATTTTTCATCAAACCATTTACAATTTAATAAATCATAATTTAATATCAACATTTTAAATTCATGACGCCAAATCACTTTGCACAACAATTCACCAAGATTTCACAATTATATCAAAACCATAAATCATCACTAAAGAATAATTATTCCATGCTTTTCACAATCAAAACCATTCAAATAAACCAATTTGAAACTAATACAATCAATTATAACAAGAAGAGTCGAATGTGAAGCCTCCTACCTCAAAAGGTTTAACAAAAACCATAACAGTCGAAGAATGCTCAAGAAACCCGGGTCGATTCTCCAAAAACATACCTTAGATCACTTCTCCTAGCAAGATCAAGACCAAATCTCATCATATTTGGAATCCACATGCTTAGGGATACCCATAACAGGAGTAGATCTAAGAAACCAAGAGAAGAGGAGAAGTATACCTAAGTAGATCTAAGAAACCGATCAATCACAAAGAAGAATGATCAAATACCTCACGAATTCGGCTTCGATTCGCCAAGAGAAGCCTTTGGATCGCCTTCGGAATAATGGGAGAACCCTCTTTGACCTTAGGAGAAGAGAAATCCTGAGTTATGGCCGCTTAGGAGATTAAAAGAGGCACTTAAGGGGAAAAAAGAGTGAGATCCACTTTTATAGGATCTCATTTAAGTGGCTGCACTGTTTGCTCGCAGGCTTATACAAAACTTGCGCTAACCGTGAATTAGCCACGACCTCAACAGAGCCTCCACGCATGGTTTGGCGACACGGTTAGACAAATCATGCGCCTCCCGGGCGAAAGATACTGCCTCTAAGACCAACTACGCACGATTTTACCACACGGTTTAGACAAATCGTGTGTCATTCGTGCGACTTCCCCTTTGCCTCAAAACATCATTTAAAGTTCTCCCGACTCTTCCATTAATCACCCTTAACTTTAAAAAAATTAAATTCATCAATAAAGGGTTACATACCAGAAATTGGGTGTACTAAACTCATAACATATAACCAAAATGATATATAAGATGATTTAATTTTCATTATATTCATTAATAAAAATTATTTTCAATTCTGGAATTTTTCTCCCTTTAGACAAGAGAATCCATAATTAACCAACCACGGAAACCATGAAATAAATGCACCTAGAGCAATGAAAACAAAAAAAAAATATTATTAGAAAATGGGTGGAATGATGTTATGAGAATATCATATAAGTAATTATAAATATTAATAATTTTCATTAATATATAATTAACACTCATCAAACTATTATATATGAGGTTTGAATACATTTTATGTATGAAAACCCCAATGTAAGGGAAGTCTTAACCAAATTTCCATTGGTTGGGTTAATCTTATACTTCATTAATTATGTGGTACAAAGATTATTTGTAAAAATAATTTTCATTATATTATTTTTTATTATTTGGATTTATAGATTATACACATATTCTATTTTTTAATAAATTATCACTTTAAATATAAGATATTTCAATGGTACTTTTTCTTTAAAAAATACTCTTTTAAATTTATGTTTTTACAAAATTTAAAAAGAATGTTTTTTATGCAAGTATTCTTGTTTTATGATTATGTTAAGGTTATTGTGAATTTTTTATGTTGAATTTTGGGTCCTATATCTCCCTCCATGTCAATGGGTATTTTTAAGTTGGAGGTTGGATGTATGGTTACTCCAAGTGTAACTGTGATAGTTACAACAAAAGGTAGCTATGAGGGTTACATTGTAAGGTATCCATGAGGGTTATAAATATAATGGTAATCATGAGGGTTAACATATTAAGTAAGTAATTACACATGTTACCTATATGGTTTATTTGCGTTTTCTATTTTTTATGGAAGTCTCATGTTTTCACAAGTATGTATACGATACTTTAAGGGTGAGAAGTATGTATTTATGGAAATGATTTCATATACATATATGTAATTTTGTAATAATAGTTTATTTCATTATTTTAATATCCCTTACTGAGATTTTGTGTTCATAAAAAGTTTTAAAATATTTTTCGAGGGGTTTAATTGATGGGTAAGGAAAAGAAATAAACCAAGATTATTATGTAATGATTATTCCAAAAAAGATTTCATATTTTATTAGAAATCATTATATTAGTAAAGAAATGGATATTATTTTAGTAATACCCACTTTGAATTCTTATGGGTTGATATGTATGACTTTTTTCCTAACTTTATAAAACTCTAAACTGGAAATATATTTGGGAATGTAATAAGTCTATTAAATAATATTTAAGGTCAATTCCTTATTAGGGTTATCAAATTGTGGATGTTGTGAGTCTTCATAGGCCACTTTTTAACATTACAAATCCGAAATTTAATGTTTTTCATAAGGGTATAGAGGATACTAGAATTATGTGAATTATTAATATACGGGTAGGTATCAATCAAAATTTACACAACCATATGGAACCACTATGTAAGGGTATTGCCTTCATGTTTCCAACAATCATAAGGGTATGACATTTATACCACCCTTTTAAAACCATTATTACTTCTACAAAATATCCTAAGTAAACGTAGTGCATTGGATGCCTTTACAAATAAAAAGTTACGCTTAAGGGACAATTTTATCATTCCTTTACAAAACCATAAGAAAAAAATGGTTTCCATTATAATAACCCCATCACAATAATTTAGACAATGGTTAACGTTATGTGAACATTGATGTATATGTATCTCCCTGATTACCCTTACGCAATTGATCTTTGTAAGGGTAATGACTTGTTTTCTTTTATACAACTCACCGATGTAATGGCAATACCTTGGTTTTCTTTATGTTTCCATACTATGTAAGGGGAAACTATGTTTAATAACTGAATTTCTCAAAAAAACACAAATTTTTTTTTTGTTTTTTATCTTCATTTAATCACTTGTTTCAAAAAACAAAGGCATGTATCACTATAATACCAATAATGGGTTATCAGATTCTAATAAAGTTAATAATATGATATATAAGTGATTAAAACCCTTTGTTGGGGATCTAAATTCATGATAATATATATACTACATGTAAAAAATAAAATAAGAAACACTGAAAATCTAGAGTAGCTTAAACTGAGGATCGTCTACTATATATTCATCTCCATATACATTTTATAAAGATTAGTGATTCAAAAAAACATCCCCCCTCTATGGTGTATCCAAGAGATGATAAAAATCAAACACCACATGTGCAAAATTCCCTATTATCCATGATGTGAAAGCCTCTAATGCAAAATGGAGATAAGAGGAAGAGATATTTGAATTCTAGGTATATTCTTCAAAGAAACATTTAAGAACACACATTACAATCACTTGGAAGTTCTTTATATAAGAGATTAAGGACAATCCATAATTACTGATTCATTTATATAGTCCTTATAACACATGTATAAATATCATGGATGATTTATGAAATGTATGAATTTATGTTATATATTATATAATAGTTACTTAATGATAACATTTTTGGGAGAATTAATAAATAATAATTGTTTACAATTTTTCCACAATAGTAAATTTCATGGGAGTGAAAATGAAATTTCACATGAAATATGATTATATATATAAATATATATATCATATATAAAATTAAGGATGTAGGTATTATTAATTTCACATATGGAATAAGAGGAATTTTCCTATATACCAACAGATAATGGAAAATATAACTATGCTAAATACTAAAGTAGATATTCCTAATACTAAATGAGATCATGAGAAGAACTGTGATGCATGTATATAGGGAAGGATGGTCTTAAATCTATGTCTGTCACAAACTAGCCTAGGTATTGTGGTACACCGATTCCTAAGGTGGTCCTTACATAGCATGAAGTAAATTCCTAATACTTACATGTTGGAAATTAGTACCATGAATCTAACAAGAATCAAAAAGTAATTATTTTTTCAAAAAATAGCATAATATAAATAATAGAAGTTGGTATGCCAACACTTGGAAATGTGAATGTACTAGAATAAAATATGTAAAAAATACCCAAACATTACATCATCTAAATACACAACATCTATAAAATAAATTGCTAAAAACCCATGTAAAAGGATGATCACATATCCACCGGTCACCTACATCACATTAGGACCCATGAATCATGTACACTCATCACCTCCAAGTGTATCATTCCATTTTCATGGACTCAGAATAACACAATCTAAAAATACACATAAAAAAATGTATAGTTTCAGAAAATAGCCTAGTAGAATAGCACCAAAGTTACCGTAATCAATTCAATAAAAATTAACCATTTATGTATTCAATTTAAATAAAACCAGACAAGGAAAGGGATTTACATATTATCACAAAAATGATTTCAACTAAAAATATAAATGATATATCAAAACCAACTAAATGCTAATTTTATATAAAACAATGATATAAAATAGTTGTCATGAATAAAAGAGTTTTATAATTAAAAACATGTATAGTAAAGTCAAAACAAAACAATATGCTCATAATATATTAGTTATTTTATTTTATAAGAATAAGTCCCTCGCACTACTCAATCATCATCATGGCTCATGATATATGCTAAAACATTACTAGGATCAGGATAATGGGAATAATCATTAAACACCCAATTGAATGACCCATCATGGAAATTCATGCCAAGAATGGTTTAGTCAGTTTTTTCATCGTCAGTCAATTTCTAGGGTGTCAGAGTCATTATGTTCTGGTCTTAAAATCTCACCAATTACCATACACACATGTGATTCAAATAATCAATAAATTATTCATGGGAAAATAAATCATTTCAAATATCTTCACCATTCATAGTTAAATTTCACAATTTTAGTTAAAACATTTCATTTAATTTCGAAAATAAATAATATGTTTTCATTGAATTCTTTCTCGTTAAAATCAAATTTAAATATCATACATTTTCACAAGAATCAACATAAAATAATTTCATCAAATACACATTCAATTAAAGCCTTCATTTTCTCAAAATCCATCAACAATTCTAATTCCATTCAAATTGGGTGTTTTCACAAATATATTCCCTTTTTAATTAAAAAACAAATCATCTTAAATCTGGTTTTTAAAATCAAATTAAAAACTCATTTCAAATCAATTAAAAAAAATTGGGTTTTAATTAGAGTTATAGCATTTCAAAACTACCTACCATTAATTAAAAGATCATATGATCAACACCAAATATTGAAATTGACAATGAGAATTACAGATGGGGAAGATCTATAATGAATCATTAAGAGAACAATCCACCAAAAAAATATAGATCTGTCAATACTGTGACGATCCACCACCCGCAAATAAGGATGGATGATGAGAATAGTTCATTCCAAATCAAAGAGATATCAGCTATAAAAGAGGAATGAAACTCTTACATTGGGACTTCGATCCAAGAATAAATAGATGATGGTGGAGGAAATACATACCTTAAGAGTATTCAAAAGGAAAAAAGACAACTAGAATTGAGTGGATTAAATCTAGAATTTTAAAATGTTTTTGATACATTTTAATCTAAAAAAACATAGACCATGTCATAGCCTCCCATTAGCACAACACAGTTCTTCTAAAAATAGTCATACCGTGGTACATCCACAACAAACCACGCCACAACAACCCCTAACCAACTATCCTTTAGATAACATCACATAGACTAAACACAATTATTCTTCACCTAGGGTGAGCCCATGGTATAGGCTGTAAACCATGTCACAACTACCATAAAAATGGAAGAGGAAACCTTAGATCTGCACACTGTATCCATGTTTCCACGGCATAGCTATGCCAAAATTTGAAGCAGCTTTGATAAAAAATCTCTAGGGATCCATGGTGTATCCAACCACCTATGTTGAAAACCTTCCTAATATCAAACTCACATATGTCATATCATGATGGTCAATGGTGTAGTCCATCATACACCACCCCATTGGCCAAACACCATGCTACATCCTACTATATTTTTTTCGAAAACACAAAACACTATAGAATGATCTAAAAAATATAGAGACACAAGATTCTTGTACATGGATATTTTATATTTATTAATGAATATTAAATAAATTTTAAAAAACATAGATGTGAACTATAATAGTATAGTGCCTTTGGAAACTAGGAAACAATATAAGTGGTCCACAAATAAGCTACAACATCTCCCGCTACATTCTTCATACCATAGCACCCTTAATAGGAATATCTTATGTTATACACAACTTTACAACCAGGGTAATGGAAACATAAAATTTTTGAGCTGAGATTCTTAGAAAGGGAAAAAAAGGGAAACATATAATCCTAACTCGATCATATATGTATGAGAACATGATCATTGTATTTTTAAACTATACCCTGCATACCATAGATCAAAATATTTATTCATGGAATAAATATTGGCAGTTTATAAGACATAAATCATAGTATAATCAAATAAAATTAAGCATGATTTAATTAAATTGGTATAAGACATGGAATTTTTGACATACATATAAGAATATAAAATAATTTCCATGTTATTCAAGACTCACATCCAAGACCATCATTGCAGAGAAATCCCTTTTTGTAACCAGGTTTACTCCCCATCTAGCCTTATATTACTAGACTGGGTGCACTTCTAGTTCAAGATCTAACATAAAAAACTTAGTTCGCTCCACATTCCTGTACTATCTATCTCATGAGATATAAATATATACCAAATTCATTGGATATATATAAGTCTCACTTTTAACATAATAATATCATACAATTGTGAACCACAAGATCTTAAATATTTATCATATCATAACCTATGAAATGAAATGGGTATCATAAAATTTTATCATATCTTAACATTTGGAAAAGATATAGGTTTCATAATCATTTAATTGTAGAAACACACTTGAAAAGAAGATGGTTTCAAAAGTTTTTTATCATTGTATAACCTGTGGAAGAGAAACAAGTTTCATAAACACTATGCCATCAAAATATAAAATATTCATAGAAAGAATATGAATGGTATTCAGGAATCAAATCCACAATAAAGAATAGGTAACACCAATATATATCATATTAAATAGAAAATAATTTTGAAATATTCATTAAAACATTTCTTGAGAAAAATATCATATCCTCTTAGAAAAAAATATATTTAAAACATAAAATATTTTGATTACCTTTTTCATTAAAAATAATGTAAAGAACGTATATAGGAATATTTGAAGAAATTATTGATCTTTAAATTGAATTATTTCTCTAATTATGTACACTATAAAATTATGGTTCTTCTCACATTTTGGGTAAAATCAATGTTGTCATTGTTTTCCAAAATGACATTATGATTTATTTCATAACATTTTTTTAAAAAGAAAAACATGGTTAAAATTTATTTTAAAAATAATAGAAGAGTAATAAAACATTTTAAAATTATTGTTCTTTGAAAATGAGTTTTAATATAATTTAAAAAAAATAAAAAATCTATTTAAAACATGGTTTTGGATGAAAATCAATTTCTGAACAAAGACAGAAAAAATGCGGGATTATCGTAAAAACATTTTATTAATTTTCTTGATTATCCCAGAGTGGAAAAGTTTTAAAATTACTTAATGATATCATGAAAACACAGAGGATAATAAGATTACTGATAATTATTTATATATCATGATATTTCAACATTGGAGGCTTAATAATAAACAATCATGATAAATGATGTCATTGTAACATAACATCTTTACCACTTTGATAACATTAAATCATAATCCTCAGGTATAAATAACATAAAATTAAACTTAAAATATGACAAGTTTGAATAAATTTATGTTATTAAATGTCAAAGGAGTTTTATATACATCTGATGAATTAATATAGGGTCATAACATAATGCACGTCCCAAAGAAATAAAATTTAATAAAAAATGTCATATACCAATTTGATAACTTTTTGACAATAAACCCAATGAATGATAGATCCTAAAATGCATATTTAAATACAAATAATTATAAATTGGATAATAAAAATATACATTAATGGAAACTATACACATGACATAAGAGAAACAAGAGGTTAATATGGATTGTGTCGCACAAAAGAAAAAATTGAGATTGAAATCCATTACCCGAAGTCTTGACATTTGAAATACATGTTCCAACCTACTATATAATAAATATTATTTTATCACACATATATTACATAACAATATTCCTATATATCATACCATGTGTTATTCTATTATTGTAACATCTTGATTTTTTAAAATGAAAGGCCATGTTTGATAGCGTAGAAGATACACAACATCGAGCTTAAACATTCAATTAAATATTGTTATTATGTAACCATTATAACCTAGACATTATAATGCTGCATATAAATATTATTAACTAAATTATAATAATTTTGTTTGAAAAATTTATATATAATTAATTATTTGGTGACCAATTAGTTATAAATGAAAATAAAATCTTTTTCAGAAAAACTATTTAAATGCACAAATGTATGTTTTATACAAAAAATTTAAAGTCACTCGTGATGAAATATATAAATGAAATATATATATATATATATATTAAATATAATGTTTCACATTTATCCTATGTGTTTTCTGGACATGATATAAAAATAAATCTTATTTCATGCATAAAAAGTTGTATTTTTTAAAAGGTGATTTTGCCTATTTTTGTTGAAGAACATATTTTTAAGAAATATTTTTACACTTATATTAAATTTATTTGAAAAAATAAACTCCATTTTTTAAATTTTTATTCTAAAACTATCATATAGTGTTTTTTTATTCTAAAAAGTTTCATTTTTTGATGAATAGAGAAACATACTATTTTTAAATTCCAAATTGATTTTTCATTTAAATAATTTATAATTTTAAACTATATATTAATTTTTTTAGAGAAAATTTTGGTCATTTATACATCTAGTAATACAACTTAGGTAATTAAAATATTTTTCATATTGAATATGTAAATAAATTTTTTTTGAACTTTTGAATATTTTTACTTTAAAACCCCAATTTCTTTCCCTGTCTATTGGATTAATTTTAATTTGTTTCAAATTTAGTGTTTTGAATTATAAAGAATGGATTTAATATTTTTAATAATAAGTTCCAAATATATTAATTATTTCCCTTTTATTTATAGAAAATATTAATAGTAAGTTTAATAATATTATTGCCACGATTCAGGGTCAATAGGGTAACTAAAAATATAAATAATATTAAAAATATTGCCCAGTTAACATAACCCTTCTTCCATTTTTATCATATGAGTCATTTTTGACTAAAAATATACATGTTTTTATTTTATAACCTTTTGGATCCCCTTTTATGACTTAATATTCTTATGAAATTTTATTTTATGAAAAGTCAAACTTGTAACAATATTGCTTTCAATAATTATAGAATTTTTAACATGGGGTCATATAGAAGATATATTCATCCATAAAAATGATTTTTAAAAATAAAATAATTATATTTATCATGCTAATTATTAATAATTTAAGAGAAAAAATAATTACCTTGAAGGCATTTACAACGATGATGCAATAATTAGTAAATTAATGGGAATTTCCAATAATTGTTATTAAAAAAATTAAAAAAATTATTATTTGATATAATTAATAACATTATAGAATTTTCTATGTTACATTGATTTGTTATTAATGTAATAAAATTTGTTTTTTTATTATAATAGTAATATTTATGTTTTTAAAAGTCAAATTAATGAATAATGTCCAAATTGACATTAATGAAATTTTAAAATAAATAATATTTCATTAAATGATATAAATTTCCTAAAAATAAGAAATTTGTAAAAAATATTTGTATATGGTTTAAAGTTTCATACCTGACTCATTTATCGGTCGTTTTTCATTTTATTGTAACTATATTAACCCTAAGAGACTAAAAGACATGTTGTCACAATAATAGTTAAAGATGATAAATAAGGGTTAAAATCAAAAGATAAGGGTATAAATTTAGTAAAAACATATCCAGTTTTTATTTTATGAGAGTATATCTACTCAAAATCATATGTTCCTAGAAATTATACATTTTTAAAAAATTTGTATTTGAAAATTAATTTATATTTTGAGACGTTCCAAGAGTGCCCATATCCTTTCTTATAAAAGGGAACCTCTTCATATCCCTTCTTCACAACTCACAAACCACATTGGTTTGGTAAATAACTTACCAAATAGCCACCACAAATCGATACTATCATCCTAGAATCTATGTATTATGATGAAATCAAGACATTAAATTTTTTAGTGCTATCCTAAAAAATAAACACGAATAAGAGGAAATGTTTTTCTAAAGGAAATTTCATTTTATTTCCTTCTAAAACTCCTTTAATAATTATTATATCATGATTATATGAAACAATTACTATATTTAATATAATTATATATTTTTTATGTTAATTTTACAATTTATAACTTTACAAACATCCATCAAATGGGATAGACAATCATCATTCATGTGTACAGCAGACTATCACCTCGCAGACCAATGTCATTCATTCATCCATTACCACATTTAATGGTTTGGAATAATTATGGATTTACTATTTATATATGATTTAATTATATTTAATAAGTATTTATTATTTTTGGAATTATTATATCACACACACCTTTATGATTTCCATTTTGTGGGAATACGATAACATCATTTATGCATGTGTGGACTACCAGCTCCTAAAATTGATGTGATTCTTTCCTGATTTACATTGAATTTCTTAAATATAAATTTAAAAAAATGTTATATATTTGAAAAAAATTGATTATATAATGATTATATACATATATGTCATTTATTTTAATTTCTATCAATACGACAGGAAAATAGAAACATCATTCATCTGTGTGTATGACCTACTACCTCCCTGAACGGTGTATTTCATTTTCTATCACAAAATACTATGGATTAATATATATATATGATATTTATATCATGTTTTACATTTTCGATATGATTAAATTATGATATAGGAAATAAGAATAATAAAATAATAAGACAAAACATACTCAAAAAAAGTAGATAGTACTTGAAATAATGAGAATAATGAGATATTAATGATGAATGAGTACTAGGATTTTATAAAAGAAAAATATATGAAATTATAAAAATTAATAATTTCCTGTTATAAGTTATTAATATTCTTAAAATCATTTTACAGTTTTTAAAGAACATTCTACTGAATAAAGTGTAATGGAATGGATTATGTCCCAATTTATATTAATACAGTTAGACTTATTTTTTATTAATAACTAATTTACTTCTATGTAGTGTATATAATATAACTTTTATATTTAATGTCATTATTTATTCATTACCCATGGTATTTCAAGTTTCAATTTGAATTATTTCATCTAAGGGGATATTACATTAAAATTACCTTGTGGTAAATGTTATCTTACAATATCACTTTATTTTGTGATTATTATCATTCCCTTGAAACAATCAAATTATTGTAATAATTTTACATTTAAATTTTCGTTTCTATTAGATATACATATTCTTGTATGATGGATATGATTACATCCTATATCATTTCACATTTTTACATATGGTGTTTACATTGAAATTTATTTAATTAATTTTGGAAATATTGATAAATTTGTATCTTATATTAAATATGGATCTTTAATGATAAAGAACATTGTTTATTTATTAAATTTATTATTAAATATAGGATGATTTATTTTTACTAGAATGCATCGATGGTGCCTGATTATATATATCCCCTTGTTGCATCGGTATTCTCATGGGATGAGTTAGTTAAGCTGGTATTAAATAGGTTTTTATCTATATAGTAAACCGTCTTGTGAAAGGTCATGATGATAGTGGTTCATGTCCAGATATATGATTTCCAATATTTAATAATTTCATGTATTCATAATTCAGTAATTATTATTGATAGTATTTTCTATATAAAAATATGTGGATGTATTTCACTATCAGTTTATTGATTAAATGAATTATGTGCTCAATTAATTACCTTGGATTTTTAATTGTGCTCATATTTTCATTATTTCTTTCGTTGTACTTAACCCTTTATAAGCATTTTATCTCACTGTTATTTTCTTTTTCCTTTCTAAAGGTTATAATGAAATGATCATTGAATTAGTTTTCATAGATGCAATTTTCTAGATTTTGTTATGTATTATGTTTTATTTTCATTTACCTATGTAAAATTGGTTTCATTTATGTAATATTGTTTACAAAACATTTAAAATGATCAGTCATTCAGGATTTGATTTCATTTGGTCTTGGAATTTTAATAAATCCATGGACTCTGGGCTTCTGGTGTCAAGGTCATTGCAGATGGTATCAGAGGAAGTTTTGTAGAAATTCTGGGAACTATATTTAAGAAAATATAGAATATGGAACATAACCCTAATGTATAATTTAACGATAATCATAGAAGAACATCCAAAAGATACCACTTTTATTATTATGAGATTCAATATGATTAAAATTTTCAGTTTATGTTAATTATTTCACAAGTTTTATTATTATACATTATGTTTCACAATGATATAATCTAATAAATAATATACCACTGTTTATAAATGGATCCTAGAAATAAGAGTGGAATCAATACTAATAGTAAAGGTATATATTTAACTTCAAAGGAAACAAATACAATGAGTGTTGTAGGAGAAAAAATTATGGATATATTTTGATAGCTTAATAAAGTTATGAAAAATATCCTTTTTCATATGAAGAGACCTATTCCACATGGACACTCTCTCATATTGAATCACCTTATACAATATAATCTGTCATCCTTTAGTGGGAATACTAATTCAATTTTATCTAAGCAATGGATTATGTCTATGGAGAATATATTTTCATTGTGGGGATTCTGTGAATAGGAAAAGATCACAGTTCCACTATATTTACTCAAAGACGATGATGACAAATTTTGGTCACTTATCTATAAATCTAGGGATGAATAAGAAATATAACTCATGAAATGAAATTCTTATAAGAATAAATTCTTTGAAAAAAATTATCATGAGGAGTAAATTTTAATGAAGAGAATGTTTCTTAAAAAATGAAAAATTGAGATGAAAGTGTTGCAGAGTATGAAGATATATTTTTAAGATTATATTTTCATGCTACACGTTACATACAAAATATAGAGTGTAATATTTTCTTTTAATTTTAAGGAATCAAGACAAGTATTTGAAGGGAATTGGTGTCACATAATTTTTCTTCATATGATGAAATAGTTTTATATGCTATCCAGATAATGGAAAAATTATCAGTCTTGTAGATTTAAAGGGAATAATGGTAATAATAATATGGGAGGTAAAAAGATAGATATAGGTTTGAAGGGAAATAATGATTTTCCTACATGTGATAATTGAAAAATATTCCCCCTAGAAAGATCTTTATGGGAATAAAATTTTATTATAAGCTTGAATATTAGGGTCACTAGGAAAAAGAATGTGATGTGATGGATAAGAAAATATTATTTGGTGTTACACTAGTAAGGAAATTGGTAACTATGCAAATGAATTCTCCAAGTGTCGAATGAATATACATTATAAGAATCCAATAGATGAAGTTCAATATTATTATATTGATATTGATGAAGTGGAATGATTAATTTTCACCTATAATTGGATCCTTGAATAAAATTTTTATGATTATTTAATCATTGATATCCCATTTATCGGTATTGTAGAAGTTATAAGGATGATATTGTAGTAATTTTTCATCATAGATTTAAAAGTGCGTGTTGATTGGTACAAATGGCCAAGAAAATTGATTCATGGACAAGTTGAACATATTGGAAAATAATGATTGGGTGAAAAGAAATCATTAATATATTCTAGATGTTGAAATAATGACTTTTCGATAAAGAGATGATCGATATGGATAATTTAAATTGGATATTACACACTACCTTGGAACTGATTAACGATTTGTTGATAATGTGGTTTATTATATCATTGATATAGTTTATAATATTTTTGGATATAAGTAATATGTAAAATAATATATTTTCTATTTATGGAATAATAAATAATTATTTTTCAATAATGTTTTATGGTAATTCAAGTTATCATCATGTTTCAAGAAAGTACATGATTAAGGTGTTCACATGTTCAGTATCTGATAATTAAAGAGATACTTCATATTGATTGAATACTAATGATATGTTAATTTTTGAAATTAAGTTACCTTACTTATAAATTTCTATATCATAATATTTTGGAAAATTTATATATTTATATAATGGATTATGTTTATCTTTATATGAGGTTTTAGAGGTTAATGTATTACTTCATCATATGATGAAACATGTGTTAAGAAATAATGTATAAATATTTCAAGGAATAAAAAAATTATTATGTTTTTTCTATGAAATAAAAATGTGTATTTAATTATATTACCATAGAGTCAATAAATTCCTCAACTATAGGAAAATTATTTTTAAAAAACATTATTAATTTAATTTTCTTATGAGAAATAAATGGCCATTTTAACCCATCAAAGATTTACAGTTTTTTTATTGTCAAACTTATCATAACCATGCTCTCTATCACTCTCTATTAATAAATGGGAGTTATTTTTATCTTCCATGTCCATATTTTTCTACATGTAAACCTATTATGTGATATCTTACATGACCATCATACTTTCTTTTCTATCCAAATAAGTAAAAGTCTTATTAATTTTTTTTCTGATGTGGTATTTCAATAAAGGTAATTTGAAAGATCAAACCATTGTTTCTATGCCCATTTTCAAAATTACATGAGAGGAATTTCAAAAAATGGGGAGAATGTAACATCGTAATTTTATATAATTAAAAATTATTTTCGATATCATACAAGATGCACAACAACGAGCTTAAATGAACAATTAAATATGGTTATTATGTTACAGTTATAACCAAGCCATTAGAAAAGAGGGTATGAACATGATTAATCAAATTATGAAAATTTGGTTTAAACTTTTATATATTATGGTTTCTTGGTTGAAAAATTTATTATCAATAAAAATAAAACCGTTTTAGAAATTAAAATAAAATATTTTTCTAAAAAACTATTTAAATGTGCAAAAGTGTGTTTTATACCAATAAAATAGAAAAATCACCCTTGTTTGGTTATATCAATGATATATATATATATATTCAATCTCATGTTTCAAATTAATCCCATTTTTTCTAGAAATGATAGAAAAATAAATCCAAATTTATGCATTAAAAAGCTCTATTTTTCTAAATGTAGTTTTTCTGTTTTTTAAAGGCACACTTGTTTTAAATATAAATTTTGAAAATTTTAAAAACCAATCAAAAAAATAGAAATCTTTTTTTAAAATTTTATTTTAAAAATTATATAAGGTTAAATATTTTTATTTCTCTAATAAGTTTCATTCACTGGTGAATAGTGAAAAAAATATATTTTAATTGAAAACTGAATTTTCATCTAAATAAGTTATAACAATAAATTATATTTTAAGTAAGTTATTGAATAAAAATAGATAAATTATAAATCTATTAATATAATTTTGGTCATTGGAATATTTTTATTATAATATTTTCATATAAAAAATTTTCAAGATCTTGAAAATATTTACATTAAAAATCTTCTTTCTCACCCCATCTAAGGGATTAATTTTAAATTAAAATTATTCACTTATTTTTTTTAATTTTGAAAAAATAGTTTCAATATTTGGAATCATAAGGTACAAATTTAGTATATATTACCCTTTTATTTCTAGATAATATGAATAGTAAACCTGGTGAATTTTTTATCATGGTTTAGGGTAAATAAGGTATTTAAGGATACAAATAATATTAGAAATATTATCATATTATCTTCACACATGTAAAATTTTTATTTTATGAGTAAATTTATTTCAAGACCATCCATGGGTCGAAATTAGGACATCTTGGAGCCAATTGAATGACTTTATACCCCTTATAGTATTTTATTTTTATAAAATTAAAACATTCCATAATAATGTTTTTAATAAGTATATCATTTTTAATATGTGGTCATTAAAAATATATATTCAACCATTAATATTATTTGTAAATATAAAATAATTATTTTGAAAATGAAAATTTATATTTAGTTTTTAGGGAGGAAATAATTACCTTGGAGGCTTCTACTGCGATGATGTTGTAATTGTTAAATTAATAGAAATACCAAAAAATGTTATTAAAAATATTTAAATAAATATAATTTGAGATAATTAATTTCATTTAAAAAAATTTAAATTATCTTGAAATTTTAGTAATTAAATAAAATAGTTGGTTTGAATTATAATAGTAATATGGATATTTTTAGTAGTTAATGTAATAAATAATGTCAAAATTGTCATTAATGAAATTTAAAAATATATACTATTTGTAAATGGTATAAAATCCCTGAAAATATTAAATTAACCCAAATTATTAAGATAATTTTTTAAGAGTCATCCATGACACATTTATGGTTTGGTGTGCATTTTTTAATAACTACAGTAACCCTTTAAGAGTAAAAATCAATGTTATCACGGTAAAAGTTATTATGGTTTAATAAGTGTTAAACACAAAAAATAAGGGTATAAATTTAGTAAAATATATCTAATTTTTATGGAATCATATTATTTCAAAAAAAATCACCTTATTTTTAAAATTAAAAATATTGGAGCCATTTTAAATTGAAAATTAATTTATATTTTTATAAGATCAAAGAGTTCCCCTCTTCTCTCTTATAAAATGGCACCTATTCTTGTCCATTATTTTCACATTTCAAAATAAATCGGTTTGGATAATACTAGAACTAATAGATCCCCCAATTTCGTATCCTCATCCTAGAATATTTATACTGGGATGAAATAAAACATTTTAAGGTTTTAGTGCTAACCTGAGGAAGAATCCTGATGATGAGGTGATATTTTTTTTAAAGTGTTTTTATTTTATTTCCTTCTCTACATATTTCAATTCTACATTTAAAATTCTTACAGAATAACAATTATATTTAATATACTGATATTTTTTCATGTTAAAGTTATGGTCTATAACTTCACACACTTCCATCCAATTAGATATGTAATCATATTTGTGTGTACAGTGGACTACCACCTCGCGAAATAATCATGTTCATTCTTAAATTACTACAATTAATGGTTGTGAATAATGAGTGATTTTTAGTTTATATATGATATTTTTGGTATTTATGATATCTTTATTCTCATATAATTTTTATATAACACATATCCTCATGCTTTCTATTTTTATGGAATACGATAAAATCGTTTGTGGACATGTACCGCCTCCTCAAAGTGATGTGACTCATTCATCCTTTACATGTAATGTATTAAGGATGGGTTTAATAAAAAAGTTGATATAAATAAAAAAATGATACTGTTAGGGTAACATACACATATTCCATTTATTTTTCTATCTTTCAATCCTATAAGAAAATGGAAAAAGTTTCTATAAGTATGTATGACCTACCATCTACATAAACAGTGTATTTCATTTCTTATAACTAAGTTTTATTGATTACTATAAATATATATATATAAAATATACGTGATATTCATATAATTTTTTAAATTTTTTACATTATTAAATAATTATTTAATAATGAGTAATAAGAATTTTCAATTCAAAGCATACTCAATGAAACAAACCAAATAGTTATTACTCAAAATAATGAAAATAATGAGAGATTATTAACAAACGTGTGATAAGATGTTATAAAATTATCATATATGATATTATAAATATTTAAAAAAATTATAATTTTATAACATTCTGAATGAAATTATAGAGACATTTAAAGCATGTTCGACTAAAGGAAGTGTAAGGTAAAGGATTTTGTCTCAATTTACATTTTATTGAGATTTATTTGTTATTATGAACCATTTTCCTATTATGTGGTGTATATACTCTCCATTTGACATGTAATGTTTATATTTATTAATTACTTGTTATATTATATGTTTTAATTTGAATTATATCATCCAGGGGGATTTGAATTGGAAATTACCAAGTAATAAAAGTTATGGTGCAATATATCTGTCTTTTTTTATTATGAACATTCTCTTTAAATAATTTCTTTATTGTAATGAATTTTCATTGGAAATTACATTTCACTTAAATATGTCTATTTTATATGATGGGTATGATTATATCCTAAATTGTATAAAAATTTTACATATGGTGTTTTTATTGAAAGTTATATGATTAATTTTAGAAATATTCGTAAATCTATATATTTTATTAAATATGGATATTTGATGATAAGGTTAATTTTTTATTGATTAAATATATTATTTGATATAAGAGTAATGATTTTTAATTGAATAAATGGGTATTTAATTGTTATAGATAACTAATCTATGTGTCTGTTGTCTCATAGGACGAATCAGTTATGCTATAATTAAACAGTTTCTTACATGTTGATTATATTGTCTTATGAAAGGTCTTGACAGTAGTGGTTCATATGACATATACATATTGTTAAATAATTAATAATTTATTTCATATAGAATTAATTTATTATTATCCAAATGAATTTTTCTATGAATGAATGTCTAGATACATTTAATTCTATGTTTATTGATTAAATGAATTATGTGCTCAATTAATTGTCTTTCCATATTAATTATTCTCACTGATTCATTATTTTTCAAACTCTACATTACCATTATTTAGAATTTAATATCATCCTTATTTTTTTACTTTACCTAGGTTATGGAGAATTGATATTTTATTGAGTTATTAGGGTTGCAGTTTATTATTTTTTGTTATGTATTATGTTTTGTTTGGTTTTCTAAATTGAAAATTGGTTTAATGTATGTAATTTGGTTTCCATAATACCTAAACTAATAGGTCATTATAGATTTTGTCACATGTAATCATGAAAATGTAATAAAGTTACCAGATATAGACTTATGTGGTCTGGATCATTAAAATTATGACCTTTTATTACCTATTTAAAAAGTATTACATGTTAATGTTTTGTTTTAGGTAATAACCTCTTTGTCTTTCGTATAAGTTATGATCTGCTATATTTTTTGTCCTATCACATTGATCAGGGTTACATAATATCAATAATTATAAACATGATATAAATATCATATATATTCAGTATATATTTATTTTTATTAACCCATAAAACATAGTGATGGAAAATGAAATACACCGTTTATAGAGTTAGAAGGTTGTACGTACGTATGAATGTTGTTTTTCATTTTCTTATTAGGTTGAAAGAATAAAAATTAAATGACATATTTTATCAATAAAAAATCAAAAATATGTTATATATATCATAGATTTTTATTAAACACATTCATAATATATTCTATGTATAGTGTGAATGAATCACATCACTACACGGGATGGTAGTATGTTGTACACATGAGTGACATTATCGTATTCTCATAAAATGGATTGCATGAAGTTATATGGGAAATTGAAATTAAATAATCATAATAAAATCATAAATATAATAAACATAACATATAATATCTAAATTTATCATTATTCCCAACAATGAAAGGTGGGAATGGAAAAACAAACGACGTTTGTTCGCAAGGCGGTAGTCTGTCGTGCACACGGATAAAGATTTTATTACCCATTTGATGGATGTCTGTGCAGTTGTGGGTCACACCCAAAACATAAAAAAAATATTTATATGAAATATAATGAGGTTATTATATAATAATTTTATACTAAAAATTGAATGGGTGTAGGAATAAATAAAATGAAAATACTAGTTGATTAATGTAACCTATTATTCAGGTATCCTCTTAGGTTTGCTCTAAAACCATTCTTGGTTAGATTTATTGATACAATAAGGCTTATAGGATGAATGAAGGGATTTTTGGAAGTTATTTTCTGATGTATTGGTCTATAATAATGGATTTAGAGTAGGGAATAAGTTGAGATATTGAGTTCCCTTTTGTAGTTGAGGAGGAGTATCATTCTTGTAAATACGAAAAAGTGTTCACCATTGGGAGGAAAATCATACCTCAATTAGATCCAAAACTGACAATTAATAGTTTAAGGTATTATGTGTTCTATAAAAACCTCTAACAAAAATTTAAACACATTTTTTAATTAATTAATTCTATAACATCCATGTTTCTCAATTGTTTACTATTTTGGTTTTTCACTATGGTAACTAGATATCTGTCCTTGGTAATTTATCCTTTAAAACTAAATTAGTGTGAACCTTGTTATATAACTTCTAACCACTAATTATAAATATTAAATCTCAGTTATAAAATATAAATCATATGCATTTTAGAAATTATTTTTAACACAAGTGCAAGTAACGTTCTAAAACATCGCTTTAACATTAACCGTGATAACTGTGTTATTACTATTTAACAGTCAAAATATTCATTATAAAATAACAATGTTTCCATTAATTAATAATATTGGATATTTATTAACATCTAAAAATAAATTGTAATAATATATAATGTTTATTAATTTTAAATCATTTAATAAAATATCATTTATTATAAAATAACATTAATCCCAATTTTGACATTATTCATTAAATTTGAAATCAAAAAATATCAAGACAATGATGGAATTAGAATATATTAGTCTCAATTCGGTATAATATGATATATTCACGTAAAAATTATTGTAACATAATAATTTATTCAATATATTTGCTTTTATATAATTTTAGCATGAGTTATTATATTTAATTGTAGACTAATTATTTATTGTGTTAGCGTTTATTAAGCATTTATTATAATTATTTAATTTCAAAAGAATAAAAAATAATTATCATGATAAAAATTCAATTCTATATTAAAATTATATTTATAACCAAACATGTGAGGTTTTACCACAATGTCATGGATTTATTGGTATTAAAATTATAATTTTTTTTTTGTATTTATCTATATATAATTTATTATAAGGTTCATATTAAATGTAAAGTGGCAAGTGATTTCCATTTTTATGATAAATTGATTTAAAAGTTCTAAATAAATTCATAAAATAAAATTAAGATAATATTTTAGTTCATTTTAACTTTTATCAATCGAGTTTAACCCTTGAGGTAAACACATTTTTACCTTATCTGCGGTAATTAGTTTTTTCTTCATTCACTATTCAATTTGGTAATTTTTTTTTTAAATTTATTAAAAATAAAAAAAATTAATGATTCTAAATATGGAATCTAATTTTCATAATTCCATAAACATAAGTGGATGAAATTAACTTCAAATTAATCTCACATACATGATGAGAAGGTGGGTTTTTTAAAATATAAAAAGATCAAATGTTTGAAATGTTTTGATATCCCAATTCATTTTGAAATTTATTATATTGGATAAAATTGAATTTCTAGATATAAAATTTATCTAATTTTACTTTAAAACAATTTCAAAAAATATTTTAACATTAGAAATAAATTAAATTAAAAGGCAGCTTTTAATTAAAAATCATTACTTTTCATTATTCATCAAAAAAAGAAATATCTTAGAAAAATTTAAAATGTTGACCATATAAAAATTTTGAAATTAATATTTCAAAAATATCAATTTTATCAAATTAGTTTTCTAAATTTGGAAAAATTTGGTGTTAAAATAATTATGACATAAGAATATGAAAAAAATACTTTTTAGAAAAATACATTTTTTAAGCATAAAATTGGATTTATTATTTTCTCTTATCCTGAAAACATATAATATAAATGTTAAATTTTTTATAGAATATATAATAGAAAAACATTTATTAAAAATTTAACCAAATTTATTTAATTAATTTATTTACAAAACACACTTTTACATTTAAAAATGTTTTTTTAGAAAAAAAATATTTCCTTTTATTTTCAAAAGGGTTTTTTTTTCATTAATAATTTATTCGTTATCAAATAATTATATAAATATGTATAAACTATATTTTCGTAATATTTTTATTTCTGTTCATACCGAACATTCTAATTTCTAGTTGATAACTATCATCTTAAATGATGATATTTAAATACTATGTCAATTTGGATTACACTCGGTGATGCGTGTAATGCAAGGTAAACTCCAAATTATATATAACACAATAAAAACATAGTATTTAATGTAAAAATATAAAATTATTTGTTCATATAACTAAAAAAATCAATGTTATTAAATATATTTGATAAAAAATCACAAAATTTCAAGTTATTACATTATACCCCAACTTAAAATAAATTTCTAACTAGAAATTTTCCTCATTCATTAGAGGTGTAATATTTCAAAATTTATTCATATAAATTCACATAGTATAAATTAATAAGAAAAATTACCTTAAATGGTGAAATTTATAAACATAATGGTTCCCCAAATTAAATCATTACAGGTTTTCCACATACGTGAACATAGGTGTGTTGTGAATATTTTTACATATAAGAATAACGTAAATAATTATAGATAGTTAAATGTTTATTGATCAAAATAAAGTGGGTGAACCAAAAAATGTTAGTGACTATAAAAACATAACCCAAATATTCATGAAAACCTCACTAGGATCATAAAAAATGATGATATCATGACAGAATTTTGTTTCAGAATCATTTTCCAAAAGTTCAATAATTTTCTAAAGAGTATATACTTACTTCATTAAATTATAATTCATATGAACAATATGTACCTTTGGTTGTGTGTTGATCAATTTTCACATTATCTCTTACTCCAAGAAATGAAGGTGAATTTTTTATGTCTAAAGCACCAACTGGTTATAAGATCCATAAATAGGATGATAAGTTATATCATTTATACCATGACATCATCACAACAAAATGGTTTGTACAGGTTTTATAATATGGATAAACCATAATATGGTGGAGTAATATGTTAATATCTAAAACTTCATCCTCTGTTTAACACAAACATTTCTTTAAATGGTTAACCTTGTAACCCTTATAATATTCAAAATTTATAAATAAGGTTACTAAATTTCTCAAAATCAACAAAACACTAATCCCCAATATATCATAATGTACATCTTGATTTTCACATAAAAAACAAGTGGATACCTTCATCATGTATTCTCTTGAAAAATCATATTGACCAGGACTAACAAAAAACATTATTGAAATCATATATTCTTCCTCATTCCTAACATAAAACATAGATTATTATATATATTCCATAAATACAAATATTATTTTAACTCCCACCATGATATCATAAACCACATTTTCATCAAATCATTAATATGTTCAAAAGTAATTAGTACTATCAAAATTACCTTATTCTTATCCAACACAACTCTATCCAAACTAAACACCATTTTCTCAAAATGATGAACTTATTAATACTTACGTTACCTTAATCATGTGTTTTCTATAAATATATCCTTTCCATAAAATAATTTTTCTTTGTCATCAACATTATTAAACATATTATTTATAATTATAAGTAAAATATATAGTGAAAAATCCTCATAAATTTCATAATTCTTGAATCCTAATATAAAAATACTTCTATTATACAACTCCCTTCTCAAAAAAATAGGCATATTTCATCATATTATTCATTAGTGTGTATTTCCTTACATAATTCATCCGCAGTCTCTTCATCGTCAATACAAAAAACATTACTCATAAAACCTTTCTGATTCACTTCACACCATTTCCCTTTAGGACATCAATTTTCAAAATTCCCTTTCTTTCCAAATTTAGAATATTCCATAGTTGATGATACCATAGGAATACCATTATTTTCATCCATTATGTTTACCAAACTTTTCATTTATTTCTTTTAAATTTCATAATTTCTTTACTTAATTTCCACAGACAAATCATCTTCTCATCCATCCCATACATTTCCATGAGTGATTATTCCCACATTATCAACATATAGAAAAATGAATCTTTTTTATTACATGGTCTCCATTACCCAAACTCTCATTGAACTCCATCCTTGTAATCTTTGGTTAGTCCAAGATTTTTCTATGATCCAAATTCTTAATTTCATTCCATGAAAACAAATTAAGAATAATCACAATATATTTTACTCTAGTCGTCATTCAATTTGGATTATCCTAGGTAATTAGTTCATCACACTCAATTTTAACCCAGTTCATTCTGGTTCCCATCATTGAATAAAACCAACAAGCATATTTGATAAATAGTGATCATAATGGAAACCCCATTATTCATGAAAATCTATTATATGATTTATCAATTATGACACATACATCTCTAAAATAAGACACCCTAGGTTTATCCTAGGTCAATAATAGTAATCATCTACTCAAATCCTTTCTGATAGTTCATAAAGAGTTTGAGAATATCTATGTAAAATCCCTTAAGTGTGTCAAACTAGGATTACTATAAGGCTATCTATCATGGCCCAATTCTCGATTGAGTCTATCTCAATATAGTTTATTCATGTTTGTTACCCATGGGTACATTGGTGTTGGATCCACATCCATTTATTATATCTAGACAATGATTAAATTCATTAAAATCCACTCGTTCTATCCTTTACCAAAATTCTATAATATTTTACTATACTTTAACTCATCCTTAGAATTATCCTAAGAGACATCCCGAGACATGTCCTTATAAATATCCCTAGGGATATCAAAAAAAAAATCTCATCCTAGTTTCTAAAGGATAATAAAACAATTGCTCTGATTCCAACTATAGAGACCCAAGCTTTTCTTACAAGAATTTTTTAATTTTTTTTGAATATGAAATATATTAAAAAGTAAAATCTTGTGAACCATAATTATTTGTGACTTTGGAAACATAGAAACATAAACACAAATCCATAAGTGATCTAAATTATCTCCCTCTACATTCATTATAACATACCACCCTTCTTAGAAATATCATACATAATGCATATATTCATAACCTGGGGAAAGGAATCATAGAAAAGGGTGATCTCATATGATCAGAGAGGCTAAACCAGGAAGATATGTAGTCATAACAGAAGAATATGTGTATGGGAACATGATTATAACATTAGAAAACTATACCATGTATATAAAAGATCGAAATATTGAGTCATGGTCTAAATATTGGAAGTTCATAAGGCATTAATCAAAAGGGAATCAAAAAACATGGGACATAAAATCATAAAATTGGCATACGACATCAAATTTGTGTCATGAACATATGCGTAGAAATTCATTTTTAGGGTATTAAAGGCTCGTTTCCAAGACCATCATAGTAGAAATATTGTTTTACTAAATTGGGTTCACTTCTTGTTCCATCTATGTGTTACTAGACCAGGTTCATTTCTTATTCCATCCATTTCTTACTAAACCGAGCTCATTCCCCATTCCATCCATATATATCTAATGATATATTAATCACTACGCAATAAATTGGTGGGAGATATAGGTCCCACCTATTATATAATGAAATCATATATATGTGTTCTATAAGTTCATAGAAATTCATCATATCATAACCCATGAAATGAAATGGGATTCATAATCCATTAATCATGTTATAAACTATGGGAAAGATACAGGTTTTATATTCATTTCATCATAGTACAACAAGTGAAAAGAAGTAGGTTTTATAAGTGTTTTATCAGGGTTTATCCCATGAAAGAGGAACGAGTTTCATAAACATCATTCCATTAAAAAAACCATTCAGAGAAAGAGAATGAATTGAATTATAGGATTATATCTCTAGTAAAGAATAGGTAAAACCAATATATTTAATCTTAGATGGATTTTTTTGAAATATCCTTTAAAAAAATTCTTGAGAAAAATATCATTTCCTCTTAGAAAACGTTTTTCACAGCATCGACCATTTTAGAAACCTTATTATTTGGAAATAACCTTGAAAGCATATAAAAAAATCTTAGAAGTAATTCTTGTACATGATGTCAGAAAATTTTATTCATGTTATACACATTAAAACAAAGGATCCTCTATCATATGTGGTAAAAGAAAAACTGGATTTTTTTTGGAAAATTAAATATAAATTCATTTCAAAATTCTTTATTAAAATTACAAAATGGGTAAAAGTTTAATTTTAAAAATAACAACAGATTAATAAAAAAATTTGAAATCATTTTCCATAAAAATGAGCATAAAATATCAATTAAATATATTTTTTAAAAAATATTTTGAAAACATGGTTTTAGAAAACATATTTCCAAAAGAAGAGAGAAATAAAGTGGGATTTTTTAGAATCATTTTTCTAATTATCCTGAGAAAAAAAGAGTGTAAAAATGGTACCATTACTTCAATATATCATGAATAACAATATTAGAATAAAAGTCATGACAATTAATGAGAGGTAGATCATGAGATTTCAAAATTAGAGAATAAACAAATTATATTACATAAAATATCATGAGGATGAATAAAATCATTATATTACATTTCCAATGTTATTTATATACACATCATTAAATAATATAGGTGAAAAACAAAATATACATCTCAAAGAAGGAAAATTGAGAAAAATATCCCTTACCGATTTGTTAAACATTGAACATTAAACTTCATTAAATAGAGATCATAAAATTTCCCTATAAATACCAATAATTATGAGTAGAAGAATAATAACATAAAATTAGGGTAATTATAAAAACCACATAAAATAAATAGGTGGTGAATATAGCATGTGTCTCACAAAAGTGAAAAGTGAGACGAAAATCCCTTACCTTAAGTCTTGACTTTCATTGTACACAATCAAACCTAATATATAATAAACAAAATTATACATATATTAACAAATAATATTCATATATATCATACTATTTATGATTCATTTACAAACATTTATTACTTGTTTATTAACGATTCTATGTCAAAGTCATGATTCTAGTAATAAAATCTTTGTTTTTTCTAAAAGTTTTGATCTGTTGTATTTTTTACTATTACACTGAACATGGATCCATAATCTATAAAATGATAACCATGATATAAATATAATATATATTCATTATATATGTATTTATTGTAACTCATAATATTGGGTTATGGTGTTTCCTTTGGAACATGTGTTCTGGTAAGTAATCAAGATTTCTGAATGGTTTCCAAAGGATTTGTTTATAGAATCAGAAAGACACAATGGTTCTATATAAATAGGGACCTACTTTCCAACAGCATACATGCATTTAGTATTATAAACCACGATTCTTAAGAACTATAATTAGTCTAGAGGATGGGAGGTCGAGCTCATTGCACCCTTTTGAGGGGAATTATTTCCTACTCTAGGACTCTCTTATATGTTTAAGATATATTGATGAATCATTATTATTTTACAAAGAATAAAGTAGGTTTACCTTGAAATTTGACATCAATTATCAGTATCTGTGGAGTTCAGAATCATCTGTATGTATTCAGGGTTCTTCATCAGTGTAAACATTTGTATGTATTTGAGGTTCATCATCGATAGTATCCTCATATATAATAATTAAATATTCATTAGTCATTATTCTTATGATGATGGATTTTAATCCACATAGTGGGTCACTCTGAAATTCTTCATCATCTAGAGAGATGGATGTTATTTTGTTATTGGGATTGAACCCATAGATGGGATACCTATTTATACTCATGAAAGGAATCAAAACCCTCTTAGTTAGTTGTACCTTAATGGGACACATCATACCTTTTAAGGTCATGTGATAAAGACCCGAACATGTAGTTTATTATCGTGCAGTAAGGAAATATTAGCGGAACGTGCCTAGTCAAAGCATGTTATGAGACTTAAGTCGAAATAGCCCAAGGAACATGAAAGGTATATGAGATTTCAAGTTGAATTAGACCCATATGGGAATATGGCCCAAAGAGAATTGGTTTGATTTGGTGGTGTAGAGTTTGAACCTTATGAAGGCTTCCTACAAATCTCATTTTAATTATAATTAAATTTCATGTAGTTCGGTAAGTCTCTCAGGGGAGTATAGCCCTTTGAGAGAAATAGGTTGGGGCTTACTCTTAAGTAGTATTTCTCTTATAATAGGGTCCAAGAGTGATTTATTAACTCATGGCGATTTAGGGGATTAATTTGGGTATTACTATTAAAGAGGAATACCATAGTATGGTAACTAGGTTTGGACTCCTAAGGAGGATGTGTGGAGAGCTCATGCCCTGTGTGAAAGATTCTTACGTATCCCATTTATAGTGGGAGTCATATTTCATGTAGTTCATTTATTCTGGTGGATTGTGAGTATGTTGTGATTATTAAAAACCTCTAATCCAATGTGATTCATGCTTGGTGAGAGTAACAATATTATGTAAAATATTAACAAACCACAAATAATTTTACTCCTTCTCTAGTGGAAGAGGTTTGGCCTACATTGGAAGGGTCCATGGATAAGGCAGAAGAGGTTGTGTCTACTATGATTATATTTATTCAATTTACATTGAACATGGATCCAATGTATGGAAGGATTGAATGTGAAGGTTTTAGATAGAAGAGATACTATAACCTCCTACATAAAAGTAGACAAAATTACACCATGATAGTTTCACTTAATATGGGCCCCATAGTGGAGAGAAAGTCTTCTCCTTTTTCCAAAAGAAAAAGGATGTGTGACTCTAACCCTCTCTACCAGGTACTAGAGGCTCTGAGTCTTAGAGATGATAAGGGGAGGATAGATTCCTACACATTGAATTCGAGACCAAGAGCTACGTAGCACTGTCTCTAGGGTAATTTTCTATGTGACCATGGATATCCAAATCTAAGGAAACACTGAAGATCCTTACCCTATGGTAAGATAATTGTTGGAACCCTCTAACCATAGATATACAAAACAAAATGGGAGAAACAACAATGTTCCTTTCCCAAAGGTTTTATAAATCATAAGGTATTGGTGGATGTTTCAACACGATCACTTTCAAACAATAGATCTAGAGAGAAAAGGATTTTACATGAGTGGCTTTGAGAGAGGCCTAATGGATGGCTCAAGCAGGATGAAAGGTAAGGTGAACATCAAGTAAAGGTGCTCATATAAGTTCCATGAAAGTATGTGGCACTCAAGTAGGAATGGGAAAACTGATTTCACCCTAAGTCAATAAAAACTTAGATTACTAGACTTGGGAAATTCTTGGATCATGCCATTAAGAGTCTTTGTATTTATACCTAGAGGTGAGGAGTGAAACTTCCTACATGAATAAGTGAATTAGCACGAGTTTTTTTAAATTAAAGGGGTTGGGTGAATGATTCATGCAAGTGCTGTTAATTTTTAACCCATGGAAAACCTAAGTCTCAATATACCCCTTGAATTTCCTCTATTTATGTGTTATGGAACTACCTTGTATGTTTTAGAGGACTTGGGTGAAGCACTAGGGAGACCAAAGCAGCAATCGGGCTTCAAGTAAATTCATTCATAGAAATTAAGACCCCAAGGGCCTATTTATAGAATAATATTGTACCTTGAGAGATAGATACATGGCATGAAATTGATGAGGTGGCATGAAAGTGAGGTGGTACAAAAATACTTGTGTACCACCAGTGATTTGTTCTACCTTGGTCAAACTCAAATAGGAGTATTTGAAAATATTGATATTATCCATCTATTTTCACCTCTTTTTCCCAGGAATTTCAATTTTTCACTATTTCGTACATGTCATGGAATAGAGTGTCAAAAAAATCCCCCCATCAGGATTTGATTCGAATGAAAAAGAGGGTCTAATTCTGAGGTAATATGGGATGAAAAAAGGAAATGGGTCATGCAATTTTTGGGTTTTTTTGCAAGATGGTGGCCCGTAAGAGGGTGGTACACAAGAGGGTAGTGAACAAGTAATATTTCTCATCTATTTATAGGGGTTTTACTTCTGCAAAAATAAAAATGTATTTTGAAAACTCTATTATTTTCAGGAAACCATAACATGGTGATGTTTATTTTTTCTAAAATATTTTCATGTTCTCACAGGTACATTATGTATGATACTGACATGCCCAACCATGAGCGACATACTTGTGAACTGAAGTTTCACCTTCACACCTTAATGTATTTTTCAAATTTTAAAAATTTTCTATAATTTTTAAAAATGAACCTACTCTGAAATTTATTTGATATTTATTTTAATGTTCAAATGGATCCCAATATAATTTCAAGAGATTATGAATTTTGAAGTAAGTGGACTGAAGATATGATGGAGATCATAGGGCATGATTACTATGATGTCGGTGGCACAAATTTTCATAACTTGAAAAATAATTTTAAGAGGTATCTCCAGGACATTCAAAATAGTAATTATCTACCACTTTATGGTTATAGTCATCTGTGTGAATCCAACATACCAAATCCAAAGATCCATCACCTAATCTCTTGGTTTCAAGACTACAAGAACTTTCATCTGCCAAAATTTTTTGTGTGGGAAAATATATCAATGCTAGAAAAATAATAAAATCCTTTGTTATGCATCACAACCCATGTTATCTAGATTTGAAACCACCCATAGTCAAACTGAATACACACTTATATTCATCCATCTTTCTATATTCTCTGATAGAGCAGTCAAAGGGATGTAAGGATGTTTTGGACTTTCTCTTAAGATGGGGTGTGAAAGCCACATGGATGTGGTCATACTAGGTGTGTAAAATGTTTGTAGAGTATAAATATTATTTTAAAGGTGTTGTAATTTATTAATCCATGTGGGTAGTTTATACCTATATGTATAGGACTGAATATTTTGTCCTAGAGCTACTGATCTAATGGATTCCAGAGATGAATTAATTCCATCTAATGCATAGAGCAGTGGGAATCAGATTTCGGAATGTTTATAAGATATTTGGAGCTCCGATCCTCTGAGATATTTATGGTGAATTCATTCGTCCAAAGGTAGCATACAATGATCAAGGAAATACACCATCCTTAGAACGCGGGCTACTGAACATATCTCACATGATCAAGAATGAAAATCCCCATGCAAGAGGGGATATTCATCCAAAGGAGTGGATGGAATTATTCATGAAAAATGAGAAAGAGAAATTAGAGTTTGAATCCTAAGGGTATGAAGTGAACTCCAAAATTTCTTCTAAGACGTGTCCTGTAGGTTTTTTGGGCATGTGAATCAGGGTATATCTATTTTCTATCCACGATTCCAAGGCTAGTGTAAGGCCTATAACATTTTTTACAGCATCCAATCTGGAAAGGAGGAAAATGGTGTGGTTGGATATACCTATTCTAGAAAATATCCACAGGAATGTATTACATATACATAGAGGGAAGTCTCCTTCAGAAGAGTAGGACTATTATAAGATTTCTAGGGATGGATTGTGACTCATTTAAGAAACCTATGCTGTGAAAAGTGGAATCCAGATCCTCGGAAGTTCTTTTCAACCATTTGTTCATCATTATATGGTATTATTCCCCTATCCTTGACACCTCTTTATATTACTACATGGTTGAGTATTTTCAAGGAATTCCACTTAATTATTTATGGGAATCTACCTATTGGAAGAATGTTTGAGGATGGGAGGACCAATTTACATCTGATGGCATATATTCTAGCTTATAGGGATGGTGTATTGACCACCAGGATTGACGGTGAAATAATATGAAAGGGATGTACTCCATAAAGATTCGTACACCAATTAAAATTTCTTAACAGATTATTGTATCTCCTCATATTCATGTTAGAGTGGAATAGAATTTGATGGTGGTTCGACGACTATGGTTTTTGAAAACCATAGAGGATACAAGGTCATTGTTTAATCTTCCTACAATTGATGTATAGTGAAGATTAATTGTGTGGTATGCTGAATATGGATTTCATCATATCATGAAGGTGTTCTAAACAATTTTGTCACATGAGTATGAGTAAAGAGATGGAGAAAAAAGGAATCCCCTCATTTGGATAGAGCTTCCTCACCTTTAGAATATTATTCTTTAGAGTAATTGGGAAAGGATGATGAAGTTCTTAGCTAAAAAAATCAACATCATTCAAGATACAATATGTCCACTAGAAGCTTGCATGATACACCAACATCACTGAATGAATTTGTACCTATGTGTTCTAGTCATCATTTCCCCAAAGATTGTTGGGGTCCATTTTCTCATATAACAACTATAATATTATGGATTAGTAATCTTATCAAATCTATTCTTTTCGGATCATCTTCACAGCTAGCTAGAATATACTCTGAGTATCTATTACAATATACAGTTCAAACATGGCAGAACCTGTATTGTGATGCTAATACCATGGAGGTGATTTTATGTTAGGAGTTTCATATTCTAGGAATAATATATCTTTGAGACACATGTTATATTCAATGTGATAATAATCATGATGATTGATGTATTCATATTCGGGAGTTGGAGATGCTTATACAAGAAACTGACAATTAAATCCCCACCACAAAATTAGCAAAGAAAATGATAGATCTTGGTGCTGCTGAAGGGATTGACCCTTCATCTCTTGAGGAATGGAACCATTTTTTATGCTGAATATATAAATTTTATTCATCTTACATTCTTCTCTTCTTTTCCATTTTAATTTAGTCAAATCATTATTACTCTGGGGAAATACCATCTTTCAATTTTATCTGGATAAGGGAAAATCAACTAAAGTTTCATCACCAGAGTATACCCCTGGTGGTACCATGATTTGGGTTTCTTAGTCACCCTCTAAATCAATAGAGATATATCCAGGCTGATAGGACATGGAGGATAAGAAGGTGGTAGGCTTGTGGTCTTCAATACTGATTTTTGGAGATAATAATGATATCCCCCCAAGAAGGAAAAGAAGAAGAGACATATAAGAAAAAAAGTTACGGCTAAACACTTTGTTAGGAGTATAAAGTATTCATGAGATTATTAATTTTATATTTATCTATATAAAGTGTTCAAACTTCTTGGAATTTAAGGAATATGTCATGATTCTTCTCTTAGAGAAGTTACAAATTATCCTATAGGAACTGTGGAGGGCACTTCTAATCACGTATGGATTTCTACCCATGAATCAGGTCCTTTAACTAATAATGAATCCAGGCCAGAGAAAACAACATATTCTCTTAGCACTACTCTTTTTCCCACTACTATGAGAGAGTATGCATCTAGTATGTTAGAAGTTATTCATGAGAAGCTATGTCTAACAACAACTTACTTCATGTTCTATAATATTTCATGTTCAGCACATGCACTGGAAAATCCTACCAAGACAGATGTTGAGCCATCAGCTGTCACTGAAGAGTATATTTGGGGTCTAAAGTCATAGAATGAGGGTCATGAATCAAACACTCCAAATGATCCCATGGGTGAGACTAAAACAAGTATTGGGATTTCATTAGAAGCTATGATAAATTTTGGTATGTCTTTCTAATAAGTATTAGAACATATTAATATACTTACTACTATAGAAGAATTTTAATTTCCTTATGTAGAACCAAATGTACATGAGTTTTTATTGTTCATCTAGTCATTCTTCTTATGCCAGATTTCATAACAATAATTGGTTGTAATGTGCCACTCCATCTACAGAAGATGCTATAGTGATGGTGCTTGGAAGAGAAATTAATATTACTATCTATCCCACTAATGAGGAGAATCTAGCTCAGGTGAGCCTTAAAATAGAAAATATTCCAATGTTTCATATAGACAATCCTTATCAGGTTCATGAATGTATCCCCTACTAAGAGGTTATAACTAAAATTGTTGAGGTTGGGAATGTTGTGGGGGAGTATTCTCAGGGTGTTGACCTATTATTAGGCAAGTGTTACCAACCATTGTGACTATTCTCAGTATTTAAATTATATTGAAGTTAACAATTCCATTTATTTATCAAATAGTATTATCAAATTCTATTTCTATGTCTAAAAGTGAGGATTTTTCATGGGCTCGACGAATATCGGGAGGACAGACTACCATTATTTAGGACGGAGTAGAACACGGAACTTCTTTAAGTCCCTTAATTGCAGAGTACATTTCTATTTAGGATAGTGATTCTGAATTAGATACAATGTTTCAGAACATTATTATCCTTGCGCGTCATAAAGATTGGTGATATATGTGTAATCTTGTCTTTGAAACAACTTTTGAGAAACTCTCTATTTTAATCCCATGGCTCTCAACATTTTTTCACATGTTGGGATTTAGAGGTTTTGATTACAGTGTAATCCATAATATGATGAATGAGACCATTTGAAGGTGGGATAAAGAACATAAATTTTGGTAGGATATAATAAAATCTAAGGTGCTTTATAAAATTGATGATTTCCAAGTAGCACTATCTCATGATGAGTCTAGTCATACTGCAAATTTGGAAACATTCAGGTAGAAAGCTAAGGAAAATATTGTTCAAGTTTCGTGTATTTAGTAGGAGTTGGATACTGATACAATTGAAATTGAAAATAATCATTAATCAACAGAAGAATTCCAAAAAGAAGGTATGAAATACATTGCATATGCTAAGGAAGCACACTGTCAGGCCGAGGAGATTGAGGCTGGTTGATTGAAAAAACTTCAATAGGCAGTTGATGGGGATCAGGAGGCAATTAAAAAAATTAAAAGTTATATCAATGACCTCATGTGATTTATAATAGAGAGAATCCAATTTTTTGATGTTCCTCTAGGGAAATTATTTTCTTATAAATGAAAAGAATCTTTTTTCAAATCATCTATTACATCACCCCTTTTTTTAATTTTAATCTTGATGATGATTTACATAACATGATATTTTCATAATAGATAATCATAATTACATTAATAAGGATGGAATATTCCCTAATTTTTACCTAATACAATTTTTCTAGTGAGTGTAATTTTACTTTTTCAAGGTCAAATTGAAAACCCTACAAACTTTGTGTCTTTTAACTTTCTAACTGGTCGATATTTCCTAGAACCTACAGAGTGTGGGTTCAGGGAGTTGAGACTCAATATTTTCTTAGGGTCCATATTGTGGTTTTTCAGCATGGTGAGTACTATATATCGTTTTCTATAGGAAATTTAAATTCAAGAATATAGAACTAATAAATCTAGTTTTTTAGATCAAATATATTTGACCATGAATTTTGATATTAGAACCCAAATAAAGATTTATTACTAGTAATGTTCTGATACCTTAATGCTAGGGGCTTACACTAAGATGGTTTCCCTTAAAATGGTTCCTATAGTGGGGGGGGGGACTTCTCCTTGGTCTAAAAGGAAATGTAAGTGTGACTCTTACCCTCCCTACTAGGGGGACCAGAGGCTTCGGGTTATAGATATGAGAAGGGGAGGAAAGATTTTTATCCCTAGATTCCAAGATCAAGAACTCTACAACACTTTATCTAGGATAAGGGTCTCTGTGGCCATATATATCCAAATCTATAGACACCTTGAAAATCCTTACCCTCTAGTATGAAAAGTGTGGCAAACCTATGACCATATATAGCCAAATCCAAATGGATGACATGTTGATGTGCCTTTCCCAAAATTATGATAAATCACGATGACATTATTGAGGTTTTAACATGGTCTTTTTTCAAACAAGAGAGCCAAAGAATCTTTCAAACAAGAGAGACAAAGAAAAAAATTCATTTCCAAAAGTTGATTTGAGAGCGGCCTAATGGATGTCTTGATCAGATTGAAAGGTTGGATGAAAATCAAGGAAGGGTTCTCAAGTAAGTGGCACGCAGGTATGGGGTGCTCATGTCGGCTTCAGAAAAAAATGTCACCTTAAGTGAAAAACAACTTAAATTATTAGACTTGGGAAAGGATGGTATCAATCCTTCATAAGTCTTCATAGGTATTCCCATAAGTGAGGCACACAACTTCATTATAGGGGAATTGAGGTCTCAAAAGTGTTCTTAAATTAGAGGTTGGGATAATGAGTCATGCATGTGTTATTAATGTTTAAAATATAGAGAACCAAAGTCTCAATATCCCCCTTTAATTCTGTTGATTTATGTGTTAAGAAACTACCTTGGAGGTTTTGGAGGACTTGGGTGAAGTAGTAGGGAGACCAAATCAACAATCGGTCTTTAGAGAAATTAATCCATATAAACAAGGACACTAAGGGTCTATTTATAAGAAAATATGGTAACCTGAGCAACATTGACTTGGTGTACAAGTGATGGAGTGGTGATAAAGTGAGGGGGTGTGCAAGTTCTTGTTCTCCACCTAGGATCCGAGCTACCTTGGGAAAACTAAAATTTGAGACTTTTCAAATCATGAAATTTTCCATATTTTTTCTCTGCCTTTTCCTAGGAATTTCTGTTAGTCACTTTTTTATCAATGTCATGGAATATAGTGTCAATAGTGATTTAGGGGAAACAACTACTCCATACCATGGAGGCTACACCCCCGCACCCCTCCTCGAGATTAGTTATGGGGTACGGTCCCAGTCATTCATCCCGGTGCCCGCACTACCGTCACTTACCCCCAAGAAAAATGTAGAGTCACATCGTGAACATTTTTATCCTGGTTGAGGATGTTTTGTGGAGAATTATAGGGACCACATTTCATGGTGTCTAAAAAATCCCCCCTTCGAATTATATTCCATCAGAACAAAAAGAATCTTGTTCTAAGGTAACTTTAGGGAACTTTGATTCATTCCAACATCATTTTTAGTGTTTTAGAGCTCTATTATGTTTGGAAGAATGCTCTAATTTTCTTCTAAGAAATGGGTCCTATCAAGAATAGATTGACTATTATTTGGGTTATATATACAACCATTAAAAATTTGTTTCTTTTGGGTTATATCCCTAATTTTTTCCTAAGCCTAATATGGAGGGGATTTAGAGTGTTAAACTTGGATTTTTATTAGGCTCCCATTCTTAGGTTTTCAGCCAAACAACTTTTACCTTTTAACTTTTTATCGGTTGATATTGCCTAAATCATAAAAAGTGTCGGGCAAGCGAGATAAGACATGACTTTTTTCTAGATTTCACTTTGTTGGTTTTCATCATAGGGAGTATTATGTCCCTTTTTTGGGAAATTTAAAGTCATGGACGTAGAACTAATAAATCTAGTGTTTTAGGTCGAATAGCTTTGACCATGAATTTTGAAAGTAAAACACAAACAAGGCATGATTGCTAGGAATGTCAGGATATATTTTAATTTAGATAAATACAAGGGGAATCTTGAGACATGATTTTTATGGTCACAAAATCTATCATTTGAAATATAATAATCGTGGAGTTTTCTTCCATGAATGAAGCTTCCACTATTTGAAAAAACCCATTATAGGGGATGTATTATACAGGGCCAACTGAAGCATGTGTTGTATATCCAAACATTTTAATCCTTTGGCCGACAAGCCCATTATTTAGGTGACTAATGCATGGAAAAATGGGGGCATGTACTGTATAGTTAGGTAAAGTAGTTCCTATAAATTTGGACATTCTATTACTAATTGACAAGTTTGTTTAATATTTTGATGTCTCAAGACCATAGTGGGTAGATTATCCAAGGAAAGGTGTCCAAAAATAAAGGAGGGAATCAATGTTGATATAGGCCCCGAATGAATATCCACTCCTATATGATTTAGTGTATGAAGGAGGGAATGTTTTTTAGAAACTAACTTTCTGATATTTTTCTATGTTGTTTAAATTCATAAAGTAAAGACATTAGGTTGTGCAGTTTTGATTCATGAAGCAAGGAAAGTATGGGATTTTTTATAATATTCTAGGTATTTTAAATTCATGTAGTAAAGAAATTATGGAACTTCATAGTTTAAATTAATAAAATAATGACGTTATGGGTCTATGCAGTTTAAATTCACACAGCAAGGATATTATGGGGCTGTAATTTAAGGTCTTTGGATCTGACTAAAGATTTGACTGTTTTCAAATTCATTGAAATTTTTCTAGAAATGTGATTCCATATTACAGTTTTTAAAACAAAATTTGTAAGCTATGATTTGTAGAATTCTGAATCTAAATGCTTGTTGAGTCAATAAGGTTTTCCTTATGACTTTTCCATTCCTTCTTGTTTTGAAAATCACAAACACCATATCTTAAGAAAAATTGATTTCTTAAGGAAAATTTTTTTTATAAGGAAAATTGCTTTCTTAAGAAAAATCGCTTTTATAAGAAGAATTAATTTCTTAAGGAAAATCGCTTTTATAAGAAAAATTATCCTTATCATATTTTCATCCATATTTTTCTTAAGTATGAGATTCAGATTCATTTTCTCGGAATCGTTGAAACATTAATATAAGGCATTCTGTTTTAGGATTCAGATTCTGGACAAGAACTATAATGAAGTTTCATTCCGAATTCCGGATATGAACTCTGACTAAGTTCTATTCCAGATTCAGAATACGAATTCTGAAGAAGAATTCTCATTACGAATTCTAATGAAGAAATTCCATTCCGAATTCCCATTACGAAATCTGATGAAGAATTCTCATTACGAATCCTGATGATGAATTCTCATTACGAATCCTGATGATGAATTCTCATTACGAATCTTGATGATGAATTCTCATTACGATTTCTGATGACGAATTCTTATTCCGAATTCTCATTCCGAATTCCCCTATTCAACAGAATTTGAGTATCTTTGTTTTATACACTCTGAACTAATTCAGACTCTGAAAAATATCTTTGTTTGACTCCGAACTATTATATTACTTACACTTCTAAAATTTGTCTACTCTTTACTATTGTTCCTTACACTCCGAACCTTCACTCCGTAGTTTTCATTCCGAACATTTATGTTAAGAATTAAAACGGTGTCGTACATTCTGTTACATTTGTTTTGTTATAAAACGATGTCGTCTGTTTTGTTATAAACTAACCGTTTTCTAAGTGACACGTGTACAAGTCCCTCCGATCTTTAAGGAAAATATGACCGTTGGAGCAGGAGCCGACCTTACCTATAAATAGGAGCTCATTTGAAAGAGCTCGTGGTTGATGGCTAATGAAAGTACTAAAAGGCTGACTAATCTGCTTGAAGTGATTTCTAGAGAGAGAGGCTCTTATTAACTCTCAAAAGCATCGTGCGACTCCGAATGTTGGTGATTACATTCGAGGGCTTCCAGGGATAGGAAGACAGAGGTGCCGACTACCTTGAAGTTCGAGGACTTCCTTGCTGGGGAAGACAGAGGTTGCCAACTACCTTAAAGTTGAGGGCTTGCGGGGATAGCAAGACAGAGACTCTGATCTTCGTATCGAGGGCTTACCCTGGTGTGGGTAAGACAGACTTGCTTGAAAGTATAAATCAAGGTACCTTTATCCAAGGTTGTTGGATACCCTTCTCTTTGGGTTAAAAGACTTATATATTGTTACTAGAAGTTTTACTACTTGTTTTTATTCCGCTGCATTTTGTAATATAAGGAAAGTATAACTTTCTTATACTTCCTTATTTGTACTCTGTTTCATTTAGATTCTATACGCTTTAAGGTAGAATCTCATATTGTAATCATTTGTTAATATTCAATTTCCGGAACCATATTTCAGGAACCCTCATTCGGAATCTCTTTCCTAGTTTGCATTCGGTGTTAAGAGGTGTTGTGAATTTGCTTAGTTTAACTTTGTTAAACTTAGCCTTTTCCTTTGCTTAAGGAAAACATAGTTATTCTTAACTAACTTTAAATGTTCCAAAGGAATTTTTAAAGTATACAATTCACCCACCCTTTTGTATATTGAGCATCTACATAACTATTTCGATCCTACAATTGGTATCAAAGGTTGGAAACCTCTTACTCTATACCAATCTTACATTTGGTATCAGAGCAGGTCTCTGAAATACTTGTACTCACATACAAGTTTTTCTTGCTCACTTTTCTCATTCCTAACTTTTCCCATTCTGAACTTTGTTATTACGATTCTTTGCTACTAACAAGTTTGTGTGCAAAGTTATTTCTAGTATGGAAGGAATTAATGTTGGCTCAATTGACAATCTAAATCCGACAAGACCACCTATATTTGATGGTAATGACTATGAATACTGGACAGATCGTAAGAAGAATTTTGTTATCAATACTGGAGTAGACAACTTTGTTATGCTTACTGGTGATTATAAAATTCCTGACAAGGAAGTCAGAACTTTTACTAACCATGAAAAAGAAAGAATATCAACTAAACTATAAGGTACGCAACACTTTACTATGTTCAATGACCAGAAATATATATAGCCAAATTTCTTCTTGTGAAGCAGCTAACTGTATATGGAAGAAGTTAGAGGTTACACACTTTGGGACTTCTAAAGTGATTGAGACTAGAAGAGCTATGCTTAGACCTGAATATCGTGGCTTCAATTTTCCTTATGGAGAACCTATCTGTAAATTTCAACAAAGATTTATGACCATTGTCAACAATCTACAATCTATGGGTGAGAAAGGTTTAGATGATGAAGCTCTTGTAGACAAGATAATTGACATTATGCCCAATGAGTGGGAATCCAAGAGAACAACTATATATGAGAATAGGAAGGTCACTCAAATTACTCTTGATGAATTATTTGGAACTCTTCTACAACATGAAACAAGAATGAAGAGAGATGCTGAAAACATCAAGAAGAAGAATGGAAATGGTACGGTTGCTTTTACTACAACTTCAAATCAGATGAAAGCTAAGACTCCTGAGAGAGTAACCAGATCCAAGTCTAAGAAAGTCATTTTCCAATCTGAATCTAGTGAGAGTGTAGTCTCAGAAAATGAATTAGCCAATCTTGATCGAAGGATGAACAAGATAGCTGGACAGAGAAATTTTCAATCTAAGTATAAGAAAAAGGATAGGAAGGATAAGAAAGATGGAGAAGTTACTTGTTATGAATGTAAAAGAGCTGGAAATATTAGACCAGATTGCCATATGCTCAAAAAGAAAGAAAAGAAGGAAAGACATTCAGATAGAAACAGAAAGAATTATTATAAGGCTAAAGCTAAGAATGTTCTGAAAGCTAATGACACCTGGAGTTCCGGTGGTGGTGACTCTTCAGATGAATCTTCTGATTATGAATCTTCAGGACAGAAGAATCTTGGTCTTATAGCCAGATTACCTATTGATAATCATTGTCTTATGGCTAAGGTACGAAATGCTGAATCTTTGACCAATGTTTCTTTAAATTCTAATGATAGTAAGTATTATAACTCTTCTAATAAAGAATCATCTTCTGATGAAGAAAATACTTTACCTACTTATGAAGAAGTCTCTAGGTTTGATGAACTTCTTGAGATTGAGAATTCCAAACTCAACAAGAAACTTGACAAAGAAAACTCTAGGAATTCTATTCTTACAAAAGAGATATCATATCTTTCTAAAGATCTTGATACGAAAAATGCTGATTTTAAAAATATTTCAAAAAATCTTGAGGAAGTAAGTTCTGAGAAGAAAAAACTTTCCAAATAATTAGAAAAAGTAATTTCTAATAAAAAAATTTTCGAGCCTAACTCTAGTTCTAAAACTAATGATTTCGAGGATAAAAACTTGGTTGTAAAACTCAAGTCTGAAATTTTTTCCTTAAAGAAGTGTTTATCAAACTTTACCCATGGTATGGAAAATTTTGATAATATGTATTCCCGAATATGACCTTTAAGAAATAAATCTGGATTTGGTTATACCCATGAAAAACCTATTTTCAGTAACAATTATTTTGTTCCTCAAAGTGACCCATTCTGTACCAAGTGTCAATGTGGTGGTCACTGGGCAAAGAATTGTTCCTTAAACAAAACCCAATCTCTAGGATTTCACAAAGCTTTCTTTTCTAAGAAAATGTGGGTTCCTAAAATTTTATTGTCTGGAAATCTCGGATCCAACCAAGTTTGGATTCTGAAAGTCTAATTTTCTTCTTGATTTCAGGATAATAACGAATGTACCAGCAACAATACATGGTACATGGATAGTGGATGTTCCCGGCACATGACTGGTAACAAAAGCTTTTTTGAAAAGATTATCAAAACGAAAGGAGGAAAGGTAACTTTCGGAGATAATGCTAAGGGAGAGATTGTTGGTATTGGTAATATTGTTTTTCTTGGTAAAACCTTGATTTCAAATGTTCTTTTTTTAAAGGACTTAAGCACAACCTCATTAGCATAAGTCAGTTATGTGACGAAGGTTACCTTGTGAATTTTAGAAATGATAAATGCTTAGTTCACAATTCCAAGGAAGAATTTATTCTCTCAGCCAATAGGCAAGAGAATGTCTACACTTTGAACCTAGAAGACCTCAGGAGCCAATATTTACCTTGCCTAAGTGCAATGGAAGATCATTCTTGGTTATGGCATAGGAGATTAGGACACTGTAATATGATAAACCTATGTAAAATCTCTAAGAAGAAACTAGTTAAGGATCTACCTGAGCTTAGATTTGATTCTTCTAAAGTTTGTGATCCTTGTCAATATGGCAAGCAACATAAATCTAGTTTTAAGTCAATCAGTGAAGTCTCAACAACTGATGCATTACAGTTAGTGCACATGGATCTTTTTGGTCCAACACAAACTGGAAGTATTGGAGGCAAATACTATGTGTTTGTTCTAGTTGATGATTACACTAGATTTACTTTGGTCTATTTTCAAGCAAAGAAATCTGAAGCTTTTTCTTATTTCGAAAGTTTTAGATCTCATGTTAAAAATGAGAAAAACCTTCCATTGAAAATTATTCATAGTGATCATGGAGGAGAATTTCAAAATTCAGGTTTTGAAACTTTTTGTAGTAAGAAAGGTATTACTCACAATTTTTCAGCACCTAGAACTCCTCAACAGAATGGTGTAGTTGAAAGAAGAAATAGAATTCTTCAAGAAATAACTAGAACCATGCTGAGTGAATATTCTATTGCTAGACATTTCTGGGATGAAGCTGTAAGTACTGTTTGTTATACTATAAATCGAGTTTTGATTAAACCTTTTCTTAATAAAACTCCTTATGAGTTATGGAATGGTAGAAAACCAAGACTTTCCTACTTCAAGGTTTTTGGTTGCAAAGTATTCATTTTGAATACTAAAGATAACTTACATAAATTCACACCAAAGTCTGATGAAGGAATTTTCTTAGGATATTCCACAACCTCTAAGGCTTATAGAGTTTTTAATAAAAATACTTGTACTGTTGAGGAAACAGTACATGTGAAATTTGATGAGTCTGATCCTTTTGTTTTTAAACCATCTCACCTTACATCTTCAGATGTGTTTTCAAAAACTGATTGTCAACCTTTGATAGAAGAACCTTCTGATAAGGAAATTGTTCTAGAAGATACTTCTGAAACATTTACCCCAGAAGACTTTCTACCCTATGTTGATGAACAGGTTTTACAAAACCCAAATTAGGTGTTTCTTAAGAATCATCCCAGTGATAGTATCATTGGTGATGTAAACCAACCTGTAAGGACTAGAAGTTCCTTATGAAATGAAGTAGAACATCTAGCATTTCTTTCCCAATTAGAACCTAAAAGCACTGATGAAGCTTTTGGTGATGATGATTGGATCAAAGTAATGCAAGATGAACTAAATGAATTCGAAAGGAATAAAGTCTGGACCTTGGTTGAAAGACCTAAGGAAACTTCTGTTATTGGAGTAAAATGGGTTTTCAGAAATAAATGTGATGAAAATGGAGTAATTGTTAGAAATAAAGCTAGACTTGTTGCTAAAGGCTATAATCAGCAAGAAGGAATAGACTATGAAGAAACCTATGCTCCAGTAGCTAGACTTGAATCTATCCGTATTCTACTTGCCTTTGCAGCATTATTTAATTTCAAACTTTTCCAAATGGATGTGAAATGTGCTTTTCATAACGGTTATGTTCAAGAGGAAGTTTTTGTTGAACAACATCCTGGCTTTGAAGATACAAAACATCCTGATCATGTTTTTAGACTTACCAAAGCTTTGTATGGCCTTAAACAAGCCCCACGAGCATGGTATGATAGACTCACTGGATTTTTTCTTCAAAATAACTATGTTAAGGGAAATGCAGATCCAACCCTTTTTATAAAGAAAGATAAGAAAAATGTTTTGATTGTTCAAATTTATGTTGATGACATTATATTTGGTTCAACTCAGCAATCTTTGACTGACTCTTTTTCTAGTCTAATGAAATCTGAGTTTGAAATGAGTATGATGGGTGAGTTAACATTTTTCCTTGGTTTTCAAATTTCTCAAAAACCAGAAGGAACCTACATATATCAACATAAGTATATTAAAGATCTTCTTAAAAAGTATGGTTATGACAACACTAAGAGTATAAGTACTCCCATTGGTACCTCAAACTCTTTAGATCTTGACGAAGCTGGGAAACCAGTAGATCAAACATCTTTTAGAGGTATGATATGAAGTCTACTTTACTTAACAGCTAGTCGACCAGACTTAATGTTTTCAGTATGCTTATGTGCAAGATATCAATCCAATCCAAAGGAATCTCACTTAAAGGCAGTAAAAAGAATTTTTCGCTACCTTAAGGGAACCATGGATCTAGGATTATTTTATACTTCTGGAAATGATTTTGTTCTAAAAAGATTTTCTGATGCTGACTTTGGTGGATGTAGAATGGATAGAAAGAGTACATCCGGAACTTGTCATTTCTTAGGAGATTCTCTAGTTTCTTGGTCCTTCAAGAAGCAACATTCTGAGGCACTTTCCACTGCTGAAGCTTAATATGTAGCAGCTGGAAGTTGTTGTGCACAAGTGTTGTGGATGCAACACACACTCACAGACTATGGCTTGAGTTTTACTAAAACTCAAATTTTGTGTGATAACACAAGTTCCATTTACCTCATGTAAGAACCCTGCACATCACTCCTGTGAAAAACATATAGATATTAGTCATCACTTTATTAGGGATCACACACTCAAAGGAGATATTATTCTTCAGTTTATCGGAACACAAGATCAACTTGCTGATATTTTCACAAAATCTTTGCATTCTGATAGACTTGAATATATTAAACAGAAGTTAGGAATAATAACCGTAAGGTAATCTTTCTTAATTAACTTTCTGTTGAAAAAGTCTCCTTACAGTAATAAACTCCTTTTCATAGGGGGAGTACATTTGATTGTTTGTTTAACAAAGTTTTTCAAAATTTGTTTTCAAAACTTTTCAGAACGAAGATTTCCGGAATGGAATTTCCGAAACTAATTTTTTTTCCGATTGGACATTCTCGTACAAAATACTTCTGAAATGGAAGTATTCGTATTGAAAATTTCCGGAATGAAAATCACGTACCAGCAGTTTCATAACCAGAATTTGTACCGAATTCTTCGTAATGTATTTTTCGTACTAAGTTTTTCGTACTGATTTTTTTTCTACTAAGTTTGTTTTTCGTACTGAGTTTTCCGTAATGAATGTTCTGTAATGAGTTTTTCGTACTAAGTTTATTTTTCATAGTAACATTTTTGAAAAATCTGTCTTCTCTTAATAATGTTTTTTTAATCATCTTTTTTATTACCCATTATGAATAATCCTCCTAAGCCAATCCGAAAGGTATGATTACCTTACTCAAGTTTTCATAGTCATATTTTTTTCTTGCTTGAATTTTCTTGTATTATGTTTTCGGATTATAGTTTTCTTAATTCCTTGTTTTAATAAAAACCTCAAAAAGACCGGATTCAAGTTTTCAACCGTCAGATCTGATCTCAGCTTATTCCAACCGTTAGATCAACCGTGGAAGGTGAACCGTCATCTCGTTGCCTATATAAAGGGGACCCAAATAATCGTCCCACATCGATCTCAAAGCTCTCGCATCCCAAATCTCTGCCCAGATGTTTTAAGGCCGTTCCGAACTATAGTTGTCTCCTTTCCGAACTTTCTCAGAGTATTACAGATCCGAATGTCTGCAGAGTTAGCGTCTCAAGAAATGTCATCCACCAAGCCTATTTCTCAGTGGTTAGTTTACAGAGAAAGGTTAGTCCATCCGGATTTCTTCAACAACTATGATTCTCTTATCTCAAAGAACATTAAGTTGAATGGCTGGGAAGATGTTGCTGTATCCAAACTGGGGAATCAAGACGATGTTTTTACAGAGTTACTTGTTGAGTTCTATGAAACTGTCTCCTTCTTCCAGGAAGATAATCGGGAGAAGTTTTCTTTTAAGTCTTATGGAAAGACCTAAAAACTTTCTTATACCAAGGCAGCAAGCTTGGTAGGGTTGTCTTATGAAAGAGAAGCCGAATTTATTTCACATGTGTTTACAGACTCGAAGGGAAGCTTCGACAAGGAAAAATCATTAGAAACTCTCGGACTGGCTGATGATAAGGCTCCGAAGATTGCAAGTCTATCCAAAAACTTCCGGATTCTAGAGTTGTGGGTGCAAGGACTTATCGTACCGAGGAAAGGCGATAAAGATAGCTTGAAGAAGAGTGAGATTTATATCTTAGATTTTCTGTAAATCTAAGGATGTTTAATTTCATGAGGCACATTCTTATAACCATTGAGAATCTTAAGAAAGGAAATCTCAGAGCTCAGATCGTAATGTACCCAGCAATATTATCAAAGTTGATAGTTCGGTGCCTAGAAGCTTTCAAGGAAGCCTGCAGATCTAAGCCAAGGGTTTGTAAAATTTTGTTGGTTAGTGATGACACCCTTAAGAGGATGGATGTGGCTTTCAACAAGGAGATTGGTGAGTTCGTTGATTTGCCTAATCAAGAAGAAACGGTTCTGAAGGCTGCTGAACCGGAATCATCCAAACCAGTGAAGAAAAGAAAGCTAAAGGAAGTTGCAGCTGAAGTCGAAGATCCTTTGTCTAAGGAAGTTCAAACCGCTCCTCCCAAACCAAAGAAGAAGAAGACCTATCCTGATGAGGTAGTTACAAAGTGGAGAGCTGATAAAGAAAAAAGGAAAGAAGGGGATCCACAGTTCGGATTGGACCCTGCGGAAGCTATGGCATTAAAGGAGAGAACTGCTGATGAGCTTGAAAAACAAGCAAAAGAAAAAAAGCTTAAGAAGAAGATGTCAGAAGCCGAAACAGTCCAAGCGTTGTTAAAGTTTAATGAGTTGGTATCCGGAAGCATCCTAGTTCCGAGATCTTTCTCCCTGGAATCTCTACCCGAGACTCCAGGAAGAAACATTGATTTTCTGGAAGAGACTACAGCTGAGCATGTTGAGAAAATTGAGCAGATTCAGCAAGTGGGAGAGGAAGAAGAGGTTGCTGAAGGAAGTGGTGAAACATGAGATCTTTTGAAACAAGTGGATGATTATAAAGGATCACCTTCGGAACATCTATCGCTCTGAACATCAGAGGCTGAATCCTCTAAGTTAGTAACTCCAGAGAAGAATAATAATGAGGAAGATGTTGTTCAGAAAGTTGTTGATGAGATTGTTCAAGTGTCTACTGGGGAGCAGAAAACTCCTGATCAAGAATCAATTCAGAAAAAAGACAAGGGAATGCAACTCCTTGTTGAAACTCCGAAATCAGTGGCTAGCAAGAAAAGGGAATTTGGTGATTCTTCCAAAATGAAGTTGGAGCTTATTGAAGAAGAAAACTCTCCAAGCAAGATTTCAGATTCATAGTCATCCTCGTTGGGGCATGATTTTGTTGTTCAGTCTTTGAAGAAGTTGGTGGGAACCATTCCGACCTTCTCAAGTACTGATTCAAGATGCCAGATGCTCCAACATGCTTTGAATCAGAAAACTGACTCCGTATCTATGGTTATGGACAAGTGTGTTGAAATAGAGGCTCAGTTCAAATCGTTCATTGTTGGTTACGAAGCTCATAGAACGTCTTGCAAGAGGATGACAAATTGGTCGAAGAAGACTGTGGAAGAGATGAGGTTGCTCGATGAGTTTCAAGACAACGTTAAAGATGCTTTTGAAACCGAGGACAAGAAGATAAATGAGTTAACTGCATCCTTTGAGGAAAAGTTGACAGAAGAGAAGAACTTCCGGATTCAAGAAGTGAGAGATCTGAATGGGAAGCTGAATTCCATTTCTCAAAACTGGAAGTTTGAAAGGGATCATCGGATTGATTTTGAAGAAAGGATGAAGGCTCAGGAAGAGAAGGTCAAAGCTCAGGAAGAAAAGATGAAAGCCCAGGAAGAAAAAATTAATGCTCAATCCGAAAGAATAGTTGCCTTAGAAAAGCAAGCTGAGGAAGATCATAAAGACCTAAAGAAAATCAAGACTATTCTAAAGGGGCTCATGTCGAAGGAAAAAGATCTGAAATAACCAAATCTGGTCTTTTTGTTGTATTCTTTTTGTTGATGAGATTTCAAAATTTATGAAAGTTGTGCTTGTCGTTTCTATTGTTGTCATTACTAATTTTTCATGTACTTTGTTATTTTTTCCATTCCCTCCAATTCTTTTTGAAAATCACAAAGGGGGAGAAGGAAAATATCCTTAAGAAAAAGAAGAACTCTAATAAGGGTTTATCAAAGGGGGAGAAGAAAAGGATCCTTAAGAAAAAGAAAAACTCTAATAAGAGTTTGTTTAAGGGGGAGCTTTTTCATTAAAGAAGACATTCTTATCCATCACTCCGGAAATATGAATATGATCCTTAGAGTTTCAAAGCCTAAGGGGGAGTTATTCGTATTCATCAATATTCTTAAAGCAAAGGGAGATAAGCCTTAATGTTTTTCTTTCTTCTTAGAATTTCATTTTCGTAAGGATGTTTGTGCTTTCCAAAAAGGGGGAGATTGTTGAGTCAATAAGGTTTTCCTTATGACTTTTCCATTCCTTCTTGTTTTGAAAATCATAAAAACCTTATCTTAAGAAAAATTTCTTTCTTAAGGAAAATTGCTTTTATAAGGAAAATTTCTTTCTTAAGAAAAATCACTTTTATAAGAAGAATTGCTTTCTTATGGGAAATCGCTTTTATAAGAAAAATTATCCTTATCATATTTTCATCCATATTTTCTTAAGTATGAGATTCAGATTCATTTTCTCAGAATCGTTGAAACTTTGATATAAGGCATTCTGTTTTAGGATTCAGATTCTTGATAAGAACTATAAGGAAGTTTCATTCCGAATTCCGGATATGAACTCTGACTAAGTTCTATTCCAGATTCAGAATACGAATTCTGAAGAAGAATTCTCATTATGAATTCTATTGACGAAATTCCATTTTGAATTCCCATTACGAATTCTGATGAAGAATTCTCATTACGAATCCTGATGATGAATTCTCATTACGAATCCTGACGATGAATTCTCATTACGAATCCTGATGATGAATTCTCATTACGATTTCTGATGACGAATTCCTATTCCGAATTCTCATTCCGAATTCCTCTATTAAACAGAATTTGAGTATCTTTGTTTTATACACTCTGAATTAATTCAGACTCCGAAAAATATCTTTGTTTGACTCCGAACTATTATATTACTTACACTTCTAAAATTTGTCTACTCTTTACTATTGTTCCTTACACTCCGAACCTTCACTCCGAAGTTTTCATTCCGAACATTTATGTTAAGAATTAAAACGGTGTCGTACATTCTGTTACATTTGTTTTGTTATAAAACGATGTCGTCTGTTTTGTTATAAACTAACCATTGTCTAAGTGACACGTGTACAGGTCCCTCCGATCTTTAAGGAAAATATGACCGTTGGAGAAGGATCCGACCTTACCTATAAATAGGAGCTCATTTGAAAGAGCTCGTGGTTGATGGCTGATGAATGTACTAAAAGGCTGACTAATCTGCTTGAAGTGATTTCTAGAGAGAGAGGCTCTTATTAACTCTCAAAAGCTTTGTGCGACTCTGAATGTTGGTGGTTACATTCGAGGGCTTCCGGGGATAGGAAGACAGAGGTGCCGACTACCTTGAAGTTCGAGGGCTTCCTTGCTGAGGAAGACAGAGGTTGCCAACTACCTTGAAGTTGAGGGCTTGCGGGGATAGCGAGACAGAGACTCCGATCTTCGTATCGAGGGCTTACCCTGGTGTGGGTAAGACAGACTTGCTTGAAAGTATAAATCAAGGGACCATTATCCAAGGTTGTTAGATACCCTTCTCTTTGGGTTAAAAGACTTATATCTTGTTACTAGTAGTTTTACTACTTGCTTTTATTCCGCTGCATTTTGTAATATAAGGAAAGTATAACTTTCTTATACTTCCTTATTTGTACTCTGTTTCATTTAGATTCTATAAGCTTTAAGGTAGAATCTCATATTGTAATCATTTGTTAAGATTCAATTTCCGGAACCATATTTCCGGAACCCTCATTCGGGATCTCTTTCCTAGTTTGCATTCGGTGTTAAGAGGTGTTGTGAATTTTCTTAGTTTAACTTTGTTAAACTTACCCTTTTCCTTTGCTTAAGGAAAACATACTTATTCTTAACTAACTTTAAATGTTCCAAAGGAATTTTTAAAGTATACAATTCACCCCCCCTCTTGTATATTGAGCATCTACATCACTATTTCGATCCTACAATTGGTATCAAAGGTTGGAAACCTCTTACTCTATACCATTCTTACAAGGCTGACATGGGAAAAGGGATAATTTCATTTAAAAGAGGTCTCTTCCCAGAAAAAAGTTACTACGATTTGAAAAAACCCATTATGGGGTCTGTATTATGCAGAGACAACAAGGGAATGAGTTGTAAAGGCAAATAGTGTAATACTTTGGATGAAGGGCCTGTTATATTGGAAAATTTTATGCAAGGCCAACTTGGGTATGTACTTCATAGTCTTGTAAATGAACTCTCTAGAATTATGAGATTGTATTTTCTAAAATATGATGAATGTTTATGGAGATTCATATTTTCCCAAGAACAAAGTCTGGTTTATGGAGATAATTACTTGAATACAGAAGGGGTATTTCCATTTGTTATTTACATTGAGTCATAGAAATAGTCTCTCTATGATGGTATGACTCAAACGTAGAAAGTATGGTGCCTATAGTTTTAGGTTATATGACTATGACCATAATATTATAGAAAACTGGATGATATGTGGTCGAATGGCCCAAGTTAATTCCAATATGATTTGAACATATGGATATGGAAAATATAAACCACAGACTTGGAGACATTCATTTCGATAGAAAGGATATGGGAAAAATACACAAAGAATGACCACTTTAAATTCCGGGGATCCTGCATGCCAACATTAAAACTTAAATGGGTATAAGAGGCTTCCCTCAAGAATAAAGTTACCGCTATTTGAAAAACCCATTATGTGGGTTATATTATGTAGCTCCAAGTAGGGAATGTGATGAATAGATAAATAGTGGAATCCTTAGGCTAATAGGTCCATTATATAGCCAAATTTTATGAAAGGCCAACTGGGGAACGTTCTACATTTTGAAGAAAAAAAGATCTCTCAGGTATCAGACATTATGTCACTAGAAACCGAAGAAAGATTATGATGATCTGAAATAATTTCAATATTTGGATTATAAAGTTCCAAATAGGCATTATACAATGAATAAAGGGAGAATTTGGACTTATACTGCACATGAATTTAGAGTCCCTTACATAGATCTGACTCATATGTATAAAAGGGTTCATCTCTTGTTTCTTTGACAGGTCCTTTGATGAGGGGACCCAAAACAAAACATACAGTATAGATTTTGATCATATGTAGGAGTGGGTGAATTTTCATTTATCTTATGGCTGAGAATATGATATGATGCCTAGTTTATACTACATATCTCAAATGGGATTAGAATCAATCCATACATAGCTTTCTAAATACCGTTCATTTTAATGTCATGTTGTGAGGACTTTATCCATGTAGTTTAATGTCTTATGTGGAGAACGATGAATTAACAAATTTACAAATGAAGGGAAATTGTAGATTTGTGTAGTTTTATGTGATGTTTTAAGGAAATTAATTGTCCTGTCATGAAATTTCATAATATAATGTGAAGGAACTACGGTATTGCTCCCAAGTGTCACTATGTATCTTATCAGAGAAAAATTCAAGTCGTGCATAGTTCTACCAGATACGATTTCACGTATTAATTGAGAACTCATATTGGAATTCCTTTTGTACATATAACTCATACATAAAATATTAGAGTATTTTCCATGTTGTGATTTGTCTAGGCCCAAGATTGATAATCTAGATATCAATATGTTTCTCACAAGGTTGAGAATCAAACCACACCATGTTCTTGAATGAAGGTCCATGCATTTTATGATAATGTAGCAATGATATATTGTTTTCCTTTTAAGGTCTTATATCCAGGACCATTGATAACCCCAATATTAATTGAAACGTCATATTTATACATAGAATCGTTTTACCCAATTCCTATGCCCACCTGAGCTATGTACGATGTGAGAAACAAGGAGCGGGAAAAGTTTATTTTGAAAAACAAAGGAAACACAAATAAAGGATAGGGGTATGATGGTTAAGTGTTGACTGAGATAGGGTATAGGAACCTAGAGTCACTATGTATATTTATGGATAAAGAATCAATTCATACTTAGTTCTTGAAATTTTTTCGCATATCAATCAGGTTTTGACGTGGGGAAGTGGGTTTTTTTATAATTTCTAGGATGACAGTTCGGCCTAAAGTAGGAGGTCTAGGCATTACCATGTATCTAATTTTAATAAGAATCAACTCCCAATTCCTGGAAAAGATTCCTACACAGATCTAACGTATACATGGGGAAAAGTAATGGGGTTTTCTCTTCCCAAATTTTATTTTGGCCAAGGTTCGGAGATCGGGGCATTACTACGTATCTCATTGGGATGAGAATCATGCCACCCATATTTATTTAAATTCTCCCTATGTATGTTTGATTCAAAAATATAAGGAAAAGGGGGTTTTATTTTATATGTGGCTTCACCTGAGATAGAATATCTACTTTTCACTACGTATCTCACTAAAATGATAATCAATCCATATGTAGTTCTTAGGGAAATATTCCCGATGTAGGTTTGACTTCTGCACATAGGGAGTGAATGAGATTTTTTATTATGATTCCTCAGACCAACTATAATTTTATGTGAGGATGGTTTTTTTAGTCATGAAAGGGCCTGATATTAGAGATATAGATGTCTCTACGTATCTCATTAGAATGAGAATCAAGTCATACATAGTTCATTCCATGAAGTTTATTGTCATACGATAAGGATGTGGGTGACCAGATGTGAAAGAAACATTGTGGTTGGAACATTGGAAAAGACCCAAGAATCACTATGTATCTTTCAAGGGAAAAGAATCAAGAAACATATAGTTCTTGATAGTTTCCTGGTGTAGATTTGTTTTATACATAGGAAATAATGATGTTTAGTGATTAATCATGGCTTCAACCAGGATTAGAGATTTGAGCATCACTATGTATCTTGCTGAGGCAAGAATCAATTCAAATGTAGTTCTTGAAGGTTATCCCTATACAATTTTGATTCGTATACACAGGGAGTGATGTGACATTTTCAACATTTTTATTAGACCTGGTATTGGAGATCTGGGTGTCACTTTGTATTTTGTTGGGGCAATAATCAAGCGACATGTAGTTCTTGAAGGTGGTTCCCCACATGAATTGAATGTTTATGTGAGAAACAAGGATATTAATAATTTTTAGAAAAATGATTGGTCCCAAAATACAAGATGTTATGAGAATCAATCCATATTTTCAAGAAGGGTTCATAGTATTGAATTAACTCATATTCAAGGAAAGGGGAAATTTCTTCATTTATGGTTGTGTCTGGGCACACGATAAGAGATTTGGGTGTCACTTTGTATCTCATTGGAATGATTATCAAGCCACACGTAGTTCTTGAAAAGGTGTCCCTATGCTGATTTGATTCAAACATAGGAATAAATGGGGTTCATATGCCACTAGGGAGTATAAATGATGTTAGTAATTCTTATGCATGAAAGATAATAATATTATAAAGGGCCAAAAAGAATAAATTTTGGGTATCTTGGGATATTTGGGTATCTTGGGATATTTATTAATGTAAAATAAAGGAGATGTCAATAGTACAGTTTAATGACGTGTGGTGAGGGAAAAAGTTTTTTTAGTTTCATGTCATTTGACTAGGACCTCATGCCATGTAGTTTAATGTTGTGCGACAAGGATAAAGATATTGTGAAATTTAATATCATAAAACATAGACATATATGGCGATACACCGTTTAATTTCATGCAACTTGGAAATTGGTTGTAACATAGTTTAACTTAATGTAACCAGAATGTTGGTTGTTACATAGTTTTACATCATACAACCATGACGTTTGTTGTTACTCAGTTTAACATCATGCCACTAGGATGTACTCTTTGTAATTACACAATGAATTTCTCTAGTAATCTTTCCTTTTTTAGAGTTATAGTGATTTCTACATCAATTGAGATTAAGGAATAACCTCCATTAAGGTATACCTTAGGTATAGAGTAAGGTATTTCCCACTTTGGATCATGTTTTGGAGGCTTCTTTCCTTGCATCATTGTAGTCCTAAGGACCAAAACCAACTCTCCATGGAGGAACAAATAAAGGTGAACCTTATTTTTAAAATACCATGCTATTAGGCTCTCATACACTTCCATGTGATGAAAAGTATACAATATCTTTTCATCCAATCACTCTAGATCATCTATTTACTTATGAGACAACTCATCTATATATAACAAATGATAAACAACAACTAGGAGTGAAGGAAACAGGATTTCAATAGGCAGAACTAATTATATCATATAAACCAATGAGTATGGGGTTGGTCATGTGGTTGTATGAGTAGTATTCCAATAGTCCCAAAGGGAATGCCAGAGTTTATTAGGACAAGAGTTTTTTATCCTTATCTATAATCTTTTGTAGTGTATTTGAATGAGTCTTGTTGAAATATTCAATTTGTCCATTGGCTACTACATGATTTCTAGATGAATGGTTGGATTCGATACTGTATTCCTGATATAACTTTCCTACCTCAGGAAAACATAAATTGGTGTTGTTCTCTATCAATATGTTATAAGGGACACCAAATATAATAACGATGTTATATTTGAAAAAGCTAAAAATGATTTTGGAAATGACTTCTTTGATAGGTATTTCCTAAGTCCATTTAGAGAAGAAATCAGTAGCAATAAAGATGTACTTAAATTTCTTAGTCATAACTGGAGGATAAGGTCTCATTATATCCATTACCCATATAAAAAATGGTCAAGAGTACTTATCTATATATAGAAACATAGGTGGTTGATGAATGAAGTTGGCATGACCTTGGAATGGATGACACTTCTTAGTGAAATTTGTGAAATCATGGTTCGTTGTTGGCCAAAAGTATCTAAGAATTCAGATTTGATCAGAAATCCTATACTCAGACTGGTGAGAACCACATGCCCTTACATGTACTTCTTTCATGACAATCATGGTTTCATCCACATCAATGCATCTTAAAAGAATTCCATAAAATCCTTGTCTATAGAGGATCTTCTAGTGAGTTGGGCCATCATAAAGAGTTAAATTAACTACTTGTCACCAAACATTCTTATTTCCATCTCTATCTATGGAAGTACTATATTTTGAAGATATTCCCTAATGGGTGGATTCCATCCCGTGGTTGGAACAGATGGTTTGGGAATAGGAATGATTTCATATATTTCCTCTATTCATATTTTTAATAAACGGTGAAACCACATGATGATGAAAAATTATGATTATTGTCTCATCCCGGTTTGGATCCTCTAGGGTTGTAGCTTCATTTTCCAATGAATCATATATGGAATTTTCTAACCATGAGAGATAATAAAATATTGGTTCCAAGGGAAATTCTTCCATTAACCCTAGAACATGATCACATAGGGGGATTAGTTATTCTTTTATAATGGTGTCATCCCCGTTGATCTATTTGATTACCAATTTTGAATCACCCTTCATCTCGAGTTGATCAGCTGGTACTTGGTGTGATAATTCCATACCTGCAATGAGAGTCTGGTATTCTACCTCATTGTTGGTACCACCTTCTAAAAACTATATGGAGTATTGAAACAATACCTTTTCTTGGGAGATAAGAACAATTCCCAACCCAACTTTGTTAAGATTAGGGTCTTCCATTCTATTCCCCATTGTACATATAAAAGCCCCATCAAAATGCATCTTCCATGTTTGGGAGATATCTTGAATATGGAATATTTATTTATCAGGTAGTTCTGTATTCAATGTGGTTTCCTTCACAGATGGTTGTTCATCAAGGAAATTTACCATGGCTTGGCCTTTTACGAATTTCTAAGGCACGAACTATAAATAAAACTACTACATAATAACTATCCATAGTGACAGATTACCTATTAGTATAGGATGTCTGAGGATAAATTTGAGGGGGTTATTGAAAGAGACCAAGTGGACCTCATGATGCTACATGTTGTGCCTCAACTTATGAACTAAAAATATTAATTCTAAGAATATATTCTCAATATTCCAACATCAAGCATCTACGTAAATCATAGTCTGAATGAGATAATAAAGGTTGTACTCATTCCCAGTGTCATTCAACTATGTAAGGAAGGAATTCGATGATTTCTTCAAGGTTGTCACATAAATAATGAGTGGGTTTCCTTCAACTTGTGGAATCAATACTGGTTGACTCAAGAGTTATATCTTGAGGGTATCAAATGATCTTGTAATTCATTGTACCATTGATATGTGACCCATTAATTCATTAATTTGGTGAAGGGAAAACACTTTCCTTCCAAAGTAGAGATGAAGTTCCAGATCTAGGCCAAGTGTCCTTGAATTCCTCTCAACTCCTTCAATTTTTGAGGAGGTGACATTCAAATGATACCTTTACTCTTCTCAGGATAGACTGCAATCCTGCGATGGCGTACAAAAAAACTAAGAAATTTTCTTGAGCTTACCCTGATAGTATATTTCAAGGATTTTTTATTCAGATTATGATGTCCAAGATTACTAAATATGTTGTCAAGTCAGTCAATTCATCATAGTGATATCTTGATTTTCCCACTAGATAACCAACATAGAATTCAATAAATTTCCCCAAGACAGGTTTTAGGATGAGGTGCATTGCACATTGATATGTCAAACCAATATTCTTCAAGCCAAAGGAAATTACCCAATAGAAAAATATTCCTTGAGGGGATTTTATGGCTGTTGATTCCTCATATTTTGGGGCCACCCAGGTTTGGTTATACCTACAATGTTCATCAATGAATAAGCGATCTTCGTAACTAACTGTTTTATCAATCAAGAGTTCTATTATTGGAATTGGGAATTCATTTTTGGGACAATTAAAATTACGATATTTGGAATTAATGAAAAATATGTATTTCCCATTATTATTTTTTACCAAGACAATATTGGATGGACAATTTGGATATTTTACCTCTTGAATGAAATTAGCATTCATATGTTTGTCGATTTAATCCTCAATTTTTGAGGCAAGAGTCGGGTGTGTTCTTCTTTCATCCTGCTTGTATCCCTGATGATCTTCTAGAAAACCCACATGATGGGTGGACACCTTGGGGTCAATTCATTACATCTCTATGTCATTCTAGAAAAAAACATCCTGATGTTGCTTAAAAAATTAAGTATACACCTCTTTCTCATCTTGATTCATGGACACACTAATCAGAGTGGGGTGTAGGTCTTCCTCTCTACCCATATTTATTTCCTTTATCTCATCCATAGTGGTGTAGATTTCTTCCTCAAATGATGTATGGGTGTCCCTGAGGTCTTACTCTTATTCATATTCATCATGTGTTGCTTCATCTACCTTTTCATGAAGGTTAAGTGATGAATCAAGACTTCTAGAGATAGGAGAGGAGTCAATATATGGATATCCTCAAGGGGAGGCAACCATATCTCTCCCAACTAATGATGAAGGGTCTTTTTGATGTTATGAAGGGAAGATGATGGGATAGGAATCGACATCCCTGTCTTTTTCATGAGTGTGATAACTTTTTCTATCATGGATGATGAAGAATAGAATTATTGAAGTTCAACATATAGAATGAAGGCATCTTCATTTAGGATTTCATCACTACTTGGTGAATAAATGATTTCTTCTGTACTTTCAATCTTAGTTTCCACAACTGAAATTATTTATCCCACTAAAGGTGTTCTTGGACTAGGGTTGAACCTTTCAATTTTATTAATGGGTAGAATGTAATATGAACTGAGATGCTTGAATTGGTAAGATAGTATCTTTTCTAGACCATTTGGTGCATTCATTCTAGTAACATCATTCTCAATGGACTATTTTCCATTTATGTGATATAACTCTACATCAATGTACTAAGATTCACAAGTCTTGAAGGTGGAATTATCACCATGAAATATCCAATTTTGACCATTGATGAAATATTTGATACATTGGTGGTATGATGAAGTAATGGTTGCATGTTGATGTAGCCAAGGGTTCCCAAACAGATTGTTAAAATTTGTGTCCTGTAAGACAACCATGATCTATGAATCAGGTATGAGATCCCCAAGCTGAGTTCAAATCATAATCTCTCGAATAAGTTCTTTCTCATTCATTTCACAACCATGTAGCATCAAAGTAGAGGGAGACTTGTGGGTTTCAGTGACGCACAATCTGTGAAGTGTATGAATAGGAATGATGTTGACTTCTGAGCAATTATCAATAAAGGATCATCAGATATCAGTATCATTGATCATGATGGATAGATAAAAGGGTGTGAGGTGCTCATTTACAAAAACATCATTATCCTTTATAATGAAATATTTGAATTCATGGAATTCTGTTGCATTATTCTTTATACAGTTAACCTATGTGGTAGAAACCTTGGTTTCAAACTATTGAGTGCTTGACAATGCGTCAATATGTGCTTTCTAAATATCTTTCACCAAATTCAGAGAATCCAAGATTGATATATTGGATGGTACATGGTCCAACTGATTCAAAAAACATAATTTTAATCCATAGGTCTATGTTTTCCAATATAGAGAGGCCATCTTGGAGGTGCCTTGGAAGATGATGCTCATGATGTGGATGGACCATTTTCCATAGCAGAAGCTGGAAATACTTCTACTCTTGGTGGATTAAGAAGGCTAGGTCTGCCCACTAGCTGAGAAGGTGGTTGTATATCCTCTAATAGATCTTTCTAGATGATCATGTCAGGGTAGACCCTGTTATGTTTCTGTGAATTTCCATGTTCTTACTGAGCCTGCTATAGGGATTTCTCATGAGTTTATGTTTTATAAACAGTTCGAGTAGGGGTGTGGTTGGAGTAGTGGATTCTATCATACCCACATCTTCCCCTATATCCTTGACCTTGATGACAACATCCCTTAGTTACCCAATTAATTATAGGTAACTCATGTTCAAAATAAAAATCATTATCTACATAGGGATCCATTATGTGAATAATGTTAACAGAGCTGAAGATCAACTCCTCATCTGATGATGATTCTACCAGACAGGTCGATTGTTTTTGTGCCATTTGGCATGGTAGGGCATGTGATTTTGAGATAGTTGGCATGAAATCCGATAAGGTTATGGAAAACTTTGGTCTCTTATAAAATCATCATCTTCTATTTCCTCTTTATTCTTCCAACCATACTTTATCTTTGAGTGCTGGCCTTCAAAGGACTGGTATTTTGATGAATAATGATTTCTTGTAACGAAGGTTGTAGGAAACATAGTTGGTTGTTTCAATTGTGTTTGTAGAATGGAATGAGTTTAGTTGATTTTTTTTTCATTACTATATAGTCATCTAAGTTTTGATAATTCTTAATTTTAACTTAATTCCACTAACCTTCTTCATATGGATTGGTATCAGTAACACATGCTACCTTGGCTAGTGAATTTTCATCTTCACTTGTCCAAAGACCACCATATTTTTTAGGAGGTCCTTAAAAACAAATCAGTCTTTTATAGGTGTCCCTAAAATTCTATGGAATGGAAATTATTTTGGGAGGTCCTTGTCTTATTCTTTGTTTGGTTTCTTTGGCCTTGTAAACTAAACTAAGTTGTTTTCAAAAGATGAGATGCAATACCCAATAACTTGGTCATTTTGAAAAGAATAGACAATGTTTTTCAACAACACAAACTATCTACGTATTTTATATTTTTTATCATATTTATGATGATTTAATTTTTTCTGATGCTCGAGAGGTGGAGCCCTATGATATGATAAGGACATTGAAGTAGGAGAGGGTGTAGGGTCATGTTTAAGTGTGATTTTAGAAGCCTATTCTTTTACTTCTATTCATCCCATAGCTGATGGGATTAGTTAGGATTTCTCTATAGACTATGTTATGGATTTTTCAACCTATTGAGAAATCAAGTCCAGATCCCAAAACCCTCATGTGTATTTCACATAGATTAATGTTGTTTGAAAATCATTATCGATATTTTCTCTACAAATGGGAAGAAATTCTTCTGGTGGTAGTGATATATTCAAGGAGTATATTAACCCTCTCCACTAATAAATGCAATCTTAAACTCTTGCATTATCCATTTTCTTGTAGTTTGTGATATCAAAGACAGTTTTCAACTATAGTTTTGAGCTAAACTCGAAAATGAATTTCTAATAGGGATCTTACCAACCAATTATAAATCGAGACTGAAAGCTTGTGTACCTGATGAAGGCTGGCCCCGACAATGATTGTATGAATCATCTATGTTCACTACTTATTATTGCTTGGGAGTCCCTACAATAGGATCAAAAATAAAGACAAAAAGCTTCAACTGCTACTTTCGATCTCCTGATCCATTAAAGATTGGAAAATATTGGATTCTCAATGTTTGGTAGAGGAGGGGTCAGTTCCACCGATTTGGGATAAACCTTCTTTTCTAGTTTTATTAGTGGAAATAGTACTTCCATATCTTTTAATCAAGTCATCAGTGACTCAAGTGTGTTTATAGGAATTTGAGGAATGTCTAGCTGATATGGGACCTGTACTGGTCCATCAGCTGGAGCTTGAATTGGTGTGATAAATGGAAAGACCACTGGTGGCGGAGCTTCTGGTATTTTCTGTGGAAAACCCATGGGGAAAATTCTATACGGATGTTCCTGACTCTGTTCTAGTTGTATTGTAAATGTAAGGAATTAATTATCCACATTAGTAGTTACTCCAAACCCTCTCTGATGAGGTTCTCCTACTGTAGGTGCAAGGTGGGGACCTACATGTAGAACACATTTGGTAGGAAGAATACCTCGGCTTAATTCTGCATTGAGTCTTTATAAAACCTTCATTTCTTCATCCTACTGTGCAAATATTTCTTCGAGAAAAAGGGATTGACCTTTTCCAATGGAAAGTTGGGACATGGTCTGACCTTTAAATTTTCTCTTATTTTGTGATTTTTAAAGAGGTGTATGTTTATTATTCAAGGGAATAACTATATTTTTGTTAAGCCTCTGATTTCAGGTATGTACCCCTCCTTTATTTTATTTAGCATGGAAGAATTTATGAACCATAACATCATCCTATAACTCCCTTGAATTGGACTCATTTTCTAGAGGATCTTTCTTAATTGAATTAATGACATTTACTAATTCATAATGTATTGCTGGAATTTTCTAGTATCTTGGTAAAATTTCCTTTATCTTCACCCTCCATGAGACATTGTTACCATATTTTTTGGTTCCCAAGGAACTATGTGGAAGATATTAACCTGAAGGGAATCCTCATATAGTTCATTTGTGCATTAATTTTGTGGATTCTTCCCTGATAATGAGAAAAATGACTTTTAATGATGAAGGTATTGTGATTATGAAAAAGAAACCCAACCCTACGGGATGGGGGATATTCTTGTTTTTCTTTCGCAACCCTTCAGACTATATCTATTAACTTTGAGGGTTGGGTTAAAGAAAACCCCAACCCTACGGGTTGGGGTGGCTCCTAAACTTCTATGACTGATATCAATGTAGCTTCTCTTATTTTTTAAAAGGTTAGGGCCGAAGCCTCCTTTTTATTATTAAATCAAAGAAAAGACCTCTTTTAACTGGGTAGAGGGAAACCCATTACATAGCCCGAAGGCCCAGTGGGCTTGTAGCCCATTACATAGCCCATATACCCAAATTGTATGCCCAATTCACATTCTGTGAATGGTAACCTACTGCTACAGTACCCGCACAGTACCGCCGCCGCTATAGTGCCCTGCCGCCGCTACAGTACCTGCTGATGAAAAGTGCCGCCACTGCTACAGTACCGCTACAGTACTGCTACAGTACCTGCGCCCCATGGGTTTTGAACCCCCATTTTCCATGTAGTATTACAGGGTGCTTACCACTAAGACAAACCCTAACTACAACGTAGCTTCTCTTATGATTTTACACATTCTACTCTAAATGTTATCTGGGTGCATTATCCGGAACTCACTTAAATCGATGATTTTAGAATACCATTGTGCTATTTAGGAAATTTTCACAATATAATTGTTGACATCCATTAAGTTGTATGAATTATCTATGTTCTCAAACATTTGATTCAAAAAGTATCTCAATATCTTTCTCTCTTTGATCCTCACTTTGGTGGAAGTCGGTCATGGACTATTTTCGGTTAGAAACTCTTTGATCATGAATTGAATTATCTTATTGTAGTTATCCTGCGAAAATAAAATTGCATGAGACCACTTTTGGAAGGCTTTTATAGCTTTGGATCGTAGTGAACCAAAATTATCCATGTGAATACCATCCTCTAATATGAACACCATATAGGGTTTTTGTGATCAATTATTGCGTCCTATTTACTGTATAAAGGCTTGAACATTGAAGGGCTACCTACTGCTTCTCGATATTTGGATGTTGGGAAACTGATTGAGAGGCCATGTCAATTTGGAACTATATTCCTTCAATTACATTCACATGGCTTTGATATTTTTCATAAGGTAATAATTTCTCCTTAAGATGATAAAGAGTCTTACATATGTTGAGGCAGATATCATGAACACAATCATTTACCAATATATCTGAAATACTATATTTAGAGTTGTCCATATTCCATAACCTATAGGTATTTCACCCTTAGATAATTCATTCCTCTTGTTAAACATATCCTCTTCATCATTTATGAGATGTTTTTAAACCTGGTCTGACCAAAGAGGATGTTTCCCAAATTTTTTAAGACAAACAATGGGATTGGTTGGGATTTACTTTATTATATTGAAAGGGATTTGGCCCAAGGGTGGTTCGGATAATTACAATCGCCTTAGGATATCATCCAAATGATAAATTAGTTAACCTTCCAGTGACAAGGGATCAGACATGACTGGACTTGTATTAGTAAGTGGATCAAGATAATAGGGAATTCTCGTCACAATATTGTCAGATAGATAATTATATTGACAATGTGAATCAATACTACAGAAAGAACATTCACATTGAACTCCATCATTAGGAGGACCATCCTCGTGGATTACACCAAGGGGTAAAACCTTTTTCTCTTTGTCTTTTGGCCACATGGAGGGTTACTATGGCTCTCATCAAGAGATAATCTATCAAGAATAATAGTATTATTATGAAGCAAGACTTCATGTAGAAGCATCTGATGAGGACCTTAAGAATTACTTATAATGCTCCCATAACATGGTAATAGTAGGTTAGGATCATTAGATTCAATAAATAAATGTCTAAGGGATTTAAGAACTCCAGCATTAAGTGAAAACGAATTTCATATCGACTCTTTATTCTTCAACTGTGTTGGATGAGAATTTTTCTTAGATGTCTTCTTACTAGAAGTTGGGGCCAATTTCTGGGAGAAGTTGTTATCATGAAAAAGTATATATGCCTTCTTGGGAGTGGACATTATAATAAGAAGATTATCTCTAATTGGAACATCCATATGTTCCTCATCTGGTTGTCCGTATAATATGATGGAGTATAGCCCATAAAACTCAAGGACTAGAACATTGGTGTGTATCTGCTCTGGGATTTCATTCTAATGAGTCATCCTTTATGGGGGGATAGAATTATGTGTTCATTCCTCTGGTACATCTGAAGTTTTCATTATGATATTCTAGAACGATTCAAGGATATGGGTAGGTTTTTGTGTCCTCCCTTTCACAATATTCAAAATTTTCTTATTGACTTCAGTAACCGAAATGAGAATATACATACATTCTATTTCCTAATTAGGTGTATATAATTGTACCATTTCTCCCATTCCTATTTTTGAATACTGATAGTACTCATTTGTGGTGGTAGAGAGTTGAGTCTTCCTCCTGTTTCTCATCAAATCTATCCGACTAACTTCTACGGGTGCTGCCAAATGAGACAATTGGCAAGATTGATGGATACTAGTAGGTGTACATTCAGGCTGGATATATTCTACCAAGCATGGTCAGAGTAATTCATTAAGTGATTCCAGATGATACAACTGTCAGGCTTGGTGAGTTCATGAATGTGTATGTTCTGCTTTCAAATTGTCACCACATTTGGTTTCCAGCTTTCTTTGAATACATCCAAACAAGTCTACGGACTAGATGAAAGATTGTAAGAAGGTGTATGTTTTTTCTCATGTGACTCTACTATATTTGATTAATGGGATTGGTTGGAATCATCAAGAGGAGTATTCTAGCTAGTGTTATTAAGGTGAACAGGTGTATGTTATCCGTCATTGTTTTCCACCAAAATGGGTTGGTGGGCTTCTCTAGAGGAGGAAATGTAGGAACCTGCTCCCTATTAGCCAGTTATTGTCCCTAGTAGTTCATATTGGTGGTCGGGTCTAAGGGACCTGAGCCATAAATCCAAGGATAACATCCTCAACATGTTGAGGGTTTGCTACCCTGTGACGTTGGCAGCGGTGATAGTTGGAAGGAGCCTTTATGAATGAAATCTATGTCTTTAGGACGAGGCTATTGGTGTCCTCTTCACCCAAATACCTAAAATGAAAGAGGTACTGGTTATTTCATTTTGTGGATAATATCCTAAAATGGTTGAAGATGATTGTTGGAATCATCTTCTTCTGGACCACTAGTTGTTGCTAACGGGACGATTGAGGATTTTTTTTTGATTTGGAGGGGCTATCCGGTACCCTCTAAGGTTTGAATGGTACAATGTTGATGGTACTCTCATACTGGTGTGTGAGATACCCAACATTGAAGATGTTCAGTTGGTGATGGAATCCTTCGAGCAGATGACGATCCATATTGAGCAACAGTGGGGGTGTTCACAGGTGTAAACATGAAGGAATCCATTTGGAATGATGGGAGTTATAGGAAGAAAGTGCATGTATTTATGAAAAATACAAACAGTGAACACCGAAAAAGAAGCATCTTTTTTGATTAATTTATGTGTGATTGATTGCCTTTACTGGGCCTCCTTTACCAATTTTTAGGGGCCTGACATATGGGTAACACTATCATCTTTGTTAAGGATTCACGTCAAGTTCACCATTTTTTGCGTATGGGTGAAAACCAAATGGCCTGATGAAGAATAACCAACCACCCTTTTTATAGAGGGTTTTTCATTGTAGTAACCCACCAACTTGGTTAAGGATTCACATCAGGTTTACCATTTTTTTTGTGTATGGGTGCAAACAAAATGGTTCGACAAAGAATAACCAACCACCTTTTTTGTAGAGGGATTTTCATCGGGGTAACCCACCATATTGGTTAAGTATTCCCATCAGGTTCACCATTTTTTTGTTTATCTATGGGTTCAAACAAAATGGATCAATAGAGAATAACCAACATCCTTTTTTATAGAGAGTTATTCATTGGATTAACCCACCATCTTGGTTAAGGATTCACGTCAGGTTTACCATTTTTTTGTTTCCCTTGTAACGTGTGTTCTAGTTAGGAATCACTATTTTCAAATGGTTTCCAATGGGTTTGTTTATGGAACTAGAAACACCCAATGGTTCTATATCCATAGGGACCTACATTCTAAAGGTAGGTTCTCATTATATATTTTGACTCACGATACTTACGAACACTCATAGGTTGAGAGAATGGGAGTCCAAGCAAATCCCACCCTTAATTCCCTACTCTGGGACACTCTTATAGATTAATGATATATTAATGAATCCTCACTACGGCAAAATGAGGATTTAGCGGTGGTTTTTTTGGTTTCGCATCGGTTTAAACCTCTGCTAAATCCATTGGCGGTGGTTTTGAAAATCCACAGCTATATTGTGCTTTAGGAAACTATTCGCGGTGGTTTTCAAAACCAGCGTAGAACTTTTCATGGTAGTTTTTTAGCGGCGGTTTTTTGAATTTTTTTTACTTATTTAAATTACTTTTTAAAATTAATTTTTTAAATTACTTTTTTAAATTACTTTTTTAAATTACGTTTTAAAATTATATTTTTAAGTTATTTTTTTAAATTACTTTTTTAAATTACTTTTTTAAATTACTTTTTTAAATTTTTTTTAAAATTTTATTTAAATTACCTTTTTAAATAATATTTTTAAGTTACTTTTTTAAATTACTTTTTAAAATTAGTTTTTTAAATTAGTTTTTTAAATTAGTTTTTTGAATTAGTTTTTTCAATTAGTTTTTTCAATTAGTTTTTTCAATTAGTTTTTTGAATTAGTTTCTAAAATTAAAATTTTAAATTAAAATTTTTAATTTTTTTTAATTTTTTTTTAAATATTTCTTTAATTTTTTTTTAAATTAGTTTTTTATTTTTGTTTTTTGTTTTTGTTGTTTATATTATTTTTTTGAATTATTTTTTTAAATTATTTTTTTAAATTATTTTTTTATATTGGTTTTTAATTTAATTTTTTAAATTAATTTTTTATTTTAGTTTTCTATTTTAGTTTTTTAAATTATTTTTTTAAATTATGTTTTTAAATTACTTTTTAAATTTTTTTTTTTTTAGTTTTTTAATTTTTTTTTAAATTTATTTTTAAATTAGTTTTTTATTTTAGTTTTTTATTTTAGTTTTTTATTTTAGTTTTTTATTTTAGTTTTTTAAATAATTTTTTTAAAATTATATATTTATATATTTATTAAAATTAATTAATTATTTATTTATTATAATTATTTATTTATTAAAATTATTTATTTATTTAATTTATTTTTTATTGTAATTTTTTTATTTTTTTATTTTTTTAAATTTTTTAAATTTTTTATTTTAGTTTTTTAAATTATTTTATTTATTATTTTATTAATTTTTTTAGTTTTTTAGTTTTTTATTTTTTTTTTTATTATTTAATTAGTTTTTTTATTAAATTATTTATTTAATTATTTCATATTTTAATTATTTATTTCGTATTTATTTTATTTATTTCATTTATTTCACATTACTTTTTTTTATTTATTTTATTATTTTATTATTTTATTATTATTATTATTATTTATTATTTATTTATTTGTTTGTTTATTTATTTATTTATTTATTTATTTATTTCGTATTTTATTTATTTATTTCGTATTTATTTTATTTATTTCATTTAATTCGCATTACTTTATTTACTTTATCCATGCATGCATTCTCATGCCCATGCACATGCCCATTCAACATAAAGAAATACTGTGTTTGGTGAGATTTGAACCCCTAACCTCTTGCATATTTTCCAAAGACTTTGCTACTCCAGCAAACTTGTCATGTGGTCAATAAACAGAATTTAATATACTTATATATAGTATTTGAAAAAACAAATAATACATAATTAATAGATATAAACTCAATAATAATTAAACAATAAGCAATAATCAATAATTAATAACCAATAATTAATAATTAATAATTATTGATTTATTAGTTATTTATTGAGTTATTTATTATTATTTACTATTTATTATAATAAAAAACAAATAAATTATAATAATATTTACATAAATTATAAAATTATGAAAATAAAATAATAAAATAATAAAATTACAAAATTTAAAGAATAAAGAATAATTAATAATTAATAATTAACAATTAAAAATTAATAATTAATAAATAGTAATAAACAAATAATAAAGAATAAATAATAAGTAATAGGAAAATATGGTAACCTTATTGATGGTGACTTGGAGAACAAGTGATGAGGGGGTGTGCAAGTACTTGCTTGCTGTTGGTGATTCACACTACATTGGGAGAACTCAAATTTAATCCTTTTCAAATCATGATATTCTCCATCTATTTTCTTATCCTCTGTCAAAGTAATTTCCCTATATAAAATTTTTATCCTTGTGATGGAATGGTGTGTTAATAGATAAGATATGAAATATACCATCCATAGAGAATGTAGGTCATATATACGCATGAACACTATTTTTCATTTTCTTATTGAGTTGAAAGAAAGAAAAATAATGCTATATGTTATCATTCCAAGATAATGGTTATGTCATGTAGATAAAAAAATTATTAAACCCATCTTTAATATATTCCATGTATAGCATAGATGAATCACATCAGTACGTGAGGACGTAGTCCACCATACACATGAGCGACATAATCGTATTCGTGCAAAGTGGAAAGAAAGAAGTTATATGTGATATAACAATTCCAAAATCATAATGAAATCATAAATATCATATATATATATATATCATATATAAAATAAAAATATGTTGTTATTCCCAAACTTGAAAAGTGATAATGTAAAAAATTAACGACATCGGTTCACATGGCAGTAGTCCTCTGTACACATGAATAATGATTTTGTATCCAATTTAATGGAAGTATTTGCATTTTAAGGTCACACCCTTAAAAAAATAATAGATTATTATATGTATGATATATAGGTTATTATATAATCATGTAGAAATAAAAATTGAAGGGTTGGAAGATGAAATAAAACAAAAACTCCCATTGATAAATGTTAACTCTTTTTGAGGTATCCTTATTAGGTTTGTACTATGGCCTTTCTTGGTTGGATTTATGATAGAAATAATTCTTCTAGGATGAGGTGATGGAATTTGGATATTTATTTGGTTAGATCTTGGTCAATACAAATGGATTGAGATGTGTGAAGAAGTTGGGAGAATTTTTTCTCTTCTATAATGGAGGAGGAGTTTCATTCATGTAAATACTAAAAAGTATTCATTATTGGGAGGTAAAAAGGCTCAAGTGGATCCAAAACCTATAATTTAAGGTTTTTATATATTATATGGTTGATCCAAACCTCCACTACATATTTAAACACATGTTTTAAACATTTTATTCCTTTAATTGTATGTTTTCCATTTTTTTCCATTTTGGATTTTAACAAGGGTAACTACATTTTAACCCTGGAAATTTATCCTTTAAGAATAAATTATTTTTAAATTTATTATATAATTTGAAAACATTTATTACAAATATGATATATAATTAATTTAATTTAAATTTTATGTGTGATAGAATTTAATGTCATCTCCACTGTAAGTTACGTGCAACAACATCGCTTTAGCTATAACTGTGCATATTTGGGTTTTACTATTTAATAGTCAATATATTTATTATAGAATCACTATTTTTCCATTAATGTAATATATTGAATATTTATGAACATTTAAAAATCACATGGAATAATACAGTTTTCTAGTAATTTTTAATCATTTAATAAAATATCATTTATTATTAAATAACATTAAAGTCAATTTTGACACTATTCGTTTACTTTGAATTTAAAAATCATAAATACAATGATGTAGTTATAGTATATTGTGTTCAAACCTATATAACGTGAAATATTCATCTAAAAAATTAATTTAAGGCAATAAATCATACAATTTACTTCATTTTCTTATATTTTTAGTATCAGTTATTTTATTTTATTGTTAACTAAATAATTACTCTGTTAGCATTTATTAAGAATTTAAAGTTATTATATCATCTATAAAAATTAAAATAAATTATAATGATAAATAATTTATTAATATTTCTAATATATATATATATATAACTAAACACATTTGGTCTTTGTCCCTATCCCAAGGATTTATAGATATTTAGTAAGATATGTATTTACATTATCTTTCCATTGCATAACTTATTATATGGGTAATATTCATGGTCAAGTGGAAATTCATTTCAATATTTCAGAAAATATCATCTTTCTGTTCAAAATATAAACATAAAATAATATTTATAAAATAATATAGGTTATTTTAACTATTATCATTCTAATTTAACGCTTGGTAAACCCATTTTCACCTTAACCATGGAAATTAATTTTTACTATATTCCCTATTCATTTTGTTCAAAATAAAGTTTTATTTACTAGAAATTATAAACTATAATGAATATAGTTTTGAATCCATGTATTCAAATCCCATTCATGGAAGTGTAAAATATTAATTTCAAATTAATCCCTCATGCGTGATAAGAAACCTGATTTCTTTAAGAGAAAAAGTTCAAAAGATTGAAATGTTTTTATATTCTAAATAAATTTGAAATTGATTCCAATGATCATATTTCAATTAATGTATATAAAATTTTACAAAATATCCTTTAAATCATTTAAAAATATAATTTATCTTTATCGATAAATTAAATTAAAAGGTTGTTTTCAATTAAAATTCAATATATTTCACGATTCGTCAAAAAATAAAAAATTTCATAAAAATTTAACAAAGTCACCCTAAAATAATTTTTATATTAAAATTTAAAAAATTAATTTCATTTTATCTAATTAATTTTCTAAAATATAAAAAAAAGGTTTTCAAATAAGTACGCCATAGAAAAGAGAAAAAAAAATTTAGACAAATATAAATTTTAATTAAAAAATTTGATTTATTCATATATATTGTCAAAAAAAATAAGTCAAATGTTAAAATTTTTATTCAATATATAATATATAAATTTCATTAATATCATTAGAAAAATTTTATTTGGTTAATTTTTTGATAAAACACAGTTGTGCGAATAAAAGTATTTTTTCAGAAAAAGATTTAATTTTCTTTTAAAAGGTTTTTATTTCATTTTATAATTAATTAGTTTATAAATAATTATTTAATCATGTGTAAACCATATTTTAGTACTTTATTATTTCATACTCATTCCATCAATTACAACAACAAGTAGATTATTATCATATTAAAAAATAATATTTAACTAGAATGTCATCTTTGGTTTAAACTTGGTGTTACGTGTATCACAAGAGAAACTCAAAATGTTGTGCAACATAATCCAAAAATAGTATTGTTTGTAACTCAATATGCACCGAGTGTTTCATGTAATGTAAAATAAAAATATTATTATATATATATGAAAAAAAATCATAATATTTGGGGGTGTTACAAAACATGCCCAAAAAAATGGAAACAAGATATGGAAGGTATTTAATACCTTAGACTAGTAATGAGATGTTTAAACCTCCCAACCATAAAATGTTCTTTTTTTGAAGAAATAATAATATGGAAACTTAAAATAAAATAAATAATCCCATTATCCACTCATCAATTACTCAGGCACCCAAGTTACTTGAGAAAAATAACTATAATTCCATTGCACATGAACCAAAGGTATAGACTTCCCATAATAAACCTATTCCTTAGAATAAATAATGTTGAATCCATTTTCTATTATGGATAAATAATTCACATTGTCAAAGTACCCCTTTCTCAAAACATGATATTGGTCAGAGAGATACTTTCAGTGATATGATATGTGAGACACATTATTAATCGACATCAATTGAAGAGGTAACACTAAAAGGTTTGTTGCCTTGATAATTTTATCCAAAACCTAAAATGGATCCATGTACCTTGTTGAAATATTTACATATTTCCCATGTCATTAGAGACCTATCTAACTTAAAATAGAAAATAAACACATATTCACCATTCTAAAAATCCAAACGTCAACATCGGCGACCTTTGTAGAATTTTTAATGGATCTGTGTTTTCACCATCCTATATTGAACCAAATGAATTTTCATCGTCGTCTATTTGTATAAACCATGCACAACAAAGATTTTTTCACCAATATCCAAAAAATACAATAGATATTTAAATGGTCATCCAATAATGGCCTCTATTGGATCTATCTTGATAAAGGACATGTAACTATTTTTGGAAGAAAACACATCTAGTCCCACATGAGTACCCAAGCTCCACCATAGTTGATAACATAGGCACATAGCATTTCCTCATGAATATGTATGTCTTATTATATCTATTAATCTATATGTAGATTATATGTTATGCTCAAACTCACATGGGATCCCATCTCCTCCTCTTAGCCTCTCAAAAAATGAGATGTAAAAAAGGGATCCTGATGAGAAACTATATCAAATGGAACTCGATGAAAATAGAAAATATCATGCACTTAGAGAAGTCCAATGTTCTAAAATTTGGTTGAATCTCAAATGGGTATAAAGTAAAACAATTTTGACAGCCCATCAATCACAAAACATATCTCATACTTTCCCTAATTTTAAAATGGAAACTAGACAACAAATTCCATAGAGATCTCATCCCACATCCAAGTCGATATTGGAAGTAGCTAAAGAAAGCATAATGGTATATAGTGATCATATTTGACCTTTAAGAATATATAATAATGATAAAGAAATTCACTGATATCTCATATCATACCTAGACACTATTATTATCCCTTTATATTATAGAAGATCATTTTGGTTCCAAGGTGCACTTCCCACTGAGAATTATGGAAATCCCCCATCACCAACATTCTCACAGTCAATGGTAAAAATTAACATGTTTAAAAACATGGGTTACACCATGAATATAATGAACAATCAAAAATGTTCTACACATGATAATTAAAGTCCCTAGTTTTAGTAAAATCATCATCAATATAATGCTCCAATAAAATCAACTCGATAAATGTGGAGGTTAACATAACCCTATATAGAGAGAAGTTATTATAATCCTATAAAACTCCAAAATGAAGCTGAGTAACGAGAGCCCTAAGAATCCAAATACATGATTATTCATCCATGTACTAGGTCAAATGTTTCCTACACGAACCATTAGTAGTTATATTCTCATTACTAGTTGTTTAGAAAATGTGGAAATCAAAATACTATAGCTACCCTAAAAAGAAAAAGGATCCCCAAGCTCTCTGTTATTCATCCATGCCTCCCCAATGTAGCTACACCAAAATTGGAAGTATCTATGGAAATTAGTATCCAAGGATCCATGACATAGACAACCACTTATGCCACATCCTTTCCAAAATTCCAACTCCAATATTCTATACCCTGATGGTCCACGATGTCGCCCATCATACACCACACATCAACCCTACCAAAATATACCAACATACTGAATTTTTCCCCAAAACACCAAACTCTTCCAAATGAAAATAAAAAAAATCCAAATAAAATTAAATGAGTTGGGGAATTTAACTTTTACTTGAGAGAGGTAACATGATTTTATAATTTTTATCGAATGAAAAAATTAAAAAACATCTTATCATCCTAGTGTATACCAATTTCTATGGTCCAATCAATTTATTAAGAACATATGTAGAAATGTTTTTCAATATTTTTTTTTGATTATTATAGTATAATTTCTTGTTCTGTGTTTATTGAGAATAAAAGAAATGTGATGTAATATATGAAAAGATATAAAGGGAGAGTAAAAAATGAGATGTAATGCACAATATAAATCCTATGATCCAATAATTGAACATAATACACATCAATTGAATTTTATAAATACCTCAATAAACATTATATTAATATTGATTTTTTTTAATGAACTCCATCACAAATGGATAGATTAAATAAAAAAATTATATGGATAATATGACCAACACAATGTTGATTGAATGTTTCAAGTATTGTCAATATTTTAATGAATTATTAAAAGTAATGTTACAAACAAAAAATCAAGTATTTCTTATCTCAAGTTAATAATGGACACTATATGAAATTTTTAATCGAATTAACCCCGTGAATAAACACTTTTGAGTCTTTTAAAGAAAATACAACATTCAAAAGAATTAAGGAAATCAATAAAAGTATGATGATGCATCTAATGAAATAGAGTTTCTAAGTTACCCAAAAAATTATAAGTCCTATAAATACATAAAAAATAGTTTCAGTAAAATTATAGATATTCAATAAAACATGTTCATTGAAGTAAAATATGTGAAGAACTATAGCAACCTAGGAGTTGATGTATTATATGAAGAAGATGTTCTGTAAAGAAAAGTATAACAAATCATGTTACAGTGAAATGTTTTTAAAGTGATGACGACTCTGTGGAAGAAGATAAAGATGTGGAAATTATAAAATATAGTCATCTTACACCCTAGTAAAATAATATGAATGAAAAAGATGGTCCATGTAATATAATTAGAGATAGAGAAACTCATGCATCGAGAATAAGAAGGAGGAATATTGAACATGTTTATCTTTTTCCAATAGTGGAACTAACATGTAACGCCCTGACCCCAGTTACCCAGAGTCAGTGAATTATGACGTAACATTGGCATGATCATAATAGATCAAGTCTCGAAGGACAGATTAGTTCAGTATCCTTGGAAACACTAGATACATTCATAAATGTTACATTACATAATAAAGTAAAAAACTACAATAACATTGTATCCATAGTCCACACTCATATCCCCTTCAGACTATCCCTGCAGGTCAGTCATAAAATATATCCTCACATCCTGGGAAAAATAAAACATAAAAAGGGGTGAGCTCATATGCTCGGTAAGGATAACAATATAGCAGAAACATTCATAAATAAACATAAACATTTAAGGAAAAAGACTTTTAAACTTGAACTTCAGCATAATATGGCAAATGTAAAATGAAATAATTCCATTTACTTATTCACATGGATATTATACTAGTCGAATAATCACATTCAATATCAATAACCACTTTCATAATGATGGAATGAATAATGCCAGACTATCATAACCACATAGTCAAGGCCTTGTGCCAAGACTACAAATAAGATTTTGTCAAGGCCTTGTGCCAAGACACTAGTTTGTCTCATGAGACCTACCGAAGCATCGAGGAGCTATAGCGGGCTCCACCCATCACATGTTAAGTCCAATGCATTCCTTATATGAAAAGGTTTAAACATATCATAAACCATAACATATTCATATCACAGAAAACATGCATAAAGGAAACATCACATTTCAACATTTCAATCACGACATATCAATACAACACATTGATATAATAAAAACATTATCAAAACCATTTTCAATACCAAAATAAAAGAAACGGAAAACATGGTATTTATTTTTCATTTAAAAAAAGTTATGGCTTGTAGAGGAAGCCGAAACTCAAATAATGGTCACGGCGGCAGATAAGTCATTGTCGCCGCATACGTACGACGAAAACATTCCATTTTGTCGATTAGTAAAACACTTCGTATAAAAATATTCCTTTTGAATAAATGTAAAATTTAAAGGGGTTTATACACCGTATAAAAAAAGTTGTGTACAAAACAAAATACGCTTCAATGAAAAGAGATTGAGACGAAGTCCATTACCTCGTGTCCGACGTGAATCGATCGTTCTTTAACCTCATGAATAATAAACTAGAGTTAATTTCTACTTGATTAAGAACCTTTTTAAGTTCATTATTCCTTTTATATCTCTTATTACCTTGTTGTGAACATTATGTAATTATTTAAGTTACTAACGAACGTTTTTTTGATCATTGGTACTTGAGTAAAAATTAAATATCGTATAATTACAAGTTGTTCATGTGGTAAAATATCCATTATCTCCAAAATTATATTCATGATGTAGATATCATATATATCATATATATCCAGTATATACATTCATTTATAATATTACATAACATTTATAGGTAAGAAATGAAATGCACCGTTCATGGAGACGGTAAGCCGTACGTACGCATGAACACTATTTTCATTTATATTTCATATTTAATGGAATTAAATCATAATTATATAGAAGTATATTAAAATTCCAGTATAATATAATATATAATATCATTAAATCCATCCTTTATACATCCCACATATGGCATTAATGATTCAAATCACTTTGAGGGGGTGGTAGTCCGAACTTCCTAAAATGAAATTATCGCGTTTACCCAAAATGGAAATCATAAAGGTATGACATAAATGAAAAACAAAGAAGCATAAGGAAAATTTAAACACAATATATATCATATATAGAAATAGTTTCATCATAATGGCCTCCATGAGAGGTGTTAAAAGAATATTGAACAATCATCGTTTCATGAGCCAGTAATTCGCCACCCACAGAAATAGTATGTTCTTTAACCATTAGACGAAGGTGTGAGTAAGTGTAAATTAAATCATTCTCATAAAAAAATCTGAGTATATTGAAGATAATGGTGTTGTTACAAAAGAAATTAATAAAATTTTTTAAGGGGTTGGAGAATCAAAATAAAACAAAAGAACATAAGAGAAGACATTACCTTAACATCGGGTAACTCTTTTTGATTTGAGCCAAATGATTCCTTGGGAAAACTTCTACCCAAAGCGAGGCTTCTATAAGTAAGAGAGGGAAGTTGAGAGAGTATTTGTGTAGAGGTTGGCCGAGTCAAAAGTCTTTGATGGTGTGAATAAGGTGTTAGAGGTGTGGGATTTTATAAGAGGGGAGGAGGGGCACTCTTGGAAAGTCATGAAATGTTATATTAATATGAAATGATTTTCGGATTTTAAAGGTCCTACAATGATATATTTAGAGGATAAGGTGATAAGGGTTTCGAAAAATACCGATCCAATAGGTTTTAGACAATTTTAATTCTTATATTTTACCTTATCTTTTAATTTTATTTAAATTGTTCATTAATGAGGTAATCGCTGCATCATCATGGTGTTATAAATAAATTTCTTTATTTCATGCCTAAAAATTATAAAAAAAATACAATGATGTAGGAAATATTTTTAGCTTTCCAATGAATATTTATAGTCAAAAATTAAACTTATATAACCCCATGTAATAATTGTTTAGTAAAACAACACATGTTTGTGACAATTTTATTTTTAGTTTAAATAAAAAGTTATTAATGTCATTTTCTTACCCAGGTGGCTCTATGGGATCCCCAAGTTTACCCATGGATTGTCTTGGTCAGAAATGACTCATCAAATAAGGGTAGGACAAGTGTAAAGGTAATTTCATATTATTATAACATTATATTTACCATAAATTCCACTAATTACCTTTAATCGTGATTAATAAAACGTAAAAGTTTCTATTCACCAAAAAAATATTTTCATCTCATTGAACCACATTTTACTTAATAACGACAACCATGTATGTCGGATTTTTGAAATTCAATTCACAGAAGTGGTAAAGTTTCATTTAAACGAAAAAATAGTTTTTTAACTACCACTTAGTGGTTTGACTATTCATCAAAAATAGAAGTTTTTCAGAAAAATACCAAAAATTAACCTTAAGCTATATTTGATATTACTAATTCAAAAATTATATTTATTTTAAAAAATTTAAAACATATAAGTTGAATAATTAATATAATAATTATTTCCTGCTATCACAACAAATAGCGTGTTTTTAAGAAACAATATATATCAAAAGATTGCCAATTATTTATGTCAAATTTCAAAGTGAAATTAATTATAATGACCACCATTGGATAAAACAGTTAAAATATATTCTAATTATACTTTAAAACCACTCAATCGTATAATTTATCACTATAAATTATTTTGAATAAAAAAGATGTTATTAAGTATTTTTCACTATTCATTGAAAATTGGAAGTTCTCAGAAAAATACCAAAAATTCAACATAGAATAATTTCGATATTCCGAATCCAAAAATGAAGTCCATTTTGAAATATAAAATTTATATAATTTTAAAAAGTGGGTATTACTATTCATAACGGGTACATTGATTGGGTGCGGTGTGTTAGAATCTCGAACTTGCGTACAATGCAAGCTGTTGCATTATTGAAAGAGAAGGGTACCGTGGAAGCTTGGGGTGTTACATTCTCCATTCCTTCAATAAATTGCATCCTCGTAATTTGAAAATGTTATTCCAAAATAAAAGCTTGAAAATAGAAAATACCTTTGTGGAAAACCCACATCAGAAATAGGGTTAATAAAAATATAACTTTAAAAGAAAGAAAGAGAAGTACAAAGGTCACCCGAGATATCCCATACTAGGATTCTATGAAAACATGGATATGGAGGAGAAAAAAGCCATCAAGGTCTGATGGAGAGTTGTATAAAACAAGATTAGGAGAATGTTAACTACAAGAAAATCACAAACTTGTGAATGGTTAAACGATCATTGATTCCCCAGTAAGAAAAGTTAACCGACAACGTTTTTGTTTTAAGTTACCTTTCATAAAGTTGAGTAATTTATTTAGAAGATTTACTAAGAACATAAGGAAATATACATACATGTCATGTAGACTTTTCATTCATTAATAATTCTTTACCACAAACTCATCTTTCACTGAAAAAGATAATAGAACTCAAAAATATTATATTTATCCTAATATAACAAGGTTCCAAATATTAACACATACCATTTAGATTAGGAAAACTATTTTGTAATAACCAGGGACTTTCTGTAGGCTAGTGGTAGGTAATGAAGGCATGTCGCACTATGGTTGTGGGTTCGATCCCTACACCTTTTCCCAACGCGACGGGTTATTCCCCGACCTGCAAGTTATCATTTTTTTTAAAACTATAGTATTATAATATTCCAAAAATAATCTTCAAAATTTTTTTAACCTTAAACAATACTATCCAAAGTTAAAATTATTCCATTATAACCTTTATATTTATCCAAAATACCTTTGTCCAGACTTTCTCTAAAAGGCCTCTAAATTCCAAAATCAATTGTAACATCAGATTCCCCAAACAAGGTAAAGTTTCTCTTATTTTCACATACTAAAAATATGATTACCTTCATCATAATAAAAACATAATGAAAACAACAAGTACTACAGTATAATCCTTAAATATATCACATTATTATTATAAACATAATATAGTTCTTGAGTCCAAAAACACAAATACATTAATTATTCAACATCATCTGTAGTAACAACAGAAGCTTGGCTTTGATCCCTTGGCCTTTTCTGAGGTATGTTTCCTTGGCGCTTAGGACATTCAATTGCATAATGCCACATTTCTCTACAATTGTAGCATTCAACATTGATAGCCTCTTTCATTCCTTTACAATCACGAGCCTGGTGACCTTTTTCTCCACATTTGTAACAAACTCCTATTTCCTTTAGGCAAGTACTGGGGTGATTCATCCCATAATTATCACATAATGGAAAATCCGTATTTCCATTTTCCCCTTTATCTGTCTCTTGTCCCACCGTTCTCTTCTTCTCTTGATTTACATTGTTGTCATAAGACTTATAGAATTCATTTTTTGTTTTGATAGCACACGAGACAATATCTTCGTATGATGAGAAGGATAGTGACCCTATAGATCGATGAAGAAATGGTTTTAACGCATCAAAGAAACGATCAATATTACTTCTTGGGTTACATATATAATCTTCTGCATGCCTCGCTAACCTTGTAAAGTTAGACTCATTCTTTGCAACATTCTCATCCTCTTTTTTCCTTGGACTCAGAAATTGTCTTTCCATATCCGCTCGATGGTCATGAAAAAAGTATTTTTCTATGAAAATATCTTTAAACTCCCTCCATTCCATATTTGATACTTATTCATCTTCCTTTGTATTTTGAATCAATGACCACCATTGATCATCATCTCCAGTGAGCCGGTAAGCTGCCATGACAACTTTTTCCCATTCACTACTCCCTAAAGCCTAAAATATTTTCTCTAGGGAATTTATCCATTTCTCAGCTACTAATGGATTTGTAACCCTATTAAATCTTGGTGTTTGTTTCCTCATGAAGCGGTCTTACATTGATCATCCACATTGCGGATCAGGGTGCTTCATATGAGTAAGGTTATTATTCATAACCTGAGTGAGTTGTCCTAGTATGGTGATAAGACGATCTGTACTAGTTGTACCACCAGCTCCATTTTAATTATCTTGAGGAGGGAAATCCATACATGGAGTGCGTTCATTGATAAAGTTTCCATTCCTTCCACTAGGATCCATTTCTAAACAATGTCATAAACTAGATTAGTTTATGAATCAAAATACATAATTCCATACTTGTAAAACACTTAACGTAAATTGAACATTTTATGGATATAATCCATAATCATAAAAATGTTTTCTTTGAGGAAGTATATAATCATAAACCCTTCATAATGATTTGTAAAGAAAATTATAATTATCCTAAGCATGTCCCCCTGGAGTGTCTTAACCAAGAGTGCAGCAAGGCCCGTTTTCGTGCACCAATTCCAGTTCGATTCTAGATCAAAGCGGTGTTTTCAAGTTTTACCCCTAGGTACATTTGTGCCAGAGCTGCCGCTACCTGCTCGTATCTAGACAGGGATTTATTGCTCAGAATACTCACCAAATCTCTATAATACCAAAATTCTTTGAAGTTCTTCTATACTAATCCTCAAATATTATCTTAGGGTTATGTGATCTAATCAGAGTTTTTCTAAATCTAGCTTCCAAGGTTAGTACTGAACTTCCTCTGATACCAACTGTAATGCCATGGCCCTAGTTACCCAGAGTTGGTGCATTATGACGTACCATTGGCATGATCACAATAGATCAAGTCTCGAAGGACCGATTAGTTTAGTATCCTTGAAAAAACTAGATACATTCATAAATGATACATTACATCATAAAGTGAAAAACTGAAATAACATGGTCTCCATATTCCACAATCATATCCCCTTCATACTATCCCTGCAGGTCAGTCATAAAACATTTCTTCACATCCTGGGAAAAATAAAACATAGAAATGGGTGAGCTTAGATTCTCAGTAAGGATAACAATATAGCAAAAACTTTCATAAATATACATAAACATTTAATCCAAAAGCCTTTTAAACATGAACTTCAGTATAATATGGAAAAAGTAAAATGATATAATGCCATTTACTTATTCACATAGATATTCTACTAGTCTAATAATCACATGAAATATCAATAACCACTTTCATAATGATGGAATGCATAATGTCAGACTATCATAATCACATAGTCAAGGTCTTGTGCCAATACTACAAATAAGATTTTGTCAAGGCATTATGCCAAGACACTAGTTTGTCTCGTGAGACCTACCGATGCATCGAGGAGCAATATACGGCTCCACCCATCACTTATTAAGTCCAATGCATTCCTTATATGAAAAGGTTTAAACATATCATAACCCATAACATAATCATATCACATAAAACATGCATAAAGAAAACATAACATTTCCACACTTCAATCATGAGATATCAATACAACACATTGATATAATAAAAACATTTTCAATACCATTTTCAATACCAAAATTAATGAAAAGTAAAACATGGTATTTATTTTTCATTTAAAATAAGTTATGGCTTGTAGAGGAAGCCGAAACTCAAATAATGGTTACGGCGGCGGAGAAGTCATTGTCGCCGCATATGTATGAATAAAACATTCCCTTTTTTGTTTAATAAAACTCTTAATATAAAAATATTCCTTTTGAATAAATTTAAAAGTCAAAGGATTTTATACACTGTATAAAAGAAATTTGTGTAAAAAACAAAATACGCCTCAATTAAAGGAGATTGAGATGAAGTCCCTTACCTAATGTCCGACTTGACTCGATCGTTCTTTAACATCCTGAATAATAAACAACAGTTAATTTATAATTTCTTAGGAACCTTTTTCAAGTTCATTATTCCTTTTATATCACTTATTACTATGTTATGAACATTATGTAATTATTTAAGTTAATAACGGTCGTTTTTTCGATCTTTGGTACTTGAGTCAAAAATAAACTTCGTATAAATACAAGTTGTTCATGTGGTAAAATATCCATTATCTCCAGAATTATACTCATTATGTAGATATCATATATATCATATATATCCAGTAGATACATGGATTTATAATATTACATAACATTTATAGGTAAGAAATGAAATGCACCGTTCATGGAGACGGTAAGCCGTACGAACGCATGAACGGTACTTTCATTTCTACTTCATATTTAATGGAATGAAATAATAATTATATGAAAGTATATTATAATTCCAGTATAATATCATATATACTATCATTAACTCTATCCTTTATACATCCCACATATGGCATTAACGATTCAAATCACTTTGAGGGGCGGTAGTCTGCACTTCCTAAAATGAAATTATCGTGTTTACCCATAATGGAAATCATAAAGGTATGCCATAAATGAAAAATACATAAGCATAAGGAAAATACAAACATAATATATATCATATATAGAAATAGTGTCATCAAAAAGGCCACCATGAGAGGTGTTAAAAGAATATTGAACAATCATCGTTTTGTGAGGCAGTAATTCACCACCCACAGAAACTGTATGTTCTTTAACCATTAGATGAGGGTGTGTGTAAGTGAAAATCAAATCCTTCACATAAACACATCCTAGTATATTGAAGATTCTTGTTTTTTTACAGAAGAAATGAATAAGAAAAGTTTAAGGGGTTGGAGAAGCAAAATAAAAAAAGAACAAAAGATAAGACATTACCTTAACATCGGGTAACTATTTTTGATTTGATCCAAAGGCTTCCTTGGGAAAACATATACCAATATTTAGGCTTCTAGGAGTAAGATAGGGATGTTGAGAGAGTATTTGGGCATAATTTGGCCGAGCCAAATTGATTGGAAGGTGTGAATAATGAGGTAGATGTGGGGCCTTTTATAATAGGAGAGGGGGTCATTCTTGGAAAGTCATGAAATGTTACATTATTATGAAATGATTTTAGGATTTTAAAGGTCCCATGATGATATATTTCTAGGATAAGGTGATAAGGGTTTCTAAATATACCCATCCAATAGGTTTTAGACAAGTGTAAATCTTATATTTTACCTTATCTTTTAATTTTATTTAAATTGTTCATTAATGAGGTAATCGCTGCATCATCATGGTGTCATAAATAAATTTATTTATTTAATGCCTAAAATTATAAAACAATTACAATGATTTTGGAAATACTTTTATATTTCCAATTAATATTTATAGTCGAAAAGTTAACTTATATAACCCCATGTAATAATTGTTTTAGTAAAACAACACATGTTTGTGACAATTTTATTTTTACTTTAAATAAAAGGTTATTAATGTCATTTTCTTACCCAAGTGGCTCCATGGGGTCCCCATGTTTACCCATGGATTGAATTGGTCGGCCATGACTCATCCAATAATGGTAGGACAAGTGTAAAGGTATTTTCATATTATTATAACATTATATTTACCTTAAATTACACTAATTACCTTTAATCGCGTTTAATAAAACTTAAAAAATACTATTCACCAAAAAAATTCATCACATTGAACCAAATTTTACTTAATAATAACAACCATGTATGTCATATTTTTGAAATTCAATTTACAGAAGTGGTAAAGTTTCATTTAAAGGAAAAATTCGTTTTTTAACTACCACTTAGTGGTTTCACTATTCATCAAAAGTTGATGTTTTTCAGAAAAATAACAAAAATTAACCCTGAGCTATATTTGATATTCCTAATTCGAAAATGATGTATATTTTACAAAATTAAAAACATATAAGTTTAATTAATTAATTTAATAATTAATTCCCGCTGTCACAACAAAGATCATGTTTTTAAAAAACAATATATATCAAAAGATTGACAATTGTTCATGTCCAATTTCAAAGTGAAATTAATTCTAATGACTACCATTGGATAAAACAGTTAAAGTATATTCTAATTATACTTTAAACCCACTCAATCTTATAACTTATCGCTATAAATTATTTTGATTAAAAATTTTGTTTTTAAGTATATTTCACTATTCATCAAAAATTGGAAGATCTCGGAAAAATACCAAAAATTAAACATAGGATAATTTCGATATTCCAAATCCGAAAAATGAAGTCCATTTTGAAATATAAAATTTATATAATTTCAAAAGGTGGGTATTACTATTCATAACGGCCACTTTTATTGGTCGTGGTGTGTTAGAATCTCGAACTTGCGTACAATGCAAGCTATTGCATTATTGAAAGAGAAGGGTACCATGGAATCATGGGGTGTTACACAACATCATTTAAAGAATAAATTAATTATTAAATATTTTTTAGAAAAATGAAATAGGAATTAGATCAAATTCATAAAAATTACTTTATAACTTATTAAAAAACCTACAAATCACAATGTAATCTAGAAAAGGTGGATATTTAAGAATAATTTTGATGAAAATGGAAATGTGTTCCAAAATAAGGAAGTTATAGTTTCTAAAGAATATGTAAAAATTGAAGGGGATGATTTAAATAAAACATTTTAACTATTGGCAAAAATTGAATTGATATTTCACTTTTTTGCACTGAAAATTTGAAGAGGTTACAATATATATCATATGGATGTGAATACAAAATTATTAAATGTTATTATTTTATATGAGGTTTATATTAATACAATCGTGGGTTTATTTATTGGTAAACATGAAGCCAAATATTTCTGATAAAATAAGGCCTTGTATAGATTGAAACCAGCACCATGAGAAATTGTACCAACCTTGAAACATACTTGAAGAAGTTAGAATACAAAAGGGGTAGTGGAGACCATAATCTATATGTGAAGACATATCAAGAACAAGAATTAATGGTTAAAGTATAAGTGGATTATATAATATTTATCCATGTAAAAAAATTAGCCTATGGAATAATTTTCTATGCTGATGAGATTGGAGTTTTAAATTTTCATAATATGTGAAATCAATTATTTTCTGGGTCTCAATGTGGATCAGAGAATAAGATATGCCTATGTATCATAGACTATGTAAGTAGAAGTGATACTAAATAAATTCAACATACTTGATTCCAAACAAATGTTGACTATAATTGTGGTAAGAACCAAGATTGTTAAATATTAGGATGTAAAATTTATGGATAAAATTCTATAAGGGATGATTATTAGAATCTTATTATATTTCACTATTACCTAGGCCAATATTATATTTAAAACACATTGAGTGGAACACTTCCAAAGTTATACAAATGTAAATAATCTTACAATATATTAATGGTTCATGTGTTATATCTAAGGTACTCTCAATTTTGGGTTATTATTTTATACTTGAAAAAATAAGGAGCTATCATCTTTTTTCAATATGATTAGTTCAGTGATGTTATGGATTAAATGTCTACATGTGGTCATGAATTATATATTAGTAATAAATGTGCTTTATGTCTAATTAATAATTAGGAAAAACATAACTAATAATTTAAGAAGAATAATATATCTCAATGATTATGTTATACACTTATATTTTGTGGATGATGAAACAGTAAAATTATATGAGGGGAATTTTATTAAGTTGATGGTGATTCCCTGTGGTGACAAGAATGAGATTAATATCCCAAAAAAACATAGTAAAAAACTCCCATATAAATCATATTTATATTTTAAATCACATAATTATAGAAATCATCGGTAAAGGAAGACTATGAGTGAGAAATTTTGGAAATAAAGATATAGTAAAAAACATCACAACTAAGTCACTGGTTGCACTAACATTTGAAAAACATCAGTTCAACCTCGTTGTTCAACCCCCCCCCCCCCCATCGTGAAGAGGATTGGATTTTTTCCTCCTCTCCTAAAATATATATTTTTACATGTTTTCATGAATGATAGGTTCTCTCGTTCGGTTCATTTTCCAAGGGATATATAACTGTGTGAAATTCTTGGGGAGATATGATCCATGGGGATTTGTAGTTCTAGAGAGGAATATAATTTGATTGAGAATGAATAAACTTGGACATATATAATAATAAATGTCAGGATATGTGTAATTATCACTTGATATCATATTTTTTACCATGAAAAGTTTTCACATAGGCATATAATGACGGATGGTTTGTTCGTGTTATTACTATAATATTTTGAGAATGTGTGAGGAATTGAATTTTACTTTGGATTAGCAACAAACCCAATGGGTGATGTTGGAACCAAGCTGATTATTTATTAATATTGATGGTGTTTTTTATTTTCATTCAATACATTATTAGTTGGTTAAGGAATTTTAGCCCCATGGAAATATTTTTTAATGGAAAATGGAAACCTGGAAACTTTTATAAACAAAGACATTTCCTAGAGCTTTCTAAATTTTTTGTCACAAATAGCTAGGGTTTTTATTATTATTTTATGAATGGGTAGATCTAAAAGTGGTTTTCAATATATAATTTATGTGAAAAATTATAACTATTTTGGTGGAGGAATTATTTCTTCATAGAATCTAAAGTAGTTCACATAAAATGTATTTATATGAATAAATTTATTATTGGAAGTGTTTCATCACATAGAAATTATCGAAAGACACGTAAGGATTTTTTAGTAGATGAAATTTGAAAACGTAAATATGTTCAAATAGAAATAATGTGCAACTACATACAATATAAGGATGTTATTGATGGAATAAAAGTAGTTTTTACAAAAAGGTGGAGATTTAATGTGTTCTACAATGTCAAGAATCCTATATAGCACGGATGCCATTTTTGGTCAGGAGGTGATTTTTTTTAGTGGAATGTACAAAATTTAAAATAGTTTCTAAAGGGGATTAAGTGAAACTTATGTGATTTTTGTTTTATGAGAATATGTTTTTCTATAAATACATTTTTAATCCCATAATTATAGTTTGAGACATGTTTAATAAGACAAGAAGATTTGTTATAAATCAGGAATGTATCATAGACAACATAGAAAGGGTTTTTCAACATATATAGGGAGTACATAAAGCAAGGATGGACTACATAGCAAGGAATTATAATGGGTAAATAAACGAAAAAGTGAAAATAAAACTACGAGGACCCCGACTCTAGTAACACAAAGCCAATGTCTTTCTTTATTACTATAGCACACCTGGTTTCAATTAAGAAACCCTTTATTTATAAAATTTATGTATGTATATTATTAGGGTGAAGATTAGGAGGGTTTCGAGATCTATTGGAATGTTTTTGGGGTTTTTTGAGGTGAAAAGTTTGAGAATGGTTAGTAAAACCATAAAAACCCTTCAGGAAACTATGCAAGGAAAGGTAGTGGTCTCTAGTTAAGCGCACAGTTTGGTGAAATGTTTGGAAAACATGTGTATCCCCCTAGGAGAAACTGTGAAAAGAAGAACCTAGAGAAAAACATTATCAGAACATAGTTTTTATAACTATTTAAGCGAAATATGTGAAGGGTGTTGGGAGGTAGTGGTTAGCACATGGTTTGTGTATTTTTGGCTAAGCGTGTGAGCCAACCATGCATGGATAATTTTTAGATCCTAAAAAAGTGGATCTCACTCAGTTTTAACCCTAAAACACTAATTCGTATGTTATTTCAAAACTAACTCAGTTTTTTATCCTCCCAAAGGCTATGGAGACTTTCCCCTTTGATCTGGGAGAAATCTGTTTGTTAAATATTAGTGTGTTAAAGGTTGTATTACTTGGTAAGTCTCTTTTATTGGTGGTTTTTCTTAGATATATTATTTTTCCCCATATTGGATTCACAGATCTGGTTCATTGGAGACAAACCTATTATATTTTTTCAAATCATGATGAGATACGAATCGTTGATGTTAGGGGAAAATATCCAAAGCGGTTTTTTGATAATTTAACCCGGTTTTGTTGAAGAATTCATGTCATTCTTTTTTCCATAATTTTTTAGGTAGGTGGCTCCACTATCGACTCCTATAATTATAATTTTATGGATTAGTTTCAAATTTATTGAATTTATTTAAATTAATTGTGAAATTCATGTTCAAATCATGGTATAAACCCTCTATAGTGATGGTTTGTGGGTTTGTGAAATATGGTAATTGTTAAAAGTGATTTTTATATGGATTTTAAAATGAAGATTTAAAAATTTTGGATTTGTTTTGAAACATGGAAATGGATTGATGGTGATTTTTCAATAAAATAAATATTTTATTAAAATGGATTGAAATGATTAGTTTGGAGTGGTTTTGGCTCACATGGGTTGGTGTGAGTTCATGGTTACAACTTGACCCTCAATAAGGGGTGTGTACTATAGGGGTATGACAAACATCACCCTGGAAAAGGGTAGTGTTCCATTGGGGAACAAGAACATTGGAAACTTTGTAATGACATGGTTTATGGATGGGAAACCACTAATGAGTATGAAATTATAACTAAAACTTTCATGTATGGGTGTGTATTTGAATCATGGATTGGGTATGCCAAAATTGAATGTGAAATGTTTTAAATTACTGTTTTGTTTATTTCCTTGAAAACTATTTAGGTATCGAAGTACTTTTATATTATGATATAAAATATTTCAAAATTTTTTATATAAATTTGGTAACAGGTTCTGTCCTAGTTGTGTGTGTAGGGAAGTCAATTGTGGAAAACCTGCAGATTTCCATTACTAACACCCTTCTTTAGTACTTTAGGGATTTTGAAGATGTTATTTATCAAGACAATAGTAAATGAATGGTATCAATTTTCTTTAGTGATGATTAATGATAATTGGGAATGGATTCTATAGTTAGGGATTAGATAATGTTATGAGTTTTTATATTGGTAACTTGGGCATCTTTGAGATTTGTTGGTTTTTTCTTCCTCGTTGTATTTTATATTGGTCATAGTTTTCTCTTGGTACTATAATATAGTTTTGTTTTATGTTTTATAAGTTGAGTTTTGTTACAATATGTTCATGCATCATACAGTAGTTTTTTTATTGTTATCCTGGTTGTGGTTGTTTTATATTCAGAAGGTAAAATTGTCCCCCAATTGTAAATGAAGCCCTTAGAATTTATTAACAGCCTTTGGAACCTTGGGGATGACTCATTAGGTCAAGTAGAAATTAAACCTCGATTCAAGACAATGAGTATGGGTGGGATGTTACAAATGGTATCAATCTTGGTTGGTCTAAATCTTTTGAGAAATGTTCTCTCAATTTTCTTGATCCCTTTATATTAGTTGGGTCAGTCTTGTAGTTTAAAATCATTCTTGTTTGGTCATTGTGTTAGGTTGGTAGAAAGGAATATGATTATTAGAAGATGAAATTTAGATCATAGAAATATATAGCTAAACTATTTATGATGAACTTCAAGTTATGAAGGAGTTGGCTACATATGTGTTTTGGAGACACTTATAGGATTTTTAATCTCATTATCATGGTGTTATCTAATGAGAAGATAAAAACATGCATTAATATAAATGACTTCTCTATAAGACTTTGTATTTCATTCAGAGTAATAATTTATCATATAGAGAAAAAAATATTGATTTTTGAAAATATTTGTAAAAGGTTTTCAAATGTGAAATTTTGATAATTGCATGATTATGGAATTTTGAAAATTGGTTTTATTTTCAAAATCATGGTGGACATTTCAAAAATGGGTTTAAAAAGTTTGTAATTTTGGGAAATCCTTCTTGTGATAGTTGTGTTATGGTAAATTATATATTTTAAATTCTTAAATTGCTAGAGTGCAAGACATATGGTGTTTCTTTTGGATTTGAAAAAATGGAACCTAGTGGTCGTCATATAAAACAATTGGAATAGGCTATTAAGAATGTTGATGCACCTAAGCCATAGGTTAAACAAAAGGTTCAAAGTATTGTCTAGGATTTTTAGGCCATGGATAGAGGGAACCAAATTGATAAACCAAGGAAAATGGATCATTCATTTAAGTTCTAGAAGAAGAATCAACACATCATTCAGTTTGATTTGGAACCAACGAAGGAAGAGGGGTGGTTGAATAGGACAAATCAAATCTTCAATTTCATTGGCACACCAAAAGAGCTGAATGTCAAGTTAGAAATTTAAATTTTGGGGGACCTTACATGCCAATGGGGGGATTTAGTAGTTCAGGATAAATTAGAACAAGGAATTTCATGGGAGTATGTTGAGAAAATTTTAAAGAAAAAATTTTATCCTCACATGTTCGGGATTTCATGAATTATTAACTTGTTTATATTGAAGTAGAATATACTCTCAGTGACCGAGTAAGAAGATAAATTTATGAAATTAGTATATTTTTCACATATTTTTTTTTGTACATCCTTAAAAGAATACATTTTTAAGTTGAGGATGAGGTAATAGATTTTAACAATATTTCCATGATCTGTGTAATAGATTATATAGATCTGGTCAATAAAGTGATGGTGGAATAAAGGGACATCTCAAAAAGATAAAGGAGGTGGAAGCATGTTAATACCTATAAAAAACTATGGGATCTCTAATGTTGGGATGAATATGAATAGGGAAACCTATTTCCAAGTTGGGAGTATGACTCATAATAATATGTTTGGATAAGTGAGTCTTCCTCATAAGCAAAAGAGAAATCTAGGATGTTTTCAATGTGGTCTATTTGACCATATGAAGCGATATAGTATGACACCAGATAGATAATTCTAGAATTAATACTAAATGGGGAATCATCTGTGCTATTTTTTTAGTTCTCCAAGGATAGGTTTTCATGAAACAATTCATGTTTCGTTTACATATTATTCTTCTATAGGTTGAGGGCAGAAGAATAATTTTCATCAGAAGATCCAAGTGAGCCACAGTGATTCCAGGAAGACAATTAATCCTTAGGAAGTGCAATAACCTTTGGGAAATAAATAACAATGCACAGTTAGTAAAAATTTATATGGAACTGAGTAGGTGATTTTGGATTATCAATCTGGATCATCGACGGTGTGAGGTACAATTAATTTAAATTATACCATTAGGAAATATATGTCTGATATAATAGGGACCCATTCATCTATTTCATCTTATGCTGATGATTATTTCGTTTTTCATATTGAGATGTTGTCTTCTATTTGGAAACATAAAACCTCTCTTAGTCAAATAGAATGTCAAGACATTATGCGAAAATCATGTTCTATAACAATTGATGAATATAAGTTAATACGGGATTTTTCTATACTTGAGATGAATTTCTATGACATAATCCAAGGTATGGATTTGTTGATTATGTTCAAATCTCACATCTATTGTTCTACCCAAAGGTTTAGTATTACAAATGATAATGGCATCGAGCATCCCTTTATAAGAGACTAGAATGTAAATTAATGTGCAACATGATTGTTGGAACCCATAGTTGGAATGATATTATACCAATTAGAAGTGTTGACTTTTTCATCGATAGAAGAGACGGAGAATATAATTTTTTTCAGTAGTGGTTGATCAGTTTCATGATGTTTTTCTGAATATTTATCATGGTTTCCATGCACAAGAGATGTGTATTTTTGGATTAGACTCCTTTTAGGGACCAGTCTTATCTCTCTTATATCTTATCAAATGGAACCAACACATGTAAGGTAATTGAAAGAGTATTTGGAAGAGATTAAAAACAAATTGTTCATTTAGCCTATCACATCTCTATGGGTAACAACGGTTAAGTTTTTTAAAAATGTGGATGGAAATCTTTGATTGTGTGGATATTATCATAGTATTAACCAAGTTGCAATAAATAATCAATATCCACTTCCATGAATTGATGATTTGTTCAATAAATTTAGGGGATCCTAGTGGTTCTCTAAAATTGACTTTTAGACAGGATATCACCAATTGAGGGTTCAAAAAGAGGATATTATGAAGATAGCTTTCAAGATTGGATATGTCCATTATGATTATGTGGTTATGATTTTTAATTTTATAAATTCACTAGAGGTATTTATAGAATTGACCAATAAAATATTTTAGATTTATCTAGATTCTTTTGTGGTGTTTTTTGTGGCTGCCATATTGGTGTATTCATGGAAAAGGGCTAAGAATGAGAAGAACTTAGGGACGGTGGTGGGAATTTTTTCAGATTATCTTACGTATGCCAAATTACCAATGTGAGTTTTTTAGATACTAGAATACTGTTTCCTTGGCTATGTAATCTTTGAAAGTGAGGGTTTTTGTGGATCTAGATAATATAAGGTTGTTATCTCTTAGTAACCACCAATGAATGTCTATAAAGAACATAGTTTCCTTGGCCTGGAATGTAATTAATGATGTTTTGATCATGAATTTTCACAACTAGCTTTACCTATGACATCCTTGAAAAGAAAAAACAAATTCCATTTTAATGGAATGTGGAATATCAAAAGTCTTTTCAAGATATGAACATTTAGCGTACATAATTACCAATCATGATTTTTCCTGAATCTAGATAAGGGTATGTAGTGTATTGTGATTCTTTGGGATATAGGCCAGGATGTGTTCGCATGCATGGAGACAATGATGTTGTTTATGGATAATGGAAGTTATGGATTCATGAGAAAAATTTCTTAATCCACTATATAGAGTTAGCTTCCACAGACCATGCTTTGAATAATTGACATCATTAACTCTTTGGTTATAAATTTATGGTGTTTACAGAACATAAGAGAAAGAAACACATTTTATCACAAATGAATTTTAACCTGAGACAAAGAATATGGATGGAGTATCTCCAAATGTTTGACTTTTATTTGATGTATACACTAGGTAAAGGAAATTTCTTGGTGGATTCGTTAAGAATAAATTCATTTGGTATGTTAGTAAAAGTGGCTTCAAATCAATGGTTGTTGATATTGATCATAGTCGATGTGAAATTGGATTGTGAAGACCAAGGTAATGTTGTTGTTTTCTTTCCAATTTGTTTGGTTCCTAATCTGGTGGATATGGTTAAATAGGCACATACATCTGATTTAAAATGTGTTAAAATAAGACCAAAAATCAATTGTTGGGAGACCATTGAGTGATGGAAACTGGATTGGATTTTAGTTTTGTGGGTTTGAAATTAGATGGACATACCTATGGCTTGTTGAGAACAACTTCTTCATGATTACCACCATTCAAGATGGGTTGTTCATCCTAAAATATAGAAGATGTATAAGGAATTGAAAACATAGTTTTGGTGGGTAGGTATGGAAAGAAAAGTGGTTGATTTTTTTCGAGATTTTTAACTTCTCTATAGGTTTAGACAAATCATTAATGACAAGTTGGTATGTTGTAGTGTTTACCTATTACGATTTGAAAATATGAGTAAATAGTTATGGATTGTGTAAAAGGTCTCCCAAGGATGGTTGAGAAACGTGATTCCATATTGGTGATAGTGGATTGGATTACAATGTTGGCACATTTCATCCCTATTCATAAGTCTCATATGGTTTAAGCTTTGTCTAAAATCTATGATCGAGACGTGGTCAGTAGGCATGGTGTACTAGAATCGATGGTATTAGATTGGGATCCAAGGTTTTCATATCTTTTCTATAAATCCAAAAAGCAACCCCTTGGGACTTAGTTGAAAATTAGTAAGGTGTTTCATCTTCAAATATATGATCAATCAAAAAGGAGGATTCAAACATTGGAAGATATGCTTATATCTTGTTCAAAAGATTTTATTGGCTCATGGAATAATGATATACCATTATTGGAGTTCCTGTATAACAAAAAATTTGAAAAATCAATACATATGGATCCTTATGAGGCATTTTATGGGTGTCCATTTCATTCTTTATTTTGTTAGGTGGAAACCATTGAGACTTCACTAGATGGACTAAGGCTTGTTAATGAGACAACCTAGAAGATTCAGTTCATCGTTAAAGGGATAGAGATGGCCCAAAGGTATCAGAAATCTTATGCGGATCATTTTTGATGGTCGTTTTCATTTACGGTGAGTGATCATGTGTTTTTGATAATCTCTCCAAGGCTTGGTAATTTTTGTTTTAGAACGAAATTAAAGTTATATATATTATATATAGTCCCTTTTGAGATACTTGAATGAGTTGGTGAGGTGAAATATAGGTTGTCTTGGCCACCACAATTGAATGAAGTTTATAATATGTTTCATGTTTCTCAGTTGAAAATGTATTAGACTAATCCCGATCGAGTGATTCGATGGGATCACGTTGATCTAGAGTCGGATGCTTCATTGGTTCATGTGCCAGTGTAGATTGTAGAAGCACAAGAGAAAGTATTTCTTAAGAAATGCATCGGCTTAGTGTGTATTTTGTGTAAACATGTTCTGATTCATGAAGAAACATGGATACATGATAATGAAAGTAATGGCCCAAACAGTTTTAGTTAAATGATGGTTTTCTATTTTCTGGGGATGCAAAGGCCAATGTTGGGGAGAGTTTGTCACCCTTGGTTTAAAGTAAGTAACACTTTCTTTATGTATTTTATGTATATAATGTGTTGGGGTGATGATTGGGAGGGTTTGTAGGACTTTTGGAATGTTATTGGGGATATTCTAGAGGAGAACAATTTGATCATTATTAGTAGAAACTATGAAACTCTTTCAGGAAACTGTGCCCAGAGAGGTAGTGGGATCTCGATAGGTACATGGTTAGGTGCACCATTTTTACAAACTGTGAATCCACCTATGAGAAATCATAAAAATTGAAACAAAGGAAAAACATGTTTAGTGATGAATTTCTCTAATATTGTGAGGAAACCATGCAAAGGGGTTGGGAGGTAGTGGTTGTCGAATGGTTTGCGAACGGTTTTCCTAAATATACAATCTTACCATGCAAGGTCAGTTATTAGATCCAAAAAAGTGGGATCTCACATGGTTTTACCACTAAACCTCTCGTTTTCACTACTGTCAACCCTAACATGGTTTTTCATCTTCCCAAAGGCTATGAGGACTTTTCCCTTCAATAAAGGAGTGATCAATAGGAAATTTATGGGTTGTTGAAGGATGCATTTCTTGGAAAGTCTCTATTCTTGGTGGTTTTCATTAGATATATTCTTCTTTCCTCTTTTATATTCATAGATATAGAATGTTGGGGATATATATATATATATATATGATATTTTAAGACAATAATGATGAGATATGGATGTGTTGAAATTATGTAACAAGATCTACTAGTGGTTTTTGAATATTCAACCTGGTTTTGTGGATGAATTCATGTTGTTATTCATTTTCTCCATAATTCTTTAGGTAGGTGTCTTCGCTCTAAACTTTTATTGTTAAAACATTAAGGGTTAGTTTCAAATTGTTTTAATTACTTGAAATTTATTGTGAAAATTGATGTGAAAATCATGGTAGAAACCCTTTTTAGTGATGGTGTGTGGATATGTGAAATTTGGTTATTGTTTAATGTTATCTGTTTATGAATCTTAAAATGATTATATTAAATTTTTTATTTGTTTTTAATTTTGTAAATGGTTGGATGGTGATTAATTCAATAAAAAAATTATTGAAATAGCCTAAATGTTGATTTGGCATGGTTTGGTCTGATTTCATGTTTTTGATGTAACACTGAATAATGGGTGTGTACTATTGGGGAACAAGGGACATGAACCTGAATAAGGGGTGCATGAAATTGGGGAATAAAGAGATTTTCTACTTAGTTAATACTTGGTGGATTGATGAGAAAACACTCATAAGTATGGAACTATCACTGAAGTATGCACGTGTGGGTGTGTTAGTGAATCATTGATTGGGTATGAAAAAGAGGAATGCTAAATGTTTTAAAGTGTTTTTTTGGTTTCTTTCCTTTAAAAAGTTTTTTGGTATGGAAATCATTTTTGATTATGACATTCATTGTTTTAAATATTTTTATATAAATGTGCTAACATGTTATATCCTTGTTTTGTGTGTAGGAAAGTTGATTGGGGAAAACCTACTGAGTTTCATTACTCACCCCCTACTTTGGAACATTGATGCTATTGAAGATGTTTTTTATTGATACACAGGTAAAGTCGAGGTATAAAATTATGTGATTCTTTATGATACATGGGCATGAATTGTGGGGATGGATCATTGAGCTTGTTATGAGTTTTTGTGTGGGTGTATTTGGAGTCTTTTAGAATTATTAGTTTTGTCTTATTCTTTATATTTGATATTGGTCTTAGTTTCATCTTGGTACATTGATATATTTTGGTTTCATTTGTTATACATTGAGTCATATTACAATGTGTTCATGTATAATAATGTTGTTGTTTGTTTATTGTTATCTTGGATGTGGTTGTTTCATTTTCAAAAGGGAAAATTGTCCCCAAATTTTAAATGAATCTCATGGAATTTTTTGCCAGTATTTGGCACCATGGGGATGTCTCCTAAGTCTGTGAAGCTATTTTGCCTCAATTCCTGCCAATGAGGAGGTGTGGGATGTTACAATTAAATTGGAATAAGGCACAAGGAATCAAATTCTAAAGCACAGAATAGTTTATTTATCTTTGTAAACAATAAAAATACATAATTCCCAAATTACATTTGAAAACACAAATTACAATTTTATTTTTGATAATATAATTATTTAATCTATCATATCCTTGTATAAAATTATTAGTTCACTTCTTTGTTTCCTTGGAAAGGAAAAAAATAAGGGTGAGATGAAATGCCCAGTAAGGGTTATGTACAGTGGAATAAATCATAAATAAATAACCATAATCAAGGAAAGGTAAATATAGGAAATAAAATTCCATTTAATCAACAACATGACTCATAATTGGAAAATTCATAATCAGTGCGGAAAGGTATATAACTTAAAGAAATTTTAATTTAACCAATAAACTGAGAAGAAAATACTTCTAGAGAAAAAATCATTATAAAAATCATATGGATAATAATAACTAAATTCTTGATGATATAAATTCTTAATTATTAGATATCATTATCTCAGGAATCACGATACCTCTATAGTCCAGACCTTTCTAAAGATAGTTTAAAACTTGTGTTTATGTAGGCGCTGAATTCCCATTTTACTATGGCCAACCAACTTGTTAATCTCATGTAAATATTAATGCATCGAGGGGGTATCTATAAACATGACCCACTAATATCTAAATTTCCAAATAATTCATCATGTATCAAATAATGGATTTAATTCATGAACAATATCTTTTATTATCAAATATCTATATTGAGTAATGAATATAGATTTATCAATATTTCCACATTCAATCAAATAAATTTAAATATAAAACAATATATGTATAAATTATATATGGTTCTGTAATAAGTATATCTATGATAAATAGTATGTGTATTTATGATAAATTAAATTTTGAATGGTCAAAGGAAAGTAGATATTTCAAAAGAAAGGCAAGGAAAACTAAAATGAATCAAGAAAGTAAATTTTAATACTTTGTTTTGAAAAAGGAAAATAAAATATCTATATAAATAATAATTATGGTATCAATAAAACATATCCCTAGTAGTGTATAAGTAAAATAAATGGGTTTTTTCATTAATGACTATAAATACCATAAAAATTTTAAAAACATTCTTGAGGAAAATATCTTTTAACATTGAAAAAATCTTATTAAAACAAACAATTCTCCAGAATAATATGAAAAAAAATTTAACTTCAAAATAATATTTTAATCTCTCAGTGGAATATTAAATAAAATGTTTGGTCATAAAGGTAGTAAATTCTGTATATGCTATATAAGTTAAAAAATATTCTTTCTACACTTTTGTAAAATGGGTAAACGACTCCTCTTTCAGAAAGTGGAAAGAATATTCATATCGGACCAATTGTTAAAAATTCAATCATTGGTGAGATTTTATTTAATAAATCGTTTTTATAATGTTAAAAAACTTTTAAAAACATTTTTTCAAAACAAGGATTTGGAATAAAAAGGATTACTGACCAAAGATACAAATGATGTTCGATTTTATTAAAAACATTTTTCCAATCATTTTAAGTACCAAAGAGTTGATGAAATGGTATTATTATTTAGAATCATATTGAATAATTATAGGAGAATAAAATATATGGTATTTATTATAAAATTATCAAATAATTTCTTTCAATGAAAATTTATGTATTAACAATCATGATTTAAATGATATTGTGAAATAAACCCTTACAAAGATCATAACCTTGAAGTGAGAATTAATAAATGAATAGATTTTGTGTATCAAATTTAAATCCAAATAATATTGTTGTATATACAACATAATATGTTCAAATGTATTTACGCACATAATATTAGAATTTAAATGATAATTAATGTGTAATATTACCCAATAAAAATAAATTGAGTTATGAAATTCTTTACCACTTGATAATTTTACTGTCAAATCCCCATAGATGAATTAATTTAAATTTAATCTTAAAATATCAGGAATTCTAAATTATTCAATATGTTACCAAAAAAAGGGAATTATATACACCATATAAATGAATTTAGGTGCATAACATTACCACATGCCTTAATGAAGCGAAAATGAGACGAAGTCCCTTACCTCACACTTAGTTTTGGTTGAACATGAACTAAAAACTTATATAATGATTATAAGTATGATATTAATTTATATAAAAATCATATTCACTTATATTATATCATATATGATCCTATTATAACATTTTACCACCCGTTTGGTAATAATATTTTATTATTTTCATTGTTTTGGGTGGGAGTTGCCTTGTTTTCTAGTTCATTATTTTTCATGAAATTTTTGGTTATTGGTTATATTATATAGATCCATAATCTATAAAAGTTTATTAATTTTATAAATATAATAATTAATCATTATATTAATTTTTATAATCGTCTTTTATGGTTTCAAATGGAAAATGAATCGTGTCTCTTCGTGGAGATGGTATATCGTATGTACGCATGACTGGTGATATAATTCACATAGTGAGTGAAAATAGTATGAAATTGGGTGATATATTAATCTTATAGAATAAAATATAATCTCATATATATCATATATATTCGTTAAATTAATTCTTATTATTTTTCATGTAAATCTAATGTGAAAAATGAATTACATCACTTCACGAGGTGGTAGTTCTCCAAAAAAATAAAAAAAGTTATTTATTTCAATAGAATGGAAATTATAAAGATAAATATTGTATTATAATTATTTAATTATATAAATATAATAAATATTATATACATTTGTTAAATTCAACATTATATCCATACTTTTAATGTGGTGATAGAGAACAAATTATATAGGTTCATCAGGTGGTAGTCCCCAGTACACATGATCGACTATTTTATTCCCCATTTGATAGAAGAAGGGATAGATATAAGTCATACCATTAACATAATAACATCTTATTATATTTAATATACTTATTTTATTATATAATCTTGGTTTAATAAGATTTTTAGAGGTGTAATAAGAAGCCAAATAAAAACCCTCGTTTAATAACATTACTTCCTTTTCAGAAATTTTTTTTAGTTTTAAATATAAACCACTACTAGGTTTGATTTATGATCAAATGAAGTAATATAGGATGTTTTTATAAGGTTAAGGAAGTTATTTAGCTAGGTCTTGGTTGAAAAAAATGGATTAGGATGTGTGAAGAGGGGAGGAGAGGGGTGGCCTTTTATAAGTAGGGGAGAAGAAACACATATAATTTTTGAAAAGAATAAATTACACAAATGTTTTTTATCATGTAAAAGACTCATAAATTGATTATTATAGACCCATAAAGGCTATAAAGTTGAAATATGTTGATAAAATGGGGTTTGGATAGGTTCTTTGGTCATTATTAAACCATATATTCTTAGTTTATCTCCATATAAATATGTTCTTACATTAACTATGTTAATTAATTTTCCGTTATTTTACTATTCATAATTGATAAAAACTAGGTTGACCTTATTAGATAATATAAACATCTCTGAATATAAAAAATAAATCAATTTTTACAAATTCAATTCATAGATGTGGCAGAATAGATCTTAAAATTTTCCTCGCAAATACGGTGAAAAAAGGGTTTTCAATGTGAAAATTATCATATGAATAGTAGGTTTTAATATAAAAAATCAGAATTAAATTGTTTAAAATATCCTAAAATAGTTAAATTTTAATATAAATGAACTTATTTTTCTTTAAAACCAATTTAAAATTTAATTGTTTCTTTTTTAAATATTTAAATGAAAAGGAATTATTTCAATAAAAATCATCATTTTTTACAACTTATCTAAAAATAAAACATTTCATAAAAATTACAAAATAACACCCTAAAAAAGTCTGATATACTTATTTAAAAAGTAAAGTTTAGTTTATCAAATAATATTTTAAAATTCAAAAAAAAACATTTAAATTACGTTACCAAAGTGAAACTAAACCACCTTTTAGAATACAAATATAGTTTTTCAAAAAAAATTCTCTTTCTTTTGAATTATTATTTATTTTATTTATTATAAATAGATTATCATAACATTCATTATTTATTCATTATTATTAATACTCACTAATTTAATATCTAAGATATCATGGTATACTAAATTAGGTTCATTTAGGCTTAGTGGTGTGCGTTCCGTAACATATCATAGAGATTATATTTAAAGAAATTTATTTTACAGGTTTTTAAGATCAGTGTTTCATGGGGAATAAGCTATAAAATAAAATTTTCTTCTTTTATAATATATTTTTGTTACATTCTCCCCACCTTAAATAAAATTCATCCTCATAATTATATCTTACACTCAGATTTCAAGGTTTGGATTTTAGAAAATTAATTTGTTAAAAACCTACATCATAAAGTGGGTTAAGAAAATATCCTCTTAATAAGAGAGAAAAGGAAGTTAAAAATGATGTATGGAGTAAAAAATAACATGGATTATATATAGGAAAACATTGGTCGAAAGGGAATATATATACATAGATGAAAAGTTTAAATAATTATAGGGCGTGATAGTGGTCATTGATCACAAGAATGTAAATGATCAATGGAATGTTTATAACCAGAAAACCATAAATCTATGATTAGTCTAAAAAATTAGATTCAATGTATATAAAGGTATCATGATGTTATTAGTTTTTCATGATCATTTTCATAATTTTGAGGGTTTATTTTACTAACTAATAATGTAAGTAAATATTCATACTTGATATATTTCTATTTTATAAGCATAATTTTATCATTTGGTTGTGATTCGATCAATTTAAACTTCAAATCATACTCCTTGAAATTATTATTCTTGATATATTAAAATTATATTTTAATAGATTATGAGATCCATAAAAAAGTGAAAATTCTTTCATTTTATCTCTAACTATTTTTTCAAAACCAATATGGTTATCTCGTGTTATCCAACATAATACATTATTCTCTAAACCTCAACATTAACATCACTAATTCAAAATAATTATTTATTTATAGAATTGTTTAAGTAATACAAATTAATTATCCACTAGAACAACATTTTGAATATTGTCATGGGAATCACCCTTTTTAACCTTTATTTGTGGGTTGAAGCATCATGGACTTGTCGGATGTGATGGGTTTCCACACGAATTAAGAGTCATCCTTTTTCTAAAAATATATTAATACAATTCCTATTAAATTCTTAAATTGTTATGACACATAATTACTACATAATCAATGATACGATAGTCTACAATGGTTATAAATACCATTAATAATTAGTATAAAAAAATTTAAAGTCATTCATCCTCAAATAAAATTTTCTCATACTAAACCAATGGGTTGTATTCACCGAAATATCTCTCAAAATATTCTTAATATTTGTAATCCATCACCACATAAAACAACAGAATGTGGGGTTTATGAATTCTATCTTATTAACATCCTTAAAATAGTAACCCATGATGGTATCCATAACTCTTATTTTAATGAATACATATATGCTTCTGAAATTTTACAGAATCCTTATATGATTATTAATTATTATAACCCAAATATCATGTGTAAAAAAACTTTTATAACATTATTTTTGAATAAAAATAAATAAATATTTCCTCAGTTTATTTGATCATAGGTTCATTCATGGTCTAAGGGTTAACAATTAGAAGAGGTAATGGACTAAGACAATTACCTAGTTCCCTACATTTATTTTAATAAACTATAAATGGATCTCTATGATGAATTATATTTCCTTCCATCATACTCATAATTTTTCATCAATAATTCATTATCATAATCCCTTATTTTTCATAATTTAAACATTAACCCATTCATTTACGACACTTTACTCGGTGTATCTTTCTATATTTCATGAATTAAGTAAATCAAGAATTCATTCCTACATTATCTCCACAACTAGAGCATTTTGAGAACTCAAACGTTCTCTTATTTGGTGATTCCATGTAGAGACCCTTACCCCAGAATCCTAGATCCAATGCCTTACTTTATTTCATTGGAAGAGACACAAGATTCAAATCCAAAAGGACCTATTGGTTTTTTATTCATAGTAAACTAGACACAGACATGATTATTTTATTATAATTGAATAAAAAAATCACAACATGATTATTTTTTAAATGAAAGTATTCCATCTAGAGAATCCCTACATATGAGTCATAGTAACTTCGTGGAATACTAGGAAAGGAAAAAAATAAATGTGTGCTAAAATTATCAATACTAGTTAAGTACAGTAGATGTGATCCTAAATCAATAATCATAAAAAATATGAAAAAGCTAAATAATTGGAAACAAATTCAACACAATTATTTGGATAAGGCATAATCAATATAGAAGGGTAAATAACTGGAACACATTCCATTTAATCAATGAAATGAAAATGATATGAATCCATATAAAATTTTAACAAAAAAATATTATAGATAAAAATAATAACTTAATTCTCAATAGAGAGAATGCTTAATTATTGGAAATCATGTTTGAGGTACATGAAAACATATACAGGATAGATCTTTCATAAGACGGTTTAAAACAAAAAAGTAGAAAAACATTTTACTTGGAAAACATATTTATCACACTAGAACATTCAATTAATTGAAGGTCTATATAAAGATCAGGAACCACCAGTCACTTCATGTCCATGTAATTCCTCATATATTGAACAATATATTTAATTCATAAACAATAGGTCCTATCAAATATGTGTAATGAGTAATGAATGAAGATTTATCATAATTGTCTCATATAATCAAGTAACTATCAAAGTAAAAATTGTATATAAAATTAGTATAAAGTTTAGGAAATAATCATATCCATCATAAATAATGTGGATATTTAGTGTAAATTGAATATTCAATGGTCACTAGAAAGTGAATAACTCAATTCTATGTTAATGATTACAAATATGATTCAAGGAAATGAATTTCAATAATATCCTTTGTCAATATAATCATAATTCATCCATAGTAATAATATTTAAAGTATCAATACTATGTATACACATTGGAGTATGAATAATGGTTTTTTTAATTGATGAAATAAAAAATATCTTTAAAAACATTCTTTAAGAAAATATACTTTTCATTTTGAAATACGTTATAAAAATATTTTTCATTAGAAATAAATTTTAAAAAAATCATTTTATTAAAAAAAAACATTCAATGGAATATTAAATGAAATTATGGATGGTAATTTTATACATTCCATATAATGTAAAAAATAACATTCATTTTCATTGAAAAATAGTTAGAAAAGAATCTTGTTTGGATTGCGACAAAAATACTACATTAAAAAATTAAAAACAAAATGGGTAATTTTTTTCTAATAAAACAGTTTGAATAGTTTAAATAAAACATTTTTTAAAAAAAATTTAGGAAACATTTTTTTTAATGAAAAAAATTTCGGTCAAAGATATAAACGACGTCAAATTTTATTATAATATTTCCTCAGTAATTTTCAGTAGAAAAGTGTAAAAATATGGTACTATCAATTTAAAAAGACCATGAATAACCATAGTAAAATGAAATTAAAGGTCTTATTAAATAATAATTATATAATTTCTTTAACATTAAATTCATGAATAAGCAATCTCAATTAGAATGTGATTTAAAAAAAAAATATTTTAAGACGTTCATAACGTTGAAGTGAGAATTAATTAATGAATCGATTATGTGTGTAAACTATAAATACACATAAAAAATTTGAAATTAAACAATATATAGTCAAAAATAATTCTACACAGGATCATATAATATCATAATCAATGATGTGGATGTATAACCTAGTGAACTAAATTTAAGTTAAAAAAAATCTTTACCAATTAGTAATTTTTAATTCAAAACCACGTAGATAAAATAATTCAAATTGAAAACTAAAATACCATAAATAATTATTTATTAATTATATTAAATTTCATTGTGTAGTATATACACCATAAAAAATAAATTAGGTGTATAATAATTCAATATGCCTCAATGAAATGAATTTGAGATGAAATCCATTACCTCACCCTTTTATTGTGGTCATACTTTCATTATCTTTTATATAGTGGTTTTAAAATATTATTAACTTATTAAAAAACCATATTAATATTTATAATATAATAAATTATTATGTTATAACATATTATCACCCGTTTTTAAAAAATATTTCATTATTTTCATTATTTCGGCTGCTAATTTCCATGTTTTTATGTATGTTTTTAAAAGTTATTTTTTTAGTCCTCTGACATAGATCATTATTTAATAATTTAAATAATTTAAAATACAATTTAAATATAATATATATTCATTATATATTTAATTATATTAATCCATAAAATTTAGTGATAGTAAATAAAATGCACCGTTCGTTGAAATAGTAGGTTATACGAACACATGAATGATGTTTCCATTTTATTTTCATATAGAATAAAGGAAAATTAAATGATATTTATATATATATTATAATTCTTGTTTCATTATTATATCATATATACATGACATATTTTTATTTGAAACATCCTTAAAACATTCCACGTAATGTGTGATTGAATCACATCGCTTGATGTGGCTGTAGTATGTCTTACACATGAGAAATGATATCGTATTCCCAGAAAATGGAAAATATGAATGGATGTTTGTTATAGTAATTCCATAATAATTATAACATCATAAATATCATATATATAATATATAAACTACAAATACACCATTCTTCCCAACCGTGAAAGGTGGAACTCAAATAATGAATGATATTGGTTCATGAGGGGTCTTCCACTAAACACATGAACAAGGATTTCAGAACTCATTTAATGGAAGTGTGATATGTTATAAGTAGTAACCTTAACAAAAAAATATTATAATATGTAATATATAAATTATATTATATATTCATTTTATAATAGTTATTTAATGAGGTGGAGATGGAAATAAAATAAAAAATATTTTTTAAAATCATTACCTCTTCTCGGGGTATCCTCCTTTGGTTTGGAGTAAAACCATCAAAGGATTAAATTATTAAAAAACTAGGGCTTCTAGGATTATGGTATAATGTTTATAAGTTATTTTTTCATGTATTTTCCACACCAAAGTGGTTTTAAATGTGTGAATAGAGAAGGAGAGGGGTTTTCCTTTTATAAGTGGGGGAGAGAACCCACTTGGTATTTTGAAACCAATGTTAGGTGAATAGACGTTTCTACCCACATAAGGCACAAATAATGAATAAAATAAGATAATACATTTTATTTATTATAATTATTACCACAAATTTTTGTACTTGATTCTTGGTCATTTTATCCCTTATGTTTAAAGTTTTGTCCCTTGGTAAACATGTTATTCTCTTAATCATTAAAATTAATTTTAACTGTTTTTTGTAATTAGTTTTATCAAAAATTATGTTTTACATGTTATAAATTATAAATTTTTCTTATTCAGAATCTGGAATCCATTTTTTAAAATTAAATTTACATATTCTTGAAAAATTAAATTAAAATTAATCCAGCAGACGTGATAAGAATGCAGGTTTTTAAAGTGAAAATATTCCAAATATTCCAAATTTTACTAATTTTTCATATTTAAATTCAATAAATAAATGATTAAAATGAAATATAATGGATTAATATATATATAATTTATCTAATTTTACTTTAAAAAAAAATTAAAATATTATTTAACATTATAAATTATTTAGATGAAATGTTAGTTTTCAATGAAAATTCTGTCTTTTTTAAATATTCTTCAAAAAACAATTATCTGAAAAATACCTAAAATTAACCATAATATAATTTTGACTATAAAATTTCAAAAATAAAATGTATTTCTTATAATTAAATTTATTAAATAGTCATAATTTATTTTTAAAATATGTGTGGCATTAAATGGTGGCACACCTACCTTTAGAAAAATATATATTTTATGCATAAAATAGCATTTGTTTTTATGTTAGGCCTATCAAATAAATTCCATGGATATCAAAAAATTTGATTTAAAATATATTATATAAATATCATTAAGATAATTCACTAATAATAATTAATTTATATTATTATAAAAAACATATTCGCACATAAATATAGTTTTTTTATAAAATAATTTCTTTATATTCAATTAGATTTTATATTCAATTCTAATTAATTTTTAACCAGTAAATTAAACCATATATTTTTATAAGTTATTTACTATTATTTATAACCCACAGTTCAATATCTATGATATAATTTTTTTTAAATAATAATATTGATAGTATTATAGGAAATTTAGTATTGCATGCAACAAACGTAATTGAATAATGTCATTGTTCTGTGTAATGCAGGCTAACTAAGTGTTTCATGCATTGTAAGATAAATCATAAATTTAATTTTTATAAAATAGTAAATATAATGTAAATACTCAGGTGTTATATTCCCCTCTATTCTTTTTTGCATGTCATACACTCTATGGAATAAAATGTTATTGTATTAGAATTTATGGTGTTACATTATCCCCACCTTAAGTAAATTATGCCCTCTCAATTTAAACTAAATCAGAGTAATCTAGGGTTTTATATTTGGAAATAACATTTCTGAAAAATAAAACTCATAAAGAATTTAAACAAATATCACGTAAATAAGTGATATTTTGATGTATAAAAATCATATGGAATAAAATAAAACTATGCTCCTAAATAGAAGAACATATGTGTCAAGAAAAGATATGGACATCAAGGGAAAGTGTAAATATTCATAGAGATTGTTCAAAATCATTGATCATAAAAAATATAATGTTAAATGTAAAGTTTCAGGCCTTAAATCTATAAATCCTTGATGATTTAAAAGGAAATATGATTCATAAGATTTGTAGGTAATATGATAACATTTTTTGGAAGATCTTTTAAAAATTTTGAGTAATTATTTTACTATATTGATACGTTTATATTTCCTAAAAACAATTTCACCCTTTGGTTTTATTTAAATAATTTTTTAATTAATTTCTTTATCTAATAAATAAAAATATGATAATGATTTTTTATGACTGAAGTACTAAAATTCACTTTTAACCGAGCATAAGATCCATAAATCATGACTTTTCATCGGTATCTAACCATTTTAAAAAACCAATATGGTTAACATAATATTAAAATAAAATCAAATTTAATAAAATTGGTCTACAGTTAATATATATTAATCAAATTTTTTCACTAAAAACCATGACATTTTAACCTAGAAATTACGTAGGCTAGTGGTAGGCGTGAAACTCTAATCATCCTTCAGTCATGGGATCAATCCCCACCACCTTACGAAATGTGATGAGTTGTCACCAAGCATGTGCATTGTCCTTTTTATAAACTATATTAATATAATTTCTATCAGGTTTCAAAATTATGATGGACATACTTGATATAACGTTAATCATTACATAACTATTTTACTATGGTATTCAATACTACTTATTTTTCTTCAAAAAACCCAAAACTTTTTATTTAACTATAGTGATATTATTAACCCTAAAGGTTATAAATAACATTAAACTTGTTTTTATAAAATATAAATGCATTATTCCTCAAATAAATTTTCTACTAAGACATAAACTTTCCATAAGTTCTCCAAAATGACCTTAAACATGGTAGACACTACTTACATAAAATCTCAAAAGAGTTATTTATGTAATTTATCTTATTTTCAATCTTAAACTCATTATCCCATAATTGTATCCATAACTCTAATGTTAATTAATACATGATTCTTTATAAAATTTAACATCATCCTTATATGTTTCATGATTCATGTAAAAACTATTGGTAAAACATTTCAACAATTTACATCTTGAATCACAATACATAAGTACTACATCCATTTTATTTCCACTTAGGTCATTCCATGGTCTATGGGTTTCCCTTTAGAATATGGAATTGAATTATGTAATTCCTAGGATCCCCAAATTTAATAAAATAAATTATAAATGGATCCAAGGGATTTGTTTTATTCCATCCCATCATTCTCTTAAATTTTCCATGTAAATTATTTCCTTGAGTCCCTCATTCTACACACATAAAAGAGTTCTTCATTCCATTGAGACTCTTTCTTGGGTGTCTCCTTACACATTTCATGCATGATTTAAATCGAGCCTTTCTTTCTCTATGGTCTCCACCACTTGATTTCTTAATAAAATCCATTCTTATTTTCTATGGTGAGTCTAAGAGTTGGTTAATGTATATTTTGTTAATCATATTCTAGAAAATTGATTTGGCATTAACATGATATCTTTCACTCATATCAACATATCATTTTTCCCATTTTCACCACATTTTCCATCATTTTAAAATTTAACATGATTCCTTATGGTCCCAACAATTTACAAAAACAAAAAAATAGTATGGGTAATAATTATCATATTGGGAAAACTATAATAATTTTTAGGATTTCTAAATCTAGGATTCTTATTGTCAATCTAAAACGCTTTAGGCTTAACCTATATTTTTCATTTTCATTATATATTGAAATCCTTCATAATAGTTTGTAAATAAAATTTCAATTATCCTAAAAATATCCATCAAGTGTGCCAAACGTGGTGTGTAGTAAGGCCCAATGTCGTGTACCATGTTACGCTTGAGTCGAGATCGATCCACCCTTTTTGAAGTTATTACCCCATGTTACATATATAATAGAACATCATCAACTTGTAGTATCCATACAATTATGTATTTCTAGTAATAACCACATAATATCTATCTTACTAAAACATTTTGATGATCCTATATACTTAACCAAAAATTATTCTTTAGGGTTATGTTTCCTGATCTATGTTTTCCAAAATCTAGTTCCAATGGTTTCTGCAAAACTACCTCTAATTACAACTATTGTTATCCAAATTCTAGAATCTTAAAGCTAATTCATTACTGTATTACATTGGCATATATACAAGATTCAAAAACCATAGGACCGATCAATATTATAGTCTTGGAAAACTAGATACATACCTGTGTCTTGTACTACAATTTAATAGAAAAAATATGATATTATTATTTTGAAAATAATGTTATTCCATCTATAGAACACATGCATATCATTCACCAATAAACTTTTTGGAATCATGGCCAAAGGAGAGAAAATACAGGCGGGTTCAAATTCTCCATAATGGTTAAGTGAAATGGTAGAAATTAGGAATTAATAATTATAAATAATATGGAAGGGTAAATAAACGAAAACAAATTCCAAATAATTAACTAGAAATGGAATAATCAATATGGAATGGTAAATAATAATAATACATGTCATTGTTTCAATAAAAATATTAAAATTCATCCATATATTATGTTAATAAAAAAAATATATGGATAATAATAATAACTTAATTCTAAATTGAGGCAATTCCTAATTATTAGATGTGATATCACAGGTACATGAAAACCTATATAGTCAAGACCTTTCACAAGATGATTTGAAACTATAGGTAGAAACGCTTTTATTTTGTCCAAATGATTTCTCTCATTAGACTTTTTGATGTATCGAGCTTCTATATAATGCCCGAGCCCAACCCATCACTCCCAGTCCAAAAAAATCCTCATATATCAAATAATTTATTTAAATAATAACAAATGTTCCTTATTAAATATATGTATTGATTAAAGATTACATATTTATCAATATTTCCATAGATAATGAAGTAAATGTCAAAGTAAACACTATATTTAAAAATTTTATATGGTTTAGTTAATGATAATATCTATGATAAATAATGTGGATATTTAGAGGAAATTTAATGATCAATGGTCATGTGAAAGTTAATAACTCAAGGGGAAGTCAAGGAATACAAATATGATTAAAGGAAGTGAATATTAGTACTATCATTATTCAAAATAATAATAATCCCTACAAAGTAATAATAAATATTGTATCAATATAATGTATAACCATTAGATTAAGAATAAGTGTTATTTTAGTATATGAAATAAAATATATTATTTAAATGATTCTTTAACAAAATATTGTTGTCATTTTGAGATACATTTTGAAAATCATATTCTTTTAAATTCACTTTTAAAAACATTTTATTTAAAAATATCTTCATAAACATTCAAAGGAGGATTAAAATAAATGATGGTAGGTAATTCATTACATGTCATACAAGATCAAAAGAACATTTATTTTCCATTGTAAAGAGATTCAAAAAGTGCCTTGTTTAGAAAGAGATAAGAATAGCCTTTTGAAAAAAAGGGTAAAAATTAATTTTTAAAAATATTTTTAAAATTTTTAATGAAAAAATTATTAAAAACATTTTTAGAAAAACTAATTTTGTATGAAAACAATTTTATATCTGAAGAGATAAATGATGTTGGATTTTATTAAAAAAATCACAATTATTTTCAATTTCAAAGAGTGGAAAATGGTAATATAAATTTTAAAAAACAATGAATAACCATAGAATAATAAAATTAAATGGTTTATTTAATAAATATAATTAAATTTCCTTTAATTAAAATTAGAAAATAAACAACCTTAATTGGAAGGAATTTTTTGATAAATAATTAAAATGATCATAACGTTGAAGATTGAATAAACAAATGAGTTTTTATGTGTACCAACATTAAATAAAATAAAAACAGTGTAAATACAACCATAGATAGTAAAAATTAATTATACACATAATCATATAATATCATAATCAATTATTTGTATGTTTAACCCAATGAACTGAAATTGACTTAACGGATTATTTACCACTTAGTAAGTTTTAAATAAAAAACAATTAAATCAAATAATTAAAATTGAAACATAAAATAGCATGAATAATAAATTATTCATGATACTGCATGTAATGGGGTTTTATATTCATGTTGTAAAGGAAATGAGGTGCATAATAATATAATATACCTCAATGAAATGAAATTAAGATGAAATCCCTTACCTCATACTTTCCTTTTGGTCGTACCTGATTTATACTCATGTATAATGGGTTTAAAAATTCTATTAAATTATAAAAAAAGCATATTAATATTTATTATATAATATATGATCATTTTATAACATTTCATTAAAATATTGTAAATAATATTTCATTATTTTCATTGTTTCAGGTGTTAATTTACCTGTTTCTTTAGTATGTTTTGAGAAGTTATTTTTTTATTCGTATTATTTAGATCATGAAATCATTATATATAGAATGTAAAATGTGATTTAAATATCATATATATTCAATATATATTTATTTATAGTAATCCTAAAAATTTAGTGAAAAGAAATGAAATGCATCATTCATGAGGATGGTATGTCGTACGTATGCAAAAAAAATTGTTTCCACTTTCTTGTCATATCGAATGAAAGAAAATTAAATGATATATATATATAGTCCTTATATAATAATTATTATGTCATATATATAACATATTATTATTAAATCTAATATCAATACATTCCATGTGAATCATGAATGAATCACATCGCTTCTCAAGGTGGTAGTCTGTCGTACACATGAGAAAAAATATCGTACGTATTCCCAAAAAATGGAAAGAAAGATTGTATGTGTGGTATAGTAATTCAAGAAGAATAATAAATTAATATAAATCATACATATCATATATAAACTATAAATACATCCTTATTCCAAACATTGAATGTTTGTAATAGAAGAACGAAACACATTAGTTTGGGAGGCAGTTGTCCTTCGTACACACAAATGATGATTTCATAACCTATTTGAAGGAAGAGTGTGAAGTTGTATGTATAAAACTTATCAAAAAAATATTATTATATGGAATATACTCATGTTATTATTTAATCATTTTATAATAGTACATTAAGTACATGGATAATTGAACAGGTCAGAGGTCGTCACAACCCTCAAAATTACATTTATTACTCCTACACTATCACAGTGGTGCAGGGTCGATCCACAGAGAAGGAAGATGAGTGAATCTTAAGGTTTTAATTTTATTAAACTCCAGTACTGTCGGTAGTGTAGCGAGTGTGAATATTTTTAGTTGTTTATACTTTACAATTTTTTTAAATTTTTATTTCTTTTTAATAAAGCAGTATGAATTTTTTTTTGGAAATTCCCTATTACCTTTAATGGAAACATACAAGAAAAATTAAAAAGTGTTAACTAAAATAAAAATAGAAGGAAACAGGAGTGCTGAGGGTAGATCAAGAAGTATGCTCAAGAGATTTGAACCTTACTAGCTTAAATGAATGATCCTCATTTGACTAAATTCACACCTTAAAATTTAGTTGTTAATTCATCCTCACCTGAAGAAATAACACTATGTAATATAGTTCTCAAAGTTCTGCACATTAAAAACCACATACAGAAAATTGATAAAATCTTATCATCTGAAAACTATCTCGCCAAAAGTTCTGATGATTTCAAATTTGAATGTTTTATGAACTGTCTCAATGATCGATCTCGCTAAAATATCATCGATTTAGAATTATGTTTTTAAAGGTGTAAACTAAATTTTACATTCAAGAACCAGATTCAGTCTCGCCGAAAGAATCAGATTCTCATCGAAGTAATTAATTGAAGGAGTTAAGACATTAACCAACAAAACTCAAAATTCTCGAGCAAATGACATTAAACTAAGACCATTGTCAATATATTAGTAGCAGCTACAAAGTAAAACATTTAAAAACAAAGGAATAGAAAGACCCTCCCTCTGAAGATGAAGTTCGTGTACAGCTACTTCGCTCCTGCAACTCCTATCACTGGTGCTACTCTTCATGTCTCTTGGGAGTATTGCTCTCTTTTTTGTGGTGTGGAATGAGAATGAGTCTCCCAAATTTTGGTGCTTTCTCTACTTAAAATATCATCTATCATTTGCTACATGTCACTGTATGCTTCCACCGACTTCAAAAAGTCCTTCACTTTAGCACCACACACGTGCGTTTTATCCGCGACAGGCATGTCACACTAGTTTTTCCCTTGTAACTAACTCCGGATGAGTTAGGTGGAAGCAGTTGGACGTGTTTCCACCTCTGGAAGAACCTGCACTTGTTAAAAACAAAATTAAATAATTAAAACTCAACAAAAGTAAATTAATATGTTATAGTTATTATTTTATGTTTGCTGTAATAATAATTATTAAAAAGTAATTAAAGTTAAATAATAAATATCTTAATTAATAATTAATGTTTACTATAACATTATCACAATAAGTTTATCAAAAATTTATTAATTTAATTAAATTAATAAATATAAATACTAAATACTAAATTATTTTGGTTTTTCATATTTAACTAAATTATTAAAATTTGATATCATAAGTAAATAAGTAATAAAAATTAAGATAGAATTAATTAATAATATCTTTATCATTATTATTATTAATTTTAAATAAATTTAACTATTAGATTAATTTATTAATAAGTTTATTTTAATTTAATAATTATAATTAATGCTTTAGTTTTAAATATTTTTAATAAGTATATTTTTAATTTATTTATAATTAATTTTAATTATATAATTACACTGTTAACAGTATATTAATTAATTATTAACAATTATTATTAAGTTAGCTTTTTTTAATTGATAATTTATCTATTCATTAAAATTATAATTTTTTATATTTATAACATTTACAAATAATATTATATCCATTTGATTTAATTAAAGTTACATTAACTTTTACTTTAACTTTATATTACTTTTATTATAATATCTTTTAATTGTCATTTTTTGTTATCTCTTCTTCCATCCCACTTTCTCTACGGCGCAGTAGAGAGGGGAAGAGGGTCTTCGGCAGTTTTGTGAGGCAGGCCCGACGGTACTTCCCTCCTTTAATGCAGTAGCGGTGCAGCACTACAAGCAAGTGGCGACAAACTGCTTTTCTACTTCAAGTACAGCGGTCGGGAGGAAATGGAGTGGCAGTGCCTCGCACCAGCTCTTCTCATCTTGAAGTCTTACGATGGTGAGTTACATTTCCTCTACATAGTGGAGATCAGACAGCAGGTCGACTCAAGTGGTAGTTGTTCTCAATTTAATTGTGCAACATTAGTTCCTCAGCTCAACCTCTCTAGGGGTGGCAGGGGTTGCGGCGTGGATTGATCTCCTACAGCAGGTGATGCGGTGCGGCACAACATGACTCCAGAGGCTCAGTTCTGTGTACAGGGAGGTGACAGAACACAAGTTTAGAAAGACTCTATTTGAAGGCAACGTAGGAATTCATTGCAGAGGTCCCATTTACAGCTACAGAAATGTTAGATTATAAAATTAAGATCTGTATTTTGGTAAGTTTCATTATGTTGTTGAATGCAGAAATTGAATTCACTTCCAGCATTAGTGAACCCTCCTTCCCCGTCAGCATAGTTTCTTCTTCAACCTATCATTGTGAATCTGACTTGATGTAATAGGTGAAAGAAAACAAGGGGAAATCCAAGGTTTGGATAAGTGGTAACTAGATGCTGGTTGTGAGTTCTGATTTCTGGAGATTCAAATTCAAAGCTATCAATTTGTGAAAACCCTGTATATCTTGGGATGATGGAGGTGGGTTGTGAATCAAACCCATGTAGAATGATGCTGTAGGGGAAAATGGTGAAAAGAAAGGATGACAAATGGTGAGGAATTAGATCTCAGGAAGGAATGACTAACGGTGAGGAATGAAAGGGAGAAAGAGAAATAATGGTGAGGGGGTTACTGGTACGAATAAAAGAAAACGTCAACTAATAGAAAAATAAGGGTGAATGGTGGAAATGCAGCAGCGGGTTAGTGCTATACATATGTAATGGTGAGGTGCAATAGGAGATGCATGGGGTCACCGTTACAGTAAAAATAAAAAATGGTGACTGATAGATTAAATAGACACCGTTACAAGATAAATAGAAACTAACGGTGGCCATTAAAAATTATTTTGAACTAAAAATTAAAAAATAATCAAGACAAATATAAAGATTGAAAATAATTAATGAAAATAAACTAAACATCATAAATTTAAAAGAAGATTTTTATTAAACTTTAATTCATTAAAATTATAAACTGACTAACACTTAATTTATAAACTGAAACATTTTTAAATTAAGATTAACAAAGACTTAAATTAAAAATTATATGATTAAATAAACTAAGATTATGAACAACTTAAATTGAGATTACTAAATAAATTAATTAAAAATGTTAGCTGTAAGAAAAAGAGAAGAGTATTGGTGACCCTGTAAAATTTAACAGTGAAGTTGGGGTTAAAAATTAGAGTTATCGGTAGGAAAGGGTAATGGTGACAAAGGTCACCGGTAAAAGCAAGATCACTATTAGTCAGTAACGGTAACCTGATTACCGGTAGAAAAAAAAGAATGCAGGTCACCATTAGTCAGTAACGGTAACCTGGTTTCTGCCAGTTATAGTCTACCTCACCAGTAGGCTAAAACCCAAAGAAAATGAATTATTAATTAAACTGCATACATAAAATAATATGATTAATTTTTAAAAAATCTCAATTAATTAATTAATTAATTAAATTAATACATAAAATGAAAAAGTGAACTATTTAACATTATTTAAAAACACAAATTATTTACATAAATGAAGAGCAGGATGACAAAACACATTAATAAATATTGTTAACCTATTCTAATGTAACAAAGTAAAATAAATAAAATATTAAAACAAAGACTAAGTTAATTAAATAAAATTACAACGATTAAATAATTGTATTTTAAAATATTTCAGTTTATTAAAAAGTTAGGAAGACTTAGATTAACCAAACTAAATAAGACACAATTGAAGTTGAATAGTTTAGTAAGATTAAAATTGTTATTTCGATGACTAAAAATACATAATTAGTTATAAAAATTTATTAATTAATAAAATTAATTATAAAAATTCAATAGTAAATTTATGTAGTAAAAAGTGATTAAATAATTAATTAAATCATTAAAAATTAAGTAAAAATATGTGGCAAAACTATGTAAAAATAGGGCCACATCAAATTCTCCCACACTTAAGCATTGTTTTTCCTCAAACAATCCCAGGTTTTATTATCTTTTAAAAACAACGTTATGGTATTAATGATTTTTCTCAAAATGTAACATGTCCAACACTTAAAACAGAGGACAATACATAATAGCAGGTTTAAAAAAATGAATTACTCATATGAATATTTCCTATAATAAATACTCAAGGGTAATCAAGAACACAAAGACCATCCATCGATGAAGATGTCATGCCTCATATGTGACATAGCTTAGTGACTCATTTCAATCCAAACTCAGATTCTAATTTCAAGAATAAAAGGAGATAAAATATCAATGGAGTTAAGATATTAACCTAGGAACATTATACTTTGACTCAATATTAAGGCTAAGAAATAAATATATTTTTTAATCACCTCAATGATACAACCTAAATGACTCTCATATAAACCAATTGATCCCGTCTTCATCCAGCGTTCATCATTCATCTCACCTTAATGAGCTCATTTTTGACCATAAACACTTTATTTATTTTTCCCAAGACATGTATCGTTGTGCTAAACACTGTGCATATGCACTTATTCAAAGTGAACAGAGGGCTTATAGTAAACCGAAATGTACCCAGCATCTAGTGTCTTAGAGACTCACCATGGGATCCCAGATTCCCAAATTAGTCCAGTTTCAAAAGTTTTATATAAAAGCTCATTTAAATTGGATCATTAAAGAAATTCCTTTTTATCAATTAAAATATGAAAGAGGCCCCTAGAATAAGAATCAAACTTCCAGTTCCATGGGTTATGACAATAACTCCATAACAACGGTACCCAAATCACTTTCAGAAGTAGTTCCTAATCTAAATTTCCATAAAATAACTAAGTAATATCACGCAAAAATAATCCATTATCATTAATTTCAGGCTCTAAGAAGTTCTTACTACCAATAAAGAACTTTTCGTTATGCAAGACCCAATTGAGTATAGTATAAATCCTAAAATTATGCAAGAATTTTGAAAAAAATATCCATTTTTTACAAAAATTTTGAAGTGAAGTGGGAATTGATGGGATTTCATTAAAGCACAATTTATCATAGTCAATAATTGACCCCCTCCCCCACACTGAAAACCCAACTTTGTCCACAAAGTTGAATTCTAAATACGGAGAAGAACAACTAATCAATTAAGATTCAAAACTGATTTTCAATTAAGTTGACTGATGACATGTTTAAAGGTCACAATGGAGTTAAAAAATATTGTTTTCCACAATGAATAAATAATTTTCAGGTTTATTATCAATTATATAGATTAACATTGATGTCTAGTGACAAAAAATTTCAATTAAAGGTCAAACAAGCATGAAACTTATGGGAGTAGATTGGATTGGGTATAAGCAAGCTTAGTAGAATTTATTCAATTAGATATTCATTAAATTAAAAAGATGCATGATAAACACCATATAGACTAATTGGTTCCAATGAAAAACACAACTACCAGCAAGCATGTACCCCCCCACACTTAATTTCATGCAGTGAGAGAGTATTTTAATATTTAACAATGAATTCGAATTTTCAGAAAGAGGAACATGCAGAATTTTTATTTCAACAGAGTGACATGTAGTAGAATTTTTTTAATATATGCAAGATATGAAATAGATTTTCCATATAGTTCAGATCATGCAACAAAATTTTCAGCACACATGTAGTAGAATTTTGTTAGCAAAAACAAGAGCAGAAATACATGAAGAAAATTGAGATACTTCCCTGACTATGTTCTTATCTAGAGATGATCATGGGAATTACACTCCTTTATTGACAGAAGAAGCAGCATCCTAAAAAAACAGAGCATGAAAACCATATACCATAACCCGCATAGACAATGTATACAGGAGAAGACAACAAAGCATCACTTTATTCAACACTAAATAGTAAAAAAATGAAAACAAAGAAAGAGCATGGGTTGACTCCCATGAAGTAGTGATTTTAAAGTCCTCAGTTAGACTTTATTTAATCACAATTTTTATATTGAAAACAAAAGAAAAAACATGGGTTGCCACCCATGCAGCACTAGATTTAGAGTCCCCAACCGGACTCACCTAGAACTAAGCGTAGTCAGTAGGTGGATGTGGTTTCCTTAATAGGAACCAGCACATATGTTTGGCCTTTTTGTTTTTAATAGAACAATGAATTATGTGGGCTACAAGACTCAACACATTAATAACTGAATTCTCATAGCCTAAAATACCCCCTAAGTATGACCCTTTAACAGTTGTGAGCAAAATGATGTCCACTTCCAGAATTGTTTCAGACATTTCAAATTCTGAATACACATGAAGGGAAAACATAGATCTAGGTGATTCAATGGGTGTATCATTGACCTCAAAGATATATCTCTTAATCTCAACTGTAACAGGTTCAAATTCAAGGGTGAAAATGGATGAATTTTGATTAGTAGGTTCAAGAGGAGATTCACTAGAGTGCTGATCAAAATTATAAACAATGGAACTCAAGACTGATTCTCCCTCTAGACTACTATCAGTATCATGAAAAGGCTTATCACCCTTCACCGGTGAGGATGGAAGTGATAGGAAAGGAAGAGAATTTATTTTTTCACCTACAGATTCAGGTCTAACAATGTTATAAATCTCTTCCAAAAGATTTTCCTCTATTAACTCACATTGAACATCTACTGCTTCTAACAAATCAGTTCTAAAACTATTATCTATTGTTTGTTCATCCTCTTTTTCATGTTCAATTTCAAAAGGATCACTTTCTAAAACCATGTCATATGAGTGTTACCATTCAATTTCAGGAGAAGAATTGTAAAATTCAGTTTCAATCAATTCAGTTTCCCGAATGTTCAAATTAAAATAATTCTCCTCAAGTTGGCCAACACTAATTTCCATTTCATTGCCAAAAGATTCAGAAAAGTCATTACTATGAGAATAGGGAAATGATAACTCATCAGTTAGTCTTTCTTCAAATTTCATTCCCTCATCCTCATCATCCAACAACATTTCAGAATTTATTGGTTTTACAGGTTCAAAACATGGAAGAGTGGTTATCCTCTTAGGTTCAAAAATATCAGATTCTTTAACTACCAGTTTAATGTTCTCATATAGACTATACCCAATATCAAATTCTGGCTCAATATTCAGAATTTCAGAAATTTTGGGTGAACAGTTTTTAACATTCAAATTTTCATTTTCAAGAATCTCTTCTACCCGAATGAATGCATTCTCAAATCTTCTAAAACAGTGATTTTTCTTCAATGTATAAATGATGTAATGAACTGGGCAATCCTTTTCAATCTATTTAAATTCAGTTTCAAAATCGACCAACTAAACTCCATTAACGTTATTTATTGTATTTTCAATGATGTGATCTTTATTTAAAGAGTTGGTTATTTCTAAATTTGGTTCAACGGTTTCAGATTCTTCAAAGTGATTGTTTTGTTTCACAATTTCAAAGTCATTGTCTTCTTCAATTTTATTTTCAAATATTTTATACACATTTTCTTTTTATTTTTCTTCAAATTATTCTTGTTCTTTAACCCTTTGTTGAAAATTCAAGGGCATGTTTTCTATTCCTTTCATTATTTGATCTCGCTCTTGAGAATCTCTAAGTTGAATTTCATGGGTTTGAGTTAACCAATTGATCCAATTATTCTCCCCAGAATCTAGTTTGGTTTCAATTAATTATAGTTTTGCTAGGATTTCAGGATTAGATTCAAAATTTTCATCTTCTTCAATATAAACATCCTGTTGTGTCTAGTTATAGACACACTACCAGGAAGTGTGTCCATAATCACCGCAAAAAACACAGTAAGGTCCAGGTTGATTCGAGTTCTCATTAGCATTAATTTTTAAACTAAAACCAGGTGAGATTAAACACATAATAGTTCAAAGTGAAGCAGATTTTTCACAGACAACACAAACAGTATGTTCCAGTTCAAAGAAGTTTTTTTTAAAACGGATTTTTATATGATTTTTTATGTTTTTTTTAAATTTTTGTATTAAAACCTTATATTCTCAGTGCGTGCCTTCCCCGACAACGGCGCAAAATATTTAACAGGATGGAGGTTTTCACGGCCCTCAAAATTACATTTATTACTCCTACACTATCACATTGGTGCAGGGTCGATCCATAGAGAAGGAAAATGTGTAAATCTTAAGGTTTTAATTTTATTAAACTCCACTATTGTCAGCAGTGAAGCGAGTGTGCATCTTTTTAGTTATTTTTTACCTTACAATTTTTTTAAAATTTTATTTATTTTTAATAAAGAAGTATGAAACAAGTTTTGGAAATTCCCAATTACCTTTACTAGAAATAATACAACAAAAATGAAATAGTGTAAACTAAAATAACTATAGAAGGAAACAAGAGTGCTGAGGGTAGATCAAGAAGTATGCTCGAGATATTTGAACCTTACTAGCTTAAATTAATGATCATAATTTGATTAAATTCACACCATAAAAGTTAGTTGTTAATTATTCCTCGACAGAAGAAATAACACTGTGTAATATAGTTCTTGAAGATCACCACATTAAAAACCACATACAGCAAATTGATAAAAGGTTATCATCAGAAAACTATCTCGCTAAATGTTCTGATGATTTCGAATTTGAAGGTTTGATGAACTGTCTCAATGATCGATCTCTCCAAAAGATCATCGATTTAGAATTATGTTCTTAAAGTTGTAAACTCAATTTTAAGTTCAAGAACCAGATTCAGTCTCGCCGAAAGAATCAGATTCTCATCAAAGTAATTAATTGAAGGAGTTAAAATTTTAACCAAAGAAACTCAAAATTCTTGAGAAAATGACATTAAACGAAGATCATTGTCAATATATCAGTAGAAATTAAAATGTAAAACATTTAAAAATACAGGAAGAGAAAGACCCTCCCTCTGAAGATGAAGATCGTGTACTGATGCTTCGCTCCAACAACTCATATCACTGGTGCTACTCTTTGTGTCTCTCGAGAGTTTTTCTCTCTTTTGTGTGGCGTGGAATGAGAATGAGAGTCTCCCAAATTCTGTTGCTTGCTCTACATAAAATACCATCTGTCATCGGCTACATGTCACTTCATACTTCCACCGACTTCAAAAAGTCCTTCACTTTAGCACCACACAAGTGCGTTTTATCCGCGACATGCATGTCACAGAAGTTTTTCCCTTATAAATAACTCTGGATGAGTTATTTGGAAGCACTTGGACGTGTTTCCACCTCTTGAATGAACCTGCACATGATAAAAACAAAATTAAAAAAATTAAAACTCAACAAAAGTAAATTAATATGTTACAATTATTATTTTATGTTTATTGTTATAATAATTATTAAAAAGTAATTAAACTTAAATAATAAATATCTTAATTAATAATTAATGTTTACTATAAAATTATTACTATAATTTTATCAAAACTCTATTAATTTAATAAAATTAATAAATATAAATACTAAATAATAATTATTTTGGTTTTTCATATTTAACTAAATCATTAAAATTTGACATCATAAGTAAATAAGTAATAATATTTAAGATAGAAATAATTAATAATTTTTTTATCATTATTATTATAACTTTTTAAGAAATTTAACTGTTCGATTAATTTATTAATTAGTTTATTTTAATTTAATAATTATAATTAATATTTTAGTTTTAAATATTTTTAATGATTATATATATAATTTATTTATAATTATTTTTGATTATATAATTATAATATTAACAGTATATTAATTAATTATTGACAATTATTATTAAGATAGCTTTATTTTTTAATTGATAATTTATCTATTAATTAAAATTATAATTGGTTAAATTTATAACTTTTACAAATAATATTATATCCATTTAATTTAATTAAAGTTACTTTATCTTTAACTTTTACTTTATAATACTTTTATTATTATATCTTTTAATTATTATGTTTTTGTTATCTCTTCTTCCTTCCCACTTTCTCCATGGCCCAGTAGAGATGGGAACAGGTTCTTCGGCGGTTTTGTGAGGCCGGCCCGGTAGGACTTCCCTCTTTTAATGCAGTAGCGGTGCAACACTATAAGCAAGTGGTGACAAACTGCTCATGTTCTTCAGGTACAATGGTTGGGCGGAAATGGCGTGGCAGTGCCTCGCACCGGCTCTTCTCAGCTTGAAGTCTTACGAAGGTGAGTTACATTTCTTCTGCACAGCGGAGATCAGATAGTAGGTCGACTCAAGTGGCGGTTGTTCTCAATTTGATCGTGCAACACCAGTTCCTCAGTTCAACCTCTCTAGTGACGGTAGGGGTTGAGGCGTGGATTGATCTCCTGCAGTAGGTGATGTGGTGCAACTCAACATGGCTCCAGCGGCTCGGCTATGTGTACAGGGAGGCGACAGAATACAAGTTTAGAAAGACTCTAATTGAGGTCAACGTAGGAATCCATTGAAGAGGTCCCATTTTCAGCTACGAAAATGTTCGATTCTAAAATTAAGATCTGTATTTGGGTTAATTTCATTATGTTGTTGAATGCAGAAATTGAAGTCACTTCCAGCACTAGTGAACCCTCATTCTCCATCAGCGTAGTTTCTTCTTCAACCTATCATCGTGAATCTGACTCGATGTAATAGGTGAAAGAAAACAAGGGGATAACAATGGTTTGGATAAACGGCAGCAAGATGCTGGTTGTGAGTTCTAATTTCTTGAGATTCAAATTCAAAGCTATCAATTTGTGAAAACACTGTATAGCTTGGCATGATGGAGGTGGGTTGTGAATCAAACCCATGTAGAATGATGTTTTAGGGGAAAACGGTGAGAAGAAAGGATGACTAACGGTGAGGAATGAGATATCAGTGAGGAATGGATAACGATGAGGAATGAAAGGGAGAAAGAGTAGTAATGGTGAGGGGGTTGCTGGTACAAATAAAAGAAAAGGTCAACTAATATAAAAATAAGGGTGAAAGGTGGAAAGGCAGTAGCGGGTCACTAGTATATAGAAGTAACAGTGTGGTGCAACAAGAGATGTGTGGGGTCACCGTTACATTAAAAATCAAAAATGGTGATTGATAGATTAAATAGTCACCGTTACAAGATAAATAAGAACCTAACGGTGACCTTTGAATATTATTTTGAACTAAAAATTAAAACTTAACCAAGACAAATATAAATATTGAAAATAATTAATTATAATAAACTAAACAACATATATTTAAAACAAGACTTTTATTAAACTTTAAAACATTAAAATTATAAACTGGATAACACTTAATTTATAAACTGAAAATTTGTTAAATTAAGATTAAAAAAGACTTAATTTAAAATTTGGATGATTAAATAAACTAAGATTATGAACAACTTAAATTTAGATAAGTAAATAAATTAATTAAAAAGTTTAGCTGCAAGAAAAAGAGAAGAGTATCGGTGACCCTGTGAAATTTATTAGTGAATTTGGGGTTAAAAATTAGAGTTACTGGTAGGAAAGGGTAATGGTGACAAATGTCACTGGTAAAAGCAAGATCACTATTAGTCAGTAACGGTAACCTGGTTACTACTAGATCAAAACGTATGCAGGTCACTGTTAGTCAGTAACGATAACCTGGTTAACGCTAGTTATAGTCTACCTCACCGGTAAGCTAAAACCAAAAGAAAATGAATTAATAATAAAACTGAATACATAAAATAATATAATTAATGTTTAAAAACTCGTAATTATTTAATTAGTTAGCTAAATTAATACATAAAATTAAAAAGAGAACTATTTAACTTAATTTAAAAACACAAATTATTTACTTAAATGTAGAGTAGGATGACAAAACACTTTAATAAATGTTGTTAACCTATTATAATGTAACTAACTAAAATAGATAAAATTTTAAAACAAAGACTAAGTTAATAAAATAAAATTACAATGATTAAATAATTGTATTATAAAATATTTCAGTTTATTAAAAAGTCAGACAGACTTAGATTAACCAAACTAAATAAGACACAATTGAATTCGAATAGTTTAGTAAGATTAAAATTGGTATTTTGATGACTAAAAATAAATAATTAGTTTTAAATTTTTTTTAATTAACAAAATTAATTATAAAAACACAATAGTACAATTATGTAGTAAAAAGTGATTAAATAATTAATTAAATCCTTAAGAATTAAGTAAATAGAAGTGGAAAAACTATGTAAAATAGAGTCATATCAATAATCAAAATAAAATGAAAATTTTTTGGAACAACATCGTCTATTCTTCATGTATCCTCCATAATTTTTCACTAAAACTTTTAAAATCTTGATTTATTCCCCAAATAAGTCTTCTATGGTTAGGGGAAGGATGTTGAGAATATATTTGGCCTGGTAGTTTCCCAACCAAAGTGTTTTTAATTATAAAAACCAAGGTCTTTATTTTAAATTAATACATGATTTATTACATGAGATAATACTTAATACAACCAAAAAGATCAAGAAGTATAGTGTCTTTGGTAATTATATACATATCATTATATCATGAAAATGCGATACAATAACATTATTAAAAACATCCTTAACATACTTCTAAAATTCCATGGATTTTTAAAAATGTAGGGATAAACCAGGGACAAACATAAGAAAGGGGTGATCCATGAGTCATAGTAAGGGAATAAACATGGAGTAAAATTATACTTGTTAGAAAATACGAATATAAATGGTTCATAAAAATATTTAGAGTTATACACATGAACAAAGGGATATGATATAGCATTATAATCATAATGAAAACATGGGAAATTTGGCAAAAACATAAAACACTACATCATAAACATAGGTCAAGTCTAAACCCTCCAAGTCCTCATAGGGTAAAAAATCCCATAAAGGAATAAGGTTAATTCCATTTACCAATATGACATATCCTGATACTAAACATTACCCAATATATTAGAGCACTATATGATTTTGGGTGCACTCATCGCATTCATTTCATTCTCATGATTAAGTGTGCCGTATATATCATACAATATAGATTCATTCAACATCATAATTTATTACATAATCAAGAAATATGGAATAAATACATGTATGTACACAATAAATAAGTATATGTGTATAAAGGTGAATACCCTTGATATATAAAACGATTATGAAATTCACTACACAATTATTTTGTCATGGAAAATCGAAGAGAAATTCGGGAAACCTAATGATGTTACATAAAAATTCATAAAAATGGTTAATGGGATTGAAATGGGTATATAATCATTTGGATATAAAATGGGTAGTAATATGGAAATGTAAAATCATGTCCCAACATTAGGAAATGATAATAGAATTCATATGTTCATAAAGAAACATGGATAAAAAATACAAGGTGAGCATCCCTTGTGGAATTTCAGCAAAGTAACAGATTAGGTAAGGGTCCAAATGAGGGAGGATAAAATATACCGCAGTAAAATAACATCAAATGTTCAATATGAAAATTATTATAAAGGATTGAAATTATAACAAAAAATAACTATTTTCAATGAAGTATCTTGACTTTGAAAAGGGCAGAGGAAAGTCCCTTACTTGAGAGTTTGACTCTGAATGCTTGGGAGGGGCTTATTGAGAGCCACAGGTGTCTTGTGTGGACTCTAGAGAGTAGAGGTAAGATTATAGACATAATCCAAGGAGTTTGAGTGAAGGTAAAAGGGAGGTTGGATGGGTTTATAAAGTAAAAGAGAGGGGATTATTTATTTTTTGGGTTTTGGACACTACATGATAAAATATACAATAAAAAATTGTTTTGGGTGGTAATACCAAAAACATTTATGTTTATGTAAATTCACCCAAATTTGGATTTCTCCTAAAATGTTAGAGCAATTATTACTTCATCAATGCTTCTTTAATCTTCTCGAATCTTCTATAATATTCACCTCTTCTTCTCCAGACTCCCATTTCAATTTTAAGACTAATTTAAATTGATGATTAATACACGAGTCTAATCATAGGAGTCTTATTGTCTCAATTCAATTGCTGAATAAAATTCACCTTACCGAATTGAATCAAATTCATGTATTTGAATGTTAATTTTACACTTAACAAATCATTCAGCAATCTCTTTTCTCTGAATAAATCATCCAAACAATGTAATTCAACTCTTTTGAAATGGTTTACTACATTTTTATCACCTTATTTACTTATTCTATTGACCCAATTCGAATGAAAAACATCTTCCTCTCCTCATCTCTTCACCCACATGAAAAATAAACTTGAGAGAAAATCAGTGTTCACCTCTATCTTACATCATCAATTCAACCATCCATTATACTCTGCATGATTACGATACGCAAAGTACCATATTTCTAAGTACAATTGTCATGGGTATGAAACGTTTTTTATAATCCAATGGTATACATGATTCTACAGTAAATCGGTACCACCCTTTTCAATCTATACAACCTTTTCAATCAATACCATATTTTATAAATACTATATCTTCGATCAATACCATCTTTTTGATCAATATGGGTTTGATCATCCTAATTTTGATCATTATGTAAGGGGTTTATGGAAAAAAAAATCTACAGTAAGTCATCATCATTATTTCTATCAACAACACCTTTTATCAGCACCACTTTCCTTAGAACCACTTTCATTTTATTTCACCTAAATACAATTGCTTTGAAAAACAATTGGTATCACTTATTTCTCTATGCCACCAAGATATGATAAATTTGGATATGATATTTCTTGGATTGGTAGAATCTCTTTCACTCTCACTTTCTTCCATATTGATTTCATCATAGGTTCTCTATTCGACTAATGATTTAGGTGAAATACAAATTAATAAATCATCGTCACATTTAAAAAATCATTATCACACTGAACCTGATTCATCAGCAAAACAAAAACTTCTTTAAAAATAGAGTATTCTCATTACGATGGACTATCATAGTGAGTTTGAATCTTTACAATCCAACAATGAGTCTAATTTTTATTAATCCCATAGTGAGTCTGGTTTTTATCAATCCCACAGTGAGTCCGATTTTTATCAATCCCACAGTGAGTACAATTTTTATCAATACCACAGGGAGTCTAATTTTTATCAATCCCACATTGAGTATGATTTTTATCAATCTCTTAGTTGTTTCTAGAAACATATTAATGTGATTTACGTCTTTCAAAACATACATTGACAACAAAATACAACACAAACCCCCTTCATCATTCTCTTGGTCCTAACAATCCCCCCTCTAGATTTTTTTGTCAACTAATTTTCATAAATCACTGTACTTTGTATCCTCTATAAATTGATTACATATCAACAATTCATAACCTAAATAAGCTAACTCATTGTTGGAAATAATAATAATTGATAGAAATACCATCCTGTCTAAAAGAATTGATTATAAAAACAAACTCATCTTTCTTCCTCAGCTCTTCTTCCACCTCCATAGAATACAAAACAAATTCATTCCTATAACCAGTTTAACAAAAATTTATAATAGTTCACACACTAAATAATGCTGAATTCACACCTTACCCACAACTCTCCTATTTTACATGCATCACATGGATTGATTTATGAAATAATACAATTCCCCCCTTGACAAAACAATCCAAATGTAATATGAGAGAGGGGATAGAAACAGATACCTCATCCTTGAAGAGAAAGTGGTTGGACACCCATGTTCAACTTCAATTTTGAGAATGATTCTTTCAGTAAAGGTTTTGTGAAAATGTCATCCACTTATTATGATGTTGAAACATATTCATGTTTAAATTAATTATTCCCCACATTCTCTTTGATGAAATGATATTTGATATCAATATGGTTCAAATCATAATGTTTAACTAGATTACAGGTGAGATTAATTGGTGTTTAATTATCACAACCCATGAGAAAGGATAAATTCAATTCAATAAGTAAGTCCTCCAAATGTGTTTTCATCCACATGAGTTGAGTAGCAGATTGAGTGGAAAAAACATACTCAGCTTCAGATGTACTGAGAGTTACTGAATTATTTTTCTTTGAATGTCAGCTAACACAGTTATTTTCTATAACTAATACTCCACCAGACTTTGATGTTCTACCATCAACTATTCCATCCCAATCTATATCTGAATACCTAAAAAATTGAAAAGTTTGGAGGTCGTCACAGCCCTCAACATTACATTTATTACTACTACAGTAGCATTGTGGTGTTAGGTCGAACCATAGAGAAGGCAGGTGAGTGATGTTAGGTTTTTTTACAATACCGACTGGTGTAAATAGTGGAGGAACACTTTCACTTTTTATATATTTGTTTATAAGATATAATTGGGAAAACAAATTTTGACAAGAAAACTAAATATTATACTATGTAATGATGAAATATAGAATAAAGATTTGAACTAACTTGCATAGAAGCAAAGACAAGGAACACATATCAACAACTTACTCAAGAATTATATACTACTTTTTTGAAAGCTTTTATTCTCCACAAGTTACAGTTGTATCATATCTCAAGAAATAATGATGAATCTATCTTGTTAGTAAATTCATAAGATGGTGGATTGAGTCTTGGAGTTCACCACTCTAGAAATATATCAATCTGCTGAGAAACATGAAAAGGAAACAATTGGAATTTAACTCACCAAAGGATTTCAATTGCCTTAATAGTTATATTTTTTAGAAATGCATTCAAGATCTACCTTGCTGGTTGATCTTGAAATTTGAAATTAAAAACATTGAGATGTGAACATTTTTAAGATTAGAAACAAAATTAGTCTCTCCAACTTATTCTAATTTCAAAAAAAGTAAGCATGTGGATAATTATAGGTAATAAACCAGTAAGTTTTACAAATCTAAAGCTGAGAAAGTTTTAGCCTATGATCGTAATTTTTTTCAACACTAAAAACTCAAAAAAAAAACAGAGTACAATAATTAAGGACAGAGGGAGGAAGAACTCCCCTAGTGGTACTCGGTTCTCGGGCTCCTTTGTCTCCAGGACTGCTCTTCTTGTCTCCTGGAAGAATTTTCTTTCGATGGATGCGTCATGGAAAGTGTGAATGAGAGACTCTTTTTGAATCTTGATACTTCTTTGATTTAATACCTCTATCATACATCTCTTGTCACCCTTGTTTTCCACCGACAACAAGTGTTCTTTATTGTTGCACCGCACACGTGCACTTTTTAGTGAATCACACATCTCTTTAGTTTTTCCCTTGTAACTAACTCCAAGTGAGTTAGTTGAATGTACCTAGATGTGTTTTAGGTTTCTGCTTGAACCTGTGTATGAAACCAAGTATAATTAAAATTTAAAACATTGTTAATAAAAAATAAAATAAAGTTAATGAATTAGATAAATAATTAAATTATTAAAAGTTATTTATTATTAATTTGGAATTTTTATATTTAAAACTTTTATAAATAGATTATAATTGATATTATTGTTTTATTTTAAAAAAATTATTATTTTATTAAGTTAATTATTTAACATATTAAATATTATTGTTATTGTTATTAATTTATTAATAATATTTTAATTAGATAAACTCTTTTATTTAATGTTAATTATTTGGATTATCTTATTAAATCAGTATTATTAGTAATTAGTAAATATTACATTATTATATTTTAATATTATATTATAATTAATTAAAATGAATTAACTATTTTATTTTATTTATAAATTTTATTATTATAATTATTAAATTTTTAATGTTAAGTTACAATTAACGAATTTATTAAAATTTATTTACTTTAATTTTTATTTATAATTAATAACTATTATTTTATTTTAATATATTTTATTTAGTTTTTATTAATTTTAATTTATTATTATTATAAATTTATTTTTTTATTATTGTTGATTTCTTTTGTTATTTGTATTTTTTTATTTTTAATCAATCCCCCCCAACCCAAGTCTTCTTTTCTGTAGGGGGTTCGATTTTTCTTCACAGGAATGTCGTAGTGGCAGAATCCTCCTCTTCGGCAACTTGAACTTGGCTCGCGGCCTTTCCTCCTTCAGTAGCGGCAATGGTTGGAACTCCCTCTGCTCGACCTTCTCAAGCCCAGCAGACTCGGCCTTCAGTTCATCCTCGTGGTGACCTGCTCAGCATTGGTGGTGGTACATAGTGTATTGGCACAATTTCTATTATGGTTTTGAGGCTCAAAGGTGGAAAATCTCCAGTTGGCACCTTGGAGCCGAAGGCTCAGTGTAGTGAAGTGAATCCCAACATCAAAGATAACCAGCAGTGGGGGGGGGTTCAGGTTATTCAAATAATGCTTCTCTAGAAAGTTTCTCCTCATTAATGACACACCTCCTTGATGGTGGTAGGTGGTAAAAATCTAGGTGGTGTGGCCCCAGCTTATGGTGGTGTAAAGTGTGTCGAACTCAACTTCACACCAGAGGGTTTTAGATCTCATTGCATTGGTGGAGTTTTCAGCAGCGCACAGTCTCTTCTACCGCTGACGGATCTGCTCTAGGTTGTTCCATAGCAGCTGCAAGGCACAACCTTTGTGCCAGTGTGATGGTCTCCTCAGTGATGGGGGCTATGGCTATCAGATCTAAAATTTCAGATGAGATGAAGGTGAGTGTTAAACGCGTTGATGGAATACAATCATCGATAGAGTAATTTTTTAATATGGGTTTTATGAAGAAAAAAATTCCGGAAAGGGGATTAGGGTTCCGATATTTTTAAAAATGGGTCTGGGATGCGTGAACGTCGTTCACGCATCTTTTTGCGGTGAACGATGCGTGAACGACGTTCACGCATCTTCGCCCCCGCTAAAGATGTGTGAACCCTGTTCATGCATCTTCCCAAGAGGAGGGATGTGTGAACGCGGTTCACACATCTCACAGTGAGCTCAAATGTTTTCCAATATTTATAACTAGTAATTACAAACTAATACACGTAATGTAAAAATTAAGAAATATTAATAAGTATCAATTAAATAATAGAAAATATTGAAATAATGTTAATAATTATTAATAAATATTCCTGAATAATATATATTCATTAAATAACTATTAATATAATGGCTTGAGAATTCTCTAACATATGTTGAGAAATATATAATCTTAGCATCTTTCACTCACTCACATTATCTCAACATGTTGTAGTTAAACATCTATATCTATAAAGATCCTCATATGGTTCCATTTGTATTCTAAAGTGGAAACTATTATTATATATGAATTCCAATAATAAATATTGTCAATCACAATATCTCTTGAAATGGATAAATAAATATATTAGCTGATCTACAAGCCTATGAATGATCATTTTAGACTTACTATTAGTTTAAGTGTGGTAAGTAGTTCAATTATCATTTTTGTATCCAATTCTTGTTAAATAATTCCCAAAAACATCATAGAGATCCTTGGGTCTCTCTTAGATATAATATAAAGATTTAATCCATGCAATGATACCTCTTTATTTATATATTGTTATGTTCATAGAGTGTGAAATACTCTCAAATAGTAATGAAGTAAGAAAACATTGTAAGTTGATCAACTATAAACTAAATGGAATTATTTATAATGTAGGTCTTTATAAGACCTATGATGAATTACATGGTGATGTTTTATATTTTAATGGGTAATAGTTTAATCATCCTCTTTTACCTCTTTCATTCATCCTTTACTTACTGTAAACCTACGTTTTGAGATGCATACTCAATAATCTCACTCTTTAGATTGCATACCAGTAGAAATTGTTTCCTTTTATAAAGTCTGAATATGTATCTTCTCAAAATTGGACCAATGAACTTCTAATTCATATTGTATTTATTCTGATCTTCAATCATAATCATCTACTCTTCACAAATATCCATTATTCATTCAAATTTTTCTCCATGCAATTTAATTTTTATAAACAAATAATCGTGTTCCATGATATTCTAGTTTTTTTCATCTAATTTTAAATCATTGAGATCAATAATATTTTTCAATATTTCTTCAAGTTCACACATCTTTTCATCCAGAATCTAATTGATTTTGAAATAGTTAATATAATTAATATATATTATTTAATTTAATCATATTATTTATTATACATATATATATATAATGGTAGACAATTCGATATCAGTAAGACACTAATTAAAAAAGAATAGATGTATATAATTGATAACAGTAAGACACATACAAAATGTATCATAATTCAAATATCAACCTAGTCTACGCCTCTGGCATGGATGCTCCTATGTCCCACAGCCAGGCATATACTGGATGCGCCCACGCCGTTTCTGTCTATGTCTGTGCTCTAGCGTACGCTGCACATCCTCATCGACAACCACCTCCACATCCTCCTATGTGACAGGCGGTGGATATAATGTCCCACCGCCTGTACCCTGGACCGCATCTAAGGATAGTGGAAGATGGATGGAACTCTCACCAACATAGGAAGTAGATGGCTGTTGTGCTGCAGATGACTGCAATAAAACATCGAACTCAATCCCGTCATCGTCTGTAAGCACCTGTGGTTGTGCCTGAGAAGCTGGAGGAGCATCTGACTGATCATGCTGAACACCCTCCTCCAGTGGAACAATAGCATGTGGTCGAGCGAGCTGGGCAGCCTCCTCCTATGGAACAACAACATCCATAACAGGTTCATCACCCCCAGGAACATCAATGTGAGGCTCAGCAGGCTCCGCGACCTCCGCAGCAGGTGGTGGATCAAAGAAAATTCCATGATAAATCTCGTCCATCGACGGTAGCATCTGTCACACAAGTGTGTGAAAATATACTGGGTCAAAGGCATCTCTCTCCACTGGATCATACATATGAAGTAGATGATAAATACGAGCATCCTGCGAAAACAAATTCTATTGTTAACTAATATGAATAAAAATTCTGTTGAACAGTGAAAGGAAGAATCCATACCAAGTCATGAAAGCCCCATCCGTGTCGTGTCAGAAATCTGACTGGGGACCTGATGTACCAGCCTGCATAATCCATCTGATCCATCAAATTAAAACGTATTGTTCCCGTTCCTCGCAACTGGGACTCCCGTCATCTGTCCCATAACGCAACATATATGTCATGGTAGCTCCTCCAATCAAAATCCCTCTTACCTGATATCTTCAAGGAATGCAATGAATCCAACTAACTGGGCGGGTCAGGAACTAGATGAAGGAATCCAAACTGCCTCATAACCCTATCCATCTGATGCCACTCGACTATATGAAAATGAATCAGTGGAACCCTACAGGAGCCGAAAGCAATCATCACTGTATAGTATGGCGGCAGACTCTGAAGGATAGAATCTATATATGGAATCCTTGTAATCTGAAAGAAAAAAAATGAATAATCAATTAATAAATGAATAGATTTATAGTAAAGAGTAAATATTTATCAATATAAATAATAATCACTTACATCATCTAGTCGAATGCTGTCTAACATAAGTCTGTAGGCGTGAACATCATGTCTGGGAGAATCTAAATGTCGATGCACCTGACTCCACATATAGATAACATTTTTATTTTTACATTTCATAAAAGAATCTTATACAATTAATTTATATATTTGAAGGAATTAATAACATACCAACGTCGACGTGGAGCCTTTGCTACAATCTCAACTGGTAATGGCGCACGTGCATGTGGAGCTAAACGAGGGATGTTCTCCCATACCCACATCTGCAGAAGAACCATGCATCCTATGATCTGTATTTTATCGATGCGACATGAAATGCATAAGGCCCTGTATGTATATTCTAAGCAGGTAGACCCTCAGCTATATCAGCATGCCTAGTCCAAATCCTTCAAAAAAGATAAATGCATCAGGTGCACAAAAGTAGTAGAGTGTTCAACATAAAGCATGCCACCGATCAGCCTCAAAACATATGCGTGTGAAAATCACAACACGGTGATGTCATCAGCATCATCTGGTAAATGTGTGAAGTGCTGGTCTAACCAAGGCATCTGTAATCTACCACCGACGATGGTCCTGCTATCATCCTGGACCTCTATGCCCAGTAGTCTACGAACAAGCTCAGGAAAATCTGTTGGAACTCGGCCTGTCAAAGCATGTCCGTCGATAGGGAGGCCCAACATAATGGCCACATCCTGTAATGTAATATTCATCTCTGCCTCACTGAAATGGAAATTATGTGACTCTGGCCTCTATATCTCTATAAGTGCAGCAATGAGCTGATGATCAAGAAATGTGAAGTCGCACATCGCTACTCCATAGAATCCAGCTCGACGTAGATGGGGAACAATAGTGGGAGGTGGTGCAGTATGATGGAAATGGTGAGATCTATGTACACTCAAGGGAGGCACAGGATGTCCCTCTAAAAGAAACCGCGATACATGAGTAGCCTGAGATGTAAGCAATATAAAATCTGACATCTGCACACATGATATCATCGTTACTTTTTAATATTGAATTGAATAATAATTGTAAACATTAATTAAAAAAAACTACAACAAGAAAAATATGGTATATAATATAGCAGAAGTGATAAAAAACCTGCATTGAAGATGTGGAAGCATGATATATTCATTTTTGTTTGGTGTTTATTTTTTTAATAGTTTGTGAAGAACCTTTTTTGGTGTTTTCTTTAACAATGTTTTGTATAAGTTGACAACTAATATTTGTTTTAAGATGTGGAAGCATGATATATTCATTTTTGTTTTTTTGTTTACTTTTTTAATAGTGTGTGAAGAACATTTGTGGTGTTTTATTTAGCAAAGTTTTGTATATGTTGACAACTAATGTTTTTTTAAGATGTGGAAGCATGATATATTCATATTTGTTTTGTGTTTATTTTTTTTATAGTTTGTGAAGAACTGATTCACCCCCCCCCCCTTTTAGTTGTTATTCGATCCTTGGAACTTTAGTTTTAGTATCATAAAATTCTTTATGATAAAATCCAAGAATGAGACAATCCAAAATTCAAACACCTAAAAAATGGAGCAGGTACACAGACTAGATCATGGATGACAAGATGTGGAACTATGTCCTGCCACTTGGGGACATCTCTTACGAGTATGTCCTTCTACATTACAAATACTACATCGTATTCTCCCTCCTCATTGACAAGGCCAATCCATCTCATTTCCGATGCGAGTTGACTTCAGTCTTCCTCGGGGCCACAACCTGGTAGCATGAAGCCAATAATTTTTAAAATGACAGACATTGAAAAAATCATAAATGAAACCAAAACCAACTTATGAATACCTGTAAATATCAGGGACGATGGTCGGTTGATCAACCGACAATGTGATAGAATGGAAGTCACCAACAGGCATCCAAGCAGCGCTATAACAGTTAACCCAAGTTCTCATGTGATACACTAGGTCTACATATGGATCCCATGATATATTTACCAAAGCGCAAGCTGCGATAACATGTACACATTGATATCTCAATGCCTGAAAGCTGCCACAATCATAGTACCTATTGTCCAACATCACGACAAACACACCACCATTAGTGCATGTACCCTGTTCGTAGCATTGTCTTACCCAAAAGATCCTCTTTTCCTTGTAAAAGGATATAACATTCCATCTTGAAGACTCATTCCATATCCGGTCAATATCACTTTGAAAATGTTGAGTAAAAAGGACTCAATTTTTCATCCTCTGGTAGGCCTTTTGGGACGGATCAACAAAGTAGTGAACACATCTAAAAAATGTCTCTTGCACTAACCCTGTGATTGGGAGTTTACGCACACCCTTGCGGACCCCATATATGCACTCCACTATATTAGTGGTCATATGCCCATATCTCATGCCACTATCATATGCTAGTGACCAATTTTCCATTGAAATTTGCATCATATATTCATATTCCTCCTCATTAACTGTTCGAATCTCTTCAAGACATCGATCATACCTTTCTTGTTGGGGTTCATACGCTGAAACCATAAGATAATAATGTATTAAAATGAATATTAAATTTTGTTAGAAAAAAGAAAGTTTAGAAAACCATAACCAACTTGAGGATCGCCTTCTTTATGGCCTCATCTCTAAAATGATTATACACATTACTTGCAATATGTCTAATGCAGTAATGGTGATAAGCATTCGGCTCCGTCAAAGAAACCTCATCACTACTCACGGCCTCTATAATCGCTCAATGACGATCAGATATCAGACACACACCCTGTTTTTGCAGGACATGAACACGTACACATGCCAAGAACCAGCTCCATCATTCAAAATTTTCTTTTTCAACAATGGAAAAAGCAAGTGGCAGAAGAGCGCGATTACCATCATGTGTGGCATCAATGAGTAGAACACAGTTATACTTTCTAAAAAGGAATGTGCCATCTACCTGAATAAATTGTTTACAATAGGGAAACAGAGCAATGCACGGTCTAAATGCCCAAAAAATCCTATTGAACTTCACCTTTGACCGACCAACTCAATGATTCTGGGATACATACTCAACCCTACCCAAATTATAAAAAATCTAATTATTGAGAGACAAAAATTCCATAAACTGTGGCAACATCGCATAAGACTCATCCCAATCACCATACACTTTTACAATGACTTTCTGTTTTGTAGTCCAAGCTTTGTTGTATGATATCTTATAGTTATACAACTTTTGAATTCTTTCCGGAACAAGGGCAACAGAAACATCCTGAGTTGTTCGTATCATCTCACAAATAACAGTAGATATAAACTCTTCATTAAGGGAAGAGTGATCTTGTGCCATGCTGGGATACAGACAAGTGTGTGGGCCTTCTAATTTGGTTATCTTCCAACATCCATAATATTTTTCAAATATTGCTCTTAATCAAAATTTATATTATGACCCATATTTTTCACAACGAATGAGATATTTGGTCTTCTTTGACTCATTAACCACAAATATGAAATGTCACACAATGTGGTATTGCTTTATCACATTTTTCATGGCATGTTTACTTTCGAAATCCTTCCCAACATATATGGAATTATCATTTGATGCATACCTATTCCCTGTAATTCCAGGGAATTCAGAAGCTGGTGTAATGACATCCCAATCAAAATGCTGTTCATGAGACATTCCTCCAACTAAGGAACTCAAAACTGAAGGCTGATTACCACTAACTGGTGGTTGTAGTGGATGTCTATCTCCCAAAAGAACCTCAGAAAGTTCATTCCCAACCACATCATCTCCTGATGACTATCCAGATTCTTCTTCCTTAGATAAACTTTCATGCACTATATCAGCACACAAAGGGATTTCATCTACATTTCCTTCCAAATTTTCATCATCTTCTTCATAACATTCTTCCACATTAGTAATTTGATGAGGACACAATGAATAAGACTATTGTGAAGGACCAACTTCTACAGAGCTCACAAAGCATGGTTTTGTAGTAATCGATTGCACCACATCAATATCAGAAATGAAAACAAATAATTCCATAAAACCACTAATACATTGTTGCTTGAATACCTGAGAAGCCTCCATCCAATCCTCATCATCGACTATAGGGTACTCGTTGTGCCACAGACGCTCAGGATATTGAAGATTTTATTATCTAATTAATGTGATTGCTTGTTCAGCCATCAGTTTTAACTGACTATGAATCTTATTATGAACTGCATCCAATGTCGTACAACCATGGAGATTTACCACTTTGGAAGGTGGAACACTGTAACTAAAACCCTGCTCAGTATAAATTACCACACCGTTTCAATATATTTGAGCAGACATAAATGCCTATAAAAAAATAATTTAAAAATTATTATATACTACATTAAAATTTTAAATTACTTAATTTGGTTTTGAATAATTGATTATCTTGAGACTTTTTTATGTATTGATTTATCACTATTAAGGTATAGTGATTGTCATATTAGCACAAAAGCAAATTTATTATAATGTTTCATAAAGTTTAATTACTTATGAATATATAATCATGACGTGATCTTGACACTTACGATTAATTTACCATTATCTAATAAACTATCCACAACCTATGGGTGGGAATCTGTCTATATTATCAAATATTTTAGCAACCGTCAATCTCGTTTCAAATAGCAACGCCTCTTCTTGAACGAGTTCTCGAATGCCTCTTGGTGGAAACCTCTTCAGGGAAGCCTGTTTGAGGACACCTCTTCGAGGAAGCCTGTTCCGGGACACCTCTTCGGGGGCGTCTATCTTTTAATTACAAATTTACTCACATTCATGTGAGGGGTTCTAGGGGTATGAAATACATAATTTTTTTTAAGTAGAAACGCAGGTCCTTACACTTACTGAGAGATGACTCACAGGTCATCAATGCGGAAAAATGCAATTATTAAAAATTGAGTAACAACATACACAAAATAAAACATGAAATTTCAATTATGCATGGTTAGTCATCTCAAGATTAGTCATCACTCATACCATGTTGTTTGGTATAATTATTATATATATACAATTATTAATAACATTTAATAAATTTTATTATAACTGATATAATTGAGATTTACATAATAAACATTTTTGTTATTTTAAATTTTATGAAATTGTAATATTTTTTGGTCATTCTTCTACTTTTAAAAATATAAGTAAATATATTTTCTACTTTATTGAATGAAAATATTATTACTAGTCAATAAAAGTAATATAATTTACACTTACATCAAAATCATTCATTAAAATAAATTTCTCTAACATTAATTACATTTCCTAAACATTCAACATTTTAGACATAACATAAAACATTCAATATTCAGACAACATACATTCAAAAAATTAAATCATACAAACATTATACATCCAGAAAATTAAATTATACAAAACATTACACATCATGCATAACATATGAAATAAATAACTCATACAAAAAATTAAACATACAAATGAAATAAATAAACACAATTAAAACAATTAAAATGTTAAATAGAAATTTTACCTTCATAAAAGTAGCAAATATTTGTTGAGAAAGAATTTCTATAGGGCTTCACAACAAAAACCATAGGAGAACAATGGTTTTTTAGGGGGAGGACCCCTCCTTTTATAAATTTTCCCGGTCAGATGTGTGACCGGCGTTCACGCATCCCTGCCGCGGCTCGGATGTGTGAACCGCGTTCACGCATCCTTTCCCGTGCACGGATGCCTGAACACCACTCACGCATCCTTTAGGTGGTCAGAGAAGGATGCGTGAACATTGTTCACGCATCTCTGCCTCGGTCTAGGATGCGTGAATGGCATTCATGCATCCTTCGCCACAGAAGGATGTCTGAACGACGTTCACGTATCCCAGACCCATTTTTAAAAATATCGGAACCCTAATCCCCTATCCAGAATTGTTTTTTTCGTAAAACCCATATTAAAAAATTACTATCATCGGTATCAGGATTGGTTCTGCATTGGTTTCAGTAGAATGACAGGGAGGGGTCTATCAGAATGATATAATTGTGAGGGTATTGGTGTCACAAGATTAAATGATTACATGAGTAACAGGAATTGAAGGTAGTTTGGTTGCGTCAGTATCGATGGAAAGTTATGCGTCGATGGGTCATGTGAAAAAGGGGAACAACGTCGGTGGGTCAAGGATATCAGTAGGTTGTGCTACCGATGCATGTCGATGAGAAAATTTTAGGGAATTTGCGATGGTTTCAGTAACTCATAATTTTATCTAAAAAATTAAACTAAAATCAATATACTAAATGAAACCTAAACTAAAGCTTAAATTAACTATTTAATTAACTAATTAAAAACATAAAACTAAGAATAATAAACTAAAAAAAAATAAATTAATTAAATAACTAAAATGAAACTGGATTAAAAATTAATCAAACAATGTTTCAGAATTAAATTATTAATTGCAATCAACATAATTAATAAAATTGGTTGATGTTAAAATATTTGAAAATAAAAAAGTTTAGGATTAAAATTTGAATTAAGAAAAATAAACTTATTTAAATAAATTGATTTAATGGAGAGGGAAAAAATGAAAGAAGTGCAACAACGTCGGTGACTCATTGTGTCACTCACAATGAAAAATAAAATAGGGGTGCGTCATTAGATTTTTCTATAGACAGTTAGTGCATGACTGTCAGTGAGACCGACAGACTAAAAAAATCAGTAACTTAAAATTTAAAAAAAATACACAAAATAAAATAAAAAATAAATTTTTTAAAAATATAAATAAATAAATTAAATATCTAAAAGAATAAATAAAATAAAATAAAAATTATTTTATTTAAATTCATAACTTATATTAAAATCTAACATAATAATTAAACATAAAAATTAGTAAAGGTAATTTATTTTATTGATTCTAAATTAATGGATAAATTTTAAAATAAAAACTAAGTTAGATAAATGCAAATAAAAATGATCAAATTATTATTTAAAATAAACATGTCATGTTATTTAAAGGATGAGTAGATTTAAAATAACACAACAAATTGAGAAATTATTTTATTAGAAAAGTTAGTTAGATAAAATTAATTATTTTGAAGAAAAAATTAAATAATTATTTATAAAAATTTATTAATAACAAAATTTAATTATAAAAATAGATAAGTGTGAATATTTAGTAAAAAATGAAAAAATAATTAATTAAATCATAAAAAATTAATTGAAAAGATGTGCCAAACTATGTAAAAATAAGGCCACATCAAATTCCCCCACACAGAAACATTATTTTTCCTCAAACTATTCCATTTTATATTATCTTTGAAAAATAGAATTGTATTTATATTACTCAACTCAAAATGTAACATATTAAACAGTTTAAAAACAAAGGATTAAAAACAAAGATTATTAGTTTAAAAATATGTCTTCAAAAAAAGTTATTCCTTAAATCAAATACTCAAAGGTAATTAAAATATCGATCAATCATCCACTTATGAAGATGTCCTACCTCATATATGAATGTTCCTAACGACTCATTTCAATCCATACTTATGTTCTAAGTCTATGAGTGACAATAGGTTAAAGATATGTAGAATTAAAAACATAACAAGAAGAACTTTGTACATCGAATCATCACTTAGGTTCTAAAAATAGATATTATTATTATTAATTTCAGAATCACCTTATTGAAACAACATATATGACTCCAATATAAACCAATTGTCCCCTTCTTCATCTAGTGTTCATTATTTCTCTCACCTTAATGAAATCATTTTTGACCCAAAACACTTTAATTGATTTTTTCCTAGTCATGTAACATGTGATAAGCTCTATGAAATCACACTTATTCAAGGTTTAAAAAGGGTATATAGTAAAAAAAAATGCACCCAGCATCTAGGGTCTCATAGATTCACCGTGGGATCCCAAATGCATGGATTACTCTAGTTTCCAAAGATTTATATAAAAACCATTCAAATTGGCACATTAAGATGATTAATTTTAATAATTTAAAAGAAAGGTGTGTCCCTTAAGAAATAGTTCAAATTTCCAGTTCTTAAGGCTATGATCTCAACTCCACTAACAGGTAACCTACATCACTATTAATCAATGTCCCTAAACCAAATTTTCATTAAATCACTACGTATATTCACTCAGTAATCATTCACCCATATTAATATCAGATTCACATCAGATCTTAATTACCATCCAAGCATTATTGGTAAGAATGAATCATTTTAAGTACAATGTAAAACCTAAATTGAGAAATAATTTTAAAAACATTTGACAATTTTTTACAAAGAGTTGGTGGAAACAGTGGGAATTGATGAGATTTTCATTAATCACAACTTAAATCAACATATTTTTACCCCCTCCCCCACACTTAAAACCAAAATTATTCTCCAATGTTGAATTCATATGTGGAGAAGAACAATTTAACATTTATTGTTCAAAGAAGATTTTCATTGTAGTTGATTTATGACATGTTAAGGGTCTCATTAAAGTCCACATAAAATGTTTTCCCAAATTATTATTTTAATAAAATAGTTTAAAATGCTTAATCATGAATTGAGTGACAAAAAATTTCAATACAGTTCAAAAAATTACATGTGAATCAATTGGGTTCATAGTGAATAGGGTGTAGCAGTTTAATAGATTTGGTACAATTAGATATTCAATAGAGCAGAAAAATGCATGTCAAAAACCCAACATATACATGAATATTTCAATTCACAAATTCCCAGCCTGCATGTATCCCCCCATTCTTAATTTCAAGCATTGAAGAGACTTTAATATAAAAAAAATCAATTTTAAGCAAGGAGAAACATGCAGAATTTCATTTTTAAAACAATATAGCACATGTAGTAAAACTTTTTCCCATATTGATTCAATTTCCATTTATAAAAAAGGGGTATAATTACCATAATTTTCATCATGAAAACATATAGTAGGATTTGTTAAAATTAAATAGTAGAAAAAAATGAATATAGAAGTTAACAAAAAGTACTTCCCTGAAAAGTTTTTTCCAAATAAAGCTCTATCATGGAAATTACACTCCAGTTTAATAACAACGATAGAAGCAAACTACAAATCAAGAACCATCAAGAGGAAAGAAAAATCTAGTATAAACAGATAGTACAAAAGACAACATAGAAACACTTTATTCAAAGAAAAATAAGAAAAAAATAAGAACAAACATGAACCATGGGTTGGCACATATGAAACACTGAGTTTTAAGTCTTTAGTTAGACTTTATTTACTTAAAAAAGTTATTTATTGAAAATAAGACAAATCATGGGTTGCATACCATGTATCACTAGATTTATAGTCCCTAGCTGGACTCACCTAGAATTAGCTGTAGTCACTAGGTGGATGTGGTTTTCATAATAAAAAACACAACAAGTGTTTGGACTATTATTTTAATAAAAATTGAGAATTGTGAGCATCAAAACTTATCAACATAGAAACTAAGATCTCATAGCCTGGATTAACCACTAAGAGACACCATTTAACATCCATGGACTACTCAAGTTGGTCATGAAGTAGAATAGAAATTTCATCCCCTGAATTCATTCTTTTAGTGTTTTCATGATATTTAGATTTTAGTGGAAAAGTGAGGAATCCCTCAAGCCCTACCAAGATGTTTTTAACTTAAAAAACTACAAATTCTTTCTTGGAAGTAGTGATATCCACTTATTGTATAAATTCATATTTGAAAAAATTAACAATTTCATGAAGGGATAGAAATGAAATGTGTGCTTCTAAGGGTTCATCATTATCTTTAATATTTTAGTTATTAATATAAACTTTAACATATTCAAATTCAAGGGTACTTGTGGGTGAGTACTGGGTAGTTGGTTCATAAAGGGGATCAATAAAGTGCTGAAGAGAATCGTGAACACTGTAACTCAATCTTAATCCCCCATCTAAACCACTATCAACATCTATATGATCTTTTCACCCAACTCATTGGAGGATGGATGATGTGAAAAATATGTAAGATAATTTATTTTACAAATAACATATTTAGGTTTAACAATGTTATAAATTTCGTCCAAATGTTCCTCATCAGTTAACTTGCACTCAAGATCTATTACTTCTAATAAATCAACTCTACCTAAATAAAGTGTGTGATCAACACCTATTGTATGTTCACATCAAAAAATTTCATTTTCTAAAACAATGTATATTGAGTGTTGCAATGTAGTAATAGGGGAATGATTTTTCAATTCAACTTCAAGAAATTCATTTTTCATATTGTTCAAATTTAAACAATTTTCCCTAGGTAAGATAATACTATTTTAAATTCAGTACACAATGTTTTAGAATAGTAATCTATTTGAGAATAGGGAAATGAAGGCTCATCATTTAATCTTTCTTCAAATATCATTCTCTCCTTTTCATCATCCAACAATATTTCTAAAAATAGTGTGATTTCAATTTCAAAATAGGGATGAGTGGTTTTTAATTGAGGTTCAAAAATTTCAGATTCTGTGATTTCCAAGTTATTGTTATCTTCCAACATATTCCCGATTTCAATTACATGTTCATTATTCAAAAATTTAGATAATATTGGTGACGCTTTTTGGGCATCAAAGTTCTCATTGTCATGTTTCTCTTCAACCCGAGTGATTTACTTTTTATAACACCTAAAACTATGTTTTTTTGAAGTAGGAATCATGAATAGAAATGGGAATTCTTTTTCAATCTATTTCAATTCAATTTCAAAATTTTCCAACTCAATAACATTTATGTTTTTATGGAATTTTCGATGTTATTTTCTTCATTGAGTGAGTTAATTATTTCTAGATTTGGTTCCTCAAAATTAGATTCTTCTTAGTTTAAAGTTTTTTCCTAGGTTCAGAATCACTCTCTTATTCATTTCCATTTTGAATATTGTGTAAACATTTTCTTTTTCCGTAATAATTATATCCTTTTTATGTTATTTTACCCTATCTTTAAATTATAAGGGCATGCTTTCTAATCATTCCATTATTTTATCTTGCTCTTGAGAATCGTTATCATGAATTTCATGGGATTGGTTTAACCAACTGTTCCAAGTATTCACCATATCATTCATTTTAGATTCAATTAACTCTAATATAGCTAGGATGTAAGATGGGGGATCATATTGTTGTTTATTTTTATTGTAAGTATCCTATTGTGATTGGTTATAAACACACCTCTAGGTGGTGTGCCCACAATAACCACAAAAAGACAATGAGTTCCCCTAGCATAATTAACGACCTCTACTTAATTCATTATTGTTTAAAGGATTAGGTTAAACACATAGAATAAAATAGACCAAGAAATTTTTTGAATTCATCTCATGTAACAGATTTAATTATTTTAAGAAGATATATATAGATATATATATATATAATTTGTATTTTTAATACTATTTTTATATGTTTTTTGTACCCTAGAACACTAAGTGCATGACTTCCCTGGCAACAACACCACATTTCGACATGGCCAGAGGTCGTTATAGCCCTCAATATTACATTTATTACTCCTACACTAGCATAGTGGTGCATGGTCGAACCACATAGAAGGAAGGTGAGTGATGTTAGGTTTTTTACAAGCCCCACCAGTGTAAATTGTGGGGGGAACACTTTTACTTTATATATATATTTTGTATAATACAGAACTGAGAAAAAAATTTTGACTAGAAAACTAAATCTTATACTATGTAATTATGAACTATAAAATAAAGTAGTGAACTAACATACATAGTAGGAAAGACATGAATCAAAGATCAAAAATTTACTCAAGAATTCTATAGTACTAGTTTGAATGGTTGTATTATCAAAAGCTTACAATTGTATCACATCTCAATAAAGACAGAAATAATCTCCCTTTATAAGAAAGTCATCAGACGGAGGCTTGAGTCTGGGAGTTCATCATTCCAGAAATCATCCGATCTACTGAGAAACATAAAAAGTAATCAATTGGAATTTAACTCACCGTAAGATTACAATTTCCTTGATAGTTAATTCTATGAGAATTGTATTCAAGATCTATGTAGATGGTTGATCATGAAATTGGCCATTGAAAACATTGAGACATGAATATTTTTATGATTAGAAACATAATTAGTCTCACCAACTAATTCTAATTTCGTAAAAAGTATGCATGTCAAGAATTATATGAAATAAACCCGTATGTTATAAAATTCCTGAGCTAAGAAAGTGTTAGGATATGATCATATTGATTTCAAAATTAAAAACACACAAAAACATAGTACAATAATTAAGGATAGTGGGGGAAAGATCTCCCCTAGTGTTTCTCTGCTCTTGAGCTCCTTCGTCTCCATGACTGCTCTTATTTTCTCCCCGAAAGAATATTCTCTCGATGGATGTGTTGTGGAAAGTGTGAATGAGATACCCCTTTTGAATTTTGTGGCTACTTTGTTTTAATACCTCCATCACGCATTTCATTTCATCCCCCATTTTCCACTGACTTCAAGTGTTCTTCACTGTTGCACTGCACACGTGCACTTTTTAGTGAATCACACGTCGCTTTAGTTTTTCCGTTGTAACTAACTCCTGATGAGTACGTTGAATGCACTTGAATGTTTTTAGGCATCTACTTAAACATTTTAACGAAACTAAGAATAAGTAAAAGTTAAAACACTGTTAATAAAAAAGAAAATAAACTTTATGAAATAGAAAAATCATTAAATAATTATAATTTATTTACTATTAATTTAGCTTTTGTATATTTATAAATTTTATAAAAATATTATAATTAATATTATTATTTTAAGATTAAATGTTTATTATTTTATTCACTTAATTATTTATCCTATTAAATATTATTATTATAGTTATTAATTTATTAATAAGTCTTTACTTTGATAAAGTTTTTAATTAAATATTAATTATTTGGATTATTTAAATAAATTAGTATTACTAGTCATTAGTTAATATAACTATATTATAATTTAAATTTATATTATTTTTAATTATGATTATTTATTTATTTATTTTATTTACAAAAATTATTGTTATAATTATTAAATTTGCAATATTAAGTTACAATTAAAGAATATATTAAAATTTATTTATAGTAATTTTTATTTATAAGTTATTAGTATTATTTTAGTTTAATATATTTTATTTAGTTTTTATTAATTTTATTAATTTATTTTTATTTTATTTTATTTTTATTATTTTTTATTTCTTTTATTATTTTTATATTTATTTTATTTTTAATTAATCCCCCCACCCGCCACCCACCCCGACCCAAGTCTTCTTCTCCGCACGGGGGGTTCGATTTTTCTGCATAGGGAACCCACAGCGGCGAAATCATCCTTGGCACGTGGCCTTCCCTCCTTCAGTAGTGGCAGCGGTTGGAACTCCATCGGTTCGACCTTCTTCAAGCCTGGCGGACTCCGACTTCAGTTCGTCCTCGCGGTGACTTACTCGGCTTCGGTGGCGTCACGCAGTGTAGCAACATAGTGGCTAGTAAGGTTTAAAAGGTCCAAGGCGGTGAATCTTATACTAAATTAATTATTTAATTAACTAAATAAAAACAGAAAACTAAGAATACCTAAACTAAAATAAAAAATTCAGTAGATTAAAGAACAAAAATGAAAATTGATTAAAAATTTAACAACCAATATTACAGAATTAAATTACTAGTTGTAATCAACTTAATTAATAAAATTGGTTAATGTTATATGATTTGAAAATAAAAAAGTTAAGGAATAAAATTGGAATTAAGAAAAATTAACTTATTTATTCAAATTCATTTTTGGGAGAGGAAAAAGGTGAAAGAAGTGGAAAATTTTGATGAATCATTGAGTCACTGACAATGGAAAATAAAACAACGGTGCATTGGTAGCTTGTGCTACCGACAGTTAATGTGTGTCTGTCGGTGATACCGAGAGGCAAAAAAAATTCACTGGTTTAAAGTTAAAAAAAACTTCAAATAATAAAATAAAACATTAAAATTTTAAAAATATAAATTAATTAATTAAAAATCTAATATAATAATTCAAATTAAAAACACATTATTTTATTTAAAATCCTAACTTAAGATCAAATATAGAAAAATAATTAAACATAAATATTAATAAAGATAATTTACTCTAATGAATCTAAATTAATGGATAAAATATTAAATTAAATACTAAGTTAGATAAATAGAAATAAAAATAATCCTATGGTTTTTTAAAATAAATATATCATATTATTTAAAGGTCGACCAGATTTAAATTAACACAACTAATTAGGAAATTATTATATTAGAAAAGTTCGTTAGATTAAATTAATTATTTTAAAGAGTAAAAATACATAATTTTTTATAATTTTTTTAATAAATAAATTTAATTATAAAAATAAAAAAGTGTGAATATTTAGTAAAAAGTGAAAAAATAATTAATTAAATCAGTAAAAATTAATTAAAAAGATGTGGAAAACTGTGTAAAAATAAGGCCACATCAAAAATCAATACTCTCTATGCTGCAATACTGAATTCCAAATCTTATTGTGACTTTTATCTATCTAAGAATTCTATTTCCATGAATAAGATGTGATTATTTTGGAGAACTCTGAAATCTTGCATATAAGGTAAAAACATACACAATGTCATGTCTTGAGGTATTCAAATAAAATAGGCTTCTAATCAGCTTCTAATACTCTTTATGATCCACTTCATTTCCATATCCTCCTTTACTCTGCTTTGTTCCCACTAAAATGGGTGTGGAAACAGGTTTTGAATTTTTCATGTCAAACCACATGAGAAGTTTTCAGCATACTTTTCTTGAGAGAGAAAAATTAAAGACCCTAGGTCAACCTAAGAGGGCGGTGAATCTGGGTGTCAACTTTTTCTCTTGTTTATTGGATATGGTTCCCACTTTGGTAGGAACTTAATTAACCCTGTATGATGGATAAGTGCAGTAATTAAAACATTCACATGCAAAAGGACAACACGTCACTTTTACTTGGTTCCACACTATGGGCTACGTACAAGGAGCATACGCCGATAGGTTACTCGTAACACTGAATTCCACTATTATTTAATAGGTGTGGATTACAAGGTTTGGGTACAGTCACTCTATCCCAGGCACACTACCTTTAAAAATGTTCAGGGATTGCTCACTACTTCCCTCGGATCACTTCTTTTGACTCCCCCTGGCTCACTGCCTCGGAGAGATCACCCTCAGTTTAGGGATGTGAAGGCCCCTTCAATGGATAGGCTTGGAAGTCTTTGTCTTCTATTCATCCTGAGACCCTGCTTGCATCGAGATCCAGAGATGATTCAATTTGATGTTCAATCTGCTTCTCCAGTGCAACAACCAAATGTACTATGTTTTCTTATTCTTCTTGGCGAGAATCCCAAATTCTTTTGTGATTTCTCAAACACTAAAAATCATGTTACTAATAATCTTCATAATCAAATCTTCTTATTCAATGAATGCATGAGACCATTCATATGAAAATAATGTTGTTCTATTCCTCTTCAGTTCTTTAGACATGTTCACCCTTGGTTTAGGATGCTTCTCTTCAAAGTATTCACGTATGCATGTACTTTCTCTTATTCTTTCTTGTGTAAAGGCCCAAATGGGTATGATACCTTTTAGTACACACACAACCTTTTTTCACCTTTTCGTAGAACTCGATTTAGATATTCTTGTATTGTTTTCCTTTTGCACACCACGGGTAAAGATTTCTCTTATGAAATTTGTCTCCTCCGTGAACCAGGATGATTCGTGGCATCTCCTAGTGATAAGGATGTGTTGGATTCCTTCTCAAATGCAGTGAGGACGTTCTTCACATACCAAGTGGTACACTGTTCTATTGGTTCGCGAAACCTCCTCTTCATAGAACCAAAAAACGGTACATGGTACCATTTCCTCACAAACAAAGGATGGTTTACTGAAACTTTATTCATGAACCTAGGACAGTTTGTGGTTATCCTTTATTGCATACTGAAGCAGTACACGGTTCCTTGCATCGCGAACCCGAAGTGTACGTGGGAACTTCTCCTCACAAACCATAAGTGGTTTGTGGTTCTTCATCTTCTAAAACTAGAACAATATGCGAGATAGAATTCAAAAACCCAAAATGGTGTGTGGATAATTCTTGCCACTTCTCAAACATGAAGATCATAGAAAATTTGTGTCTCATACTAGGAGCTCTTGAATAACTTAGAAGCAGCAAATCCTTCTCAAATCGGTGGGTTATTTTTAAAAATATAGATTAAATCATTCTACATTCAAAAACCACATGATACGCTCTTCAATATTCTTCTTTGAATAAATGACATATTCGATTCTTTAATACCTTAAAACCTTCATGGAGATATGCCACATATCTTGGATGTTCCCTTTTTCAAAGTCGTAGCCTTCTTGCTGATCATTCATTCATTCAAGATGCCTTGTATCACTTTTTAACTCACAGCTCAAAAATACGTGTCCTTGGAAACTTGGTTTTCCTCTACCATTAAATCATTCTTCGTTCTGTTCACATGCATGAAAATGTAATTGTATGCATGGCATGGTAATAGTCAGGTGATCAGAACGGGCTTGACTGGAGCTCAATTGGTGGCCGGAGTGGCGTGGTCATCATTCGGTTGGAGCTCCTCATCATAGGTTCATGCAGGTGTCTAATGGTTGATGAAAACCTCAGTAGAAAAGATCATATGGCCCTACACCAATCGTGAGCCACGGAGATCAGATGAACGACTTGGATGCATGGGATCAATCTCACGATTGATCGGATGGTAGACTCCCTGTCACCGAGGGACCAACAGTTGAGATTAGTTCCCAATCATTAAAACCTTGTCCCACATTGAAATGTCCTAATGTTTTCTAATGATTTATCAATCAATCCATGGAAGAAGTGGTTCAAAAAACTCCTCCTCTCTCCATGGTATCTCCCCATACTGTGTTCACCCTGCAGGCGCACTCTTATCACCCACTCTGGTCCTCGGGCGCACTCCTAGTGCCCACAATGCACGAGTTCACCACCATGTGGCACCTGCAGGCATATAAACTACGCGTCCACACCATGCCTCATGCGAGGCTGGTCTTGAGGGATTTACTCAAGTGTGGTTGACCCCTAGGGTCCCACATGTTCTTCAGGTGAGGTCCTTGGCTTGCCTCTATGGGTGGCCCTTTTTTTGGTAAAGGCTTAAAATAACTACTTAGTGTAAAACTAAGTGTTTACAAATACAAATACCAAACCACCATTCCAAAACTCCTCCACAACCTCTTCTCCCCCTTTCCTTCTACTCCTTTTAAATAACACTCCAACTATCCTTAATTCTTGTAGACAATGTATCACTTTTGATACACATATATGAAACTTAGGATAAAGCTCAACGAACTTCTGGTTTCAATTCTCCATTTTACGTAAGAGATATACTTCTTCATGTTGATCATCATTGGAATCCATTTACACTCATTTTCTAAAAATAAAATATTCATATACAATGTGGTCCCAACAATCCCCCCTTTGTGTTTGTTTTCAATACTTCAACGTTCTCTAAAATCACCATGTCAATGTCAAAATGATCTTCTCTCTCCCTTTCACTTTTAAACATTCATTTCACATTCTCTCTCCCTTATTGACAAGAAATACAGAGTTTATGGTAGAGAGGGTATCATTCCATACTTAACCAATTGTTCCACCAATCATTTCACTCTAAGTCTACATGAGAAATGCTCAATGTAAAAAACAAGAGGATTTGATCTAGACAACAAATATGTTCATTATCCCCTGATCATGATACCTTACAGTGATGAGATCTCATGTACTTATCTTCAAGGGCCTTTCCAATTTTCTTATGTCATTGATTGATTTAGTTACTTCCCATTAGTAAAATAATATTTTATTTTGAGTAACCGAGGATGAGAAATTGGGAAATTAAATATCTTTTCCAATGAAATGATCTTCAGTTAATCTTTAGAGTAATTAAATTTGACACAAACTAACGTTGATACTAATTGAAGTAATAACTATGGTAGCATCATTACGTGTCTCCCCCTCAATTGAAAACTACATAGTTTCTCCCCCGAGTGCATTCTTTATCATCAATTCCATATAAAATTGTTACAATACACAATGTGTTAAGGGAATAAGGTGGATCCTCCTTATTTCATTAATTTGAGCTAGAAGGCTGAGATGAATTTATCATCCAAGATTCTTATTTTTCTCCACTCCTCACACATTAACATTTGAGTTTCAGTTATGACTGTGTTAGTGTGGATCTCAACATTTCATCCATTTCTTTGTGTGTGAGTCTTTTTTCTTCAAGTGCTTTCAAAGCACTATAATATCTTGGTGTAACTTTAATATTGTTTAGGAATTTTTCTTGGGCTAGAATAAATGCACTACAATTCCTAACAGTGTTTCCAGCCTTATTTCACCTCACATAGAAGACTTTTCTATCATCATGTTGAATCTTATTATTTCTTATTGCACTAGCCTTAGCTTGTACATCTCCTTTCATTCCAATTATTTCCAAGTCTTTAGGCTAGATAACCAATATGTCTCTGGGATTAATATTAGTAAGTTTGGATTTTCCACATGCACTCTTCACAATGTTATAATTTTTAGGAATTCTATTGGCTGTAACACTCTTCATGTTTTTGGATTTTTAATCTAAGGAATTATCACCTTTCCTTCTTGGAGTCTTCTTGGGAGATTTTTCTTTTTCATTTTTCTTATGATTTCTTCGCAAGGTAGCTTATTCTCTCTTAGCTAGCTTATGTGGTATTCTGATATTATCATCTCTGAATATGTGTTGAGATAATCATGTTCCATTCTTATGACCACTCCCATTGTATACATCACTGATGTTGTCAAGCATTCCAAATCTGTTTGAAGTATACCGATTCTTTTGGATCTGTTGATGTTTCTTCTTCTTCTCTGGATTTCTCCCTTTTGAAATAGGCTTTCGTTGTGATTTTTCATTTAAGGGACTATACCAACAATCCAATACACAATTCCCAAATCAATTGCAGCACCAACATTGACCCAAAAATCCTATCTTCTTGATATCATCGATTTAATGTTTTTGGTCCTTTTTCTTAATGTGTCGAGCTCTTCCATGGGAACCATATTCTAGAATCTTCTTCTTATCCACCCTAGCCATGGTGGAAGGTTCTTTCTCCTCACATTTCCTCATCCATACTTTTTTAGAAATTTTCTTCCAACCGGCAGTTTTAGAAGAAACATATTTAGAAACAATATCACAAGTTGGTATGGATGGTAACTTCACTTTCTCAACTACTTGTGATAGATCAATGAGTGAATTTAGGAACCTATTATCGTATGTTAGAGGTCTTTTGGATTTATAATCCTCCAGGGAACATTTAGTTCCAATAACACCTATTTCATTCTTTTTTTATGTCTTAATATGTGTCTTCTCAAGATTGGTCAACTGGGTTTCCAATTTTAGACATTCATTATTGAGGATGTTATTCTTATATTCAATCATGATCATCTTATCCTCAGAAAACTTTTCAGTATTTCAACCCCATCTTCATGAAACATAAATTTAGTTTGTAACAACGAGTCATGTTCCTTGAATTTCATGGATGTTTCTTCCAAATTTAGTACCTTGAGTTTAGTGATCTTTTTCAGACCATCCTTAAATGCATGGATCTTTTCTTCTAGAGTCTTATTAAATCACTCTTTCTCTTAAAATGATTCAATTTTTCTACTGAGATTATAACATTCTGACACATTCCTTTCGAAGCCTTCCTCCATAATTTTATCTTCTCTTCCAAGTTGGGTTATCTCAGACTACATATATTAAAATATTATGCAAATAGAAGCAACTCTTGTATCCGGAATATCATACATATAGGTTCTTAATTTCTCTTGATCACCTGAAAATGAGATAGAAATGTATAATTTTTCTCTGGTAGAGACCTGGGCCACCGTCTCTTTACTTCCCAAGCCTGATATTTCTTTATTCTTGGAGGGTCATATTGAACTAGACACTGCCTATTCTTTGGACATGAGAGTCATATTCAACTACTTCTTCTCTTTATTTTTCCTATTCATAATATTCTAGTTGGGTATTTTTTTCTTGGTGATGACATAACATTCATCAAGACATAGCTTTATTGTTCACTTAGGGAAAAATTCATATCCTCTTCTGAATATAATTACTAAGGTTTATCCAACATATGTAAACCATTTATCTGATACCAATTGAAGGACCCCAGGTCACCCTTGGGGGGGGGGTGAATCAGGGTGTAAACTTTTTCTCTCATTTATTGGATCTTGATCCCATATTATTAGGAAATTAATTAATCTTGTATAAAGGATATGTGCCTTAATTAAAACATTCACATGAAAAAGGACAACACATCACTTTTACTTGGTTCACTACTAAGTTCCACATCCAAGGAACATACACCGACATGTTTCTTATCATACCGAATTCCACTATTCTTCAACATATGTAGATTACAAATATTGTGTACAATCACTCTATCCCAAGAAGACTGCCTTTATAAAAGTTCACGGATAGCTCACTGCTTCCCTTGGATCACTTCTGTTAACTCCCCTTGGATCACTACCTTGGAGTGGTCACACTCAGTTTATGGACGTGAAGGTCCCTTAAATGGGTAGGCATAGAAGTCTTCGTATCATGTTCATCATGAGACATTTCATTCATCGAGATCTAGAGTTGATTCCCTTTGATGTTTAATCATATTCTCCAGTGCAACAACCAAATTTACTAAGTCTTCTTATTCATCCTGGACAGAATCACATATTCTTTTGTGAATGTTTAAACACTAAAAATCAGTTCACTATGAATCAATAGAATAAAATATTCTTATACCATGTATGCATGTGACCATGCATATGTAAATATAGATGTTCTCTTCATCATTACTTATTTAGATACATGCACCCTTGGTTTAGGATGCTTCTCATTAAAGTATTCACGTATGCATGTACTTTCTCTTATTCTTTATTGCGTGAAGGATGAAATGGGTATGGTACCTTTTATTACACACCAGTCCACTTATCTCCTTTGATGAGAACCTTATTCAGATATTCTTGGGATTTAATTGTGTTCTTCTTCAAATCATGCATATTAATGCATGTACTCACTTCCCATCACCATGCACATTCTTTTCTTCTCCCATTCTTAAAACACAATGTTCACTTTGATTTGTTTGTAGTTATGAGCATGTGATTTTCTTTAAAATTCTATGTGTATATTTTGGTATGGCTTGATGGTATTTTTTTATTTTTACAAAACTCAGGTAAAGAGTTCTCTTATGAACTTTGTCTTCTTCATGAACTAGGATGATTCGCAGCCTCTCCTTGCGCTAAGGATGTGTGGGATTCCTTCACTCACGTAGTGCGAACCTCATTCGCGTACCAAGTGGTATGTTGTTCTGTTGGTTCATGGAACCTCCTCATCGCAGAACCAAAAATGGTATGCCATACCATTTCCTCAAAAACCAAGGATAGTTCGCTGAAACTATTTTCATGAACATTGGACAATTCGCAGTTCTCCTTTCTTTCATGGCGAAGCGGTACGCGGTTCCTTGCTTCGCAAACCCAAAGGGTACACAAGACCGTCTCTTCCCGAACTAGAAGTGGTTCACGGTTCTTCATCATCGCGAACCAGAACGATACGCATGATAGACTTCACAAGCCCGGAATGGTTTGCGGATCATGCATGCCCCTTCTTGAACTTGAAGATCAGAGAAACTCTGTTTCTCAAAAGAGGATCTCACAAAATACGTTGAATCAATAACTCCTTCTGAATTTTCTGGGTCTCTTTTTATAAGTATAATTCAGATATTTCCATGTTCTAAAACTACACGATATGTTCGTTAAGATTATGCTTTGAATAAATGAGATCTTGGGTTCTTTAGTACCCTCAAATCAACATAGAGATATGCCGCATATCCTGGATGTTACCTTTTTCAAACTCGTAGCCTTCTCGCTGATCATTCATGCACTCAAGATTCCATGTATCACTTTTTGAATCCCTACTCAAACCTACGTGGCCTTGGAAACTTCATTTTCCTCGGAAATTCACTCATTCTTAATTCTATTCACATGTCTGGAAATGTAATTTCATGCATGGAATCATAATAGTCAGACGATCAGAATAGGCATGACCAGAGCTCAAATGGTGGCTAGAGTGGCGAGATCCTCATTCAGCTAGAGCTCCTGGTTCGCAGGTGCATGCAGGTGTCCAGAGGTTGAAGAAAACCTCAGTGGAGGAGATTAGACGACCTTTCTTCAATTGTGAAGCACAAAGATTAGATAGATGGATTGGATTTGTGGGATCAATCTTCCAATTGATCGAATGGTTGACTGTGTGTCACTGAGGGATCACCGGTTGAGATTAGTTCCTCATCGTTAAAAGCATAACCCACATTGAATGGCTACGATATTTTCTCCTTGTTTATCAATCAAGTCATAGAAGTAGCGGCTTATAATAATCCTACTCCCTCCATGGTACCACCCCATACCACGTTCACCATGTGAGCACACTCTTAGAACCCACTCTGCTACTTGGGCATGCTACTAGCACCCACGCTGCACAGACTCACCACTGTATGATACATGCAGGATTAGACACGGCCTGGGCACACCCTGCCCAATGCCGGCCTGGTCTTGAGGTCTTCCCTTGAGCGCGGTGGATCCCTCGGCTCGCGCATGTGCTTGAGGTGAGGACCTCAGCTGTCCTCCATAGATGGCCCCTTTATTTTTGGTAGAGGCATAAAATAACTACTTAGTGTCAAACTAAGTGTTTACAAATATAAATTATAAACCGACATTCCAAAACTCCTCCACTACCTCTTCTTCTCCTTTTATTCTACTCTTTCCAAAGAACACTCCAACCATCCTTAATTATTGTAGACAATGCATCACTCCTGGAATGAGTTTTTCATGAATTATCTTCACCACTTGAAATAGTTGATTCTCATTCTTCTTCTTGAGAAGGAATACAATTGTCTTTATCCTTATCAGAATTGTTTTCTTCAACTTTCACAACATTCTTGTCTGTATGAGATTGTCTATCTTCCATTACCTTTTTAATTAATTTCATATCACCCTAATGAAAAATTCTTTTTGTTTTTTTTGAAAGATATGTGTCTTATTCCTTCCATAGAATAGCCATGAAATATTCCATCTTCACCTTTCTGCTCAAACATTCCATAGTTACCACCTTTTTCCTTTATGATACATGTAATCCTGAAAACTCTTAAGTGTTTCAAACTTTTAGTATTTCCATAAACAAATTCGTATGGGGTTATGTCAGAATCAAATCTATAAGAGCATTGGTTTTGATTGTAAAAAACAGTTCTCATGGCTTGCCTCTAAAATTAACGAGAAATTTTATGCTCAAGTAACACGGTTCTTCCTATTTCCACCAAGCTTCTATTCATTCATTCAGAACCCCCATTTTTTTAATAGAATATGGGGAACTATACTCATGAAAAATTCTATTATTATCTAGGTAACTTTAAAATTCTTCACTTCTTTACTCAACACCATTGTTTTTTGTAACTTATTTACAGAAAACTCACATTATTTCTCATCATTCCTTCTAAAAAATTTAAATATTTTCAAAGAATATGACTTATGTTTCATATACATAACACAAGTAATATGATTAAATTTACCAATGAAAGTGATGGAATACTTATCTCTATTTCTTGAATAATTTCTCATTGGCCCACACATATCAGAATGAATCATATCTAGGGGTTTTCTAGAGAAAATCTCAACTTTATTTTGTACAATATTTGGAATCTCCACTTTCTCACATATAGAGCAACAAAAATATCATCTTCTTGGTAAATCAATAATATCATAGACACTATTTCTATTATATGAATTTCTTATGTTTTAATTCCCTATGTGTACTAGACTTTTATTCCACAATTCATTATCTTCTACCATACTAATGTAAGAAGAGTTTTATATTTAACTAACCAAAATCAAATTCCCATTCTTACATTGGCCACTTGTTACAATACTTCCATCTTCTTTACTTTTCAAAAAAATACACCATTATTGAAGATAACTTCATCACCCTTATCACACAATTAGGAAACACTTAGCAGGTTGTGTTTCAACCCATCAACATGCAATTTTTTCTTCGATTTCATCTTTTCTTTTTCAATAATGGATGACCCAACAACTTTGATTTTCAATGATTCATCATTTCCAAATGTGATTGTGCCTTATTTAAAACCTTTCACATCCTTTAATAATTTCATGTTTCCTGTCATGTTAGAGGAACACCCACTATCAAGAATCTAGAGATGTTCTCCTTTTGTGGATTTCAATTCAGTTTCAACAACAAGAGATTTTATCCTTTCTTTTCTCTCTTCACCTTTAGATTTTAGGAATTGAGAATATTTTTTTGAGTTAGTAACAAAACAAGACATCCTTTTTCAAGGTGTCTAGGTTGTTCCCATCTTTCACAAATAGTTTCTAGGGGTTAGAACCTATTTTCAATCTTTATTCCACTCTTTTCATGTTTTATTTCGGAAACCTTCTCATTCTTCTTTATTTGAGGAGATTGAATAACACTCAAACTCTTCCTTCCATATCCAATGGGATAATATAAATGTTGTTGGTTAATCCAAAAAAAACATTTTGTGTGCCTAAAGCCCCCACAATAATAGAATTACCCATAGAAAGAGTATTTTCCTCCTAAACCTCAATACTGATCATAATTGTGGGTACAATTCATACCCATCTTCTTTTAATTTTCAATATGATTCTTCTAATTGTTTTTTGCTTGATAGAATCAGAAGTATTTGAAACTTTTCTGGATCTAGAAAACACTTTTTCAGACTCAGGATGTTTTGTAACTTCTAAATTCTTCACTTTGGGAACATACATAACCTTCCATGTATTTTCCTTTTTAGAAACAAATCCACTCTTCTTATAAACCTTTGAAGGAAACTTTTGTTGATCCTTCTATGGTTTATCATTATGAGAACTATCACCAACTTCTTTAATAGAGTTTCGGAAACTTTTATCTCCCAATTTAATTTTGTAATGTTTTTGTTGGATAAGTACCAAATATTTTTCTTTTTTCCATTAGCATGAATTCCAAATGTTTCTTACGATTATTTTCATCATCAAGAGACTTCATCAAAGCGTCAATATATTTTACCATATTTTATTTATTATAATATAAATATTCTTGGTTTCTTGAGAAATCATCTTCCATTTTTTTCCTTGTCAAGTCTTCTGATCTTTCTCGGGTATTATTTCAACTCTTATTTAAAATGAATCCCATGTTGACTTTATTCTTCTTCAGAACTATTAATTCCAAATTATTTATCATTCAATTTTTCAATAAAATTATTTGTAATACCATAATCAACTAATTTTTTTGATTCAGAATCACTACCTTCAATAAGAAACTTTTTCTTTTATATTTGAAGAGTTTCTTTTCTTTACCCATGGACTTCAATTTTTCTTTGTCTCCATTTTTCTTCCACAATATTGTTATATTTCTTTCTTCTTTATCACTACCATCTTAATTATTTATATGAGGAAAATTAGATGCAAAGTGACCAATGCATCCACATTCAAAACATTTTATGGGAATTTTCCCTTGGTATTTCCCTGTAGCTCATTTCACATTTTTAGAAAACAAGGATATTATATCATTGAGATTTTTACATACCTCATCTTTAGAGTTAGAATCCCCATATTATTCTTATGAAATAATATTCTATGAATTTTCTTTCTTTGTAGTCTTGAAAGACATATATATATCAAATTTTGTTTTTCTATTCTCATTTCACAATTAATAAGAGTTATATGTAAATTATTAAGAGATAATGTTTCGGTATCCCTATCTTCCAATGAGGTAAATTTTTCACCAAATTTGTCGAGATAAATTCTCAATATCATTTCAATAGCCATAGAGTCATAAAACTTTTCAACAAGGCATTTGATAGTACTCACTATATCATTCGCCCTAGTAAATAAGTCCCCACCATATTCACGGTCACTCATCTTCATGTCTTTATAATTCGATCACCAAATTTGATTTTTTCCTTCTTGAATTTTTATTTCCTTCATATATGTTATTAAACTTTTCCCATATACCTTTGGTTGTGGAGACACCTTTTACTCTAATGAATTATCTTTCAGAAAGTGATTACAATATATCATTCTTCTATCTTCCATCATTATCATGATTCTTCTTGTCAATAGGTGTAAGTGGAGAATTATCATAAATGGGAGGAAACCCAACTATTGCAGATTCAAGAATATCATAACCGATTGATATAAGATAAGGCATCATTATATCCTTTCAGATATGATAATTCTTTCCATCAAAGATGAGAATACCTTAATTGTTCACACAGTTCAAATTTTATATTAGCAAAGAATATAAAAGGCAACCAACCCTCTAATACAACATGTAAGTGACCAGTGAGGATGATTGTATCACTATGAGGGGGAAGAGGTGAATCATTGATACTCTTTTTATTTTATGTTTCTTTTCAATTGAAACAAATTTCACCTCCTATTAGAGATTTCAATTCCCTACTAAAAACTAATCCAACACACATATACAAGAACATTAATATTTACAAGGTTTAATATTTGATATGAATAACTACATTCTTAGTATGGTTTAGTGAAAATAAAATTCCATAAAATCCACTTGAAGAACCTCCTGGGATTTCAATGAGTAGGACATCCCCATACTGCCAAGTGGAACTTTGAAGACAATCCCAAAGTGTGTGTGCACCCTCTTAGCACAAATAGGGTAATACAATTGTTTTGTTACAACTCATGTTACATGTTCTTTTTTTCAAATCAAAAAGTTTATTCAATTGAAATATAATTCCTCAATTACTTTCCCAAAACAAAGGTAAGAACCACTTGGACTTTATAATGAAACACTGAGTCTGATCTTTTATAATTAGGATTCTTCAGTTAGATTCCCCAAGTCTACTTCTCCCTAATACAATTCTCTCAATATTATTCTCTGATAGAATACAATAGAAATGTATCTGCACCACTTCAATCCTTGAGTATGATAAAACCCAGTATGATACTTCCTCATTCTATAAACCTTCAATACAGTAAAACCCAATATGAAAATCCCATTCCAATTTATTCATCTAGATACTAATATCAGCCGAATACAATTCCTATAGAAATTTCTTCAATATAAAAAAAATAATATCACATTCTCTCACAAAATAATCATATCTCCTTTATCGACTGTGCAGAATAGTACACCATCATCATTAAAGTACAATGTACTTTTTTACTTTTATAGGTGGCCCACAAAAAGCTTTTGAGGGAATCCCAAAAACATTTCCGCTAACTAAGATTCACACAAATTTTTTTTTCTCCTGACATTTTGAAGAAATTATTAATACAATGCTTCTGGGTTCTTCTAGAATATTCTACAATATACACCTCATCTTCTACAAAATATAATTTCAATTTATAGTATAATTTCAATTGATGATTAATACATGAGTCCAATCTTCTAACTATGATTGACTCCATTCAATTGCAGAATACAATTCATAAAACTTATTTGTATCAAAATCTTGTATTTGAATATTAAGCCCCCCCTTGAAAAATCATTCAGTAATCTTATTTCTACAGACAGCTCATCCAAAAAATGTAATTCAACCCTTTTGAATTGGTTGACTACATTTTTGATCACCTTACTCACTTCTTCTCTAGAACCACTTCAAATATAAAGAATCGTAATCTCATCTTCTCTTGTCCCACTTAAAAAAAGACATTTGAAAGTAAATATGTGTTCACCTATCTTTTACTTCAGTAATTAAACCAACCATTCTACTCAGCATGATTATGATATTCATAGTATGGTCTTTATGAGCACTATTGGCCTTGGTACAAAATGTTTTCATATCATCAGATGGAATACATGATGATAAATTAAATCGGTACCATTCTTTTCAATCTATACCACCTTTTTAATCAATACCACATTGTTTATCAATATAACACATTCGATCAATACCACCTTTTTGATCAATATGGATTCTATTATCCTTATGCCTATCATCAAGTAAGGGGTTGATGGAAAACAAAATGCTACATTAAATCGACATCATTATTTCAATAGGCATCACCTATTATCATCACCACTTTCCTAAGCACCACATTATTTTTCTTTCAACTAGATATGATAGTTTTGAAAAAAAAATCAGTATCAATTCTTTCTCTCTACCACCCTGATACGATAAATCAAGATATGACCTTTTTCTGATTGGAAATATCTCTTTCACTCTCCCATTCTCTCATCAATCATTCAACACAATTCCTCTTGTTAACTCATGGTTTATTGGAAATAAAAATCTAATAATCATCATCACATTTAAAAAGTCATTGTCACGATGACCCCAATTCTCCAGAAAAACCAACACTTCATTCAAAATATCTTCTTCTCATTAGGATATATTATCATAGTGAGTCTGATTCTTTACAATCCTACTATGAGTCTAAGTTTTATCAATCCCATAGTGAATCTGACTTTTACCAATCCCACAATGAGTTTGATTTTTGGAAATCCCATAGTGAATCTGATTTTTATCAATCCCATAGTGAGTTTTAATTTTATCAATACTATAGCGAGCTTGATTTTTATCAATCCCACAGTTTTTTCCAGAAACAATGTGATGTGATTTCCTTCGATTAAAACATATCTTGACTATAAAGGACAATAAAATACACCTTCATCATCAGATTTTTCCTAACAATAAAAGGGTCTAATAATGCATACAACATTATTCTTGAATGTATGATATCAAAATATTACCACCCAATGTGTATTGGATACATTTCTAGGTAAATTGGACAATTATTTTTAGTGTTTAGTCCCTTGGTTAACTCATTTTATCTTAATTATTATAATTAATTTTATTTGTATTCACTAATCATATTAGTAAAAAATTAATTTGGAATTATTAAAAATTTTAAATTATTATGCATCATAATATGGTATCCATTATTTTAAATTCAATTCACATAAGTGTCTAAAATTAATTTTAAATTAATATCACAAACATGATGAGAAATGAGGTTTTTAATGTGAATTTTTTCAAAAGTTTACAAAGTTGTTAAATTTAAAATCAATATAAAAATGATTACAATAACCTAAATTGGATTAATATATATATATAATTAATTAATATATTTTTTATTTGATATATATTTAAAATATAATCTATCATTATAAATTCTTTAGATGTAATGTCAGTTTCAAATTAAATTTAGTAGTTTTCACTATTCATCAAAAATGAAACTTATTAGAAAAATACAAAAGATTCCCCTTAATAAATTTTTTTTATTAAAATAACACAAATGTGGTTTATATTTTTCAAATAAAATTTATAATAGTGTGAAAATATAGTTTTTAAATAACGGTATCGTTAAAATATTACAAAACTTCCTTTAGAAAAATACATCTTTATATGTGTAAAATTGGATTTGTTCTTATCTTATGCTTATCAAATCTGTTGGATGAATGTAAAAATATTATTGATTATATATTATATTAATTTAATTTTTATCATTCAATAATTTTAATTTACTTTATTTATTAATATAAAATATCATTGGCGCATAAAGATAGATTTTTAGAAAAATAATTCCATTGTATTAAATTGGTTATTATATTAATTTTTGATTCATTATTAACCAATTAATTCCACTATATATTTTTATAGTTTATTTAATAACATTAAAAACTAAAAATTTAATGGAATATAGATAAATTTCATTTTATATAATAATATTAATAGTATTTGGTAAAACTCATTCTTGCATGTAACATAAGCTTTCGAAGAAAGTCATTGATGCACGTGACACATGTTGACTCATTGTTGCGTCAATTGAGAAATCTATCATAGATTTAATTTAATTAAAATAGTAAATTTATATTAATGTCTTGGGATGGTATACTCCCTTATATTCTTGTTGTCGTGTTTCATACAGGCTATGGAATAAAATGTTATTCTTTTTGAATTTATGGATGTTGTAGTACGATTGTTGGTTAAGGTATAGGGTTTCAATAATATTTTGAGATAAATAATAAGGAATAATAGTGATTTATTTTACATCTATAACCATCCAATTTTTTTCTCATAGTAACAACATTTCTCTTCCATATTCAATGTTAATAAGAATCCTTCAGGTTTCATCTATTGACTAAAAAGAATCATATTGTATGAAACAACAATCATTGTGTAAAAACCATATAATTATTTATAGGATGTCTAAATAATGACCAATATTTTTCAAAACAAGACACCTTAGGTTTAAGATATTTTATTCAATTTCATCATCTATTCAACACTTCTATAATGGGTTGTAATAAAAATGTGAATTATCCAAAGCATATCCCCATGGATCGTCCAACTAGATTAGTAGTAAGGACCATTTTCATTTACCATGTAACACATAATTGAAGACCAATGTGACTTCCTTTTAGTTATTACCACTATGTTTATCTATTCTATAACCACGTCCACTTTTAATATCCAAAAAGGGTTGTATTTCCATGAAAAATCACATTATATATACCTTACCCAAAATTAATAATATTCTACTATATATATCCTCAAATTCTATCATAGGGTTATTTTCTCTAATCTATATTTTATTCAATATAGTTCTTATAGTTTCTACTAAAATTACTCTAATAACAACTATAATAACCCTAACATCTGTAACCCGAAACCAGTGTCTTACTTAATTATATTGGAATATGATACAAGGAATCACATCCTAAAGGACCGAATAGTTTAGTATTCTTAGAAAAATTTATACATACGTGATTATAATATTATATTTGAAAACAAAAATTTCAATATATGTTTTTAATAATATAATTATTACCTATATCGTATCCTTTCATAATATTTTTAGTGCACTTCCTAGATTCTTGGGAAGATAAACAAAATAAAGTTGATCTCAAATGCTCAATAAGGATTAGGTATAACATAAGCTATCATGAAAAAATAATCATAATCATGTGAAGTTAAATAGATTAAAACACATTCCATTTAATAAATAACTTGACTATTATAAGTAGAAAATGCAAAATTGGTATGGAAAATTAAATAACAGAAAAAACATTCCATTTAACCAATAAACTAAAAATGAAATGCATCAAGAGATATTATAATTTTGAAAAGGTCATGGATAATAATAACATAATTATTTATAAAGTAAATATATAATTATTAGAATTCATGATCTCAAGAATCATGATACCTCTATTATTTGCATCATTCTCATGATAGTTGAATGTTTTTTGGTTGGTATACACCAGAACACCATTTATCTAAAACTAGCTAAATGATTCTTCACGTGAGATAGATGATGCATCAATGGGATATTTATAACTATCACATACGTACTTTTATGTCCAAGTAATTATTCATATATCAAATAATATATGTAATTAATGAACAATTCTCATTATCCACAAGTATTTGTTTTGAGAAAAGATTACATATTTATAAATATTTCTCCAGATAATCAAATATCTTTTAATGTAAAACAATAGATGTTGAAATGATATTTGAATTAAAAATTATTTAGATTTATGATAAATAATTTAGATATTTAGGGGAAAATAAATTTTTAATGATCATATGAAAGTGGATATTTCAAGGGAAAGTTAATGACAACAAAAAAAATAACGAAAGTGAATTTCAATACATTAAACGATCCAAATAATAATAAACCATCTATATAAAGAATAATTTTGGTATTAATAAAACATATCCCAAGTGGATTATATGTAAAAAAATTATTTTTTACATTGATTAATCCAAATACCTTATAAATATCCTCAACTAAATTTTGAGGAAAATCTACGTCAATAATTCAAAATCAATTTTTAAACCTAAATTTTATAGATTGTTAGGAAATTTTTCTATTAAAAAAATAATTTTTTAAACATGTAAATAAATATGTAATTATGTGGTAGGTCATGGTGGTAGGAAATTTTGTACATGTTGTATAAGTTAAAAAAATTCTATTCACATAGTTGTAAAAAGGGTAAAAAAATACTCATTCATAAAGTGATGAGAAAAATACTTCCAAATAATTTATAAAATATTTATACATGGGTAAATATTTATTTAAAATATAATTTGGTGAATTTTAAATTTTTTATAACATTTTCTGAAAACCAGGTTTGGGAAGAAAAAGGATTGTAAACCTAAGAGAGAACTGAGATCAAGTTTAATTAAAATCATTTTCTCAATCATTTTATGCAACAAAGAGTGGAAAATTTTAAAATTTCATGAAAAAAATAAATAACAATCAATGGATAAGCTAATTTGATGGTTTTATTTTGAAGTGATATAACAATTTATTTTAATTTAAATTCACATATAAACAATCCCAATAAAAATGACATTGTGAAATAAAATTTTACAAAGATCAAAATGTTGAAGTGTGAATTAATTAATGAATATATCATGTGTATAAAATGTAAATCCAAATAAAACATGTGGAAACTAAACATAATATATCTATAATTATTTACACAAATAACCATACAATGTAAAAGATAATTGAGAAGTAATATAACCAAATTAAAAGAAAATGAGTTATGATATTCATTACCACTTGGTAATTTTCATGTCAAATCACCATAAATGAAATAATTCTAATTAAAACCAAAAATAAAATGAATTATAAAGTATTAATGATATTAAATAAAAATATATTTGGATATACATCGTGTAAAATAAATTACATACATACCATTAAAATATTCTTCTAATGATGAGGAAATGAGACGGAGTCCCATACCTCACACTTACTTTTGGTTGATAATGATTAACCCTAATTTATAATGGTTTTAATTAAGTTATTAATTTATAACAGAACTATATTAATATTTAAAATTTCATATATTACCATACTATAATATTTACGACCTATTTTCTTATAATATTTATTATTTTCATTGTTTCTGATGTCAATTATGTTTTTTTCTCATTCATTCATTATACTGAATGTTCTAGTTCATGTTTACATGATATATCAATAATAAATATAATGATATTAATGTTACAAATATAATACTGGATAATAAATAATTTTTTATAATCATTCTTTGTGGTTGGACATGGAAAATGAATCACATCGCTTCATGGAGATGGTAGTACATACGTACAACATACCAATTATATCATTCCATTGACGAGTGAGAGGGTATGGGACTGTGTGATATATTAATATTTAATGATAATTATAATCTAATATATATCAAATATATTCACTATGTTTATCCTTATTAGTTTCCAAGTAAATCTTATGTGAAAAACAAAGCGCAACCCACCACAAGGTGGTAGTCTTCTATATATACGAGTGACATTATCATATTTTTAATGGAATGGAAATTAAAAAGGTCTATGTAATATTATAATTCAATAAGTATATAAATAACATAAATACAAATAAATGTTAAAACCATCATTACATCCGTCCTTTAAATGTGGTTATGGGAAACATATTATGTTGGTTTGTGATTTAATAATTCGTTATACACACGATCGATGGTTTCATTTTCCATTTTTTGAAAGAGAGGATGTATATATGTTATGATTTTAACATCACATCTTATATTTATATTGATGATATTGGTTTAATCATATAAAAATGGTTTAATAATATTTTTATAGGTGGAATCAGAATAAAAATTAAAATGCAATGTTACATCATTTTTGGACAACATGTTTAGTCTTCAACAAAAATCCTCTATAGAAAGTATTTCAGATCAAACCAATGCATCATGTATTCTTATATAGAAATAAATAATTTATTTGGGTATGGATTTTATGAACCAAATGTCTTTGGAAGTGAGAATATTGGAGGAGATGGGTGGCCTTTTATAAGTGGAGGAGGGGACATATAAGGATGTTTTGAAATGAATCAATTACACCCATGTTTTTATCATGTAATTGGACTCAAATATGGGTCATTATCAACAATTAGAAGTTATAAGGTTGAAATTTGGCAAGATATAATTTTCTGGAAACGTTTTTAGGTCATTTTTATCCCTTAAATTCTTAATATAGCACCTGATAAATCAGTTTTTACGTTAACAATGGTAATTAACTTTTACTTATTTTATTATTAGTAATAGTGAAAAAATTATGTTTACCATATTAGAAAATTTTAATTACTAAAATTATCAATTTGGAATCCATTTTACTAAATTAAATACCTAAATATGGTAGAAACCAACATAAAATTATACCCACATATGCGATGAAAAAGCGGGTTTTCAAAGAGAAAAATTCTCATTAGTATAGAATGTTTTAATATAAAAATTAATTACTAAATTAATTGGAAGGTAAAAATAGTAAAATTTCAATATAATTCAACTAATTTTACTTCAAAATTAATTTATAATGAAATTTAACCTTGCGATTTATTTAAAAGAAATGGAATATTTCAATAAAAATTTGTTTTTTTCACAATTCATCGAAAAATTAAACATTTCAGAAAAATCCATAAATTGACCCTAACATATTTTTTATATTCCAATTTCAAAAATTATTTTCATTTTATCAAATAAATTTTCTCAAATTGGTAAAAATTAATTTTAAATTATGTTCTCAAAGCGCGACTAAACTATATTTTAGAAAAAATTCTGTTTTTGGAAAACATTTCTTTTTTATTTTAAGTAATTATTATATTATTTATAAACAATAAATAACCATAATTTTCCTAAATTATATATTTCTATTCATACATACAAATATTATGGCTATGTTATAATAATATTATATATTACAGTTCATTTAGGATCATGGTTGTGTGTTACGTAAGCTATCTAAGATATTAGATTTAAAGAAATAAATTTCATGGGTTTTTTGAGATTGATGGTTCATGTCACAAATGATATCAAATAAAATTTTCTTCTATTTTATTTTTTTGGTGATACACTAGATTGATAGAATAGAGTATGTTTATAAAATCATGATATTAAGTGAATAGTAAACAAATTAACACTTTATATCTTTTTAGTTGTTGTATATGGAATTTCATGCATGTGTATCTGATAATTGTTTTGAAGATATAGGAGTGAATTAGAGCATCATACTCTTTCAATAATTATTAAATATACTGATAACATATCATATGATAGTGATTGAATTATAACTCATTAATATAAGTTGGACTTCATCCAACATAGTGAGTGACATGGCATCGATGAATGTGATTCATGTGAGGATTTATACTTTCCCCTAAAATATTATAAAGGCAGTTCTCATAGAAAGGGTTGAGAATGGTTAAAAAATAATCTATATAATTTAGTAAATCATAGTTGATAAAACACTCTGATCTGAATCAATAGGTTTAATCTGAAGTGTCACATGACCTCATGCACACCTCCCTACATGTCAGAGTTTTATGACTAGTAACGAGGGTCTATGTGAGATTATATGGATATTATACCCTCAATAAGAGTTCAAAATAATTGGTAAATAACCAAAAATGATCAATAAAAATAAAATATCACTAATTCAAAATATAACTATAAGGAATGAATACAGAAAAAATATACTTTAACAATCACACATGATATAAGGACACTAATCTCCCACCAGACCAATCACATTTACAAAATAGGGAAAAAAATAAAAAAAAATAGGAAATGTACCCAATTTCTAGCCTCACCTATTCTAAATATCAAGACATGTAGATGGATATCCCATTAAATGATCTGATTTAGGCCTCCTCTCTATCATTTCCTACAACAAGTGAGGGATTATATATTATGCATGTTTCATATCCTATTGAAGAGGGCATAAGTACTACTCCACCGAGTACCATCAACATTGTCCAATACCTAATCTATAAAATGACGTGTATGTGCATGAGATAATGTATTTATAATGTGAATCGATAATACATAAATAGTGAAATTATAGAAAATAATCATTCATGAAGAAGTAATAATCAACCTTCAATATGTTTATTGTCCATGTGCTAACTAAGATTCCATGAAACCCAGTTGTACTTACTTTAGCACCATGCTATAAGAATGTAATGTGTAGTTTATCACATAACTTAGATCATGTTAAGTTTCTATTTCAACCATTATAGAAATGTGTAATTTCTCAGTATTATTCATGTAAACCTTTAAAATATATCTAGTAATATTTAGATTCCATACACTGAGATGACATGAGATTCCAAGGTCCGGTGATCCTAGAATTGATATTTTAAAAATATTTAAAATATTAATATCACATGAAAACTTTTTACCTAAAAAGGTTGAATAAATCCCTAAAACATTCTTGGATTGAAAATAAGAGGCCTCAATTGAGTTATGAGGTTGGTTTTTTCCTTAGGAATGAACTAAAATTTTTCAACATTGGTCATTTTAAAAAACAATTATCACACACGCATGTAATAAATAAATAAATAAATAAATTTATTTATTTATTTTTATTATGGAAGATGTAGATAACTAGAAACCCTTATAAATACTTGTTTATAATAAAATCATTGGGTCAGCCCCATAACCTTGAGATTATGAGAGGAAACCATGGACATATGTTGGCAGAAGACAATAGATCAAAAGATCATATCGACGTCACAAGGATCATATATGCTAATAGAGTTTTTGGATTTCACCAATGACTACCATGTAGAATCATTATTCATTATGATTGATCAACACATGAGTTTTTATGTTTTTATTTTTTGGATTCGTGCCATTTATTTATATAATGTTGAACATGGATCAATTCCACAAATAATAAATTATTCATGCATCAACGATTGATTTATATTATGGTTGATTTATTTATTCGTTGTTACTTATCCCACTTCGTTAATCTATTCAACAACAAAAAATCCTAGAGAATTTGATAAAAGGACACATTTATTTCATCATGTTTATATATTATGGTCTTATCCCCTATTTCATCACATTCTCATCATTATAAATTTTTTTGGCTCACAGTTCAATGAATACCGTGAATTTTATCATTGTGTGACCATTAATCAGTATAATGGATCAAAATTGATGATTTTGTAATGACCTAGGTATTTATAGAATAATAATTTTTTATTTCTATTAATATTTATGAATAAGATATTAATTATAAGTTAAAAATGATTCTTTTTATGACAACATACTTGACACAAAACAGTGGGATTGTCCAAAATCTTATATTGAAAACAACATTGAGTTATACTAAAAACTAATACATTATTATAATTATTATTTTAAATGGAAGTTAATACCTAGACATTATATTGGATGGAATGAACAGAACAAACCATATTATGATTTAACACGTTTGTTAAATTTTTTAAATTTATCAAATAAAATATAGTGGCCTAAAATGAGATTGAATCCAATTTTAAGCATAAATACTCTAATATTATTAAAAGGTAGTTTTACCGCCTTTTGATGGAGAACCCTTTTTAAATATAATTTTTGTCAATTTTAAATTTTCCATTTAACATAATAAACTTTTTCTTTAGAAGAGGGACTTCAAAAAAAATTTGGGAAAATATATGGTATTTTTCTGATAGTGTTTAGATTTTAATAAATAGTGAAAAATACTACGTTTTAAGTCAAATACGTCTTTTCATCTGATTTATTAATATGATAATATTTTATTTTTAATTTGTTTTAAAGTTTAATTAGATTATGTTTTTACCCTTTAATCCAATTTTGGTCATTTTAATTAATTTCACATTTAAATTAGACATAAACACATGTTAATATTTTGATTGTTATTATTTCTTAAGAACACACTTATTGGTTTTGACAACGGGGATTAATTTTATATTAATTTTGGAAAATTCAATGTGAAGAATTTGGAAAGATGGATTACATATTTGTAGTCACAAGGTACAAATTGTGTAAATAAGTAACATTTATTTTTAGACATTATGAATAGTATCTTCAGTAAATATTTTATTTACCTCGGTAAAAGGAAACATCTGGTAAATAATGGTAACAAATAATATTATAATAATATTATGTTTCCATAAAACATGTTCTAATCCTAATTTATTGGATATGTCTGACTATGGGCATCCTTGGGATGATTTTAGGACCCCATGGAGCCACTTGTGTGTGAAAATGGCATTTAATTAATTTTAATTTAAAGTTAAGGAAAATATAAACTAAACATGCATCTTTTGGTAAAACAATTTTTATATGGAGTAATACAAGTTATCTGTGAGACTATAAATAGTATTTAGAAATATAAACAAATTTCATAAATCATCGTATTTTATTTATAATTTTTAGAGAAAATATAAAAAAATATAATTATGACACAATAATGATGCAATGATTGCTTCTTTAATAACAGATTCAAATAAATGATATTATAAATTTTAAAATAAATTTAACATGGTTAATTTTATGTAATGCACAATTTTTTTGGAAGATATTTATAAGTTAAATTTTCATTAATTATGTTTTTTTCAATCAATCAATTTTTTACGGATTTTTAAAAAAATCATGATATGAATAGTGTTAAAATTAACATAATTCATTTTTTAAAATATAAAATATTTTATTAAATATTATAAAATTTCAAAAAATATAAGATTCAGTAAAATAGTTATAATAATCCTATGATTTTATTATAGACTCTTTAATTGGATATTTTTCATGTTTTGGTAACTATTTTGATTCTCAAAGTATTAAATGCATGATAAAACGGTAAGAGTAAAAAAGGGTTAAATAAAAAAAATAAGGATTAAAAGAAATTTAAAACCTATATAATTATTATTTGATTATATTATTTAGACTTATATTCATCTTATATTTGAATAATCTGAATTTGGAGACATTTATACTCGAAATAAAATTTATAATAAAATAATAATTCAAGATATTCCTTAAGTTCCCCTCCTCCCTCTTATAAAAGTGCACCACCTCTAACTCATTACTCACAAATATCAAGGCCATTGGATCATCCAAAATATGCTCCAATAATCTCCCAACATCATTATATGCCACTTAAAGGCCTTACCCTAGTCATAAGTCAATTCAATAGAGCTTGTTGGATCAAATCAAAAAAAGTTACCCGATTTGAGGTAACGTCTTCTCTCATGTTTCTTTCTATGATTTTTATTTTTCCACTCCCAATTCTCTTCTTATTATTTGTTTATATATTAAAAAATTATTATAAATTTAATAGGTTTTTTTGTGATAAGGATTATAACTACACTTACACACACCTTCATCTAAGGGATACGAACATATTGTTTCTGTGTACGAAAAACTGCTGCCTCATGAAACGATGATAGTTCGATTTTCCCTAACACCTCTCATGGTGGCCATTATGATGTCACTGTAATTATATATGATATTTATTAAATTTAATTTATCTCTATGCTTCTATAATTCTCATTTAGAACATACCTTTATGCTTTTCATGTTGTATAAATACGATAATTTCATTTTAGGAAGTACGGACTACTGGCCCCGAAAAGTGATATGACTCGTTCATCCGATACATGAAATGTATAAAGGATAGATTTAATGTACATAAGAAAAATATATAAAATATGATATTATACTGGAATTATAATATTCTTATGTATCATTATGTTTTCATTCTATTAAATATGAAATATAAATGAATGTAGCATTCATGTGTACGTACATCTTACCGTCTCTATGAACGGTGCATTTCATTTATTATCTCTAATAGTTATTGAATATTATAAATACATATATAATAGATATATATGATATATATATATGAATAATATTCTTGAGATAATGCTTTTTTGACCACATTAACAAATTGTAATTACAATAAGATCATTTTCGACTCAAGTACCCAATATCGACAAAACAACCGATATTAAATTAAATAATTATTTTCATTTTATAATGTGGTAATAAGTTATATATACGGAATAATAAAATTGAAAAAGGTTCTATATCAAGTATAAATTAAATTAAGTTTATTATTCATGAATTTAAAGAACCAACGAGTCAAGTCGAACACGAGGTAAGGGAATTCGTCTCAATCTCTTTCATTGAGGAATATTTCGATAATATATTCCTTTTTCTTTTATACGGTTTATAATAAAACCCATTGACATTTATTTTATTCAAAGGGACTTTTTTTCTATGAATAATTTTACTAAATGAAAAAAGGAAATTTTTTATCAAATGCGGTGACAATGACCTCTCCACCATCATATTTGTTATTTGGATTCCTTTATAAGACATAATATTTTTAAATGGAAAAAATACCCTTATTCAGTTTTGGGTGTTTTGGTATTGAAAATGGTTTTTGAAATGGATTAAGTATTTCAATATCTTGAAATTATTTCGTGTGAATGAAAATGAAATGTTATTAGTGAAATATTGATATTTGAAATATTTTATGTGTTATAATTATATAATGGTACTTGGACATATGACATGTGGTTACGTGATAAACCAAACGATGGGTGGTTCTGTGATAAAACAAGGATGAGTGGTTACGTTATAATATTCAATGCATTGAGTATGGAATTCGGTCATATGGATATTACATTTAGTGATATATGTGGAAGTTGACTATATGGTTATTCCATATAAGTATGTTTATGTCCCAAGTTAGCATTATATGATATATGTTTCTTTCTATAAGATTTATGGTAATATTTCAGTTACAAAAAGGGTAAGCAATGAGCTTATATTCAGTGATGTTTTTTAATACCTTTTAAAGGTAAAATGTATTACATTATGATAAAGTATTTATGGTTTACTTGTTATTTTGAAAAACTAATAGTTTTACTTCTTTATGTATCCCTTATTGAGATTTAAATTCTCATCCCTAGTTTTGAATTGTTTTTCACTGAACATAATGATGAATAGGTTCAAGTATCGTATCAAGGAAAAGACATGCTTTCTAAAACATAGAACTAGGCATGTTTCTATTTTTAAGTGTTTTTATGAAAAAATTGATAGTGAGAATACATGTCTAATTGTAATATTAAAGTTTTTATATATAATTTATAACTAATTATCTAAATCTATAAACCTAAAAAGATCCTCAATGTGAATTTTTAACTTAATTGAAGATTCTGCAATGTTTAAGGATGGGACCTCACATGTGCAATTACTGATAAAGACTATGATCGAGGTTTGAAAATAGAGAATGATTGTAAGAGTGTTGGGATCAAACTAGTGGTTTCATTATTCCTAATTGATTCACAACGATGACATGGTGTGGGGATTGTATGGCTCAACATGGATATTTTCTGAGCTAATTGATTCCTTGTTTCTAGTGATCATCGACGGTGAGAGATGGTTAACAATAGATCTGTGTTTCCTTGCAAGATCAATAGAGGTGGAAAAAGATATGTATGGCACATGAAGAAAGATATAGGTTTATGGAAAACCAATATTACTCAACATTTAATGGAAAGTTAAATGTTTTATGAAGCCCTCCCTGCGGTTCTAGGGTTTCCACATAAAAAAATATCACACGCCACATGACAGGTGTCACACTCCATGTTACCTAACCCATAGACTCACAATCCTCTCTTTGGAACATTGATAAATCCAGAGTGCATGGGATTATCTATGTACTCAAACATGGCCAGAGTAAATGGGTTGATCCATGCAATTAGACAGAGCCCAGGTACAAGGTCAGAGCCATGTACTTACTCATGGAAAGGTGTACACATACACAACCCGATGTACAAGGACATGAATAGATGGAACATTAAGGCTATTGATAGAATAATACATGTCATGTAACCTATGGGATACACTGTATATATAGAGGTTTTCATTTCATGTGATATAATGATACACAAGCGGACCCAGGGTTCCAAAGACACTTTGCGTACACCCATTACATGTCATGTACTATATATAAGGATGTTTAGAGCCCTTAATTTCTTTAGTATATATAAGGTTAGGTTGACTATGATACCTTGGTACTTTCCTAGGATTGTTCAATGTGGAAGTACATCCTCATCATTGGATTTTTATACCGTCCATGGGTTTATTATTGGATAGAGTCTGATGTATCCGATAGTGGGAATATGGTGATATCCTCAATCATTCCTAGTTAGATTTCATGGTATCATCATGGCCAAGATACCAAACGAATTGGCCCCTATCTATAAAGATAATATATTAAGGTTTTTAGTGACCCCCAATGTCCATGGTTGTATTCCCTTATCGGGATGATAAGATATTTAGAGATCCAGTATGTACTTATTTAGAGGTCCCAACAATCATGATCTCTTGGATGAGCGCCGCCATTGATATCTTGGTTCATGGAGTGGATTATAATAAAGAAATAGTTTCTTTACAGCCATGAGATGTTTCTTATGGATAGAAATATTTTGTTGAGACCACTTGAGACCTGTTTTTTGTTATTGATATATCTATTAGTGTTGACAGCATTTTTGTTAGGATATGACTAGGCTGAATACTTTATGCTTAGTGAATTTAGGGTTATCTACTGGTTAGTGCTATAATCACACATATATGGGATTTACATAAACATGTAGTGTCTTATATAGATTAAAGGTTTTTTTGAATGTTTACAAGGAGTACCTAGAGCACATGAATCATAGATTGGGTTAGAAAGACCAATGTTTATACTAGTGTTTCAGTTGATAGCATTCCCCTCAATCTGTGTAGGATATAATCTTTTCTAGATTAGGGATGGTCTTGTATTTTTTCCCTTTATAACTTTAAGTTCTTCTATTCTGCTCTGATTATGGCCTAGATGAATGAATTTATTGGTATCAGTTGTTTTACATTTCATCATTGTATATGCTTGGAGATATGTGTGTGTGTCTGTGTGCATGTACATTAGTTTAATGAATTTCATGTGTGGCATATTGCTTCTTGGTGATGGTCGCCACCCCCTTTCACATTGTAAGCTATCTTTATGTGGTTACACTAGACTTATTTCTAAATAGGAATTACCTAGTTGGTTTGGTTTTTATATAGTGGCACCATAGAAAAGTTCGACCTAAGAAACAGAGTATAGATGTATGACTATTTGTGAGGTTGTTTGGGGATATATGGAAATAGTTTTAAAATTCTATGAGTTTGGATTTTAATATAGGGTGTCCAGTGTTGGTGTGGTGACTGATGATTCTTGTCACTAGGACTCTGATAAACTCCTTGTTGACTCAGTCCTTAAAGACATAGGTTTCAGGGGAAATAAATTAGAACATGCATCATATAAGAATGGGAATTGTTTTCTATGGCCTTCTTGAGTCATCGCCCCAAATATACTCATTGCACATGGTGTGAATTTTTTATTTTAGTATTAATATATGAAGAAAGTCAAATAAGATTCTACTACTTTATCAGGAAGATGATCTACTCAATGATATGGCTTTAGTACATGGTCATGTATATGATTTAGTACCTCTGTTTGGGTTTCCAATTATGCCATCATCTGTAGATCAGCTAGTAGAATAGGAAGTACTAGTTGAGGATGGACCCATACTAAGAGAATTGTATAAGTTTCATAGGCAGTGACCTCCTAGTATTTAACGTGAGCTAGTCCCCTAGGTAGTTAAGTACTGGATAGATGATATTATCATATTTTTATGCCTCATGAGAACCCCTTAAGGTCAGATAGAAGTACTATTGGCGAGTCTTCTTTAGGGATCAGCTAGCTGCTGGTTGATTTAAGTTTTAGTAGTCGCACGATGAGAATTATCTCTCCAAGTCATATATCTTGATTTTATTTTTGGAGGAGTTATATCCATCTATGTTGAAATCAATGTGCATCTATAAGGATCTTCATTTATAGTAGGTTAGTATGTCCATAGTTGAGTATTTAGATAGGTTTATTGATCTCTCGTGGTAATCCATAAATATGGTGTAGGATCTGTTCTTCATATCACAGAACATCATATAGGGATTACATTAAGATACTAGTGACTTAATGATATTAATTTGAATTCCTAATTTTTTGGTAGTTATTGAGCATGGATGAGTTGCTGATAGCTTCATGGAAGATCAGACCCCGAAAATGGGTTCTGGTTGTGGAACCCATGAGCAGAAACCTCAGTATCATGTAATAGATGGGATAATAAGGGATAATGGCATGATATATGATTTAGAATAAAATATTAGGTTAGATGATCAGTAGCTAAATCATATTAGGGTGGATCAAGTCTTTCAAGGGAGGGGAATATCATCTCATGCGACAGTTGGGGGAATCATTCCAAGGATTGTCTAACCCATAATACAGATGACATGGAAGTAGTTGATGGAACGCCCATAAAAATATATTGTTAGCAGAACATAGGCCAATATGTGTTCTAGTCAGTCTTTTCTTTCCACTTATATAGTTCGAGGCATACAGATTCTGGTTGAGCTATTTGTTGACCATTACGCTTGGAGACCTCAGTATGAGGTGACACAATTGTCACACAATTATGTCAATGATGAGACATGATTCTCATAGGTGATGATTTCAAATTGGATATATTAATATTAGTTATTAGGCACTGAAAAATGTTCTTAGGTATGTTATGTCTCTTTATAGTTTATTCCCAAATATTCGGCTTCTTGTAGAGAATATGGTGTATCCGCTGGTATGGATCGAGGTTTTCCTTCATGGGTGAGAAAGAAACCTAGGTAGAGTAGGATAAGATAATATATTAGAGAATGTATCTAACTATAAACTATTTTAATACCATGACTCATAGATCAGTGGATGTTATAGGCTACCTGTTTCATAATGTGGTGGGAGAGTATAAGGTTGTATTTCCAAAGGATGTTCTAGGAATTTCTCCCAACCGAGAGTTAGAATCTTTCATTGACTTACACCCAAGGAAAACAAAAATATCTACATGAGAATATCAGATGGATCCCACATATATTTGAGATCTAAGGGTGTTGTTTGAGAAATTGTAGAGGAAGGTTTTTTGGAGCCCTAGTGTTTCCTCTTGGTCAGCCCCAGCGTTGTCCACCAAGAAGGAAGATGGAATATTGAGGATGTTTGTGGATTATCATCACTTGAACTAGGTGACCATGAAGATTAAGTATACACTATATAGAATTTAATACCTATTTTAATAAATGAGAGGGGAATGATTATTCTTGAATATTATCCTCATACCAGGCTATCACCGGCCATGATTACAGGACAAGGATATATTGAAGATGACATTCAAACATTTCAATGTTCACTATGAGTACTTTTTATGCCTTTAGGCATGAAAAATTCCCCATTAGTATTAATGGGACAAAGAAACTAGATCATTTATCCTTTATTAGTGAATTTTATGGTAGACATAATCCATGATATCCTAGTGTACTTTTTATCCAAGGAGGAGCACATTAGACACCTAAGGATGGTTCTAAACACACTCCAAGAGCACCATATTTATGGAAATATCTCAAAATTTCAGTTGAAGATTCTCAAGGTATGATTTATTGGACATTTTATCTGAACTAATGGTTTGGAAGTGGACCTATAATAGTTTTCTTTACTATTATATTGGGAGCTATCCAAGAGCGTGATGGAGGTGTTGATATTCCTTATGGTGATAGGCTACAATGAGATATTCAGGACATATTTTTCCAAGATATCAATACCTTTTTTATGTTTAAGGGGAATATTTTCATCTGGATGTGTAGGTTTTGGTAGTATTTTTATGATTTAAGGAAATTATGATGAGGAAACCCATCTTGAGGTTTCTTGAGGAGGGTATATAATGTGTAGTTTTTTTTGATTCCTCAGGGATTAGAATTTGTTACGTTATGATGCAGAGGCTATAATTTATTACCTATGTGTCTCGGTAGTTGAGAATACATGAGTCTAACTCTGCATCCCATGATCTCAATAAGTTAGTTGTAGAATGATCCCAAAATATGTGGCGACACTACAATATGGGTGAAAGGTTTATCTTCTACTCTGACCATAGGATTCTCAAGTATATATTTCTTAAGAAGGATCATAAGTTGAGATAGTGGTGATGGCTAGAGTTATTCTATGATTATGACTTTGGGATTGTCTATACTCTTGGGATGGAGAATGTGGTAGAATATTCCCTCATCAACATATATTATTCTCAGTTGTTGACTAAGGATTTGGAGAAGATATCCTTATTGTAGTTCTCCTTAGTGAAAAAAGATAGTACTTCATATCTAAATTTTATGGTTGTTTCCACACCGGTCCTAGAGTGTGTTATGGTGGCTTATAATCGAGATAAAAACTATGAGACCTTACATTCTCATATATCCATAAGATTTTCTCCTGATATATTTTTTAAAGGAGGTGATAAGGTCATCCCATTCAGAGGAAGAATTATCATACCAGTGACGTTGTGGGAGGATTTGATGATATATTTCCATAAATACCCTTTGGAATACACCCATGTATTGAAACGATATACCAAGACCACTGATGTTAGTTTGGGTGTCGAGTAACGAAGAAGTGTGTAGTTTATTTTGTCTCTCAATCGCCCTCTTGTCAGTAAGTGATGGTTGAGCACCAGGTTCTAATGACTTCAGCATAACCCCTTGACATGTCAGAGTGGAAGTGGGGTGGGATATCTATGGACTTCATGAACTGATTATCATAAACATCTAGAGAACATGATTCCATATAGGTGATCATGGACTGACTCACCATTTTTTCCAACTTCCTAGCCATATGTGGAGTAGAGTTCTATAGAGATATTGGGTTGGATTTACATGTAGAAGATAGTCTGGATCCCCATTGTTCCCTCAACGATTGTTTTAGACTATGATGGTTGTTTCATGTCATGATTATAGATGAGATTTATGGTGGCCATTGGGAATCCGTTTCATTTGAGCATAAAATTTCACCCAATGACTAATGAACATATGGAGAAACCTATTTAAGTTTTGGATGAAATGATGAGTGCATGAATGTTAGACATTTTCCATAGTTGAGAGCATGACCTTCCCTTAGTAGAGTTTACATACAAATAACAGATACAATTACACCATCGATGTAACACCCCAGTAATTTTTTTAATAATTTTAAATAATATAAAATGTAATGACTCGATCCTAGTTTACCAAGAGTCGGTGCATTATTACATAACATTGGAATGATCTCAAGAGATCAAGTGTCTAAAGACCTATTAGTTTAGTAGCATTGGCATTTCTAGATACATACATAAATTTTACATGACATCATGAAATAAATAAAAACAAAATTGTTCCCCCTTTGAACACACTCATATCCATTGGCATATGTTTTGAGATTAAAAAAAAGAAAACATAAGAAAGTGGTGAGCTCAGATTCATAGTAGGGATAACAATATAGTGGGAACTATCCTAAATAATTATAAACATTTAAGGCAATGTATAAGACTAAAACGCAAGCCTTTTAAAATCTAACTTCAGCATAAAATGGAAAATATAAATCGAAAAATGCCATTTAATTCCTCACATGGATATTCTACTAGTAGAAAAATCACATTAAATATCGGTATCCAATTTTTTAATGATGTAATGCATAGTGTCGGACATCATAACCACATAGTCAAGGCATCGTGCAATGTCTACAAATAAGATTTTGTTAATTCCTTGGTCCAAGACACTATTCTGTCTCATGAGACCTACCGATCAAGCGAGGAGATATATCTGGCTCCACCCATCACATAATAAGTCTAATTTATTCCTCATATGATAAGGTTGAAACATAATCTAATCATTCGTATTAAAACTAGCATACAAAATGTCAATATTTTAACCACAAACCATGAATGGTATAGAAATAGCACATCCACAGTCAAACATCAATCATTCAATACAATATGAAAGAATCTATTATAATAAATTAAACTCAATCAAGAATAATGAAGGATATTGAAATATATGAAAATAATCATCAAAACTATTTGAGAGAAATATCCCCTTTTTTTGGAAACATTTGAAAGTATCATTATTTATCATGAATCCGTTTAAAATAGAGTTTTTAATCAATGTTTTCCATACCAATTTGAATATGTTAAAAGGAATTATAATTTTAAAACATTAATATCCATATAAATAAATCCTTAAAATCATTTTTAATACATGAACATTAATGATAAAGATTTAGAATAAATCTTTAAAACATTTAAAATGATGTTTTAGGTAGAGTTCATAACCAAATGAGAGATGCTTGAATACAAATAATTGAGGTAATAAAAACTTCATAATAACATGATAATAAATGTATTCATGATATACTATGTCAAATTACAATATATACACCAAATAAAAGTGAATTGGCGCATAACAACAAAGAAGTATCCATGGAATGTAAGTTGAGATAAAATCCCTTATAAAGACTGTATCCTTAGGTTAATGATAAATCAATGTCATAAGTATGTGTGATAAATATAATTACACTCAATATTATTGGATATTAAGAGTAAATCAACTAGAGTACATTCACACATATTATTTTAAAAACAACACCAATGACTTGGATGTTTAAATCAATGACTAGAAATTGAGTTAAAATTATTCTTATCAAGTTCATATCGATGACTTGAGAATTTATCTATGGAGTGATTATGTGTATCAAAAGTATATTCACACGAAGGGAAGTGTAAATTAATACATAAGTAAATAAATATTGATTTCACACATAATCTCGGAGTAAAATATTCAATGATGTTTGTGTAAAACTGAATGAGTGGAAATTGAAAATTGAAATTCCTTTACCGATTTGGTAATGTTTGAAATATACACCCCATGAAAGAAGGATCATAAAATGATGATGTAAATACCCATAAATTAATTTATATTACACAAATAATATAATCATGAGAAGTACATACACCACACAAAAGGTAATAGTGGAAAATATAGAAAGAATCTCATTCGAATAAAAGTGAGATGAAAACCCCTTACCTCATTGTAATCAATCGAGTCGTAAGAAAAAAAGTTAATAATGGACAAATGAATCATAGAATACCATGAATATAAATATAATCATGATAATATATATCAAATGGTAGTACACAATACACCACATGCAATAAATAAGTGGTGAACAATTGAAATCTCAAGAAATTAAAAGTGAGATAAGAAACACCTTACATTGTACTTTTCCTTAGTATAGGGTAGGTTAACCTACAATATAATGGTGAAATAAATATTATTAAATTATAAAAGAACCAATTACTAAAAATTATATCATATATGATCTTCTAAAATTTCTTTGTTAATGATATTTCAATAGTATCATTGTTTTGGGTGTCAACTCATTCGTTTTCCTTTATATGTTTTGTTACGTAAGTCATGTTTGTTATGTATAGGATGTATTAGATTCATATATAGAATGATATTATGTTGTTAAAAATTATCTTTAAATCATAAAATGAAAATTATTCTTGAATGGTTACGATGGATAAAAGAATCTTATCGTGTTTGTGGAGACGGTTACCAGTATGTACACATGAGTGACAATATCATTCAATTGATGGTAAAATCGTATGTAATTGGATGGTATATCATATATATATAATCATTAAAATTATTATTTATTATTTACATAAATTTTACTAATTATTATATCCATCCAAATAATGATGTGTTAAATAACAAACTACACCATGACGTGGAGACCATAAGTAGTACGTACGCACGTATGATGACTTTTCCATTCATAGGATGGATAAAACATGAATATGGTTGTACCATATTTATTATAACATTATAGTGTATAGAACGTAAAAATTTTATTATTTTGGTATGGAAATAACAAATAAAGATATAGTGGAAGAAGAAAAGAACTTTGAAAGGAGTGGTGAAATTATTACCTCTTCTTTAGGTGCTTCCTTTTGATTTGATCAAAAGGGCTCCATAGGTTAGGTTTATGACAAAAATAAGGCCTCTAGGTTTATGTGAGGGTAGTTGGGAGGATATTTTGGTAGGGGTTGGATGAGACAAATGGATTTGGAGAAGTGAAATTAAGAGAAGGGGAAGTACCCTTTTATAAGAGAGGTGATGGTTACTTTTGGAAAAGCTTGAAATATTATTTTATTCTATAATCATTTTCGTTTTATAATGGATAAAAATTGATTTATTTATAGGATAAGGTGGGGATGGGTCGAAATAACTTCAAACAATAGGTTTTAGGCAACTTTAGGTTACCATATTAACCTTATCTTTTAGATTTAACTCTTAGATAATTAGTTTAACTTTTACCATGTCTTCTTGTGTTCTTACAATATATGTGTAATTATCTTACTGTAAACTTCCAATAGAACCTCAAGTGGTTCATTAATGATATATATATCATTATATAAGTCTTTATGCTAATCCTTAGATTTTTAAGAATACTATATCATTTAATAATATAATATTTGTTTTTAAAAACTCATTTTTGTCAATTTTGACACTATTTGGTATTTGGTTTTTGTGAAAGTCAAAACAACATGATTACTTCAAAAATATTTTGTTGAATCAACCCTAACATGTCATATTAATCTATAAAATTCTTCAAATACATCAAAAGTATAAATTTAAGTTTCTTTTTATATTTAAAATATCAATTATTTTAATGTTTCATTAATAGGGTAATTACTGCATCATCACTATGACAAAAATATATTTAATTATTTAATATCTGAAAATTATAAATAAAATACCATGATGTAGGAAATAGTTTTTTATTTCTAATGAATATTTATAGTTGAAATTATCTTATGTATAACCCTATATTAAAAATGTTTTAGTTATAAAAATTTGAATTTAACACCTTTAACTCTTCTTTAAATAAAATAATAATAAATGTCATAATCTGATCCAAGTGGACTAAAGATGATCATATTTTATTATTAAGGTTGATTTTGGTCGAAAAAAACTTATCAAATAGAATTAGAAAATGTTTTAAGATAATTATAATATCATTTTTACCTTTAATTACCCAATTTAATTTTAACCGTGGTAAATAAAAGTCTAAAGTTACTATTCACCAAACATTATTCTCGTCTTATTGAACCATATTTTACATACTGATGTCAACCATGTTTCTCAAATTTTTGAAATTCAATTCATAGAAGCGATAAAATTACATTTTATAAAAATTTGTTAACGTTCCTAAAAGGTGGGTAAAAAAACGTTAAAGAAATTCAACAAAATTTTATACATCTAATTTTATTATAAAATGACTCCAATGAGTTACATTGAACTTTTCACAAACCGAATTTGGTCACCACCATTAATAGCACCAAACCTGGCCCATCGAAAGGCCCGAAGGGCGTTCCCTATCCCCACGGGCTGGCACAAGTTCCCGAGTATCATTTATCTAAGTTTGGGAACGATTTACCCGAATATGTATATGTAAAACATCAAAAATATTTGATAAAATGAATCTGAAGAATTCATTCCAGCAAGGTTTATACAAATATCCAGAACTGAATACATAAGTTCAAATGAAGTAAAAAAGGTCCAAAGACACAATGAAACAACATGAAAACTTCCCCATGGACTCCACATGACAAGGGGTCATCACACCCAAGTCGTCTCCAAAACTCCGTCCCAAGGATGGGGACTAACGCCCTGAACCGACATCACCCTTAGCCTTTCCTTTACCTGAGTCAAACATAACCATGTCTACTTACACCCAAGGGGTGTAAGTTTGGTTTGAGCCTAATCCCAATAAGATACCACCCAATGATTCCAAATAGAATGCAATACAATGTGAAAAAGCAAGCAGTTTTAATACGCAAAGAAAAGCAGTGATAAAATCCAAGAAATGAAAATTTTAATTGATAATAGTTTTCAAGATAAAATTTTCAGAATGTTCACAAATTTAAATAGACATGTGAGATACTATAAATTACTGCCAAAAACACCCCAATACAAGGGCAAATACCTCAAATACAATGATCACCAAAACTCTGAATACCCCTAGGCAACTAGATAGTCTCGGGCCCTATGTACCTCGTACCTCGGTGTAAAGTATCCATGTCATGATCCATTCCCATGCATGATCCACTAGTATGAAACATACCCATAAACTAGTGGTCCCCAAATATCATCCACATAGTTTAGTTAGAGTTTTTGTTATTCATTTGCTCTGAGAAACATGGACACAACCCATCCAGTTCACTAGCCGTACTGGTACATATCCACCCACCTAAGTACTGGGATTCCCCTTTTTGTGCTCAAAAACTATTAGTAAAAAACACACATCATTTTTCATATAAAAAACCACTATTGGTCACAAACAAAAAATATAGTATCTATACACACGATATACGATTTAAAACACACAACAAAACATTTTGATTTTCAATAAAACAACCTCTCAAAATATCACATTGTTTTGCACCCAAATCACTTCAAAATATTCACTTTGCACACTATGTGCACAATTTTAATTCACCAAAACAAAATGGAAGGTCAATAACCTTTAATGAAACAAACAATTCAGTTTTGGGGAAGCCCCATGTGAACCAAGAAGTTATATCTTTTAAAAACTCCCATTTTCACACAAACATGGCATTTAAATCCCATTTTCTTTCTAAAAACCATTTAAACAAACTTTCTAAGCAAAAAAACAAATAATAAACATTCAAAAATGATTTAAAGTCCTAATAAAGTTCAATATAATCATCTAAGTAATTATTGGTCATCCCGAAATGAACCAATAAAAGATTTGTATTAAAACCGCATAATTTCACAAAAAATTGGAACTTAAAATTAATTTGATTTATAAATGGGACTGATTTTTTTTTGCAGAAACATTAAAATGCAATAAAAATGAAAATACCACGAACACAACAAGCTAAGTCACAAAAATTGCATGTACAATGGAATCACCTACCAAAAGGGTCCAGAACTGCAAATCCTAGTGCGAAACTTCAACCACACCACCACCGCACCACAAGGGAGTGAGATAAAACCTAAAACCAGAGGATTGGACCACGAAACTCAAAATTAAACACTAGGTACGAATCCCTAGCTTCTGTACATTTGGGGATTCATGAAAAAAGGGATAAATCTTAAGGAAAAGGAAGGAGCTTAGAAGGATAGTCACTTACATGAGAAATCTGGACGGTTTTAGCAACCTGAGACGTTCGGCCCTAATTCTCGAATGATACGATCTCCAAAGAGGGGGAAACGAAGATGAGGGTGCGTCTAGGTATAGTGGGAGAAGGTGAGAGGTATAATCACCGAAAAATAATAAAAAATTAATATTTTATGAAAGAATTAAAAAAACAATTTAAAACTAGAAATGGACTTTCGGGATAGCCCAATACCTAATTTGATCACCCAAATCCAAGATACTAATGAATTTTTAAGGGGCCCAAATTTATTTGGTGGTTTGAATAGTAAAATTAAGGTCATTTTTTAAGATTAATGGGTGAAAATGGTTGGAAAAAAAGGTGTTATTAAAGAAACAAAATTTACTTTCAAAACTGGAAATGGGCTCTCGTGTTGGCCCAAATTTTGGAAACCCACCATTTCCTTCAAAAATGCATGAAAAAACCTCAAAACAAAGCAAGGATGTAAATTAAATGAAAAATTACTTTAAAATATGTAATATATTTGACAATTCTCCCCACCATGAAAGACGTTCCGCCCTATAAAGTCAACATGAAGCTTGATTGGAAAACAAGAATGGGTACTCTTCCTCGACCCATGACTTTCGCTCCCATGTCTCATGTGTATCATTCCCATGCTTCCATAGAACCTGGACTAATGGAATATACTTCCATCGAAGTATATTCTCTTGGTAGTCCACTATTTTCACTGGCCTCTCAACAACAAAAATGTTAGGCTCTATCTCCTTTTCTTCCCAAGTCAACACATGGGACGGATCTAGGTTGTATTTCTTTAACTGAGAGACATGGAAGACATCACGGATGGAAATCAACTGATAAGATAAGGCCCACTTGTATTCCACCTTCCCAATATGCTCAGTGATCTTAAAGGGACCGATATACCGCGACATCAGGTTTCCTTGCTTCCCCAATCGACGATGGCCCAGACGAGGGGCCACTTTCAAGAATACCCTGTCACCCATAGAAAACTCTAGGTCTCAACGCCTCTAGTCAGCATAAGATTAATGAAGACTCTGAGCTATTAATAAGTGCTTCTTGATCAACTTGACATTCTCCGAAGTCTCATGCACAGGGCTCAGCCCCAATAGTGAAGTCTTTCCTACCTCATCCCAATATAGGGGGTACCGACATGGCCGACCATAGAGCGCCTCAAAAGGGGATATTCAAATTGAGGATTGGTAACTGTTATTATATGAAAACTCAACCAATCCCAAATGGTTATCTCATGAACCTCCAAAATCTAGGACACATGGACGAAGCATGTCATCCAAAATCTGAATCTCTCGCTATGTCTGACCATCCGTCTGAGGGTGGTATGTCGTGCTCTTCTTAATATGAGACCCCAAGGTCTTCTGAAGGACTTTCCAAAATCAAGAAGTGAAGCAAGGGTCTCTATTTGAGACAAATACTGATGGTACACCATAGAGTCTTAACACTTCCTGAAGATACAAATGGCCCAACTCATCCACTTTAGTTGTATCTTTTATCAGAATTAAGTCGGATGATCTGGTCAGACGATCAATCACCACCCAAATGAAATTCTTACCCCGAGGTGTACAAGTTAAGACAACAATGAAATCCATGGAAACATCTTCCCACTTCCAGGTAGGAATGGGTAGTGGTTGGAGCAAACTGGAAGGCCATTAGAGCTCTACTTTTACCTGCTGGCATGTGTAGCATATCTAAAAAAAGTCTGCTATGTCCCATCTTATACTAGGAAACCCAAACTACCGACTTACATCATAATACATCTTAGTGGCACCCAGATGGACAACCCTCTAAGACTAGTTGCTATCCTTCATCACCAGCTTCCACAGAGATAACGACACTACTGAACAGCCCTTGAAGCACAAGATTCCCTCAAGAGACAACGACCAATCAGAGGATGTCTCCCCACCATGAAGAAAATGCTTCGACCACTAAGAAAGCTCATCACTAGGATGTTCCCACTGAATCAACACCAACAGAGAATGAGTCAGCTGGACGCTCACCGAGAATGGCCCTCCACTGTGTTCCCGGGTCTCCACATGCATCTGAGAAAAGAGCCCGATCAATGTCCACTCATCACTGGACTTCCTCAAAGCCTACACTGGAACCCTTCTGCTCAATGCGTCAGCCACAACATTACCCTTGACTGGGGGATAGACAATGTCAATGTCAAACCCCTGTAAGTACTCGATCCAGTGACGCTGCCTCATGTTGAGGTCCTTCTGCGAGAAGATATAATCCAAGCTTTTGTGATTAGAGTAGACCACAAACTTCCCCCCCAAAGAGGTAGTGACACCATGTCTTCAAAGCATGCATCACGGCTACCAACTCCAAGTCATGGTTCAGGTAGTTATTTTCGTGTGGTTGAAGTTGGCGAGAGCCATACGCGACCACATGATCATCTTGCATAAGCACGAACTCAAGACCCATACCTGAAGCATCACAATAGACCACATATCCCTTTCCAGCCTCTGGTAAAATCATCACGGGGGCAGTAGTCAACCACCTCTTCATCTTCTTGAACGATGCCTCACATTCTGGACTCCATACAAACTTCACCCCTTTTTAGGTGAGGGTGGTCATCAGTGAAGCATGCCGAGAGAAATACCGAACGAATTGACTGTAATAACCAGCCAAGCCAAGAAAACTCCTGATCTAGAACACAGTCTTTGGTTACTCCCATGACATGAACACACTAATTTTCCCAGGGTCCACTGAAACTCTGTGCTCTGAGATCACATGCCCCAGAAATCTCACCGCCCTGATCCAGAAAGTGCACTCTGAAAACTTTTCATAGAGGCGGTGATCTCATAATGTACCCAAAACGATCCTCAAGTGATGTTCATGTTCCTCCTCATAGCTAGAGTATACCAGAATGTCATCCACGAACTCCAAAACAAAGGAATCATGATACTGATGAAACACCCAGTTCATGAGTTCCATAAAGACCGCTGGATCATTAGTCAATCCGAAGGGCATGAACAAATACTCAAAGTGGTCGTACCTACTTCAAAAGGCCGTCTTTGGGATATCTGACTCTTTCACCCAAATTTGATGATACCCCGAACGCAGGTCTATATTTGAGAACCAATTTTCCCCCTTTAACCGATTGAACAAATCATCTATTCTGGGAAATGGTTATTTATTCTTAATTGTTACATTATTCATCATCCGGTAGTCAATGCACAACCAGAGGGATCCATCATCCTTTTTTGGGAACAACACAAGAGTGGCCCAAGAAGAGACCCTCGGGCGAATGAATCCTTTGGATTCTAAGTCATCCAGATGTATCTTTAATTCCCTCAACTCGATGGGGGCCAGGCGATAAGAGGGAAGAGATATCGACTGTGTTCCCGGTGCCAGATCAATCGAAAACTCCACATTCCGCTCCGGGGGAAAACCTGATAAATCATTCAGGAATACCTCCAAAAACTCATTCACTACATGAGAAAGCGAACCTTTAGGGGAAAGGCCATCCTATAGCATGATCGAAGTTAACTGGAAGATAACACTTCCCAACGTTGGGAGTGGAGGCCCTACGCGACCTGACCGAGGATCCCATTCTCCATGAAAAAACTGACGAGTCCCATCAGGTGTCGTGAAACTCACATGTTGTCTGTAGCAATCGATGTGTGATTTGAAATTTACTAGCCAATCCATCCCGAGTATGAAATCAAAAGGTATATATCTAAGACCAAGATGTCCCACTACATCTCGACCCATGACACAGAAAGCACACATGACGGGCACCTGAGACCCTACTCCGTCTTATTTCCCAATGGTGTCACCAAATCCATCACGAAAGAAATCAAATCAGTTGGAAAATTCAGCATGTACACAAAACGTGTATAAATTAATGAAACAGAGGAACTTGTATCAAAAAGAGAACCAGCTATAGAAGATGCGATCAAAACGGTACCACGAACTGTCGAAGGTCCTACCTCTGATCCTGCTGGTGCCTGATCCACCGCATGAAGATGTCCGGTCTCTGCCTGAAGACGACCGCTAGTCTGTGGCTGTGCCTAGAATTGGCTCTTCCCAGAAGATGACCCAGACCTACCACCATGGCTTCCAAATCATGATTCCCCAATCCTTGATGCTCGACTGTGCTGGCAATCCTCTTGAAGCCACTGACCCAGCCCCACTCAGAAGTGGACATGCCACACCACAAAAACGTTGTAAATGCCCCATACCTACACACTATTAAAAATTCTTTGGAGGAAGTTGACATGCTGGTCAAATGTGCCCAAGATTCCCACACTGGTGGAACACGACCGATCTTGCATCAGAATCCACATAAGAAAACTACATGGAAGAGTGGCCTGAACTGCCACCTTCTTTCTTCACATGATCATCCCACTTCCTTTTCTTCTCTGAGGAGCTACCAATTCCCACTGCTGATACTGAACCATATACACCAGAACTACATTTCTTATCAATATCCACCATGCACGCCAGATCAACGACCTCAGCATTGGTCCTCATCTTAAACAATAACACCTGGGAGTATATCTCTAGTCGCAAGCCTTTCTAAAACCTCTAGGCCTTCGCTTTCTCATTCATGACAATTTCTAGAGCATACCGAACCAAATCAGTGAAACAGTTGGCATAAACCATCAAAAATATATTCCCCTGAACAAGTTCCATGAAATCTCTAGACCTAGATTAAGCCAACACCTCAGTGAATTACTGTTCATTGAAGACATCCTTGAAATCTCCCCAGCGCATCTGCTCATTCTTCTCAGACTGAAGCACTGACTCCCACCATATACGGTTGGGACCCTCCAATAGAAAGGAGGCACACTTCACCCTGATATCCTCAGGTGTTTTCTGGAACTTAAACATACGCTCGATCTTCTCGATCCATTCTTTTCATTCCTGGGGTTCTGAGCTACCTCGGATGGTAGGAGGATGGTTTTCCAAAAACTCTTGTGCTTTATCATTTATAGGACCTGTATCTTTTTCCCTAAAAGGAATAAGAGTAGGAGCTGGTCCATATCCCAAAGCTTGGATAGCCTTAACCATAGCCTCCACAAGCCTCTGATCAATCGGTGTGGGAGAACTCTCTCCAGCTTCCTCCTATGGGCACGTGTGAGCTTTCTGGGGAGGCATGTTGCTACAAAATGCAACAGTCACAAAATAATAGTCAATACCAAAATTAAGAAAATTATAATCAAATACATCAAATATAAATAAACTAAACACATTTCAATAATAAAATAATCAACTACTCTACATCCGCCTGATGTCCACATGTGGTCCGCAGCCCACACGTCTCACTTGGAAGTGAAGTCAATCCATAAATTCCAACATCCCTTGGTGACTCATGGTCTGCCATGAGAGGTGTGGGACGGACACCATACTCATAAACAAATCATCTATCCCTGACAGTATTAGTCCCTTTCTATCCCGACTCATCCAAAAATAGCAATATAACCCAAAAACGTTAACATGTTCTGATACCATTTTGTCATAAAATGAATCTGGTCGCCACCATTAACGACACCAAACCCGGCCCATGGAAAGGCCCAAAGGGCGTTCCTAATCCCCATGGGCTGGAACAAGGGACCTTGTATCATTTATCTTAGTTTGGGAACAATTTACCTAAATATGTATATAAAAAACATCAAAAATATTTGATAAAATGAATCTGAAAAATTCATACCAGCAAGGTTTATACAAAAATCTAGAACTGAATACATAAGTCCAAATGAAGTAAAAAAAGTCCAAATGCACAATTAAACAACAAGAAAACAGCCCCATGGACTCCACATGACAAGGTGTCATCACCCCCAAGCTGTCTCCATAACTCCGTCCCAAGGATGGGGACTAACACCCATAACCACCATCACCCTTAGCCTTTAATTTACCTAAGTCAAACATAACCATGTCTAATTAAACCCAAGGGGTGTATGTAGGGTGTGAGACTAAGCCCAAGAGGATACCACCCAATTATTCCAAATAGAATGAAATACAATGTAAAAAAGAAAGCAGTTTTAATAAGCATAGAAAAGCAGTTATAAAATCCAAGAAATGTGACTTTTAATTGATAACAGTTTTCAAAATTAAATTTTCAGAATTTTCACACATTTAAATAGACATTTGAGATAGTATAAAGTACTTCTAGAAACACCCCAATAAAAGGGTAAATACCACAAATCCAATGACCACCAAAACCGGGAACACCCCTAGGCAATTAGATAGTCTCGGGCCCTATGTACCTCGTACCTCAGTGTAAAGTATCCAAGTAACAATCCTTTCTCATGCACGATCCACTGGTAGGGAACATACCAATAACCTAGTGGTCCCCAAATATCATTCACATAGTTTAGTTAGAGTTTTTGTTATCCATTTTCTTAGTGAAATTTGGACACAACCCATCCGGTTCACTAGTCGTACTAGTACATATCCGCCCACCAAAGTACCCGAGATTCCCCTTTTTGTGCTCAAAATTTTTTAGCAAACAACACACATCCTTTTTCATATAAAAAATCACTACTAGTAACAAAAAAACTATACAATATCTATGCACACTTTATACCATTTAAAACACACAACAATACATTTTTATTTTCAATAAAACAAAATCTCAAAATATCACATTGTTTTGCACCTAAAGCTCTTCAAAATATCCACTTTGCACACTATGTGTACACTATTAAGTCAAAAAAAATGGAAGTTCAATAAACTTTAATGAAACAAAAAATTCAGTTTTGGGGAAACCCCATGTGAACCAAGAAGTTATATCTTTTAAAAACATCCCATTTACACACAAACATGGCACTTGAAGCCCATTTTCTTCCCAAACACCATTAAAAAAAACATTCGCAGAAACAACCAAAAATAATAAACATTAAAAACATTATTTACCATCCTAATACAGTTCAATAAAATTATTGAAGTAATTATTGGTCAGCCCCAAATGAACCAATAAACGTTTTGTATGAAAACCGCCCAATTTCACCAAAAATTGGAACTTAAAATTCATTTCCATTATAAATGCAACTAAAACAAATTTTTTTCAGAAATATTCAAATGCATTAAAAATAAAAATACCATGAACACAGAAATATATGCCACAAAAATTGCATTCACAATGGACTCACCTACCGAAAGAGTCATGAACCGCAAATCCTAGTGTGAAACTTCAACCGCACCACCACCGCACCACAAGGGAATGAGATCAAACCTAAAACCAAAGGATTGGACCAAGAAACTCAATATGAAACCCTAGGTATGATACCCTAGCACTTGGACATTTTTGGATTCAAGAAAAAAGGGAGAAATCATCAGGAAAAGGAAGGAACTTAGAAGGATAATCACTTACTTGAGAAATCTGGACGATTTTAGCAACATGAGAAGTTCGGCCCTAATTCTCTACTGATACGATCTCCAAAGACAGAGAAACGAAGTTGGGAGAGCGTCTAGGTATAGTGGGAGAAGGTGAGAGGTGGAATCACCGACAAAAGATAAAAAATTAATATTTTATGAAAGAATTAAAAAAACAATTTAAAACTGGAAATGGGATTTCGGGTTTGCCAAATACCTAATTTGATCACCCAAATCCAAGATACTAATGAAATTTTAAGGGGCCAAAATTTATTTGGTGGTTTGAATAGTTAAATTAAGGTCATTTTGGAAGTTTAATTTGTGAAAAAGGTTGAAAATTGAAGGAGTTATTAAAGATAAAAAATTTACTTTCAAAACTGGAAATGGGCTCTCGGGTTGGCCCAAATTTTGTAAACCCACCATTTCCTTCAAAAATGCATGGAAAACCCCCAAAACAAAGCAAGGATGTAAATTAAATGAAAAAATAACTTTAAAATATGTCATATATTTGACAGATCTAATATAGGTATTATGTATCTATTTTGACTTTAAGTTAATTAAAATAAAATTTATAATTATTTAAATAAAAAGTTGGTTTTTAAACAATAATGTAGTATTTTTCACTATTCATAAAATTGAAAGTTTTCCGAAAAATACAAGAAATTCACCGTAAGATAATTTTGATATTTGGAATAAAAAATGATTTATTTTTTTAAAAATTCAATACATAGAAGATGCATTAATTATTTTAAAATTAATTTCCGTTGTCAAAACCAGAAATTGGGTTTTTGAGATGTAAAAACTATCTAAAGATTGGTATGTTTTTATGTCCAGTTTAAAAATGAAATTAAATCCAATGAACAAAATTTTATTACATGAAAAAAATATATTCTAATTATACTTCAAAATCATTCAAATGCATAATTTAACACTATAAATTATTTTTATTAAAAAAATTTGTTTTCAATTAAAATTTAGTATCTTTCACTATTACTAAAATTATGATTGTTGTCATAAAAACACCAAAAATTTATCCAAACTAAATTTTTTATTTCCCGCTTCTAAAGAAGAATTTAATTTCATCAAATAAAATTTGTAAAATTTTAAAATATTGGTTTAGAAAGGGTTCTCCATTAAAATTATGAAAAATGATTTTTTAAAATACTTCATTTATTTGTAAAATTGAATATATACTCATATTATGTCTAAGAAACACAAAAGATGAATGTTAAAATTATATGGGATATATATTTAAAATTCAAAATGTGGTTATTACTATTCATAACCATTTTTTAAATGGCTTGTATGATAAGCCATGGTTCTCTTGAACTCAGTGTTGCGTACATCATGCACTATAGTATTATTCAAAGAGAAGCATACCATGGAAGCTTGGGGTGTAACATTATTACCTTCTTTAATAAATTTCATCCTTGAAATTTGAAATTGTTCTTTGGAAATAAAAGGTAAAAAAATAGAAAACTACTTTGTGGAAAACCCACCTCATAAATATGGTTAATAAATTATAGTCTTAATAAGAGGGAAAGAGAAATGAAAATGTCACCACCAAATTAGGATTTAGAATATGAGAACATTGGTGGAAATTATAATTGGAGAAAAAATGTAAATATTTATTAGGAGTGATTGAAGTCATCAATCACAAATAAGTGAATGGAAAATTGAGGGGCTCAAGGCCATAAATCTATGATGAATAACATAAGGTATTAGGACAACACATTTTTGGGTTTATGGTCCTTCTTCTAATGATTAAGAATTAATTTATTCATAGAAAAAAACATTTGATATGTATAGTTCTATAATTTAACTAATTTATGTCACAAACTAATCTTTCAATCCAAACGATGAGTAATCAAGATGACTTGGCCACAACTGAAGCACTAGAATAAGCTTACAGAGAATAACATAATCTATAAAGGATAAACTATATATTTCCCGTGAATTTAGAAATTAACCAAAACAAAAATTGTTAGAACAAGATCAAATGATCCCCCGAAAGGATAATCCTTTAGAGAATGAAATACTAATCTTAATTACTAAAATTAAAACAACAATACCCAAAGTTCAATAAATACCATTCAATAAATAGTTGTCCATAAAAACTTTGAATATATTCCAAACTAATATTGAAACCCAAAACTCAGAAGAATCTGATTACGTAGTCTTCCACATTAAATTGTATCTCCAAATAACATCGACTACTCTTAAAGTCACACACTTAAAAGTAATTAACCTTTTCAGATATTCACTATGATAGTTTAATAATTTCCATAAATAACTTAAATCGCTATAATTCCACAATAAAAACATAGATAAAAATCCACCATTACTCCTTGAATGAAATCCCATAGTATTCTATTTCCTTGAGGCATATAGTGTTCCCAACAGAGTGAATGTATTCTGAAATAACATTTATCACTTAATCACCAAAACATTTTTCTATACTAAGGATATCCATTTCATTAACATAAGATCCCAAATCAACTTATTATTGAACAATAAAATCATTTAACTAAAAATAATTAGTCACAATAACTAATGACTTCATGTAGTCCAGTGGTAGGTGATAATACCCAATCACACTTTGGTTGTGGGATCGATTCCTATACCTTTTTTCTGAAGTGATGGGTTGTCACACGGTCTACATGTTTTCCTTTTTGAAAAACTATATTTTATAACATTCCAAAAATGAGATAAATTCATGAAAATAACCATAACATAGTTTTACCAGAAATGTTATCTCATACCTTGCATTTTCATTCCAAAATTTAATAACATGTAATTACCTCAAATTCAAGGACCATATAATCCCAAATGGTTTGTTATAACTATATCCATAATAGAAAAGATAATTCTTTCTCAAATTTCATTTTAACATAACAAACACTAGGGTTACACATACAAGAGAAAAGTCTTCTAAAGTAATCCCATCAATAAAAATCACTAATTATTTTAAAATTTTCACCATCCATTTATTTCCACATTCGTTCTTTATTGACCAAGATGCTATCTTATAGAATAGGGCATTCACTTGGGTATTGCACAGGTCCCCTACATTTATGGAAAATGAAAATAAATGCATTCTTGGGATCATATTTATTTTCTTCCACAGTACTCTTTATTTTTCATTGGCAATTCTTTACTTTATGTCCTTGTTTCACACAGATAAATCATTTATTTCTTCCATTGAGAAACCTTCCTAGGTGTATCCTTCCACATTTTCTACATGATAGAAATTGATCTTTCTTTTCTCCATGGATTCCCCTGCTGGAGCTCTTATTATTTACCACCTTTATCTTCATTTCTAAGTCTGGGAGTTGGTTAATATATATTTTGTTGATCATATTTTTGGAAAACCGATTCCTCATAAACACGATATCTTTTGCACCAATCAATATTCCATTTCGTTTCTCATTTCCACCATCATTCCCGCCTTGTATATCATGTTCAATGTTACTATGACATCCTTGGAATCCAGCCATTGACTAAAACTATAAAGCATTGTGTGAGTAACAATAGTCATAAAATCATTTAGATAATATCATGACCCATTATTTTCAATATAAAACACCTTAGGATTAACCAAGGTTATTTATTCTCATATTATATTAAAATATTTCAAATCATTTTGTAAATAAAATGTAAATTATCATAAGCATACCCCCAGGAGTGTCATAACCAAGTGTGAAATAAGGCCCATAGTCGTGCACCAATACCCTTTTGAGTCTAAATAAAAGTGGTGTTTTCGGGTTTTACCCCTAGATACATCTGTGCCAGATCCTCCTTTACCCGATCATATCCAGACATGGATGTATTTTCAGGAAAACCCATATAATATTTACATTTCCAAAAAATTTGGATGTTCTTCTATACTAATCCCCAAAGTCTATATTAGGGTAATGTTCTGTAATTAGAGTTTTTCTAAATATAGTTTCCAAGGATTGTACTAAGCTTACTCTGTTACCAAATGTAATGCCTCAACCCTAGTTACCTAGAGTTGGTACATTATTATATAACATTGGTAGGATCTCAGGAGATCATGTCCTGATAGACTAATTCATTTAGTATCCTTGTATGTACTTGATACATACATAAATTTTATATAATATCATGTAATTAATAAAAACAACATTGTGAACCTTTTGAACACACTCATATCCATTGGACTATACCTGCAGGTTAAACAAAATTTACTTCTTCAAATATTTGTTAAAGAAAACAAAAGAAAGGGGTGAGATCATATGCTAAGTAGGTATAACAATATAACAGGAACTGTCACAAATAATCATAAACATTTATGGCAATGTATAAGACTAAAATACATGCCTTTTAAACATAAACTCCATCATAATATTGAAAAGTTAAATTGAATAATTCCATTTACTTATTCACAGGGATATTCTACTCGTCTAATAATCACTTGAAATATCAATATCCAATTTTGTAATGATGAAATGCATAATTCCAGACATCATAACCACAAAGTCAAAGCCTCGTGCCAAGACTGCAAATAAGATTTTGTCAAGTCCTTATGCCAAGAAACTATTTTGTCTCCTAAGACCACCCAACGCATCAATAATCTATAGATGGATCCACCCATCACATACTAAGTCCAATTCATTCCTCATATGAAAAGACTGAAACATAATCTAAACCTTTATATTAAAACTACTATACGAAACGTCAATATTTTAACCACAACCCATGAAGTGTATAAAAATAGCACATCCACAATCAAACATAAATAATTCAATACAATATGGAATATAGTATTGTAATTAATTAACCTTAATCGAGAAAAATGAAGGATATAGATATAGATGGAAATAGTCATCAAAACAATTTAAGAGAAATATACCCTTTTTTGATAACATTTTAAAGCCTCACAATTTATGAAGAAGCTGTTTAAAATAGATTTTTGAATCAAAGTGTCCCATAAAAATTTGAAACTTTTAAAAGGAATTATAATTTTAAAAAAGTAATGTTCCTATAAATAATTCCTTAAACCCATTTTTAAAACATGGACATTAGTAATAATGATTTAGAATAAATCAATAAAACATTTAAAATGATATTTTAGTTAGAGTTCAAAACCAAATGAGAGATGATTAAAAAAAATTGAGTTAATAAAAACATTATAATACCATGAGAATAAAGGGATCCATGATATACTATGTCAATTTACAATATATACACCATATAAAAGTGAATTAGCACATAAAAAACAAGTCTTAATGGAATGTATGTTGAGATGAAATCCTTATAACGACTGTATCCTTAGGTTAAAGATTAATCAATAACATAATTATGTGTGAAAAATATAAATACAATCAATATTATTGGATATTTAGTTTAAATCAATCATAGTACATTCACACATATTATTTTAAAAACAACACTACTGACATGGATGTTTAACTCAATGAAAAGAAATTGAGTTAAAATTACTCTTATCAAGATCATATCGATGAATTGAGAATTTATTAATGGTGTGATTATGTGTATAAAAAGTATATAAAGAAAATGATGAGTGGATATTACTACAGAAGTAAATTAATAGTTATTTAACACATAACCTTGGAGTAAAATAATCAATGAAATTTGAGTAAAACCGAATGAGTGGAAATTGAAATTTGAAATTCCCTTACCGATTGGATAACATAAGAAACATATGCCCCATGAAAGAAGGATCATACAATGATGATGTAAATACACATAATATAAAGTATATAACACAAATAATTCAATCATGGGCAGTACATACACTACACCAAATTTAATAGTGGGAAATATATCCTGAATCTCACGAGAATGAAAGTTTGATGAAAACCACTTACCTCGTTGTAATCAATTGATTAATAAGACAAAAAGTTAATAATGACCAAATTAATCACATAATACCATTAATATAAATAGTATCATGATAATATATATCCAATGGCAGTACACAATACGCCACATGCAATAAATAAGTGGCGAACATTTGAAATCTCAGGAAATTAAAAGTGAGATAAAAAACCCATTAACTTATAATTTTATTTAGTATAGGGTAGGTTAATCTCATGTATAATGGTGAAATCATTGTTATTAAATTATACAAGAACCAAATATATAAATATGATATCATATATGATCTTTTAATATTTCATTGTTAATGATATTTTAGTAGTATCATTATTTTGGGTGTTAACTGATTCATTTTCATTTATATGTTTTGTTACATAAGTCATGTTTGTTATGTATATAATGTATTCAATTCAAATCCTGAATGATATTATATTCTTAAAAATTATTTTTAAATAATCAAATGAGAATTATTCTTGAATGGTTACATTGGGTAATGAATCTTATTGAGTTTGTGGAGACGGTAATCCGTACGTACGCACGAGCGAAAATATCATTCAATTAATGGTAAAATAGTATGTAATTGGATGGTATATCATATATAAAGAATAATTAACATATTTAATTTTTTATTTATATAAATTTTACTCATTATTATACCCATCCAAATAATCATGTTTTGAATCACAAACTACACCACGACGTGGAGACGGTAAGTTGTACGTACACACGTATGGTGACTTTTCCATTCATAGGATTAATATAATAATGAATATGGATGTAACGTATTTATAATAACATTAAAGTATGTATAATGTACTTTATTTATTATTTTTGTATGGAATTAACAATGAAATAGGAAGTGGAAGAAGAAAAGAACTTTGAAAGCGGTGGTGAAATTATTACATATTCTTCGGGTACTTCCTTTTGATTTGATCAAAATGGCTCTTTAAGATAAATTTCATATAAATTTAAGGAATCTAGAATGAATTGAGGGTAGTTGATAGGATATTTGAGTAGTTTTTGTCTGATAAAAATGGATTTGGAGATATAAAATTAAGAGAAGGGTAAGTATCATTTTATAAGAGAGGTGAGGGTCACTTTAGGAAAATCTTGAAATAAAATTTTATTATATAATAATTTTCATTTTATAATGTCTAAAAATGGATTTATTTAGTGTATGTGGTTGTTATGAGATTAAATACCTTCAACCAATAGGTTTTAGACATGTTTAGGGGACCATATTAACCTTATCTTTTAGATTTAACTCTTAGTTAATTAGTTTAACTTCTAACATATCTTCTTGTATTCATACACTATATGGTTAATAAACATAGTATAAGCTACCAAGATAATCTAAAGTGGTTCATTAATGACATAAATATTATTATATAAGTACTTTGGACAATCCTTATATTGTTAGGAATATCATATCATTAAATAATAAAATATCTGTTTTGAAAACCCATTTATGTCAATTTTGACACTATTTAGTATTTTGCTTTTGTGAAATTTATAACTGTGTGATTACTTCGAAAAATATTTATTGAATCAACCCTAACATGTTATATTAATCTATAAAATTCATGTAATGAATCAAAATTATCTATTTACATTTATTTTGATATTTATAATTTCAATTATTTTAATGATTCATTAATAAGGTAATTACTGCATCATCATTATGGCATAAATAAATTTAATTATTTAATCTCTAAAAACTATAAATAAAATACCATGATGTAGAAAATATTTTTTTATTTCAAATCAATATTTATAGTTGATTTTATCTTATGTATAACCCTATATTAAAAATGTTTTAGTTAAAAAAATTTGAATTTAACACCTTTAACTCTTCGATAAATAAAATAATAATAAATGTCGTAATCTATTCCATGTGGAAAAAATAGGATCATATTTTATTCCTAAGGATGGTTTTGGTCGAAAAAAACTTATACAATAGAATTAGGTCATGTGTTAGGGTAATTATAATATCATTTTTACCTTTAATTACCCTGTTTACTTTTAACAGTGGTAAATAAAAGTCAAAAGTTACTATTCATAAAAAATTATTTTCATCTTATTGAACCAAATTTTACTTAATGATGTCAAATTTATTTCTTAGATTTATGTAATTCAATTCAGAGAAGTGGTAAAATTACATTTTTTTCAAATTTTCTAATGTGCCAAGAAGGTGGCTAATTTTTTTTAAATAAATACAATAAAATTTTATACATATAATTTTATTAGAAGATGACTCAAATTAATTACATTGAACTAATATAGGTATTATGAATATATTTTTACTTAAAATTAATTTAAATAAATTAAATAATTATTAAAATAAAAAGTCGGGTTTTAAAGAATAATGCAGTTTTTTCGCTATTCATCAAAAAATTGAATGTTTGTAGAAAAATACCAAAAATTCAACCTAAGATAATTTTGATAATATAGATCCAAAAATGAAGTCTATTTTACCAAATTAAAAACCAAGAGGTTTCATTAATTAATTTCTATTTAATTCCTGTTGTTAAAACCAGAATGCAAGTTTTTAAGAAGTAAAAACTTTCAAAAGATTGATATGTGTTTTTGTCCAATTTAAACATGAAATTACTTCCAAGGACCAACATTGGATTAAATGATAAAAATTTAATCAAATTATACTTCAAAATCATTCAAATATAAAATTTAACAATATAAATTATTTTGATTAACAAAGTTGTTTACAATTAAAATTTAGTATCTTTCACTATTCATCAAAATATGAATGTTATCAGAAAAACACCAAAAATTTATCCATACATAATTTTTATGCCCTGGTTCTAGGGAATAATTTAATTTCATCAAATTAAATATATAAAAGTTTGAAATATTTTATTATAAAGGGTTCTCCATTAAAAGGCGAAAAAGCTTCATTTTTAAAAAAATAAATCTTTTATCTGAAAAATTAAATTTGTCCTTATATTATGTCTAAGAAACAAAAAATTTGAATGTTAAAATTATATGGTATATATATTTAAAAATAAAAATTTGGGTATTACTATTCATAAATGCTTTTAAATGGCTAGTTTTATAGGTCGTGGTGCGCTTGAACTCAGTGTTGTGTAAATAACACGCTATTGTGTTATTCAAAGAGAAGCGTATCGTGGAAGCTTAGAGTGTTACATAAAATTAGGTGTTTTAATTAATAATAGTACTTATAAATAATTATAATTTATATCTATAAAATTAATTAATCAATGTTCAAAAAAAAACAAATACTATTTTAGACAATTATTTTACGTAAAAAATTATTTTAATATGAATATATGTATTTGATCAATATATTATTTAGTTAAAAATGTTTAAGACTAATACATATATTTACTATTATAATTATTTTGATAAATACTAAATTATGTTATAAATATATTCACTATTAACATGACAGCCCAACATTTAATGGGATGTTCTTCTTAAATAATTTAAATTCATTAGATAACATATATGTGCAAAACACTGTGTCACTGTGAAAAAATATTTTGTTATATCCTATCCATTGAACATAATTTTAACACTTCTGTGATTTGAATTTCAAAAAACAGACATACACCATTGTGATTCGTAATTTTTTGGAGTCTAAAAGGATCAGCTTAACTTTTTGGTTAATAGTAACTTGAACGTTGTGAATAGTAATATAACCTTATGAATTGTAATACAACCCATCTGAATATTAATGTACCCTTATGAATAATAACCTCACCAATTAAAGTATGAATAAAATTTTGGTTCATTATAAATTAAAGTGAATATTTTAAACATTAATAATTAAGTGTTGGTATTTTTGTTAGCAATAAATATTTAATTAAAATTTCATAATTAATAATTTAATTTAAAATAGAATTCATAAAATGAATTCATAAATAAATATTGTTTTTCCTATTATTTTGTGATAATTTAATGGGACCTTACATAATTTTTTAGGGTATTATAAAAACAAATATAATTTTAAAAACTGTATTTTTCAAATAAATAGTGATTTTAATTAAAAATTAATCATATCTTATTTCAAAAATTTATTTCATAAAATTGAGTAAATTATTTTGATTTTAATCATTGATAAATTGTTAGGGTGATGTTTTGGGATTTTTCTGAAATACTTGAATTTTTACTGAAAAGTGAAAATATATTAATTTATGAAATATGCCAAATAAATGGATTTCTACATTATAATTGAATTACGGATGATGTAAATGGACATTGTTTCGAACTCAAATGAATGTATTACTATTTTTAATCAGAAAAATATATACTATTCACATTTATAAGCCAAAAAGATTAAATAATGATGAAAATATTGGGAAAACCCTCCTCTTCTCCACTATAAAAACAACCCATCACTCCCTCTTCTTCTCACACCACTCATGCTTTGATCCTTGCCTAAGTTATAAAAAATAATCATCTCTATCCCCTTACTCAAATAAAATAACTACTACTCTCAATAAAAGTCCAAAAATAAAGGTCTTAAGGAGGTTCTCAAGGAGAAGTACCCAAGTGGTAAACCTCTTTTCCTTTTTCATTCAATTTGTTTTAGAAGTCCCATTCTATTGTTTCTCTCTCCTCACCTCCCCTCATAAAACTGTTATAATAATTTGAGTAACCTTAATTTACTATAATGATATTATTCTAAAGTAATATTTCATCATCATCTCTCTTTCCCCCTCCTCATATACTAAAAAAGAAAACATTGTCTAAGATGTGTTAATTTATCACATTCAAGGATAATGGGTTTTCAATTTCTATTACCGTCTTCAATTATAGTCATGAAACCATTTTTATGGTTTCAATAGATCATTAAATATGTAATATATCTTATTTAATTTTTTGGAATTAGTTTTTACAAATGGTATTAAATTATAAAACAAAATGAGTTCATGGTGATCGAAAAACCACTAAATTAATCAAAGTACTTATCATTAAAATTTTATATAATGATGCATTCACTCCAAAATAACACATAGATTTATATGATCATTTTACCATTTTTATGACAAATAATAACTCATAACATTAATTTTTTATTTCAATTTCAATTTTACTTGAACTTCCATACTCTTAAACAAGAAATCTGATCATGAAAACTGCAGAAATGTGCACTCCCAAATGATGAAATTGAATCTATTAACCCATATAAAAGGACATAAATGAAATTGATAAAGATATAATTAATAAATTACATGTATATAATATTATATGATGATTAATTAATGAAACTAATTTTATTATTCTAGACATTAAGATCAAGTGCAGAATACATTCAGACATGAGGTAAGGGTTTCCTCATCTCACTTCCATTTTTGTGAGATATTCCTTAGTCACAAATATTATTTGAGTATGGTGTATGTATACTTCCAATTTATATATAATATCATGAAACTATTTATTTTAATGGTATTTAATGTATCATTTTATGATTATTAATTATGGAAAATATGATTCGAGGGATTACAAAGTGGTAAGGATTTTCTACCAGAACCTCCATTTTTATTAGGGTTATTGTTATTCTCTACTTACCTCAGTGAAATTATTATTTATCATTATTTAATCATCGTAAATTATTTTTAAATTTTATATATATTTTTACCAATCATTATCCTCCATTACTTTTTGGAGAGTTACTTGTTTGAAAATGATCTTTCAAATTTTCTTCCCGATAAACAAGCCCGATTCAAGGGAACTTCTTGAATTCATACCTATTTTTAAGTTAAATCTATAATATGTTTTAATCCATCATTAATCCTAAAAAATAAAATATTTTATCATGAAAACCGAACTTGGTCCATTTTTGGTTTTATGAAAAGAAACATGTCTTTCCGATTTATAATCTCTAATATTTTCCTTCAACCACAATAAAATGTTTTGTTTATAAAACATCATAAAATTTTTTTAAATGATTTTACTTCATTGGGATATAATTTAAGCATAAAATATTAATTCCATATATATATATTTTCTTTCTTGGGATATACTTGCTTAAAATTTTATTTCAAGAAAAATTTAAATGATTTTCCAAAAGAACTCTTCGTTCTAAAGTAGAACAGATTTTTTCTCGTATCACATTAACTTTTATGTTATATATGCATTGTAAACCACTTATTCCATGCATGGTTTGGATTAATTCCCTTCGATATATCATATCAAGAGTATCTTTATTCTCATGATATTAAAAGGGATTATGATTTTAATGCTTCAAAGTGGATTGAGACACTTTAGAATGTTTATGGCTTCTTTCCTCAAGAATTTTGAAATTTATCATTTAAAAGTATGATTATCTATTCCAAAATACTTTGAAAAATCATTTATTTCTTTCAGGTTTATCTCTTGTGATTTCATATATAAAATTTTTTTACAGGGTTTTTGATTAGTTTGACTGTGGATGTGTTATCTTGATTTTCATTCACCATATTACTCTGAATGTTTAGTAATTATGTTTACTGGTTAGGGAAAGTTATTTACATTGCGTGTGTATATTAGGTTGATTTATATCCACATTTATATAATGAGTGCATTGGAATTAGAAACTAATGGATGAGGACCGCTAAATCCCTTCGATGAAAAGACAGGTCTAACAAGACAAAGAGATACATAATTGGTCGAGGCCTTGACCATTTTTAGATAAGGTTTTGGAAGAGGCCTTAATCATTTCTATATGTCTTAGTCAAGGCCTTTATGGTATGTTTGAAAATGTATGGAATATGAATTCCCCTCATTATGATATTAGTAATTGATACTTAATTTGATTATTCTACTAGTAGAATATTTGTGGTAGAGTTTCATGTGATCAGTTATATAGATTTATTTACTCAACATTAATTCGTGACATATTATGATCAAGTTTATTTTTAAATGATGTGTTTTCAGTTATTCATAATGCCTAATGTTATTGTTTATTATAACATCCATTTTATTACTTAACCTTATTGAGAATCTAACCTCATCTATTTCTTTTGTTTCCTTTCCCTGTGTTATGAATAAGAAAACTTTGAGTAATCTTTCAAGGATGGATTATATTTCATATTGAATCATGTTTTATTTTATTTTTCTAATATACTATGGGTATCATGACTATAATATAGTCTCTCGAGACTACTAAACTAATCAGTCCTTTGGGATTTAATTCCTTATAACTATGCCACCGTATTAAAATAATGCACTGGCTCCAGGCTCTTAGGGTTGTGGTGTTATAGTTAGTATCCTTGGAACATTAGCAGCAACCTTAGATACTAGATTTAGAAAACAGAGGTTAGGGAACATAACTCTAATATGGACTTTGAAGATAAGAATAGAAGAACATTATGGAATTTTGGTAAGGTATATATTATTTGGATCTTCCAAGAAAATATTTCTTTTTCTGTATACTACAAGTGGGCGTGGTTCTGGATAGATTTACCCAGGGGTAACAACTCCAACACGGTGCTCTAAGCTTGAATCAAGGTAACATGGTATACAACAATAGGCCTTATTGTGCACCTGGATTGACACTACTGAAGGATATTCTTAGGATAATTCACATTTATCATACATATCATTATGAATTATTTATGCTTCTAAAGAAACCAAATTATTTGGTTCTAGTATTTACGATGCATAAATTTATGTTATATTATATAAAATGATTACATTTATAGAAATTTTAAAATTTTATGAGGTAATATAATATATGGAATTGTTTAGAAATTGTTCCTAGCAGATGGAATGGGAACTGCATCAATGAACATAATCCAAAGAGTAAGAATGGTCATTTCTTCGAAGGGTTTAAACTAGTATGGGAACATGTCTCTAAAATATCCTCATCATATGAAGAGATATTATATTATTATAACAAGAAGGAGACAAAGTTTTATAAGTATTATGTCTTCATATGGAAGAAAGAGAAGAAGAGGATATCAGATAAAAATATGGATATAGGGAAGAAGGGAATTAAGGGTTATACCAGAAGTGATAACTATTGAAGGAATCACCCTGGTAAATGCATGAAGGGAAAGGGAGTTCGTTATAAGTTAGGAGAAAAAAAGGACACCAAGTTTGTGATTTCAAGGGTTAGAAAAAGTTTCCAATATTCAATGCTTCAAATGCAAAGAAATGGGATACTATACAAATCAATGTCCCAAAAATCAAATAAATATGTCTCAAATGATGTATCTAGAATATGATCAAGTAATAATACTTCCACAAATATAGAGGAATGATTTATATTCCTAGTCAATAATCGTTTCATTTAAATGTTTTATTATCAATGTAGTAGTTATAATAATTGTGGAATATATGAGGATTGTAATGAAGTACTTTTTCATTAAATATTTGAGACCATAACTTCGATGGTACCAAGAATGGATATTCAGTGGGAAGTTAATTTTTTTAGAAAATGTATGATTTAAGGGAAAGATAACACTAAATATATTCCTAGTGTTGATATAATTTTGAAGAAATGATTTATTTGGATAAGTATTGGATACCTTGAAATTGATTATTGACATGTCGAGAAGTGGTCTATGCTATCATCGACGGAGTTTGCAACACTTTCAGATTTAAGGAATATATAAAATAACATTTATCCTACTTAAGAAATATGAAATAATGCATGTTTCCAATAATTTTTTCTAATAATTCAACTTATTACCATATTTCAAGCGGAAACATGAAAAATAAATTCCCATGTTTGGAATTTGAAAATTTAGATCCACTTTATGTTGATTAATGGCTAATGACATGGTCATATTATAAATTTAGTGACCTTCTTTCTAAATTGACGAATCCTTATATTTTGGAATTTTTAACCATTTATGAATGGTTTATGTTGATCATTGTATGAGGTTTTAGGGTTTAATGTATTACTTCACCACATTAAACAAAATGTGCTAAGAGATGAAGTATAAATAGTTATAGGTGAAATAAAATTATAAGATTATGTTTATGAGATAGAAATGTATATTTATACTCTTACAGAGTGGAATAATTACTCAACTCAAGGAAAGGAGACTTAAATAAAATTTTATTCTATTATCATAATCTTTGATAAAATAAAAAAAATTACAGTAGTTTATAGTTTTGTAGTAATCAACTTTCACCTGAATATGCTCTCTATTTCTTTTCATCATAACTTCATAGTTTGATTTTTCTTCAATTTCTAGTTTTTTACTTCCAAATAATTTTATCCCACTCAAATGCATAATTTTTGTGTTGACTACCTCATTTTCCTTAACTTTTTTTTGAAGAGAATATTTTATTAATCATATTTATGATGTGGGTTTCCCACAAAAAACATTTTAAGCATCAAACTTTAACATTTAGAGTGTTGTTTAAAATTTTGAGGATGAAGTTCAATTAAGTGGGAATAATGTAACACCCCATTAATTTGTTTAATAATTTTAAATAATTTAAAATTAAGTGTTTTAAGTAATAATAATACTAATAAATAGTTATAATATATATCTTTCAAATTAATTAATTAATTTTCTCAAAAAACAAATACTAATTTACACTATTATTTTGTATAAAAGAATATTTTTATATGAATATATGTATTTGATTAATAGATTATTTAATTAAATATCATAAAGAATAATACATATGTTGACAATTAGAATTATTTTGATAAATACTAAATTATGTTACAAATATATTCATTATTAATATGACACCCCAAGATTTTATGGAATGTTCTTCTTAAATAGTTTCAATTCATTATATAGCTATATGTACAAAACACTTAGTACCTATAAAACAAAACTATGTTATAACATATCCAATGAACATAATTTTTCCACTTCTATGATCTGAATTTCGAAAGACATATATACACTTTTGCGATCAGTATGTTTTTTAGAGTCTAATAGGATCAACTTTTTTTGGTAAATAGTAACATGACCCTTATGAATAATAATATACTCTTATAAATAGTAACATTTCCCATAGGAATAGTAATGTACCCTTATAAATAGTAACCTCACACAAGTATGTATAAATATAATTTAGGAACCTTATAAATTAATGTGAATATTCTAATCATTAACAATTAAGTGTTGGTATTTTTGTGAGTAAAAAATATTTATTTAAAAATTAATAAATTAATAAATTCATTTAAAATATAATTCATAAATTGTATTCATAAATCAATATTTTTTTGTCCTATGATTTTGGGATAATTTAATGACATAATAGTTAATTTTTTAGGGTATTGTAAAAACATTTATAATTTTAAAAAAAGTATTTTTTGATTAAATGGTGATTGTAATTATAATAAAAATTTATATTATTTAGAAAATTATTTTTTTAAAATGAAGTTCATTTTTTGATTATACACATCAAAAAATGTTTAATATTAATTTTTGGGATTTTTCTGAAACCCTTGATTTCTGGTGAATCGTGAAAATACTTTAATTTACAAAATATGCAAAATAAATGAATTTCTGCATCATTATTGTGTCATGAATGATGTAAATAGTCATTTTTTCTAACTCAAATGAAATTATTACAATTTTTTCACAAGAATATAGAAACTTTATAGACTTGATCCAAAATAATTAATTAATTATTAAAATCATGGAAAAAACCTTCTCTCCTCCACTATAAAAACAATCCTCAAACCCTCTTCTCACACCACTCAAGATTTGAGCCTTTCCTAAATTCTGCCAAATAATCTCCCCAATCCCCTTCCTCACATCCAAGAACTTATGGTCTCACCAATAGGCTAAAACCAAAGTCCATAATGAGGTTCTCAAAGAGAAGTACTAAAGAGGTAAACCTCTTTTCTTTTTGCTTTCAATTTCTTTTACAAGTTGAATTATATTATTTATATCTTATAATCTCCCCTAATTAAAATTCAATGATAATTCCAATAACATACATGTACTATAATTATATTATTCTAATGGAATATTTAATCATCATCTCTCTTTCTCCCTCCTCTTAAACTAGAAAGGAAAACACCATCCGAGATGTGTTAATTTATCACACTCAAGAACGACAAGTTTTCAATTTCTATTACCATATTCAATTATAGTTATCAAAACATTTGTATATTTGAACCAAATACTAAAATATTTAATATATACTATTTAATTTTCTGTAATTAGTTTTTAATCATTGTATTAAATTATAAAACCAAATGAGTTCGTGGTAATCGAAATACCACGAAATTAATCCAAGCATTTATCAATAAAATATTATATAATGATTTGTCCTCTCCAAAATAGCTATTGGATTTATATGATCATTTAAACTTTAGGATGATAAAAAATAACTCATAACTACAATTTTGGATTTCAATTTCCATTTTACATGAACTTTCATACTCATATACAAGAGAATCGATCATAAAAACTACAAAAATATGCACTCCCAAAGGATGAAATTGAATCACTTAACCCATCTAAAGGCTATAAATGAACCTAAAAAAATATAATAAATAAATTAAATTAATATAATGTTCAATAATTATTAATTAATTAATCTAATTTGATTAATTAGTACATTAAGACCAGGTAAAGAATACATTTAGACATAAGGTAAGGGTTTCTTCATCTCACATCCATTTTTGTGAGATATTCTTTATTCACTACTGTAGTTGAGTATGGTATATGTATACCTTCTATTTATGTATCATATAATTAAAATATTTATTTTCATGGTATTAAATGTATAATTTTATTATCATTAATTTTGGGGCATATGATTCAATTGATTACAATGTGGTGAGGATCTATAAATGAACCTCCATTTTCATTCGGGTTACTCTTATTCTACATATATCATAATGTAATTATTATTTATTATAATTTACTACTCCTAAATTATGTGAGAAATTTCTATATATGTGTACCAATTAGAACCCTTGCTTATATTTTTTATAGTTACATGTCTGAAAAGGATCTTTTAAACATTCTTCCAGATAAATAAGCCTAATTCAAGGGAATTCTTGAATTCTTACCTATTGTGAGGTGAAATATATAATCTATTTTAATCCATAATTAATCTTAAAAAATAAAAAAAAAATCTATCATGAAAAACCACATTGGTTTTGTTTTTGTTTTTTAAAAACAAAAATGCCTTTCCTCTTTAAAAAATCTTTAATATTGTCCTTAAACTGCACTAAAATGATTTACTTCTAAAGTTGCATAAAAATATTTATACATGATTTAAATTCAGTGAGAAATAATGTATGCATCAAATATAATTTCAATGTACTTTTATTATTTTTCTGGGATATACATGTATAAAATCATATTCGAAGAAAAATTAAAATTATTTTCAAAAAGAAAACTTCTTTCCAAAGTATAAAATAATTTTTCTTATCTCACTTTAACTTTTATGAGATATATTCCTTGTTCACCACTTAGTCCTTTAATGTGGTGTATATAATTCCCTTTGATATATCATATCAAGAGTCTGCTTATTCTCATTATATTATAAAGGATTATTAATTGAATCTTTCAAAGTGGTATGGTACACTTTAGAATGTTTAAGATTTATTACCTCAAGAATTTTGCAGTGTCTCATTTAAAAGCATCTTCATAAATGTGAAAATCCTTTTCCAAATATTGTACTTCATTGAGGATTAAATCTTATGATATCATATAAAATATGTTGTTGAATGCTTTCTAATTATTTTTATTGTGGATGTTCTATCATTATTTCCATTCACCTTATTACTCTGAATGGTTAGTAATTATGTTTACAGATTGGGGAATGTTATTTACATTACATATGTATATGATTTTTATATATATACCCATTAATATTAGGAATTAATTGGACATATAATGTTATTTTTGGGGCCCTCTACATCCATTTGATGCATCAGTAGGTGTCATGAGACAAATATATATAGACTTAGACAAGGCCTTTCCCATTTTTAGATGCCTTGGACGAGGCCTTGACAGAATATTTCCAATTTTTCGTAATATTCATTTCCCTCATTATGATATTATTAATTGATAGATCATGTGATTATTCTATATGTAGAATATCTGTGGTAGAGTTTCATGTGATCATTTATATGTATTTATTTTTTCATCTTTCATTGATGACATATTATTCTCATGTTTATTTTTAAAGTCATGTGTTTCCCATTATTCACCATGCCTAATGTTTTTGTTTATGATAACATCCATTGTATTACATAATCTTACTAAGCTTCTGATGTCACCCCTTTCTTATGTTTCCTTTCCCGAGGTTATGAAGAAGAAAAGTTTGAATAAGCATTCTAGGATAGTGTTTATTTCATATTGTATCTTGTTTTATTTTCTTTTTACAATGTACTATGGGTATCATGACTATAATTTGATCTTTTAATATTTCTAAACTGATCGGTCCTTTGGGATTTGATTCCTTGTAATCATTACAATGTATTAAAATAATTCATTGGCTCACAGATTCTGGGGTTAGGGCGTTACAACCGATGTGGCACCATATGAGGTTTTATATAGATGAACCTATTGGTCACCACTATGTTGGACAGATCCTAGTGGTTTAGTACTCATTGACCTAGAGTTGTTATATGATAATATATAGTATCTTTTGATCATCCAAGTGTTGATGAAGATTTCATAGAGCCATCATATGTCCAATGTGGACAGGTGACAGATTGTTTTGGAGTTTGATGATGGATAAAATATCTTCTTGAATGTCTATCCTTAGTGTAGGTTGCAATGATATTTCTAAGGAGGCTCATTATCTTTGAGATTCATTAGAAATTTCCTGATAATATGAAAATTTGGCAGGGTATCATTCCACTTGGAACCATCATCATAGTTAGATTGAGAACACGATGATTCCTTATGTCACAATTGAGTAAGTATGTGCATGACCCATCACATGTTATCAATAGGGAAGTGAAATAGATAAAAGATGGATCTACCTTTGCGGATTACTCAATGGAGATCGATGATCAGTGGTAGAGGATCATCATTGGGAAAGTGATTCCATTGGTGTGTGTCCATTTTCAGAATGGGAATCCGTAGGGGAGAACCATGGTGCAGGAGATATATATCCGAGGTGAGTACCCACATCATCATGAGTAGTTTGTTTTTCACTTTTTCGGATAAAAATACCTATGTCGGAGAGAATGTATTGTATTAGGTTTACCATGTAATGGTTTCAAATAAATCTAGTAATATTTATAAAGATAGGTACTAAGACAGTATAAGATTCCAGGGTCTCGTGAGCTCCCTATTGATATTTTAAAAATATTAAATATATTAATATCATGTGCATGTAGTTTTCCTAAAAATTTGGAATAACTCTTGAATGGAGGCTCAAAATATAAATCTAATGTTGTTGTTGAGTTCATAGCTTGGGTTTTTCCATATGCATGATAAAATATTTCTCAGTATCATACATTTTAAAAAACAATTTGTCACAGGTGAAAATAGTAAAAAAAAATTTATTTATTGATTTTGTTATGGTTCACACATCGAACTAGAAACTTCTATAAATAGACAGTTATAGAACAATTATAGGGTTATCCATATAACCCTGATATTTTTAGGGAGACCATGGAGAGAAATTGGTGGCCGATAATGGATCATAAGATCAGTTCAATGATGCCGGGATTGTCTATTTTAATAGAGTTTATGGATTTCACCACTTACTATGATAGAGACTCATTCATCATCAGTGACTGATCCCAAATCAAGGAAAGATATTTTTTTTGGAGTCATCCTATTTATTTATCCATTTTCAAACATGATTTGATTCAATAAATTAGAATTTATTCAAAAATTGATGGTTCATCTATTTTATGGTTAATTTATTTTTTCTTTTTTTCTTATTACTATTCATTTTTCGATTATGTGACAATGTATTGAGTCCAAAATGAACAAAGGTCATGGTTCATTACTCATGTTTATGGTATATTGTTTTGTCCATGGTTTCTTTTGACATTCAGTGGGGGAATTTTTTTTGGACTGAGTGTCGAAGAATACTATGAAGTTTCTCATTTTATGAATGTTATTTAGTGGAAAAGATCAATACCAATGGTGTGGTTCATGATCAAGATCATTTTCGAGGTGATATAACATAGTATGATCGCAGGAGGGTCGGGATCATAACAACGATTTCTATTTTCCTGATTAATGGGTGGCGAAGGAATAAGGTAGTGGCAACAAAAATCAATGTGGCTATCTTCCAAGCTAATTAAATTCTAGTTCCCATTGAGCAGTGATAGAGAGGCTTAGTCAACTCCAAATCCATGTTTCCTAATGATATAGATGGTAGCAACTTTAGATATGAAGGATTTGTGAATGAAGCTGCCAGTTTTTTGAAAACTCTCATCATATGATATGTAATATAGAGTTATATGACATGTGGGCCCCCAACATTGTCACTAGGGTTTCAATTTAGAATTTTAATATCACATTCCATGTGAAACATTCCAAATATCATGTGACTTGACACGGTGACTTATTGTATACCCTTAGGCACACCGGTACACCTGGAGTACATGGGCTTTGTAGTGTACTCAGAAATGTAGAGTACATGGGATGAATCTTGTACTCAGATATAGCTAGGTGTACATGGACACAACCTAATGTAAATAGTAATGGATAGATGGAATGGTCAAGGTTGTGGTTTACTTATACATTTCATGTACCCTATGAGACATGCTGTGTATGTGGAGGTTTGAATGCCATGTGATTCAGAGATACACGATAAGAACAATGGTTGGAAATACATGTTGTATACCCCTAGTAATTTTTATATACTCCATATATGGATGTTTAGTGCCCTTCATTTCATCGGTATAGACTATTTCCAGTTGAGTGTGATACCTTGGTCCATTCCCATAAGGGTATGATATAGTATTTCCACTGGAGGATAAAATTGTGATCCCCTCCATTGGTTTATTATTTGATTAAATTTGATGTATCCACATATAGTATAACGGTGTGATCCTTCATCATTCCTAGGTGAGATTCATGGTATTGTAATGACTACCATGCATAGGGTTCCAATCCCATATCAAGTAGGCTGATCTAGTTGGGTTTTTTGTCTCCCCTAGTGGCATTAGTTGATATCCCCAAAATGAATGACAATATATTCCGAGATTCACAATTACATATTGGGTGTAGCCCAGTGATCATATCCTCCTGGATGAGAATAACCTATGATAGCTTGGATCATGGAGTGGATTCTCAAAAAATCAGTTATGCCTTTTATCCTCAGATAATATCACGTGAATGGAAGTAATGGTTGTGACCAATTGAGTCTGGTTGTCTATTATGTGTATATGTAGTTTTGTTCATTATTTTTTTTATGATTTGACTAATCGATTCATTATTCTTAGTGATTTTGGGGTATCATAAAGTGTATTTTTATACACACCAATGAAAGGGATTTCCCCCCATGGGTCATGTTTTATGAATATAGAAGACATTTTGAGAGTGCCATTAGAGGACATAGAGTAATAAAAGTTTAGATTGGGCTAGAGATGATAAGGTTTATATAGGATATTCATTCGATAGAATTCCCCTCCTTCTATTAAGCATGGACTCTTTTTATTTTTGGGTTGGACTTGTATTTGGACCATTTTTATCTTTCATTACATAGTTAGTACTCTGATTATGAGTTTGTTGTACTGATCCAATAGTATCATTTGTATTACATTTCAGCATTGTATTTTCTTAGAGATATTTGTGTATTTGTGTATAGTTACATTAGGATAATGCATCCCATGTGTTGTATATCCCTACCCAGCACCGGTTTCCAGCCCCTTCCCTATTAGAGTTAAGCTTAGGGTGGTAAAAATTATCTTATCACCAGGTAGGTGGACCTTAGTGTTTAGGGTTGTAACAACAAACACCATCCAACTTGAAAAAAAAATCCATGACTACCTTTAATTAAAAGTTGTACCCATGTCTCCTAATTACCTACTCTCCTGTGATAGTACACACAATTGGAACACTCAGAAAATGGACTCTCTCTCTCATATGCAAGTATGTTTCCCATCAATATATCAAGATGGTATATATAGACACTCTTCCAATGGAAATAGTGGGTTATAATAGGTTATTCCAACCTAATTTTCTAACAATCCTACACATATCCATCAATAATGATTCATGTCCTATAATATACCCTTCTAATGAGTAATATCTATTTTTAGGACCACCTATCAACATGAAAACTGAATCAAAGGTTCCATTGGATATACAAAATCTATATATAAGGAATAACACAAAAGAAACATTATATTTCAACACTTAATTATACAAGATATAAAATATTACACAATTTGGAAATTATATAACATGGAACACACAAACCATAACCAATCAATCATATTAAGCATAAGTATAAATATGTACAGAAACTCATTTTATCAACATCAAACATAGGTCTCACACTCTACACATGAACACATATGTGATCAATATCAAACATTGTTCTCGCGGGAAACACATACACACACATGTGATCAATTTCAAACACTTGTGATCAATCCACATCCATCAGTAGCTAACATCAAGACAATACACAAGGGTCACTCATGGTCCTCATCATTTTATTCAGTTACATTAGGAATGGTTCCTTTAATTTGTTAAGACTTTATTTCTATAACCTAATAAATCATTACACGTTATTCATAACCCAATTTCAAATTTAGGATCAATCCATCAAGGTGTAAAACCTCATATCACATTCCAATAAACTATTCATAAAAAATTGCGTAGAGTACATGGGACCACCGACCTCAAATGGATTAAAGTACTAATATAGAAAATTCCAAGATCATTATTGATCCTATCTATGTCCATTTGTCCTCCATAAATCTCTATGAGAAATGTGTATAAACTCCTAGCAGAAACCATGACCAAACACCCATGGATTCATTGAAATACTCTCCAAAAATCATATCAAGAAATAACCCTTTACTGAAACATCATCCAAAAAATTATGGTTATTTAGAAAATGACAATAATTGGAATTAATTCATCATCACGTCACATGCTCTATCCATTCTGGTCCAAATCCCTACCATTCTAGGATATTTCATCAATATATGGTGAAATTATTATCCAATTATCAAAATTAGTCTTCCATGATGAATGAAACAATTATTTTCTATAAAATGTGGAAGAGATGTTCAATATTGAAGAAAAATAGAGTATCACACCATGATTCACCAACATGTCTCACTGATATCCATCTCACTTCAAAGAGATATCATGGAGGGAGGATATGATACGATATTGATTGAATGTCATAATAAAAATCTAGCAAGTTAGATAAATCCCAAGGGAGGATCATTTCCTAAAAGACCAAAAGACCATATCTTTTCCATTGGCCTTCTCATAATCTTTGTTTCTTCCTCCGAGATTCCATTAATGAGTAAAAAAACCTCTTATAGATGTTTAAATATAAATCATCTCATCTCAACACCTGATTTTATAAACTATCCTTCAACCATATAGAATGTTAAAATCCCATATAAAAATAAAAAACTATAATGATGTAGGTAATTAGAGAGGATTCTGGTACGACAAAATCATTTTCAATGGACGATCCCTAGAAAATCCTTTTGCAGTGAACCATCAAAAACTATTATGTTTTAAATAATTTATTCATTTATGTGTTTGGTCAATGTGTGTTCCAATCCGACAATTTTAAAAGTTTCTTACCAATATTTGGACAATATCCTTTCAGTTTATAAGAACTATATGACACCATAATTCACCCCTCCCCACTGAAGGGAACCTAAGGTTTATTAATATTTCAATATACATTTACTCAAATGTTTTAGATCATATTAGTATCCCATTAGTTTAATGAAATTAAATTTATTCTCATAACTTAAACAAGTACAATAGTGGATATATAGACTATGTTCTTGATAAAAAGGTATGTAAAAGCACCCATGTATAAGTGATTGATTTAAAAATGGATTATGTAAATAAAGAGACAACCCCACTGATAGTTTTCTATCATTCTTTTCAAAGATACATATTTTTTTATTAATATTTATTACCATGTATATAATTAACTGATAGGGTGATATTTTACTGGGGTTTGTTGTGCGTGATATTACAAGGGTTCATTTTTTATAGTATAGTGTGTTTTGTTTATTATTCTTATATTTCCACTATGATTCCATAATATATTCACGTTTTTACCTATTTTATTGAATTTATTTCTATTTATTGTTGTTTTATTTATTTGGTATCAAGGGATTTATCTCCTCACTGTATATTATAATACCTTTAATAATTTTATATATACTTTAGTATATAGGGAGGAATTCCTTATTTCACTTGGTATTCTATCGTTTTTCAATAGATAGGTAATATAGTTGTAATGTTACAACCTCTAATGGTATATAACGAGTTTTCAATTAAAATTTTTTAATAATATATTAATATACTTACCTTGATAACTAGAATATATTGATGAGAATTAAATGTGAAATTTAATGATATTCGGAATATAGGGTTTATACAATAAAGTGGTCCTCCATGATCATTTACTGTCTTATTTTCTAAGAAGTTTTATCATAACATATGTTTATCTATTGAAATCCAAAAATTAAATCAATTGGTTATGAGGTAAAAATATCATTTACCTTATATTAATTTTATACATGAATATGTTAAAGGAGCTTTATGGTATTTCTATATTGACATATGGTGAGGGTATTATCAGTTAATCAAAAAAGTTTGATAATTTCAAAAAATGGATTTATATATCTGTTATGTGCTTTATAAATTATAGAATTTTTTTGATATTCCAATTACCTTATAGTGTTCCTAATTCCAATAATTCATATATTTTGTAAATACCTTGATAATTTTTTAGTAATTTTGTGGATGATATTTTGAATTACTCAATTTTATAGTTCGATATTAATAGACACTTATAGAATTATTTATATTCTTTCTTGTTAAAAAATTATATATAAAGTTCTCTATTATCAATTATGGATTCAAATAATGGAAAAATTATGGTCATAGATAGAGGCTATTATAGTCTAACAAAAATTTTATTTCTAATTTGTTAAGAATTTATAATAGAAAAAAAATTAGTTATCTCTCATAAATAGGATTTATACATCTTCTCAATGATTAATTTTTTTATGAAAATGTTCATATTTTTTCTTTTAAAATAATGAATATATGAAATTAGGGGTAGGAATGAAAAATTAAAAATATGAAAATTTTATTATAATAAAATGCATGATTTATCCTTTATTTTAATTTATCGTTCATTTTTTAAAATTGGGTTTTTTATAGTTTGTATTGTTGTTGAATTAGAACAATAAGATAGACTCATAAATTTATATTTTTCATGAACCAACATGGGTTGACCCCAAACTAGTCATCTAATCTATTCTGCAACATAACTCAAATGGTATTCCCGATCTCAATGGGATGAAAACTAGTGTCAAGAATCAACATAGTAATCCAAAGGAAAAGTTTATCCCAATAATAAATAATCAAACTAAATAGTAGAAAAAAACCCAATATATATATCTCTATGTCCAAACTAAAAACCTTTTATAAATAAATTGAAAATGTAGCAACTGAACAACAAAAAACAAAATACTCCTGTTGATAAGACATCTCCACGTGGCTTCGTGGGCCACTCTCCCATTCCAAAGCTAACCATCTCCAATGATGATAAATGACAAAATAAAACCTACATAAAATGATAAAAATAATAATTAAATATAGGTGTTATTATTATAACTTAGTAGGCGGGCCTGAAAAATATATTCAAAATGCACTTCCTCTAAAATAAAAGAAACATCAACTTTAGGGTTGCAATACAATATACAATGTTAAAATTACCACACATTTTTCAAATTTAGAATAAATCATGGTTCTATTTCCCTTTTTATTTCCAAAAAAGTTATTTTTTCCATGAAACATCGATTTACATTTTCAAGGATTAAATTGATGATTTCAAATAAAAACAGGAACAAGATAATATAAAACATTTCTAATAGAAAACATTTTACATAATCCTTAGAAGTTAACCTATCTCTTTCAAAATATATACAACACAAAAAGGAACATCAAAATGATCACATAGCAAGGTATATGAGAATATATACACAAGAGTAACCAAACAATTGTTCATCTAAATCATTTTTTGTAATAACTAAGTGCCAAGAGACATGGGAGAACCGTGGAGCTTGTGAATAATCCAGAACATAGTAATACATGTTGAATTATCTCATAATGAATGGATCACTCAATGAAACAAAATATACTGAACACAGTTGGACACACCCCACATAGTAATGAATGAGGTCCACAATCCCATAACAATAATAAAAAAATATATCCCATTGTTACGGGCCACTAGCTAGTACATAATATAACTAGTGCAACAATAATACTCAAGAAATTCAGTATATATTCTAGGTTCTCGAAGTCAATAGTATATAAGAGGGTGATCCAAATGATTCCATATTTTCATCCAATCACATAAACATATACAATAATTTACACAACATACATCACTCATGTCACTCCATGGATCAATCTCTTCCCTTACAGACAGAGATCACAAAGGAGTCCACATCAAGGATCTCCCATTCACGAACCCTATAATCAGTCATGAGGCTTTTAGAGTGAGGAAATACCACCAATTTAAAGAAAATCTCGACATGAGAATTAACTATGAATATTATTCTTTCTAAACACATTCACTATTTTCAAAAAATTCTCAAACTGGCACCAAAAGTATTTTCACAAAAACCATCATTTTTTAATGGGCAGAAACCCATTTTAAAAAAGTTAAATCCCACCAATTTCTATTCCACAATCATTTATAAATAAATTAGTTTGAATAACTCACATCACATTTATAAGAAAAAACCATTTTCATAAAGATTCCAAATGGGATAAAATTCTCTATCACATGTCAAAAAAATTTCAAAATCCAAATACACACTTCTTTGAAACCCAAAACTACTTAAAACCCATTTAAAGAAACCCAAGTCAACATTTCACATATAAAATATTAATTATCAAGGATGAAATAAGATTTATATATCACAAATCACATTCAAAAGACAAGTTGTAATTTTATCAAACACTAGGTGTGCATAACATAGGCAAACTAAACCATTTATCACAAAACAAGGAGGAAATCACCAATTTGCACACTAATTTTTTTCAAAGATCAAAAAATAATATTTAAGAATATAAATAAGATGAAAAAATAAATAAACCAATTATATTTTAAATAAAAAGGAATGCGAAAAGGAAAACCTACAACAATATCATTCGGATTCAACAATGCACACCTGAAACCACTCCACAAATGTTCTAAGATCCAAGATATACAAATAGGATCCTTAAACAACAAAAACCCCCAACATAAATCAAGGGTAACATGAAACAAAGATCCACATTTCCTAGGATGAATAATATCTCAAGAGTAAATTGAAGGAGAAGGACGTGGGAGAGGAGAGGAGATGATTACCTTGAAGATTTCACCACAAAACCTTGAAGAAATCCTAGATCCAGAACAAGGGAGAGGAGGAGATGCTTAGAGAGAAATGGAGGGGCTTCCTTTGGGTCACATGAACTAGGGAATGAATGGGGGAGGTGTTGTGGGGATAAAATATTGAGAGGGTAGAGATATAATTTCAAAAAAAATTAATATTTGGTCATCTTGCATGGTTTGGTAGCATGGTTTAGTAAACTATGCAACAACCTTGTGAAATTGTTCTTCAATGAGACTGTGCCTTTCCATATGCTTAATGAGTAGTTTTTCTAAATATTTTTAGGTCGTGTGCCCTCAACCATAATCTTTTTATGGCCCGAACAATTTCTTGGAGAATGTCGCATGGTTTACCCAAATTGTGCGTTGACCATGCACCAAGAGAAAAAAAACTTTGAAACTCAAATATTAAATTATTCACACTCAAAACTCAAGAGAAAAAACCAAGTTAAAAAACAAAAACTATAACATTGGTCCAAAAATATAATTCATTTGTAAAAATTCTCCCCACCATAACACTTTTCTCTCAGAAATCCGCAACATCTTCCAGTTGATCAGTTAAAGACTAATGATTTTGATAACAATGTTATACAATCCCTAACTCATGAACATTTCAACTATATCCAAATTGAACTTATCTATATATGTTGAGATAAAACAAAAAATGAAACCATACATTGCTAAGACAACACTAAAAATACACAATATTATCATTACAGAGGCTGGAATGGACTCCCCACCATTAAAACCCAACTAGAAATGATCCTCTTAAGAGGAAAACTGAACGAGACCCATATTTTTTCTCCCCTTCATTAAGAACCAATTTTATTAAATTAATACCACTAGAAAACACGGGAAACCCATCAAAGACCAACATGAGGACTTTCCCACATGGAATATCCATATCCTCCATAATGGTCCCTACTAAAAGAAGCTCAAGACAAACAGTATAAAAACCACGATATGGAAAGATGTAACTAGATCATTTAGATCACCCACTCCCCAATGTAGGAGTCATGAACTAAGCCAAATCTACCCAAATCCTGAGCTGTTTTTCTTACTCTATGAAAAGATTCACTTTGAGGCCTATGGATGGATCCATAATGTTTGTGGAATTTTATGTGCCGCAGTCAAGATCAAATGATCATTTTTTTTTGAAATAGAAGGTCCCAATGCACCATGGAAATCACTTTCTCACACATGAAACTCGTGGAATACACCATCACTTAGAAAAAAATAATTTTGGATTTCCAAAATAAAAACACACATTCATTGAAACAGAATTTATCAGAAGATCCACAACATCCCCTTATATTTAAATGAAATGAAAACACAACCAGGAATAACTTCTATAGTAGAAGTAACCACCATAATAGAAAGGGGAATTAAATCAAACCCAAACAATACTCTACTCTAGAAAACTGAATCGAAATCACTTCCTAGAAACGCCTCGACAGAACCAATTAATGTGGCCTAGAAATCCACATTCATTGTTGGTATTTGGTGCACTCAGATATGAAGACTTCTAGGGATCTGTATTTTTTCACTAATGACATCACATGATTCTATGCCTATAATATGTTGATGAAATATATCGAGGAATTTTAAATCCACGACCAGATCAAATAGCTTCTAGTCGCTTCCCCACTAGAATTACCCTCACCATCTCCAATGACTATAGGAGGGAAGACAACCTCAAAATATCCCACCATCACAAATTAAATATGAAGATATTTGTTCACCACATTATCAAATTAAGTTAAATTTAATTCAGATTCCTTTGATTGCACATCTGGATGAATTCCAAACTCAAAATGTTGAGCCTTCAAGGAATCACCCACAATATACCTCAAATCATATGGAAATAGATCTAAAAATCATAAATAAAACTCAAAAAACTAACCCATAATATTTCTATAAATATCACATCTTTATTCCCTTCCTTACATTCATCATCTTAGAGAAGTAATCCCTGAAGAATAAAGTCATGAAGAACTCCAATGTGAGATCTTCTCGAGACTTGTTTTGAGAGACCAACATCCACCACTTTTAGGTTAGTTGTTCATGTATAATGGTAGAAAACACAAACATTAACAATATTGGAATATCAATGAGGATGATGTTACCTTTGATCTTCTACATCCACTCTTCCACTTCGAGATGAACTTCCTGTCCATAAAATATTGGTGGATTTAACTTTCAAAACTCAAAAACAAAATATTTACGTTGACCAATAAAAAAATCCTACTATCATGGAATCACCCATGGAAAAATCCTGAATATACATTGAATCATTGTGGTGACACACACTAGGAAACAATAAATCCATGAACTCAATCAAAACCAGCTCACCAAAAAGAGTTCTCAAACTCAAAACACATCATAAGTAATACTTCCAGAAACATAGGGAAAACAAGACACATAGCCACATGCTTTCAAAACATCTAAATTTTAATCTTAAAACACTTTTGAAAGAAAACAAAATCTATGGGTTGAACACACCCCAATGGAATTCTTTAAATCCTCACCCACTTGCACATTCTCATGCCACCCCTAAAACTCACCAACCATGAAAATTAGGGCACCCATCTGCCCATACCATTATCCAAACACTTTTCCACACAAATAAATGCATGTCAACACCCAAGTAAATAAAAAAGGTCAAATAAAAACATTCCATTTTCTAACCAAAACATTCCACCCATGTCTTCATAATCTCAATCCACAACCATTTCAATATTCAAAAAACTTTTCAAAATCCCACTAAATACCACGTCAATCCCATTTTAAAATTCCACATTTCAATCCTTTTAGTCACACTCAAAAATAAGATCCCATGTAATTCCATATAAAAATCCATCTCATCTCATTCAAAATATTTTTCAGCAGCTTGAAAATTCCATTCCATCAAAATTATTTGATTAAAACCTCATTTCTTCTCACTTCAAATTTTTTTCCAAAACATGCTTCAAAATAAATTTCCAATTTACAAGAAAACAATTTTAATAACTCATGATTATGATTATAAAACTATAATCCCATTAAACTATTTATGTTTTACCCCAAAGGGTTATTATATAAATATTCATTTTACACTTTCCAAAATTCCAGCCATTACAACTAAAAAACCAGTTTTCACAATTCTACAACAAGAGTTCCTAGAAATGTTTCAAAATCATGAGGAACTCAAAAAAACTCACCAGGGGCAACTAGTGTTGATAATTGACTTAAAAATATTATTGTTATACATATTCTAATCACCCCACTATCACATAGAGTCTTCATGGACTATTTTCATGGATCCACATGGCTTGAGAGGCCCTACGATCTCACAGAGATCTCTAGTCGAACTCATTTTTTGTATTTCTAACACAAGAAAACCTTAAGAACCAAGAAAACCAAGAGAAACCCAATTTACCATGGAAACCCAATGCTTTTTAAATATTGTGTTCCCCAGACACTCCCTAATACCTACACCCTGAGGTTTTGACATTCTTACTCCATCTACCTTGACATCCCCTAATAGAAAAGGGATCTCTAAAAGAAAGGTCCTCTAAGGGATGTCTGTTCTAATTCTATTTTGTCACAAACCAAATCGGGTCAAACCCGAATGGGTTACCCGAGTTGATATGTAACATGGCGAAAAGGGCATTCTTGATCCCCAGGGGATAGATACTAACACCGGGTATCAATAGAGTAAACGTAAGGAATGATTATGCCCAATAATAAATAAATAAACTGAATAGAAGAAAACAAAAAAACCCCAATATATATATATAAAAGTATATATATATATATATCCATATCCAAACTAAACATGTTTTATACATAAACTGAACATGCAAAAACTGAACAACAAAAACCAAACAACACCTGATGACCACACATCTCCACATGAACCTGAGGGTCACTCTCTGATACCAAATCCATCCATCACCCACTATGTTCAATACAAATCTAAAACCTATATAAAAATATAAAAAAAATAAAAAACTATAAGCATGAGTATTATAACTCCATAGACATCCCTAAATAATATATTCCCATTTAAATTCTTCCAAAATAAAAGAAACATAAACTTCAGGGTTAAAATAAAATATAAAAGTACGATTTTCTACACCTTTTTTAAACTAAAAATAATTCATGGTCCATTTACCTTTTTATTTCCAAAACCAAGTTCCTCCTTCAAAGAAGAAACTATTTACATTTTCAAGGAGGAAAGTGATACTTTCATTTCAAAACCAAAATGACATAATATAAAACATTTCTGAGATAAACTATTTTACATAAACCATTAAAGACATCCTATCAATCTCTAAAGAGATACACCATATAGAGGAACACTAAAATGATCACATAGTAAGGGAAATGGATGTAAGTAAACAATATTAACCAACCAATCATACATCTTAAGCATCTGTCATAACAACTAATTTACAATAGATATGGGTGAACCTATGAGCTCATGAATAATCCAGAACGTACTAATACATGTTGATTCATCCCAAAAAGTATGCCTCACATAATGAAATCAAATACACCAAATACGGTTGGCCACCCCCCACATGGTGTAGACTGAGGGAAACAATCCCATAGAAATAATAAAAAATATATCTCCCTATTACAATCTACTAGATAGTGCATAATCTAACTAGTGCATGAATCAGTCCCATAAAATTCAATAGTTATGTGAGGTTCTTCATTTAAATAGTACAAAAGAGGGTAAACTGATAGATTCCAACTGAGCATCCAATCATATAAATTTATATAACAATTTACACAATAGGAATAACCTAAATCACCCAAAGGATCGATCTCTTACCTAACACACATAGATCACAGAGTGGTCCACATTGATGATATCTCATTCCTGGTCTATGTAATGGGTCATGAGGATTCCACAGTGATGAAATCAAATAATTTAATGATAAAATCTTAAAGAGAATTATCCATGTAAAATTGTCAAGCTAAATTCTTCCACCATTTTTCAAAAAATTCCCAAACATGCCTCATGATATTTTTCACAAAAACCATAATTGATTAAAGAATCAAATCCCACTTTAAAAAATTGAAAACACACCACTTTAAAATCCATAATAATTTATATAACAATCTTTAATTAAATAAAATCACATATATATGCAAAATCCATTTTCATCAAGATGTCAAATGGGCCACAATCTACTTTCTCAAGTCAAATCATTTTCAAAATCCAAATAAACACTTATTTAAAACCCAAAACCACTTGGATACCCTTTTAAGAAACCCAATTCATCATTTCACATTTCAAAAATTTATTAACAAGTCCAAAAAATTCTTTAGGTATCAAAAATCACTTGAAAATTCAAACTGAGAATTTTATCAAACACTTGGTGTGCATAACATAGCCAAAGAAAAATAATTTATCACAAAATAAAAAATAAATCAGCACTTTTCACACTAAAAAAATATTCTAAATATCAACCATTAATATTTCGCATATAATAAAGGTGTGAAAAGTTATAAGCAAATTATTATTTGATTAAAAATGAAAGTCAAAGGCAAACCGACTTTAATCTCACAACGCTTCAACAATGCACACCTAAAACAACTCCACAGAGGTTAAAATAGCCAATATCTTCCAAGAGGAACCATAAATAAGAAAAAAAACCCCAACATAAATCAAGGAAAACATGAAACCTAGAACCACATAACCTAGTAAGAAGAATATTTCAAGATTAAATGGAAGGATAACGAAGACAGATATAATCGGAGTGGAATATTGTGGTGATTTCACCCATTAACCTTGAAGAAAACCAATATCCACACCAAGGGAGATGAAGCTAGGCTTGGATATTAATGTTGGGGATATATTTGGGTAACAAAAACAAGGGAATTAATGGGGTATGGGTTTTGGGGTTATAATCCTGAGAGGGTAGAGTTGGAATTTCACAAATTTTAATATATGGGCAGCCTGCATGGTTGGTCTACATGGTTTGGTAAACCATTTACTAACCATGTCGAATGGTTCATCCATGATATAGTGGATTTCCATACACTTACTATGTGTTTATTCTAACAATATGTTGGTCATTCTCCCACAACCAAATGCATACCAGGTCCCTCATAGTTTCTTGGAGAATCTCGCATGGTCTGCTCGAATCGTGTGTTGACCATAGGAAAAGAGAAAAACACCCAAAAACTCAAAATTTAAACTTATCACACCTGAAACTAGAGAGAAAACCCAAAAGGTAAAAAGATATTTAGGAATCATTTTCCTAAATAAAAATCTAGGGGTGAAAATAGTTTTTTATTATTTTGAAATGATACACTATGACCTCAGTGCATTCTCCCATTCCAATATGAGATTACTGATTCACTAGAAAATACTAAGTAAATTATTTCAACCTTAAAAATAAAAACTCTTATTAAAAATACAATCATGTGAAAAATTTAGAAAAGGGAACTTATATAACTTACAAATTTAATTGGTTGGTAATTACTTCCCTTAAATAAAAAAATTATACATCATATATAAAACTAATATAAGAGCTAAATAGAATTTATTAACTATATAAATTAGAAATTCCCACTAATGAATAAAATTAAACCCTCAAAAATAAGTCAAGGGAATACTATAATCATAGAATAAAAAAGGAGTATCAAATATAACAAAAACAAATTTTTGAATAAACTAGTTTCACTCATTAGAATCAAATATAGTGAGTTATCCTTCCATAACCCATACAATAGATTTAACTTCTAAAAAAATATAACATCCATTGATGTAGAAACACCCGTTAATCATATGTATGTACCTTTATTTATCGACTCTATTGAAATCTATGGATTCATCTCTAAACTTTTATTAATCTTATTCATCAATAAGATGAAGTCACTCAATGTTTTAGTGTCCTAGAAAACTTCAATAAGCTTCGAACAAGCGTGGGTATCCATCATCAACGGACACATTATCCACTAATATATTCCAACTCTTCCCTATATGTTTACGAATTATATTTCTTCTATATTTTTATGTCTAATGATCATCATTATAAATTTCTTTTATTCAGGTTGTATGCACTTTCATGCAATGTATGTGAAGCAATGATTATCTTCATGTTGTTGGGTATTCCACCATATACATTTTTAATTATCATGAATGTACATGAGTGGATCCTCCTTAGTAAGATTATTAGATAATAGACTATGATGAATTTATATTTTAAATTAATTAGGTATATAATATTTATAAATATTAATTTCCTTAGTTCATTTTCAAGGTTGTATTATAAAATTAATCATTGTAATAACTAGTGATATTGATCTAACTTATATCATAACAATCAAAATATTTTTTCTCATTATCGAAATGAATTTACACTTGATTTTTAGACATGAATCTATCATGTTTCATTTATTATTATAATATCATAGGATCTAAAAATATTTCAACCTACATTGTTTTTTCTAATATCAAAATATCATAGATAAATATAGAATTTAGGGAATCATTATAGAAAACATGGTGTCTTGGTTGTGTAGAAAAAATATTTATCATAATTGATGGTTTTTATAGGTAGTAATAATATTTTTAAAAATTGTAAATACCAAATTATACATTTTTTACATGAACCACCACTTCCTCTAATGTGATCAAATTGAAAATATTAACATCAGTAACAACTAATGTTTGAAGATATCATAATGGGTGACTATACATATTTAGACTAGCAATTATTGATCAGATATATTATTATATGTCTTCTTTATTTATATTTATTTACCACCTTTAATTGTACTTATTTTATTTAATTTCACTTATGAGACTTAATCACTGAGAGTTACATTTCCTTTTTTCATATGATATGAAAGACTCAAAATTGAAAAGCCTATAAGGTTTATAATACTTTCATTATTGATTTATATTTTAAAAATTTATACAAAATCAAAACACAAAAAACATTGTTATCAATATGTAAATCGATTTTTTCCCATTTTAATACAAATTTTATTTTAATTTAAAAATAAATTAATATATTAGAAATTATATTAATAGAAAATTATTAATATATTTTGTGGTTAAAATTCTATAATATACCAATAACAATTTTTATAAAATAAGGATATATTAATTCATTGAAAAAATAGTAAATTTTAACCATAATTTATTACCAAGTAATATGTCAAAAATCATAAATCTTAAAAAAAATTAAATTATCCATATTTCATTAGGAAATAATCTTCCTTTAAATTGATCTCAATTAATTCACAATAATTTTAAAAATATAATTCCATTTATAACCTATTTTGTGACTTAACATGTGGTGAATTTATTTTTCACTAACATCTCAAAATAAAAAAATTCCCAAGTTATTCTTATTCTTAATACATTCATGTTATGATAAGCCCTTATTATAATTATTATTCCACAACATAAAAAAAAAATCATAATGAATTTACATATGTCATTTTGAATACAAGGGTTGGTGGGAAGATAATAAAAATAAAGGCTATAAGGATTTTTCTCTTTAAAGGATAATACATGATCGATATTCAAACTCAATAAAAATATCTCACATATAGAATCGTATCTTCAGTGAAAAATTATTTCCATTTAAATAAAAAAATTATTAGTAGCATAATTATTATTCCTCCATCTTCATTTTAATTTTTTTTTGTTTTTATAATTTTAACACTAATTTTTAATATAGAAATTTTCATTTTATAAATTTTTTTACTTTGATAAGATTAATAATAATATAAAAATAGACTTCAAATGAATTATTTCTGTATAAATATTATACTCCTGACACATATAATATATATATATATATCACTTATACTAAATAATCTACCTAAAACAACCATTACCCCTTAGCTAGAAAATTTAATCTTGGAAAAAATACGTGTAAGGTATGATAAATATTATAGTGTTATAAATAAAATTCTCGAATATATTCATTCATGGAATATAATGTTCAAAATAAATAGGGATCAATAATATGGTTAGTCTAAATGTGTACTATGGGATTTGGAAATGTTCCACAATCAATTAAAAATATTATTCAAATCAAAACCTTTAAAAATTTATTCAACAAATTTCTTTATCACAAACCACATCCTTATATTATATCTTTAAAATAGTTTTATTACAAATATATGGCTAAAATGTTTTAGAATGTGAAAAAAATACTGGTAACTCACTCAAGGGAATAAACATTAGTAATTGGGTAAAAATCATAAAAACCATTTAAAATTAGAATCAAACAAAAGAAAAAAATTACATAATAATTTTAAAAAATTATTAAAAAATGTTAATATAACATAAAAAATAAAAATATTTAAAAAAATATTAAGATATTTATTTAATTTCAATAATAAACATAAAACACACAATTTTTTTTAAAATGTAAAAAAAATGAAAATCTGAACTAGTAACTAGAAATAATCTCTCTAAATCTTATCTCATTAATTTTACTCAATTTATATATAACTTAATATAAAATTTAAGTTAAATTTTTGGAAAATAACACATAATAAAATTTAAGATGAAAAATAAAACATGATGTGTATTTGGATGGGAAACATGTTAGAGATTTATATTCACTTCACGTGCATAAATTTATTTTTAACTTATCCAAAAGATGTTTTCATCCTCAGAAAAATAATAGAAAAAACAATACAGATATTATAATTACTTAAAAATGGAACAAAATAAACCATATTAAAGAAAAAAAAAGAAATGGAATTTTTATTTAGTCACCTCTTAATAAGTACTGTGTTTTTATCTTTTTTATTTAGAACGGTAGTCCAATGATAATTATATATATAATGGTGGATTGGAAATCCCTAATATGAACCACTATTTCTTCTTGAGTACCGTTTTTTTAAATTAAATAATTACATAGGGCCCCTTGTTTAGTGTATTGTGTGGCCACCTCATGTACAGTGATAAATATATAAATCATAGTGGTGGAAAAATAATTGGTGTCTCTTTAAAAATTTCACTTTCTTCCACAATAGGATCTCCAAGGATCTCTATGAGATATTTTATAATGTCATCAATAGTTTCATTACTATCTTATTATTTATTAAATTTTTTCACTTACTATAAAGAAGTATCTTCAAATTTATTTCATCTTAAACATAAATCTAATAATAATTTGTGTTATAACATCAAAAATAAAAAGATTTAGATTTCAATTTAGTTTGTGAAAAATAAATCTTCTATGCATAAAAACTAAAACACTCTCCCTGTAGTACCTTAGCTTTAAAATATTCTTATACATTCAAATACACTAGAAAGTATGTTTTTAGAGAAATAATATCATTCTACTTTACATTTCTTAAAAACATTATCACTTATTTATCATCTTCTATGGTAAGTTGTAAATGTGTTAACTCTTCATTAATTAAGATGTGATAATCAATTGATAATTTAATTATTTATTGTTCTAAGGAGTATTCATACAAATACTTATCCAACACTTCATGATATCTAGTAATTTTTTAATCTAGATAATAATAAAAAATTAATTATTCTGGTAAAGTAATAATATTTTTTAGTAGTGTGAAAATTTCAAAATAATGCACTCTAATTATTCAAATTTTGGTAGGGAACTATATTTAAAATCTAATAAATCAGGGGGGTGATCCAAAAATTATTATATATGTTTTTGAATTTTAGAAAATATTTACACCACAATTCATTTAAGTCCATGAAAAATAGTTTTTTACCTCTCTAAAAATCATAAATAATATCTGCATTTGATTATTGTGAATTACATTCCAATGAAATTGTGACAAATTCTGAGTATCTATAGGAGACTGTGAATAATATCTCTATGTAAAATATGAATTTGATTTTGGAAATTACATCATTAAAAATCATAAAAATAAAAAAATTAATAAAAAAACTATATGAATTGATAAAATTTTACGAAAATTATGCATTGTGTTTCGACATTGATAATGTTGAAATTTTTTTATGGAGACCATTACAAGGCTATAAAGATACTATTTGTAATTAACTAAATATGATATAGGGAAACAAACCATGGTCAATTCTCAGAGGATGGATTCATACTTCTACATAATAAATTCATATTTTTAATTATCATACTTTTATGTATTTAATATTAAAATAATGAATGTATAAAACTATACAACTATAAAAGTGAATTGAAAATAGATATAATTCCTCAGTATGTGATCTTATATTGGAAAATTAGATTAATTCATTTTTAATTATCTATTATTAATTTCTTCTTATAGATTACCTATTTAGTTAAAGAGATCTACAACCATAGAATCATACAATTATGTTGTTTCAATATTGATATTAAATATTCAAGGACCTTAGTTATGTTATCTTTATAATATGAGATGATTAAATCAAAATTATTAACCATGTTGAAGAATTCGACCTCTAATCTCACCACATTTATTCAAATCTCAAATGCGAGAAAAAATATGAACTATGAAATTATATTTATCATGTATGAAAGATATTATGAGTTACCCCACCCAACTATATATGAAACAAATATAATAGTTTTATATAATTAGAGAGAAACATAATAAAATATCATGTGAGAAAAATAGAACAAATTCTATACTCTTTCAAGAGTATAATGTAATCTGTGAAATGAAAAAAAATTGTACCAAGTATAAATAACAAAATATTAAATGAATAAACCATATTCACTCCATAAAATCAACTATAGTGAGATATAATTATATCTCTAAAATGATATATTATTCATAATAATCAAATATAACTTTTGGAAAATATAAGAATCCCGTAAAAATGATTATACCACTATTTATAGACTTATTTTAACACCCGAAATCCTTATACAACCTCATTTATATCATATTTATTAATAATATTAGATCACTTCACATGGTTGTGGCTTAGAAAACATCCTCGAATTTCAAACATGCTTGGGTAGTTTTTCCCTTCTTATTGTTATAATATTTCCATGAATATACAGTCATAGATCCACCTCAATCAGATAATAGGATAATGGATTATAATAAATTATTATTTTCAATAATGATGGTAAATAATATTAGAAATATATAATTCCATAGTTCATCAGTTGAGTCATACTATATGATTAGAACCTGTGATTTTCAGTAATATTTTACTTCCCTATATAATCATCACTAATATCATCTATCGTCATTGGAGAAATGCATATCCATTTGTTTTTAGATAATAAACAATCTTATCATTTCAATGATTATAATATCATAATATCTTTTGAAAAAAAATGTCCATTGTTGTTATAGATAGCCCAATATTATAGAGAAATATTATGTGTGTGAAACTATTCATATAATATAGACTGTTTTGGTATGTTTGATGCATGGTTTTATTAAAATGACCAAGTATATTGTAAGCAAATACAAGTTATGCCATAAATGGTGATGCCATGTTTTATCTTTTTTACTTCATCTATTGCTCCCACCAACATGGCTGAATCATATGGATCAACAGTAAGCATAGTCAGTGATAAAAGATATTATAGTAAAAAATTATGCATATTCTGACATTATGATTGTCTTTTGATTTAAAATTAGATGTAATATTTTTAATGAGTTCAATTTTATAACATACACTACAATTTATTTTCATCGGCTTCCCTTACATGAATGAATCATTAAGAGTGATGTCATTCTAGAAAAATAATAAGATACGACTTAAAATCCAGTAAACAATATTTTTTTAATACTTACAAGAGATATTTTTCTTCCAATAACCAACACATTATCATGAAAACGAGCATGTACCCAAGTGGTATAGGCTCCTGATTGGCATCCAAAAAACACCAAATCAAATACGTGTATGAACTATTCTCTATGCACTGTAGCAGCACTGTTGAAGTACTGTAGTAGTGGCAGGACTACAGCAATAGAGACACTGTAGGGGCAGAGGAACTGTAACAGTGACAATAATATAGCATGTACTATAGATTATCGGGTACTGTAGTAGTACTGTTCACCAAAGTGTCCTTTGGTCCAAAAAATGGTCTTTCAAACCTTGTATTTAGGACACTTGGCCTTGGGCATTAGGGTTATGTAATGTGTCTCCCTCTACCCAATCAGAAAGTGGTCTTTGATTTAAATAATAAAATGAGGCTTCGACCCTAACCTATATAAAAACATTATAAAAAAACACAAATCATTATTTGAATATATAATATAAATTCCAAATTAATATTATATCAATAAGTTCACAATCTCATCAAAAAATTTATTTAATTACAAAATATACTAATGTATAAAACATGTTATTAATTCACATTTATTAATTATATATGGGTTTAAAATTTTTTGATATACTAAAAAATAAAATAAAATTGAATTTATTGGGAACACAATTTTTTATGATGGAATTTTTCTAGATCCTGATAATTTTAGAGATTGATATCTTAGGAGAATACCTAGAATTATATCTTAGATCCTCAACATCCTTTGTTTGTATATGTATTATCAAAGAATCAAAATAGATATATCTTAATCATGTTCACATATAATTATGTTGAATCATAAGTGATTAAAATTCGAATAGAATGAGAAGTGTGTGGGTGTGGTAAGATACATGAATAAGAGGATTAATTCGACATTACTCTATATATATTTTTAGAAAGTTTGGGTATTTTTTATATTGTTATTATTTTATAGTAATATTATAATGCATCGTTCTCATGACTGAATCTATCTAAGTCATGAACTTGGTAATTTTTCCTTAGGGGTCTCATGTAAGTCCTTAGATTCCTACCCAGCACCCCATAATAAATTACCCACCATGGTCACTTATCTAACCAATGACTACACCCAAATTCCCAGACATATTCTTTTAGTGTTGTTTCCTAACTCTCACCTACCATAAAAAGCATCCCATAAGTTCACCCATCCTGACACTACTATAGTCCATGAATTACTGACTATTGATTCTTAATCAGGTAGACTCCCAAAATTAATGGTTCACCTTGTTTACATTGTTAGTACATTTAGTCTTTTATATCTCACTTTTCTGGGGCCGTCACACTCTCCCCACATTTAAAGCACAACACCCATATTATGGAGTCCACCCCTGAAAACCACATAGTACCACTACACTTTCATCTCGGAATTGGATATATTTCAATTTTTCATGGATGAATCTATATAGGTAATGAACCAAGTCATTTGACCATATAGATATTCTATAATAACAAGTCTCCTTTCAAGTACACCACATAATATTAAACACCATTGAATCTTATCTGAATAATGATTTCCCATTAAATAATATATATTATATCAGTATTCTTTTTCCAATGTCAAACAAACCCTGGTAAAAATCCCAAGAGGTCACCCATTCTAACACTTTTCCATGATAACCATGCCTTACTATGGGTTTCTAATCAGGTGGTCTCTGTAAATGAAGTGTTTGACTTTACAACATGTGTATTTACATTTAGTCATTTACATATAACTTTTATAGGAATGTTACTGTCTCTATTAAAGAGGATAATATTATGTAATATGGAATAATTTAGTTAAATCCTCATTAAAATAATTACATTATTCATATCTAGAGTTAGTTGTGGTATTTCAAGATTTCATGGTTTAATGACACTATTATATCGGTGGTGATGTTGTCATTGTATTCATTCCCAAAGTGTTTGAAATATATATTATCACACTAATATTTAAATTTTAGGAAAAAATTATGGGTATAATCTATCAAGAAGTTTTATTTTTAACTCTTGTTTAAAATATAAAGGTGAATACCATGGTTTATTCATTGATTATAAATACTCAAGCTGAAGAAATTAAAAATTCTAGTGGAAATGGTGTATGATGAAAATGTTTACTAATATCCTCGTATAGGTGGTATAAAAATGAGATCATATGATATTATCACATATAAATATAATTTATAGGGGAAAATGATTGATTTTTAGAATAATTGGATCGGAAATTTCAGAAATGGAGGGAAACCACTAATAAAGGGGTCATAACTCCATATTTTATTATTTATTTCTCAAATCATGTAAAGGGTCCTTCATTTTTAAGAAATCAGGTTTTAAAATATTATCACCATTTTATTCGGGTGGTAAATGTTGTACTTGTAATGATATACAATGATATCAAACACTTGTTTTTGTCGCATTTAATGAAGAATAGGTTTACTAAATTTATTATTCAATATAAAATTTTTAAATATTTAAAGTTGGAAAAAATGTCAATTTTTTGTATTACAACTTTCACACGTGAAAATGGTAAGATGAAAACATATTTCTATGTATTTTTTGGTTGGGTTTCAAAATTAACTAACAAAAAAGTTGTTATCTGGGTAGTGGTAAATCAACTTACCTGGTGAGTGCAATTTTTATCAACTTAAAAATTGTTTCTTATAAAATATCTTAGTATTTTTTATATTAAAGATTTTATTGGAATTTATATAGTCATTATTTACATTATATTTTATTGAGATATATGTTTTATATAGTGATTTTATGGTGATTCATAAATATATGATAATAAAACTAATAATAAATATAAATTTTTATCCTTAAAAGGTTGGAATTTTTTAACTATTTAAGTATTTTAGTATATTCTTCATCTGAGTGTTCTTGATTTATAAATTTTATGTTAGGTTATTTCAATCACCATTATGTTGTATTGATATAGAAGAAATATATTAGATTTAAATAATTTAAATTTTTTTATTAATAAATCATTGATAATTTATGTTTTAAGATATTAAAAAATAACCCTTGTAATTTGATGTTGGAAAATGTGACTTTTATAATTTATTAAGATGTATGGGATGATAAAACAATGGTATGTTAGATTATTTAATATTTTGGATCATATAAAAAAGTGATATTTTGTAGTCTCTATGACAATAATTTATATTTTTTCATTTTTTATTTCATGCTTCATGGATAATAAAGTATCAACCATATCTATATGATGTGTTGAATTATGAAATTGATTTATTGTAATTATATAAGATATATTTTGAAAGGAAAATATAGATTATTTATTGATAATAAACCAATCTATTAAGAGATATTTTTCCCTTAGTGACGTTTTAATGTTACCATGATGTGATTGAAGAATAAAAATATGAGGGAAAGACTCAAATGTGAGGAAAATTTTGATATATTTTTTAAGGTGGATGTGTAAAGTAAAATTCTAGGGGTATAAATTTTTATTATGTAGTGAATGATAACCATGACACCTTGTATTGTAATCAATCAGGAATTATATAGTTTATTACATGTTTTTCACTTTATTATATATACAGGATCTCTTAGTTTTAGAGTTTTAGAAAATATTGAAAACCATTGCAAAAAACAATTTACACCTTCATGAAATGTACATTTTTTCCACAAAATAATATGTTCTACTATGTACACTAATATTTCATTTGTAGAAATTTTTTCATCAATTACATCTCACCGATGAACTAGTTAGAGTTCTTATACATCCTCAAGCTCTATGAAAATAATTTAAAAACATAGTCTAGGAAAAATGAAGCTCAATTAGGAATATAAAAGAAAGTAAACCATTAATCCCTTTTCAAATACATAAAAACAATAAAAAATTTAACTATTTTACAAAATAAAATTTGAGCTCAAATATTTTTTAATAAATCATGAATTTAACATTATTGGCCAATGTTTTTCAAACAACATTTTGTATCACATATAAATAAAAATAAAAATTCATATGGTTTTTCAAGAAAAAATTAAAAATATTCCTCAAAAAACCCATTTACATCTATAAGATTGTAAAATTGTATTTAAATAATAAACTATTTTTATTACCTTATGAAATATATATATATAAACCCAATATTAAAAATATAAACACCACAATTACATCTTGAGAAAATTTAAGAATCTGTAAACAAATCCTTGAAAATTAAAATTTTAGTTTTAAAAGATAATATACCTTCTTCTTGAAATGAAATTATAGATATTAAAACTGATTTCAAGGATAATAAAATCATGTATGAACCATGGGAAATTTTAATTTATTAATGGAATCACATAACAATATAACTACAATATCCCCTTATGAGTAACATATATTTGTATATTCCATCACATCATCTGAGTAACTTATTAAAATTCAACCACAACCTCTTCATATGATACATTATTCAAAATTTAACTCCATTAATTTCTTAGGACTAAAATACTACATATCTACATTCGTGTTACCAAATATATTAGAGGTATTTGACATACCCATCAATCATATAATATAAAAGTCCCCTAAGGTTTTGTGTTCACTCTCAATCCCTACTTCTTCAAATAATTCTTCTGTATAATTTCCTAAAATACAAAATTTTACTATAATTCAATTTTCATCATAAAACTCTTGAAAACAAATTTTAACACTTAAGAATCTTCATGTTAAGTTATATCATAAAAATGTGGAAAAAATATCATTTTCTTTCGAAATTTTTTTAAAACTACAAATACCTAGAACCAAGGGAATAATATAATATTTAAAAAATGACTCAATTAGTGATTACATGATATTTAATAACATATATAATCGTTAGAAAATGTGTCCATGTGGTAAATGTTAAAATAAAATTTCCTTTTCCCCCTTTTTAAAGAAATTAAAAATAATTTTACAAAATATGATGATATTATTATTTTATAAATATTAGTAAATGAAGTCAAGATAGTTCTAAAATGACATTATATTTCCTTTAAATATTAAATTATAACATTCTTGATGTTTTTAAATTAACATTAACTTGGAAGAGAAATAGTTTAAAACATTTGAAATTATATTTGTGAGAAAAAACCCTTATGACTTAAGTTACTATTCAATAAAAATAAAATATAAAAAGAAAACATTAAATAGATTTTATACCACATGAATTTCAAGAATTGAGTGATAAAAATAATCTGTATGTTATTTTATACACCACATAAAATAAAATATATGGTGAAAAAATATAAGTCTCAATGAAACGAAATTGGTATGTGAAATGTTTTACCTCATGTAAAAACTCTCCATGTATTTGTTTTAAATTCTAGAAAAATAAATTATATTAATTATATAATTTCTTCATCAATATATCATGTTCATTCCATTATTTTTATTCCTTTTTTCATTTATTTCCATGTTAATTTTTGTTACTAATGTTTTAAGGGAATTTGGTTCATAATCTCCACAAAAACTTCCTTGTATTGACCATAGTCTAGGAGGTGATGGTTACATCCTCTAAATAAAATAAAAAAATTTATAATTAAAATTTTATATGTTCAATATTCATTTATAATAAACCATGTATTTTGTTCAAAAAAATTAAATGCATCTTTTCATGGAAGAGGTAGTCTACATGTACATATAAGAGACACCTTCATTTTTATAATGATTAAAAAGGATATAAAGTAGATAAATGATGACACTTAAGTAATAATACGACAACTATAAATATCATATTTATTCAATAAATATAACCTTATTACTATTCATGGGATACATAAATGAAAAATGAAATGTGTTGTTCATAGAGGTGGTAGCCTTCACATATGCACGAGCGACATTTCCATTTTATAATAGAAGAGAATGTATGATGGTAGATAATATATTAATATAAAATAGTCATAATTATTTCCTAAATGAAATATATACTAATTAATTACATATTTATAAACATCCATGTGAGGTCGAAATGAAAAATTAAATACCAAACTTTGTGGTGGTGGGGTCCTCACATACACATGAGTGATACTTTAATTTTCCCTATGATGGGAATTAGGTAGGAAATAGTTATTCCATTAAAATATTTACAACTAGTTATAGTAAATATAATTATTTGATTATATTAGTATTTTTATAATATATTATATGGATGATGAAGATGTAATAAACTTCGAAAAAATGTTTTAAGAGTTATACCTTCTATTGGGGTATCTTCTTTTAGATTACACCTTAATCCTTCCAGGATTAGTATTTTATTGAGAAAATGACTTTTGGTACATGGTTAAGAATGTTTATAAGTTGTTTTGGGATATTATGGTTGATTTAACATTCTTAGATTGTGTGTAGAGGTTATGATTTGATGTTCTCTTTTATAAGAGAGAGGTGTGGAACCCTTATAAATATTAAGAACTATGAAATATAATAAATGTATTTCTCAAGGAATGTGGCCCCAATTTAATAACTTATATAATATGGTCTATATAAATTAAAACATACACTCAAAATATCAAATTTATACATGTTTTATAAATATTTGAATCCATATTTCTTAGTTTAACCCATTAATCCCTTACCATGATGACTAACATTTTTACTATAATATTTTAATTTTACAGAAAAAATATAAATATAACATGTTAAGTAATTTATATATTCTGATTAAAACTATCAAAATATATTATATAATATTTATTTTCTATAATTAGTATAAATTAATTCTAATATATGTTTAAAAAAATTATAAAACCATTTTTTAATGAAAAAATTAATTTTATGTGAAAAAATAAATTAGTATTTATTAATACAAAGACTCATGAGTAGTTGCTATTCCAAAATATTTATTGGATTATTATTAAAAAATAATTTTAAGTGAAATTTTAACCATTATAAGACCTAATTTCTCCTTCTGAATACACTCTCAAATAAAAAGAACAAAATACAGTTTCTTATTAGATAAAAATGTAACTTAGATTCCCAAAAGATAATCCATGGTTTCCAAAAGTAAACATAATACTTCTTAATGATTTATTTCACTTCTCAAATACATATTATTTAAACAAAAAAGTTTTATATATTTTTATGTTATGATTTTATAATAATGATTTTATAATTTTTTTGTATCTGTAAAATAATTATTTTTCACTATTCACAAAAAAATCAACATTTTTAGAAAAATACTACAATATCACCTTGATAAAGTCTTGATATAAATAATTCAAAACTTTTGTTCATTTAATCAAATTAAAATTAAAAAATTCAATATTTTGTCTTCAAAATTGAAATATTAATATAAATAAAAACCACATTTATATGAAAAAGGACATTTTAAAATTTAGGGGTTTTTATCCTTATTTCATATCATTTACCAAATAGAATTAATTTTATTAAGAACATTGAACACAATAAAATTATTTATGTTTACCATTAATTTTAATAAATTATTATAAACATTAGTTTTTTTGTTTTGTATATAACATGATATTCAATAAGATATTTTGTTAATGTAATTCATACTAAAATATAAGGGTGTTATATTCTAACCCCTTAAATAAATGGTGTCATAAAAATTTATTCCCCTAAATGTAAATAATGAACAATGAAAAAGTAATAAAATCACATTTTTTTAATGATAATTAATTTCTACATCAGTACTATGTAACTTAGTATTTCTTAATTAAGTATTTATATAACCATTTGTTTACCATTATAAGACTCATACTTGTGAATAAGTTTACACGAGAATAGCTTATAACTTTGTAATATTTTCTACATAAAAATGAATATATTTATCATTATATTAATTTATATAATTAATTAATTTAATCCCAAGATACAAAATACAAGAAAGTATACTTCCTTGATTTCTTTACATTTCATAAGCATGATTTTATCCTTCTGTTTTTTAGTAGTTTTCCACCTCTACATAATATGAAACTCTATTTGAGAAATAACTTTGATGAATTATTCTTTCTTTAATCACATAAATTAACCATTAAGGGTTCATAAGATCCACATATTTGTGAAATGTTATACATATTATTTCTACCAATTAACCAAAAAATGGTTAGCAAAAGATACAATAATATCCCATATGAATAAATATTCATATAAATAATTAATTTATTAATATCTAAATCTGCATCAAAAAAATCTCAAGTTTAACATAAATCATTCCACAAATAACAAACATTTAAAATATTGAAAATATGAATCAAAAATGTTAAAACCCAAAGATTCGAATGATTTGATCGCATATTCTTGAAAAATAAACTTAATATTTATCTCAAAACAACATAAATAACTCATAAAATCACATTTGAATAATTTATATATTGTAATCATATATTAACTAAAATATGTAATACCTCAATATTTTTGAAAAGAAAACAATGTTTTATATCATGTTCGACATGTAACACCGAGCATAAATATCATGTGAAATATATAATCGCTATATAAAATCAATTAAATTGGTGGGTATGAATATTATTAACAAATTTATATAATATTTATATAAATTTATTACTCAATATAAATTATTTATAAATCCTATGTAAAAAATTAATCATTTATTAGTAAAGTAATTTTATTCTTCTAAAATAGTTTTTCTTCAAAAATAATTTTCATTTATTTTTGTAAGGAAATATTATAATTATATATTGAAAATTTTATAAAATTTATTTGATAAAATGAAAATAAATTTTTATGTAATGATATAAAGATTTAATTTTGGTGAATTTTTGGGAAATTTTATAAAACATATATATGTTTTAGTGAATACGGAAAAATAAAGATTTTGTGAAATTTTCATTTATTTTCAATATATTAAGCAATTAAAAAAACCAAATTGTTTTAATATGACTTAAAATTTCATAAGCTTACATTATTTATATTTATCCAATGAATTACTTTATAATCATATTTTATTAGATTTTGTTAGAACTTTTTTTTCGTTTAGAAACGAGATTTTTCTGAAAACTGTTTGAAATTGAAGAATGTTTCTCCATTTTAGTTAATTAAAATAATACCTAATTAGAAATTATTAAATTAAATTTATATATTATATTTCAATAAATATTAATTTATACTCATATAATTTTAATTATTAATCACATTGTTCATATAAAATCATCTCTTGCTTTATAAATATACTTCTTAGAAACCCTCTTTTTCGTTGCTTCTATGTGTTTTGTTTTAAATTAAAATTTCCCACTTATATGAATTGAATTTTTAAAATTGTATTAAATATTTAATATTTAAATAAATTATATTATCAAAAAATTTAAACATAATTCTTCAAAATATTGAATAGTAAAAATAGTAAAAACTAATTTCCACAGATAAGGTAAAAAAGAATTTACTATGAGAAAAACAAAAAAGATAAGAGTGAAATTTTACCAATAAATTTTCTAAAATCATATAGATGGACATATTAAAAATTTATAGTGTCATATTCTTAGTATTGGTCAATTTTGGATCCATGTGGTATGTGAAAAAATTGGGTACACCAATTTATTTTCCAAAATTACACGTGTGTCTCTCATCTCACTTATAAAAGGCCACACCCTGTTCACTTCTATTCTTACATTAAAAGAACTTTTTCTCAAACAATATTAGAGAAATATATTCCTTAATTATCATCACAAATTATATAATCCTTCTTCTGATCATAAATTCATCATTTGATGCATTTTGGGGCCTATCTAAGGAGGTTGTGTGAGGAAGATGTATCCTTCTTAAATGAAAATATTTACTTTATTTCTTATTAAAACTTTTTCATTTATTCCTAAATTATTATTATATAATAAAAAAGTATATATAATATAATGATAGGTTATTATTTTAATATTATAACCAAAATTTTTATCATATTTAATCAAATGGGATACAAAATCATCATTTTTGTGTACGAAGGACTACCACATCATGAATTGATGTAATTAGTCTTCCATAATTACCACTCATTGATTGTGTTGAAGTTGTATTAAAATTTTAAATCTAATATTTATAACGTATTTATAATTATTTATTTTAGATATCATATATACCCTCTTACATTCTATTTTCATGGGGAAACTATAACATCCCTCGTGTGTACGACACACTACCGCTTCACGAAGAGATGCGATTATTTTTTCACTAACAATTTACATAGAAGGTAATAAAGATAAATTCCATTCATATATTTTATATAAATTAAATCATAATTATACTCATTATATATTTATCATATTAAATGATAATATATCATTTTCTTTATTACATAAAAAAATATAATGTCTTTTGTGTACGTGTGGACTATCGCCTCCATGAACCGATTTAATTATTTTTGACATCACGAAACATATAGTTATATATATATATATAATGAAATAATATGGTATTTATGATATCATTATCATTATTGTAGATTTAAAATATTTCTTAACATTTTTCCATAATGATCATTGAAAAAATTAAATATCACTTATGTGTACGTACGACCTACCATCACTATGATTGTAATGTAGTGCATTTTTCATAATCGTATTTATTTATTGGTTTTAAAAAGTATAATTTATGTATAAATATTATAATTATTTCATGATTACTATTATAAATATGTTGAATAATTAACTCTTTGAACAATAGTTAACCTACTAATGTATGTTGGGACACATAAGCCAAATATCATCAAAAAACATTATATAAACATTATTGACTATGTAATTGAATATAACATGGTAATAAATAAAAGAAAATGAATAATAAAATTGAGAAATTGTCTCACGAATGTAAATAATTAACATAATTTGGTTCTTCATTATGATAAATAACTTACGTCACAATTTGGACTCAAGGTAAGAGACTTCATCTCAATTTCCTTCCATTAAAGAATATTTTGATGATATGCACATATATATTTCAATGAGGTTCAAATACATGCACATTTAAATGTTATATCATGAATTAATTTATTATCATTATATTTAAAAGATTTTTTTAATTTTATTATTTCTCGTGTCTTGTGATTCAATTGTTCTGAAAGTGGTAAGGGACTTTATTTTAAAAAATTCTTTTTAAAGTTTTCTTTCCAACTCTTTATCTTCCATGTTTATATTTTTAAAATGATAAAATGAAAGTTTTTATATTGAAATTAATTAATTATAAATAAATTTTTATTTTTATTTTTTAAATTATTTCAAAGTTCTTCAAAAGGAATATTTTTAAATTTTTTATACATAAAAATTTGAAAAAGGAAAAAAGGAATGTATTTATTGTAAAATATACATTGAAAATAACTTTTTCACCATCATAACCATTATTTTATGTTGATATTACTTTACAATATTTTATGTTTTAATAAATAAAAATACCTCATTCATTTTTTGGGTATTTGTTTTATTGAAAATGGGTTTTCAAAAGAAAAGGGTATTTTTGTACTGAAAATGTTGTTTGAAGAGAAAATAATATTTTTGTATAGATAATGTTTTTTATGATAAAAGGGTATTTTAATATCCAAATGTAATTTAATTAAATGTTTAAAATAGTTTTAAAAATTTATATGATGGAAAATTTCATGCGAAATATTTTTACACATCATATAGTACATGATAAATATATGAAATAAATTGGATTTCCCTAATAGCGTCGAGGATCCCGTTATAGATTATTTGATTGGAGCACCCAAAAAATATTGGGTGAGACTACTATATCTCATTTAAGGAGTGAACCCATATATCTTCAGGTGATCCCAAAATAGATTATATAATGGGTGTGACCAGATATCACTCTAATGAATTAGGTAATGTTCCTTGTCATAATAGGAAAGAAAGAATGAGTTGAAAAATTGTTTCTCCTATAGATATGATAGGGTACCAGTATCTTCTGACACATGTATAAAATGGATTACAAATGAGATTCTCTATATTTCCAAAATGAATTTTTAATTTTTTTTTTTGGTTTTTCAATGAATTATTTGACAAAAAAATGTGTTTGTGTTTAATGATAAAATTATTTATTTTATACAATTAAATAAATTTTAAGATAATGGTAAACATTATATAAATTTTCATGTTTTTCACTAGAATAATGGTTTGATTTATTTTTATGTCCCTTTCTAATTTCTTTTTCTCATCTCATAGTTTAAACTTTTTTCATATGGTTTCAGGATGGGTAAGGGAAAGGAAGAAGTGTTATTAATTTTTCTAAAGATTTTCCATGAAAATAAAGCATGTTTTTTTAGTTTTATATTATGAGAAAAAATTATACTAATTAGATGCTTCTAATTATTATTATAGGGTTTTAAACTAAATTATTTACAGCCTTATTATATTAGACCATAAAACTAAAATATCCTCAAAGTGAATGCAATAAAATTTCTACTAAAAACTCAATTTTATTTTTTGTTTAAGGTCGTATCCTTATAAAATATTCCAATATTTATCATAAATAACAAAAATCAGCATAAATATGAAATAAAAATAAAACAATCTTCCAAAATTTAACTCAAACAATATTCCTCAATTAATATCAAAGACTTTGATATAAAATCCTATACTAGTAAATAATTTCCAATTTAACTCGATTATTAGAATGTTTCCAAAAAATATAATAACCCTTTATCCCAAAAAACAATAATTACCTCAACATGAAATGAAACATAAATCCATTTGGTAATCTATAATTCATTTATGAATTAACCCAAAAAACAACAAAAACCCTCAAAATATCATCAATCACATTTGAATACATTCATATAATACCTAAAAAAAGGTCTAGATACATTTGAACATTTGAAAATTAATTAAACTTATCAATACATAAATTAAAAATAACTACATCATAAATATTAAAACTCTATATGTTTAAACACAATCCATTTAACATTATTCATGATCAATTAACCTGGATTTCCTAACTTATTTATTAATATTTCCCATAAAATGTTGTTCATTGTTTTTTAATATTTTACAGTTAAATAAAATGAATGTGATAAAATATTATTTGTATTATTTTGATGATCCCATATATGAGTTATCCTCTTAGGGAATTTATTTTCATAATTCTAGAACTTACAACATTTAATACATTTAATTGATACCTTAGGAGGAACTTTATTCCCCTATGTTGAGTTAAATATACTCCTCATTTTCCTTGGAAAATTATCTCACTATACCCTTTTTCACCACATATGAAACAAATTAATTTTTCTTTGAGAAATTATTTGAGTTATTCTTTAACCATTATAGATTTATAAGAAATTTAATCTTTTTACCTTCATGATATTCATAACCTGAAAATCCATGAAACTAATTTTTTCTCTAATTTAGTTTATTAGAAACTCACAATGTTTTTGGTAGTTTATCATGACCCAATATACCTTGTTAGTCATAACCACAATATTTTTCATTCCATCTCATATATTGTTTGGTTCCACATTCAGACAACCACCACATTCTCATTCACATCTATTTTTAACATGGTTAATTTTGGTTCCATCCATTCACTAAAACTAAAACATTTTAGTAAGGGTATAGAAAATAAAATCATAATAAACATTATCATGATGATGCTAAATTCTAAGATGTAATTTTCCATCATATCTTTAATTCAGTTCTTTCAATCTAGCTAAACAAATATCTATATATTATCATAACATATTAACATTTAAGGTTAACATATGATCCCAAACCATCATATCAACTCTTGAGGTTTTGTAAATGTTTTAAATTACAATCATCTAATGAAATCACAACATATTAATTTATCTATACTGTTGCACTAATACAAACTGTAACACCCTCTATCAGAATAATCCTATAATTACATTATTTATTACAAGAGTTCCAAATTTTAGATTCCTTGGATATTTTAGGTTTATAGTTTCACAGAATCAGGAAAATGTTTACATGAAAATTTTAAAATTCAACAAAGTGTACATTTCTTTCCAAAAAAATGGTTCTTATGTTTACAATACACATTCTATTGTTACACTATTTCTTCATTTAAGATAATTTCCAAATGACCTCAATATAGTTATTATACATTTTTAGGCCCTATGAATGATATTTGAAACTATGGGATAAAGAAAAATATCAATATTGTATATAAAATAAATGAAACCCCTTAATCCATTTTAAAAAACAAGAAAATTCTCAATGAATATTTCCATTTTACAATATAAACATTGAGATAAAATAATTATTTAATCACTCTTGAAACCAAATTTATTTCCCAAATTGTTTCATAAAACATTTTATACATAAATGAAAAATCATAATTAATGAGGTATTATTGAATAACATTAATACATTTCCATAAAAATAATCATATCACCTTTTTAAGAGTATAAAAATTACTTTAAATCATAATATCATTTTTTTACATTATGAAATAAAATATTTCAATAAAATTACATTCTATATCAATGAAATAGCATAATGGAATGTTCAAGAACATTTGGACAAGTCAAAAATGTTTTATTTGAAGAAAAAACAATCAATTTTACAAAAAAAATACATTATTATTAAAATCCAATTATATGTATTATAACACATTTTAATAAATGATAAACCATATATACACCTTTAGGCATCACACTTTTATCATTAAATCACCTTACATGATAATTACTATATTATCTTAGGGGTAACTCATATCAGTTATCTTCATAAATTCATATGAGTAACTTATCACAATTTAACCCCATCCACATTAAATGGGCAACATAGAACAAGTAAATAAATCCAATTAATATGAGCAACTTATCATAAATTAAATCCAATAAATTTATAAGAGTATCTTACTAGTTAACTTCATCCATATTACCTAATGCATTGGATAAATTTCACTAAACCAACAATCATAGACTGAAAAATTCAATTTTGGGTTTATTTTCACTCACCAATATATACATCTAATAAATAATTCCCCAGTATCAAGTTTTAAAATCAAACAATTTATTAGCTTATAATTTTCAATATAAAAACCTTGAAAAACTCATTTGAACCCATAAGAAAATGTATATTCAGTTATCTAATTAAAATGAAAAGAAATATCATTTCCCTTTGAAATAATTTATAACCAATATATTCCATGAAAAAATGATATAATATATTCTTTGAAAAACCATATAAACTCATATAGTTACATTTATAATGAATAACAACTATGATGGTGGGAAAATCCAAGCATTCACTAAACGTAAAAAATAATCATTCAATTTTTACCTTTAAAATGAATGTCAAAATAAATCAAATGGAAAATTTTGAAAATTTCCCTCTTTTAAAAATTGTATATAAAGTCATGATACTCAAAAATGAAGATAATAATTCCATTAATGTAAAAATAATATAATTACTAAAACTTTTAAAAACCATGGACATTAGAGCCAATGTTTTAAATAAAAACCCTTATGACAATTTTACATTTAAAAAATTTAATATTAATGGATATAATTTTAAAGGATTATATACCAAATATGTTTTGAAAAATTAATGATTAAATACATAAATTTTGAAGTGTATACCCCATGAAAAAGAAAATTATGTTGTAAAAATGAAATAAGTCTCAAAGAAATAAAATTGAGATGGGAAATTACTTACATCATACTCTAAATCTCCACACACATATTTTAATTTCATAAATACACTACTATATATTGGAAAAAATACAATGCTCACTTTATTAAGTTCTAAAAAAAATCACTGATAAAGGGGGGACTTTATCGGCCCTAGCAAAAAGGTTAATGATGGAGGACATTTATCAGCACTTTTTTCATGTGTTGATAGAGGGTATATTTAAAAAATATATATATCAGTTAAAATAATATATTAATATATTAATATATTTATAATATTAAAAATAAAATATATTTTATTAAATATGATCTATTTATGACTAAATATGAATTTACACATAATATATAAGATATTTATTAAAAATTGAATTTTGAAATAACTAAAGCATGATATTAATAAATTATTTTCAAATTATTATTGATTAATTTACATTTAATAATAATTGGGTGACATAATCATTAAATAAATAAATTATCTATATAAGATAATTTTAAAACAAGACTTGAACTTTAAATAACCATAACATTTGATCTGGGTGTCTGTTTGAGCTGTATAACTTATAAAATAAAATATTTAGAATAGATATACTCCATTTATAAAGGGGGCCGTGATTATTATTATTTCGATGTCAAATATTCTTATAATCCCTAAAAAATCATGTTTTAATTGTGATTTCCTAATTGTTTCATAATTGATGGGATTTCAAATTCATTTAATTAAGAAGGTATTTTTGTCATTTTTTTAGTGGTGAGTGAATTTATTCCTAATGATTACATTCCAATAAATATTATGGTTTTTAAATTTTATCATTTTTCATACTTTAGTTTTTTATAGTTAAATATATGAAATTTATTTATATTTACATATAATAAATCAATTTTACAAATATATATTTATACATATTTACATATCAATATATTTTTAAATATATAATCCTTATGAAAATAAACCTTTATTATTCGTTTTATTTAAAATTTAATAAATGTCCATTTTATTTATCTTATAAAAATGCATTAATATATATGTACCAATACAAGTAACATTTATATATAAATAGTGTATGTCCAAAACAAATAAATATTTATGATTATATTCTAATATATGTAAATAAATACTTATATTTAAATATTTTTTCTTGTATATAAGAAATATAATTGTGTATGAGTGTGTGTGTAAATATTGATGTTTGTGTCTATATAAAAATTATTTATATACATTATATATAAATATGTGTATTTTTTTAAGAGTTGTGACCAAACCCTTGTTTTATTATTAAAGCAAAGAAAATACATATTTGACTGGGTAGAGGGAGACCCAATACATGGCCTGAAGGCCCAGTGAGCATGTATCCCATTTCATGGCCTGTAGGCCCTAATTTTTGGCCCAAGGCCCATTTTATGAATAGTAATTCTATAATACACACCTGCTATAGTAACCGCACAATACCTACCACTGATACATTGCCCATTTCCCCTATAGTCTCTTCCACTACTATAGTCTCTACCATCATTATTGTGACTGTTTTTACTACAGTGCCCATTGTTGCTACAGTGCCTTCACTACTACAATATCGCTACAACACATCTATAATACCTACACCCAATGGGTTTTTAACCCCCATTTTTTATAGGATTATGGGGTTCTTACCACTAATCCAAACCCCAACTACATATATAAATGTTTATATATATATATATATATCATTACCAATAAATCTAGTATATAAATATATATACATTAAATATTTATAAATATATTATTAAGTCTTTTTATCTAAATATACAATTAAATTTAAATAAGTATAAATATATATGTAAATATATAGACATGTAAATATGTATGACATGTATAAAATTAATATCTCAATATGTAAATATATTTTAAAAATTCATTTAAAAATAATTATATAAATTATATGAAATTAATTATTATTCTTTTTTTAAACAATATCAAACCATTTTTTATATATTATATTAAAATATGAATATATATATATATTCAGATAAAAATGTATACATAATGTTTATTTATACATATGTGTGTGTATTAATAAACATATATTTATACATATATAATCTAATTTATATAAATGAATATTTTTATTAAGGGTTGGGGGAAGCCCCCCCCCCCCATTTTTTTTGTTGAAACAAGAAAAAAACCTCTTATTATTCTAGGTACATGAACCCATTAAAAGACCCTTAGGACCAGTGAGTATGAAACCCCATGTAAACTATCCCAAATTCTCTAACCCTTAGGTATTTCAATACAAAATACCCATTCATTGTGCTCTTCTTTGCCTCAAAACCTATAGATACCCCCACCAACCAGAAATCGCGGTCCTACATATAGTCCTCCACTAACACCACATCAACTACTTAGAAGAGGTTATAGGTGGGGATGGATGTTTTGGCCTATCACCATCATCATAAATTGACCCAACACCATCGAACCCCCTTCGATGTTGAGTCTCAACCCACCTTCTAATGTAAGAATGGTCAACGATACCATTTACCACCAATGATGGGGCTCCTGTGATGCAGACCGCCATCTCCTACTAGCCGATACCAATGGCCCGCCAACTATCACTCATGATGATGTGCCTGCTGACCTCAACCACAAAAAAACTACCAGCCTATAACCATATCCCTCCATTGAGACTTTCTACACCACACATCAGTATAATATTCCACAATAAATCACCATATTCGGGGTCCCCATCATTTTTACCATGGACCAAATGAAGAATAAAAGGGTGGTGATACTACATGGCCAACACCACAACTGCAATTTATATAAATTAATATTAACCTATAATATATTTAAATAAATATAAGTGCTTATATACATAAATATATCACTGACACAATCATGTATGAATACAAATGATGAATTTAAATATATAAAAATAAATAGAAATATCATTAAATATAAAACAAAATAGGCTTCACAAAGTGGTAAAGGTTATAAAATCTCATAAAAGAGGTCACATGATCATGCCTATCCATTAGATGGTATTTGGTGAATCCTTCTATCACTGAAAAGTGAGGGTGTGTTCATGAGTTCTAAACAAGGTTTTGGGGGGTGCATGATGGTGGTTGGGGAATTAAAACTGCTGAAAAGGGGAGTCATGAGAACTGAAAAAGGGGGTGTTGGGGTGTGTGTAATTTTTTTTTTCAAAAAAATTACCAGTGCTAAAAAAATTGATAAGGGCTTCCTTTATCACTTATTTTTTAGTATCAATAAATCCACCATTTATTAGTACTAAAAATATCTAATAATGTTATCCATTAGCTACCCTAAAAAGGGATGAAAATTCCACCCTTTATCAGTGCTTTTTCTAGAACTAATAAATATTGGATTTTAACATCACATGCATTATAATCGCTTTTTTAGTGTTTATAAAACCTTTATTGAGTTTTATTAAAGGGAGAATATATAGTTGGGATAATAAAACATTATTAATTATATACCAAAAATGTACAATATCAAGATGAACCGGATCCTACTAAAATTTATTTATAAATTAAAAGACAACACATGAAATAAATAATGAATGGGTTTAACCAATACTTTTTTAGTTACTAAATCCGTTAAGTTCATGATGAACATTTTGAGGTTAATTGATTCATAATCTACGAAATAAATTTAGTGTGTAAATTGTGGTCAAAGGTGTCATAGTTTATTCAACTCATTAATATTAAACATATTGTTATTATAATTTATTTATATTAAATATACATTTAAAACCATCCATTTAAGGTAATCAAGGGAATTAAAATGTTTCATTTTATTGAGGTAGTAGTCTACACGAACACACGTGAAACATTCTCATTTTTATAATGGATGAAAATGTAATATAGTAGATATAGTTTTAGATTTAAAAATAATAATATTACTATAAAAATCACTTTTATTCATAAAATACATCCATATGTCATATTATGTTACATCATAATAAAAAATGAGAATCATTGTTCATGGAGATGGTAGTTTCTATGTACACATGAGTTACATATCTATTTTCCAATAAATGAGAGGATATGATGTAAGATAATAAATTACATTTACATAATCATAATTATTTCATAAATATAATATATATTTAATAAATTAATATTTATAAACATACTTGTGTGATGATGTGGAAATATAAAATACATTACTTTATGGATCTGATCATTCACACATATCCACAGGCTCCATTTTTATTTTTGTAAGGAAGTAAAGGAGAAACAAAATAAATATACTATTAAAATAATAACATCTAATTATATTATATATAATTATTTCTGTATATTATATGGGTTATAATATATTTTAATTTGGTATAGGATAATATAAACGTGAATAAATTATCCTAAGACTTATACATCATTTATGGATATCATCATTTAACTTACACCTTAAGCCTTCAAGGACTGATATTTTAGAGAGAGAAAGACATATAAATCATAGGTAAGGTTTTTAGGAAGGTATTTTTATAGATATTGGTCAATAAAAATGTCTAAAATTTTATAGATAAGTGAGGATAGGATGTTCCCTTTTATTAGTGAGAGGAGTGGAGTCCTTATAAATATTTTGAACTTCTAAATATAAAAAAAATAATCCTCATATAATGTTGCTCTAATTTGACCAATTTTAGAATATAGGATATATTTATGTCTATATCAACCAATTAATTATAATTTAGAAAATTTGTAGATATATTTGAAGCCTTTTCTCTTAGTTTAACCCACTCATTAACCCCTTTAACTCTTATTGTGGTGACTAAATATTTAATATTGTAACATAATTATTTGACTAAAAATGAAATAGAAATTATAAAATAATTTTAATATGATGATTCAAAAATTTGAATCTATTATGGATTAATCAATTTCTATAATAGGAAAAAAAATAATTCTTATAAAAGCAGACAAATTGTTTAAAAACCATTTGTTTGAAAAAAAATATTGTGTAAAAATGTATTTATACTTATCATTGAAATATAATCTTTAGTTATGGTGCATCCCATGAATTTATTTTGTTATAATTAAACAACAATGTTTTTTTTGACACTATAACCATGAAACTACTGAGTGTCACCTTCCCAATGCACATTTAAATGCAATAAACTAAAAATATTGTTTTATTAGATTAAAATGTAACATAGGTTATAAAATGTCAAATATTGGTTTCTGATTTCAAAATAATATTTATAGATTCTTTATTTTATGAATTAAATACATATTTGGTTTAAAAAATGTTTTTTTATATTTTTATGTCACACTTATATCATAATTATTTCATAAGAAGTACGGTATCTATAAAATCAGTATTTATCACTATTGAATAAAAAATATACATTTTTTGAAAAATACTAAACAAATATTTCTAAGACATTTTTATATATTTAATTAAAAAACAAATCTCATTTAATAAATTTAAAATACTAAATTTATAAAATTTTGTATTTTAATATATTTTCAAAAAATAAAGAAATATTTACTTTATATAAAAATGACCCATTTAAACATTATGGTTACTAATCTTATTTTATATAATTTACCATTCATCATTATTTTAATTTTTCAAGCATTGTATACTCATAATGGGTTGATATTTACCTTAGATATTAATAAAGTGTCATAAACTTTAGTTTGGAGTTCATATATCACTTTCTATTCCAAAAATATATTCAAGAATACATACTAAAATCGCAGGTATTGCATTAACACCCATATTTTATTTTAAAATATACATTTGGAGTTGTTATTATTTTTAGGTAAAAAATTTATGTGTGTGGGTGTTAAGACTTAATCATTATTAACGATCATGGTTTATAAACCATATAATAAACAATGTAGAGTTTCTAAAGGTGTGAAGTCAGTTCACATATTTTTAATTGGGGTTAATTGACAAGGTCAACCTATTTTGAGATACTATAATTACATGAAATTACATACCATTTTAAAAAAATTAATACAAAACATTCAGTCATGTTTTAGTTAATATATATTTTAAAATTTTTCCTTATATCCTCTATAAACACCCATTTATTACCCTAAACCAAATTTAACTAAGCTTACAACCATTCTTGATTGATTTTGATGGATTTTCATTATAATTAAATTATTATATTTTTTTGGTTAGTTTAATTGATGATGAATATATTTTATGTAATCATTGATCTACTATATACATGGATTTATATTTTTTTCTATTCTTTATATCTCTTAGGATATCTATTTCAAATATTTGTATATAGAGCGATACGGATCTTACGGTTGATTAAAATATCAATTTATTCGAATGCGATAATTATTTTCATTTAACATGATCATAAATCAAGATATAATTAATATTATAGGATGAAACATTTATGCATGAATCATTAATCATTACATATTTTTAGAAAATTCAAATTTGTTTTTTGATGGTTTTTATAAACGGTGTAACTTTTTAGGAATGATTTTTTAAAAATCGTTATCTTTGGGTATTAAATAATAACTTATTTTAAAAATGAAATATTTTTTACAATAGGAAATATTCAATATCTATCAAGATTTTTTTTTTCAAATGATAGGTTTTGCATAAAAATATAATGAAATAATTCTGAAATTATGTATTTGATAAAATGATTTCAAAAATAAATGTTTTGTTAATATGAATTTGTATAATAAACTAGATTTTATCAAAATTATGTATGTAAAATTTGGATTTAAGTAATTGTTCTATAATTTTATTTAATATGTTCGTTTTTACATTTAATCAAGAAAATTGTTATTGGTTTTTTTTATGAAAAAATAAATATAATTTTCCTATGATGGTTTAATGATATAATTTTAGAAATATTGGTATTTTCAATTAGTTTAAAGACTAAGTAAATAGTAAATGACTATAGTTTTATGTCAAGGATTATTAATCATACACTATGGTTTATTGTCCACATATTTTTTTGGTGAGTGATAACTCTTTTCATCTACAATTTATTTAATACCTAGTGTGCTCCTTTATATGTTTTTATGCTCATGGAAATAGTAATATGATCAGTTCATTTAAAAACACATTATAATTGGTTTATGAAAACTGATATGAATAACAACATTTGAATTGTTTTATAGTGGTGTTGAACGTCTAAATTAATTATTTAGTTGTGTCTTTTTAGTGGTCAGTTATGAGAATTTTTTTATGTTTGACATAGCATTTATTTATTTGTTTTTAAAAAAATAAAAAATTTATTTACTAACTAATCCAATTACTCCCACTCTAGCTTTCCCCTCCCTACCTAGTTCATATAACCTGGCCTACTCTGAACCATTCCACTAACCCTGGAAAAGTAGCTTATATATTATAGAGGGTGTCTTCACCTCCCAATTAAAATTCAGTACCCAAACCACTATCCCAACCACATGCCATTTATCCTAAATATGTTTCTGTTTATATATATATATATATGCATATATCAATATACATACATAGGTAAATATAAATATATAATTATAAATTAATTATTAATAAAATATAAATATTTTCTAAAAATATAAAAATATAAAATATTAATATAAATGTAAATATAAATAGTATATGTGTGTGTTTGTAAATATAAATATAAATATAAATATAAATATAAATGTAATTATTAATCAAATATAAATTTAAATACAATTTTATTATAAATACACGAATATAAATATAATTATATATATATGTTTGTATGTTTGTATGTATATATCCATGTATATATATATATATAAATGTATAAAAATATTTATATAGTAGAAAATATGAATTATTGAAAATAAATTATAAATTATCCATTATAAATTTATATAGTTATTTATTTATATGTATATATATATATACATTTATATATTTACATATTTACATATTTATATATTTATATATTTATATGTTTATATATGTATATATTTATTATATATTTATATTTTGTTATATAAAATAATAACTATGTCAGCATTGAAAAATATGTGGTGCACACTTATTTCTGAATGTTATGATGTAATCCTCACTTAGATGACATAAGACAAGTTTTTCAAGAATGATATCTCATTCAATGAATGGATATGCAAATGGGTTGTTCATGATCCACTTGATTGATCATACACAAAAGGATGCAGATTCTTAAAAAACATTTCCAAATATGGTAACATAGTGATGATATAATTTTATTCAGAGTATGCCACATATTTCATCCACAAACATCACAATCATTTTAATGGCCTTTAGAACACTGTTTGATCTTGAAAAAATAGGTTTTAGAGACCCTAGATGGACGTAAAAGGACATTACATTTCTTTTTTGAAATACTTAATACAAGACACAAACAGACTCCCAAAGATCATATTAGTTTATTGTCTATGGAAATTCGAAACAGAATCATCTAATCCTAGGGAAAGATCTTCAACAACTCCCATAACGATCTTCCCTTTTTCCCTTCCTAAAACCTTTATTTATATCATGGTGAAAATAAAACATAAAAATGGTGAGCTCAAATTTTTAGTAAGGGTAAACATGGATAAAATTCAACAAACCATATACATTTGACAGTAAAAACATGAACATAAAGATTAATCATCAAAATCTTGAGTCATGAAATAAATACTAGTAGTACGTTAGTCATAGATCATAACGTAATATTAATCATGATAAAGTAGAATGGAAATAAAACATGTAATTTTGGAAAACTATTAATCAAATAATATGATTTCTATAGTATCCAAGGCATTGCTACCAAGAACATCATACTGGACGATATCCATTACTGAACTGGGTTTAATTCTCTTTAAAACCCTATATTACCGAACCAGAATTAATTTTCGTTCCATCCATATCTATATCATGAGATATAAATGTTTACCAAATTTATTATAGGGAGATGTATTTCATACCCATCTCATAATTAAATCATTCTTACATGTTCCACAAAAACAAATCCTTCATCATATCATAACCCATGAAATAAAATTAGATTCATTAACATCATTTCATCATTACATAATCCATATAAAATAACAATCCATCATTAAAAAAAATCATAGTAATAATAGGGATATAAACATAACCTTATTTAAATAAACTCATTGAATATGGAAAATTAATTTGATAAACAACTTGAACATAGTTCTGGAGGAAGATATCCATTCTTCTTCAATAATATTTTCTTTTCTCAAAATGGTGGTCAATTTTAAAAAGAAAATAATTTTGTTGAAAATAATATTGAAATATTTTAGAAGAATATTCATGGAAATAAGGTGTTTAGAAGATGTAAAAACCCTTTCATTTTTTACCAATTAAAAAATCATTATCCTCATACTTTTTTCAAAAAAGTTAAAAAAAACCTCGTATGGTAAAAAAAAGAAATATTCCTTCCATACAACGTAGTAAAAGTAAATGGGTTAAAAATGACTTCAAAAATAAATATAATAATTGTAATCATTTTATGAAAACATATTTATAAGACTTGGACAGAAATATACCCTGCCTAATAATTACGTATGTACAGTTTCCAATAAAATTGAGATTGAAAAATTATCCCTTACCTTATGTCTGATTTCATCTTTATTTCTCCGAAACTCCAATATAGTGTGTTTAAACATATTATTAACTTGTAACAGAACCATAATAATATTTAGGATATCATATATTATTTACTTATGACTTTATCTTACCTGTTCATTTGTGAATTCCATGTTAAATAAACGTTTTAGTTAATAATAATTTTATTTATCATATGTGTTTTGAATTGTTATTCTTGATATTATTACTTATATAATGATTTACTTACTTAAAGAATGTAAAACATGATTTATATATTATATATATTATGTATATAAATAGATATATAATAGATAGATAAATGAAATGGAATACACCATTCATGGAGATGGTAGGTCGTACGTACGCATGTATGCTATTTTTGATTCCTTATTAAATTGAATGGAAGTAAGTAAATGAAATATATATATATACATAAATCTAGTAGAATTATTATTTCATATTTTTTTATGATTATATATTATATATATTGTATAAACATTCTTGAATGGTTAACATGGAAAATGAATCTCATCGCATTATGGAGACAGTAAGCCTTACGTACGCACGAGCGACTATATCGTTCCCATAATTGTTGAATGTTATTTATGTGGATGGTGTATAATATCTCATAATTAGTATCATGTTATAATAATAATATATATTTATTATTTACATCATTAAACTCATCCAATTAAGGTGGTGGTGAAAAACATATTACACCACGACGTAGAGACGATAAGACGTACGCACGCACACACGATGATTCCGTTTTTTGTAAGATGGAAAGAAGGTGAAATATGGTAGTTTAATATTTGTAATAACATATAATTATACAATTTATTATTATTTTATTACTTTATAATGAAAAAACTAATTAATAAGAAGTAAAATTAGAAATAAATTTGAAAGACTCAATAGAAGAGATTACCTCTTCCTCGACGTGCCTCCTTTAAATTTCCTATTAGGGCACTAGAGTTGATATTTTAAGAAATATAGAACCTCTATAATGTAACTAGGGAAGTTTAGTAAAGAAATTTTTAGGGTTTTTCTAATCATGAAGGCTCAAAATGGAGTGTAGAGGAGATGGAGGAGGGGCCCATTTATAAGAGAGGAGAGGGGAACTTTAGGAAACTCTTTAAATATTAATTTATTATAAATTAAATTTATATTAAAAATCGTCTAAAACCTATTAAATTATAATAGAAGATGATTATTTACGATTAAATATCATCAAATAATTTTTAGACATGTTTTATATATTTTTTTATATCCTTATATTTTTGGTTTAACCCTTATTTTACCCTTTTTAATCTTACCGTGATATCATGTTATTTAAACATTGTGGGTTAATGTAATTACCATATCATGTAAAAAGACCCAAAAAAGTTATTTATGACATATTTTCACTTATATTTACCATTTTTCCTAAATATTACATTTCTAGGAATCTAATATTATTTAAGAAACTATTATATGTTTTTTGTTATGAAATATGTCATTTTTGGATACTATCCATACATGACCTTTTTTAAAAATCATAACAACCTTATTACATCAATAAAAATGAATTAACTCATTCCAAATAAGACAATTTTATCCATAAAATTATTTTATGTCATCAAAATATTCAAAGTAAATTTATTTTAATAATTGTAATTTCATTTATTTCAATATTTCATTAATGAGGTAATCACTACATCATAATTGTGTCATAAATAAATATGTTTATCTAACGTCTAAAAAATATAAATAAAATAAAATTATGTAGTGAATATTTTTAAATTTATAATTAGTATTTTTAGACATAGATATCAGTTATATAACCCAAATATGGAAATCAATTTATTAAATGATTTATTTTTAAGTTATAATTATCATTACATTTAATTTATTCTTATAAAATATCATTTTCACATCCAAGTGAATCCATGGGGTCCAAAAAACAACCCACAGATCCCCATGGTCATAAATATATCATTAACTAGGACTATTACATGTGTTAGGGTAGTTTAATATTATTATAATATTAGTTTTTACCCTTATTTACCAAATTTACCCGTTAACCATGGTAAATAAAATAATTACTAAAGTTACTATTCACAATGTCCTAAAATAATAGGAAACTATTTATAGATTTTGAATCTTATGATTCCAAATATGGAATCCATTTTTACAGATTCAAAATATATAAGTTTCAGTAATTAATTTAAAATTAATCTTTGTCAAAACCAACAAGCTGGTTTTTATGCCGTAATAACTATCAAAAGATTGACATTTGTTTATGTCCAATTTAAAATTTTAATAACATACTATGAAAAAAATTGTATTAAATGATAAAGATATAATCCAATTAAAAATTAAAACCAATTAAAAATATAATCTAACTATATAAATAAATTAGATAAAAATTCATTTCGAGTTAAAATACAGTATTTTTCACTATTCATTAAAATTTTTTTTATTAGAAAATTTCCAAAAATTCCTCAAAAGTAAATTTTTATATAATTATTCCAAATAATAAGTTTATTATATCATATTTAACTTATAAAAGTGTCAAAAAGATGATTTAAAATGGGTTCCCCATCAAAAGGCTGTAAAACTGCATTTTTAAAAAAATACTTCGTTTATCTGAAAAATTGATATTGTTCTTATATCATGTTCTATAAAATGTGTAAGAATAATGTTAATATCTTATATAATTAATAATATGGTTAATAATATTCATAATGTCTATTTTATATCCCATTGAATAAAAATATTTTAATAATATATCGTTGGATAGTGAGAATCAGTATCACATACGACGGATGATATCTAGGAAGGTCACTCTTGTGTGTAACGCAATCCATGACAGTGCTGCCTATAGTTCATGATTTTATTGGTGTTTCATATAACATAATCCAAACTTAATTAATTTATACATTGAAAAAAATCTATACTAAGTGCTGTGTGAAACGAATTCTATCAAAAGAACTTGAAATTGTGTGCAACACAAACCAAGAATAGTGTTGTGTATACTACAAGCAAATATGGTGTTCCATTTAGAGAAATATAATCTTAGTTCAGTTTACAACCAAATACATAAATGAAATTTAAAAATAATCTATCGCATTAAATAATGGGGTGTTACATTCCACCCCCCTTAAAATGAATTTCGCCCTCAAAATTCATCGTTGTTATAAATTATTTTCTATTAGAAAATTTCATTCATGGAAACCCACATTGTAAAAGGTATAATAAAACATAATTAAAAAAAGGAATGTTATAAATATAATGGTTAACCAATGTAACTCATCATTGGGTTTCCACAAAGGAAAACATAGGTGGTTAGTGAAAAATGGATATGCAAGAGAAATCTAAACATAATGTTTTGATGGATAGTGATAGAGTATATGGTTTGGAGAAAGTAACCTACTAGAAATCCATAAATCATTTATTATTTATGGGACCATCTAATTTATCAAATAAGAAGGTACTAGGATAAAAGTTTTGGTCAATATCATTTTCCGAAAGTTCATGAAATTTTTTATGAGAAGAAATACTTACTTGATTTCAATACAATATCATCATTAATAAATCCCTTAATAATTTCAATTTCATCTATTATTTAAAGATATAATTTCTAATTTTTCATTCTTGAAGAGTTAGCAGATCACGGGATAGAATGATATTTCATTCCATCTTTCTCTATCATAAAAAGATTAGCACAATTTATCAAATGTACATAAGTCCATCAATGGTGAGATTTATCATATATGGTTCCAAAAATGGACTTATACGTCACCTATCATACGGTTTAAATAAAATAAAACTAATTTATACTAATTGGGGACTTACTCTAGGCCAGTGGTAGGTGATAAAGTCTTGTCGCACTACAGTTGTGGGTTTGATTCCCGTAGCCTTGCTCGACACGATGGGTTGTCACTCATCTTGTATGTTGTCATTTTTCTAAAACTATACTATTATAACATGTCAAAAATAATTTGAAAAAGTTTTAGATGTAAACAATACTATCTAATATCAAACATAATCCATTCCATCCTTTAGGCTTATCTAAAATACTTATGTACAATATCATAGTATTAAAAAAAATAATGGTCATATAACAAGCTTGCGAATACCATCATTTGTCCCCCATATATCATTAGATATATCTTATAAGTCACATTCCAAACATTTTAATGACTTCATCATTCATTCCCTTGATTTATGGTAATAACTTTAATTACCACATATCATTATTGAAATCATGCATGTTTCTTTATTCGAAAACTTATTTCATATTTTCCTCAAGTCCCAATAAGTTTTATACTTCATCCATGATATCAAAACCCTCTTGTCTACATCTCTATAATTAGTTTCCAAGAAACTCAAATCGTCCAATTTACTTATTCAAATCCAACATATCTTTATCCAAACATCAATATCTTTTCATACATGACATATTAATGGTTATATTTTTCTTAATCATGTGTTCTCCAAGTGTATCACCATACCCTTAAATCACTTTTTGGATCCATAGAAATATTCAACATATCATTTCTAATCCTTAATGAAAAACTCATACTGAAAACGCTTATATATTTCATGATTCATATTATATAATCTTTGTTTTCCAAAACATATACATCTCAATCATCCAACATTATTCTTAAACCATTAGACAAGATCTTTCATCTTCATATTTCCTAAAATATGAATCATGGATTTTCATTTCTCTACCTCAATATTCTTAAGATTAATGTAAAAAATACTGGAAGAACATCACATACCATTCACAAGTCATTACAATATCTTGATCCTTAGTAGTTTGACCAATACTCAGACTATCATCATGAATCTCTTCATGATGTTTCCACATAGAAAATCGATCATCATAACTCCCATAATTTCTATATTTTAAACATTCAATGGTTAACTAGATCAGAAAGAAAAGTGTTAGAAATATAAATTAGAGATTACAAACACATAAGTAAGGGAAATTAATTATAATATTTCAATCTATGATATCTTTAGTTTTACTTTATGATAGTCCAGATTATCAAAAAAAATGCTAGGTTTGTAAACTATACTTATCCTTAGGACATCACTAGACATATCTTTAGAAATATATCTTTGGATCTCACTATAATTTTTTAATCCTAGTTTACAAAGTTTTAATAAAAATTGCTCCGATACTAACTATAGATAACCAAGCTTGATGTGTAGGGATATTACATTTCTTTTATGGAATACTTAATACATGACACAAACAGACACCCAAATACTTTATTAGTTTAGTGTCTTTGGAAACTCAGAACATAATCTCTTAATCCTGGTGAAATATCTTCAACATCTCCCATAATGATCTTCCCATTTTTTCTAACTAAAAACATTATTTATACACATTGAAAAAGAAAACATAAAATGGGAGAGTTCAAATGATCAGTAAGGGTAAAAATGGATAAAATAAAACAAACCATACACATTTGAATATAAAAACATGAACATAAAGTTTGAACATTAAAATATTGATTCATGAAATAAATCTTGGAAGTGCGTAAGGCTTAGATCATAAAGGAATATTAATACACATAAAAACTGAATGGGAATAAAACAAGGTATTGGTCAAAACCATTAAACACATAATATGATATTCATTGTATCAAAGGCATTGTTTCCAAGACCATCATAGGTGAAAATTTACATTACTGAACCTAGATTACTTGTCGTTCCAGCGATATATTACTGAACCAAATTTACTTGTCATTCCATCCAGGTCTATCCCAATAAATAAAAATCATTACCCAATTCATTATAGGGAGATATAGGTCCCACCCACCTCATAATGAAATCATTCTTACATGTTCCCCAAAAATATTAATCATTCATCATTGCATAACCCATGAAATAAAATGGGATTCTTTAACATCATTTCATCATAAGATAGTCCATATAAAATAACATTCCATCTTTAACATAATAAAATCATAGTAATAATATGGATAGAAACATAACCCTATTTAAATAGAAACTTTTTATATGGAAAATAATTTTGATAAATCACTTGAACTTAGATTTTGAGGAAAATATCTGCTCTTCTTAAAAAATGTTTTCTTTTCTCAAAATGTAACGCAATTTTAAAAAAAAATTATTTATTTGAAAATAAAATTGAAATGTTGTTGATGATTATTCTAGTAAATAATTCATCTTGAAGATTTAAAAATTCATTCTTGCCGTATAATTTAAAAAAAAATTATCCTCGTACTTTTTTCGGAAAATTCAAAAAGTACCTCGTATGGTAAACAAAAAAATGATTACTTCCATACCATGTAGTAAAATAAAAAGGGGGTAAAAATGACATTAAATATACATAAAAGAATTTTAACCATTTTATGAAAACATATTCAGAATACATGTACATAAATATAACCCCAGTAAATAACAACGTATAAACAATATCAGATAAAAACGAGATTGCCAAATTATCCCTTACCTTAGGTCCAATTTCTTTCTTATGTGTCTGAAACTTCTATATAGTGGGTTTAAAGATATTATTTAATTTTAACAGAACCACAATAATATTTATGATTTCATATATGATTCACTTATGACTTTATATTACCCGTTCATTTGTCAATTCCATGTTAAATCAACATTTTGGGTAATAATATTTTTATTTATCATACATGTTTTGAATTATTATTCTTGATATTGTTACTTTTATCATGATTTAATTACTTCCAGAATTTAAAACATGATTTATATATTATATATATTCATTATATAAATAGATATATAATTGTTAGATAAATGAAATGTAATACACCGTTCATGTAGACAGTAGGTCGTACGGAGGTATGAACATTATTTTCGTTTCATTATTAAAATTAATTGAAGAAAGTAAATAGAATATATATATATATATATATAATTATATTAGCATTATAATTTCATATATTTTTTCATTATTTATTATATATACCTTATAATCATTCTTGAATTGTTAACATGGAGAATAAATCTCATAGCATCGTGGAGACAGTAAGCTGTACGTACGCACGACTATTGATATCATTCCCCTAATTGATGAATGGTATTTATGTGGATGGTGTATAATATATCCTAATTAGTATCATGTTATAATAATAATATGCATTTATTATTTCCACCATTATACTCATCCATGCAAGGTGGTTGTGAAAAGAAGCTTACACCATGGCGTGGAGACGGTAAGTCATACGTACACACACGCGGTGGTTTAATTTTTTATAGAATTGATAGAAGGTGAAATAGGGTTGTTTAATAATTATAATAATATATATATATATATATTATTGATACTGATTTTATTACATTATTATTAAAAAAATAATTAATAGGAAGTAGAATAAATTTGAAAGAATCGGTAGAAGAGATTACCTCTTCCTCGACGAGCCTCTTTTTTAATTTCTTCTTAGGGAACTACAGTGGGTCTTTTGAGAAAAAAAGAACCTCTAGAATATCAATAGGAAATTTGAGAAGATAAGTGGGGTTGGATTAGTAGATCTTGAAGTCTCAAAATGGAGTGAAGAGAAGAGGGAGGAGGTTCCCTTTCATATTAGAGGAGAGGGGCACTTTAGCAAACTCTCAAAATATTAATTAATTATGAATTAAAATATGATTTGAAATGGTCCAAAAATTATTTAATTAGAATATTAGATTATTTAATTTCTAATAAACATCATCCAATAATTTTTAGGCAAATTTTAAATATTATTTTCCTTATCTTTTTTGTTTAACCCTTATTTTACCGTTGTTAATCGTACCATGATATCTTGTTATTTCCACATTGTGGGTTAATGTAATTACCATATCATCTTAAAAGTCCCAAAAAAAATTTTATATAATATTTAAACTTATAATAACCATTTTTTAGAATCTAATATTTTTTAGAAATTTAATAACATTTAATAAACTACTTTACATTTTAAGCTAGGAATTGTGTCAATTTTGGATACTATTCATACGTGGCTTTTTAAAAAACCAATAACAACCTTATTACTTAGAATAAAAGTCATTAAATCATCTCTAATAATTAAATGTCTTACATAAAATTCGTTTAAGGAATCTAAATATTCAAATTAAATTTATTTTATCATTTATAAATTCATTTATTTGAATCTTTCATTATTGAGGTAGTCACTACATCACAATTATGTCATAAATAAATATATATATATATATATATATATATAATGTCTAAAAATTATAAATAAAATAAAATGATGTATTAAATATTATTATATTTTTAATTACTATTTATAGATATATAGATCAGTTATATAACCCTATATGAAAACATAATTAGTAAAAGATATATGTTTAGGTTATAATTATCGTTAATTTAAATTAATAATTAAAAATGTCATTTTCACATCCATGTGATTCCATGGGGTCCCCAAATCGACCCAATGATTCCCATGTTCAGAAATATCTCATAAAATATGATTAGTAAATGTGTTATGATAGTTTAATATTCTTATAACAATATGTTTTACCCTTATTTACCAGATTTACCCTTTAACCGTGGTAAATAAAATAAATACTGGAGTTAATATTCATAAAATCCAAAAATAAAATGTACCTATTTACAAAATTCGAACCTTATAATTCTAAATACGGAATCCATTTTTTAAAATTTAAAATACATAAGTTGCAGTAATTAATATAAAATTAATTCACATTGTCAAAACCAAAGGGCTCGTATTTAAGAACAAATAACTATCAAAAGATTGACATGTGTTTACATCCAATATAAAATTTAAATTACTTACAATGACAAAAAATGGATTAAATTGTAAAAATATAATCCAATTAAACTATAAAAACAATTAAAATGACAATCTAACTATATAAATAAATTAGATAAAAAGGCATTTTTGAGTTAAAATGCAGTATTTTTTCCTATTCATTAAAATTTTAATTTTATTAGGAAAATTAAAAAAATTCAATAAATGTTAAATTTTAAGTCCTTCTTCCAATGAAATAGTTTATTATGTCAAACTTAACAAATAAAAGTGTCAAAAATAGATTAAAAATGGGTGCACTATCAAAAGGAGGTAAAACTGCATTTTTTTAAAAATACTTCTTTAATCCAAAAAATTGAATTTATTCTCATATCATGTTTTAGAAAATATTTAATATGAATGAAAATGTTATATAAAATTAAAAATATGGTTAATAATATTCATAAAGGATAGCTTTTATCCCATTAAATAATAATGTTTTAATAATATATCGTTGTTTAGTGAAACTCAAATTCGTGTACAACGCAAGCTATTGAGAAAGATTGCTCTTGCATGTAACAAAAGCCATGTTAGAGTTACATGCAGTGAAATATTTCTTTATTGTTTCATATAACATAGTCCAAACTAATTTAATTTATACATTGATCAAAATCTATATTCATTTTTTCATGAAATGAATTCTTTCAAAAGAACTCTAAATTGTGTGCAACACAAGCCATAAAGAGTGTTGTGTATATTTAAAGGTAATATGATGTTGCATATAGCACAAGATAATATTAGTGTATCATACAACTGAAGACAACAAATATATTTTAAAAATATTATATTATAAAATCTTGGGGTGTTACATTCCACCCCCTTTAAAATGAATTTCGCCATTGAAATTTGTCAGGGATATAAACAGTTTTCTATTTGATAGTTTATTATAGGGAAGCCCAAATCATAAAAAGGGATACTAAAACATAATTTTAAATATGAATGTTAGAAATATAATGGTGACCCAAATTAACTCATCATTGGATCTCCACTTAGGATATCCAAGGTAGTAAGTGAAAACATGGATATAAAATTGAAATCCAACCATCAATTTCTGATGGATAGTGATAGAGAATATGGATTGGAGAAAGATAACTACCAGAAATCCATAAATATACAATTATTTAAGGGACCATCTCATTCATTGGATAAGAAGTTACTAGGATAACATTTTTCTATTCTAGATCCTTTTCCTAAAGTTCATTATTTTTGTATGAGAATAAATAATTACTTGATTCCAATATAATCTCATTATTGATCACTCCCTGAAAAATTTCCATTTCATCTCTTATTTAAAGAAATTAAGTTGAATTTTTCATTATTTAAGTGTTATCAGATCACAATACCACAAAACTATGTTTCTGCAGCGCAACCCATTATCATTGCAAAAAAATCACTTATAAAGGGAGGCATTTTTCAGCAATTTTTTTAGTTGCACCGATAACGAGGGGGGCCTTTATCTGAGATTTTTCATAGCACTGATAATGTTTATATTTCTAAAAAAATCATGAAAAATAATATATTTTTATATAAGTATATTTATATTGATATAAATATAATATATATTTTTTAAATATGTTTTGGATAAGTATAATTGGACTATTACATTTAATATATATGAAATTTAGCAAAAATGGCTTTAAAATATTTTAAAAAATATTATTAATTAATAATTTACAAATTATAATTGATTAATAATCATTTGATAACATTTGTAAGACACAAAAAATAAAAAAAATTTATATAAGATCTAAAATAAGTTAAAAATGTAACTCAAATTCCAACGACCATAAATTTTGATCCGTCTGTCCGTTTGAGCTCTATAGCATATCAAATCGAAGCTTGCGACAAGCTCTACATTCTTGTGATTTAAAGAAATTTTTATCACATTCTAAGCTGCCCAAAATGGCCCATAAGGTCTCCAAAGATGAGTTTTTAGTCAGGATACCCAGGTTTTTTAACATTCAAATAGGTATAACTTCTGATACTGATGTCTTCTAGGCCTGTACCACATATAATATTGAATATTGTTTCATTTTATTTGATTTTACCGGTTGAGGAGTTGAAAATGACTTCTAGATTAGATGTTATGGTCATTTTAACATTCTATGGCTTTTCAAATACACATATATATGTATTTATTCATAAATATATATGTGTGTGTGTGTGTCTATGTGTGTGTGTGTGTGTTGTATATATGTATGTATGTATTTATTTATTTATTTAAAAACACTATTAAAAAACATATTTTATAAATGTATTTTAAACCATTCTTATAAATATATATTAATATATATATACATATACGGATAAAAATTTATAACAAAAAATATATATATAAATACATATAAATATAAATTAATAAACGAATAAATAAATAAATATTAATATATATTAATATATGAATAAATCTATTGTTATTAATATAACTAAATAAATTTACATTAATATGAATCAATATTAATATATGAATAAATAAAATGATATATATATAACAATATATTAATATAAAAAAAATAAATATATATATATTAATATATAAATAAATATATTTGTATTATTAGAACTAAATATATTTATATTAATATGAATCTATATTAATATATGAATAAATATAACTATATATATAAATATATTAATATATATATATATATATACATTAATATATGAATAAATATATATGTATTAATAAAACGAAATATATTTATATTAATATGATTATATATTAATATATGAGTAAATATAACTATATATATATATATATAGAAATATCATTAAATAGGGAACAAACTAAATAGCTTAGTGGTAATGGTGCACAAGTGCAAGGGTGGGGTCTCAGGTTTGAGTTCGGGTGGAAGCAGACAGGGGACGCGGGCATGGGGGGGTTGTGCGCAGGCAAGGGCAGCGCGTAGAAGAGTGAGAGGGGATCCGCCTCGCGCTGATGGGGGGGGGGGGGGGGCGGGGGTTAGCCACTATTAAAATCTCCACCCATATTATATATTCCTTTTAAATTATTTTTAATTTTCTTTGACTTTTATCAGCTTTTTTTAACGCTGACAAAAGGGGCCTATATCAGTGCATTTCTGAGCGCTAATAATAGGGACCCCTATCTTCGCCTTAGTTAATAGTGTCGTTTTAGCACTATTAATTCCCTTTTCTATCACTACTAAAGTCCATATTTGTAGTACTGTCATGTGACAGAATAATAGGTCATTTTATCTGTCTCTTTCACAAAAAGATTAGCACAACTTATCAAATATACAAAAGTCCATATATGGTGAGACTAGTCATATATGGTTCAAAAAATGTACTTATACATCATCTATCATATTTATGAAATAAAATAAAAGTAGTTTATACTAACCTGGGACTTCTCATAGGCTAGTGGTCGGCGATAAAGGCTTGTCACACTTTGGTTGGGGTTAGATTCCCACAGCCTTGTCCAACGTGACAGGTTGTTGTCCATACTATGGGTTATCCTTTTTCTAGAACTATACTCTCTTAACATTCCATAAATAATATAAAAAATTTATCCTTAAACAATACCATTTGATGTCCAACTTAATCCATTCCAACCATTAGGCTTATCCAAATTACTTCAATCCAATCTCAAAGTATGAAAAAAAAAACAACAGAGGTCATATAACAAGCATGTGAATACCATCATTTATCCCCCATATATCATAAGATATATATTATTGGTCACATTCCGAAAAATTTAATGGATTAATCATGAATTCTCTTGAGTCATGGTAATAACCTAAATTATCATATATCCTTATTAAAAACACGCATGTTTCCCTAATACAAAAATTATTGGATATATTCCTTAAGTCCGAAAAAGTTGTATACACCATCCATGATATCATAACCCTATTCTCAAAAACTCCATAATTAGTTCCCATGAAACTAGCTTCATTGAATTTTCTTATTCAAAACCAACATATTTTTTTCCAAACATCATTATCTTAATATTCAAGACATATTAAGGGTTATCCTTCCCATAATCATGTGTTCTCCAAGTATATCACCTTACCCTTAAATAAATATTTGGCTCCTTTTAAATATTCAACATATCATTTTGCAATCCATAATGAAAAAAGTATATTTAAAACACTTATATATTTCATGATTTATATTACATAATCTTGGTTTTCCAAAAAAATATAAACCTCAATCATCAAACTTTATTCTTATACAATTACTCACGATCCATAATCATCATATTTACTAAAATATGAATCATTTCCTATCATTTCTCAACCTCAATATTCTTTGGTTTAATGTAAAAAATATGAGAAGAACATCACATACCTTTTAAATATCGTTTACAATATCTTTATCCTTAGTAGTATAACCTATACTCATTCCATGGTCATGATTCTCTTCATCAAGTCTCCACATAGGAAATTGATCATAATAATTATCATTATTTCTATATTTGAAACATTAACGGGTTAACTAATTTCTATGATGTTCTTGCTATTGACTATGATCAGAAAGTAAAGTGTGAGAAATACATATCAGATGTTAGAACACATAATTAAGGTAAATGAATTATAATATTTCAGTCTTTGATATCTTCGGTTTAACCATAGGTTATTCATTATTATCACAAAAAACCTAGGTTTTTAATCTATAATTTACTAATCCTTAGGACATCCCTAGACATATCCATAGAAATATCTCTAGGGATCTCACTAAAGTTTTCACATCCATGTTTTCAAGGGTTTACTAAATCTTTTCTCTGATACCAACTATAGATACCCAATATTTACAAACATGGACATTACATTTCTTTTGTAGAATACATAATACATGACACAAACAAATTCCCAATGACTGTATTTGTTTAGTGTCTTTGGAAACTAGAAACATAATATTCTAATCCTGGTGAATGATCTTCAACATATCCCATAAAGATCTTTCCATTTTGTTTTACTACCAAAAACCTTTCTTTATATCATGGGAATAGAAAACATAAAAAGGGTGAGCTCAAATGCTCAGTAAAGTTGAATATGGAGAAAATAAATAAAACCATATACATTTGGACATAAAATCAAGAATATAACGCTTAAACATAAAAATACTAAGTCATGAAATAAATCTCAGCAGTACATAAGGAATACATCATAATTGAATATTAATCATGATAAAATAGCATGGGAATAAGACGTAGAATTGTGCCAAACCATTAATCACATAATATTATTTCCATAGTCGCCAAGGAATTTCTGCCAAGGCCATCATATTGGATGAATTTCATTAATAAACCGGGTTTACATGTCATTCCATCCCTATATTATTAAACCAGTTTTACTTATCGTTGAAACCATGTCTATCTTATAAGATATATATCTTTACCCAATGCATTGAAGGGAGATATAGGTCCCACACATCTCATAATGAAATCATTCTTACATGTTCCACAAAAACAAAAATCATTCATCATAGCATAACACATGAAATAAAATAGGATTCTTTAACATAATTTCATAATACATATTCCATAAAAAATAACTCTTAGTTCACTCCATCCTAGAACTCTTGCACCGGTACCATAAGGGCTTACTTGTATTCCCCAATTATCCAGGTCACCTACTTGGGTTGAAAACATCATTTCACTCATGTTTATTGTTGGACATTGCTGGAATCCCTTTTCCTACAACCAATATACATAAATCCTCTTTAGTCAACCACTATACCATGACCACATGATAGACATTACTAGGTCATTTTTCAAATTCATTTGGTCTATACAATCATGTATTCTATTGTTATAGAATAACTATATTGTTATCCTCCACCTCTTTTTATGGATCATCATAGTCCTGTCAATCATGTAAACCTTTGATATTGAGGACTCCCTTGAATGAGTAAATTAGTGGTTACTCTCCTTACATAGGCGGGCCATTTTGGTTGCTCACTATGAAAATATACATTCCTTTTAATAGAGATTACTTCATATGAATTCATATAAAAGTAATGAATTCCTTATTGTAAAACTCTATTATTCATAAGGAAAGTCTTTATTACATGAATATAAACATTATGACAAGATATCTCAATCATATGACTCTAAAAAATATGAATAAGTTCCTTACCGCATCACATTATATTATATAGTATACGTTCATTATCACGTGACTAAAAAAATAAAAGACACAAGTTCAACCTTGTATGAACCTAAAAGTCTTGCAATGGTTCCTCATTTATGATATTTAACTACTTGGAGTGGATTATATTATATGACCTTAAACTAAATGGAGGGGTTCATAATGTATAGTCTAATTTTTTTATAGTTATTGATTCTATATAACATTAAATTGAAAAAAAATCCCTTATGTATGATCTCAATCTATTGAATAGTTCATATTTTATTGTCTAAAAATTCACATTTGGATGTCTCTATCATTCTTACACAATTATGTAATATCCCCTCTATAATAACTCTATATATATATATATATGATGTACTGATCTGTTATCTCAAAACCATAAATTAATAATCTATCACCCCATTTAACATTTATTCCATCCCAATTTATAGTCTAGGAAATTATATTATTTTTTATACAAGACTTATACTTTAAATTTATAAGAGATAAAACCCCCTCCCCTAGTTCAATTCTTACTCTACACTACTCATACCATCAATACGTGTGGGTTTTCCAATTCATGTTGTCCTTTCACCACCAACCCTAAAATAAGATAAATATATTTTACCCATCAAAGAACTACGTGTGTGTTGATTATTATTCTTGTAGAATACCCAATGATTCCTAGATATATTATATTAGAAACAACCACACATTCCTCACATTTTAATTCCCCTCCTTATGTCAAATAAATTCGATTAGTTTTCTATTAAAATATTCTAACCATCATTGAACACCCCCTATTCCATACATAATTTAATGATTATTTGAATTACACCTATCCTTTCTTAGATATTATTAATGAGTATTTCGAATTCAATTAGATTAATTTAATTTTTTAAAGGTACATGTGTCAAATATATGGCCTATTTAAAACCATCTGTATGAATTTATTTTTATTGAGGGAAAAAATCCATAGCCCTTTATACATATAAAATATTACAACAGAATATATCATTTGAATTTTTTTATTCACCGCCCTCGATATATCTTTCAAATTTTAGGGTATAAAACACATTATTCAAACATAGTAAATAGTCATCCTCACATATGAGTTGTCATTCACTATATGTAATTGAAATAACTTATCCTATTATTTATATTACCTATAACTTTATTTATAATGTCTTTGAAATATTATTGACTTCCATACCATCATTCGATTTACACATATAAAAAATTAACCCATTAATATATCCACACCCAAAATTTCACCTTTTATTGTCTGTTATATTGGCTTAATTTTAGTTTTAATTGGGTTATTTCAACCTTTTTACTAGATATATGATCTCTCCTTTAATAATGGTATTTTTACAATGTTTTGTGGGCTTAATCATTAAGAACATAATATGGTCAACATAATTGGGACTTGAACTTTACATATTTTTTTCCATGAGGTTTTTCATTCTTTCACTGGGTTTATAATTATAGATTGTACATTTTTCCAAGATCACATAGAATGAAACCACACCTCAGACTATGTATAATGAGCATAAACTCTATACACTTGGTTATTTTCAATTTTGAGAGACATTAAAATATAATAAAAATAAAAATTAATAATAAAAATTAGATTAAACCCTATGAAGATTAGTGTGTGAAGATGTTTAGAATTCACTTGCTAATATATTCCCTTTCATGGATTTTGAAAAAGTTAGAATGTAACAAAAAATAAAAAAAATGGAACAAAAATCATGGAATCAATATTTGACTCCAGTAAATGTTATATAACTATAACTAGGTCCACAGATCTAGGAAAAAATTAAATCCATTCCAATTTTAAGGTATTCTCCCTTAGTTATTCATCCATATCTTGTATCACAGTTTCTTGAACCGGTGTTTTATTTTTATTTAATAACTAGTTAATTACGAAAAAAACATGATAGGAAATCCCATTTTGGCTAATGATTTATAACATGAAGTAATGAGACACCCCTTGGTCAATGATATATTGACTTAAACTATAGTCTCTTGATATTAATCTAATTTGTAAGGCTATAGGCAGCAAAATAAAAATATAAGAGATCACCCCATTAAAACCCATATGTGGTGACAAGTGAAACAATTTGAGGCTTCTCCCACAATGTCTCTTCATCCCATGTATTAAAAAAAGAAAGATAATAAAATGAAAAGGAATTTTAGTGTATCAAAACTGATATTTATATCTAGGAATATTTTATCCTTTCTTATAATATGTATAAATATAGAAAATAATTATAATATTTTATGTTCTCTACCTATAATGGTTCATATTATTTTCATAGAATTAATAATATTTAAATTAAAAGAGTACTCAAAATATTCCTTTACATTTTACCATTCACCCTAAAAACCCTTCACGATTTCACTTATCTTGAGTCACCCATATTTTCATATATAAATGGATTAACCTTAGATTACTATATGGATTCATGTTCTATATATAAATCCCACCTATATTTGTCTAAACAGAAATATATAGTGGAAATAAAATATATTTCCTATTTTATGTCATAAAATAACCCTAAACTATAGTTATTGAATGTTTTCTATATATACAACATTCTCATATATGTTCGAATTCATATACCAAAAAATTAATTTTATTGATGATATATTTCCCTCATTGACTCAAGTATTTTAATTAATTATTTATGAAAACCACTATCATTCAATGTTAGGATTTATTTAATTTCACAAATATTACTCTTTGTGTAATTTTATAATTTATTAGCAGTTAGTTCATTTTCAATGTGACAAATAAATAAAAACATTTTCTAGGTGTTCAAGTGTTTGAGTTATCATTCCAATCACACAATTATGGAATCTAAAACACTTGTGTAATAGCCATTTTTTCTATAATGTAATTTCATGATTCAATATCCTCATATAGGAGAGTATCTTCAATAAAACCTCAATAACATACTTCTATTCAAATAATGTGTGAAAGTGCTCAGTTTCTTCACTGAATAGGATTCTTTTTTCAACTAAATACTATTATGGGGGTGATAGAATTTATAGTATTCAAAAAATGTTTGTCACATGCATTATTATGAAATAAATGGTGTGATCCTTCCTCAAATAACATGAGTTTATTTTTTCTTAAAATATATATCCTTCTATAAAATAAAATTCAAATGGGACCTTCTTGTTCCATAAGATTTTTCATACACTAAAGGTTAACGATTCTTCAAAAAAATTACCAAATCAAGTGATGCGATTACGAGAATATTAAATAAAGGGTTTTCCATAAAATTTATCTATAAAATTTGGATGAATTATTAATGGTCTTACAAATTTATTTTATCATTGAAAAACATTGGTAATTGGATTAAACTATATCTAAGGGGATTTTTACTAAATTTTGTTAAGAAACAACCCATGGGAAGGTAGAGTGCGTGCTCAAAACAATACCAATTACCACCCTACTCATAACTCACATGTTCCCTATAATAGACCCATGTGTATACATTCTCATGATCAATAGATTACCTATGTTTTACTAGTAAACTTACATCTAAACAAGCATGTGTTCAAAGAATTAATTTAATGAATGTTCCAAAATTAAATATTGTTGAACAAGTAGTTTTTTCAAACATGTGGGTTACCACATCTGATTTTCCTATAAAAGGACCCCTCGACCTACAACAGTGACAAATGATGCAACCTTAATTAACATAGAAAATAGAACCCTTGTTTTGGAATCTTAGTTTTACAAAACATCCAAAAAAAATTCCTTGAATTAAAACCTAAGTAAAAAAATAATAGATGGTGGTAATTATTTTATCTAAGGGAAAACATGGTTCCCCAGTCACCATTGCCACTTACCTGGGTTAAGAAACTTTATTCCACCCTAGTGTCATTATGGACGTTGTTGGAATCCTTTTTCCTAGGTCCACCAATAAAAAATCATACTTTTCCCAATCCAAAACATTTTCCACCAAATATATATTAATATTTTCTTTTCAACATTATTATATAAAATATTATCATGTAATACTATTCTAATAGGAATTTGACATCCTATAACAGAACTCCCATTGGAGTTTTTCCTCATATAATAGATCCTTGTAGTCATATACTCCTTTAATAATTAGGACTCCGTGTATTGAGAAAATTAGTGATATACCTATTTGACTATGAATCCTATATTGGATGATCTATATGGACATCTACCTCTCTCATGTCTAATTATTGAGAAATAGGTTCTAATGGGTTACCATTATTTTGTATGTAACTATTAAATTCATCTATCTCTATCCAAAAGAGAAATCAATAAAGGTTCACTCATATATATTCCCCAAACCAAAGCTATACCATAAATTTTCAACATTTAGTTCATGTCGCATAAAATAAAACTAGAAGAAACAAAGGATCAAAATGCATAACATTAGATGGAAAAAATAAGTCCCCACTATATATCCTTAAGTGGTACAACCAAGGGTCTTGGTTGAATAACCATAAATAGAAAACCATTGGTTTTTATCAGGCAACATTAAAAGATAAAATTTGATGCTTTATATAAAACTGAACTATGTTGGATTTTATTCCCTTCATGGTGATATGCAGGGTTACACTTTATAAGCCTAATCCCACGACCATAACACGGTTTACCCTCCTTTTATAAATTATTCATCTTTATATATGTAAGTTAATTCTAAAGTGTATTCATACATGAAATTAAATTATAGTGAAATTGAAAACTTGATATAGTGTGGGGAAAAATTATCTTATGTAGTGTTCTTTTAAACACATTTCTATTGACCAATCACTTTCATTAAAACATGAACTACATTTTTTTCTAGGAAGGATTTCCCAAGCAATGTCAGATAAATATAGAGTCCTTTACTAGACAAAAATCATCATTGTGTGATGATATAAACTTTCATCCTCCCTATTTTGACATATAATCCCTAATAAAATAATCATACTAGTTTATGAAGAAAAAAAACATTGGAATAAAACTATAAACGTGTAAATATGAAATAATATATATATATATATATCCATATATTTAAATGTTATTATATATGAAAACATAATAATATCTATAAATTATTAAATAAAATTTTAAATTATTAATTATATATGATATATATTTTTAATTAATCATTATGAATTACTTGTTTCTAATAATATTAAATTTTATTAATACAAAATATAAAATTAGTGTCTATCAATTATTTCTAATAAATTATTCAATATAATTTATTTCATTTTTATTATATATATATATATATATAATTAAATAATTGTGAAATTTAGTGGTTGTTTAAACCATTATTTTGAAACAACTATAAACATGAAACAACATCTAAATAATAAATCTTTTTCTGAAAAACCTCACAAAATGTCATTATTTTTGTAGTGAATATTATTGTTTTCATATAAGGGGATTCATATTTTTACATATTGGGTTTTTATAGGATTTTATATGAATCTTATATGGGTTTTGGTAAGGATTTTATGACAATTTTTACACAATTTCAATGAGAATATTTAAAAAAAATTGACAGATTTCCTAAAATGAGTTTTTAAATGAGATTATAAGTTATGGTTTGTTTTTAAAATAATGATTCAAAGTGAATTTCATTATACAATGTTTGGATAATGGTCGGTTAAATGGTTTTTTATAATCTAATTATTTTAAAATATCTTTCTATTTAAATTGATATTCATTATTTGTGGTTAGTGATACATGGGAATACATTTGAGTCATTGGTGAAATCCAACTGAATTTTTTTACCCACTCCCTACATGTATATTTTTCTGTATATGTAAATATTATTGTATATTATGTAGTAAAAAGTAATAATTAACATTATTTATAGGGGAAATAAATCCATGGAAAGAGACAAAATGACGATAATGCGTGATAATTATTTTATTTAATTTTTTTCTTCAATTTTAATTATATTTTTGTAATAGTTTAGTTTTTATCATCTCTTTTCATTTTTATCAAAAATATTTTTTAATGTATTTAATTTGATAAAAATGTTTTTATGTTTCATTTACATATTGTATATTGTGTATTAGATTTTAGGAAAAATAATTTTCCAAGGTTTTTTATAATTAAATAGTTGTTGTTAATTGCTTTCAATCGTGGGACATTATTGGCATCATCTATAGATTCAAATAAAATATCATGATTCTGATATCTTGGTTGTTTCATTACAAAAATTAATTTTAATGATATTAATATATATATATACTAATTTTTCCATAGATATGTCATCAAGTCCCAATGATTCCACTTGGACTCATTAAGTGGTGTTAACCGCTTTGAATAAACCAATAAAGAATAACACCTCACATATCTATATATATGCATTGAAAAATATATATCATTCCACATCTCAATGTTAATTTCCCATATATGATACTCCCTCCCAACCACCACCCATAAAACATATAAATACAATTGATTTCTCCTTTTGTGAAATCTCATAATCGATTGGCATACGGCACCCAACAATGTTTTAAAATATTAATAATTATTTTTGTTATTTAAATTAAAAACTATTTTCTTATGTGATTTTTTATTCATGAATTTCATTAAAAAAACCCATGTATGTGTCATATACCTTGCTTAAATGTAGACTACATAAGCATTTTTAACACAAATTGAGTGAAAAATATTTAGAAAATCCATTTATTGTTTTTCAGATTTTTTTATATAATTTTATTTCTGTTTTAGTTTTATCTATATACAAATATTAAATAGTATTTAAAGATTATTGTTTTAATTAATAATTATATTAATGTAATCTAAAAATATAAATCAAATATTTAGCTTATGATTTATTTTTTTAGTGAGTGCACCTTGATATCGTTTTTGAATTTTTGATAGGATGTTATTGTTCCTCATTTATAATGATATAATAATAACAATATATTTCAAAGAATAAAAAATATATATATTTTTATAAATAAGACATAAATAATAATAATAATAATAATAATAATTAAGAAGGGAAATCTATAGAGGAATATCCTAGGGCTGAAAAAATATTATAAAACACGATATGATCAAGTTTTAAAAATTCCATGGATGAATGATTCCACAATAGACATTGAAAAAACTCACATCCATTTTCTAACACGCAACCCAACATCCTTTTTATCCAAAATATCAGAAACTTTATAAATATCTTTTTAAGTATGTGACATGAAAAAAAATCAACTGAATTATAAAATTACATGATATCCTCCGAAGTTGCTGTTAAATTCCAAGTGGGATGAGAAATACTGAGATTGATAGAATGGAAAATAAAGGAATATTTCAAATGTAGCCAGATATTTATCCATTTATTATACTGTGTAATATATATCACAATAATGACTCCATCCATATAGAGTTTATAAGAAAAATTAATTTCATAATCCATAAAATATCATGAAATAGATCTCCATTAGAATCCAAAAATATCATACTAGAAACTAATGGTCCAGAACATCCTTTAGATTCTCCATTAGTGTTAAATTTTATCTAATCTATTTGAATAGGTTTATCAAAAAATAGATAAATACTTTTTAGTTTCTATAATGGTCCCAAATACCCAATTTGATAAATAATGATGGTTCATAAATAGTATTACACATTGGTATAGACTCTATAGATTCATTAATATTGGTATCTTGTTGGATTTATAACATAGCCATATTCGAGATGATATCATTTTCTTTTACCACTTTTTTACCCATACACCAAATAAGTTTACAAATATCTTCCATAAACAGCCTATAAAGGTTATTAAACAATAATTAATCAGCTTGGATAAAGTAGCATGAAAAAATCATATAGTATAAGTTTCACTAAAATAGTCCATTTTAAATTAATTAGATATAATATTCAATAGAGGTGTTTCCATGTAGCCCTAAAAAATATGTATTCAATGGAATCATTCCCAATTCTAAGACAACTATCAATAGTGAATAATGTAAATCCAGTGCTCATTATGGATTTATCTATTAGAAGCTTGTTATAAAAATATCCCAAAAGTAAAATATACTGGGAAGTGGAAATATATGGTTTATTATCCTGATGTAAACATTTAAACATTTTTATGGTCTACCCATGAAAAAATAATAATATTATTTCAAGAGAGAGAGCCAATGTAAAAATAAAATAATTTCTGAAGTATTTTTTTCCAAATGAATTTAATGTTTTCAATGTTTTTTTAACACAACACCTTGTTTATAGTGAATTAGAAGCAACATTGATTTTATCTTGTGTTACATTCAACATCATATTTACCTAGCATTACACGCAACAATGCGTTTAAATAAAATATGACTTCATATTAAAATATTATTATGATTGTAATCTCCTATCCATTAGAGAAGAGTATATGAACAGTATTGAATAAATTATAAAAATATATGGTTCACAAAAGTATATGAAATGATTTATTTAAGGAATTATTAATTATAAATTAAAATAAAAGATATTTTTAAATAATGGAAATTTATATCGAAAGATCGATTTTTATGTTCACAAACATGTTTCACCACAATAAATTAATAAATTCAATTTTTAATGATCTTTAATTAAATTTATATATGATATATTCATTATTTCATTTAACATTGATCATACATGTTTTTAATCCAAGTGATAAGAAGAAATCCAATTTCAAAAATAATTTTTTTTTTTAAAATATGTTTTTCATCTTTTGTGAAATTATTTTAATCTTATTTTTTAAAAAAAATTTAGAAAATTATTATGAAAAAATTTTCAATTTTAAAATCACAATGTTAAAATTTTATGAAGGTGAAATTTTTGAAACTTTTCATAAAAGAGTTATTTTTTATGAATAGTGAAAAATACTGAATTTCAATTAAAACCTTTTTAAAATTTAATTTTTTTTTTAAAATTAAATTATATATCTATTTTTTAGTTCCTTGAAACACGTGATCTAGTTTTAAGAATCATTTATTCCATGAGGTTTCCATAGGATTTATTCACGAAACCGAAAACATCCAACAGTTCTGTATCCAAATGGGACATGCTTTAAAAAGGTAGGTGTTCATTATGTTTGATCATTACGATACTTGGGAATGTACATTGGCTTAGAGGATGGTATGTCAGAATCATCACACCCTTTTGTGAGGAATAATTATTTACTCTGGGACACTCTTTTTAAATTTATGATATTTTCATGAATCCTTATTAATTCACCAAGCATAACATAAGTTTCTCTTGGAATTTACAATAACTTATTCACATGTGTAAAATTTTGAATCAATGGTTCCTCAATAATGGAGATATGAATATGTATTCGAGGTTCTCCATCAATGGTACCCTCTAATATACTATTTCAAGATTATTTTAATCATCATTAAGATGATACTGGTTTTTAAGCCACTCAGTGTGGCACTATAGAATTTATTTTCATCTAGGGAGACAAAGGCTTGTTTTGATATTGATATTGTTCACAAAAAATTGGATACCTACATATCCTTGTGAAATGAATCAGAACCCTCATTGTTCAATTCCTCTAAATGGGACACATCATACCATTTAAGGTCATGTGATAAAGACCTAACCATGCGGTTTAATGTCAGGTGGTAAGGAAATCTATGTGAAAGGTGCTTAGTTAATATTTGGTGTGAGAATTATGAAGAAAATAGCCTAATGAACTTGGAAAAGATGTGGGTTTCCATGTTAGATTTGACCCTGTTGGGAATATGGACCAATAAGAAACGGGATGATTTTCAAATGTTGTGTTTGAATCTCACGGACGCTTCCTACATATCCCATTTGGATGGGAATCAAATCCCACTTTGTTTGATAAGTCTCATAGAAGAATACATTTCTTTTGAGAGAAATGTGTTTGGGGTTACTTCCTAAAAAGGATGCCTTTATAATTTGGGGGTTTAATTTCGGGTTTATTCTTAAGGAGGACACCCATACTAACGGAATTAAGGATGGATTTATGAGGAGGATGTACACTGAGCTTGGGCCCTAAGAAGGATCCCTACATATCCCAATTATGGTGTGAATAAATGTTCTTGTAGTTCATTCATCCTAATTGTTTGTGCACATTATGTAATAATCACGAATCTCTAATCCCATGTGAGTCATACTCAATGTGAGAAATACAAGGGGGTTAATGATTCAATAATGACACATGCACTTTTCCTCCTCCACTAGTGGAAGATGGCACACCTATAACATTGAGAGTGGACGAGGATTGAGTTGACCAAAGAAGAGGGTTAGGTGATGAACCTTCCCTCTACTCATTTTACATTAGACAAGGGTCCAATGAAAAGATGAAGGGATGAAGCTTAGGGGACTACACCAGGAGGATTACCATTTTAAATTTGTTGGTGCTTACTCCTAAGTAGGATGACCATTTAAATTTGTTTGGGGCTTACTCCTAAAGAAAATGCCCATTTGAAATTGGATGGGGCTTACTCCTAAGGTAGATTTCCATTTGAAATTTTTTTGGGGCTTAATCCTAAGGAGGGTGCCCATTTGAAATTGGTTGGGGCATACTCTTAAGGATGATTCCCATGGGAGATTGTTTGGGGCTTACTCATAAAGAGGATGCCCATTTGAGATTGGTTGGGGCTTACTCCTAAGGAGGATTCCCATTTCATATTGGTTGGGGCTTACTCCTAAAGAGGACTCCCATTTAAAATTGGTTGGGGCTTACTCTTAAGTAGTATTCCCATTTGATATTTAACCTGGCCTAGTAGTTAGGTGATCAGGTTTGAATAGTTTCATGGGGAGTGTATCGACACAAGGTACTCGAGGAATCCATAAGGAGAGTCCAAATTCATAACATGTGAAAAGATCCAATAGAATTAAGTCGACTCATGGTACTTCATTGATTGTGATGGAGTGTCTCAAATCATGGTATTCCAAGGCTGGAAGTTGGGCGACATTAAGGACACAATGGAACATATTGTCAACTCGACCCGAAAATATTATGGTGTGACCCTCCATTTTTCATGCGGGTATGTGACGGAAGTTAAGGTACATGCACTGATTCTGAGGAGGGGTGTGGGGGCATATCCCCCCAGTATGAACTAGCAGGGTCGTTCAGGTTCTCCTCCATGGTGCGTCGAACAGGTGCATCGTGCGGGTGCGTTGCACTACTGTGTCATGCATGTTCATTGATCTCCTTGTGTTATATACCTTGATGGGACTTTTATCCACTTTTACCCCTTTAATTATAATTTTTCTCATGTTTTTAGAGAGTTACTTTAGATAATATGGGGGATCTTGGCGAAATAGCTTTGCAACAGAAGCTTTGTTACTTCATCCAATTTTTTTCGTCTTTGAAATGTGGAGCCTTTGGGTCCTATTTATAGGCATGGAGGGGACCTGGTTGAAGGGTAGTTTTCCCCGTAGGTCCTCCACGTAAGTCTTCTATGATGGTCATTCACATAGGGCTGTAGAAATTATATTTATATGTAGGTCCTTCATGTAGGTCTTCCACATAGGTCCTCCGCGATGGTCTTCCACGCTAGTCCTCCATATAGGTCCCATTGTGAATTTTAACCATCTTCTGAGTGCCCTAACATTTGATATGTAAGTCTGTTTGGGATCTATGACTAGTCAAATATATGGTCTTGAAGATATATAAACTTATTGAGATGTTAAATACACCAAGTCTTCTCAAAAGAAACTCATAAATTGAATTTAGTGTTTCAAAACCTTTTCATTATCGATCTTTAAAATCCACTACCTACTCCTGTATGGGGGTATCATTATAGTTTTCGATGGATATGGGGTAGTATTTTGACGCAGGGAAGTCCAACCTACATCTTATTCCTTCATTGTGAAAACATCATTACTCATACCTGAAATTTGTGGTCTATGTGGGAATCATATCTTCAATTTTATGGAGAAGTGCATGAAACTAATTATGTGGTGTCAACAAAATCCCCCCCTTTGAATTTGATTCATTCAAAATGAAAATAATCTTGTTCTAAGGTGAAAGTAGGGCACATTGACACATTACAACATCATTTGGTTAGATTTGGACCTATGTCATGTATGGACGGATGCTCAAATTTATACCTAGGATTAGGGGTGTAGGGAGCATAGTTTAATTTTTACTTGGGTTATATGGAAAACCACACAAAATTCATATCTTTTCAATTTTTATTTATCAATATTACCTGAATCATACAAAAATGTACGTTTACTGAGCTGGGACTCGACTTTTTTTTAGAGTTCTCTTTGAGGGTTCTTGATCTAGTGGGTACTACGTCTTTCATTTTTGGTAGTTTAGAGTCATGCATGTTGGACTATAAAGGGATAATGTTTAAGGTCAAAATATATTTTACCATAAATTTTGAAAATATATCCCAATCAAGACATAGCAGCTAAGAATTTCAGTAATATTTTCCAAGGGGAATGTTGACCCATGATTTTTATGGTCACCAAATTTAAAACTTGTATCAATATAAGGGGTTTCTCCTCCAAGAACGAAGTTACCATTATTTGAAAAAACCGTTATGGGAGTTTTGTTATGTAGGGACAATTATGGAATATGCAGCATAGCCAAATAGCGGTGTCTTTTGACTGACATGCCCATTATGTTGGAAACATACGACAAGCCACCTAAGGGCACATACTGCATAGTCAAGAAAAAGAGCTCTTATAATTTAACATTTTATTGTTGATAGATAAGGGAAAATATTATTTGGATGACTCAAGACCATAGTGAGTGGCTTTTACAAGGAAAGGGATTTTAATTATATAGGGATATTTTTTATCGACATATGTCATGAATTGAAAAATATTTTCTACACCAATTTGGTGAATGAGGAATGGTTAAAATTTATCAGAAAGGGGAATTTCTAATATAAAACTGTTTAGTTTTAAGTCTTGTACTTTGGACATTTTACTGTGTAGTTTCCAGTCATGTATTGAGGACATTGTACTGTGCAGTTTGAAGTCATACAATGAGGACATTGTGTGGATTTAATTTCAGGTCATTAGCTATAACTAAATGTATAATACTATCTTGATTTCTTGATAATTGTTTTGGAAACATACTATCATATTCAAGTATGGAAGGGAAATTTGTAAACTTTGATTTTGGAATTTCTAAATTTGAATAATGATATGGAAAAAGGGTAAAGGCATTAGAAGATTTCTTTTTGAAGAACGAAGCTACCATTATTTGAAAAAATTATTACGAGGTTTGTGTTATGAAGTGACGACTGGGTAATATACTACATAAAAAAATTGTGGAATCTTTGGACTAATAGGCCTGTTATGTAGGCTAATTTTATGCAAGGCCACCTAAGGGCCCGTGATGCATAGTCATGTCAAAGTGTTATAAGAAGTTTGACATTCTATTGCTAAAAGTTGAAGATAGTTTATAAAGATTCAAATTTTCCGAATCACATAGCTTGGTTTATGGAGAATAGTTCCTGAATATGGAGAGGGTATTCCAAACCAATATTTCTAAAGAATCAGAGGAATAGGACTTTTATAGAAGGTCTGACCGAAACATAGGAAGTATGGTGTCTCTAGTTTTAGGTCATACAACTAGGACTAGAAATGGAAACAATATATGATATATGGCCAAGTGATTACAAGGTTATTTCATATAGCTTTGAACACAGGGAGAGGGAAATGTTTAGACCTTAGTCTAGATGGCATTCATATTTAGAGAGATATAATGGAAAAAATATACTTGAATTACTGTTTTAAAATACAGATTCTTGTATATTTTCATCAATGTTTGAAGGGGACAAAAATACTATAACCAATAACAAAAGTACCATTATTTGAAAAACTCATTATGGGAGTTGAGTTATCCAAGGACAACTGGGGAATATGCTGCACAGCCAAATAGTGGAATCTTTTGACTGATAGACCCCTCATGTAGGCTACTTATGAAAGGCCATATATGGGTATGTATTGCATATTCAAGAAAAATATCTCCGAGGGATTAGAAATTCTGCCACTAGAAATCGTAAGAAAGATTATGAATATCTGGAAAATATTCATGTTTAAGAGTGAGAAATATTAAAGTGGTTTATTATCAATGCACATAAGAAAAATTTGAATCAATATTGGCCTTGAATCTGGCATCCTTTACATATATCTAACTCATATATAAAATGGAGACTTTCTTTATTTCCTTTTGATTTGGAATTCTATTGCACAAATTAGAGTAATGAATCAATGAAATTGTAATGTGTTGTTTTAAGTCATGCAGGGAAGATGTTGATGACCCCATAAAAATTGAGACACCTCATTTATATAAATAAACCTTTTACCCAATTTCTAAGACCACAAGAGCTATTGTCGGTGTGATAAACAAGGATCAGTAAGGGTTTCTTCTATAACAAAAATGTGACACATTTAAAGAATATGGGTATTAAATATCCATGCAGTTTAACACCATGTGGTAAGGATGAAGAAGAAATGATGTGAAAAGAATGGAATATTGTAAATGGACTAAGGGATAAAACCCAAGTGTCACTATGTGTCTTGCTGAGGGAAATAATGATGCAATATATAGTTTTATAAACATTACCTATAATGGTTTTATTCTTATAAAAAGAATAAATGTGTTTTTTATCATGGTTGGGCCCATGATTGAAGATATATGCATCTCTAAATATCTCATATAAATGAATATCAAGACTTACCTAGTTCTTTAAACTTTCATTTCCCACACTAATTGAGTTTGACATGGGAGACGGGGGATTTAAAACATTCTAGAAGAATGATTAAATTTAAAACAAAAGATAGTATGACAATCAAATCAAGTATGTTAAAAGATCAATCTATATAGATATAGTTCATATGAAGTAGAAGAAAAAAGGAAAAAAATTTGTGATTTTTGTTGGGCCCAAGATTCAAGATCTAGGCATTTCTACGTATCTCATATAGATGAGAATCCAGATAAACGTAGTTCCTTAAATAAGGTCCCTATGCAAATCTAACTCAGAAATAAGGAAGGGAGGTACTCATGTGCCCTTAGGTATTAGTATGATATACATGATTCCTACTTATAGAAGCTCCTAACATCAAGTAGAGAATAAGATAGTCATACATTTTAATGGCATGTAATGAGGAAAATGGTGTCATGTAGTTTAACATCGCGTGACAAGGACAAAGATGCTACAAATTTTAATGTCATGCAGCATGGACGCTTATGGTTGGTATTCTGTTTAATGTCTTGCAACTAGTATTTTGTTCTATGTTGTTTTCAGTCTTGTAGTAAGAATATTGGGTGATGTGTATTTTTCAGTCTTGCGGTGAGGACAAATGATCTTCGCAATTACCTAAAGTATTTCTTCAAGAATCTCACATTGGCTGGAGTTGTAATTATCTCTCTATCCACTAAGATTAAGGCATAATATATATTTGAGAAGACCTTATGTATAGAATAAGGTCCTTCCTACTTTGGCTCACTCTTTTGAAGTTTCTTTCCTGGTATCATTTCTGTCCTGGGGACCAATACAAATTATCCTTAAAGAAATGAATTGAGGTGAACATTCTTATTGGATGATCATGCTATTCTATTCTGGTAGACTTCCAAGTGATGAAAAGTATGAAATATTTGTTCATCTAACCACTCTATCTCATCAAACCATTTCAGAAACGTCTCATCTTTAAAAAAACTAATCACAGATTTCTACTCTGAGTGAATGAAATTTCATTTCAGTTAGAAAAAGTGATTATGTTTCGTATACCAATGAATATGGAGTTGTTTGGGTGGTTGTATGAGTAGTATTTCGATAAGAACATAAAGCATTAAAAAGATTATTAGCGCATGATTTCTTATCTTTCTCTACCATTTTTGGAGTATATTTGATAGGGTCTTATTGAAGGCCTCTATCTCTCCATTGGCTCTTGCATGATAGCAGGACGAATGGTTGGATTTGATATTATGTTCTTGATATAACTTTTTTACCTCACCAGTTCAAAAATCGGTGTTATTTTCCATCAAAATAATATAGGGGACACCAAATCTAGTGATGATATTAGTTTTGAAAAAAATAACAATGCTATTGGATCTGACTTCTCTGAGAGGTATTGCTTCACCCATTTAGAGAATAAGACAATAGTAGTAAGAATATACTTGAACTGCATAGCTATAGCTGGAGGATAAGGTCTTACTACATCCATTCCCCATGTGAAAAATGGCTAGGAGTATTTAGCTATATGTAAAAACTCTGGGGGTTGATGATTAAAGTTGGCATGTAGTTGGAATGGATGGAATTTCTTAGTGAAATTTTTACAATCCTCCATCATTGAAGGCCAAAAGTATCTAAGCCTTCGGATCTGATATGAGAGTCTATTCCCATACTGATGGGAACCACAAAATCATAAATTCACTTCTTTCATGACAATTTTAGTCTCTTATCCATCAATATAGTGGAGGAGGATTCCATTAAAGCCTCATTTTTAATGGATCTTTTTATGGTATGGACTATCATTAAGAGTAAAATTGGCTGCTCATCGTTAGATCTGTTCTTTTGCAGCCCTATCTAGTGGAAGTATTCTATTTTGATGATATACCATGATGGGTGTTCTCAATTCCATGGTATGATCATATGGCTTAGAAATAAGGCTAATCTAATTAATTCCCTCTATTATTATTTGAATGAAAGGTGAGACCACAGGACGATGGGCTATGCTAATTATTGTCTCATCCCTATTTTGATCTTCTAGGGCTATAGCTGCATTAGCCAGTGCACTAGTTTGGGCATTTTGTGATCGAGGGACATAAGACAACGTTTTTTCTAATGGAAATTCATCCATTAACCCTCTAACATAATCACACAATGGGATTATAACTTGTTTTATGATAGAATATTCTCCATTGATTGGCTTGATTACCAATTAGGAATCACCTTTCAATTTTATGTGATTCAATTTCAACTAAAGGGACAATTCCCAACCAGTGGTGGAAGATTGCTATTCTACCTCATTGTTGGTACCAGCTTCTGAAAATAGGTTAGAGTAAGGAAACACTGCCTTTTCTAGATAAATAAGGATAATTTATATCCCAATATTGTTATGTTTAGGGTTTTCTATTTTATTCCCTATTGGTCTTCTAAAAGAACCATCAAAGTATATTTCCCATGTTTGGGAATTATCATGAATACAGAAGACCTCTTCATCGGGAAATTCAATATTTAATGATGTATCATCCATAGATGGCTGTTCGGAAAGAAAGGCAGCCAGATCTTGGCATTTTTTTGTCCTCCGAGGAAAACAATGAATATCAAACTATTGTAGAATAACTCCCCATTGAGTCAGAATTCCTATAAGAATAGGAAAAATGTGGATACATTTGAGTGGGTTACTATGAGACACCAATTGGACTATATTATGTTGAAGGTAGTGCCTCAATTTTTGAACTGTGAATATTAATTCAAGGAATAAATTTTCAATACTTGAATATCGAGTTACATTCTGAATCATAGTTCGACTGAGATAGTAAAGACTATTTTCATTCCCATCATCATTCATTTGGGCAAGGAAGGCACTTAGTGATTGCTCTAAATCGGTCACATAGAGAATAAGTTTTCTTCCTTCAACATGTGGCATTACTATTGGTGGACTCAAGAGATATTTCTTGAGGGTATCAAATCCTTCTTGGCAGTCTTCATTCCACTAATAGGTGACTCCCTTCTTCATTAATCTTGTGAAGGGCAATCACTTGTCTTCCAAATTGGCGATAATGCGCCGAATGTAGGCCATGTTTCCTTGGAGTCCTCTTAATTCTTTAAATTTTTATGGAGGTGACATACCAAGGATTTATTTTTTTTCTCTAGATCAACTTCAATACCATAATGGAATACAATTAAACCAAGGAACATTCCTGAGGTTACCCCGAAAGAACATTTCAAGGGGTTCATCTTCAAACTATGTTATGAAAGATTATTGATTGTGATCTCCAGATCTTCCAAATGATTGGAACATTTTCTATATTTGACCAAAAAATCCTTCACATAAAATTCAAAAAATTTCCCATGGATGGGTTTAAAGATATAGTGCATGGAACACTAATATGTTGAACCTGCATTCTTTAAGACAAAGGGAATTAACCAATACAAAAACATACCTTGAGGGGCTTTGAAGGCTGAAGATGCTTCATCCACTAGGGACATAAAGATTTGATTATACCCAGAGTAGCCATCTATGAAATAAAGAGCTTCATATCCAGTTGTTGCATCAATAAGAAGCTCTATAATCAGAACTGTAAAACAATCTTTTGGAAAATGCCATTTAAGATCTCTGAAATCGATGAAAAATATGATGTTCCCATTCTTCTTTTTCACGAGTAAAATATTGTATAGTCATTTCGGATATTAAACACCCCTAAAAAAGATATCCTTTATAATCTTATCCACATGAGCTTCATTTTTAGAGGCATGTGTTGGGTGTGTTCTTTTTGATGCCTGCTTAAATATGTGATGATCTTCTGTGAAACCCAAATGATGGGTGGCTACATCATGATTATGACCTCACATTTTTTATATAACTCCATGAAAATATATCTTGAAGTTTCATTAGAAATGAATTATACACCTCTTTCTCTTCAGAATTCATGGCCACACTAATTAGTGAGGGGCGTGGATCTTCTTCTGTACCCAGATTTATTTCGTTGAGGTCATCCACAGTGGTAGAGACACATTATTGAAATCTATTAAGAGCATCCTTGAGATCTTCCTCTTCCTCTAAATTATGTGTTACCTATTCTATTTCTACTTTCATAGTATATGAGGAGGAAAAACATCCAGAGTTAGGGGAGGAGTCAATATTTGAATATCCAGAAGAAGAGGCCACTATTTTGACCCTAATGATGATGAAGGTTCTTCTTGTCGTGTTTAAGAGTAGATGACGGATTGGGAATAAACATATTTGTATTCCTCTAGCATTAATGGTATTTATTCTACTTTGAATGAAAAATTTGAGGCTTTCTATAGTTCATTGGATGAAATGAAGACAACTCCATTTAAGATTCCATCCCTGATTGGTGAATCAATAGATTCTCCCACATGGTCTGGATCAGTTCCCGCAATTGACATTATAGAAGTCCGTGGATATGTTCTTAGAATTGGTTTTACCCTTTCAATTTGATTGATGGGTATCACATAATTTGTTCTCAAATGTATGAATGGATTTTCCAAAATCTTCTCCAAACCATTTGGTGGATTAACTCTGATTATCTCATTTATCATAGATCTTGTTCCTTTTGTATGATAAAACTCTGCCGCAGTGTATTGATATTCACATGTTTTGAACATAGCCTTGTCACCATACAACATCCTGATTTGACCATTGAAATAGTATTTAAGACATTGGTGGTATGACAAAGGTATAGTCACTTGTTGATGCAGCCAAGGCCTTCATGGTAGAATGTTGAAGGCTATTTCCTGAAAAACAACCTTGAAATATGAATTAGACACAAGATCTCCAAATTGAGTTCTGGGTGTAATATCTCGAAGAGATTTTTTCTAATTCTTGTCATATCCTTGCAACATCAAAGTTGAAGAAGATAGATCAGAATCATTCAGGCCCAATCGACGATGTGTACGGATAGAAATGAGGTTGACTCTTGTGCCATAATCATTGAATGCTCATCAAATGTCTATATCATTGACCTTTATAGATAAATACAAGTGGCTGATATGTACATGTACAACATCATCTTCATCTTCATTTATAAAAGATATGTCTGAATGACATTCTACAAGATCATTTTCTACACAATAAACCTCAGCAGCAGCAACATCAGTTTCAAACTCTTAATAACTCGACAAAGCTACAATAAGTGCTTCTCGAAGTTCTTTTAGTAGATTCAAGGCATAAAAAATGATATCTTGGCCAATAAATGGGCTAGTTGTTTCAATAAATTATACTTTTGATTCAAAGGTAAGCGTTTACTAGCAAAGAAATGTGATTTTGCAGGTGCTTTGGAAGTTGATGATTCTAATGTAGATGTACCCTGTATTGGAGAAGAAGATGAAAATAACCCTCTATTTGGTAGGTTATACTGATTAAGACTATCTACTTGCTAAGGGGAAGATGGTGTGACTTCTAATCCATCCTCCAAAATAATCATATCAGAACCAAACTTGTCTTGCATGGAAGAAACTCCTTGTTCTTGTTGAGCCTGTTGAAGGGACCTTCCATGGGATTCTGCAACATATATGGTAAAGCATGGGTAGAGTTAAAATGTTGGTTTCTAAAATTCCCACGTCTTCCCTTGTATCCTAGAACTTGTCCTATTCCTCTGATTATCTAATTAGGTACAACGAACTCATTCCCATTATAATCAAAATAATAATTTGAAAAAGGATCCATTTTGTGAATAACATTGACAGAACCAAAAATCAATTCTTCATCTGATGAATATTCTTCTTGATAGGTTAGTTTTGATTGTTCGATATGGTGGGCCAGTTCCTATACATTTCAAACATATTACATAAAATATTCCAGGGTCAAAGAAAACTTGGGCCTTAACACGAGGTCTTCTTATGCTGACAGCTCTTTGTCCTTCTGATCACCTCGCTTCTTTGAGGATTGACCTTTTGATGAAGGTGGTTTTGCTGTGGAAGGAGTGGTAGAAGACACAATCGATTGTTTTAACTATGTTCATTAAATGTAATGAGTTCAATTAATAGTTTTCCTAACCATCCAATCATCATATTTATGCACATTTTTTCTTTTGAATTATTGTATTTCTTCTTTTTCCTTTGGATTAGTAGCAGTAACACAAGCTACTTGAGCTGAAGAACTTTTCAGTTTCACTTGTCCAGAGTCTACCATTTTTTGAAGGATTTCCATGAAAACAAAACACTCTTAAATGGAATGCCCCAAAATCCGCTGAAAGGGACAATAATTTGAAAGATCTTCATATACTACTTTGTTTGGTTTCTTCATCCCTAGTAACTAAGCCAATTTTTTTTTCCAAAGTTGAGATGAAGTAACTGGGAACTTGTTAATTTTGGAAGGAGTACAATTTTCTTTTTAATTCCTCAAACTGTTTCCGCCTTTGATCTCTTTAATCATCATGACGAGGCAGTCATTTCGGCTGATGCTCTAGAGGCAGGGCCCTTTGATACATTGATGGTTTTTACGTTGAAGTAATTACAGGTTGTTTATTATGTGTAATGGAAGGAGCCTCTTCATTCCCTGTTCTTTTTCCCAAAGTTTATGGAATTACACGATTTTTATCCTTGGTCCCTATAATATAATCTTATAGCTTATGAGCAATTGAATTAAGGTCTCGAAATGCTCATGTGTATTTTACAGGGATCAGTGGTGTATGTAACTGATCACGTATATTTGTCACAAAAATTGGAAGCAACTCTTGTTGAGGAAGTGCTAGACTTAAGGAATATGTCAATTATTTCCATCACACAATGAAATCTGAAACACTATCATTCTCCCTTTTTTTATAATTGGTAATATCAAAAGCTATCATCTTATGTAGCATTGAGATAAGTTAAAAAAGGAATTTCTAGCAGAGATCTTCTCATCCAGTAATTGATCGAGATTGTAAACTTGTATACTATACAAAAGCAGGTCCCCATAGTGACTACACAAAAAACCGGATCTTTACTAGTTATTATTGTTTAATAATTCCCATCATGGGATCACAACGATAAATGAAATGTGTTTAGTTTTTTTCTGGATCTATTGAACCATTAAAGATTGGAAATTTGGTATTAAAAAAATTTGGTGGGGGAGGAATCAGGTCCACCCATTTAGGGTAACCTTTTTTTTCAACTGAACCGGCACACGTAATTCCTCCATAGCTTCCTATCAATTCATTAATGCCTCAATTGTCTACATAAGAATTTTTGGAATATCTGTATTATCTGGAACCTCTGCAGGTACAAAAAATGAAGCTTGAGCTGGTGAAATGACCGATAAAACCACTGGTGGTGGTGGTATTTTCCTTGGATAACACACAGGATCAGGCTTATTAGGATGTTCTTGATCCTACCTTTCTTATGTACCCAATGGAGGGAATTCATTATCTACATCTATAGTTACTACAAATCCTTTTTTCTAAGGAGCTCCTACAAGCTGTTCAAGTTGAGGACCTACCTAGGAAGTATATTTAGCAGAAATGTTGCTTCGAAGTAACTTTTTATTGAGTCATCTCAACTCCTTCATTTCGTCTTCTTGCTCGTAAAATCATTATTCAAGTGAAAGATATTGACCTTCTCCTATGGAAATGTGAGATGAAATATGAATTTTACCTTTCCCCTTGTTTGATTCCTTCCAAAGGGGTGGTAGTTGGTTATTTGAAGGAATACCTAGATTTTGGGTAAGCCTCTGATTTTGGGTATGTACAACATCTTCATTTACCTCAGTGTGTACCGTATTATGGATAAGAACTTCATCTCATGATTCCCCGGAACTAGACTAGTTTTCTAGTGTATCTTTGAAATGGTGTTAATTAAATTTACTGACTAATAATTCATTGATGGCATTCTGTTAGTATATTTGTATGATCGTCTCCCTCAGTATCTTCTATGGGACTCTGTTCTCCTATATGATGGATTCTCAGGAGCGTTTTGACTGAAAGTAACCCAAAGGGAATCCATGGATAGTTCAGATGTTCACTCTCTTTGTGGAATATTCCCTAATCAAGAGAAAACTGTCTTCCATTAAGGAGGGGATTGTAGATGTGAAGAATCTCCTAGTCCTATAGGCTAGATCTATTCCTGTTCATCTTCTTCAAATATTTGAACGTTTTTTAATGATTTTGAAGGTCAAATTAACTAAGCCATCAACATTATAATCTAGGGTTATTATTGAACTATTATTACTGAAATTCATTCAACTTCTCTTATGATTTTGTGAACTTTGGTTCAGACATTAGCTAGGTGAATTATCTGAAAACCACTCAAATCACCTTTTTAAGAAGATCATTGTGTTATTTCATACATTTTTATTCTCTAGAGAATGAAAATTTCTAAGCGAGATGCCTACTCAAGATTCATAGATGCTTGATGTAAAAGTAACTCAACAACTTCTTTTCTTTGGGCATGACTCTAATGAGAGCTCGTTGAGGACTCTTCTTGAGTGTACGTTTGATTACATACAAAATCTGTTGATTGTAGCCGACTATGGGAAATAACATTGCATGAGACCACTTTTGGTGGACTTTGCTGATTTTGGAGTACAGTGAAATGAAATGCACCATCTACACCCCATCTTTTGATACAAACCCCAGATGGGGTGTCAAAAATTAATAGGCATAGCCTCTTTAGATCATTGAGGCATGTACGCTGAAGGGTTATCTACTATTTTTCAAACGCTGAATGTCGGGAAACTAAGAGAGATGACAAGTAAATTTGACATTTCAACCCTTCTATTACCTCTACACGATTTTGATATTAATCATACGGTAATACTTTGGTTTTCAAATGATAAAGTGTATTACATAAATTGAGGAAGATATCATGAATAAAATCTTCTATCATCAATTCTGGAATGTTATATTGAGAATTTTCCAAAGTCCAGAACATGACTAGTATTTCTCCTTTAGCCAATTATTTTCTCATATTTAACATATCTTTATCTTCCATTACTAAAGATTTCTCCACTTGGACTAACCAAAGTAGATGCTTTGTATTAGAATACAAATGACCCAATGGAGGTTCATAGAATGAAAATTCCATTAAGATGACTTCTGGTTGAGAAAGTGTTTCACCTGTCATTGACAAGGCATCAGACATGACTATCCTTCTGTTTGCATGTTCCTCAAGATAGGAGGTCTTTCTTATAACTACATTATCAATTATAGAATTATCTTGAAAATGTGAAATACTACTGTGGAGAGGACTTTCTTAGTGAATTCCATCATGTGCAGGACCACCATGGTGGATTATATAAATGGATAAATCCTCTTGCTCCTTCGTCTTTTGGCCACACAGAGGTTTGTCGTGGTTCTCATCCACAGATTGGTTCTCTGAATTGATCGAATTTTCATGAATAAATACTTCACGATGATGTGTCCAATGAGGAACTTTAGAATTACTGCTACCACTCCCATAATTTGGTGATGAGAGGATAAGATCTTTAGGTGAAATAGATAAATGTCCAAGGGGTTTAAGAACTCCCGCATTAAGTGGATCCAAATTACAGTTTAGCTCGTGATTTTCCAACTGTGTTTGGAAAGGATTATTATTAGATGTTATCTTACACATAGTTGGGGACAAATTATAGGAGAAGTGGTTATCATGGGAAGGTGTATGTTCCTATATTTGATTGGTTACAAGAATGGTCCGATTGCCTCTAATTGGAAAGGGTGTATGTTCCCGGTCTTGTTGTCTATATGATATGTGTGAGTATACCCCATGAACCTCATGGACTAGAATATAGGTATGTAACTTATCCAGGATGGAATTATGATGTGTCATCCCATATGTGGGAACATATTTATGTGTTTGTTCCTTTGGTACTGCTGAAGTAGTTGTTATAATATCCTGGAATGCTTCTAGAATATGGGTCGGAATTTTTGCCTTCCATTTCACCAATTATAAGACGTGTTTGGGTAGTTCAGAGGCCAAAACAGGAATATAATTCCATTCCATATCATATGTAGGTGTATGTTCCTACTCTTGTCCTCCTTTTCCAATCAATTGGTATTAAAAATAGTCATCCATGGGGGTAGAGAGTTGGGTCTGCCCCATATTTGTCATCAGAGCTTTCCAACTGACTTCTCTATGTGCAGCCAAATGAGATTGTTGGTAGGCTTGATAAATTTTGGTAGGTGTATGTGCCTTCTAGATGATTCTCATCAAGTTTGGATGATGGAATATCTTCAATACTAGAAGATGAGACTGTTGGTAGATTTGGTGATTGTAAGTAGGTGTATGTTCCTGTTTACCATTTTCCACCACATTGAATTGGTGGGATTCTTTAAATTCAGTCTGAAGAGCCTATTGACGGGCTCATAACTTGTAATAAGATGTATGTTCCTGTTCACAGTACTCCACCATGTTTATCAGGTGGTATTGGTGGGTTTCTCCTAAGCGAGTTTTCTAGAATGAAAAATTAATACAAACCAGTGTATCTGCCCACTCGTTGTTTTCCATCACATTACGTTGATAGACTTATCCAAAGGGAAAAAAGAGAAGAACATTCTCACTGTTGACCGTACATTTTCCCTGGAGGTTTTTCTTGCGTTCTTGGTTCTAAGAGACCTAGTACCAACATCCAGAGGCAACACCCCCATCATGTTGGGGGTTCACTACCTCGCAATTCTTCTAGTAGAAATTGTTGGTGTGAGTCCTCATGAAGGATCCCTACGTCTTTGAACTGAGGTCGTAAGTGACCTCTTGATCCACCCCCCATCATATGGGGGGATTTTTTGTTGCGTTATGGGGATAAGGACCCGAAACGATTGAAAACGGAGGATGGAACCATCTTCTTCTTGATCATTGGTCATCGTTTTCTAGTTGATTGAGGATTATTATTGACTTGGAGGGCCTTTCGGGCAGCCTCTATAGTCAGGATTGTACCATGTTATTGATACTCCTTTTCCAACACATTGGAGACCCAGTGTTGGAGATGCTGAGTGGGTGATGACATCCCCCACATAGATGAATATCCATCTTGAGTAGTGGTCAGGAAGTTCACATATGTCATCTTGGAGAAATCCATTTTTGGATTGAAGCATGTTTTGAGACAGACATGAAAAAATAAACTTCATTAAAGCGACATCTATAAAATGGATACATGCATGATTGATTCTTCTGTCTAGCCTTCCTTTATCAATTGATAGGGGCCTGACAGGAGAGTAACATTATTAACTTGGTTAAGGATTCATGTTGGGTTCACCTTTTTTGATTCACAGTTCCTTAAAATGTGTGTTATAGTTTTAAGAATCACTACTTCCAGGCAGTTTCCATTGGATTTATTCACAGAACCGTAAAATTTGAACCGTTCTTTATCCAAAGGGGACCTGTTTTCCAAAGGCATGTGTTCATTATGTTTTAACTTTATGATACATAGGAACATACATTTGTCGAGATTATGGGTGGCGGGACTCATCCCACCCTTTTGAGGGGAATTATTATCTACTCTGGGACTCTCTTTGTAAATTTAAGATATTTTCAGGAATCTTTATTTGTTCACCTAGCATAACATAAGCTTCCCTTAGAATTTTCAATCACTGATTATCATGTGTAAAATTTAGAATCATCAGTATGTATTCAAGGTTCTTCATTAATGGAGATAACCATATTTATTCGATGTTCTCCATCAATGGTATCCTCTAATATACTATTTCAAGATTCTTTTAACCATCATTATGATGATACTGGTTTTAAGCCACTCATCGGGGCACTCTGGAATGTATGGTCATCAAGGGGGACAAAGGCTTATTTTGATATTGGGATCGTACCCATGAAATGAGTTACCTATGTATCCTTGTTAATGGAATCAGAACTCTCATAGTTTCATGCTGCTTAATGGGACACATCATACATTTTAATGTCATGTGATATGTACCTAACCATATAGTTTAATGTCATGTGGTAAGGACATCTAACTGAAAGATTCTTTTTCAATGTATGGTGTTGGACTTATGCAGAAAGCAGACCAATGAACTAGGAAGAGATACCAGATTCCAAGTTAGATTAGACCATGTTCGAAATATGGCCTAAAGAGAACATGGTTTATTTTTAAATGTTAGGTTTGAACATCAAGGAGATATCCTATATATCCCATGTGGATGGGAAAAAAATCCCATGTAGTTCAATTAGTATCATAGTAAAGTATATTCCTTTTAGGGAAATTAGTTTGGGCTTACATCTCGAAAAGTATGGCTTGATAATTTGGGGGTTTAATTTGGGGCTTATTCCTAAAGAGGATTCGTAGATTAAGGGAATTAGAATCAGATTCCTGAAGAGGATGTCCAATGACGTCGGGCCATATTAAGGCTTCCTACATATCCCAATTATGGTGGGAATCAAAGTTATCGTAGTTCATTCATCATGATTGTTTGTGCACATGTTGTAATCATCACGAATCTCTAAACCCACATCAGTCATACTCAGTGTGAGAAACAAGAGGATGTGAAATATTCAACAATGACACATGCACTTTTCCTCCTCCGCTGATGGAAGAGGATGAACTTATGGATGTTAGAGTGGACGAGGCTTGAGTTGACCCGAGAAGAGGGTGTGGTGATGAACCTTCCCTCTATTAATTTTACATTAGTTAATGGTGTAATGAAAGTAAGAAATGATGAAGGTTAGGGTCTTACACTAGGAGGATTCCCATTTAAAATTTGTTGTGGCTTACTCCTAGGAGGATTCCCATTTTAAATTGGTTGGGGAATACTCCTAAGGTGTATTCCCATTTGATATTGGTTTGGGGTTACTCCTAAGTAGGATGCCCAGTTGAATTTGTTTTGGGATTACTCCTGAGGGGGATGCCCATTTGAAATTGGTTGGGGATTAATCCTAAGGAGGATTCCCATTTGAGATTTGTTGGGGCTTACTTCTAAGGAGGATTACCATTTGAAATTGGTTGGGGTTACTCCTAATGGAGGTGGCCATTTAGGATTTAACCTGGAATAGGTGTTAGGTGATCAGGTTTGAAAAGTTTCTTGAGGAGTGTATCGACTCAAGGTACTCGTGAAATCCATATGGAGAGTCCAAACTCATAATATATGAAAGGAACCAAGAGAAGTATGTTGAATCAAGGTAATTAATTGATTATGATAGAGTGTATTAAATCAAGGTATTCTAAGGTTAGAGGTTGGGAAATATAAAGGACACAATGGAAAATTTTGTCGACCTGACCTGAAAAGATCACAGTGCGACTCTCTGTTTTTCATGGGGGTTAGTGACAGAAGTGAAGGGACCGAACCAACGGTCTGGGACCGTATCTCGACACTGATCCCAACCATGGGTACAAGGGCAAAACCCCCCCAGTATAGACCAACAAGTTCGTGCACGTTCTCTGCCATGGTGCATCACACAGGTGCTCTATACAGGTGCGTCGCATAACTCCATGTGTTCTAGAACTTCATGGGACTTTGAACCACTTTTCCTCCATTTAATTATCTTTTCTCATATGTTTTCATAGAGTTAGGAGAGATAATTTGGGGGATTTTGGCAAAAGAGCTACAAAATGGAAGCTTTGGGACTTCTTCCACTTTTTTTAGTCATTGAAATGGGGAGCCCAAGTGTCCTATTTATTGGCATGAAGGGGACCTGGTCAAAGGGAAGTTGTCCATGTAGGTCTTCCGGATAAGTCCTCCACGTAGGCCGTCCATGTAGGGGTGTAGAAATTATATTTTCGCATAGGTCCTCTGTGTAGGTCTTCCGAATAGGTCCTACGCGTAGGTCGTTCGTGTAGGTCCTCCGCGTAGGTCTTCTGCGTAGGTCCCTTTTTGAATTTTACTCGTCTTCTTAGTGCCATAATGTTGGATCTATAAGTTTGTTTAGGATCTAAAACTAGTCAAATATAAGATCATGAAGAGATCTACACTTATTGAGATCGTAAATACACCATTTTTTCTTGGAATAATCTCGTAAATTGAATTTACCATGTTGACAACTTTTCCTCATCGATCATGGAAATCCACTACCGACTATTGGATGGGGGAATCATTCCACTTATCTAACAATATGTGGTTCTATTTTGGCACATAGAAATATAGCCAACATTTTCTTCCTTCATGGTTAAAACATCATTACTCATACTTGACATTTCTTTTCTATATGAGAATCATATCTTCAATTTTATGGAGAAGTGTATGAATCAAATTATATTGTGTCAAAAATATCCAATTTTTTTTAAATAAACATTTGTTATGTTATATATATATCAAATAAATTTATTTTATGGGAATAATTTTAATATTTAATATTCATATAAAAACATTGAAAACTTTTTAACATTTTATCTGTGAAAAAATATAATATTTCTTTGTGCGTCTATAGATTTAATTTAAAATTAAAATTTTCCACTTCTATGAATAGTATATGAAAATATGGATTAAATATAAGTAATAATAGAAATTTATGTTATTTAATATGGTGAAATTAATTTTTGATCAAAATGAATTGTGATTATAGTTAAAATTAATTACCGTAGTTAAGGTCAAAATGGGTTTACCTGGGGTTAAACTTAAAATATTAGGGTTAAAATGATCAAAACACATGTCTAAAATATATTTTATAGCCTTATATATTACCTATAATATATAATTCTATATAATAATTAATTTTGGTTCTTTATTGACATTATAAAAACATGGTTAAATGATTTTCCTTTCAAACAATTACTTGTGTGTCACTCATCTTTATTATAATAGGCAACCACCTCTTATATCTAATTCAAACCTCAAACACTTTTGTATCATAAAATACCTACCAAAATACTTTACCAACATCCCTTTTATCATCCTATCATTTTTATTTTGGGTTAAAAAAAACCTAGGAAGGGTTATGGTGAAAAATTGAAGAGGTTACAAAAAGAAGAGGTAACATTCTTCAACGATCGTTTTTATATTATTTCTTCCTCCATCTACTTAAATTATTATTAAACCGTGAAGATATAATAAAAGCTATATAATAAATATATTTATATGTTTTTATTTTATTGTAATGACATTAAACCATCTCCAATTCCATCAAATGGGTTGTGAAATCATCTTTCATGTGTACGGTGGACTACGACCACACGAACCGCTATCATTTTGTTCCAATAAAACATCTCATGGTTGGGTATGATGATGAATATAAAGTATATATTTGATATTTATAACATTATTATAAATATATATACATTATATCATATATTCCTTTTTTCCCTTACATTTTATGGGATATTATAGTGTTGTTTGTGTATATGGTGGACTACCGCCTCACGAGGTGATGTGACTCGTTTTGAGTCATTATTTACATAGATGATAATTAGGATCATGTTAATAAATGTATATGATATAAATGACATAATTAGGATATTAAGGACATATTTATCATTATTAAAATGTAATATACCATTTTTGTCTTTCCATTTCACTCACTGATAGATAATTACATCGTTCATGTACGTGTGGGCTACCGGCTTTACAAATCAAGGTGGCTCTCTATGTCTGTATAACCAAACCAAATGGATGATATGTATAATTATATTTAAATAAATAATATATAATTTATGATATTATAATAATTATTTAATGATAAATTATTACTTTTCTCTTTTTATGTTGATTGTTGAGAAATGGAAACATTACTCATGCGTACGTACGGACCATCTCCATGATCCTTATATAATTCATTTTTCAAAACCATTATCATTATCGGTATTAAAAGTATAATTTATGTAAATAACTTATAAAAATTTTATCATTTTTATTATGTATATTATCGAACCATGATCAATGGTATACATCCAAAAAATTTCAAATGAAAACAAACATGAAAAAAGCAGTTATTGCCTGAAATGTGATTTGACAAGGAGTTTTTAATAAACAGGTAATAAAATGACATAAGTAAATCATATATGGTTTGATAAATATATATATGGTTATATAATAGTTTTATAATAAATATATATTTATTATAAAATAGATTTTAATGTGTGGAAAATAAGTTCAGACTTAAGGTAATGGATTTTCTTCTCACTTATACTTTTTGTGAGACAAATGTCATTTTCACCGCATGTTTCATTTATGTGAAATTTGTACACCCCAAGAAGTTATTTTATGATTATTATGTATAAAAGTTTTGGTATTTAGATATATATTTTGGGATATCTCTTTCACGGGGTTCAAAATTAATAATTTACTAAATCCATATGGTATTTTTGTCTCAATATTCCTTCTTTGAGAGATATGTTGTGTTATGCACCTATCACCCTTTAAGAGATGTATATAATATAACTTTGACATATAATATCATGAATATATTTAAACACATGAAATTTTATGTTTCATTTAATGATATTAATCATGAGTATTATGATTCTATATTCCCAAATTGGTAATAGTTTTATTTTACAATCTCATAATTTATCGGGATTGTTTATAATTATGCAACAATTTATTAAATATTACGGTACATGTCTAATGAAACTCGAAAATTTTATTATCCCCTAGTTATTTTAGGTTAATAAATGTTCCCCATTAATTTTCCTCTCATTATATACTCATATGTTCAAAAAAAATTTACGTAAAATCAACTTTTCGGTCGAAAACACCTTTTCATCCAAAATATTGTTTTCTACAAATGTTTTAAAAAATATTTTGAACAAATAAATTTTTTTAAATTTAAAAAATATCCCACTTTTTATTTTTAGTAAAATTAATTTAAATTAATCTTCTATTATTTCTCAAAAACAATGTACATTAGTCTTTTATCAGAAATATAAGAAGAATCATTATATACGACATGAATGGAATTTCACACTATTATGACCATTATGTTCTTTGATTCTATCTTCATATGTTTTCAATGTTATTTTCAAAGAAAATTATTTTGAAAATGTTTTATTTTTTAATTTTATTAAAAAAAATAATGTTTAATTTTCTTCAAGAAAGGATTTTAATTAATTTTAAATCTTTATGTATAAATTTTTTATGTTTAATTTAAAAGGATATGATACTCATATTGTTTTAGGTCTTAAAAAATGTTTTTCAATGTAGAACGGATATTTTTCCCAAAAAAAATTAAATTATTTTTAAATGTTTCTTTAGGATTTTTTAATGTTATTTTAAAAGAAAAAATTTTGAAAATGTTGCAAGATTTAAAGTGGTTTTCAAAGAAGAATTGTTATTTTTCTTAAAAAATGTTTTAAATTATTTTTAGAAATTATTTTATATGTGTTTGAGGTTATTTTTAGAGAAATGTACTTTTATAATTTTTGATGAATTTTTAGTTTTAAATTGTGTTTTTATAATAAAATTTATTTTCCAAAAGAAATATTCCATGTGATCTCTCAAAATAATTCCCCATCATATATGACATTCAATTATGACACTTATGATTTATAGGGGATATGATTCAATTAAATTATTATTATTCTTTCACTAAAATATTTATCTTTATGATGACATGATATTTATGTAACATATATCTCTTCCATGAGTTATTCTCTATGTAAATTCTTATTAAACCTACATATTATAAAATTTTATGATATGATGGAATGATGAAATCATTATGAAACTTGTCTCTTTACTATAGGTTATGATATGATAAAATGTAACTAAAACACATTTCAATTCAAATGTTTTGATATGATTAATGTGTTATGATATTTTGGCACACATATATATGATTTTATTTGTGTGAAGTGTGGGATCTATATCTCCATCTAAGGCATTGGGTAAATATTTATATCTTATGAGATATATAAAACTAGAATGGAGAGTGAACCCAGTTCAGTAAAGAAATTGTTTTGCTATGATGTTGTTGGGAGTGAAACTTGATTAATATTATAGTATGGGAAGTGAACCCATTCTAATATGATATCATTTTAAAATATCCTTTACTACTGTGGAAATGGTTATCTTTTGTTTTTATGCCATAATTTTATTTCTTATGACAATGTTATGATCTCATGGATCATGTTCATTGATTTACTTATTATTTATGTCTTATAGACTTCCAATATGTATTATATGACTCAAGATTAGAATCGTTGATATGAAGGGTATGGTTTATATATTTTATTTTAATGTTATCATATTATTATATTCATAATATTCTTATATATCTCCCTTTTTTATCCTTACTGAGCATATGAGATCACTATTTATTATGTTTTTTCCCAAGGTTATGAGGAAAGGTTTTATGTTGGGTATTTCTATGAATAGTACATAATGTGACCTTGTTTATGTGTTACATTGAATATAGTTCACCAAATTAGATTATATTATTCCTATACTCCATAGATACTAAACTATTATGGTAGTTAGGCATGTGTTTGTGTAATGTATTCAATAATCATCTAAAAATGTAATATTTATATATGATAAGCATGATTCACTATAGTTCGTATCGTAGGAATGGTTTTTTTAACAATTGGAAACTAGAATGAGAAATATTTAGTGAGATACCAAGGTATATTTATAATGATATTTACATGTATATACTTAAGGAGAAGCCTAAGGATGATCCAATTTGTAGGAAAATGTCATAGAATTTTGTTAAAGGGTATAGAATGTGATTTAAGTAAAATTACAACCCTTTATGGATCGTAGTAGTGGGTGTGGATCTAGAAAAGAGTTACCTAGGGGTAATAACTCTGAGAAGGGTGCATTGATCTAGGCTTGGTCATAACCTATTGTACAACAATGAGCCTTTCTACACATCCAGTTTGACACTCCCAATAGATATTCTTTGGAATTTCACATACTTGTTACCAACCATCGTTGCGGATTAAAATTTATGATTACTATTAATAACCTTGGATAAAACTAATGTTTCATAGATTAAATATAAGATGTTATGATTTAGTCATAATATAAGTGATTTTTCAAGATTATTTGGTTTTCCATTATTATTAGTATTGTATAAAATATGATTTTTAGTTTTATTCAAGAGAAGGAAGCATAATATAATGAAAGTTTTGACGATGATAAGAAAAATGTGATGATTTTTAGAGTAAGGATGTTTTGATTATGTATAATCAGTTATCACGATATATTATTAACAATGTGAACCTTAACCAACTGTCAAACTCACTAAAGAAGATAAGGAGGGTTTTTTCTGAGATTCTGGGTATTATGGACCCTGGAGGAAAGAATATTAAATTCTATAGATGTTTAAAATGTTGAAATAATAACTCTAGGGAATGTCTTAGAGGGGTGAGACGATGTTTTTTATGTGGGAAAGTAGGAAACAAGGTAGTAACTGCAAAGGAAAAATGAATGTTTTGGTCAACATAATGGTTGATAATATTGGTCTACATAGGGTATTATCAATGGATGAATGTTTTAATTGTGGAATTTATAAAAGTTATAAAAATTTATTTTATTTGGGGAAAGATATTGAAGATAATCATCAATTTTGTATGAGTAATGGTTATATTATTGATGACTAAGAGACGATTAATGACATGTGAATGGTTTGGGCTTTTCTAATAGTATTTTTTATGTTAATTTAAGAATCATTATTAAATTGAGGTTGAGTGATCTTAAGGAATTTTTCATATTTCATATTGTAGGAGAGAGTAATTTTGTAATAATATTATCAACCCTAGTTAATGTTTTAATAATTAAGTGGAATTATTGCAGTGTCTATGTATTAGAATTCAGGAAATATGATATATGAATCATGAAATATATAAGGATTTCCCTATAAATGCTTCAAATTAAGGACTATAAAAAACATAATGAATAATGTTAATGACCTAGAAATTTGATTTAGTGGAAATGCGGTATTCATATAATATTCATGATTAAAGGAAAGGTAGCCATTAATATGTTCTTAATTTCGGGTAAATTGTGTTTATCTAGAATACAGAGATGATTGATATGGATAGTGTAAATTAGATGGTACTGATTACCATGGAACTAATTAAAAATTTATTTAAAATTTTTATTATTATATAATTGATGGATTTTATAGTATTTTTTATATTTAAGTAAAATATCCAATAATGTTTTTTAATGTAAGAAATGAGGAAGCATGTATGTTTTAAAATAATTTCTATGGTAATTTAGGTTATCACAATTTTTCAAGAGAATAAATTATGAAGGTATTAAAAAATATGGAAATTTACTATCAATATATACTTTATGATATATTAGGGATTAATGATAAGTTCATTTTAAGAAATTTAGTGTACTTATTTATAATTTATAATGTTTTTATGTGTAATAATTTTTACCATTTATGGAAGGGTTTAATATGATCTTTGGATGAGTTTTTAGAGATTAACATATTATTTTAACCATATGATGATTTATCTATATTCGGTTATCAGTTTTATCCTTTATTTAAATATATATTAATGAAATGAATTATCATTATATTAAAAATTATTTGACCTATTAGTGCTTATAGAATAAAAAAATTCATCTTTATTTCTTGGAGTAAGAGATGAAGTAGAAATTGATCTAAGCACAAATAATAGATGAAATTATTTGAACTATACAAACAAAATTTAAGACCTAGTTATATCAATCCTTTTAAAATTATTAATTATATCAGGACAATTTATAATCGATTTTTGATTCCACTAACCCCCTATCAAATATAATATATGTTCCATTTTTCTCTTCTAAGAAAATGCATACCTAATTCATCACATTTACTGAACTTAGAGGTCGTACTACTGGAGAAAGATATTTCTTATAAGGAACAACTAGTAGAGATACTAGATCAAATAGAAAAAGTTTTACAAAACAAGACCACATACCTAGATAATATTGTATAATGAAACCATCATTTTTGGAGGATAAATTTGAAACCTAAGATTTATTGAGAATGAATTATCCTCATTTGTTGCTATGAAATTAATAAATTTTGAGGGTGAAATTCATTTTAAAGGTTGTAGAATATAACACCGTGAGAATTTGTGAAATATTTTTTTTCAAATGAATATAATGTTTTAAATATTTTTCTCTACCCAAAACATCAAGATTATATTACATTACAAACAAAACCAATTTTTTCTTGTATTACATGCAACACCTTGTTTTTCTTTCATTATATGCAATAGTGAGTTTAAACAAAATATGACGTAGTATTAAAATATTACTATGATAGTTTCACATAGCCATTAGAGCATCAAATATGTATATACTTAAATTAATTTTGAATATTTTTGTTTTTCATATTTATATGAAATTAATTCAATGGTGACCAATTACTTAAAAATTAAAATAAAAACTATTTGAAAATATTTGAAGCCTTTTTATGAATAGTTATTTCTAAGCTCACAAATGTGTTTTACGCCAATAAATTAAGAAAATAACCTTTTTGAACTAATTTAAAGAAATTAATATATTATATATTCATTTAACTATTTCACACTCATCTTATTTGTTTTCTACAAAAGAGATAAGAATAAATCAAATTTTATACTTAAAATTTGAATTTTCTCTAGAAATATGTTTTATCACCTTTTGTGAAATTAATTTAATAATAATTTGAGATACTTGTAGAAAATTAATTTTACAAAATAATGTTTATTTTTTAAATATTAATTTGAAAAATTATCTTAGGTTTATCCTTTATTATTTTCATAAAATGACAATTTTATTTACGAATATTGAAAAATACTGAATTTTAATTGAATGATGCATTTTCATTTAAATTATTTTTAAAATTTTATTTTATATAAAATATATTTTAAATTAAAAATATTTAAATTATATACATATATGTATAATTTATTTCATTCAAATCATTTTTATGTTGAATTTTTATATATAATCATTTTAATATTTTTAATATTTTTTCTTTCAAAAAAAATGTTTTCTCATCATGATTACGTTATCAATCTAAAATTAAATTATTGTCACTTATTTTAATGGAAATTGAAAATTTTGATTCCACATTTAAAATAATCATAATTAATGTTATATAATATGGTCACCTTAATTTTCAACCGAAATTAATAGTGAACATAGTAAAAAAATATTTACCACATTTAAGGTAAAAATAGGTTTATCAAGGAGTTAATCTAAAATTATAAGGGTTTAAATGTATGAAATTTTGTTTAAAATATATTTCATTTCCTTATATCAACCCTATAATGTGTAATTCTCTAGAATAATCCTTTTTAGAGCCTTGTGTAATGAGAAAAATGTAAGTAGACCTTTTTCTTTTAAAAAAATCACAAGTTTGTCACTCACCTTAATTATAAATGGACACTCACTCTCCCTTGTACTTGACACCTTTAACCCATTTTGGATCAAGAAATACCATCCAAAATCCCTTCACAACTTCATTTACCAAATATTATAATCCTTATTTTGGGTATAAATCCAACATAAGAAGTATTTTGGTTAAAATATAAGAAGTTAACCATAGAGGACATAACGTTCTTCAACTTGCATATTTATTATATATCTTTCTCCCCCGCCATAATTTTTATTAAAAAATTATAAAATAATAACCTAAGTATCTTACTTATAATGATATGTTTTTATGTTATTATAATGACCTACATGCATCTCTATGTCTATAAAATTGGTTATGAAATCATTATTTCTATGTACAGTAGACTACCTCTTCACAAATCGTTGTTTGTTGTTTTTCTATTACTACTTTTCACGGTTTTGAATGATAATGTATATAAAGTATATATATGATAATTATAACATTATAATTCATATGGATTAATTATATCATATATACCATATTAAAATTCAATTTCATATGGGATATGATAATGTCATTCATGTATATGGCTGACAACCGCCTCATGAAGAGATGTGATTCGTTTTCAATAACTATCTAAATTGGTGATAATATGGATACATTTAATGAATACAAATGATATAAATCACACAATTATTATATTAATTTAATATTTATCTTTCTAAAATGATAATATATTTTTTTCTTGCATTTTCACTCATTGAAAGATGATAACATCGTTTCAGTACATGTGGACTAACATTTTCATGAAATGATGTGACTCTATCATTTCATCACCACAAAACATTAATGATATTTACATTTATATTTTAATAAATAATATTTTATTCATTATATTTTCATAATTATATAAATATAAAATATTACATACATCTTTTCCATAATGATCATTGAGAAATGTATGTGTTTCCCATGCATACGTATGACCTACCTTCACCAATATCATAAAGTACTTAATTTCTCAAAACCATCATTAAATATTTGTATTAAAATTATAATTTATGTATAAATTTGATAATAATTTCATTGTTATTATTCTAGAGATGAGTGATCCGTGATCAAAGTAAGAGTAACAAAATAATAAGCAATGCAATCATACAAAGAAATTAAATTAATTATTACCCAAAAAGTGATTAAACAAGGAATTTTTAATAAATGAGAAATAAAAATAACTAAGTAAATCATATATCATATGATATATTTAATAATATTTCATTAATATTTGTATAATAAAATTATATTTATTGTATATTATATTGAACTTTTATGAAGGAAGTCAAGGCTTATTGTAAGAGATTTTCATCTCACTTTTACATTATATGAAACAAATAACACATTCCCACATGTTTCCTTTACATTCTGTATATACTACCCATTAATTTATTTTATTATAATTATACTTAAAATTATTTTTATTTAAATATCTATTTCAGTGTGTCTCTTTCATGGGGCTTGTAGTTTAAAAGTTATCAAATAGGTAGGGGATTTTTATCTCAATTTTCTTCATTTCTCCATATGTTGTGTTATACACCTATCTTCTTTTATGAGGTGTATATATATCACATTTGACATGTAATATCACAAATTTATTTTTATTCATGATATTTTATGTTTTATTAAGTGATATTCCTTCAGATATATAATGATTAAAATTTACCAAAGTTGTAAGAGTTTTATGTTACAATATCATCGTTTATTGGGATTTTTTATGATTATGTTTCGAATGATAAAATAATATGATGTATATCTCAAGAAACTCATAAATTTTATTCTCTTATATATATTTCATGAGAATAAATATTTTCAATTCATTTCATCTCTTTTTGTACTTAAGAGTTCAAAAAGAATATTTAAAAAAAACCATTTTTGATCAAAATGATTTTTTCTTTGAAAGCATTATTTTCAAAATATGTTTTCCAAAAAAAATTCATACTTTTCCATACAATTTACTTAAGACTTTTTTACCCTTGTTTTACATGTTTTAAATGGTTTTAAAATTAATCTTCATGTTTGTTTTCAAAAAAATATTTGTTTGGATTCTACTGAAAACATGAAAGGAATCATTGTGTGCAGCATGAAAAGAATTTCCCACCATCAGGACAATTATTTTCATTGAATATTACTTTAAATTTTTTCAAGTTTATTTCCATATAAAATTATTCTTAATATTTTTTATGTTTTTTTAAAAAAATTTAAAATTTATTTTCCTCAAGAAATAATTTAAATTATTTTTAAAGCATCATTATTTTTCAAGCTTATTTTCAAATTAAATAATTTTCAAAAAATTTTATGTTTTAAAAAGTTTTTTTCAATTAGGTAAGGTTATTTTCCTTAAAAAATGTTTTAAATTTTTTTAAATTTTACTTTATAATTTTTCAATTATAATTTTAATGAAAAGGATTTTGAAAATGTATTATGTTCTAAAAAATATTTCTCTAAGCAGAAAGATTATTTTATAGACAGAATGTTTTAAATTATTTTTAATCATTCATTACTATGTTTTCAAGAATATTTTGAAATAAAATTATTTTTAAAATATTTAATGATGTTTTAGTTTAAAAATTTGATCCTCAAAGAAAAGTTATTTCACTTAAAAAATGTTCTATGTGTTCTTTCAAATTTACTTTCTATCTAAGATGAATCCCATTTATGTTACTTATGATTTACTATAGATATGACCCAAGGATACCATTATTATTATTTATCTGAATGTTTTTTTATGATGACATTATATTAATGAAACATATTTCTCATTCACAGGTTATACAACAAGGAAATAATTTAAAACCCCCCATATTTTTAAGGTTTATTCAATGATTGAATGATGAACTGATTAACATACTTTTCTATTTTCAAATGGTTATGATATAAATAAATATTTGTAAACCCCATTTCATTTTATAAGTATGGATATGATGAAAATTTTATTAGTTTGTGGCACACATATCTATGTTTTGTTATTATGTGATCATTGGGTCTTAAATATCCATCTAATTCATTGGGTAATTATTTATATATCATGAGATATAAAGGATAAGAATGGGGAGTGGACCCATTTCAGTAAGAGGCCATATCCACTATGATTATTTTGGGAGAAAATAATTGACTTATATGATGGTTTGGTGAGTGAAACTATTCCACTATGATATCCTTAGTTGTGATACTTGACTACTATGGAAATGATTTTCTATGCTTATGTGCATGCCATAAACCTAAACATTTTTACTCACATTGACGAATAAAAATATTTTAAAAAACCCCAACTACCATTATCTAATATATGATCACATGAATTCATTTTGATGTTAGAACTGGATATGAATCACATTCATAGTAATAGTGTAATATATATATCTAGAGAAAAAAACTACCAAAATTAAAATGGGGATTAGTGTGATCTAATCCACCAAATTTCTTTAGAAAGTATCATTTTTCCTTGAAATCATAATTAAGCATTAGAAATGGGTAATTTTAATCCGTTATAGCTTATCTATTTTTCTAAATAACTGATATTATTAAATATTATATAATTAAATTACTTGTAATTTTCTTTAAATTAAACAACGCTTAGCCAAAAAATAAATGAGGCCCCTGATGTGACAAATCATCATGTGGGAGGGCACATCCTATCATGGTTAATCAAATCCCTCTACATGATAGTGTTAGAGTCAATTATAATCTATTAATAAAAACTCTAAAATGAATTTCAATGTATATAAAAGATCAATGTATCACAATTTTATAACCAATTTACCAAACACATGTTAATGCATCCATAAAAAATATTTACATTAGTTGAAAAAATGACCCACATATGATAATCCATGTAGTGTAATTTTAGTGGGTCAATCAGAATATAATATCACTAACATATATCCCATGATTGATCATTTTTATGTCAATACATGTGATCCTATACATACAAATATTAAAATATCATCAAAAAACAATATGATTATCATTATTCAAGTATGATATAAAAATATAGATATATTTTTTGGATTTTTATAATATTATCTCCCATTTTATATGTGGTAAACATAAATTAATTATACGATGTTTTCATTAATGTACTTTACATGATAAAAAATTTCCCTAAGAAAAATAAATCTTGATTATTTTTAATGGAATAAACACTGAAAAAATATTTATTTCTTTATTTATTATTATTAGTTATAATATTAATTATTAATTTGGGCAGTTTTGATGATGGAACATTGAGAGTTTCTCTCTCTAGTTCTTCTTGGAGTTTATGTTTTTATTTTGAAAGATCCCAAGCTAGGTTGTTACATTGATCTTAATGAGGAGTTTGTTTTATCATCAAAGAATAATGAACTCATGGTTGAATACATTTATAGAGGTATAGATGAAAATGTGTTTCTCCTAATTGACTAGGGGGTCTATGTATATTCTTCTCTTGATTTGTGGAAGTTTTTGGTTGACTTGAAGAATATGTTGTTCTCATTTATAATGAAATCACTTAGTTAATGGTTCTTCTATAACATGTTATCTTATTGTGATATCTTATTGAAAAATATCAAACATAATAGAGTCCCAACATTCATTGAAGAGAACCTTAAATTATTTTATGGATGAATTGAGGATTTCACACACTCCATTATTGTTATATTGGCTCCACAACATATGAGTAATTCATGAGATCTTTATGATTTAATGATTTATCCCCATATATGTGGGGATTTGTTGAATACTGTATCATTTAAATTGTTATGAGTTCTTCCATATTATTTTTCCCTCAGAAGAGCTTAAACTAAAATCTTGAAGTTTCTGATTTATCTCTCCTAATACATAGTTCATGATACTTCAGGACATATATCCTAGTTTGATCTATCAAATATTAAGAACACCATCAATCAATATTTTATTCAGATTAGGGGTTAACTTTTTCTTTTTGAACCCTTAGATTCTTTAGGATTCCATATCATCTTGGGGAACCCCTATCATATTTTATAGAGAGATAAAAAAATTTATGTATGGGAAATACACTAGAATTTTTATTGATGTTGACGTATTCTCCCTAATCAGTGAAACTATTTAATTTGTGGTATCTGAGTTTAAAATTGACATTTCTATTAAGTATAATAATTTTCCAATTTTTTTATTATTAACATAGAAATGGACATATTAAAGAAATATATCATAAGGGATTTAGATATTCCAAACGTAAAAATAATGGGAATTTAGTTGAAAATTCCAATTTAAATTACCTGATGTGCAATCTAGTAATAATTTATTAAAGAGAAGCAAAGGTTTAAAGAATTATGTGTAGAGAATGTATCTTGATTTTTTATTTTATGAAAAACATTGGTAAAACATGATGGGAAATAGGGTTTACATTCCTATGGATGGAAGCAGGATACTTAAAAAATTTCAACAGTTGGTTGGCAGTGATTAACAATATCAGGGGCCATTAACTTATGTTGTTGAGGTTTCTGAAATGAATTGTGGGAAGTATGATATGTTGGAACTAAGGATTTTATTTTCTATAAGTGGAGTATGGTTTGTTTTTTTCAATCCTCATATGGTGACCAGTGAGATTACTAGAAAATAGAGCTTATAGTTAAAGCAGACAACAGTTTTGAAGGTGGTGTCGTTTCCAAGAGTTCTCCAAATTTTTGGGTCCAAAAAATGGAGAATGGAGAAAACTAAATTTCAAGAAGGGAGTTGAATGGAAGATAAAATGTGGTTTGGAATCTTTTATGCAAGTAATTTTTATGTATCATTACATTAAAATAAGAAAAAGGTAAATAGTGTGTGAAATATTGAAAAATGTGCACGAAGGATGAGGTAGCGTGAAAGAGCCTTACATGAAAAATGTGACATCAAAAGGGGTTTTGCGTGCATAGAGAGAATATTGTGTGATTCATTGGGGAATTACATGCAGGATCTCTAGGGACTATATATAGGAAGCTACCCCCAATAAATAGTTAGATCATTTCAACGAAGATCATGTTTTTCTGTCATGTGAAAGACATGCACAAAGAAGTGAAGTGGAGAATGAAAATTGTGTGAAAATTGATCCTTTAGTCTAAAAAGATCATGTGAAACTTGTGGTCTAGCTATGAGAAAGATAAGGGCTGCACAAAAAATAAGGGTTTTGCAAAATCCATCTTTCAAAACAATCTCAAATCATGTTGGCAGGGGAAGGTGTTGCTCACAAGTCACTAATCCTACAGCTATGTCTTTGACTCATTCAAACAGAAAAATGCTTGATGTAGATGAGAAAGCACATAATTCCATCACTATTTCCCTTTCAGATTAGATCTCTCTGAATGTGTTGAGTTGCTCCTCCGAAAAGTCTATTTAGAAAATTGAAAATATTTATGAAGGAGATAGTAAAGTGAAGGAGGATTAATTTCGTGTTTTCCATAACAGGATTGATGATATAAATATGCATCTTAATGAAAATGAAGATTCAATATTCAATAGAATTATTGAAGTTGTAGGATAAATTTGAGGTCTTGGAGAAGAGTCCAAGACATCATTATTGTGAAGATTATTTTATAAGTCTTCCACATCTCCACCATCCATTAGTGTCAGCACTCGGGGAAAGGGACTTATATAAACTCTCCCTGGATGGTCTTCTATGTAGTCTGGTATCCTATGAAATGAGAGTCAAACCAGATGATGCAACGACACATGTTAGTAAGGAAATAGAATTCAAAACAATAAAAAAACATTAGATTCCAAGAGACAGTGATAATAAATAACATGAAGAAGATGAATTATTTTCCCTCATTTTTAGGAAATTCAAGAGAGGAAATGGTAGGCTTGAAGGAAAACTAACCATGTCATGTTTTTGTTGTGGAGGAGTTGGGATCATTGATTCTTAGTGCTCAATGAAGTTTGATGATGATGAAGGTGAAGCTAGAAACTCGCAAAAGCCTTAGAAAATGTTTCCTCAAAAGGGAAACATTAAATCTGGAAGGAAACTACATAAAATGAATTTACTTTGGGAAGACGAAGATGATGATAATGAATTATTTGTTAAAGAAGAACCTTAATTTCAATCTAGAAATAAAGCATCTATGATGGCTATCATTAGGAAGTCAAAATCATCAAAATATAAATCTAGAGATCATCAGTTGATTGATGATGCTGATATAAAGTTAAAAATTAAGTATTCCAATGGTAATATTGAGAATTTAAGAAATAGATGAAAAATGTGGAGAGTAGTTATGGAATAATCATCAGAATATGTTGATCATATTGAGGTTGAAATTGAATGATGGAAAAAATTAGTGAAAGTATAATCAAAAATCCCATAAATCATAGAAGATATAGTGGAAATAAAAATTAGAATTGAAGAACCTACAAATTTCATCAATGACCTTACCATTATACTAGACGAGAAGTCCAAGATAATTGAGGGAATTAAAAAAGAATTTTTTAATCTTAGGTGTAAACCCTTAATTAAATCCAATTAAAAAGAAGAAAATAAGAAAATATAGTTTTAAAATTATCTGATTATATGTTTCTATGGAGAGCTATGCATGGTTCTAATGGAGTTGAAAATATTTAGAATAGTCAATGACCCTAAAGCATGAGAAATAGAGGAATTGACTGTGATGCCGAGGCATCAAATTCAGAAAATAAAATGGGTTAACTAAAGGCAAGATGGAAGTTGGACATGTTGAAAAGTAACATGAATTGTTTAAATGAAAACCTCAATTCAACCTGAAATGATAACAAAAAACTATTCTCAAGAATCCAGAAATGATAGGTCGAAAAACTACTTTCATTATAAAGGATACTTGATGAGGAAAAGAAATTAGAAGATATTTCCACTTATGAAATGTGAATTTTGTGTCTATATGGGCCATACCATGTCATACTATGAAGAAGTAAGGAGTTATTTGAATGGGGAAGGTCTAGAAAGTCAACAAAGGAGAAAAAACATATGATACTTCTTATATAAGAAATAATTTCTATGGATATTGTTTTATTTGTTCTAAATTTAATTTATATACCTAAAGCTTGACGTACATGGACGTTGCATTACTTTTTCGGAATACTTAATACATAACAAAAAAAGACACACAAGGACCGTAATAGTTTAGTGTCTTTGGAAACTTCGAATATAAACTTCTAATCATGTTGAAATATCTTCAAAAACTCCCATAATGATCTTCCCCTTTTTGTTTCCTTACCTAAAACCTTTTATTATTTCCTGGGGAAAATAAAACATAAAAAGGGGTGACCTCAAATGCTCAGTAAGGGTAAAAAAAAGAAATATCAATCACATCATATTCATAAGAACATAACTTTTGGAAATATTAACCTGCAAAAGAGTTCATAATTTCATAACATGGGATAAATTATAGTAGTGAAATGTAATTCCAATAATCATAACTTAAAACATGAAACACTGTGGCATACACACGTAATCATAGAGAATCATTTCCTATTAGTCAAGACTCATTGCCAAGACTATCTTAGTCGAAAAAGTCCATTTCTAAACCGAGTTCACTCCTCGTTTCAGACCTGTTTCACTGAACCGGTTTAACCTTCCGTTCCAGCCATGTCCATCTCATGAGATATAAAATCTTTACCCAATGCATTTGAGAGAGATATAGGTCCCAGCCATCTCATAATGATACCATTCTTATGTGTGCCCAAAATCATAAACCATACATCATAGCATAACCCATGTAATAAAAATGGGATTCTTAAACATCGTGATATCATAAAACAATTCATATAAGATAAAGAAAATCATAAAAATAATTCCATCAGAACATAATCAAATCAATTTAATAATAGGGATATAAACAGAACCCTATATTATCTTAGATGGAAAATAATTTTGATAAAACCCTTGAACTCCATTCTTGAGGAAAATATCCTTTCTACTTCAAAAACATTTTTCCTTACTTAACATGTCATTCAATTTTATACTAAAAAAAGTTGATTAAAAAATAAACTTGAAATCTTGTAAAGGATGATTCTTGGAAATAATGTTTTTAAAATCCATTCATGTCGTATAAGTTAAAAAACATTCTTCTCGTAGTTTTGTCCGAAAATTCAAAAAGTACCTCGTACGAAAAACGACAAAAGATTCCATTCATATCATTTACTAAAAACTCACCGAAGGGTAAAATTGGATTTAAAAAATTGTAGGTGGATGGAAACAATATTACATATCTAGGAAACATGGATGTGGATGATAAAATACAACCCGGTAAATACCAAAATATAAACAATCTCAGATAAAATGAGATTGTGATATTTTCCCTTACCTTAGATCAGATTTGATTCGTAAGTGTCCAAACCTCCTGTATAATGATTTAAATAATGTCATTGAGTTATTCAAGAATCATACTCATTGTTATGATATCATATATGGTCATTTTTTTAGATTATTATTAGTAATATTTCATTGCTACATGTTATTTGGGTGTTTATTACTTTTTGTTCTTATGTGTGTTTTGTCGAATAAATTCTTATTCTTATTTTTCGGTTATAGATACCTCATTTACAGAATGGTATTAGTGTAATATATATCATATTCATTCATTAAATTAATTTATATAATCATTATTAAATGAAGATCATGTAGAATGAGTCGCATCACATCGTGGAGACGGTATTCCGTACGTATGCATGAGCGATGATATCGTTCCCGTGATCGTGGATTTGTATTGGAGTGTATGTATACTATTTCAGAATCAAAATAACTTTACAATAATCATATATAGTAATTATTTACACCATTATGCCCATCCAAGTAAGGTGGTGGTGGAAAATAGATTACACCACGGCGTGAAGACGGTATTCCGTATGTACGCACGTGCGATGATTTCGTTTTCCGTAGGATGTATAGATGGTGAAATAGGGTTGTTTCATACTTGTAATAACATATCCGTATATGAGTTATACTTATGTTATTACTTCATAATAAAACAACTAAAGAATAGGAAGTGGAAGAATAAATAAAGTTGAAAGAATCGGTAACAGACATTACCTCTTCTTTGAAGCGCCTCTTTGAGACCTCCTCTTAGGGAACTAAAATTGGTCTTTGAATAAGACCAGGACTTCTTGGATGTTTCTAGGGAAGTGTAGAAGAGAATTTGGTAGGGTTTGGACGATATTTAAGGCTCAAAGGGGTGTGAGGAGAAGAGGGAGGAGGTTCCCTTTTATAAGGGAGGAGAGGGGCACCATTGGAATAACTAAAAATATTATTTTATTATAAAGTAAATTTCGGTTTTTAATATCACCAAATTGATATATTTATAAGATAAGGTGGGGATGGGTCTAAAACCTGTCCTCTAATAGAATTTAGACAAGTTTAGATCATTATATTAACCTTATATTTTATTTTCAACTCTTAGTTTATTAGATTGATATTTACCATGTCACTTTGTATTTTTATATTATATAGTTAATAAACATACCATATACAACCAAGAGACCCCCAAGTGGTCCGTTAAGGATACACCTATGATGATATATGTATCTTGGCCGAACCTTAGATTTTTAGGAATATAATATCAATTAATAATATTATATTTCTTTAAAAACTATTTTATGTCAATTTTGACACTATTTGGTAATTGATTTTTGTGAAACTCATAACAGAATGATTAGTTCGTAATAAATTAATTAAATCAATACTAACATGTCATATTAACATAGAAAATTATTTTAATTCATAAAAAGTCTCAAATTACATATATTTGGATATTTATAACATCAAATATGTCAATATTTCATTAATAATATAATTACTACATCATCATTGTATCATAAATAAATTAAATTATTTTAAGTCTAAAAATTAAAAATAAAATACCATTATGTTGGAAATATTTTTATCTTTCTAATGAATATATATAGTCGAATTTATCTTATGTATAACCCTATATTAAATATTATTTAGTTATTCAACTTTGATTTTAACTAGTTTAACCCTTCTTTAAATAAATTGATAATAAATGTCCTAATCTAATCCAGGTGGGCCTAAATGGTCATATTTTATTCCTAAGGTTTCTTTTGGTCGAATTACACTTATCCAATAGAATTAGTACATGTTTTAGGGTAATAATAATAACACTTTTACCCTTAATTACCCTATTGACTTTTAATCCTGGTAAAAAAAGTAAAAATTTACTATTCACCAAAAATTATTTTCATCTCATTGAACCACATTTTAGTCCTTGATATTAACTGTTTCTCTCGGATTTTCAAAATTTTACTCCCTGAATCGGTAAAATTATATTTGATAAAAAAATTCAGTTTTTTTGACTAACACTTAGTGTTTTCACTATTCATCAAAAAATGAATGTTTCCAGAAAAATACCAAAAATTAGGCCTAAGCTATATTTGATATTATGAATTCAAAAATGATGTGTATTTTACCAACATTGTATTAAATTGTAAAAATATATTCTAAATATACTTTTAAACCACTCAAATTAATAATTTATCACTATTAATTATTTCGATTAAAAAAGTTGTTTTTAATTAAAATTAATAATTTTCACTATTCGTCAGAATATGAAATTTATCCGAAAAGTACCAAAATTTCACCCTAAGCTAATTTCGATATTCCGAATCCAAAAATGAAGTCCATTTTGAAATATAAAATTTATAAAAATTTAAAAATCGGTATTACTATTCATAACAGCTACTACATAATAATATTATAATAATATCCCGTTTAGTGAAACTCGGTATTGCGTACTACACATGCTATAGATGAAGGTAGTGATTGTGTGTAATGCAAGACAAGTCAAGGATTCATTTTGTGCAAGCTACTTTTGGTGTAGCGTACAACACAAGACATTATTGAAATTAAAAAGAATATTTTTCATAAAATCTTGGGGTGTTACATTCTACCCCCCTTAAAATGAATTTCGCCCTCGAAATTCGTCGGGATTATAAATGGTTTACTACTCGAATGTTTCTTTAAAAGAAACCCACATCGTAAAAAGGAATAACAAAACTTGGCTTTAAAAATTAAAGTATGAAACGTAATGGTTACCCAAATTAACTCATCACTGGGTTTCCACGTAGGAGAACATAGGTGAAAATATAGATATGGAAGAAAAATCTAACCATCAAGTTCTGATGGAGAGTGTTAGAGAAAAATCCAACAATAACAAAGCTGTAAATTTTTGACGATCTATGGTACCATCTGATTTATCAGATATAAGAGCCATAGGACATCATTTTTTGTTTTCAAGATCATTTCCCTAAAGTTGATAAAATTGGAATTAGAAGAAATACTTTCGTGATTTTGGTACAGTCTCACCGTTGGTCGTTCTTTGGACAATTTCCACTTCATCTCTTAAATACATGAAGTTGAATTTTTCATTCCTGATGTGTTAGCAGATCATGGGATAGAATGATTGGTCATTCCATCTGTCTCAAAAAAATGGTTAGAAAAGTTATCAAAAAATACATAAGTCCATCTATAGTGATATTAATCATATATGGTTCCTAAAATGGACTTATACTTCATATATCATACTGCTTAATATAATAAAACTAGTTTCTACTAAACAAGGACTTCCTGTAGACCATTGGTACGCGATAAAGGCCAGTCGTACATCGGTTGTGGGTTCGATTCCCACAGCCTTGTCCGACGCGATGGGTTGTCGCCCATCCTGCAGGTTGTCCTTTTTCTAAAACTACATTATTATATCATCCCATAAATAATATCAAAAAAACTTCTATCCTTAAACAATACTAACTTATGTCCAACATAATCCATTCCAATATTTAGGCTTATCCATAATACTGCAGTCCACTCTCATAATATAGTGAAAACGATTACCAGAGATTTCATATAACAAGCATGTTAATACCATCGATGATCCCCATATATCATAAGATATGTCTTTGTTGGTCACATTCCAAAAATTCGAAGGCCTTAATCATGAATACCCATTGAATCTTAGTGAAAACATGTGTGTTGTCAAAAGTTAACTCTTTCCACATACCAAAACCCCAAAATTCTATATACTCAAACCATGACATAACTATTTCATTATATCAGTCATGAGCTCATGAATACTATCAAACATTTCATTTTCTCCTTATCCCTTCATTATGCGCATATCATCTTCTTTCCACAAATATCTCAATCACTTTCCAAGGTTACCAGTACCATAAAATTATTGAATACCACAATAGACCAATACATAAATATTCCAATATTCCATGATACGATATAAAACATTATTTTGGAATCCCATTACATAACCACTTAATCATTCGACCACATCGTTGTCCTATTCAACATCGCCAATAGTGATGACATGAGACTTCCCCTTTTCCTTTGCCTTAAGCGGTTTCTCATGTCGATCATCACTAACCCTTGGATTAAGGCATTTATTAGCATAATTCCCCATTTCCTTGCACATGAAGCATTTAAGTGTTGGTGGTGCGTTCTCTGTATTCATTTCTTTATTCACATCATTAGAAACCTTTTTTCCATTACTTCGACACTCAGATGCTCGATGACCTTCATTTCCACACTTAAAACATTTTCTAGTCCCTTTAAGAAAATATCTACCATGCTTCTTTCCACACATTGAGCATAAAGAAATATCCATCTTCATTTCACCATTGTTATAAGATTTCTCCTTGAACTCGATCTTTCGTTTCTTGTCAAAACCATGAGATGGATATGTTACACCAACTTCCAGTTCTACCTTGATAGCACAATGCACAATTTCATCATAGCTACTGAAGTCTCGTATAGCTAATTCCCTTAGAAGACTTTGTTTTAAGACACTGAAAAATCGATCAACTTTACTTTCAGGTTGAATGATAAACCCAGATGCATACCTTGCAAGTCTTGTAAAATTCACTTCGCATATACCAACAGATTCATCATCCTTCTGGTTAAGCTCATGAAACTCTTTTTCCAACTTTGTTCGATGAATACGAGGGAAGTACTTATTGAAAAATAAGTTCTTGAACTCATCCCATTCCATGGACTCAATTTCATCTCATGGACTCTTATTCTTGATAATATTCCACCATTGATCAGCTTCACCTTCCAAACGATATACTGATAAGATGAATTTATCATGTTCAGAACATTGAAGAACTGAAAATATCTTTTCAGTGGTACTGATCCATTGTTCTGCAACAAGTGGATCAGAAGACCCAATGAAAGAAGGTGGACGTTGCCTCATGAATGAATCAATAGAATATTGTTCCCTTTTCTTCTTATTTGGAAGTCCAGAATAATTCATAGCTTGTGTATGTATAGCAATAAGATTTTGCACTCCATCTCCCATAACATTTATTTGTTCAGGAGGACAATCATTGCATTGTCCATTACATTGATCAACACGGTTCCTTCTTGTTCCAACCATCATCTAAAACCCAAAAAATAATAGTGTGAGAGGCAAAAATCATGCCAGGGAAAACAACATAATAAAGGGGAGTACCTTCAATATCTGACATCTTAGGTTAAATTATGTGATCTTTACTGTAGTTCTCGGACTATATCCTATATGTATACTTATCCTTAGGGACATCCCTAGAGATACCTTAGAAATATCTCTAAGGATCTCACTATCATTTTCGCATCCTAGTTTCCAAAGGTTGACTAAACCTTTCCTCTGATACCAACTGTAGAGTCCCAAATCTTGACGTACATGGACATTGCATTACTTTTCCGGAATACTTAATATATAACAAAAAAAGACACACAAGGACCATAATAGTTTAGTGTCTTTGGAAACTCGGAATATAAACTTCTAATCATGTTGAAATATCTTCAACAACTCCCACAACGATCTTCCCCTTTTTGATTCCTTACCTAAAACCTTTCTTTATTTCCTGGGGAAAATAAAACATAAACAGGGGTGAGATCAAATGATCAATAAGGGTAAACAAAAGAAATAACAATCACATCATATTCATAAGAACATAACTTTTGGAAATCTTAACCTGCAAAAGAGATCATAATTTCACAACACGGGATTAATCATAGTAGTGAAATGTAATCCCAATAATCATAAATTAAAACATGAAACTTTGTGGCATACACACATAATCATAGAGAATCATTTCTTATTAGTCAAGACTCATTGCCAAGACTATCTTAGTAGACAAAGTCCGTTTCTGAACCGAGTTCACTCCTCGTTTTAGTCCTGTTTCACTGAACCGGTTTAACCTGCCATTCCAGCCATGAATATCTCATGAGATATAAAATCATTACCCAATGAATTGGAGGGAGATATAGGTCCCACCCATCTCATAATGATACCATTCTTATGTGTGCCACAAAATCATAAACCATACATCATAGCATAACCCATGTAATAAAAATGGGATTCTTAAAAATCATGACATCATAAAACAATTCATATAAGATAAAGGAATTCATAAAAATAATTCCATCACAACATAATAAAATTAATGTAATAATAGGGATAGAAACAAAACCCTATATTATCTTAGATGGAAAATAATTTTGATAAAACACTTGAATTCCATTCTTGAGGAAAATATCATTTCTACTTCAAAAACAATTTTCCTTCCTTAACATGGCATACAATTTTAAACTAAAAGAAGTTGATTATAAATATACTTGAAAACTTGTAATGGAAGCTTCTTGGAAATAATGTTTTAAAAATCCATTCATGCCGTATAACTTAAAAAAACATTCTTGTCGTACTTTTTTCGGAAAAGTCCAAAAGTACCTCGTACGAAAAACGACAAAAGATTCCTTTCATATCTGTTACTAAAAACTCACCGAAAGGGAATAATTGGAATTAAACAATTATAGGTGGATGGAAACAATATTACATATCGAGGAAACATGGATTTGGATGATAAAATACACCCCAGTATATACCAATGTATAAACAATCTCGGATAAAATGAGATTGTGATATTTTCCCTTACCATAGGTACGATTTTCTTCGTAAGTGTCCGAAACTCCGATATAATGATTTAAATAATGCCATTTAGTTATTCCAAAATCATACTCATTGTTATGATATCATATATGGTCATATTCTTAGCTTATTATTAGTAATATTTCATTGCTACTTGTTATTCCGGTGTTTATTACTTTTTGTTCTTATGCGTGTTTTGTCGAATAAATTCTTATTCTTATTTTTAGGTTATAGATACCTCATTTACAGAATGGTATTAGTGTAATATATATCATATTCATTCATTAAATTCATTTATATAATCATTATGTAGTGAAGATCATGTAGAACGAGTCACATCACATCCTGGAGACGGTATTCCGTACGTACGCACGAGCGATGATATCGTTCCCATGATCGTGGAATTGTATTGGAGTGTATGTATACTATTTCAGAATAAAAATAACTTTACAATAATCATATATAGTCATTATTTACACCATTATACTCATCCAAGTAAGGTGGTGGTGGAAAATAGATTACACCACAGCGTGGAGACGGTATTCTGCACGTACGCACGCGTAGTGATTTCATTTTCCGTAGGATGGATAGATGGTGAAATAGGGTTGTTTAATACTTATAATAACATATCAGTATATTAGTGATACTGATGTTATTACTTAATAATGAATAAACTAAATAAGAAGAAATGGAAGGAGAAATAAAGTTGAAAGAATCGGTAACGGACAGTACCTCTTCTTTGAAGCACCTCTTTGAGACCTCCTCCTAGGGAACTAAAATTAGTCTTTGAAGCAGACCATGACCTCTAGGATGTTTCTAGGGAAGTGGAGTAGAGAATTTGGTAGGGGTTGGATGAGCTTGAAGGCTCAAAGGGGTGTGAGGAAAAGAGGGAGGAGGTGCCCTTTTATAAGGGAGGAGAGGGGCACCTTTGAAATAACTAAAAATATTATTTTATTATAAAGTCAAATTCGGTTTTTAATAGCTCCAAATTGATATATTTAGAAGCTAAGGCCGGGAGGGGTCTAAATCCTCTAATCCAATAGAATTTAGACAAGTTTAGGTCATTATATTAACCTTATCTTTTAGTTTTATCTCTTAGTTAATTAGATTGACATTTACCATGTCACTTTGTATTTTTATATTATATAGTTAATAAACATACCATATACATCCAAGAGACCCCCAAGTGGTCCATTAATGATACACCTATCATGATATAAGTATCTTGGCCGAACCTTAGATTTTTAGGAATATAATAATAATTAATAATATAATATTTGTTTTAAAAACTATTTTATGTAAATTTTGATACTATTTGGTAATTGATTTTTGTGAAAATCATAACAGAATGATTAGTTCGAAACAAATTAATTAAATCAATAATAACATGTCATATTAACATAAAAAAATTCTTTTAATTCATAAAAAGTCTCTAATTACATTTATTTGGGTATTTATAACATTAATTATATCAATATTTCATTAATAAGATAATTACTGCATCATCATTGTATCATAAATAAATTAAATTATTTTAAGTCTAAAAATTACAAATAAAATAGCATTATGTTGGAAATATTTTTAGATTTCTAATGAATATTTATAGTCTAATTTATATTATGTATAACCCTATATTAAAAATGATTTAGTTATTAAACATTTATTTTAACTATTTTAACCCTTCTATAAATAAATTGATAATAAATGTCCTAATCTAATCCAAGTGGGCCTAAATGGTCATATTTTGTTCCTAAGGTTGTTTTTGGACGAATTACACTTATCCAATAGAATTAGGACATGTTTTAGGGTAATAAAAATAACACTTTTACCCTTAATTACCCTATTTACTTTTAACCGTGGTAAAAAAAGAAAAAAGTTACTATTCACCAAAAATTATTTTCATCTCCATGAACCATATTTTAGTCCTTGATATTAAACGTGTCTCTCGGATTTTCAAAATTCTACTCACATAAGCGGTAAAATTAAGTTTTATGAAAAAATTCAGTTTTTTTGACTACCACTTAGTGGTTTCACTATGCAACTAAAAATGAAAATTTCCAGAAAAATACCAAAAATTAGGCCTAAGCTATATTTGATATTATGAATTCAAAAATTATGTCTATTTTACCAAATTCAAAACATAAAAGTTACATTAACTAATTTAAAAATTAATTCCCGACGTCAAAACCAATAGCGTGTTTTTAAGAGATAAAAACTATCAAAAGAATGACACTTGTTTATGTCTGGTTTAAATGTGAAATTACAACCAATGAACAAAATTTTATTAAATTGTAAAAATATATTCTAAATATACTTTAAAACCAACCAAATTAATAATTTATCACTATTAATTATTTCGATTAAAAAAGTTGTTTTTAATTAAAATTTAGTAATTTTCACTATTCATCAGAATATGAAAGTTATCCGAAAAGTACCAAAATTTCACCCTAAGCTAATTTCGATATTCCAAATGCAAAAATTAAGTCCATTTTGAATGATAAAATTTATAAAATTTTATAAATGGGTATTACTATTCATAACGGCTAGTTCATAATAATATTAAAATAATATATCATTTAGTGAAACTCGGTATTGCGTACTACACACGCTATAGAGGAAGGTCGCGATTGTCTGTAATGCGAGGCAAGTCAAGGATGCATGTTGTGCAAGCTCCTTTTGTTTTAGCATAAAACACAAGACCTTAATGAAATTAAAAAGAATTTTTTTCATAAAATCTTGGGGTGTTACATTTAACCATAAATATGTTTATTATAGGTAGAGGAATGAAATTAATAATTCCCACCAAACATAGAGACAAGCCAATACTCGTCAACAAGGTAGTGTTGCTCTTAAAAATATGTTTTCTTCTATAGAATAATTTTATGTGTATGAAGAACCTTCCCACGTGTAAGAGAGATGTTAAATGACATATTTTTCCTTCACTCAATTTAATATTTCATGGAAGAAAAAAAATAAAATTGAAAAGTCCAACCTTATAGAAGTATTTCTCAAAGATACAAAGATAAACAACATCTAGATCCTTAATATAGAATGTTCATCCCACATGAAGGGTAATGTTGACTTATTAAAAATATAAAGAATATGGTCGATCGAAGAGTAAGTTTTGATAATAATGGTGTTTTGAAGATCAAAGGCAATGTAAGTACTAAACTAACTAATGAATAGCAAAAAAAAATAAAGTTCATTATTTGGACGGTTTGATTTCAAATATTCTTAGTGTGATTCAAATTTATAACTCATGACTTATATAAAAAAGGATGCACTATAACGGGAAAAATATGAAATTATATCATAAAAGATTTTAAAACATATGGAAACTTATATCATGAAAAAGGTAAAGAGAAAATTTTCTATTTGACAGTTGAAGAAGAAAACAACTTGTGGCATCGATGGTTGGGGCACATCAATCAACATGATATGGAATAGATAACTAAGATGTATATAGTCATGGATATCCCCAATCTAAAGCATTAATGAGAAATGACTTGTGATGCTTTCATAGAAGGGAAGTTGGTCTACAATTCTTATCATCCAAAGAAGAAAAGGGCATCAAATCATATTGATCTCATCCATACAGATGTATGTGGTTTGATAAATGTTACTGAAATGTATATGGAATGCTACACAGTTCTTTACATTGATGATTATAGCTTAATGGCACGTGTGATGGTTATACATAGGAAATGAAAAGTGATTTAGTGTATGAAAAATTATCACTGAATAACTTAGAATTATACTAGACAGAAAATCAATGTTCTACAGTCTGGAAATGTAGTGGAATACACATCCATTATGGTTGGAATGTTCCTGTAGAATCATAGAATACAACATGATGTAGATGTTGTGATAAACCCATAGAAAAATGGAGTCATTGAGCATAGGAATCGATAGGTAAACATTGTATCTAGAACTATAATGATTGAAAGTAATATCCCACGACATTACCAAAAATTGTTGATTCAAGACAAAATGTTAATTCAAAATTAAATAGGCATTTATATGGGTGAAACTAAGTCACCGTATGAGTTGTGTCATGGATGGAATCCCTCCTTGAAGTATTTCAATGTCTTTAGAAGTAAATGTTTTATTAAAAATAACGAATAAAATCAAGTAAATTATGGTTATGTGGCAGGATAAGGAATATTCCTCTATTATTTAATGAATAGTAAATCCTACAAGTGTTTCAAAAACCATATCGAAAAAATTGTTCAAAGAAGTGATGTTAATATAGTTGAAGATAATACCAAAAATAAAATAAGGGGGTCAAATGATTATTTGATTAATGATGCCGAAGATAGTGGACAAGGACCAAATTAAAATGTAGATGTATAAAAATAAATGCAAAACAATCAGAGGTCACAACACGAAGTTGACTCAGAACAAGAATTAGAAGATGAAATTGTGGCTAAAAAGAATTATTTTGAACCTGATAGGAGAAATCGATGAGAAAAAACTAATCAATCCAACATCATTGGGGATTGGACAATACCCACACAAACAAGGATAATGAGAAATAATTCACAATCTACCTTCTTATAAATTTTGAAACCATCCAAATTTGAAGAACTAGCAAATGATGAATCATGGGATAAATCCATGAATGAATATTTTGATTAGATCGAAGAGAATGAAACATGATATCTTGTTACGTATCCTGAAAGACATAGTGTGACTGGTATGAAGTGGATTTTCAAGAATAAATTTGAAGAGCATGGTAATGTGTCTAGAAACATGGTGTGATTGGTATATAAAGGATATTTACAAATTAAAGGTGTTTATGTTGAAGAAACATTTTCTATGGTGGATAAAATAGATTCAATCAGACATTATCTTTCCATGGAAATTCAAGAGGATACCAAATTTATCAAATGGATGTCAAAACAGATTTCTAAAATAGAGTTCTTGAAGAATATGCCTACATAGAAAAACTAGTGGGGTTTCTTCTCGGTAATGATGAAATTACGGATTGTAGATTAAATAAGGCACATTATGGTCTATAGAAGGGGCCATGAGCATGATACTATCATAAAGATTTCTATCTGAAGAAGCTTGAATTTAAAAGAAGAGGTGTCAACCAGATCCTTTATTTGAAGAAATCAAAGGATGATTAATTTATGGTGTTGGTTTATGTGGATGAAATTATATTTTGCAGATGCAGGAAAATATCAGTGGAAGAGTTCACTAATTGCATGAAATTAGAATTTGAAATGTCGATGATTGGTGAAATCACTTATTTTTTAGGGCTACAAGTGATTCAGAAGAAGTATTACACTTTTATTTCATAGGAAATTTATCAAAGAGTGCTTCTAAATAAATTTAATATGCATGACTCCAAACCTATGTCGACTCTAATTGCGGTTGGAACAAAACTAAGAAAGCATGGGGATGAGAAATTTATATATACCAAAATATATATGAGAATAATTGTAAGCTTATTATACCTGATAGCGACATGGTTAGATATTTTCTTTGTAACATGCCTAGTGGACCACATTTAGTGTAATCTAAATGAATAAAATATGACAGCTATGAAAAAAATCATGATGTACATTCAAGGTACTCAAAATTATGGATTATAATTTTCTGTAGGAAGATATAATAAACTATAAACATTTTCTACTGCTGACTGGGCTAGAGATGTGGTGGACAAAAAATCTACAAGTGTGGAAGCATTTTTTATTGGAATGAAATGTGTGTTCCGGTTAAGTAAAAATCATGAAATTACTTCTCTTAGTACATCTAAGGATGAGAATATATCCACTACAATGTCATGCACTCAGCTACTGTGGATGAAGCAATAACTGACAGATATTGGTGATGAGGTGAAACAACCAATGGTAATTCACTTTGACGAAAAGATCACGATCGATCTCACAAATAATTATTTTTAGCATCCTCATACAAATCATATTGAAATAAGATATTTTTTTCATCAATGAAAAAGTCAAACTAGGTGTGATTAATCTGGATCATGTGGGAACTAATGAGCAAGTGGAAGACATTCTAACTAATCCAATGGAATCGATTGTGTTTGAGAAATATCAGTTGATGCTTGGTGTTCAACCACCTCCTAGTGCATGTGGAGGTCACAAATGTTACCCTCTCCCTAGTTGTATTAACTGTTTTAATCTATTTGTAGAAGTGATAAATGTTTATGAGGGAGATACGATCCAAGGGGGTATGATTTTAGTACTACAAGCCTAAATTAGGTTCATTGGGTTTATTTCCTATGGGGGAGAATATATAAATTTAGTGGTACAATGGTACATAGGAGTAAATATGGAGAATATAAAAATTCAAAATTGTTACAATGGGGGAGAACGATGAGTTTAAAAGGAAGAAAATGATCATGGGGAAAACGATTTGGTGTAATGAGGAAATAGTTAAGCATTCCAAAACATGAGAATCCAATTTATGCTTCCCCAATTGTTTTCAACAACGAGCATTGATCACGTAGACTTAGAGTGTTGGCGGAGTTCAATCTTGCATATCCGGTTTTGGTAGTGGCTGATGCGCTATTGAATTTATCCACAAGTTTCCAATAAATACAAAATGGGGAGATTATTGGAACCAAGGTTTGTATTTTTTGTAAATGAATTATGGATATTGTTTTTTTCAATCCTCACATGGAAGATTAGGGAGATTGCAAGAAAAGGGAGCTTACAGTTCAAGAAGAAAACATTTTTAAAGGTGGCGTTGATTACCAATGTTTTCCAAATTTTTTTGGTCCAAAAATTAGTGAATGAAGATAAGTGAATTTGGAAAAGGGAGTAGTTTAGAAGATTAAAGGTAGTTTGGAATCTTGTGGGCATGTCATGTTTAGGGATCATTTCATAAAAATATGGAAAAGGAAAAAAGTGCATGAAAGATTGACAAATGTGCATGCATGACTAAGTTTCATTGAAGAGCCTTACGTGCCAAATGTGACATCAAAAAGGGTTTTTCACGCATGGAAGAAATCTTGCGCGACACATTAGGGACTTACGCACAGGGTCCCCAAAGCCTATAAATATGAAGCTACCACCACTCATGAGTTAAAACTTTTCAACAAAGATTGGGTTCCTCCGCCGCGTGAAAGACTTGCGCGCGAGAGAGAAGTATAGAGAGAAAATTGTGCTCAAATTGTTCCTTTATACTAAAAAGACCAATTGAACCGTGTGTTGTGGTTGTGAAAAAGATAAGGGGTGCATGAAAAATAATGGTTGATTGAAATCCATCTTGCGAAACAATGTCAAATATTGTACGCAAGGAAAAGTGTTGTGCGAAAGTGTTAGTGTGTGCTTCTAGTAAGCATTTAACATCTGACTTGTTTGATCTGTGCTTTCATGTGTATCAATTCTAGACATCGATGCAAGAAGTGTATCATGTTAGAAAAAGACAAAGACTTTGATATGAATCTATTGAAGAGTCATTCATGTCAATAAACTATGTAAGACTTCACCCACAATGTGATATCCCTAAAATCATTATAAAGGTAGTGTTTTTTGGCACAAGGTTACTATGTCTGAACTCTGGTACTCCACAACTATTGAAGATTAGTGGGCTTTTATAAGACTGACAGCATGCCGACATATGCTCCTTGACTATCCCTTAGTGGTGAACCAAATAAAATTATGGTCTCATCACTTTGCATGAGATTGTTCTTTTTTTGCACATTCTCATCGCATAGGTTTAACTAATTCCTACCAACGTGGGAACAAGATCCATCCGTTTAAAAGAAAAAGTTGACACCCTAATTCACCCCTCCCATTTTAGGGTACTCCAGGGTTCTACATGATCTTGAAAAAAATATCTACTTCAAGTCTTGGCACTGATTCTTTGATTCAAGGTGAAAATGGAACGAGTTAGTATGATCCTACAATCAATTTCATGTCTCATTTGAATTGGGGGTATATGGATGAGAACATTGAATTTGAAGAGCATGTAGTGATGTGTGAAGGGAATCTATAAATTTTTTAGAGGATCAATATTTTCCCAAAGGAAAAATGTATTTAGATGCAGGATCCTTTTCATTATGTACAAATATGAGCCTGGTTGGTGATCTTATAATGTTATCCGGGGAATTAAAAGCTAATTCTATCAGTGATATGACTAGTGATCCAACTATTCACCTAAATTATGTAAGTGAAAATGAAAATCCATATAGTTATCAAGGTCCAGTTACAGTGATGTTTTATCCACAAGGAACACTATCAGTTAATAGAGGTCCATTGGGGTTTAGAGGATTCCATTGGGTGTAGTTCCCTATGTTATGATTTATCATGAACAGTATGCTGGTGCAACTCAATTCACAAAGGAATTGGGACAAGTTGGTATCTCACATGTTGATGATACAAACACACACTATGTGATAATATCCTCAAATTGTCAAATGGAATATATGATTCCTGTTGATGTTGTGGTGATTTCTCTTTTTGGGGTGTATATTGTCAAATCCTATGAAGTTGGTATCTAGTCTATGAGGGATGGAGTCATCCCCCATTTTACGGATCCTATAATGACAATAAATGACAACTTCTTACTCATTAATGAATCTATTAACACCCCTATCGTTGTTTCATTCTATGTTAAGTGTATTAATTAGAGTTATGGTGTTTCCTCCAATGTAGAGATGGTTAAGGGGTCCTTCAATGCATTCACTTAAAAAGAGAATTCTATAAAATGTGATGTTAAATCCTCAACAAATAGAAATAAATAGAAATTGGTGTTGAGGTAAATCTTTCATTTTTTAGATCTGGTTCACCTATGATGATTAAAGAGACTACTTTTTTCATGTATTTTTCTGAGTCTACTTCTATTGTGGCTGGTAGGGATAGGTACAATGAAGTTGTGGTTGTCATTAATGATGTGATGGAGGAACTAAAGGGGGAAGGCATACATGATCAAGGAGATGAACATGTGATGGTGTCATCTAGAGTCCCTAAAGATGGCTCTATTCATGAATAATGTCAGTCATCAGACACAAAAAAACATGTTACACTATGAAAACCACCTAAACTATGAAAGAGAGGTCAACACACGGTTAACTGAGGTGTCTCTTGAAACAGAGGAAACTAGTTTAAAAAAGATGAATGTTGTGTATGAGATTACTTTTCATGTCATCTCTATATTTGTTGGTGCGGCTTTCAGCACATAGAATTACTATCCTAGCCCACTGTTCTTATATGTGTATCTTTTTTTATAAATTTTGTTGATATACGTTGTGTCACAAATCCATACTCCTACCATCTTTGTTAATTATTAATTATTATTGTTATTTTATAATAATATTAACATATATCAATTAATTTATAATGAAATAATAATTAATAATAATTAATAACGTAATTACTTATAAATAATCATGTGGTAAAAAACATTAATAATGTAATAAATAATAGTAATTTAATTATTTTCAATTTTTTCTTTATTATAAATAATTTTTAGTTGGAATTTTATTTTTTAATAAATAAATTGTTAATTATTATCAATTTATAATTATTTCATTATTAAATATTATAAACTAATAAATATTTCCTTATTTATTAATTATATTATTTTATTATTCTTAAATCATATATTTATTACTATTAATTACATTGATAATTATTAATAATTAATTGATTAATTGCATTTTTATTAATAATTATTATCATTGGTTGTAAATTATTTTATTATAATCAATTATATTCTTTATTATTGTTTTTTTTCTTTTATAAATTATTTTTATTAATCCTTTCATATTTTTATGTGTTATTATTAATAATATATTATTATTATTCTAGTGGTGAAAATGTGGAACCATAAAGAAACTGTAATGGATGCCAAGGACTACTCCTTTGCTATATTTTCATATTACATTAATAAAAATAACATCAAATATAAAAATATTTAAATATTGTAAAACAATGTGTGTGTATTGGAAAATTGAATGGTATTTAGCTTTTGTTGATCGGTATACGATCAAAGTTTTTTAGGTCAAAATAATAGTATTCACGACCATCATTAGTGTACGCCACACCTTTAACGAGCACCACAAGTGGTCGGCAGATTTGTTTTCAGTTTAACAAATATTGATCATCGGTGGATTCCGTTTGCATCCATGGATAGTTTAAAAAATGATATCTATTTAGCTAAATGTTTCTTCCTTCTCATATTTATAATAAAATAGAAAATATTAATCAGCAATCATAGTTGAACAGTGAAAATAAAATAAAATATTTATTGGTAGTAATAACGTAAAAAATGAACACCTCTGTGAATATCAACGAACACTTCTTGTCAGTCAAAATAATATTCATGTTAATATTTTTACTTAAAATAGATATGAAAATTATATCTTAAAACATAAACTTTTATCATTCTAGAGACCGTAATTTACATGGGAAATTTCATGACTACCTTAGTTAAGAAATAATAAAATATATGGTTCGTATGTAAATTGAAGAATTATTTCATTTAAAAACATAACTAATTATAATATTTATCACACTCATTTTTCTTATCCCAATTTAACTTATACAAAATTTATTAAAATTTTAGTTTTTAAATTTAAATAAAATACATAATTGCGGTAAGGGAACCTCAAAAATTCTCTCTATTATTTTTTTTAAAATATATATTGTCTTCAATCTATTATGAATATATATAATTATATAGACATGAAAACATTAATCAGATACTCAAATCTATAATATATATTTTTATAAAAAATCAATCAAATTATTGGAAAAAATATCCAAGATTAATAATAAGAAGAATATTTAAATTATAATATTTTAATAATATAGGTTGGTTTAAATATCATAATTTATAATTATGTAATTTTTTAATCATCTTAAATACATCATTAATAACACAAATGTATATGTTTTTCATACAAAACTGGAAAAAGATTAAAATTATTATAAAGATACAAATCATTGTAAAATGTTAAACAATTCAATTAAAACACCAAATAGATGAGATAAATTTTTTATTACCATGTAATATTATAGTAATGGAAGATAAATGATTTGAAACATTTAAAACAAACCATGGATTAGAAACATTCATAAAACCAAGCAAGTTAAATCTAAAATTTCTAAATTTGGATTGTTTTGTTGTTAAAAATTAAAATTAATTTTTATTTGAAGATGGCATGAATAATCTCCTATTGAATATTTGTTTCACCCATTATTTTAGTTTTTCTTTTGTTAGATTTTATATTGGTAGATTCTAGATTGATTTATTTACTATTACATAAGGTTAATTTCTCCCATGAAAGTGGGTAGGTTACCTTTACAGGTGGTGTGTTTACCCTTACATGAGGTGGATGTTACCCTTACATGAGTGGGTTGTTACCTTTATGTGGATTTTTTATGCTTATCTAACACTTACGTAGGTGGTTTTGTACCCTTAGGTATGTTTTTTGTTATAGGGTTACCTGTAAATAAGAGTGTTGTACTTTAGAAAAGGTTTATGTTACCTTTGCGTAACCAGTTGAATGGATCGAGTACCCTTACATCAGATAGAGAATTAGAGGCCTACCTTTATGAAAGGGTTACATTACTCTTATTCAGCATAGGCTTTGGTCAAGGGACCCTTACATAAGTGGGTGATGACCCTAACATAGAGGTCAACTGACCCTTAAATATTATTGGTTTACACTTGTGTAGTGGGTTAAAACCATTACCAAGCATGCCAAGGGGGTCTTTATGCAGGGTGGATTATGAAGACCCTTACGCAAGTGCAACCAATCGATATTTTTTTCAATAAATTCGTCCTAGAGCTCCATGAAAAACCACATTTTCTATTATAATTATAGTTGTTTGAGGGTTTTATTACTTTGGTTTTATGTGCTTGATATCATTGCTTGTATCAAGAAACATGTAGATTGAATGTAAGAGAGGGAAGAAGCTGATAGAAATCGATAAGGAAGTAGATGATCTAGATAGGAAGAGATCATTGATGGATCTGATTGACAACACCATACGTGGATAGTTCCAAGAGTACTATTCTTATGAAAATATCATGACTTTTTTGATATTGAGGTGGACCAATTAGCTATAACAAATCATGGAGGGCTATTCTATAGGTGAGGTAAACCCTACAAAGGGGTTTTGGGACATGTTTCTCATATTATAGTTGGATTTTTTTCACTCATTCATTCATTGTATCTTGTTTATTATTATGCATGTGGGAGTGGGTCGATCCCCTACTATAGTTTGTTCTTGTTTTTTTATCTTATTCGTATCTTGATTGTAAGATTTCAATTTTTATTTTCTTAATAAAACTAGAAAAGGGTTGTGGGTGGTGTTCTTTTTATAGAGATGGGAAAAAAGGTTCAAACCAAAAAAATCATCTATTATCTTTTATATGTCACAATTTATTATACTCATTATGTTTTTTATATACAGTTGTTCCCTTTGAATTCCATATGCTTTTGTGGGAGTTCTATTTATTATCAAAGTATTTTTTTTCTCTTGGAGCCCATTTTTTTGGATGGTGGGTCATGTGAAACTACTTCACACTATGGAGAATAATATATCCCCATTTTTTCCCTCCTCATTAAAAAGTGGTATCAGAGTTTATTTCATCGAGTATAACAATGTGTTTAACTAGATTGGAGGTTGAGAAGTTTAATGGAGAGAATGATTTAAATTTTTAGAGAGTTATGAATCCTTCCATTATTTTGCACAATTACAATGATGATGTATTCATAAGATATAATATGAATATCACTATTGATATTATTACATGGGAGACTATGATCTCTTTTGAAGATAGTTTCCAAAATATCTTAAAAAAAATCATATACCCTGGTTTTTCTAACCCCAACTCACAATGTTTTGCGAGAAGCGGTCCAATAGTCTTCTTCAATTTCAATATTTTTTATGTTAGAGAATATTTACATGACTTGATCTCTTTTAAGAATGTTTCAACAGAAAACAAATCTTTATAATTTCAAAAGGTCCTATGAACCTATGTATTGACTCGTTTAGATAGATTTAATAAGATGGTCACTGACTTAGCCAATGTAGATGATGATATTGTTTGTGAGGAACATTCTTGTTTGTTTTTGAATTCATTGAATGAATCCTTAAATATGGTAATATATTCTATGATGTGCAGTACATATTCATTCACATTAGTTGATGTAAAACCTGTTGTCTTTTATACAGATTTTTAAATTCATATTTTAAAGAATGGGGGTAATGGGGTAATGTTAGGGCCTTAGTTTCCTAGTGTATAGAATAAAAATAATGGTAAAAGTAATTAAAAAAAATTTGAAGATAGTTTAAAATGTTTAAGTCCTATCAGTGTTAGAAAATTTTCCATATTAAGAAATACCACCTTGAGGAAATATCTAGGGATTATATGGCCCAAAACAGTGTGGAATACACCATTTATGATAGTGTTTATGTTATTTATATTTATATAGAATCTCTTGGTATAGATTATGTGTAGCACTATGTTTTATTCCATCTACATTCCTAGGACTGGCTCTCCATGTGATTTTTTGGGCCCTCATTTGGAAGAGTGGGTAAGGGTAGGGCTGGGTTTCTGAGTTATTTGGTCTCTCATGTAGACATTAATACTGTCATCTTAATATATTATCTTGAGGTTTGTTTTATAATTCTATTAATACATCCATTTATAACTATTTCACTTTTGATCTTTTTTATACATAGCCTAGTTTTTTTCTATTTTTCTTTTTTGTCTGATGAATTGGGTGCTGCTTCGGTTTCCTGGGTGTCCTGTAGGCACATGACAGATAAAAAATAACTGTAATGGAATGTGTGTAGATTGTGGATGGTATATGTAGTCCAATATCACCTAAGTTATGGTATCTATTATGGTTAATCACGTTTCAGTTTTTTTTATTTCTGAGCTTGTTTTTAATGTTAATAGTAGTAAATGTTTTGGTACAGGAATACATGTACCACTATGGTACATGATTGTGGTTGGTCAAATTGGGATTATTATGTTTCATATTATGATATTATTATTTGTTAAAACTATCCAAACCAAAAGATATGTTAGGATAATATAGGTCTGTAGCAATATCATCCCTTTGTTCTTTCCATTTTATATTATAAAGTTTAGCTTTTTTAAATTTGTCATTTTTTTATGTTACAATTTTTTTGTTTTTTATTTTTAGATTTCGTGAATAATATTCTATTTTAGGTTTATTTAATCACTTATGTTAGTTTTATTTTTCTAGTATTTTATTTTAGAATATTCTATCTTGATTTATTTACATTTACATAAGGTTTAATTTACCCTTATGTGAGGGTATGTTACAATTACATGAGGTGTGTTTTCTATTATGTGAGGTAGCTATCACCCTTATGTGAGTGGGTTGTTACCCTTATGATGATATGTTTTCTTGGATAACCCTTACGTATGTGGGTTTTACACTTATTTATGTTTTTATTTATAGGTTTACCCATACATGGGAGTGGGATACCTTTAGGAAAGGACTTGTTTACCTTTATATAACCACTATAATGGAGTGGGTACCCTAACTTGTGCTAGAGTGTTGGAGGATGAAATCAACAAGAGGGCCATGATAAACTTATACAAATTATGTTTCATTCGAGGGAACCATTCATAGGTAGGTTCCAACCCTTATGTAACATTCAAAAAAATTATATATCATCGATTCACCCTTACACGATGGGTTAGTGCCATTATATAGCACACTAAGGTGAACTTTACATAAGATATCTTATGAATACCCTTACATATGTGTGGTCATTTAAGATTTATTGTGAAGATTTCTTCCCAAATCTCATTGGAAAATCACATAAACTGTTATGTTTGAATGTTGTATGGGGGTTTAATTATTTTGATATTATGTGCCCGAGATCTTTTGTAAAAGCGATAGAGACATAGTTCAAAATCCCAGAGTGGGTAGAATACGAGAGAAATTTATAAGGAAAGAGATGATCTAGAGAGGGACATATTGTTAGTGGATATAATTGGTGTTTCTTGTCAAGGATGGTTTAAAGAGTACCTTTTCAATTTAGAGCTCATTATATTAAAGTTCTTGTGCTGGAATAATCAATTATAATGAATCTTGAAGGGTTGTTATGCCGGTGAGGCCAACCCTGGTAAAGGGGTCCGAGCTTGTTTTCTCCTATCCAATTTGATTTTACCCCTAGTTATTTCATAGTTTTTTTATTACTTTGTTCGAAGGAGAGAATTAATACACTATTGTTGTTAATTGATGTTGTTTTTTATCTTCATATCTATGTTTTGAACTATTTTTTTTCCTTTTCATAATAAAAACAAATGGTGTGTGGGTGTTTTTCCTGTAGTGGAGTCAGACCAAAAGGTATAACCCATGTAAAACCTGTATTATAATTATTTCCAAAATTTTATTGTTCTCATTATGGTTATTTTTATACTATTATTTTCTTCTATATGCCTATGATTTTTATCAATATATCTCATTCATGGAGAATAACTTTTTTCTTTGGTCCTATTTGTTTTTGTTGTGTGGTGGGTCATTTGATACTTCCTCCTAAATTGGATATTTTTGTGTCTCCAGTGATTCCTTCCTCATTAGTAATAATATTAAAAAATTAATATTAGTTAAATGAATGATGAACGAACCTATTAATAAGAAAAAAACATTTACTTGATATGAAATCCAAAAAACACTGTGAATAACTGATTTTTTAAATTTCTCTCATTTCTTTTAGAAAAAATGAACAATTAATATAAATTTATAGATAATAAATTTAATGAACTAATAATATAATAATGAACACAACCTACCACTTATTGGATAAAACTGGGTTTTAGTATATATTTCATGTAATTTAAATAAGTAAATTTAACATATTAGGAAGGTGAAGCTTTTAAATTGGAGGGGAATTAACAAGGGTTCATAGGTTAAGGTGGCAGTGAAACAAAGGGGTAGAGACGGTGTATATATGTTGTAAAAATTCATATGCTCAACAATAAAATAAAGAAATTTGAAATAGATAATTGGATGAGAATAGGGAGGTAACATTATGATATGGAGTTATAAAAAGATATGATGGGTTTAATTTAATATGGGATAGTAATGATAACAATAAAAATTCAGTTAATTAATGATACCGTGTTAATAATTGGTTCTACGATGTTACACATGGTGGGGTTAAGGGTTGTGGCGATAGGGTGGTTTTTTTATAACCACCATTCACTAAAATAGATAGTAGTCAATTGCATCACCCCTCTATCATTTCCTCACTCTAGTAGTAAAATACACAAAAAGATATATTTTTATATATGTATATATATAACAAATAAATAAAAATAAAAATAAAAATACTTTCCTCATTCTACCCAAATAGTAGCTGAATCGGGACACTATAAGAACTCTTCATGCCACCACTTATGACAATGGATGTTGATTAGTAGAAAAGTTATCATAATACCATAAGGGGTGACAGTATCTTTAATATCATAGTAGGAAATAATAAGTACAAAACAATACATCCTTAACAATATACCATCCACATATGGAATATAGAATCATATTAGAATGCAATCCACAAATAAATAGCACCTCCATGCTATAATAGATGGTACAAATGTAATTGTAGTAGTCATACACCAATGTATATTAATCTTATGTGTCAATCATATTAAAAACATGATAAAAATAAAAGTAAAAAATTTTGAGACTAGACTATTATAGTTGATATAGTCATATATATATCTCCAATTCTTCACTAAACTCTTGTATCCCACTCAAAAATTATCAGGGTTGTTTCCCTAAACTTTAATCTAACCACATGATCTTTACATCCACAAGAGTTTATGTGATGGGTTTGAGAATAAAACTAAGTATTCTACCACTAAAATTTCTCCAAATAAAAACCAATGTACATATCTATACACATGTTGAATGAAATGAAATTTATAAACATCAGATGTATATATCTGTTAAAATATTGGGTATTCAAGAAGCGTTCCTAATAGTAAACTCACACCTATATCCAAAAATATATATGTTGACAATGGGAATATCACACTGTTGGAATTAAAACAAAACTATACACAAAGGATAACATGATTGGAATCCCACTAACTTATATACCTAATAATAATGATGGTTGATATTATACCCATATTATATAGTAAGAATGACAGATATGTAAAAATACAGACAACCCATATACAAAAAAAGAATCATAATTTTGATTCCACCCAACCTATACAACATGAATGAAATGTGATTCACATTACACCCAACCCATATAAACAATATGAATAATTGTTGGATTTGTACCCACCATATATACTGAGAATGAATCATGGTTGGAATTACACCTGACATATATACCCAATAAGAATCATGTTAAAATTTTCACCCATCCTATATAATAAAAGTAAAAGATGATTAACATATTCCCAACCCTTATACACTAAAATAATCATAGTGGGAAATAAACTAAACCAATTTACCAAGACTAAAACATGGTTACAATTAAACCCTACCCATATAACCAACTAGAATTATGTTTTGAATTTCACAAAACCCATAAACTATTGGAACCAATGATTTTATTTGATTAAAATTGAGTATGGTTTGTGTTTAATTTCAATCCACATTAGGTTGATCAAGGAGTTTGGAAGGAATTCAGTCCTATGATAAAGGATAAAAGTAGTATTGAAGGTGGCATTGTTTCCTAGTGTTTTCCAAATATTTCAGACTTATAATCACTAGTTTGTTTTTGGAAAAGGATGTGTTTTGAAAAAGTAATCATGTCGTGAACCACATAGTGGGAGCCATTTGTGGATCACAAAATATGGAACAAAAAATATCGGATTGTGAACCATGTTGTGGGAATTTTTCATAGAATGAAAAATGTTTCACGGTGAAGATTAGCGGTTCGCAAAGAGGCTTGCAATATGCAAGAGGCATGATGGTTTTTAGGATGGCATGCCATTCCTGAAAACAAGGCAGATAGGTTCACATAAGAGTTCAACCACCTTGAATGAGTGAGTGGTAGTTTGTGAAATTCATTGTGAAATGGTTTTTGGGAGATGCATGGTAGATGGTAAAGGTAGTTCCGTGTTGAAGATTTGGTAAATCTCAATTTAGAAATTTATGTGGATCTATTTTACAATATTAATAGAAATAAACCCTTCATCAAGTAGTGGATATGAGATTAAAAATGTGAGATGAATTTTGAGAAATATAAATGTAGTCTGCGGGAAAACAGCCTTACAATGACTTTAATTAAAAATCTGAAAGGAATTTTGGGGAAGTTCAGAAGAGTTTACAGAAGATAGTACGTGGAGGAAGAAGACTAGTTCAAGGAATATAGTATGTGGAGAAGAAGTTTGTTCTATAGATAAGAAGTAGTATGCGAACACATTTTGCGAATTTTATATGAGATCATAGTTTACAAAGGATGTATGTGGAGAATCCACGTAGTAAACGGGGTAGGGAAGTACGTATAGGAATCATCATAGTACACGAAGTAGGGATGTACAAGGAGGAAGCCTCACAATATGTGGATCAAGGTAGTACATAGTTGAAGCAGTGCAATATGCGGAGGAGCAGGAGTAGTTTATAAAGAATGTACTCAACATAGGCGGTGATGTATGATTCACAGAGAAAGGAGGTTAGTACATGGAGAAACCGTTTGCGAACAAATAGTGAACAGAAAAGTGAAATACAACTATAGGTGAAAACTGGACTTCAACAGAGCATCTATTTGTAGTTTATGATGCACAATTTAATGCCAAACCATTGAAGAAACCTTTAAGTCAATAAACGGAGTTCAGATACTTCCCAACGCAATGAGAAAATGGGATTCAACAGAAATGATCTGAGGGATACAATGTGATATCCCTAAAACCGTATAAAGGTAGTGTTCCTGACACAATGTGAATGTGATAAACATTTGTACTCCAAAAATAGTGATGATTAATGGATTTATCAATGACTGAAAGCCTACCACCATATTCTCCTTGGACGTATACCTTATAGGTGAACTAAGTAAAATTGATGTGTCCTCACTTTTCATGTGATCATTTTTTTTCAACACTTTCACATCAGATAGGTTTACTAGTTTCCTACCAACATGGGAACAAGATCCACCAGTTTAAAAGATATATTTGACACCCTGATTCACTCTTCCCTTCTCAGGTTGTTCTGTGATCCTTTATTTGGTATCAAAGTGTAAAGGTTGTTGGTGATAAATCCACCCTTCATTTCTACAATCGAGAATATAGTAAATATCAAGAGAGTACCCATCGTTGATGGAAAAAACATTAAAATATTGAATAATAGGATGAGATCTCATCTAATATCTCTTGGAATGGAAGTCATGTTTTCCACTGCGCAATGAATATAGGTCACTGATGAAACTAGGATGTTTTTGACTGATACAAATTATAAAATGAATAATGTAGATGCCAAATAATTGAATGACCTCATTGTAGTTCTTTTTTATTAGATATATCTAAAGGTGATTAGTTGTATATCAGAAAATATTATGTAGGAAAAATTGGATAATATTTATGAAGGTGACAATAAAGTGAAGGAGGACGAAATACAAGTTTTTCATAAATGGTTTGATGATAAAAAGATACATCCTGAAGAAAATTTAGATAACTTTTTTAATCAAATTAATGATGTTGTTGGAGTAATAAGAGGACTTGGTGAAGAAATCAAATACATTGATATTGTAAAGAAAATCATGAGCATACATCCACCTATTTATAATGAAAAGGTGTGAGTTCTTGAAGAAATAGATCTTTCCAAACATTCATTGGACGATCTAATGAGAATCCTATTGGCATATATGATGAGAGTAAAATTAGAAGATGCAACGACTCGAGTAATCAAGGAAACAGAATTTAAACCCACATACTAGCTTCAAATTTTAGGAGATAACATTAATGAAGATAATGAGGAAAAAGAAATTCATTCCCTCATTGCGAAGAAATTCAAGAAGGGAAAAGTGAAATTTGAAGGCAAGCTACCTATGTCTTGTTCTTATTATAGAGGAGTTGGGCACATTTCCTCTTAGTGAACAAAAAAGTTCGATGATAAAGGAAGTGAAGCTGGTGTCATGTAGAAGCCTTGGATATGGATTTTCAAAAGGGGATATTTCATTTCTGGTAAGAAAATATAGAGAAAAGATTATGATTGTTAATAAGAAGAAGATGACAATTAATTATTTGAGGAAGAAGAACTAGAATTTAAATCTTGAACCCATGTTTCAATGATTGATAACATTGAAAAATAAGAACCATCAAGAGATAAAGATATAAATAATCAATTTACCACTGATGCCTATATCAAGTTTCAACTAAAGGATGCTTTTGGTAATACTGAGATTCAATGCAAGAGATGAAAAATGTGGAATGAAATTGTATAAAAGTCATCAAAATATGTTGATATACTGGATACTAAAATTGATAGACTTGAGGAAATAGTAAAGTAACATTCAACAACTTTTGAAAGGTTAGAATATATTGTGGAAATTAATATCAGAACTGAAGAATAAGAAAAGGTCATTAATGAGATTACCTCGAGACTAAAGGGAAATTCCAAAACTATTGATGGACTCGAAGAACAATTCGTTACTCTTAGGAGTATTCTTGAAAGTTAATCAAGTCCAAAAGAAACAAAGAATAAAATTCAGTTCGGAAAATTCTTAGATGCTCAGATACTAGAGAGAGTTAAGTGTGGTTCTAATTGAGTTGAAAAGGTTCTGAATAATAAAAAAAACCTCATGAGTGGGAAACATAGGAATTGGTTCTAATACTAAAACATCGAATGTTGAAAGTAAAATGGGCCAAAATAAAGGCAATATGAATGTCCGATATATCACAAAGACACCTGATGTCCAAAAAAGAATATCTCAAATAGGACTGAAAGGGGGAATGAAAACTATCCTCTACTTTCCCAAGATGATAGATAGTTAATATTTTGTTCTAAGAATGTTGACATGAAGAGTAATAGAAGTGAAAAGACATTTCCACTTATAAAATGTTAATTGTTGTCTATTTAGGCCATACCATCTCATATTGTGAAGTGGTAAGGAACTATTTCAATGGGGTACAGATAAGAAGGTAACAAAAGATAATGAATTCATATCCTAATTTTTATAGTATAAAAAGTTCATATGGATACTATTTTCATTGTTCTAACTTTTTCCATAATGATATTGATTTTCAGGAAGTGGAATGACAGGAACAATTTATACAAAACTCAGGAACATGTAAAAACTCTCCAACCATACGGTGTTGTTATTACAAAAAATTTCTATCCCCTCGAAAAATAGTGTGAGTATGATGAACCTATGCACATGGAAAAGATATTTGGAAATGAATATTTATCCTTCACTCAACTAATATTTCCTAGAATGAATAGAAGAAAATTGAAAAATCCAACCCTGTAGAAGTAGCTCTCAAAGATACCATGAAGAGATGCATATGAATTCTTAATAGTGTATGTTCATCCCATATGAAGGTAAATATAGAACTATTAATTAATTCCATGAAAATTGTTGATGGATTAGTGAGATTCGGAAGTGGTGGTGCTTTGAAGATCCAAGATAGTGGAAGTACAGAACTGGACAATGGTGAGATGAAGAAGACCAATGTTCATCATGGGGATGGGTTGCATTAAAATCTCTTGAGTACGAGTCAAATATCTGAATCAAGACTTATAGTGACATTCAAACAAAAGGGGTGCACTATTAAAGGAAGAACATGAGATTCTCTCATGAAAGGTTGTAGAACAGATGACAACCTATATCAATTTGATAGTAAAGAGATCATTTGCAACATGTTTGTTGAAGAAGAAAACAACTTATAGCATTAGAGGTTGGGTGACATTAATAAAAAATACATGGAAAAGATATATAAGATGAATATCATCATGGCTATCCCCAATCTGAAGCTTGAATGAAGAAATACTTGTGATGCTTTCATTCGATGGAAGTTGGTCTATAGTTCATATCATCCAAAGAAGAAAAGGATGTTAGATTTTATTGATCTCATTCATATAGACGTATGTAGTCTGATAAATGTTGATGGAACTCATGGAGAAAGGTAATTCATTCTTTTCATTGATTATTTCATTCGAATGTCTTGTGTGATGGTTATACATATGAAGAAACAAGTACTTGATTACATGAAAACTTATCACAGAATAGATGAGAATGATATTGGATGGACATTAAAAGTTCAGTGATCAGAAAATAATGCAAAATATACATCCATTGAGTTTAAAAACTACTTGGAGAAACATATGATACAACATGAGGTGGCTATTGTGAAAACTCCACAATAAAATGGAGTTGTTGAGCACCCGAATCGATAGGTGAACAATATGTAAAGAACTATTCTAATTGAGAGTTATATGTCTCGTCATAACTAGAAAGAGGTTGTTCATGCTGTAGTTTATATACAAAATTGAACAGGGAACTATATGGGGGAAACCGAGATAACCTATGAGTTTTGGAATGGAAGGAATCCCTCTTTGAGGCATTTTGGTGTTTTCGAAAGTAAATGTTTTATTCAAATCAATGAAGGAAATCAAGGGATGTATGGTGAAACTACAAATGAATGAGTATTCCTAGGATATTCAATGACTACCAAAGACTACAAATGTTTTAATAAATGTAATGGATAAATTATGGAAAATAGTTAAGTGAAGATCATTGATGATAAAACCACCAATGGGAAAAGGAATTTGTGTGCTGGTGTGATAGAAGATGAGGAAGAAAGTGGACATGGAACATATCCAAATACATAAGTAGAAGAAGGAATTAATAACATCTAGGAGTCTCATCTCATTGTTGACATATAAGAATAATCATAAGAAGAAACCATGGGTGAGGAAATTTTTTTTGAACCTCATAGGAGAAACCGAAGAGAAGAAATTGATCTATCCAAAATCATGATGGATTAGAAATCTCCCACGTAGATAAAGATAATGAGGAATAGTGTAATATTTACATTCCTCTCAATTGTGGAACCATCCTCAATTTAAGAGGCTACAAATGGAGACTCAAGGGTTAAGGCCACGAATGAGGAATTGGATCAGATCAATAAGAACCAAACATGGGATCTAGTTAAGAGACCTTAGGCCCACAATATTATTGGTATAAAGTGAATTTTCTAAAAAAAATTGATGAGCATGGAAATGTGAGCCGAAATAAGGAGCAACTTGTGTGTAAAGTCTATTCACAGATGGAAGGGGTTTATGTTGAAGAAACATTTTCCCCGGTGGCTATACTAGAGTTAATCAGACTATTTCTTACCATGAAATTTCAAATAGGATACAAAATTTATCAAATGGATATTAAAAAAACATTCTTAAATGATTTTCTTGAAGAACAAGTCTGTATTGAACAACAAGAGGACTTCATTCTTAGTGATGATGAAAAGATGGTTTGTAGATTAAATAAGGCTCTATATGGTCTGAAACAGGCACCATAGGAACGATACTATCGATTAGATTCTTATATAAAGAAACTCGAATCTAATAGAGGAGTAGTGGATCACAATATTTATCTGAAGAATTATCAGAAAGACTAGTTCATGGTTTTGGTGTATGTAGAAGATATTATATTTGGAGGATGTAGGTAGGGATTAGTGGATAAATTTTCCATTCACAGTAAATCATAATTTCAAATGTCTATGATTGGTGAACTCACATACATTTTAGGGCATCAAGTGATTCAAAGGAATGAATACACTCTCATTTCTTAGGAATATTATGAAAGAGAGTTGCTGAATAAATTATGTATGAATGAATCCAAACCAATGTCAACTCCGATTGTGGTTGGAACTAAACTTAGAAATCATCTAGATGAGACTTATGTAGATACCACACAGTATAAGAGAATCATTGAGATCTTTTTGTACTTGACTAGAACATCACTAGATAATGCCTTTACAACATGATTATTGACCCTCTTTCAAAGTAATTATAAATAAGAACATATTAATGTAGTGAAAAAATCATGATGTACATTCAAGGTACTCACAATCAGGGATTAAACCATAATCTATGAAAATATAATGAAATTTCATCATTTTCTGATGCTGATTGGGGTAGAGATGTGGTGAATAGAAAATACATAAGTGGTGGATAATTCTTCATTGGAAATAAATATGTGGGTTGGTTGAGTAAGAAATAGGAATGAACTTGCCTCAGTACTATTGAGCCGAATATATCTCTGTTACAAAGGATTTCACTCAACTACTTTGGATGAAGCAACAACTAACTTATATTGGCGATGAGGTGAAATAGAAAATGGTGATTCACTGTGATAACAAGAGTGAAATTTATATTATAAATAATCCTATTCAGTATTCTCATATAATACACATTGAAATAAAATATCACTTCATTAAAGAATAGGTGGAACAAGGAATGATCAAAATGTATCTTGTTGTAACTGTTGATCAAGTGGTTGACATACTTACCAAGCCATTGTCAGTACATGTGTTCGAGAATCATCAGTTGAACCTTAGTGTTCATCCACCTCCCCTTTCACGAGGAGGTTATGAACATCCCCTCTCCCAAGTTGTATTAACTAATTTAATTTGTTTATGAATGTGATGAAGGATTATAGGGGAGATATTATCTAGGGGGAGCGTGTGATGAGCTATATGATGTTCAAATACCGGTCTTCGAATTTATTTCCAATGTGGAAGAATCTATAAATTCCACATTAGTAAAGATAATAATGAACAATAGAGAAATTAAATTGTTTTCTGGTTTTAAACAAGGAGGATGAAATATGAAATTTTTTCCAAAGGCAGGATAATGGACAATATAGGAATTAAAAAATGTTACAATGAGGGAGAATGATGAGTTACAAAGGGGAAATATTTTGGATACAATGATAATAGAGATTTATTTTGGATTATGGTATCAAAATATCCTAATTAATTCTTCCCCTCTAGTTTTCTACACCAATAATTTCTCATGTAGACTTGGAGAGTTGGATGAGTGATTTATCGTTTATCAGGTTTTTGCTGGTGCTTTATTGAATTTATTTACAGATTAGAAACAAACCTAAAGGGGAGATTGTTGGAAGAAAGGAAATTCTTTGTTGTAAATGTAGCCTGGTTTATGTTTTTTTTCAATCCACGTTGGGTTGATCAAAGAGTTTGCAAAGAATGTGGTCTACAATTAAGGCTGAAAGCATTATTGAAGGTGGTTCAGTTTCCAAGTGTCTGCCAAATTTGTGGTCCTCAAAATTGTGTGTTTGTTTTTGGAAAAGGAATGATTTCCGAAAAGGAATGATTGCAGAAAAGGAAGTGAATCGTGAATCACATAGTGGAAAAAATTAACATATCAAAAAATATGGTACACCAAATGGCGGACCATGAACCGTGTTGTGGGAGTGGTTCGTGGAACGAAAAATGGTTCATGGTGAAGACTGGCGGTTCATGGGGAGGCTCACAATACATGGAAGGCGTGATGGTTCACATAATGGTGTATCATTCATGAAAAGTTTGAAGATAGGTTTTAGGAAGAGATGCTTCATTTAATAATTTGTTCCTCGCGAAGGGACGAGTGGCGGTATGCGGACTGCACATGGAAAGGGTTTATAGGAGATGAATAGTACTTGGTAAATTCAGTCCCATGATGAAGATTTGGTAAATATCAGTTTATTAGATTAGGTTGATATGTCTTCCTATATAAAGATAACTAATCCCTTCAATATTTAGTAGCTCTAAGATTAAAAATTTGAGAGGAATTTAGAGAAATCAAGAAGTAGTACACGGAATGAAAACCTTGTAATGACTTTAATTAAAAATTTGAAAGTAATTCGGGGAAATCCAGAATAGTTCAAAAAAGACAGTACATTGATAAAGAAGACCAGTTCACGAAATACAGTTTGCAGAGAACGAGTTTTGGATTTAGAGAAGAAGAAATACATGAATATAGTTTATGAAGTCAGTACGTGTTCACAGTTTGTAGAGGAAGTATATAGAGGAATCCTCATTGTACGTGGAGAAGGGGAGTATATGGAGAAAGCATCACGATACATGGAGAAAGTCATTACACAGAGGAAGTATCATAGTATGCAGATCAAGGTATTACATAGTGAAAGTAGCATAGTACATGGTGGAGTAAGAGAAGTTAGTGGAGGAAACACTTGATGTACATGGTACAATACGACTTGAAGAGGAAGGAGGTCAGTATGTGGTGGAACAGTTCGCGAACTTATAGTGCATAGAAAAGTGAAATACATCTATGGATGAAAACAAGACTTCAACAGAGTATATATATTGTTTAGGATGGGCGATTTAATGCCATCCCATTGAAGAGACCATCAAGTCGATAAACTGAGTTCAGACTCTTCCCAATATAGTGAGCATGTGGAGTAAACATAAATAATCCAAGGGACAAAGAGTGATATCCCTAAAACCTTGTAAAGGCAGTGCGTTTGGCACATTGTGACTATGCTAAACTTTTTTATGTTACAACTAGTGAAGATTAGTGGAATTTGGTACAAACAAAAACCTATTGGAATATACTCCTTGGACATATCATTTGGTGAACCAAGTAAAATTTTTGTGTCCTCACTTTGTATGTGATTGTTTTTTTCTACACTTTCTCATCAGACATGTTTAATAGGTTCCTACAACAGTGGAAAAAGATCTATCAATTTTAAAGAAAAAGTTGATACCATGAGTCACCCCTCCCTTATCAGGGTTTTCTGGGGTCCATCATAAACAAATAATGAAAACTATTTGAAATTAAATCCAACTCTCATTCCCACATAGAAGAAATGTTGACATTTCATAAAAACATTTTAAAATCAGAATAAAACATATTGGAATTACATGAAACACATATAATAAAAAATAATTGATGATTATAATTATACCCAAACCTATATACCATGATTGGAATATGTTTTTTTATTAAAAAAACCCTCACCCACCATCAATCATTGTTGGAATTACACCCAACCAAGAGAAAAAAATACCAAATACTGGCTAGAAATATTCCCAGTCCATGTGGCTAGTCATTCGATCTTGAGTTTCATATATTTTTCATATTTATGTTTGTTTTTTACCATTGAAACATACCCAAATTATTCATCCGGCCATGTTCATCTATTCTCAAATCTTGTGCTCACCCATTAGTGGAACTTCCTCTATCAATCCAAAAAAAATTTCATGGACCTTATAAGAGGCCTGATGAAATTTCTATTGGTCTCCCCTTTTAGATGAATTAACTCTAGTAAACTTTTCTAAACACCAATTACATGGGTAAATCAAAGATATTGACTTTAACAATGTATGAGATCATCTCATATGAGTCATTATTAGTCCCATAATGTCATTTTGAAAAGGAGGAAACCCCTTGAGGTTTATATATATAACCCAATATCATGAACCAAAAGGGTCCTGAAGTAATCCAATTATCCAAGTGAATAATATTGTGATCACCAAAACATCCCTTCCACATTATCCTTGTATATTCAAACCATTTTTCACCCCTTAGAAAAGTATTGAGTTAAAAAAAACATTTTATCTAATTATATATGAAACAAAAAATTCATTCATAGATATGATATTAAATATTAGGGACTAAATACCCTCATCATGGATCTAATAACATTTATAAATGAAGATCGCTCTAGTTTTTCAATGCTTGGCCATTATAAATATGGAATCATCAATGATTATGAGTCCCTATATGAACCAAGGAATCAATTAAATTAATTACAAATAATTCATAAATTAATTAAAATAATTAATCCATGATTAAATTATAATAAATTCATTATAATAATAGGATCATAACATATATTTTGAGTTAATAATGATAAACATTAAGAACCAAGTGAAAAACCACTCATAACCAACTCTTGGTAGAATTCTAATAAAAATTCCCAAAATCTGATATCAAATCAGACATAAATTTTATCCATAATTTGATGAATTCAAAGATTAAATCATGTGGTTTCTTACATATAGTGGAACATCATCTATAAATATGTTTTATTCATCCAAAACCCTTTACTAAAATCTACCAAACATATCACTATTATATCAACATTATTCCATCATGATCTAGTTGAATCATAACGAAAACCCTCATTACGTTCAATTAAAATTAAAGGAAATGAGAGAAAAATATGAATGAAAAAATATGGGTAAGGAATAAAACATATTTATCATGAATAATGAGGCTAATATCACCCATATAAATATGTTAAAATGATGGGAACGTGAGGTAGGAGGCGTCTTCTTCTACTATATCCAGCTAAAACCGAGAAAATACCACAATATTGGGTGTTTTAATTTTTAAACCCAAATTAATCATTTTTACCACTATAAAAAATCGATCTATGGGGTATGAGGTAATCGGTGTACTAAAACATACAATCTAGAGGCCTCTTCCGAGGGTTACCCTCCATGGTTTCTCCAATGAGTAACTAATGTCCTTAGGCTAAGTAACTCATGGATTTTTTTATCCACCTACAGTCGCTTATAATTTATCAATCAGTATAAAATTTAATTTTTATAGAGAACCATGATTTTCATACTTGGATAATTCATCTTTTTTGTGAATATTTAATACATTAAAAAGGCACATTCATGAGAACCTTAATAGTTTAGTGCCTGTAAGAAAATGGAAACATAAACATCGGTCAATTAGTGAGCTATGCCATCTCCTACTACATTCATCATAACATAGATCTATATTTAGACATATCATAAATAATACATATCTTCATAACCTCAGTAATGTGACATAATAAATTGTGAGAACAGATGCTCAGTAAGGCTATGCAGGGGAGATATGTAAAAATAACATGAGCATATGGGTATGGGAACATTGGTAATATTTGAAGACCATACCCTGTATATCAAAGATCCAAATCTAGATTCCAGGCATAAATATTAGATGTTCACACGACATGGATCATAAGTGAATCTAAGAATACGATCCACAAAATCATAAAATTGGAATAGGACATGTATTTTTTGGCATACTCATTATCTTTGAAAATAATTTCCATATTAGTAAAGGATAACTGCTCAGATCATCATAATGGATAAAGTACTTTAATGAACTAGGTTTACACCCCTTTCTATTCCTATATTACTAGCCCATATTCACATATAATTCCATCCATGTCTTAATAAACAAAGTTCACTCCACTTTCCAATCTTGTATATCTCATGAGATAAAAATCATTATCTAATGCACTGAAGGGGGATATTGTCCCCACCTATCACATAAAGAAATCATACATTTTTTTTCCACAAGATCATAAGAATTAATCATATCATAACCCGTGAAATGAAATGGGTGTCATCAAAACTTTCATCATATCATTTACTATGTAAAATACATAGGTTTCATTAACATTTATTTATAGCACAACCCATTAAAATAGTGTGTTTGATTAGCATTTTATCATGGTATAACCTGTGGAAGAGAATTTAACTACATAAGCATCATGTAATCAACGAACAAACCCTTCAGAGAAAGACTGTGAATGGTATTCTTGAATCATATAAATATTAAGAAATAGTTGACCCCAACTTATTTAATCTAAAATGGAAACTAATTTTTAAATATCCTTTAAAACATTTCTTTAGGAAAATATTCTATCTTCTTTAAAACCCCCTTTTTAAAACTAAAACATTTTGACAACCTTTTCATTTCAATATATCAAGTAAAACTTATAACGAAAGAATCAATGTAACGATTGGTCATGAATTCAAAAAAAATCATTCATTCTGTACTTATATAAATGAAGTCTCCTTTCACATTTTTTATAAGACAAATGGAATTTTTCTGGACAACAAAATGAAAATTCATTTCAAAATATATTTTTAAAAATACCTACATGAGTAAAAATGTCTTTTAAAAATTATAAGAGAGTAAAAAAAAATTAAAAAATTTTCATTGAAAAAGATCCTAAAATATCATTTAACATTATTTTTTAAAATATCTTTAGAAATCATGGTTTTGGAAGAAACCAGATTTATGGCGGAAGAAAGAAATAAATTTAGATTTTCATAAATACATTTTCTAAAATTTATTTATTAAAAAAGAGTGAAAAAATGGTAACATTAATTGAATATATAAAGAAAAAATATATTGGAATAAAATTAATTATAATTATTGATAGGTAGATCATGATATTTTATTAATGGAGACATAACCATAAATAATCCCTATAAATGATGAAATTGTGACATACTATATTTACCACTTTTGTAACATTGACTCATAATCCCTATGATAGAATAACATAAAATGATACTGAAAATATCATTAGAATGAATAAATTCAATATATTAATTTTAAAAGGGGATATATATACATCTCATGAAATAATATACGCAATTATCATAACATATGAATCAAGAAAGGCAAATGGATACAAAAATACCTTACGAGTATATTATCTTTTAAACTATAAATCCCATGAAATAGATATCATAAAATGGATATTTAAATAAAAATAATTTTCATTATAAGAATCATAATATACATTCATGGGTATTACATGAACCAAATAATAGAAATAGGTGGTGAATATGGCATTTGTCTCACAGAAGAAAAAAGTGACATTGAAATCCCATTCCTAAAGTCATGAATTTTGTTGTACACTTTAAAAACTATTGTATAATAAATATATGTCTATTATTAATCTATTAAAGAATCAAATTAATATATATCATACCATTCATGATTCTCTTATGACATTTTATTACATTAATAATAATGATTCCATGGAAATGTTGTGTTTCGTGTAATAACCGCTTTGTTTTTCGTATATTTTTTGATCTACAATATTTTTTGTTTAACTTACATTGATAATGGTTATATAATATATAGAAAAATATGAATTATATAAATATCATATATATTCACTATAAATTTATTTATAGTATCCTATAAAATTTAGTGATAGGAAATGAAAATTTTTTTTCATGGAGATTATAGGTTGTATGTACATATGAACACTGTTTTTCGTTTTCTTATTGTGATGAAAGAATGAAATGTAAATGATATATATTCTCACTCCAGAATAATTATTGTGGAATATATATTAAAAATATTTATAAAACCCATCCTTAATATATTTCTTGTATCACATGAATGAATCACATCACTACACGAGGCAGTAGTCCACCGTACACAGGTGCGGCATTATCATATTCCCAAAAATGGAAATCATGAATATATTTGTGATATAAAAATTAAAAAATCATGATAAAATCATAAATATAACATATAAACTTTAAATACGTCATTATTTCCAACCCTTAATGGTGGTAATGAAGAAACAAACGACGTCAATTCGTGAGGTGGTAGTTCACCGCCCACACGAACAATGATTTTATCCCCCATTTGATGAAAGTGTTTGATTTTGAAGGTAGTAACCTTAACATAAGAAATATAAATATATTTAAGGTAATAAGGTTATTATATAATCATGGTATAATAATAATTGAAGGGTTTGGAGGAAGAAATAAAATGATAACGGTCGTTGATGAACGTTACCTCTTCTTCTGGTACCCTCCTTAGGTTTTCACAAAATATTCTCTTGGTTAGATTTATGTCCAAAATAATAACTCTAGTATGAGGTGTGGAATGTTGGTAAGTTATTTGGGAATATATTTTTTGATACAAATGGCTTTATAGGTGTGGATAAGTAGAGAGAGTTTGCACCCTTTTATAGCTGAGGAGGAGTGTCATTCTTATAAATACACAAAATTATACACTATTAGGAGGTCAAACTTACCTCAAGTGGATAAAAAAATGAAAATTAAATGTTTGGAGGTATTATATGGTATAGAAAACCCTCAAATTCACATTTAAACACATCTTTTAAACATTTCATTCCTTAACATCTAGGTTTCCCATTTTTTTAATATTTTTGTTTTTTAATACAGTAACTAGATTTCTCTCCTTGGTAATTTATCCTTAAAGAAAAAATTAGTGTGAGATTTATTTTTTAATTTGGACCCACTAATTATAAATATTACTTCGAATTTATTAAATGTAAAACCTATTTGTGTAAGAAATTAATTTTAACACAAGTACAAGTGACGTGATAAAACACTACTTTAACCGTAATCGTGCTAACTATAGTTTAACTATTTTCCCATTAAAAAAGTTATTTTAAAATATAATATTTTCTATTAATTAAACATATATTATATTTATTAAAATTTACAAATCAATTTACTAAAGATATAATTTTTAGTAATTTTAAATCATTTATAAAATATCATTTATTTTAAAATAACATTAATGTGAATTTTGACACTATTCATTTAATTTGAATTTAATAAATATCAAGACATTGATGGAATTAAAATTTATTTGGTACATAACATTTGAAAATGATATATTAAATTAAAAAATTAATGAAATAAAATAATTCATTCAATTTAATTCATTTTTTATATATTTTTAGTTTCATTTATTTTTATTACATTGTTAACTAAATATTTACCTTGGTTGTGTTTCTTAAGAATTTAATGTAATTATTTCATGTCAAAAAAATTCATGTAAATTATAATGATAATAGAACTCATTTTTGATTCAATATGTTATATATAACCGAACATATGTGATTTTTTCTCTATCTTAAGGCTTTATACATATTAGAACTAAGAAAACTATCTTATTTGTCTTTTTATTTACATAACTTATTATATGGGTAATATTCAAAGGGAAATGGAAAGTTATTTACCTATTTTAGAGACTTTGATTTGCAAGTTCTTAATAAATCCATAAAAAATTACATAATATTTATGGTCATTTTATCTCTTATCGTTCTAGTATAACCCCCTATAAACCCATTTTGATCTTAACTGCGACAATTAATTTTTACAGCATTAACTATTCATATCAGTCAAAAATTAAGATTTAATTGTTAGACATTATGAATTTTAATGATTCCTAATATTGAATTATTTTTGAAAAATTCCATCCACAGAAGCTAAAAAATTAATTTAAAATTAATCCTAGAGACATGATTAGAAAAAAAAAATTAAAGGAAAAAATTCAAAAGTATGAAATGTTTTTATATCCAAATACAATTTTATATTCATTAAAATAACATAATTGGATTAATGGATATAAAATTTAATTAATTTTACGTTAATGTCATTTCAAAATATAATTTAAATTTATAAATAAATTAAATGAAAAGAACTTTTTCAATTAAAATTCATTATTTTTCACCATTTAAAAAAATATCCTTGTAGAAAAATAATAAAAAATAACCGTAAGATAATTTTGATTTTCATATTTAAGAAATTATGTTTAATTTATAGTATTTTGTTTCTAAAAGTGTAAAATTTTAGTTTTAAAATAACTGTGCCACAAACAGGCGACAAAAGAGTTTTTTAGAAATGTACAATTTTTAGAGTAAAATTATAATTATTCATCTCTCTTATATATAAAAAATATATGATTAATGATAAAAGTTTTTTTTAAAATTTAAAATATAAATTTCATTAAAATAATTAACCAAAATTGATTTGGTAAATTTATTGATAAAACACAATTATGTGTGTAAAAATTAATTTTTAGAAAAAGATTTCCTTTTATTTTTCAATGGTTTTATTTTCATTTCTAATTAAATGGTCACTAAATAATTATATAATAATTTTTAAATAATTTTTCTATAATTTATTTATTTTTATTCATACTTTCCATTCAAATTAGTATTTGAAAATTATTATATTAAATTATAATATGTAAATAGTATGTCAAGATTGGTTTAAACTCAGTGTTGTTTATAACATAAGATATACTCATAATTTGCGTCTAACATAAACAAAACACTGCATTATTTTTAACCAAATATAAAATCAGTTTCTCATGTATTGTAAAATATTGAAAATATTTAATATATCTGAAATACATATTCACAAAATCCTGGGTTGTTACATTCAAACCCCTTAAAATCAAAATTTCTCTCATAACTCATCTCAATCATAAAAGGTTTATCATTTGAAAATTACTTCATCGAAACTGAAATTATACAAGTGAATATAAAAACATACCTAAAAATGGTAATGTTTAAAATATAATGGTTACCCAAATTAACTGATAACTAGGTTTCCACATAGGAGAACATAAGTTGGAAGTAAAGATTTTGACATAGAATAAAATCATAAATAATTATAGTGAGTGATAAAGATTATTGATCACAAGAAACTAAGTAATCTAGAGAAGGATATTGACCGTAAAACCATAACCCAAATAGGCATGAAAAATCATTTTATATCATAAAAATTATTATAATAGGAAAATTTTTTATTTCAAACCCTTTTCTTAAAGTTGAATAATTATCACAAGAAGATATACTTATTGGTTTCATTCCATTTGATATAAAAAGTATCTCACTTTAGTTATGCCTTGATCAATATCAATATAATATAACACTCTAATAAATTAAGGTGAATTTATTATCCATAAAGAACCAATGGGTCAATAGATCCATAAATAGAATATTAATTTATTTAATATATCATATGTTATTATTATATAAAAATAGTTTTTAGAGGATATCCAATATAGATAAATCATTATAAGTTGACGTAATATGTTAATCCTTAATACCTTATATGAGTTTTGACTTAAATTATTCCATAAATAGGTAACCTTTTACCCCTTACAATATTAAAAAATTATAAAGAAGGTAACTGAATTTCTCCAAATCAACTTATCTTTAATCCTGTATATATCATAAAGTTCCTATTTATGGTCACATACCTAACACATGAATACCTTCATTATGTATTCTATTAAAACCTTTTAATAACCTTAATTAATATACAAAATTACGGAAAACAAACATTATTCTTCATTCCATACATAAAACATATATTATTGGATATATAAAACAAATCGAAAAATTCTTTTAAATCACTCCATGATATCATTAACAACTTTGTTAGTATATCATTAATATGTTCTAAGGTAATTAGTAAAATCCAATTTACTTTATTCTTATCAAATATATCTTTATCAAAACTAAACACTATTCTATCAATATCATGAACATATTAGGGTTTACCTTCCATTAGTCATGAGTTTTCAGTAAAATATAACCTTGAAATTAAATTAATTTTCTAGGTCATCATCATAATTCAACATATTATTTATAATCCTTAATGAAATACTTATAATTAATATTGCTTATATATTTCATAATTCATTAACCCCAATACCAAAAAACCTCAATTATAAAACATTCTTCTAAATCTATTAATTAATATTCCTCATCTTATTCCATAATACCCCTTTCCTTATATAATTAATTTTTAGTTTCTTAATCATCAATATAAATATCATTACTCATTCAACATTTTTGATTCACATCATGAGATTTCCTATTAAGACTTTTATTTCCACAATTACAATTCTTCCCATATTTTATAAATTCCACAGTTAATGATACTTTAGGAAAAACATTATTATCATCCATTACGTTGACCAAGCTTTTCAATTTTCCTTTTAAATTACTTTCTTTTTTTCCTTCTTTTATATACTAAAATCATCTCCATGTCCCTATGAGACATTTAATTGAGTGCTTATTCCCACATTCATGACAAAGATGAAACTGAATCTTCTTTTGTCCATGGTATCTATTACCCAAACTCTCAGTGAACTGTATTTTCCTATTCTTTGCTGAGTCTAAGAGTTGTTTATGGTCTGAATTGTTAATCATGTTCTGTGAAAACTAAATAGTCATAATCGATACATCCTTTACTCCTTTCATCATCCCATTTATATTCTAATTTTTAAATTGTCCACAATATTCCATGTTAATCCAATTCCTTTTGGTTGTCACCATTAAATAAAATTAAAAAGAATATTGTGAGTAACATTGATCATAATGGGAAACCACATAACAATGAAAATTAATTATAGGATGTCTAAATCATGAAACCTTCTTCATTAATCTATGAAACCATAGGTTTATCCTAGGTCATTAATATTAATAGTCAATCAAAATACATCATAATGGTTTGTAAACTGTTTGTGAATCCAAAGAATATCCCTGGGGAGTGTCAAATCAGGTGTGCAGTAAGGCTCATTTTCATGCACCATATCCCAATCAAGTCTAGACAAATATGTATTTTTAGGGTTTTTACCCCTATGCACATTTTTTCTATATCCACATCCACTTATAGTATCCAAACAGGGATATAATTGAGTAAAAACCACACACTCTATCCTTTACAAAAATTACAGGGAATTTTTTTATACATTAACACATCCTTAGACTTATACTCCGAGAAATCCCTAGAAATATCCTTACAAATATTAATATGGATCTCACTAAATTTTTTTCAACCTTATTTCTGAAGGTTAACTAAACATTTTCTCTGATACCAACTATAGAAAACTAAAATTTTCATACATGGATATTTTATCTTTTTTTTATGAATATTAAATACATAAAAAAGTATAGACCTGAGAACCATAATATTTTAGTTCCATGGGAAACATGGAAACATAAAACATTTTCATAAGTGAGCTATGTCACATATCAGTGTGTTCTTCATAACACAACACCATTATTAGACATATCAAACATAATAAATATTTTCATAACATAGGGAAAGGAATCATAAGAATGAGTGAGATCAAATGTCTAGTAGGGTAAACAAGGGAGATACATAAGCATACCATGAGAATATGGGTGTGATATCATGAGCATAAAATTTAAAAACCTTACCCTGCATATCAAAGATCAAAATTGGGAGTCATAGAATAATTTTTGGTAGATTATAGGATATAAATCATTAGAGAATAAATGAACATGAGCCATGAAGTCATAAAATTAGAGTAATTCATTGAATTTGTTGCGTATATATAAGCATATAAAATAATTTACTTTATATTAAAGGATCACTTACATGATTATAATAGTAGAAAAAGTTCATTTCTAAAGTGGGTTTACTCCCTATTCTAGCCTTATATTACTAAACTAGGTTCACTTCTAGTTAAATCCTTTTATTATTGAATCAATTTCACTCCTGGTCTCATTTATTTCTTTCTCATTATATATAAATCCTTATCCAATGCTTTGGAGGGAGATATAGGTCCCACCTACAACACAAATAAATCATACATATGTGTTCTACAAGGTCATAAATATTAAACATATCATAATAAATTAAATGAAATGTGAATCATAAAAATTTCATCATATCATAACCTATGGAAAATAGATAGGTTTCATAATTAATTAATCATAACAGAACCCATGAAATGAGGCGAGTTTCGTAAGCTTTTTATCAAATGAGAACATTTCGAAGAGAAATGTGTTTCAGAAACATCATGCCATGAAAAAACCATTCAGAGAAAGAGTATGACTGATATTCTCATATCATATACCCTATAAGGAATCGGTAATACCAAACTATGTAATCTTAGATTAATTTTTTTTGAATAATCAATTATAACATTTATTTAGAAAAATATCCTTTCAACTGAAAAAACCCTATTAAAAAAAACCATATTGAATTTTTTTATTTGAAAACATCCTTGAGAAATTACAATGGAAGACTTGATTTAATGATTGGTAATGAATTTACAAAATTAAATTCATGTTGTAATCATTAAAATTATTTCTCCTCTCACATTATCTGTAAAATCAAAACATGCATTTTTTGGAAAATGACATGAATATTTCTTTTAAAACATTTTTCTAAAAAGTAAAACATGGGTAAAAATATATATTAAAAATCATAATATAGTCATAAAACAATATAAAAATAATTTTACTTGAAAATTAAAATAAATTATCATCTAATTTTTTAAGCATCTTTAGAAAACATGGTTTTGGATGAAAATAGATTTTGTACCGAAGGGAGAAATAACGTTGTATTTTCATAAAACCATTTTATTAATTATATTAAGAACCAATGATTGAAAAAATGTTAACATTAAATGAATATATTACTAACAACTATATTATAATAAAATTAATGACAATTATTGAGACTTATATTGTGATATTTCAATATTGAATACTTAATCATAAATAATCCCGATAATTGATGAGTTTGTAACTTAACATCCATACCACTTTAGTAACACTGAATCATAATCCCCATGACGTAATAAAATATAATAAAAAATAATATATAATAACAATGAATAAAATAATTATATTACCTGTCAATGGGGGTTTATATACACCACTTGAAATAATATATGTGTATAACATAAGATACGTCTCAAAGAAAAACATTGAGACAAAAATACCTTACCAATTTACTAACATTTGAATCATAAAACCCCTGAAAGAGTGATAATAAAATGGAGGTGTAAATACCCATAATTCAAAGTTTAATAATCAAAACATAAAATCCTTGGAATTACACATTCCATATAAAATAAATAGTTGGTGAATATGGCATGCGACTCACAAAAGTAAAAACTGAGACAGAAATCCCTTACCTTAAATCCTGACTTCCATTATACATATTCAAAAATAATGTATAATAAATATAATTTTATAATAAATATATTAAAGAAACATATTAATATATATAATACCATTTTTTATTTTCTTATATCCTTTTATTACCCTTTTATAAACAATTACATGTTAACGTTATGTTTTGGGTAATAACCTCTTTGTTTTTCGAATAAGATCTGATCTGTTATGTTTTTTATCATGTTACATTAATTATGTTTCAATAAACTATATAATGATAAAAATGATATATAAAACATATATATTAACATTACATTTATTTATAGTAACCCATAAAATTTAGCGATAGGAAATGAAATACACTGTTAATGGAGAAGGTAGGTCGTATGTAAACATGAACACTCCTTTTTTATTTTCATGTTTCATTGAAAGAAAGAAAATTAAATGATATATATTATCATTATAGAATAAATTTTATTTAATATATTTAAAATTTGTTTTTAAACCCATTTTTAATATGTTCTCTATATAGTATGAATGAATCATGTCTCAACACGCAATGATAGTCAACCTTACACATGAAAAACATTATTGTATTCCCACAAAATGGAAAGCTTTATGTTATGTATAATATAAAAATTAAATAATTATAAAAACATAATTAATATCATATGTATCATATATTTAATATAAACAATCATTATTCTCAACATTTAAATGTGGTAATTGAAAAATGAATGACATTGTTATAGAGGCGGTAGTCTTCAAAAAACAAGAAGGATGATTTTGTTACCTGTTTGATATAATTGTGTGATGTTATAGGTCATAAACCTAACATATAAAAATATTAGTATATGGGAGATACTAATATTATTATACAATCATTTTATAATAATAATTAATGGGTTTAAGGAATAAATAAAACAAAAATCATCATTGATGAAATTTACCTCTTCTTTTGGTATCTTCCTTATGACTGTACTAAATCCCTGATTGGTTGGAATTCTATCCAAATTAAGGATTATTGGATTAGGGGTGATATTTTTTGAAGTGATTTGTTAAGATCATGGTCAATACAAATGGCTTTTGAGGTGTTAATATGTGGCGAGAGAGAGTTCCCTTTTATAGTTTACGAGGAGTGGCATTCTAATCAATACTCAAAAGTATTCACTATTGGGTGGTAAATATTACCACACGCGACTTAAAAACTAAAAATTAGAGGTTTGAAGGGATTATATAGTAGATACAGACCACTATAAAACTTTTTTATACACATTTTTATCATTTTATTCCATAAATTCAAAGTTTCACATTTTATTACAATTTTGGGTTTTCACTATCGTAACTATATTTCTAACATTTGTAATTTATCCTTTAAGACAAAATTTGTATGATAATTTTTATATAAATTGTATTCAATTAATATAAATTTTATATATAATTTATAAAATTTAATAATATTCTTTTTATAAATTTATTATAACACAAGTGTATGTAACATGTAAAAAACGTCGCTTTAACTGTAACCGTGCTAAATGAGTTTTTAATATTTAACGATCAATATAGTCATTATAAAATAACAATTATTCCATTAATGAAACATATTGGAAATTTATTAACATTTTAAAATAAATTTTCATAAGATATGATTTTTAGTAATTTTAAATCATTTAATAAAATATCTTTTATTATAAAACACCATTAATGTCAATTTTGACATTATTCATATAATTTGAATTTAAAAAATTTCAATACATTGATGGAATTGGATTCTATTATTTTCACAAATTTATAAAATGATATATTCATATAAATAATTATTGTAAGATAATAATTCAATCAATTTTCTTTATTTTTTATAATTTTAGTTTACGTTATTTTATTTAATTGTTAACTATATAATTATTATGTTAGCGTTTCATAAGAATTTAATGAAATTATTTGACCTCTTAGAAGTTAAAATAAATTATCTTGATTAAAAAAATAATTTATATTTCAAAATTATAAATATAACTAAACCAATGTGTTTTTTCCCAATCCCAAAGATTTATTGATTTTAATTTATTGATAAAACACATCTGTGCATATAAAAATAGTTTTTTAAGAAAAATATTTCCTTTTATTTTATAAATGGTTTTATTTTAATTTATAATTAATTTTACACCAAATAATTATTTAAACATGTATAAACCATATTTTAATATTTATGATAGTCAATTCATACCCATTATTCCAATGAATAGTTGATAACTATCATATTAAATAATAATTTTTAAAATGTTTGTCATGTTTTGTTTAAATTCGGGGTTGCTATTAATTCAATCTAAACTCAGAATTGGGTATAACACAATAAAAATATAGTATTGTTCATAACAATATCTACTCTTAGTGTTTTATGCAATGTAAAATATCAAACAGATTAAATATATTTGATAAAAATTCACAAAATCTCAAGGTGTTCCAATTTTCCCCTTTTTTACTATACATGCACATCAAAATATTCATTTCATTTTAATTAGGTCCATTACCAGTAATTAAAATTTAAAATATAAAATTTCCAATTTAACATGGTTACCTTATTATTTGAAATTTATATATACCTAGACAAAATGAGAACTGGTCACATTTGACACTAGAAAATCTATACTAAAGCTTCACTTAACCACATTTAGTCTCCTCGTGAATCTATAAAGAACCACATTAGTCACAAAAACTCAAATCACACTATATTTTATACCATATCAATATTTAAACCATATTAAACTAAACAAAAAACTAGAAAAACTATCCAATCACTAAAAACCTTATTCTCTAGTCCAACCTTCATGTTAATTATCCATTGAATAAAAAAATTAATCAATTTCTAATGGTTATCTCATTCAAAATTACATCTATTGTGTGATACTCCTTGAGCATCCTGAATATCCCATGGCCTAAATCTAATTAATAAGTGATGCTAAGGAATCATACCCCATATTCTAATATATAGAAACCCCACATCGTATTATAACCCATAATATTTTAATTGTTTTTGAAAAATATCCCAACTCAGCCTAAATCTTGCATCAAAGAGTATTGCATGGAAACATCATTCATTAACAGTAATCATCATTACCTCACCCAAAGAGTCATATGGAATTCAACTGAACTCTCCAATTAGCATGCCACATATGATTCTTAAGGATGATCCTGACTAATTCACAACTATTCCAACTATATATCATTAAACATAGATCACTCTATTCCATATTCCAAGAGGATAGTATCAAAACAATATCTATTGTTTACATGGAAATAAATATGTCACAAAATCAAAATCAAAATTGTACATAAATTTCATAATATTTTATTTAATTTCAACATGATTGGGAATAATCCCTAATTCTACCTTCATATAACACTCACTTATTTCCATGATGAGTCATATACCTTTAATATTTGGCTCATGTACCAAATGGAATGGATGATCGTCCATCATTCCTAAACCAATAAGACATAAAATATAGCTCATATCTCATACCCATCACACAAATAATTAATCCATGACTCCAACTTAATGAATTCCATATACACATGTAAACCACACCCACTCGCATTACTCTCACAAAATAACATCCATTTCAAGAAAGAATTAGAGAAGTTATATTTTCCCATAAAAACATTATCAAATCAACAATATCCTTATTAATATATCATTATCACATTGCTCTAAAAACTAGTCTCTTGAATATATCCTCCCATAGGTTACATTTGATGAATCATCTCTCATGTATCATCCCTAAATAGCTCAATAAAACGTATGTGCCAATGCCCTATTCGTGGAATCACATTAGCATTAGGTAACTCATACCCCAACCAACCACTTTAGGATCATCATCATTAAATTAATATGAATATTGATTATATATCTCTCTAATACATTTATCTTAGTAGTTTTACCAAAGAAATAATTTTGAAATAAATCACCACCAATATTTTTTTTGTAAATGTTAATTATGTTATTGTTGATACATTAAATAACTGAACCATCTTTTTCTAAAAACATTTTCACATTAGTATATAACACTTCACATGTCATTAAACCATAAATATAAAACATGAATCATGTAAAAACACCTATTTCCTCCATGTTCTAAGGAAAAATAAATTAATCAATAAGAAAAACATCATAATTCTCAAAAAAAAAATTATTATAATGTATAAATGTCAGAAAGAATATCCTATCGCCCTATAAACTATTATTTATTCCCCAAAAAATATTGGTAGGAATAAATATAGATTCCATAAAAAGTTATTACTAATGTTAACATTATAAACTATGTACTATATCATAATCAAACAAAACAAGACTCTCATACAACCTTTTAATTTCCACAGTACAATCAACCCAAAGAGTAATGCAACCAAATTACTAAAAGACCACATGAATTATTCCCCATAAATTATTGGATACCAAATAGACACTAGGGTCTTGTAATACCATATAGGTTGACTTTACTCTAAATATTATGGAAGGATAAAATATTTACATAAAAAATTATCCCTAACTAAACATTATCAAAGTAAAAAAACAAAAATCACTATTAGAATCATGCCATAAATAATTAATATAACCATAATCTTAAAATATTACACATTCTTGTTAAGTAGTCATACATAAATTCAACATAATCCAATGGGTTAATAACACACAATAAATAATAGAAAAAAATAAACAATGTGGAGTCTCAAGAACTATCCTCAGTATCTCCAAAAACCTATCATAAAATTCCCATTGAGATTCTCCTTCTAGATCACCTATTCCAGGGTTTGTTCCCCTAATTTTCATTCCAACCATAAGGATTTCATGTTCAATGGAGATCATTTGTTTGGAATTACCATAAAACAAAGAATTCCACCACAAAATGTTCCCCTAAAAAACTAGTGTGTATTTCTATGAATTAACTATATGTAATGAAAGTCCTATACATCACATGCATACACCAATAAAATAATTGGGTACTCAAGAATCCTCCTTAACAATCAATTAAAAAATCCTTTGACTGATTGTTGCATCATTTCTTAACATCCCATGTGGTTACAATTATACCAAATCTATATACAAAAGGAAACAAGGTTATCATGAAACTAACCTATATACCCAAAAAGATTCATGGTTGGTATTAAAACCAATATATATTCCAATAATGAACCATGTTTTGAATTATACCAATCTCAAATAACAAATAAGGATCATTTTTTTTATCACACTCTAAATATATTTCAAAATTGAAATATGGATATCATTACACCCACCCATATACCTAATAATAATCTTTGAAGGACTTACTCACAACCTATATAATGATAATGAAAAATCTTGGTATTAAAACTAACCTGTATTCCCATAAATAATCATGGTTTTAATTCCATCCAACCAATAAACTAAGACTAAAACATGGTAGGCATTACCCCTAACCAGTATACCAAAAAACTATAATTTTAGAATTACTACCAACATATATACTAGTAATGAATCATGTTTAGTATTACCCCAACCCATATTCCTAACTATAATCATCATTAGCATTATAACCAACCTATTAACTAAATATAAAATATAGATTTAATTAGACACAACTTATATATCCAACCAGAATAATGGTTTTAAATACAGAAGAACTGTATAACAAGAATGAATCATGGTTGAAATTACATGAATTATATATAACCATCATAAGTAATCCTTATAATTACTCCTGAAATTTATAGAATGAATGAAACATATTTTTCATTACACACATAAAATATACCCAATAAGAATTATGTTTAGAATTATACACAACCAAGTGAACAAATACTGGTTTTGGCTAGAAACCTACCTATTAAATATATAAATGAATTTTATACCATGATTTATATCTCAATATGGATAATGATAAACATATATCATCTTAATAGACACTAAATAACTAACCTGGTATTCTCACATATTCTCAATCAATCACTCACTTCATGAATAACCAACATCATGAATAATTATTACAACATAGTCATATTTTTAACAGTACCTCAATTATATCCCAACCGAACAAATCAAACCACATTCACTATATCTCCTGATATAATTACCATATAGAAACCTAGGACATAACATGGGATTTACAGGCTCACGTCACTAAGTGGACCCATTATCACTAGCTATAAAAAAACTCTTCATATTTTGTAGGTTATCATTTTTCATTCCAACTAGACCATTATTTATACATATTATTCAAATTATATTCATCACATATATCAACCCTCAAATTGTGACACAATAAAATGAATCAATATGAACTCCTCACATACACTAACCTTAGGGGGTATGGTTCCATCTGATCAAATTAGGAATCCATCCATTTGAAAATCTCCATATATAAATTAAAATATTACTTTATAGATATTCTTAAAATCCTTAAACTATTTAATTAGGTTACCCATCTAGGATAACTCAACTTCTATAAATATATCCCAACTCTCATTATTTAGTCACTCCAATAATATCAATTAAATTATATATCATGTAGTCTTATAGGACACCCTATCAGGATCCTTAAGACATCATGTATGTCAAAGAACCATTCTAGGTTCCTCAATATATATATATATATATATGACCTAATATCATGGAAAAGTGGGTTTATAAGGAAACCTAGACATAGAAGGAAATTATATTTAGATAACCAACATTTCCTTATGGGGTCTATGCTAGTATCTCATAATCAATTCCCCCCCCCCTTTAACTGAAAATATCATTAAACACACATACCAACCATTCAATAATATCAAAAAATAAATTCATACATGTATATGGTAGTAATATTAGACACCATCTACCTTGATCATGGATTTTTACACTTTTAAAAATAATTTCATCTTTACTTTATTCAATTCTGACCACCACACATTAGTAATAAAGCTTGCTCATAAGTCCCCATCTTAAATATAGGTTTAATTTTAAGGATTACAAAAAATAAAATTAATTAATATAATTTTTTGATAAATATATCATAATAAATTAAATATAATATTGGATAATTCCTCAATAGAAATATTAATGATTATTAAACCTTAAAAAACTATTGAAAACCCATTCATAGTGGTCATATGATCCAATAACAATAAAAATAAAAAAATAATTTATCAAATTAAACACTAATTTAATCAAAATTTAAAAAATTCAATGAAAAATATATGATGAACCTTACCTCTAGTAAATTTATACAAACCCATGTACATTTATCATCCTCAAGCCTCCTCTAGCTTCTATCAACCATATACTTATTCAATAACCAAAATTTCACCATGCTCCAGTGGAATCATTTTCAAAAATCATATTTCATTTAATATAAATTTGAGTAAATGATAGAATAATAGGAAATGAGAAATAAGATAGAGGTACAACCATTATTACCATGAAGAATGGAACCAAAACATATTGGAACAGTCGAACAAAAGAGTGGGGGAAGAGGATTTCAGAGGAGTTCATAATCCCTCTACTCTGTAAAATTGGAGAAAATTGCCCCAAGTGGGGTATTGTTTTAATCCAAAATTAATCATTTTATTATATATATAAAAATGGTTTAGGGTGGTATATTGTTCCTAGTTTTCTAGAACGGACCATCTATTAACCTCAACAAAGGGGTTCTCTCTATAGGTTCTCCATGGGTGCCCATTGTCCTTATCCCTAGTACCTAACGACTTGTTTCTTCCACCTCCCTTCACTTTAATTTTATCAAACACTTTAACAGTTAGTTATAGAATTTTTCCACCAAAATTACACCTTAGAAACAACATTATTTTTATTTCAAAATTAAAAACATCCTTCAATCCCATTTCATATTTTTTAAAAAAATTACATGTTTCTCATCCCTCTAGAAATGAGTCCACCTCTTGCTCCGACAAAATATGATGACACCGATCATTATAAATGGAGGGCTTATGAATTTAAAATATTAATATTATTGAGGAGTAAAAAGGTGGATTTAAGGAATGAAAAATTACATCAGTTCCTCAAGAACCATGACCCTTTATTGATGCCCCACCTCGGACCCCATGATATTACCCAAGGAATAAGGATCCACTAACCAACTAGGGGTGTCAAAGAAACATCCAAAACAAACCCAAACAAATTTTTTCACCCATAAAACCTTGAAATTTAAAAATCACCATAGATAAGGTGGGATAATTTATTTAATTATGATAGATCAAGTTAATTAATGGGTTACAATTTTTTCAGTTGTGTTGTCTTAACTCACCCATACTAAGTATAAGAGTATTTTAAACTCTTAATTTTATCCTAATTTTATTATTTTTTTATGTATTACTAATCAATGTAATTAAATTTTTTCTTTCATTGAATATTCATAGTTAAAGATATTATTGTTATTTTTTTTATTTTTATGATATAATATTTAAAATAAGCATTATAGTTGCATAATTATTTATTTATGTGATTAAATTTTAATATATATTTTATGAATTATTATGATTTTATAAACATGAAAAAGAATTTAATTTTAACAAATTTTGAGACACATAGGCTTTATTCAATACATTTTAATTTTTTAAAAAAAAATTATTAGAGGTGGTCCCATGGTCATTTCCTCTCTTTTATCATCACAAGAGTCTGAATAAATGATTAATATTTAATAAATATTATTTTTAAATTATTCATTAATGAATGATTTATTTAATAAGTAACTCCAAAATAGACCCATGGTTAGAAATCAAGACACTATTATTGTGTCCATAATAAGGGATTTTACGAAAGGGAGGTGTATTTTTGGTGTATGGGCTTCAGGACCAATAGTAAGGGTATTCTGGTATTCAATTATTTTTCTAATAGAAATAATAAGGATAAAAATAATTTTATAATAATATTTTTAAATTATTATTCATCACCACTAGAAAAAACCCCATGGAGAAAAACATGCAGGATCATTCAAGGAATATGCATAAGTAAAATCCCTTCATCACACTTGAATCCTTGAAGTTGTGATAATTTTCTATTTTGGTAGGGAATGATTCATGGTTTTCTTGCTTTGTTATTAATTAAGTATTTATTTATATATTTATATGATTAAAATTTTCATGGTGTTTATTATTTAAAATTCATCAGTAATTTTTGCTCAAATCATGTCAAATTGTAAACACCCTTTTGTTATTCAAAATATTATCATAAGATTAACAATACATCTATGCTCATTGAAGAACCTATGTCAAAATAAGGTTTAGGTATATGTAAATTCACTAGACACCAATCCTTCTCCCTTACCCCCATTCATATCCCCACTTATGATAAGTGTTTTCCCAATGAAATTATAATGGTTCTTGGTTTGATTATGGTGACCAGGGATGGGGGATTAATGGGTGAAAGGTGAAGGGAATATCAGTTCATGTGTAATAACAAAGAAAAAACGTCCCCAAGAATAGTTTGGTGGAAAATTATTAATGATATAGTCCTTGTGTGATTTATTGGGTGTTGGTTCTATGATATATTTTCTCACACATTGCATCTTGAACTGACATTGACAACATTGATGAAAAATGCGTGAATAACCACTAAACATGATGCCAAGAAACTAGGGCATGGAAGAAATAGTTGTATGGTAAAAAATCGAGAAAACAGTTAGTGGTAAATAGAATAGTTAATAAAATATATTTTTATAAAATATGTTACAATATTGTGGGTAATCTTGGAACATACACCATGTTAGAATTCATTTAGTTTCTATGGTTTATATGGAGAAGTTAAATATCACACGATACGTAAGATCTCAACATGTTCTATGTTTTATCTTCTACTTGTGGATAATGTTTTTCAAGAGTATTTAATACCAAAAAAGCAGTATTATTGATGTATGAACTATTTATTTCTAATTTATATGAATCATAGTGCACTAGGAAACACACCTGACCACCCCCTGGTCGTACATGCTATGTATGCCACGGGGCTAGACATGTTTTAGTAGATGACATGACATGGGTCATGTGACATGTTTGTAGGTATCCTATGAGTCCCAAATGTTATGTTACATCAATAATAATGACATATAGTTTGAATCTATTTTATAGAATAATAAAAGTGAATTATTGGGTTTGGTCTAAGTCTCACACATCATATCCAATAGAGTACATGTTGTGCGCTGTGTGACATTTGTTGATGTTTATATATTTTTACCAACTTTTTAGAATCATAAAAATAAATATTCTATTACGAGTTTTTCTTGATATAATTAAATGTCTCAATCCACTTTATAATAAGAGGTCATTTGTGAGTTTTTTTGGATAATTTGGTGATTCTACCTTTATAAAGGCACTAATATTTCTTGGTTGAGACATTAAAAGATTGAATAGAGATTTTAACCCACAAAATACCAGCCTAAACTATAGAGTGTGTCCTCTACACAATTCATAGTGTATATAAACACATATGGAACTAGTTTATGGGTCATTTATTTTACTATTTTTAGGCGTGGTCTTCATAGCCTCTTGAACCAGATAAGGCAAAAGTCCCCCATAAGACTGATAAATAATAGAACCTATATTATGATGGGGTATGATACCAACATCTTTAGAGTATGTAATTACTTATACTAATTAAATCATACTTTGACATGGTACAAGTATACCATAGGGAACCCCCTTAACTAATATACTCATCTCAAAGAGGTGCATGCCCCTTACAATAAATTTGGTTATATATAAAAGAACTTGTGAGATAGGGGTATTGCAAGTGTTTTATGTCATGTAAAATATAATATTTATATGATTTCTAATGATTAAATACCATAATATAATTTTAGTTGGGTGGACAATGACCTTCGCATATTCTCAGGATTCCCATCCCTATAGAATATATAGTTTATGTTTGACCATTTTGTTTCTCTATCATTCATGGGTTTGGAAATGAATTTTTTGAATACCTTTTTCTTTTAATTTTTAATAATCATGTAAGGTATATTTTTATTCTTGTAATTACATATAATTCCTTCCAAAAAATTTTGTGTCCATGTAAAATAGAAATAGTTTGGAGGTGACTTCGGTGGAGTTGTAGCTGGCGGATCTTGAGATTAGTGGTGACATTATCTATCAATGATCAGGTGTAAAGAAGGTGTGGAATACAATTATATATTTAAGTAGTTCAAGGTCCATGTTTATTTTTATATATTGAGCTCTTATTTTATACCCAATTTCTAGTGATTCATTTTTCATAAAATATAGATGTTTAGTGTATGTCACATGAATTGAATATTAAATCAGTTTTTATGTCTAGTATATCAATATTAAATTATATTTTGGTGATATATGACCGTGTGTTAGTTTATTAATATAAGTCATCCCGTAAATGTGATATAACGTTTTAGTGTTGTTCACTATCCCAGTTACTATTTGGTGGTAGGTTTATTTTGGAATTATTGGCCTTTTGACAGCCCAGGGGGAGTCCCGATGGGTTGGGTTTGGTTACAGTTTTATAAATATTACCACTCATAACAAAATCAACCAATAATTACAGGATTTATAATAGTCTCACCATAAATTTTGGTTGTGAGTGTTTAATGTCAATGATGTCAATTCAGGTTCCCCCCTTCTCCCCTTAAAAGGGGAATTACTTTGCTTTAAAATAAAAACAATTTTAAGGTCTTTGAGCCGATTGATGTAATATGATTTATAATTAAAATATTAATTTAATAAATTATATGTCCATTTGGGTTTTTTATTTTATATAATATTAAAAATCACTAAATAATAAATTAGACACTTCCATATAATGTAATTTTTCCCCCAAACAGATTATCATGTTTATAGTCTTATTTCATTTTTAACAGACTTTCAAAAATTATGGAATTTTTATTCACTAAATGTTTTACCATTCTATAGTTCTAAAAAATGTTTAGGACCTTTAAAAACATTTTTATACTTTTTATGAAAACCTAAAACCTAGTTAATTATATAATAAATAGATGAAATCCATCCATTAAAAAACCTCAAAATCTATAAAGTCATTTTCCAATTTTTATATAATTATCCTCAAGATAAAATATCTTTTTAAATACCCATGAAATAAACATCATTGACCAGTGTTTCTCATGAAAACATATGTAATAAATTTCATGGTAAAAATCAAAATAATGAAAATTACTTGAAAAAACATGATAACACATGAACACTTTTTCCTGAAAAACAAACCATTCACATTTATAATATCATAAAATAAAATTTTAATAAAATGATAATTTTCTAGAATCATAAAATAGAAATATTTCCACTCAAACTCATATAAGGAATTAAAAATCCATGTTTGGATCATGGGAAATTATCCTTAAAATATATCTTACAAGAACCCTTACAATTGAATAATATACCCAGATAATTCTAGCATTTCTCTTCTAAAGAACATATCATTACTCAATGCATTAGAGGAATATATTGGACCAACCTATAATCACAAATAACTTAAAATAACCATAAAATTAATAAAACACGTGAATTATTGTATTTACATCACAAAAAGAATAAAAAATTCATTTGAACCCATAAGAATAAGCAGTTATTGTTATCCTATAATAATTATAGGAGATATCATTTTCATTGATAATTATTTAAAATAAAAAATTACAAAACAATGGGGATTTAATTTAATTAATAATATCATGATTATATGAAGTGTATCATTCATAATTAAGAATATTCAATATTGAAGTAAATTCTCGTCATGTAGTAAACATTAAGAAAATAAACCCTTCACATCTTATTGGAGAAATTAAAAAACAACTTGTTTAGAGAAAATGAAAAACATTCCTTCTTAAACCATTCAGAAGAATGTCAAATATAGTTAAAATGACCATATACAATATTTATATATTTAATAGAATCATTTTTAAAGTAACAAGTGGAATATGGATATGGAAGATAAATATTTTAAAGGATCACATTAAATCAATTGGAACAAGGTTGTAAAGAAAGATCCATTACCTTGAGTCCCAACTTTCCTTGTATAACTTGTAATCTCAAAGATAGTAAAACTATATTAATTATTTAAATAAAATTGAAACATTTCCTTGTATATTTCCATATTATTATTCATTTTACCTCACTTATTCCTTTATATTATTTAGTTACTAAATTAGTTAAGTATATATTTGACGTTTTGAGGTTATTTGGTTTATAATAACTAAAAAAATAAATAGGTAAACCATAGTCAATAGGGGAATAAGTCCATAACCCCAAAAGTATATATAAACTTATCATTATTATGTTTATAAATTAAATATTCATTCAAAACCATATATGAAATTTTTTCATGAGAAGTGAAATATGTCACTTCATGTTGGTTGTAGTCTACACATACGCATGAGCGACGTTTCCATTTTTCAATGGATGATAAGGAATAAAATTATATTATAGTTTATAATTCAAGAATCATAATTACATCATATATATCATATTTAATTATTAAATACATATATAGAACATTACATGTGTGGTGTTGATGAAAAATGAAACCCATTAATTCATGGAGGTGGTAGTATACACATACTCAAGAGAAATGTTATCATTTTTAATTGGATTGAAAGGAGGTAGAAAATATATGTTCCAATAATATAAAAATATATTATAGAAATTATACCAATTCCATTATATTAGGATAGTTAGGATAATACAAAATGGGGAGGAAGAGGAAACTCAATGGAACCCAGTTAATAAATTTATGTCATACTTGGATATCCTCCTGTATCATACACCTTCAGCCTTCTTAGTTTGGTATTTATTTTTTCCCAAAACCTCTAGTACATGGGAATGATAGTTAGGGATACATTTTTGAATATATTAGTTTATCTATGATTCCATATTTGTTTATATAAATTAGGTTTTACGGGATCCTTTTATATGTTTGGGAAGTTTCACTATTGTAAATTATAACATCTAAGATGCAATTATAGTATGTTAGATATTCTTTTTAAATAAACAATAGAATAATGCACATAGCTTTAACAATAGATGTCATAAAAACATTAATTACAAAATTTTAAAAATAAAATTTTTATAAAATAAAATTATATTTCATTCATCATTTCAAAATTATAATAAGATTATCTTTTTGGATTTTAAGAAATATTTTTTTGGGTGAATGCTGAAAAATATCAATTTTATAAAAACTGTCACATTTCTTGCATTGTAATGATATATGAAAATCATTAAAGTTTATTGAATATTTTTTATATACCAAATATTTATTAAATGGGTTATATAATTCATAATAAAATATATTTTTAAACTTATATATTTATGATTAATATTTTTTAAATCTATGTATTGTTATTGTTCAAATAAAAAATGTTTTTAGTTTTTCTCTCTTAATCAAGTATTTATGAGGATGCAATTAATTATAGTTTTTTTGAAAAAAAATACATATATTTTTTATTTTAAAAAATATAAATAATTCCTAGGGATTCAAAATTATAAATTATTTTATTATAAAGTCATTTTTATACTTAAAAAATTATTCTAAAAAAAGTTTTCCATTCATTTTTTGAATATATATTAAAAGTAAATACATTAAATTTTTAAAATTGAAACATATAAAATATATTAAATCTTTTAAATAATTTTTTTAATACTATTTAAAAAGTTCAACATATTTTTTTATTTTTCATTGTCTCCATGGTAAATTTTTATCACTTCAGTTAAGGGGAAAATGTGTTCAAAGGGACAAAATAAGAGGATAAGGATTTAATATAACAAAAAAACAATATTAAATATAATTTTACGGCTTTATTTAGAGTTTAAACTTATAATATTATATGATATAAAATTTTGGATCCAATTTACAGGAGAACGAAATATATTATATAATAAATTATTCTAGTATTGAAAAGTATTCCACCCACCTCAACTTTAAATGGAAACCCCCACACCTCTATTCTCGACACTAGTTGAGAAACTTATCATAACAAATAACTCCAAAAATAAATTATAAACATACATTCCCACATCCTATATGTCTTGGTGTCACTAAAATAAAATTTTAATATGTATTAATGTGTAAGCTAAAGGAGGTTTCCAAAATTAGGGTTATATGCTCTTATTGAGCTTTTTCAAGTACCTCCATACTTAAATCAACTCCAAATCCTAATTAATAATATTAATATTGTTAAATAAGTATATTAACCATAAATATATGTTCTTATATACATTTTATATCTCATTTCAATTCAATATAAAATGTAATCATCACATGTGTGTACATATGACATACCATCTCCACCTAGCATTGTAATTCCTTTTTCATCATCACTTTACTAAGATAGTTAAAAATATATAATTAATGAATATATATGATATTTATTACATAGTTGTGATTTTGGAAATAAAATATGTTATCTACCTTATTTACCATCCATATGTTGGAAAATGATAATGTCTCTCATGCGTTTCTATGTACTACCAACTCTACAGAGCGATGTGATTCATTTTTCTGTTACCACAATGAACAAATGGTTCTAAAATTGTATAGAATGAATAAATATAATATCTATTTCAATATTAACATTTTTTATATTAAGGATCCAATTCATATAACCTTTAAAAATAGATCATATACTAACGTAATTTTAGGTAAATTGACTAAACAACCATAAATGGTCAATGAAAACAAGAACTATTATATGAATTTATTTAAAATTATTTAAAAAGACCATAAAATGGTGCATAGATGAATTTTTTTCAACATAAGGTATTTAATAACTTTAAATTAATTATAAATGTTGATAAAATAAGTATGACTAAGGAAAGACCCAAAGTAAATGATTGTTTTTAGTATCATTTAATTTTGGGTTTGTTTAAATTCATATTTCCTTTCAGAAAATTATATGATCCTAATATCTTACATAGCATAGATTTTATACTCTAATTGGTTTTTGTTTGAGTTTTTCATATTTATATTCCATTAATTATATTTTTTTATTAATAACCTATAAGTAAGTTGCATTTAAGGGGATTTCGATTAAAAAATCATTTTTAATTCTTTTCCTTCCAACTTTTTTTCTCTAATGAAAAGGTTTTTTTAATTTTTAATAAATATTATTCTTTATAATACAATGATTATTTGAGGTCTTTTTCAATCGTATTTAAATGTTGTTAATTTTTTTAAATGAATCTTATTTTCATTTTCCAGACAACGTACTTTTGGGATTTTTACCAAAAGTGTGAAAGGAATCATTATTAAATGCATACCGCATGGGTAGAATTTAAAAATATCATAACCATTATATACATAGAATATTCCATATATTCTTCCTTGGATATTTTTAAATAAAATATTATCCTCAATATTTTGGGATGTTTTATTTAAAATGATATAAATAATTTTATTATATTTTTATAGGAAAGAATATAATGTTGAATATAATTTATATCTTCATTACTACACTATGTAATAAGGAAGTTATTATTATTATTTTTAGTTAAATTTTCAACTAAAAAGGACTATTTTTATTAAAAAAAACTCTATTTATAGTGAATTGATGCCATTTTCTCATCCCTGTGTAATTTATGGGCTATAACTTATTTTGAGATCATTCAATTTATTGTGATCATGTTCTCAATCACTCTCAATTATTTATTGGAATTTATTTTTCATCTTTATGTCTATATTTTCAATATCATAGAAAAAGTAGTTATCATTCCTAATATATTTATTATGTTCCAACCAAATCCCATTTAAATATATGGTATCAGTTGAAGAAAATGTATTAAGAATATTTTTTCATTAATTGGTGAAATATTATTTTTTATTGATTGAATATGGAAAATTTTTTATTTATAAGGATTTATTAAGGGTGAATTATATTAAAATTACATATATAATGAATGCATTGGTTGTCAAATTTATGTACGGGGCCTTGTTATATATATATATATTCCCTCTATGCATGAAAATGTCTTGAGAGACAATAAATTCATTCCATATTATATGGGTATATGGTTTGCACCTAGATATTGATTAAGAATGTCTTGGTCAAGGAAACGTTGGTAATATTTATGATTTCTTAGTCATGGATTTTATGATAAGATCAAGAATGTTCATATTTATGAATTTAATTTAATAAGAATTCAGTTACAATTATCCATGTGATTTTTATATTTATATTAGTCATGGATGTATATAGAACCTAAAATATTTATTGAATGAATGTGTTTTTATTATCCACTTTTCCATATTGATTATTCCTATTTTATTCATGATATCTTCTGATGTATGTAACACTTACTGATCATTAGAGCTCACCCTTTCTTTTCTTCCTTTTCCTAGTATATGAAGAATGATATTTTTAATGTTATAATTGATGAATATATATTTCTTATATGGTGATTTTATATTATTAATGTATTATGAAAATCAGGGATGCATTTAGTTTTCCAAGGCTGCTAAATCGATCAATAATGTGTGGTTTAATCCCCATTATCATGTACCAATGTAATAAATGAAACATTGGCTTTGGGTTACTAGATTCAGTGTCATTATAGTTTGTATCGTAGGAAGTTTAGTAGGAATCTTTAGAAAAAAAATTTAAATTAATATAGCTAACATTAGAATTATGATAATTCATTATGATATCTAAGAACATTTAACGTTATGGGTATTTTTTTATAGATTACTATTAGTGATTATTATTAGTTATATAAGCGTGTGACATTGTTTAGAGATGGAGCGATGTGGAAGGGATGGAATCAATACCCATTTTTAATGCATGGATTTCTCAATTAAGCAAGATAATGAATTTTTTGTTTGAGATGAGAAGCTAATGGCTATGTTAGTTCATAAAACTTATGTTATAATGAATATATTTTCCTGTATAGATAAACCTATTATTCCACAACATGATACACCGTTGTTAGATCATATTATTCACTATATGTAATGATTTTTTATTGAAACTACTAATATATTTTTAGTTAAAAAATGAATTATGTCCCATGAAGTGTTATTTTTGGACTGAGGAAGTAAATTAAGGGAAACAGTTATTCCTGTAGTGTATTTTATAAATGGGGTTGCTGATCAATGGTGGTAAATGATCATAAATACTAAAAGGGATGATAAATTAGAATTTTTGGAACATATAACATTTAATGTGATATTATTTTAAAAATACATTCCGAGACAGAAATGAGTGGTAATAGAGATGGCGTTCCTCAAATATTCTTTCTCAAATACTATGTCTCACACCATATGACTCTTTAAGAAGGAATAATATCACAGATTTGGTTTGGTAACTTGATTGTGTCTCTCTTTACTTACATGGTTGATCTGCTTCATTTAACTGTTAATACTCACGTTTTTATAAATGATTTTTTTAACTCACCTAGTCCCAAATTACCTAAATCCATTATAAATAATTTAAAAAAATTAATTTTTTCATTACTAATGATTTTTTAATCTTGGAACATGCTAAAAATGTCATTCTGGATTCTAAAAATTTCTATAGTCACAATTTAATTGGCACAAATACTAATTTTTCATGGTTAAAATCATTTGATATGTCATAGATTTGACCTTCCAGAATTACTATAGTTTTAAGGATTTCTCATAATCGATTACCTACTAATTCTTGTCTATAATATTTTGGAGTTCTTTTATGTTCTAAATGTCACTTTTGAAACCATCACAAGGAAGATAATGATTACATTTTCTGTCATGTGCTAAGACTTCTTGTTTATGGAAATAAATCAACTATCTCTTTGATTTTAGGTGGCTGGAAGTTGATTTCATCCAGACTCATCTACAACAATGCACTAACACAAACATATTATTATTGATTATGAATCTATTCACCACTATAGTGGAATAATTGATTTACATGAACTTGTATGATAGGAATAATATAATTCACTATAATAATATGTTCAATCTCCATGTAGTGAAATTGAAGATCCATACTAATGTTAAAGAATATGCCTTACTACAACATGAATTTTTTTAAAACACCAAGTGAAGATCCATATTATTATACCTCCATGGAACTGCTGGAAATTACATCCCATCTAGAGGACCCTTGAAGTCTTTTGGAAAGCCCATGTCCAATTATGGATCAAAGTCAATGTAGATGGTCCATCAAAAGGAAAACTAAGTCCCTTGGGTTGTAGAGCTATCTACATGTATCAAAATGGGAAGTTACTACGATTATTTTATTATAGCGATGGAACTTCATCTTTTTTGGAAGAGGAAATGGTTAGTGTTATTATTATAGTTAGTTTATTATGGAAAAAAGGTTGGACGGACATATGGATAGAAAGAGAATCAACCACCATCATGCAAGTGGTCCAGAATGGTGTGACTCATATTTCATGGACCCTCACAACTAAATGTATTGATTAATTGTGTTATATTTTTGTGTTCAATTATATTATCACCCATTGTTTTTGTGAGGTGAACTCTTTGGAAGATTATCTTTCCAACAATGGAGTAAACACATACATCACTTAGTTGGATGACCTTCATACATATTTTCTTCTTTTCATTGGAAAAGATTGTAAACCCCCCCCCCCCCTTCAGAATCTTGTATCCATTTTTACATCAATAAATATTCTTTGGTCTTTTTCACTAAAAAACCACCTTTTAAAAAAATGGTATCAAAAAAATGTAAAATAATATGTATCAATGTTATACAATACAAAAATACTTAAAATTCATATATGAATAAAATTATAATCATTATTACAATGTACCAATTTAATAATCAGCATATCAAAAAGTAGAAACAAAACTATATTATAAAAAAATAAAGTATAAAATATAGTTTAGAAATGAGAAACATAGAAAAGGATATTATATAATTCACTTTTAGACTAAATTAGAAGGTAGATATACAGACCCTATCTGAAGTATCCTTGATTGTAAACCTTTAAAAATATATCCAGATCTTAATAGTTTAAATATTTACTTTGTCTTCATAATCATGTATTACCATGATCATCCCAATTTTAAATCCCCCCGCTATGATAATAGGTAGATCAGTTTTATCCATTACATAACTATTAGCTCAGCATACCACATCAATAAAAACAACTATGTTAAAGCTTCTATTATATAACTAGTAGCTCAATTATTCCACTCATAAAACTAGTGGATCAATTTTACTACTATAAAATATGATGATCCGTGAAACAATTACAATAAGAAATGATGGATGATTTTACAATGAAATCCTATCAAGTGTAAAATTCTAGAAAAACAATCATAAATAAAAACAATTTAAAGCACATTAATCATCATGAAGATAAATAATTCATGTTATTTTGACTCTTATATTTTTCTTATGAATTGATTATTATTTTACTTTTGTTTCATGACGTGTAACTCTATTTATATTAAAACATTGTGTAGGGAAAAAACCACTTACGATATCATTGACGCATTTTTGAGGTGATTGTGACTGTTGAAAAAGTGCGTCCCCATGTCGTGCTTGTTGAAAAAGTATACCATGATGTCCATTTTCTTAAAAAATGGGGTTTTCATGGTGAGTTATCGATTTCTAGAGATATTGCTGACGTGTAATGTTGACAAAGAACTATGATAAAGGAATTGACAATCTGAAGGTGGTACAAAAAAATTGATTTAAGGTGACGCCATTTTCCAGTGTCTACCAAAATTTTGGGCCTTAAAATAAGAAAATGGGGAAACTTTTTTTTGGAAAAGGGAGTTGTGGGAAAGATCTAGGGTGGTTAGGAAACTTGCAAATAAGGCTTGTTATAGGGTTAGAATTTTGAAAAATGGAAAATGAATGTTGCATGAAAAATATTTGAAGATATACATGAATGATGGGATTGTGAAAATGAAACTTGTACACAAGGCTTGTTTTGGGAGAAGAACATTGAAAAATGGAAAAGTAATGATGTGCACGAAAGATTTGGAAATGGGAGCGAAAGAAAATTTCCCACCCAAGGCGACGTCAAATGTGGTTTCTCACACAGGAAGAGGAACTTGTGTGAAAAAGTTGAATCTTCTACGCAGGGTACAATAATTCCAATAAATATGAGGTGACCCTCCTCATTCAATAGAGATCAATAGTTAGAGAAATTATGAGATCTTGATCGTGTAAGAATTTCATGCAAAGGGAGTTTCCTGAAAAAAATTTAGTTGTGCACAAGCTGTGAATGTTGTGCGTAAGATTTGAGTTGCGTGAAAGATTGAAGTTTCGCAAAAATGATATTTCATGATAAAAGTGGAATCTTGCGCGCAAGGAATGAAAGTTGCGTGGAAGACATAGTAAGGGTTGTGTGAAAGATTTGAGGTTTCCTGGTACACTTGGTGAAAATATAGATTCTTCTGTGGGTGATAGTGGGGAATCAACAGAGAATATATTAACAATTAAAGATACAGATTTCATTAGAGATAATGAAGAGAACTACAGGTCTATAAACTATTAGTGTATATTCTGATGAAGTAGTGATCATAGTTCAGTTGAGATGGTGGTGATGTGTCATATCGTGATTTTTTGTAAACTAGAAGGGACAGTGAGTCTGCTTAGAACATTGTAAACAATAGTGCACTTTTAATAAAGTTGGTACATCATCCCATCATCAGTGTATTCTCCTTGGATGTATCTAAATGAGGGTGAACAAAGTAAAAATTTATGTGTCATGTGCATGATTTGATTTCTCTTTATACTTTTCTATGGGAAAGAGAGAGAAGTGAGTTTTTCTTAACATCGAAAGTAGATCAATATGGGCAGTTGTTTTAATCTGTCATTCCCTGATTCACCCTCCCTCTCTGGGTATCTAACCTAGTGTACATAACAAATTGAATGGTTGGAATTTAAAAATCTCAAGTTCATTTTTGATTATATTATTAACAGATCGTTTTTTATCTTCGAACAGATATGTATTCTTTCCATATTTATCAATAGTTTGGTTTAGAATCACTAGAATTCTTAAAATGAAATCCTTAGACTTTTGGTATTGTAAAATTCCATATATTATATGATTTTACTAAAATAGTTTAATCATTATTTAAATAATCATTGTGTTATAAATATTTCATTAAACGGTTTCATACAACTGAAAAAATCAAAGTAAAAGTAGTAATATTACATAAGATCTATTACTAAAATGATGTGTTTTGTGGTTTTAAAAATAAGAATGTTTAATATAATGATTCATCAATATCCCCCATTTTGAAATAAAAAAAATTGTGAAAAATTAAATATATCAAAAAATAATTCTTGTATTAACCATTCATCTCCTATCAAAAAATATATTCTCAATTTTGATTTCTCCTCCTTTGTAGAATATTATTCCCTTGTCGAATAATATTCCATTTTAGAGACCTTTTTAATTTTGTAAAATAATCACCCCCTTGAAAAATAATCCCTTTTGTAAAAGATTTAGTGATTTTAAAATTTTAAATGACTTCTATAACACCTCTATATTCTAAAAGAAGAATATAATGTTCGATAGCATAAATGAAACACCACACCAAATATAAAAACCCATGATATATATTACCATAATAACATAGTCCATAAATTTGTGGGTATAAATAGTATTAAATACTTTATTATATATATATATATAAATGTCTTACAAAATATAAATTATTGATAAATGTTTGGTAAATAATCAATCAATTTTTAGTAATTTTATTTTATTATATAAAAATATGTTTTTTCCCAAAATGATTTTCAAGAATTTTAATGGAAAATATTATAATTAATTTTTGGATATTTTACAAAAATTAATTTGATAAAATTCACTTCGTTTTTGGAATCATATGCCAAAATTTACATTGGGTGAAATTTTTGGAAATTTTGAAAAATATTGATTTTTTAGGGAATAGTGAAAATACCAATTTTTAATAAAGTAATTTCTTTTTAATAAATTATTCAATTTAATAGTACCAATAATTATTGAATATAATTTAGATTAACCTAAGTATTATTTAAATTTATTTAATTCACATAATTAATTATTAATTAAATTTAAATTGGTTTATATTATAATTTTGTTTTGTGTTTAAAAACATCGTTTTAAAAAACTTTTTTAAAGTGCATAATGATTTTAAATTTTAATTAATTGAAATAATCTATAGTGGGGAATGTTTTAAAGTAAACGAATATAATATATGTTAATAAATATTAATTTATTTTCATATAATAATTATTATTTTTCCAAGAGTTAATATAGAAATATCTTTTTCTAAAACAACACTATTATTAAAAGCCTGTTGTCTCGCCGCGTTTATGGGACTAATATTAAACTTAAATTTTCTTCTTATGTGAATTAAAAATTTTAAAAAATATTCCATAGTTATATATTTATAATATTTTATAATTTATAAAAAGGAAAAATTAATTTTTAACTAAAATGTATTGTGAATTCCGTAAAACATAATTACCATAGTTAAGGACAAATGAGTTTCCTATCGGGTTAAACTGGACTGATAAGAGAAAAAATGACCAAAAATATTATATTAATTCTATTGAATTATATTAATACTATATATAATATCAAAATCTGTTAAATATATCAATTCATTTCCACTTTCCTTTAAATATGACCCATATAATAAAATAATAAAATAAAAATACAAAAAAATAATTTTCTTCCTTTTAATATCTATAATGCTTTGGGATATAGAGGAAAAAACATTGGTTTGATTATAAATATTATATTGAAATATAAATTAATTTCTTCATCATAATAATTTAACTTTAATTTTTACAAATGTATTGGTTACTTAATATTCTTAAGAAAATCCAACATAGTAATTATTCAGTTAATAAAAAAATAAAACAACTCATACTAAAAATAATAAAAGTAAAGTAAATTGAATGAATTATTGTGTTATATTATTTTAATATATGAATATATCATAATAAAATGTGTGAACAAAATAGATTCAAATTTCATCATTGTATTGATATTTTTAATTCAATTTAAAAGAATAAGGTCATAAATGACATTAATGTTATCTTATGATAAATTATATTTTATTAAATGATTTTTAAATTAATTAAAATCATATATTATGAAATTTTATTTTTATATTAAAATTAATATGAACTATGTCACATTCATCGAAAATTGTTATTTTATAGTGACTATAAAGTCACCTAAATAACAAAAACATTGTTAGCGCACTAAAGGTTAAAATGGGATTTTTTCATTATAATTTGTTTGTGTAAAATAAATTAATAAAACAAATTGTATTTTTTTAAATAATTTTTTTAATATTTATAATAAGTGGGAATAAATTATATAATACGTCACCCTTTAATTTATTTTTAAGGTATAAATTACAAAGTTTAGAAAAATAGTTACCGTAGTGAAAACCCAAAATAGTAAAAATAATAAAACGTACAATTTGCGGGAAAAATAATTAAAACATATGTTTTGTTGTGTGGTGGATGCTTTTATTGAACATATAATCCATACAAACCTATAATTATAACTTTTTGAACCACTTTAGGTAATATTGACCATCCAATAGTGAATAAATTTGAATATTTACTAGAATGTCATTCCTCCTCAACTATGGAAAGGCACTCACTCCCCTCACCTAATCACACATCTAAATACATTTGGATCATCAAAACAATTCCAAAATAACTTCAAAAAATCAAAAATATAATCCTCGAATACTTAATTTGGGTAGAAAACAAACCTAGGAATTCCTTTGAGAGAAACCTAAGGAGGATACCCAAATTAGAGGTTACGTTCATTAATGACTGTTTTTATTTTATTTACATCTCCAACTCAATAAATTAATATTTTACCATGATGATATAATAATATAAATATATTAAATATAATTTTAATTTTTTGTGTTAAAGTATCAACCTCCAATAACACACACTTTCATCAAATGGGGTTTGAAATCAATAATTATATATACGGCCAACTACCGCGTTATGAAATGTTGTCATTTGTTTTTTTACATTACCAACTATAATAGATGGGTATGATGATGGATATGAATTTATATATTACAATTATAACATAATTATACCTTTCGAGTCATTGTATCATATATACCCCTTTTCCTTCCATTTCCTCAGTGATACGATAACTTCGCTTGTGTTTATGGATGACTACCGTCTCATGAAGCGATGTGATTCATTTTTTCACTAACGCTCTACATGGAAGGCAAAATTGGTAAAGATAATAAATATTTGTGATATAAATGAAATATTTAAGATATTAATGACAATTTTATTATTATTTAAATAAAATATATCATTTTATTTTTACCTTTTCACTCACTAAAAAAATGATAACGTCGTTCGTGGATGTGTCGACCACTGCCTCCTCAAAGTGATGTAAATCTTTTTTTCAGCACAAAATGTCATTAATTTTATATATATTTATATATAATTTAATAATATCTTATTTATGATATTATTATTAATATATAAATGTAAAATATTACTTAACTTACTTTTATAATGATTACTTGAAAATGGAAACACTACTCATGCATACGTACGGCCTACTGTCGCCATCATCGTAACATTAGTGCATTTTGTATCACCATATTTCATGATTGGTTTTGAAAGTATAATTGATGTATAAATATTAAAAATATTTAAATATTTTTATTCTGTATATGTTTAATTAATGACTTATTTGACAATGGTCAACTCACCTCAGACGTTTTCACACATATGCCGAATATGTTCAAAACATCCGACGTAAATATAATTGATAAAATAATTATATATAAAATGATAATAAGTGAAATAAAAGTAATAATAAACTTTATTAATATTATAAATAAATTTCATAATAAACATAATTTTATTTATAATGAAAAAAGTTACATGTGACAAGTCAGACTCAAGGTAAGAGTTTTATCATCTAACTTTTATTTCTGTAAAATAAATTCCATATTCACCACTTATTTTTGTTGTGTGGTGTATATAATTTCCATGAATGTTTTTTATGCTTATTATCATAAAATTAATGGGGATTTAAATTCATATTTTGGGATCTATATTTCACAGGGTTTACAATTTCAATTAGCAATGCTATAATGGATTTATGTCAAAATTTTCATAATTTGAGACGTATGTTATGTTATTCACCTATCTTCATTTATAATGTGCACATAATTCAAATTTTATATGTTATATCATAAATATCCTTATTTTAATGATATTATAAGTTAATTTTAATGATATTATTTCACGAGTATTTTGATTCAATGATACCAAAATGGTACAAGTATTTTGTTACAACCTAATCTTTTATCAGGATTATTTATAATTATGTCTTAAATGTTAAATATTATAATCTACCTCTCATTAATTATCCTGAATATTATTATAGATTGGTAATTCATGATATTTTAAATTAATACGATCATTTTATCACTATTTGGTTATTAAAATAATTGATAATAGTATTTAACATAATCTGACTTTATTTCTCACTTCGATTGGAAATCTGTTTTCCTAAAAAACATGTCTTCTAAAAATGTTTTTAGAAATTTTTATACCCTTTTAAAAATGATTTCTCAATGAAATATTTACCCCTTTTTTCCATTTTAAAAAATATTTTCAAATTATTCTTCCTTGCCACACTATGAAAATGTCACTTTTATATCATTTTTACCATGTAAGAGGAATCCTCATTACAACATGTACAAAATTACCCACTAACATGACCCTAATTTATTTAAATCTTCCTTTGAAATTTTGTAGGGTTATTTTTGAATAATTTTTTTCTTAATATTATTTAAATTAATTTATTTTTAAAAATTATTTTCAATGAAAAATAATTTCCAAAATGTATTGTGTAATAAAAAGTGAATTTCAAAATAAAAAGTATATTTTCTTCAAGAATTTTTTTAATAGACTTTTAATGGTATTTTCCTAAATCAATGTAAACAAACCAAGTGTATTTATGTGTCATAAGGTACCACTTAACTGTGTATTTATTACTTATTTCTAATGAATAAATGGGGTCACCACAAATTAAAAAGTTTATAGTTATTAGATGCTTACTATTGGTCTTGTGAGGGAAGTGGTTGGGTCCTTCCCCAATGGAAGTCCATTCCCAACATTCACATTTTCCAACATTTGTTTCCTCTTCACTTTTATAGGGTATAGATCTGGGTCATCTATTATCTCAGAATCCTCTTGGATTTCCATTTAATGATATATTTCTACCCCTACCCCCTCTATCTAGACATTGTTGTTTTTCCTAGAAGACCCCTGGAACTAATGTGCCCTGGCTAAGTGCAGGTAACTCAATTTAATGTATTTTTTGATAATACATATGAAGAACCAATGAGAATTAATGGGTAGAATTTAGTGTTCAGATTTGGAATGGAAAAGAAACCTACCTCCCTATTCTAAACTTTCATCAGTTCCTAGGGCTTCGAGAAGCCAACTATTGTTTCATTATAGATAAAAAAATTATTCTATGTGGCTCTGAATAGTGGGAAGAAATCCCTTATAGGGATGGTATAGATTTTATTACCTGGGATTACTCTCCCTTTTCAAAACATATCCTTCCTCAGAAGGATCAGGGACTCCCTCGACGAGTTTCTCTATGTACATGATCAAACCCTTCATCTTCAAGAACCCTATATCGACTGAATATGTGCTTCCATGGATATATTTCCACCTTATCCATTGTGGATTCTCCTCCGAGTCAAGGTTCCATTAGAATGGTGGAAGCCTATAGTTTATCCTTCACTAACTCTTTTCTTCTCATCCGGTGAACATAATAATAATTCTGTGTATGTGTGTAGAATGAAATCATCTAATCAATCAGACCCCCTCAAGTCAAATCCACAGGCGGGCAACTCTCCTTTAAGACATACACTTTTTTTCAACTGAAATGGTCATCCACGATTTACTGGTGGAAATAGAGGTCAACTATGGTCCCTCATCCTCATCCCTCCCCCTTCCCCCTCCTCTGGTGGTATCCTCCAAATAGCTTCCCGACTAATGGATATGGACTTGAGTTATTTCCTTTTTACCAAAGTTGGTCAGATAATTCTCTGAGAGTTGTCATCATGCCAAGAATAAGTGAGGTAATAAATTGCATAATAATAGAAAAGATCTCACTTTCCTTAGATATATGGTGGATACTGTGAACCGATACAATGAGTTATTTCAGTTGTATGAAGATGAGGTATCTTATCCTTCAACCCCCACTCATAGCTATAATAATTTTTTATTAAAATGAAGGTATTGGATATACTAGTGTCTTTTATATATTCTATTCCTAGTGGTGTTTTCACTAGGACTATCTCTATTCTTTCTTCTCAGTCATCCTCTCAGGGAAATTGATCAGACTCACTAGGGTCCAAAACCTGTTAAACCCCCTAAAATGTTCCTTGGATCTATATGAAATGACTGGGGACTTGAATCTCATTTTATAACATAATTCCTCTCCAATAAAGTTTGGGGGAATCAAATTATTATATTTGTTGTGTTGGGTCCAACAAAAAAATCTCTAAATTTATTTATTCTCTCAAAATATTGGGATTCCTAACTTCATAAAATTGGACCGTATTAATCATCATCTGTGGTTTTTTCAAGAATAAATATATTTTAGTGGATAAAGTATATATCTCCAAACAATACCTTACATAAAAAATCAGAGAAGGTGGTTTTTCATTCTTCATCACCATTATTTACAAAAATTATGATGCACATGAAAGGGAAATGCCATGGTCGAATATAGAGTCAAGTGATGTTTTAGATTTTTCGTGGATTGTGAGTAGGTATTTTAACACCACATTAGACGTGTAAAAGAAGAATGGTAGTAGGTTCTATCCATGGAGAATAAAAAATACTTCATAAAATTTGTGGCTAGAAGTGGCCTCCTAGTTATGGTCTACTCCGGGGAGAAGTACACCTGCTGCAACAACCAAAAGGGTTCATGTAGAAGCTAGTGATGGTTAGATTTCTATTTCAATAACTTATATTTCGTTTCCAGTTTCTCAAATACCAGGGTCACCCAAATGATGTGTTAAATCTTGTATCATTATCTACTTCTCATTAAATTGGATTATAAGAAATTGGGAAACATGAATTTATTCTTTTCCCACCTATGGATTTACAAACCTGAGAATAATATGGTGACGAGTAAATCATAAAAAAAAACTAGTGCAAGGATATGCCTAAATCAGGTTTCATAATACGATTATATTTCTAAAATTAGATCTCATGTTGTGGATTGGAAACCTACCCCCTGAAACCATTTATCTTGTTGGTATCAAGAAGCATATATATTGTATTTATGTCTCTCTAGAGAATTAATGGGATGTAATTTTTTTCTGTATCCACATTATTATGAGGAGTCATTTTTCTAATTTTATGCTTGAACAAGAGAGAAATAAACTTGATAATTCTATAGTTACTTGGATTAAATATAGAGATATAAACATCATGTTTTTTCAGGTATGTATTAAATAAAGGAAGAATTCATTCATTATAAATTTACTCATAGAAGATATGACTTTTTCAAATGACCCAGATGTTGTGAGATGTGTGTATGAGGCGTATTTAAAATATTTACTTGATGATTCTAATCCCTGAATGTAGAGAGGGTACCCAAGAAGAAAATGTGACCTATTTGAGTTCATTACTTAGGTGGTTTATCTTTCTATTAATGAATTTTTTCAAAAATACCTTGGATGAGTAAGAAAATTTGGATGCTATTATATCTCTTAGTAAAAATAGTTCGCTCGGGCAAGAAGGATTTCTAGCTTCATTTTATGTTGCATCTTGGGACCTAATTCAGAATGATCACATTGAATAATTGTAGGATTATTTTCATGGGGGATACCTTCCTCAAGTGTTATGTGAAACAATTCTTAGTATTATCCCTAAGGTGAAGGATCCAAACTCAGTTAATCAGTTAAGGCCAATTCTCATATGCAATATATCATATAAGATTGTGGATATTGTCCTCAACAAGACATTATTGACCTATATCTATGAATGGGTATATGATGAGTAACATTTTTTCATCAGTGGAATGTCCCCACAATCTATGATAGGCCATGATTAAGAAATGATATAGGCTATGAATATAAAGACTCTTGTATCCAACTTGGTTATTAAAATCAACATGTAAAAACCATATGACTGGTTAGAATGGGGATTCATCCCCACGGTTATGGGCTACATGGGATTCTCCAATTGGGAGGGGGCCAATTTTTTATTCTTTTTATGTCCATTTGGATTTTAATTCCCATGATGTGGAAAAGATGTGGTTTTTTAAAATTGTTCTAAGGGATTAGACAATGGGACCTACTATCACCTAGTATGGTCATCCTAATCCAAAATTATTGTAGTAGATTATTACTTGGAATTCAAAATTCCAACATTAATTCCTTTAAGTGAAGAAGCCACATTAATGGTTTTTCTCATCTTATGTTTGTGGATGACTTATTTTTATTTATTAATCGAGGTTGTAGATCTATCAGGTTTCTAATAGAATTTATTTAAGAATAGTGTACATGAGGCCAAGAGAAAAGTTTTAGTGGGAATAGTATTATTTATTATTTGAGAACATGTTGATAATGTTAGGAGAAATTATAGAAGATTTTTTGGGATTTAATAAGAAGACAGTTCCACATCGATTACCTTGGTGCCTTAGTTTTTTTGGGGAGGATGCACATATCACACTATGAGTGTATTTTCAACAGAATCACCTTCCACATCAAAAAAATGATACACCACTTCTTGTCATTCATAGAATGGATTAAACTAGACCACTGTTTCCTCCCCTATAACCGAATTCATATTTTGTTGGTCTATAAAGTGCCTAAATCCATATTAAAAAATATTGAGAGGATCATGTAAATCTTTATTTGGGAATATCATGGATATAGAAGGTATCACTGAGCTTCATAGAATATAACGGTCAGGAAAGTCAAAAATATGGGGATTAATATTCAGAGTGTGGAAGGATCAATGCAATGCCACAATACTAGACAATTGTGGGAGGTCCTGGATGGTCTCTACCTCTAGTGTAAATTCAATTTGTGGAAATATGGAAATAACATTGATGTCTAAAGAGAAAGGTCTTGAGTTTATGGAAGTTTCATCGCGGCCAAATTCCAATTCCTAAGAAGCATACCCATTGCATTGTGGGTTGTGTGGATGTCAGATCCTAGTTTCATTATTAGGATGGTTTCATCTTTGACCTCCCAGGATGCCCTACTCTAGACATCTCCATTAATCAGGTGACACAAAACCCATATTTTATATAGTATATTTTCAATTAGAAATAACTCAAGTTATTCATTCTCATTGATATATCACTTTATAAGTGTCTTTTAATATTCATGAATTCCCCTACGGAGGTGTTCTCATCCAAAGATTACAGGGGTGTTATACTACCCATGAATAAGAATCATGATTATCTGATAATTTTTTAGGCCACAAACATTCCTATAAAAAATAATTTCTATTCTATAAAATGAAAAACCGTACTATTACCACAAATGATGTGATCATAGAAAATGGGGTCAATACTTCATCCAAATACTAGTAGTGTTGGGATGCTAAAGAGGAAACTATAGATTGTCCATTTTTTACAAGTAATCGGGTGAATGAGTTTTGGAGGGGTTTTGGTGATACCATCGTGTATAAAAGAAAACCCAATGATTGTGTAGATTATATTTAGAATTTGTTACATGGAACAAAATTGAATTTTTTGGAGAATAATTCAAGGGATACTATGTGGGATATGGGATGTTTTTATATCTAGGATTCTAGAAACAAGGTGCATATTTATGACAAGTATTTAACACCCTTGGCAAAGATGGTCTAGTCCAGGAACCTCACTGTAGGGTTGGGACTTATAGTGAAGTGGTGAGATAACGTAACACTTTGAGGAGGGTCGTTACAGGTAGTAAAAAACCCCCACCTTCCTCTGTTAACCCTAAATTGGAATATGGGTCTATTGGAAACCTCCATACTGGATTCTCAAGCTCAATGTTGATGGTTTATGCAGTATTTTTCTTTACGTTAGGAGGGGACATTGTCCAAGATCATAATGGTTTGGTTATCATTTCTCTTAGTTGCTTCTATAGTAATGGGAATTCTATCATGGATGAGGATAATTCTATTCTTAATGGGTTATAGACATTTCTTAACCACAATATCTCAATTAACTCTATAGAAACAAAATTGGTGATAATTAAGAGCTCAACTCAAGGGAAAAATAAAACCCTTCTAGTCTATCATCTTCCACATCTGAAGGTGTCTAATTTATATACCTAATAGCATGAACTTAATTCACAAATGGTGAGAAGAAGTCATGGTTATAGATTTTGATTCTTCAGGGGGTGACCATGAAAACTGTTGTATTATTTTCACTAACATTTTAACCCATCCACTCAAGCATGTTGATCTATTTACAACATACAATCTTGGTTTTACCTTATTTAGACCCCACTGATTCCACTGAACCCCTAACCTTTTCAATTTTTCCCCTTTTTTACCTCTGTTTTTCCTTTGGCACATTGTATACAATGTAAATATTGTTATGTCAACAACCCTTGTTGTTACTTATTCTGTAATGTGATTCTTTTGTAAGGATATCATCCTCATTCTTTCTCTGTATGTATTAAGATTTTTTTAAATATATTGTTATGGAATCTGTTTCTTTTCCATGAGTTAACCATGTTTCAAAGGGATTGTTACAAAAACCCATTTCTTTTCCACAAATTAACCATGTTTAAAGTAGATTGTTATTGAACCCATTTCTTTTCCATAAGTTAATCATTATTTCTAAAATATTTACATGAAACCCATTTCATTTCCATGGGATAATCATGTTATGAAAAGAATAAGATATTTTTATGAGTTTTAGGATGAAATGAAATCTATTTTGACTTTATTTAGTTTTTGTTTCAAGGAAGTTACTTATATGATGGGGAGACCCATATAGCATCAAGTGAGCCGATTACAAAAAATATGTTGAGGCGACCTAGTTTTGTCAAGGTGGGACCACTACATATTATATTATGTGGAGGCCTAGATATATATTAGTGATCGCATTACAGCTTATATAATTGGGAGACCCAGATAGAATCGAGTGGGCCCACTATAGATTAAATGCTTGGGGCACCCAAACAACTCTTTAGTGCATTGAGTATGTACCTTAACATAAGAGGAAAGGACGATGTAACTTGAGGGTTTATTCTATGAATATAATAGGTCTCCAATAATTTATAAAACAAATATTAATATGAGTTATAAAGTAAAATTATCCAAGATACCAATATGGTTTTGTTATGCTTTCTAGGGGTTTATAATGTTTATTATAATCAAGATTGATATCATATGGCTCATGATTATTAATTTTGATGAATATTTAATTTTACATATTTTTTATATTTTATGATACAAGTATTGAGGGGTATGAGTTCTTTTATTATTCGCTCATGCACACAAAATATGTCATCATACCCTTGTGAACTTCTTATGCTATATGATGGCATTAAATTTCTAATGCTTATATTTACCCTTAATGAGTATATTAGCTCAGATTTTTTTGTTTCCTTTTCCCCTAGATATCAAGAAAATATACTGAATGAATTATGTATAGAAGGGTTTCACATGGATGATGATTATTGGTTAATTTTAAATAAGGAGAGACTGATTAAGTGATATAAATGATCATTAAACAACATAGGTATTAATTATGTATGAGTTTTTTCTAATTCTCTAAAACTCTAAACCAAAAAGGAATCACAGAATGTAAGTGATTTTATATTTCCTTTTGATGATGTATGTTTTGGATGGTGAAAATTAGGTCTCCTCCATCGGTATCAAATACAAGAATGTAATATTTATAATTTTATCAGCAAATCATGGAGTGTGAGTTCTTGGCTATTATGATTGTTATCAGATAAAAGGTTTAGATAACAATAGATATTTGTATGTTTACATGTTATGTTATATTAATAGTTGTGGATACCTTCATAGTTCTATAATCATAAGGATGATCATATGTTCAATGCCTTAGAAACCCCTTTGGGGTTTTAAGTGATGATATCTTAAAGTGATTAATGACATTTTGGGAGATCTTTTAATAAGTTGAAGTATTTGTAAATCTATGAACTAACATTAATTGATCATTTAATCTTTTTAGAAATGATATTTAATCTATTGATAACCTTTAGGTTTTATATGATATTGGATATTAAAAATACAAGTTTTATTTTATAAATGACCATATAATTGAAATGTGATTTTGTGACAAAGTGATTAAATTTACTTCAAAATAAGATCACCATATTTTTTGTGGGATTAAAATATTAAAGGAATGAGATATCCTTTTAGAATAAAATTCTATTTAATTTTGAGGGTATTTGAGATATAATGTTATGGAATGATTTTATTTCATCATTGGTTATTGCTATTGAATTTTGAAGATTATTGTATCATATGGAGATTCATTACTTATTGGAATTATCTTAACATATAGTAACCATTTTGGTTTTTGTTAATGTATAAAGATGGGATAAATATATAGTTAGGATTTTAGGGATTATGTGGTCATATAAAAGATTATTTTAGTTTTTTAGGCATAAAAAATTCATCCTAAATACATATATTCTAGATTTAAAAATGATTTCATGGTGGAAATTACCTAATAAAATAAATTAAACTAATCATGTAAGTGTATTCCCATGTTCTCTTAGAGTGGACATTAAGTGAATTTTCAAATCTAGGAAAAGGATCTTGAAACAAAAAACTTATCATAGTATCTTAAATTCTGATGAAACCATGGTCCTTTTGTAGTCATCATATATTTATGGTTTTGAGGTCATTAACCTGACATTTATTATACACATCACTGTGATAAATGACCTCCATCACTCAATATAATTATATAAATATTTCTTCCAGTCCCAAGTCTGTTATCTTATTTGGAAACCTAGTTATATGTTAATATATATGATATTTGTACCTCCCTTTCTTGTATTAAGAGGATGTTTTATACATCCTTTTTATGATGTGGCTTTACAACAAAAGTATTTTAAAAAATCCATCCTTTTATTAGAAAGGTAAATTTAAAATTATGAAAATGATATTTATTAAATGAATTAAGATGTAAAAAATTGATATTTTAATGGAATAAAATTGTGTTTTATAGAGTTAATGGCACACAATACCAAACATAAACAACCCATCATATATATTACAGTTATAACCTCGCCATTAAATTTGAGGCTATGAAAAGTATTAAAAACATTATGAAATATATAAATAAATAAATAAATATAAATAAATTAATATATTTATATATGTATGTATGTATGTAATAATAAATATTATGTTTTGATAAATTTTTAGTAATAGTCAATCAATTTTAGTTAAAGTGATTTTATTCATCAAAAATGTGTTTTCTCCAAAAATGATACTTATTGGTTTTCATGGAAAAACTATTATAACAAATTTTTTGAACACTAATAAAATGTATAGGATAAAATTTACATAATTTTTGAAATTATAATATCAAAATTTAATTTGGGTAATATATTATAACATTTTAGAAAATATTGATTTTTCATTGAATAGTGATAAATAACAATTTTTGTTAAAAGACTTTTGTTTTAAAAAAATTATTTAATTTAAAAGTCCAAATGTGTCTTGAAATTTTATTAAGTAACATATAATTTAATTAGTGATATTTATTTAACATAATTTTTTTAAATCATTATTTTATTGGTTTTTATTAAAAGTATTTTTTTGTGATTGAAAATGGGTTTTTCTAAAAAAAACTATTTTAAAATTATTTTTTATCCATTTTAATGAATTAAAAAATTCCCCAATGTGGAATGTTTTAAAATAAATTTATAGAATATAAATCATTGAATATTAATTTGTTATCATATAATAATTAATATAAGTTATAAAGTTAATATAGAATCAACTTTTTAAAAAAAACTCTTCTTAAAAACTCGTGTCTCGATGCATCTACAGGATTAATATTACATTTATTTTTTTTCACTTTAGTGAATTTAATTTAAAAAAATAGATTCCATATTTTGAATCAGAATAAATTATAAATTATAATTAGACCAGCATAATATTTTGCCAAAATTAATTGTGAATACAATAAAAAGTAATTACCATTGTTAAGTTAAAAATTAGTTTATTATGGGGTTAAAATACAATTATAAGAGTGAAAATGTCCTAAAATATTATATTAATTTTATTAAATTAATTAATTTAAACCTTGTCCATAAAAATATTAGAAATATTTAAATTACTTTCCACTTTCCTTGGAATGTGACTCGTATTAAAAATTAACTAAAGAAAATGAAAAAACATATTTTTCATCCTTTTAATATTAATGATGCCTTGGTATTGGGAAAACACATTGGTTCATTTATATATATTATTTTGAAATATAAATGAGTTTTCGTTTTCATTATATTTTATATTTAATTTTTCAAGGTGAATTAGTTACCTAAATTGTTTATGAAATTCCAATACAGTAATTATAGATTTAACAAAAAATTAAAATAACTGATACTATAAATCATAAAAGTGAAGTAAATTGAATGAATTATTGTGTTTAAATATTTTTAAAGATGAATATATAATGTAAAAAAGGTTTTAATATAGTATATTCTAATTTAATCCTTACATTGATATTATTAAATTCAATTTAAATGAATAATATCAAAATTAACTTTAATGTTATTTTATGATAAATTATTTTTTATTGAATGATTATAAATTACTAGAAAACCTATATTATTCCATTATATTTTTATATAAGAATAAATATCAACTATATTCCATTTTATATGAATTGTACTTTTATAATTACTGTAATAACCACTAAATAATAATAAAATTTTAGTAAATTTAAGGTTAAAATGATGTTTTTGTATGATCACATGGTTGTGGTAAATAAATTTTCAACATATATAGGATTTTTATTTGATATATGGGATTTACTATTTAGAATATCTAGGTATAATTTATATAAAAAATTATCAATTTAATTTAGTCTTAATGGATAAATTACTTAGGTTAGAAAACTAATTACTATAGTGAAAAACCAACATTTTTACTAATAAGTAAACATATAAGTGAAGGAATAAATGTTTAAAACATGCATTAATTATATTTTAGAGGTGATTATTGACCATTTAATCAATACAAACCTTTAATTATTAATTTTTATCCACTTTCGGTAATATTGATATCCCAATATTGAATAATTTTTTTTGTATTGTCAATAATACCACTTATCCTCAACTAAAAAAGGGAACTCACTATCCTCACTTCATCACACCTCTCAAGACATTTGTATCATATGTCACCTTCAAATATTAGTAATCAAAATGAATCCTATAATCTTTAATCCTTAATTTGGGATGAAATTCATCTTAGGAATGCCATTGGTCGAACCCTAAGGGTGATACACGAAGAATAGGTTACGTTCTACAACAAGTGTTTTTTCTCCATCTCATTCAATTTTTATTAAACCATAATTATATAATAACATATTTATATTAAATATAATTATTTGTTGTTATATTGAGTTAATTTCATAAAAACACATACACTTCCATCAAATGGGTTTCAAAATCAACATTCATGAGCACAATAGACTACCATATTGGGAAACAATGTCATTTATTATTCTTGTACCACCTATATCGGTTGATTATGATGATGTATATGATGTTTTTATTTGATATTTATAACATAATTATACCTCTAGGGTATTTATATCATATATACTCTTTTATTATTCATTATGTATAGGATATGATAACCTTTTTCATCTATACGGTGGACTACCGCATGACAAAGCGATGTAATTCATTTTTTCACTAACACATTACGTAGAAGTTAATAATGGTAAAGATAATAAATATATGCAATATAAAATAAATTTTTATGATATTTATGACATATTTAAATTTTTTTTGAATATAATATAACATTTTCTTTTTAACTTTTCACTCATTGAAATGATTATAATGTCGTCTATGGATGTGTGAACTACCTTATCCTCAATCCGATATGAACCATTATTTAACCAAAACATATAAAGAATTATATTTATTATTATATTTAATTAAATAATATTATATTTATGATATTGTGACCATATGTTAATGATGAATGTTTGCATACTCACATTTCATAATGATCAATGAAAATTTGAAACACAACTCATGTGAACATACAAGCTACCTTATATATTATTGTAATATTAGTTCATTTTTTGTAACCATAATTATTGATTGGATTTAAAATTATAATTTATGGATAAATTTGATAATTATTTCAGGATTATTATTCTGGATAATTTAAAATAATGACCACTTTTACCATTGTCAACCCACCTAAGACGTTTTTGATACATAAGCTGAATATGGTTAAAACATATGATGTAAACAAAATTGATTATGTAATTATATATAACATGTTAATAAGTGAAATTAAATTAATAATAAACATTAAAAAGATTCTAAATAATGAAAATAATTATCACATGCTTATTTTTTTAGGATGATAATGACACACATGACAAGTGGGACTCTAGGTAATGGTTTTCTTGTCTGACTTTTATTTCTCTATGATACATGGTATATTCAGTACCTATTTTTTTATGGTGTATATACTACCCATGAAATTATTTTAAGATTATTATCATAAAATTTATGGGGATTTACATATCTATTATTTGGATCTATTTGTGTTGGGGTTTACAGATTAAATGTTAAGAAAGTGGTAGGAGATTTTTTTCTTCAATTTGCCTCTATTGAGACACATGTTATATTATACACCTATCTTATTTTATGAGGTTTACATACGTATCCTTATACATGTTATATCATGAACATAATTTTTTATTAGATTATATGTTTTATGAAAATTTATTATTTCATGGGGATTACGATTCAATGTTATCGAAGTGGTAAGAGTTTGTTTTTACAATCTCATCATTAATCAGGATTGTTTATAATTAAGTATCAAATGTTGAAATCTCATGATCTATCTATCAATAAATATCTTGAATTGTATTCTTATCTAGTTATTCCTGATATTTTCATGGAATAGTAAATTTTTTCCACTATTTTTTTCATAAAATAATTGAATTGTTTTTAAATAAAATCCAACATTATTTCTCTCTTCGGTCGGAAATATGTTTTCATCCAAAAAACAAATTTTATGAAAATGTTCTCAAGAATTTTTATACCCTTTTAAAAATGATATATTAAATAATTTTTAACCCATTTTGACTTTATAAAAATTTTGGAATGAAATTTACTTGTCTCTTTTTGAATAATGAACTCTTTTAGGTTTTGTACTGTGAAAAAGGAATATGTTTACTGCATATACAGAATTACCCATCAAGATGATCATCATTACTTTGAATAATAATTCTAATGTTTATAAGAATAATTTTAAAGAAATTTCTATCTTAATATTCTATAAATTATTGGTTTTTAAAAATTATTTTCAAAGAAATGGTTTTTAAAATGATTTTTGTTTAAAAAATTTCTTTTTGAATAGAAGATAATATTTTACTCAAGATGAATTTTAATGATTTTTTAATGGTATTAACATTATTCAATGTTATTAAAAACTTGTTGTTAGTTATTCTATAATGATTATAATTTATACTGATACTATCATCATTATTTATTTATATTAATTATGAGTTTTTCTAATAGGTTGTTATGAAACCCATTTCCCTTCCATGGTTTAACCATGTTTCAATGAGATTATTACAAAAACTATTATCCTTCCATGGTTTAACCATTTATCAAAGTGATTATTGTGGAAATAACTTCTTTTTAATGGGTTAATCATATTTTTTGGATATTTTCACTAAAAACATTTCTTTTCCAGGGGTTGATCATGTTATGAATGGAATAATGATTTTTCAGTTTTAGGAATAAATAAAAGATCGTTATACTTTATTCATGTTTTGGTTATATGAAATTACAAATAATATAGGGAATACCTGATAGTGTGAGGTGATCTAGTTAAATATTATACGATGTGGTATAAGAGATAGCATCGGGTTTTCCAATTATAGTTTATACAATGGGCAGTCCAGATTGCATCGGGTGTGCCTATTATAACTTATATAATTGGGAAAAATTTAGAGATTAAATAATGGGTGTGACTAAATAGAACTCCATGGAATTGGGTATTTTACCTTGTTATGAGAGGCATGATAGATTGAGCTACCATAGAGTTTCTCTTATGGACTTAACTGGCATCTAATTATTTCTAAGAGGGGTTTCACATGATCTATGAAGAAAAATGTTCCAAGATACCAACATGTTTTTGTTATTCATATTATGAATTTATAATTTTAATTATGATCAAGATTTATATCATATGGATCATGATTATTGATTCCAATGACTCTTTCATTTTTCTTGTTTTCATATTTAATGATCCTAACATTGGTGAGTATGAGTTATTTTATGAATCACTCATGAATAATCATTTTGTCATCGTACCATTTTTCACTTATTATGCTATTGGATGAAATTAAATTTTTAATTCCTATTTATACCCTTACTAAGCATTTGAGCTTACCCTCCTTATGTTTCCACTTCCCTAGGATATCAAGAAATGACATTAAATGAATTATGTCTAGAATGGTTTTATATGGACGATAATGATGAATTAAATTAAAATAAGGAATGTAGGATTATGTGGAAGAAATACACATTTAATGATAGAGGTATTGTTTATGTATGAGTTTTTCCTAATTCTATATAACTATATGCCAAAATGATCACAGATAATTAACTGATCAAATATTTCCTTTTGATATTTTATGTTTTGGATCATAAAAATTAAGTCACCAAAATCAGTATCAATTCCAGGAATGTAATGTTTAAAATTTCATAATCGTATAAGGGAGTGTAGGTTATTGGATATTATAATTTCTCTCCCTTTTTGAAAAAATTTACGAAACCATTTAAATTTATAGAAACATTATCCCCTTTATGGTTTTTGAAAATAAATTTAGGAGGAATTTTTTTTCTTGAATATAATTTTATAAAATAAACGGGGGAAATAGTTTGAGAATAATTTAATTATAAATAAATAAATTGGATGAAAATCACATAAATTCTTCATCATAATTAATTTAAGAAAATATTAATAATATGAACAAAAATATTTAATTATAAACATCAATGATATTTTCACCATAATTTCTATAGAATAGTTTAATATTATATACATTTGGAAATTTTGAAAAAATAAATCTTTTATTATTGATTGTTATGTTATCTACTTATGCCCATTTATGTTATTTAGATTCTCTAAGAAGTAGCCTTATTAAACAATGGATTTATCTTCAAATCAACTTTTTTCCAAAAAATATGATTTCACTAATCATTTACATATGGTCCAACTCTACAAGATTGTCTTCTAAGGAAATTATTTTATAATCTGTCTCTTATGATTTCAAATTATTATTGGACAAATTCCAAGTCTTGTATTTAAATTTCTAATTCTTATGTTCATCGTGATCCATTTTATCATCAGATGAATTGGGCATCCCATCAAATTGTCTTTGGAGATATTTTTGAAATTAATCAAGCACTATTGATCTATCACAGAAGATATAATATTTTCAATGGGGAAAATTAGTATCCTCACAAAAATAATTATTATATTTCACTTGGGCTCTAAATGATTTTTTTAAAATTTTAAAATTTCATTCATAAAGATTTTATTTTCTTCTCAATTATTTAAATTCATACCTTACAGTTTCAATCAATTATATCAACTGCATCTGGGCTACATGATTCTAAACATGTTGCATATAATTCGGAAGTAATGTAATTATTACACGTAGCTAAAGTATTAAAATAATTTTTGAAGTCATCATACTTTTTTTATTAAAACATATTATAATTTTCAATTTAAAGGACTAGTATCTATTGAGTTAGATGATGTAGATTATATTTAATTTTTTTATTCCTTTTAACTTTAGAAACATCATGCTGATCTTTTTTTATATTTAATTTTCTTAATAGGTGAAAATAATGTCAAGAGGATCATTATTGAATATATTTATTTCATCTATATATTTCTATGAAGAAATACATGATAGAAATGGGATTGATCATTATTTATATTTAGAAATAGATGTTGAATTAACTTTCCTCGATGGTGAATAAGTCACAATAGTAGACTGATCTATGCCAAAAATTACTATATTTGTATCTATCTTTCATTGGAAATACACATATTTGAATTCAAATTCTTGGTAAAACAATATTTTTTTGAACTTTACAATCTGGGATTAAATGTTAAAATTGCTCAAGTAATTTAGTTTAGTGATATATAAATTTCTATGAACTAATTTGATAAATCCATAAAATTCAATTTTATGGGAAAAAATAGTTGAAATTATTTTGAATCAAGAACCAATATTCATAAATGCTTTTGATTTTTGTATTAATTATTTGAGTAATAATTTTATTGAGGTATACTAAATCCATCGAATGGTCTTTATATTTAAATTTTAGTTTTTATATAAATGATATTGAGTGTGATTTTAAATCATAAGAATCATGTCTTGCAACTTTTAGCCATTAATTAATTAATTTGAATATTAATTTTTTGTTGGAATTTTAATTTTTTGAAGGAATTAAATATTGAGTTTTATTGTTTTATAATTTATGAATTAATTAAGAAAAATTCATCACTATGAAAAGTATTTTTTACAGGATGCAAGGGCATTGCATAGTTAATAGACTAACTGTGCATTGCAGACCATGCCATAAGTGTTGTCTTCCATAAACCACCACTCATGGTCAGTATACTAATTGTCAGACAAACTGTCTACACATCTTCTCGTGGTTGGAATAATAACCATCATCCCCTATTTCATGCTACAAGAATCTTCCACAATCACCATAATGACAGTGGCCTTTTTCAATCAATAGAACGAGAACTCTGCCAATGGTTATCCACCCAACCAAACCTCCTCTTTACAACCATATCTTCATTCCCATTTGGACACCATTACCTTAACTTGATCCCTTAAAGAAAATAAAAAAACATGTATCTAAATCTACAGTCGACCAAATGAGATGACTATACAATGAATCACCCTTATCACACTGAATCTCGATCCACCAATGTCGAAGCCTTCACAGTTCCACCCATGAATATATACTAAACCAAATAATACTTAACCATTAAAAGATCCTAAACCAGTAAAGGAGAAGAAACATGAATGAGGACTAGCTGCTATAGAGGAGGACCACCATGATTCCCTGCTCACCGCCTATGGGGACATATCTCCATTAAGACCCCCTGATTTCAACCTGAAAGGAATAAAACTGAAAATCATAAATAAATGAAAATAAAAATAAAAATCATATATATATAATAATAATGATCTATATCTATAAAATGTATAATATATTATAATAATTATGCACATTTATATCTATTGATGTATAATGAACAATAATTTTATATATAATTATATATCTATATGAATTTTTATATACGAATTAAACATTCATTTATGGTGATTTTTAAAGGTTGGGGACTAGTTTTCAAGTCAAATAAATCCAAAACTAGACTTAATTTCTTACACATAAAATTACTATTATAATGTTTTTATCTAATCCCATGTTTCATTGGGATCTTCTTCAACCCCTAGAATATAACATGATATTTTAAAACTCCATAGCTATGGAAAACTGACCCTAGTGAAATGAACCTAGGGGAGACCATAGAGATACCATGTTATTTATTTATAATTTGAATTCCATCCTCGATGTTGTATCAAAATAGTGATAATAATATCTATGATATTCATATTCTCTCTTTGATGATCTACTATAAATTTTAATCTATTAAATATTCTCTCATTCCCTCTCTCATTTCAATGTTATACCAGTGGAGAACTATGGATTGAGTTATGAAAAACAAATGATGGAGTTTGGTGTTGAGATTGTAAATTCCTCAATAGGGTGTCTTAACTTCCTCTTCACTATGGAGTTGGTTTATGTAAGTTTTCCCTTTTTATGGAGTGTAATTTTTAGAAGAAATTTGAAATTATCCCATGGGATTATTATAAGAAGTAAAATTCTAATTTCCCTCTACAATATAATCTCCAATATTTTTTATGACTACTTTATTGGTCCTATAATATAGTTTTTACCCTACGATAGTAGTTTGGTGGAATTTCAAAACATTCAAATTTTAAATTAATAATTAACAATTAATAATTATTTAATTATTTATTAATTTTTTCATAGATGTCATTCACCCATATCATTTTAATAGATCATCATATGGATATTTTGTCTCTGATGTTGACTCTATAATAGGGATTTTTTAATATATGGGTAAAAAAATCATGTTAGGATTTTGGGCCATCCTAATCCCCTTTTTCTTTTATCCCTTTACTTTTATCCTTTTAATTTTCTTTTTTTCTTTTCTTATTTATCATTGGGATTCTCATGTACACCCCCATGTGGATTTTCATCATCATAAAACTGAGAGAGAAATTGGAGAGGGAGATAAAATGTCAGTGGGGATAAATGGAGGTACTTCCATGGAGCTCGGGACGATCCAGATCATCGTTCTATAGCCATGGACCATGGAAACATGCGAATCATTAGAGGATTCCACCTAAATGTACTTCATTTTTTAGGGTTTTCCATAAATCCCAGTTTATCTACAATTTTAAAGTTATAATCCCCTTATATAATTTCTTAGGACCCCTTGTGGGTTGATCTATTTTTTGGGGGTGAAAATGACGGTTTTGGGTGATTCCGGATCACACAACATGTTGTTCAAAAACACACACCATGTGTTCTTCATATTTTGGGAAGTTGATATTTTATGATGTACACACCATGTATGGGGTATAAAGGATATGTACTAGTACTCAGTCATGTATCCGAGTACCTAGACAAAAAAACTAATGTAGGGGAACATGCTCCTTTAAAGTACACAACCATACCCCGTGTGGGTTGCACGCCATGTAGAGGTGCACGACCAGGTGGAGTACATGGCTAGGGCACATGAGCTACATGAGGAGGTACCCTATATTGGATATATTCCACGCACATGATGAACATTCCATGTACATAATCTTTTACAAACCATGCCCGACTGAAGTACATGCCCAGGTGGGGCTGTGAGGGTGCACACCTTATGCTAGGGTTGACAGACCGTGTAATATTCCTTTTTTACAATTTTAGGTTTTTTCCAATTTTTTGTATCATTATTCCCAGGAGTTGTAATTTGATCTATAATTAGTCAATTATGAGTATATTTCAACATATATAATGATGGTGAAACCCTATGGGCGATTTTAGAACCCCTAGGTGATGTTTTAGTCTTTTCCTAAATGGATATGTTCTTCCTCTAGAAACTAAATATAGTGGTCTCTTTAGAGTGAGACCCTAATCTGAGATATTCCATCATCCATCTCCCTATTCAATGATTTTGTAGCTTTTTTGAGGATGTTTCCCTTGAGAAATTTTCCATTTTGTCCTATGATGTGATATGATTTGTTTTCCTTGAGGATCTATTTTGGTATGCCTCTACTTATGTTTTGACTTAGAGGATATAATGTAGGATGTTTATATATTCTTAGTATTATCAATGGTCCTCTATGGGATACTTTTTCTTACATTATGAACTACGGAATCCCATGTAGGATCCCTTTTCTTGAATACCATTATAAGGATCCCATGTAGGATCCCTATATTTGGATATCGTTAGAGGATCCCATTGATGTTTCATTCTTTTACTTTCATAGATGAGGATCTTGAGTAGCAGGTATTTTCTTATGTGTACATCTCATGGATTCCCATATAAGTTAGTTATATTTTTTTTACTTGAGGGGCCTAGTGGGTGCCCTGATGTTTTTCCCACCCTAATGTAGTATGTTGGGTTTGGGTATAGAGGGAAATAGGTGTAACCATAGATCTTTAATTGATCTTATAAGAATTTTAGGATATGAAAGTAGTGGGGGGTATATGTATTCAGGCACCATAACTCTTTATTTATGAATTCACTTCATTACAACTGATTTAGTGATGATTGCTAGAGGAACTTTCTTTCTTGTGTAAGATGATCCTGATGTGATGTGTTTCCCTCTATTTGGGATTCCAGAACATATTTCATGTGATCCATCTTCTGAGTTGTTTTATTTATTATATTGATTGACATACACTGAGGTACTACCGGGGAACTGATTGTTGATTTAGTATTTTTTATTATAATATTTCTAGGATATCCAAAGTTGCTTCATAAAATCCAACATTTTAGCATATGGTTATGATATATTAGCATGGAGTCCTAGGTAATGATACCCATGGATGATTAAATTATCTTGAGTGATGGGAATGACTGTTATATACTTGAATTGTCACATTTTGGGCATGACTATGCTCTCATCTGATTAAAATGTTATTAAAATGATTATGATCTCCTCAAACTATTTATACTCATGGATGATTATGCTCTCCAGAGTGATAAGGATGATAATTCTCTCTCTAAATGATTCAAGAATATGGTTTTGGACATGTCATTTCACATCATCATATACACATGGATGATTAAATTCTTCTAAGATATATAAATTTTTACACTCTCCATGATTAGAGACCATGATGGGTGGGCATGACCAATCACCATTGAGATCTACTTACAGTTTTACTAGGTGTTAGACCCTTGAGGATCATCTGAGATACACAGACTCCACTGCCTATGGACCGAGGCCTAGGGATCAGAAATTAGACTATATTTTATATGTAATGAGAAGTAACAAATCATATTTTTCTTCAATTTATTATATTAAATTAATAGGGAAATAAAATTGATACTGCACTCTATGAAGACACGAGATTGTGAGGCCTGGTTTTCCCTGAATAATTGTTTGAATAATGATTTTTTAAAAAATAAAAAACAGTTAGTGACTAACATTTCGAATTTTATAACTCCTAAATGGGTTCCTAAATCAAAAGATTGAGGGTACTTTTGTGTCCAAAATAGCATCTTTTCCTTAGGTAGAGCCTAATATTTTCCAGCACGGGCTAGAAGAAAATGTTAGATTTTCGACGTAATTGTCATTAATTATTTTAATAAAAATAGTTTCATTATTCAATAGACTATGTTTCCTTTTATTAAACCAAGATACTAGGTTCCATGGTTATAATTCGTTTCCATGAGATCTTTTATGAGAGATCTAGTGAGAGGAAACCTTGGGAGGAAGAAATGGCAAGCAACGAATGTAGACTCTAGGATCATGATAAATGGACAGCATATCAATGAACGATGAACATGAAAGTTCTTCATCGACATATCCAACAGAGAGGTAGGTGTTGTTATTAAAATTCCATCATTTACTCATATTTACATTTCTATGATGAACATGAATCGATTTATGAATTGATCGATTCCTGGATCATGTGTATTATTGCAGGATGGGTTTCACCTTGAGGGGTTTGTTGGAGATTGGTGATCGTTTGATTGATTCTTGGTTTTTACATTGTTTTCTTGATCCTTATAATGGATTGGATGAAGTCTATAACAAAAAAATAGTCGAGGTTCAATCCTCAGGTTGTTTATTGTTGTTTTCTCCAATTCGTTCTTCACGTTCATTACAGGTTAACTATCTATCGATCATTGCACAATAGTTTCTTGGCTGAACGTTCCGACATCTTGGATCTAGAATGGGATGACAAGATAAAGGTGTGAGGATGATAGTGGTGATTAGATCAAGGTGTTGTGGGAGATATCATCACTCAAAGTACATTACATCGTGGTAGATCGCAACAAGGATTCAAACCCAAGGTGACAAAGAATGAAGCCTGAGGATACCAGAACCTCTTATTGATCAATGAACGGACCACCAGAGCATGTTCGTTGGCCTACATAAGGTCCTTCTAGTGCCAGTGGTGGTGCATCGTGGTGGTGAAGGAGCCACAGCTTCATACTACGATGGGTGGGGCAGGACCCGTGGCTCAAGCTCTGTGTGCGTGCCGAAAGAGCAGCAAGTCGCTTCAGCCGCATGACATAGAGGGATGCTGCGAGTTGCCGTGTATGAGCAGTTCTATTGGACCTGACTGGAGATCCATGTCATGTGGCATGATTATATGGGTGGGACATGCTGCTCACCGCATACCAGGCAGAGAATAACGGCCCAATCTAGCGGGTTAGGTTGGTCTGTTAGGTTGTCTCTAGGATGGGCCCAATTCCTTGAGTCGGGCCGGCACAGTAGGCCAAGCTACTGCAGCGGGCTGGGTCCGACCCGACCAGTCTGGTCTTGTCCCAATGGGCTGGTTCAACCTAGTGGTTCTGGTCAAACCTAGTGAATCGGGTCATGCTCAGGTGGGGTCGAGTTGGTCCGACAGGGTCAGACCAGACCCATACCCAACTAGCACCTTTTTACTGAAAGGGATATAACATGAAAACCGTATGTTTGATTGAAAATATATTTGCAGTGTTGGGACCCTCGTGAATATGAATACCTTTTGGGATGTCTTTTTTGGTTGTTAGAAAATACCATTATACATTTAGAGCTCCCCTGTGGATCTTCCCTCATGGGTTTTGTATGAAATTGCATGGAAATCTCCTTAGGAGACGAGTTATAGAGAGAGTTGTAAATCCTCTTTAGGAAGGGAGTGATACTATATCACCCTAGATGAAGTTCATTGGGAATTGACATGACCTCTAAGAGTAGGGTGTTAATCATTCATCTAGTTGGCCGTATCGTAGGGTTTACAATATTCTTCGGAATTCCGTATGTTACAAACCACACCATAGGGTTCTTGTTATTCACTATGAATCCTCTATAGTGCAGGGTAACATAGATTGGATTCGTATCATTCTTCTGAATCCCCTATCGGTATATCATGACCTTTGACCGGTGTTTCCTCATTTGGTGGGCCCCAGATTAGCGGAGTCATATGGCTGACATGTGGCTGTGACATAACCACTGTTTTCTCATGGCTTCATATGAGTATATCTGGATATCCTTGGTATATGTATGAGTGTATACCTGTATAGATATGATTGTGAATTCTTTTATGGTTATTCTTTTACGGTTTCTGGGTGTCCTACTAGGTTTTGTTTTATTAACACTTGTGTGGGATTTTCTGCACATGTCATGTCTTATGTAGATGACCGATGATTTGAAGGAGTTCTTGGTGGAGCAGGACCAGGACCAGGACATGACAATTCCTTGTGAGATCAGACGGTCTGAGGCATTCCCAAAAGTTTTCTACTAAAACATCAGCACCCTCATTAAAATTTATTTATTTGTAGTTGTCTTTCTTTTTGGGCTTTTATTTTGAACCCAATTTGCAGTACCACATTTAACATTTGGATTTCACTCTCCTTGTATTACTTTTACATTTAGTGGTTTTCTTGCATGGTGGTTTGTGTTTTCCCTTCCTTTAGAATTGTGGCCTCGGTGACGTGTGCATGTTTATAGGTAGATAGGCTAAGGGCTCCCATTAATGAGACATTCCTACTTGATGATAGTCATCACCCCCTGGCATATCAAAGACATGATTGGGTTTGTCACGGAATGGGCCCAACCAGGATGAGTCATGATAGAGTGGTATCATAGTGGGTTCTGTTCCACATTGGGACCAGGAGTCAGTGATATTGGTTTAGGAAAATAGTGTTATGTGTTTTGAATTTGTCTTTTAGGAAAAGGAATCCAGTGTAAGTGAAAAAGTTAATGTATCCATACACCTGGACTCTGAGCACCTATTTTTCAAATTGGTGCAAGAAAACACTGATTGTAGTGAAATAAATGGAACATGCATCATATAGGTGTGGGTTGTGTTTTCTTTGTCCTTCTAGAGCCAGCTTTCTAGATATACTCTTTTGACTTTGGTTCATCTTCACCTATTTGAGGATTCCCTTATGCAGAAAGCCAACCGGGATCCCGATGTGCAATCAGGAGGATGACCCTCTTAGCGATGAGGTATTAGTGCAGGGGTCTATGCGAGATATGGAACCCCCGGGTAGTCTTTATATACAATACCAAATTTTGAGCAGTAGTTGATTCCAATGATACTAGTAGAGGATGCACGTAGGCCCAGTATGTTTCATGAGTTACAAAGGCATCATCCTCCCAATTTTAGGAGCAAGACATACCGACATATAGCTAAGGATTTTCTGGAGGCAGTTACACATTTATTTCACCTTGTGAGGAAACATCACAATCATATAGCTGTGTTAGCAGCGAGCCTTCTGTTGGGATCATCAAGATGGTAGCGGACCTTAGTGATCCATATTCATGACGAGATGATCCTCTCTTGGACTGAAGTCGAGCTCTTTTTAAGGGAGGAGATCTTTCAGGTGACTTTGAACTCAGTACGCATCTGGGAGATCCTAGACCTACCTCAGGATACCAGGATAGAAGTGGATTACTCAACGAGCTTAACCAAGTTTTCTCACTACTCCACAGACAAGGTGCGAGACCCGTTTTTCAGGGCTTGGGATTTTGATAAGGAATTACGTCAGGAGATCAAAGCTTCTCTAGTATCTCTTAGCATCTCCACTTAGGCTAGAGTTTTGGAGCGAGCTCTACTCATGGAGTGGTTCATAGCAGAGTGGGTGTCATAGGTGGGAGCTACTAGTAGGCATCTGGTGGTAGAGTCTTCAGTTGTGGGTAGTAGGGAATAGACGATGGGGCCCAAGCAAGATAGGTCCATTAGTAGACAATACCAGGAAGTAGGATCAGTGGTGCAAGCCTCACAGAGAAAGGCGGGATTGCCAAAGGACAGACTGTGTTTCGCATTCGGCGGTCGAGGACACTTGAATCGAGATTTCCCAACACATCGTACATTTTATCAGTGTATGGTAGAGGGATCGCTGAGGTAGAGGTAGTGGTTTGAACAAGGTGTTCCATAGGGAGGAAAATGAAGTAGGGGAGAATGTAGAGCATCCAACAGTGGACGAAGGTTTGAGGTACTGCCACCACCACTCCCGGGTGGTCCACTACTTGCTCCGTGAGTTGGTAGATAGGTGTGAGTCCAACGTCATGCGATGGTGGCTTATGATCTCGATGCTCCATAGATGATTAGAAGACTGATCTGTGTCTTCGCCACTCTATATGTAGTTCTTATAGACACAAGGGCTAGTCACTCCTTCCTTTCTATGATCCTTTTTGAGTGATCAAGGATTATGGTGGAGCCATTGGATCAATCCTTACATTTATAGACTCTTATGGTATTAGATTCAAATATTACACACTACTTCTTGATGTGTTACAATAATCTTAGAGGTGAGAGCTTCGGCTAGTATCTCTTAGTAGCAGCATCGAGACCTTACAACGTCATTCTGGGTATGTACTGGTTATCCACAGTCCACGCTCAGATTGACTATTTTAGGTGCAGAGTGTTGTGTCTTAATAGAGATGAGAAATAGTTTTACTTTACCAATGAAAGGGAAATGCATAAAACACATGATGGGTTTTCTCAGAGGAGGGTTCAGTCGATTATTCATCAATTTGAGAGAATCAACCTCAGTGCGGTGGAGGAGAGTAGTTCTCGGTTTCCTGTAATGGTGGATGTGTACGAGTTCGTCTTCCCTGAGGATGTTCTAGGATTAACTACTCATTGGTAGCTTGACTTTTTCATTGATTAGTACCCCCAAAAACCACTGATATACACACCTTCTTATCAGATGGCTCTTGTAGAGAATCAGGAGTTGAGGGTATACCTTGAGGATTTGCATAGGAAGGGCTTTGTGAGGCCCAGAGTCGCACCATGGGTGGACTTAGTTTTGTTTCCCAAGAAGAAAAACGAGATTTGGGGGCTGTTTACATAATTTAGGTGCCTGAACTAGGTGACCGTGAAGAAAAAGTATCCAATACTGAGAATTGAAAACCTCGTCGACCAACTGAAGGGATCAATGTGGCTATCAAAGATAGACCCTAGATCAGGCTAGCATCAACTTCATGTATGGGATGTGTATGTACCAAAGATAGCCTTCAGTAGTCAGTATGGCCACTATGAGTACTTGGTTATGCCATTAGATGTATCCAATTCCCCAGCTGTGGTCATGGGATTCATTAACATGATCGTCCAGCCATACCAGAACCTATTCATCATGGACTTCATTAATGAAATCATAGTGTACATAGAAACTGATGAGGAACACACGATGCACCTTAGGATGTTCTTTGATACACTCTGAGAGAACCAGATTTATGGGAAGCTCTTGAAGTGTCAATTTGGGATTTGGGAGGTCCACATTCTATGACATGTCATTTAGAGGCTTGAGTTGAAGTGGATTCGACGATGATTGAGGTAGCTCTTTTTTGGAGCCACCTAATAGTGTGCCTGAGGAAAGATGTTTCCTTGGTTTGGATGGGTACTATTGGCTGTTTGTGACTGACAGTTCTTGTGTAGCATCACCCTTGATAGCCATGACATGGAAGGGACATCCCTTCATGGGGACATAAATAATGCCAGTTGTGTTTTTAGGAGAAGAGATAGAGGTTAAAAAGCACACCAATCATGAGGCTACCATAATATTGTGTTGGCTATGTGGTCTTCTATGACACATATGGTATAGGACATGAATTTTTCTTGATGAACGAGAAAGTGGTGTTTGCCTATGGTTCATGCCAGCTGAGGTAGCATGAGTAAAACTACATGACCCATGATCTTGAAATGATAGTAGTGGTTTTTGATTTGAAGATGTGGCGAAATAACATTATGGGGGAGCGGTTTACCATCTACTCAGAACACAAGAGCCTTAAATATATCTTTTATCATAGGGACCTAAATTTGGAATAGAGGCAGTGGCCATAGATCCTCCAGGATTATGACTTCATGATTTTCTGTACTCCTAGGAAGGGGAACATGGTGGTGGATGCTCTCATAATGTGGTCCATATTGCAGTTGATGAGTGAGGCATCAGAGTAGTTGTACATGCTGCAGATATCCTTCATGGATGAAGATGTAGTTTTTTTTCATCAGTCGATGGTTGTCACCCCACTACTCTTATAATGAGTTGGGGAGGCACAACTTGGGGATGTCGACTTTGAGAGATGGAGTGAATAGTTATCCTCAAGGCTATCCCATGATAAAAATTCAATAGGTGGGGACCACGTCGTTATATTTAGAAGGAGCATGATTATACATGTGTCATTGCGGGAGGAGGTCCTAAGGGAGTTCTTTAGGTCCCCCAGGAGGTACATCCTGGAGTGGAATAGATGTACCAAGATCCCTAATGCTAGTTCTGGGGGCTAGGGATGAAGACAGAAGTGGTGGAGTTCATTTCTCTGTGCCTCACTTGTCAGTAAGTGATAGTGGAGAACCAGGTTCCACCAAGCTTGACTCAAACACTCAAGGTGCTGGAGTGGAAGTGGGATTGGATATTGACAGACTTTGTGATAGTTTTACAAAGTACGTCCAGGGGACACGATACGATATGGGTGATCGTTGACAAAATCACCAAGTTGGCCCAGTTCCTACCTATCCAGGAGAAGAGTTCCACTGAGAGATTAGAATGCCTTTACATATAAGAGATAGTTATACTTCATGGGGTTCCTTCAACAATTATTTTAGAAAATGAGGCTCATTTCAAATCTCGGCTATGGAAGGGTTTGCAGGAGGCTTTTGGAATGCAGTTGCAGATGAGCACAGCTTTTCATCCCTAGATGGATGGTAATATTGAGAGGATGATAGAGGTGCTAGAGGACGTGATTCATTCCTGAATTTTGGACTTTGGTCATAGTTTGGAGTACCACTAACCTTTGGAAGAGTTTTCATACAACAATAGCTACCAATCCACCATTAGCATTGCACCATTTGAGGCCTTATGTGGGTGACCATATAGATCACCATTATGATGGAATTACCCAGGGGAGTCTGTACCTGTGATACCAAAGTTGGTGTGGGCTACCACATAGAAGGTGCAGATCATCCAGCAGCATATGAGGACTTCAAAGAGTCAGATGAAGTATTATGCTGATAGGAGAAGGAGGCTCTTGGATTTCAGGGAGCAAGATGATGTCTTACTTTGGGTATCAACTCGATAGGGTTTTTAGAGATTTTTCTGGGGCATCAAGTTGTCCCAAAGCTTCATCACACCCTTTTAGATTCGGAGAATAGTTGGTCATGTGGTGTACCACCTATCTCTACCCACATAGTTGCACTAGGTGCATATTGTCTTTCATGTTTCACAACTGAGGAGGTACGTGCATGACCCATCACACTTTATCAAATGGGGAGAGATGGAAATTGATGATTGGGTGAAATTTGAGGAGTTCCTAGTCGATATCAAATATCGATATGGGAAGACCCTTTTTTGGTGGTCGATTCGTCTAGTACATGTTCGGTGGTATCATAAGAACCTCTAGAAAATAACATGGTAGATGGAGGCTCAAATGTGTGCTCAACAGCCTCATATTTTTTTTTTGACTAGACCATTTTATAGCTTTTGGGGATGTAAAGACCTAAGGTGGGAAGAATGTAATGTCTCCAATTTTTCTCTGATTTAGGTTATCAAATTAATTGAAAAGAATTTAGACTATGTGGTGAGAAGACACGAGATTCTGAGGCCTGGTGTGCACAAAATATTTTCTTTAATAATGTTCTATTTATAAATTAAAAATGATTATTGGCTAACTTTGAATTTTTTTTTAACTCCCAAACAGGTGCCTAGATCAAAAATCTGAGGGCATAATTGCATCCAAGATAGTGGAATTACCTTAGGTAGGGCCTGACATCATCTGACACATGCCAGACAAAAAATTTATATTTTGGACGTAACTGCCATTAAGTATTTTAATAAATATATTTTCATGATGCAACATATTCTATTTCCATTTATGAAACCCAATGATAGGGTTCTAGGGTTACAATTCATAACCCTGAGATCATTATTGAGAGCTCTAGAGAGAGGAAACCTTGTGAGGAGGTGTTGGAATGAAACAAACGGGGACTCGAGGATCAGGATCTCTGAATGATAGATCAGCAAACAATGAAAACAAACGTTCTTCATAAACTAATCCAACCCAAAGGTAGGGATATTTATATAAATTCCATCTTTTCCACGTATTTAAATTATTACGATGAAAGTGAATCGATCGACTAATGGATCGAATTATAGATCATGTGTACTGTTATGGGATGAGTTTCACCTTGTGGGGTTTATCAGTGACTGATGATCAATTGACTGAATCCTGGATTGTTTATTTTTTTCTTGATCCTTTTAATGGATTAGATTGAGGCCAAAACAAACAAATGACTGAGGTTCAATCCTTGTGTTTAATATTGTTCTTTTCTCCCACGCGTTATTTACGTTCTTCAGCGGTTGACGAATGATCGATCATTGCACAACCGTTTCTTGGCACAACGATCTGACGTCTTGGATCTGGAATGGAAACTACGTGAAAGAGGTGCGATGACCACAGTTGCGAGAAGATCTAGATAGTGTGGGATATATAATTTCCTGAATGACGTTACACTATGGTGGGTCACAATTAGGATTCAAACCCTCGGAAAAAAAGAATGTGACCCTAGGATCTTGTATCCTATACTGGATCGAATATCGGACCACCAGAGCACATATGATGGCCCGTGGAATGTCCTACTAATGACAGTTTCATGTCTATGTGGCTGAGGCAGCACGCTCCAGTACTGCGCCATGACGTCCGAGGAGCTACGACATCATGCTGTGGTGGATGGGGATAGACCTGTAGCACATGTCATGGGAACGTACGGAAACAACATCTTTCCATACTGGATGTATGACAGAGAATGATGTGGTGGGTTGCCATGTGACATGGAGGGAAGAAATAGTTTTCTATGTCTAGGGTTATTTGTAAAGATGTGCTCGGAGACCGCAGTCCATCCGGACCGCGGTGGTGACCCGCTACGACAGTCGCAGGTGGGATGCAACCCTCACCGAATCCTGGGTAGAGAAGACCGAACTAATCCAGTAGGTCGATTTGGTAAGGTTGGCTGGCCCCGGCATGGGCCTAGCGCCTCGGGTCGGGCTGACGTAGTGGGTTGTGCCACCGCAGTAGGGCGGGTCAGACTTGGGGTGGGTCGGTAGACCTCAGACCGGGTTGGTCAGACCACATCGGACCAGACCCATACCCAGCTGACCCATTGTTACAAAAATGGCCATAAATTTAAAACCATAAGTCCAGTTGATTATCCATTTATGGATTTCAGACCCTCATGAAGGGGAGAAACTTTTGAGATGCATTGTTTTGTTATTATAAATGACCAGTATATGTGAGGAGCTCCATCTTTTTTCTTCCATTGAGAGTTTGGTACGACATTGCATGGAAATCGCCTTGAGAGAAGAGTCCCAAATAGATTTGTAAATCCTAATTGGGATGGGTGTGATAATTTATCACCCAAGATGGAGTTTTTTGGGTATTTACGTGACCTCCATGTGAAGGGCCTTAATCTTTCATCTAGTTGGCCGTATCATATGGTTCATTTTATTTTTCAGAATCCCTATGTTATGAGCTGCACCATATGGTTTGTGGAATTCTATGAGAATATCATATGGTTCAAGGCAACATAGAGTAGGTTTTTGGTATTATTTGGAATCCCCTATCTGTATATCATAACCTTTGTCCAGTATTTCCTCATTGTGCAGGCCCCAGATTAGCAGAGTCTTATGACTGACATGTGGATGTGACTTACCCTCTCTTTACTCATGTATTATTATGAGTATATCTAGATATCATTGGTATATGTATGGTCTTATACCTATGTAGATAGTATTGTGAATTCCATTGTGGTTTCATGGTGTCTTAATGAGTATTTTTTACTCACCCCTGCCTGGGCTTTGCCTGCATGTGTCGCGTCTTGTGCAGATGACTGACGCTTTGATGGGGTTCTAGGTGGAGCAGGACCAGGGCCAGGACCAAAAAATTCCTTGGGAGATCAGGGGGTCCTATGAATTTCAAATAGTTTTCTACTAGATCATTAGTGCCCTAATTAGGAGGTCGGTCTTTGTAGTTGTCTTTCTTTTGGGTATTGTATTCTGGCATTGGTTTTCACTACTGCACTTTACTTTTCGGTTGAACTGTGGTTGTATTAATTTTATGTTTAATGGTTTCCATGAATGATGGTTGGTTTTTCCCCTTTATATTTTTGGGATTGGAGGCACATGAAGTTGTATAGTTACTTATGCTAAGGCCTCCCATTTGCGAGATATGCCTACTTGGTGCTAGTCGCCAGCCCCTGGCCTATCGGAAGCAGGATTAGGGTGGTCACAACATGACCCCCACTGGGACAGGTTGTAACATGAGTGATAAGACATCCAACTTAGTTTCCATTTACCTGAATTCCAGATATATCCTCAAATAAATCAGTATAGTGATTGGAGGTGAGTACGGTTGATCCTCGGGTTAGGACGATTATCCCCTATAGTGATGTAGCTTGCTAAGATACATTTCCAGTGCTGAAAATAGAATTTATTTTCTATAGGAATTATATCACTAGAGATCAAATTAATTAAACATGGCTAGAGTTGTATGATATACACCTCAGTTCCCAAGTCACTGAATTTCCATTCAATCGGGTGTTTATCTTGATATTGACAATGGATTGACTGTTTTATAATATTTATTCCTTTATTATGTAAGTAAATATTAGATATCATGTATATTTATATTTATGTGGATATATATATACATGAAAATATTTACATATATATGATGGAACTGTGTCTTGAAGATTAGGATTATGAACCCAAGGATCGATTGTGGACTTGATCCTCTTATTTATTTCATCTTTCATTTCTAGTTGTCTCAGGTAGGATGATTATATTTCATGAGCATACAAATATGATAGAAGATTTATAGACTCATCATTGGGGTTACCTACATGGATTATTTCTCACCACTATAAATTCATCAATATGTAAATATAGACCTTATGTCTCCTTTTTAGGTTTATTATAGATTCATGATGGATAGGGATGGGCCCTAGAGTTTCATGATTGAGCGAGGCTGATCATATAGATTCTTCTAATTGGGCTAGTGCAGTTTCAGTGTTTATAGAGACCTTGTCTTTGGATTGGATCTGAGTCAAAAATAGAAACGTATAGTTTAATTTTAGTTTATATAATATACTTGTACATATATGATCATTAGAGTGGGTGAGTAGTGTTGTTTGTATGACATGATTGTTTGATCTTTTATCGAATTTCATATATTATTATAGCATGCCCAACTTTTAGTTTATTTATTTCTTATGCCCTATTTTCATATACTACATGGATGATATATAGTTATTTTCATTACTAGTAACTCTAATAGGAGGTCATTATATATCCATGTACACACCCTAGGCCCTAACTTCTTTTCATTAGAATCTAGTGTATAAAGATATGAATTTAAGGCCTCATAATGAACTGGATCGGATCACCGATTTAGTGGTATATGAGCTATTTCTTTTCTATTGAATTAATATTTAGGATATTATGTTGAGGAGTATTAGGAATAATTTAGAAATTATGATGGTTATTAGGCTGTTGTGTCGAGAACACTTGTTTTGGTATGAAGTACTAGTTTCCTAGGATTATGGTAATGTTGTTATAAGATGTGTTATTATTTTTGAAAATGGTTTTCTATTTGAGAGATTCAAATATTTTTTGGTTGATATGATTAATTACTTCTTTATGCTTCTTAGTGGTTGGAATGTTTCAAGTGATTGATTTTGACTCTTGGACATCAATGGAAAAAAGGCATCTCATGCATCATATTTGGAACATGTGATTCACATATTATAAGTATGCTAGGCTGAGAATATTTCATTAACATGCAATGATGATAGAGGATTTATAAGTTCATCATTGGGGTGACCAACTGGGATTATTTCTCACCCCTATACATTCATATCTGTGTAAATATATACCTTATGTATTCTTTTTTAGGTTGATCATAGATTCATGATGGATAAGGATGAGGCCTATAGTTTCATGATTGAGCGAGGATACTCGTGTGGATTCTTCTGATTGGGCTAGTTCAGTTTGACAGTTTTTGGAGACTGATTAAGTGGATTGCATCTGAGTTAATAATAGAACCCTGTAATTTTATATTAGTATCTATTATATACTCTTACATATATGATCATCCAAGTGGGTGAGTAGTGTTGTTTTTATGACCTGGTTGTTCAAGATTTTATCAAATTTAATTTATTATTATAGAATGCACATATATTAGTTTATTTATTTATTCTATGCTATGTTTATTTACCATATGGATGATATATAGTTATTTTAATTGCTGGTTACTCTAATATGAGGGCATTGTACTCCCATGTACACACCCTAGGACCTTGCTTCTTTTCAGTAGCCTCTGACGTATGAAGAGGTGAACTTAAGGCCTCATAATGAACATGATCAGATCACTGGTTTAGTGTAATCTATTTTGGGTCATTATAAAGTGGTATCAGAGCTGTTTCTTTTCTATTATATTGCTATTTAGGATATGTTGTGTAGGATTATTTGGAATATGTTGGAACCTGTGATTGTTAGCAGACTGGTGCATCGAGAACACTTGATGTGGTATGAAGTATTGGTTTCTTGGATTATGGGATTATTATTCTAATAGGTGTTGTTATATTTGAAAATGATATTCTATTTTAAATATGCAATTTTTCTTATGGATGATTTAATTAATTATGGATTTATGCCTCTTGGTTGTTGGCATGTTTCAAGTGATTGATTTTGACTCTTGGCCATTAAAGTAAAAAATGCATCTCATGCATCATATTTGGAACATATGATTCACCTATTATATGTATGATAGTGTGTGATTAACTAATGATAGAGTCCAACTGATTATATTTTCAACGAAAACATAAATGGTTTTCTTCCTGTATATTTTTTTGAATTGTTTCTAATCAATTGATCCTAATTGTAAATATATTTCATTTTGAGGATATGATATGTGGATCTACAGTGAGACATTTTATTTGGAGTCTGATGACTCATTCCTCATGAAGAAGAGGTGTGATAACCTGAGTAGGTGGATAGGTAACATGACTCACATTTTTCATATCTTGTTTGAGGGTTATTAGATTGGAATGACATTGTACTTTTCCGATTATCATATGTGGTTATCTTTGCAGATCACTAAGTACGATGTTGATAGGTACTCGGATATTATCATTAACTAGACCGTGAGGGGGTATTACTGTATATAGATACATGATGACTTCCAGTTCATTAACTATTCTATGATGGTATCAGGACCTCTATGAAGAATTTCCTTATAAGGTTTCATAGAGGATACATGCCGAATTAGGTTGACGTTAATTGTTTCACCCATATAGGTCAGTGTTATCCTTACGTACCTTAGAGGGGTGTGATATTTTGGGATAAGTGGTTAAACTGTATGACACATCTATGTGAAATGATCATTAGGGATAGGTGGGATACCTAGGGGAACTTAATTTTGACTCAGACCCTTATAGGTTAATGTTTTATTATCAAATAAAACCTGTTAGCAGGGTTGAACTAGGTTTAAAAATGCCTTTTTAGGCACTAATCTTGGTTATATGATCATTTTGAGATTGATTTATGGTAGGTTCTCATGTTTCATGATATATGAATTTTTATACATTTGGATATTAATGAATAATATTGGTTGACTTGGTATCAAGACCATCTTTAATATGAAGGGTTGTTTGGGTGCATGGTCTTATAGAATTTTTTTCACTATTACTAATGTTTTCAGAGAATAGGTAAATGCTCATGACTGGAATTATGTTAGGAGATGGGCGGTCATGGAATAAATCACGGAACATGTGGGGATTCCAACATTGAAGAGGATTTCCAAGTGAGAATCAATATTAATGATATTGATGCACTATGTAACACAATCTAATTATCTTTGTAATGGATGAATCATTAGATGATATAAGTAAATTATAGTTATTTGTGGTAACGTTTAAGTTGAAAATTAGTGAGTTCCCGCATGTGGGATGGGGTCCGATAATTTAAAGACTTTTTTTGGCATGGTTGCAAAAAATACATTGTAAAGTGATGTGTGTTCCTCCTTGTTAGAGGATAAATCGATGATAAATAGGACACCATAAGGTGGTAGATCTATGTTAGGTCCTTGACATACGTTGTCAGGAGACATGGTGTTAGGTATTGGTTAAATAGAAGTATATCCTTATTCGATGTGTGTGTGGATCTAAGAAAGATATACATGAATTTTGATTAAATATTAGTGTACTTATAGTTAGAAATGTTCATTCCATACCTTGACATCATCTTGAGTATGCTAAAAGTACATGCTTTATATGCTGAGCTCTTTTTTTCAAATGTATTTACTATTTTTATGAAGGAACTTATTGAGGTTACACTCTAGGAGCGGTTTATGGTAAACCATATGGTGGGGGGTTCACCACAGACCGTTGGTGGGTGTTGACCCTCATTTTTAGTTTAAAACCTATATTTTTGGTTGTCTATTGAGATCAAAATTTAGTTTTGAGATGATGATAACAGTATTCTTATGGCGGGGAGTTATATATAGGACGCAGTTAAATGTCTCCCATGATAGAGAATGTTTCTTGCACTATGGGACTAATCATTCGGAAATCCAGATAGTTGGTTTGTGAATATAATTAGGATGATATTATGGAAACAAATGGTGGGGATACTATTAGGTCCCGTGTTTTTAGGAATATAATATTGACCATAAATTTGAGTTTTTTCATTACATGGTTTTAAGGGGTAAAATGGTAGTTTTATCATATTAATGATCTTCCATAATTTTTTTGACCTCTCTTTTCATTCTGAAATATGGTGTTTACCCTAGGAAATGGGTGTGGTGGAATTCTAAGATGTTCGAATTTTAGAAAAATAATTAATAATTATTATGTAATTAAATAAATATTAATTTAATTTCACTAGGCCATTCAACCATATCATTCGAATAGAGCATCCAATTGAGATTATTTTCTTTCATTGAGTCTGGAATAGTGTGTATTTCTTAGGCAGGGCATAAAATCATGTTGGGTATCATGACTGGCCCATATTCTATTTTCATTTTCTTTTCACTTTATCATTTTGTTTTCAATTTTTATTTTCTTCTTTCTCCCATGAATTCTCACTTAAGCACCCACCCTTTTGGGACTCCTTTTTTTTCATGAATGAGAGGGAAAAGGGAGAGGGATATAAATATAGAGAGGTAGAAAGAGAGGTACCATCTTGATGCTTGGGACGGGCTAGATCATCGTTCCATAGCTGTAACCTATGGACACGGGGTAAACATTAAGGATTACACCCAAAGGTATACTGATTGTAATTTTTTTCCATAAATAGAACAAAATTTACCATTTTTTAGATATAAAAAACTTATATTTTTTAGGAAACCTTGTAGGGATGATCCATTTATTTTGGGGAGAAAATAAGGGTTTTGAGTTATTTGATGGGTTTCCCATTTAGAAATCCCAATCACAAATTGTGTAGTTCATGAACACACTTCCCATGTTCTTAATGTTTATTAAAGGAGATGTTTTTTACATATATATCATATATGGGGTATACATTCCATGTACAGGTACTTGTCCATGTAGCTGAGTTCCAGGCCTAACAAACCGTGTATGGGCACATGGTCAGGTAAAGTAAACAGCTAGACTCTATGTGGGTTGCACGCCACATATGTAGAGATTCGGTTTTTTTCTTTGTAAGAATTTGAAATTTATATATATATATATATCCAAATCTAGGTTCTGATACAACGTTCAATTATTAGGACCAAGGTTCTTGAAATAAATATTATAAATATATTAAGTATATTTTATACGATGAAAATGAAGGAAATAAGATAACTCATAAATGAAATCTTGGATAAAAATTCTTAGGTCATAGTTGATTTTGGAATGTGGCACTTACCCTAGGTGGGGAATAAACTTTGTCAACATAGGGTTTTGTGGAAAAAACCCCCTAGGGAGAAATCGAAAATAAAATAATTAAACTAAATTATTTACCCCTGATTCCATATTGAAAAAATTTTGATCTGGGACTCAGGTTGGAAATATGATACCTCTGTTGAGTTTGTAATGAGGTGTTTTACCTAGGCACAACAAAAAATGAGAGGGTACAGATGTTTCATATTCCATGAAATATGGAAGGGGTTTTAGTAGTTTTCGTTAAATAAGAAATTAAGATATTAGGATTATGGTTAACCCCTAATATATCTCTATATCTCTCCAAAAAAACCTATCTCTCATCCATTATTCATGGAATCAAAGATTTATCTCCATCGAAACTTTGGAAGATCGAATCTGGAGCACAAAAGACTCGTTTTCAATGATGAATGATCAAATCGATGTAGAATTATTCCATTATTTATCTACTATATTGTGTTTTAAATTGATAATCCATTTCCTTGATGTTTAATTTTTCATTTAAAATACAAATCATTGATGGATTCCTAAAAAACAATATATCAGTGTTTTAATCCAATTACTTATCTAAAATATTTCTGTTCATCACAGATATATGTCGCATACTTTGGGTTACCAAAAATCGATGATGGATCAATGAGCGGAGGCCAGTTTTGTAAATCCCTCATTGCAAGGATCGAAAATATGTTTGTGGTTTCAAAATATGATATGTCGAGTGGTCATGAGTAGGGCGGCAAGGCCATGTGCTTGGTAGAGAAATCAGGGGTGATGGCAGAGTAGTGTTGTGGCCAGGTGGGGTGACCGAGGCAGCATGAGGCCAAGGTTCACAGGGGGTGCCACATTAACATGGGATGACGGGGCCACTAAGGCAGAGGGACAGTGAGAAGGAGGGCCAGTTGGCATGGTGGGAAGTGGACTGGGCCACGAGTTAGGAGAAGACTAAAATAAGGGCCATGCCATGTAGTTGGGCCGTGGTCCGGTGAAAGAGGTTGACCTGGCTAGAATGGGATGAACTGTGTCAGGTTGGGCCAACATAGCTTTTAAAGGCTGTATCTTTTAATCTGGGTGTTCGATCGATGCACCGTCTGTTTCCACACATCCAATTCTTCAAGAATGGTTATTTTGATAGGTTTGGGAATATTATGAATTTGTTTCATGCCTTGGTTCCATGAAATATTTGAGAATAAAAATAATAATATAATTATTATTATTCGGGGTTTCTAGTATCAAACATAGCGCCTACATGCGACATACAATTAATGCATCATCAGTGGTGGTGCAACACTAGTCCTTAAGAGGAAATTTCAATACTACTTTCATGTTTTAAAACTAAATTCAAGGGGAAGGGCCCATGCGGTTGGTTCGCACACATAGCAGTAAAGTGAATCTTTCTCATCGAGTTTCTGTTTTGGATGAACGAGTAGTCAATCCCGTGTGTTTTTACAAGAGGATAAAAATAACTTTATCTATGTAAATAATTTCAAGATCATGTCATGGACCCCATGGGAAACCTTTTGAACACATCACAACATTATAAAAACTTTTCTTCAGATGTCTTATTAGAGTGAGTGGATTTTCCACCAAGCGTGTGTTTATGCAAGGATCACAATAGCGTGATCTATTTGGATATGTGGAGTCTAATTCGTGATCTCATTAAATGTGGAAACATGAAAGGAATATTAGTGGATGATCTCTTGGATTTGTTTGAAGATAATCCACAGTAGTGATCAAGCAGTGATCAAACACACTTTAGGGTTGTTGTGGTGAAATGTATCATTTTCACCGGTCATCCATTAAAGGCATGTAAATAGCCAATCCTATGTGTTTTTTCATGTAGAACATGATGCTGAACTAAATTAATACTATTAAGTTATGATGAGGGGTGTTACGAGTATGAAGTATCTTTATGTGGTGTTCAACGACAATAGTGATTAGGTGATGACATCTGGGACATTTGGGTGGTATCCTCCAGTGAGGATGGGCATGGGTCCTCGATGAAACTACAGTGGAATCCTCTAGGTGATATGATAATGGTTCATAAAACTATTCCGAGTGGCATCCCCCAGCCGGGCTTGGAATCAGTCCTTAATGACCATAAGGTGCAGTCCTCTACCTATGCTGGGAATGGGTCATCAACATACTCTGAGTGGCTTCCTCTGGCTGGGATAGGCATGGGTCCTTGATGAAACTCGAGTGGAATCCTCCGGAAAGGTTGGTCATGGGTCCTCAACCTTGAGGCATGGCCAGTTTACTATACACATCAATGAATATATATACTTTAATCGTAATTTAGACTCATGAGTAAGAGGGGCACCTTCCCCAATGAGATACATCCTTGTGACATGACCCAAAACATTGCGGGCAAGACATGTAATGACCCTAGCTTTTTAATTATATTTGTTTCCTAATTTTGTGTGTTATTTAATTTTATACTCAACAAAACTATATACTTTAATTAATGAAGTGGGTATAATTACAATGAGATTATTGGGACTCATCTGTTATATGACCATTGGTTTATATGAACATTGGAAACTATAATATTAACATTGTTTTTTATAAATACAGTTATCTTGGTTAATTAAAATAGAAATAAGATTGAATGGCCTCATCCAGTAGACTTGAGCCATGTGAAGCCTATCTTTCGGAGCATGGGAAGGAAGTAGCATCACTGTGATTTTCTATGGACCAAGCCCAAGCCTAACTTCAATGTATGAAGCTTGAAAGAAATCCCCAAAGGTAGAAGTTAATGCTGATAGAAATCACTACTCGGGAAATGTTGTCCGAGCCAACCTATGATTCTATTACCATTTCACACCAGGTCCTATGCTGGTGTTATAAGGGGCTATGTAACATGACCTTAACTGCTTTATGTAATCCTTTTATATACATAAAATTGTTATTTTTTCTTATGGAAATGTTTTTGAATTTCAAATATGCGAATAAATATAAGATGTGTATTATTGATGAATTTAAGAAAAAAAGGGTATTTTAAAATATTTTTCTATTCATTAAATAATTAATAATGTGAAATTATTTAAAAAAATGGTCTTATAATGTTGTGATCAGTGATTAATTAAGAGTCTAATAAGATCAACTTGGTTTTTAGTGAATAGTAAAGTAGGAATAGTAACATACAAATATGAATAGTAATGAATAGTAATTTGACCAAAAAAATAGAAACTTCACCCATAAATGTATAAATACATTTTAGACATCTTAAAAGTAAAAAAATGATCATTGTTTAAGTTTTGGTATTTTTGTTAGCCATAAATATTTTATTTACAATTTTATAATTAATTTAATAATTTAATATGGAAATGTATTTTCAAAAAATTTAATCATAAATTGTTACTTTATTTTCTTATGTGTATATGATTTTTTATGGTACCTTGATTAATTTTTTGTGGTGTTACAAAATGAGTTATAATTTTAAAGTTGTATTTTTGGAATAAATAATGATTTTATTTAAAAAATGAAACTAAAAATATTTAAAAAATTATTCTCATAAAATGGACTTCATTTTTTAATTGAGATCATCGATATTAGGATAGGGTGAATTTTTTTGGATTTTTCTGAAACAGTTGAATTATCGATGAATATGCAAAATGTAGTTTTTAGTTTTGGGTGTTTAATGATATAATTTATGATGTAATATTGATGGAAGATTTCTAGTCGACTTATGAATAGTGAGATATGCTGTGAGGTGTTCCAATTGGCCAATACCATGGGAAAATACCATGGTCAAGCCCATGGTTTTTCCAATACCATAGATGAGTTGCCCCTTAAAAATTAATAATTTATTCACTCATTTTTCCTATAAATACCAAGCCATTTCCATCATTCATTTCATTCCAAAATTATCCTCAACGAAGTTCTTGTCTCCTTACCTCCCAAGGAATACTCCCATGGTGCCCTCAATCCTCCCAAGCTCACGACATTCAAGCTTTCAAAGTTACTCTTCAAAGAAAGGGATTCTTTCACCCCCCCTATTTTAAGTCATGAATTCATTTATGTTGTGTCTCCTAGTTTCCATCTCATTATGTTGAGTGTATGTTCTTATACGCTCTCATTTCTATCCATTTCATTTCTAATTATTGAAAGACCCTTTCCTCTCTCATAAATTTGTTTTCTGAAATTTTATGTGACGTCGTTAAGCTGCTGAATTTTTAATAAAAGGAATCACATCTTCTCTTTTCCTTTAATGTTTCTTTTTCTTGTGGTATGTCATTAAAATATCCATACCATGATCTTATCTCCTTGTTATTGTGTATTTATATTGTAATATGAGTTATTTATTAGTGGGTTACCCTTGTACCCTCTCTTTTTATTATTTTATAAAACCATGTTATATAGCCGTTATGCTGCTGAAATTTCGTCTCAAAATTTCCATCTCTTTCTCTCAAAAAATCATTTTGATTATTTATGTGAATACCAAGACCTATTTTTTTCCAATGGGTTTTCAAAAATATATTAATAGAATATATTTTCTTATGGAATTTACATACATATAACCCTCACTCCCTTTCCATGGGTTATAAATGATATAATGATCTTATTTTTTTGAAATTTTCAAATCTCTTGATTTTGAAATAAAAACCATTTCTTTTATTCTCTATGGGTTATTTATGAAATTTACAATTCTGATCTATGTGGCTCAAATGAAATTAAAGACATATTAAGGGTGCACCCTGATAGCGCTCTAATGTATTGGGTAACAAATTATTCTCTAGAGATGACAAGTTTTACGATACCTTGGTGAATAAACTTGGTAATTTTTATGACACCTTGGGGATAAACCTTGGTGATATGTTCATGAACGTCTAAATGATATTTTGTAGCCACATATTCATGTTATGATTCATATTCTTTTTATCTTGATATTATTATTCTTCCATTTATCATGCCTTTAGTACTTTTATTATGTTCTTATTAATATTTCTCAAGATCACATGTCAACCGTTTCACTTGTTTAACTTACTGAGCCTTCTGCTCACCCGTTTCTATGATGTATGTATCCATGATCTGAGATGCATTAATTGTACACAAAATGATCCTATGATGAAGCCTTACGAGTGGTTTAGAGGAATGTTTTTTGTTCTTTTCATGTATTATGTTCCCAATGTCCAAGACACTAGAATTTAAAGATCCTCTGTTTGTAAAAAGTAATGAAAAGTTATGTAATAAAAATGAGGGATGCCATAAGATATATCCATCCAAAGAGGATAGTATCGAGGTGTGGTTTTTTTCCCCTTTATCTTATAGTTTTGGCAAGATGTGATGGATGTTGGGACTTGATGGTGGTCAGTTATAGGACTGTTGTAGACTCTTTTCTTAGGCAGAGCTATGAGATGGAGATCCCCTTACTCTATCATTTGGCTTTCCTTGACTGGGAATATGTATATATATGTATATCTTATTTCAAACCCACTCCATGGGTTTTGGTTACTCACCTTCCAAGAGAGGAAAGGACATGTGGTGTATGCCACGTGCTTTCTATGTCCAGCTTCTCATGGTTAGATGGGTCTACCCTCCTACTATAGGCATCCAATACTTGATGAGAAGTTCATATTCTCACCATTTCTAGATCCTTATGTTAGGATGAGCCTAATTCACTCTTTTCTTGGGTTGATCTTCACTCTTTTACTATACTTTGTTCGATAAACTACTTTCCTCTCCTATTATTTCGCTCACTACTTCCTCTTCTTTTCCGAGTGTCATACAGAGTATTCTTATACTCACCCCTACATGGGCATTGTTTTCATGTATTATTCTTTATGCAATCAAAATATATATTTGAATTTGACATGAGGGAACTCAGGGATATAGTTGATTAGTCCAAGTGCGGTGGTTTCAGGTTGGGTTCCCAGAGAAGGGCTTTCCCAGTTAATTTACTTCCCTAATTTTCTATCAGGTTTGGACACTATTATGGTTAGGAGTGTATTTCTTACCTTTTCAATTCAGTTTACATTACTGTTATTGTAATTTTTTATGTGTCCCATGCATGCTTTGGTTTATTTTCAGTAGGATTCATTCTTTTACTTCTTTCCATATGAACTTTTGTAAAGAGTGGATGTGTCTGTGTACAAGTACATAGGAAATGTCCTACATGAGTTGTTCAGACTTCAACAATTGTCGCCACCCTATGGCCTATGAAAGGAAGTTAAGGGTAGTTACGGATGGGCCCCCAGTATTCGTAGGGTTATGAAAAAATGGAATCAAAGGTGGTTTGACCTTTAAGACATTGTTCAAACTCATCCCTAAAAAGGCCGTGGTTTGATTCCTGGTAATAGTGTCAATATGTATCGAGAACGGATCTCAAGCCAGGGAGTCCTCTGATGGTGCGGTGGCTAATATAGCCATTCACTGGGACCCTGATAACCCTTTTTTGACTTGGCATACTAAGATATTTCTTATAGGGAACTTTGGTACATGAACCATATATGATTGAGTCATTGAATGTCCTTGTTGAGTCAACTCCCCTTTGTTATTATACCAGTTATATATATATATATATATATTCTCATTTTACCTCGATACTCTTTTATAATTTTCATGATGCCTCTATGACGATAGATATCTAAGACAACAATTTCGGTTCGTAAATATGACCTTGTGAGTGACGAGGAATAATTTTAGGGACCATAATGTGATGCCCTTCCTCCTGGTGGGCCAGTAATAACACATCCATCTCTGGGGTAGTAGGTAGTTCTAGAATCCTAGGTCAAGGACGAGCATAGGCTGAGAACTCTATGTGAGTTCCAGTACTAGAGACCATCAAGTTTTCATGGTTTGATAGACCTTTAGGCACCAGAAGAATAGTTGGAGTCTGTGGTCCACATCTTCAAGGTTGTGCGGACACTGGAAAATCTGGTGGTGTCTTTAGAAGCTTGTATTTTTCATGAGATAGTTTGGTGCTGGTGGATCCTAGTTACCCAGATGGATGATGAGTCATCACTATCATGGGATGAGTTCCAACAGCTGTTTCGTGAGGAGTACTTCCCCTCATGATTACAAATCATTAGGATTTAGGAGCTTATGGAGATTCAGAAATGAGGGATGATAGTTGAAGATTACTCAGTTATGTTCACTAACCTGACTGGATACTCTTTGGACATGATACATGATAGTTAATTTCGGGCACATAAGTTCAACTAGGGACTTTTCTGAGAGATCCGTGCAAGCATAGTTCCCATGTGCATCCCATCCTATGCTGGGGTGCTGAAGAGGGAACATGTGACAAGGATATTCATATTAGAAGAACTGTAGTTCGATAAGAATGGATGTGGTCACCTTAGAGAAGAGATGTCTATGATAATTGGTAGACATTAGTTGATTTTTCCACGATGGAGGAGACCTTCCCAGGATCAGACTCGACCAAGTGGTCAGACAACACAACATCCACACAGAGCACCAGGTCATCCTGGATAGGGCTAGTGCTTTATGTGTGACAGGTGAGGTCACATGGCATGAGACTTCCTGACCAGGCTTGCCGTGCATCCTCATCTAGTAGTTGGTGGACCACCGTGGTATAAGCAGCACTGTGACCAGGTTTCCCTCAATCGAGGATAGGGTGGTCACCTGGGAGGCGGTTCTAGTAGAAGAGTAGGAGGTGTTTGAGGTGGGGGGAGATTCTATGAGATCCTCCCACCACCACCACCACTAGGAAGCCCTAGTCAAGATCACAGAGCTAGTGGCTGAGGCCGTGGATAACTGTATGCTATCGGTGTATGTGATCCTCCAGCACATGATATGATCTGAGGTACACATTGTGTTTATTCTACTCTTGCTTTCGTACAAGTTTACATAGGTGGTAGTCACTCCTTTATATCATGACTTCTGGTATGGGAGTTGGACCTCCCAATAGGGTCGCTATCACAATGGATTTGTCTCGAGGTTTCTACGGGAAGTGATTCTTCTATGTATTTTATTTTCTGGTAGAGAGTGCTATCATTTAGAGGAGAAAGGTTCATGTGGGACCTATTAGTCATCATGATGGATCCTTATGATGTCATCTTGGGAATGAATTTTCTTTCCATGATTTGAGCCCATATTGACTATCACCACTATCTAGTCAGTTGCCTTCACACCGATGGGATGATGTTCTCCTTCCCCAATGAACGAGACCACATAGCATGACATGATGGTGTTGTGAACAGGTGGATACAACCTCTTACCCATCTGTAAGCCAGTGTGACCCTGGGTGCCACAAACTCTTTAGGATCCTGGGTTTCTTCCATTGTGGAGGATTATATGGAGGACTTACTTGAAGATGTTGCAGGACTACCTATGAGGGGGGGGGAGTTGGAGTTTTACATTGATTTAAAATCAGGGACTGCTTTAATATCTTTAGTGGCATATCTGATGGCTCCCATGAAGCTCCTAGAACTATGTTTATAGTTGGAGGACCATTGTATGAAAGGTTTCATCAGACCCTATTTGTCCCCCTAGGCAGCTACAGTTTTGTTTGTGAAGAAGGCAGACGAGAGATTATGACTTTGTGTAGATTATCATCATCTGAACCAGGCCACGATAAAGAACATGTACCCCTTACCAATGATTTATGACCTATTCAAACAGTTTCAAGGTGTGATATGGTTCTCTAAGATCGATCTCATATCCAGCTACCACCAGCTATAGGATTGCAATGCTGATATTCCAAATTTTTTCATCCGATGTCACAATGGGCCTTACGAGTTCCTAGTGATGCCTTTTAGTGTGACAAATTCCCCCTGTATAGTCATGGATTTTATGACAAGGTATTAAAGCTATACATGGACTGGTATTTTGTTGCTTTATCGATGACATATTCATTTACTCTACGATGGATGAGGATCACATAGATCACTTGAGGATGGTTCTTGATTTTCATCAAGAGCACCATCTTTACAGAAATATCTCAGAGTGCTAATTTTTGATACATGAGGATCACTTTTTGGGCCATGTCATCTCTGAAGAAGGTTTATCTGTGGATCCCATGAAGATGAATGTTGTGATTTCTTAGGATCCACCCAATAGGGTGATATAAGTGCAGATCTTTCTTGGTTTGGTAGGGTTCTATAAGAGATTTGAGGTAGACTTCTCTAAGATTTTAGTCCCTTTGACCACATTGATGTGGAAGAGAAAACCGTTTAAATGGTCTGAGAAGTGCCAAAAGTCCATCGAGGATTTAATATGGAGGCTGAAGAGTGATCATGTTCTGAGACTACCAAAGGAGGGCATTTAGTTAATAGTTTATTGTGATGCCTTAGGAGATGGGCTTGGTCGCATTTTGATGCAATGTTAGGAAGTCATCACATATGGGTCAATGTAGTTGAGAACCCATGGGCATAACTATGTGACTCATGACATAGAGATCACAATTGTACTCTTCGCACTGAGGATGTGGAGACACTACCTCCTGGGAGAGTGCTTTGTGGTTTACTCAGACCACTAATGCCTCAAGTACGTCTTTACGTAGAGAGATTTGAATATAAGTCAATGACGCTAGTTGGAGATCCTATGAGACTATGAATTGGAGATAATCTGTACATTGGGGAAGGGAAACATTTTTTTAGATGAACTTACCAGGAAGTCCCAGGCTTCCCTAGGGCATGAAGCTTCAGAGAAGTTTGTTTCCCTACAGCTAACCCTGATTAAGCAGGAGGGTACATCTTTTCTAATGTTTATTGTGCTGACTCCTTCAGTCCTTGAGCATGTGAGGGATTCCCAACTAAGATACATTGACTACATAGTTCTACATGATCAGATATCAATATTTGATGCACCTAATGGATATTCCAAAGGACGGGATTACAAGATCTTGTTTTAGGGGAAAATAATGGATCCAGTTGCGATGCTGGAGGAGGTGATGTGAGAGTTTCATATTTCTCCCTTAGTTGTACATCCTACAATAGGAAATATGTAAAAGGATCTTAAGCAGTAGATTTTTTGGTTTAGATTAAGACCTAGCATAATTGATTTGGTCTCACGATACCTCACCATTTAGTAGGTGAAGTCTGAGTATCAGTTTCCATCAGTGTTTTTGAAACCTCTTGAGATCTTTAGTGGAAGTGGGATGTCATATATATAGACTTCATTATAAGTATTCCACACACAATGAAGGGCCATGGAACCATCAGGGTGATAGTGCACTGAACCACCATGTTGGCAAACTTCCTATCTATTAGAGAGCAGAGCTCGGTGGAGATTTTGGGGTAGGTGTACCTATGGGAGACCATCCACCTTCACAAGGCACCCTCAATTATTGTCTTTGATTATGACGCATGATTTACATAATGGTTATGCAGAGGCCTGTAGGATCTATTTGGGATATAACTTCATATGAGTACATCTTTTCACCCCCAAACTTATGGGTAGAACAAGCACGCTATCTAAGTGCTAGAATATATGTTCATGTCTTGCATGTTAGATTTCAGCTGGAACTGGGAAGATCAACTACCGTTGGTAGAGTTAGCGTAGTTCAATAGATATCACTCTAACATCGGCATGAAACCTTTTGAGGCACTGTATGGGAGACCCCAAAGGTCACCTATGTGCTGGAAAAAGGATGGAGAGTCATCCTTCATGGGCCCAGAGTTGGTGCATGTGATGTTAGAGAAAGTGCTTATAATTAGTTAATGTATAAAGACATCACAAAGAAGATTGAAATTGTACACCGACCACCATAGTAGGACCTTGGAGTTTGAGCAAAGAGTACACCTCTTCTTGAGAGTCTCCCCATTACGTGGAATGTGGATGTTCAGATGAGGAGGTAAGCTATCTCTGAGGTTCATTAAGATGTTCAAGATCATGTGAAGGGTTGGTAAGGTTGCCTACTACCTTGACCTACCGACACAGCTAGAGTAGGTGCACCGCATCTTCCAAATGTCATAGATGAAGAGTTACATGCATGATCTAACACACATCATCAACTTTGGAAAGTTGGACATTGAAGATAGAGGCACCTTTGCAGAGCACCCATTGGTGATTTAGGATCGACAGGAGTGAAGATTATGTGGATGGTTCATTCCTTTGTATTGCATGTCGTGGAAGCATTGAAACATATATGAGAGTTCTTGGGAATGAGAGATCCAAATGTGGGCTCAATATCCCAAGTAGTTTTCCATGTTTTTTTTCAAAGATGAAAATAATGAAGGAGGGAATGATTTAGAGATCATGTTTTTTCCTTATAAGAGACTTAAATATTTCTATATATATTTCTAGAGTTAGGAGCTGAGACGACATGAAATTATGAGACATGGAGTGCCCAGAAAAAATTTTAACCCTATGTGGGGCATAATATTTTTCAGTACATGAATTTTGTGGAAAAATCCCGCATGGGGAAAATCATAAATAAAATAATTAAACATAATAATTTTACCCCTGATGTCTTATTGAATGAATTTTTATCAGGGTAATGGATGGGAAAATTTGATACATTCATTGAGTTTGTAATTGGGTGTTTTACCTAGGCATGAAAGAAAATGATAGGGCACAAATGTTTTGGATTATGGGATAGTTGGTAGGGGTTTTAGTAGTTTTCATTATATAAGAGCTTAAGGGATTAGGATTAGGGTTAAACCCTAATCTCTCTATCTCGCTATCTCCACCAAACCCTCTCTACCATACATTGTTTTTCTAATTGAGGAGTTATCATTGGTGAAAATTTGGTAAAACGATGTGGGAGTGAAATGGACTTATCATCAACGATGAATGATCAAATATTTGTAGGATTATTCCTTTATTTATCATCTATTGGTGATTTAAATTGATAATTTGTTTCCTTGATGTTTAATTCATCATTTAAACTATAAATCAATGATGGATTCATGAAAACTGCCATTAAATCATGTTTAAATCCTATCATTTTTATGAAATCCGTATGTTCTTCACGGATATCCATCACCTACTTTTGGGCATGACAAATCGATGACATATTGACGAGTGGAGGCCCGTTCTCTAAAGCTGTCACTGCAAGGATTGCAGATCTGTTCGCAGTTTCAAAATCAAATGATTGGAGGAACTTAATTGGTCCAAATAACGGACCACTAGAGCACCAACAGTGTGGTGGTTGGTGGTACAGAATGATGGGGGTCATGGTTGGAGAAGAGTTCGAGCACCGAAGACCATGTGTGAGGTGGGCGGCTGGCTTTGTGGAGGCGGAGGTGCGGTGGGGCCGGTGTAGTAGGGCAGTGAGGTTATGAGTAGAGCATTGAAGATGTGTGCTGGGTGGAGGAATCGGGGGAGATGATAGAGTCACGTCGTGGCCAGGCGGGGTGATTGAGGCGGCAAGAGGCTGAGGTTCATAGGGTGTGCTACATTGATGAGGGACGTTGGGAGCAGTGATGTGGAGGGACAGCTGACACAGTGGGCTAAGGAGCTTATTTCAGCTAATATCCGACCACCATATGGGCTTGACTACATGGTAGGGCTGCGGGCCGGTGAAATAGGCCGGATTGGCCTAGGCATAGCGGTCTGACAAGAATGGGCCGGACCGGGTCGGGTCGGGAAAATACAGCATCTAATGGTCATATCTTCTAATATAGATGTCTGATCGACATGTATTCTATGGCCACACATCCCTCTATTTGAGACATATATTTTTGAATTGGTTCATGAGTTTTATGATTTGGTTTCATGGCTCGGTTCATCAAAACACTTGAGTATAATAATAATAATATAATAATTATTTTTTGTGTTTTTTTGTTTCGGACATAGATCCTATATACAACGTTTTATTAACACACTATTATCAATTGAACGAACTTATTCCTTGGGAAAAAATTACTAGAATACCTTTAGGTTTTAAACTAATGTCGAAGTGTAGTCCCCATGAGGCCAGTTTCTGCACATAGAAATAAAATGCATCTTTCTCACCGGGTATCCATTTTGGACGAATGAGTAGTCACTGCCATGTGTTTTTTCTAAGAGGATCACAATGATGTGATCTGTGTAATTAATTTTGTGGCTAAGGAATGGAGCCTATAATATACCTTTAGATTGTAACACTACATTATACAACTTTTTCACCAGATTTCTGGTTCGAGCGAGTGGATAGTCTACCTTGCTTGTTTTTTCACAAGGATCAAAATAGTTTAATATATTTAGTTAGTAGGTAAATTATTTGTGATCCTATTAAATGTGGAAACATGAAGGGAATATCAGTGGAAGAACCTTTCTATGTGATTGGGAAGAGAATCATAAGTAGTGATCAAGAAGTGCTTGAGCACCGTTCAGGCTTGTTGTGGTGAAAAGCATCATTTTCACTGGTCATATGTTTCGGGAATATAAATAGAATATCCTGTGTATTTTTTCATGTAGATTGAGATGGTGAACCCAGTTCTGACTCTCATGTTAAGATGCCAGGTGTTCTTAGCATGATTCATCTTCAGGCGGTGATCAATAACAACAATGATCAGGTTATGACAATAGGGACATCCGAGTGGCATCCTCCATCCATGATGGGCATGGGTCCTCAACAACACAAGAGTGTAATTCTCTATCTAGGATGAGAATGGTTCATAAAACGAATCCTAGTGGCATACTCCATCTAGGCTAGGCATGGGTCCTTGATGACACTAGAGTGGAATCCTCCACCTGCATGGGCATGGGTCCTTGACCTTGAGGCCGACCTCTTGACTATACAGATCTGTGACAAGACATAATTTAATGTTACTTTGAACTCCCGAGTGAGATTGTTTCTTTCCCTAATGAGACATGTCCTTGTGACATGACCTCAAACGGTATGGGCAAGAGAGACCTTCCCAAAGTGGATAATATTGAGGTGTGGTGTTTGATCCCATTTATCTTGCATTTCATGGCAGACGTGAGGGATGATGGAAATTGATGGTGGTTACTTATAGATCATTTGGTGAGTCTTTTCTTGGGATGATCTATGAGATGGAGATCCCTATACTCTCTCATTTGGGTTTCCTTTATTGAGTATATATATATATGTATGTATGTGTATATCCTATTTCAAACCAGCTCCATAGGTTTTGGTTACTCTTCCTCCAGGAGCGGTATAGATGAGTGGGGTATGCCACATGCTTTATGATATTAGATTTTTATGTTTGGATGAGTGTAATCTCATAAAATAGGTAGAAAAGACTCGATGAATTGTTCATATTCTTACTGCTTTTTTCTCCTTACATTTGTACTAGCCTACTTCACTCCTTTGTTGGGTTTACCTTCAATATTTTACTGTACTTTGTTCCATACACTATTTTCCATTCCAATTATATTTCTCACTTCCCCCTTATTCTCAGGAAATCCTACTGATTATACTTATAATCACCCCTATATGGTATTTTCCTTCACTTATCATGATTTATTAATGTGATGGAAATGTTTGATAAGGAATTTAGGGAGCTTATGGATACAGGTGCTTATACCACCTGCGGTGATAATATTTTTGGTTCCCAAAGCATGGATTTTTCAGTTACTCTACTTCCCCAGTTTCTTGTCAGGTTGGGACAATTTTATGTTTGGGCATGTATTTTTTCCCTTTCACCTTTCTATTTAAATTACTATACTCAAACTATTTTATGTGGTCCATGCATGCTTTGGATTATTTTCAACTGGTTACAACTTTTACTTCTTTACCTTTACATTTTTTCATAGAGTGTCTATGTGTGTGTACAAGTACTTAGGAAAAGGAATCCTGGAGTTTTTGATCCATTGAATTTTTTCCACCCTCTATCCTATAGAGGTGGGCTTGGGGTTGTTACAGTTCGAGACCCGGTACGGGTTGGGTTGTGACAACATTGTGGTACATGGATAGGTGAAGTATATTTCCCATCCATGTGAGGTACATGAGAAGGTACCATATATAGGGTACATGTCATGTACATTATGATCAATCCATGTAAATGGGATTTGATATGACAAGTCTAGCTGAAGTATATTCCCATGTGCATTTATAGGGGTACACATCACGTGTTAGGGATGAAACATTATGTACTCCTCCTTTGTTACCATTTTGAGTGTTTTTCGTATTTTTAATATATATATTGCTAGGAGTCATAATTTGACCCATGAGTGGTCAATTATAAGTATCATTCAACATATATCATGATGGAGAATGTTTTTTGGTGATTTGAGGATTACTAGGTGACGTTTTGAGTTAATCTTAAATAGAGAGATTCTTACTCCAGTAACTGAATCTAGTTCTCTTCCTATAGTGAGACTGTGGTATTATATTTTCCATTATCCTTATCCCTAACCAAGGTTTTGTAGCTTTACTTAAGTATGTATCCCTTGAGATATGTTCCCTTCTACCCTATTAGGTGATAAGATTAGCTATTATTGAGGATATCCTCAGAGATCCATCTGCGAATGAATCGACCTAGAGAATCTCAAGCAAGATGAATCTATATTTTTACTATAACTAAGGGTCACCTATGGGATACCATTTCTTACATTTTTTCAATGGGAATCCCATTTAGTATCCCTTATAATTTTTACTATTATGACAATCCCATATAGGATGTCTCTATTTTCTTATCGTTAGAGGATCCCATGTAGGATTCCTTGTTTTACCTTCACAACTATGGATCCCGAGAAGGAGGATTTTTATTATGTTTAGACATTGAGGATTCACAATTTGGATGACCCTCTTGTACATTTACTTGATCGATCAAGTGGGGGCCCCGATCTTTGACTGACCATGATCTAGTATGTCCAGTTTGGGTAGTGATGGTAGCATGTGTCACCATTGATCATGTGTCAAACGTATAAGGCTGTGAGTATATGATAGTAGTGGTGGATCTAGGTGTTCATCCACTCTCACTCTTTGTTTATGAATTAATTTCTTTACTATTGATTTAATTATTATTATCAGAGTTTCTTCTTAGTTTGTGGCTATTGAGTCTGACATTATGTGTTTCTCACTATTTGGGATACCTAGACGTATTTCCTAAGATCCATCTTTTGTGCCATGTTAGTTCAAATATTTATTGACTTACCCAGATGTTTTAAATGGGATATTCATATTGAGTCTGAATGATTGATTATTATATTATTATGATTTCTATATGTGCTTCTTGGAATCCATCTTTTGAACCTATGGATAATATATATGGGCATTACATTCATAGTAATGATAATCAAAGATGATTACATTATCTTGAGGGATGAGGAGGATTTTATTCTCCTCAAATTTTTATTTGTTGAGAATAATCATTCTCTCTTATTATTGAAATGTACTGTGGATAATTACAAACTCCTTAGTCGGTTTATAATTTTGGATGATTATTCTCTCCTGAGCGATAGGGATGATAATGCTTTCCATGAAAAAATGCTTGACCATGGTGTTGGACAAGGTGTTTCAAATATTCAGATACTCATGGATGATTATAATCTCTTGAGTGATAAGCATTATTACAATTTCCATAATCAGAGACCTCAAGGTGTGTGAATAATGTCTCACCGGTGAGGTCTCCTTATAGTTCGCCTAGGGGTCATACCCTTAGGGTTTATTTGAGTTCCAATGTCATGGAAACCTATTAATCGGGACCTAGGGCTCAGACATATGACTGGATTTTACATGGAATGAGTAGTACAACATTAAACTCAGTTTCCATTAATATTATGTCCAGATACATCATTTAATCCATCATTATAGTGATTAGAGGAATGTACAGGCAAAGACAGGATTAGGATGAGTATCCCTCTATGATGATTTACCTTTCCTAGATACATTTATTGTGCCATCCAATAAATGTATTGTCAATTGGTATTACAGACACAATGATCTAATTAATTAATCATGAACTGAGTGGTATAACATCTAGAACAGTTCTTTAGACACAATATATCCAGTTGATTAGATTTTTATCCAGGGAATGACTATAGATTGAGTCATTTATGTTATTTCTTTCTTACTTATGTAATTCTGTATATGCTTAGATGGGAATATATAAATAAATTTATTTATGGGGATATATATACACATGAATATATATATACTTTTATATGATGAAACTGTGTCAAGATGATCAGGATTACTGATCCAAGGATCAACTGTAGACTTGATCCTCTTTTTTATTTTCTCTGTCATTTTCATTTGTCTTATCCAGGATGAGAATATTGCATTATTGTGCACTTATGATATCATATAACTATGGTGTCAGACTAATATTATTTCACACCCATTTACTTTCACCTTTGTGTGTGTGGATACCTTATGACTTCCTTTCAAGTTGACAAAAAATGTATCATGGATAGGCCTAAGGTGTAGAGTTTTATGATAAAGTGGCGCGGCTTGTGTGGATTATTCTAATTAGTATAGTGTAATGTGATAGTGTTTGGATACTAGGAATGTGGTCCTTATTAGAGTTATTAATAGATCGATGTGCATGTATTTCAGTTTATTTTTTGTACTTATGAAATTACGGTTGTCACAATGGTTGAGTAGTGTTCCATGTATTAGATGATTATTTAGGATCTTATATAATTTTATTTATTATTACAAAATTTATCCATTTTAGTTTATTTATTACTTCTTAACTACATTTATCTACTACTTGGATGATATCTAGATATTTCCACTGTCAGTTACTCTGATATGAAGGTATAATGTCTCTATAGACAAATTATATGCCCTTTATTCTTATCAGCAACATATGAAATATAGAGAGGCACACTTGAGGCATCATATCAAACTAGATTGGAGCACATGTTTAGTGGAATCCGGTTCAAGATGTTATAGTGGAACTATATGTATCAAGGGAGATCTCTCTTATATATGTTCAGAACCACAATTTAGATAAAGAATATAAATAGAATAATGATATTAAATCCACTATCAAAGAAAAACCATAGACTAATGAAGAATATCTATGTTCGAACCTAGATCCAATGTCTTTTACCCTATATTATGTTTTTGTTTTAATTTTTTCTAATTATATTTAATAAAAAATCAATCAAAAAAAATACCATGTGGCTACTTTCAATATAAGAAAAACAAAATGGCAGTACATAAGTTCTTGGATAGTGAGACCTCGTACCCTTTCTCCTTGAATGAATACCCTGGTCAACCACTAAGCATCCTTAAGACAATAGTAGATATTTTGTTTGATAACGACTAGTGAAAATCGTTAGATCAACTTAATGACATTTCTTTGGGATAAATGTTGAGTTCCAACTATCTTTATCACACTTGTAAAAAAAATTTCCATTTTTTTTGTTTTTACTTGTTATAATTTTCGTCATTCTTATTTCTCTCAACCCGGGAAAAGAATTATTGTGAGTCCATTCGTTATGGATTCTCACCCATATTCCCAACACAAATTACCACAGGAATCTAATGAGATGTAAATTCAATAGAAACACTAATAACAAAATTCACCACACAATAAAGGTGGGGGTATCAAAGATACTACATGAATGAATCCAACATCAGTGAATAACATATTTCCCCGCACCATGTCAATAAATAAGAACATAAATCGGTAAAAATTAAAAGCAAGTAATTAATTTTGAAGGAATTTTAACTAAACCAATAACTAGTGGAATATATGAAAATGATTAAATATTTAAAATGTATGCAAGTTGTAATATCCAATTCCCTTAAAAACACATCGAGGAAAGGAAGCAACAAAAAGATAACAAATTAGAACCCTTAGTATTTTCCAATGAATATATTCATGAAAATGATGGATTTTTTTATAATTAGAGGATCTTCCCATGTTCACCCTTGATAACATCTTCTTAGAATAAGTGTATCTAGAATAGAACCAATTTTCAATTAATCTCCCACTTTTTATTAATGAAATCATTGAATCATAAAAGTTATTGTAGTCCATGGAGGATGATGGAAATGATGAAATCGATGATCTTACAATTGATTTGATGCTGAAATTCCCCATATTACAATCAACCGCACAAGAAAACTTCAAAGAGGAATTGGACCTTGAGAATGAACTAAATACTGAAACTTTTGAGGGAGTTTCCCCTAAAATAAACTCATTTCTTTCTATGTTTTTACAAGATAAATTGTTTATTAATCTCCTTAATTTTAATTTTATAGAATCAGGCCAAATGATCCATATCCTAGTTAATAATGATGAATAATATTTCACATTACTCATTGATGAGAAATTAGATGTACTGGGTGTTGAGGATGAACCATCCGAAGAAGGGCTAGATGAGGACTAATTTGAAAATATACTTAGATATTATCTAGAAGAGAAACCCCCTATATATAGAAAACCTAGAATAGACTAGAATATTATCTTGTTGAGAGTGAAAGTGTACAACCAACACTGGAAGTGAACCAAGATGAATATTCCCCTTGATTTGTGTTGAATATAGAAATCCATCAAAGTTACATTCAACATGAACAAGAAGTAGAAACTAAAAAACCTAAGCTTTTCCTAGTGGTCGATCATCAAGGGATAGAAATAATAGTTTTCTATATATAAATGCAGATATTATGATAGAAACTTCACTTTTTTTATTTTATTAGAATTAAATTAATTACTAACTCCCCTTTATTTGAATCTGTACAAGTAGAACAAATGGAAAAGCCACTGGAATAAAAACACCAATATAACTTGTGAAAAAACCCAAGGAAACCCCATACCTTATTGTGCCACACCCACTTTTTTTGATACAACACACCACTCAGAGGGTGTTCATGAAGAATTGTGGTCTATGGGACCTCCATCAATAAGTTAAGTTGACCGGATCTAGAAGTAACCACATGTTTTGTTTTTCGTCACATAAACCTCATCCCCCTACAAATGGGGAATAGTCAACAGATTGTACAACTATGGAAAGTCTGACTACAACACCTCTTTAAAGGTTAATCTGAATACAATTTTCCCTCATATTTATTTATCATATTTCTCAATTTTCATTCTAATAAAATTTTATAATGTTAAATAATATTTATCAAGAATTTTCTGTAAGTGGAAAAATCTAGATGGATTGCTCCACTATCTCAATAAAGCACCTAGGGGAATCTCACCTTCAGCCTATTAAATGATAGAACTTAGGTTATATATCTATGTATTCACAATTTATTCCAAAAATATTTGGATTTTTTTTAACATAAAATGAGCGGTGGGAAAAAAGTGTCAATGAAGATATTGGATCTACTTAAAGTTGTTATTTAACTAAATTTTAGATAATGTTTTTAATTAGCTAAATAAAAAAAAGTTTACAACTTTCAGTGAGTTTTTAATAAAAATAAACTGGTTAAAAAATGAAGATGATTTGAAAATAAATTCTAGTTCTACATGTAAATATTGTAAATATTTTTATTCTATTTAAATTTTTATTTAATTTGAAAATAAACAAAAAAATACAAAAATCAAAATGAAAGTCTAAAAAAATTTATAATCCTATATATATTTTTTTCCAGTTCTCTATTTTTCCATATTGAAAAAATACATTTAATTATGTACATAGACTATTGTACAATTTTCTATTTTGATTTTTCACCATTTTCTTGAAATTAAATTTTTTACAGTCATAGTGATAAAATATTATGCTTGAGTTGATGGAATATATAATTTTTGAAACTATAAGAATTTAAGTGATTTATGAGTGATTTGTTCATTTATTTTATAAAAATCCTTCTTAGAACTTGGAGAGGGAGTGTGAGTGAAAATATTTGGGCTGAATAAACTTTATAGCATTACATCACAAATTTTTTGATCTTGATCAAGGTAACAGGACCGTTGTGAGACAAACACATTAGGGATCCAAATTAAATGAAAATGATATAATCTCTTTGAACGTAAAAAAAATTGGTAGTTTTGAGACAATATAACTCTATGTGTTTCTCTAATTAAATAGATACATCTCAAATAACTATTACGAATAGTGCTTTCCGCACAATTATGGGTTAGAAAAATAAATTCAAATAAAGTTCTTTGTGAAAAAATGATTCTATTTAAGTGAAGTTAATATTGAACCCATGGAAAATGGAGAAATTGACTTATATCACATTTTATTAGGTTGGATCAATTGTAATGAACTAATGTTTGATCAATGGATGTTCATTTATTTTTAAGTTTAATATAATCACATGAAATCACAACACAATGAACTACTACGCTCTATGGGACCTTTAAATATAATTTTGTCACTTATGTGTTTTGAATTTTGAAAAATGTTCATCTATAATTGTGATCAGTAAGTTATTTAGAGTCTGATAAGACCAACATAATTTTTTATGAATAATAACATACCCTTATGAATAGCAAAATAACTTTATGAATAGTAATTTATAATAATAAAAAAATTAAAAACATCACCAATGAATGTATAAATTCAATTTAGACACCTTAATAGTGAAAAAACAATCACAGTATAAGAATTAGTATTTTTGTATGTCAAAAATAATTCATTTAAAATTTTATGATTAATTTAATAATTCAAAATGGAAATGTATTTACTTAAAATGTAATAGGAAATTGATACATTATTTTCATATGGTTATAATATAATTTTATGGGACCTTGTTTAATTTTTCAATGTGTTATAAAATGAGTTATAGTTTTAATGTTGTTTTGGTTGAATAAGTTATTATTTTATTTAAAAATAAAACTATAAATATTTAGGAATTTTTATTCTAAAAAATGGAGTTCATTTTTGAATTCTACACATACAAAAATGGCTAGGGTTGAATTTTTCGTATTTTTCTAAAATACTTGAATTTTTTGTGGATAGTAAAGATACAGTTTTGAGCTATCAGTATGTTTAATGACATCATAATGATGTAATAATTAAAATAACATTATGGTTGAATTGTGTATAGTAAAAAATATATGGGGTATCCCAAGTGTCTAATACTAATGGATAATACCATGGTCAATCCCATAGTTTTGAAAATAAATCACTAATGTGGTGTCCTTTGAAATTAATTACAAAATCTCTCACATTTACAATATATGACCACTATTTCCATTGTTTACTCTCATTAAAAACTCATAATCCTAAAATATCTGGTATATTTACCTCCCTAAAAAACCTTAAAAGGTTTCTTAAATCCCCAATGGTCCCGACCATCACGTTTTAGGTGTTACTCCACAAGGTAACAAAATCTACCTCCCTTATGTTTTATAAAGCTTTCATTTATTGTTATTATTTTTAATTTCAATTAGATTTTGTTGGGATATATCTTTTAATACCCCCCTTATGGTTCATATTATTCTATAATTATGATATGCCCCTTTTTTCTATCACCAAAATATTTTTCAAAATTTTAAGGGACGTCGTTTGGCTGTTGAATTTTCATAAGGTAGCTCTCAAATTTACTTTTATTTTCAAGTTCATCTCTATACATTTTCTTTAAAAACCACCTTTCATCGAAATTTTGTGATTAATCTATTACCTAACATGTAATGTAATGTTTTCATGAAAATTTAATAATTCCTTATTATCTCTCTTTTCCCATTCTTTTATACTAATAATGAAAACACCATCCTAGATGTGCTAATTTACCACAATCAAGGACGATGGATTTTCAATTTATATTTATCTCTTCATTTATGGTCATGAAACAATTATTATTATGGATCCATACTATAATATATGTATTATGTCTCATCTGTGGTTCTAGAATATGTTTGTACACATGGTTTCTAATTATAAAGAAAAATTAAATCGTTGTATTCAAAAACTGCAAATTAAACCAAAAAATTATAATTGAATAATTTATATAATGATTCATCTTCAATCCAAGTAAAAAAATTTATTTTATAACCATGTAACCTTTTGGATGTTCAATTTTATGATATAACTCCAATTCTGGACAACAATTCCCATTTTACTGGATTCTTTGAACATGAATATAAGTGAACTGATCATTAAAACGAAGGAAACAAAAAGACCCAAACATAAAAATTGAATCTCTTAACCTATAAAAAGGTTATGAATTAACTATAAAGTGTGTAATAAATCATTTAAATATAAAATAATTTTTTTAATTATTAATTAATGAACATAATTTGATTATATAGGTCGTTAATATCAAGTAGATAATACCATCCGACTGAATGTAAAAGATCCTCTGTATTTCACTTTTATTCAAGAATGTACTCTTTGTTATGCCCTTTTACATATAATTCCTAATGATGATATATTATTTAACACATTACCCATACTTCCCTCAATATTTATAAAAGATTATAAATCCCTTTCTCACTCATTAAGACCTCAAATATACACCTGATACTATGCCGATATTTTGTAATGAATTCAAAACAAACCACCTTTATTCCTTCAGGTTACTCTCTCTTCCTTTTTACCCAAATGAAATTGCCTTTTATTTTTATGTAAAAAATCTAAATTTTGTTTATTTGCTCCAAAATCATGTTTCAATATCCATCCCTAATTCTATTTTGGATATAAACATGTTTTTAAGTGATTCACTCCTTGACACTTACCAATAAGGAAACTCATTTTAATAGAACATCCCAAATTTTTACCCAATTTTAAGTGAAATATAAACACTATTTTAAGGCAAAAATTGAATTTATAAAATCATTCTTCTTAAGATTAAAACCTTCATGGTTCACTTCTGGTTTTATATAAAATATTTTTCGCTATTCTATTTTAAAATATGTATAGTATATTCCTTAAAACCACATAAAAATGTTTTAATGCTAATCTTTCTCAAACAAATCTTTTATATGTTGTCACTTCTATTTGACACCACTTACAATGATATATTCATATTTTACCTTATGAACTTCCATGTATGTTCTAATTCCCTTTTTACATGGATACTTTAATGATACGCCCATTGGTTATTCTTTATGTCTTGATTGTTTTTCCTAATTCATTCCATGGGAAACCCTTATGTTTATGTAAGAATGATTATGTATGATTATTTATGTGAAAATATATTTATGAAATGTAATATGGGTGCACCGAGATAGCAGTCCAATTCTCTTGATAAAGTTAAGTCTCATTAGATGTTATGTGTGATGGTCTTGGCGGTTAGCCTTGCCTTGTGATACTATGTGAAATAACATTGGTGGTTAGCCTTGACTCGTACATAAGTCATGTTTCATGTTTCTGCCACATTAAAATGATTCCATGTTTATATGATCCCATGTTTATATGTTATGAGGTGGTGTTTGAATAGTTCTACTAAACATGAAATATATGAAAGAATGCACATAACCATAATCAAATAGAACATTCTCTATTCGTGAATGAATAACAATCACACCAGTCATCCCATCATTGTCTGGATCCACATCAGTAGTAGTGATAGAATAAGACCTTCCTTCTTACTTGGGATGTTTTTGTTGATTTACTCTTCCAACCCTTGGATTAGGGAATTTTTTGCATCCATGGTTTACAACTCCACCCCGGTTAATGTTTGTTGGATGACCCTTCCAGCAAATCTCTTCATACTTCCTTTAGTGGAGTTCGATTCTATCTTTGGCATGGAAAAAATATTTTTATACAAATCCAACATCAACTACCAAGAAAGGGAGATCACTCTCAACAGCCCAAAGCATCCTGCAATTATTTATAAGTTTAAAGAGGAAGATGAATCTCATTTAGAATTAATTTCTCATGTGTGGATATTAATTTTTTATGAGCAAGAATTTCTAGCTCAAATGATTTAGACAAAGGAGAGAATAATGTTTGAAGTCATTCCCATTGTGAGGGATTACACTGATGTATTCCCTAAATATTTTCATAGTCTTCCTTCTGACCAAGAGGTTGAGTTCTCAATTTCCATTATTCTTGGATCACTGCCTATATCAAAGACACCTTATAGAATATCCAATATAGAGATGGAAGAGCTGAACAAGTAGTTACAGGAGAATTTGGAGAATAATTTTATACACCCATGTGTTTCATCATGGGGTGTTCCAGTCCTCTTTGTTAAGAAGAATGATAGATCAATCATCCTCTACATTTATTATCGTGAGCTTAACAAAATCACGATAAAGAACAAGAATCACCTTACTTGGATAAATGAGTTGTTTGATCAGCATCTCGGGGCCAATTATTTATCTAAGGTGGAACATTGGTAAGGATATCACCATTTAAACGTCAGGGATGAAGATATTCCTATGAATACATTTCGAATGAGGTATGGACAATATGAGTTCAAAGTGATTCCCTTCAGACTCACTAATGATCTAAAAATTTTCATGGATTTAATTAATAGAGTCTTTAGAGATTACCCCAAAAAATTTTTTCTAGTATTTATTGATGATATTCTGATATACTCTAAGATAATAGAGGAACATGAGGAAAATTTGAATACTATATTAAAAACTTTTTAATGGGATAAGTTGTTTGCAATGTACAATAAATGTGACTTCTGGATAGAGGAAGAATCATTCTTGGGGCATGTTATCACTAGAAAAGGGATAGCTGTTGAACCTTCCAAGACAAATGTGGTTGAAGAGTGGCCCAGGACAACATTTATAATAGAGATCCATAGCTCTTTGGGACTAGGTGGGTATTATCGGAATTAAGTGAAAATGATTCATGATTTTAAAACCCAATGACCAAGTTGACACGAAATGGAGTAAAGATTTTCTAGACTCAGGAATGCAAAGACTGTTTTGTGGTGTTAAAAAAGTGGCTACTCACTGCACCAGTACTCACACTCCCACCAAGTGGAGAAGTTTTTATAGTGTATAGTGATTCTTCTAAGAAGGGATTTAGGTGTTTGCTGATGAAAAATGATAAAGTGGTAGCCTACACCTCAAGGCAGCTAAAAATCAATGAGAAAAACTATCAAATGCATGATCTGGAGTTGCCGGCTACGATCTTTGCATTGAAAATCTGGTGGAGTTATATCTATGGGGAGAAGAGTGAGATATATACTGATCAAAACAATCTCAAATAGATATTCACACAAAAATATCTTAATATGAGCCAATATATACGGATAGATCCAATCATAGATTATGACTTCTCAATCCACTACCATCCCGATAAGAAAAACAAGGTGGCATTTACTCTAATTTGAAAAGATCCTACATATTTATCAATGGATATAATTTAAAAAGTTTCAATCTTATTATATTTTTAGAGCATGGAAATAGGATTCATTATGGGAGTAACATCATCAATCATTTCTCAAATGATCGCTGAACCATATCTCTTTGTGAAAAAATAGATTATCAATGAAAAGATGTTGAAATTAGGAAAAGGGTGGAAGTTATCAAAAATGGGAAATCCTCAGAGTTCATGATTGATGAGGAAGGAGTTGTAAGATATGGGTCACGATTATGTGTTTCATTATATCCAGAGATAAAGAAGGAGCTTCTGAATGATGCACATATCTCGACCATCTCTATTCACCTAGGGAGCACAAAGATGTATCGAGATCTCTGAGAAAACATTTGTTGTGACAATATGAAGAAGGAGATTTCTGATTATACACCAAATTTCCTAGTATGTCAACAAGTGAAGGATGAATGAAAAAAAGTCTAAATAGATGATGCAACCACTACCATTACCATCATGGAAGTGGGAGAACATCACCATGGACTATTTCAATGGACTTACAAGGATATCCTAGGGGAACAATGTTATATGGGTCCTTTTGGATCATCTTACAAAGACATTTCACTTTATTGTGATTTGAGAGGACTTCTCATTGGATCAACATGAACGGATTTACATCAAATAAGTGGTAAGGCTACATAGAGTACCACTATCTATTGTATGAGATCCTGATATCTGATTCACCTTGAAGTTCAGGAAAAGTCTACAACATGCTCTACGTACTAAACAGAACATTAGTATGACCTATAATCCTTAAACTAATGCCCAATCTGAGTGAACTATTCAGAAACTGGAAGATATGTTGGGGGAATATTTTTTGGAATTCAAAGGAGGATGGGCCCAACAACTTCCACCGGTTGAATTCTCATAAAACAATAATTTCCACTCTATCATCTGAATGGGACCATATGAAGCTCTTTATGGGAAAAGGTGAAGAACACCAGTGTGTTAGGATTAAGTCAGTGAGAATAAGACGATATGACCTTAAATGGTTGATGAAATGGTGGAGAAGGTAAAAACCATTCAACCACACATATATGGATCCCAAAGTCTAAAAAAGAGTTATGTAAACAATTGTCGATGAGACCTTGAGTTCAAAGTTAGATACATGTTATATCTATTAATATCTCCATTGAAGAATTTCATGTGGTTTGGGAAGAAATTAATGTTACGTCCCAGGTACATTGTCCCATTAGAGATCCTTGATCAAGTCAGAGTTGTGGCCTATTGACAAGCACTTCCACCTACCATGTCCAATGTGAATGATGTCTTTCATGTATCCCTATTAAGGAAGTACATACCTGAACCATCACATGTACTCCTTTTAGAGGTGGTACAGTAGGAGACTAAAATTTCCTATGAGGATCACCCAGTGAAGATATTGGATCGTAGTTATAATGTTCTACATCACAAAACTACTCACATGGTCATGGTATTATATTGGAACCATAAGTATAAAGAGGCAACATGAGAACTGGATGAAGCAATGAAAGAAAAGTATATTCACTTATTAATGTCCTATAATGTAAAATAAATTAAGGGAGAAATTTCTGTAGGGGGTAAGAATGGAACGATCCAATGTTTTATCAATGGAAATTCATTTCTTATAAAATTTCATATAATCACATGAAATCACAACACAATGAACAACTAAGTACTATGCGACCTTTAAACATAAGTCTGTCACTTATGTGTTTTGAATTTGAAAAAACAATCACCTACAATTGTGATATGTAATTTTTTGAAGGTCTGATAAGACAAAATTAAATTTTTATGAATAGTAACACACCCTTATGAATAGTAACATACCATTATGAATAGAAATGAATAGTAATCGGCAAAAAAATAGATACATCACCCATGAATGTATAAATACAATTTAGATGTGAAAAAAGAATCATAGTATAAGAATTAGTATTTTGTATGTCAAAAAATATTTTATTTACAATTTTATGATTAATTGAATAATTTGAAATGGAAGTTTATCTTCATAAAATGTAATCAGAAATTGTTACTTTATTGTCTTATGGTTATAAAATAATTTTATGGGACCTTGATTAATTTTTCAATGTGTTATAAAACTAGTTAATGTTTTAATGTTATTTTTGTTGAATAAAATGTGATTTTATTTAAAAATTAAATTAAAAATATTTAGAAATTTATTATTAAAAAAATGGAGTTAAATTTGGAATTCTACACATCTAAAAATAGTTAGTGTTATTTTTTGAGATTTTTCTAAAATAATTGAATTTTTTGTGAATAGTAAAAATACAGTTATGAGTTTTTTGGTATGTTTAATGACATCATAATGATGTGATAATTAAAATAAAATATTAGTCGAATTTTGTACAGTAATATAAGATATGAGGTGTCTCAAGTGGCTAATGCCATGGGCAAATACCATGGGCAAACCCATGACTTTTCAAAAAGAAACCACAAATGAGGTGTCCTTTGAAATTAATTAAAAACTCTCTCACTTTTACTATAAATACCCACTCTTTCCTACGTTTACTCTCATTGAAAACTCACAATACTATATGATATGGTACTTTTAACTCTATAAGAGCCATCCCAAGGTGTACTCAATCCCCCAAGGTCCCGACCTGCATGTTTTAGGAGATACTCCAAAATGTAAGGGAATCTACCTCCCTTCTCTTTTCTCAAGATTTCATTTTATGTTATCCTTTTTAATTTCAATTAGATTATGTTGGGATATATCATTTAATATAACTATTCTTTTCAATATTATCTAATAATAATGAGATACCCCTTTTTTCTCTCATAAAAATATTTTATGAAATTTTAAGAGACACTGTTAGGCTGGAAAAGTTTTATAAGTGATCTCTTATCTTTTCTTTTATTTTCATGTTTATATCATTTCTTTTTCTTTAAATGCCACCTTTCATCGAAATGCGATGATTAATCTAGTACCTTAAATTTACTATAATGTAATTATAATAAAGGAATATTTCTTCATCATCTATTCTTTCCCTTTCATTCTTACAAAAAATAAAAACACCATCTGATATGTGCTAATTTACCACACTCAAGGACGATGGGTTTTCAATTTATATTAATGTCTTATTTTATTATCATGAAACCATTATTATGGTGGAACCACAATATAAAATACATATTATGTCTCATATATGGTTCTAGAATCTATTTTTACCAAATTTGTTTATTTTTAAATCAACATGAGTTTTTTGTGTTCGAAAGCTGCAAATTTAACCAAACAGTTATCATTAAATAAATTATATAGTGTTATATTTTCATTCCATATAACCAAATGGAATTTAGAAACATGTAACATTATGTATTTTTAATAATATAATATAACTCCAATTCTGCACAATGATCCCCGTTTTACATGATTCAATAAACATGAATATTAGTGAATCAATCATTAAAACCAATGAATCAAAAAGAACCGAATAATGAAACTGAACCTCCTAACCAATCAAAAATATTATGAATGAACTCACAATGTTTATACTAAATAATATAAATATATAATAATTTATTTAATTATTAATTAATGAACCTAATTTGATTATTCAGGTCATTAATATCAAGTGGAGAATTCCATCGAACTTAAGGTAAGGGATCCTCTCTATTTCACTTTTATCCTAGAATGTACTCTATGTTATGACATTATAAATATAATTAGTAATGATGGGTTATTATTTCAAACCTCTCAAATACTTCCCTCATGATGTATAAAATATTATAAATCCATCTATCTCTCATTAATACCTCTTATGTACACTCGATACTATGTCGACATTCCGTAAAGAATTCTACTCAAACCGCCTTTATTCCTTCAGGTTGATATATCTTCCTTTTTACCCAAATAACATTTTCTTTTATTTTTATATACAACTTCTACATGCTTTTTTCATTCTAAAAACTCATATTTCAAGATCCATCCCTCATTCTTTTTCGGGTATATACATGTTTTTAAGTGATTCCCTCCTCGATACTTCCCAACAAGCAAACTAATTTTACGGGAACGTCCCAAATTTTTACCCAATTTGAAGGGAAATATCTCCAATGATTTAAGCCACCATTGTCTTTATAAATTTAGACTTTTTATTTTGAAAAAATTATTTGTTCACTTCTGGTTTTATATAAAATATTGTTCCTTTTTTCAATATAAAAGCTCTATAATATTTTCCTTAAAACCGCACAAAAATGATATAATGCTAAATTTTCTCATATACATTTCTTAAATTTTGTCATACCTACTTAACATAACCTACCATGGTATATTCCTATTTTACCTTATGAATGTCAATGAATTTTTTAATTCCTTTCTGTCATGGACACTTTCATGATACGCCCATTGGCTATTCATTATGTCGCTATTGTGGAACCTAATTTGTTCCATGTGTAAGCCTTATGTTTATGTAATATTAATTATGAATGATTTTTTATGTGGAAAAAATATTCATGAAATGTAATATGGGTACACCCAGATAGTGCTCAAATGGATTGGGTAAAGTTATGTCTAATGATATGGTATTTGTGATGGTCATGGCAGTTAGCCTTGGCTTGTGCTACTGTGTGAAACGATCTTGGCGGTTAGCCTTGACTCATATTGAAGTCATGTTTCATGTTTTTTACACATTAATATGATTCCATTTTCATATGATCCCATGTTTATATGTTATTATTACATATGTTCCATGCTTTTGTAATCATTATGTCATTCCTTTTAACCAATGTACGAAATCATTATTCTTATGTGTACTCCCTTACAGGGATTTTTAGCTCGTCCCTTTGTTCAGGTGTTTACCAAGGTATCCTATGCAGTTATATGAGCACAATGGAATATAGGATCTCATTTTGGAGTTTAAATAATTTTTTTGATTATTTACCTAGACTTCCAAGACACAGGAATGCATGATCCTTGGCTTGTACTATAATGTATAATTATGATTAAAATCATGTAATGTTATATATAAAATTCTAGGGTCTCCATATCAATGATATGGGAAATCCAATTTTAGTTTAAGAAACAATTGATATAGGGATCAATAGAGGAGTTTTTGTTAAAATTTGGCTTCCCCTAAAATCTAATTTGATACACTCTTGAACTCAAATATTGATTTAATTAATGTAACAAAGAGACTTGATTTTCAAATTAAGCATGATAAGTTAACTGATGGATAAATTTCTGTGTTTTATATTCTATGTATGTTATATTTAGTTAGAAAGTATTAAATTTCATTATTTTTCTATTTTAATTAAATTTAATTCATTTATAAATTTTCCAGGATTGAACTTATTTATGTGTGGGAGAGTGATGTTATATAGAAATTCCCAAATTTTTATCTATTACTCATTGAAAATACCATATATTTAATTCAAATTCTGGGTAAAATAATAGTTTTTTGAACATTACAAATATGGTCTTAAATGTTAAAATGTATTAATTACTTATTTTTAGTGATATATTATTTTTATGAAATTAATATTATAAATCCATAAAATTTTATTTTTATGGAAACAAAATAGTTTAATTTTTTTTAATATCAAACAAATATTTTAAAATGGGTTTAATTTTAGTATTAAATCATTCAATCATATTTTTCCTGAGTTATATGAAATCCCTAAATTAGTTTTGGGATTTAAATTATAATTTTTTTAAAAAATAACATCGAGTGTGATTTTAAATAATTATAATCATGTCCGGAAACATCATGTCTTTAATTAGTTAATTAGAATATTAATTTGACATTAGTTTTTTTAATATTGAGAAGCAATTTAATTTTTAGTATAATTGTTTTATCATTTCTTAATTTATAAAAAAAATTGTTCCCTGAGTAATTTGTTTTTTTTTTTGCATGAAAGGGCATTTCATGGTCAGTAGAATAACCACGCATAGCTGACAATGCAGTGTGTGTTGCTTGACAAAAACCACTATTCATGGTCAGTATCATGAATGTGATACCAACCTGCTATAAATGTACTCACAGTCTTCACACTAACCATGATAACCTTCTTCCCACTGCAAGAATCGTCCATGGTAACCACTATGACTGTGACCATTATCAATTAGCAGACCGTGATCTCTATTCATAGCCACCCACCCTACCGAACCTCCTCTCTAGGATCAACTCTTCCTTATACTTCATCCTTTATCACCAAAACAAGATTCCTACCAAAAAATAAATACATCTGAATCTGAATCCATAGCCGACAAAATAGATGAATGGACCATGACTCACCACTGTTATAATGAATCTTGATCCACTTATGTGTAAGCCTTCATCTACCCACACACTTCCATCTATTAAATATACATGAATGAATCACCTAAAAATATAAAACCATTGAAAGAGAATCCAATAGAATTCCAATGGGCTACTAGAGAGGATGACCACTGAGCTGCCCTGCTCATTAGAAATATATTATGTGTTCAACCAAGGGAACCCCTATCCCATCTCAATTTCAACATAAAAAATAATGAAAACAAAATAAAAAATGAAATAAAAATGAAAATAAATAAATAAATAAATTTAAATAATAATAACTAAATATATTTATAATGTATAATATAAAATGATAAGTATGTATGTTTATATAAATTAATATATAATAAATAATAATTATATAATTATATAATTATATATGTATATGTATTATAAATACTAATTAATATTTTTTTATAGTAAAATCCAAATGCTCGAGCCCTGTATTAATGTCTAATTTAGTCAAGCCCAAGCCCAATTGATTGAAAATTAAACTGGAAACATGAACCACTAAAACATATTTAAATGTGGGAATGATTATGGGGAGAATACTTTCCATCAGAATTAATCTCGATTGTTCTCTACGACAAGAAACATCCATATAACTGAACTCAATGTTTACCATGAAACTAATTGTGAGGAAGAATATTCCACATCACCTTATATCTCTCCCTCTCTCTCTATCTCTCTCTCTCTATATATATATCCCTTTATCATTAGAATCATTCGACCTCTACTGACTAGGTTTTTCTTCCTCTTATTTTACTTCCTGTAATTTCATTGTTCATGGTAAAACAATTCCATTATATTTTATTAATTGTAATGTGTTGTTCTCTTATCACTAGTTTATTTGTATTATATTTCATCCCTATACTATATCATGGTATTTTAAAAATCCATATTTATAGGGAACTATCTCTAGATATAGGGCCCTTGGAGAGATCACAAATGCACTATTTTCTTTTTTATATTATGAATTTTATCCTTAATGTAATATAAAAAATGGGAGAAGGTGATTGATTATTTTCATATGCTCCATCTGATGACCTACTACATCCTCAAATATGTCAAATATTCTTTCCCTCTCCCTCTTAGTTCACAGTGTATACTAGTGGAGTATTTTTTTATTTTGTCATGAACCTCATATGATGAAGTTGGGATTTCGTGTAGAAATTGTCACGATAATATGTGTTTACACCCTCTATAGTATAGAGGAGGAGGAACTAAATGTATCAAGGAAGATATATCTTATGAGTGTTAATAACCACAATTTATATAGAGGAGATAAATTCAATAATGATATTGAATCCATTATTGGAATAAAAATATAGAATGATTAAGAATCTATTTGGTTGACCCTAGATCCAACCCTTTTCACCCACTATTGTGTTTTATATTTTAATTTTTTATAAATATGATTAATAAAAAATTATATAATAAAATACTATACATCTTCTTTCAAAATAAGAAAAGAAATACTTATGTTCTTGGATAGTGAGACTCCCCACCCATTCTCCTTGAGACATAACCCCAGTCAGCCACTTGGCTGTATTTGGATTATAGTAGAAATTATGTTCAACCATGAAATTTTACAATATTGTGATCATAGACACATGCATAGATAATTCAAGAGGCGACATATCACCCACCGATACTTTATTTGATTAAGTTTTTTCTTTCACTCCAACTAATTTTCCAACTTCAGCTACATTTGTAAAATATTATTTAGGAAAATATCTATGATAATGAACGTTTTAAGTTTTAAATTCCATAATATGAACATAAATTGTCCTAAAAATGGAGGTTGATGTTTATATGGAGGAGAATTATTAACATTAATAGGATTTATAACTGTAATTCATGTTAAATTCATAGGTGAAGATAGGCGTGGTGATTTATATGAAAATTATATGTAAACTACATTGGATATTCCTTATACTTATTTTCTTTTAAAAGGTTATTCTAGAAGAACATTATTCTTTATTATAACACATTGAAGAAAACATATTGAAATATTATATTTTATAATATTTGGTGAATATTTCTCCATTTTATCCTTTTTAGCTGATTTATCTTTAGCTTATACTCTTTGATGTTTTTTAATTTTTATTTAGATCATAAAGTGGTTTTCTTCTAACTCTTTCATCATTTTTGTTCTTGGATTTCTCAACTTTTTTACATCAGGAACCTACTGTGGATATCAAAAATCTTCATTTTTTACTTATGAACTAGAAATATTATTTTAAACTAATGAAGCAAAATTTTTCTCCTTTTGATTTTAATAATTAGTTAAATATTTCTCATAAATTTTAGGTTTCACTTATGGAGTCTTATCTATAGTAGAATCTTCATATAAGATTCTATTTTTTAAAAGTTAAACATCTAAATCATTATCTCTCTATTTAGTTGATTTTTTAATATATATATATATATATGCCACTATGGATGTCTTCTCAATAAATTTAATGTCCTTGAAATAATAAAGTAATATCATTTTGGAGATAGTTCTTCATGAATCGTATTATTGGTTTTCCTTTCCGGATGTGATTCAATATCAACATCCTTTCCCTTTAGTATCATCACCAAATTTAAGTTTAACATCCCCCCCATATAGTGAAACCTTTATCTTAACTAAATTTTTTATATTTATTTGATATTTTACCATATAAAATGGGTTGAATTCAATATCAATAATTTCACTAGGAATTCCTAATGATATACATCTTGAACTATTATTGTGTCATTATCTATTTTTATAACCATAATGAGTGATATAATTCACTAAAATTGATCCTTAAATCATGATTTATATATCCTCTTTTTTTTTCTTTATCCAAAACTATAATAACATAATTTTCATAATTTGTATTAACAAACTCAACCTAGTACACATAATTTCTATGAGTGTCAAAGTGGAAGTCTCATTTGAAAATATATCTTAATAGATTTAAAAACATATAATGATTAATTAAAAAAATTTAAATGAAAAAACAGCTTTGACAACATATTCCATAGATAACTTTCTTGAATTATAAATTTCTTTTATAATAAAACTGACATCACTCCATCTGTTGCCTACTTTCAATTAATTCAACTTCAGTATAGCTGACAATGGTTGTATACTTGGTGCAACCAGCATACAATGGCGTCTTTTCACAACTCTTTATCTTATCAAACAATTTTGGGAAATCATGGAGTTCATCTTCAATTGTCTTTGTCATTTCCTCAAAACGATCTTCATCATCATTGACATCTGTAATCAAATCCTCCATACAATCTTCTTCATTATCCATATTTGCATTCATATATGTTGATCCATAAAATGTTGTTTTATCCTAGCCAGTAGATACATTCACTTTTTCTCCATGTTTATTCCAACATTTATAACTCCGATCTATTCCGTGACATATTAAATGTTATTCCAACTCCTCTGGAGTAAGTAGTCTAGAATAAAAACAATGTAAACGTGAACAATGGATTTGAGAAGGATCCTTTGCGCGATCCTTTACAAACATGATGAACTCTTTCACTCCATTCTCGTACTCTATTGTCAAACGATTAGCATCCATCCAATATTTATTCATATTCATCCTATTTGAATCTCTAATATTATTATTTATTGTTCAATTACACAAAACAAGACTTCTAAATAGAGTAGAAGAGAACCACTTCCTTATAAAAATAGTGATTTATAGAGCGTACCCATTTCCAATAAAAATTTCGAAATCAACAGAACCAGGATAGACCCCCCATCAAAATCAACACAGTTTCCGAACACAAAAGGGTTTGAGGGGATTATCACTTGTGTCATAGATGGTAAAAGTCACACAACATCATCCTCTATGGCTCATACTCATCTGTCGGGTCATCCCTTCTATAGTCAACTAGTCCATCCTTTTATACCTCACCAACCTAAAATACACATGGATGAAAACCAGTAGCCAACTCTATAAGTAATGAAATAATTCTCATTATCTCTACAATATGGAATTAATTATATATAATTACTTTAGATTCATTATAGTTTCCTCAAATCACCCCAGTCCAAACACAAGAATAATCAAGAATGATACATCTACCACTCTTAGGTCTCTACCCTGCATTCAATATCATCATTCCTTAATACCCATATATCCACATATACACATGTCACAGACAAATAAAAACCATATCCACATCAGAACCAAAGTACCCATATGGATTTCAATTAGGTTACTCGATCAAGTGGTTTTGTGTAAGAAATAATAAGAAAATAAAATAAGTATATAGTCACCCATAAATCTCAAACTAGTGTTAATAATCCAATAAACCCAAGGTAACATTCCATCTTTAAAAATACACTGAAGGAGACCATATGCGATAGTAGTCCCAGGTGGTGAAGGTTCCTGAGGAGGAAGGGGTGAACACGCACCTATTGAGGTTCGAGGTCAGGTCACTGAGGTTGAAGGTGGCCCGATAATCCTACAAGGGTTCATTCCATATTTCCCAAACCATGTCCTGGTACCCTAGGATGTTAACCCACTGCTGGTGGAAGTGAAACCGTTACAGATGATCATTCTAATAAGAAATGGAAACCGAGATGGGGGACTGGTTAGAAATACATCATGAAAGATGAAAAAAATGGTATTTGAGAATAGGTTAGTGGAATTCATGTTGTCAAGACACATATCCAATAGAATCTACAAGCTGTGATGGAACCAGTAGTTATTTCACCAGGTGAAACTCTCACCTGAGAAGCTGAGATCAATGAGGCCCTTCCCACCCATGAACTGAAACAATTCCATGATGGAATTCCTTTGGAATGGGCATATACCTTTCGTTTCCATTGGGTTGGAAATGACATTAAATTTCCCCCCAAAAAACAATGGATGGTGGCCGGGATCGAATGTATTTTGTTCACTCCATAGATATTCCCTTTGAAGTGGGTCATAGCTTCCAAAAAAAAAGTCATAAAGAAGGAGGTGTCACCGTTGGACACCTTGGTAGTGATGAAATGATTGAAATCTTTTACAGTTTCAACAAAAAAATTATTGTTCAAAAATACCCAATTGGGTCTGTTGGATGTGTCAGAGTGTAGAAATACATGCAACTTAATCTTCCAGGAGAACTCTATGATTATTATAGGGTTTTTGTGTTATTTGACAACAACAATAAATACATTATAATTTATGATTTCTATGGTGAGGAAGTCTGATTTCACATGGGCACTAAGACCATGAGCATTACATATGAAGATAATAATGATGTGTAGGATAGTGATTTGGCCTTGGATCTAGAGATATTATCCTTATTGAAGTGGGAGGATGATCTCTCAATGAGGTCCCTTGATTTTGAACATGTTTATAATCCCTTCTGGTTGGTAAGTTTCATATGAGTAGGAGATGAGGATCCAAAGGGGAAGGGGAAGGATGGATAAAGACACTTCGGGGCTGGTGAGGAAGTTATCTCTAGATCCACAAATATTTGAAGCTGGATGACAAGATCAGAGCCAAGGGAGACAGAACAAACACTTCTATTAAGGGGCCTGAACACTACAGAGAAGCAGTCAGTAACCTCAGCGAGGGAGAAGGATAGAGATAGAGGTAGAGGTGGCAAGGATATAAATCCTGGTGGTCTCAGAATCATTCTTTACATGTGAACTGCGAGACAAAGTCACTTAGATCGCATGAAGGAAATATGGGGGGAACCCCTTGATGAAAATAGGGTTTAAGCATTGGTTGACCTAGAAATGCATCATAACTGGGTGGTGTTGTCCTTAAAGAAAATGTTATCCTTATTTACATACATTAAGGTGACATGGTGTTAGATCTATGGGAATCCATGATACCTAGGAGGAATCTACTGAAACTGGAATCCAAGTGGGAAGGACCTTAAATTTTTCATAAACTTCACTCTGATAGAGTAAACTCATTGATCACCATTGATGATAAACATATCAATATTTCCACCAATACTAGGTTTCTCAAGGGATATTTCACATGAATAAACCATCCCTTTAGACTGAGATATATGGATTTGAACTAAAAATCCAACATCCTAGTTATATGTTGGTTCGTGTGGTGTTGAGCCGCCACAAGCCCCTTCTCACATCAGGTCGTTATTCTTGCATGACACACCCAAATTTCTAGGACACACCCCCTTTGGTCCCTGAATCATGATCTTAAGCCTTTTTCATCCTCAGCCCATATTTCACATGGTGTAGGGACTCTATGGATGGAAAATTTACCTCACCCTCACTATATGTTCTAGTTGCATGATATAAAACAATGTGACATTTTGGTAAAATATATTCAACCTTAAAATACATTATCATAATCCTAATCAAAAGATATTAAAATGTCTGTCCAATTTTCTCATTTCATAAAGTTAGAAAACATTTTTCTTGTTCTTATTAAATGATATAAAACTTTGAAATGAATTTATCCTTCAACCAAGAGGGATCCCTCTTTCTGATGCCGATCACTTACCGCACCATGTTGAAGAAGTAAATAAGGATTGATTACCATTTAATATCTTGGGATAAAAAGAAAATTAAAAATTATATATCATTGGCTCAGCTCACACATTGAACTACCTCAACACTTCCATCATTGAATACAAGTTTTTCTCTCTCACGGATGCACTCCATCTAGGTGGGTTCCGACATGTGGTGGAAATAAATCCAAGGGTGTTAAACCTTCACTCAAACATTTCAAAAATTCAACTTCAAGATGTAATAATCCTTAAACATAGGACCTCATGATTCAATAAGAGTATGTGTAGTAGGTGACTAAAAAAAATTTCACACCTTATCCGGCAACACGAATATCGAGGGCGGAGGATGTCCGACAACGTGAAGATCAAGGGGGGCGGAGGTCCGGCAAGCAAAGATCGGGAGTGGCGGAGGTCCGACAACGTGAAGCTCGAGGGAAGCAGAGGTTTGGAAATATGAAGCTAGAGAGGCAGTGGAGGGGAGTCGCAGGGTTACAGTACCACGAGAGATTTAGGTCACGATAAAATGAGGGCATTGTGTGACTGACTTTATAAAATATGGGTCTACGGTTTTATCTGTGCTAAAATTTTATCGCTGATAAATCTTTCCTGTATAAGTGCAAACATTTTAGCGCTGATACATGACTTCTTTATCAGTGATAAAATTTTAGCACTGATACATGGTTTCTTTATCATCAGTTTTTTCTTAGTGCTGATATATGTTGGTGCTTCCCTTGCCCATTTTTGTAGTAGTGTGAGGTGATAAATATTCTAATATAAAAATAAATTGTGCAAGATTCTTATGTTTTTTGACTATAAACCAAATTAAATTTTATATTTTAGATGCCTAGGTAGTCCTATGTCCAAATCCATGGTGATGTTTCCAATTTCTACATAGGTATTGGTAATGATAACATCATCCCATTTGGCTAATATCATTAATTAATAATTTTCTGACATACCAAGAACCATGATACATACTCCACAATGTCCCTTTTCATTTTTCCCCAAGAATTTATATTTGAAATATCTATAAAATTTTTTACTTCCATGATGGATAGAGATTTATGGGTTATGCAGTTTATCCTATACACATTTCCTCAATTTTGGTACTGATAGGAAACATATTTGGTCCTTGAATATTATCATTACATCATGGACACGGTTGAACACTAGAACAATACTTACCTTTTTTGAAATTCTAATTCCTCATTGGGGGCCTTTTTAATCATCATATTGAAGAATATTTGAATAGGTTTTTGAGAATTATAGTATTCATCCACTTCCATAATAATTTCATGTTAAATATTTGAAAATACATATGTAAAAAATCTCATTAATTAATTATAATGGAAAAAATTTATATTCCTTATAACTTATATAATCATCCAATTTTTTCTCTGTCTAATGGAGGTAATGTATTGAACAATCATAATCTGTATTTTTCTCCAACCATATCCATTGGTGTATATTTATATCTTTATATGTGAATATATACTTCATGTTGTTATGATTAGTATATATATCATACAACCCACCATTAATATAATACATCCATTTGTAATGAAATTTTTTAACATTGATAGCTCTAAATAACATGTTTGCTAATTTTTATGAGAAATATTTAATTTTCATTAGGAAATTGTTACTATAATATCATTCTGTATGAGACATAAGAAGCTATAATAGTATAAACCATATGAATATAGTAAGGGGATTTAAAATAATTCATCCCATTATTTATATAAATACATCTTATTTGACAATGAGTAATTCACTAAAAGGACAAGGATCTCATGCGAATTGATTTAAAAACCAAATTAAACGAATAATTACCTCGTCCGATTTGAACTTGTGTTCAACTACTTCTCATCACCAAATATAGTTTCTTAAAGGAACTATGGTCAGATCCATCTACATCATCCAAAAACACTTCAAATGTCTATGTGAATGTTGATCATCAATATCTTGGTTCTAGTGTGGAGATCTGATTACACCTGTAACATATCGATGATCTCTACTACATTGTTCTCTTGATATAAAAAATTGATCTTGGGTCAATTACTTTGAAAATGAAATTCTCTCTCTATGATGATAGAGGGATGATAGAGGAGTTCATAAATTTGATTTGATGAATATCACCATTGAGAAGGCCTCCCACTTTGATATGTATTAGATATTAAAGACCCAGTAATGTCTCCTCCACCCCATATTAGTAATTACCACTTAATAATTCCAAAAATAAAATTTTATAACCAAATAACTTTGTTATAAACACAATTTATGTTTTGATAACCTAATTGTAATATAATAAATACTTTATATCATAAAATATATTCACTAACTCAACTCGTTGTTCCCAAAAATTATTAAACGAACCATGAATATCAATAAAATATTTGTTCTTTAAAATTTTCCCATGTATTCACTCAAATAATAGTAAATAATTTAAATAATGAAATTCAAATACAAATATTATATAGTTAAATAATAATGAATTTTTTTTTTTTTTGGTGATCTTTTTTTCCCGAAAATCTCTTAGGCCCCATTGTGGGACCCACAATGTCATAGAATCATATTCATTAGATTAGACATGAATTTTGTATATGATAAGTGTGTGACCCTATATTAACTATTCTAGATAGTATGGAATACTATTTCTAGACCAGGAGTTGAGTCTTGAAACCCATCATGGCCCCTATGGATATAACGAAATGTCATAGAAAAGAGAACATTTCATTCAAGCATGTTTCATTTAGTATAATTACTTTATCATATTATATATCATAAAGTGGGATGCAATATTTGTGTAAAAATCCATTCATGATTTATTATTCATTGACCTCAATGTATGGACTTATATTCTTCTACCATGGACATTGGGTTAGTGAAGTTACTATCATCTTGATAAACTGGGATTGAAATATCACTACCTTTTGGAAGCAATAAATTCTTTCATGGTTATTAAATCAATACCCCATTATCAATAGTGGAACAAAAAAAAGTTATCTCACCCAGAAATAAATTTCATGGTTTTCATCTTTCATTAGTATACATAATAAAATAATATACACAAATAATAATGTCAACTCAGGTGACTATTACAAATGATTGCAGACAAAAACTACCAATGACACCTGAAACATGTAGTGATCGTATTGGACAATAAAACCGCATGATCTCATCTAATAGAGAAACCTATGTGTAAACTTAATGAAATGAAATATCAATTCTGATAATCCACCAAAAACTGATAGTCACACGCCATCTTTTTCCATTCAGTAAGATGTATCTTGACCATATGACAAATGTTTATGATTATTTTCATGGAATATCTAGGTTGTCATTATATCCTAGGAACTACTATAACCATTTTTAGATGATATATAATCAATTTACATTACCATAAATATGGTGGACAAATTAGTATCAAATATATTATGGTAAGATAAACATATGTATATATCAAACATTATACATGAAATTGTACTCAAGTTACATACATGAGTTGGACCTTGGGAATCTACTCACAACAATCCCAACTTCATTATAGATGACTACTAACAAGTCTCATCCTGATAACTCTTACATCAGAGTAATGATTCTGCAAAGATATGACTTTAGTCACGGGGGTTTCCACATTATCCTATTTTCACACTCTATTAACTATGCCTTCAAATATCCAAGTAAAATCCATCAAGAGATTAAAATTCAAAATTCATCTCCTTGAAAATAACCATTACTATAATATTATCACAATGTACAAGAACGTAGTTAAACTACTCTGAACATCACAAATATCTATGTAAAATATGCATATCAAGACTTCTTACTTTAATTCTTTGTAAGCCACTATATATTGAAATTATGTTATAGAGTTAGTGGCCATAGGTTGTTTTTTGATTCTCTAGTTCAGCACAGCACTATTAATGAGAAAGGCATAGCCTAACAATGATTTATATCAGCATGATCTATTTGGAATCATGCATTAGTGTATCCCTTCACTACAAAATGTATCAAGTACATCAGGTTGTTTATACTGATATGTAATTACTATCTCTTACATTAACATGATATTTACCCACCATGGTTAAATAAAGGGGAACATTAAACCTAGTACATTATAACAAATATATGATAGATTCCACTACTAAGGAATAAGGTATTATACTCATTTTTAATATCCTTTTGTGTTTGTGGATAAATTTTTTCAGAGTGATTGATAACATATTGAGTTGGAAACAACCCTCAATTGGATTGTTCCATATTTTACCTTTTGACTGACTTCAACATATATGTACTTTCACTTATCCCAATTATCCTCTAATATATATATACATAGAACTTTATCGCTAGGATGTGGGATACTTCACCTATGTATTTGAAGGATAAACACTCATTTTACCATGTTTTATATAACTGTAAGACCTAATAATTGTTTACCATAATTAATATATAATCAATATATAATATGAGGAAAAAATTTGAATTTCCAAAAACATCCTCATAGACACATGACACTTATTCATTATTAAAAAAATAAAATTCTCTTATGGCCTCTTTAAAATGAACATTCCATTGTCATGATGACTGTTTGAATCTATAAGTGCATCTCAGTAGCTTTCATACTTTATTGGAAGTCTTTACATTTATGAACCATTTTGGTTGTGTTATGTAGATGTCTTCATCAAATTTCCAAATTATAAAATATTTTTTGAAACCCATTTTCCGAATATCATAACTATGGAAGGCTACTACTGTAAGTAACATTCGAATGTATTTCAGTATCACATCTAGTGAGAAGGATTCACTGTAGACTATTAATTAAAATTCCATGAAACCCTTTGTATTCTTTCATTATTTTTAGTTATTTTCATTACAAACCATGTCCAATTTTCTATTGAATACCCATTTACATCTAATAGATTATACATCAGTCGGAGAGTCTACCAAAATTGAAATACGATTTTGGTACAATGAATACATATCTAAATGTATATACTCATTCATATTTGAATAATCTTTGTAATCCACTACTTTATTTTTGTTTATAGGTTCACAATTCCTTAAGAGTAAAGTGTTACCACATTTGGTGTTAAGAAAACCATGTTTCTCTAGTTATCTAACCCCTCAATGAGAACTATGTAGTAATTGTGTCTCAAAAATATTTTCAACTCCCACTATCTCTTAGGTTTATTATTCCCATACCCAATCTTATACACGCGGGGAATCAAGTCTAGAAATGTAAATATTTCATCGAATAATTACATTGGAAATTTGTACCTTTTTTAGAAATATGGCATGACTTTCAACAAATATTTATTTATATAAAGGTTTATCTTGGAAATATAATTTATGCACATTAGGATAACATATAAATATTTGATTCATGATTAAGGATTAGAATGTTTTAATATGTATTGTCTTAAAAATGGCATCACGTCCCTGCAAACATATATGTCATAGATTAGGTTTCTTTCCATATGATAACTCTCATGGACTACCATATGTAGCTTTTATTTGTACTCAATTAAGGGTATATATTGATTCTTTTAATTCATATCCCCAAAACGATAATAGAAGTGTTTCCTACCTCATCCTTGCTATGACCATATCAAGAAAGGTTCCATTCCTCCATCTAATAACACCTTTAAATTTAGGTCTATATAGAGAAGTGAGTTGGGATATTATCCCACGCTCTTTTAAGAGATCAATGAAATCCGGATTAAGATATATCACACATCAGTCTAAGCAGTGTGCATTAATATTCATACCAAGTTGGTTTTCAAATTCATACTAGTATTTCATAAACATATGAAATGAATATGTCTTATAACTCATTAACTATATATATCTATGACTAATATATTCATTTTTATAATTAACAATGTATGAAAACACACTCCTTTCCACAATTGTAAATGGATAATAGAAACCAGTAGGAATGAATTCCAATAATTTAGTGGCTCTTACTCTATTCCCAGCGAAGGGTTCTTTAGAAATTTTCCATTATAAATATGCATGAAATAATAGAGTCTAAATACCCTTAGGATTCACTTTATGTAAATACTTCTCAAATACATGAAATTTCCTATAGTTATATTGGTGGGTAGTATTTGATTCATTTTTTCTAGTTTTTTCACTGATTTCCATTACATGGTTTTGAGTTCAAGTATTTACAATCTAGTGTTAAGATGTTACATAACATAATATATGTTATACATATAAAAGTGAAAACATTTTTATCCAAAATTGAAATAAAATCCCATAGAATATGGAGATAACCCCTAGATGTTGTTTTTGGTAACTAAAGGTACATAATAATAGTTTTCAATACAAGAACTGAAGCACTAGAAAAGGTCTGGTCATAATCTACCACTTCCAAAGCATTAAGTCTATCCCCATTTGTGGCTTAATGATCCACCTTTCCCTTTTTATTCTACTGGAATCTAAATTATTCCTATATATAAAAATAAATATGTGAGACATATATTATATCAAATTTATAACATATATATATAGATATATTTCATTGAATGACAAAAATACCTAAGGTAGAAGAATCACCAAACTTATTTTTCCCATCCATACAAATATTTTTCAAGTAGCGTCGCTTCACAGATGAAATAAAGACAAATATATTCTCATTTATCTCTCACTATATCTTTGGTTATTGGAATTGTGGTTCATAGATGTCTACAAATATGGTTTAAAATTTGATCCTTAGACATTCCCTTTCTCCTATTGTTCAATATATGTTCTAAAGAGTATGTGTTATTCATATCAATATCACATTGGGAAAACAATTCCAATAAGTATGAGAGATAATTTTTCCTGTTATTCATGTTCTAAATAATAATAAAATATGATAAATTTTCTTTAAAGAGGAAATAATGATATTAGTCACTAGTTATTGGATCAGTTTGAACTAAAGTGATTGACATCTTTAAATAAAACTAATAATCTTGTGGATATGTGGTCCTTATAGATTCCCTTATACTTTTTTTCACGTATAATTTGATCTATATATATCATATCATTCGGTTAGAGCTATCTCTTAATAAATATATTATATATGAGGAAGAATATTGTAAGAATCTTTGTCCCCATGATATTTTTACATAAAACTAGACATTGATCACAACATGATACACTATACATCACATGAATCATCTATATTCTTCTTAATTTTATCCTTATTCAACTTTATTCTCTTAGAGGAGGCTTAGCATAATGTTGGGACTCCATCATATAAATATTCGTCTCTTGGAATAGTAATTTAATCAAGCCCATGTATCTCTCCTGTATTTTATTAATAGTTTAGATATTCTCTTTATTGAGAATAGAATAATGTGATAATGACCTATTGGTGGTGATTACCATTTTATATATATAAAAAATAAACATATCAATTTGTACATAATATTTATTAAAAATTAGAGATTACTTATTAATTAAATCAATAAATTCCACCCACTATTTTTTTAAACACTAGTTTTACTCACTACTAAATTTAGAACACAGATTCACTTGAGTATGCTAGTTGAAAGTATACTTAAAACCTCCCCCCCCACATAGTCCTAGTTTTTTCTAACATTACTTGGAATGTTTCAATGTATGTACTACACTGGCCATCTGTATAGACTTCCATCTCCTTGAACTATTGAGTGAATTCTCACCATCAAGGAATCCTAACATTAATTCACTCAACTATTATACTCTAAAGTGGAAAAAATATATCTATTTATAAATATTTGGTGTAAAATTTAGTTATGTCAACACATAACTCTAATAATAACTCTCCAAGATTAGGTGGAACACTTAATAAGGGATGATGAGAACCCTGCACACCTAGTTTTTTTTTCAAAATATAGTAATGGAAGGAATTTTGACATCATATTTCATTAAGGAATTTGAATATTATTTAATGTATGAATTCATTTTCTATTTGATATTTTCATAGAATGTGATTTTTCTCACAACTGAACAAAGAATTAAATATAGAAACATCCTTCACAACATTTTTTTTAATCTTTTCATTTTAGTTTATTAATTTAGGTGATTGGGTAAACATGAATATTTTATTAACAATATTATACCCTTCATAAATTAAATAGAAAAAATGAATGATCTTGAAAATTTATTATTGGCTGATCCATTGAGAATTAATGGATCAACTATTAATCTAGGGGTTCCAAACCTTAGTCGTGTCTGACTCTTATCTTACATCACACTGTCTCAATGAAATCATGCCTCATCTAGAATACTCCCCTATCTCTGTGTGGTCCATGCCTTATATGTCTTCTAAATAATGCATAAACACCCAAACTAGGAAAAAATAAATTTGGAATTTTATTGATGGATGTGTAGGCCATTAAAGATATTAAGTGGGAAAAAATATTCATATAACATCAAAAAAAAATTAATTATTAGATACACCAAACACATTAATATAATGTAAATAAATAAATATTATCCATAACATACATTGGAATATCAGTGCTCAACATCAATCAATAGGTAATATACATGAGAAATAAAATTTATTTTAAAAAAGCATACTCATGGGAAATTAAATGAATTAAAATGAATTTATATGATTTTAAATATAGAAAAAAATAATCATTTGGTCCCCTAAAAATTTATAAACCATTTCAATAAATAAACTATGATTTTGACATTTTTATGTTTTTTAGACCCCACAGTACCACTGAAAACCGAAAAATGGGGTTCTTGGACATTTCTAGGCCCAAAATGAGTGAGGCTAGTCAAGTATGCCCCAAATCATCCTAACTAGGCTTTGTCACTTGAGTGACTTACGGATGTGCTCCTATGCACTGTATGGGGAATAGAGGGGGGGGGGTGGCTCTGCCAGTATATATATATATATTAATATTATTATTACATGAAACTATGTTGAATAGGTCTTCTACATTCGATTCCCCCAAAAATGATGTTTCTCACAATTATCATGTCAGTACCATCCCTCTTCCCCTGCAGTTTTTAATTTTTTTATGTGTTTATGTTGCTAAACATGTGTCCCGACAAATATTTTGTAAAATTATTAAATGTATTTATGTCGCTTGCTTAGAGCCCCCCACCATTTTTATTTCTTTTTGGTAATTCACAATTATAAAATTATTGTTTTATAATTATCCAAACATTTTTATAAAAATGGCCCACCCCGAAAAACCATATTTTGACCATAGGTGTTTCAGACAAAAAATAGATACTTTTATTGGAAGTAGACATGATCCATCGCCTCTATTTAAAATATCATATATATATACATTTTATTCATTTAAAACATATAATATAATCAGTTTTGATCCACATTAAATCTTCATATGGTTGTAAACTAGCCATATGAGGTTAGATTGAATCTTGGTTTGGTGTTTTGGGGACCATGACATCTCCATCAATATGAATTTAATAAAAAATTTTTTTTTTCTTTTGCTTAAACAAGAATGTAATCCATCTGATACGGATTTTAGGTACTAAGGAATATAACATGAGTTGATGGCCAGAAGATTTAATAATTTTATTCCATGAATTAATGTAACTACACCGTATCTCAATATGAAAATCCCGGTAAATGTATCTGGATCTTTCATGAATTTATTTATCAAAATAAATAACTAAAAAATTACCTTGCATGATTTGAAGGCATTTTAAATAATTTCTCATCATAGGTGATAATTTCTAGAAGGAATAAGGTTCATATCCCTTTGGGTCATCCACAGACGCTTCTAAATCTTGTAGGAAGGACTCTCATCAATTTTCATGTGCTAGTACGTAGATCTGATGGATCCATTGATGACAATGATCACCAATATATCATTGTTTCCATTTGTGATGGAGATATATGACCAATTTATTAGAATATGATTTTCTCTCACTACTATTTGGTAGGGATGAAAGTTGAGCTCTCACATTCATGTGGATGAATAGTCCCATGAAAAATATCCCCCTCTTGCTTATATAGCGACGATTAAACATTGGGAAAGGGATCCCCATACTTGGTTTAGGTAACATCCACTATGTAATCCATAAATGAAAAATTATGACCAAATAAATGTGTCATGAATGCCATTATTTTTTTTACCAATTACATGTAATATAATAAATATATTACATGACCAAATTATTTCATTAACTTGACTTATTGTTCCAACAAATACAAAATTAACCTTGATTTTTGAAATCATATTCGATCATTAAATATTTTATCATGTATTCACTTAAATAGTAATATAGACATTTAATAAGTAATTCAAATCTATTTATTCTATTCTTGAATAATAATGAAATCATTCATCCCTTAGAGATTATTTATTCTCAAACATCTCTCAGACCTCATGGTGGGGTTCACATTGTCTTACAGTACTATTCATTAGAATAGGATAAAATTTTAAATATTCTATGTTAGAGACCATCTAGGCCCTTATCACAATTTTATTGAATAATATTCATAGGCTAGTATTGGAGTGAAGAACCCCATTAAGGCTCCGAATGAGATAAGAGAAATTCATATAAATAATAACATTTCCTATATCCACTCGACATGTAAAATATTATATTTTTATATGATATCTCATAAATCATGATGGAAACTTTGTGTCAGTATCCTTTATTGATTTATTTTTCATTGATCTCACTAGAAATACTAACCTTTTTCTAAAATATACATGGAATAAGTTAAGGTACTTACATCGTAATCAATTGGGCCTAAAATAACTCTACTGTTGGGAAGAGACAATTTATATCTTGACCATTGAATCAATTCTATACCATAAATGGATGACCAAATGCAATGTAACTCTCCATTATAAAATTTAAATAGTTTTACTATTAAATCTAATTATATAATCAATTAATGTACACTAATAATAATATCATGTTTGGCGACTAATTCAGATGTTCAGAAATTGAAACTACCAGTGAAAGATGAAACATGTGGTGTTCATAATGGTGGGTATGTCTTCATTATCTGATCTACTTGAGATCACCCAATGAAAACTTTTTGAGAATATGTCTCAATTAATATAAGCCTCTAATAATTTATTATCATGTATCATATGTGTCCTATTAGTATAATGTTACATCAACATAGGAAAAAAGTTTAAGAATATTTCCATGGTATCTCTAGGTTATAATTATAGCCTAGGAACTAGTATACCTTTTTTACATGACATGTTATATTAGGAAATTACCATATATATAGTATATTTAGAAGTACAACCAGAATTATGATAATAAAAACACTTGTATATATCAAAAATTATGCACTTAATAGTAAATAATGTACATACATGAGTTGGGTCTATGTCACTCACTCACAAATACATATTCCAATACTTTATTTGATGCATCAATTAATATAAAAACCCATTATCACTATAGGGTATTGAAATAATAGGTTAAAAATATCAAAGTAATTTTTTCAAACATTCATTTGTCTAATAGATTTTGGATGCTTTACATGACAACTTTATTACTGATTTTGATAGCCATGATAAAATTCATCAAAAAGTGTGGAAAATACCTAGAAATTCCAAGAAAACTATGGATCCCAATCATATTAGTTGGTCTGGGGGAATTTCTCAGTAACATCCTTAAATGAAGAATCCACTTATAAACCCATTATTTAAATTACATTACTAAGGAATGAAACTAACTATATCCAGAATTCACACTTTCTAAATTTTTCATACCGATTCTCATTCTTCACGGTTTCTAACACAATCCTTATATAATATTTATGTTATTCTTTAATCTTGAAAAATATGATAATATAATCCAGAAAAGCTAGCACAAACTAATAAAGGTCATTTTAAAGACTCTATTAATTAAATCCATGTAGGTAGTGATAGAATTTACAAGTCCAAATGGAATGACTATATAATCATAGTGCATGTAACTCATACAGAAAATTATCATGGGTATATCAACACTATTTAACCTTAACTATCAATATCCAAATCTGACATATATCTTGAAATTTTATTAATATACATGTAGTTGATTAGACAAGTAATAAATATGGTATAGAAGATATTTTTTCAATATTGATCTTGTTATATTCTTCATAATCAATGAAATGATACAATAAAACAGCTTTATACATAATTAAGAGGATAAGAACACCCTATAGTGATGAAATAGGGTTTATAAATTCCATTTATAGACTCTTTTAGAGTTTCTTCCTTAATTTATTTAACATAATTAGTGTTATTCTATAATAAATTATTAAAATTGATATAGAACCATGTTTATGAGTTATATTGAAAACTCAATATCATGATTCAGGGAATGAGTATGAAATTTTTTGAGAAATACATCACCATATTAAAAAACAATAGGAATATCTTCAAAATGGATTTTTTTCCACAACCATTAGATATAAAGCCCCTTATTAATTCATGGTAGGACCCCTAATGTTTATGTAATTTATATTTTAAGCTCATGTTTATCCTTCCTTTAATAAATGATCATTGGTTGATTTAGAATATAAAATGTGTCTTGTCGTTCTCATAAATTTACATTATATCTAGATATAGAGAGCCAATCATGGCCCAAAATCAAATCAAATTCAACTAGAGGGATAATAAAAATATTTTCAGGAAGAATATTCCAAAAAAATCTATAAAAATAGAGCTAAAAAATTGATATGCCTCCATCGTACTAACATAGTACTATCATGGGGTGTGTCAAAAAAAATATTTCATACGTTAAAATTAGATATAGTGGTCAACTGATGATTTCTGAAGATTGGAGGGCACAATAATGATATTTGTGACATTAAAATAGATGATGAATTGGGGTAATTTTCAAATTGTTAAAAAAAATGAGAATACCAAAACAATATATTGATAATAGATTTATGAATAAAGTGTTTAAAAAAGGATGTATGAGAAGAGTGATCTATTATGGGTTGGTCTTCCGAATGAAATTATATCTGGGTTCCAATTTATCTAATATTTTTCTTTTATTTCAAATAAAGTAGGATTCCAAAATTTATTTAACTCATACCCTTGTTCCAATGGTGATGGTGATAATAAACCATGATAAAATATCATCTTGGTAAAACCCCACCCTATAAGTAGGGGGTTATAATGAATACCCTCAATTGTATTATGAAATACCATATTGGTTCATGTTTTTTTCCAAACAATCAAGAATGTACACTACACCACTAACATATATTGACAACCACTATATACATCAACACTAATCCATAGTCTATTCCATCATATGTAAACCTAAATGTAGTGGAGTTGGATATTTATCATTTACCAAATAAATAAAAATAATATATTCCAAAAATAGATACGATCATACATAAAAATTAAAATTTTCTATTGAATATTTACATAAAATTAAAAAAAACAGATTTTATACAATGATTTGTAGAAACATAAGAATTTTTTAACTAAGTTATTACCTTCTCAAATAACTCATAATTTTACCCCTACATGTGAAGGGTATATAAGAATAAAGGGTATGATGTATCCATTAAAAACTATTAAAAGAGTAAAGGAAAAGTATAAAAATTATTCTTCATAATACATCCACTTGAAGAAGAATCCATTTCCCCACCCTACATCATAAAAATATCTTAAGCTATTTATTAAGAGTTGTTTAGAAATTTATTTTTTATAAAATAAATTTTTTTAAATGATTTTGGACATGTGTATTGATAGATATTATTAGTAAAAAACATATAATTTTTCCTTTCATAATAGGCCCTTAATCTTCCTCCAATTTGATGGTTTCATAGGCTAACATAAAGAGACAATTATTCCAGAAAATTTAATGTGAACATGAGACTCTGAGTTCTATTTAATATATATTTCAAATAAATAAATTTGGTGTCTTTTAGAAAGATATATTCCAAATTTAATTAGGTATGGAAAATTCTATTAGCAAAAAATATTTTACACATTGACTGATTTATTTTTTCCACATTTAGTTTGAATTATAAATTGGTCTAATTGAATAATTTGAATTCTATAAGAAAAGGAAACCTATAAAATAATTCCTAAATTTGGATAAATTTTGTAAATTTTATAGTCGATATATATAAGAGATAGGCAATCACTAAAATTATAGATTTATGAAATTTTTAGATTTAAGAAAAAATTTCCATAAAATCAAAAAAGATATAAATTATATCAAATTGATAAATTTGTGGGAATTAAATTATGGTAAATACCTAAAAAATAATGTAAATATTATCTCTCTCAATTACCCCACATATAACTTGGACTCCTAAACAATTAATCCTCAAAATCAAATAAATGAAATTGTAAAACAAATACCATTGAGATCCACCAATTTACCACTTTGAAATAATAGATAGATTTAAACCTCAAAAATAATTATTCTAAGTTATCCATTATTTTTATTCAATATTTTTTCACTTAATTTCGTATATAATGTACACAAAACACAAAATTTGTATGAATTTTGTTTCCATCACACAAATTTATATTTTAAATAAGAATTTTCTCATCCAAACACACAAAATATTATCCATAGGCTTGATAAATTTCTAAAAATCCATTGGACTTATGTCAAGTAAATGTATTTATCTTGTGTAGCATTTAAGTGTTTTCAATGGTTTTATTTGGTAGGATTTAAATATCAATAATTATGAGGGAGAATACATAGTGTTTTTTCATTTGAAATAAAATTGAATGACTATAATTTTCACTCATGTATGGTCTCCTCATCACTACCCATAGCATAAAATAGTTAACAATCATCATGAAGAAATTATCTAATGGCTATATCATTCATAATTTAGTATAACAATGATATACACTATACATCCGTTAATAAAATATAATTTTTAATCATTTTCAAAAATTATTCGTAGTTTGATTTATTAAGGATGTGAGGGTTATTTTAATTTCATGGATAAACTGTGACTTCTTAGATGATATCATGATTGAAAATAAATCTTCATATCTTTATAAATAAATTTTTTAATTAATTTTTCAAGATGTATTATCTCATAAGAATTTTTAGAATTCCACAAATGGAAATATCTAGGAAGGAAAAAATTTTATCAGAAAAAAAATTCAGAAGAAAAAACATATCTTTAGAGTTTGATATCCCAAAACAATTTAGATCTAAATGATGTTCCATAACACAGTATAATATCCCCTCATACTTATGTTTAACTAGATTGTGAAATTTCATTTCCAGTGGATGTCTGATAGAGAGAAGTGTCTTGTAATGTAGCTAACATAACATGGTGTTCATGGATTCTACAGTCCAAAATGATTAAATGTATAGGGTAGTAAAAAATAAATAATAATTCTCTTTAAAATAGTGAATTTAAATCAAAATAATGACATCAATAATTAAAAACAAAAAGTGCCACATATACTCATGTTTTGAGAGTAATGAATCAAATTATTTTTAATGAAAATATGTAATGGTAATCTCAATAAATGCGGAGAATGTAATTAATATAGAAAAAAGGATTCAAAATCCTCTTTGGAAGGTGAATTTTAAGATAATTACAGTGATATGTGGCATGATATTCCAAAAATAGAGGTGTTTTCCTAAAATTCTCAATGTTTTAACTTAAAAAATCATTTTTAGAATTTATCTATGCTGAGTTTGAAGGGATAAATTGGTTCATGAATTTTCATGAGTTTCAAAAATTGAAAATATAATCAATTGGAATCAAAAGAATAAAAAATTCACAAAAATTTAAAAATAAATAGACAATAATTTTAATCAATAAAAATAATTGAAAAATAGAAATGTGAAAATTCTAAACTACAAATTTTCCCTTCCCCAAAATTAAATGATGCAGTATCCTCAGTTTTATACAAGTATTCATTAACATGTATGAATATTTTTAATTCAATCATAGCATGAAAGTACATGATATGGAGTGGTAAAACCTAGCTTATTAGGAGAGAAATGTTTTGTTAATCACTTATGTTCTCCTCACTAAAAAAACTACAATAAAAATAAGAATTAAAAGTAAAATAAATTTATTTAAAAAATAAAATAAAAATATAATGATAAGGGGAATGAAATCTATGATATAACATAGTTTATTCCACCATGTGTCCTCTAGTGGTTGAATTAATTTAAATGGCTGGTTCTAGTGGTTTTATGCAATCTCACGGTGGGCAGAGTTTCATTGAGATGAAACACTAACATCATCTTTCCATCCTGAACTTGTTACCTTTGGTATGGGACTTCATTGACAGAGTACAAAAAATTTGTTCAAATGAAAATGATATGAAACATTGATTGTGGGGTAGAATAATGAATGGGTCCTCCTTCTTGATTTACACTTCCAAAAAATTTCACAGATATCTAGTTCAAGATCAAAATATGTGGTATCAATGGAAAATTCAAAGGTAAAGTCAGAGAGTAATTATAATCTAATAAAATTAAATCATGAAGATTTATTATAAAAATACCTCCTTCAATTTTAGAAGCTGGTGTCTTTATTCCCTAAAAAATATTCACATGGATCCCCTTGTTTTCTCCCTTAAATAAAATTACAACAAGTTAGGGTACGACTGTATGTTCCTCATCAGGTGAAACATTATTTTTCATCATCTTACTCAAATGAAAAAAATGAGTTGAATGAATATGAGAATTAAATAAAAGTTGAATGTTTATACTCAATTCAGGTTCATTAAAGTTGGATAAAATTGTGATCATGAAATGATTATCTCCCTAAGTTGGTTCATCTTCTAGTTCCTATTATTTATAAAGTTTATATTTGAGTTCATTTTAATTAGATTGAGGTAGGTAGTTAGGCTCCTCCATGTTATCTTCAAATTCCACCACTATTGTGCCTTCTTCTTCCATATCCATGAATAGATACAAATTTGATTATTCTTCTACTTTTTAAAAAATAGAGAGAACTAATTACACCTCATATTAATTACAGAAGTCAACCAAATATAGTTGATATAATGTATGAACTTCAGTAGGATTCATAAATCTCCTCTATCATTGATGAAGATAGGTTGAAAGTATATTTATTTATCTACACATTTAGTTTCTCGGGTTCCTCGACATCAAAGATGATTACGAAAATCTCGTACACCACTTGCCTATGTCTAAGTTACTCTTGAAATTCATGGGATGTTTGTTCCAAGTGTCTAATAAACTCATGTATCTTATATATAATCTAGTTAAAGTGCTATTTTATACCATTCTTATGAATTTTTATTTTATGTTTCAAATATGGAATATATTCAGAAAAACTAGAGGGAAATAAGGATGACTCTTTTTATCCTTGACCAATTCTTGATAAAATGATAAGAAGTACTCCTAGTGTTCATTGAATTCTCTATTCAATCCCTCAAATACTATGTGTTTTGGGGCCCATTAAAGTATTATATTTTCTCTTTTAACTACTACTAAATTTTTATTTTTATTTCATCCCCACTTATTTATTTAACATATAAATAAAAACTATCCTCCATAAACTATGGGGAGTTAAATATTTTTTTAATTTTAACTTAGATGTAGTAAGATATTTTCAATTAAATTTTTGTCACTGAATCCCTGGAAATGGATCCATGTTCCTGTTATGGGGTGTAGGAAAAACAATTATTTCCTAAATTAAAATATAATATAGTGGTAAGTCTATATTTTCTGTAGTGAGGAGCATACAACGATCTTGTTTTTAAATTCAAAATAGATGAAAAATTATGGTGTTCCTGAAATGGTTTGGTTTAAAAAAATAGAGAAAAATAAAAAAAAATTAAAAATTGTTTGATGAAGTTAGTGATTAAAATAGTGATATGATAAGTGTGATATATTCAATATCAATTTTCTAAATAAAATTTCATCATAGTTATAAATAATCTAATCATTTTTTGTTAATTCGATAAAAATGAAATTGATCAATCACTTTCTCACACTATAATTTTAAATGACGATGGTAATAATATAGTTTCAAAAAATAACATCATAGTCTACCCTCCTTCTGATGTGTGAGAAAGTAAAAGTCAATACCCTTAATTTACATAGGCAATACCTGGTTGGGTCTTGTTTCCCCCAAATAATAAAGAGTGTCCACTAAACCTCCCAAACACACTGACATTAACCATGTACTTCACCACTAATCCATATTATATTACATCATATATAAACTAGAATATAATAGAGGGATATAATTACCATTTTCCATTGAAATAAAAATAACATATTCTATAAGCAAATATGATCTTATTTGATAATAAAAACCATTATAGAATATTAAAATCAACTTAACAGAATAAATAAATGGATTTTATACCATGAAGATCAAGAACTGAAGTGTTAAAAAAACCAACAATTCCCTAATAAATTATAATTTTACCCCTCCATGTGATGGGTATCCAATAAGAAAGAAGAATAGGAAGATATTAAAAAACTAAGGAAAGAAAAAAAGGAAGATTAGAAAATTTCTTCTTCAGAATCTATATTCCTGAAGTTTTCACTATATATGCATATTATGAGTCCAAATATCAACAAGGTTACATCATAATATTATTTTTTAACTGTGTTTTGTGTCATCCCTCCAAATTTCATATCATTTGGATATGTTTTAATTTTTTTTCAATTAACTGAAACTTTCTTATTTCTTTTATGATTATACCTTTAATCTTTCTCCACTTTCCCACTCTCAAAGGCTGAGTTAATAAGTAAATTAATCCATAAAATTTTATAGGGACATGATCCCCTGAGTCTTATTTAATATCCAACTATAATAACCCCATTTGGCGTTGTTAGGTCCACTATGTCAAATACCATGAGGGGGGGGGGGATTAGGATATGAAAAATTAAAAATATCCCCCTTAAGATCTTGTTTCTTCTTTAAAAAAACATCCCTCTTCCTTCCCTAGATATATATGAACATAAATTATATCATTCATCGGAAACAACAATTTTTACTTGTTTCACCCTCACTGGGCTATGTCCATGTAACATAAAATGATGATGTGTCGATGTACCAAATCCACTAAAGATCACTACCAATTACAAGGTTCAAGCTAGATATTCTATTCCCACTACCACTTCTTTTACAAAATTTAGGGTCTTCTCACTACATTCTCATGGGTTACTCTTGATGTATCTTCCTTTGGCTCACTACCAGTGGGAAGGATCAATGTCTTCCTCTTCCTTAGTTCAATACTCTTAGAAATGATCCAATAACAATTTATGGACATGTAGGCCCCTTATTTTTCATGATTGAATTCATCATCACATGTAGGTAGATGCTCTATTGATGTTCCTTATTCACCCATTGATGAAATCCACTTTTCTGTGTACTGTTATGTTATCAGAAATTTCTTTTGGGAACTATTTTTGAGATTCTTCATGATTCCATGAGTCCACCACGAACCAAATAGCTTCCTTTTTGTACAACCTTGTTTCCTCTATGTGATGTGTAAAGGTTATGGTTCGTGGAAAACAATTTCAGCATTATTCTTCCCTACACAGACCACATCTACCCAATGAGATGCCTTTGGTTCTGTGAACTATTTCTTCTCTTTCACTTATCATTCTTCATATACATACCACATCCAGAACCCACATACTATCTTTACTTCTGTGTATCAGATTTTCACCCTTCATGTACCACTTCTTTTGCAGTCTATAGTTCCCTATAAAAACCATCAGGAGAATTTCTTCCGCGTGAAACACTTTATGAAATTCTCCCTCAAAAACCACTATCAAACATATCCGAATTCCATAAGAAATGATTTTCTCTAATGGAATTAAGTATGAGTAATATTGGGATTAACTCTTTTTAAAGAGGAAAATAGATCTACAAAATCTGCTAAATTGAGATTTACAAAGTCATCAATGTGGTACCACCTTAACCACGTAATAATCCTTTTGCGAACCCCAATCATCCCAAGAACGGTTTCCCTACATGGTTCGTGTACTGCCTCTCTTTGTAAGTAGCAACCAAAATCCCCATAAACTTTTCTCGAATGATTCCCTTCATGGCTTCTCAAGTCACCTCTTTATTTCTGCAAACAACAATCTATCCCACGTACAACAAGCCTTCCACGTACTGCAAGCCTTCCACGTACTGCAATCCTTCCACATACCGCATGCCTTCGCCATAAAGCATTTTCTCCCCGTGAACCATTCCCTTACACGGTCTTTGTCTTGTGCTTCATGGTTCCCATCCTTCAATGATTCCCTTATACATTTCATGTACCACCATTTGTATTCTACAAACTGGGATTCATTGTCTATGTACTGTGTTCCCCCATGCATAAATCACACTTTGCTAAAAACAAAAATTCCAATTTTGAGGTCCAAAATTTTGGAAAACACAAGGTAAATGTGCCACCTTAAAAACATACTTCGGAAAACACCAACCATGGTCATTAATGATCATTTGGATTTATCAACAAACACAATCAGACACAAAATATACTGAGAGGATAGGTCGATTTAGTATTTTCACACCAATCTCCCCCTTTGGGTTTGTCAACAATTTTTTTCATTTTGATACATTGATAATTATCCTTTCATATTATATTAGAATTTTCTTTATGTGATTAATATAGACACAATTTATTTACTAAACACATACTCTATGACCACATGATCCATGCTTAGTGTGAGAAACAATAATACAATTAAGAGTTCATCAATGAATAACTTCATTCCATTCCAAATAAACTCTTCTGCTTTCATCACAAACCTCACCTATCATGACATATATCCAATGATCAATCAAATCTAGCGTCATCATATTTAATAATCCCCCTATGCCACTTCTACCCTTAACAACTTCAACAACAAATTTCTCACTGCTCCACCAGTAATCTTCTCCCCATGTCATGACTAAGACATTTACTCCCTTTTAATTTCACAATTTCTCCCCCCTTGAAAATGAACCCGAAGTTTATTCCTTTTAGGTATAAGATAGAGTTAAGAAAACATACTAACATATTATGAAAAAACACACCATATCTCAGAGAGATGGGGGACCCACATATACACTTTTTCATGTGGAGTGAGTCGACTAAATTCCCAGAGCTAGTCGATGCCTCTCAAATGATTCTTTGGGTAAGGCCTTGGTCAGAATGAATAAAACTTTTTGTTCTATAGGCACATAATTCAAATTCACATGCCCTTTCTCAACCTTTTCATTGATAAAATGACATTTGATTTTGATGTTCTTTTTTTGAGTGATGGACTAGATTTTTACTAAGATTTATAGAACTTGAATTATCCCAATGGATTTCAATCAAAGACTTCACTTCTACTCCCATATCTTCAAGATGCTACTTCATTTATAATAGTTATGTGAATGATTGAGTATCCACAATATACTCAGCTTCTACGGTTCTCAATGAAATGAAATATCATTTCTTTGTTATCCATGAAATATACAATCTACCCTGATAGAAACCACATCCCGATGTTGATTTTCTATCATCTACTAAACCGACACAATCTGCCTCTTTATATCTTGAAAGATCTAGTTATGATTTGTCATTATACATCATCCTGAAATCTATAGCTCCATTTATATACTAAAGAATATTTTTATTGCAATAATGTGGCTTTCTTTGGTATTACATTGATATCATGATGCTTAGAATTTTGAAAAAGCAATGTCAGGTCTTGATACGATCAAGTAATGTAGACTACCAATTATTTTTCAAATACTCTTTAACATTAACTGCATTTCCTTTATCATCCCTAGATAGGTTCATCTGGGTAGCGACCAAAGTTTTTATCTCCTTGTAATTATCCATTCCAAATAATCTTAAAACCACAATGGTATAAATATATTGGAAAATGAATTTTTCATTCATTCCTTATACTACCTGTAAATAAAGGAAAAACATCATCTCACCAATCATTGAAATTTCAAACTCAATTTTCATGAATCCATAAAAAAAATTGTATTGTGCTTCACCTGATCCATCGAAGATTAGTTCATCGACGTATACCTGAACCATCATCCATTGATTACATTCATGACTGACGTATAGATTGTAATCGACTCCACCACACTAAAAACTGATCTTATTAAAAACAGATCTAGCCTTTAATACCATTCTATTGGTGCTTACTTGAAACCATATAATCCCTGTTTCATCTAAAAATCATTATTATCTTATTCATGACTGATAAAACCGTATGGTTTCTCAATATAAACTTCTAATTCCAAGAATCCATTTAGAAATTATGACTTGAAATCAATCTGGAACACTTTGAGATTTTTTTGCACTAATATAGACACAAATAATATGATTTTCTCTAGCCTTAGAATAGGTGAAAATGTTTCATCAACATTGATACCATCTATTTTAGAGTACCCTTTTCACACTAGTCATTATTTTTTTTATCACAACACCATCAATATTAATTTATTTTTACAAAATACCCATTTATCCTGATGAAATTCTTCTCTATTGGCCTCGAAACAATCTCCCATGTCTGATTTTTCTCAATTTTGTCAAGATCTTCATTTTTAGACTATAACCAGTTCTTATCACCATATTATTCATCATAAAATTAATGCTCTACCTATGATAGGAATGATTCTTGTTGTATAGTATTCATCCACCTTGTCTGTACTAGAGATGTATGATCACCAATTATGTTCTGTTAATAAATTTTAGTTCTTCTTTCTATCATTGTACATACACTGAATTGTTCTTATCTTTCTCATCATCAGAGTCTTCTTATGAATCGGTCTCTAGAATTGGATCATCCCCTGATCTTCTTATTTCTTCATCACTATCCTCCCAAGACTGAACATGTATTTGTTGAATATTATGCTCATTCTCCACTATGGTTACATCATAGATTAGAAGAATCATTCCTAGCCTCGTTTTAAAGCATTTATATGCATTTATTTTCTTTTAGTAGCCAAGAAATATCCCTTCAACTCCATAGGATTGAACCTTAAATTGTTTCTCCTTATATAGAATGAAAAACTTACTTCTGAAGATTCTAAAGTACTTAAATGATAGATTATTTCCATACTATAGCACTTGTGGAGTATTATCTTCTTTTAGAGATATAAATGATCTATTTGAGGCCTAGAATTTTTTCATCACTACTTATTTCCAAAATTTCTCTAGAAGGTTTTTCTCAATGATGTTTGTTTTGACCATGTTGTTGACAATCCAATTCCTCCTCTCGACTACTCCCTTTTTTTGTGGAGTTATTACCACTGAAAATTGATTCTTTATCCCATGTTTCCCAAGATAATCTTCCACATGGCTATTTTTGAACTCTGTTCCATTATCTATTTGAATCTTCTAGTTTTTTTGACCAAGCATATTTTCAACTTCCTGTTGATATCTTGTAATTAAATTAAACACCACAGGATTGTGGGTATTGATTGATACACATTACATTCTTCAATAATCATAAATGAAGAGAACATAGTATCTCCTCCCATCAAATGATCTCAGTGAAATTGGTCTACACACATTAATTTGTATCAACTCATGAAATTTTGTTGACATATACTATTTTGACTTATATTTCTTTTGAATTGTCATCCCTTATTGGAAAGCATCAGACATATTTGTACGATCATGTGATGATCTGGAAAGATCTCAAGCAACATCATACTGCACCAAATCCTCTAAGGGCGTTTGACTCAGGTGGCCAAGACATTTGTGCCATAACTTATTTTCTTCTTCCATTGACAGAAAGAACATAAATTCTTCTCTACTCATGAGGTATAGATTCTCCTTTGTATGATTTCCCTAAAATACAACAACACCTTATTTTTCCTCAAGGATAGATAATTTTTTGGAAATGACTATGGCATGTACTGATTCACAATGTTGACGTACACTTAATATGTTGTGACTAAGACCTTCAACAACCAAGAATTATCCACATCTCAAATCCTTTCCCCCAAACTATTCTTTCCTAGAGCCAATAATTTTCAACCCTTCATAATTTCCAAATATTGCTATACCTTCCTAATTATCATCACAATATCCTTATTTCCAATTATTTGGGAGGTGAATACACTTTTAATGATCTATATACCACTGAAATATAATGACTTAACCTCAATTTCTACAACCAATGCCTACCCATATATTTTCGTTTTTATCCATGTTTTTTATTTCATACACAATATGGATTGATATGCTTGACACTCCTCAGAATATGAGAAACCAACTTCATCTTATAGATCTGCAAATTGATTTTTCATTTTCAACTCATCTGATGATACATTATTCTATGCTTATAACTAAACTCAGTCTACTTTGGCACATTCCTCTATATTATTGATGTGAAATATCTTTCGATGTGTCTGAATCCTCCAAACCTGAAATATAATCCATGAAATGATGACATAGAAAATAGTGATCTTTATGACTTCCTCTGCTGGTCATGTTCCCTTCAGTATCTCTTTTCTATGTAAAAAAACATTTTGTTTATGTCCCATCATACCATAACAATAGAATCTTAAGCATGGAACATTCCTAAATGGAAATACATCCCCACTAGTTATCCATTGGGTCCTTGGAAGCATCTGATTCTGCTTCATACCCAAATCAATCTTCAATATTGGTGTAGGTGCTTGTGGCATGAATTGAACTCTTACTGCTTTTTATTCTCGATCAATCCATATACTAGTATTATCATTTGAATTTGACTGCTACATCTGTGAGACTAGAAAACCATACTCCACATTCATCTTTTATGTTGAATTTGATATCTATTTTACTGATGTTGTTCTGAGGGTCAAAAACGTTTTTTGATCCTTAACATTTTTTCGTATAATAATGGCTTCTTTTTTAGGTTCTTTGATATATTTGATAGAATATTTTCTAGTTTAATTCAAACTATCAATCTATTTTTCATATTAATCAATTTTGATTTTGAACTCAACCACCTTTTTGAGTTTTTTTATCATTGAAGATATTATTTTTTCAATTTCTTCATTCAGTTCAGACTTCCCTTCTTCATAATACTGTATATAGATCTAGGAATCACGAACCACTTTGTTAGCTTTATTCTCTTTGGATCTTGAAACATTTATCTCTTCAATAGAAGCTTCTAATTCATTCTGAATGTCATCTCTTCCATAAACATCACCTTCTTCATTGTCTCATTCTTTTTTTGTTAAAAAATATTCTATAACTATCACTAAATCATCCACATCATGATCCCAACAGTACTCTAACTCTTCTTACTTAGATTATTATAAAATTTCATCTTCTTTTGAAATAATATTCTCATTTTTGAATAATTTTTTCTTTTTTACTTTTCATACCTTTCACATTGGCTGAATACATCATTCAAGTATTTTCATCATTATCTTAATTGTTATCTTCAATATTCTTAGGACACTTTGTTGCAAAATTCCCAATATTCTATCATCAAAATCATGAAAATGAATGTTTACCTTTGAACTTTCCTTTTCTTCTTTGATGATTTGAGGAGAGAAATGATATGAAATCATCCAAATTGTCTTCCTCAATACTATTTTCAACAAATATATTCATCATGGACATTAATACAACTTATTTGAACTTTCCATTTTCCACTACATCATTATCATCATTTTTCATTTCATATACAATGAAACTCTTATGAAAGTAATCTAGTGTCAGCTCTATCAGATCTTTGTCTTCTTATATAGAAATCATTGGATAAAAATGAGGTGGAATTTTTCTCAAGATGCACATGAAAATATTTATATATTCAATGATTTCCCTAATACCACACATGTATTCCACAACTACATTCACCTTGTCCAAGAATGCATCAACAGATTCATTTGGGTTCATTCTAAAATCTTTGTACTTATTCCACAAAACCAGCAGCTTTTCTTCTTTGACCTTTGACTCTCATCCATAGATATTAAATAGATTTTCCCATATATTATGTGATTTATTTACATGTTATCATATTTTTATAAATTTCATTTGACATGCCTCACCCTAATATATTTATCCATTTAGCATCGACATCCAATTATCTTTCATCATATTTTGATAAAGCACCAATATTGATATTGGATGATATTCCATGCATAGCTACTATGAAGACATCCATTCCTAATGATCGGAAATAGTGCTATATATGATTCATTCATAATTGAAAATTATTTCTGTAAAATATCAAAATTACTTTTTGATTGACCACCTAGATATCTTTTACTAAGATAAAATCATTTAATTTTAACCTTTCCTTGTGATATAAATTTTTAGGTCCACTAGGTCAAATACCCTAGGGTGGATTAGTTGATGATAGGTTAAAACTACGACCACATATAACCTTTTTTCATTATTAAGCAAAACACATTTCTTTCTTCCACAAAAATAAATATATGAAAAGAAATGAAATCATGCATAAGACACAATGATTCTAACATGGTTCACCCTGAATGGGATACGTCCAAGGATCATACAATGACAATGTATAGATATACCGAATCCACTAGATCTCACTACCAATTAAAATATTCGGGCAAGATATTCTATACCCAGGATCACTGCCTTTACAAGGGTTAGGGTTTTCTCACTGTATTCCCAATGGTAACTCCCTATGTCACTTCCTTGGGATCATTGCCGATGTGAATGATCACTGTCTTCCTCTTCCTTCACTAAATGCATTAGGAAGGTATCCACTCACAGTTTATGGACTTGTATGTACCATTATTTTCTTAAAATCAGGCATCCTCCAATGTAGGTAGATGGTCTGTTGAACTCCCTTATTCACCTATAGTTGAAATTAACTTTTCCACGTACTGTTAGGTTAGTAGAAATTGCTTTTGAAAAATATTTTTGATATTTTTCAAGATTCCATGACTCCTCTTTGAACCACCTAGCTTCCTATGCAAACCAACTTACTTATTACATGTACTTTTTAGTGGGTATAGTTCACAGACCACCTCTTTTGCAAACATCTTCCATACGCGGACCACTTCTCCTATATGGAATGACATTGGTTCCACAAACTATTTCTTCTCTTCCGGGTATCATTCCCCGTCTGTGTACCATGTCCAGCTCCCATATAATGAATTTTATTCAGTGTAAAAAAAATCCATCCTTCATGTACTGCTTCCATTGTGGGATATAGTTTCCTAAAAGAACTTTTAGTAGTGTTTCTTATGAACTAACCACTTTGTGGAATTCTCCCCCGCGAACCACTTTAAGACTTAGCCGAATCCTATAGTGATGATTTTCTATAATGTAATTTGTTTATGTAATATTGGGATTAGTGATACTTATATTGGAAAATATGTCCAAAAATTCCACTAATCTACGATTTACCAAATCTTCAATGAGGTACTATCTTCACAGCATACTACTTCTTTTGCGAACCGCAGTAGTCTAGTCAACGGTTTCCCAACGTGGTTAGCGTATTGCCTCTCTTCATACGTGATACCCAAAATCACCATCATATTCTCTCAAATAAAACCCTTTCTGTATTCTCAAATCACCGCCTCATTTCATTGAATGAAAAACCATCCCGCGTACTACAAGCCTTCCGCGTACCGCATGCCTTTGTCAGGAACTATTTTCTCCCCACAAACCATTCTTGTAGGTAGTCTCTGTCTTATGCTTTGATGTCCCTGTTTTTATCGGATTCCCTTCAATGTTTCTCAAAACACCACATGCATTCTATGAATTAGGCTTCATGGTATATATACTATGTTCCCGTATATATAAATCAACCTTTTTTTGAAAACCAATCACCTGATTTTGTGGTGAAAAAATTTGGAAAATACTGGGAAACTATGCAACCATAAACACCTTCGTAAGTAAACACTAACCATGCTCATTAACGATCATCTGACATTGTCAACAAAAAAAATCATGCCCAAAACATACTGATAAGACACCATGAGGAGTTTTTCACAATATGTGTCTCGTAGCATGATATATATATCTCATTTGTTGAGGGAATTTTAATTCTATAATCCAAAAATACTTTCCACACTAACTAATTTATTTGGGCCAATGGGGTAAAAATTAGTAGTTGGTCGAATTGAATAAGCTGAATACCATGATAAATGAAAACCATCAAATAATAATTAATCATTTTGGATCAATAATATTTTTTCTATAAATAAAATAGTGACACAAAAGAATTAAAATTTTATAATTAATTAATTTTGAAAATTATGATAAAAAATCCATAAAATCAAAAAATGATGAAATTAAGATCAAATTGATAAATTAGTGGAATAATTGAAATAAACATGAAAAATAATGGTAATATTTTCTATATCACATAACATTTAATGTTTTCACGTGTAAATAAATATCTAAACATTATGGTGGTGATGGGATACTCCTGGAAAATTCATGAGATATAATAGAGTGGGTTGAACCTAAATCATATAATACATTTATAGATCTAGAGTATAGGACATGTATAACCTTCATCACATATTTTTTATTACCTAGTTCAGTAGTTGTGATTTTATATGATTTCCATGTCTCTTATGGATGGGAAGGTTAGTGGCATCGATGGTTTTCATTAACCCATGGTATGGTGTAGTTGTTTGAATAATGATAATAATCATTAAAATTATAGAATTTGAGTTTAGGAGGTACATTCTATTATGATTTCATTTCATGAATTTCTCTACAACATTCTTGTTTTCTATGACCCTAACTTCCACACTTGATGAATTTACCGATCAATGATGGACAATTTCTCATGTGCTTCTTCCAACATTTTTGGAAACAAATGAGTACTAATTTTTTTCTCCATGGGTTTTATTATTGAAATCTCTGTGAAAATAAATTTTTTTCTTCTTGTCCAAAAATCCATGAGAATAATTACAGTTTACACTCTCCACATCTACCTCAAGATCACATTAGATGACTTCTATATAGATAAAAAATTCTCTTATAGCTGATTCTATTTTTTGAATGGCCTGAAGACCTTCATTTTTATTTATTTTTTATAACCCCCCTTTCAAGGGATAAGGGGGAACCCTTACAAGTCCCATAGGAGTAGAGATATTACACGGCCCATAGGCTTAAAAGATTACATGAACCAAAGGTCTTAGGGAATTCAACCAGACAATAACTATATGTTAATGCCCCTTCCTCGCATCTACATCATGATGACAGACAATGTCATTTGGATATTCATTTTTATTCAACTAAAGTATCATTAAATTTTTATTTCATCGTCAATGATAAAAATAAAACATACATGAAAAGTATGGTGAAATTTTTTACATAACTACGAATGGATTCATCATCCTTTGACTTTAGTTCTAGGCATTCTTTATCAATTTTAGTGTGAAGATTTCAAGGAAAATACTTATTGAAAGTTTCCATATTAGAATATTTCCATTTAATAGATCCAATTCATCCTCTTTCTTCATATTCATGAGGATTTTCCACCAATAACCAACTCTAACATCCAAAAATACATATATAAAATAAAATTATCATGGTTTGAGAAAATTAAAATGGAGAATAACTTTACTATTTAATAGACATATTACTTAAAAATGATTCGATTAAAGTATCCACTAAAAGAAGGTAGATGTTTCTATATAAAATACTATATGGGGTTGTTTCTTCCTATAGAAATTTTAAAGTATATCATAATTCAAGTTACCATAGATAGGTTGAGAGTGTTGTGTGAGAGAAATCATATTATTTATCATCCTAGATCCCATTATATTTGTTTTATCATGATGATGATCATCTAATTGGATGTCACATGCATTGCTATAATGATTCCTAGTTCCAGTCATTGACTAAAACAAAAAATCCTAGTGTTACTATTAAGAATCAATAATCAAAGTTATAAAACATATGATAATTAAAACAATTACTAAAAAATCCTAAATTTTGACACATTCTTGTCAAATTGTGACACTTTTGGTTAAACCTATTTAACATTAACTTATTGACTGTAGTCATAGGTTTTATCCTATTATTATTTATAACATAATATCAAAAAATAAATAAATCTTTCATTGATGATAACTAAGATGACTGGGGCTTCACATATATAAATCATACACCATTTCTGAGGAATATTCAATGCATACCACTGTAATATATTCCCAAGAACCATAAAGGTGAAGTTTCTTTGGATTCTAGGTACATAATAAAATTGTTTCATTAAAAATACTCAATTTATCCCATATATTTATTCTCACATCATACCGCTATTAGTATTTTTCTAGTTAATTTTTTTCATAACCTAGGGAAATAAAAACATCAGAAAGGGTGAGATGAAATGATCAATATGGGAAAAAATGAGAGATATCAATAAATGATCATATATGGTCATGTGATAAGTTTATGGGTATGAGAACATAATCATAACATATGATATCATACCCAATTGTTGATAGACAAAAAAAAACATATGTCATGAAATAAGGATTTATTATGAAAAAAAACAAGGCTTATAAAATGTTAGAATCATAAAAAACTAATCTTTACCCATTAGAGAATATTATAAAAAACAAGACATAAATTTGTGGCATAAAATAAATAATAGAAATCACATTTACATTCTATATACCAAGATATTCTTCACATAGTATGCTTATGAAAAAAATTTACTTACCATAATGGTTTAGGACTAAACCATTGTGTACGCTCTATGGTTTCTGATCACCTATCGTCTTCCCTCTTGGATTAGGATCACCACCCATGAAACATTTGAGATCATGATATATAAAACATTACAGAATACACTTTAGGTCTATAACAGACCCACTCATCACATAATAATAAACTATTCAAATATATGTTGCAATAAAAAATTGTATTATTTATTCCATTATAATTTAATTAACATGTAAGAAATAAATTAGATTCATGAAATATTTTTAAAACATCACCATAATAAATCATTCAAAAAATAAATTCTATGGTGTCAGAAAATCATATCCCTGGTTATGTGTAAATATATTTTATGGATTTGACATAGATTAAAAATACATATATAAAATCATTAAAAATATTCTTGAATAAAAAAATAAATATTCATTTCTTTATTTAACATTTGAAACTAATAATTACATGAAAATTTGGAAAATGAATTTATTTTTGAAACATTAGAATTGTTAAAAAAATTCTTCATGATAAATAATGGATATATGTAACAATTTGAAATTTTATGATATATTGTTTTAATTAAATTTGATATATTTGATTGCTTTCAATACAAAAATTATAGAGTTTAAAAGAACAATGATATATGATCATGATACCATGGAATATGTGGGTATGAATAATACTAACTAAATTATGAACCATTTATTGTTTACACATATATAAAATTAATTCATTTGTTATTAATTAATTATAAGTTAAAATAAAAACCATTGTAATGTAAAAGAGTTGTTTTTTAGAAAACTATTTCTATTAAAACAACATGTTTTTATCATAATAAAAAAAATCAATCACTATTGGTGAAATATGTTAATGAAATTTATAGATTATAAATTCAAAAAAAAATTTTAATATCAATTAAATTTTATTCTATGGATGTGGTATGATTAAATCCATTTTTATCCATAAAAATTTATTTTTCTAAAAAATGGGTTTCATCATTTTTTTCACACTTATTTTAAAATAAAAATTTTCTACTTATATAAATATTAATAAAAAAATCGATAAAATATTTAAAAATAGGTGGTTAATATTTTGTAAATAGGTCCTTTGTATTATTTGTCAGTATGAATAGTAACTGTGGTAATGGATATCACCTTAAAAAAGGGTAAATCAGGTTAACCTAGGTTAAAATTATATGATAAAGTTGTAATTTTTCATCTTAATTATTATTTGATGAAAAAATTAAAACCTTACCATCTTAAACTCAGAGTTTTTTTTGTTTACGGGATATTTTTCCCAAAAAATTACTGTTATAATATTTAAAGAAAAGAGAAATAAAAAATTTTACTCTTAAAATTTAAATATCTTATATCTATTAACAAGGTGAAAAATAATTTTGTGAAGAAATAATAGTGGTTATATTGTTCTTAATGAACTTATGCTCATGATGTTAATTTATTTACTATTTTTTATAATTATATAATTACATAAAATGATTATGCAAAGCTGACACAATATTTCACCAATTAATATAAAAATAAAATAAATTATTTGAGTGATTTATAGTGTGACATGAATTATATAGATTGATAGTAAATATTTGTTTCATTTAAAATGAATAAATTCAAATTTAGTATTTTCGTTTTATTTTTCGAAGTCATATTGTTGTTACTATGGTTAAGGTCAAAATAGATAGACAAAGAAGTTAATAAAAATGATAAGATTTAAAATTGCAAAAAAATATCTAAATTGAATTTAATGATGCTATTTTTACCAAATCATATTTTCCATTAAATTAAATTCCTTTTCGAATATTTTTTACATTTTATATATTTATTATATTTTCATCTTTTATGAAATTCTATGTGTGTCCTCTCTACTCTTTATAAAAGAGAACCCCTCCCTTAGCACCATTAAACAACTATAAGACATATATCTTGAACAATACCTATAAAATTTCTTAATTAAATTTATTATCTTGTTATAAAGGTGTATTTCTCCCCAAAATTTCATCCCTAGGGTCCATAATTGGATATCCAATGGAGTTCTTTCAAAGTATATGTAATAGAATTAACTAATCACGTCATTTTTTTACTTATCCTTTTAACTCCTATAAATAAATTGTATTTATCATAAAAAATAACTTAATTATCATAAATATAATATAATTTTATTATTTTTATGAAACAACCTTTATTATCACACATTTACACCAAATGGGATGTTAAAGTATTGTACGTGCGTACGTACATTTTACCGTCTCCACAGAGTGATATGATTGATTTTTGAATAAAATATCTCATGGATTGTTATAATGATTGGAATAATGTTTATATATAATATATTTATGATATAATAATACTTATATAATTATAATATCATATTTATATTTTTTCCTTCCAATCTTTAGGAAATCGATAAAATCGCTTATGTGTTTGTGTGAACTACCACCTCGATGATGTGATGTGATTTGTTATTATATTCTGTCTTACATAGATTGTAATGTGTATAGATTTATATATTTATATGATGTATATCATTTATTAATAATTCTATAAAGTGAATAATTATTTACCATTGTTTTATTCCATATGTTAAAAAATGAAAACAACGTTCTTGTGTTTATACGACCTACAGTCTCCATAAACGATGTAATGAATTGTTATAACTTGAAAATATATGAATGACTCATAATATGTATATAATGAATATATATTATATTTATATCATGATTAATATTTTATTTATGATTTAACAAAGTTAAATGTACAAGTACTGGAACATCAAAACTGAAATTCTCTGAAAGATCAAAACCATTAACACCCTAAAATGACGATTTTAATAATTAATAATTTATAAAAGGTTTTTTAAATGTAAATAGTGGTTAAAATGTGAAATAATAAGTACTATTATGACCATGGTAAAAGATTATAATAATTTTAACTTTATTATATATGATTTTATTTTATTTTTAAAGCTAGTGAAACTCAAAGTATGAGTTTTATGTTACAATCTCAGTATTTATAATGTTTTTATGACTAAAATATGATGATGACATATTATGATATATATATCAAGAAACTCAAGAAATTTATTTCATCTTTTTATTCCTTGAGATTTCTCCCCCCCCTATTTTACTCAATTTATGTACTCGAGAGGCCAAAAAAACTTTTGTAAGGAAATTTTTTTTTCTTTCTATCTTTGGTCAAAAATGTTTTCTCTATATTGAAATGTTTTAGAAAAATGTTTTCAATAATAATTTCAATATTATTATATACTTCTTTATAAAAATTTTACCCATGATTTATTTTTTACTTAATGGTTTAAATGGAATCATCTTGTTATTTTTTCAATGAGTTATTTTTCATTTTTTTTATAAAATTGTGAAAAGAATGCATTCCTTTAACTTATGTGGCATTAATAAAATTTACCATAGTAATTTCCACTAAATTCATTGAATATTTCTTTAAAATATTCCAGGTTTTCTTTTAAAGATAGAATGTTTTTAATATTTGGTAAATTTTTATATTTTAAATACGTGCTTTCAAAGAGAAAATGTTATTTTCCATAACAAATATTTCAAGTGATATTTAAAGGAATTATTTATATATATGATGATATCCATGGATGATAAATAAGATTTTAATAGGTATATGATCCAATGAAATCATCCTTAATATTTCTCTAGATGGGTTTTCATTAGGATGAAAAAATGTTTACAAAGCCCATTCCTTCTCCATTGGTAATGATATGATGAATTGATGAAATGTTTATGAAACTCATTTCGTTTCAATGGGTTCGATCATAATGAAACACTTATGAAACCAGTATCTTTTCATGTGTTATAATAAAGAATTTGTTTTATGAACACTTGTAACACATCTATTTGGTTTTCATTATGTGAATGGTTGGTCCAGAATTACATATCTCTCCAATCCATTAGGTAAATTTGAATATATCATGAGATATACATGAATGGAATAGAGAGTAAACTCAGTTTAATAATTTACTCAATTCACTATGATAGTCTTGGTATTAACCAAAAATACTATGATGGTATGAGGATTAAACCCAATCTACAATTATAATGTTGGAAATGAGACATGACTATTATTTAAATGATTTTCTATATGAATGTGTATTCAAAAAATTCAATGTCTTATAGAAATGATAAAGAATCATGGATTATTTTCACTCACTCTTATAGGATTAATATCTTATAAACTATCAATATTTAATCCATTGATAAATTTTATGATCAGTGAATTGAAGGGTATAGTTTTCAAATTTTATTATTATTTTATTATACCCTTATTCTCATGTTATGATTAAATGATCATTGAAATATTCCTTATTTAACCTTACTAAGAATAAAAGCTCAGCATTTGTTATGATTCCTCTCCCTAGGTTATGAATAATGTTATAGTGTATGATATATCTAATAAGGGTTCTATTTATGAAGTGCATAATGAAGGTGATCTAATTTATTTATGAACTAATTGTTTGTGTATTCATGTATCCCAAGGAATATACCTATATGATTATTGTGTGTATTTTAATGTTTTGTACTGAAAATGAGTATATTAATATGTGATATCTTTGTTTGAATATTGTTGTCCAATATAGTTGGTATCAATGTAAGGTTTAGTTACAAAATGAAACAAGGATTAGAACAATTTCTTAAGAACCATTAAGGCAATCATGTTAATAAGTGAACATTTTCTGGATTGATTAAAAAGAGAGTGTGTTTTTATTACATAATCATCCCAACATAGAAACTATAAGTGAATATTGTTTTGGAAAATATGGATATCATGGTAATAATGTTGAAAATAGTTGGTAGATTATATCATAGGCATAATTATAATATAGTATTATTTTTTCCTTAATATACACTAGGTTTGAAACTCCATAGAGTTATGATAAGGTTAATTCACCTTTTCTTTATGAACAACTATAATGTATTTGAATAGATTATGACTATAAATGACCCAGTTAAATCCTATGGTGTTATATATTTATTATAAGGTTTCATTATTTAGACATGCTATAAATTATTTCCAATTAATATTTTATTTCCCACTGTGATTTTTGTTTATTATGCTATTATTTTTTGTTTTATTGAATGGTTTCAAACCAAAGGAACTGTGCTAATATTGTTCTTTATGTGTAATTAAATAATTTTCCTTGTGTTCAACCTAATGTTATGGTATATAGAATTATTATTTTTGTTATTTTTATGAACATTTCTCAAGTTATAAATCATACGGATCATCCAAATAAGAAAAAGAGAGAATAATATTCTATTGAGTCATTCATAAGGAAACAACCAACATCTTTCAGTGGGACCACCAATCCATTAGTTTAGAAAAATATTAATACCACTAGAAAAATATTATCCATTATCCAATGTTTGAGGAATGGAATATTTATTTTGGTTTTTTTCATTTGTAATGTGAATCATATCAATGGTGGACACTTATCAAGAATATAAACCAATAGAAAGAAATAGAGTCCACTAAGTGGGTTGATTTTAATAGATTATTATTTAATAAGTTCTATCGTCATATTATTTGTAAAAAAATTGGGAATTAGTTCCTTGATCTAATAGAGATGGATGATGAATCATTTAGTACCGTTGAAAAAATATTTACAAGACTTTCTAAGTAAACTTATGGTATTAACATGCTACATTAATGTAAGGTTGATAAATTTTCTATTGGCTTGATGGATATTATTCAAAAGATATTTTCCATAAGGTACATTAATAGATATGAATAATTCATTTTATATTCTTTTAATTTGGAATTGGATATTATTGTTACCTTTAAATATAATGTGTTTGATTAAAAAAAGAACAACTGAATTCAAAGTAAATGTTAAAACCCATGGAGATAAGAAGATGAGATTTCATTCTTGTTGAATTTGTTTAAGGAAACATTGAGGATATTGTCCTAAATTTACTATTATATGTTTTATGTGGGGAAAGGAAGGTTATCCAGAAATCAAATGATGGTTTAATAGGAAGAAGTTAACTAATGATGTGAATAGAGAAAAATATCAATAGAATACACCACCCACACTCCAATGTATCAAATTCAAGGAGTATATGAATTATGCTAAAGAGTCATCAAATCTGATGGTTAGTGATAGCTATCAATGTCAGCAGCCTCTTAAGCCCATAAAAAGGATAAGTGTCATAAAATAAATATTTTTGATGATGGGTACAATTATAATACAGTGGAAGGCACTCTTACCATCCACTCTAGAATGGTTATGATTTATTTGAATCTAGATATATCTAGTTTTTTATTTCTAAAGAATTTGATATATTTATCCTAGTAAAATAACAATGATTAGATATTTTATTAGCAAGGAAACACCATAATTTTAAAAAAATCACATTTCAAGTATTTCATTCTTCTCCTATTGATTTTTTTGGGAATATCCTTCCGGTAAATAATGTTGATCTCTCACTAGTTGCATTAAATGTTATTTTGGGAATGGATTATATTTCCTTACATAATGAACACATAAATTCCTAAGGAATAGAATTACTATTTTATGTTATAAAACATCCTCTTATCATCTATCATTTTGGTGATAAATATGAAATTACATTTGAAATTGCATTGATTTCATGGGTATTGAATCCTATTATAAAGTGGTGATTTTCTTAGATGATAGAGGAGAAACACAAAGTTGATAATAGGCTTATTATTTAGGAGTCTATTGATGTTTTTTAGAATAGTTACACAGTCTTCCATCATTTCATAAAGTTGAGTTCAAAATAGAACTCATACATGGTGATACACATGTTTCAAGGAATCTATATAGAATGGTCCAGATTTTATTATTGTAAATGAAGAAACGACTTCTAGAGAATCATGATATGGGATTTATTCGACTAAGTGCTTCACTATGGGGTGAGTCTATTTTTTACCAAAAATATGTAAAAATGATAATATATATAGATTTTTGAAAAATTAAAAAGAACTCAATCAGGAACATGTATCCTTTTCCTCATATTGATGAATTATTTGATGAATTGTGTTGATATTAAAATTTTCTATAATTGATCATTATTATGGATATCAACAATTTAGGGTCAAGAAAGATTATATATTGAATAAAACATTAAGCACATGGTATGTACACTATGAATATATTGTGATCCCATTTGGTCTTACTAATTCCCCCTCTCTATTCATGGATTTAATGAATAGAGTCTTTAGATATTACCATGATCACATTATGGTAGAAGTTATAGGAAATATACTCATATATTGAAATAGAAATGATGATTATAATAAACACTTGATCATTTTTTTGAATACCCTATGGAAGGGGAATGTATATAATTTTTTTACCAATTTTGGATTTTAGCTACAAAATGGTTTACTTTTTGAGTTATATAATCCCAAGATATGGTATATCTATAGATCCATCAAAGAAAAAAGTAATTGAAAAGTATCCAAGAAAACCCACAATGAATGATATCCACAGATTTCTTGGATTGGATGGATATATCGACTCATTGAGGATAATTTATCAATACTATAGAATCAAATCACCAATTTAACTAAGAAGGGAGAAATGTTCCTTTCGACAGATGAATGTGAGCAATACTTTAAAGAACTGAAGAGAATATTAGATAGTGAAATTGTTCTTACACAAAAAAATAATGAAAAATGGGTTTTAATCTATATTGATGTATCAAATAAAGTACTAGTATGTGTTATCATGAAAAAATTTTTGGTTATAGATTCTACCTCATGATAATTAAGGGTTCACAAGAAAATTACAAAAACTCATTACATGTAATGAGTTGCGGTAATATTGGAATTAATGATATGGAAGAATATTATTTATGAAAATATATGTGATATATATATATATATATCAAAAAAAATTAAATTATATATTCAATCCAAAAAATATGACTAACCACCAAAGAATACATTTGGATATGATTAAATATTTTTGACTTCTCAATACAATACAACCATAGGAAAGAAAACATGTTAGAAGATGCATTCAGTTGAAAGGATCATGGTAGTTTTCTATTATGGGGATAGAAAAAGATCAAATATTTATAATTCTCAATTGATGGGTCCTGAAATATTAAAGGAAATGGAGAAAATTTATCTTTTTTAGGTAAGTGTTAAACCACACATCTATGTGAGGATTAAAGAGGAGAAAAATGAAGATGTGTAGATGATTAACAAGGCCATAAATGTTCCTATGTTAATCATTCATTGTAAAATAATAATATTATTTAGGAACCTTATATGTGTTCTATCCATTCCATATTTTAATGATCTATTGTATGAGGCTCATAGTTCTTCATTATCTACACATATTGGAAGTTTAATTTTTATAAAGATATGAAAGAGTGTTTCTCAAGGGGTAGCATTAAAAGAGGTATTCGGTAGTATATATCTTGGGGATGGGTATATCAAAAATTTTAGGAAGAGATATATAAGACTAAGGGGAATTCATAACCATTACACATACCATAATAGAAATAGAAGAACATAACAATTTATTTTGTTCCAATACTCCCTAAAATTTCCAAAGACCATAATTTTATTTTGGTTACTGTAAATCACCATAAAAATTCACCACACTTCATTACTATATGATAAAATTTACCTCTTTATCTTGTTTCAAAAATATACATTAAGTAAGTGGTGAGTTTTCATAGTGTACAGCAATCTATTATATCTAATTGGGATCTGAGCTTTACCTTGATGTTCTTACAAATTCCTTATAAGGATCAAGATATAAAGTTGAGTATTAGCACTACATATCATTCTTATATAGATGGTATTTATAAGAGTAATATAAAAACCCTAGATGATATTTGGTGATCATTTTTTATGGATTATAAAAGTATTTGGGATCAACATCTTCCTTTGGTCAAGTATTCTTATAATATTGTCTTTCACTCAAGAATTGAATTAGATCATTAAGTAGTCATATATTGAAATACGTATAGAAATAAAACGTTCTTGATGAATTTAGAGAAAGAAATATTTTGGGACCTGATCTAGTTGATGAAATAACAGATAAGGTCTGAGCCATTCAACATTACATCAAGGCTGCTCAAAGTTGATTTAAAAGTTATACTATTAATCGTAAGTGAGATCTATAGTTTGAAGTTGGTGCAAAGTTATTTTAATGAATTTAGACCTGGAATATGTTATGATATTTGATATCAAATGAATTTTTATCCATATTTATATTATCAACTTTATGATACCAGATCGAGTAGGGATGATTACTTATCACATTTTGCTTCCAACAGACCATTCTAATGTTCAAGATGAGTTTCATATATCTTTACTAAGGAAGTAAATACCTGATCCTTCACAAGTAATAAAATTATATGTTTTAATACTGAAGCATGATTTTTCATAGGAATAAAAATGTATAGGATTGGGCGTGTATCGTAAAGACAAAGTGCTACAGAACAAGACTAGTCACCTAAAAAAACTTCTATGGAGGAATAATATATTAAAAGAAGATATTTGGGAACCCTCGAATTTAATTAAATATAAGTATCCTAATTTGTATTTATGTGGGAAATGTAATAACTAGGGGAAAATTCATTTGGTGGAGGGGATAATGTAACACCCCAAGTTTTATTGAGTTATTTATTTCAATTAAAATTAGTTTCTTTGATAAAATGTGATCTACAAAACATTGAGTTTACAGGACCTGTGCTATATTATCTCCCAACCATTGGATGGGTGTGTATGATTAGAAAAAACAAAATTATGAAAAAGTAATAGTTTTTTCATGTAAAAAATGAATTTATTAGTTATCAATAAATCAAAAATAAAAATAAAATTATTTTTTAAAGTAAAATAAATGTTTATTTGATATTTTTAAGAACTCATTTCTACATTAATAAAATAAAATAGTCACTATTGGTGAATATTTAGAATGAAATGTATATATAATATATTAAAAAAAATTAACATTCATCTAATTTTTTTCTAGGCATGGGATATGAATAATTATAGTTTTATACTTAAAATTTATTTTTCAAAAAAATATTTTGATTGTTTTATGTGTAGTTATTTTAAAATTAATTTTTTCCTTTTATATAAAATAAAATGTTAAAAAAAAATTACAAATTTGGAATTGGGATGTCAAAATTTGGTAAATGGGTCCCTTTTATTTTTAGTCAGTATAAATAGTGACCATGATAAAAATTTTCACATAAAAAAGGGTAAATTAGGATAAACATAACAAAAACTAAATATTATGTTCACAAATTTTAATATTAATTATTATTGAAAAAATTAAAATCTACCATTCTCAACCTACCCGTGAATTATTTTAGCAGACACTTTTCAATGAAAATGACCATTATCAAATCTAAAAAAATAAGAAATACCAAATTTCACTCTCCTACTTATAAATATATATTAGGTGTTAAAAAAGGGAAAAACAATTGTTATAGAAGAATATTAATGGGTATTTTTATAATAATAAAATTATTTTCATGATGGTAATTTATTTCTAATTTCTAGTAATTATATAATTAAGTAATATTCTTAGACAACACTAACACAAAATGTGTTCAATTAATAGAAAAATAATGTAAATAATTTGAGTGAGTTATAGTGTCCCATGAATTTATAGATGAATATAAAAAATTAGTTTTATATAAAGGGATTATATTTTAACTATATTTTTGTGTTATATTGTTTAATGACAAATTAAATTAATAGTTTCAAAATTTACGTGAATGATATTTTATAATAAATAATATTTTATTTAATGATTAAAAATTCATATAAATATAATATTTTCCTCAGTTAATTAAATTTTCTTTAAAATATAAACCAGGATCATTTTTGAAGTTATTTTTCCATTTATAGTACCATTATTATCCCTTTAATATTGAAATAGTTGTTACATTGGGTTTGGTAAAAATGATTAACGAAGAGGAAAATAATAACATAAAACATAAAATTACCCAAAAAATCTCAAAATTTTATTTTATTAAGTTATTTTGACCCTTGAATCTTTTAATTGGAATTCATATCCATTTTGAATCTTTTTTATTGAGAATTACACTATTTTATTTTTATCTTTTTAAAAATTCCACATGTTTCCTCTCCTTCCTTTAAAAAGGGAACCAATCCTTTCTCTTCATTACAACACTTTAATATTTATATATATAAAAATCCTAGATAATTAATTTATAAAAATAAATTTGCATTTTATATAGGTACTATTCTCCAAAAATTTTCATCCCTCGAGTCATTAAGAAGAGATCCAAAGGAGTTGTTATAGAGAAAATGTAATATAATTAACCGATCACTTTTTTTTACCTATCATCATAACCACTCAAAATAAATTTTATTAATCATAATATTATAAATTTAGTTTCTTAAATTTTATAAAATTTTATTATTATTATAAAACTGACTTCATTCACCCTCATTTTCATCAAATGGAATGTAATAGTATTGCTTGTGCATATGCACCACTAACCGTATCCATATAGATATATAATTCATTTACCAACACCATTTTCATGGAAATTGATTTTGAGGGTTATAATATTTATATATGATATTTATTAAAAAAATATTTTTTGAATTATAATAACACACTTACAATCATACCTTATATTCGTTTGGTAAACCACAACATCTGTCATTGTACATGTGGGCTACCACCTCCATGATGTGATGGGATTTATTTTTTATATCCATTTTTGGATGGTTATAAGGATATATTTATTTAATTTATATGATATATATAAAATAATAATTATTCAATAAATTTTAATTAATATTTACCTTTATTTCATTTTATCCATCCAAAAATTAAATCAACGTTCATGTGTATGCGTGGCCTAATGTTTCCATTAATTGTGTAATTCATTTTTTATTATATACATTCTATGGATGATTATAAATACTTATAAAATTCAAATATATTATACATATATCATTATTAACATTATAGATTTTATGGAACCATGAACTAAGTGAATGGACTGGAACTTCCATACTATAATTTTCATGAAGAATAAATTAATTGAAAACTTACAAGGATGATTTCAATAAGGAATAATTAATAAATTTATGTAAACTATAAAAATTTGATCATGAATGATTTTATATGTATGTTCATAACTCTTTTATATAAGTATAATAAATTTATATTATTTATACATAAGCTTAGATGACTTTTGATGTAACTTAAAATCAATGTAAGTATTTTATGTTACAATTTAATTGTTTATCAAGATTGTTTATGATTATGTTCTGATGATGAAATATTATGATAATCTACTCTAGAATCACATGAATTTTCTTATCTATTTTTATTTATTTATAATTCATGTTTTCCTATAATTTTACCCAATTTATATATTCAACAGTTTGAAATATTGTTTTTAATAAAAGATGACTTTATTTAAATATTCGATCAAAAATAATTTCTATTCAATGTATTTGATTTCAAAAAATGTTTTCAATAATGATTTTAATATTAATATATTATTTTTTAAAATACATTTTTACCCATGTTTTACTTTTTTAAAAATGGTTCAAAGGAATCTTTTTCCCATTTTGTAAACAACATAATTGTTTATTTTATTACATAACTGTGAATGTAATATTTTCTATTAACTAAAAAAACATGTATGAAATTTACATAATAAAAAATTTAATTCTTTTAATATTCTTTTTTAAGTATGTTTTTTATTTTAATTTAGTGATTTATAAGTAAAAATATTTTTTCCTCACGTAATATTTCTAATGATCTTTAAAAGAAATTTTTTCATAATTGATGACATCATTGGATGCTACACATGTTTTTACTGAGGATATGATCCAATAATATCATCATTATTCTTTATGTAAATGGTTTTTTATTATGATGAAATATGTTTTGAAATCCTATTCATTTTCCCCAGGTTATGATTTGATGAAATGAGGAAATGTTTATGAAACCTGTTTCTTTTCCATGGGTTATTTCATGATAAAACACTTATAAAACCAATTAATTTTCAGGGGTAATGATATGATTATTGTTTTTCGATATTGTGTCACACATATCTATGGTTTTCATTAAATGATGGGTGGTCCAAAAATTATATATCCCTCCAATGAATTAGGAAAATACGGATATCTCATGAGATAAAGAAGACTAGAATTTGGAGTGAACCTTATTTTGTAAGGGAATATATATAATTTTATAGTTATGGAGTGAACCTTGATTAGTAAAATTACATGATGAATGAAACCAATCCACTACTATAATCTTTGTAATGATACTTGACAACTAATTAATTGATTTTCTATGCTAATGTGTATGCCACATATCAATTTATTATGGGAATGTTATACTTTAATGGAACATGTTATTTGAATCCTTTATGATTCATGTGTTAAGAACTTTAATGATTTATACCATGATATATGATTATTGTATTTTAATTATAGTGTATATTTTATAAATTTTATGATCATATTTTCATGACAATACTCCCATGTTATGTTTACATGATCATCGATGTATCCCTTTTTTACCCTTACTGTGCATCAAAGATCACCCTTTCTTATGTTTATTCTCCCCAATTTATGAAGAATAGAATAATGTTTGATATTTCTAACAAGGGTTATTATTATGAATAACATAGTGAAGATGATTGAATTCACACAAAACCCAGTTGTTTATGTATCCATGTTTCCAAAGGTAGTATACCTATCGATTCTAGCATGAATTGTTCTTTTATGTAATTAATATTCATATAAAAATATAAATTATATATGTATGCCAAGTATCTGTTTCTATAATATGATAGTAGGAAAATATTTTCATGTTCTAAATATGAAAAAAATATTTCCACACTTTTTAAAATAAATTACAAAATGACACATTTTGAAGATGAAATGAAGATTCCTCAAATTTTTTTAGAGAACGTTTAAAATAGTAGAAATAATGTGAGGTCATCTGGTTCAAATGTATGTATTATTTTTAAATTGGTTATTCTATTTTGAGTTTATGGGGAATATCTAAATCAAAGGGTTGAAAATTTTATTCTTTGGGTGAAGACAGACCAAGAACATGGTTTATGAGAATAATTAGTATTAATCTTCTAATAACCATGCTATATGGATATGTGGTTTCTAGTATATATTTTCACAGTTTTTCTTCCCATGTGATGTTGCAATTTTTTTGGATATTTTCCAGTGGTTCTAGAGGTATCCTCTTGGATTAATCATGGTTTGAGAAATCATTAAGCTATTCTTAAGAAACTACGTGACACAGATTTAAAGGGATAGTGGCTACCACATGGTCGATAAAAGGTTGTTAAAACTATATGGTATAACTATGATACATGATCCAAACTTCATAAAATGAAAAATTACAGTAGCTTTCTTTTGTTTTTTAAACCTCTAATCACATCCAAATTCATCATAATCTCAAACTAGACCCTCTATTATACTCCACATGCTTTTCACTTGGATTACATATTGATCCCTAATCCTTTTGGGTCAATATCTTCAAGGTATGTTTATTTTTCCCTATATGTTGATTATTTTATCTAAATATCAACTTTATATCTCTTACAATTGTCTCATTAGAACCATAATAGGCTTTTAGTTTTAGATCTAGTGTGTTTAGTAGGGAATTTATGATGTTTCTTTTGAATTTAGTCTTATAATGACTCAATTTATTTATTCCCCACTATTAGTTTATTAGGAAATGGGGTATTAATCAATACTAAGGAATGTGCCTCTATCCTATGTTCAATTCCATGTAATTCAATAGGTTATTACAAATTATCTACAATTTTTATTTATAAGATTGATCATTTTGAATCAAATAAATGTGTTTGATCTTTAATGGAAATAATATGTTTTTTTAAAATCGGGTTTTCGTTAAAAAAATAATTGTTCATATGATGTGTTTGTTAACATTTTTATAAGATGTTTTTGAAAATGAAATAATGTTTCAAGTAGGAAATAAGTATGAAATATATATAAAAAATGTATTAAAAAAATGTGTTCATGAAATTTATTTTATTTTATTTGGAATATATATATATATATATATTTTGTTTCTTGAACATTATTATAATATATTATCACATCAGAAACACACTGGGGTAATTGGGAATACATGATATATATGGGCTTTAGGGGAGTTAGTAATCAAAATATAAGGTACCCATTATTTATTAATTTATAGTGGATAGCCTATTTTGGGGACTGAAGTTCATGTACATTAGTGTCCCCTTATACTAGGCAGTGTTTGTTTTAATTAGTTGCGTCACACTTGTTTTGTAATTTTCCCCTTTTTGATTTGTGGATATATTATGAGCTTGTTCATTTGCTATGAATATTTAACATTTGTTATGTAGTTTTATAGTTGAAACCAAGATTATTCATCTTCTTAAACCATATGGATATTATTGATTTCATATTTCAATTATTATTCTTATATTTTATATTTTTAAAGGAAAACCAAAGGATGAATTTATATGTAAAATTATTTCGATTGAAATTATTTTGAAATATTTTTAATAAAATAACTAATAGAAGAACATATATAGGCATTATAAGGATTCATTGTTGGTATGATGCTAATATTTACTGTTCAAATCAAAATTTTTAATTGTGGGGTTTGTATCCTTGGTTATTTATAATATAGTTAAATTGAAGAGGACCATGTAGAGGATGACTCTTTAGGATTTTACCCTTCTAGTACAATGGTACGGTGGTGGAATATGATCAAATGGAGATAAATACATGAGATGCATCAGGTTTTATGACGATGGTTCTCTATTTTTTCTTCTAGACCATGCTATCTATTTATTGGATATGAAATTTTAAGTATAGTTGTTTAAACATATGATTTATTACTAGATATCTGATGTAATAATTTAATTGTTTTTATGGAATCATATATCAAATAGAGGGTGAAATAATTCAATGATTTCTTTGTATGACATATATGTTCTTGTATCTACCCTATGGTGATTATGAATGTTATTTAAAACTATGGAATTCTAAGTCAATGTGACTTTTTTCTTTAACATTGTAGTTTTTTTTAAAATGTGTTTCAAAGGAGGAAATCATGAATTCTTATGATCATGCTTGTGTATCACACTTTTATGTTTTGTGTTTGTTCATATGTTGAATTTAAGACTATTGGGTCTTAATAAATATTGTGGGAGTGCTCCTTTTGAACTCACATTCATTAATATCCTTAAGCGACTCTGGGATTTCTCAGGTTTTCTAGCATCCTTGTTTATAATTTTATCTTTTTAGGATTTAATTCTCTAAATTTTGTTAATTATAAACAAATTTTATTATTTTATAAATATAATCCATTCATTTATTTGGAAGATTATATTTACTTCAAGAATAATATCTATGAATTATAGAGAATAATATGTGATTAAATCCCCATGGGAAAATTCTATGGTTGACTTGATATTGGTTGAAATGATATCACAAATCATAAATTACATGGGCCATGTCACCAATGTTTGAACTATAATTGAGGATGGGTAATTATTATTAATTCACTAAGAAATATCTAGCAATATTTCATAGTGAAAATGTTGCCATATAATTAGAGAAATTATTGAGAGGATTCTAAAAATCCAAAAAAATCTAGAAGACTCCAATATTAGTTTCTCCACTCAAATAATTAATGTTCCAAGATATAAGTGGTAGGAATATAAACTGAAAGAGTAATTTCAATAATATCTCTCTAATAGCACCTTTTATAAATATTTCAATGAGTAGTATTATCCATAGACACTGAGAGTGGTGAAGGCGTGGTGGTTCATCTCATTAGAGATGGGAGATCATTATATAATAGAGGGTGCTACTTGGTTTGATAGGTTTCCTGATATGTCTCTAGAGACAATTTCCAATGACTATCTAAATGAGTGATGTTTTGATACATTTTTGATTATATAAAATTGTTATATTATGTTTGTCATATTCTGTCACATCTTCATAGAGTTTTTGCGATAGGAATACATAATTAAGGAAACTACAACATAGAATAGAGGACACATCATTGAATTAGTGACAATAATGGGTAGGCAGAGTTTAGTTTTTGGATATAATATGAATTAGGGTGACCATCAGTGAGGTAGTGGTTGTGGTGTGTAGAAGATGTCATAAAAGATTCAGTCGGTCTATTACCTTTTTCAGATAATGTGGCACCTCACACATGACTGTAAGGCATCACCTATGTTTCATGCATGTGGTAAATCTTGTAATCCTCATCATTTCAATGATAGAGAATCCAAGGAGAGTATAGTAGGAATCATAATCACTACAAGATCATATTATACACCTATAATATATAAATTGAAGGTATTTCAACATCATTCCAAGGTCAATGTTCTTGTTGTAACAAATAGAGAGGATGAGGTTGGAAGTATCTATGTAGTTGAGTGTGCACCAGTGGAGTCAGATGAAGGAGAATATACCTTGAGAGGTGCAATTTTTATTACATATTAAATGGTTATAGAAATATATTTATCCGGTTCTACTTATTCTTTTATCTCATCCATGATTTCCAACATGTTGGTATTATATTAAGAGTTTACACCTTTCATGGTGACTCTTTCCACTCATTTTAGAAATAAGTCAGAGGACTATTCAAGATATCCCAAATTTTTGGTTATGTTTTTTGATCATAAAAGGAATATTTTGTTATTAATATTGATATCATTAATATCATAATTGACATAGATATTATGATTATCAATAAATCGCAGATCAAGTTCCATAATCATTGTATTCATTTTATATCTTACGATGGAGTCACTCATGTCGTTTAGCATTAGTGGGATCATATATTAGGGAGGAATGGTCTTTTTGTATATATTTATAAGATAATCCCATGATTTTTTGTAATTTAATATTGATTCAGAGGATCCATATCCTAGAGGTCCTCTTTTTGTGATGGAGAGTGAGTATGCTGATGTTTTTCTATATGATTTACCTTGGTTACCAAAATAGATGAATGATGAGTATACAATAGGATTTTTTTTGGGGGTGAATGAAATGTACATACCTCCATAACCAATGGAACCTTCTAAATTGAAATAATTAATGATATATCATGAGGATCTTGAGGCAATGGAATTTAGTAGTCCTAGTGTTTCACCTTGGGTATTACCAGCACACTTTATAAAGAAGGATGATAGGAGTCTATGACATTATATTTATTAACAAAAACTAAACTATGTAAAAATTAATTGAAAATATCATTTTTTAGTATTGATGAAAATTTTGATCATCTCAATGGATCTTAGAGGATTTCAAATATTTTTCTAGGATCAGGGTACCATCAATTATGGGTCTGAGAGAAAGATATACCTATAATTTTCTTCAAGAGTAGTTATAGTAATTGGGAGTATATATTTTTTTTCCTCAAAAATAATCTTTTAGTGTTTAAGTATTTAATTAATAAAATATTCCATCGGTTCTCAGATTAATTTTTGGAATCCTTGTTTGCATGATATCCTAGTTTACTCTAGAACAGAGTAAGATCATGATGAATATTTTTTTATTTTCCTTGGAATAATAATTGAAAATCATATGTCTGGAAAGGTATCCAAATGTAATTTTAGATTCTAGAGGTGAAATGTTTGGGACTTTTTTATTTTTGAGAATTTTTTATTAGTGGATATTGAAATGATTTTATTTGTTATTTATTGTGAGAATCCCCAAAATGTGTGATATTTAGAGCTTCTTAGCATTAGATGGTTATTATTGGAACATTTTTAAGAATTCTACTAAATCTCATCTCCTATGATAGATTTAACACCTAAGGCGTGGATTTTTTTGACACAATTAGAGTTATAGATATTTTAAATATTTTAATGTGAAATTAACATCATCTTTAGTCTCAATCATTCTTTAGATGAGTTTGGTATATTATATCAATTATGTGTTCTCAGGTATGACTTTATGTTGTGTTATGATAAAGGGTATACATGTAATATCATTTGTATCTTTGTCTTTATTACCCCATACCATTAATGATCTTAAATTTGATGTAGTTATTTCTTATCTTAAAACATGGTGAAACTACATATTCATGGAGAATTTTATAGTATATTCAGAACACATGATTCTAATGTTTATTTTTATTTATAGGGATTTCAAACTAAGATAGAGAACCTAGGTAGAATATCTTCTGAACATTGATTTTTATGTTTTATGCACCCCAATAAAAAAAATTTAGTTAAGTGTTCATTGAAAAAATTATTTTTGAGCTATGTAGTGAAGGAATCATTGGAAGAGTAGTGGTTGATAGGATTGTTTTCTAATATGTGTTTTGATGAAGGGAGATATGACTGATAGATATTGCTTCATTAATCTTGGGATAGATCGTCTATAGATAATCTAGATCAAATTTTTCATAATAGGGGCTCAGTGTGATATCACTTTAGTAGGAACATTTATGGTGGGAAAACCACATGTTAGAGGTCTTTTTCTCCTAATGGAGTGTGTGCTTTTGAGAAAGGATGGTCATTTTGATATACATGTGATAAGAATTTATGGATGTTGGATATTGATCTAACTGTTTTTTACAACATGAAGATACCATGATTTATCATGACTTGAGAATTCATTATTTCTGGCCAATAATGATGTGATTTATTATAGGTTTTGTGACATGGTGACTTGTTAACTAATCAAGCATTAAAATTATATTCTATCTATTTTACATCAAACTTTACCCATTCCATTATGTAAATGTTATGAGATATCCATAAAATTAATTATTACACAATCATTGAAAACTATTGGTAAGGACGAAATATGGGTGATTATTGATTAACTCAAGAAATAAGTAAATTTCCTACCAATTTAGGAGTCAACGAAGGTAAAAGATCTTTATAAACTTTATTTGTTGATGATTATTACAATTCATTGTTTTAATCAGATATCATTCTAAATTGGGTACTTTGGTTCACATCCTAGATTTTGAAAGGATTGTTGAAAATGATGGGTTATCAGTTGAAGTTGCACACAACATATCATCCTCAGATAGATTGAGAGACTGATAGATCTATCTAGATTCATTAATATTGGCTTTTAGAAAGTGTGCTTGAATTTTTTTGATATTGAAACAAGAATATAAAGGTAGTCTAATTTTTCTATAAAAATAGTTATCAAGATTCTAATAGTATGACTCCTTTTAAGGCAATTTATGGGAGGCAAGGTAGATCATATATTAATTGGGAAGAGGTTGGAGAATGGTGCGTGGTTAGATTGAGAATTATTAATTAGATGAAAAATACCATAAAATTTATATTGAGTTGATTATGTATATCTCGGAGTCACCATAAAACATATGTCATTTAGTGATATCATCCATATTACATTCTAGTAGTTTTTGAAGGTTTTATTGGAGTTTCATATCATTTGGGGAAAAGATAGTTGTGGAGGTAGGGTCAGTTATTACATTATTATTTCAGCCTTTTTGAGATTGTGGAGTTACTTAGGAAGGTGGATTATTGATTATAATTATGAACTTTTTTGGATTTCATACCTGATTCGTTCTATTTCTCATAAATGATGAGTACCCGTTAGATATATCCCACATTATCGATTGGAAAAATGTTCAAATTTAGCTAGAAACCCGAGTAATTTAAATCGATGTTTAGATAGTGGAATGATATTAAAAGGGTCTTCATAAAAAATAAAAGAAATTGGTTAAATAAATATGAAAATGTGGTAGGGGAAACCATAGCATAATTAAAAATAAGGCCATTATAAAGTAGAAATGCCCTTATCTAATTTTAGATTTGTAAACCTCATCCTTTATAGGGAAAAATATATTTTAAGGTGGGGAGAATTGTGATTCCATCTAGATTTATTCTATGTTTAATTTTGATCTTGGTTCTTCTCTTTTTGAGGTTTTATAGTCTTTTAAGAGTAAATAGTTCAAATTATTTAGTTTCAAGGGAAGACATGAAAGTAAAAAAAATTTGTAGTAATTGAATGTAAACCATTAGATTAAGCACTATGGTTTATAGTGGGGATTTTTGATGTTTCAAGGATGGGTTTTTACCATGGTACATGCTCGTAAAACTACTTGGATATTTTAAATTATTTTCAGTGGCTATCACAGGAATTGATAATGGTAGGAAAATATTTTTATTTATTCACATGAAATTGAGTGAACTTTTTTTTGATGGACAGTGGATACCTCATTGTTGGTTGAAGGTTTTTTAACCATGTTTGGTAATATGATCGTATTAAAATGAAAAATTACCTTGGTTTACTATATTTCCTTAATCTGTAATCACCACTTAATTTCTATTTATATTGAATAATATCTTTCATGATGATCTATAGTCTTATCCCTTTAATACCATGGGGGTAATAGATCATTTTAAATTGATATATTCATTATAAGTTCAATTTTTCTCTTTTTTCTCTTATTTTCTCTACAAATTCTGTTGGTATCCCTTCCCCTTATCGAATTGAAACCCTAATTCAAATTTATTGCAATATCTTCAGGGTTTATGGGTAATTGGTGATGTTTCACTTGGATATGGGATTTTGATGACTTGGTCGATTCGTTCCCAATCATTAGTTTATAAGAAATTGATGTTTTCATCACTAATGAGGTAGGCCCATATATTTTGGTCAATCCATTTCCATGCTTTGAGTTATTATGAGTTACCTTTGTTTTTTAATTTTTTAACTGATAATTATAAATCTATGATAGGTGTTTGATCTTTGATGGAAATGAAAAGTGATTTCATAATTGATTTTACTTAAAAATAACATTTATTCATATTATGTGTATAATAACATGTCTAAAATTGGGTTTAAAATGGAAATGGGGTTTCAACCATGAAATCTATGTGTCATCACTATTGAAAAAGTTTAATGAAAATGTGGGAATGAAATGAAATGACATTTCATAGAAAATGTATTTGAAAAATGGTTTTTTATTTAATTAGATTATAGTGTATTGTCATATCAGGAAGACCATGGGGTAAATAGGGAAACTAGAGATATAAGATACCTATTGGAATATTCTATCCTCAAGGGAGGTAATCCGAATGGTATGGTTCTATCAGGTATCCTTTCAATATGACAAAGGTTCTAATAAATTAGAGTATCTTGATGTCAGCTAGTGTTGGTATTTCTGAGTTATGCACACCTTTTTGTTTTTATTATACCCTTTTTAATTTTTGGAAAGATTACATTCTTGTTATTTTGGTAATCATATTACCCATATTTATGTATTTTGATTCATTAAATCATGTTTATTAATTTTCATATTCCTCAGGGATATTTTTTATGTCACATTGATTTGTATTTTTGAATGTTTAATGTTTTCACAAGAAAACACAAGAATGATTTGAATTGGGAAATTATGTTTTTCGAATTACATGGAAATATATTTTATATAATAATTAAACGATACACATAGATATATATTATATATATTTCTTGGTGGTATCCTAGAAATATTTTATAATCAAACAATAATTCTTCTTTTTAGCGATTGTAGATGTGTTCTTGATGGATACTAGTAAAGGTATCCACATATTTTAAAGAAAGCCTCTTGGACCATGTTTCCTTCCATTAGTATGGGATGGCGATGGAAAATTATCACATAGAAATGGATCCATGGGCTACTTTGGGTTCCATGAGGATAGTCCTATGTTTCCGTTGATAGATCTTATTATCTAGTTGTCAGATGTGATATTTTTCAATTATTTGTTTTCAAATATGATTTATTTATGGATATTTTTTGTATATGACTATTTTAATATTAATATATTTTTAATGTATGGTTAAATCATTCACACATTTCATTATATTATACAATGGTGACTCTCTTTGGTTAATAGAAATTAAGATGTCGCTTTGAGCCTTATCACCTATAAAGTTAGGAGAAATTATTTGTTATGTTTATTTGTCTTGTTAAAAAAATACCTTTATATATCATTTATAAATTAGAAAATAACTTCAACCAAATATTTTTTTTATAATTTGATATGGATGAAAAAGATTATAGACAAAAAAAAGAATTATTATGGTCATCCTTTTTAAAAAAAATTCATTCAATGTTTTTGAGTAATTAAGAGCGGAGTGGGGGAAGTGGAAAAAATACTTTCAAAACCCTTAAATAACTAGATTAGAATGAAATATTTTTTATTTATGTTATAAATAATATAAAATTCCATGTAATGTAAATTGAAACACAAAAGATTATGATAAAAGGTGAAATTATATCGCAAACCCTTACCTCAAGTCCCCACATGCTTCGTACACACTCTGGACTCTTCTATAATATATTCATACTTATTATATATCAATAATAAGATATTCAATTTTATATTACTATATAAAATTCCATTGAAATTTACAAATACTCATTTATTAAAATTCTCTATTAAAAATAATAATTGGGTGTTAAATGTTTTTTTCCATGTATGTTTCTTATCAAAAATTCATGTATTTTTATCTCTATAATTATTTCATCATTTATAGTATATTAATAATGTATTAAATATATTAATTATTCACTACATAAACTTTTATAACCATCCATGTAATGCAGGGAAGAAAAATGAATTACATCACTTCGTGGGTGTGGTAGACTACACATACACACTGATGATGATTCCATTTTTCATTATATGTAATGAAAAGATTGTAAATAATAATCTATATATCAAAAATCATATTTATATAGTTATATCATATATATATATATATATTAAATAAATCTATATAATTATCTATGATGGAAAAAAATGAAAAATGAGATACATTACTTTAAGGAGGTGGTAGTCTGCTTGTACACATGTGTGAAGCTTTCATTTTTCATTTTATGGATGAGAAGAACATAATGGTTATTCAAAAAAACAATTATTATTTGGTTATATGTGACAATTCTATAACCATTGTGACATGTTATGTAAAATTGGTACATGATTTGGGATGATATTTAGTGATCTATGGTGCTAAATTCATATAGATAAGTGAGGAGGGGAGGTTTCCTTTTATAAGGGAGCAGAGTTGAACCCATGAAAATAATCATAGCATTAAAATAATAATAATTCACTATCATGGGAATTTGATACCAAATAATTAATATTACATAGATAAGTTGAGATATGATAAGATATAATCAACCGAAAATATAAAGGTATGTTTTTTATGATATTAAATTCTTATCTCCAAGTTTACCCCCTTTTAACCCATTATATCCTTTACCATTAGAACTTAATTTTTTTTACTTTGCAGTGTTATTTTTATAAAAAAATTTCCTAAAATTAAAAAAAAATATGGACATGATGATCCCAAATATAGAATCAATTTACTTAGATTCAATTTAAAAAGGTACGAAAAATAATTATTATATTTTCATATAAAACTTGTTAAACACTTTTTTAACAAAATTATAGCAATTTATTTTATTCTCATTTCCTTACTATAAACATACATTATATGAATGTTAATTATTTTTATGGAATATATTATATAAATTTTAATTAAAAAGTAATCAATAGTGATTAACATAATTTATTAAGACAAAATACATTTCATAGATAAGAATAGTTTTCTTAAAAATACCTAATTTAAACTTTATAGGAATTAATATTCATTAAAAAAATTATAATCAATGTAACAATGATAATTATTTTTTTATATATTTATAAACAATAATATTCTACTATATAGACACTCAAAATCTGATAATTGTTTTTTAAAATAAATATATTTATAAATAAAATAATATTTATGAACCAAACATTTCCATGTAATCAAGAATTATTATAATGGTATTAGTTATCATTACATAACAATTTCATGGATATCCTTAATTTATTTTATCAATTATTACTTCAATTCATATATAATATTTATTATTAAAATCCCTAAAATTTATTAATTTTTTAAAAATAAGTAATTATATAAAACTGCTAAAAACAATTTGTTATTAATTAATGATATTTCTATATGTGAATTTGACCCTTTTTAGAAAGTAATATATTTAATAATTTTAATTTAACTATCAGAATATATATTTAATTTCATATTTAAATAAAAAAGTATTAATAAATTTTTTTATCCAAAGCTATCAAAAACATCAATTACATTAAAGTGAAAATATGCTAAAATAGCAGGGTGCTACATAAGTGATGTGGGGGATGAAACATTCATCAATTATTTACTATAATTTCTTTTCCAATTCTAATAAATTTAATGGATCAGTTCAATATAGAGGATTTAAAATTTAATTAGGTTCATGAACTATGTCAACTATAAATTTCATCTCCTAATCCAGAATAACAACGATCATATCTTAAAAAACACACTTGAAAATTCAGTTACGACTCATACATCACTAAGTTGAATTGTCTATCTTTTCCATGACATGTGGAAGACAATGATCACCCCAATACATAGTAAACTTATTAAATTAAAATGTAATTATCTGGCCCCAATGATAACATTAGAACCCCAAATTTTGAATATGATCATCAGGTCTTGGTCTGTTAGTTGATACCAGTCACCCCGCTGATGCATTTTATCCCCTTGTTAAGACCCACCCAGATGTTCAGATGGGTCATTATACTAATTATTATCCCTATATGACAACACATTTACTTTTAGTATGAATTTTACTCACTCACACACATCATTGGAAACATTCTAGGAGGCTCCCTTCCAGACGCTACTCAATGAAAATCTCTCTTAACTATGGTGTTATAATCAGTTATAATCGAGAAAAGAAATTTTTACCTTTTAAACATTGGAAGTAATATTTATTCTTTTATGTCCTCAAATTTAAATTGTTATACATTATGACCCCTTTTGAGAATTATTTCCTTATTGTGGGCCCTATATTTTATCATAGGTAGTTCCATTGTACTTTTGGAAGGGTAACAATCTGATACAAATATAATAAATTGGACCTTGTGATAAGATATTCACCTCATCTTTTTAATATGTTTATTGGATCTGGGTTAACTATTTTCTACCAGTTTCCCTATAGAAATGTGTTTTCCCCTCTCTAGGGACCACTAATATTTCGTAATGGGTATTCATACTAATGATGGTCAGCACATTCCAACACATTTTCTTTTTGTTTTCATTGTCCTTTGTCAAAGAAACACTAAGAAACTATCAAAGAATTTACCTATCCTAACACTACTCTAAGACAAACTCACTTAATTGTAGAGTTCTAATAAGGTATGTTCATGAATAGAAAGGTAAACATTGTTAACATATGTAGTAAAATTTATTATTTTAACCATTTAACTTTTTGGGGTGACCTATCTTGATATTCTATCATATGTATGAACTCATTCTTATATATTAGTTGAAACTCACTCAATAAAATTTAATTAAACCACTTTATATATGTAATATATCTTAGAATGATAATCTAAAAGTTAGTCTATAACTATAATAACATTAAAATATACAATGGGTATGATAAAAATGTTTTCAGGGAAAACCATTCCATATATAATAAAAAATATATTTCATTAAAACATTTACTATTAAATATTAGAACTATAATTTTTTACCATGTGTTTTTTATTTATTTCATGAGGTAATAATTATATTTTAATAATAATTTATCAAAAATAAATGAATATATAGATCCCAAATAAAATAGTACTTTATCATAATTTGTTTAAATAGTAATTTACTTGTCATGACATCATTTTATAGTCTTACATTTTATGAGGTTGTAACGAATGATTTTTCCACACCCTTCTTCTTACAGTCTTAAAGAACACCTTCATTTATTCTTTTAATATGATATACAATTTCATATAGGGCCATATCATTACCATTAAAAAACTTCATTATCAAATTTATATCATTTGTGTTACCATTTCGATTTCTCTTTTATTTGTAGTCACAAGCCATATGTCCCAAAATACCATGTTGATAAAACTTTCAAGATATCATAAGAAACTCCCATGATTGTTTCTCACCAAACATCTCATAAGAATATAATTTAATTTTCTTACCATCTTATTTCCTATATGAATGTTTCCCCACTTCCGTTCACATGGATAAATTACTATCATTATTAATGAAAAAGATTGAAAGCTGCATATCAAAATTTTAAGTACATGAAAAAATATGCACATTTTCATGACCCATCTTAGTGGGGCCTATGGCATGACTCCCTAAGCACGCCTCAAACAAGGCAGGGTCTTGTGACTAGAACCAAGTAGAAATATCTATAAAATAAGAGGCATTACCTAATTAAATGTATTGACACACACATCTCTATGCAAAAAAATATTGAAATGTAAAAAAACAACTGATAAACCAGTTCATGCATACATATATATCACACCACAATATTATGATAAGAAGTGAATAAAGTAAACACATCCAAATTCAAGACCAACACAATGAGTATGAAATAAGATTCAAACCTAAATATAAAGGGACTACTATCTGAAGATGTATAAACACACCTTGGTTTGTTCAGTCTCACTAATCATAGTATGGCCCTAGTCCATCTAGGACTCTGTCGAAAGGTTGGTCATCTTCACAAGACAAAACATGTGTAGGAAAATCCTATGTAGGGGTGATTATAAAAATACTTAGTAGGTAACCTCAAAACAAAAAAGAATATAAAAAAGGAAAATACAGTCATCTCAACACAATATATATCTAGAGCACATATAATAGAAATTTACAAATATACACCATAAAGACACACAATTTACATGTAATTCACAACTGTAATATACATTGCTAGGATTTCAGAATGAAAATTCCATGAAGCACTCATCTGGGAGAAAACAATCTTGAGTCTGATAGCACTGAAGATGTCCATCCAAGAGGTATTGATCATTAGGTCTCATCATTAAGAATAACACACTGATAGTCTAAATAGAATACGATAGATGGATGAGGATCACTGATAGGTCCATGAGGTGATATAAACAAATCAATATCAATTAACCCACAAATTAGAAGATCGACGCCCATGCAGTGTTGGTTATTTCGAAACTTAGAACTCTACCTTGGACATAAAGGTGAATAATTGATCTCACTATAGGCCTCTTAGAGGGATTCTAATGAATCTATCCACGAAGTCTTGATAAAGGGGTCATAGTCATAAGAGTAGGAAACAATTTGAATCAACCTTCAGGGAAAGGATAAGGGGTAAAAAAACTAATACAAATTGTCCACGATACAGAGGAAAATCGTTATAATCTACATATAAAGGAGTAGACGATGTTTAGTAGTGGTCACACACCATGTCCCTTGACCCCATGTCCCTCAACCCATGTACTACTCCAACCCATCTCTGTGTGGGGGAGTACACACCATGTAGTCATCCTTTGTACTCCACCCAGTGTCTGTGTACTTTCTATGGTACACGTAGATTTAATCAAGAAATAACACATTCCATTATATAAGAGTCACATGTTACAAGACACTCAAATTTCTCTTGAAATCCAAGCATCCACTTAGGGGTCCCCACATGCCATGTAATCTCAGATTACACACTATGTGGATCAGGATTTTCTAGAATCTCTAGTTCTTCCTCTACACACCATAAATGATCCTTCGACCTTTGATCCATTGACCTCCATTCCTTGAAACTCTAGATCCAACCGCATATAGTCATTCCATCAACAAACCCACAATATTCAAGCATTTTATATGCTTAAAATGTGATCATTTCTATTCTTCACTGCGTACAGGAGAGCATGAAATAATGTGATATCAGGTGTCAATTGTCATCCAATACTTTTCTGCAACAACTATTTCACCTCATTCACATCTCATAGATTTAGGATCTACGATATATGATCTTTTCTCTATGAAATGGGTGCACAATGATCAATCATTTGATAATATATCGAATCGTGGATAAATGAAGAAAGTGTGATGAACGGAGAATTTGGGGGATAACATTGTGACCAATAGTAATTGGGTCCCAAACACCTCTTATAATCAAATCCACAACAAGGATATAATTCTAGCATCATTATCAGAAACAATCGTCGATGGAAATCCATAGAGTCGAACTATCTCATATATGTAGATGGATCCCATGATATATATTGATCTCTGGTCTCAAATTTCTTAGAAGTGGGCTGACATGGTGAGTTGGTCTATGATCACCCAGATAGAATATAGTCCCCTAGATGTATCATACACATTTATGTACCGAAAAATGATATATGTGAAACTATATCAGAACTCTTCTCACAACGTCACTAGTATCATTGTGTATCCTTTTAAAATAATAATGTGCCATATACCATTAGAAACTCTATCCGGATCATGAAATATGGATATCTGAGCTTGTATGGTCTCGTAGTTAGTATCCCGAAGATTTTCCTCCCTGACACAATTTAGGAGTGGAGGGTTGATTACCATTTATTGGAGGTATGCTTTTCTATCTCTATCTATAAAGGATAACTATGACGAGACCAACTACTCAGATGCCTCGTTCAACAACATTGAGCAAGATCTCTTACTGGGAGAATCTTCTACCACGTTACCCTTAACAAGAGTATAGATAATTTAATGTCATAATCATAAAGGTACTCTTGAAATAACTCTTATATCCAGGTGAGATCTTCATAAGAGAAGATATACTTGATACTCCTGTGATTAGATTAGATGATAAACCACTCACCCACCAGGTTGTGTCGCCACATCTTCAACGAGAAGACTATGGCTGCTAACACGAGATTGTTGGTTGTGTAGTTCTACTCATGTGGTATCAAATGATGTGAAAATTAGGAAATCAACACTTTCATCAGTATCAGAACATAACCAAACCCATTTCTCTATTCATCTTAGAGTACTACATACTAAACACCTTCCTTTGAAAATCTCAATATGGGAGTTCTTGTCAAACTCTACCTTAACTACTTAATAGCCTACGGTCACTTTTTCCACATGAATGTATATATCTTTTGAGTCAAAACAATCATGGGTGCTGATATTTTTGAGAAATTAGGTACGAATATTTCGTAATATAAATAAAACATAAGGAAGCTTCATACCTCCATCATGAATTTATATGGATCCAAATCTAACACAGACTCGACCTTGTCCAGGTCCACTAACCGCTGAGATAATGTGTTCTAGAAAATGGACTGTTAGAATAAAAACCAAAAACTTCACGAGCATCTGTAATTCTGGTGCTCTCAGAGTATGTCTCAAACTATCCTGAAGCATCTCGCTTGCTCCCCCTCAAATGCTGATTACAAAAGGATACCATCAATGAAAACTACCATGAATAGGCCCATGTAAAGTAGAATGATCTAGTTCATGAGTCCTATGAACACTATTGGGGTGTTCATCATGCCAAAGGGCATCACCATGCTGTCATAGTGGAAACAATGACATCTGAATGTCTTATTCAGTATAAACTCATTCTGTACTCGTATCTAGTGATATCCTAACTAGATGTCATACTTAAATAACCATCGAGCCCCTATCAACCAATCAAAGAGTTCATTGATCTTTGGTAGGGGATTATTGTTCATAATGGTAACCAAGTTCAAGTTTCAGTAGATAAAACCCAACTTCAAGCTCCCTTATACCTTCATGGAAAACAAAACTGTAGATACCTTGGGTGAAAAATTGGGTATCACAAATCCATTCCTCTACAAGTCATCCAACTACATCCTTAGCTCGTGAAGCTATGTGGTAGCCTTATGATATTATGGTGCATATATCGATGTCATCTGGTGGTGAAGATCAATGCAGAAGTCTATATCATGGTGGGGAGGTACACCCATGACATCTTCAAGAAATTATTCCATGTACTCTGTCACTACGGTAGGAAATTGGGAACTCATAACATCCACTACACCAAGGGTTAGGCTAGCCAACTGATGAGTAACCAAGTTCTCCCTCCTACGAATGAGTCCATCCTGAGTTTCTTTGGTTTTCTTTTTCATGGAAAATGAAAAACCTGGTTCCGATACAGCAGGTACACCACACCCTTTTCCTAAAACAGTAAATCCAAGCATGAACTATAGATAACCAGTCCATACCAAGAATGGCGTCAGAATGCATCAACACTACTACCAAGATATTTCAATAGAAACTATCACTGCCAAGAGTTAGGTTACATTACCAACACAAGTGTGTGATCACTGAATCATTTCCAGTAAGAGTCTCTAAGCAAAAGGGTCGAGTTAATGGTTCAATAAGAATCTCTTAATCTCATACAAGGTATGTGGTGAGAAGGGAATGACTAGAACTTTTGTCTATCAATATTTAATCTAAGGTAGAAAAGACATAGAATTTTTCACAAATCATTCCTTGAGTATCTCGGTCATATGATGTGGTAAGTAAACCCCACTTTCTCTCTACCAAGATCTGAAGAAGGCTCGCTACCATAACAAACATTTGATCTATTGGTGTCCTGACCAGATGGAAAACTTGGTTCAACACCTAATGTCATTCCTCAACCACCTACGGGTCGAGCTCTCCTTGGAACATAACGGGTCTCTTCCACTGAATATCGTGAATCACTCTGAACCTGCACACGTCATCCTTTGGTTTTGCAGGTAGTACATGTTTCTCCATAGGTGCTGGTATGGTTTGTGCACTACTTGGAGTTAAAATCTAAAAAATGGTCCCCCGTATCAAATCCACATCACTCATTAGATCATCCTCATGATCATCATACGGAATCCTAGCTCGTATAGGTCTTAAAGGAACACTAAAAGTAAACAAGATATACCACAGTTGATGATTATATCTGGAGAGATGACTCAAGAAGGACATGGAATCAGCAATATATTATATATGATGAATGTATTGTTGTTTTTACTAGAAAGAAATTTTCTCATGTACCAAAACCAAAAATAGGTGATGAAAGTCATGGTGTATGGATACGTTGGTCGCCACAACAACACTAGAGTCCCTAGCACGAAATCCAAACTCAAAAAACTTAACACGGTTTCCCCAAATGAATCTCAAAGACTCCGAGTCCTAATGTTGCATGAACCACTCTGATACCACTCTCTCAGGACTCATCCCAGTGGGGATCATGTCGTGACTCCCCAAGAACCCCTCCAATAGGCCAGAGGATGGTGGCTATGACTGATTGGGTATATCACTATCATGGGAGTCATTGTCTAACTACTTGTACACACACATATATACAATCCAACAAAATAAAAAAATGTAAAAAAACCAATGAATATTCAATGAATGCATAAATATTTGTCCTTCAACTAGAGTACAATAGGAAGTAAGGAAAAAAAATAGGACCAAATACAAGACCACCACAAAGAGGCTGAAACACGAGTCCAACCTAAAAGTAAAGGGACTCCAGTATGAAGCATCAGGAACACACCATGATCTGTCCAGTCGAAGTAATCATTGTCTGGTACTGGTTCATCTAAGAATTTATAAAAATCTCATTCATCTATACAATTCCTGACACATTTAGGAAAATCACATGAAGGGTTGAGTATAACAATACTATGTTGGATACACTAAAACAACAAAGCATATATAAAAGAAAAATATAGTTAACTATACATAGGTATATATCTAAAACATATATAATAAGAATATCTAGATATACTCGATAAAGATACACTGTCTTGTGGTATGTCACAACTATAGTATACCAGCCAAGAATTTCAGCTCAAATATTCCATGAAGCACTCACTCAAGAGAACACACTCCAAGATCCTATAACACTGATGAAATCCATTTGAGAGGTACTAGTCATTGAGTCTCATCACGAGGAATAACATAAAGATAGTCTAAAGAGAATATGATACAAAGATAAGAATCAATGCCAAGGGTATGAGGTGATACCAACAACTCAAGTTGGATTAATATACTTAGTATAGGGTCAGCCCCAAGGTAGTGTTGGTTATGTCGATACTAAGAACTCCACCTAGGGAATGAAGAGGAAAAGTGGATCACCCATTGGGCCTCTCATAGGTATTCCAAAGAATCTCTCCAGGAAGTCCGGTTGAATGGATCATTGTACTAAGAGTAATAAAAAATTCATACCAACCTTCTGGGAAAGGATAAGGGGAATGAAACCTATCTAAACATGTCCAATACACAAATGAAAAGATATATAATCTATGTATCAAGTAAACAGTGTGTATTAGGTGTCACAATACGTGTCGCTTCACCCCATGTCCTTTTACTGTAAAAAAACCATGTCATCATGCCATGTCTGTATAGTGGAGGACATGCCATGTAGGAAACCCATGAACTCTACCCATGTGCTAGTGCACGTCTCATCATGTTCAATACTCCAACCTGTGTCCATGTGGGGGAGTACATGTCCTGTAGTTAACCAGCATACTCCACCATATGTCTAGGTACTTCCCAAGGTACATGCTGAGTTTCCCAAGAGAGACAACATTTTATGTAATAAGGATCACACATCGTGTGACACTCAAATTTTTCCCTAAACCCTATCCGCTACTGAAGGAGCCCTGCATGACATTTTGTTCTATATTACATGCCATGTGGATTGAAATTTTCAAGAATCCCATGTTATTCCTCCACAGACCTCGTCCAATCCTCCATCCTCCAATCTGTTGACCTCCATACTGTGAAACTAAATATCCAGACTTATCTAGTCATTCTATCACCAAATCAACAATATTCAAGACTTCTATCTGCTTATAAAATGATATTGTATCCATTCTTGGTTACACACCGAGGAACACGAAGGAATCAAAATTGGTTTTCAATCATCGTCTGATCTATTACCGTAACCACTATCACACCACTATTACACCATATCGATCACAGATCTGTGATATCAGATCGTTGAGCCAAGAAATGGATGTTCAATGTTCAATCATTTGATAATGTGTTGAACCATGGAACAACTTAGATTGTCATTAGGAACATATAATTCAAGGGAGAAATGAATAGAATCAAACGAGAGGAATATAAATAGATTAATGATTGTGTTAGTCCCATTTCATTTTCATTGTAATGAAAATTATGTAATAAAACCACAAGATAATCTCCCACCAAACTCCGCAATTATACCCACTCCATAAGATGATCAAACCATGGATCATTCTATTAATTGATTAGTCTGTGTTCAACATATAAATCAAGAACATGGAATAAATCCAAATAAAACACATTACCAACCTCGATTTGGATCGATCATTGATGAAGAATGATTGTTGTGTCACTATCGTAGGGATGATCTATCAAAATTGATGTGTGTTGATCGATGATCTATGATCCACCGTCTTTCACATGAGAGAGAATCCTAAAAGCTCTCTCCAATGGTTTGCTAGAGGTTCGAAGCTTATATACCTAACCCTATAATTATGAAAAATTGATATATTTAAAGATCCAATATTTTCTGCATCAGAGAAATGAATTAAAAAAATTTTATTTAACAACATTATTCATTTTGTTTCCATAATTAATTTTTAAAAAATGGCCCATGTAGACTAATGTTACATTGGGAATAAGGTAATCCTCATGTTCTGAACTCAATGGTGCCATCAAATTTCTGATCCAGGCACCCATTTGGATGTTATTTCACTTTATGATGAAATATAGGCAGACATGTTATTAAATATATTTAATATATTTAATATTTTTCAAATATGTATTTCCGGCACACTGGGCCTCCGAATTACATGCCATGTTAGCATCTAGTCTTGAAATTATTACATATAATATCCAAAAAATCATACAAAAAAATTTGAGACAATACAAAAATAATTTTCGAACTCAGAAATAACTAAATTATTTCTTAAATTTATCTTATATATTGAGTAAAATATATCAATTTTACTATAATGGTTTATCATTTGAATATTTTAAAAAGAAACACTATTCTACATTGAAGTAACATGTATGACACAATAATTTTATTTAAAAGTGATAGTTACTACCTTACCGTTGGAATGGCGGGAATGAATGATATCAAATAAATTATGAAAATATAGTTTACACATGTTTTTATAATGAATTATTTTGTTACCAATTAATATGAATTGAAAATAAAACCTAATTTAATATAAAGGATGTGTTTTTAAAAACACTATTTCATGACCATAATGACATTTTATCATAAAAAATTAAATTTATCACTATTATTAAAATATATTAATGATATTTATATATTTTATATTAAATAAAATGTTCTTAAATTCATCCAATATGTTTTATATGCTTAATATAATAATTACTCTTATTTTAAGCATAAAAATGCTATATTTTTCTGAAAGGAAATTTTGTCGACTTTTGTTGGAGAACATGATTTAAATCTCAATTTTGACAATTTTTTAAATTTTATTTTAAAAATTAAAACACATTTTCAAATAGTAATATCAAAATTTCTTTTATTGTGCATTTAGGGTATTTCATTAATAAGTTTCATTTCATGATGAGTAGTTAAAATTAAGCATTTTATTTGAAAACTAATTTGTCGTATAAATTATTTATACAGTTAAATTATATATAAAAATGACTTTAAAAATTAAATTATTCAATTATAGATAAATTACGACAATTGGGGAAATTTTAATCCATTACAAATTGAAATTTCATATAAAACCATTTCAATCTTTAGAACTCTTCACTTTTAGAACCTGATTTTTCATTTTGTGTGCAAGAGTGATTTTAAATATAAATTTTCTAATTATATGAAATTAATAAGCTAAAATGGATTCCATCTTTGGATTGAGAAGGTAAAAATTATTTAAGAAGGTCATTTTTATTTTTATTCATAAAATTTTTACCATGGTAAAAAAATTACTTACCGTAGAATATGTAAAATAATGAAATAGGTTAATGTAAAGAGGTAAAGTCTTAAATACCGATAAATTACAACATTATATGGTTTGTGGATGTATTTTTTGACCTGATAAATAATTTATAAAATTAATAATCATCAAAATTCATGTAAATTAATTCCACCTCGATGTGGTTGGCTATAATTATAAAATAATCATTACTTAATCACTCAAACCCACCCCTCCTCAAGTATAAATACCACCCTCACCAACCCATTTCACATCAAAAGCCTTAATGCTCCTAAAATATATTAGAAAACCACTCATTCTCACCCTACCAACGTCCAAGTGATTTTGGTATCAAAAAATTACCAAATCTAAGATCTTCAAGGGGTACTCTAAGGAGATGATACTGAAGTGGTAATTTTTTCAAAACACCTCTCTTAATTCCTCTTCTTCTGATATATTCTTCTCACCTACCTCATCTATAAAGTAATTATATATACAATATAAATTATATATATTTTCTTCAATTTTATAATGGTATATATAATAACCATTTCATTTCTCATTTATTATTATTCAATGAAATGAAATTATTGGTTAAGTTATGCCGGTTAATCCCCTCCATGAATAATGATTTCGTTCATTTTACATTACCACATTCATGTATGGTAATAGAAGTTTATTTATTGTAAAATAATATTTTTATAGGTATATTATAACCTATTTTATATTCTCTAACTAATAAACACTCATAATATTAAATAAAATGAAACTAGCTCATGATGTATGAAAAAACCGAAAAAATAATATAATCATTAGTCATTAACAGTTTATCAAATGAGTCACCCTAATGCAAGAAATAAAAATTATATATGGGACCATGTATACTCCTATAGTTTCATTAGTATGATTTCATTCCACTTCTATAGATGAATTCCCATTTTACAAGAACTTCTATAATTAGACTCGAGAGAATCAACCATGAAACTATGAAACAAATGCACCCAAATAAATGAAAATAAATAAATAATATTAATTAAAGCAACATAAGATGTTTTAAAATAAGAATATAACTAATAATATATGTTAATATAGTCTTTAATGGGTTAATAACTTTACTTAAACCATCATATAGGTAGATAAAGTATGCACTACTAAAGGGAATCGGGAGGTAAGATATTTCTTAACTCAATTTCTATTCATTGGGTTATATGTCCACTTCATTGATTATATTACACCAAGATTATGTGTGGAATAAACTGTTTATTAATTTAATTTGTATTTGAACTTATCAATTTTTTGGATATAATTGTTTTACACATAATCACCCCGTTGATTAATTCTCATTTCAATGATATGAACTTTGTAAGGTTTTCTTGTCTCCCTTTTACTTCTATGAGATATATGCCTTATTCTCCACTTATTCCTTGTTTGTGGTGTTTTTAATTACATTTGATATATCTTATCATGAATATAATTATTTTCATGGTATTTAAAGTTATATTAGATAATTGTTTACTTTTATGTGTCATACGATTCGATTGATTACAAAGTGGTAAATGAATTCAAATCCCAATTTCCATTATTTGGGATAAACATACACTTCCTGAATATGTAATGCTAATATAATGTGTGAAATGACTTTTTAATATCTATTGTTTTATTTAAACTATTTTTATGTGTATTTCTAATGAATACATGCAATCGATTCATTTTATTAACTCTCACTTTAGTAAATTGTTATTTACAAGAGAATCTTAATCAAAAACACCATTTTATATGTTTTAAAGATTTATTATTCTAAATTATTAAATTTCATGATCCTATCTTCAAAATGTTTATTATGAATGTATTTATATAGAAATTATTGTTTAAAAAAACCCATTTTCAAATTTCCCTAGTATGTTTTCAAAAGGAAGATTTTTCAGGATTTAAGTGAGGGATTTTATTTTAAAATTATTCTTTTAAAGATACTCTTTCAACTATTTTTTCAAAATCTTAAAGTAATTTTTTAACATATATAAAATGAAAATATTTTCCCATATTCATAATTCCTTGATTTTTGTATTATTTTATTACAAGTTTATAATTTTATTTTTCAATAAAATCTTTACATTTTTCAGTGCATGACATTATAAAAAAATGACAAGTTATTTCAAAATGGAAATGTTATTTTCATAAAAAATGTTCCTTTAAGGAAATATTTGCGTGTATTATTATTTTATGGTTCTTGGGAATTCATTATGAGGATGGGTATTTATTGATAAACCTAGTTCGGTAGAGCTTGTTATAGCTCTCTAATGCATTGGGCAATGAGATGAAGTTAACTGATTAAATTTCTCATAAGATATTATAAGAATTATACAGTGATGATTTTTATAAAATAAACTATTGTTGTTACTCCTTAAGTAGATTATTGAGGTAAAATATTTTTAAGATATATGGTAGTTATGTCCCAATACACCTACATGATTTTCTATATTTTCTAATGGGACTTTAAGAAAAGGTTTTTAAAGGGTTTTCATGGATTTCACTACGGTGACTATTTTTTCCTTTATGTCCCTTAAAGATATCTATAACCTCAACCAAATTATTTTATTTTTTTATTGTGTAAGGGATGATTAGATTTGATAATGATAACACGATGAATTTTTTTATGAAACATCATGAAAAAAAACATGTTTTATTTTAAATGGGTTTTCTCTGGCATAACAAAAGTGATACTGAGTATAAGCTTCCACTTGTAATGTATAGGTTTACTATGTAAGAGTTTTTCATAATTCTAAAAAACTCTAAACCAAAAATATATTTTAGAAAATAAGTTGAATTATAGTTTTAAAATCACTAGAATAGGTAATGTTCAATGTCGGGTCCTTATAGTTATTATCTGAGCAGGGTTTAGATAACATTATAGATTAGGATGGTTTCTTAAGAGTTATATATATCATCTAAGATTTTAAAAGTTTAATGATTATTTTCTGTTCAAAGTAGTAGGAACCCCTTTTGTTGTTTATATTAGTCTATTTCTGGGAGATTAATGATATTTTTGGAGATTGTATTAAGAAGGGTAATTTATTTGGGTATAAAGGATTTGAGGTTTAATGTATTATACAGTTTTTATGATATTATCTGTAAAAGAACCATGGATATTGATAGCACGATACTAAGGGGAGTGCTTCAGTATGAAAAGAACGCACATTATGCACCGGGATTGGGTTCTGCTTTTGGTGCTTCGTCATATTCTCATTCAACTAGGGTTTCTCATCATGGGGCTCCTGGTCCTTCATTTTTTGGTTTTGGATTTCCTAGGTCTGATAATGGTGCTCCTTCTTCGGGTTCGATTAAATCATTCAGAGAGGCTCTTTTTAAATCATCTTCAGCTTTGGGGTTCCATGCTTCCCCGATGATCCGTCCATTTTCTTCATCAATCCATTGAAATGATTTTAGGTTGACTATGTAGTTTCATCTATTGTTTTATGATTAGGCTAAGGATGGTCTGCGATGGAATCTTGTTGCATGATTTGGGGTAGCTAAACCACTGATTGCTGTTTTAAAGAAATTTGTTGAATCATGGGGTCTTTCTACAGTTTTCTATGTTTCACCTCTTCATCAATCTTATTTTTGTTTTCCTTGGATTCTAAAAATAATTTTCTGAATGCTTGGTGTAACTCTTCCCGTAACATGGGACATTGGATATTCAATCTTTCATGGTGGTCTCTTGATGTTCGCATGTTAAATGAAGGTTCTTTTATAGTGGTGTTGATCTCTTTAATAGGTCTACCTTTACCCATGAATAAAATTTCTTTCCCCAAAGCTATTAGAGATTCCCTTGGGAGATTTCTATGTGTAGACAGTAGTCCTAGGGGTCGCGCATATCGACTTATGAGCGTATCTGTGTTAAATTATATCAATCCTTTCCAATTTTGGAAATAGTCTCTTTAAAGGTGAGGGGGTATCTTTCTTGGAATCAGAGCATTTTCTATCTATTATTTCTTATCTATTGTTATTGTTGTAGTATTCATGGGAATTCAGTTCAGATTTGCATGAAATCTAAATGTGATGGGTTGCATTTTCCAAATTTTTATAAAAAGGGTGAGGTTTCAGATGACAATATGAATGTTAAAGCTATTCTATATGATGTTAATATCAGTGATTCAGGATAGGTACACCTATCTAATGCTGATTCATTTGATTGTAATCATGACCATTTATCTTTGGATATATGTAATGAGTATTTTTAAAAATCTGAATTTGTGTTTAGTCGTGCTGCTTTAATATATGGGGATTCTTCTGAACTGCATATATCTATGATGAGTATTGGCAGTATTCTGAACACACCAATACTTAGTATGTTTTTCAAGGTTTAAGTCAAATGGTGTTTTCCCTTTGTTGGTCTGTTGAGATGTTTAAATCTGGTCTTTTTACTAGAATCCTCAATGGCAGTTGAATAGGGTAAGGTTGATATAAATTTAGGTAATTCCAATGATTTGCATAAAAACCAATTGATGTTAGTTAAATGTGTTAGATATGAGACATCATGTCATGGGGAAATAGGTGTATGTAAGGGATGTTATTTTCTTAAGAGGGGTAGTAATAAACTTCTTTGTAATAGGAGATGGGACTTTGATCGATGTGGTCAGATTTTGGATTTTTTGATTGAGGCTAATATGTCTATAGATATAGGAGTGGTTACTAGGGAGAAACTTCGTCATATTAAGATGTTTTTCGAATCCCGTTCTAGTATGACCAAGATGCCTAGGGGAAAAGCTTGGCTTAGATTGTTTTAATGATTCCTGTTATCATATAGAATGCTCGTGTTATGGGTTCATGAGTAAAATCTGATTTTTAGTCACAGAAATTAAGAAACATAAGGTGTGTGTTATTGCTATTTTAGTGACCATGTAGAATTTAGATAGAATTGAAGAGTTCACTCGTAGAATAAATATGCATTCTGGGCTGCATGCAGAACTGGATAATCAACATATATGGGTCTTCTGGAAAAAAAATGTGGATATTGATTTAGTTAAGGTGGGTGATCAATACCTTATTGTGAAGATTAACAATGGAATTGATGTGTTTTTATATCCTTTGTTTATGAGTGTTTTGATTCTTAGAGGAGGGAGGTTTTATGGAGAAATTTTGAATTTTTGGAATCATAAGATCTTCAGTGGTTTGTTCGTGGAGACTATAATACTATTTATAAACCTGGTGAGAAGAAGGGTCAAGGTTTTTGTCCACATGTAGCTAGTAAAAGCATTGTTCAATTTATGTCTAAGAGAGGACTTTGTGATATGGGTTTCTCTGGGGATTTTTTCACGTGGTGTAATAATCAGAAAGGTAATGTGCGCTCCTGGAGTCATCTTGATATGTGTTTGGCCAATTCACATGTTGTTTCTAGTTTCCCCAATGAAAAATTTGAGCACCATGTCTGTGGGATCTTAGATCATTTCATCTCCTTTTGTCATTATCTCTTAGACAGATTTATGTCGAACATTTTCATTTTGGTGATAATTTGGAGGAGAATTCTGATTATAACAAGCTTTTTAAATATTGTTGGGAATAAATAGTTCAGGGTTATTCTTGGTATGTCTTTCATAATATTTTGAGACTTCTTAAGCATATGCTTCATACATGGGCAAACAGATTTACTTCTGTGGATCAGGATTTGGAGTTTCTAAAACTAGAGGTTGAGAATATAAAAAAATACTTGGAAGACATCTGGAGTGATGGGGCTTATGATGAAATTATGGGTATGAAATATGTTTTGAACGATTTTATTCTGAATCAAGAGATTATTTCTCGAGATAGAGCTAAAATTAAATGTCTTCGTGAAGGTAATAAAAAAACTACCTATTTCCAGGAATGTATTAAGGAAAAAAATAGGTGGTTCAATCCAAACATTATTCTGGGGGATGGGTCCTTCTCGGGTGATAGGGATGTGATTGGTTTCCTTGGAAGCTTCTTTCTTTGAAAATAATCTTGTTGACCCTAACCTATCTATTGTTAATGGCTATCCTGGTGGGAATACAGAGTTGTTTTATGTGATTCCGAACATGATGTGTTTCTTGTATAATGGTATTCAAGATGTTATCCATGATGATAGTGAGATTTATAATTATATGATGAAGTTAAACCCAAATATATCTCTAGTTCCTGATTGTTTTCCAGTGGCTTCTATAGAGGGACATGGGTGGTGATCAAAGCTGATTTGATTTTCACCATTAAACATTTCTTTCTGGGTTGTCCTATTTCTAGGGTGGCTGGTGCTACCACCCAGGTTATGTTTCCCCAAATTAAAAAAAATCATTCTTCTATTTTTCATTGTTCACCAGTGATTATGTGTAATTTTTTATACAATGATCTTTCTATCATCATTAACTTGTGCATGTCTGTTCATGTTTCATGATGTATTTCTCTTGGGTAGTTTGGTTTTGTTAGAGGTCGATCGATTCAGGGTGCAGTTGTGTTGGCTCGTGAGATGATCCGTGAAGTTAACATTAAATTACATGGCTCAAATATGGATTTGAAGTTGGTTATAAATAAACCCTATGACAGGATGGAGTTGGGGTTCATCATCAGAGTCCTTAGAGATAAGGGTATCTCTTCATGGGTTGTTGACCTCTGGATTCATTGTTTTAGTTCTACCTGTATGTCAGTTTCATATATGGACAAAACTCATGGTTTATTCAAGACAGCTCATGGTCTCAGACCAGGGGACCCTATTTCCCTGATCCTTTTTATTCTCATGCTGGATTCTCGGAGTCATATTTTCAATAAGAAGATATTCATGGGTAATATTATACCATTTCAGAGAATAATGGGACAAACACTAATATCTCATTTGATGTTTGTGGATGATTATCTATTTTTCATTAATGCTTAAGTTAGATCAGTTGGTGGTCTGCTTAAAGTGCAGGATGAGTACTGCTTATGGAGTGAGAAATCGATTAATAGGGAGAAGTGCTGATTTTAAATTTCCAATAAATGTGGTGGCAATCTGATTCTTTCAATATCTATATTGTTGAATATGTAGAATGGTTCTTTTCCTCTAACCAATCTTGGTTAACCTTTATCTTCTTGATGTACTTGTATTAAAGACTTTGACAATATTGTTTGTAGAATCCTGAGAAGTTCTCTTGATTGAAAAAATAGGGTTTTATCTTTTTGTTGATGGATTTTCTTAATCAACAATGTGTTAATGAATATTCTGATCCATGTTATTTCAGCATGCAATGTGCCGAAGGGGGTTATTTCTTTTATTGATAAAGTCCTGGATTATTTTATTTGGGATGCACATTTTGAGAGGAAATTTCATTGTGCTTCATAGGAGGAAGTGGCTTGACCAATTCAAGAAGGTGGTTCTAACATCAGAAGTCTAGGGGATACAATTCATTATTTACATGCAAAGATAGCCTTGGATGTTGTGGAGGGATGCACTCTTTAGGGTATAATTATGGCCTTACAGGATTAAATCTAAATGGAGGATAGCAGAAATGTTCCATCTTTCTTGGCATTAATTCATAATTTTTTCCTGTTATTTGACAACACTCGCGCTGGATTATATGAAGGGGTGATTTATCTTTTTGGAATTTCAATTGGACTGGGTATGTAATTGGATTTCCAGGTTTCCCTACTCCAATGATTTATTTCAAGGATGTTTTTTTATCCCAATTTTATCAATGTTGTTCTTGATGAGGAACAAAGGAATACTTTGATATTATTGAGATGAACATGGATCAGGATAGATGTGTTTTTACATCTTTTTAATGACCCATAAATTCATTGTATTTTTTTAATTATATGGGAATTTTACGAGTCCGTGAAAATTAATGGCGCGTGATTCCAAGGCCCAGTGTTCCTGGAATAAATTTTTGAACACTTTTTCAGGTACGTTCAGTAAACGTACGAGCAGGTTTTTTAATCTTTTAAACCAGTGCTCAGAATTGAAATCCGGGTACACCGTTGAACTCACAGTGACAATATTCGCTTATGGAGACATTTACCTAAACCGCAGTATGTAGAGGGTGAAAGATAGGTTTTCAATTTTTTGTGGAAATAAAAATAAAATAAGATAAACAACTATTTTATTTTGGTTGAATCCTCCCTTGTGAATGTTAAAGAGGTGGGGACCACCTGAACTAAAACCCCCATTTTGAATTCCAAAAGGTGGGGACCAACCAAACCCTATTAATGGAAGAAACCCCTTTAACTCCCTCATTATTGAAGATTTAACCCATGGAATTCCTCCAAATTTATTATGCCAATGTTGTACAATAAATTGTCTCAACAATTAATTGTGCCAACATAAATTAAATTGACATACATAATTTAATATATTGGAACCATTCATTTTTCAGGGTCGGAAATTTTTGGCAAAGGGATTTTCATGGGAGATCTTGGAGAAACTCATCTACAATGAAGAAATTCTCCTCAAAACGAAGAACACCATCTCCATCAAATAACGTTCTTCTATGCCAAGAAAGTGGAAAATGCACAAGCCTGAATTCAGAAGCATGTTGCGGAAGAGACGATTTTGGTGGCCTTTTTACCTTAACATTTTTCATCATGCAACACATCAATAAACCTTTGAGATAGGGTTTGATGTTTTAAATACCTACCTTACCCATTATTAATGTTCTTCATCATTCAAAAGTTGTGAACCGCTTGCTACCACTGTAACGCGGAGGGTGCAGGCCAAACGAACATGGCCCGAACTCTCCACAAGCCCGTGTGGTTTCTGATGAAATATTTGCGACGGAGGAAGATGGAAACCAGAGGCCTGCCACATGATGGGGGCTGTGAAGCGCGTCCGCACCTCTTGGTGAACAAGGGGTCGCGGCTTTGTGCCGCGATGATGAAGATGGATGGTCGACTGAGTCGGCCGCTAGAAAAGACACGGCGCGCGACCGCGCCGTACGAAGAAGATAGTGGGTCATCCAGCCTACCGCGTCGGACTGCCACTCTGTCGTACCCCCTCGTACTGCGGCTCCCCTGCTGCACCGCGGCCGCCCCGCCGCACCATGGCCGCCGTACTGCACCGTGGCCACCCCGTTCTATCGCGGCCGCCCCACACCGCGGACCGCCCAGCGAGGGAAGGACCACCCATCGCAGGCCGGCCCAGACCCAGTGGGTCGGCACGGGTTGTCCCAAACCCAGCGGGCCCAGGCCAAGTTGGGCCGGGTCGACCCAAAATAGGTTGTCCCGGGCCGAGTCAAGCTGGGTCGGTCTGACCGGGTCGGACAATACAAGGTCCAGTTTCGACCCTACATGTTCTTTTGGCCGTAACATTGTCACCATGCGTCCGTTTGACGAACCATCTATGGCGCCAGAAACATTGGAGCGAGATGAACCTTTTGGTATACCCCACATGATATTTGGATTATGTTGTGGTACGATCGAGTAGGATCGAGCTGGAATCCAACCAGTCCCTCGAGACTAAAAGAATAATAACATAGAAACTAGGCGTCTGATTGACACAACATCTGTTGCTTTGAGACCCCTATGACATGGCGGTCCTTTGGGATAATTATTTGTGGGAATTTGTGGTCGTTGGAGTATCAACCAGTGCCTTGAGCAGCAGAACCTCCCAAATACAAGAATGCTTATTGCGGGAACCCTATAGCTGGCTGTGATGATGTACTAGGATCTTGTGTGGGTCTGACGATGTACTAATGATATACTAGAATCATGTGTGGGTCTGAAAAAGTACTTATGCTTACTAGGATCCTATTTGGGTCTAAAGATGTATTGATGATGTATTAGGTTCATGTGCGGGTCTGACGACGTACTAAATATGTACTAGGATCCTGTGCGGGTCTGGCGACGTACTGACGATGTACTAGGATCTTGTGTGGGTCTGACGACGTATAGACAATGTACTAAGATCTTGTGTCGGCTTAATGACATACTAAAGATGTACTTGGATCCTATGTGGGTCTGATGATGTACTAATGATGTAATAGGATCCTGTGTGGGTTTGATGATGTACTAGGATCCTATGTGGGTCTGACAAAGTACTAGGATATTGTGTGGGTCTGATGATGTACAATGATCCTCTGTTGGAATGATGATGATTTAGGATCCTTCGTGGGTCTTCCTCTTAACAGAGTAATATGAATTAGTAGTTACATCCAATCATCTCTACTACTGTACCTATATTATACCTGGTGTGAGCTAAGTTTGTACCTGTGTGGTACTTTCCTTCGTGGTAATACCTTAGTGGTATTCTTATGTGTGGTGTACATGTGTGGTACTTACCTTTTTGGTATTCATACCTTTGTGGAATAATTTATCTTTTAGTAGTTTGGTTGGAAAATGTGTTTCTTCATGTTTGAGATGGGTATGCATGATTACTTAGGTATATGTATGGGAATATACCTAAGTAGGGTTGTCAACTGATTTCATGCTTGTGGTTTATCCTTTGTGGATTTTGTGAGACCTTTGGGGACTCATGGTCCCTACATAGTATCGTTATACTCACCCTTGCACGAGCTATGCCCGCACATTATTGTGTTTGGTGCAGACGATGGGAAACTCTGATCGAGGCTGAGGGTACTTGGATTAGATGGTGCTCATAGGTGGACCATATGGTGTGTCAGTATGTATAGGACATGAGAGGACATGCAGTGCTGAGGAGGTGATATGTATCTACCCTATAGAAATTAATCATGGAGGATGACCCAAGTGTTTTCTTTCTCTTTCTTCAGATGTATTTTATTTCATTAGTACTTGTACATTTACTTTTGGGATTGTATTACTTCCCCTCTTACTTGTAGCACTCTTTTTCCTACACAGTTTACTCGTGTTCATATCCAGATGGGTTCTTGGTTGCGTGTGGTTACCTGATATAAAGGAAATACATTCCCGGCTTTATGAAATATGCCTTTCAGTGCTAGTCGCTAGCCCTTAGACTATGGAAGGAGGGCTTGGGTTAGTCACGACACGGGCCTCAGGGAATGGGTAGTAAAACATTGGTATCAGAGGAGTCAGTTCTACCTTTGAAAATGGGACTCTAATATTATTTTTAATAGTAGTATTGTTAAGTGTAGAAAGTGTGGTTATCAGTTTAGGGAATCTAGTGTTGGTGAGGCAGCCAACGTATCCATACAACAGGACCCTGACACCTAATTTTTGACTTAGTGCACGAAAAACACTGATTTCGAGTGTGTTTTCAAGAGTTTTATTAGTGACCTCATTGAGTCATCTCACCAGGTATAACATTTTGACTGTGGCACACCTATTTCTTTTCATGATGCCTCCACGCAGATAACCTGCAATGGTTCTAGGTATAGTACGCACTGATAGACCACCGAGCGACGAGGCCTCGATGTAGGGCCCTCTTCCAGTAAGGGCACCATTGGAAGCACCAGCGGTACCATTACCCATTGGGCCACTGATTCCACTAGCCCCAAAAGTAGAGTGTATACGCCTCTCGAGCCGTGTTGCACAAGTTCCAGCGCTAGAGGTCACCTAGGTTCAGGGGAGTGACGGACCCCCAGATAGATGAGGATTGGTTGGAGGCCGTAGTGAGAGTCTTCCGACTGGTAGGGACATCAGGTGATCGCATGGTGGTCCCTTCCACCAGTCTTCTATAGTAATCAATATTCAGATGGTGAAGCTTGATGCTCTAGGTTCATAAATAGGTGAAGCTTCACTGGGCTAACTTCGAGAAACTGTTTCATGCAGAGTTTGTCCCAGCGACTCTTTGCACAGTGCGCATACAAGAGCTTCTTTATCTACAATAGGGAAGAATGAATGTGGATCAGTACTCTGCAAGGTTCACTAACATCTCATACTACTCCACTGATATGGTGTGTGACCCTTTCTTTAGGGCTCTGACATTTGAGTAGGGACTCATGCTGGAGATTAGGGCTTCGATGATTTAACTCAATATCCTGATGCAGTCATAGATGCTAGAGAGAGCCCTCTTAGTGGAGAGTTTTCTTACTCATTAGTCACCAACAGCGAGACCCACCACCGTACATCACATTTCGGAGTCTTCTACAGCTTGTAGTAGACAGATGTCGCAGAGGTCCAAGAGGAAAAGACCTACTGGTGGATGACCACATGTCTCAGGATCAGTTGTGCGGGGTACCAGAGACAGAGCTACCCATTTGAGGAACATGCAGTGTTTCACATGCGATAGGTAGGGTCACATGGCTCTGTAATGTCCGACCTATCATACGGATGATCAGCAGATGGTCGAAGGACCACCCTGGTAGAGAGAGATGTTCGACTGAGGAGTTACATGGGGAGAAGGAGAATGTGGAAGAGGAGATGGATGTAGAGCTGGTAGTGGGAGACAATTCGATGTTTTACCACCACCACCACCGGTTGGTCTACCCCAACCCCAGAGAGATGGTGGATAGGGGAGACCTATACTTCAAGTAGCTGAGGCCTACGACCATGGTGCTCTAGAGATGATATGAGGTACGGTTTATGTCTACTCCGCCTTAGCTTCAGTACTTATAGACACAGGTGCCAGTCATTAATTTGTTACCACTGCCCTCATTCAGTGTTCGGAGATTCCGATGGAGCTGTTGGATCGATCCTTATAGATAGAGACTTCTACAGGAGAAGATTCGACGATTACACACTAGTTCTAGTTGAATGAGCTTACTCTAGGATGCGAGAGCTTTGGCTGGGATCTCCTAGTAGCGGCGTCGGGTCCGTATGATGTCATCTAGGGTATGAACTTCTTATCTACAGTCCATGTTCAGATTGACTGTATTAGGTGCAAAGTGTGGTTTGTCCACATAGATGGGACCATGATTACCTTTACCGGAGAGAAAAGATCCTTTGCATCATAGGATCGACTTACTCAGAGGAGACAACAGCTGATCACCCATCAGTTGGCTATCCCTACCCTTGTAGCAGTTAATGTAGAGAGTTTGTGCTATCATGTGGTGGTGGACCAGCACGCAAATGTCTTTCCTGATGATATTTTGGGTCTACCTCCTCGCTGAGTGGTGGACTTTTACATTGACTAGTACCCCAGGATGGCACTGATATCTACAACAACATATTGTATGGCTCCCACAGAGCTTCATTAGCTATGGGTACAGCTTGAGGACTTATAAGGTAAAGGGTTCATTCAGCCCAGTTTCTATCCTTAGACAGCCCCAATTTTGTTCGCCAAAAGGCCTATGAGATCTTGAGGCTTTGTGTTGACTATCGATGCCTGAACCAGGTGAACATGAAAAACAAGTACCATCTTCTGAGGATTGATGACCTCTTTGATCAGTAGAAGGGATCATTATGGTTCTCGAATATATACTTCAAATCAGGCTATCACCATCTCAGAGTATGGTATGAGGATGTGCAAAAGAAGACTTCCAGATGTCGGTATGACCATTATGAGTTTTGGGTCATGCCGTTCGTCTTGACCAATGCTCCAGAAGTAGTCATGGGACTCATGAACATGATCATTCAGCCATACCTTGATCGCTTTGTAGTAGTCTTCATCAATGACATTCTGATCTACTCGACTTATGAGGAGGAGCATGCCTATTATTTGCGGATAGTTATGGACAAACTCCATGAGCACCAGTATTATTGTAAGCTCTCAAAGTGCCAGTTTTGGATCCGAGAGGTTCACTTCCTAGGAAATGTCATATTAAAGGCTATAGTTGTTGTAGATCTAGCGAAGATTGAGGCAGGACATTCTTGGGAGACGCCCAGGAGTGTTACAGAGGTACGTAGTTTTTTGAGTTTGGATGGATACTACCAGAGATTTGTGCCATATTTCTCTAGATTTTCAGCACTATTATCATCATTGAAGATGAAGGGGCAACCATTTGTTTCGTTGGAGAGATGCCAGTGGAGCTTTCAGGAGCGGAGGCAGAGGCTGACTAGTGCCCCCATCATCAGTCTACTAGAGGAGGGAATAGGGTATGTATTCTACTGCAACGCATTAGGGACCGGGATCAGATGTGTCTTGATGCAGGAGCAAGAAGTACTCACATAAGGTTCTCAACAGCTGATACAACAAGAGAAAGACTATGCTACCCATGACCTGGAGTTATTAGGAGTGTTCTTCACCTTGAAGATGTGGAGATATGACTTGATGACCAAGTGTTTTACAGTCTACTCAGATCACAAGAGTCTTAGGAGTATATTCTCTAAAAAGGACCCGAAACTGAGACATCGACGCTGGCATTGGTTCCTTCAGGACTATGACTTCGAGATAGTCTATAATCGTTGAAAGGAACACATAGTAGTTGATGAACTCCGCAAGAGATCTGGTACACAACAACTAGGTGAGGTGACATAGTAGCTGACTACTTTCTAGATATCCTTTGTGGATCGAGATGGAGCAGCTTTTCTATAGTCTCTTATAGTCACCCCTCACTCTTTTAGTGAGTCAGGGAGGTGCAGCGTGAGGAAACTGGCTGTGAGGCTCGACATTCTCAGATATCCACAGGGCATGCACCTGATGGATTTTCTGAAGGTGGGTAGCACATCATTCTCTTCAAAGGACATACGATGGTACCAGTGTCACTTCTGGGGGGAAGTGTTGAGGGTCTTCCACACATCCCATCTATCTGTACATCTAAGAGTGGAGAAGATGTACCAGGATCTCCGACGACTGCACCGGTGGCCGGGAATAAGAAATCAGTAGCAAAGTTTTTCACTCAGTGCCTCACTTGTCAGCAATTAAAGGCAGAGCATCAGGTATCAGCAGGATCAATACATCCTTTAGAGGTCCCAGATTTGATGTGGGATGTGATATCCATGGACTTCATGATGGGACTTCCACATACATCCAGGGGTCATGATTCAATCTGGGTGATGATCAACCGAATTACAAAGTCGGCCCACTTCAACCCTATCAGAGAGAAGGGTTCAATAGAGATCTTGGGATGCCTCTATTTGCAAGAGATTATACGGATCCATGGAGTAACCTAGATGATTGACTAGGATTGTGATACACGATTCACTTCCCAGCTATGGAAGTGGTTGTAAGAGGCTTTCAAGACGCGACATCATTTGAGCACCGCCTTCCATCCTCAGACGGATGACCAGACTAAGAGGAGAAAACAGAACCTCAAGAATATGATACATGATTGTATTCTCAACTTTAGTCTCACCTGGGAGGATCACATTCCCTTGTTGGAGTTTTCATACAACAACTATCACTCCACCATTTGGATGACACAATTTGAGGCATTATACGAGTGACCTTAAATATCACCTATGTGCTTGACTGACTGAGGGGAGTCAGTACTCATGGGACCAGATATGGTACGAGCTACCACAGAGAAGCTACATGTCATCCAGGAGTTGATGAAGACTACACAGAGAAGGAATAAGTCATTAACCGATAGGAGATAGAGACATTTGGAGTTCGAGGATGGTGACCATGTCTTTTTACAGGTCCTACCTTGATGAAGTTTTCAGAGATTTAGCTTGGGTTGAAAGTTATCTTCGAGGTTCATTGGACCCTTCCATGTCCTTAGGAAAGTTGTCAAGGTGTCTTACCACCTAGCTCTTTCACCTTAGTTGCACCAGGTGCATGAAACCTTCCACATATCCAAGCCAAAGTGATATGTGCATGCAACTTCTCTCATCATTGACCATACCGAGATGGACATTGATGATGGAGCGATGATTATAGAGGTTACAGAAGCGATTGAGGATCGACAATATAGGGTCCTTCAAGGGAGGTCGATACCTCTGGTGCACATTATTTGGTAGCACATGAACCTCCATAAGAGTACATGGGAGTGGGAGGCTCAGATTCATTCTCAGTATCGCCAGTTTTTTCCTGTGTTGGAGTTATGGATTATAGGGTTGTAAAGCACTGAGGTGGAGAGAATATAAATACCAATAGATTCCAGGTAATTTTTTTAATGATATGGGAATTTTATGAGCCTTTGAAAATTAATGGTGCATGATTACAACACCCGGTGTGCCCATAATGAATTTCTAAACATTGTTTCAGTTATGTTCAGTAAATGTGCGAGTGGGTTTTTGTAACTTTTAAAATGGTGCTCGTAATTGAAATCAATGGACACAGTTGAACTCGCAGCGCTGGTATTCAGTTAAAGAGACCTTTACCTCGACCGCAGTGGGTGGATGGTGAAAGCTATTTTTTCACTTTTTCATGGAAATAAAAATAATATAGGATAAATTTCTATTTTATTTTTGTTGAAACCTCCCTTTTGACTGTTAAAGAGGTGGGGACCACCTGATCTAAAACCCCCATTTTGAATTCCTAATAGTGGGGACCACCCGAACCCTCTTAATAAAAGAAAACCCTTTAAATCTGTCATTAATTAAGAGTTAACCCATGGACTTCCTCCAAATTTATTATGCCATCACGGTACAATTAATTATGCCAACATAAATTAAGTTGATAAACATAATTTAGTAAGTTGGAACCTCTAATTTTATCAAGTGGGAAATTGTTGCCAATGAGAGAAGCTTGAGAGAGCTTGCAGAAACTCATCTTTAACGAATAACTTTTCCTTCAAACGAAGAATGCAATCTCCATCAAATAATGTTCTTCGGATCCATGAAAGAGGATAACGCATGAGCCCGACATTGGAAGCAAGTTGTGGAGGTGACGATCGTTGGTACCCTCTTCACCTTCACTATTTTCATCTCGTGATACATCAATGAACCTTCGAGGTAGGGTTTGATGTTTTAAATATATACCTTACCCGTTATTGATGTTCTTATTGATTCAAAAGTTGTGAACCTCTTGCTACCACTCTAATGTAGAGGATACGGTCCAAACGAACATGGCCTGACGTCGCCGCAATCCCTTGTGGTTTTTTGGGAAATCCTTGTGACGAAGGAAGACAACAACCGGAGGTCGGCCGCATGATGGGGGCGGCGGTGTGCATCTCCACCACTCGCCGAACAAGGGGACATGGCTTGTGTCATGGAAACGAAGCAAGGAAGGCCGATCGAGCTGGCCGTCAGCAAAGGCGCGGTGCGTGACCACGCCGCACGGAGAAGACGGCTGGCCATCTGGCCCACTATGGTGCTCCGCCACACCGCTGCCGACCCGCTGCCCCACTGCCACCCTGCCACACCACGACCACCCCACACCATGGGCCGCCGATCAAGAGATAATCCTGGTCAACCTGAACCAGGTCGTCCTAGACCGGGTTGGTCTGATCGGGTCGGACCAGTTTCAACACTAAACATTCTTTTCGCAATAACATTCACACCAGGCGTCCGTTTGATGAACCATCTGCAGCTCCAAAATCCCTAGAGCGAGAAAAAACTATTGGTATACTCCACATGAGATTTGGATAAATTTTGGTTATGATCTAGTTGGATCAAGCACGAATCTAACCAGGCACTTGGGACTAAATGCCTAATAACATACAGACCGTGTGTCAGATTGACACAACGTTAGTTTAATTAAGACCCCTATGACATGGAGGTCATTTGGGATACTTCTTTTTGGGACTTCAGGGCATTTGGAGTATCCGCTAGTGTCTTGAGGAGAGGAACCTCTTAGAGACAAGCAAAATTAGTGCGGGAACACTCTAGCTTGCTGTGACGATGCACTTGGAACCTATGTGGGTCTGACGACATACTGATGATGTACTAGGATCCTATGTGTGTATGAAGACATACTGATGATGTATAAGGATCTTGTGTCTGTATAATGATGTACATAAGATGTACTAGGATCCTATGTGGGTCTGATGACGTATTGATGATGCACTCAGATCCTATGTGGGTCTGACGACGCACTGACGATGTACTAGGATCCTATTTGGGTCTGACAACGTTTTTTAATGAACTAGGATCTTGAGTGGGTTTGACGAAGTACTGCCAATGTACTATAATTATGTGTGGGTATGAAAACATAATGACGATGTAATTGGATCCTGCGTGGGTCTGACGATGTAAAGACGATGTACTAGGATCCTGTGGGGGTCTGACAATGTACTAGGATCCTGTGTGGGTCTGACGAGGTACAAGGATCCCATGGGGGTCTGACGATGTACCATGATCCTCTGTGGGTCTTATGATGATGTAGGATCCTTCATGTGTCTAAATCATAACAGTGTAATATGAATAAGTATTTAAATGTAATCATCTCTACTATTGTACCTAAGTTATACCTGGTGTGAACTGAGTCCGTACTCGTGTGGTACTTTCCTTTGTGGTAATTCCATGGTGGTATCCATCTATGCAGTGTACCTGTGTGGTACTTAACTTCGTGGTATTCATGCCTTTGTAAAATAGTTGAGTTTTGGGATCTTGGGTCAGACCCTATGTATCATCATGTTTGAGATCGATATACTTGGTAACTTAGGTATATGTATGGGAATTTACATTAGTAGGGTTGTTAGTTGATTTTTTGCTTGTGGTTTATCCTTTGTGAATTTTGTGAGACCTTGAGGGTCTTGCGGTCCCTACTGTGTATCATTACACTCATCACTATACGGGCTATGCCCACACCTTTTTGTGTTTGGATAAGATGACAGAAAACACTGATCGAGGCTGAGGGTACCTGGACTAGATGGTTCCCGGAGGTGGACCATAAGGTGTGTTGGTATGAAGAGGAGAGGGGCGGACATGGAGTGCTGAGGAGGTGATATATACCTTCCCTTTAGGTAGGAATCCTTGAGGATGACCCAATAGCTACATTTCTATTTCTTCAGTTGTATTGTATTTCATTTGTACTTTTACATTTACTATTGGGCTTGTATTCCGGCGCCTCTCACATTCATCACTCATTTTGCTATATAGTTTACTTGTGTTCCAATATAGTTGTGTGATTGGTTGCATGTGGTTAAAGGATATAAAGGCAATTCCTTCCCGATTTTAGGGAATACGCCTTTTAGTGCTAGTCGCCAGCCCCTGGCCTATTGAAGGCGGGATTGGGGTAGTCACGGTACTTGCCCCAGGGGGTGGGTCGTGACAAGCTTCAATGAATAGTATGTTTTCTTCTAAAGAGTTTCATAATATTTCTATTTCATGGGCTCAACATGATTATATGAATGATATGGTATGGTGTAAGAACGTTCCCACTAAATTCAATTTACTCTTATTTAGAATTAGAAGTCATGTTATTCTTACATATGAGAATGTGAAAAGGAGGGGAATTTACTTGGCTTCTAAATGTCAAAGATGTAGTGATCATAAGGATGAAGATTACAACCACATTTTTTAGAGTGATTTGGGCTTGGATGTATGGAATTGTATGGTGACTTCACTAAGATTTCAGATCCTTTCCCTGCCGGAACCTCTTTTCTAGATAAGTGGTTCCCTTGTCTAAATATGTTGGGTCCTAAAAAAACTTCCATTTCTGTGATCCTTAGTGAAGTGTGTTTGTGCATTTGGAAAGCAATGAATAAAGCTCATTTTGAGGATATTCAATGCTCAAATAGATAAGTTTTTATTAGTACTAGAATTCTACTACCAGACATGGTTCGGTATTCTGAAATTTCAAGGGATTCTCTTTACTTATTGTATATTTTTCCTATATTTCTTCGTCTAGATCATATGAGGAAGGGAAACTAGGTGAGTTGGTGTCCTCCTAACATGGGTCTTAAGATGAACATTGATGGTTCTTGAGTTGAAGGTTGTATTCGGGGTGGTAATGTTGTATGTGTTGGATGTGGAAGCATTTTGCTTTTCATTTTTTCATTTTATGGGAGAGGTAGTCCCATTCAAGCTGAAGCTAAGGCAATGAATATGGGGGTCATGTTTTGTGCTCCAAGGAGAAAATCTATTTCTCAGATTAAAACTGATTCAATGATTATACTCAACTGGATGAATGTAAATGTTTCTACACCCTGGTCAACTTCTTATCTTATTAGAAAATAAAGGAGGTGGATCAACAACAATAAGATTCATCTTTCTCAAACATGGCGTGAAGGTAATAATGTTGCAGACTATTGGGAATCCATGATAGTGGTTGATCAAGCTAATAATGTAGTTGGTTTTTATAGTATACATTAAATTGGACTGGAAGGGGTGGCGTTGATTTGAGGAGATCAACCTGGTCTCTACTATTTTACACCGCCTTAAATTTCTTTTGTATCTTTCCCAAATCCTTGTTTTCTTTTGGTTTTATCCTCCTTTAATAAAAATGAATAATGTGTATCTGTAAAATAACCATTTTAATTTAAACAATTAATTTTTTTTTTCATGTCTTAATGATGATATTTTCTATAAATTAACGATCGTTTATCAAAATGTATGGAAAGAGAAATTTCATAGACCTCTTATAACTTCTATATGTTTTGACTTTATAAATTATTTCAAAATCATGTTCAATTTATTTTGACTACTTTTTGAGTATTCAAATAACCTACAAAAAAACTATTTAACTTATTTGATACCTTTTATTTTCTCCAGAAAAATTTCATGTGTAATAGTATCATTTTCATTTGGATTCAAAATATCATCTCTACCAACTATCTCAAAAAGAGAACCTCCACAAATAACATGATGATTTACTTTCTGGAATTTGGTGATAAATGACATATCAAAGAAATCTTGATGTTTAGATTTAAGGTATGAATTGTCTTCTTATGTTGTAGGTATGAATTTTTTTTGGTTGATATTGATGAATCATTAGGATATAATTCCCATCATTTATTCTAATAAACAATTATTAAGGAATAACATGATGAAGCATGGTTAATGATTTAAGAATGATGTTGTATGAGGGGTGTGTTTATCTATTGAGTTTCCAAAATTATGATATTATGGTATTTTATATATATTATGTGAATCATGGAACACTTATAGATTTTTTTCAGTAGTAGGTTTTTTTAATTTATTTGGAAGCATATGTTAGATAGAATTGATACAATTGAAATGTGGTGGAATGTGATAATATTTCGGAGACATTTATCAAGGCGTGATAAAAGGTTGAGGTAAATGTAACCCTTAAGTTTATGATAATAATTACTTTACTTATCGACATAAATTTAAATTTATTGGATTTTTATGGTTTATATGATCTTTGAATTTGAGGAAATTATGAATTATTAATTTTTGGGATGAAAAATGAATGGTATGAGATAAATTTTTTTGTTAAATATATTAATGTTATTTGTGAAGATGTTTCTGGCATCTCTAGAATTTTATAAGAATTATATTAATAAAATTTTAGAAAAATTCAAAAAATTAATATGGGTTATAACCCATCCCTTCTGGAAAGGCTGTGAGGATTGAACCCACCACTGAAGGATGAAAGGGGTTTATCACACTCCATTGGTATATGTGATGTCTTGGTTAGTATAATTTTTTTTGTTTATTAAAATCATCTTAGGGGTAAAGGATAACTTCATTTTGGGATCATATGTTTTATCATATTGATAGCCTTGGGATTGAAATTTATTTGAGGATGAAGTGATCAATATTTTTTAACTATTTTGGGAACCTTATATGATTAATTTATAAATCATATTATGGAATTTTATTTTATGAAAAAATGTTTAATTAGATTTAAGGGGAATATAAGATTTCATTTATTCATATTATTTATATAAATAAATAGAATATCATGGAGATTATTTTATTAGGGTGGTTAGATGTTATTATGATACTTCAAGAGTGATTGATATTAATTTAAGATACATATTAAATTTATCTTATAAGATTATGGGATCAAATCCATCAAAATTTTTGATTTCAAATTTTAGACTAGAACATTTTTAGGAATTTCAATGATAGTTATTTGTTGAATTATCTATGTTAAACTATGGGTATTAATATATGATTTTGGATATTAAAGTAATTTTTTATTCATATGAAGGATTAATATTTTTATCTAATTTCACCATCGTGCACTAACCGTCATGGTTTTGGTCTATTCATAAAGGAAATGTGGAATAAATTGTTATACTTTATTGGATTTTGTGTTCCTCAAGAGTTGATTCTGATTTTTTAGGTATGAAAAATTATTCATGAATACTCATAACTATGAGAAACATTTTGGAGGAAACTATTATTTTAATGTATTATATTTTATTATGTTATTATTCAATGAATAAAAATAATTATTGAATTCTAAACAAAGGATTTTGAAACCAAAACATTATCTGATTATTTTTAATACCAATAAATAATTATCCTTCAAATCCATCACAGAATTACAGATTTGTTATGGTTAAATTATTCATGACTATGTTCTCTGTCACTCTCCAACATAAATTTATAGTTAGTTTTAAATTCCATATCAATGTTTTACAACATGGACCCCCCAATATGTTTTATTTCAGGTAACCTTCATACTTCCCATTCTCTATTTTCAAATGGATGTTTTTTGACCCCTATGTCAATATGGAATTTTAAAAAATGTATTTTTGAAAGCCAAACAACTAGAATTTTGATCCCAAGATTAAATTATAAAGACACAATTTATTAAAGAAGAGAGGGGGTGTAACATTCTGAGATTTCAAAAGGTAACATTATTCCACATCAAGGTAGAACAAATGACTAAATATTATAATTTAAATATGATTGTTATCCCATTTTTATTGGAATGGAAGGAATACATGATATTAATTATATTACAAAAATATAGTTTACACATGTTTATATAATGAATTATTTGGTTACCAATTAATTTTAAATGTAAATAAAAACGAATTAAAAATAATGGATGTGTTTTTATAAAAAAATAGTTCATACCTATAATACCATTTTATCTTAATAAATTTATTTAATCACTATTAGTAAAATATATTAGTAAAATTTTATTTCAAATATTAAATAAAATGTTTGTAAATTCATCCACTAATATCGATAGTCCTATGATAAGAATAAATCCTATTTTTATCACAAAAAGCTATATTTTTCTAAAATGTAAGTTTTTGAAATTTGGACAGTGCACTAGTTTCAGAAACTAAATTTTGAAAATTTTACTATTTTTTTATGAAAAAAGAAACTACTTTTATGAAAGATAAATATAAAAATCTCCTTATGGTTAATTTTTGGTATTTCTCAAATATGATTCATTTATTGACGAATATTGAAAAATACTGCATTTCATTTGAAAACTAACTTTTTTTTAATTTATTTATATGGTTAAATTAAATTTTAAATTGTTTTTAAATTATAATTAGTTAAATTATAAATAAATAAAACCAAATGAAGTTATATTAATAGGTTTCACATTGAAATTTGATCTAAAATTGTTTCAAACATATGATCTTTTAACATTAAAAAACATTGTTTTCATTTTGACTACAAGATTATTTATATATATATTTTTTCTCATTATGTGAATTTAATTATGAAAAATGGATTCCATATTTGGGATCATAAATTCAAAATTAGTTTGTAAGTTATTTTTTATTTTTATTCATAAAAATGTGGTTTAGGTAATAAAAATTATTTACCGCACTATAGGTAAAATAATGGAGAAAGGTTAAAGTTAAAAGGTAATGGATTGAAATGCATAAAAATTACAAAATTTAACTATTAGATGATTTATTTATAGTAAATAAAAATCATTTAAAACATTAATTATCATAAAAATTCATTGAAATTTATGTCACCTCAATGTGGTTGGATTTAATTATAAAATAATCATTATTTAATCATTTAATCCCACCCCTCATCATGTATACATACCTCAATCATCACCATAGTTAGCCTAAAAAATCATGAAGATCCTAAAATATATTAAAAAACTATCTCAATAGAAATCCCTACATCCATGTTCATATGGTCTCAACAAAAAGACAAATACAAGGTTCTCAAGGGGTCTTCCAAAGTGGTGATATTCAAGAGGTAATTTTCTCAAGACACCACTCTTATTTTATCATCATATTCTACAACATTCTCACCTCCTTAACTCATAAATTAATAGTATCTACAAGATCATTTATATATTGGAGTTTTATTTTTATATTATAATATCTCATATCCCTTTCATTTCTCATTTTTTATTATGACAATAAATTAAATTATGGTCATAGTTACATCAAATAATCACCTCAGTGAATAATGATTTTGTTTAGTTACAATTACCGCCATCATTTATAGTCATAAAAGCTTCTTTATCATAAAATATTATTTTAATAGGTATATTATATCCTATTTAATGTTCTGGTAACTAATATATACTCATAATATTAAATAAAAAACTAGTTCATGATGTTTAGAAAACCTCCAAAATAAACTAATCATTTACAAAAAACATTTTACCAAATGAATTTTCTTAATGTTAGAAAAAAATTATATATAGTTCCATTTATAATACATGAATTTCATTAATACCATTCATTCCACTTTTTTAGTTTTACTCCCCTTTTTCAAGAATATCCATAATTATACTCAAGAGAAACACTCGTGAAACCATGAAACAAACGCATCCAAAATAATGGAAATGATGAATTATTATTACTGAAAGGGTTATAAGATGTTATTAAATAATCATATAAGGTATAATAAATATTAATATATTTTTCAATGAGTTTAATAATATTCTTTTTATCACCATAAAATAGGTTAATGTATGAACCACTAAAAGTAAGTGTGAGGTAAGGGATTTCTTAAATCATTTTCCATTAATTGTGTTATAAATCTAATTAGTTGATTATATTATGACAGTATTATGTTTCAAATTGACTATTTATCTAAATATTTTAATTTCTATTTATTAATTTTTTACGATATAAATTATTTACGCATAATAAGCCCAAATTTTAATTCTCACCCTAATGATATAAACATTATAAGTGTTTATCATCTCACTTTTTCTTATGTGAGATATATTCCATATTCAACACATATACTTTATGTGTGATGTTTGTAATTAAATTTTATATATCATATCATGAATATTATTATTTTCATGGTATTAAATGTTTCATTTGATAATTATTCAATTTTATGGGTCATAGGATTCGACTGATTAAAAGTGGTAAGGTAATTCTTTTCCAAATTTATATTCTTTGTGTCAAACTACTAATTCTTGATTATGTATTGCTAATATTATTTGTGAAATGAAATTTTAATATCTTATATTTTATGTTCATTTATTTGTATTTACATATAATAAATAGAATCAATTCCTTTTATTAATTACCACTTTAATAATATGATATTTTTAATGGAATATTTAAATAAAACATTATTTTAAATGTTTTAAAGATTTATTATTCCAAATATTTTTCATTCATGTCTATATTTTTAAAATGTTTTTTTATGAAATTATAAATATGGAAATGATTTTTAAAAAAATTTAGTTATCTAAGTTCACTAAAAAAATTTCAGAAAGGAATCTTTTTCAGGTTGAATTTAAGAGACTTTATTTTAAAACCCCTCATTTAAAGTCACCATTTAAACTATTTTTACAAAAACATAAAGTAATGTTTTTTTAACTTATAGGACATGATCATATATTACCATTTTAATAACTCCTTAATTTTTTGATGTGTCTATTACAAGTTTCCAATTTTATTTTCAAATAAAATGTTTTCATTTATGAATGTGCGACTTTGTAAAAAATGAAAAGTGATTTCAAAATGGAAATGTCATTTTCTTTAAGAATGTATCTTTTAGGAATGTTTTTTTGTTATTCGTATTTTATGGTCCTTGGGAATTTTTTATGAGGATGGGTGGTTCTGTGATTAACCTAGGGTGGGTGATCCCATTATAGATCTCCAATGCATTATGTAATGGTAAGGAGTAAACTGATTAGGTTTCTCCAAAGAGATCATAGAAGTAACAATGTAGTGATTGTTCCAAATGTTACTATGATAGGAAATACATGTGTATCTGGGAGATCTATAGTATTTCAATGATTGATACGGTAATAATTTCCCAAGGAACCTAAATGAATTTTATATTCTTGCAAATGAGTTTCTAAGAAAAGTTTTTAAATTAGGCTGTATGTTTTTCAGTGGATGAACAATTTTATTTCTTCATATACCTTATTGTGATTTATATTATCATGCCATGTTTTTAAATTCTTTCCCATAGTAAAGGATGATTAGGAACTAGGATGAGGAAAATGTGAAAATTTGGAAAATATGTCAGGAAAAGAAAACATGTTTTATTTTGAAATGGTTTCATTTGGTGGAAAAAATGGATAGTTAGTATAATAGTCCACTTGTAATGTATGGTTTTAATTTTTAAGAGTATTTTATAATTTAATAAAACTATAATAGAAAAAGATATTTGGAAAAATAATTTGAATTATAGTTTTAAAATAACTAGAAAATGTGATGTTTAAGGATAGTATGTCACCCATGGTCCAGAATAAATTTAGCTAGAAACCTAGAAAATATAGTAAATTTTTTTATAGGTGGCCATTGTATACTCCTCCTTTTTCTCCAACTCTAATAATTACCAACCCATTCAAAGTCATAAAATATTGGTAAAATATTAATCATGTAAATTAACATTAAATTTTTTCCATTACATTTATTTAATATCATCCATTTCACTGGTGTTTTTAATCAGAGACCAACACTGATCACCTTCACATTAAAAATGATAAATATTAAGGGTTACCTTATGATTCTACAAACATATAAAAACATAAAATATCTTCTCAAAATCATTAATCCAACCTTTATACTTTTCAGTGCTTGATATTACACATATATCTAAAGGGTGTTGTTCAATGAAATGATCCACTATTAATATATTCCATTGTCGAGAATTTTAACACACCCTTTCATGGGTACCGCCATTAATATATTTCTTAAATTGAGTTAAAATATAAAAAATTATATTCATCAATTACATCAATCATTCTATGTTATTATTTCAGAAAGATATTATCCAATTTCTACCTTCCTACCTTATTCACACTTCCTCTTCAAAAGAAACCCATTATTAAATAGTCAATGATTTTAATAAAAGAACATGGAAACCAAAAAACTATATTAGGATTATATAAATTGAGATTATTATCCCCAATATGTATTTTATTAATAATATCATAAAATCTAAAATTTTCAAAACCCTATCCCTGATACAAGTTATAAAAATATTATCATAATAAACCCTTAATTAAAAGATTAATAACAAGGGTTTCTCTTTAATAAATTTTCAGTATTATATAGTTTTAAAGGATTAGATTATATTGAATACCATTTTGTGACAAACTGGACACATCCACATTGCATGCCTTAATTGAATTTTTTAGGTTTTTAGTCCTCTCCCGTTATTGACACACTTTCTTATTTCAAGATAAGTATTCATTATGGAAATTTAAATCTTTTGATAGTTCCAATATGCCCTTATTACCAAAAATAAAAATTTAAAAACAATGTATGTGTAAAAAAATACCATTAATGGATATAAAAAATAATTGAAACATGTTATTCTATTGAAGAACATTAAAATCCATAAGGATGATTTCTATTTACATAATAATCATTGTGCCCAAATAATACAATATTTACTAATGAATTCAAAATTATTAAAAAAATGTTTTCATAAAATATTTTGTAATAAATCATAAATGAAAAATCTTAATCATGTTTTTTACATTAAAATTTTTGGAAAATCATGAATAATTTTCCTATAAAAATAAGCCAGTCACCATTATAAGATCATAAAATTTACTTCAATCATGATTTAATTTTATTACCTCCATAAAAAAAATTTATAACAAAAAACATATAATTCAATAGAATCCCATATAGTAATTGAATGAAATTATCCTTATAATCACCCTTACTAGAACCCTTATAATGGAATAACCTACCTATTTCATTCCACCACTAATCTTATGAAGAACATATCACTGCATAAAGTATCAGATGAAAATTTTAGACCTCCCTATCATAATATATAATATATAGGAACCGTAACCTGAATATAAAAAATAAAATCTTCCATTTACCCCATAAAGCTCATAAAAACATTCAGTTGAGTCTATAAGAACAAGAACATGATTATTCCATAAAAATAAAAAATAACATTTTCTTCCATAATTTATTAAAATGATAATTTCATTTAATTTTAGGAATTGAATTTAATTATGAATAACATGAAAATGGGATAATAATTCATCTTAACAAACAAAATAAATTGTGGTTGAAAAGGTATTCTTGTTTTACAAGTTATGGAAAACATCCTTTCCATACCATTATAATCAAATTCAAAAAATAAATTAATGAAAAATGATAAGAATATTTATTTTAATACATTGTCATGAATGTAAACTATAGTTAAAAATAACATTAAACAATATCTTATTTAATAATATTATTATTTTTGTAATATTATGCCCAATATGGTTATAGAATTCAATAGAAAACATTAAAATAATTAAAACAAGGTTGTAAAAAAATCTCTTACTCTATATAATAAATCAATTCATACAATTACTACCATTCAAGATAGAAAAAATAAGTTAATTAATTACTTGAATTGAAAAAATTTATTATACATTCCCATATTACTATTCATTTTATTTCATTTATTGCTATGTTTTTTTATTTACTAAGTGGGAAATGTTTATGTTGGATGTTTTGAGGTCATTGATTTCATAATCTCTAAAACAACTTCAATTGGTTGGGAGTGAAGAAATGGATAATTATTCCATAATCACTAGAATCATAATATTTTCATAATTATTATATTTATACATTAAATATAATTTTATATATATCCAAGTAAAATGGTTAGGAAAAGTGAAATATGTCATCTCATAAATGTGGTAATCTGCTTGTACAAACGACTACAATTATATTTTCTAAAGAAAGGAGGGAATGAAATTAAATAATTTTATACCTTTAAAAAAATTATTAATGTATAGATATCAAATATATTCATTAAATTAATATATATAACTTTCCATGTGAGGTGGTAATGAAAAATGAAATACATCACTTTAGGGAGAAGGTAGTCCACATGTACACATGCATGATTTTTTCTCATTTCATTGGATATAATAGAGGTTGAAAATAAGTGTTCCATAAAAATAATAAAATATTAGTATAGTGATGATACTAATTACATTATATTATGATGGTTATAATTTATTTGATTTTGGTGGATGAAGAAACAAGAATGAAGTCGGTTAAGACCTTTTTGACATCATTGGATATTTACTTTTTGAATACACCTTTAGACAAAATTAGTTTGGTCCTTTGGAGAGAACATGACACAGATGACATGAAAAGAAAATTGTGGATGGATTTGGTTATAATTTGGTTATTATAAGGGTCCCATATTGTGTGGATAAGTGAGGGGTGAATTGATCCAATCCTAAGTGTCGGTGCGATACCCTTGTAAATATCCAGCGCCTGAAAATAATATTAATGTTTGTTTCCTAATTGAGAATTGGATTATTTTTTTATTTTCCAGCAAGTGTTTAGTATGGAGATTATGATTCTTGGTTGATTTCTAAGGATTTATGAGAATGAATTAGATTTCATGTGTGATATAGAATCCATGTGAGTCCGTAAGATAATTGAGTTACCTCCCTTATTTTTGTAAAAGGAATCATGATGAAAATACTTGAATAAATCATGTGGTGGAGTTCAAAAAAATAATGAAACTTCATATTAATCATTGAAAAACTATTTGAAATTCTTAAAAACATGTGCTAAAGGTGTTTAGAGAATGTACATTTCCTAATTCTTGAGGGTTATCTATTGATAAGTCCATGTAGTTATTTAATTATTAATATTGACGAATAATGCTATGAAATATTATATAAATGAATGAGGATATTATTGGTGATATTTATTGATATTAAAATGCAATAATATTTTATTTTTTCATGATGAAATTTAATAATAAGATATGATAATGGATTTAAATAAAGAATTAAATAATTCTTTTTATAACAGTTTAGTTGGAAAACAACACTCATGCCTGAGGTATATCTCATTATCATGTGTGGGAACATACATCCCCCATGGTAATTATACCACATAGAAATACTATGGTTATAGGAGGATAACATGTGAATACATGTGTTAGGATCACACAAATAGGAGCTGTGTTGAGGAATAGTGTGGGGTGGCAAAATGAAATAGATAGATGAATCCCAATGTGTTTATGTAGAATGAAATTAGGTATATTTGGATGTGAAATAATATATTTATCCAATATCATAAACATAAAATTCTGATACGGGACTCGCAATGTGGATCACTATTCACCAACCATTAAAATATGCTAAAATGACAGGAATCATTTAATTAATATATTTTGTGCCTTTTGATTAAATCATACATCATCAACAACCATATTCCTTTAAAGGGTTTCATACACATATAAATTTTACCATAATTGATCCTCATTCTTCTTTGATAAAGATTCCATGTTCACTAGATCAATCCAAACCACAATCCCATTAAACTATATTATGTTCCGAGATTATTTTGAGATAGATTCTATGATTTTGTGAGTATGAGGATCAACTACAGATGGAGAATATATTATTAAGAAGCCTCCATAATGTATAAACAACATGAACCGTCAATGATAATAAAAAATTTTCATGGCTATTATTTATAAAGTATATCATCCATTAGTTTGAAGGTATTCTATATATATGATATATTATTTCTATTAGGATTGACACTATGTAATGAGGATAGACCTTACATGGGTGAGAAACATCGATATGTAATGAGTCAGTATGGATCTTCTATGAATCATAAATATTATATGAGAATACAATATATTAATCATGTATATAAAGAACATATGAGGCCCATCCATGGAACATTTATGAGAATATGTCTCACACGAACCATCAATGAGGAATAATGTGTATGGACCTTCTGATAATCAACACATCATGACTAATGTGTACTCTAATAAAACTGTGATTCATGAATGTGATCCATATATAAAAAATTAACACCAGAGTATTTTTTAAAGAAACATTAATAGTAGTGGAGTCACACCAAATGAGAACACTCATGTACTTCCATGAACGAATCAATGATACATGTTCAATTTATGTGATCCAATTGATGCTATGTAAACAATCGAGATTTATATACATGAAAATTATGATGTTATATGAGAATCAATACATAATTATGCTGTGTTTATTTGGAAACTATTTGAGATATTAATATATGATTTATTTAGGTATTTATAATGATAATGTTATAAATTATTTGATAATATATATTCTATAGAGAAATAAAAGAAGAATAAATATAGGGCCTTCATGAGTTTTTAAAGGGGATATAAATCTCATATTTTAATGAGATTAAATGATTATGACATAACTGAGTTTTTATGAGGATAAAAAATATATTGAATGATGATAATCATGAAGGATTTTGAATTTTTAGACATCCATATAATTAAAAATAACCAAAGGGACAAAATTTCAATTCATCCATGTTTTGTGTGACTGTGTGTATGTGAAGGATATGTAATAATATTATAGAGATGTGAGAAATAATTTAGAACTCAAATATATAGTGTGAAGAGATTTTTGAGATCTTGCTGCATCCAGATTGAGGAGAGAATAAAATGAGTTGATTCCAAGAGACCCTAAAGTAAATTGACCTTAGTATTTATATCATACAGAATCCAGATCACACCACATCTTGATGGATTTATAAGACTAGTTGATCTTATTCAAATAATCATCTAAATACATTGATGGTGTATATGAGAAAGAATGATCCCACAGACTCATAATGGAGGGTCATTTGAAGCTGAAGGAGATCATCCATATATTATATCAACACAAAGGATAAAAGCATGTGATAAGGATGTCTAACTAGTTTCAAATGAAGATGGAGAGCTGGGGGTATAACTAATTGAGAAAGAGGAGAATATTTGGGATGTATATCCAATTGAGGAAGAAGAGTTTTTATGTCGGGTGTACAACTATGATCAATTGGAGGATCGAGTATTTGGGGGTGTATAACCCGTTAGTACCAAATTCAGTGGACCACTAAACAAGATCATAGTATAGAATACTTATTTTTTTATAACCAACATGAAATAGAGTAGGAGTTCATCATAATCCTTATAAATACTATTTAATTCCTTCATACATATTATTACTACACATTAATGTGAGGTTTATATAAATATGTGTTTGGATTATGAACTATACTATGTTGCAGAGATTAAATTAATGGAATTTATAAAATGATTGAACTATTGACTCTCGTCCCCCTAGGGTTGCCTAATTGATCATTAGGTATAACACGTGGTTTTAAATCCAGGTTCCCTATAATGAAAGAAGTATTCCCTGATTTATTTTTTTATTTGTAATAATGTAAACATTTTTTGATGTTTTTTAGCTGTCTCTGATAGAGAAAAAAGATGAAGTCATAAAGAAACTAATATAGAGAGTATATCCAAGTCATACAAAAATATGACTAAAAGAGAGTTATGTATGTCAAAGGATAATTTTTAAGTAAAGGTAGAGACATGACTAAGTGAAGGTCATTAGAGTGGAATAATTTCAAATAATTATTTTAATTATGATTCTTCAAATAATGATTTTTCAAGCTATGCTGATGATATATCACTTAGTGAAATTTATTATAAAATTATTGATAAACTAAATAATGTTCCCAAAGAAGTAGTAAACATGATTTTTGGATCTATTAAGAGGCTTTATTATGTGAAATAATAGATGGAATATGACGCTAATGAAAGTATGTGACATTTTATAAGAACATTGGGATAGGAAACATCGTCAAATAACTGGTGGGATTTAACAATGAAATTTTATTACATTGAAATAGAAGCTATATTAAAGAAATTGAATCATTTCAAATGTCAATTTGTGAGAATTTATTATTCAAGACATTATTTCATGAATTTATCAATTCAATTTAAAATTTTAATCAAATATGAATGAGTGTCAAGACTATTGAACTTCATATCACACAAAATAATGTGAATGAAATAATAACAAGTGGAAATAAGAAAAAATCATCTGTATGGAGCTAAAAATTTGAATTATAATTTTCATTAATTGTTTATATTGGTTAAGATGAGAAATTTATTATCAACATGAAGCATCTAGAGCCGAGAATCAAAATAAAACACATTAAATAAGAAAAACCTAGTACTTATTAGCCTACTGAAAAATAATACTACAAAGTAAACATTATATGGTAAATATAAATCAAATAAAAAATAAATTTTTTTAAAATAAGTTTTTATATCATGTTGAGAAGAATCCACTTCATTTTCAGTAACAAAATGTATCCTATAATATAGTCCATTAAAGTTATACTAAATATATTTTTTTGGAAGTGCTAGAATAAAGAAAAATCTACAAGAATTTATACATCTAAAAATTATAAAAACCCAACGATTATGTATATAATTAATGTAAATATTTCCATATATTAAACTTCCCATTCAAAATAAAATTGGTGAAAAATTACAAAAATAGCAGTCTTGTAAATCCAGACAGACTACACATCCATGTAAAAGAAGGAGGTTTGTAGGCTATTATTGGTATTACTAGTGGTTTGATAATATGTATAATAATTATAATCATCATTTATCTACATTAAAAACATCTTTAATTCCATAGGTAAGGGGAAGTAGAGATAAAATAATAGAATATGCCTATAATAAAAAACATAATTTTTCTTAAAAAAATCAATTATGAATTTGAAGAATTTATTTGATTACTATAATATGTATGTAAATTTCTATGAATAATGAATTTTTGTTCCTATGGAATATAAATTATATTATTATGATAGGATAAGGAAAAAAAATAATTAGATAAATAATAATGGAAAATCAATCTTGTTTACGAAAATAAATAAGATATCACCTGAAAATCATAAAAGGAAAGATTATAAAAAGGACTCACATCAGACAAAAGGATATGATTTAATTGCTGTAAGAAAGGTAACATCATGGATAATTGAAATCTGTCGATGAATGAAAAAGTTTATTTAAGAAATCTAAAATAAAAAATTTGGATCAATTTAAGAGATGGATAATAGTATTTATTTAGTTAATGATACACCATATCATGATGTTGAGAAGATACCATTGAAGGGAAAGTTAAATGAAAATTCCCCATGTATAACGTATAATATTTCATCTCATTCAACCATTAAGTACTTTAATTAAATTTTTAGATAGATATAACTATTTCAATAAAAATTAAAGCACCCGAAAAATCATATTCTCAAATTTTTATAGTAGAAATTAAAATTTCACACAATAGAAAGGGTGTGATAAGAAGAAAATAAAAACCCAAGTTCAGAGAACCTCTTATTAATAATGTTTTTTTCTAAGATATTATAAGGTCCCTCCTTTTTCAATATTATTTTATGTGTTTGGAACTAACATATAGGAAATTTATGGATATTTTTGAGAGTTTACATGCTATATATAAAGGAATATGAAATTCTCATCGAGTACTAATGAAAATTGTTCTTTATGATGAATTACAAGAGTGAATCCATTATAGAGAGAAATATTGAGATCAAATATTTTATTCTATTTATTCTGGAGAATTTATAATTTCTTGAAATATTTTATAACTTAATCTCAAAGGTATGAGAATAAAACCTACATACAATAGTCCTGATTTTATTAAATGTAATTATTAAGAATAAATTTTGGTTACTAAAAAAATGAGAAAAAATGGGAGTTACGAGACCTGTACATGATATATTTTGACTCTTTATTGGGAAATGTGTAGGTTACATTTTTCTTTTAAAAGAATATGTTTGAGTCAAAACCTATTCTAAAAATTAGAATATTATGAGAATTGAATCACATGTATGGTAATTTATTTACAACATAGACAACCTTGGTTGTTTCTCTCTCATTTTATACACTATGTTAACCAACATAGACGGAGAGGTGTCCAAATAAGGTATTTTTTCAAGGTGGACCGTTTGGTATCATACTTTTCTCAAAAAAGGAGTAAGTGAATATGAGTTCCTTGAAATGTAAATGATTTTTTAGAAGACCCTAACATTGAACTTTTTATTATTTTTCACTATGGGGGAGAATAAATAATCCTTCCAAGAACATATTTTATCATTGAGAAATTATGGTATTTCCAAAAAAATCAAAGTGAGATATTTTTTTCCAATTTGGTGATTTTATTTATTATGAATAGGTTTAATATGAGTTTGTTATGGTGATAATGAATCTAGGATAATTTCTATGTTTTATTAGAAGTAATTAGATTTCATTCTTCATATACTATTCATGTAAGTCTCCAAGATGATTGATGGACTTACATGATCTATATAAATAGATTCATAAGGTTATAAAATGATGTACATGATTGGAGAAGTTTATGAAAATGAGAAAAAACATATTAAATATTTTTTAATTATTCAAAATTCATAAAAAACATGATAATGTTAATTGAATGAATCACATTGCTTACCTCATAAAGATTATTTATGAATAAGGTCATACTTTTATTTTATGAATAATGTTTTACAAAATTACGATACAATGTTGTACTATTTCATGAGTAAATTATTTGTGATATTAAATGATAATTCCATGAAAAAATATTTTATTATTTACATAATGAAATTTAAGAATAAGATATGTAATTAGAATTATATGAAAATATAATAAATATTTTTTATAAGTGTTTAATAAAACATTAGCCAGTGATATAAAAACTCATGGCCCAGATCAACCACATTAGAGATATATGAGATATCCCCCCTGAGAGCTAGCCAACATGGTCATCATAAGGTGGAACAAGGGATTTAATGTCTATACATGATTTTGGATTAAACACATAAGATCTATGTATTCCGCTGTGTGAGGTGACACAATGACAATGGCAAAGGAAGCCTAAAAAAGACCTGGACACTCAACACCAAGAATCCTGGGATGTGTAGAGATAGATTATATGGGTGTGAGAGATATAAAACTATGATATGGAGAACTTTTCATCTACCATTAAATCATATAGAAATTACATATGATGTTTGATTGAGAATTGTTTTTCAATATTTAATTCAATCATGTGTTGTCTATTTCCTTCAAAACATCAAGCAATTTTTGAAATAAAAAATTTCTCTATAACCAAACATCTATTTCCATTTATTGAGTTCGTAGATTCAACAATTCAGTATGAACCATCATCCAATGAAAATGTTCAAAGTCTAATTCTATGGATTAGAAGAGATTCATGATTACATGAGTGTGAGGATTGAACATAGTTGAAGATTCCAAGAGAATAAATTCACCACTAGGGATGAACCACACAACCCTTCTATGACAAGTAGTACTATTCATGGATATTTCGTATAAATGGAATCTTCTGTTTGTTTTTTTATCTTATGTTAACATTATGTTCTATTCTTATAAGGATAAAACATAAGTATTGAGAACAAGCATTTTATGACTATGTAATTTTCAGATAGAATGAGACATTGTGGATCTTCTTTAAAACATTAATATTCCACGATAAGACCATGGGTCTCCCATGTGATTAAGTTCCATGCATAGATCATTCCTGAAAATAGGGCTTACATAATCCTTCATTGAATAATTATGGTCATAGACCTTATGTTTATTTAGATATCCAGAATTATGGATACTATAATAAAATTCAGATCCATGCACGAGGTTCATGAATTACAATTGAGCGTACAATAATTTTTTAAAGTAGTATTCATATGAGTTGAGCTATATGAAATGAGGAAACCCATGTAATACCATAAATGAATCATTTAAATGGGATCATTATAGGTATTCTAAACGAATCTGTTTGAATCATCATGAATTTCAAGCATGAAGATGATGAATTCATGTGAGAAAGAATGTTGACTTATATTGGTGTTATGTATAAACCAAACATGATATTAATGGAAAATATATTTCGGTATTTAAAATGAGGATGTTCTCAATGATTTGATAATATAGATATCATAATGAAATCAAAGTAGAATAATGTCTGAGTCTTCATGCTATTTCATATGATATATTAATCTCATATTCAATTGATATTAGATGGTGAAGACTTGACCATATTTTGATAGGCATTAAGAAGGATTTGAATTTCAAGAATCAAAAAGGATTTTAAAATACTAAAAATCATGGTAATATAAAATAATGATAAGGAAAATAATTTTTGATACTGCAATGTTTTGTGTCTGTGTGTTTATGTATATTTATATATGGATTTTTTGAAAGAATATTATGGAGAATATAGAATGAAATGGAAAATAACATACATTAAAAGAGATTTAAAAGATAACCATTCATCAAATGTCAAGGATATAATATGTTGTGATGAATCCAGGAGTCTCTAAGCAAGGTAATCATTTATATTTGTAGTCGAGGGGAATCCAAATAACCCGAAATTTGGATAGAGTTTGGAGTCCAACAAATATTTTTCCATGGATTTTATAGAAGATCTTCAAGGTGTATACGATATGGTTGGATCCTAAAATAACTTTGATGAAGATCACATGAAGAATAAGTTCATCAAACTTTTATTGGATCAAAATATAAAATATATTCTTGAGTGTTGGATTTCTATCAATTGGTTGAAAAAGATGGGATATTGTATATAACCATTCAGGGTAGAATATGAAGAGGAGGATATAAATTTTGTATCAAAAATAAAGTTAGAATAGTTTGTGTATGGAGTAAAATACTAGAATAATGTAGAGGATTTAGAAATGGTGGTGTATAATGAGTCGCTACTTAAGCCAATATACCTTTGACTAAGATTAAAGTGGAGAATCCATATTGGTGGGTATAACAAGCCTGAAGAAGTGTATGATTTCATGATGAACTATATAAGTATTATGTGCAACCTTATTACTTATTATTACTTTAGAAAAATGTGTAGTTTAGGGAAATATATTAATTAACTAAGAACCTTATAAACCGGAAGATAAATAATTAAAGTATTTCATAAAAACAGTGGACCATGGTTTTACCCCCCTCTCAGTTGTTTCTATGTAGTCCATGGTTCATAAATAAGTATCATTCAAATAAAATTGATCCTAAATGGTATAATTTATAGGATAATATATATTTGGTTGTGATTTAGCCATCTAATAATATTAATTATATGATTCTGGGATCTTATCTCATAATTTTTTTCATTCACTTAATTTGACCCTATACTGAGGTGATTCATTTTTTATCATGTATGTACAAAAATTAAATTAAAATAATTAAATTTTTAAAAATTCTAATTAAAAATATGGAACACATTTTATACAGTTCAATTTATATAGATTTTAGAAATATATTTCAAAAAAATTATGTCTAATGTAATGAAAAACAATTTTAAGAAAAAATATTTTTTAAACATAAAAATGACATTAGACAAAAATCATATATAGTGTTGATTTACATAGTATTAATTAGTTTATTATGAAAAAAATTAGATTTATGTCACTATAAATCAAATCCCAAAACAAATGTGACTGTATTATTACTTTATTAAATGAAAGTACAAAATAACGGCTTTTATTCAAATAAAACACCACCTCTGTTCCAAAATGTCAAAAAAGGTTTTAAACATTATACAATATATTTTAATGATTTATTTGACTCATGAAATATAAATTTTGTCAAAAAAAGTTCTATTAACTTTCAATTCATTTTTATATCACAATGATTTTAAAATAGTGATAGTTTTTTTAAAACAATCATTTTTACTATTCATTTAAAAATAAAATTTATTTTAGAAATAAAAAAAGTTCTCCAAAATATAATTTTAAAATTATAAAATCAATAAATAAATTCATTTCATCGAGTTAAAATAATAAAATTTATGATTTTACCTTTTAAATAAAACCATATAATTCATTGAAAACAATTTAGTTAGAATAATGCAATTTATTGTTCATAAGAAATATATTATAAAACTATTATTTTAAATATATAACCATAAAATATTTTTATGAAAATTAATAATACAGTAATTTTATTATTATGGACACTACCTATGTATATAAAATCCCATTGAGTATGTATTAGGGATAGAGTTCGAGTTTGTAGTTTAGGGTATTTTGGTTGAGAAACATAAGTAAAAGGTGTAAAACATTCATTCCATTGGTTAAACATATAAGGAACTAGTAATAGATGTAGGATATTGGTATATAATTTTTTACATGTCTCTAATATAATTTTTACTTAGTCATTACTATAATCTTTCATTTTTAGGGTAGAATGTGATATTGCACATATTATGTAGTGTGTCAGTGAATATTGTATCCATGACATTATTTAGTCATCTCTTCTATATAAACATTAATTTCCATGGGTTAATCTTGTTGAATATAATATTTCACCTCATTGAAATATAATTCATATTTATAGGAATGTTTTGGATGTTTCCACGTATGGTTTTATATACTATAGTAACTGATTAATTAAATGATTAGACATCAATTCAAGGGATCGAGTGAGACATATGTCTACTATGAATGCAGAGGGAAGATCGCCCTCATTTTCACAATGATTAGGCCGTCATATGGTGTATAATATTGTTGTTTTGAATATAAAATATGAGATTAAAAATATGTTGAACATGCTTTATGAGATTTTTTACTATAGGCCTGATATTATTTGAGGTGATCCCAATTATCAATAGGTGGTGAACATACAACACTAATTGAGATTTTTAATTCATCTGGCATTCATAATGGTAAACTAGATAATGGTTCATGTATTTGTTAAGATAAAGACTAGTCATTAGTTGAGGAAGATTTCATTGACTCATGATAAGGAAAATCTATATTTGTAAGTGATTGAAAACATTTAAATAAAGGAGTATAATATGGTGATGTAAATAATGATAAGTGTTTAAGAGATAACAGAGCATTATAAAGGCAAAATAATAGTCATCTGGTAAACATCGGTGTTTATTAACCTCACATGTTAATTCTTAGACATGATACATGGTAATTTTCTATGATCGTAGATGTTTTAATGAGTCCTATATATTGAGATATAGGAATGTATTATACCTAATTGTATCCACACCTATGATAAATCCCTAGAGTAAAATTTTTGGATTGGTAAATTTTTATAGGAACCACATTATAATACTAAAGTAGGTTAAATATTTCCAAGGATGGTTTCATCTACAACACCCAACCAACAATAGTCACCATGATCACAAAATATTTTGTAGATGATTTAATGATCTCTATCCAATGTATTGAGAAAAGATAGATCTCAAGTGGGGTATGATCAATAGGAAGATAGGGCTTGTAATGGCCTTGACCTAGATATAAAAGTTTTTATGAATTTTCAGATAGTGTAATTTATTTAAGAGTTTTTTTACAAATAAATATTAGATGATCATGATTCTACTGAACATGGATGTCATTGAAGTGGGTTTGATCTTCTATATAGTTTTTTAGAAAGTAAAATATTGGTTGTAAGGTCCATTTGTCATATCATATATTTATTAGGGTTTTATTTATCATTGTTATTTTATCTATGATGACTTTTAAGAAATATTATTTACCTATCAAGCTGTATCATGACAGGTTCTAGTTAAAATCAAATGGATAGTCATAATCAAATTTTTTGGTTCTCCATGATATCATTGGTGTATAAGTTACCCAAATAGAGAAAATGTTATGTGTTTAATTTTCTGAACATTTGATATATTGATTATTCCTTACAATTTTTTTATAGGATCCATCAATAAATAATTGTCAAAACTAATGTGGGTAAATTATTCCCCAAAATTATTCCTAAAACTATGACACTTTTTCCCAACCACTAAGGATCATTATCCATTCTTGGGACAAGTGTTGACAAAATTCAGGTAACATTTGGGTATCTAGGTTAGGGTTGTTATAATTGGTATAAGAATATTGTTTTTTGGTTTCTATAATTTTTTTTATATAGTAGATAGGACAGTCAGGACATGATAAGTAACCCATAATAATGAATATGTTAGTATATATCCCCTCTTATAATTTTGTGGGTCATTTTTTTTAAAAAATATAATCGGGGGAATATTTTAAAAGTATGATATTGTTTTAAAAAAGGATAATTTTATATTTTTGTTCAAATTCATGATGAATTTCATCACTATGTAATAGAACTAAATATAGTAACTTTATCTAGGACAAATTAATGATGAATACAATTTTAGTGGCTGACCACACCCACATAAGTGGATGCTTTGATATGGGAAGTCACCATTGAAAAATTATCATTTCCTCTAATGGTGTGTTGGTGATAATGGTGAGTTAAAACAACCATTTTTAATACAACACAATTTTTTTACTTGTCATGGCAGACGGCATGTCTGTATGTGTAACACGGGGTAGACCATTGTCGGAATGAAATAGAAAGTGGAGGAACTCATATGGAGGAAGTATTCATGTGAATAAAATTTTATTTGAGAAGATTACACGCATGTTGATAAGTGTGTTGAGGGGAAAACATGAAATAATTTCTCACCACATATTTGTGGAATCCATTTCTATATTCAAATCAATAAATATATAAAATACATATTGTAAATTTCAATGATTTTATTCAATATGTAACTATCACATGACGGTCCATTTTTAGACATTTTAATGGACATAACTTCATAATTTTAATGGTGTGGTAGTAATTAACATTGAAGATAGGATTTAAAATGGTATCCTATTTAAAGATGAAATATTTATGTAGAAAACTAGAGGTAGATAAAATAAAAAAATCCATATCTCTCTATGAAGTAAAATTCCATAACTATCTGGAATGTAATAGAGTAATTCCAAACCGCTTTTGGAAAGGAGAATCCAAAAAAGGTGATATAGGAGTTCTAATATATCACTTGAATTTTGATATGGATGTGTTATGAATAAGAAAAAAAATTATGGAGAATATTTTTCATCAATATTTTTTGAATAAGAAGATCACATAAAGAGGAGAAGTGATTTACCTAACATAAGAGAGTAGTGATATTTTGAAAATGTTCAATGTAGTGAACTTGGAGGGTTAGTGAGACAACTCCAAATATGTAAAAAATTAAGTAGTGATATTTTATTATGACTTGTGATCATTTAGTGAGTCATTAATGATCCTTGGATATATCCTGATGTATTTAAACCATGTAAATTCATTTGTTTCATTTACTGCATTATTCCATGTAGAGATAAATAAAGGGAGAGATTGGGGTGTTACTCAAAATAAGATAATAATATTAAAATAAAGGATTATACTATAATACCCTGATTCAACCTCAATGTATATTCCAAGATAAATTATTGAAAATTTGTATGAGAGGGTCGATTTTTATTGTGTTTTTTAATCTCTCAATCAAATAAACGGTGAAAATTTTCATCTATAAAGGCATTATTATCTGTCAAGGTTATAATTTTAAATTATAAATGTCCCATATGAAACACTATTTCTAATCTTTTTTATAAAAATTTTACTTGTCTACCAAGTATGGTATTTATATAAGAACAATGATTATAGATTAAACATATAATGATCATAGATGATTTTATGTGGTTGAAAAATAAATTAATAACTATAGAGTTTCACTATCCAATCTCATTTATACAAAGGTAATGACTTATAAAACCTCTAATTTAATATTTCGAGAACAAAAGAATATATATTATGGAGATTCAATGGTCATGATTCAATGTTATGGGTTTCATTGAATAAAATTTATTATATTATAATGATTTCAAACGAGATAGTCTGTAACTTTTTTGATTTAAAAAATACTCTTACTGAAGACATGTATAGTAATAGTGAGGATTACAATTATGAGAATATTATGAATAGAATCATGAGATGTCTTCCTCCATGGTTCATTGAAAATATGTTGGTTATACAATATAGATAATTTAATGTTACACCTATGATTATCTTTCATAGCACTATCATTTCATATGAGATAAAGAATAATGATAATAGAGCCAGGGTAAAGTAAAATTTAAATGAGGTGGCTTTTAATTCTGTGAAAGAACTCACCATTAATGTAGATTTAGAAGAAGATGAAATTTATGAGATGATTTTATTTCACTCTTATATCCATAGAAGATAAAAGGTAACGTTTAATGATAACACTATGAAGTCCTATTTCTAATGAAAAAAATGGGAAATAATAATGCAAAATGACTGAATAAATTTCAATATATTGACAAGGACAATGCGGAACGAAAAAAAATTCATTTCAAATTTAAAAATTTTCACTCATAATAAGATATAAACTCTTAACAAAGTAAATTTAAAGATATTCATGATTTTAGTGATCTCAATAAAGGTACACTCACTTCCATTACACGAGACAGAGATATGGATTACCAAAATTATTTAAATGATAGTTTTTTTATGACTATTCAACTCAAAGAAACCCTTGAATAAATTGATGTTTGGAGGGACAAGAAAAAGATGGATATTTAAATAGTCCATGAATCTAATATATATATATATATATATATATATATATATATAAGTGGAACATATGTTGGAATGTAAATATGAAATTGAAAAAATCAAATATGGAAATTTTGGGAGTTTAAAGAGAGATATTGAGCTGAACATAAAATTTTTAGAGTAATCATAGATCATTTATTGGATATCTAAATCATTGAAGTAATAACAAAGATAATTCAAGAGCCTAAAAAGAAATTTATGAAATAGTAATTTATGTGTGAGGATCAAGAGATAATTCTCACACATGGTATGGCGCTATGTAGCCCAATTAATGTTTCTGTTATCAAGGATAAAAAGTTGTCTTAGGAAATTATCGAGGAACATACTCCCATTACACATGTTTAATTTATCAAAGTAAAAGGAAGGTCTATTTTTTAGCACTATGAAATTATGAATACATCTCTGTTCATTTATAAGTCTCAATAATAAACACCTTAATGTAATGTGTATCATTACAACACTCAATAAGGTATATTTGTATTAGTAAATTCTAATGATTAGATACAAAGAATCAAATGTCACTATTTTGGAATGACGTGGTACATCCAATATTTTTTTCTATTTCTATGTAATATCTATAAGAACTAGATATAAAAAAATAATAAAGTAATATTTCTATTTTTAATAAAATTTTAAAGGATATTTGTTTTTTTAGGAAGGTTTTGGGAAAAACCAATATATTTTGAATTAAAAGAAAAATATTAGATACCAAAAGAATATAAAAGTGTTGAAACCAATAGTTGAAATATTTATATAATAAAATAAATGTTCAAAATATATTCCCAATTTTTCAAGATTAATGAGGCTCATTAGATTCCAAATTAAAACATTTTTATTCGTCATCAATAAAGGAGGAACTGAAATCATGGGTTCAGAAAATGAATTCAAATAGGGGTAATGTAGTTGAGATTACATATAGGGAAACCAAAAAATTAGGTATGTGGATTTGTTTTGTGTATATACATGTGACATGAATGAATATGGGGAAATCAACATGGGATTAAAATTTAATAAATATAATATTTTTTTCATGGAAAATATTATCATCTCAATATGTTTGGATACTAGAAACCTAAAATTTGTGGTAATGATCATAGGTGAGTAGATGTTCTCTTAGTTGAAGGCCTAAATCATAATAATTTTAGTGTTTGAATATTATTTGACTCAGAAAATGTTTTGGAGTCTTAGAAAAATATACTCATAGCTATAGAAGGTGATAATTCATTTATTATGAAAGGAATATGAATGAAAGGGAATATTAACCTTGGTGGTTAAGATAATTGGGTTAGAATTTAAATGGATGAAAAGAATAGACTATGGAATAAATGACATGGATTCTTGTGCCAAAATAATAATATTTTTTTAATATTGTAGTACATTATTTAATGATTAAAAATAAATGTTTGGTGATGTATTTATCCATAATAATTCTTTAAATTATTTTTAAAGAAATAAACAGGATTTTATTTATTTAATCATTGTGGTTGCAGAGTAAATTTTAGAAACTAGAGTATATACACAATTTAATTAGATGAAACAATAACTTAAAGTTTTTTAATTGAATAAGTCACCCTATTATAGTAATCTATGACTATTTTAGTTCTATATACCTTATATGAAAACTGATACATCATTTGAGAAGAATGAACATTATTATTAACTACCTATTAATAATGGATAAGGTTGAAGAATTTTTGGAACACTTTTAATATATTAAAACTCAAGAGTAAGTAGTAGACATTATATCAAGTTAACTACCCAAGATGGAATTTGTGAATAATCTATTGGATCTTAGATTCAAATAGAATCCATATAAGTAGATTGTATATAAAGGGGTCTCAACTACCCCAAGGGAATTGATATCAAAATAATGGTAATAATATCTATAAATTTTCATTGTTTTTATTGATAAAAATTTCATATAATCATTCATAGAAGTGATCTATTTTGGTTCATTGACAATGGGCAAGAAATTATAAGGAGTTTCATGTATGATTATATGGGAGAGAGCCTGAATCGTGTAGAATTAGGGGGGGAATAAGTAATTTTCTTGTAGTGTTCAATGATCTTGTTTTCATGGTATGTTAAAATGAGAATAATGTAATTAAAATATTGTTTCACATACAAATCATGGATCACATGGGCCTAAATTTGGTGATTAGTAAATCATTGATTCATTAATCTAAAATTTTAATATTGTAGATAATGTGATTTTTTGGTTTAAATGGGAGTTTTGTTGTTTGGGAGTTTCCAAAAAAAAACAAATGGGGATATTGTTATAAAAAGAAATCCCCTATCAGTAAATTTTTTTGATTATATTTGTTGAAAAATATTATTGAGTTTTTTTTCACTAAAGATGAAATTGATTAAACAATGAAACATTTGAGAATTTTGTTTAACATTATAAATAATTTCAATACCATGGATTAGACCATGTCAATATGAATTCATCTAATAAATTTTGAATATGATAATGGATAGTTGTGGTGTCCACACCTTCAATAGAGGATGTGTTAATTTGTGAAGTCACCTATGAAAAATGACAAAGTACTCTATTTTTATGTTGGTGGTTGTGGTGTGTGAAAACAACCTATTGATTTGAAACATGTAGTTTAATTGGGAATGGTAGCTAAAGAATTAACCTTTTAAATACAATGTATCCCATCATAGTAATGAAATATACCATTGAGGAACTCATATGGAGAAACACTTCCTGTAAAAAATAGTTTATTGAAGAATACTACATGCGAGGTTCTCATCTTGTTGAGGTCAAAACAAGAATGAATTTATCACCAGTACTTAGTGGAATCTTGTTTGATGATCAATTAATTAAATTTGATAAATTAACATTATAAAAATCATTTTTTATCATTGTTGTAACTGTCAATCGATGGGCTGTTGTTGTTCATTTTTGACTACCTTAACTTTATGTAGTCAATGGAATGGATGAAATTCACATTGAAGAGATGATTAAATAGGGATTAGATTTAATAATAAACAAGGTTTGTAGAAACCATAGGTAGAGATAAGAGATATTATATATCTATTTGGAATGTAAGAGGGAAATTCCATTTCCCTCTATAATGTAGAATGGTAACTCTATGTCTCTTATAGAAATCATAGTTCCAAGAAGAAGATGAATAATGATTTTAAATATTTAGATTGATGTTAATCTTATTTTTTCTATAAGGAATAATTAATGTCTATTTTAAATTGTAATATCAGCATTTATCGAAGAATAAAACCTCATCCTGAGATGTATTAAACTTCTGGTTGTAGGAGAGTGGTGTGAATTCCAAAAAAATTTGGTAGTGAACTAACAGGGTCAGTGAGACCTCTTGAATATTTTTTACTTTAAAATAGTGATAATTGATTTTTATTGGTGAACCTGTATATTTTCAATGCGTACTAATTAGATATACATATGAAGGATCAAAATATGAGATTTAGATAATTATAATGGGTGGTGAATTGTAAGTTTAAAAACATTCATCTTTAACCTTAAGGGAACTTTGTTTAACAAGGTTAAACTAATAACATTAAAAAACCCAATAATATCTCTAAAAAAGTCATTGAAAGGGACAAAAGGCCAAATACAAAGATATTATAAAGAAATACAAACACATGTACACCTAAGAAATATTCTACCTTAATGCATATAGGATCATATATCAGAGTTTTAACAAATGAAAAAGTATAAGAAACACTTTCTTAATAATACCTGTAGTAGGGGAAATAAAATTATATATAAATAATACAAATATTTTAACCCAAAGAGTACGGTATCCAAACAACTTGGATAAAAGTACCTTGATTTATAATTTCATGAAAATCTATTTTATCCATTATAGTGTAATCCCTCGATACGAGGATCAATATCTTTCTTTCAATCCGTACAAGCCCTCGATTTATAATATGATTGACACATCTGTAATCCTTCAACATGGAATCCCTCTATTAATTAGGAAATAATAACCTCTATCTTCCTAGAATCGAAATCCCTCAATCGTATTCATCAACAATCAGAATCGCAATAACCAGAACAAATATTTTTGAATATCTTTAGTATGTAAAACAAGAGTTTACCACTTAACTTTTTTAGAGCCTTCACACAAGCAGTTTTTTATTAGAGCTCCCATGTGTCTCAAAGACGAAAAATTATGAGCTCATTCAAATTACGAGGTCTTTATAGGAAAGATCTCCAATGGTCAAATTTTCCTCCAATGGTTATATTATTCCTGAAATTTTAGAGGGACTTGGATATGTGACATTTGTAATAGTCATACTGTAACTAAACTAGTGACACTATTTATATAACAACAAATTGTCTCAAGAAACATTGGCATTGCAGTAATATAAAAGAATTTGAATGCAAGAATTATTACATTAATGAAATAGAGTAACTTTAAGAAATATATATAGTTATATCCTTAAAAAGAAACCAGATTCAATGGACTATCAGAATAAAATATAGAAAATACCAAAAATCAAAATCTAATAAAATTGAGAATCAGACTCTAATAAACTTGGGAAATTGGATTTAATAATTTACAAAATTTTGATTTGAGAATCATCAATAACATTCACAATTATGTGAGAATCAAAATTTGAGGAACACATCGAATTAGAATTGATAGAGTGATTTAGATAAAAAATTTTATGTGATTCGGTATATATGAAATGTACTATTTTAGAACATAAGAAATAAAGTGGATCCAAAATTTTGAACAATTCATAATCCAAGAAATGTTGTGATTCAGAATCTAAGAAATTGTGATTTAGAATAAAAAACTGAGTGAATCAGAATGTAAGAAAAAATGTGATTCGAATTATATGAAACAATAAATCTTATTAAAATGTGTAAGAAAACAAGACTTTGTGTATTATAGTTTCTAGTCTATCATAATGAAAACTATGCGAGACATTGTTGGAAAGAAACAAAAAAGAAATATATGAGTATAATTCTAAGAAACAAATATTTTTTTAATGAAATAAATTATCATTTACTAAAAGAATGAAATTATCATTATGTAAAATATTTATGTGATTTCCGAAACAAAGGAGAGTTAAAATTTTATAAGGAAACTTTTGGCACAAAAATCTACCTTTATTTGGAAATCAAAAACAATTTTTATTTGAAAAATAATATTTATACCTAAAGTCTTTATATTATTAATTTATAGAAATACTTATCTACCCCGAGTTTATGAAATATAGTGAATATTACTAACTCCCACTTAGGTTACGGTCCATGAGGATAGTATTATTTTCATTGTGAAAATTGTCATCTTTTCCTAAGGGAAAAAACTCTCCTTTTCTTTAGGATGTCTTTTTTATGTACTATCCCCCTAACATAGACATTATCATTCTTAGATTTATATTATTTATTAAAATCTTCTCCCTTCTCCCCCTTTCTGATTTTCAAAAACAATGGAGGGAAGTGTAAGGTACCAGAAAAAGTTAGGAAACATAAAATTTGATAAAATGGATAAGAGAATTTTAATATTGAAAATATTTTTATACAATAAATTAAAAAATTATAGGAATAATTAATAATTATCTGGAACAAGATTCTTGACTATGGATTTCAGGTTCGTTTACTCCATATGGTATTATTAGAAGTTCTCTAGAAGAACTTCCGGCTCCTGATTCTTATACTCAAGATATTCAATATTCTGTTGTTGTATTTGAATATTCTCATCCTAATAATTAAAAATTTCTTCTTTAGATGTGGGTTTCTCCACCAACTCATCTGTGATTTTCATTAACCTTTTTATCTCAATACCATATAACTCTAATTTTCCATTCAGGTATTTATCTTCTAGCATATGGATTCTTTTTCCTTCATGGAACTTCTTGGAAAATATTTATAAAGAATTTTCCTTGAGGCTTATAATTCTATGAAGGATCCATTAACCATATTTAACATGCCATCCAAAACTATATGATCACTATTGACCTTATTCGACCACTTTTTTATTTCTTTAGAAGACTTTCTATGGTAATTGTAATTCAAAACAAAATATTGGAATTCTGATTCTATCTTTATTAACTCCTCCACGAGGCATGTTTTGTATTCTGACTTTTAATTCACTGAATCTTAAATAAGTTGGTATCTTGACTCAATGTAGGTAATTTAAAGAATGGATTCAAAAAACTTCTTCGAGGAATGTAAAAGAAGTCTTCTCTTAAGGAGGAGGAATATCATTCTGATTCAGAACCATTCTTTATAGATGTACCAACATCTTTTTATTTTTATTTCTCATTCTTGGATTTTTACTTTTCAGACTTCAGAGTTTCTTTCCTTTTATCAGAAATTTGAATAATACTATCATAATTATCATCAACATAAACATATTTTCTAAAACCATTATCCTCTCCAACATCATATTTTTTATCAAGATCATCATTATCAGATGAAATTAAATTTACTTAAGTTTCAACATCATTCTCTTCTTGATGAATAGATTTATGAATTAATTTTTCTTCTAATTCATTCATAGAAGAGGAGGCTAAGAGGTTCTTATGGATAATATATCTAACTGAATCTTCTTAGGAGTTTCTTCGATCGGTTGAATCTAATATTCAATTTATTTCTCTTCAATTTCTTATTCTTGTTCTTATTGTTGTTCTTAATGAATTGGTTCTTTAATATATGGAGATAAACCTTGAAAAACTTCTTTTCCATTTTCTAATAGATTTTCCTCTATTTTCATTTGTTGAGAAGGTCGAGGAAGTTCTGTTTGTTAGAGAAATAATTCTAGAATATGAATCTATTAGTGAATATTTCAACAAATATTCGATTATTATTTTTAGAAAGCATCATCTTGAGCCTTTTATATTTAACTTGATTCTCAAGATGTTTAGCATCTTGATCATTTAAATCCTTAGAGTTAGCATGATATATGCCAAATACTGGTTCTCCTACTTTCCTTTTCTCATTGAGTTTTCTCAATCTTACTAAAAATTCATCAGAGTATGTATTTTGTTTCATGGACATTGGTGGATCTGATGTTTAAGCTTGTTTTGGTTCCTAAACACTTCTTATCTTTGGTTCAGACTTTGATATTTCTCCAATTTGGGATTCCTTTTCGGTATGATCAACAATTTTATTTGTCTTATCATTGAATGTATATTTCATTCTCTTAGTGTGTCATCACATAACAAAAAAATATTAAACTTATTAGGCTTATATTTGAAATGAATATTGTAGAAGTCTAATAATTTCACTATAATCTTTGAAAACATTATTATAAATACAAGGATTTGTTACCAGATAAATTCATCCATTATTTTTTATTGTAAGAAATATAAATATGACCAATTTAATATTCTATAGATTAATGATAAAGACAATTTTGAAGTTGTTTGTATTTTTTATTGTATCCTTATCTCCATTCCTTAGTATCAAAAATACGTGTAACTATAAGGTGACTATCCTGTGGTGGGATAAAATATTATAAATCTTGGGGGTCTTAACTCCCTGATGGCCTAAGGATTATATTGACTTGGCTCTGTTAAATTATCCCTAAAAATCCAACTTTTTATTTGAAGGGAAATAAGATTCTCCACCATAAGGTATCTTAAGAATGTCAACATCTTTCATATAAGTTGATGAATAATCCTTACCATAATACTTGAACTAAACCTTTTCCTTACCACCTTTTATAAATAATTCAACATCTAGATAAAATTTTATTACCAAGACCACATATACTGGATCTTGCTATCCATTATCCTTTGTAATGTATATATCTTCATATTCATGGAAATTAATGATATTCCTTGTAAAAGAATCATACTTATGGAAGAAATTTTAATCAACTAACCCCTCTATGATGATTGGGCAATTTTGAAGTTCTTTTTTCACAATCATTGAGTATTGAGAAGATATCTCCAGACACATTCAAAACATTAAGGAAGATGAAGCAATGTGGAACAATGACTTTGAAGGGTAGTAGAGCTTCGATGAGAAATATGAGTAATTTGACGTCAGACACGGAGGGAGTCCCACCTTTATATAGGCATTTGGGTGATATTTCAACTTCTAGGAAAGATAAAACGGTTGAAGATGATCTGATCTATTCCAATGGTTGTGATTGAGAGGAAAAAGATAAATAGGTTCCCATTTTTTGATGTTTTAAGGAAAAAATGGATTTAAGGAAAGTTGAATTCTTTTAGGTTATACTTAAAACAAATTTAAAAGACCAAAAAATTGAATTGTAAGAAAACAAATAATATGTAAGAAAAGTTTCCTTTCGGTTTCATCCAATGATTTTTTAGTGTTCAATAATATTATTTTTAGACATACTAGATTTCAAAAAGTTTTGATAGAGTTAGTGAAATTTTATTAGGTTACAAAAATTTTATTAGGGTCTGAAAACATTGTTATGCTCTAAAAACATTATAAGGTTCCAAAAACATTAGTTAAAGAAAATAAATATAACAACTACAAAAAGAAGTATCATAATGTTAGAGATGGATTTAACAAAAAGTAGATATGAATGATTACCCTATGATTATCATTCCTAACATTTGTTTAATATAATAAAATATATCTAAATGTAATGATTTTGTAAAAATTTCAGCATGTTGTTGTTTCATTCCAATAAATTTTGAAATAATATCTCCTTTAAGGGTGTGATCTATAAGAAAGTGATGCCAAATAATTATGTTCTATGAAAGAGAGTTATGTGCATGGTTTTTTCATAAGGATATGAAACTAGTGTTATCACATTGTATCTGAGTTTTAGTAAAACTCATTCTATAATCTGTAAGTGTGTGTTGCTTCCACAACACTTGAGAACAACAACATCCAGCTGCAACATATTCAGTTTCAATAGTGAAAAGTGCTACATAATGTTGTTTCTTAGATGACCATGAAACTAATTAATCATCTAAGATATGACTTATCCCAGATTTACTTTTCTTATCCATTATACAACCACCAAATTCATCATTAAAAATCTATTTAAAATAAATTCATTTCCGAAGAATAGAAAATTTCTAAGTCCATGGTTCCCTTTTATGTTGAGAAAATTGATTTCACTACTTTTAAATGGGGTTATTTTAGATTATATTGATAAAATTCATATAAGAATACTGAAAACATTAAGTCTAGATGACTAGATGTAAATTATAGTAAACTTCCTATCATACCAATAAAATATATTTGACTTAATGGTTTCCTAGTTTCATCACAATCATGGGTATTCAAGGTACCGATTGATGTACTTATACTTTTAGTATGGTCATATCCATACTTTTTTAAGTGGATATTTAATATACTTATATTGAGATATATAAGTTATTTCTGTTTTTGGGTAAGTTTGATTACTAAGGAAAATTTTTACCTCAACCATCATACTCATTTCATTCTCAGATTTCATAATATTGACAAATGAATCAGTTAAGGATTTCTAAGATGATCCAAATATAATTTTATCAACATAAATTTGAACAATGAAAATATTTTTCTTATATTTCATTATGAAAATGGATGGATCAACAGTTTCCTTAAAATAGTAGTATTGGAACCAATATTCTATAAGTCTAGCATACCATGCTGTAGTGGGTTTTTTAAAGCCATATAAAGCATTGGTTTTTTTACAAATATGTTCAGGATAATTTGTGTCTTCAAAACTAGGATTTTTTTTCGACACAAACTTTATCTTGAACATATTTTTTAAGTAAATCACACTTCACATCCTTTTAAAAAAGATTAATGTTAATGAATGTTGCTAAGTTTAAGGGAATTCAAATAGATTCAAGTATAGATACAAGAGAAAATGTTTATTCATAATCTATTCCTTCTTATTGATTATAGAATTTATCAACTAACCTTGCTTTATTTCTTACTATGATTCCATTTTCATCATATTTATTTCTGAAGACCCACTTTACTCTAATTACAGAAGTTTCATTCTATATTTTAACTAAGGTCTAAACATTGTTCCATTCATATTTATTTAGTTCATCATTAATATATTTAATAAAATCTTTATCACCTAAAGGTTCATCAGTACTATTAGGTTCCAATTGGGAAATAAATGCTAGATTCTCTACTTCATTACTTAAGGAACTTCGAGTATAAGGCCTCATCCTTAAACATTACTTATTATTGAATTAAATGAATAATTCACATTGAGTAACATTTCTGGTTTAGAGTTTTATAGAATTAGGACATAACTATTACATATCAAAAAATTACAAAGTAGACACTTCTACTAAGTTTCCATAAAATAAAAACTCTTAAAAAGAAACATGTCTAGTTCCATGTTTTAGATTGCATGTCTTTCCTTGATCCCATCCTTGACCCTATTCATCTTTAAGTCCTGTGGAAATCATTTCAAAAACATGGGATGAGCATAAATATCCCAATAAAGGATAATGAAGGAAGGAAAACTGTTAGTTTTTCAAAACAACAAGTAAACCAAGAATACTTTTTCAAAGTAATACTTTTCACCTATATGAAGTAGTAAGAAAAACTCTTCACTAAAGAAAAGATCATAACATACCCCTTTTGTAACCAAAATATTACCATAAAACCCATATATATAACATATAAAGGTAACTTGGGACATAAACATACTTAAATGGAATAACCATACGGTCGACTTCCACACAAATCACTTAATAGAATAGCCATACGGCCGACTTCCAAACCCAATGCATTGGAGGTTATAATAACCACCCGTCCTGGTATTCACGGAAGCACCCGTCATATGGTTTATCACGTAACCACCCGTAAAATGTCCAGGTACCATCATTACACATGAAATATTGAAAATATAAACATTTCAATAATAACATTTCATTTTCAATCATAATAAGTAATTCCATGATATTGAATTAACCAATCCATTTTCAAAAACCATTTGAAAGAGATTTTTGAATCAAAGTGTCCCATACCACTTTGAAGATTTTAATGGAATTATAATTTTAAAACATTAATGTCCATATAATTAAATACTGAAAACCATTTTTAAAACCTGTATATTAAAGATAAATATTTAGAATAATGAATCTTTAAAACATTTAAAATGATATTTTCATTAAAGAGTTTTTAACAAAATGAGATACTCTTGGATACAAATAATTGCGGTATAACATTTAATTCCGAGCTTTATAATATCATGAGAATAAATTTATTCATGATATAATATGTCAAAGTTCATTATACACACCATATAAGAGTGAATTGGTGCATAACAACAATGAAGTCTCAATGGAAATGTAAATTGAGTTGAAATCCATTATAAAGATGGTATCCTTAAATTAAGGATAAATCTATCACATAATTATGTGTGAGAAATATAAATACACCCAATAAAAGTGGATATTATGTGTGAAACAATCAGAGGTCATTCACACATAATCTTGGAAAAACAAAACCAATGACATAGATATTTAACACAATGAAATGAGATTGAGTTATGATTTCCCATACAAGTTCTTATGAATTTATCAATGAGATGATTATGTGTAGAAATAGTATATCTACATATAGGTTTGTGGAAATTAAAACATAGATATTCCACACATAATCTTGGCATAATAAAATCAAGAAGTAGATGTTTAACCCAAATAATTGAAAGTGGGTTAAGAAGTTCCCTTACAGAAATCCGACAGCCTAACGTCGTCACATTAAATATCAGAAAATGAGTTGATGAGAGATAAAATGGTATCTCATCACTTAGACATAAAATATAAATAAATAAGGATATAAAATAACATATTCCAACATAATAGTATGTGAATTAAAAGACAACAAAATAAGTCTTTTAAAATGAGAAGGGTGAAAGGTTCCCTTACCGACTTAGGTACCTTTCGAAACGTACACCCCATGGAAGAAGGGTCATACAATGAAGATGTAAATAACCATAATTGAAATTATACCACAAAAAGAGTATAATAATGTGCAGTACATACAACACTCAAAGGAAATGGTGGCAAACGTTGTATAAATGTCACGAGAATAAAAGGGAGATGAAAAATCCCTTACGAAAACTTGACAGCCTAATGGCACCACTTAAAACATCCAAAAATGGTTTGATGAGATCAAATAGGGTCTCTAATCATATAAAAATAAAAATTAATGTAAGAGGAATATAAAATAACATCCCAAAACATAAGAAATATGAGCTTAAAAGAAATTACATAAAAGAGAGTGCTAAAAAGAAAGAGAGAGGTAGGATCCCTTACGAAAATTCGGCAGCCTAACGACGCCAATCAAAACTTCCAAAATGTATTGATGAGAGAAAATAGGGTCTCTCATCATATGAAAATAACAATTACAGTAATAGTAATATTAAATAACATCCCAATCATAAGATAGATGATCTTAAAAGGAATGACATAAAAGAGTGTACTTAAAAAGAAAGAGAGGGGTATGATCCCTTACCTCGTGTCTGACATGACTCGATCGTTCTTTAGTCTCGTGAATAATAAAATTTGGTCAATTTATAATTTCATAATGACCTAATTTAAATATTATTATTCAGTTCATATCACATATTATAATTTTATAATAATTGGTTAATAAAGTGAGTTCATATCAGACATTTTTGTCGATGTTCGTTACATGAGTAAAAAATGAACTTGTTGGAAAAGAATTTTCCATGTAGTTATAGGTACATCATCTCCATAATAGTATTAATGTTTTAAATATCATATATATCCAGTATATATTAATATTTTACTATTCCATAACATTTGGAGATAAAAAATTAAAATCACCGTTCATGGAGACGGTAGGCCGTACGTACGCATGAACGCTAATTACATTTTTTTGTCATATTAATGAAATTAAAGTTAAAAGAGAGAGATATATATTATAATTACATGATGATATCCATCATTTAGATGTAATATATGACATATATATCCATTATATATATGTACTTATAATATTACATAACATTTGGAGATAATAAATGAAATGTACCGTTCATGGAGACGGTAAGCCGTATGTACGCATGAACGCGACTTTCATTTCTTTGGAACATTAATGTAATTAAAACTAGATGAGATATATATATATTATAATTACAGTATAATATATATGTTATATATATCACATAAGTTCATCAATTTCATTCTTTATACATTCCATGTATTGCATGAACGAGTCACATCACTTGAGGGGGCCGTAGTCCACACTTCCTCAACTAAAATTATCGCATTTGCACAACATGAAAAGCATAAAGGTATGTGTTAAATATAAAATACAGAAGAATATAGAGGAAATAAAAATAATATATATCATAAATAAATAGTGTGACATCTTAATGGCCACCATTATTGGTGTTAAAAGAATATTGAACAATCATCATTTCGTTAGATAGAAAATCTCCAACCACAGAAACAATATGTTCATTAACCATTAGAAGACGGTTTGAGTAGGTGTAGCTCTAATCCTTCCCATAACAACATCCTAGTATATTGAATATAATGTTGTTGTTAGAAAAGAAAAGAATAAATAGAGTTTAGGGGGTTGGAGAAGCAAAATAAAACATAAAAACACACGAGAAGACACTACCTTTAAATCAGATAACTCTTTTTGATTTGAGATCAAAGGCATGATTGGAAAGAGTTATTCCCAAAGTGAGGCTTCTAGGAGTAAGAGAGGGTTGTTGAGAGACAAAATCGGTAGATTTTGGCCGAGCCAAAGGCTCGAGAGGTGTGGGTAAGGTTGTAGAGGTGGGGGCTTTTATAAGAGGAGAGGAGGGGCACTCTTGGATTGTTATAAAAGGTTACTTTATTATAAAATGATTTTCTGATTTTAAAGGTCCCAAAATTATATATTTCTAGTATAAGGTGATAATAGTTCGAAATAAACCCATCCAATATGTTTTTGACATGTGTAGGTCTTAAATTTTACATTATTTTTTCATTTTATTTAAATTGTGAAATAATGAGGTAATCTCTACATCATCATGGTGTCATAAATAAATTATTTTATTTAATGTCTAAAAATTATAAAAAAAATATCATGATGTATGAAATTTTATTATATTTCTAATGAATATTTATAGTAAAAAATATGACCTGTATAACCCGATTTAAAAATTGATTTAGTAAAACAACTCATGTTTGTGACATTTTTATTTAAACATTAAATAAAAAGTTATTTATGTCATTTTCCTACCAAAGTTGATCCATGGGGTCCCCAAGATGACCCATGGATTGTATTGGTCAGCTAGGAAACATCCAATTAGGGTAGGACATGTGTCTAGGTCATTTCATATTATTAAAACATTATTTTTACATTAAATTACACTAATTACCTATAATCGTGATTAATAAAACTTAAAAGCTACTATTCACCAAAAATTATTTTAATCTCATTGAACCACATTTTACTTCTTAATGGAAATCATATATGTCGTATTTTTGAAAATCAAATCAAGGAAGTGGAAAAGATTCATTTAGACTGAAAATCAGTTTCTTAAATACTACTTAGTGGTTTCACTATTCATCAAAAATTGAAGTTTTTCAGAAAAATACCAAAAATTCACCCTAAGCTATATTTGATATTCTGAATTAAAAATTGATATCTATTTTACAAAATTCAAAACATCTATGTTTCATTAATTAATTTAATAATTAATTCCCGTTGTCAAAACTAATAGTGTGTTTTTAAGAAACAATATCTATTAAAATATTGACACTAGTTTATGTACAATTTCAAAGTGAAATAAATTCCAATGACTGCCATTATATTAAATGGTAAAAATATATTCTAAATAAACATTAATATAAATTAAAAATATAATCTATCCATATGAATAAATCAGATTAAAAGGAGTTTTTGAATTAAATTGCAACATTTTCAATAAAAATGATATTTTTTGGAAAAATAACAAAATTTTACACAAAGTAAATTTTGATGTCCATATTCTAAAGAAAGATTTTATTTTGTCAAATACAACATATAAAATTGTCAAAAGTATATTTAAAAAGGTTTCTCCATCAAAATGTGGTTAATCAACCTTTTAATGAATATTAGAAGATTTATGCTTAAAACTGGATTAATTATCATTTTAAGCCTCTAACAGCTAGTAGATAAAAGTAAAAATATTTGACAAACATATATATTCATTTTGTAGTTATTTTTTTCATTCCCGCCATTACAATGGCTAGGATTTAACTACAATTTAAAATAATATTATTTTATTATTAGAGTGCAATGTAAGATTTCAAAGAAACTCATTGTTGCGTATTGGGTATGACACCAAGCATAGCGTTTCTCTTTAAAGAAATATTAATATTTTACTCAAAAATAGGGATAAATATGAAAATATCATATTCTTTATTTACCTGGGGTGTTACATCCTTACCCCCTTTTGGGAATTGCGTCCTCGCAATTTTAAAATTGGGCTTGGAAGGTTCATTGAAAATCCCACATCGGAACAAGAGTCAGTAAAACTATCACATTAAAATAATGGGAGAGAATTACAATTGTACCCCGAGTTAACCCATACTAGGATTCCAAGTATGAAAATATGGATATGGAGGAAAATCAGAGGGTCATGTTCTGATGGAGAGTGATAGTAATCATGTCTAGGAGAAAGTTAACCACAAGAAAATGACAAACTTTTGATGGGTGAAACGGTATTCGATTCCCCAGTAGGAAAAGTTAACAGAAAAAAAAATTTGTTTTAATTTACTCTTAATTGAGGAATTTATTGTTGAGCTTAACTAAATCATAATGAAACATACTTACTTGTCACGTAGAATTTCAACTTTTACTATATTCCTTAATCAAACTCATATTTTCTCCGAAAGACGAGTATTTAGGAAGACTTGTTTGCATTAAGAGAGCTATAATCAACTTCTAGAGAATCAACTAATCCTCAAAAGAGAACTATATACTTCTCATGTCTTTAGACATTACCCAAAACTAAACAAAATGTTATTATGAGATCAGATAATCCACAAAAGGATAATCCTTTATAAAAAGAAAATCTATTCCTAATCTCCAAAGTTTTTCCAACAAAACACAATGTTCAACGAAGACCATTCGATAAACAATTGTCCATAAAATTATTCAAAGTAAACCAAACTAATATTGAAACCCAAATATTTGAAGGATTTTATCACATAGTCTTCAAGGTACAAATTAACATTTATCTCCAAATAACATCAGTTGTTCTTAAAGTCTCATATTGAAAAGTAATTAACTTAGTCACATATCCTCCATGTTATGTTAGTAATTTACATAGATAACCCGAAACTAACTTATTCTAGATTCATAAGATCATCTACCCAAAAATAATTAGTCAAACTAACTAGGGACTTCACATAGTTCAGTGGTAGGAGATAAATACCAGTCGCACATTGGTTGTGGGTTCGATTCCCGCAGCTTTGTCCGACGCGACGAGTTGTCACACGGTCTGTGTGTAGTCTTTTTTCAAAAACTATATAATTTTTAAAAAATTCCCCAAAACGAGATAAAATTTTAAAAAATAATCATAACATATTTTAACCTCAAGATTATCTCATTCCTTTCATTTTCCATCATATCATAGAGTAACCCATAATTACCTAAAAAGTAAGGATCATATAAACCCCGATGGTTACCTTTATAATTATTACCTGAACTTCCACATCGAGTTGGTCATCTCATACATGATGCATTAGGGAACTCACCATGGTTCAAGTGGATGATCGTGAATCTTTGATAGTCATTTTAGCACAACCACGAGATTCCTCATTGAATCCCCCATTTCATCCAGTCTCTTAATCAGAGAACCACCACAATTTCCATCAAACCCATTGTCACTTTGGTTCCTGCTAGATGCATCCATTTACTATAAACAAAAATGTCAGTGTGTGTATATCAACAAAATTATCATGTACTAATGAGGAAGATAAACAATAAGATATACTTACTCATTTACTTTATCTAAAAACTATGACTCTTTCTGAAATCCTATCCAATATGGTAATGTCACTTATGCTTATAGAATACCCTAACTTCCAAAGTTTTCTAAACCGACCACTGATAACAAATATAAGGCCCTGGCCTTAAATATTAATTTTTATTGAATTAAATGAATAATTCACATTGAAGATCTTTTCAGGATCAGATTTTTAGAGAATTAGGACATAACTATTACATCTCAAAAGATTACAAAGTAGACACTTCTACTACGTTTCCATAAAATAAAAACTCTTAAAAAGAAACAAGTCTATTTCCATGTTTTAGATAGCATGTCTTTCCTTGATCCCATCCTTGACCCTATTCATCTTTAAGTCCTGTGGAAAACATTTCAAGAACATGGGATGAGCATAAAAAGAACAGTAAAGGATACACAAGGAAGGAAAACTGTTAGTTTTTCAAAACAATAAGTAAACCAAAAATAGTTTATCAAAGTAATACTTTTCACCTTTATGAAGTACTAAAAAAACTCTTCACTGAATAAAAGATCATTACATATCCCTTTAGTAACCAAAATAGTTCCATAAAACCCATATATATAACATATAAATGTAACTTGGGACATAAACATACTTAAATGGAATAACCATACGGTCGACTTCCACACATATCACTTAATGGAATAGTCGTACGACCGACTTCCATACCCAATGCATTGGAGGTTATAACGTAACCACCCGTCTTGGTATTCACTACACCACCCATCATATGGTTTATCATGTAACCACCAGTAAAATGTCTATGTACCATCATTACACATAAAATATTGAAAATATAAACATTTCAATAACAAGATTTCATTTGCAATCACAATAAGTAATTCCATGATATTGAATTAATCAATCCATTTTCAAAAATCATTTAAAAGTGATTTTTGAATCAAAGTGTCCCATAACACTTTGAAGCTTTTAATGGAATTATAATTTTAAAACATTAATTTCTATATAAATAAATACTGAAAAACATTTTGAATACATGGACATTAAAGATAAAGATTTAGAATAATAAATCTTTAAAACATTTAAAACGATATTTTTGTTAAAGAGTTTTTAACAAAATGAGAGACTCTTGAATACAAATAATTTCGCAATAAAATATAATTCTGAGCTTTATAATATCATGAGAATAAAGGGATTTATGATATAATATGTCAAAGGATAGTATACACACCATATAAGAGTGAATTGGTGCATAACAACAATGAACTCTCAATGGAAATGTAAATTGAGATGAAATCCATTATAAAGATGGTATACTTAAATTAAAGGTAAATATACCACATAATTATGTGTGAGAAATATAAATACACCCAATAAAAGTGGATATTATGTGTGAAAAAATCATAGGTCATTCGCACATAATCTTGTAAAAAAACCAATGACATAGATATTTAACTCAATGAAATGAGATTCAGTAATGATTTCCCATACAAGTTCGTAAGAATTTATCAATGAGATGATTATGTGTATAAATATTATATCAACACAATGGTTTGTGAAAATTACAACATAGATATTCCACACATAATCTTGACATAATAAAATCAATAAGTATATGTTTAACCCAATGAATTGAAAGTGGGTTAAGAAGTTCCCTTACAGAAATCTGACAGCCTAACAGAGTCACTTTAAGATTCAGAAAATGAGTTGATGGGAGAGAAAATGGTATCTCATCACTTGTACATAAAATTTACATAAATATAGATATATAATAACATATCCCAACAAAATAGTATGTGAATTAAAAGACAAAACAAAAGAAGTATTTTAGAATGAGGAGGGTGAAAGGTTCACTTACCGACTTAGGTACCTTTCGAAACGTACAACCCATGGAAGAAGGGGCATACAATGAAGATGTAAATACCCATAATTGAAATTATACAACAAAAGAGTATAATAATGTGTAGTACATACACCACTCAAAAGAAATTGTGGAAAACGTAGTATAAATGTCACGGGAATAAAAGGGAGATGAAAAATCTATTACGAAAACATGGCAGCCTAATGGCGCCACTTAAAATATCCAAAAATGGTTTGATGAGATCAAATAGGGTATATCATCATTTTAACATAAAAAGAACAGTAATAATAATATAAAATAACATCCCCAAACATAAGAAATATGATCTTAAAAGAAATTACATAAAAGAGAGTGCTTAAAAAGAAAGAGAGAGGTATGATGCCTTACGAAAATTCACCAGCCTAACAGTGTCAATCAAAACTTCCAAAATGTATTGATGAGAGAAAACAGGGTCTCTCATCATATTAACATAAGAAATAAAGTAATAGTAATATAATATAACATCCCAATCCAAATAAATATAATCTTAAAAGGAATGACATGAAATAGTGTACTTAAAATGAAAGAGAGGGGTAGGATCCCTTACCTCGTGTCCAACATGACTCGATCATTTTTTAATCTCTTGAATAATAAAATTTGGTCAATTTATAATTTCATAAGGAACTCCTTTAAATATTATTATTCAGTTCATATCACATATTATAATTTTATAATAATTAGTTAATAGCGTGAGTTCATATCAGACGTTTTTGTCGATGTTCGTTACATGAGTAAAAATTGAACTTATTGGAAAATAATTTTCTATGTAGTTATAGGTAAATCATCTCCAGAATAGTATTAATGTTTTAAATATCATATATATCCAGTATATATTTATTTTTTACTATTCCATAACATTTTGAGATAAAAAAATTAAAATCACCGTTCATGGAGAAGGTAGGCCGTACTTACGCATGAACACTACTTTCATTTTTTTGTCATATTAATGGAATTAAAGTTAAAAGAGAGATATATATATTATAATTCCAGAATGATATCAATAATTTATATGTAATATATGATATATATATCCATTATATATATGTACTTATAATAGTACATAACATTTGGAGATAAGAAATGAAATGTACCGTTCATGGAGACGGTAAGCCGTACGTACGCATGAACGCTACTTTCATTTCTTTGGCACATTAATGGAATTAAAACAAGATAAGATATATATATATATATATTATAATCCCAGTATAATATATATGCTATATATATTAAATATGTTCATCAATTTCATTCTTTATACATTCTATGTATTGCATGAACGAGTCACATCACTTGAGGGGGAGGTAGTCCACACTTCCACAAATGAAATTATCGCATTTTCACAACATGAAAAGCATAAAGGTATGCATTAAATATAAAATACATGAGAATATAGAGGAAATAAATATAATATATATCATAAATAAATAGTGTGACATCTTAATGGCCACAATGAAAGGTGTTAAAAGAAGATTTAACAATCATCGTTTCATGAGACAGAAAATCACCAACCATAGAAACTGTATGTTCTTTAACCATTAGATAAAGGTGTTTGTAGGTGTAGCTATAATCCTTCTCATTAAAACATCATAGTATATTGAAGATACTGGTGTTGATACAAAATAATGGAATAAAAAGAGTTTAGGGGGTTGGAGAAGCAACATAAAACATAAGAACACAAGAGAAGACATGACCTTTAAATCGGTAACTCTTTTTTATTTGATCTCAAAGGCATACTTGGAGATCCTTCTGCCCAATGTGACGCTTCTAGGAGTAAGATATGGATGCGGAGAGACAACATGGGAAGGGGTTGGCCGAGACAAAGGCTTGAGAGGTGTGGGTAAGGTGGTAGAGGTGGTGGCCTTTTATAAGAGGAGTGGAGGGGCACTCTTGGAAAGTTATAAAAGGTTACTTTATTATAAAATGAATTTGGGATTTTAAAGGTCCTAAAATTATATATTTCAAGGATAAGGTGATAATAGTTCTAAATCCACCCATCCAATAGGTTTTTTACATGTGTAAGTCTTATATTTTACATTATCTTTTCATTTTAAATAAATCGTTAAATAACGAGGTAATCACTGCATCATCATGGTGTCATAAATAAATTAATTTATTAAATGTATGAAAATTATAAAAAACTATCATGATGTAAGAAATCTGTTTATCTTTCTAATGATTTTTTATAGTAAAAAATATGACTTGTATAACACCATTTAAAAATTTGTTTAGTAAAACAACTCATGTTTGTGACATTTTTATTTTAACTTTATATAAAAAGTTATTTATGTCATTTTCCTACCAAAGTGGATCCATGGGGTCCCCAAGTTTACCCATGGATTTTATTGGTCGTCCATGACACATAAAATGAGGGTAGGACATGTTTCTAGGTCATTTCATATTATTAAAACATTATTTTTACCATAAATTACACTAATTGCCTTTAATCGCGATTACTAAAACTTAAAAGATAATATTCACCAAAAATTATTTTAATCTCATTGAACCACATATTAATTCTTAATGACAACCATGTATGTCAGATTTTTGAAAGTAAAATCACTGAAGTAGAAGACTTTCATTTAGACAAAAAATCAGTTTTTTAACTACCACTTAGTGGTTTCACTATTCATCAAAAATTTATGTTTTTCATTAAAATACCAAAAATTAACCCTAAGCTATATTTGATATTCCGAATTAAAAAATGATGTATATATTAAAAAATTCAAAACATATATGTTTCATTAATTAATTTAATAATTAATTTCCGCTGTCAAAACAAATAGCGTGTTTTTAAGAAACAATATCTATTAAAAGATTGACACTAGTTAAAGTCCAATTTCAAAGTGAAATTAATTACAATGACCACCATTAGATTAAATGGTAAAAATATATTCTAAATAAACTTTAATCTAAATTAAAAATATAATCTATCCATATAAATAAATCAGATTAAAATGAGGTTTTGAATTAAAATGCAACATTTTCAATAAAAATGATCTTTATCGGAAAAATAACAAAATTTTACACAAAGTAAATTTTCATGTCATGATTCTAAAGAAGGATTTTATTTTGTCATATAAAACATATAAAATTTTCAAAATTATATTTAAAAATGTTTCTCCATCAAAAGGCGGTTAATCGTCCTTTTAAAGAATATTAGAATATTTATGCTTAAAATTGGATTCATTTGCATTTTAAACCTCAAACATTTATTGGATAAAAGAAAAAATATTTGACAAACATATATAATAATTTTTTAGTTAGTTCCGTTCATTCCCACCATTACAATGGCTAGGCGTTAACTACCATTTAAAATAATATTATTTTATTATTAGACTGCAACGTAAGATTTCAAAGAAACTCATTGTTGTGTATTGGGTATGCCATCGAGTATAGCGTTCCCTTTAAAGTAATATTAAAATTTTATTCAAAAAAATGGATAAATAAGAAAATGTCATATTCTTTATTTACCTGGGGTGTTACATCTAGTCCTTACTGGTTGATGTACATCACCAATGATATTATCAATGAGATGATTCCTAAGAAACAACTGACTTGGGTTTTGAAAAACATATTCATCATTATAGTGTAGAAAATCATATGTATGGAATACTTTAGAAAAAATTTCATGAGTATTCTCTGGAATATAAGAATATTTTTTCAATGGTTGATAATTAGTTTTTGAAAGCACATATGAAGATGTAGGTTTGGGTTTGGGTTTTTTAATGTGTATAAACATTCTCATGCCGATTGGCAGAAAAAATGAACTCATCCTCGGAATTGGGTACTATGCATTTATCAATCATAAAATTAACAAGGTAACCTTCATCACATAATTGACTTGTGGTTATATGGTTGTGCTTAATAATTTTAACAAATAAATCATTTTAAATTAAGGCTTTTCCATGAAGAATGATATTACCTATACCAACAATCTATCCTTGAGCATTGTCACTAACAGTGACTCTTCCAGTTATCGTCTTAATAATCATTTCAAAAATGTTTTTGTTTTCTATCATGTTATGGGAACATCCACTATCCATGCACCATGTATTGTCGTGGGTACTTCCTTTTGTTTCCCTAAAAATGTAATAGTTATACTTTCATAATCCAAACATTTTTGGATCAAAACATGTTATAAAATATATTATTATGAGTAAAAAATTTCTTAGAAAAGTGGGATTTTTTAAATATTAAGGAATAAGTTTTATTTAAAGAAAAAATTCTCTCCCAATTCCAACCACTTTGACAATTAGAGCTAAAAGGGTCACTTTTATGGAAAAAACAGTTTTGACTAAAAATAGGTTTTCAGTGAGAATAACAAAATCATGAACTTTTACATTGTGGAATAATTTTTGAATACATTTTATCAAAATTTTCTATAGCAGAATTAATGTTTATAATAGTTTCGTTGATGAGAATATTTCAGATTTTAATATGATGACTAAATTCTAATCCTCGTAGTCATTAGTCTTAGAATTTGACTTTGTATTTAAAATTTTTTTCTTCGTAACAACATTTTTGAAATAATATGAAAGTTTATCCTTTTCAGAATTAACATTCTCTAGGTTTTTTTTCAAATAGAAACAATTTCAAAAGTGTTTAATCAAGATCTTTCAAAATATCTAATACTTGTTTTGTTAAAATAATAATTTTGTAATTTTCATTATTATGTTTCTTTTTTATCTTACTATTTTTATTCTCATGTAACAAGGGAAATCTAGGTACTTCTTCAAAATAAGGTAAATTATTATCTTCTAATGAGGTTAATTCTTCATCCAAAGATTTAAAATATTCTTTATCAGGTTAACTCGAACTAAAGGAAATATTGTTTAAGGATTTTTTATTGTCTACCTAAGCCACAAAACATTGGTTTTCAATAGGTATTTTGGTGATAAGACCAATATTATTTTTTCTAGAAGGTTAATTATGTATAGATTCATCAAATGAGTTGCCAACACTATTACACAAAGTGTTATTTTCTTTCAGGACCTTCTTTCCCTTTGACTTATAATATCTTATCTAATTCCTTTTAGAGTGTCATCCTTTTTTTCATTCCCTTTCAGCTTAGGAAAATCAGGAATGATATGTCCAGCTTTCTTGCATTCATAACAGGTTACTTTTGAATCTTTCATATCATTCCTATCTTTCTTCTTACATCTATACTGAAAATATTTTATGCCAATAATCATGTTCATATTTTGAGAATGATTGGATAATTTGATTTTTGAGTGATCTGTATCACTTGAACATGACTCAACAACAACATTCATAGACTTTTTTATCCTTGAATCTTTCTTTAGTGTGTTGGGATTAATCATATTTGAAGTAGTTGAAAAATAAACACTCTAGTTTTTCTTTTTTATATTTTTAGCATCTCTCTTCAATCTTCTCTCATATTTCAGTAATCCCTAATAGGTCATCAGGAGTAACAGGTATAACATCCCTAGACTCATCAACAATGGTTCCCTTTGATTCCCACTCATTAGGCATGATATCAATAATCTTTTCAACAAGTATCTAATCATATATCCATTTTTCTCTCATTTATTGTAGACTATTTTCAATAGTCATTAATCTTTGTTGAATTTTAACAGTCGATTCTCCAAAAAGAAAGACAAAACCATGAAAATTTTCTCTAAGCACGTTTCTTATGGTTTTTATAACATTATATGTTCCAAAATGAGTGATCTATAGTTTCTTCCAAATACAATTTGTTGCTTCAGAAGAATAAATATGGATATATTTGTTCCTGGTCACTGAACACAAAAAAAACTATTTCTTACCAAATAATTCAATTGATATTCTTGTTTCTTTTGGTTTTCCGAGTAATCTAATTTCTTTGTCTAGTATCTTGTAACATCTGGTGAGCATCACAACATTTTCTACTCTAGTGTTAATAAAAAATGTCTTCATTCGGTATCTCTAATATTTATAATCATTAACAAAAAAATAGGTGGTCTTGTTGAATTTAGATTATTAATAGATCCAACATTAATTTCATCCATTTTTTTAAAAAATTTGTCCACTCCACATATTATAGTTGTATGTATTAAAAAGAGTATATATAAATAAAAACATGAGAAAGTAAACTAAGTGTACGTAAACTATGTAATGAAAGTTTCGATCTTCATTTTGATACTAAGTGTAAGTATCATTATATTAAAGACCTTATCTAAAACATATTTTCGGATTGAAATATGAGATGTTGATAATACGTTACAAGGGGCGTGTTTTTAGCTTAAAAACATTTGTTTTTAACCATAAGAAAACATTGTTTAACAAGGTTAAACAAATAACATTCACAAAAACATCTAATCTCTTTACAAATATATCGAAAGGGCCTAATGTTCAAAAAAAATATTACAATGAAATAATCACAGATGATTTCTTAATTAATATTCTACTTTAATGCATACATAATCTTATATCATAGTTATAAAAAATGGTAAAGTATAAGAAGCACTTTATTAATATTAAAAATAACAACAAAAATAAAAGTACATGTAATGAATACAAATATTTTACCCCAAAGAGTAGGGTATCTAAAAACCTTGAATAAAGGTTACTTGATTTATACTTTCAATAAAGTCTGTCTTACCCACACCAAGGTAATCCCTCGTTATGAAGATCAGTATTTATCTTTCTTTACAAAAACTCTTTTGATCTATAAGGTGAATGAATATTCTATCTTCCTTAAACATGGAAGCCCTCGATTAAAAAAGTAACTAGAATCTATGTATTCCTAGCCTTGGAATACCTCTATCGTAAACATTAACAATCATAATCGAACTAAGCATAACAATGCTTTTTGAGGATCTTAAGTATGTTGAAGAAGTTATTCACAAAATAAATTCATTAGAGCTTTCAGACAAAGTATAATTTTGTCCGAGATCTCATGTATCTCAGAATCCAAAAATTTTGAGCTCGTCCAAATGATAGGGTATTTATAGGAGAGATATCCAATGGTTGAATTTTCCACTAATAGTCATATTTTCCCTAAACTTTTAGAGGGATATGGATAGGTGTAATTTAAAATGGTCATATTATAATGGAAAAAATGACACCATTTAGATTAAAAAACTATCAAATTAAACATTAGGTTTGTAGTAATTTATAAGAATATGAATGTAAGAAACATTTCATTAGGAAAATAGAGTAAATTTACGAAATATATAAACTCAGATCCTTATTTAAAAATTAGATGCAAGAAAATATGATAATCAGATCTCAAAAATTTTGAGAATAAAATTCTAATAAAAATGAGATTAATATTCTAAAAAACATGGTAAATCAGATTTGATATTTTTTAGAATTTTTATTCGAGATGCATGAATCAGATTCACGATTCTATAAGAATTGGAATCTAGGGAACAAAATGAATCATAATTGAGAAAGGTATTCAGATACAATTTTTTTGTGATTTATTATCTAAGAAATACAGTGTTTTGAAATTTAAGAAACACAATGGATCCAAAATTTTGATTGATTCAGATTCAACAAAATGAAGTGATTAGAAATATAAGAAGTAGTCATTTGGAATCAGAATAACTGATTGAATTAGAATGTAAGAAATAGTGGGATTCAGAATCTAAAAAATCAAATCTGATAAAAGATGTAAGAAAATATGTATTCATTTATTAAAGAGTCCAGCTGGTCTTAATTAAAACTATGTTAGACTTATCCAGAATGAAACAAAAAATACATATATGAGTATATGTCAGACAAACATAAATATTAATAAATAAATAAATTATCATTTTCTAAAAGTAAGAAATTATTGTTATTGAAAATATATTTGTGATTTCCAAAACATAACAGAGTGAAAATGTTATAAAGAAATTTTTGAATCAATATGATATAAATGGGTAAACCATGTAAAATATTAAATGTTAGTAGTTTTTCATTATTCACTATACAAAGATAGAATTAGAGTTATTGAAGAACACTTAATGATTAGAAAATATGTGAAAATATAATAGATCATATAATAATACCACATTTTGTTTTAAAAGATGAATAAAAATGGATTAAATTGTAAATAAATCAATATATGAGTGTATTTCATTTTACATGCTTTTATATAATTGTTCATATATCCAAAATTGACATATGGATCAAACATTCTAGTGCTTCGAAGTAAGACTTCTAAAAATAGCCAGTTGAGATAATTATTGAAAAAATTATTAAATTTCATGTAATATTTCTAAATTACGCACCACCCACTAAAATTATATTAAAAAATTTGGGTGATAAAGTAGATGTCAAATGCATGTTCTTCACACATTAAAGAGTCAGCCTCCAAAAACAAAATAATTTTCAGGGAAACCCATGGAGTTTTTTGACACAACAAAAAGTTTGATGACATAGAAAAAATTCTTATAAATATTAAATCAAACCATAATTTTTGTGGAGGAACTATAGAATTTTATATTATAAGATATCATTCATTAAACTTGAGGTTGAGAGATTCATGAAACAAAAAAACCTCAAACATTCATGAAATTACCTCACGATGTCCCCCAACACATGGGATTTCTGCTTGAGGCATTTTCTCACAACATTCTCTATGGGGATCCCAATATCATGAAAAATTAAAACTATCACACCAATCTATTTTTATGTAACCTAAATTGTTTATGAAATATTTTTATTCATAAATTATGCTCATATTACATTCCTCACACCATCTCCATTTTGAAAATATAAATTTTTTTGTGAAACCGTGCCCAATTGACTAAAATTGTGCATATTTTCATGACCCATTGTATAGTTGTGCAACCCAATACATAGTTGAAAAAAATAGTATTTCAAAATCACCCAACTAATCTATAACATGGGGGAAACATCCATGTAGCTATGCTTAGGATTAGTACAGAACTACGACGTGGACCCCCAGCCATGTCCCTTTGCTACCGTCATAGTCTACCATGAAAGAATGACAATCGCACAATGAAATTTTTCAGCCCGACCAAGGATATTTTGGTTTGTGACATATTAAATCGCACCTCCCATTATAGGTATTTCTATGAATAAAATACCCCTCAATGATCCCTAATAATTCTTTGACTAGACATACTTTTTCTTTGCTGTCTCTTTCCCATGCCACGATTTGAGATTCTCCCCTTAGTTTCCTTATGTACCACGGGTCAAAATACACTAAAATAATAAAATGAATACTATAATGATCATGAGATGACCCCCAAATAGCCTCCATCATCCCCCCTTAGGTTTAATCCCAAACCTTATTCCTTGTTCTATAGGTGGTTTGATATTCCATTATGGCTCAACATAAAGAATATATAATGGGTATATAAATGTGTAATCTCCACACACATCTTCATTAAACATTACATTAAAATGTGGCCTTTACCTATACATTTAACCTGAAATTACCTCTATAATAATCACATGATTCTCCCTATAATGATAATGAGATTCCTTAAGTCATAAGAATGGGAAGATACGACCCATTATTGCTCCTAAAAGAACATGAGTAGCCTAGTTGCGAAAGTCCAATTTATAGCATGTCAACTTCTAGCAGCATCATGGCACTCAAATTCAAAATACCCATAAATAATGTCACTACTCCTAGAAACATGGGGACAGTCACAAAATATATTCTCTGACCACATCATCTCCTATCTATTGGAAAACTCATGAAACTCCCATTAACAATCTGTATTCATAACAACACTGATCTATTATTGCTCCTAAGAATCATGTACACATAATCCCTACACCATTCATCAAAACAATATGATGACAATGCCATCATGTGAAGCCTCTACTGTAATCCAAAAATCTTCCATTGTCTATTATCCTTCCCCGAAATACACATCATTTCCACAAGACATTAAACATCATGGATAGGTTATGTCATATGAGCATAAAAATGGAATCATACTATGTGTGTTTTGATCCTTTTTTATTCAAAGGGAATATAGGACACTACCATTAGGTTCAATCTTGACTTTTCAAAACACATTGTATACCTTACTATAGTTAAATCCTGACACTCCAACACTTTGAAATATGCATATCCTCTCTATTGGAGACAAAACCCCTCATGTTTGATCATCCTCCCCCATAAATACACACATAAAAAAAATAAGTGTGATAATATTTACCCTTTAGGATACACTTAACAAAACACTCACGTTTGTTCATCTTCCCCCTGGGAACACACCTAACCAAACCGTCATGTGTGATCATCTTTCCCTTCGGGGGAAACACATATCCAAACCATCATGTTTTATAATATTCCCCATTGAGATACACATAACCAAAACCTCAATTGAGATTATATCCCCCCTTTGGAACACACCTAACAAAACCGTTTAGTATGATCATATTCTCCCATGGGGAAACTCTTAACCAAACCCTAAGCTATGATCATCTACCCCTATAGGGACACACTAAACCAAACCCTCATGTTTGATCATATTCACCCCTGGGAAAAAACATAACAACAAATGTATTTCAATAGAATGTTAATCTTGTGATACAAATGTCCCTATAATACATTTAACCTATGAACTAATCCAAAATCATTACCCAAAATAAAAATTTTTGGATGGATGATGTACAATCCATAGAAGTTTTATTCTCCTACATTAACTACCCCATGGTCGACATAATATTATTTGGGTTCCCCATATAATATGACTATCACATAAGATTTCCTCAACATCAATAGAGGAATTCTTTATTGGTCCCTAACTTGCCCATTATTTATATATTCTCAAATATTCCAATTACTACAATAAACATTGACCGTAGGTTCTTAGCTATCAAGAAAAAATTTGCGTAATAAACCACTATCCACCTTGAGTTGACATTGGGAATGAGTTTCATGTACACAAATAATATCATTAAGGGAGATATGGTATATGAAATGATCTTCAATGTAGAATCCATAGAATGTGGAACTGACATTTGATATTCGCATTTCAATCAAATATCCAACATTACCAACCACTATGGTACATGCCACTGGCCTTTGAAAAGAGAAAATATGGGGAAAGAATAGTTTGATGTGTGTACCTAATGGGAAATCATTATAAACAACCCTAATTCATCACCCCAAGTAAATTAATGATCATTGATAATGGACCAAGATCCAATACAACCTCATGATGGTTTAATTTGATGTTATATGGGGATGTTTGGGTATTGAGTAAGAACCATAGGATCATATTATATTATTATTATAAAATCCTAAGTATAATTTTTGGGATCCGAAGTAGTGTTATTGAATCCATCTTCATGAATTTCTTTTCATTTTTATGTATCATATGGTATTTTTATCACATTCATGAATGTTCATATAATTTACACAAAAAAAGTTCTGGATCCAAGCAAGATTAGACTTATAATTTATTAAAGATTATTGAAAATACAGTCAATCATTACAAGGGGTTTTAAAAATTTGGGAATTAATGACACTCTATGTATGCACATCATCCAAATAGATGTAATTTTAAAGAGTTCCACATGAAATAATGGATCTCATATCTAAACATTACTTCTATGATAATTCATCAACCACTTCATTTGCCTCCCTATATGAATGTGACACCATAGGGATGAGATGATGAGTTGATTGAAAAAATTTAATGTTTTGTAGATATACTCTCCATGGAACATTCCAGGTTTTTTTCATACAGAGTTCAACTGAAAGTATTAACTCTGAATCAATAAAAATAAGATCACAGTCAAGATGAACATCATGTTTTATAGCTTGGATAATGTACCATAGTATGGTATCATATGTAGTACCTTTTCCATTGTAATGAATAAAGTATCCCTTTATGAATCTATGATGAGTGTGAAAGAAAACTCTATAACTAGAGGGGCTTGGTCTTCCATAAACATCATTATGAAAATTAAATTTTAATTAATGGAGGAATAAGAGGAATCCACCAAACATATTTCGAAACCAACATCCTTCTTTCCCTACCATGCACAACAAGTAATTTAAGTGTGTTGAAATCAAAAAATGGGGTTTCTATTGATCGAGTTTATATTATGAAGGCTTCTAATACATCGTGGTGCATATAAATGATGACCTTGTAAATATAGTGAAGATGATTGAAAAATATATGATCATTTGTTTCTCTCCATGTGTAAGAGACTGTAATTGAGGATGTTATGGACATGAGGTAGTAGATCCATTCAATCCAAGTTGAAGAACCTTTGGCCATGAACATGTCATCATTGTGATTACTTATACATATTGTGATGCCCAGGATATCCTACATGTAATCCCATAGTTTGGAGATGGATAAAAATCTAACAAAATTTTTTCAAGTTTTTCTACCTCCCTTATGTAGAGAATATACACTAAATCTAATTAAACACCATCTATATACAATTGATCATGGGTGGGAAGATGGAATTTTCAGATCACCATCATTAAACATGAAAATGATCACTTCATGAAGGGAACTCAATGATTGGTGTAACAGCCCGAGATTTTATGAAAAATATTCTTTTTTATTTCACTAATGTCTTGTGTTGTACGCTACACCAAAAGGAGCTTGCACAACACGCATCCTTGACTTTCCTTGCATTACACGCAATCGCGACCTTCCTCGATAGCATGTGTAATACGCAATACCGAGTTTCACTAAACAACGATATGCTATTAAAATATTATTAAAACTACCCGTTATGAATAGTAATAACCAATTTTTAAAATTCTATAAATCTTATTTTTCAAAATGAACTTTATTTTTGGATTCGGAATATCGAAATTAGCTGAGGTTGAAATTTTGGTGATTTTCGGATAACTTTCATATTTTGATGAATAGTGAAAATTACTAAATTATAATTAAAAACAACTTTTTTAATCGAAATAATTAATAGTGATAAATCATTAATTTGAGTGGTTTTAAAGTATATTTAGAATATATTTTTACAATTTAATACAATGTTGGTCATTGGATGTAATTTCACATTTAAACTAGACATAAACAAGTGTCAATCTTTTGATAGATATTGTTTCTTAAAAACACGCTATTTGTTTTAACAACAGGATTTAATTATAAAATTAATTAATGCAACTTATATGTTGGGAATTTTGTAAAATAGATTTCATTTTTGAATTCGGAATATGAAATATAGCCTAGGATGAAATTTTGGCATTGTTCTGAAAAACATCAATTTTTTATGAATAGTGAAACTACTAAGTGGTAGGTTAAAAACTGAATTTTTCATAAAACTTAATTTTACCGCTTCTGTGAATGGAATTTCGAAAATCCGAGAGACATGGTTAATATCAAAGACTAAAATGTGGTTCAATGAGATGAAAATAATTTTTGGTGAATAGTAACTTTTTACTTTTTTTTACCGCGGTTAATAGTAAATAGGGTAACTAAGGGTAAATATGATATTAATATTACCCTAACACATGTCCTAATTCTATTGGACAAGTGTAATTAGACCAAAAACAAACTTAGGAATAAAATATGACCATTTAGGCCCACTTGGATTAGATTAGGACATTTATTATTAATTTATTTAAAGAAAGGTTAAAATAGTTAAAATCAAAGTTTAATAAGTAAATTATTTTTAATATGGGGTTATACATAAGATAAATTCTATTGTAAATATTCATTAGAAAGCTAACAAGATTTCCTACATGATGGTATTTTATTTGTAATTTTTAAACATAAAATAATTTAATTTATTTATGACACAACGATGATGCAGTAATTATCTTATTAATGAAATATTGACATAATTGATGTTATAAACACCAAAATAAATGTAATTTGAGATTTTTTATGAATTACACTAATTTTCTAGGTTACTATGATATATTAATGTTGATTTAATCAACTTGTTTCGAACATTTAATTCTGTTATGACTTTCACAAAAATCATATATCAAATAGTGTCAAAATTGACACAAAATAGTTTTTAAATCAAATATTATATTATTAATTGTTATTTTATTCCTAAAAATCTAAGGTTCGGCCAAATGACTTAGATAAGGATATATATATTAATAATAAACAATTTGGGGTTCGTTTGGCATGTTATAGTAAGTGTATTAACCATATAGTGAAAGAAAACAAAAAGACACGGTAAAAGTTAAGTTATTTAACTTAGAGTTAAATCTAATTGATAAGGTTTAAAATAAGATCCAAACATGTCTAAATTTGCTTGGTTGATGAGATTACAACCCTATATCATCTAAGCTTAGAATATGATTCATTTTTGGAGGTTTTTAAGTGGGGTTAGATTTATTATAAATTATTATTTTTAAGAATTCCTAAGGTGCCCCTCTCCTCCCCTATAAAAGGACACCTCCTCCCCCTCCTCCTCACACCAATTTGAGCACTCAAGCTCGGCCAACCCCTGCCAAACTCTCTTCTCCACTTCCCTAGCAACATCTTAGAGGTTCTGGTCTTCCTCAAAGACCAATTCTAGTGCCCTAAGAGGAGGTCTCAAAGAGGCACTTCAAAGAAGAGGTAATTACCGTTACCAATTCATTCATCTTTATTTCTTCGTCCACTTCTTCTTCTTAGGTTGTTTAATTATGAAGTAATAACATCAGTATCACTAATATACTGATATGTTATTATAAGTATGAAACAACCCTATTTCACCATCTATCCATCCTACGGAAAAAGAAATCACCGCGCGTGCGTACGTACGGAATACCGTCTCCACGACGCGATGAGATTCATTCTCTATGTTAACCATTTAAGAATGATTATAATGTATATATAAGAAATAATAATGAAATATATGACATTATAAAGCTACTGGATTTATGTATATATATACATATGTATGTCATCTACTTACTTCCATTTCAAGACAATAAGGAAAGAAAAACAGCGTTCATGCGTACGTACGGACTACCGTCTCCATGAACGATGTTTTTCATTTTATTTATCTATCTATTATATATATATATATACTGAATATATATGATATATAAATCATATTTTATATTCTGGAAGTAAGTAAATCATGATATAAGTAATAATGATGTCAAGAACAACAAGTCAAAACACCTACGATAAATGAAACGATTTTAACCAAAACGCTTCTTTAACATGGAATTTACAAAAGAACGGGTAATATAATGTCATAAGTGAACCATATATGATATCATAACAATGAATATGATTCTTTAATAAGTCAATAACATGATTTAAATCATTATACAGGAGGTTTGGACACTTACAAAGCAAGTCGGACCTAAGGTAAGGGAAATATCACAATCTCATTTTTATCCGAGATTGTTTATACTTTGGTATTTACTGGGGTGTATTTTATCATCCACATCCATGTTTCTTCAATATGTAATATTATTTCCATCCACCTACAATTGTTTAAATCCAATTTTACCCTTCGGTGAGTTTTTAGTAAAAGATATGAAAGGAATCTTTTGTCGTTTTTTATACGAGGTACTTTTTGACTTTTCCAACAAAAGTACGAAGAATGTTTTTTTAACTTATACGGCACGAACGGATTTCTACTGTTTCATAAAGCCTTATTTTCATGAAGCTTCCTCTAAAAGATTTCATGACTATTTTCAATAAAATCTCTTTCTTTTAAAATTTCATGATGTTTTGTGAAAAGAAATTGATTTTGAAGAAGAAAGGATATTTTCCTCAAGAATTCAATTCAAGTGTTTTATCAAAATTATTTTCCATCTAAGATAATAAAGGGTTCTGTTTCTATCCATATTTTTACATTGATTTGACTATGTTGTGATGGAATTATGTTTATGAATTCCTTTATCTTGTATGAATTGATTTATGATGTCATGATGTTTCAAGAATCCCATTTTTGTTACATGTGTTATGCGATGATGTATGTTTTATGATTATGTGGCACACATAAGAAAGGATTCATTATAAGATGGGTGGGACCTATATCTCCCTCCAATGCATTGGGTAAAGATTTTATATCTCATGAGATAGACATGGCTGGAACGGAATGTTATTTCGGTTCAGTGATACAGGACTGAAACGAGGAGTGAACTCGGTTCAGAAAGGGACTTTGTCCACTAAGATAGTCTTGGCAATGAGTCATGACTAACAAGAAAGGATTTTCCATGATTATGTGTGCATGCCACAAAGTTTCAAGTTTCATGTTATGATTATGGTGATCTCATTTTCACTTCTATGATTTGTTCCATGTTAAGATATTATGATCTCTTTTGCAGGTTATGATTTTCAAAAAGATATGATATGATTTTTATTTCTTTTGTATACCCTTACTGAGCATTTGAGCTCACCCTTTTATGTTTTCTTTTCCCCAGGATATAAATAAAGGTTTTAGGTAAAAAAGGAAGATCTTTATGGGAGATGTTGAAGATCTTTCCCCACGATTAGAAGATTTTATTCCGAGTTTCCAAAGACACTAAACTATTACGATCCTTGTGTGTGTGTTTTTGTTTTGTACTAAGTATTCCGCAAAAGTAATGTAATGTCAATGTACGTCAGGCTTCGGGTCTCTACAATTGGATAGAAAAGTGAGAGTGTATTTAGTACCTTCATAGATTATTGAATATAAATCTGTGTCTTTTAACTATACATTCCTATTTTGAGTCCAAATAAAAGTTTCCACATCTATAAAAGTGTATCTCTGAATTTTAAGTGTTATATGAAGGGAAAAAATAATTTTATTTCTATGATTGGTGTGAAATAACTTAAAAATATATAGGTTCTTACTATTTGTAGATATAACCATGGTGTGTAGAAGAGGGTTTTCAAGCCACAAATTACACCATGGATTTAGATTTGACTGCATGCAGACCAACCATTAGGATTTACCCATGAGATCATTATAAGTGTTCCTTGTTCCAGTCATGGTGGAATTTGATTGAAAAAATGTATATCTATTCATAAACCCTATGTTGAATTAGTTTGACATGAATTCAATAGAAAAATGATTAGAGTTCAAAAGTTTCCATGTAATGTTGTTGAGAAGTACAACATTAAATATTTTGATATCATTGATTTCACGATCAACCATGTCAATGGAATTGGGGAAATTATTCCGTAGAATATCGATTGATTACATTTCATGGATAGAACTAGTCTATATAAAGATCATTATCACACGATGGATCTCCTTGACAATGATTTGAGGTTATATTTATAGAGGGAAATCATAATGTTTTTTGAATTAATGACCAAATTGACTAGACACAGTCTCCCAACATAGAAGATAGATTTTCCATTCCATTTTGACAACTATTTAATGATGATAGAGAAAATATTTTCATGGTATGATCTTATAACATTCTTCTAGAATAGTGTGACACCTTGTTAAGTTAATGGAATATTCCCCGTCTTTATACCCAGTGTTCCAGAAATCCATTATGTCTTCTTATAGGAACTCCTTATTCGAAGATAATGAATGATTTGTTCTACCTAATAGAATTTCTAAACACTTCATCATAATGGAAAAATGTTTCATTGATGAAAGATAATTTTTTTAGGACTTAAAAAGAAGAATTATATGATCATCATAAAGGAGTTGGGGTGGATAAAATAAACATCTTCCCATCTTCATACATTTTTTGAGACAAATATTAACACGATAATTAATAAATATAGTTTGGTAATCTTTTTAATGTAAAATAGTAGTCTTGAGAGATGAATACATCCCTAATAAATCTAGATCATTGTAAGAATATTATGGGTTCTCTATTAAGAATAATGGACAACCTTCTCATGATTAGAATGGAGTTGATGAATCTAAGAAAGTTATTGGAAAAACCATATGTCTTTAGAAAACAAAAAATAATTCTCCACTTGAGATATCAACATCTTTTAGGATGTTAATTATGAGAGAAAATTTCAATCTTTTCACCTGTTTATCATTAAGTTGATTCTATCTAAAGTATTGAAAAGGATTGTTTGAATACCCATTCCGAGTATAATCCAAAACAGATTTTATGAGGTGATGTACCTTGAAAACCCACCCTATTTAATCATTATGACATTTATAATTATTTTTGGGACATCATTACCACCTAAAATTTACCTAAATTATCCGATTTCAATAGCCCTGTATTTTTAGAGTATCAGAGAGATAAACCTAGTGTTGATACCATAAGTCATAGAAGCATTATTGGGGAATTACCTCACAATATTCATCACTTCATTATGAATGATTTTCTAATAGAAAATAAAGAAACTTTTAGTTGAACTATCAGGTTTAATAGCACTATCAATGTATAGAGAGAACAAATCAAATTTTTCCTCTTTAGAATGAGGAAAAATAAGGAATTAGTTCTAATGGTAATCAATGCATGTTGGATATTGTCAACCATATTACTAGGTAAATAATTTCCATCCATAGAGTATGCCCCTTTGAAATAATAAAACACTAACTTTGAGATTTAATTTTTATAATTGAAGAGAACGCCATTAATTCCTACATTATTGAATCCTTCATTAAGTGTTTTCTCATTATTTATTTGAGGATAAGGTTTGGTGTTCCAGTAACCATTTTTAGCCTTCTAACATTAAGTTAATTTATGGTCAGCATCTCCTTTATGGAAATTAGTCATCCAAAATGGAAGTAGATTAAAATGCTTCTTTTTAAGGGGTACCATGGTTATAAATTTTAACATAGTATTAGGCAAGGTTCTATTTAGTAGCTTTATAATCACTATAATGATTGGAAGAATATTTCTTTCTCCATTCAATTGATAAGACCTTGGGAATTATTAACTTTTCGGCTCATTATTGAATATGGGTTACATGTGAGTCCATATTCACGATATCTATGAAATTTTACCTATATAAAAGTTATAAAATCCATGAAAAACTGACTTTTATTGGAAGAGGGGATTACATAGACATATTCATGTGTTTTTATATAATGATAGTGTTACGATCAGTTTGAAATAAGGGGATAGTGAAGCTAGATAACTCAATTGAAACACTTATTTCTTCAACAAAAAAATGGAATATGTTAATATTTCCTTTCTACCTGACATTAAGGGTATATCTACACTAAGTTAACTAATCTATTGGGATATAGACCTCTACAATATTTTACTGAACAATTCATAATAAGAACTCATGGGATGAAAGAATATAAAAGTTAGATCTTTTTTTCTCTTTTAGTATCATAACAATATTAAAATAACCAATAAAAATACATTTCTTCCTTATGTAATCCTAGATTATTAGAAAGTCCATCTAGAGATCCCTTCTCTTGATGTAATATACAGAGGAATAAATCACGGTTATAGTGTAAATGGAGCCATGATTGGAGGATAATACTAAGACACTATATAAAATATTTGTATATGAAAAAATATGGTGTCTTTCATGATGAAGCACCCATATGTGATCCATGTAATTGTATTTTATATTTTTATAAACAAAAGTGTATCCAAGGGGGGCCTAATTAAATTGCCTCCATATGTCAAACATTATATTTTATTTAGAAATAAAAAAAAGTGGGTTTGTATGTTACAATATAGTTACTATGGGATGTGACCATATAGGGGTTTCCAATCCCTTTAAAATACTAGAATATGATCCCCATTATAAAAGATATTTCCATCTTGTTAGATTCCCTCCCAGGTGTTCCATCTCTATCTTGTTTTTGTTACTACCTTTAGATTTATTCTTTTTCCCTAGGGATTTTTTTTATCACCATGCCTTCATTTTCCATAGGAGACGAATCCCCATTATGGCTATGTTTAATAGGTTTCACATATTTAATGTAAATTTCTAATAATGTTCAATTTAGGGGAGTAAACATGTTAAAGGATTTCACTATTTCAGTGTGAACATCCTCAGAGTTCCTCCTTCTAGAAGCCTTAAAAGAAATCACTTGTATTAAGGGGATAAAAAATACATGTTATTATATAGAATTCCTAGAGGGAGAGAGTTTTGAAGTAATTCCATCCAGTGAATTTTTATCAGGGGACACCTCTAGGTTTCATGGGGCAATAGCCATAGAAAATTGGCAATGATATTTTCCAGGGAAGGGATCCAGTTCAGGTTTCTTTGTCTCATTCTTTATAGCGGATGTTGGAGAATTATTATTACCTTGTGGAGCTAGTTTAGATAGATTTACATCATTATTCCCAAATAAGGGGGGATATTAGTAGTACTATAATCTATTGTAATCCTATTGAGTTTCCCCTTTGATACTATTAAAACACAAACATTCTATACTTGTAGGGATCATATCATACTTCCACAATGTCTCTATTATGCTTCTTATGAATATATCCTCACTTTTCAATCTTATCGGTAAATAGGTCATCACTATATAAATTTACACCTTGTTGGGATTGTATATATTTTGAAGTCCCCTCTACTGGAACAATTCCATTGTGAGTCAATATGTCATTATAATGTTCTTTCGCCTCATCACCATGAAGGGGAGGGTTAATAATATCATGGTTATTATGATGTGGGAAGATATAAGGTGGGAAAACCCCCATAATGATTTGGATTTTCTTGTAACCTTTTTATATATTGAGAGGAGGATGGATCATGGGTTATATTTAAGTTCATGTCAAAGAATAGAGACATCCATTTTCTCATTCAACAAGTGGCCTCATCAGGATCTTCCACAATATAGAAATTACATACCCTATATATGTAATATTCATAAGATATGTGGCCAAGAATCTACCGATCATATATAGTTTTGGATTCTTCTCATATTGGATTTAGAGGATAATGTTTTTATTATAGTTTTTCTGAACAACATCCTTAGCAAGGGTGGTTGACAAATCCACATCCACCAGTACCTAGAAATAGTGCCAAAATCCTTGGTTATCAGTTATTCTATTAATACTAATGGAATTTAAAAATTATTTATATATATATAATACATTTAATTTATTCTATTAAAGATAATTGTTCTAGGAAATTTGAATCCAAATCCTTATATGGGTGTTCATAACATTATATAGATCAAAATTGCGACACACTCCTGAAATATAAGGAACTCGTGATTTATGGGAAAACCCAAAAAATCCCTGATCTCATCTTGAGTTCATCATATGTAAAAATTATGGTGGTATAATCTTCCCATAGTTTTCATATTTAATTCACGGATTCCCCATATATGTGAAATCCTCCTACTATGTTCATTTAACATCCATAACGTGTCCCCTTTCAGAGTGAGAACCCTAGAAATTATAAAATATTTGAAACACCCTAAGATGTTATAATATTTTTCCTTTTAATAAATTTATTTTTTTCTTCCTTATTTATTTATATATAACAACATTCTAGGATTATTATACACACAACATTGAGTTGGATTGCGTTACACGCAAAGCCAAGTTTTACCAAAAAATAATATATTATTATGATATTATTATTTAATATAATAAGATATAACATAGATGTTAAGTTTATGGTTATTAATATTATTAACTAACTAATGAAAATATACAGTTGAATTCATTGGTTAGAAAATAATTAGAAATGAATATAGGATGCAACTAAATATATATGAAATAGTTTTATAACGAACTATTTTTATGATCAAAAAGTTATTTTCTCTTAATAAAATAAATTAAATAAAATTATTGAATGTAATTAATCTAATATATATTCAATAAAATATTTTTTTTATATTACTCCACTAGATTTAATAGGCATAATATAAAATCAATCCAATGTTTATGTATAAAAAAACTATATTTTTTAGTAGGCAGTTTTACAACCATTAAAGGACAAACATATTTTAAATGAAAATTTTGACACTTTTATATAATGTATATGAAATATTAAACATATTTTTTTAATTAATAATATAAAAATTTATGTTGGTTTAATTGTTTTATTTTTTTGATAAATTTAATGTTTTTATGAATAGTGATAAAATATTGCATTTTAATTGAACATTTTTTTCTTCTAAATAATTTATAGGGTTAAATTATATTTATAAAAGGTGTTAAATTATAAATTGAGAAATTTTTTCATTTTATGTAACATAGGCCATTGTAATACGTGTTATATTGAATTTCGATATAAAAATATTCCAATCTTTTGAACATTAACCTTAAAATCATGTTTTTTTATTCAATCAAAGGGATTAATTTTAAATTTCATTCTCCAATTATATGTTTTCATTTTTATAAAATGGATTCAATATCTTTAATAATAATTTTCAAATTTATTAACTTGGTACCATTTACATTTGGACAAAATATGAATTGTAACATTAATTTTTTTAATTACAACGGATAAGAGTAAATCCGGCAATCAAGGGTAAATATAATGTTAAATGTATTATATAATTACCCTAAAAATTTTAATAATTTTATTTTATGAGCTATTGTGAACCAAAACAATCCTTGTGCCGATTTTATGGTATCTTGGAGCCACTGAGATGAATTGAAGGCTTTTTTAGTATTTTATTCTAAGGAAAGTCCAACATATCAAACTCTGGTCTTTAATAAGTATTATATTTTTTATATATAGTTTTTGGAAGATATGTTTGACTATAAATAGTATTTTTAATAATAAAATGTTTATATTAATCATGATAGTTTATTTTTAATTTTATTGGATGAAATAATTAAAATAAAGGCATGTACAATTATGATGCAGTAATGGTTTAGTTAATGGATATATCAAAAACAATTTATTAAAAATATTAAAGTAAATATAATATGATATAATTGATTTTTTATATGAATTTTCTTGATTACCTATACATATTATGAATGCATTAAAGGTTATTTCTCAATGTTATTTGGTGTATTTATATTTTTTTAAAATTCTAAGAAAAGGATAGTGTCAGAATTGACATTAATGATATTATAAAATAAATAATATTTTATTTAATGATTTAGAATTTAAAATAATATAAACTTCAACCAAATAATTAGTATATGGTTTAATATTTCATACATGACTTATTTATGATTATTTTGGCATCTTATATTAACTATATTAACCCTTAAAAAGTTAAAAATCCTAGCTGTCACATTAAGAGTTAAAGAGTTTAATTGAGGGTTAAAACCAAAATATAAGTGCATGTCTATAACCTAAACTATTTTAAATCTTATTTGATCAATTTTATTTTACCATTACCAAATTAATGTTGAATGTTAGTTTTTTAATTGAAACTTTTTTAGGAAAATAAATTATATATCATTTAAATCAAAGATAATTACAATATACTACTCTCATTGTATTTTATATCATTTATGAGTCCACATATAGATAAACCAAGATATTAATGAATCTAATATTATATGTAGATATTAATTAAATTATGATTCAATATTTAATTTTTTTATTGATTTTTTTAAATTATATAATTACCTTAAATGGGGTTTCATTGCGAAAACAACATTTATTTAATTAACAAAAAATTAATTAATTTAAAAGGTACTAATTCTGATATATTTTGGATGATTTAATATTTATAATGAATTTTAAAAATATACATGATATATTATATATGAGTTAAAGTATAATATTTGAATTAATAATTTTATTAATGTATTTGAAGTAAAAAAACAATATTAAATTTTACTATAATGATATTTTATTGAAATAATATATTATTAAATTAATTAAAAAAACAAAAATGATAAATAATCACAAAGAGGAAAATATATTGTCTTAATTTTATGAACCTATTCCATTATAGTCCATTTGGAAGTCTTTATCTCTAGAATATCCTTATTATATTTTAAAATTTTGTGGATTTCTAAAAGTAACACTCACCCCAATTATAATAGGTCATCTCCTCCCTCAATTCATCACACTAATATGACCCATCTATATCGAACAATACCTGACCATTTATAATATAAAATTAATAAGTTATGTAAAATAGATTATGGTCCTTCCAAAAGACCTACAATAGATGAAGAGATTAAAGGATGTCCGCTAAAGAAGAGGTAATCTTCTTTATCAACTCTTTCAAGTTCATGTATTATTCAAATTACACATCATGTGTTGTTTACCTGATAAATTAATAAATATAGTTTCATATATATTCAGAGATGATATTATTAATATAGTGTAATCAAATTAAATGTTTATCCACCCTTCAAAAAATGAAAACACTGCGTGTACATATGTACAATTTACCATCTCCACACCATAGTATAATCTATTTTTCATCACCACTTTACATGGATGGTTATAATGAAGGAAATATTATATATTTATATGATAAATATGATGTGATATTGATTCTGGAAAAATTAATATACAATATACTTCCTTACCATTCACCAATTAATGGAATTATATCCTCTCCCATGCATATATACAACCTATCATCTCCACGAAGTGATGCAATTCATATTCCATGTTCACCATTCATGTATGAATATAAAAACATATATAATTAGTAAATATGATATCCATGCCCTTAATATCATTATATAGATTATGTAACTATATTTTATATACATGAACTAGGACTTAATCAACAAAACATGCAGGAGAAAATGAAGGAGGTAACACTTGGAACAAGGGTAATAATAAAATATTATTAAAAAGTAGGCAATAAAATGATATAATGGGATCATTTAAAATATAATAAATATGAAAATGGTTATGATATAAATTAATAACATTCTTTAAACAATTATACATGAGGTTAACGTGTGTAAAACCAATATAAAGTGTGTGGTAAGGGACTTTGTCTCAGTTTCATTTCATTGATCCATATTGTAATGTTATGATCTGGATTTATTTTATACGGTGTATATACAATCCTTTTGAAATTTTATACCATGGATATCCTTATATTTTTGATATTATATGTTTCATTTAATCTCATCTTTTCATGGGGATTATGATTCAAATGTTTCAAAGTGGTATATGACACTATGGAATATTTAAATTTTATTTCCATCAAGAATATTTTAAACGATATTTCAAGACTTTTTCCACCCATAAATGTCATATACCCTTGTTTTTACTTATCCTTAACTAGAGAATTATTTATAAATTATAATAATTTATTCAATACAAATATTTGATAAGGAATATTAATTTTTAATTAAAATTATTACTCGATATTCTGAATACCTTGGACTAGAAATGACAGGTGGGGTTGAGAATTTTCATAGCTCTTTGATGCATCAACATGTTATCATGAGACAAATAAGTTGGGAAAATTAAATAGGATTTTACCTATGGGTTTTAACAATATTTTTAATGGTCTTGAGGGTATATATTTTCATGTGCCTAAGACATGATGTCCAATAATTATGAATTTATTTCATAGATATTCTAGTTATAATTGTTATTATCTATGATGTTTTTATATGATAAAATAAATGAATGAATTTCATTATCATTTTATTAATTAAATGGATTGTGTTTTCTATTATTCAACTTTCCATATTGATTATTCCTTATCTAGTAATTTAAATGGAATGTGTTCTTAGTTATTTACCTTTCTAATAGATTTATTCTCATTGACACATTATTTCTTCCATTATACTTACCCATACAGAGAATTTAAGCTCACCGTTATTATGTTTCATTTTCCATGGTTATAAAGTGGAATCATTTGAATGATTTTCAAGGATTATGAGCTTTTATTTTCATAATTTTTCCATTTTTCTTATGTAATATGGGTATCAGGTATGTAATATTATTTACCAAAAATGATAAATATTTTTTCCCTTGATATTCAATTCCATGTAATCATTCAACCGTAATAAATAATTCACTGTATATGGGATTTGGGGGTTGTGAAATTATAGTTGGTATAAAAATAATTTTAGTAGCAACATGAGAAACATAAATTAAAAAACATGTATTAGGGAACATAACCTTGAGATAGAGTTTGAGGATAAGTATAGAACACATCTAAAAAATTCTTTAAGGTTGAGATTATGTGGGTACTCTTAGAAATACATTACTATCTTGATACTAAAAGTGGACATGGTTAGAGAATATATTTACTTAGTAGTAACAACATTGATACGGTGCATCAAACTTGACTGAATCATAACCCGTTATACGACAATGAGCCTTAATGTGAAATTGGATTAACCCTATTAGGGAATATACTCAGGGTAATTCATATTTTTTTATAGACCAATATAATGTATTTTAATGTAAAGATACCCCAAAGAAGCCATGTTTATTATTATGAGATTATATGAAAATAAATTTTTGAAATTTATGTTATGTATTTCACTATTTGTGGGATTATACATTATGTTTCATAATGATATTATCTAATCTAGTGTATGCCATTTTTTTAGAAAAGGTGCCTAGAAGGATAATTAATATAAATACTCATGAGAAATGTAGATATTTCCAGGATAAAGAAGGCCATATATATGATTTTAGAATTGAAAAAATTATGGCTATACTAGGGAAGCTTAATCGGTTTATGGAAAATAATCTGGATTGAATGGAGCAATATTTTCCACAAAAAGAATCTCTAATGTTGGATCGATTTATGTGATAGAGAACCCTATCATTTAATGGGACTACTCATCCAATGGAAGATGAGAAATGGATTAAGTCATTGGAGAATATATTTAAGGCGTTGGAGTGAATTTAAAAGGAAACGGTTAAACTTATAGTGTATTGTCTCAATGGTTATTTTGATCAATGGTGGTAGATGATATAGAATACAAAGGTGGAATAAGAAATTGATCTCCTGGAATGGATAACATTTAATTATACAGTCTTCAATAAATAATTCCATCATTAAAAAATGAGAATAAGATAAATTTACATAGTTTAATGATAAAGGTGGAATAAAGTATTATGGTGTGTGAAGACACCTTCACATAGTTAAAAATATGTGATACAGATTTCATAAACAACACGAAATTAAATATTGATGTTTCATTGAATGAATTAAGACAAACCATTAAAGAGGAATGGTTTCTAATTTTTTTTCATATGATGAAATATATTTATGTTCTATCATGATTGATAAATAATTATCAAAGACTTATTCATTCAAAGAGAATAAAGAGAACAAGAGGAATGAATAAAAAATATAAGATTAAGGGAAGAATGGAATGAATGATTCTACCACATGTCATAACTGTTGAATGAATCGCCTTGGGAAATGATTTAAAATATTTGCAGTATGTTATACATGTGGATAAAAAGGTCACTTGAGAATATAATTTAAAGGGAAGAAGGAAAAAATAATATTTCGTGTTACAACTGTAAGGAGATGAGGAAATATGAAAATGAAGACCAAAAGAATCAAAGTAATATACCTTAGACGAAGATGAGGGATCAAGGTCAATATTATACTATTGACTCAACTATAGCAGGATGATTAATGTTCTTCAATATTTGGATTTATGAAATAGGTCGTAAATGTATTTCAATGATGATCGTATAATCATCTTAATTATGTAATATATAAGGATTTTACTATAGTAATTCTTCATTAAGGATTTGAGATCATATATTTAATGGTACCTAGAAAAATGATTCGGTAGAATGTTTATTTTTTTGGAAAAAAATGGTTAAGGGAAAGATAAATCATAATATATTCCTTATGATGAGATAATGATGTTGTATACACGGATGATTAATATGGATAAAGTAAATTGGATATTAACAATTATTCTAAAGTGTGGGATCATGATCTAGTTTTATGGTTAACCATTTATGAAATGGTTTAAGTTGAATATTGGATGTTGTTTTAGAGTATAATGTAATAATTTTCTATATGATGAAATATGTTCTAATAGATGATGTATAAATAGTTAAAGGTGAAATCAAAAGGTAATACTATGCTTACAGAAACACATATTTAATTATATTCTTAGATATTGGAAAATTTTATAAACACATTGAGAAGGGTATTAAAATAAAAAATTAGTTCTATTATCAATTTTTTTGATGATATTTATGACCACTATTCACACCTCTAGTGTATGGTTTTGCGGTCAAAAAAAATTTCCAAATGGGTTCTCTATCACTATCCTTTAGAACATGATAGTTAGATTTATCTTCAATATCTATTTTTTCACAAATGTTCTTCTATTTGGAAGCCTAGTTTTTTTGTGATATTCACATTTCATTTTCCCTCTTATTAATATCTTGTTTTATTAACCCTATTTACTATGTCGTTTTCTCAACAATTTTGTTATTTTCAAATATAAAACCCTAGACTATTGAGATTAGGATTAAATTACAAGGATGAAATTTAATTAAGGTGGGTAGAACATAACACTCCAAGACTTTATAATATTTTCATTTTGGATAAATTTAATTTTTTTATGTTTATTTATCAGAAACACCATATTAGGCTTACAATACACACAATAATGAGTTCATTTGTGTTATATGCAATGTCATGTTTTACCAAATAACAATATATTATTAAAATATTCATATTTAATATAATAATGTATAACCTAGCCATTAATATTTTATTTATGAATAATATTATCATACTTGTTAAAATATATGGTTCAATTCATTGGTTACAAATTAATTATAAATGAGTATAGGAACAAAATAAATATATAGGAAATGTTTTATAAATAAATTTTTTTTCACACAAAGTCCTTTTATCCTAATAAATTAAATTAATTTCAATTATTTAATGTTATTAATGTAATATATATTCGATAAAATAATTTTTACATTTAAACAATATATTTAATATATCTAATTCAAGAAAAAAAACCAATTTTACGCATAAATAACCTATATTTTTCTAAAGGATGTTTTACGACCTTTTTACAGTGAACCTATTTAAATTCCAATTTTTTCAATTTTATATATTAAATTTGATATAATAAACATATTTTTTTAATTTTTATTATAAAAATTTAATTTATTTTAATTTTTTTGTATTTTTCTAAAAAGTTTAATGTTTTGATGAATAGTGACAAAATACTGCACTTTAATTGAAAACAGTTTCTTTTTCTAAATAATTTAGAGCATCAAATTATATTTTTAATTGGTTTTAAAGTATACTTAGATTAATTTTTTATCAATTAATTTTACATTTGTCATTTTAATAAATTTCACATTGAATTTGGATATAAAAATATTTCAATCTTTTGAATGCTTTCACTTTTAAAACTCATTTTGTCATTATTTTAATGAAATTAATTTTATCCAATTGTGTGTTATGAATATTTGCAAATGGATTTGGAATTTTGAAAAAAGAGGCCAATATTTATTAAATATTTCCTTTTTATTTTTGGAAAAATATAAACTCTTACATTCATATTTTATTTAATCTCCTTGATTAGGAATAAATCGGTTAATTAAGGGTAAAAATATATTTATATGTTTTATAAAATAACACTAGAACTAGTACTAATTTTATTATAAGAGAAATTGGGGACTCAAACCGTACTTGGGTCGATTATATGGCTTCTTGGAGCCACATGGATGATGTTAATGTTTTTATAGTATTTTTTTATAAAGAAAGTCCAATATGTCATAATCAAGTTTTTAATAAGTATTAAATTTTTTGATGTGGTTATTTAAATGATATCTGGTATTATAAATATTAATTTTAAATCTAAAATATTTACCTTTGTCATGATAATTTATTTTTATTTTTTAGTGGACAAATAATTAAAATAATGTCTTCTACAATGATGGTGCAATGATTATTTAATTAATATACATATCAAATATATGTTATTAGAAATATTAAAATAAATTTCATTTAATTTAATTGATTTCATTTTCTAATTTGATAGATTCTGTAGACATATTATATATGTATTAACTTTTTTTTAATTTATCATTTGTATTGATATTTTTTAAAATGTCAAGAATTGAGTACTATAAAAAGTAACATTAATAATATTTTAAAATAAATTATATTATATTAAATTATAAAAAATAATACAAAAATAAAAATCAGAAAAATAATTTTTGTAATGTTGAAAATTTCATCCATGACTAATTTATCATTCCTTTTTTATCTTATTGTAACTATATTACCCCTCAAAAAGTAAAAAATCCATGTTATCACATTAAGAGTTAAAGATTTTAACTAAAGGTTAAAACAAAAATAAAAGTATATAATAGTTACCTAAACTCATATAATGATTATTTGATTAAGGGGATTCAACCCTTATCACAATAATATCTAATTTTAGTTGTATAATGAACACTTTTTCATGAAAATAATTTATATAATATTTAAGTCATAGATAGTTACAAAATTACACTCTCTTTATATTAAATATCATTTATGTGTCCAAATAGGGAAACAATAACAATATAAAAGAACATAAATATCTATTTTTATCTTACTAAAATTATTTTCATTAGAGAATTATATTTAATATTTTTAAAAATTATATAATTACCTTAAAATCATTTTCAAATCTAAAATAATATTCTTTAATTAAATAAAAAATAATATAATTTATTTTAAAAGTATTAATATCGATATATTTTGGAAAATTTAATGTGTATAATTAATTTTATAGGTCTATATTATATATTAGAGATGCATGAATGAATTATATTTGAATTCCAATTTTTTTTATGAATTTGAAGTGAAATTAAAACAATAGTTTCATATTTGGAAAAAATAGTATTTTATTGAAATAATATATAATAAAATTATCTAAAAACCACATTAATATAAAATAATCACAAATTAGATAATATGTGATCTATAATGTCTTAAAACAATGATTTATAGTTCAATTATAAGCCTTTTTTCTATAAGTTCATTATTATATTTTACTATTTCATGGATTTTTGAAAGTTCCCCTCTCATCAATTTTAAAATGGAACCACCACAATCACTTGCTCACACAAATATGAGTCATCTATCGCAAAAAATCATAAAATGTTCTCATATGGATATCCTTATTTAATCTCTATAGATTTCTGTCCTTCAAATAAACCTACTTTAGTTCAATTTAGAAGTGACTAAAGGTCGTCTGTTAATGAAGAGATAATCATCTTTATCATCTCTTTCAAGTTCATTCCATATTCTACTTACTCTTCATGTGTTTTTAATGATAATTTAATAAATATAGCATCATAAATATTATGAGATGTTATTATGATTTTGAGACAACAGTATTCCACCTTTGATACATCATATGAAAAAGGAAAACACTATGCTTCTTTATGTAAAACTTACTGTCTCCCCACCATGGTGTAATCTTTTTTTCATCACCAATTTACTTAGATGGTTATAATAATGGAAATAATTGACATATATGATAAATATGAAATATATTTATTCTCTAAAAACAAATATACCTTTTACTTTCTTACAATTTTACCCATTAATGCAATGATATTGTTATTTGTGCATACATATAACCTACCATCTCTATGACATGATGCAATTCATATTCCATGTCCACCATTTAAGAATGTCTATATAATGTATATAATTAATAAATATGGTATCTATGACCTTAATATAATTCTAGATATGATTTAACTATATACTATATACAAGAATCAAGACTTACACAACAAAACATGCTTAAGACAATGTAGTAGTTAACACTCCAAATAAGGGTAATAATAAAAAAATTGCTAACATTTGAGTGAAAAAAATGATATAATAGGATAATATAAGATATAATAAATATGAAAATGGTTATATTACAAATTAATTACATCATTTAAACCATTGTATAGGATATTAATTCATATATAACCAAAACTAAGTCTGTGGTAAGGGATTTCACCTCAATTTAATTTCATTGAGTCATATTGCAATGATATGCACCTAGTTTCTTTTATTTGGTGTATATTATAACGACCCACAATTTTATTAATAAAAAATACTCTTGATCTAATTTAATGTATTACTATGTAAAATGTTTATTTAAAATTTTCACTTATTTGGTTGTATGATTTGGGATTTCAAAATACCGTTAAGAATTGTTACCATTTCTAGTATAACCGTTGAATAGTGATCAAAAGATTAGTATAAATATAGGGATTTAACAAATCCAATTTCCTCAGCAAAAAGATGCGATGAAATATTTCAGTAGAATTCATGTATTCTAAGCTCATTTTTCAGAGCTTGAAAATGAGGTGGTGTCATTGGGATTCTCTCTTGACCAATCCCAAGAAGAGATTCAGCACGTTAAGCTCGAACAGAACTGCCCACTAGAGAAGTGGAAGTTGATAGAGATTACCACGCGAGTGATGTTATCTGAGTCACCACAAGAGTCAGTCACCATCTCACACCTTACCCTTAGGTATTATGCGGGTGTTATAAGAGGTTATGAAATAAGAATCTATCACTCTATTTATGTACATTATTTTTTTTATAGAATTAATAATATACATTAATTTTATTATTGTTACTTTGAAAATTAATTTTAAATCAAAAGCAGTAATTTTATTTAGTTTTTAATTAATAAATATATTTTTAGGAATTAATGGATTTTTTAATTAAATAATGTTTTAATAAATTATTATTACTAATTTACTTTTTATTAAATTTAAATGATCATATAATTTTTATGAATACAATTGTAATTTTTATTATGGTTTGAAAACTATTTTTGTCAAACCAATGAATTTTCAATAAATGACAGTTTTTATTTTGAAAGTAAAAAATCACATGTTTAAAAAATTATTTAGATAAAATGAATATTATTTCTTGAATCAGGACATCAAAATTATCCAACGGTGAATTTTTCATAATTTTCTAAGAAAGTTTAATTTTTGGGTAATAATTAAATACTATTTTAATATATAATGTGTTTTATGACATCATAATGACCCAATAGAGATTTAATAAAATACAATAAATGGTATTTTAGTCCAATATATGTTTTACCTTTATAATAATGTGATTTTATAATTATTTGTTGAATTTTATGGTGCCTTAGGGGACCCTCCAAGACTTATAAAACATTTTACTTTTGTATATTGATTTCCTTGAGAGTATAACTCACATACACATAATAAATCATAATATTCTTATATGTTCGGCCACTAGACTTATAATATAATTCTTTACACTTCCCTTTGGAAAAAATATGGTATAAAACATGGTATGGTTTGTGGTTTTGATTAGTTTAATGTGTGGTTACTAAAACCAAAATAATAAAGAATTCCTTCTCTTTTCCTATATAAAACCACCCAAGATCCCACTAAATTTTCTCTAAAATCCTTTGGATCTCTAAACACCTCTTCCATCCTCTGTCCATAATCCTCCCAAGGCACCCCAATATCCCTAGAAGAATCTCGCAATCCTCTCCCAAGACTTTGGGATCACACTTCCATGATAGGTATTTCCTTTTTTTTCTAGTGTTTGCCAAATTTTATTTATGTCCTTATACCCTTTTATTTTAAATTAAAAAATTTGGGGTATGAATTCACACCTCCTCCATACTACCATAATTTTTTTAATGATTATATACCCCTTTATCTTTCATTAATTCCTCCCATATACACCCGTTACAATGCGGATATTTTGTAAGGAATTTATCTCTTCTCATTTACATTCAAGAATTTTTTTGGATTATGAATATAAATTCCATTAAATATGTTGTGAAATGTATCTATATGACCCCATTAATATCCATTTCATGTACATATGATGTGACCCCACTTTATCTCTCATCAACCATTTTTATGAATTCTTATGTCACGTCGTTATGCTGCAGAAATTGCACAACAATTTTCCAAGCAAGAGTCATTGTGTAGTGAATACAATGCCCATTTCTCAATCAAGGGTATTCATCTTTTTTCACATATTTATTGATTATAGAGATTCATGTATTAATTCCACATTCAATTATTGTGGAATAAAGAATGAGGTTTAATGAATCTGTGTTGTATGATCATTGTAGCACACTTATGTAGGAAATGAAATGATTAAGAAGGGTGTTCCATAATAGTGCTGCAATGGATTATGTAAAGATTAGTATCATGATAATTCAAGTGAAATGAGGGTTTACTCATACTAATTCAAGTGAAATGAGGGTTTACTCATTCTTCAGGTGTAATGATCCATGGCTCAAGCTAATATCATGTTAAATGTTGTTTCAACATTTCCATGTTATGATAATCATGCTATATCAGGCCTTTATGTTAATATTTCACATGTGCTCCATTAATGTGATTGCTGACTAACATGTACTATATTCCTCATGTTATGCCTTTTTTACTCCATTACTAGGCTATATTTATCACCCTTTTCTTATGAATGTCTACAGGTTATCCCATGCGATGCAAAGTATGAAAGAATGTTGTTGTTGTGTAAAATAAGTTTTCAATAAAGATGTTGTGTTTTATGTTCTATGTTGTCATATAATATTCCTAATCCCCAATGACCCTAGACCTATCTATCTTCTATGTTTTATCATGTGAAGAGTTTTATGTAATAAATTATATTTATGTCTTAAATAAAGAGCTGTGTTTTTATAGTTTGTATCATAGGATAAGTTTAGTTATTTTTGGGATTTGGATTAGAAAAACCAAGTGAAAGCCTTAGGGATATGAAAAAGTATATTAAAAACAACCCTAAATTTTGGTGAGTTTTTAGTAAGTTTTTTATGAATATAATACATCACTGTTTGGATATGAGGTGGTAGAGGCAGCTCTATAACAAATATATCTAGGGGTAAAACTCGAAAACACCACTTTGAGCTAGACTCCAATGGGAACTGGGGCATGACAATGAGCCTTGTTGTACTCTTGGTTATGACAATCTAGGGGATATGCTTTGTTAAATTCATAAACTTAGTATGGAAAATTATTATGGTAATAAAAAATTCCCCTAAGAATAAATGTTGGGAAGTAGATCATGGATAACATAGAATGAAGACTATAAATTCTTTAGATAAAGAGATAAATGAAATTTATATGTTATCATTTTAATGTAATTGGATTCACCATTATGTGTTTAATAGTTTAAAAATACATATCCCTATTCCTGTAATGGATATGGTAGTATAGGAATCAAAAAGTGAATGTTATAGTTATTGTATATAGTACTACACATTTTTTTATATCCCAAAAATTTAGTAGAAAAATACCAACACAACAAAAAATCATAGATGTAAAGATGTCGGTTAGAACAGAAAGATGGGAAATCATTGAAACCCATGAATATAACTCCCCCCCTATCGCAATTTTGGGATTGGACTTCTCGGTGAACCTCGTCGTACTCCCATTAGTTGAATTTGAGGAAATTCTTGGCATGGATTGTCTTTCCTTATATAGATCCAACATAAATTTCTATGAGAGGAAATCAATCTCCATGTGGTGAATCGACCCCAATTTTGTACATGTGAAAGGAGGAGGTTGAATCTATTTTAGCACTATAATATCATGTGTGAATATTACTTCCCTCTGAGCTCACGTATCTAGATTAGATGATTGAGTCTAAGGAAGAAACCAAGCTTTAAGATATACATATTGTGAAGGAATTTTCTGAACTGTTTCCTGATGAATTTTCTGGTCTTCCTCTTAGAATAGGTGTTGAATTATCAATTGTTCTTATACATAGGGCATTACAAATATCCAAGACTCTATATATAATGGTTTTTATGAAGCTTCAAGATCTAAAGAAACAACTATAAGAGAATCTAGGTAAATGGTTTATACTCCCAAGTGCTTCACCATGGGGTGAACCAGTCCTCTTTGTCAAGGATAAGGATGGATCAACGCACATTTACATTGATTGTCATGAGGTCAACAAAATCATCATAAAGAAGAAAAATCATCTACCACAAATTGATGACTTGTTCAATCAGCTACGTGGATCACAATACGCTACCATGGTGAATTTGTGGTCTGGATATTACTAAGTAAGGGTGAAGAAGGAGGATATCCCCATGATATATTTTCTTACAAGATACAGGCACTACGAATTCATATTAAAGCCTTTCAGAATCACTAATTGTCCAGTAATCATCATGGACTTGATTAATATTGTCATTAGAAATTACCTTGACAAATTTGTGGTAGTCCTTATAGGCGATATTCTAAAATACTCGAAAACCGAGGAGGATAATGAGGAGCATCTAAGAACTCTAATAGAGACCGTGATATAAGAGAAACTCTATGAAAAGTACAACATGGTTGAGTTATGGTTTAAGGAAGTAACATTCATGGGTCTTATCATCACAAGAAATTGGATATCTGTCGATCCCTCAAAGACAACTGCGATTAAGTGATGGCTAAATCCAACATTGATAACTGATATCTCTAGCTTCCTAGGGTTAGATATATATTTTCAATGATTTGTGAAAAACTTATCATGATTGTATAACCCTCTTACCAGGATAAATTGAAAAGGAAAAAAGTTTTCTTGGAGTGATTAGTGTAATGATCTCTACAAGGAGTTAAAAAGGAGTCTTATAACTGCACTCATGCTCACATTGCCCACAAGTGGAAAATTTTTTGTGCTATTTAGTGAAGCTTCAAAGAAGGTAATGTGCTATGTGTTCATACAAAATGAAAAATGCATTGCCTATGCCTTATGAAAATTCAATGTTTATGAGAAAAACTATCCAACACCTGATCTAGAGTAGGCTGTAGAAATATTCTCTTTAATGATTTAGTGAAATTTCCATTGTGGTGATATGTGTGAAATATATACATACCAAAAAGGCCTAAAGTATATATTCAAATAGGAATAGTTGAATATTCACCAATGAAGATGTTTAGATCCGATCAATGTCTATGACTACTCAATCCATTACCACCCTGTGAATGTGAATAAGGGTGAAGATTCTCTTGATATAAAGGATCAAATGATTATATCATTGATGAGAATTGAAAAGGATCCAATCTTATTGGATATTATGAATATGGACATGGGAATCTTAAATAAGGTAACATCATCAATCCATTCACAAATGATTGTTCAACTATCTATTTTGGAATGGTTAATGTATTCTTCAAAGGATGATTCGGGAATTTAGAAGAAAGTGGAAACTACCAAAAAGGGAAATCCTTATAGTTCAATGTTAATGAAGAAGAAATTATGAGATTTGGGTCAATACTATGTGTTCCATCAAATCTAGAGTTCAAGAATGAACATTTGGATGATGCACATAGTTTAAATTTCTACATTCACCCAAGGAACACAAATATGTATCAATATGACCAAGAGCATTATTGTTGGGATAACTTGAAGAAGGAGATTGCTGAGTATACATCAAAGTTCCTTATATGTCAGCAAGTAAAGGATGAGAAGAATAATTCTTATGGGATGAATCAACCATTACCCATAACAGTATAGAAATGGGAAAACACCACCATGGAATTTTTCACCGGACTTTAGAAGACATCAAAAAGAAAAAAATGCTATCTGGGTTGTTTTGGATCATCTTTCAAAGATTGAACACTTCATTCAAATTTGAGAGGATTTTCCATTGGATCAACAGATATATATATATATATATATATACAGAAGTAGTAAGGTAGCATGGAGTACCACTATCTATTGTATCTGATCGATATCCAAGATTCACCTCTATGATTTGGAAGGGACTTCAACATGCTCTGAATACTAAGCTGAAATTCAGTATGAGTTATCATCCACCAACTGATGTCCAATCTGAGTAGACAATCCAAACACTTGAGTACATGTTGAGAGAATGAAAAATGGACTTCAAAGGAGAATGGGATCAACGTCTTCCTCTTTTTGAGATCTCTTATAATAACAGTTTCCACTAAAATATCCAACAAGATTCTTATGAAGCCCTTTATGGGAATAGGTGCAGAACACCAACATGTGGGATGAAATTGGGGAGAAAAAACTTTTAGTTCTAGAAATGTTCAATGAAATGGTGGAGGAGGTTACAAACATCCAACAGCACATTAAAACTACTCAGATTCAAAAAATGTTCTTATGTTGATAATCATGGATGAGACCTAGATTTTGATGTAAAGATACATGGTATTCCTCTGTATATCACCATTCAAGAGAGTTCTATGATTTTGGATGAAGGGAAAGCATATTACAAGGTATATTGGCACTTTTTAGGTATTTGATCGCATTGGAGTAGTGGCCTATCAACTAGCACTCCCACCAAACCTATATGAAGTACATGATGTATTCCATGTATCACTCTTGATGAAGTAAAAACCTAACCCATCACATGTACTCAATTGAGAGGTGGTACCATTAGAGAATTTCCTCTCCTATAAAGATATGTCGATGAATATCTTATATCGTAAAGAAAAAGTTAAAATAATTAAGAAAACTCCCCTAGTCAAGGTGTTTTAGAGAAAAAAAATATTGAAGAGGAAATGTGGGAATTTGAGGAAGTGATGTAGCAGAGTTAACCTCATCTTTTTTATTGTGGGAAAATAAAATTTCAAGGGAGAAATTTCATAATGGGGGAAGATTTTGATGACCAAAAATTTTATAAATAAAAATTCCTCTTGATAAAATTAAAGTATTATTTTATAAAATGGTTATATAATATATTCACTCATTAGTTTTATGATTTTGGAATTAAAAATATCATTATGAATTATTACTATAGTTAATATAGATGTTGAGCAGTGATGAAATGATTAGTATGAATATAGGTCTTTATCATATCCAATTTATTCTGACAAAGGAAGTGATGACCTTATCGAGTTGAATTTCTCCATACGAACCCCATTAGTTAGAGCTCAGAAAGGAGGTGGTGTCATTGAGCATCACTCTTGACCAATCCCAGGATGAGATTCAACATTTAAATCACAAATGGAACTGCCTACAAGATAATTGGATGTTTATAGAGATTACCACTTGGGTGATGTTATCCAAGCCACCTCAAGAGTCAGTTACAATTGGACACCTTACCCTTAGGTCTTATGCGGGTGTTATAAGGGGTTATGTAACAAGACCCTAGCACTATGGTTATGTACATTAATTTTGTATAGAATAAAAAATATTCATTCATTTTATTATTGTAACTTTTAAAATGTTTTTTGAAACAAAAATAGTATTTTTAGTTAATATTCAATTAAGGAATCCATTTTGATGAATTCATAATTTTTTAAATTAAATTATATTTTTGTAAAATATTATTACTAAATTAATTTTTATTTAATATAAATTATCATATAATTTTTATGAATACAATTGTAATTTTTATTATGGTTTAAAAACTATTTTGGTCAAAACCGTGATTTTTTGATAAATGTCCGTTTTTGTTTTAAAAGTAAAGAAGCACATGTTTAGAAAATTATTTACATAAAATGAATATTATATCTAGAATCAGGATGTCGAAATTATCCAACAGTGAATTTTTCATTTATTTCTACGACAGTTAAATGTTTGGGGAAAAATAAAATAGGGTTTTAATATATATTGTCTTTTATGACAACATAATGATCCAACAGTGATGTAATAAAATATGATAAATGGGTTTTTCACCCAATATAAGTTTTAACTATATAATAATGTGATTTTAGATTTGTTTGGTACATTTTATGGTGACATAGTGGACCCTCCAAGAATTATAAAACAATTTAACCTTTTAAATTGATTTCATTGAGAGTTTAACTCACATACTCGTAAGCAAGCCTAATATTTTAATAATTTAAGCAATTAGCCTTGTTAAATAATGTTTTCTACTCCCTTTTGAAAAAACCCTTTGGAAAAAACCATGGTATAGTTTGTGGTTTTTATTAGTTTAATGTGTGTTGCCCAAAACCTAAATAATAAATTATTATCCCTTTTCCCTATATAAACCACCCAATTTCTCACTTTCTATTCACTCAAAACATTTGGATCTCTACCAAAATCATTCCACCTTTATCTAAAATCCTACCAAAGTGCCCATATCTCCCTAGAAGCCTCTGTCAAGCCTCTCCCAAGCCTTTTGGATCACACTTCCATGTAAGGGATTTCTTCCTTTCTCATTTTTTCCAAATTTTTTTACATTGTTATGCCCTTTTATATTCAATTAAAAATGTTGCGATATGATTTTTAAAAGCCCCCGTAAATCCCTCCTTATGTTTTAATGATGATATACCCCTTTAGCTCTTAATAATTTCTCCCATGTACATGTGTTACCATGCCGAAATTCTGTTTGGAATTTCTCTCTTCTCATTTACATTCAATAATTATTTTGTATTGTAAATCTAAATTCCAATACATATGATGGTACATGTATATATATGACCCCATTACTATACATTTCATGTAAATGTGATGTGACACCCCGTTATCTCTCTTCAACCATTTTTAAGAATTCTTATGTCACGCCGTTGTGCTGCCGAAATTGCACCACAATTTTCCATGCCAATGCCATTGTGTAGTAAATACCATACCAATTTCCCTATCATGTATATCCGGATTTATTCACATTTACATATTTTCTATAGAGTATCATATATGAATTCCACATTACTTTATCATGGAATAAATGATGATATTTAATGGATCCATGTTGTATGATCTTTGTGGCACACTTATGCATGAAATTAAATGATTAAGATTGGTGAACCCTCATATCACTCCAATGCATTGTGTAAAGAATTGTATCATGATACATCAAGTAAAATGAAGGTTTACTCATGATAATTCAAGTTCTATGAGTGTTTACTCATGATCTATGTGAAATGAGACTTCGATCATGAAAATATCATATTAAATGTTATTTCCACATTTCCATGTTTTTGATTATCATGCAATATCATGCCTTTATATTCATGTTTCTATTATTCTACATTGATATACTAATTTCCTAATATGTACTATATTCTTCATGTTATACCTTTTTACTCCCTTACTGGGATTTATAGCTCACCCTTTTCTTATTCATGCCCTCAGGTTTTCCCATGAAATGATAAGTATTAAGAAATATTGTGGTCATGTAAAAGAATATTTCAATAAAGATGTTGTGTTTTATGTTGTAAGTTGTTATGTAATGATCCTAATCCCCAAAGACTCTAGTTATTTTGGTATTCTATGTTTTATCAAGTGATGAGTTTTATTTAATAAATTATATTTAGGTGTGTAATAAAGAGCATGGTTGTTACATACATACATCCATTTTGACCTGTTATGTAATTAATATCATTATTTTAATGACATTATAAGGTTCATTTAATTTTATTCCTTCTTGGAGATTAATATCCAAAATTTTCAAATTAGTATGAGTCACTTTGGAGTTTTAACATATTATTTTCCTAAAGAATATTTTTAATGATATTTCAAAAGTATTTCCATCCATCAATGTCAAGAAACCATTTTTTACAAATCCTACATGGGGGAATTATTGATAAATCTATATTATTTATTCAATATAGATATCTAATAATGCATATTAATTACTAATAAATTTTATTTCCCTACATGAGGAATGATTTGGACTGGAAATGATAGTTGGGGCCCAAACGTTTTATAGCTTGTCGATGTATCTATAGTTTATCATGAGAAATGTAAGATGGATACATTAAATGGTTTTCTAATTGTGGTTTTAATCCATTTTGTGATTGTTCTTGATGGTATATATTATCATGTGCCTTAGAAATAATTTCTAATAATTAAGTATATCCTTTATAGATATTTCAGTTATCGTTGTTACCATCCCTGTGGTTTTCATATGATAAAATATATGGATTAATTTAATTATAAAGTTATTGATTATGTGTAATGTGGTTTTAGTTATTAACCTTCCCATATTGACTTTTACATATCCATTTATTTAAATGGAATGTGTTATCAGTTATTTATCTTTACATATATATTTATTCTCATTGATACATTATGTCTTCTACTATACATAACATTACTGGGAATTGGAGATCACCCTTACTCTATTACCTTTAACTAGTTTATAAAGAGGAATACTTTGAACGAGTTTCTAGTATTCAGAGATTATATTTACATTATACTTTATTTTTTTCCAATGTAATATTTGTATCATGTATTTAAACTATTTTTCTAAAACTGCTAAACTATTTGGTCCTTCGTGATTTGATTCCATATAATCATACCAATATAATAAATAATACATCATCTTTGGGATTATGGGGTTGTGGTGTTACAATATTTTCACAGGCTAACCATTTCCTCAATAACATTTTGACTAGGTACAACATGGGTATTGTTTGCCTTCCTGATGACCCTCTTGTGGGATGAGATGTCAAAAATAAGATAATAAAGGAATAAAAGATGGTTTAATAATGTCATTGAAGATCTTCTTTTATAAAAATATTATGGTATAAACCTTCACATTTGGATTTGTAGTTGGGTAAAATTGGAATAGACCCTTTGGATGAAAAATATCAAATTTATCGATATTCTACTTCAATCTGATGAGATTTTAGTATTTTTTGAGCACTCATGAACCCTATTCACTAGGTTCCTCCCATTGCATAGCCATCAATTCTCATGTATCTTATTTATAAATAACCATTATAAATGAATATCCTTTATTAATTATACTAAACTGATAATGAAATTATTTTTGCAAGAATACTACATTAGGGTTGATGTAATTAATTAAATTAATTCACATATATAATTCAATGTTATTATTTATTAATTCCTTGAATAATAATTTTCTTCTATTAAATCACATTCCTGAAATGTTCTATGTTAAGAATGTCTTCTATATAGAATATATGTTCTATATTAGGGTAAATACACTATAACTATGGCATAGATTAAATTTTGCAGCATGGAGATTGTTATTTAGTAATCCACTGTAGATAATTCTACTTATTTTCCATTTAGTATTATACTCTGAAAAATATTATGATTTATTTTCTATAGTGAATTTTCCTTTCAGGATAAATGTTATCATTGAGAGGGGGAGGGTTGAATTAGTGATCTTCATTTTCTATCTTCGTAGATAAAAAAATCTCCACATCCTATTATTTCAATATTGCTCTGATGAAAAAAACATGAAAAAAAAAGATCAACCATAGAAACATAGGTATTTACATGGTTCTCTACTCAATATATGTATATTATCTTTCTCATGGTTTGGAAATAATACATGAACACATATACCCATATAAACCAAGGCATTGATATACTTACATTAATAAAGGAGTATACTTTAACTTGAAATATACTACAGTCTATAAAAAAATTCATGTTATCCTCGCATAGACAATGATATTTAAGTGGTTTCAAAACCATTGTATGAACGTTCGCCAATATTCCTCTGTATGCTTTCACTGTACTTCTTTAACATTTTTCATGCTTACTATTCATGTATATACCTATTCTTCTAAACTTTTATTAATTGATTCTAGAAATAACACCTTCTAAAAATTCTATATGAAAAATATTAGGTTCACTAGTCCTTCATGTAAGCTCCATATAGTAATTCATTCAGTAAACCTTGTTTATTGCCTTCTAAATATTGATATAACATCTTACACATTGTACTATATATCACTTTAAAATATTATATTCCATATGCCACCTGATGTGAAAACTCATTCCGATATTTTTTTGACCGGATCCTTATCAACTTATTCGATTGATTGTAGGTACAAACCATCCATATACTACCAAATTGAAGTATAACCTCTTTATGGTATCCTTATAACTGATACTTCTTCAATATTTTCATTAAATCATATCAAAACATCATCAACAATTCACCCCACTTCACAAAATTTCCACACCCAATCTTCAACACATCAAACCCATTAATATTAGAAAGGTCCCTCTAATATTTTAGGGAAACATGAAGACATGATTCAAACATCCCAATAAATATTTCCAGTATCCCAGTCAAAAAAATCCTTCCTAGACCAAATAAAATCCTCCAAGAAACATGGATCCTTCCTTAAAATTCAACATCAACGATCTTCATCAAACATCCTTACAACTCAATGTGAATCTAAAATCTAAAATTTGTGACATTTAGAATGTTTAATGGTAGAATTTGAATAATCAAATATATTACCTTTAAGAAGTATTCATAAATTCTTATGAACTATTATACAATTATTCCATCTATTCATCAGGTAAAACATCATACCAACACTTCTAATCGATAAAAACCATCTAATTGTTCCTGAAAAACATCATTGGAATATCGCATAAATATTTTCCTAAATAATTTCACCATATAATGAATTTCATTGAAACACATTGACTATTAAACTCTCTTTCAACCTTGTGACCCATGAAATTTATACCGAAATATTCTTCCAATAACATATATCAAAACTATTTTCCCAATGACTCATATTATAATACATGATGATCGGTTCATTTAATGGACTTAGAAAGATGACATTGTAAGAGATTTTTTGATGGTCTTCACCTAATTTGTATTCATCTGATGAAATTACTCAGAAACATCCCATTGATCTTAGATAACTTTTATTTGATTACAAATCTCTAAAAATATTTAACACAAGATTCCTAGCTTTAAATATACCCATACATAGTATATATAAAATATTATTTACGTTTACACATCATTCTATTCTACCATTACACAGTACATAACTTCATACATCCACACCATAATACCATTAAAAACCTCAAACAAAAATGATACTCATCCAAACCTATATCAGATAGCATCTATCTAATAAAGTTTCTCAGTACACCATAGTATGAACTTTGGACCATCAACAAATTGTGTTCCCATTTATAGTTCACTTGGGAAATGAGGTCCTTCAGTACTCATGATTTTAAAAACATTAATAATGTAATATAACAACATATTTAATAATCATACACTAATGGAACATGTAAATATACTTAGATAATAATTCCATTGTAAAACTTCGGTCGATCAACTAAGACTGAAAATGGATATCCATTGGGCTTGTACTAGTAGACTCAATCAAAACCTCTTCAACATATAAATTTTTATGGAAACCATAACAATATAAGGTGATTTATTTTTGTAAATAAAAGAAAAGCCATTCTAGAAAAATCATTTATTCCTAACAAGCATATATAACAAACTCTAATCCAAACATCACCTTAAAACATCACAAAATACATGGTCCCTACACTCTCCACCTTTTTATTTTTTTTCTAAAAAAGTAATCTAAATATTTGAAACATTATAAGTCCTGAATTCGATAACTTATCTCACAATTCCAAACCAATGTGAGAAAATACATTATAGGATATAAGAAAAATTAAACAAATATACCATGTTGTCTATAAGTATTGTCTTAATAAACTTTTTCAGACACCTCTTAAGAAGCAGTTCTTATAAATATTTCAATCTTATTCTTCCACTTAGAATATTATTTATAAAACAAATCAACTTGAAAGAATTGTTTTTTCCAATATCTACATCAAAAAATGAGTAAAAAATTCACACATACTAAAATCATTGTTTAACCCCATTTGAAAACTCCACCTATATACATTCTCTTACTTATGAAGGTTAACCACATAACGTTGGATTGATTTACCTTATACATTTTCTACCCATTTGAAAACATGATCTAAATACAATATGAGAGAGGGGATGGGAACCCTAATACCTTATCCTTGAAGATGGTTAGGTTGTATACCCCTGACCAGTATCACTATATTTAATGTTTCTATTGATATTGTTTTTTTGAAAATACAAAAAAATACAAAAAAATAAAGAAAAAATCTATATTTTATTTATTATTTTCCATATTCTCTATGATTGTATTATATTTCATATCAATTTTATTGGAATGAGAATGTATAATAGTATTTTTAGTAACATTTATATCCCTTTTATTATCAAATCCCAAGGGATCAGGTAACATCATATCAATAAAAAAATATTTTTAATTGTGTCTTTATCTAAATAATTTTTGTTACAACTTATGTGAAAGCTATATAATCACCTTTTATATGTTTGAGTGTTAAATAATTTTTTTACATTGTATAATAAATAGCACATTTTTATTACAAAAAGAAATCACCAAAATTTTTTGATCTTTTGTCATCAACATAACCTTCTCAATCTATAACTATATAAAATAAAAAATAAATATTTCTTATACTATCATATTTACACCCATAAATCAGTTGTTCCTTTAATAAAACTGATAATTTTCATTCTAGATATGGGGTGAGATTTCTTTGGTATACTTTGAATACTAAAAAACATGTAACATTATACGCTATATCTTGTCATGAAGTTGTTAGATACAATAATTTTAAAATAATGTTCCTTAACTATTAAGGATCAACCACTTATCATTCCCCATAATTTTACATATTTTTTCCACAATAATAGGTATTGAAGTGGCCTTTGAGTTTTACCTACCAAACTTATTTAGAATATTCGTAAAATAATTTTTTTGAGATATGAAAATACAGTTCTTATTTTGAGAGATATGTATTTGAACAAATTATTTCATTTCTACTAGAATAGATATATAAAAAACCTTCTTCATATCATCAAAAAACTTCTCACAAGTTTCTTCGTCATTTACCATGAATATGATATCATCAACATAAATAATCACAATTAGGGATTTCATTTTATTTTAATTTACATAGTGGTTACTACTAACGCGTCCATTATTGAATTTAAACATCCTTATAAAATTATAAAATTTATAATACATAGATAACATATATTTTTTCAACCCATAAATTTCCTCGTTTAAAATTCAAACATATCTTTGTCTTTCCATATAAGGAAGAAATATGATTTTTCCATATAAATTTATTTATCTATTTATCTATTAAGTAAATACAACTTAACATCCCTCTATAAATTTTATATCTCTTTTGTGTAGTTATAGAAAAGAATTTTTATGATAGTTTATAATATATACACTAGATAAAATGTCTCACCAAAGCTAAATCCTTCAGCTTGCATGTAACCTTTACCAAAAATTCATGCCTTATTTCTTATCTCTTAATCTTTTTCATTTAAATTGATACAAAACACCCATATTATACCAATAAGATTCATATTGTTTTGATTGGGTACACGTTCCCATGTATAATTTTTATTAATATAATACGACTCTTTTTTTCATATAATTGATCAAATCAAAATTCTCTAATGATTTATCAATATTTGTATCAACCTAAAAATATATAGAAGTATGAGATACTAACCTTGATTTCTACAAGTTTAATACTATTTTAATTGATCTTCAATATTTTTTTGGATATATAATTTATTCTTAAACCTAAAATGAGATGAATATACCCTTTTCTCATCACTTGAGATAGCTATGTAAGAATCTTTATTTAACAAAGTATCAGATTTATTTATAATAATAAGTACTTTTTCAAGTTATTCAACCAAAACAACTTCAACAACAATTTACTACATATCATTAATAATTTTTGAAATAATCATATCAAAATATTTGAGAATTTAACTATATAAATAGTGAATACTCTTTCATGTTTTTTATTGCATATGTATCCTATACCATTATGGAGAATTGAAGAAAAATTTCCTCAATAAAACTTTGATCAAACTAACAAATATTTTTTTATTTTATTTTAAAAATTAAATCACTTCGAAACTCCCGTAGGATTTTCAAACATGGTATTTATTCGTAATACATATTGTAAAGAGTCATATCAGAGTCTGTCCTATGTAAATTTTTTTTTCTGGATATATACATCCACTCAAATATTTTTTCTCTAAAAGTATCATGGAGTATCGTGTTATATAAATGTCATTCATTCCATCTCAACCAAACTATTCTTTATTATTTTTAAAAAATCATTTTTATGTGGAGTCTATGTTGCACTATGTTAATGAAAAATTCCATCATTTTCAAGATACTATCTAAACATGTAATTTTTATATTCAACAAAATTATCAGATCAAATCAACTCTAGAGAATAACTATATCATTTACTACACTTCTCTAGATACTCTTAAACATTTTTAGAGCCTATGATTTATGTTTCAAAAATGTAAAACATTTAATGTGAGTAAATTCATCAATAAAATATATAAATAAATTATATATATATTTTTATGACTTTACCATGGTCCAAAAAATTTTAGAGTTTATAAGCTCCAAGGTAAAATTTGAGTGTGTCTTGACTTTCTTGTTATCCAAGTTTCTAATCTTCTTTTTTTCTAACATATGGAACAACACTAATATATTCTCTTACACATGTCTAGAATATCACAAACACTTTCCCTCTTTTTTATATATCTCATATTCCATTGAATTATATTAAAAAAAATCTTATGCTATATCTAATTTATTCCATAATGAAATGATAGAATAAACTTTATGCATCACTATCATGAAATAATTTTCCCTTGGTTCGGTTCCCTCTTATAAAAAATTTCCCATATTCCTATAATTTAATAATAAAACCACCGGTTTTAAGAGAATCTTCTTTACCTTAATCAAATAAAATAAAAAAATGTTTTGTTTCATCTAATAAAAATAATGATTCTTTTCAATATTATCATTACTTATGAAATGATATATGATATAATACTGCTGACTCAGGGTGAATTTTCATGGAAAAAAGTCAAAGAACCTTACTTTTAATATTTCACATTCTCCAAAAAAAAATTAATCTGGTATCATATTTTAAGAAAACTCAATCTCCAATATGATTTTATTGTGATGGTAACATAACACGATATGATTTTGTAACACAAATTAGTTTTAAAATAAGAACGTCATATTTGATTTCATATAAGTCATGAATCCCAAATCTTAGAAGATAATTTATCACCCCAATTATTTGTGATATACTTCATTTTAAATAATTTCACTTACTATTATAACATCGATAACATGTAACACTAGGTATATACAAAACATGATCTTATATATTATTATTTGAAATGTGACTATTTTAACAAAGCCGTTATGTTGGAAGGTATGAATATGAGATAATAATTTATGAAAATATAATTTTTACACATATTCCATGGTAATTTATTTATTATATAAAAATATGAATAATTTTAAGGTAAAAGTAATGTTTTTTTGAAATAATGTATTCTTCAAATAAAATGTTTTCGTCGCCTGTGAAGAACTTATGTTAAAATTAATTTTTAAAAACTTTAGAAAATTAATTTATAAAATGAACTTTATTTTTCAAATCTACATATCAAAATTATCTTTGGATGTTTTTTGTATTTTTCTAAAAAATCTAATTTTTTTATATTGAAATATTCTAATTTTCATTAAAATTATTATTTTCATTAAAATTATTTAAAAATAAAAAATATATTTTAATTGTATTTAATATAATATTAATTATACTGTATTATTTTAAATAAAAATTAGTTAAGTGGAATCAATTTAATATTGAATTTTGATATTAAATCATTCAATAGTAATGAGAATTTTCTCTTTGGACACCTGTTTTTTTGTTTTGTCTGTTGGAATAATTTTTACTAGAATTATAACACCTCTATATATGGTATTTGGAAAAATAGATTACCTATTTAGAATATTAATTTTTTATATAATCTAATAATTTAATCTTATTTTTTGACCAAAATGAATAGTGAAAATATTAAAAATCAATTACTGTAGTTAAGGTAAAAATGGTTATATGTGGTGTAAAACTACGAATACAAGGATTAAAATGTCCTAAAACTCATAAAAATATTATTTTTTGGAAATATATAGACATTATAAATCCCACGTTCAAATATATTGTCCTTTTGAAACACGCATCTTTGAAATTTCTATCATTTTGAATTCTTTTTCGATGTTTCGATGTAATATCCCAGAGGGAACCCTTTTCCCATATATAGAAGGGAAATCCACCATTCAATTATTTACACCTATAAAGAAGTTTTAATTTACCCAAAAATGATGAAATATCTCCATAAATTCTTTATCAACATTCTATAGGTTTTGGTCATCAAAAAATACCAAAACATGGGTTCTTAAGAGGAAGTCCAAAGGATGTTTCTCGACATGAAGGTTATTGTATTAATAAGGATATTTCATTTTATGTCTTATTTTTAAACCATAAATTATGAAATATAACATAGAATATTAAAACACAAGTATACACCATATAGTTTGATGTTATTATATATATGTAACAATTTTTACGCATCTCCTGATACATCACATGGGAAAAAAACTGCCGATCGTGTGTGTGGGGAACTACCACCTCATGAACCGTTGTAATTCATTTTTCATCACCACCTTTCAAGGATGTATATAATGATATATTTAACACATTGATATTATATTTATGATGTTATTATAATTAATTATTTATTATATCTCATATACCTTATTAATTTCCATGACGTTTAAAATTTGATAATATCTCTTGTGTGTACGACATAATAACTCCTCACAAAATGATGTGATTCATTTTTCAATTACGCATTACATGGAAGGTAATTGGGATAAATTTAATGATTATATAAGATATATATGACAAGATATTGATTATATAAAATTAATATATCACCTACTTTTTACCCTTTCACCCATTATTTAAATGATAATGTCACTCATAAGTATGTACAAACTACCATCTCCACGAAGATATGAAATCCATATTGATGTTAAATTTCAATAATGATTAAAAAAATTTATATAATGAAAAGATTATATTTATTACATTAATATAATTGAAATATCTTGACCTTTTCTATATTTTACTATCTCTTGATTTAATTTAATCTTTTGTCCTTAGTTGAGTATATTTTTGGGTTATAACATGTGGTGTGTTGGGGTTAAATGTTGAGAAAAATGGAAGAAAAAGGGTTGTTCATGGTTGGCACACTATTATGGAAAACTATACACCCCAACCCAAGTAACTATGAGAATAGAGGAAGAGGGTATTTTCATGACTTTCATACATTTTTGAAAACCGTGTTACCTAAAAATAGTAACCATCCACCCCTATAGAACAAGCATATAGTTGGTGCATGGTTAGGGAAAACGGTGTTCACATTCCCATCAAACCATGTGTGGGTATTAATTATGCATGGAAATTATTTCAAAATTTCCACAAACCCTTAAAAGTCACCTATTTTGACGACCATTTGATCCTAGGAGGTATTTAATGTTTTTTGGTTATTTTAGAAAAAATTAAATTCCCTCCTAACATAATTTCATTGTGATTCGAAGTATAGATCGAAGATCTTATCCTCCCCCCAAAAATGTATCCCATCCTAATTATTCTCTCAGGATTCCCTAATTCCTTATGCTTTATTTTAGCGATTTAATCCACTTTTATAGACAAAAATATATCTATTTGGTGAGATCTATATCAATTATTCTATATCTATATCTAGGTTGAAAATATCTTGATTTATTTAATCTTGATTTAAGGTTTTGATATTCAGATCTATATCTACGTTGTCGTGCTGCTCAATTTTTGGGGATTTCGATTGGGTGATTTTTCTTTGATGAATTGAGGTAGGTTGTCTATTATTCAGATCCCATAGTCTTATTATCAATTATATGTATTTGATTGTATAATTTCTATAGTTATTTTAGAGATTCAGATTACAAATTGAATTAATTAATGTGATCAATAAATTAATTAAGGAATTGGGGATTTGTTTGAATAATGGAAATTGTGAAATATAGACAATTAATAGGTAAATTCATTATGAAAGAATTGAATTTTAAATTGATTATAAATAATTGGGAATTATTTTCCAGATGTTTAGTTTTTAAAATTGTAAATTACTTATTAAATTAATTAATAGAAGATATATGATTATTTAATCATTGAATTAATTATTGGGAAATATATTTTTATTTAATTGTTGACTATTTAATGGAAAATCATATTATTAATTAATTGTCAAATTAATTAAAGGAATTGGAATAATTTTTTTATGAATTAATTAATTGAATATGTGGTGGATAATTGTGACAATAAGATCATTGTTTTTTAATATAGGTTATCGTGAAAATGTTAAAACATGTGATAATGAGATACATGTGATATTGTTATATGTTATGATTTATATGTATAAATATAAATGGTTGGTAAATGAGGTGTTATAAATTAAGATCTACACCAATGACACAAATTATTGATTGATAATTAGGGTGCTAAACTTGATGAACTATGCTAATGAAATATATGCATGATTGAGAATTTGGGTGCTATATATGATGTTCTACACCTATGATATATATATATGCATGATTTATAAACGAGGTTCTAGACAAGATTTTCTATGCCCAAAGCATTGGCATTGAATTATGGTTCCAAGAGGCCATAATAATGAAATGTGAATTGAACATGTAACATGGTTTAGAACCTGTGTGGGCCAAAGTAGTTATTGAGGCATGGGTGTCCTTGGAAACCCGAGGGTCTATGTGGTTTAATAAAAATTAATTCAGAATATGATATCAGTTTATATAGTCATTTTTATTATTTCTTTATATAACTTCATACACTTTTTATTGATTGGATATTGTTTTAGACACCTTTGGTGTTGTCCTACTGAGATGTACCCACAGCCTACTCGGGTTTCCAGATTGGTACCTGAATAGACTTTATTGTTACGAGACTTGTTAAGGGTAAAAGAACTATGTTATATGGATTATTTGGGGATGGTTCTTGGATAAGGGAACATAGCATCATTTGGGACCCACATGGTAGATTTTTATTTCTTTATTTTTAGTTTTAATTTTAGACAATTAACACATACATTAGCATGATATGTTTTCTACTTTAATTCGAATATTGTATTTTGTGCCTTGATTGTCTGGAGATATAAAATTGATTTTAATTATATATTCTTCCTATATTATTTATTATTTCCATTGGTGTATTAATATGATTAGAGAGGGTATAGTCACTCCATGAATAACTTACTAGACTCTCACTTCTAGTTGGATTCCTCTAGCGTACATGGAGGCACACCCAAGGTAATGTGACCAACCAGATCGGGGCACCAGTGCATGGAACTCGGGCTGGGACATTACAAAGTGGTATCATAGCCCAGTTTTTTATTCTTTTTTTCCATTCTATTTGGGAATGTTATAAATGAGAATTAGAAGATTTGGTCTCTGGTTATAAGATTGGGAATGAGAGTAGCTATCCCATGTATGGGGGAAATCTAAGTTCCCAGGGTGGGATTATTGTTATTGTTGTTTACTATTGCAATTGAATATTATTTCACTTTGGGTGATCAACTTATTTTTTTTTATTATAGTTTCAATGTTTTTTTTGATATTTTAATCATGGCTCGGTATGGAACAAGATTTGTGTCTACAAGAATCATTTTGGAACTCAGGATACTTTTGAGTCATCAATATTTTTTAGCATGCATGGGAAAATGGGATTTGGTTATGTTTTTGAACATGAATTGTTTATCCTATCTAGTGAAATTGAATTGAGGAAGGTTACTAATATAAAACTAAGGATGTTAAAATGATGTAAAAATTGAATAAATGTATGTTTAAATGAGAATCATGAGATGATAATACCTTTTGATATCCATGAACTAGGTGTCGAATGGTTAAGAGTAGTATTAGTACATCGGTTTGGACAGTGTGGAGATGTTTGGGGAAATAATTTGTTGTTAATTATTGTTATTTTCTTCTTAGATAAATGTTGTAAAGTTGTGTAATGATTCCTAATATGTATTTTTGTAATTTTTGAGTTATTCCTCTATGATGATTCCCATTGAGAGGATTACATGAGTAGATGGTTTGAGATGATTTACTAGTATTAGAATATGAGGCACTGATAGTGCGGGTTGAGGAAAAAGGGGATAAGTTCTGAGAGAACATTTTTCACTTAATTAAATTCTTGGAATGAGATCGTAGGAGGGTTGTTAAGAACATTTCTAAATTTAAGAGGGGGTTTTAATTACAACACCCTATGAATTTTACTGTAATGGGTGGACCTAAGGGAGTTGAGTTCCGAGATAAGTTCATTGAGATGATACATGAACATTTGGAGACTCCTGCTAAGGAGAGGGAAAATGTTTCCACTTATATGTTTTTATGATCATCTAAGTCCTCGTGGCACACTCATATGTGGAGTGGACAGACTTATGGTATTCTATGGATTGACATTATTAAGATATTCTTGGAGAACATTTACCAAGAGACACTGAGACAAGGGAGTGTGACAGAGTTCATGTAGCTATCTCTGGGGAGAATTTCTATGATGGAATACACCAGATGCTTTACAGATTTACATTTCCCTACTCCAACATTGGTGGAAGGTGAGGATAATTTGGAAAAACTATTTCAGGATGGAATTAGGTGTGAAATTAAGTCACAGTTGAATATCTTTCGGATGAAGAAGTTTTTAGAATTGGTGAATCATGCTCTCATCTTGGAGGGGAACATGATAGGGGATTCTAATAAAATCAATGTGGTTTCCTTTGTATGATCATGAGGTGTGCCTTCTGAGAGTTTGATGCATCGTTATAATAAATTAAACCATATCAGCAGGAAGAAGAGTGAACAGTCAAGGGGCTCAGTCACTCAGAATCTTACCCATGTGTTTTTTCAACAGTGTGGTTTGCTAAGATAATTTCCTAAAAATTTTCCCCGAGCACCAGTGTTGTGACAAGCCCGTGAAAATATGTGTCATCTGTATAGGTTTTTTAAGAACCCATGATATATTGTTAGTGATGGATGACCTAGACAAAACTAGGGTGCGTGAAGGGAACCTTCTACACTATATCGTTTCAGAAGCTACAGTTTGACTGACCATGGTGATAGTGGAAGTGGACGTGGTTCTTTTGGGAAAGATATACCAATTAAGAGAGTAGTGAAACTTAGTAGAATTAGAATGCATCATAGGGAGGAGGGACGAAATAGTAACTTTCCAATCAGCCTAAAATTTTGGATAACAAGGACAAACCATCTATAGTGAGAGGTACTATTTGTGTAGATTCTACACTATCTTGTGCGTTATTTGATACTGGTGACTCTCATTCCTTTATATTGAAAAAATAATAATGGTTTAATCCTCTTTGTGGAGTTTGTTACCAGTTTTATGACTACAGATACACCTTTGGGATGAGGTATAGTGACATCTATATGTGCAAGGTATGTTCTCTTGAGACCAGAGAGTATCTTTTTTTCTTTGATATTTATATTCTTGACTGACAGGATTTGAACGAATTATAGCTATGAACTATCTAGCCACATACCATGCCCTCATAGACTTTTACGACAGGATAGTTTTGTTTATGTATCTTAAGTATAACAATTACATTAACCAAGGAGAGTGGGATATCCAAGAAGGTCGTGCAGGTCCAATTACTCAATAGCTGAGAGAGATCACAACCCCAGTTTATAGTCTATTACTAGATAATGGGGGTGTTAAGAAAAATGTATTTCCAATAGCAGTAAAACTTTTTATGATGTCTTTATTAAATAATTCTTAGAGCTTCCACCTAATATAGATGTGGAATTCACTATTGATCTATTCTAGGGGGTGTGCTAGTATTTATTCCACTATAAAAAATGGAACTGATAGAGCTTCAATATCTCAAGACATAGCTTAAGGATTAAGGGTATAACAATTTGAGTATATCCCCTTGGGGATCAACAATATTGTTTGCGAAGAAGGCTAATGGGATTTTCACTTGTGTATTGAATACCAAAATCCAAACAAGATGAGTTTAAAGAACCAGTATCCTCTTCCAAAAATTGATTATAAATTTGGCTAGTTGATGGGAGAATGTGTATTTGTGAATATTGATAATAGATTAGGGTATCATTAGGTGAGATTTTGGACTTTTGATCTACTGAGGAAGGATTTCAGTATAATTTATGGCTTATATGAGTTCATCGTAATGTCGTTTGGGTTAACGAATGCACTAACAGTGTTTATAGCCTTGATGAATAGAAAATTCTATTCAAACCTGGATTAGTTTATGGTAGTGTTCATAGATGACATCATGATGTAGTCCAAGACTCATTACGGTCATTCCCAACATATTGACATGGTTTGGTGTATAATGAGATATCATCATCTATATGCAAATCTATCTAAGTGTCAGTTTTGGATTGATTAGGAAGACTTTCTGGGACACATCATCCCAAGGAAAGGTGTGTCAATGATTCTAGAGATGGTCCATGAAGTGATTTCTTGGTAACAACCTAATAATTTATTTGATATCTATAGTTTTTTGGGGATTCTATGATTTTATCGAAGATTCAACCATGACTTTTCCCAATGGACTGTACCACTCTTGGTCTTGACCAAGAAAGGGATATTGTTTTAATGGTCAGAATAATGAATGAATTCCTTCTAGGAGTTTGATAAGTTCATGACATCGACATCTCTCTTGTTCCTACTCAATATAGAAGAGGAGTATATGATGTATTGTGATGCTCATGGTAATGGACTCAGAGTCGTGTTGATATAGGGAGATTGAGTTTTGGTGTATGGGTATTGGAATCTGAAACCAGATGAATAAAACTACCCTACACATGACCTCGAGTTTAAAACAATGTTTTATGATATAATGTATTGGAGAAATTATTTGTTGGGAATGAAGTTTACTTTGTATACAGTCCACAAGATTTTGAGATTCATATTTTCACAATGTGACTTGAATATCTGGTAGTAGGGTTGGATAGAGTATATGCATTGATTTTATTTTAAGCAAGTGTATATGAATTTGAAGGGAAATAGTATGTATGCTTCTTTGAGAAACAAAATAATGACTCAATGAGCTCATAAGTCTAGAACTGAGGGGAATATGATGATGTTGTTGTTTGAGATTCATATTGTAGTTCAGGAGGGTCAGAAGAAGATGACTCTCACATCAGTTTTAGTTAAGTCGACACATTTATGAATGATCCATGACAGAATGTATGAGGATCCAGAATGTTTGACATTGAGGGAAATCCTTGAAGCTGGGGAGTCACCCGCAGATTGGATCATAGACAAGGATGATACTATATTTGGAAAAAATTGGGTTATTATGCCTATGAGCGTGTGAGATGAACTGATTTGAGGATTTCATGCCATGAAATGGGGGGAATATCCCCATTTGAACCAAATGTATCATTACCTATTACTACTATTTTGGCGTTAAGGAATTCAAAAAAGAGATAGCAGGGTTCATGGCACAATCCTACACCTTCCTACAACTGAAGGCCAAGAATCAACAACCTGGAGGATTGCTGTAGTTGTTTCCGATTTCCAAATGAAAGTGGGATAACATGATAATAAATTTTGAGGTGGGTCTCCTAAATATTCCAATAAATAATGACGTTAAATGGGTTACTGTGGATCAAATGAAGAATGTAGAGCATTTCTTTCCTATATGACAGACATTGCGAGTGGAGAAGTTCAGAAAATTCTATGTTTATTTGATTTCTCATCTGCATGGGGTGCCACAAACTATAGTTTCATATCATGACTCATAGTTCAATTCACGCATATAACAAGGCTTACTAAATTATCTTGGTATATAGGTATTATTGATTATGAATTTTTAACCATAGACATATGGGTTGTAGGAGCATACTATAATTGTTCTTGAGGATATTATATAGGAATGTATTATTGACTATGGAGGGTATTGGGGGAATTACTTGGATTCATTTGAGTTTTCCTATTGAAATAATTATTATAAAACAATAAAAATAGAACCATACAAGTCTCTTTATGGTAGGCCATAAAGATAATCACTATGGTGGTTAGAAGCAGGCGAGTTAGAGTTGTTGAGACCGAGTCTCATGTTGGATACATTAGAAAAGGTGAAACTAATTTGGAAAAATATGGATACAAAACAAAGAAGACATAAGTCATATGATGATAGACATTGATGAACCCTAGAGTTTACAGAGTTTGATCATGTATTCCTTCAGGTGTTGAATATCTTGGGTAACTATGGGATACTGAGATAGTGGAAGTTGGAACCAAGGTTCATCAGACAGGTTGAGGTTGTTGAGAGTATGAGTCTGGTGGCATACCAATTGGAACATCCATGGAAATAAAGAATCATGAATGATATTTTACATGTAAAAAAACATCGAGAGTTTCACCCTGACCCTTCAAATATGTTCGATGTGGATAACATTGAGTTTTAGGTAGATGTATCCTTCATTGGGAATCTGTTACATGTGTTGGGTCATAGTGAGAATGTATTGTGGTGAAAGATTGTGCTGATAGTTTATTTATTGTGGGATCATGAGAATGTTTAGGAAAAGTCGTGGGAAAGGGAGTAGATATGCGGACTCTATGGCCTGATCTTTGTGTATCAAAATCTTAGTGATGCTTTGGAGTGCAGCTCGAGGACGAGCTCTTATAAGGAGAGGAGATTGTATGACTTTGGCCTTTTCAATATTTGACTCAGATTTGATTTTAGGTACTACATTGTTGATATTTTATGACTCTTTTGTTATAAATTGATAGGTTTTTGGTCGGATTTTTGTGAAAAATGAAAGATAAAGGGTTGTCCAAGGTTGGTTCATGGTTAGGTCAAACCGTGAGCCATAGTCTAACTATCATGCGAACCTAGGTAGAGGGGATTCGCATGAATGGCACACGGTTTGGAAAGGAAAATGACCAAAAATGAGTAACCATGCACCATTATAGATTAGTGACAAGGTTAGTACATGGTTTTATAAAACCGTGCACCCCTAACAAGAAAACCGTGAAGGAGAATTAATTAAATCTGAAAATTATTTTAAAAATTCCCCGAACCCACAACACTCGCCTAATTTGACCACCATTTGACCTTATGAGGTATTTCACGTATTTGGAGCACTTTAGATGAATTTAAATCCTTCTCAAACTCATTTATTTCGTGAGTCAAGGATCAATTGAAGATCCTCTTCTCTCTTAGTAATTGAATCCTATCACAGTTCTTCTCTCATGCTTCACCTATTCCTTCCGCTTTATTTTAGTGATATAATCCATTATTATGGACATATATATATCTATTGGGTGAGATATATATCAATGATTCATGATATATATATATATATCTATGTTTACAAGATCTTGATATCAATAATCTTGATTTGGTCTTTTGAGATTCAGATATAGATCTACATCATTGTGCTGCTCAATTTTTGGGGTTTTCATTGGGTGATTATTCTTCGATGAATTGATTTAGGTGGTATATAATTAAAATAAAATATTTTTATTATAAACTATGTGTATATGGTTTTAGAATATAGTGATTTTTTTATATTGGAATTCTATATTGAGTTAATTAATTCTATCAACTAATTAATAGAGGAAATAGAGATTTGATTGAATAATGAAAATTGCGGGAAAAGGATAATTAATTGTGGAGTTAATTATCAATTAATTGAATTCAAAACTAAGAATAATTAATCAGTGAATATATTATTTCATGTTTAGTTTGTGAAGTGGTTAATTAATTGTTTATTTTATTAAAGGATGAAATGTGATTAATTAATGAGGACAATTAATTAATAGAGGAATTAAGTATTTGATTGAATAATGAAAATTGTGGGAAAATAATAATTAATTATTGATTTACTTATCAATTAATTGAATTCCAAACAAAGAATAATTAATCAGTGAATATATTATTTGATGTTCATTTTGTTAAATGGTTAATTAAATATTTATTTTATTAACAAAAGAAATGTGATTAATTAATTGGTGAATTAATTAATGGAAAAGAAACAGTTAATTAATTATTGAATTAAACTAATGTAATGGCTATTATTTATTATTTATTATATTATTTAATATAATTTGATTAATTAATTTAAGAATTAATTAATGTAATTTTTGTGGTTAATTCTAAAATGTGGATTACTATTTTTAATATTTGATGATGTGAAAATGTTAAAATATGTGATAAGAAGATACATGCGATATTAGGATATGTTTTGACATATATTTATATACATATATGCATGGTTGATAAATGGGGTTCTAGAAATGATGATCTAAGCCAATGATATATATTCATGTTTGATAAATTGTCTTCTATACATGAAGATATACACCAATGAAATATATACTTGATTGAGAATTTGGGTGCCAGACATGATGTTCTATGCCAATGAAATATATGTATGTTGGAGAGTGGAGGTGTGAAACATAACTTTCTATAAATATGATATATATGAATGGTTTATAAACATGGTTCTAGACACAACATTCTACACCCAAAGCATTGGGTATGGATTTTGGTTCCGTGTGGCCATAATAATGAAATGTGATTTGAACATGCAACATAATTCAGACACGGCGTGGGATGAAGAAGGTATTGTGGTATGAATATCCTTAGAAACCTGGTGGTCCATATTGTTTAATAATGATTAATTGATAATGTCATAACATTTTTACATATGAATTTTGGTTATTAAATTAAGCAACTTAATACACATTTTATTGACTTGATATTGTTTTAGACACATTTGGTGGTGGCCTACTAAGTTATACTCACCCCCACCACAAAGTACATGATTGATACCAAAATAGTAGTTATTGTTGTAGTATAGATTAAGGGAAAAGTCCATGTGTTAGATAGATGATTTGGGGATGAAGATTGGATGGGGGAAATAGGCATGTTTTAGGACCCTCGTGGGAGTCATCAGTGTCCTTATTTTCAGTTTTCATTTAAGAAACATGTAACGTACATTACCATGATATATTTTCTACCTTATTTTAGATATTGTATTTCCTACTTTGTTTGTATTGTGATACACCATTTTTAATGGTTATAAATTCTTCCTCTATTTTTTATTATTTACTCTGGTGTATTACTCTAATAAAAGAGTTTATACTCTCCCCATTATTGACTCATCAGAACCTCTTTGCTAGTCAGCAGCCTCTGGTATAAGAGGAGGCACGCCTAAACCATGACATTCACGTCAGAACATGCATTAGAAAACAAGGAAATTATCCCTCAAAACAATATTAATAACGAATGTTTATTAATTCATGAGTGATAAGATGTTATAAAAGGATCATATATAATATTATAAATATGAATATAGTTCTGGTAAAATTTAATAACATATTTAGAGCCACTATATAGTGTCTTAAAGAGTGTTCAACCAAACAGAATCATGAGGTAAGGGAAACCATCTCCATTTCCCTTCATTGAGGCATATTTTGATATTATGCACTAGATTTCATTTATATGGTGTATATACTAAATTTTTTTACATGTAATATTATTAATAATTTTAACTTTAGGGTATTTTTTTTTATTTTATGTTATTTCATCCAAGGAGATTTTGGATGAAAAATACAAAGCGGTAAATAATTTCATTACTCAAATTTTTTTCGTTGGTTTATATTACTACTTCATTGTCTTTGATATTATTAGATTATGTGTGTAATGAATTTTTAATATTATATATTTTATTTACACCCATTTAATTTGGATTTACATTTCATTCACACTATTTATTTATTGATTAATTCTCACATCATCATTAAGATCATTGTATGGGATTTCATCTCAATTTCAATTTCACTATGACATATTTTATTAATATGATCCAATTAAATTTATGTGATGTATATAATTACTCATTGATTTATTTAACATGAATAAATATTTACTCCTGATTTCATTTTAAATATATAATTTCTAGATGAATCAATTGCCACCTCTCATTTCTTGTTTAATTTTTTATCGTTATCTTTACCTTGAGAAAATGAATTTCTTTTCATCATTTTTCATTGAACATTACATCTATATTAATAATCCATATTCATTATATCATGTATATGATAATTTCCCAAACAATATACCATTTATGCATATAGTTTTTACTATGAAATTTATGTGAATAAATTTAGAAATTAATTTTAATCTATATTCCTTAATCGATTGAATAATTTGTAGATAAGGTATACTGTTTCATGAATTAAATAGATCTTTCAATATATGAAGAATTATTTGGACATGTAGACATGGGTGGGTATTTTTTATAGATGGACCCTTATTGTATCAGTAGTCTCGTGAGATGAATCAGTTGGATAAGCATTGTTAAATGGGTTTCTGTTTAATACTAACCCATCATCTTTTAACATTCCTATAAAAGGTCTTGAGAGTATAGGGATCATGATTCCTAAGACCATGATGTCTAAAAATTAATATTTTCACTCATTAAGAATTGTTTTATTAATATGTATGATATTTTCACCATGATATTATATCCAGATTCATTTTAATTATCATTTTATTGATTAAATAGAACTTTTTTAGTTATTTACCTTGTCATATTTATTTTTAATTATCTATTCATGATAGTCATGTTATTTAAATTAACTGTGTGTCCAGTTATTTTCCATTACATATTTAGTCTTCCTTATCTTTTTGTGGTAGTAAATTTGTTTAAATTGAGTCTGTTTTTAGTTATTTACCATTCCATAATGATTATCCCATTTCATATAATGACTGTGAACTTATTGATTTAAGGTAATTTCTGTTCAAATATTTACCTTGATATAATTATAATGAATGCGGATTCATGATGGCTCAAGGGGAACCAGGTGAAAACATTAAGCCTGATAACGAATATGACTCCTCGAATCCCAACCAAGGTATGTGTGCCGGTGATTCTGGTATTGAGAGGCCATGTGTTGAGCTGATCAGTCACAGGGAGATGTTCTCAATTACACAAAAGGGTGAGACTATCAATGTGGTCTCTTCGAAGGAACCTGCAGGGATTAAGAAGAATTTTGCGGAAGTAATGCGCAATGCGGCGGGACCATCCTTCTCGGATTTCGAAGCACCCCCACCTAGGAGAGTTATAAGGAAGGGGAGGATTTCCCATGTTGTGTCCAATCAGGAAGCATTTGAGGAACGGGTAAAACACTTGTCGGTATTCAATTATCATGAGAGTCATTAGTCTGAAGGGTGAGCGTCAATGGAAATTTCAGGATCTGACTAAGAGGGTCACGGATGTTTGGGGCTTTGATGACTGGATAATGATTGTGATGAGAAGGGGATATTACCATGTGGTATTCCCCATGGATGAAGGTAAGCAGAAAGCATGAAGCAAGGGAACAGTCTCCTTGAACCATGGTTTTCTGAATGTGAACGAATGGGATTGGAATTTTGACACCTTGAATGTTCAAAAATCTCATACGCAATTATGGATCTGAATTTAGAATCTAAATTGGATGTATTAGCACCCAAGGATCCTCTGGGACATTGCTTTCTCTGCAAGAAATCCCATTTGCATGGACCGACAGATAGATAATCCAAGGCTTGGACACTATGCGAGAATCTTGGTGGATGTTTACATGTCGAGCATGCTGGTTAAGGAGGTAATTATTACAACAAGGTATCATAGCATGAATCTTGATATATTTTATGAAAGGAACCCCATGTTTTGTAGGATCTGCTTATTCTTCAGGCATGTAACGTTAGAGTGTAAACGGGACAAGGATTACAATGTTTGTAAGATGAAGGTCATGAAGGGAGCATGTTAAGAAGAAGGAAGGGGAAGGAGAAAAATCCTCTGGAGCCCTCTGAGAGCAAGGATGATGGACAAGGAATTGGACTTAGGTAGCATGAATCTATGAATATGGGGGGCTCTTTATTTGCTGCCACGAAGAATGATATGTCGAGAAATGGGGTACAAGTTCGATCTGCATGTGATGGGGAGGGCAGAGTTGAGGAGAATCAGACGACACATCCTCCCTATAGTGGTCTGGTGGTAGTCGTTCCGGCCACCCTACCTCAGTGTGCCCTTGCAGAGATGGGGGAACATGATGTGTTGGGGGATAAATCACCCAATCTAGCTGAATTTGAAGGAGTTGGAAGAGGTTCAGGCTGCTACCCAACTTTTGATCTAAGAGGGAGTTTCATCCAAATATCCCCCTCTAAGGCTGCCCAAAGAAGTTTTCGGTTGGCAGTGACCACTCTCTCAACCATGAAAATACATTCATGACCATGGGAGGTCATTTATGGGCTGATGAGGTAGAAATTCTTAATAAATTTTCTATTCCCATTGCAGGGGGTGGCATTTCTGCCTCCAGTGGTGGATCGGATGGGCGACTAGTTGATGAAAACGGTGCTGGGAATAATGAAGACACGACATGACCAGAATTGAATGTTGTTTCATCAAGTGGTTGTGGTAGTGATGAACTGATTGGGCAGGTGAATGATGGCAGCAAGGATAGGGTAGTGAAGGGGAACCAAGGTGCAGATTGGGTTTCATCTGGTCCAGGTTTGGATCAGAATTCTACTACATTCCCACCTAAGGAATGGGATAGTGGGGCATGCCAGGTGACCAGGGAAACTCAAATAATCACTACCTCTGGACAGCAAAGGCAGAGTAGTCAGGGGAAGAAAAGGCAGAAATAGATAACGGTGGAATGAAAAGGGGGGACTTTGACAAGAGGCGTGGCAGGTAAAAAATAAAGATCCTTTATTGGAATTGTCAAGGGCTTTGAAACTCCTGCATGGGTAGGGCACTTCGACATTATCTCATGACCTACAATCTGATGTTTTTTATCATTGCTGAGCCAAAAATCCTCTTTGAAATTTGGAAATGATTCAAATGGGACTCTCTAGGATACAAATTTGTCTCTAATAATCAGCGTGCATTTCATATATACCACTTATGGGTGTTAAGGCATGATGAAATTAGGATCACCTCCTGTGCTAATGGGACTCAAAGTGTCCTGCTTAACTACATCTTTGCAGGGAAACATTTATCAGTCTCTTTTGTTTATGCCTCCAACTCTTATATAAAGCGGAGGGAATTATGGGAGGAACCTAAAGCCACTTCTAGGAAGATGGAGCTAAAATGGGTGATTCTTTGTGAATTCATCACAATGATGAAGCATGAGGAGAAAACTGAAACAAACATTAATAGGGTTGATACTACGGAATTTTCTGAATGCATTGACTAGTGAAATCTGGAAAAATTACCATAGCTGGTTCGTATTTTACATGGTGCATGTACATGTGAGAGGGGAAGCATGAAAGAAAGCTTGATAAATGTTTTTTCTGTATTGGTGATCATTACACGACTAATGGAGTTTCTGGATTCATGCTCCCTAAGCATCATTCTAACTATAACCCTATGGTTCGTGATGTGAATACCCATCTCACAAGGCCAGCCCCTATTCCCTTCAAATTCAACAATGGATGGCTTGTGACTTCAAGATGCATGGAGATTGTCTTTGAGGCATGGGATTCTGAAGTCATTGGGAGTCCTCTTTAGTGACTTGTTATGAAACTCAAACATCTTAAGGGGATTCTAAGAGAATGTAGTAAAAAATATTTTTCAAAAATTGATGAGGACATCAGGAAGTCAGAGGAGGAGCTGGCCAGGATTCATAATTTCATGGTCAATATCCTACCTTATCCAGAGAGGAAATAACAGCCCATAATAGGCTGAATAGTCTCCAAATGATCATGGAAAGGTTGGATAGAAATCAACTTAATGTAAAATGGTTAACAGATGGGGATAGGAACTCCATTCTCTTCAACAAATTTCATAAGGAAAATAGGGAGCGTGTAGAGAATAGGGTGATCAGCATTGATGCGATCCTCTATAGTGAAGAAAATGAGATTTCCTTGGCTGTTGCGGAATACTTCCCAGGAATATATTATGATAATGGGATGTTCAACATTCATTGAATGGTTGATAACATCAACCCTTATATTGATGATCACTCAAATAAACTTCTAGTTGCTCCACCATGAAAAGAGGAGATTAGATCTACCCTCTTATCTCTCAATCTTGAGAGTGCCCCAGGTCGTGATGGGTTCACACATAAATTTTGTATGTTCTTTTGGGACATCTTGCAGAATGAAATTGTGCTTGGAATTAAGTATTTCTTATCACACTCATATATTCCCCAAGGAATGAATTCCTGTTTCATTTCTATTATCACTAAGAAAGACAATGCTCTTGATATCAAGTACTTTAGACTGGTTTCTCTTGAGAACACAATACCCAAACTTATTAGCAAGGTTTTGGCGAACATGATGAGTGGGTTGGTTAATGGCATAATCACTGCGAATCAATTTGGATCTTTCCCTGGGAGGTGAAACCAAAAGTTCCTTTTTATGGCCTCTGAGAGTGTCAATATTATGAGAACGAAGAAAAAGGATAGAAATTTTTCCATCAAAATTGATATATCAAAGGCTTTTGACACTCTTAAATGGAGCTTTCTCTTTGATGTTCTTAAATGGTATAGCTTCTCAAATGGCTTTGTGAATCTGATCTGTATCATTCTCGAGTCTTCCAGGTTATCAGTTCATGTCAATGGTTCCCCAAGGGGCTTCTTTCCTTGCACCAGGGGGTGCGGCAAGGTGATCCACTCTCTGGTCTGCTTTTTTCCATGGCAGAGGACTACCTGAGTGGGTGCATTAATGATCTTTCCCAAATGGGACATTATAATCGAATTAGGACTGGTGTGAGTGAGCATGCACCGTCTAATTTATTTTATGCTGATGACATCTTGCTTCTTGGTTAGGCATCAAGGAAAAACATCTCCTCCATTAAAGCCTTTTTCAGTCATTATGAGGACGTGTCCGGACAAGCCATTATTTGAGACAAATCATCCATTGTTTTTGGAAATGGAATTCCAGTTGGGAAATAGAACAGAATTGTCAGACTTCTTAGGGTGAGGAGGGGTTCCCTACCATTCCAATAACTTGGGGTCCCATTTTTTTGGGGAAAAGTGAAAAGATAGTATTTAGAAGGAATCTCTGCTGGAATTTTTCATCAGATGGCCAGCTGGAAAGTGAAAGCTATGTCCCTGGCTGGGAGGGTCTACCTTGTGAACTCATTAATCACATAGAAGTTTGTCTATTCCTTCTCCATCTATCGATGGTCGAGGGTACTTCACAAAAAACATCAGAGCATGGTAGCAATTTCATATGGATGGGTTCACCACATGAGAGGAAGCTAATTACAGTGGCATGGAAGGAGTGAATCAAGCATGTGGAGATGGGGGGTCTAGGACTTAAGGATCTCTGGACTTTTAATGGTGGATTGATTGGGAAGTTCACTTTTAACATTCTTTCTCATGAAGTTGACAATGGATTTCTTTCAAACAGAATCACAAGGAGGCACTTAAATGGATACACATGGCACCTTACCTCATCGGATTGGGCCTCTATCAAGCAGGCATATGTTAGAATTATGCACGATACCCGATGGCGGGTTTGCATGGATTCCACACTGAATTTCTGGAACACAAAGTGGCTCACAAAGCCTCTTTGTTACTTAAATGTTCCGCATAAGGCAACCTCTTTTTCAATTAAGTGCTTCCTCTCATAGATGCAGTCTGCTTCTTTTAGTGTTCCTTTGCAGGTGGAGAATGAAATCACTAATTATGTATTTTTGGAGCCAGATACTCTGATCTGGATGTATAGCAGAACTAGGAAATTAAATAGCCGGGATTACAACACGATCCTTTGTGTGGGACAATCCCATACACCTTCTTGGTTGATGAAATTTAGAGTGTGATTCATTAGACCCTCCATATTTTTACTGATCTGGAGGATCTGGAAAAACCGACTACCCACAACTGATGCTCTCAAGTGGGTCGGGATTCAGATGGCCTCCATGTGCTCCATGTGTAAAACCGATGAGGAGTTCTATTCAGCATATTTTTATTGGCTGTTCTCATGCCAAATAGTTGTGGGCATATATTGGTTCTGTGTTTGGGGTGGATGTTAACACCGACAGATCGGTTATACAACTGTTATCTACTGCTTCTCAGGGTAGACTTTGTGAGAAGATTTATAACCTATTTTTGGCCGCTATTGCTGCTGCTATTGCAGTCCTTTGGGAAGCCCAGAATGATGCAATTTTCACTAGTGTGTGATCCACTATTCAGCAAGGAATGATGTCGATTCATAGAGATGTTTATGTTTCTTCTATTGTGCAGGATGGCAAGATGTCTAATTCAATTGCGGAACTTCAAATTCTGCGAACGATTGGTGTTTCAGGGTGGCCTTCCCAGCTTCGGATGCTAAAGTATATTCGATGGATCCCACCCATCAGACCATGCCTTAAGGTAAATGTTGATTGGGCAGAGTTGGGTGCTCCAGGCCCGTCGGGTTGTGGAGCAGTGTTCTGCACCTACTGTGGGTTTGTTAAAGGATGCTTTCACCACGCCATTGGAAATGGCACCGGTTTTGAAGATGAAATTTGGGCAATGATCTATGCCATCAGGTACACAGTCGGATTTAATTGGAAACATATATGGATTGAGTCTGACTCTCAGACCGTAGTTCATGCCTTGAGCATCAAGATGCACCTGGTCCCTTGGTATGTGCTACCGCATTGGATGGGTTTCCATAGTGATATTTCACATATGCGTGTGGATGTTTCACATTTCTATCAAGAGGCTAATCAGGTGGCGTATGCGTTGGCAAAGCAGGAACTCACTGATACTGGAGAGATGTGGTCTTTCACGACCCCAGATTATTGTTCCTCACTGGTGGAGGCAGATAGGTGTGGGGTGATGCACACTCATTTATGTAATATTCCCTTGTATGCATGACTCTTTTCATTTTCTTTATTTAATTTTATTAGGACCGCCTTCCACCGACTCTTGGCTTTTCTAGTATAATTATTATGATTTATTGATCATTCTTCATTTACACATAATAACTTCTTCTCTCTGTAACCCTTACTGAGATTTTGAGATCACACTTATTTTTTTCCATTCGAATGAATCTAGGAAGTCCCATATGAATGATATGCAGGGATACACTTGAGGGAAGAATGATATTTTTGAGAAAAAAATTATGTTTTAATATTAGTAATAAAATTTCAAATGTGAATAATGTATTTATATTGCTTACCAAAAAAATTATTCATTCATTTAGGATGTAATTACTTGTTTCTTATGTCATTATAACAAAGTAGCCACTGACTTCAGGTTACTATTGTGAGGATCAGTATAATTGGTATCAAAGTAAATTTTATAGACACCTTGGGAACTACAACATGGAAAAAATTGATTAAGGAACATAAACCTATGATAGATATTGAGGACAGTTATAGGATAACATCCTCAAATTTAGTTAATGATTAGATTATATGCGTTTAATAATAAATATATCCCCTAATAGATACTTAAAACGTTCATCGTTTTGGCATAAATGTTTGTAAGAGTATTAACTCTGAAAATGGTGAATTTTTATTGACCTAATTATCACCTGATGCATGATAAGAATCCTCACAACACATCTAGTTTGAAACTTATAGTGGATATTCTTAGGATATTAAAATTTTCATTACAAATCATTATAATGGATGTTAAAATAATGATATCTCGAAAAAAATGATTATGATTATGAGATTATTTTTGAATGGTTGTGATTATGAGATTATAAATGAATAAAAGTTTCAATTTATATTAATTGTTTTCTGGTTTTAGGGATTACAAAACACGTCTATTAATTTAATGATCTAATATATTTTAGAAAGTAGTTTTTAAAAGGAACATATTGGAAATAATGGAAACTGTATTAATGAACATAATCTAAAAAGGTAAAAATGATTATTTCTACAATGGGATTAAGCCAATCATTCTAGTGGAACTAGTATCCTAAAAATTATGATCATACTAAGAAATAGTATCATGTCCTATGAAAATAGAAATTATAATATAATTGTTGTTTATTTGAATGGAATCCATAGAAAAAGATGTTGAAATAGAAAAATATATAAAGGGTAGAAAATAAAGAAGGATATTCCCACATGTGATCATTGTGGAATGAAACACCATGGTTCTTTCTTGATGTAAATGGGATTTTTTTAAATGTGTGTAGAGAATGGAATCCATGCCAATAATTTCAAGGAAAAGAAATAAAATTTCCATTATTTAATACTTATATTATAAAGATATAAGGCACTTTTCCATTGAATGCCCCAAACATCAGTGGAATATACATCAAATGAAGCTAATAGATCATGTTAAAACTTATTGTATTTCCACATAAAATGTTTAATGATTAATGTTCTTGTGTTTGTATTAGAGAATTATGTTAAAATGTGTTTTATCAATGATATTATCATTATAAGAATCATGAAATCTATATGGATTAAACATCAATAATATTTCTTACATAATTTCAGAGAATATATTAAATGGTATCAAGTACCACGAAAAGTAATTTAGTTACAAGGTAAACAACATTGAAAAAACATTATTAAGGAAACCACTTAATATTTTATAGATGGTAAAAAAATAATGTTTTTTTATGGTATAGTGTTAGTGACCATGGAATTGGTGAGTGGTTTAATGTTTTTGGTCATCTTTACTAGAGTTCACTAAAAGTATTGTTTTTATGGATTATATTCGACAAACTGCGATTTTATATTTGAAAGCATGAATTTTTCCATTGAGGTTTTATGGTGATCAAGTATTTCACATATTTTTAATGTGACATGAAGTGACACATTATTTATTTTAGGAAAATAATGTTTATTTAGTGATGATATTTTAAATGTTTTGTAATTTGATTTTGGGAAATCATATTATGGATGATTCTTAAGGTTAACTAAATATTTAATTGAATAATTTGAACTTTTAATATTATTTAATATCTCATGATAAAAGTTTTGTGTTTTTAAAATTTCTATAGATGGGAGGAATAACTTTTCATTCTAATGATCTTTTAAATATGTTTCAGGCAAAAAAAATTCATTTTTGAAATTCCTTTTGTGGAGTAGGAAATTAAGTGTGAACTGATTGAACCACATCCAAATGATTATAGTTTCCCTAATAAATATAAATATATAATGTAAATATATTTTCATATGTTCTTGGTGAATATGGTAATGGAATTCCAAATCTCTAGGAAAAATACATTGAAACAAAAATGTTATCCAACTATATTTATTTATGTTGAACTCATGGTATTTTAATCCATAAATTATTTTTGGAATTTTTTTCCTAGAATTTTCAGGATCATTCACATTATTTTGATCAACGATCTCTTCCAATCCCCATAATTATTAATTCCTTTCCTCTCTATCCATATCTTCACTTATAGACAATATTCTCATATTTGGAAACCTAATAAATTTTATTCTACATAGAATTCATACTTCACCTCCTATCTTATTATGAGGAATTTATATTTACCATTTTTATGATGTGGGGAATAAATAAGGGTATTTTCAAATTTTAATCCATTAATTATATATATCAAGATTAAATTATGAGGATAGAATTTATTTAAGGGGATAGAATATAATAACCTAAAATTTTAAAATAGATATATCATATTATATAACTTATATAACCAAAAATAATATGATTTTATGAGAGTATGGAAAATAAATATTTTATTATATACCTTTTTTTGAATAAATTAATTTATTTTTATATATTAATTAAAATGCAACCCCATGTATAAATGAAACATTATATTTTATATTATTATTTAAAAGATGAGAGTTTTTACCAATCGATAAATTTAGTGGGTATGAAGTGGAATAATTAATTTATGAACATATAATTTTTACACATGTTCATTGGTAAGATGTATATTATAAATAATAATATGAATCATTTGAAAGTAAAATATTTTTTTTATAAAAAACTATATTATTCAAAAAAAATGGTTCGGTCTCTTCTTGCCCCCTTTTATTATTTTTTTTACACATATAGAAAATTTTCTTTGATAAAATTAAAATCATTTTATAAATCATCTCTTCAAAAATTTTCATTTGGAGATTTTTTGGGCTTTTTTGAAAAGAATATATTTTGATGAATAGTGATAAATACTGGTTTTTATTAAAAAATGAATTTTTATTTTAATTATTTAGAAGGTTAATTATATTTTAAAATTTTAAGTATTAATTTGTTGAAATATATTATAAAAAATAAAATTCAGGTTATTTTATTGAATTTAATATTGAATTTTGATATTAAAAACATTCATTTACTTCTGAGAATTTTCTCTTTTAAAAGATGCTTTTTCACCAAGTCTACTGGCATAACTTGAAATTTAATTCAAAAAAATCTATAAATTAATTTGAAAAAATGGATTCCATATTTTAAATAATTATAATTCATATAATCTAATAATTTAATCTTAATTTATGACCAAAATGAATAGTAAAAACAGTAAAAATAAATTTCTGTGGTTAAGGTAAAAATTGGTTTACTTAGGGTAAAACTATGATGATAAGTATTAAAATTACATATAAACTTGTAAAGTTCATAGTGGATGGACATATTGGGACCTTATCATTAAATAATTAGAATATGCGGTCATTTGGAATAATTTTTCATGGTAATGACTTTCTCATTTAGGAATATTTTGGGAAATTTCTATGTAATTTACAAATGGGTTCCCATTCATTACTAATTAATGTGAACTTCCTCCCTTCACTTATTCACACCTATATATCGCATTGGGTAAAAAAAAATAAATCACTTCCAAACATCTGTATCCACATTCAAAAGATTATGTTTCTCCCAATATACCAACCCTCTTGTCCATAAGGGGAGATTCACAAGAGGTTTCTCTAAGAGAATGTACTTGTCTTACGAATGCTCTTTCATTTTCTTTCATACTTTTACACCATCTATTATTTTTTAAATATAAAATATAAAAACAAAATTTTCTACCATTTACTTATATGTTAATATTTTTATGTAATAATATTTTACCATATCTTTATCCATAAAATGGGAAACAAATCCATCTATCATATATACAGTGGATCCTCCACGGGAATTGATGTAATTAATTTTCAATAAACACCCTTCGAGGAATAATATAATGATAGATTTAACACATTTATGTTATATTGATGATATTATTATGATTATTTAATTTTAATATCACATATACCTTCTTACTATCTATGTTGTTCAAAATACGATAATGTTGGTCGTGTGTATAGAGGCCTAGCACATTGCGAAACAATGTGATACATTTTTCACATATGCACTATATGAAAATTAATAAGGATAAATTTAATGAATATATGTGATATGTATTACATGATTCTATTTATGAAAAAATAATATATCACCTACCTAATTACCCTTTCACACATTAATTAAAATCATACGTTTCTCACACGTATGTACGACCTACCATCTCCAGGAAGTGGGCTGATTAATTTTAGATTTTCAAATTAAAATAATAATTATAAAATTGTATCTAATGAAAAAAATGATATTTAAAATATTAATATCATTCTAAATATGATTTAACTATGCAATATTTTTATGAACCTAAACATTCATGTTAAAACAGGCATGGGGAAACAAGGCAGCTATCACTCGAAGCAATAGTAATAATTAAATATTATTAATGAACTGGTGATATAATGTTATAAAAAAAGAATATATGATATTATAAATATAAATATGTTCCTGATTTATGTTAATAAGAAAATTTAAAACCACTGTCCAATATTCTAAATCGTGTTCAATGACAATGTTGTGCGAGGTAAGAGACATCATCTCAATTTCCCTTCATTGTGACTTATTTTAAATTTAAGAACATAATTTAATATATATGATTTATGTAGTAACATATTACATATATTATCAAGAATAATTTCTTAATTCATGGTAATTAAATTTTTAATTTGAATTATTTCATTGATGCTATTTTGACATTAAAATTACATAGTGGTAAATTATTTTATAACTCGATTTCTTTTCAATAGGTTATATTACTTATTCATTGTCTTTGATATTGTTATATTATGATTATAATTAATTTTGAATATATTATGTTTTATTTCCACATATTTTATATGTATATAAACTGAATTCAAATAATCTATGAATTTATTAGTTATTACTTTTACACTATCATCATTGTAATGGATTTTATCTCAATTTTCTATTCATTGAGGTACATTTTTTAATATAACCATGTTCTCATAAATGAGATATATATACATCACATTTTATTTATTTAACATTAATGCCTTTTTATTTATGATTTCACTGTAAAAAACCTATATCCCTGATGAATAGATGGTCACCCGTCATTTCTAGTTTAATTTTATGACTGCTAACATTCTCTTGAGTCAATAAATTTCTTATGATCACTTTTCATTAGAAATTTCATTTCTCTTAAATATCCATATTCCTTATATCATAGATTTCATTTTTTTCATAATAAATATATCATTTTTATACAGTATTTACTTTGAATGTTATATAATAGGGTAGGGGTAATTATTTTTAATCTATATTCCTCACTCAATATATGAAATTTTAGATATGATATATTGGTTAACTAATTAAATCCATCATCCTATATATGAGTAAAAAGTTGGACATGAAGAGGTCTTTGGTTCCAAATTATAGATAACACATAGATTCATCGATAGTCTCATGAGATGAATCAGTTCACTAGACATTGTTAAATAGGTTTCTGGTGTGTATCTAACCATTAGTTTAAAACTATCTTGTAAAAGGTCTTCACAATATATGTATCATTATTTATGAGATCATGATGACAAAAAATTAGTCATTTATTTAATTAAAAATTATTATTATTATTCATGATATTTTCTTAATGATATTTTATATGGATTCATTCTAATTCTTAGTTTATCAATTAAATATAAATTTTTTTAGTTATTTACCTTTCTATGTTGATTATTCCTTATATATTCATTATAGTCAAGCTATTTAAATGGAATGTGTGTTAAATCATATACCATTCAATATTTACTATTCCTAATCTATTAATGATATTAAAGTTATTTAAATGGAGTTTTTTTCAAATTATTTTCCTTTAAAAATAGATTATTCCTTATCTAATATTGATAGTCATGTTATTTATTAAATAAAATGTGTGTTTAGAAATTTACCTTATCATATTAACTATTCCTTATGGATCATTATTTATTTAATCATGATATATTCCCCTATATATATCCCATACTTATCATTTGATATCACCCTTATTATGATTATTTTACCTATAATCTAGGATGTTCATAATAAATGATATACAAGGAAATTCTAGAGGGAATAATGATATTATATAAACAAATATTTTGTTGTTATTTGTGTATTCAAATTTATTATGGAATCATTTAGGTATCCAGTTTACTAAGAATACTAAAATATTAATTTATTTGGGAAGTGATCAATTAAATCTTATTGTAGTGTAATATAGTAGACACCGACTCCAGGCTACTATGGGGAAGAGTCACTACACATTTTGAATGATGATTTGGATAATTACATCATTAAAAAATAGATTCAAAGTGATTGAATATATTTTCAATATACAAAATAACATTTTCTTATTTACTTTTTTTTGTGGGTTGACTCCCCCTAATATTTTTCATTAATTTTACCTAATATTATCTATAGTGTTTATGAATGAGAAAACACATCTTCACTGTATGCTGAAAAAAACCACAATATATGTAGTAACCGTAGAAAGTATATTTCCCTTTGTAATATACATACTATATAGGTTTGGTCACTTTTTACATAAATATTTATAACATCCAATTTCTATTTTTAAGTACTCCTAAACCCTCTTTTCTAGAAATCATTGGTTGGGACTCGTTTAGTAGTTCTTTAGGTGAAATTTTAAAAACATTGGAACATTCTGGATTGTGCATGGTTAGCGCACAATCATTGGTTGGGACTCGTTTACTAAAATATCATTTATTTCAACAATTCTTGAATTCCTAAAAAATAGTTTCTTGATTGCTACTATATATATTTCAAAAAATACAATTTGTTATTCATTATAATAAAATCTAATTTTTATCAAACTCATTAACAAATAATTAAAAAATATTAAAAGGAATAAATATGTTCATTATTTTATTGAAATAAAATATAAAAATTCATAATCATTGGGTCTAGATAAATATATATTTATTACACTAGTAAATTCCCTAAGGGTATGGTGTGCGATGATGCGATTTTTTGGGGTTGTACTACAGACATGGTTTGGTCCGTGATCTCGATGAGCATGTATTTCTCTAGTAAAAAGTTTCTATAATGCTTTAGTTGTTGAATGTAAGCATGATAGTGGTGAGGGAAAATCCATGTGATGTTATCTCCCTTAGTATCTTTGATAAATGGTGTTTATAGTGTATGATCATATAAGCCGAGTCCATCGATTCATCTAGCTATGTCAATTGGATTTTATCTTATCCTTTATAATAAAAATATTAATGTTTATTTTATAGTATCTATATAATCAATGGTTATTATTATTAATGGTCTTTTAAATCTAAAATACTATATAATTTTCCAAAATAACCAATGTAGTAGTTGAGTGTTTTATGACTAAATTACATAATAATGAATTAATTTTCTCAAAAAGGGAATGAAATTTATAGAATCGTATTAAAATATAAATAAGATATATTATTTTACTAAATTTATTATAAAAAATTCAATTCCCCACTTTTATGGTGTGTATTTCACCCATTCCTATAACACTCTAATATTTTATGATATATTTCTCTTTAAATAAATTTAACTTATTTGATTGCTTGTGATACGCACAACCCCGAGTCAAAATGAACTGTATTGGTGTATACCATTATAACCTATCCCTTAAGTTGGTGGAGTTTATATGAATAAACAATTTTGGAAAAAACAAATATTTAGAGTTGTTTTATACAAATAAAATAAATTATTTTTTTGTAAATTCATTAGATGAATCAATACTATATTTTCCATCAAAATTGAAATTTATGATTTCTTAGTAAATAATATAATAAATATATAAGACTTTAAAAAAATTAAAGTAAAAAGTGAGCTCAATTTTTAAAATGAGTTTATCAAAATTATCATAGAGAGAGTATTTTATAATTTTCTGAAAATAGTGATTTTTCAATTAATAGTGATAATTATGATTGGTATTGAAACATTATTTTTGTTTCAAGAACATAGAATGATCCATTCTGTTTAAAAATGTGTTTAAAATTATAAATAGATTATTTATATTGTGAAAAATAATAATAATTCTCATTGTAATTGACTATATAATGTATTTTAGAATGAAAAATGTATTCTTTTGAAAATATTTGTATCATTAATAACACTTTTCATCGTGTCATGTGTGTTTAACATTAAATTATATTATTCAACTACAGTGAATGGAACCATGAAATTTATACACGAAACATGGAACTAGGAGGTTCAAATTTATTAAATAGGTCTCATTTATATTTTATCATTAAATATTGTAACTATAGTAAATATTTATCACATTGGTAAGTATAAGATGAGTAAGATCGAGTTAAAAAAATGAGATATGGTCTCAAAATTATACCCAAACCTATCATTTGTTTCATATTATGGGAAAAATTATACCATAGGAAACCAAAATTATAATATATTGCATTTTGGTTCCATTTTCCCTTGAAAATAACATTTATATTATTTTATTTAATGAAAATTCTAAAATTCACCCTCATGACATTATTATGTAATATTTTTTTACATATGTATAAAAATAAGATAAGTTATATTCTAAATCATTATTTGAAATATGAATTTAATTTTTATTCATGTTAATTTATTTTTAATTTTTAGTGAAGATATAATTACCTTAAAATCATACTCAACGATGACATAGTGCTTGTGAAAAGAGTAGAAAAAACATGTAAATGATATTTAAAAGTCTAAAAGTTATATTTTTTGAGTGATTTATAGTTCACCATGAATTTTATTGATGATTAAAACATATTAGATATGTTTTAAAGTTTTATATTCAAATTATATTAAAAAGTTGATTTATTTAAAGTCAAATGAAATGAATAGTTTCAAAATGACATCAATGATATTTAAATAAATTATAATTTAGAAAATTATTTAGAAATTTATAAAAATCATGAAATTGTACTTATATGATGAAAAATGACCTAAATGTTTATCCATTTTTCATTTAGGATCTATTTTTATCATTATAAATTAAATTATAACCCTATATGTTTGAAGAATTTATTACCATAGTTAAAGTTAAAATGAGTTAAAGAATGGGATAAACTGATAGATAAGGATTAAAATAAAAAAATAATAATATAAATTTCATTCTATGATTACATTTTGAACATATCCTATTTTTTATGAATTCATGTCTATTTGGAAACAATATTCATTGGAAATACATTAATTATATTTATATATTTTAAGTAATTAAATGAGTGACCATCATCTTAATTATGAAAGGGAAGATATTATTATATATTTTTCCAAACTTTTTATCCTTCTATATCAACCATTAAATACCATAATACCTTCTTATATTCTGTAAGTACATCCCATATCTTATTTTCTTTATGTGTGTGTGAATTCCCTATGGGTTCAACAACTATGTGTATTTTCCAGCTTGTATGATAAGGTTTTTTGTCCTGTTCTTCACATCCACTACGGTTATCAAACTTTGGTTCCATTTTATGATGATGGATCCTTTCATCTGGAAGATTATGCGTCCCAATGTTAATTTTTTCTATTGAACCCCTTTTCCAATCAACCTGCTTTGGCCTCACATTACTCTATGCCTCTCAACGTCGGATACAAAGCAACAATTATAATGTGTTTTTGGGATTTTGTGTAGGTGATTGATGGAATTCAATGTGATTTCATGACAGATTTCTTGGGTTTTTCGGGATCCTTATTCTCTTCCTTGTTGATGATTTTATTGTGTGGATCCCTCTATCTGTCTATCGGCTACTCTGACATCACATTACACTTATCCTCCCCAATTCAAATCTGATGCAATAGTAACAATAAAGTTTTGGTATGTGTGGATATTTGGCCATTGTTCCTAACATTATCACATTGGTGAAGGTGATGTTCAAATTTGGCACCGACATCATCAATGGAGATGCTACGGGTTTGTCAGTTTTGTTTAGTGTTTCTTCCTTAAAACTTTCATGAATTGTTTTAGGTTTCTTATATTTTTATGTTCCCCTTTTTAGAGGGTATATTTTAGTGGTGATTTTTGGTTATGGTGGATTCTATCTGTGTTCATGACAGAGCATCCTTGATTGTTTTTCATCGATGGTGTATGCATTTGATGTGGTGAGCTCGATCTTTATTGATGGTTTTGTTGTATTTGGTTGTCTAGGGGGTGACGATGATTTGTTGTTGAACTTTTATTGTAGATTCAATGGAATACAATGGGATTCGATGACTGGTGGTGTTTTAATTACAACTCTGATGGTGGTGATAGGACTGCATCGATGACATCTGGTTTCATGATGATGGTTTTAGTTGACGAGTATTTAGGTGACACAAGTGAATCATTATCTTCTAAGGTTGTGTGTTTTCTAAAGATTTTTTTTTATTTTTTACTTTTGAATTTTCCATCCTTTTTCTTTTTTCCCTATTGGATACCTCTCAACCACAATGTGGCTACATCCAAAACCAAATAATTATCAAATATTTAGTTTTTTTCTAAAAGACTATCCCTTCAAGGATTAAGGTGTAATCTAATATTGGTTTATCAACAAAGAGGTATAAATCTTAGCCAATCATTTTCAATTTTATTTCGTATTCTCCCTCATCTAAATCATTATAATAAAATATAAAATAATAACTTAAGTATCTTAAATATACCAAATACGTATTTATATCATGGAACAACTATTATCAACCTTATTTCCATCCCACAGAAAGTGAAAACATTACCCATGTGTACATACGGTTTATCATCTCCATATAGCGGTGTAATACATTTTATAACACCGCATTACAGAGATAGTTATAATAATGTTTTCAATAAATATATTATCTATTTATGATATTATTATAATTCTGTAATGTTAAATTATTATTTACCTTTTTTTCATTAAATCCATTTAAAAATAGAAACAACGTTTATGCATAAATACGTCTTATCATCTCCATGAATAGAGTAATTTACTTTTCAACCACCATCCATTATATAATACTCTATATAGGTATATTTATTTAATATAATTTCATACCTTTATGAGAAAAAAGTGAAATAAATATTTTTTAATGCACATGGAATGAAAAAAAATTTATATCGCCCAGACAGCTCAATGATTTTAAGCCTCATTTACAAGATTCCATAATTATTTTAAAATAAAGTATTTTTATTCATATTTTTGAAATTTTTATATTTAAAATAAAAATTTTAAAAGTGAAAAGGGTATTTTCTTTATGAAATTTTCCAAATATATTTTAACATAATATTTCAAATATGATGACATCTTTTGATGTTGTTTTTTCATTATTTGGGATTTGATCGAATTATACCACTCACATTCATTTGTTGGATGATTTACGATGATGATGATTGAAGGATTATTCTATAAAACTATTTTATTTCCGTGATGTTAATTTTTTGATGATGAAACATTTATGAAACCCAATTATTTTCAATCATTTATACTATGATTAAATGAGGTAATAATTATGAAACTCAATTTTCTTCCCATGGGTTATACTATGGAGAATGTTTTATTATATTTTGTAACACACGTGTATGATTTCAATTAAGTGATGTAAGAGACCTAAATTATATGTCCCTCTAATGAATTGGGTATATATTGATTTAAAATGAGATTATAAGAACTGTAATAGGGAGTAAATATAGTTAATTTAGGGACTTTTTACACTATGACAGCCTTTGGAAAGAACCTTGACTAAGGATATCATGGAATCAGGAGTGACATCAATCCACTATTCTAGTATTAGTAATGATCCTTGACTAATGAAATTGTTTTCTTGGATTATGTGTATGCCCAAAACATATATATATTGTCAATTTTATTCCCTCATAGCTCATGTTATTTGATTCCTTTATGAGTCACGTCTTATGAACTATAAATATTTATTCTATGGATCAATATTTTGATTTATGATAAGTAGTTTATGATTTTCAAATGTCAAGTTGATGTTCTTGTACCCTTATTCTCATTTCATGATTATGTGATCAATTATATCAACCTTTTTACGCTTATAGAGCATTCATGCTCAACATTTCAAATGTCTCCTTTCACCTATTTATGATGAAATGCTTTATCTATTATTTGTCTTAGAATGATGTTATTTATGAATTTCTTAGTTGGGGATAATATTGATATCTTGTGAATAATTTTTTTATTAATCCATGTTTTAAAGGACACTAAAACTATATGATTATGTTTTGGATTGTAATATTAATTATTGAATATTAACTAAATAAGATATAATATTCATATATTAGAAGTATGGGTCAGTATATTTTCTTTCAAAGTATGGTTTAGATACCTTTGGAAACTGGGATGACAAAACTTTTTTTGAGAACCTAAGAGATAATTATAAGTAAAATATGGCATACTAAATCACGGTAAGATATATATTATCTGGTTCTATACATTGATTTTTGTTTCTCACACTATTTTTTTCTAGTTAATGGATATAACTAAGGGGAATCATGTTCATATAGAATTTTTTGGATTATAAAATTATTATCATCCCAATCAAAATAATTTTATGGGATATTGAATTCAAAATATCATTTCCATGATTAAACAACTTTATTAATATATGAATCATGTTCAGCTTCTAAAAAACAAAAGGATGGAATAAAATTATATTGAGTACTTTATACGGAAACATTCACCTTTTAGTGGGTCTACGAATCTACTAGCTAATGAGTATTACATCATTACCACTAAAAATATATTTTCCATTATCTAGTACTCATAACTTGAAAATTTTATTTTATATGCTTATCATCAAGAAGGTGATGAAGATCAATGGTTGAGTCTTATTAAGAACATGGGGAAGTTGGATTAAAATGAATATATATAGTGGTATGGAATTATGATCTTATTCTTAAATAAGTAATTATTTAATATTATTCATATTAAAATGGAGAAGTAATTTTTTTATTCCAATAAAAAAGGATAATTAATTTGTTATTGCCTATGGGTATAATATTATGAGACATGTAAGGAAGGTTTATGTTATAATCAACCAAACTAAAAGTAATGTTTATTGATTTAAATCCAAGTCTTTGAAGGGTGCTCTACATAATAGAATATATTAGCTATAAATAAATCATTAAATATGTTATCAATGAATAAATAGAGATTGGACTTCCACATTAATACATAGTTTGGAAAATAAAATATTGATGTAGTTTAATGGAATTTCAAAAAACCAAGGAGATAAAGAGATACGATTTTCATTTATGCTTGATGTGTGAAAGGGAACATGGGGAAATTTTCTTAAAAAACTAGTAAATGCATTAATTGTTGAATTGAAGGTCATTGGGTAATTGAACTAAACAGTGATGTGAAAAATAAGTAAGTTAATAGTAGAGAAAAAAATATATAAAATACACCACCCAAACTCCATTTTTTCCAAAAAAAATAGTATAAGAATTATTCAAACCAATGATCAAATCCAAATGTTAATGATGATGGTGGATTTTAAAAACCTCTTCAGTCTCAAGAAAAAGTGAAATATAAGGTGATCACTTTTTCTGAGGTTGGTTATAATAATAACGTAGTTAACAATACATTTTTCATCTACTATATAACTATTAATGTCTTTGTAGATTCAATATCTACCCATACTGTTGTATCTGAATTATTTTTAAGGGTATCAAAATTACACCCTAATGAATATATTTTGAATTAGTAGTGAAAAATATTATCGGTATGATTATCATATCTCAAGTCCATGTTTCTTTCCCAATTAAAGATTGTGGCAATGTGTTTTCTACAATTCTTGTTACTCTTAATATAGTTATCATTAATTTTATATTTGGAAAAAATAAAATTTATATGCATTAATCCCTAATCAATTTCCCTTTAATAAATGTCACATTTGATATTTTGAACCAACCTACATTCATCTATTAGTGTGGTGATAAATGTGAACTTATAATGTAAATTGTGTCCATTTTATGGGCCTTCTTTCCTATTAAAATGTAATTTTTATCTTAGATGGTTATGTTGAAACTCAAAATAAAAGATACTTCAGTTGTATGATAGTTTGTTTTATGTTTTTCCAAAATAATTGCCTAAAAATTTGATAAATAATGATGTTGAGTATTTAAATAAATAATTTCTATTTCTACAACCATTTAAAAAAATCTAAATAAATTAGCATTGATTGAGTTGCAAGAATCGAAAAAAGAAGATACAAGATAATAGTGACAATGGAATCATTGAAAAAAATTCATCACCTTGGGGTGCACCAATTCTTTAATTAATGAATAGAGACTAATAAATGAGACTCAAATTTTATTATTAGGATCTTAACAACATCACAATCAAGAATAAGTATCCTCAACCCTGTATTAATGATTTATTTGATTAATTACAATGAGATCAATATGTTTTTAGGATTACTCTTCAATCAATAAACTATCAATTGAATTTAGAATGTAAATGAATTCCCAATAAAACATTTCATAAATGGTATGGACACTATAATGTTATATTGATTTCGTGGTATTACAGATTTACCCTCTATTTTCATGTATTTAAGGAATATATTCACAAGAGGTTACCTTGATTAATTTTTATAAGTATTAATTGATGAGATTATTAAATATTATATGTGTAAGAAAGAGCATGTACATCAATTGATTACGGTACATAATACCCAAATAATGGATATGTTGTTTGAAAAACATACCTTGTGTGAATATTGGGTAAAAAAGTTTCATTTTTGGTTCATATATTCTCATATAAAGGTATAACAGCAGATTCATTCAATATCGACATTGTTGAAAATTTTCCCAAAACAACCATTCTTACTGAGATCCATAATTTTCTTATTTTTCAAGGATTTTATTAAAAATTTATGATAATTTTATCATTACTTTATAATCCACTCTCCATGTTAACTTAGAAGTGATCCAAGTTCCTTTGGAAATATGAATGTTCAGAATGTTTCAATGAAGTAAAGAGAAGGTTTTCTAGTGCACCAATTATTACAAAAACCTATAGTGGAGAATTTTTTTTGATCTATAGTAATTCATTGATGAATGTAAAATAATTTTACTACATGTAGAATGATATTATTATACCTTATACCTCTAGAAAGTATTACGTTCAAGAGAAAAATGACCCCACTCAAGATTTGGTGTTTTCTAAGACATTTTTTCATTAAATATATAAGGGAATTATCAATTAAGAAAATGGTTTGATATATATATATAAATAATAAGAGCTTAATGCGTATATTATCCAAGAAAAATTTGAATAGGAACTATATATAATAGTTGTAGTTTATTAAATACTATCATTTCAAAACACATAACCACCCTGGAAAAGTGAAAATGGTGGAAGATTCTTTGCATAAAAATTATCATGATGTCCTATCTATGATGGGGATAAAAAAATCCAATTTTTCTTAATTTTTCAGAAAATAGATCTAGAAATTTGGATGAAAGGGGACAAATATTATCTTCATCAAATGATTGCTCAACCATCTACTCAAATATTGATTAATGAGGAACAAAATGAAGGTGTAGGTATGAAAAACTGGGTGATTAATGTTCTTGAGTTAAGAATGGATTATGATGGAATGATACGGTTCAAGAATTGTGTATGTGCCATGTTAGTACCAGAAATGTAGTTAGAGCTATTAGGTTAAACTCAGAGTTCATCGTTCTCTATTCATCCTAGATGTATGAAGACATATAAATATTTGAAATATTATTCATTATTAGAAAACATGAAAAGAGATATTGTGGAGTATTTATCATGGTTCCTGGTACGTTAACAAGTTATTTATAAGAGCTGATATTTTAAGTGGATGTTAAAATACTTATCCATACTTGAATAGAAGTGGGAAAACATTACCATTAATTTTATCATCATACTCCCCAAAATGTCTAATGTACATAATATAATTTGGGTTTTAGTCGATATCCCAATGAAATTAAAACACTTCATTGTTATAATATAGAATCTCTTTCTTGATCAGCTTTTTATAATATACATTGATAATGTTGTAAGGTTATATGGAGTAACACATTCAATTTTATCTTATTTAAATCCAATGTTTTCCTCAAAGTTATGGTTATGTATTCAGTAAGGAATGTTTTTAGAGTTGGGTTTTAGTACTTATTATCATCTCCATATAGATTATTATAATTATAGAACCATTTAAACCATATAAGATATATCTAGGTCCTGTTATATATATTTCAATTGTGGCCTGGATCAACACCTTCTTGTAGCCATGTTTTCATAAAAAATACATATCACTCAATCATTAAAATGGATCATTATAAATCCATATATTGAAATAAGTGTTGAAATACAATGTAATAGGATGAGGGTGGAGAATGAAACAACATAGAACCTATGATATCTGATGAAACGTCATAGAAATTTAGTGTCATTGGGTAAGACATCAAGGCGGCTTAGTGTCAACAAATTTTTTTCCCATCAATAATTAGTAATATATGGAATTTAAATTTCATTATAATTAATAAATGAGATTTTATCTATTAAATAGTGCTATAAGACTCAAAAATAATGGAATGTTTAACCATCGGTATATTGGACCCCTTTTAGATTCTAGATCGAGTATGGATAGTAGCATATCGCTGGGAACTTCCCCTAATCCTCTCTCAAGTTCATGATGTCTTCCATTTATCTGTCCTAAATAATTACATAACTTCACCTTAAAATGTACTAAATTAAGTAGTTATACCTTAGCTAATGATATTTCACACAAATATCAATTTCTAAAAATCATGGATCATATAAAAAAAGTGATATGGAAGAAGATTACTCACATGGTTAAAGTTCCTAGGATGAATCATAAATTCAGAGTAGATAATTGGGAACCCAATGATGTGATGAACCTGATATATCCTCATTTTTTCATATCAGAGTGATGGAATTTTTTATTTTCATATTTATTTTAAGGGGGTGTAATGAAACACCCTTATATTTTATGATTTACTTCTTTTAAACTGAATTTAATTTCATTGATAACATGAGATACAGACAACCATGAGTCTAAATGAACTGTAATGTAGTATATCATTATAATCATAAACATAAATTTGGAGGAGTGAATAAGAATAACCAATTTTTTTCTTATAAAAATCTCCTTTTAATGATTTAGATAAATCAAATATATTCATAAATAAATATTCATTTTTTAGAAAATCTGTTATATGATACAAAAATACATTTTTCCAAAAAAATGGCTATTCGTTATTTTGTATGAAAATAATATAATTATTTTCTTACACATTTAGGTAATTTTAATTTTAATTAAAATTTAATTTTTTGAAACTTCATATCAAATTTATCTAATTGTGAATTTTTGATATTTTTTAAAATAATGATTTTTTAATTAATATTGAAATATACATATTTTAATTGACAATTGTCTTCTCAATTCAATAGTTAAAAAAGTAAACTTTAATTTCAAAAAGATAATAATACTAAAATTAGTACATTTATATTATTAATAATATAATTAATGTCATTGGATTTGATTTGTTTTAGTATGAACACTTTTTATCATTCAGGAAACATTTATTATAGAAAAATGATTTTCATCATGTCTTGTTGTTTTATTATGAAATTATATTTGTCCAATTTAGTGAAATTAATCATGAAATATGGATACAATATAGAGAAGTATAATTTTTAAATTTTGTAAATGGGACACTATTATTTTTTCCCCATATTCATAATAACATCGGTAAATATTTATCATCTCGATAAGGGTAAAAAAGGTAAAATAGGGTTGAAACAAAATGATAAGGTCTCAAAATCAACACGAAAAATAAAAATATTTTATTTGATGGGATAAATTCAACTATATCCATCCCAAACTATAATATATGTATTTCTAGTTTCTTGTTCACTTATAATTACATTTATATTATTTTATGTAAAGAAAGTTCAACAATGTCATTATCTTGCCTCTGATAGCTCTATTTCATTACATAAGAATAAGAGGAGGATACGTTCAGTAATAATTTGTTATTTTATTTTTTAATTACTTTTATGTCATTATAATTTATATATATATTTTTATTTATGTTATAATTTACTTAAATTATTTCTCACCCTTGATATAATCCTTGTTCAAGCAGTTAAAAAATCATTTAAATGATTTTAAAAACTCTAAGTGTATTGTTGGGGGGGGGGGTTATTGTTTACTAAGAATATAAAATATTATTAAATGATTTAATTTATTTTTAATGATTTATATTTTAATTAAATTACTTACTTGATGTATTTAAAGTCAAATTAAGTGTATAGTTTAAAAATGACATTAATGATATTTTATCAAAAAAAGTATTTCATTAAATTATGTATTAAAAAAATATTAAAATTGAAAAATAAAGTAAATAAATTGTATAAAATATCATCCAACCTCTTTTTATTATCAAAATTTTAACATATAATAAAAATTATAACCCTTTATGATTGAAGAAGTCATTACCGCACTTATGGTTAAAAACTGTTAATTGAGGGAACCAAAAGATAAGGTACAGAATGAAACCAAAACCTATCTAAATTTTATTAGATTATGTTATTTTTATGATATAATATTTTTCTTTTAATTCATACCTACTTGAAAAACTTTTAAAATATAAATACATGAATTACATTTAAATCTGTTATGTAATTACAAGGGTGTCCGTCCTCTCACTTACAAAGGGTCACATATAACCCTCTCTTACCCGAACCAATTGAGAATTATTTTTTAGAAAATAACTAACATAATACCTTAATATATTCCAAAAAAATATATTAGAGAGTATTTTCATTCCAAAATACCATCCCATGAAGGCATAAGGTGTAATCTAGAAGAGGCCTCTCAATGAAGAGGTATATCTCTTAGTCGAGCATTTTTAATTTTATTTCTACATATACCTCATATGAATCATTAATAAACACTTTAATATCCAAAGTTATCTAAAATTTTCCTTTTATAGAAACAATGATTCCCCATACCCACACTTCTAGATATGGTACTCATTAAATTAATCTTTACATACTTTCATTCATACTAGTTGTAAAATCCTAGATATAACCATCATTAATTACAAAATCCACCATTATTATTTCATCTCATACATCTTAATGATATATTCAATTTATTAGAATTGTGTATTTAGGATACAATATAAATTGATAAATCATACATTTATTGTATTAAATAAAATATTCTCTGACTATATTAATAACTAATTAATTTATGAAAAGTCTTATATCTATCTCACAAATCCATTCACACATGATATCCCTCGAAAAATTTCACTCGTTCCATATTTATCTATAATATAGAAAAAATTATAACATAAGAAGTGGTGATCTGAGACACTCAAAAGCGGAAACATATAACCAAAATAATCTTTGAATAAAAATGACATAAATATTATGATAGGAATATGAAAAAAAGAAGAATCAAAAATCAACATGAAACTAAGACCATGCAATATCCAGGAAAATATAAAAAATAACATAGATATAAGTAATAATGATCTTACATAGATGGAATGAATAATTTAAGACATCAATAATTTGTTGTCAATGACTTGTTCCATGACACAATACTTTTCATTAAGAACAAAATCAAGAGATATTTTTGTTAAGGCTTTCTTCCAAGACAATATCCTATAATGAGAATAGGTATAGTCACTAACCTAAACATATTTTTATCAGTCCTATCAATGCATATAGGGGCTATAGAATTTGGTCCCCACGATCAGTTTTTATGTCTAATGCATTCACCATAATTGAATATTAATAAAAAATATAATTAACCATTCCAATAGTCATCCATTTTGAAATAACAACATAAAAAATTACAATAGTTATCCCTATGTTAATAAAAGGGATAACCTAATCCTAACTCATCCATGGGAAGAAGGTGGGTGGATAATGAATTCAAAATTAACATTAAAATTTATAATTCGGATTGGAATGATATTACACTTCCCCATGTCAAAAAAATATCATATATTTTATGTGACCAATATATAATTATAGATATATAAATTGTGATTTTCACTCCATATGTATAAATGTGTATATGTTTAAGACAATACAAGAATAATATTATCATATGTCATCTGGTGAATGAAATTGGATGGGTTTAATAGAATATATCCCAAGATATAAGAAATATTTGTTAAATGGTTTATGTGATATGATTTTATATCCTAAAAAAATATTTATAAAATATGACATAATATAATAAAAATGGTATAATTTACCCAACTTATATGAAATAATTTTATCGAACAATTATAACATAATGAATGATAATTGAGTTACTAAAAATATTCACAACTAGGGAGAAAACTAAAAAATTAATAATAAGAATATTGGAATAGTAATTGGATATTAAATCCCATAATATAAATGGAAAAAATATTTAAGTAATATTTAATCAATAAAACACCATACAATGGGAACATGGTGCATAAAAGCAATTATATATGGAAGAATGGGAATTTATACAAATAAAAATTTTAATATATTGAAACATTCGAGAAAAATCCTCTTAAAAGAGTGGTATTTCTATTGGAATTAAAATAACATGATTAATAGTTAATTTATTATATGATATCTCAAATATGAAACTTATATAGAAAATAAATTAAATTGGGTGAATAAATAAAATACTTTGTCAAAATGAAGGGAAATTGAGATGAAAACCCTTACATCTTTTCCCAAATTCCATGAACATAATTTAACCCCTATTTAAAAAACATATATATCTCAATAACATAATTAATAATATTAATACTATCCATTTTACTTTATACACTTTATAAATTTAAAATCTTATAAAAATTATTCTAATTTATCACATCTAGTGTTTATATTTTTGATCATTTATACAAGTTTCATAATATCAATGTATTTATTTAATATTATTTCAAATTTATTCATTACTATATCATATAATATATAGAAATATATTTTTCATGATATTTTATAATATTATAATTTCAATACTTCTCTTTTTTGGTTATGAACTAGGATGATGAAATTGACGATGATCATGTTTCAGTAATTCTTAATGAATGAAAGGTTTTTACTCTACTGATGAGTTAAATATTGATATAACAATAAAAATCATTATTTATATATTTATTTAAAATTAAATTAGTAAATGTTTTATCATATTCATCCATTAAAAATATTTACTGTATTGTTTTATGATGTCATTATATCAATTCAAACATGAATATACCTTGATTTAATGAATTATTATGATATGGGCTAGTTGTAACATTATTGTACCAAAATAATAGTGATATATTTTTTTTTAATTAATGTCATGTTTAATAATTATAATTAATTGTAATAGTAATTAATGGACATCAAAGTATTACACAATTCGAATATAATATTAACCTCGTAGTTCACATTTAAATGATTAAATTAATGATGATTGTTTTTTCCTAATATACTTAATATGTTTTTATATTTTTTAAATAAAAAAATAATGATATCATAAAAAATTTATCATTTAATGAAATCCTAATATACAAACCTATATGGGGGTGAAGGAAAACGAAATATGTTACATTGATTAGGTGGTCTTCTGCAAAATGCACGAACAATAGTTTTGTTTTTATTGATGGATGGGTTTTATGAATAAGAAATTATTATAAACATAATATATTAAAATAGATCAATATAAATGATAATAGAGACTTATATTACTATTTATTTAATAAATCTAAAGGAATATAATTAATCCAAAAAAATTTAGTTGATAATACTCATGTTGAGGACTGGAATTCTCCTTGTAAGACTCCTCAAATTTGAAGGTCTTGGTCTAAAAGCGAGTGACCATGGTATTATTTAATTTGGATAAAACTTTCGGTATAATAAAATATACAATTTTCACGGTGTAATTCAATGTTATGTTGTATCCTAAAGTCCTGAAAATGTTACCCTTTTCTAAGTAAAGAAAATGGTGGTTTTGGGAATACCTTTACAATTTTAAATAGTATCATTACTCAATTAAATAGTCAACAACTAAAAAGCAGATATAAGTGTAGGATACACATTCAATGTAAGCAAAAGTTATCAAACAAAAATTTCTATGTCTATTTTATAAATGTTTATGTCTTTTACACTATGAAAAACTTAATTTACAAATTGTTTATTTTTATCATGATAAATTAATTATAACATAGTAATTAATTTCATTGTAAATGATTTTGATTTTCCTTTTTCCAAAATTGGTAATTATAATTTAAAATATTATAAAAAATATAATATTTAATTTTTTTAAATATGTGAAAAGTTAGTTTTAAAATAAAGACAATAAATATTTTAAAAATAGTTTTTAGAAAATTTTTATGCTTTAAATATATATATATATAATTATAATTGGTAATGATTATAATGAAATAAGTTGATTTTTATTGAATTTAATAAAATTAATATTAATTTTTTTGTCATATTATTCTTTAATTATAAAATTATATCACATAAAAAGTGATTTTTTAAAATACTTTTGAAAAGAATAAATGACTTTATTATTCATTTTATGTATGTTAATTTAATTTAATTCATATTAAAAATAGTATTTATTTTCATTATATTTATATTTCATTAATTGGTTATGTAATGACCCGAAGTTTTTCATTGTAAATTCCCTTCATATAAATTTATGTCATAAAATAACATAAAAACACAACATAATGAACTACTAAGTGATAAGTGACCATTAAACATTAGTTTGTCACTTCAGTGTTTGTAATTTTGAAAATTTGACATACACAGTTATGTTGAAGATGATTTTTGGAGTCTAATGAAACAAAAATAATTTTTGGTGAATAGTGACCTACACTTATGAATAGTAATATAACCCTTATGAATATTAAATCATCCAATATAAGAGTAATATTACCTATAGATAATTAAATAATATTTAGTCATCTTAGAAAGTGACAATTTGACCTTAGTAAACGTTTTGGTATTTTCTAAGTCATAAATATTTAATTATAATTAATTAATTTAAAAGAATATTTATTTCCATATAATGTATTCATAAATTATTGAAGCAATGTCTCATAGTTTTTAGATAATTTTATAAGACCCTACGTAATTGTTTGAAGCACTATAAAATCAGTTTTAATCTTAAAAACTGTTTTTAAGTAAATTATGATTTTAATTAAATATTAAATTGATAATATTTTGAAAATTATTTTTAATTAATGGTCTTAATTTTTTAATTATACACATTGATAAATGGAAGGGGTAATGTTTTGGGTTTTTTCTGAAATACTTCAATTTTCGGTTGAATAGTGAAAAATACAGTTTTTTCGCATAATCGGTGTATACTAAATTGCATCATTAATAATGTAATAATGACATAAACATTATAGAACATTAGTTTAATAAAAATTATATTAAATTTCATAAATGGTTTCTTAAAATACAATAAATCCAATTCTCAAACCAAAAAAGAACTTTCCAAAGCCTAAAGTCAAAAGGTGGTTTCTTAAAGTGTCTTTTTCTCTTTCTTTCACTTTCTTTTTAATAAATTAATGATTTCGAATTATAAAGAAAATTAAAGCCTAAAAAGAATTATATTACATTAATATATGATTTAGGATGTCAGAAAATACTATTTGAAGTATAACTCTTGATATATTATTTTATATAATATTTTATACCAAAAACACCTCCCTCATCATATATAAATAAGCCCTCCCCCTCCTCTTTCCAAACAACACCTCTCAAGCTTCAATTATTGTATAAGATCTTCCCAATAATCTCCCCTATCCCCTCCCCCACGTCCAAGTGCTTCTGGTCTCATCAAAATACCATGATTATGCCCTTAAGGAGGTTCTCAAGTGAAGGATTTAAGAGGTAATTTCCCTCCCTCTTCTCCTTTAATTACCTTTCATGTTCAAGTGTATTTCTTTATCTCTCCCCACCTACCTTCATCAAAATTATTTAGTAACTCTATTATTATACAAATAGTGTAATTTTATGATTGTAATGGGATATTATATCATCCAAACCCCTTTCCCTCTTCCTTTTATTTTAGTAAAGAGAACGTTGATAGTGAGGTGTTAATTTATCACCTTCAAGAACAACATGAATTCTTCTTCAATTTCTACCTTCAGATCTGGTCATGAAACAATTTTTATGGTTGAACTAGAATATCTTATATTTATTATGTTATATTTATTCTTATATAAATAACCTATGTCCATATTACTAAATGATAAGTTAAAACAAGTTCGTTGTGATCCAAAAACCGCCCAAATTGACCCAAATAACCATCATGTAATTCTTAACAAATGATTCTTCCAATTGGATCTAATATAATTCATTATAAGATCATTCAAACTCCTTTAATATAATTAATGACATGTAATATCATTTCTGGATGTTTACTCATGTTCTACCCAAACATCAATTTTAGAATACAAGTGAACCACCCAAGAAAAACCATAAAAACAAACATCCCCGAACAATGTTTTTAAACAATATAAGTCATCCAATTGAACATAATATGAAATAATGAAAGCATAATGAACCATATTAATTTACACATGGTTCTGGATTTCTAATTAATGAATATAATGTCATTATATGGGACATTAAAGAGAAGGAAGCATTCGGGTACAAGGTAAGGGGAAATCTCGAACCCAATTTTCATCCTTCAGGTTCTCCCTCTTTCACTCCATTTTTATATGGTTACTCCTCAAAGATCACTATTTCATAATTTATTTTAAATTTTTGGTATATACATGTTTTTCACTGGTTTTTATGTCCAACAAAATATGTTCCAAAAAACTCTTCTTTTAAGAACACCCCTTTTACTTCTCACTCAAAGTAAAGGGTTCTTGTAACATGTATGGTATTCCCTCTTTCTTTTGGGAACCCAAAGCTTATGAATATGATATTATGATATGAAACCCAATACATTTCATGGGTTAATTATGTTAATTTATGTTATATGTTCAATATGCAAAGATTGATAATTGATAATGTTATGATGTGACGGGTGCACCCAGAATTATATAGCCTGATATGAATGTTTAAATGTGACGGGTGCGCCCTGAATTATACAGTGCTCCAATGCATTAGGTAAAGTGATGAATCTCATGAGTATATGTTAAATTATTTTTGAACAAGATTTTATCTTGGTTCACAATTATGTGTGGTAGTTAACCACTAATACATGATGTTTCATTTTTTTGCATTGCCTCATTTCAAGTCTTTTATTTATGCTCCTATCATGTCCGTGATGTTTTGCCTATGTTATGATTATGCTCACCCCATGCTATATTTCACTTATATATCCTCTTACTGGGTTTCAATATCACCCCTTTTGATGCATATCCTCATGTGGCTACATGTACTAAGGAGATGACATGTGCCACAAAGAAGCTAGTGAAGAAGAAATTAAATAAATGATTATGGTTGATGTTGTATTTGCTATGTATGGTCCTAGTTTGCCCGAGACACTAAACCTATGGATACTATATGTGTAATATAATTATTGTTTTTATCTTTGAAATTATGTAATAGAAATTTAAGAAAAGGCTGGGTCGCTATAGGTTACACATATTAATTAATTCTATTTCAATGGATATGTTTTTTTAATATTAATTAATTTTTATATTTTATCTGAATATATCTCATTTTTTCTAAATTTAGGTTTTATTTGTGGAGAATGATATGAGACACATTTAAGTATTTAAAAGAGATAATTTATTATATTTTTTTGGTGTTATATAGTGTGTCACCTAGGAAAGGTCATTTAAAGATTTTTATGAAGGTGAATTAGATTTGGAGTCTCTTCATTTACTATCATTGCTTAAAACATGTGATAATTTATATGAAATACCCATTACAATGAATAAATAACAAAATTTACTACTTAGGGAATAAGGTTGTTCACTACAATAAACAATAGGTCTAGATATCACCATCCTCAATTTTATGATGTGTACATCATAAATACCATATTTAGGTGTCTCTATGACCACTTCAAGTATGTAATGATTTTGTTCCGAGTTAAAAAACACTTAATATCTATATATTTATCGTGAATCAGAACCTCAAGAAAATCATGGACTTGTTTTCGGTGGTCTTAATAATTGAAATCCTCATTAATTTTTATGCAAGTGTAAATTATATTAATTATCTAAGGATTTTCTATAATATGATTTTAAATCACTAGCTCTATGGTAAACTCTTTTGTTGCATGTTATGGATTCATGATATCCATTTCGTGGGGAATGTTATCATAGAGGGTATAGTCATTTTTGAACATTTAAATATCGAGGTTTTGGTAGCTTGAGATCCACAAAAAAATGTTATTGATGTGTGTTAATTTCTTGGGATTGCTGGTTATTACTTGAGATTCATAGAGGATTTCTCTAGGATTTCATCTCTAATGACCTTCCTTACCTATAATGGGAATCCATTAATATATTTTTAGCACCATAAAATATATTTTTTTAAGTTGATATTGTTGGTGACTAACCCATGTGTTCAATATTTTATGAATGATGGAGTTTAATATTTTGGTTTTTATGATGAATTAATATTTGGGATTAGATGTGTGATACGGAATAAGTAGGAGGGGATTTCCTTTATATCTAATAATATGAGACCACTTTATTAGAATTACATTAAACATGATTTATCGCTTTTAGTGGTTGTGTTTGTTTCAATATGTGGAAACACTACCATTTTTGAAATACATTTTTGTTTACACAAATCACAAAATAATTTGGTATATATATTCTCCCCACAGTATCTAAACCTGAGGTAGATGTGGTTTCTAGTATTAATTTAGTATGATCAAATTGTGATAGACTATACATGGATCGTGTATAATGTGGTGGGTGACTCCCATACTGAGAAATTCTATTCTCATCATGTAAGGATACCACCTTAAACATTACATATTCTAGTGAATTTAAAATGAAATTGTTATTTTTACATTCTAAAAGGTCATTTAGTTTTATAGCTTTATAGGGTTAGGTAATAACTCTTACAAAACAAAAACATATATATACTATGTAGACACTTCTAATTAGAATCAATTTTTCATAATATAAATTAATTGATTTATAACATGGTTTCATTCATTAAAAATCTTCACAACTTTCAAATTGACTTATTTTATTCAGTAACACATCATTAAACCATATGGAAAATATTTCAAAATGTGGAATGAGCACAAAAATATTCGTATGGTATAATAGATTAATAAATTTGTTAGTTCATTGAAAACCCTAAAAATACTTGAATTTCTTTTCAAAGAAACATTCCGTTTATTCAAAAAAATATTAATTATTTTAAGTGATCATTATTATACCTTTTGGAATATGATGATTTCCGTAAATTTTTATTAGAAATCATGGAATGTTTATGTAGGTTTATTGGGGAATTACCATCCTAAAAACCATATAAAAAGATTACAAATTGGAATAAGTATACAAACAAAATCAAATATAATTATATAGATAACATAGTCATTACCTAATAAATTGAAGTATTATCTGGTGTACCCATTGTATATGATATAACATACACATGTAACACTATCTATGTGAAACAAGAATATAATCTATTCTAAGGTCATTCATGAGATATAATGGTTCCCAACCCTTCATAAAAAAATTTCATGAACCATATCATGAATAAAACCCTTGAAAAACTATTTTAAACCATTAAAGAAATCATTTCAGACATGAAAATACACATTATAAATAAAACACAATTTTAAATACCAAAATTCATAAAACAATTGGGATTTATTTAGAGAAAACATGAAATATTATAGATGAATCCAAAATTAAAATAACATTAATGATGGTAGGAAATGTTACTGTCTTCATATACGTTAAAAAAGTCTCTTGTATTTTTTCTTCAATAAAGAATGATTATCATTCCATATAAATATTCTTTTCGAAATCCTACTATAAAAAGATACTTCCATATACATTAATAAATATTATATATCCATATAAAAAATCCTTAATATAACCATAAAAATAAGTTTAATGGAATAAAAACAGAGTTTTAAGGGAGTCTTTAAAAGAGGATTTTTAAAAGAATGTCCCTTGCCTTGAGTCTGACTCTTCACGTACTTTTATTATCATCATAAATAAGAAAACAATGTTATTTTTATACATTATTAATAAATTTATACAGGTCATTTATTCCTATATTTCTTTTATTATTTTGTTATATATAATTCCTTTATCAATTAAACTCATGTCGGTCATTTTGCTGATATTCAGCTCAATGGTACTATTTTATCCATAAATAATTATAGAAAGAATGTAAGTATTTTTTTATCAATAAATAATGAAAATAATATTATAAATATAATATCTAACTTTTAAATATAATTATATATACCATCCATGTGGTGTGGTGATGAAAAATAAAAAACAATGCCTAATAGATGTGGTAGTCCATACATACGCAGGACGAATGTAATCATTTTACATTTAATAGAATGATAAAAAGTTAAATGATATATTATCATTTAATAATGATAAATATATCATTAATATTAAATATACATATTAATTTTTTCAATATAATTCACTTATGATATATGATGATGGAAAACAAATTATATTAGTTTGTGAAGCGGTTGTTCATCGTACAAATGAAAATTGTTTTATTTCACATTTGATGGATGTTGAGATTGATATAAGTCATAACATTAACATAATAAAACATAATTATATGAAATATAATTGTGATGTTTTATAATCATGTGTCGTTAATATGTTTAGGAGGTGGAAGAATAAATAAAATAAAAACACTTGATTGATAATGAAACCACTTATTTGGAAAACCTCCTTTTCATAACACCTTCAGACTGATAAGGTTGTTTTTATTCCATAAATAAGGCCTCTAAACATGATAAGGGATGTAATTAATGGATTAAGGAAGATATTTAACGAACAAAATATGTTTTATTTGTGAAGTTAATTGATTAATTATTGCACTTTTATAAGAGATGGGAGGGGAACTCTTGTAATTTGTTAAAATATTATATAAATACAAATTAATTATTAGTTAAAATTGATCTAATCTAATTTATTTTTATGAATGTCTAATTTGTAAATCAATAAATATGTACCACGTACTAGTGCTCGGACCCGGTTCACCAAATGAGCTCAGGCGCTCCTCCTATTACGCTAGAGGTTGTCGACTAGCAGTTAGGGTATAATTTATTTCATTAGGGTACTATATGGTCTGTTTTGTAAGCATCCCATCAATGGAAAAAAAATAAAAAATATCCTACTGATGTAATCAAAAACCAGAATAAAAACTATAGCCAATACATACTAGCCTCACATGATGAATAGAAACACAGTAACAATAATGAAAAATAAAACATTAGATATGCCAAGCCATATATGTGTAAAGTTTCAAATGAAAAACCAAAATAAAGACCCTAAAAACTACCAAGCAGGAATCGACATCACATCTATTTACATCATCCATGATCCATACCCAATAAACAATCAAATATAGGTGTCTTTCACATATCATGTCCCATAAACATAAAGTTGATTCAGGTTCTAATTAGGCACCCTGAGTAGGGTGTGAGTATAAATTAGAAGGCTACCACCAAAAATGTCTAAGAAAATATACAATCCTAGATATAACCATCATTAATTACAAAATCCACCATTATTATTTCATCTCATACATCTTAATGATATATTCAATTTATTAGAATTATGTAATTAGGATACCATATAAATTGATAATTCATACATTTATTGTATTAAATAAAATATTCTCTGACTATATTAATAACTAATTAATTTATGAAAAGTCTTATTTCTATCTCACAAATCCATTCACACATGATATCCCTCAAAAAATTTCACTCGTACCATATTTATCTATAATATAGAAAAAATTATAACATAAGAAGTGGTGATCTGAGACACTCAAAAGCGAAAACATATAACCAAAATAATCTTTGAATAAAAATGACATAAATATTATGATAGGAATATGAAAAAAAGAAGAATCAAAAATCAACATGAAACTAAGACCATGCAATATCCAGGAAATATAAAAAATAACATAGATATAAGTAATAATGATCTTACACAGATGGAATGAATAATGTAAGACATCAATAATTTGTTGTCAAGGACTTGTTCCATGACACAATACTTTTCATTAAGAACAAAATCAAGAGATATTTTTGTTAAGGCTTTCTTCCAAGACAATATCCTATAATGAGAATAGGTATAGTCAAAAACCTAAACATATTTTTATGAGTCCTATCAATGCATATAGGGGCTATAGAATTTGGTCCCCACGATCAATTTTTATGTCTAATGCATTCACCATAATTGAATATTAATAAAAAAATATAATTAACCATTCCAATAGTCATCCATTTTGAAATAACAACATAAAAAATTACAATAGTTATCCCTATGTTAATAAAAGGGATAACCTAATCCTAACTCATCCATGGGAAGAAGGTGGGTGGATAATGAATTCAAAATTAACATTAAAAATTATAATTCGGATTGGAATGATATTACATTTCCCCATGTCAAAAAAATATCATATATTTTATGTGACCAATATATAATTAGAGATATATAAATTGTGATTTTCACTCCATATGTATAAATGTGTATATGTTTAAGACTATACAAGAATAATATTATCATATGTCATCTGGTGAATGAAATTGGATGGGTTTAATAGAATATATCCCAAGATATAAGAAATATTTGTTAAATGGTTTATGTGATATGAATTTATATCCTAAAAAATATTTAGAAAATATGACATAATATAATAAAAATTGTATAATTTACCCAACTTATATGAAATAATTTTATCGAACCATTATAACATAATGAATGATAATTGAGTTACTAAAAATATTCACAACTGGGGAGAAAACTAAAAAATTAATAATAAGAATATTGGAATAGTAATTGGATATTAAATCCCATAATATAAATGGAAAAAATATTTAAGTAATATTTAATCAATAAAACACCATACAATGGGAACATGGTGCATAAAAGCAATTATGTATGGAAGAAAGGGAATTTATACAAATAAAACATTTAATATATTGAAACATTTGAGAAAAATCCTCTTAAAAGAGTGGTATTTCTATTGGAATTAAAATAACATGATTAATAGTTAATTTATTATATGATATCTCAAATATGAAACTTATATAGAAAATAAATTAAATTGGGTGAATAAATAAAATACTTTGTCAAAATGAAGGGAAATTGAGATGAAAACCCTTACCTCTTGTCCTAAATTCCATGAACATAATTTAACCTCGTATTTAAAAAACATATATATCTCAATCACATAATTAATAATATTGATACTATCCATTTTCCGTTATAAACTTTATAAATTTAAAATCTTATAAGAATTATTCTAATTTATCACATCTAGTGTTTATATTTTTGATCATTTATACAAGTTTCATAATATCAATGTATTTATTTAATATTATTTCAAATTTATTCATTACTATATCATATAATATATAGAAATATATTTTTCATGATATTTTATAATATTATAATTTCATTACTTCTCTTTTTTGGTTATGAACTAGGATGATGAAATTGACGATGATCATGTTTCAGTAATTCTTAATGAATGAAAGGTTTTTACTCTACTGAGGAGTTAAATATTGATATAACAATAAAAATCATTATTTATATATTTATTTAAATTTAAATTGGTAAATATTTTATCATATTCATCCATTAAAAATATTTACTGTATTGTTTTATGATGTCATTATATCAATTCAAACATGAATATACCTTGATTTAATGAATTATTATGATATGGGCCAGTTGTAACATTATTGTACCAAAATAATAGTGATATATTTTTTTGTTAATTAATGTCATATTTAATAATTATAATGAATTTTAATAATAATTAATGGATATCAAAGTATTACACAATTCGAATATAATATTAACCTCGTAGTTCACATTTTAAATGATTAAATTAATGATGATTGTTTTTTCTTAATATCCTTAATAGGTTTTTATATTTTTTAAATAAAAAAATAATGATATCATACAAAATTTATCATTTAATGAAATCCTTATATACAAACCTATATGGGGGTGAAGGAAAACGAAATATGTTACTTTGTTTAGGTGGTCTTCTGCAAAATGCACGAACAATAGTTTTGTTTTTATTGATGGATGGGTTTTATGAATAAGAAATTATTATAAACATAATATATAAAAATAGATCAATATAAATGATAATAGAGACTTATATTACTATTTATTTAATAAATCTAAAGGAATATAATTAATCCAAAAAAAATTAGTTGATAATACTCATGTTGAGGACTGGAATTCTCCTTGCAAGACTCCTCAAATTTGAAGGTCTTGGTCTAAAAGCGAGTGACCATGGTATTATTTAATTTGGATTAAACTTTCGGTATAATAAAATATACAATTTTCACGGTGTAATTAAATGTTATGTTGTATCCTAAAGTCCTGAAAATGTTACCCTTTTCTAAGTAAAGAAATGGTGGTTTTGGGAATACCTTTACAATTTTAAATAGTATCATTACTCAATTAAATAGTCAACAGCTAAAAAGCGGATATAAGTGTAGGATACACATTCAATGTAAGGAAAAATTATCAAAAAAAAATTTCTATGTCTATTTTATAAAAGTTTATGTCTTTTACACTATGATAAACTTAATTTACAAATTGTTTATTTTTAGCATGATAAATTAATTATAACATAGTAATTAATTTCATTGTAAATGATTTTGATTTTCCTTTTTCCAAAATTTGTAATTATAATTTAAAATATTATAAAAAATATTATATTTAATTTTTTTAAATTTATGAAAAGTTAGTTTTAAAATAAAGACACTAAATATTGTAAAAATAGTTTTTAGAAAATTGTTATGCTTTAAATATATATATATATAATTATAATTGGTAATGATTATAATGAAATAAGTTGATTTTTATTGAATTTAATAAAATTAATATTTATTTTTTTAGTCATATTATTCTTTAATTATAAAATTATATCACATAAAAAGTGATTTTTTAAAATACTTTTGAAAAGAATAAATGACTTTATTATTCATTTTATGTATGTTAATTTAATTTAATTCATATTAAAAATAGTATTTATTTTCATTATATTTATATTTCATTAATTGGTTATGTAATGACCCGAAGTTTTTCAATGTAAATTCCCTTCATATAAATTTCTATCATAAAATAACATAAAAACACAACATAATGAACTACTAAGTGTTAAGTGACTATTAAACATTAGTTTGTCACTTCAGTGTTTGTAATTTTGAAAATTTGACATACACAGTTATGTTCAAGATGATTTTTGGAGTCTAATGAAACAAAAATAATTTTTGGTGAATAGTGACCTACACTTATGAATAATAATATAACCCTTATGAATATTAAATCATCCAATATAAGAGTAACATTACCTATAGATAATTAAATAATATTTAGTCATCTTAGAAAGTTACAATTTGACCTTAGTAAACATTTTGTTATTTTCTAAGTCATAAATATTTAATTATAATTAATTAATTAATTTAAAAGAATATTTTTTTCTATATAATGTATTCATAAATTATTGAAGAAATGTCTCATAGTTTTTTAGATAATTTTATAAGACCCTACGTAATTTTTTGAAGCACTATAAAATTCGTTTTAATCTTAAAAACTGTTTTTTAAGTAAATTATGATTTTAATTAAATATTATATTGATAATATATTGAAAATTATTTTTAATTAATGGTCTTCATTTTTTGATTCTACACATTGATAAATGGAAGTGGTAATGTTTTGGGTTTTTTCTGAAATACTTCAATTTTCGGCTGAATAGTAAAAAATACAGTTTTTCGCATAATCGGTGTATACTAAATTGCATCATTAATAATGTAATAATGACATAAACATTATAGAACATTAGTTTAATCAAAATTATATTAAATTTCATAAATGGTTTCTTAAAATACAATAAATCCAATTCTCAAACCAAAAAAGAACTTTCCAAAGCCTAAAGTCACAAGGTGGTTTCTTAAAGTGTCTTTTTCTCTTTCTTTCACTTTCCTTTTAATAAATTAATGAATTCGAATTATAAAGAAAATTAAGGCCTAAAAAGAATTATATTATATTAATATATGATTTAGGATGTCAGAAAATACTATTTGAAGTATAACACTTGATATATTATTTTATTTAATATATTATACCAAAAACACCTCCCTCATCATATATAAATAAGCCATCTCCCTCCTATTTAATAACAACACCTCTCAAGCTTCAATTATTGTCTACGATCTTCCCAATAATCTCCCCTATCCCCTCCCCCACGTCCAAGAGCTTCTGGTCTCATCAAAATACCATGATTATGCCCTTAAGGAGGTTCTCAAGTGAAGGATTTAAGAGGTAATTTCCCTCCCTCTTCTCCTTTAATTACCTTTCATGTTCAAGTGTATTTCTTGATCTCTCCACACCTACCTTCATCAAAATTGTTTAGTAACTCTATTATTATACAAATACTATAATTTTATGATTCTAATGGGATATTATATCATCCGAACCCCTTTCCCTCTTCCTTTTATTTTAGTAAAGAGAACGTTGATCGTGAGGTGTTAATTTATCACCTTCAAGACCAACATGAATTCTTCTTCAATTTATACCTTCAGATCTGGTCATGAAACAATTTTTATGGTTGAACAAGAATATCTTATATGTATTATGTTATATTTATTGTTCTATAAATAACCTATTTCCATATTAATAAATGATAAGTTAAAACAAGTTCGTTGTGATCCAAAAACCGCCCAAATTGACCCAAATAACCATCATGTATTCTTAACAAATGATTATTCCAATTGGATCTAATATAATTCATTATAAGATCATTCAAACTCCTTTAATATAATTAATGACATGTAATATCATTTCTGGATGTTTACTCATGTTCTACCCAAACATCAATTTTAGAATACAAGTGAACCACCCAAGAAAAACCATAAAAACAAACATCCCCGAACAATGTTTTTAAACAATATAAGTCATCCAATGGAACATAATATGAAATAATGAAAGCATAATGAACCATATTAATTTACACATGGTTCTGGATTTCTAATTAATGAATATAATGTCATTATACTGGACATTAAAGAGAAGGAAGCATTCGGGTACAAGGTAAGGGGAAATCTCGAACCCAATTTTCTTCCTTCAGGTTCTCCCTCTTTCACTCCATTTTTATATGGTTACCCCTCAAAGATCACTTTTTCATAATTTATTTTAAATTTTTGGTATATACATGTTTTTCACTGGTTTTTATGTCCAACAAAATATGTTCCAAAAGAACTCTTCTTTTAACAACACCCCTTTTACTTCTCACTCAAAGTAAAGGGTTCTTGTAACATGTATGTTATTCCCTCTTTCTTTTGGGAACCCAAAGCATATGAATATGATATTATGATATGAAACCCAATACTTTTCATGGGTTAATTATGTTAATTTATGTTATATGTTCAATATGCAAAGATTGATAATTGATAATGTTATGATGTGACGGGTGCACCCAGAATTATATAGCCCGATATGAATGTTTAAATGTGACAGGTGCGCCCGGAATTATTCAGTGCTCCAATGCATTAGGTAAGGTGATGAATATCATGAGTATATGTTAAATTATTTTTGAACAAGATTCTATCTTGGTTCACAATTATGTGTGGTAGTTAACCACTAATACATGATGTTTCATTTTTATGCATTGCCTCATTTCAAGTCTTTTATTTATGCTCCTATCATGTCCGTGATGTTTTGCCTATGTTATGATTATGCTCACCCCATGCTATATTTCACTTATATATCCTCTTACTGGGTTTCTATATCACCCCTTTTGATGTATATCCTCATGTAGCTACATGTACTAAGGAGATGACATGTGCCACAAAGAAGCTAGTGAAGAAGAAATTAAATAAATGATTATGGTTGATGTTGTATTTGTTATGTATGGTCCTAGTTTGCCCGAGACACTAAAAATATGGATACTATATGTGTAATATAATTATTGTTTTTATCTTTGAAATGATGTAATAGTAATTTAAGAAATGGCTGGGTCGTTATAGGTTACACATATTAATTAATTCTATTTCAATGGATATGTTTTTTTAATATTAATTAATTTTTATATTTTATCTGAATATATCTCATTTTTTCTAAATTTAGGTTTTATTTGTAGAGAATGATATGAGACACATTTATGTATTTAAAAGAGATAAATTATTATAATTCTTTGGTGTTATATAGTGTGTCACCTAGGAAAGGTCATTTAAATATTTTTATGAAGGTGAATTAGATTTGGAGTCTCTTCATTTGCTATCATTGCTTAAAACATGTGATAATTTATAAGAAATAACCATTAAAATGAATAAATAACAAAATTTACAACTTAGGGAATAAGGTTGTTCACTACAATAAACAATAGGTCCAGATATCACCATCCTCAATTTTATGATGTGTACATCATAAATACCATATTTAGGTGTCTCTATGACCACATCAAGTATGTAATGATTCTGTTCCGAGTTAAAATACACTTAATATCTATATATGTATCGTGAATCAGAACCTCAAGAAAATCATGGACTTGTTTTCGGTGGTCTTAATAATTGAAATCCTCATTAATTTTTATGCAAGTGTAAATTATATTAATTGTCTAAGAATTTTCTATAATATGATTTTAAATCACTAGCTCTATGGTAAACTCTTTTTTTGCATGTTATGGATTCATGATATCCATTTCTTGGGGAATGTTATCATAGAGTGTATAGTCATTGTTGAACATTTAAATATCGAGGTTTTGATATCTTGGGATCCACAAAAAAATGTTATTGATGTGTGATAATTTCTTGGGATTGCTGGTTATTACTTGAGATTCATAGAGGATTTATCTGGGATTTCATCTCTAATGACCTTCCTTACCTATAATGGGAATCCATTAATATATTTTTAGCACCATAAAATAGTTTTTTTGAAGTTGATATTGTTGGTGACTAACCCATGTGTTCAATATTTTATAAATGATGGAGTTTATTATTTTGGGTTTTATGATGAATTAATATTTGGGATTAGATGTGTCATAAGGAATAAGTAGGAGGGGATTTCCTTTATATCCAATAATATGAGACCACTTTATTAGAATTACATTAAACATGATTTATCGCTTTTAGTTGTTGTGTTTGTTTCAATACATGGAAACACTACCATTTTTGAAATACATTTTTGATTACACAAATCACAAAATAATTTGGTATATATATTCTCCCCACAGTATCTAAACCTGAGGTAGATGTTGTTTCTAGTATTAATTTAGTATGATCAAATTGTGATAGACTATACATGGATCGTGTATAATGTGGTGGGTGACTCCCATACTGAGAAATTCTATTCTCATCATGTAAGGATACCACCTTAAACATTACATATTCTAGTGAATTTAAAATGAAATTGTCATTTTTACATTCCAAAAGATCATTTAGTTTTATAGATTTATAGGGTTAGGTAATAACTCTTACAAAACGAAAACATATATATACTATGTAGACACTTCTAATTAGAATCAATTTTTCATAATATAAATCAATTGATTTATAACATGGTTTCATTCATTAAAAATCTTCACAACTTTTAAATTGACTTATTTTATTCAGTAACACATCATTAAACCATATGGAAAATATTTCAAAATGTGGAATGAGAACAAAAATATTCGTAGGGTATAATAGATTAATAAATTTGTTAGTTTATTGAAAACCCTAAAAATACTTGAATTTCTTTTCAAAGAAACATTCCGTTTATTCAAAAAAATATTAATTATTTTAAGTGATCATTATTATACCTTTTGGAATATGATGATTTCCATAAAATTTTATTAGAAATCATGGAATGTTTACGTAGGTTTATTTGGGAATTACCATCCTAAAAACCATATAAAAAGATTACAAATTGGAATAAGTATACAAACAAAATCAAATATAATTATATAGATAACATAGTCATTACCTAATAAATTGAAGTATTATCTGGTGTACCCATTGTATATGATATAACATACACATGTAACACTATCTATGTGAAACAAGAATATAATCTATTCTATGTTCATTCATGATATATAATGGTTCACAACCCTTCATAAAAAATTTCCATGAACCATATCATGAATAAAACCCTTGAAAAACTATTTTAAACCATTAAAGAAAGCATTTCAGACATGAAAATACACATTATAAATAAAACACAATTTTAAATACCAAAATACATAAAACAATTGGGATTTATTTAGAGAAAACATGAAATATTATAGATGAATCCAAAATTAAAATAACATTAATGATGGTAGGAAATGTTACTGTCTTCATATACCTTAAAAAAGTCTGTTGTATTTTTTCTTCAATAAAGAATGATTATCATTCCATATAAATATTCTTTTTGAAATCCTACTATAAAAAGATACTTCCATATACATTAATAAATATTATATATCCATATAAAAAATCCTTAATATAACCATAAAAATAAGTTTAATGGAATAAAAATAGAGTTTTAAGGGAGTCTTTAAAAGAGGATTTTTAAAAGAATGTCCCTTGCCTTGAGTCTGACTCTTCACGTACTTTTATTATCATCATAAATAAGAAACCAATGTTATTTTTATACATTATTAATAAATTTATACAGGTCATTTATTCCTATATTTCTTTTATTATTTTGTTATATATAATTCCTTTATCAATTAAACTCATGTCGGTCATTTTGCTGATATTCAGCTCAATGGTACTATTTTATCCATAAATAATTATAGAAAGAATTTATGTATTTTTTTATCCATAAATAATGAAAATAATATTATAAATATAATATCTAACTTTTAAATATAATTATATATACCATCCATGTGGTGTGGTGATGAAAAATAAAAAACAATGCCTAATAGATGTGGTAGTCCATACATACGCAGGACGAATGTAATCATTTTACATTTAATAGAATGATAAAAAGTTAAATGATATATTACCATTTAATAATGATAAATATATCATTAATATTAAATATACATATTAATTTTTTCAATATAATTCACTTATGATATATGATGATGGAAAACAAATTATATTAGTTTGTGAAGTGGTTGTTCATCGTACAAATGAAAATTGTTTTATTTCACATTTGATGGAAGTTGAGATTGATATAAGTCATAACATTAACATAATAAAACATAATTATATAAAATATAATTGTGATGTTATATAATCATGTGTCGTTAATATGTTTAGGAGGTGGAAGAAAAAATAAAATAAAAACACTTGATTGATAATAAAACCACTTATTTGGAAAACCTCCTTTTCATAACACCTTCAGACCGATAAGGTTGTTTTTACTCCATAAATAAGGCCTCTAAACATGATAAGGGATGTAATTAATGGATTAGGGAAGATATTTAACGAACAAAATATGTTTTATTTGTGAAGTTAATTGATTAATTTGTGCACTTTTATAAGAGATGGGAGGGGAACTCTTGTAATTTGTTAAAATATTATATAAATACAAATTAATTATTAGTTAAAATTGATGTAATCTAATTTATTTTTATGAATGTATAATTTGTAAATCAATAAATATGTACCACGTACTAGTGCTCGGACCCGATTCACCACATGAGCTCGGGCGCTCCTCCTCTTACGCTAGAGGTTGTCGACTAGCAGTTAGGGTATAATTTATTTCATTAGGGTACTATATGGTCTGTTTTGTAAGCATCCCATCAATGGAAAAAAAAATATCCTACCGATGTAATCAAAAACCAGAATAAAAACTATAGCCAATACATACTAGCCTCACATGATGAATAGAAACACAGTAACAATAATGAAAAATAAAACATTAGATATGCCAAGCCATATATGTGTAAAGTTTCAAATGAAAAACCAAAATAAAGACCCTAAAAACTCCCAAGCGGGAATCGACATCACATCTATTTACATCATCCATGATCTATACCCAATAAACAATCAAATATAGGTGTCTTTCACATATCATGTCCCATAAACATAAAGTTGATTCAGGTTCTAATTAGGCACCCTGAGTAGGGTGTGAGTATAAATTAGAAGGCTACCACCAAAAATGTATGAGAAAATATAAAATCATCAATAGTCTTTGAATTTGTATAAATAATAAGGTAAATGTGATATAATAAATAGTTTACAGATTAAATATTCAGGATTTAACCACATATATTCCTTGGGTTCTTGATGACACATGAACGATCAATACTTATTTTAGCAAGTATCAGAGTCTGAACCATCTGTAATAGATATCATCACTACTAAAAATTGGGTTTATCCAGCACTACTGCTTTATCAAGTTTTTTCTAAAATCACATTTAATACCTCATTTCTCAATGATATAAAATGAACTATCAAAGGGGGTCGTTAACATTGGTTTTTAGTGCTAAAAACATTGTTAAAGGGGGCCCTATATCGGCACATGAAAAAAAGAATTGATAAATGCCTACCCATTATCTGTACTAGTAAAAAGGAACTAATAAAAAAGGGAAATTATCAGTGCTACAGAAAATTCACCGATAAAGGGTATATTTCAAAAAAATATTTCATTAAAAAAATATATTAATATATTAATATAATAATATATTAAAATTTATATAAGTATAATATATATATTTTTAATATGTTTTATATATGTATAAATATGAATATACACTTAATATATAATATATTTAGGGAACATGGGTTATAACTCTAGAAAATCCCAACAAACTCAAAAAAAACATGAAAAAACGATATTAACTCAAGAATCCCTTAAAAACGATAAATTTTTTATGAAACCCTAAAACAATAAAATGACCATATGTCTTGATCTGAGAGTCTATTTTAGCTCCACAACTAGTAAAATACTATTACGTGAAATAATGTAAAAAAACTAGATTTAAATCATTTAATAATTAATGGAATAGAATATATTACAATTTAAAAAATGTTTAAAATCAAACTCAAACATTAAACGACCATAACATCTAATCCAGGTGTTTATTGGAGATCCACCACATATCAAATATAAGTCAATGATGACCCCTATGCTGTGTAAGGCCATAGAAAAGATTCTTATTCCCATTTAAATGTTTTTCAAACCCAAAAGACCTTGAAGGCCTCCAAAACTGAGTATTTAGTTGTTGAACCTGATTTTGTAAAATTAAAAATTGATATAACATATTACATGTGTGTAATTTCAGAAAATAGCACACATAAATTAAAATATCTTTTCATTATCTTTGATTTGACTAGTTGTGGAGATGAAATAGATTTTCAGATTAGAAGTTAGAGACGTTTCATGGGATTTAGGGGTTTTAGGGTTTTCATTGTTTCATAACATTTTATGTGTTTTAAGGGGTGTTAGATTTAATATACATTTTAATAAATATATTTATATATATATTTATATATATATATATAAACCAATATAAAAAAATATATAAATATTTGTATAAAAGAATATAATGAAATATAAAAATATATAAAAAAATATCATAATACGTAAGAAAAAACAGTAAAGGGGAGCAGAAAGGTCATTGGTGTATACGCTCGAGGTCTCAGGTTTGAAACTTTCTGAAGTTAGGCGCATGTGCTGGGGCTGGGGTAATCTAAAGCAATGATTAAGTGGTTGGGGAATAGCTGATGGGAGTGATAAAGTGTGGGGAGGAGGGTGGGAATTAAAACAATATCCTCTTTATCAGTGGGGCCCTTATCAGTAATTTTTTAGAACTTATAGAGGGGTCCTTTAATTGTGCTAAAATTGTGATGATAATGGTGTCCTTTGACAATGCTAAAAAAGCACTGCTAAAGGCTCCCCTTATCCGCACAAAAAAATGAACTGATAAAGGCCCCCATTATTAGTGCTTTTTTAGTGTCATTAAAGTCAGCATTTTCAAGGGTTATTTATGCGCGCTATTAAAAGTTACCCTTTAACATCTCTTACATTATCATCACTTCTATATCATAGTTATATCCATTTTACTTTTGCAGTTAAATCCCATTTTTTAATAGTGCACTTAGAGAATCACAATTCCTTATAATATGGGATTTTATTATCCATTTAATTCCATTTAATATTATGGATACATGGAACTATAGTCTAATACTAATATTTTGGGACTAGAAAACCATGTCTATCAACCTATATGATTTTGAATCTTGGGCCCTAGTCCCACACCTCATTGTTATCACATATGGTCTTTTGAATCGTTATTGTGTGTGCTACACTCATTATCTTATGTAATCATTTGGTTACTATAATTACATGTCTAGAACCCTAAAGTAATTTGATGCATTCATCCTTATCCAACACCCCATTTACCAATCAAACACATATATCCCATGTATCACATTTCACAATGTGAATCATCATTAACACCCTTATTAAATTTTTAATCATGGTATATAATTTTAATTTTTTATTAGAAAGATGGCTATTCACCTTATTCACTTGGAATAATATAAAAATTCCACTATTAAACAAGTTATCAATATTTATTCATATAATAAGTTAAGCCTACAAGGTTAACCTAACCAACCGGTTAATCCTAATTATTAGCATTACAATAATCCCTTTAATTGACTAATCTCGTAATCCAAAAAAACCCAATAATTTCATAATCATAATTAAACCAATTTGACTTTCCAAAGATCAACCCATTTCATTATGAAATGGTAATTCAATTTAACCAATTTAATTTCAGATAAAATTTCACAATTAAATAAATATAATTAAATCAATACTATAACAATTGATATTTAGACAACCCACTTCAGGATTATTGATGAGCGTTCACTGAACCAGAATATAACGACCCAAAGTTTATCAATGGAAATTCCCTTCTTATATTGATGTCATAAGATAACATTAAAACACAACACAATGAACTACTATGTGATAATTTACCTTTAAACAGATGTTTGTCACTTTTTTGTTTGGAATTTTGAAAATCCGACATACACTGTGGTGTTTAAGATTATTTTTGGAGTCTAATGAAACAAAAATAATTTTTGGTGAATATTAATGTACCCTTATTAATAGTAACATACCCTTATGAATAGTAATATGATCCTTATTAATATTAAATCATCCAACATAAGAGTAACATTACCTATGATTAATACAATAATGTTTAGACATCTTAGAAAGTGACAATTTGACATTAGTAACCGTTTTGTTATTTTGTATGTCATAAATAATTAATTATAATTAATTTATTTATTTATAAGAATATTTATTTTCTAAAAATGAATTCATAAATTATTGAATCAATGTATTATAGTTTTTAGATAATTTTATAAGACCCTACTTAATTTTTGAAAGCACTATAAGATCAGTTTTAATATTAAAACCCGATTTTAAAAGTAAATTATGATTTTAATTAAATATTAAATAAATAAAATTTAGAAAATTATTTATGAAAATGGACTTCAATATTGGATTCTCCACGTCGATAAATGGTTGGGTTAATTTTTTGGGATTTTCCTGAAATACATGAATTTTTGATGAATAGTAGAATCCGATAATTCACAATAAATGCAAAAGAATGTATTAATTGAGTCATCGATGATATTCTGAGGATGTAAGACCACTTTTTCCGGGATAACATGATAAAATTACTATTCTTGGTCATCCAAGACTCACTATTCCTTGTCTTGTTGGGAAAAATAAACTAATGAATTTTATATTAAGGAGACCCCTCTCCCCTCCACTATAAAAGCCACCCTTCACACCCTCATTTCCTCACACCTCTCAAGCTCCAAGCCTTCTCTAAACTCTAACCAAACACCTTCCCTAGGCCCTACCCCACTTCCAAGAGCTTATGGTCTCATCAAAACCCCAGGCATATGACATTAAAGAGGTTCTCAAGAGAAGGATTCAAGAGGCAATTTCCCTCCCTCTTCTCCTTTAATTTCCTTTTCATGTTCAAGATCATTTCTTGATCTCTACCCAGCTATCTTCATATGAATTGTATTCTAACGCAATTATTATAAATCTAATGGAATTATATGATGCTAATGGGATATTATATCATCCAACCCCATTTTCCTCTTCCTTTTATTTTATTAAAGAGAACGTTGTTCGTGAGGTGTTAATTTATCACCTTCAAGAACGACATGCTTTATTCATCCATTTCTACCTTAATATCTGGTAATGAAACCATTTTTATGGTTGAAAGATAATATTTTATGTGTATTGTGTTCTATTTAATGTTCTGGAAATAACCTATGGACATATTACTAAGTGATAAGTTAAAACAAGTTCGTTGTGATCCAAAAACCGCCCAAATTGACATAAACAACCATCATTTAATTCTATCTAATGATACATACACATGGATCTTATAAAATTCATTAAAAGATCATTAAAATTCCTTCAATATCATTAATGACATGTAATATAACTTCTGGAATTTTATGCATGTTCTACCCAAACTTCAATTTATGAATACAAGTGAACCACCCAAGAAAACCCATGAAAACGAACAAACCCGAACAATGTTTTTAAACTCTATAAGTCATCCAAAGGAATATAATATTACATAATAAAACCAGAATGAACTCCATTAATGTACACATGGTTCGGTATTTCTAATTAATGAATATAATGTCATTATATAGGACATTAAAGAGAAGGAATCATTCAGGTACAGGGTAAGGGGAAATCTCGAACCCAATTTTCTTCCTTCGGGTTCTCCCTCTTTCACTCCATTTTTGATATGGTTACTCCTTAAAGATCATCTTTTCATCATTGTGTTTAATTTTCTGGGATATAAATTTTTTTCACTGGTTTTTATGTCAAACCAAATGTTTTCCAAAGGAATTCCTCTTTTAAGGACACCCCTTTTACATCTCACTCAAAGTGAACGATTCTTATAACATGTATGTTATTCCATCATTCATTTGGGAAACCAAATCTTATGAATGTGTTATTATGAGATGAAACACATTCCTTTCTATGGGTTTGTTATGTTCATTTTTTTATATTTGTTCTATGAGGAAATCAGGATAATGATAATGTTATGATGTGACGGGTTCGCCTAGAATCATATAGCGCAATATGAATGTTTGAATGTGACGGGTGCACCCGGAATTATACAGCACTCCAATGAATTGGGTAAATTGATAAATCTCATGAGTAAATTTGAAATGACGTGTGACCAACATGTTAGCTTGGTTCACAAGTATGTTTGGTAGTTAACCACTAAGATATGATGTTTCATTTTTTTGAATTTCCAGATTTCAAGTCTTATATTTATGATTCCTCTCAGGTTCATGATATTTTTCCCATGTTATGATTATGCTCACCCCATTCTATATTAATCTTATCTATCCTCTTACTAGGCTTCTATCCCACCCCTTTTGATGTATATTCTCAGGTGGCTACATGTACCAAGGATAGGACAAGTTCCAATAAGATGCTTGAGAAGAAGAAATTAAATAAATGTTGATGCTAGATATTGTATTTGTTATGTGTGGTCCTAGTTTTCCCAAGACATTAATCCTTTGGATCCTCTTTGTGTAATAATATTATGTTTTTTATCATTGAAATGATGTAATATTAATGTATGAAAAGGCTGGGTCTCTATAGCTGGTATCAGAGGAAAGGTTTAGTTAATTTGGGAATTAGGATTAGTGAACACTAGAGAAAACCTCTAGTATGAGATTAAGTACAAATATTCACACAAGAATATTTACCTAGGGATCCCATATGTTATGTTTTTTGTATAATTGTATAAATTAATGAGTTATTCATGACTTTTTTAGTGATGTTTTGTTCTATCCTTTTCTATTTTAGAAAAATTTTGGAACCAGGGGGAATCTGACCAACAACTCATGCGAGGGCCAATGCAACGATTTCCCGAACGACATCCCTAATGATTTGGGAGGTGGAGTTCAAACCTTCATGGAAATGCTTACCCAATTATCTCAGGTTATAAATAATAACCATAATAATGGGGAACGTCCTCCTTCACCAAAGAGGGGTCAACTGGCTATTGAATGTTTTATGCAGCAACGACCACCGATGTTTTGTGGATCTTCAGATCCACTAGTTGCGGAACATTGAGTCAACTGCATAGAGAAAATCTTTTATGTGCTTCACTGTTTTGAGACAGAGAAGGTTACTCTAGCCATTTATTGTCTTGATGAAGAAGCTGATCAATGGTGGTCTTTGATTAAGAACATCAAGCCAAGGGAGGAAATTGAAGAAATACAATGGGAAAAGTTTAAGATAATGTTTCTCAATAAGTATTTCCCATGAACTCTTCGCATGAATATGGAGAGAGAATTCATATAGCACAAGCAAAAAAGAAGAATAATCTATCACAACCTATGAAGTTAATTTGACAAGGCTCGCAAGGTATGCTTCTAGTTTTGTTATCCACAATGAAAGTAAAATTGATAGATTCTTTAGTGGATTAAAACCACACCTTCGAAAGGCTATTGCAATTCAAGACTTTGGGAGTTATGAAGATGTTGCTTGGTGTGTTCTCAAAGTGGAGATGGAGTTTTGAAAATGGTCCCATGGATATGGGAATATGAAACTAAATATGGAGATTTAAGCCGGTTGATCTATTGACAAAGGTGGGAAGAAAAATCAACGACCCACATGCCAATAATGTGGGAAGTTTCACCATGGGAACTACCTTAATGGGACGGGGAAATGCTTCAAGTGTGGGAAAGGAAACCATGCTTATGAGTGCCAAAAGTCATGAAAAAGAAGGAGAATGTATCCATTGAAAGGAGAGAAACAATAATTGTTAAATGATACAACTGTAAGGAGCTAGGGAACTATGCAAACCAGTGCACTAAACCTCGAGTTCTCGAGGGTAATCAGCGTCAGCAGCCACCAAAGCCAAAGGAACAAGAGAAGGCTTATGCCATCACTATTTCAGACGTGGATCATGGTAATGAAGTCATACAAGGTACACTTCATATTCACTCAAGAATGGAAAAAGCCTTATTTGATTCAGGTTCTACGCATTCCTTTATATCTTGAAAGTTTACTAGAACTATAGAATCGAATCCCTAAAACCATGAAGTAGTGATATCTGTAAAAACACCAATTGGTGCAATCATTGCAACCCAAGTGTTTGACTCTTCTCCCGTTGGCGTATGTGGGAAGATTCTTCTGTCAAATCTCATAAATCTTCCTTTGGTGTAATTCGACACTATAATTGGAATGTATTGGCTCTCGAGCACATATCAACTGTCGGGAAAAGGAAATATATTTTCATATTCCGAACCATCCCATGCTCCTCTACAAATTCAAGGAATATCATGAATCTCATTTGAAAAATCCTTCAATGGTGTGGGTGTTTATTCCCTATGAAGAAGCATACCTCGCCCAAATGGTTGTGTCGAAGGAAAGTTCCAACCTTGAGGAAATGCCCATCGTGACGGAATAAGAAGATGTATTTCCTGAAGAGTAACCCAGAATTCCCCTGGATCGTGAGGTAAAGATCTCAATTGACCTCATACCCGGAGCTAATCCTATCTCGAAGTGCCCCTATAAGATGGCTCCTATCGAACTGGAGGAGTTAATGAAGCAGATGCAAGAGCATCTAGACAAAGGGTTCATACGCCCTAGTGCATCGCCTTGGGGTGTGCCAGTGCTCATTGTGAAGAGGAAGGATGGAACAATGTGACTGTGTATCTATTATCGGGAACTCAAAAATATCACCATAAAGAACAAGTATCCTCTCCCAAGGATTGATGACTTGTTCGACCAGTTAAAAGGAGATCATTACTTTTCAAAGGTTGATCTTCGTTCTGGATATCATCAGGAAAGGTGAAGAAGGAGGATATTCAGAAGACTGCCTTCCGTACAAGGTATTGGCACTATGAGTTTCTGGTGATCCCCTTTGGACTTACTAATGCCCCTACAATCTTCATGGATTTGTTGAATAGAGTCTTTAGAAATTACCTCGACAAATTTGTGGTAGTATTTATCGATGATATTCTCATCTACTCCAAAATCAAGGAGGAGCATGAAGAACATCTACGACTTGTGTTGGCGACATAGAGAATGGAGAAGTTGCACGCCATGTTCAATATGTGTGACTTTTGGATGAATCAAGTCACTTTCATGGGTCATGTGATCACAGGTGAGGGAATTTCTGTGGATCCTTTGAAGACAAAGGCGATTGAGGAATGGCCCGGGACCTCTAGTGTCAGAGAAATCCGTAGTTTCCTTGGATTAGCTAGGTACTACCGACGTTTTGTGAGAAACTTCTCATGATTGTCAAGTATAGTAATTAAGTTAACAAGGAAAGGGGTAAAGTATGTCTGGATGGAAGAATGTGAGGGAAACTTCGAGGAGCTAAAGAGAAGGCTGATCACTCCACCTGTCATCACACTACCGAAAAGTGGAGAATGTTTTTTCATATACAATGTTGCTTCAAATAAAGGCTTGGGTTGTGTACACATGAAAAATGATAATGTGATAGCCTACACCTCACGACAGTTGAATATCCATGAGCAAAACTCCCTGACACATGATCTAGAGTTGGCATCCATGATTTTTTACTTGAAAATCTGGTGGCACTACCTTTATGGAGAGAAGTGTGACATATACACTAACCACAAGAGCCTCATGTATATATTCACACAAAAGGAGCTCAACATGCGTCAAAGTAGATGGTTAGAGATAATCAAGGATTACGATTTCTCTATTCACTATCATCCTGGAAAGGCGAACAAGGTAGCTAATGCTCTGAGCAGAAAAGAACCTGCTACTCTATCCATGTTGTGGATTGAAAAAGACCATATCTTCATGGATATGCAAAGAATGGATTTGGAAATCAAAAGGGTAGGGGATACATCTTACCTTGCCCAAATTATTGTGCAACCATCCATCCAAGAGAAGATTAAGGAAGAATAAAGCGATGGTGTGGAGATACAAAAGAGGGTGAATGCAGTAAAGGAAGGGAAGCTGCAAGAGTTTCATATCAACGATGATGGTGTGATTCAGTTGGGAACATGGTTTTGTGTTCCTTCATCACCTGGGATAAAGAAGGTGATGTTGGATGATGCATATAGCTCAACTTTCTCTATCCATCATGGGAGTACCAAGATGTATCTTGATCTCTGAGAACACTTCTGGTGGGATAACATGAAGAAAGATATTGTGGAATATATATCAAGGTTCTTGGTATGTCAGCAAGATAAAGCTGAGCGACAAAAGTCCAAATGTATGATGCAGCCATTGCCTATACCCATATGGAAATGGGAAAATGATACTATGTACGTTGTCATAGGTCTCCTGAAGACGTCAAAGGGAAATAATGTGATATGGGTTGTGGTTGATCGACTCACCAAGACTGCACATTTTATCGCTATTCGGAAATACCTCTCTCTTGAACAACTTCCAAAGATATATGTGAAGGAAGTGGTGAGACTGCACGGTGTTCCACTCTCAATTTTCTCTGACCATGATCCAAGGTTCACATCTGTGTTCTGGAGGAGCCTTCAACATGCTTTGATTACTAAATTAAATTTCAGCACGACCTATCACCCCCAAAATGATGGCCAGTCTATAATGACTATTCAGACACTTGAAGATATGCTAAGAGCCTACTATCTTGAATTCAAGGGTGGTTCAGATCAGCATCTCACATTGGTTGAGTTCTCATACAATAATAGCATCCACTCAAGTATTCGGATGGATCCATATGATGCTCTGTATAGAAGGCGATGTAGAACTCCAACCTATTGGGATGAAGTTAGAGAAAGAAAGCTCCTTGGACCCGATCTAGTTCAAGAGATGACAGAGAAGGTTTAAGTCATCCAGAAACACAACAATGCTGCTCAAATTCGGCAAAAGAGCTATGCTGACAACCGTCGAAGGGACTTGGAGTTCGACGTTAGAGATAAAGTCTTCCTTCGAATATCATTATGGAAGAGATTCATGTGATTTGGGAAGAAATGGAAGCTAAGACCAAGGTATATTGTCCCCTTCAAGATCATTGACCGCATAGGAGTCGTGGACTATCATCTTGCACTTTCTCCAAATATGTATAAATTTCATGATGTGTTTCATGTATCATTACTGAGGAAGTACACACCAGACCACTCACATGTACTAAACTCATAGGTGATGCAGCTGGAAGATGATCTCTCCTATTAGGAGAAGCCGGTAAAGATTCTAGATCGGAGAGATAAGGTTCTACGCAACAATAAAACCAATCTTGTCAAAGTGTTGTGGAGGAATCATAAGTTTGAGGAAGAAACTTTGGAACCAGAAGAGGCAATGAAGGAGAAGTACCCTCACTTGTTTGTGTAATGTGAAATTTCGGTGGCGAAATTTCTTAACGGGGGAAGAATGTAACGACCCAAATTTTTTTAATGAAAATTACCTTATTATATTTATGTCATAAAATAACATTAAAACACAGCATAAGGAACCACTAAGTGATAAGTGACCTTTAAACATAAGTTTGTCACTTTTGTGTTTGTAATTTTGAAAATCTGACATACACGGTTTTTTCAAGATTATTTTTGGAGTCTAATGAAAAAATAATAATTTTTGGTGAATAGTAACGTACCCTTAGAAATAGTAACATACCCTTATGAAAAGTAATATTACCCTTATGAATTATAAATCATAAAACATAAGAGTAACATTACCTATGAATAATAAAATAAAATTTAGACATCTTAGAATGTGACAATTTGACCTTAGTAAACGTGTTGGTATTTTGTAAGTCATAAATAATTAATTATATTTTATTAATTAATTTAAAAGAATATTTATTTTCCTAAAATTCATTCATAATTTATTGAATCAATGGATTATAGTTTTTAGGTAATTTTATAAGACCATACATAATTTTTGAATGCACTATAAAATCAGTTTTAATCTTAAAAACTATTTTTCATGTAAATTATGATTTTAATTAAATATTAAATTAATAATATTTAGAAACTTATTTTTGAAAAATGAAATTCATATTTTGGATTCTACATGTCAGAAAATGTTTGGGGTTAATTTTTGGGACTTTCTTGAAATACATGAATTTTTGATGAATAGTACAATCTGATAATTCAAAATAAATGCTAAATAATGTATTAATTTAGTCATCAATGATGTTCTGCTGATGTAAGACCACTTGGTATGGGATCACATGATAATATTACTATTATTGGTCATCCAAGACTCACTATTACTTGTTTTGTGGGGAAATAATAAACTAATGAATTTTATATTAAGAAAACCCCTCTCCCCTCCACTATAAAAGCCACCCTTCACACCCTCGTTTTCTCACACCACTCAAGTTCGAGGCCTTCTCTAAAATCTGCCCAAACACCTTCCCTAGCCCCTATCCCACGTCCAAGAGCTGCTGGTCTCATTAAAATACCATGATTAGGCCCTTAAGGATGTTCTCAAGAGAATGATTCAAGAGGTAATTTTCCTCCCTCTTTTCATTTAATTTCCTTTTCAAGTTCAAGTTCATTTCTTGATCTCTCCCCACATATCTTCCTATTAATTGTATTTTAATTACATTATTATACATATAATATAATTTGATGATTATAATGGGATATTATATCATCCAACCCCCTTTCCCTTTTCATTTTATTTTATTAAAGAGAACATTGTTCGTGAGGTGTTAATTTATCACCTTCAAGAACAACATGCTTTCTTCTTCCATTTCTCCCTTTAGATCTGGTCATGAAACCATTTTTATGGTTGAAACAACATATTTTATGTGTATTATGTTCTATTTATAGTTCTATAAATAAACTATGGACATATTATTATGTGATAAGTTAAAAAAAGTTCGTTGTGATCCAAAAACCGCCCAAATTAACCCAAATAAACATCATTTAAGTCTTATCTAATGATTCATCCACATGGATCTCATATAATTCATTATAAGATCATTAAAACTCCATTAATATCATTAATGAAATTTAATATCACTTCTAGACGTTTATGCATGTTCTACCCAAACATCAATTTAAGAATACAAGTGAACCACCCAAGAAAAACCATGAAAACCAACATCCCTGAACAATGTTTTTAAACTCTATAAGTCATCCAAAGGAACATAATATGACATAATGAAACCAGAATGAACCATATTAATGTACACATGGTTATGTATTTATAATTAATGAATATAATGTCTTTATATAGGACATTAAAGAGAAGGAAATATTCAGGTACAAGGTAAGGGGAAATCACGAACCCAATTGTCTTCCTTCGGGTTCTCCCTCTTTCACTCCATTTTTGATATGGTTACTCTTTAAAGATAATTTTTTCATCATTGTCTTTACTTTTCTGGGATATACATGTTTTTCACTGGTTTTTATGTCAAAACAAATGTTTTCCAAAATAACTCCTCTTTAAAGAACACCCCTTTTACTTCTCACTCAAAGTGGACGGTTCTTGTAACATGTATGTTATTCCCTCTTTCTTTTAGGAACCCAAAAATTATGAATTTGTTATTATGAGATGAAACCCATTACATTCCAGGGGTTAGTTATGTTCATTTTTTTATATGTTTTCTATGTGGAAATCATGATAATTATAATTTTATGATGTGACGGGTGCGCCCGGAATTATATAGCGCAATATGAATGTTTGAATGTGACAGGTGCGCCCAAAATTATACAGCGCTCCAATGCAATGGGTAAAGTGATGAATATCATGAGTAAATGTGAGACGATGTGTGAACAACATTCTATCTTAGTTCACAAGTATGTGTGTTAGTTAACCACAAATACATGATGTTTCATTTTTATTCATTGCCACATTTTGAGTCTTATATTTATGATTCCTCTCTTGTTCATGAATTTTTCCCATGTTATGATTATGCTCACCCCATTATATATTGATCTTATCTATCCTCTTTCTGGTCTTCTAGCTCACCCCTTTTTATGTATATCCTTAGGTGGCTACATGTACAAAGGAGAGGACAAGTGCCAATAAGAAGCTAGAGAAGAATAAATTAAATAAATGTTTATGCTAGATGTTGTATTTGTTATGTGTGGTCCTCGTTTTCCCAAGACACCAAGCCTTTGGATCCTCTTTGTGTAATACTATTATATTTCTTATATTTGGAATGATGTAATAGTAATGTAAGAAAAGTCTAGGTCTCTATATAGAATTCCCAAAATTGAAGATGAATGATGAATTTCATGACTATTGAAGGAGTTTAAAACCAAAACCTAGATCCATGATCAAATGAATCAATTACCATTATAACATCAATATAAACCATCACCAATGTGAAATAAATATTTCCTCTTCATCTAGAATGGGATAAGGGAGAGAGAGAAATACAAATGGTAAGAAATTACATACCATGAGAGGATCACATCTGTCAATCAGATCTCGGATTCCTCAAGAACGGAGTTCGTAAATACTTGGAATGCACTCCATGATCTTCAAAATTCATGTAGAAACTATTAGGTCTATTGGGGGAATATCAGAGTGAATTAAGAGTGGTGCGGGAATTTGAAAATAAATTTTTGGAGAAATAAAACACCCACACAAAGTTTCATGGGTTAGTGAACATAGTTTACCAAACAATACAGCATAACACTAACGTCACCGTGAGGGTAACACAATTTCTACAAACCGGTGCATGGTTTAAAATTTTTTGGTCACACCATGAAATAACCCTATGTATTTGGTTTCATGGTTTTCTAAGATTAGGCATACAGTTTGGGAAAATATTGTGCCAATCATGTACTTTCCCTTTTGCTTCCAAAATTCCCAAATATCACCTGAAACACCATGAAACAAAAACCCACCAAAACATATACAAAAATTAGTGTAAAAGAGTACCTATAAGGAACATGATACATCTCTAGAAGAATTTACAATCATACAATCTCCCATCTTTTTAATACCTTGTCATCGAGCTATACTCCCAAGCATCATTATGTTTCCAAGGTAAAATGATCAGGCCACTGAACCAATATATCTTCTTCCCTCTCCTATGTTTCCTCCTAAACATGGTTATGTTTCCACAATAATCTAACTATAATCATGGTATTTCCATACAACACTTTCTCACTTCAATCCCAAACACATATCAGATTCTCCTCAAAGGAAGCATCGGTCTCAACAGAACATGTTCAACATCAATCAGATGAGAATTGTCGGGTGATATCATCGAAGCTATAACACATGAAAAACATCATGCATAATACTATACCTAGGTGGAAGATCCAATCAGTATGCCATCGGCCAGATTCTCCCCATGATCTTAAAAGGACCAATAAACCTTGGTGCGAGCATTCCCTATCTCTGAATCCTCTAGTGACTCAATCTAGGCAACACCCTATGTAATACACAATCACCCACTATAAACAAAAGGTTTTTTCAATATCTATTCGCATACAAATTTTATTTATCCTAGTCCATAGACATATGTTACTAATTATGATGAACCTGCTCTGATGTCTCTTATACGAGACTCAGTCCCAACAACACTAACTCACCTATATCCATATAGCATAGAGTTTATCTGCATGGCCTACTATAACGAGCCTTATATGGTTCCATCTTAATGTATTCATCATAAATATTGTTACAAGAAAAATCAATTAATGTTAAGGGATACTCCCAAGATCATCAGAAATCATGAAATAACGCGCCTATAATATCCTAAAAAACCTGTATAATTAGTTCTGACTTCCCATCTGTCTACAGGAGGAAATGCATACACAGAAACTCCAGTGTAACAAGCACCTTCTACAAGCCATGATAGAAGCGTGATATAAAATTCAAGTCACGGTATTAAATTGTACACTATAAAACCTTGTGAAAATATATAATCACTATAATATATATGTCTCTTAACAAATCCACTGAGAAACTCTCCCATATAGGCATGAAATGCACGAATTTCACCAATTAGTCCACAACCACACAAATAGTTTCATTCTTCCAAAATTTCTTCAGGAGACCCACCAAAAAATTCATGGTAATTTCATCCCACTTCGATTTATAAATGGGAAATGGATGTAGTAATCCACATGGTATTTTATTCTCATCCATAACCTATTAAAAAATGAATCGTCATGTCACGAATGCTGCAATTTTCTTTTTTCATTCCTAGCAACCAATACTGTCAAGGTAGTTCATGGATTTTTTATTTCAAAATACAATTGACTAAAACCATTGAGGCATGAAACTAACACATTAGATCCTCCCATACACTCGTATAAATAATATCCCAATTCATGAAGTAGATGATCTCATATTTATCTTTTGTTTAACTGCAAGTTGACTCCCCACATTTTTGTATTTCCCTCAACAGAAAACACTATGGATCTGCATACTACCTCTATATGACATGGCTCAAAAGTGTGTATTCCACTTATTCTGATATGATGGTAATTATATACTAGACCTACCAAACCAAAACATGCATCTCATCCAGCTTAGTCATCATCTTCCACTCAGAACAAGAATCTGGAAGTACCTATGTTAGAGTTATCCATCTCAAAAAATCGGAAACATTAATTCCCTTATGAGGCATATATTTTAAATAAAAATCAAATGACTACATATAATCAACCCAAATTCACATAAAAATATAAAAAATAATGTGAAACTATATTCTTTAAGCTCTTATGATTTGCAAACATAGTAAACATTTTACCGAACAGATAATTCCACCATCACTTCAAATCATAAACCACTGCAACGAACTTGAGGTCATCTGTAGCGGATGTTTTATTCATCAATCCTCAACATACATTCTCAGTACTATAAAATTGGTTCTCTCTATATCAATACCACTATAGGGGAAATCACAGATGAATCAAAAAACATTGTATACTCATCCCTTGGTCAAGCCTAACAGTGATGCGTCCAAGCAGGAGAAGTCTAGGGTGAACCGTGGATAATATGCCACTAATCCTAGAAAGTTACCAATAACAAATACATTCATGGAATGCTACCATGAAAAGTCTGCATGCCCCTTATCTAGGTCAATAGACACACATTCCCCTTAGATTATGTGACCCAATAAATGTACCTAGTAGATCTGTAATTGACTCTTAGAAAAATTGGAATATAGACAATTCTCCCTCAGTGTACTCAAAATGATGTCATGATATAAGTCATGATCATCAGGAGACATGGATTACACCAAGATTTAATACACAAAAACAACGGAAATTTGATCCATGTATGGGTGGGAGATTCGATTCAACAAGGCCATAAACATAGAGGGATCATTCATAAACCCAAATGGTATCATGATAAATTCATAAATGCTATACCTGCATTTGAATGATGTCTATAGTATATTATAAGGTTAAAATATCAACTTATGATACACCTATGGAAATAAAATCATGGAGAATATATAAGATATTATCAACTGGTAAAATAGATCACTAATACAAGGATGAGGATATTGATTCTGTCATTGTCACCTTGTTAAAATTCTAGTAATCAATACATAAGGGAATGTTCCAATCAGCCGTCTCTAAAATGTATACTTGAGAACCTGAATGAGACATACTTAGATTGATAAATCCATTATCCATCAACTCTTCCACATGAGTCTTGAGCTCTTGATGCTCTATTAGTTCCATTCTGTAAGGTGGAATAGAAAATGTCTTAGCCCCTGCATGATCTAAATTTTGAACTACAAATCTATCTTAGATGGAATCCCTAAGAAGACCTCAAAAAACACAACTTATAACTGGTCCACTATGTGGGGATTTATATCAATCATTTGACCCCACTCATCCATTAACAAACATACAACCTCAGTGGTGGGATCCCCTATTTATTGATGAACTGGTCATGCACGACCTACCTAGATATCCCACTCTAAATGATGAAGATAATCATTACCCTTATGAGACACAAATGTCACTATTTTGTAGTAATAATCTATGTGGTTGTGGTATCCTACTAACCATTCCATTCCCAATATCACGTCAAATCCAGACATATTAGGGATGTAATGATCCAAAATGAAATAATACTCCCCAACATTGGGAGAACACCCATTTCATGAAAAAATTTCCCTCAACCATACATCCAATGGTTTATCATTCATCAAAACCCCTCTCATGAACAACATGGTTAAACAAAACATGTTCATAAGTTTCACCGATATAATGAAATGAGTGTCACCATGTCACGACCTATTCCTTAGGGCCTATTCTATGACTACCCCAAGCCCTCCATCCATATGATAGGGGATAGTGACTACACTGGAAAGGTGTATCCCTTAAACAGGAAGGAATTACCTTTTTAACTTGTACAAACTGACAGTCCAAGAAAACAACAAGAAGCAACCACATAGAATAGAACTCAATAAGATGCAGCCATAAAGTAAATTGTAGTAGTAAAAGAGTGTTGAAAGTAAAAAGTGGTTGGAATACAAGCCCAACCACAAATGTACATGTACGACTAAAAGTAAAATCCAACTGAAAGAAAAAGGGAAATACCTATCGATTCATTCTCTATGTTTCCTACCTAATGGGTAGGTACATATTTCCTCCTCAACACTCCACGTCTGTTAGTCTCCTCCGCATCATGTCACGCTGAATATTCCATATATGTGCATCATCTAGTCCTTGCTCCCTCAACCTAGATCAGTGATGTACATCATCTGCACAAGACACAATAAGGTATGGGCGAATCCCATGCAGGGGTGAGTATAAAAATACTAAGTAGGGCCTCCAAGACCCACGCTGGTCTCATATAGTTCCAAAAAGGAAAAAACCACAAAGCAATACATCAACTCTACTTTGGTATATACCCATACATAGACTTAAGTTATCAAGATATACGCATCTCGTACATGAGGAATGGACACCATGTATGTAATATCATGAAGGTAGAAGTACAACATAGGTAACACCATGAAGATAATACCAAAAATGTAACTCCATGAAGGTAGAAGTACCACACAGGTAACAACACAAAGATTAATGTACCACACACCTAACCCCACGAAGACAATACCACAATGGCAGAATTAATGAACAGGTAACGACATGAAGATAGAAGGACCACACAGGTAACACCACGAAGATATAAGAACCACAAAGGTGAAACCACAAAGACAATACCACAAAGGAAGATGTACCACACCAGTAACAATAAGAAGCTTGAAGTACCTCACAGGTAACACCACGAAGACAGAGGTACCACACAGGTAACCCCACGAAGATAGAAGTACCACACAGTTAACACCACAAAGAATAAATTACCCCACTGGTAAAAGACACAGCTCACAATCAGGTATAACTTATGTAAAAAGTACATATGATTAGTTGTAAACTAGATCATCTTATTCTGTTAAGAAGCACTACTGTTAATGAACGTAGGATTGATATGTTACTAATCCTTGCTGACTCACATAGGATCGATAGATTACTAACCCCTGCTGACTAACAAATGATCTGATCCACAGTTGATCAGTATGCGTTGACCCACATAGGATCACTTAGTGCTGACCCACATAGGATCTGTCCCACACATGATCGATTTATGATAACCCAAAAAGGATCGATGTTCTTTCTTCATGTTGCAGCCTGCTATAGGATTCCTCGCACCCGGTGTGCTTGAGTTTTGTAGAATCTTACCATGAGATATTGGTCAAACCTCTACTTCCACTAAGCTCTATGAAAGAGTAACCCAATGGACCACCATGTCGTAAGGGTTCCAACGTGACAGAAGGCGCGTCAATCGGACGTCCGGTCTGTAAGTTATAAGCATTTTAGCTCTGAGTTCCCAGTTCGATTCAGGTTCAATCCAAACCATCCGTACACCAAATTTATCCAAAACACATTTTGATTATAACTAAATGATGGTCTCGATCCAAGGATCTCAATGTTGTAGATGTTTTTTCAAAGAGACGTTTGGTTCTTAAGATATGACCCTTTATGTGTTTCTGGGTCCTATTGGGGATGAGTTCGGTCTGACCCAGTCGGACTGACCCAACTCGACTTGGTCTGGGACTGGATGAAGAGGACTCATCCCACTAAGCTGGGGTGGACTCGACCCACTGGGATGGAGTGGACTCAGCCCGTTGGGCTAATGTCTCGTCCGACCAGCAAGAGGGGCGACCCAACCAGAATAGGGCGGCCTGGAAGGGGGGAGGCCTGCATGGGCGGCCCGACCAAAAAAGGGTGGTACACAAGGGGGCGACATTGCCCGCATGGGGTGGTGACATGTTTTGGGGTGGCGTCCCACATGAGCAGCTACCCAGTCCAAGGGTGGCGGCCCGCTCTGAGGCAATGGCCCAATCCAAGGGACATGGACCGCTCCGAGGGTAGAGGCCTGGTGCGAGGGAGGTGACCCGCTCTGAGGTCGGCGACACGCTCTGAGGGGGGTGTCCCCCTAGGAGGGAGGGGGCTCTGTGTGATGGAGGAGACCCAGTACAAGGGAAAAATCCCATGGTGAGGGAGGCAACGCGGCTGTAGGGTGGCTTCCTGGCTCGAGGGTGGCATCCCGACTCATGGGCAGTGGCCCTGCTTGAGGGCAGAGGCCCAACTCAAGGGAGACAGCCTGCTCCGAGGATGGCGACCCAGTTCGGTCTGACATGGGCTGTGTAACCCCCCGGTCACCCAGATTTCTTTAATGGGCTAGAGGCCTTTCGGTTGGCGAGGCAGAAAATCTGTATGGGAAAGATAGAGACCGGAGTTTTGGGGCATGGTTTTTTAGGCCACAACCATCCTCGTTAGCTCACAATATAGAAGATATTAAGGGAGTTTAATAAATAGTTTTATTGAACATAATATTAAACCCACAAGATTCCGCACAAGAACCTCCTGCAAAGATGAATGAATTGCTGGTCAACCTGTTAGTTGGTTGACCCACGTTCTTCATGTTATTCAGAAAACAAAGAAGAGGAAAATTATTTTGAATGCATAAATGAATTAAACCCCCAACCTGCAAGAGACATCTACTGACGACAGTCGATGGAACCTACTTCATCATTTTCGTCGGTTTGTTACTCGGTGGAGCTCGTCCCCGCTCATTGTAACTAGTCTCGCCTTCCAGGTGGTTGGAATCATAGTGATTTTCCAGGGATTTGTATCTTAGTGAAGTTGTGCCAACACCCCTCCCTGAGCTCTATATAAATAGGGGAGGAGGAGTGTGCAATGCTCAAGGAATTAGTGAGGTTCATTTTATTAATGAACCTCCGTAATTCCCAATGGTGCAGTCACCTGAAAATAAGAGTCATGAGATTTATTGTCTTGACGCATCGTCGGTCCTTCCAACATCATTCATCCATTGTAGGAAAAAAAGAAAAGAAAATAACAAAATATTTATATTATTAATCTTTCAAAAGTCCAAGAAAATAACATTTTTACCTGACCTACTGTAGTCAAAGTTATGTCTCCCTTAAGCCAATCCATGTTCTTCAGATTCAATGGTTCCCTAATATTTCTAATCCGAGAAATGGTTCAAATGTTAGAAAAAGTTGTTCACGTGTTTATTGAACGTACCCGAAAAAAACATCGGAAGATTATTAACAGTCACCCTTAACCTGCACCGGTCATGGTTAGGCTTTGTCTAAGTGAAACATGCCCCAACGAAGCCAACGGTACTATCATATTTCCAATCTGAGATACCATTTAATAGTTATGGATTTTACAATTAAATAATTGTCTCTTGATTATATTATTTATGGCCAAAAACTAACATTGACTGGTGGCCCGATCTAGTCATTGTTAGTATATGACATAAGAGAGAATACCCTCACGATTTGAATCGTGGTATTGGATTTTTAATCGGAGTTAAAGTTCGTGATTTTTAAGCATTTGGAAAATAAAATTATTTTATTTTATTATTTTATTTATGGTTATGCCATTTTCAGGTTTTCTCATATGAGGCCTACACTGACTAAACATAAGTCACTCCTAGGGTTAACCCGCCATCCTGAGTGCAACGGTTCCCTCATATTCTTGATCTGTGTAGTCGTTTAAGAGTTATTCCACTTTTTCCAAAAAACTTCTTACGTGCACTAATTAATCCTTAAAAAAACATCGATAAATCATTTCGGGTTCTCCTAGGATCAGAATCATGCACCATAAAATTTTGGGGTCTCAAAATAATTTCAAATAATTAAAAAAATTATACAGAATTTCTAGGACCATACATTCTCCCGAGATTAGGGCTTTACATCCTTGAAAGCCACAACATAGACTTAGGAAAAAAAATGGGGGTACTGAACACTGATCTGAGCCTCCCGCTCCCATGTTCTCTCCTTGAAGATCTTATGCTTCCAGCGAATGTGCATCAGAGGTATCGAATTCCCAATAAGAACCTACCCATGTTGATCCTCAATCTCTACTGGAACCTCTGTAATTGTCACCCCGTTGTCTAAGTCCAGTTCTCCATGGTTGATGACTTGAGAAGGATCATGCATGTATCTCCTCAGCTGGGATATGTGGAAGACATCGTGTACCCACTCCAACCATAGAGCTAGTTCCAAGCGTTATTCCCCCTTTCCAATCTTCCAACTTATCAGAAATGATCCAATAAACCTCGGTGATAACTTGCCACCTCGGGCAAAGCTCCGTTGTCCCCATCGAGGGGATAATCATAAGAAAACATGTTCTCCCCTCCTGTACATCCAAAGGTCTCTGTCTCTTGTTGTCATAGGAATTCTACCATTATTGTGCATTCTTCACTTACTGACAAGTAAACCATCGGGATACAAACCCTGCCACTACTTTCTTCATCCCTTGACAATCTTCCAAGTTATAATAAATTATCCAATATACATCGGTGATATCTTTCCACCTCGGCCAAAACTCTATTGTCCCCATCAAGGAGATAATCACAAGAAAACATGTTCCCCCCTCCTGGACATCCAAAGGACTTTGTCTCTTGTTGTCATAGGAATTCTACCTGCATTTTGCATTCTTTCCTTGCTGACAAGTAAGACATCAGGATACAAACCCTACCACTACTTTCCTCATCCCTTGCCACCAGTGCTGATGCCGATGTTCCTAGTATATTTTCGCCACTCCTGGATATACCGCTTGAGGGGACGTATAGAACTCCCTCAACACTTCCTCTCGTAGAGCCCCCAGTACCATAGTACATCCTCTAAAGAGAAGGATGTGCTCCCCACCTTTAAAAAATCCATTAGGTGCCTATCCTAAGGATATCTGAGCACATAGATCCTAGAAGTCATTGTCCCAAGATATAACTCACGAACTTGATAAAGAAGTGGCGGAGTGACTGTCATAGACTAGAGGTATGTTCCGCCATCTCTATCGAGAGAGGATATATGCAATGTGGCTAGATTCTTTCTTGCCTAAGTCAGTAACTGTAGACCATACCTCTTGTTGAGTGCATCTACTACCACATTCCCCTTCCTAGGAGTATAGAAAATCGCAAAGTCACAGTCCTGGAGGAACTCTAGACATCACTTTTATCTATGGTTCATGTCTTTCTGAGAGAATATATACATGAGACCTTTGTGATCAAAGTAGGCTGTAAAATTTTCACCCATCATGTAGTGTCTCCAAATCTTTAGCGCAAATACCACTACTACTAACTCCATGTCATGGGTAGCATAGTTCTACTCGTCAGTCTCTACCTCAGCTCCTGAAATCGCTACTGAAACTTCTCCGTCCATAGGAAAGGATCCCCATTTTTCATCAAAATGAAAAATGGTTCCACTACCCTAGAGAACTCTGGTCCAAAACTACGGTAGTACCAAGCTAAAGCAGAAGACCCTCCTTCTTTATGGAGGTAAACCTGTAAACATTTTTTGAAAGGATGTCCCCTACACTTTTTCGCTTTTTTTGGGAACTGAAATATCAAAACTCCAGTTTCCACGATGGTAGTGCTAGCCTACTCAAGTGTGATTGACTTCACCCTTCTTCACATGAGTTTGTCCTATACTTCATCGGATTCCTTTTTCATCGACAAAGGAAAATCCCATTCCAACGTTGTAGGTAAACCACAACTTTTTCTCTTAATACAATCAATCTGAGTATGAACTATGGATGTCCAGTCCACACCCAAACTAACGTCGTAAGGCCTTGACGCTGCCACTAAGAGGATTCAACCAAAACTCTTTCCTTAAGGGCCAGATCACACCATCGGTGGATGTGTGATAATCGAGTCTCCTCCCAAAGGTATCTCCATACGTGAGGGTCAAGTCAATGGCTTAACCGGAAATTCTAGGTTTTGGACAAGATTGATGGATGGAATGATTGATTGGTACCTATTTATATTAATATAGCAGCTAGTAGTAGACATAGACTATTCATTGTATCATTCCTAGAGCCCTTGGGTCACACTCCTTGACCGTATGCAGCTACTCCCTTCCTCTGTCCTCTAGCTACATGAGCCTAGTGGGGACCACAAAGGGGGGTGATTGTAACATGTCGAAATGTACAACACATCATGCTACTCTCCATGCTCTGCTTTCACAACTACAACCCTCTAGATTCATTTGTCCCTGACACTTCTTCTTCCAGAAACATTTTTACATGCCCAAGTCTCTGACACCGGCACCAGTTTCTTATTTTTCCACTACTAACATTCATTGGTTGTATCCACTATTCCCAATAACATTCAACCGCAACGGTTTTCTATATCACCCTATCATAGGTACGAATTCATAGAGGAATAGTGGTAGCTCAGACATGCTTAAAAACACCATGCTCAGAAGTCTGAGGCCTGAAGCAGTGATCGTATCATATTCAACGAGTACCAGGAATGGTCGGTACGCCTTGATGAATACTCTGATACTGACATCTCATCCTGCCAAAGCTGTAGAAGTTCTTGAGAACTCTCATCCACCTCCTAAAGACAGTCCTTAGCTACCTGTGAGTCAGGCATGCCTCATAACCCAACGGGTATCTGATGCTGAAACTCATGTAAGGCACTAAGCCTAAATGTGTCTTCTACTTGTACTGCCAGTTGTAACTACAACCCAATGGGTGGTGGTTCTACTAGTACACCACCTGAAGGTTCCAACATATTTAGAGGGCCCTACACTAGAGCATCATCACTTGTGGGCCATCATCGTGTACTCTCTTAAGAAATCTGGGTGACTATCTTTGTCGAGGCATCCTAAAAAGGAATAGGTGCCCTATGATCATTAAGTAATACCTAGTGAGTTGACTCTACATAAATGAAAAGAAAAAAATTTAGAACACAATGGTGGTCCGTGTTTTTGTTAGTTCAGATGGAAATTATAATTCAGGGTCCTGGTGTGTGGATACGTCAGCCACTGCACCAACACTGGGATCCCCAAACTGAGAAACACACTCATAACACTTAACAATATTGCTTAATAGAAAACATCAGAGTCCAAGTTATTGAGTAGAACTGAACTCCTCTAATACCACTTTTTCACGACCCGTTACATGGGTCCCATGTCGTGACTTCCCCAAGCCTGACATCCATAGGCCATGGGCTGGAGATTAGAACCGGAAAGGCATATCCCTTAAACGGAAAGGCATTTCCTTTTTAACCTGTACAGACACATAGTCCAAGAACACAAAAAGAAGCAACCACATAGACTAGAACACAATAAAATGTAACCAAAAAGTAAACTATTGTAGTAAAAGAGTGTTGAAAGTAAAAAGGGGCCGGAATACAAGACAAACTATAAAAGTACAAGTATGATTGGAATTATAATAAAACTGAAAAAAGGGAAATAGCTATTGGGTCATCCTATGAGGTTCATACATAATCGGTAGGTTCACATCACCTCCTCAGCACTCCACTCCTATTGATATCCTCCACGTCACGTCTCTCCAAATGGTTCACATCTATAAACCATCTAGTCCTTGTTCCCTCAGACTCGATCATTGTTTAACATCGTCCGCACCATACACAACATGGTTCGGGAGAAGCATGTGCATGGGTGAGTATAACAATAATCAGTAGGGACCCCAAGACCCATGTAGGTCTCCTAAAGTTCCACAAAGTAAAAACCACAAAGCAATACATCAACACTAATTATTTATATTCCCATACATATACCTATGTTATCTTGATATACCCATAAAATCCATGATGGAAGGACACCACATAGATAACACCACAAAGGTAGAAGTATCACATAGGTAACACCACGAAGATAACACCATGAAGGTAACTCAACGAGGGTAGAAGTACCACATTGGTAAAACCGAAAAGATAGAAGTTCCACAAATGTAACACCACGAAGAAAATACCATAATGGTAGATGTACCACATAGGTAACACAATGAATATTGATGTACCACGCAGGTAACACCACGATGATAATAGTACCACATAGGTAACGCCACAAAGATTATACCACAAAGGTAGAAGTACCACATAGGTAACACCATAAAGCATGAAGTACCACAAAAGTAACACCATAAAGATAGAAGTACCACATAGGTAACACTACAAAGATAGAAGCACCACACAGGTAACACCCCATGATTGAAGTACCACACAGGTAAAAGACTCAGCTCACAATCAGGTATAACTTAAGTACAAAAGTATAGATCATTATCCGTAAAATAGATCATCCTAATCTGTTAAGAAGAACTGCTACTGACACACAGAGGATCGATAGGTACCTAACCCCCACAGACTCACATAGGATCGATAGGTAACTAACCTCTACTGACCCACACAGGATTGATAGGTAACTAACCCCCACACACCCACACAAGATCTGAACCACACAGTATCAGTATGCGCTGACCGACATAGGACTACTGAGTGCTGATCCACATACGATCCCACCCACACAATATCGATAGATATATACCCACATAGGATCGATGTTCTTTCTTCACGTTGTCGCCTGCCATAGGTTTCCTCGCACTCGGTGCACTCGAGTTTCGTAGAATCTGCCCTTAGAGATATCAGTCATACATAGAATGCCACTAAGCTCCAAAAATAAAGAAACCCAAAGGACCTCCTTGTCGTATGGGTTCCAACGTGATAGATGACACGTCAATCAGATGCCTGGTCTGTGAGTTATAACCGTTTTAGCTATGAGGGCCTTTTTGGATTTGGTATCGATCCAACCAGGACGTACTCCAACATTGTCCAAAACAGAATTTATGTATAAGGAAAGGACCATCTCAATCCAGGGATACCAACACTACATACAGTTCTTCAAACAGATGTATGGTTCCCATGATATGCCCCTTTAAGTGTTTCTGGGTCTTGTTCGGCCTGGGAGGACTCGACCCACAGGGCTGTGGTGGACTCGGCCCGCTGGGTCGATATCTGGTATAGCCAGCATGAGGAGCGGCCTGCAATGGTGTCCCAGCCAGAATAGGGTATCCCAAAAGGGCAGCCTGGCCAGAATAGGGTGGCCCTCAAGGGGGTGCCCAACCCACATGGTGTGACGTCCCTATCAGTGGCGGCGGCCCGCTGGGGCGGCGGCCTGCTAGGTAGTTTCCCAGTTTGAGGGTGGTAGCCCAATGAGGGGGAGGCAGCCCAGTCCGAGGGTGGTGGTCCAGGGAGAGGGCAGCGCCACATCTCGAGGGTGGTGGCCCAGCTCGAGGGCAGTGGCACGACTCGATGGTGGCGACCCGACATGAGGGCGGCGGCCAGGCTAAAGTCCAGCAGCCCACTCTGAGGGCGATGACCCAGTTCAGTCCGACGCTGGGGTTGTAACCCCCGGTCACCTAGATTCTCCAACTGCCATGTGGAAATTATTTTAGCGAGGCAACAACACCACGGAACCATCCAGAGGTGCATTCGGCCTCTGCGACGGCTTCGGCTGCGACTTCCATTCGTCGGTGGCGCGGCAGTCGCGCTGCCTTCCTTCTGGTGGCCTGCTGTCCCTTCTCTTGTGGTATGTGTATACGTGCTAGCAGTCTTACGAGGTGGCACAAGGAACACAAGATAGCGGAGGGTTAGGTATGGGTTCGTGTGTCCCACACTCTTCGCGTTAGCTCGCAATATGGAGGATATTAAGGGAGTACAATAAACAGTTGTATTGAACACAATATTAACCCGACAATATTCCCTGAAATAACCACCTACAAAGATGAATGTATCACGTGTCAACCTGTTAGTTAGTTTACACACGTTCTTCATGTTATTCAATAATGGAGAATATGAAAAATCATTTGAATGTATAAATGAAATAAACCCACTACCTGGAACAGACATCTTCTACCAATAGTCGATAGATCCTCCTTCATCATTGTCATCTGTTCGTGACTCAGGGGCGCTCGTCATTGCTCGTTGGAACAATTATCATTCTCCTGGTGGTTGGCATCACTGTGCTTGGCCAGGGCATCGTCACTTGGTGAAGACATGCCAACACACGTCCCTAAGCTCCATATAAATAGGAGAGTAGGAGTGTGCGACACTCGGGGAATTAATGAAGTTTATTTAATTAATGAACCTCTCAAATTCCCAATGGTGCAGTTACATGAAAATAAGAGTCAATCAATTTATTGTGTTGACACGTTTCCGGTCCCACCAACATCGTTCGTCTATTCGAGGAAGGAATGAAAATAAAATAACAAATCATGTTATTTTATTAATCGTTCCAGAGTCCAAAAAATTACTTTTTCTCTTGACCTACTGTGCTCGATGTTATGTTGCACTTATGTGAATCCCAGTGCTGAAGATTCAACGGTGACCTCATATTTTTAATCCAAGAAACCATTCAAAATATTGAAAATTCTGCTCATGTGTTTACTGAACGTACCCGATTTTTTTGGAAAATTATTAACTGACACCCTCGACCCGCGTCGGTGGAGGTTAGGCTCTGCCTATGTGAAACACGCCCTAATGAACCCTATGGTAATCTCTTATTTCTAATCCCAGTTACCGTTTATATGTTTTGGATTTTAAAATACAATAATTTTCAATTAATTATTTTATTTACGGAAAAAACTAACTTTCACTAGTGGCTCACACTGGCCAATGTTATTATTTTCATGAAGATAGTATACCCTCATGAGTTCATCGGTTGTCATAGATTTTTAATCTGAGTTATCATTCGTGAGTTATAAGGATTTGAAAAAAAAACTATTTACATTTATACAATTTTCTGGTTTTCTCATAGGAAGCCCATGTCGACTAAAATTAATTTGTGCCTAGGGTAAACCAACCATCCTGAGGGCAATGGTGCCCTCTGATTTCTAATCTGAGTAACCATTAAAGAGTTATTCCACTTTTTTAGGAAAACTGCTTATGCATGCTAATTAAACCTTAATAAAACTTCGAAGGATCATGCTGGGAACTCTGGGCCTCCAAAATGTGTTCCGTTAGATTTCATGGTTTCGAAATAATTACATATAATTGAAAAAAAATTACATAATTTCTGGGTTATTTCACAGAAGTACAAAATAAGGAACTATAAATCATAAAAGCTACATGAATATTACCTATAACCATCAATGGTACAACCTCACTATCCACACATGTAGCTTTAACAACATGAAACTGTCCTACCCCTCTTCCCTATGCTGGAGTTTGATTTCTCTAATCAGAACCACTCTTCTTATATATACACTCTTTTCCTGCGGTACCACATCCACTGACATGACCACCATGAATTGTAGAACTCCAACTTCTAGATTGATATGGGGTAGAAGAACCTCTTCTAAAACTATGATTTTTTATAGATCCTCTGTCATTACCCATAAATAATGGGCTTCTACAAAACCATTATTGATTTCACATCCTATTGAAATCTTTACACTCTACCGATGAACGAGTGAAATTTCTACAAAGGGGTCCTTGCCTACCACACTAGTGGAAGAGCACTCTAGTCCTGTTCTGAGTAACTTCCCATCCCCATGGACAATATTATAACTATTGTTCTGGGTATTATTATCATAGATAACCATCCTTTTATTCAATGACATACAACCTGATTGTCCACCAAAAACCACATACATCTCACTGTAATCCACATTCAGGTTCCCCTCAGAAATAAGAGTACGATTCACCACTTCTAATTTTTTTCACCCCTAATATATTATAATGAGACTTAATCTCACAAATATGATGATCTAAAAACCATTTAAACACAATAGACTCATCCCTTTAAAACATTGAATCAAGGATTAGAAAACTATTAAATAATATTGCATAGTTTATCAAGGACATACTCTCATAGGTCAGCCTCATGAATGATGCTTCTCTCTCTTTCCGGAGCATCTGAAGGAAGAATTTATCCAAGAAACATATCACGAATACAATTATTCTCCATATTCTCATGTTTTCCAACCCAATTCTAGATTTCCCACTAATTCTTCACTTGACCACATAATATATAAGCATCTATTTTGACTCTCTTCTCAATAGGAGTCTATAAGTGGTAATGTGTCATCTAGATAGAGTCATTCTAGAACTCAGCTACCTCAACTCTACCCTCTTGATTAACAGTTTGAGAGTTCAATAAATTGAATCCTCATTTCAATTCATACATGTTATGTACATCCCGCCCTAGGACTCTTTCCATAAATTTCACAAATCGAGTAAAGTTCTCACATAACTTCTCGCAAATTGCTTCACCCAACACTATCAGAGCCACAGGTTTCACTACTAGAGGAACATTTCTAGCAATGTATTATTTACTCCTTATCAACAAGAATCATCATGGATTCATATCTCTGAAATGATAAACACACATCTTGGGACACATAACAAAACATTATCATATTTTTAAAAAGAGGGATTCACACAATCCATAACAGGACATCCCCCTATACCCATTCACAGAGTCAAAACTGAGGTCCTATGAATACCTATAACCATCCATCATATAGTTTATGGATAAAATGGGAAAAAAAATTATCATTATTCCATTTTTTCACTAGACACTGGTTTCCCATTTTTAAAAAATTTGCATCATTTAATGTTTTCAATTTCATATTAGGCACATTTTTCAGTTCAATTACACTGGAAAAGAAAATAATTTAAATTTTACCAACTAACTCAGAACTTATATTTCCATGAATTCCTAAAAATTATGATTGTTATAATAAATATAGAGTTACTATAATGAATCATTATATTCAACTCTCAGGACATACCGGACAACGAGTCAAACCTCAGAAATATCAGAAATAATAACATCACACAGAATTGTGTCACAGATGGTGAAATAATATCCAACAATAACAATAACCCTCAATAAAATCTATCCCACCATTAGTACATGGGATTTGGTCCATACATGGGTTATATACTCCTATGCATGAGATTGGGACTAAGGCCCAACTCATCCTAGTCTCTTGTCTACCTTTACCAAATATTAATACAAAATACAAGAAAGAAAACCATAATTTGATAGAAATTTATGATTTCGTGACCTGGGTGCCACATACCAATTCCTCGAGATGGTTTTCCACATGAGCTCTAGTGCTCCACCCCATATGCCTAAGGTTGTAGAATAGCAGGGAGGGACTAGTTTTTACCACAGGGAGACTATACCCTTTCTATCAAAGTATCACGTTAGAGTAAATAAATATACAATATTCAAATGATATAATTCATAAACAAAATAAAAACTAGATCTAATACATACCAGTCTCACATGATAAACCAAAAAATGGAAACAATAATATAAATAAATAATTATATATTTTAATCCATATATATGTCATGTGTCAAATGAAAAGGACAAAATAAATACACTGACAAATATGAACTGTGTCCTGACTTCATGTATGGTTCCCTCATCCAGGATTCATCCCAATTCAACAATATAATATTTGTTTATTTCCATAATCGTATCCTATAAACCTGATGACTATTCAGATACTAATCAGGTAGCTCTAGTAGGTTGTGAGTACAACTTATTAGGCTACAACTAATGGAGTCTAACAAAATATAATGTCAATACCAATGTACATAGTTTTTTAAATAATAATGTACATGTGAAAAAATAAATAGTATACTTATGGAATTTTTCTTTTTTAACCACATATATTCCTCAGGTTTACAATGACACCAGAACCATTAATACATGCTTCAACCAATGTTGGGGTCTAAACCATCCTCATGCGATATCATATAGAGAATAAAAATTCATTATATCATGGGATTTAATTATCAATTTAACTCCATTTCATATCATGGTAACTATTAAATATATTTTAATGCCAATGTTTTAGTCCTAAAATGCCATGTATATCAACCCATGGGTTGTGAATCATCATTCCATAACTCAAACCACATTTTTATCACATATGTGCTTTTGAAGAATCAGTCCATGTCCCAAATTCATTATCAAAAGAATTCATTTGGTGACTATATTTCCATGAAAATCACCTCATAGGATTTTAAAGCACCAGCCCTTATCCAAAATAACATTTATCAATATGACACATATATAACGTATATAACATTTCACAAGGTTAATAATCATTAAAATACATATAAAATATTTTCACCATGGTATACTATTTCAATTTATCATGAAAAACATGGTTCATCACTTTTATCACTTTGAATAATATGAAAAATCCCCCATTAAACCATTTATCAACATTTTATCATATAATTCATTAACAATACACGGTTAACCAAACCATGAATTTAATGCCAACTATTCATAAAACTCATAATCCAATTACTTAACCCATATCATAGTCCCAATAACCCACAAATTTCATTATAATAATTTAACCAATTTCAATTTCTCATGATCAAACTATTACATAATCAAATGGAAATTCGATTTAACCAATTATATTTATGATGAAATTTCCCAATCATGGAAATGGAAAGTACATAATTATATACAAATTACTAAATCTAGACTATCTATGTTGAAATTTTGACAACATGCCTAAAAATACTTGATAATCTTCCACCAAACTAGAAATCCCCAAATTGATACTGAAGGGTCAATTGCACAATGGTGGAAGGGATTTAGACCAAAAACCTAGACCCAAGAACGAACGGAACAACAACTGTCATAACCAAGATCTAAACCATTTAAAATGAGAATTAATTAATTAATTTTCATTTAAAAAGTGAGACAATAGATATTAATTAAAACATAAAGAGATTATATACTAGGAGTGGTTCATATTTGTCAAGGAGATATTTGATTCATCAAGAACTGAGTTCAGAAATCCTCGGAATCCACTCCGAGACGTCCGAAAATGATGTATAACCTATTAGGTAAAACATGGGAAAATGAGGGTGAAATGTAATGTAATCATGAATCTTAAAATAAATTTTCATATAAATAAAACCCACATTCATGGCTTCCTTTGACAGGGCACATAGTCTTCCAAATATTTTTCCCTAACCATGCACCTCACCTTGGTGGTCACATAGTTTCTACTAAGTGGAACATCATTAGAGAAACTGTGTGTTAACTATCCAATCCTCATTTATCATGGGTTTAACAGTTTGATGGGGGTAGGTTCGTAGTTTGGGAAAACCATTTCCTGACCATTAACTACCCCTATTGTTTCTAAAATTGTAAAATTTCACCAGAAACAACCTCAGAAAAACCCACCCAATATATTCCCAAATAAGGGTGAAATAGTTCCTATAATGGATATCGATACACCACGAGATATGATAAAGATAATTTAATAAGGACACATAAAAATAATACTATATAAAAAATAATTATGATTTGATAATTTTTGCATCAATACTTTTTGAACAACAATTTAACCCCCTTAACACTTATCGTGACAATAAGGTTTTTTTACAACATGATGTACAATATAGTTAAACTAAACGGAAAAAAGACCCATATATGAACCACGATTGACATTATAAATGATATCCTAATACATTTGATGAATATTTTATTTTTTATAATTTAATATTATTTAATAATATATTATTTATTATAATATATCATTAATGACACTTTTTAAAATTATTCATTATTTTTATTTTAATAACATTAATAAAACCCGTTAAATTATAACCAAATATTTTAATTAAATAAAATATTATAATGGTCAGAATCACATAAAAATGTAAAGAATAAAATATAATGGAATATTGGATTATTATGGATTAAATGGACTAATTAAAGTAAAATAAATATTGTTTTTATTCTTTTATCAAACTTATCATTTCATTTTTTACATTAATTACCTAATTTATACTTTACCATGGAAACAATATATATAATGTTTACTATATATATTGGCCAAAAAATAAAAGGGACCTATTTAACAAATTTGGGATCACTTATTAAAAATAAAGAATTCATTTTTAATCATTGAAAACACATTATTGGTAGAAAATAATATAATATGAAACATGAAAAACACAATGAAAACAATATTTTAGAAAAATAGCCTCTTAAAATATAAAATATTTTTACAATTAATTAAATTAAAACATACAATTAAAAATAATTAGATATTTTTAAATAAAAAGGATAAAATAATTTTTTCAAAACTAATCCAATATACAATGTGAATTTTTAAATACCTTAAAAGAAGATATATTTTTTCAATAAAAAATAGTATTTTTCAAAATTCATTGTAAAATAAATATTTTCCTAAAATTCTATGAAATTCAACATAATATAACTCTCATATGATGAATTAAAAATGGAAATAAATTTTTTGAATTCAAATTCTATAATTTAAAAACCTAATATTTTAAATAAAACTTTATTAGAACAATGTTTAATAAAAGCATTTCCTTTTTTGCTATTAAAAATTTAAAAATCATTTTTTAATGAATATAACTATATAATATCATAATAATGAATATTTATAAGACATGAATCTTATTTATTATAACATTTTCTAGGTTGTTAAATAGTTTGTGTAGGATGTTACTCAGTAGCTACCTTCTATACAATTTTCCTTAGAAAAAGTTAAATACCTTACATATCTTTTTATATGGTTCTGGAGACTACATTTATCAATTAATTGATTATTTCTTTGAATAAAAACAGTTATTTTGAATATTTATTTGATTATATGTTAAAAATTAATTCACCCAATTGGTTCACTAATGATGGAGAGTATATCATCCCATTCACATGCCAATATATTTTCTAGTTGGGGTAGTGTGAGGGGGTTTTGTGTGTGATTCACACCACCACTTTAGTGATGAATTATGGAATGAAGAATATATTTTAGAAATTTTTCAACAAGTATTTGTATCAAGGAATCATATAGTGAATTATAGATTTGGACTCACGATGCCTTGCTATTTAATAGGAGAATCTTGGTGAACGAGAATGACACTCTTACGGTGATCATCAACGGAATAATCCATCTATCTAATTTTCTATTCAATTAGGATCAGTGTTTGTTAGAGATATTAGGATCCATGTACATGCACGTCATCATAGACTTTCTTGGTGTTCTATTAAAGATAATCTCCAAATGTGACTACTTATTCAAATACTAATTGTGGAGTATATTGTTGGTGGAATTTGGGACTCATTTGTGATTGAGTATGAAACAACACCCATATAAAATTCCCACACATAGGGGATTACTCGGTTTTTTGAGGATATATTATGTGATTATGTGCTTTTTTTCCAAATATTCGGGATGATCACTAACAATTACTAAAATTTTCATAGAACAGTAGTAATTAGTCAACTATTAGTATAACACTATTCATGTACCCATAAGGGAGACCATGCAGGTCCCACCATTGATGCGATTAGAGTAGTCATTAATTTATTATTGAAAATAAGATTGTTCAGTTGATGATAGAGATGGTGAAGGTGATATAGGTGTGGATTAGGACATCTCAGATCCAGCATATGTTTTACAAAGAATATAGATAACGACCATTAGAGTATGAGGAGAGAGACCATGTACTCATGAAGGTATGACCATGTCATGGATTATGAAGATTTATTAAAGTAATCATGTTGGTAGCATGGTTTATCAACCCATTCTAGATCTTATATAGGATACATTTGGTTTAATTTAACATAGAATTACCCCAATTATTTGACTATTTGAACACTGTTTTTCATGAATCAAATCAACAAGGATTTCTTGTAATAAAGTAAGATGATTTTGACCCCCCAATCTTGATGCAAATATGTCAAGGTCTGGTGACTGGAGCATTATAGTCATATCACATACAAGTTATCCCTTAGCCTAAAGTACTTGTACACTCACACATATCTTCACACATCAGTATAATGTAGAAAATAAAAGAAATAGATACTATAAATGAATTCATAACAATTAATCCCACATTAGAGAATGAAATATGTATTGAAAATAAATGGTACAAATAACATTTGACCATAAATATAAAAAAGAGTTGAACTATCTAATAATGTGGGGATTTATATCATGAAGCGACTCTTAGAACTCTTGACTATCTTTCTAGAAAATCAAATCTCTACAAGCTCATGGTCCACCAAGGAATTAATCAAATGAAAGTTATCAATATAATACTTTATAGGAGTTGTAAGATCCATGTATGATTTATTATAATAATACCCAGTTGGAAAACTCAAAATCCCTACACAAAAGCATTAATAAATAGAGACTCATATCTAATTCATAAATCCAAGTAGATAAATAAGATAACCAATATGTTTTTAAATGGAAAATCCAAGACAAAAGGTGAGTTCTATCCCCACTCCATCCAAGGTATTTTTATTAAGGCTCAAAGGTTATATTCATCCAAGATAACTCACTCATTTGGTCACACTATGCTGATGGAACTCATATTGACTTGTAATCATCCGTTCAAATAATGATGAAGTATGAAGTAATAGATAGGCCTCATCTAAGATGAATACATGATCATAATAAACCTCCTCAGGATATAATAGATATTGAATCAAAGATATGGTACATTCCTAGGGCCATTGGTGGATACCTATCCATATTCAAAAGAACCCACTATGAAAGTGATCCCAAGACCTAAATATCAAAAAAGGGATATGACCCAACCTAGGATAGAATGATATAGGATAACACATCAGGACACATTTATGGATATCTAAATATATCCAAAACTATCCAATATATAGGATTAGTCATATCATTTTCTGGATGGGAGGCCTCATTGTACCCTCATAGGGATAAACCAAAAAAATGTTACAAAACTGATACTGGAACTGGTTTGACGAAAATATGGTATCCCACCATCAGTGGGTGGAGTACATGACATGTCTGATTAGAGTACATTATGTGTCTCACTAATTTGAGTAATTCATGTGTCCCTCCATCTCATATATCATGTTATTATCCTAATACATAGTATATTGTTTTGATACACTATGTTTAGATTTAAGGCCATAAGTTGGGTCTGTGTCATATTCCCATGCTTGTTCACTTTCTAAAGTACCCAAATTGTTCCCCAACACAGGACGTGTGGGGTCACATGGAATCTGGGATGTGTAATACCTATACACACCACGCTATATGACTAAGGGTAACATTACATGTGGGTAACATACATGGAATTTGATATTTTAATATATATGTAAATGATAGATTCCATAAAGAGGTGTCTATGAAGAATGTTTTCTTCCAAACCACATGTTGTGTCTATTGAAAATTTAAAAGAAATTCCATTATGTTTCTTGCATATCACACACATCTCTCTCACCTATGAATCCATTTATAATTTTACCATAATGCATGGATCTAGTTTTAAGGAATATGTGAAATCATTATTATATTTTGGCCAACCATTTTTCAAAAAACCCATGTCATACCAAACCAGGGTCAACCACATATATTAGTTCATGAAAACATCCATCATTCATACCATTTTCAGATCTCTATCATCAAATTCACACCTCTTTCTTTCATTTAATCCCAAATTTGAACCCATGGTATCTATCTATTGTTACCAAGGACAATTTTACAATAATTAGTTTCTATGTATACATGAATAACTGACCAATCAAAAATATCAGTGATGAAAATCAAATAATGCTGAAAAAAGGCATGTATCACAAAAGTGAGCATCCAAAAAATGATGTTTTCATTTATCCAATGATGAATGAATCTATTAGATCTGTAGGATAATAAATGAAAAAAATTCCAACAATGAATAATTATTATAATCCTAATTCTATGGAGAGAAAATAATCAACAATAATTCAACATTCAGGATCTATGAATTGATGTTTATAGAAAAGTTCATGTTCTCCATGGAAAGATAGAAAATGAATATGACCCAAAAATAAAAACACCCTCTGTGGATTTTGGATCAATCATTGATGAAGAATTATTCCATGGAATTATCATTGGTGAGATCCCAAAACTCCATTGATGATGAAAAAATATATGGTATTCAATTCATCAATCCATGATCTTGTTATTATCTGCCAACACTTTTCTTGTAGACCTTTTTACTACGTATCTAGTGTTATGTAGTAAACCGTGGATATGATTTAAATAAGGAAATAGATAGAGGTTAGTTAAGTCAAAACAATTATTTCATAATAAGTAAATAAATAAATCTATTTATTTATTTTACCCAATAGTTTGATGTTGACTGCATTAAGCCGCATTTCCCGATATAGATAATGATTATGCCCCGCCTAGGGTAAAACCGACATTCTTGATTTAATACATGTCTCTATTTTTTCATAAAAGGAATCATTTAATATTTATTCCACTAATTCAAAAAAATATGTGTGCATGATATATTATATATAATATATTTTTAATATATCAATACTGACCATCCACAGGTCCCAAAACACTATATCAACTCTTTCTATAATACCAAATTTATTATTTGATATATTACAAAGTTTAAAATTGAAATTTTATAGTTTCTATATTCTCTCCATTATTAAGGCCATTCATCCAAAAAATGAAAAACCTTCTCAGACTGGGGAGGATACTAAGATCACATTTGGTTCTTATTCTCAAATGATCTCTCATGGAGGTTCTCGTGTTGTCTATGAACATGAAACCAGGGAAACACTTTCCCATGTTACGAAATGTTATCCAGACTCCCTAAAAAGTTAATTCTATTCATAATATCTATTTCACCTTAGTTGATAAGTTTTGATGTTCCATTAACATATCCTCTCAACTGTGATATGTGGATCTCATCAAGCACCAATTCTAAATATGATCATAATGTTAAAAATTATTCCAAGTCACTAACCTTGTGTAGTATCTGATAGGTAAAAAAATGTCATAGATAGCTTGTACCCTCATACAAATCTCCAAAATTCATGTTGAGGTGATTCAAATTGGGACACATAGTCTGCCTCATTGATCTCTAAATTCTTCCATCATCATCTGTATAGGACTTGTGGAGGCTTTTAGATGTCTGTATATGCTCTTAGATGATCGACACCTTCTCTGATGACACTCACATCAAACTGTGGACCCATAAGAGATGTCTCATATGGATACATCCATAAAATTAATAAATTATAGGTTATCTTATACATGTCTTATAATGTTTAAAAATTGATAATGGAATATAAACATTTGATATTCAAAAACTCCACCAAGGGTTATTGATCCTCCCTACTATGGCCAAAATCTAACATACAATCTTGATGCATGTCCTCTAGAACTGAAATAATTTTCATTGATTGACCATATTAAAAGGTATGGATCACTGTGAAAAAATGAATTTTGTAATGCCCCGACCCCAGCTACCCAAAGTCGGTGCATTACTTCGTAACATTGGAATGATCACAAAAGATCATGTCTCGAGAGACCGATTAGTTTAGTAGCCTTGGAAACACTAGATACATTCATAAATGTTACATTACAACATAAGGTGAAAAACTAAAATAACCAAGTCTCCATAGTCCACACTCATATCCTCTTCTGACTATCCCTGCAGGTCATTCATAAAATAATTCTTCACATCCTGGAAAATATAAAAACATTGAAAGGGGTGAGCTCAGATGCTCAGTAAGGATAACAATATTGTGGAAGCTTTCATCAATAAACATAAACATTTAAGGCAATGTATAACTAAAACAAAAGCCTTTTAAACATGAACTTCAACATAATATGGCAGAAGTAAAATGAGATAATGCCATTCACTTATTCACATGGATATTCTACTGGTCGAATAATCACATGCAATATCAATAACCACTTTCATAATGAGGGAATGTATAATGCCAGACATTCTGAAACATTTTGTCAAGGCCTCGTCCAAGACGTCTAAAATGATTAAGGCCTCGACCAAAACCATAAATCAAATTGGGAAAGGGCCTCGGCCAATTCCATGTCTAGTTGTCTCATGAGACCTACCGATGTAATTTTTTAGAAGATACTTACGTTTAAAATTGCTCAAATATAATCCACTGTTTTTCTGAAAACATTATGCAAGCTTCTGAAAACAAAATAACTAATTCTGAGACTTCTCGACTAATTACAGGTCATGATGGGTCCATGCCCAATCCCTTCCTGTCTACCACACTTGAGAGTCGGGTTTTCTGAAAACATTTTTAAGCTTGCGTTAAATACGTATACATTTGCACTAGATTTTCATATATTGGAGAGAAATATCTCTTTTTTGAAATCATTTAAAAATCACATAATTATTAAACAAAACCTTTTGAATAAACATAAAAGTCAAAGGGGTTTATAAACTATATAAATGAAAGTTGTGTATAAAACCAAATATGCCTCAATGAAACGAGATTGAGACGAAGTACTTAAAAAGATCATTTTTAAAATAAAATAGATCTATTATGTGTATTCACTATAGGTACACATGAATAAAGTAAAAATACAAAATAGGACATAATAATATCATGACATAATTTGAAAGTAGGAGATTAACCCAGAGAATAGAAATTGGGTTAAGAAGTTCCCTTACAAAGATCACTTTTAAAATAAAATAGATCTATTATTTGTATTAACTACAAGTACACATAAAGAAAGTACAAATACAAGATATGACATAATAATATCATGACATAATTTGAAAGTAGGAGATTAACCCAAAGAATGGAAATTGGGTTAAGAAATTCCCTTACAAAGATCACTTTTAAAATAAAATATATCTATTATGTGTATTAACTACAAGTACACATAAAGAAAGTACAAATACAAGATGTGACATAATAATATCATGACATAATTTGAAAGTAGGAGATTAACCCAAAGAATGTAAATTGGGTTAAGAAATTCCCTTACCTCGTGTCTGACTTGACTCAACCGTTCTTTAACCTCCTGAATAATAAACTAGAGTTAATATATACCTTATTAAGAACCATATTCAATTTCATTATCCTTTTTATATCACTTATTACAATGATATGAACATTATGTAATTATTTATGTTAATAACGGTCGTTTTGTCAATCTTTGGTACTTGAGTCAACAATAAACTTCTTATAATTACAAGTTGTTTATGTGGTAGAATATAAATTATCTCCAGAATTATATTCATGATTTAGAAGTCATATATATCATATATATCCGGTATATACATTCATTTATAATATTACGTAACATTTAGAGGTAAGAAATGAAATGCACCGTTCATGGAGACGGTAAGCCGTACGTACGCATGAACACTACTTTCATTTCTATTTAGTATTTAATGGAATGAAATCATAATGATATAAATGTATAATATAATTACAGTATAATATAGTGTATAATACCATTTACTCCATCCTTTATACATCCCACATATGGCATTAACGATTCAAATCACTTTGAGGGGGCGGTAGTCCGCACTTCCTAAAATGAAATTATCACGTTTACCCATAATGGAAATCATAAAGTATGCCATAAATGAGAAATACATAAGCATAATTAAAACATAATCATATTATATATCATATATAAATATAGTGACATCTTAATTGCCACCTTTGAAGGTGTTATATGAGTGTTGAACAATCATCGTTTCGTGAGGCAGAAATTCGCCATCCACAGAAACTGTATGTTCTTTAACCATTAGATGTAGGTGTGTGTAAGTGTAGCTAGAATCCTTCTTATAACAACATCCTAGTATATTTAGGATACCGGTGTTGTTAAAAAATAAAAGAATAAAAATATTTTAGGGGGTTGGAGAAGAAAAATAAAACAAAACAACATTAGAGATGACATTACCTCAAAATCGGGTAACTCTTTTTTATTTGAGCCAAAGGCTTCCTTGGGAAGAGTTCTGCCCAAAGTGAGGCTTCTAGGAGTAAGAGGGGAAAGTTGGGAGAGTATTTGGGCATAGGTTGGCCGAGCCAAATGGCTTGAAAGTGTGAATGAGGTGGTAGAGGTGTGGGCCTTTTATAAGAGGAGAGGAGGGGCACTCTTGGAAAGTAAAGAAATTTTACATTATTATACAATGATTTTCGGATTCTAATGGTCCCACACTTATATAATTCGTGTATAAGGTGATAAGGGTTCGAAATCTACCCATCCAATAGTCATTGGACAAGTGTAAGCCTTGTATTTTACATTATCTTTTCATTTTATTAAAAACGTTAAATAATGAGGTCATCGCTGCATCATAATGATGTCATAAATAATTTAATTTATTTAATGTCTAAAAATTATAAAAAAATACTATGATTTAGGAAATCGTTTTATCTTTCTAATTAATATTTATAGTCAAAATTTGGACTTGTTTAACCCCACTTAAAAACTGTTTTAGTAAAATAAGTCATGTTTGTGTCAATTTAATTTTAACATTAAATAAATATATATTAATGTCATTTTCCAACCAAAGTTGCTCCATGGGGTCCCCAAATTTACCCATGGGTTTTCTTGGTCGGCCATGACTCATCCAATAGGAGTAGGACAAGTGTCAAGCTCATCTCATATTATTAAAACATTATTTTTACCTTAAACTACACTAATTACCTCTAATCGCGATTAAGAACTTAAAAGTTACTATTCACCAAAAATTATTTTAATCTCATTGAACCACATTTTACTTATTAATGAAAACCATGTATGTCGGATTTTTAAAAATCAATTCACAGAAGTGGTAATATTTCATTTAAACGAAAAATCTGTTATTTAACTACCACTTAGTGGTTTCACTATTCATCAAAAATTTAAGTTTTTCAGAATAATGCCAAAATTTAACCCTAAGCTATAATTGATATTCCGAATTCAAAAATGATGTCTATTTTACAAAATTCCAAACATATAAGTTGCATTAATTAATTTTATAATTAATTCCCGCTGTCACAACAAATAGCGTGTTTTTAAGAAACAATTTATATCAAAAGATTGGCAATTGTTTATGTCCAATTTCAATGTTAAATTAATTCTAATGACCACCATTGGATAAAATGGTAAAAATATATTCTAATTATACTTTAAAACCACTAAATATTATAATTTATCACTATAAATTATTTTTATTAAAAAAGTTGTTTTTAAGTATTTTTCACTATTCATAAAAATTAGAAGTTCTCAGAAAAATACAAAAAATTCAACATAGGCTAATTTCGATATTCCGAATCCAAAAATGAAGTCCATTTTGAAATATAAAATTTCTATAATTTTAAAAAGTGGTTATTACTATTCATAACTGCTACTTTGATTAGTCACGGTGTTTTAGAACTCGAAGTTGTGTACAATACAAGCTATTGCATTATTGAATGAGAAGCGTATCGTGGAAGCTCGGGGTGTTATATTCTCCCCTCCTTCAATAAATTGCGTCCTCGCAATTTGAAATTTTTCTTTGAAAATAAAAGTTTGAAAATAGAAAATACATTTGTGGAAAACCCACATCGGAAATAGGGTTAATATGAATATAACATTAAAATAAAGAAAGAGAAGTACAAAGGTCACCCGAGATATCCCATACAGGATTTTATGAAAATATGGATATGGAAGAAAAACAAACCATCAAGGTCTGATGGAGAGTCGTAGAAAACTGGATTAGGAGAAAGTTAACCATAAGAAAATCACAAACTTGTGATCGGTTAAATAGTCATTGAATCCGCAGTTGGAAAATTTAACCGGCAACGTTTTTGTTTTAAGTTACCTCTTATAAAGTTGATGAATTTATTTAGGAGATTTACTAAGAACGTAAGGGAATATACATACTTGTCATGTAGACTTTCATTCTTTAATAAATTTTTACCACAAACCCATCTTTCACTCTAAAAGGTAATACAACTCAAAAATATTCTATTTATCCAAATTGTATAAGGTTACAAATATTACCACATACCATTTAGATTAGTAAAATTATTTTGTAACAACCAAGGACTTCCTGTAGGCTAGTGGTAGGAAATAAAGGCCTGTCGCACTATGGTTGTGGGTTCAATTCCTGCAGCTTTGTCATTTTCCTAAAACTATAGTATTATAATATTCCAAAAATAATCTTCATAAATTTTTTAACCTTAAACAATACTATCCAAAGATCAACTTAATCCACTCCAACCTTTATAGTTATCCAAAATACCTCTGTCCAGACTTTCTCTAAAAGGTCTCTTAATTCCAAAATCAATTTATCAGATTCCCCAAACAAAGTAATGTTTCTCTTATTGTCACATACTAAAAATATAATTACCTTCATCATATTAAAACCTTACTGAAATCAACAAGTACTGCAGTACGATCCTAATATATATATCACATTATTCTAATAACCAGAATATAATCCATGAGTCCAAAAGAACCAATACATTAGTTATTCTGCTTCAACTGTAGTAACAGCATAAGATTTTCCTTGATCCCTTGGCCTTTTCTGAGGTAAGTTTTCCTGACGCTTAGGACATTCATTTGCATAATGCCCCATTTCCCTACAATTGTAGCATTCAACATTGATAGCCTCTTTCTTTCCCTTGCCATCATGCGCCTGGTGACCTTTTTCTCCACATTTATAACGAACTCCCATTCCTTTTAGGCAAGTACCAGGGTGATTCTTCCCACAATTATCACATAATGGAAAATCCTTCTTTCCCTTTTTCCCTTTATCTGTCTCTTGTTCCACCGTTCTCTTCTTCTCTTGCTTTACTTTGTTGACATAAGACTTAGAGAATTCCTTTTCTGTCTTGATAGCATACGAGACAATATCTTCGTATGATGAGAAGGATTGTGATACTAAAGCTCGACGGTGAAATGGTTTTAACCCATCAAAGAAACGATCAATCTTACTCCTTGGGTTATGTATATAATCTGCAGCATACCTCGCTAACCTTGTAAAGTTGGCCTCATACTTTGAAACATTCTCATCCTCCTTATGCCTCAGACTCAGAAATTGCCTTTCCATATCTGCTCGATGGTCACGAGGAAAGTATTTTTCTATGAAAAGCTCTTTGAACTCCCTACATTTCATATTTGATACGTCATCATCTTCCTTTGTGTTTTGAATCAGCGACCACCACTGATCGGCATCTCGAGTGAGGCGGTAAACTGCCATGACAACCTTCTCCCTTTCGCTACTCCCCAAGGCATGGAATATTTTCTCTAAGGAGTTTATCCATTTCTCAGCTACTAATGGATTTGTACCCCCATTCAATGTTGGCGATTGTTGCCTCATGAAGCGGTCTAATATTGATCCTCCACGTTGTGGATCAGGGTGATCCATACGAGTAAGGTTATTATTCATAACCTGAGTGAGTTGTCCCAGTATGGTAATAAGTTGATCAACACCAGTTGTATCTCCAGCTCCACAATAATTATCTTGAGCAGGAGGGCAATCCCTGCACGGAGTGCGTGCATTGATACGGTTTCCATTCCTTCCACTAGGCGCCATTTCTAAACAATGGCATAAACTATATTAGTTTATGAATCAAAATACATAATTCCATACTTGTAAGATACTTAACATAAATTGAACTATTTATGGATATAATCCATAAAAATGTTTTCTTTGAGGAAGTATATACTCATAACCCTTCATAGTGGTTTGTAATGAAAATGAGAATTATCCTAAGCATATCCCCCGGGAGTGTCGTAACCAAGAGTGCAGCAAGGCCCATTGTCATGCACCAGTTCCCATTCGAGTCTAGCTCAAAGCGGTGTTTTGGGGTTTTACCCCTAGGTACATCTGTGCCAGAGCCTCCTCTACCTGCTCGTATCCATACAGGGATGTATTGCTCGGAAAACTCACAAAATCTCTATAATACCAAAATTCTAGGAAATTCTTCTATACTAATCCTTAAAGTCTATCTTTGGGCTATGTGCTCTAATCAGAGTTTATCTAAATCTAGCTTCCAAGGTTAGTACTAAACTGCCTCTGATACCAACTGTAACGCCCCGACCCCAGCTACCCGGAGTCGGTGCATTACTTCGTAACATTGGCATGATCACAAAAGATCAAGTCTCGAAAGACCGATTAGTTTAGTAGCCTTGGAAACACTAGATACATTCATAAATGTTACATTACAACATAAGGTGAAAAACTACAATAACAAAGTCTCCATAGTCCACACTCATATCCTCTTCTGACAATCCCTGCAGGTCATTCATAAAATACTTCTTCACATCCAGGAAAATATTAAAACATTGAAAGGGGTGAGCTCAGATTCTCAGTAAGGATAACAATATTGCGGAAGCTTTCATCAAAAAACATAAACATTTAAGGCAATGTATAACTAAAACAAAAGCCTTTTAAACATGAACTTCAAAATAATATGGAAAAAGTAAAATGAGATAATGCCATTCACATATTCACATGGATATTCTACTGGTCGAATAATCAAATGCAATATCAATAACCACTTTCATAATGAGGGAATGTATAATGCCAGACATTCTGAAACATTTTGTCAAGGCCTCGACCAATACGTCTAAAATGATTAAGGCCTCGACCAAAACCATAAATCAAATTGGGAAAGGGCCTTGGCCAATTCCACGTCTAGTTGTCTCATGAGACCTACCGATGTAATTTTTTAGAAGATACTTACGTTTAAAATTTCTCAAATATAATCCAGTGTTTTTCTAAAAACATTATGCAAGCTTCTGAAAACAAAATAACTAATTCTGAGACTTCTCGACTAATTACAGGCCATGATGGGTCCATGCCCAATCCCTTCCTATCTACCACACTCGAGAGTCGGGTTTTCTGAAAACATTTTTAAGCTTGCGTTAAATACGTATACATTTGCACTGGATTTTCATATATTGGAGAGAAATATCTCTTTTTTGAAATCATTTAAAAATCACATAATTATAAAAGAAAACCTTTTGAATAAACGTAAAAGTCAAAGGGGTTTATACACTATATAAATGAATGTTGTGTAATAAACCAAATATGACTCAATGAAAGGAGATTGAGACGAAGTACTTAAAAAGATCATTTTTAAAATAAAATAGATCTATTATGTGTATTCACTATAGGTACACATGAAGAAAGTAAAAATACAAAATAGGACATAATAATATCATGACATAATTTGAAAGTAGTAGATTAACCCAAAGAATAGAAATTGGGTTAAGAAGTTCCCTTACAAAGATCACTTTTAAAATAAAATAGATCTATTATGTGTATTAACTACAAGTACACATAAAGAAAGTACAAATACAAGATATGACATAATAATATCATGACATTATTTGAAAGTAGGAGATTAACCCAAAGAATGGAAATTGGGTTAAGAAATTCCCTTACAAAGATAACTTTTAAAATAAAATTGATCTATTATGTGTATTAACTACAATTACACATAAAGAAAGTACAAATACAAGATGTGACATAATAACATCATGACATAATTTGAAAGTAGGATATTAACCCAAAGAATGGAAATTGGGTTAAGAAATTCCCTTACCTCGTGTCTGACTTGACTCAACCATTCTTTAACCTCATGAATAATAAACTAGAGTTAATATATACCTTATTAAGAACCATTTTCAATTTCATTATCCTCTTTATATCACTTATTACAATGATATGAACATTATGTAATTATTTAAGTTAATAACGGTCGTTTTGTCAATCTTTGGTACTTGAGTCAACAATAAACTTCTTATAATTTCAAGTTGTTTATGTGGTAGAATATCCATTATATCCAGAATTATATTCATGATTTAGATGTCATATATATCATATATATCCAGTATATACATTCATTTATAATATTACGTAACATTTAGAGGTAAGGAATGAAATGCACCATTCATGGAGACGGTAAGCCGTACGTACGCATGAACGCTACATTCATTTCTATTTCGTATTTAATGGAATGAAATCATAATGATATAAATTTATAATATAATTCCAGTATAATATAGTGTATAATACCATTTACTCCATCCTTTATACATCCCACATATGGCATTAACGATTCAAATCACTTTGAGGGGGCGGTAGTCCGCACTTCCTAAAATGAAATTATTGCGTTTACCTATAATGGAAATCATAAAGTATGCCATAAATGAGAAATACATAAGAATAATTAAAAAATAAACATATTATATATCATGCTTGGATTTGAAAAAAAAAGTTCAAGAAAGGTCCAAGAGAACCAAAAAAGGGAATTAGTGTCGGTGGGTGACTTGACTATATGACTGGAGGCCATATGTCAATCCCAACACCAACATGGATAGACTTATTAGGACCATTCCCAGCTCCACATGGCTTACAAGGCCCTGTGAGCTCACGAAGGTCATTATTCAGACTTCCATTGTCATATCCCAACACCAAACAATCAACAAGAACAAACGACACTAATAAAACTAGACTTGGCGTGGAAACCCAATTATAAAAACAAGAAAGAGTTCGCAATGATCTTCCCACACTTACCACTCAAGTCCAAACAATCCTACTCCATCAACCTTGACATTCCCCAAATAACAAGGGTACTCTAAATGAAAGGTCTGCTAAGGGCCGACCTCCTCTGATACCATTTTGTCACGAACAAGGCCGAGTCAACACTAAACCAGTCACCCATTCCATCCAGCGACAAGTCCCGAGAGTCATTTTTGGTCATCTTGAGATGGAGACAAGCACCTATGGAATCAATAGAGTACATAAGGGAACGATTTATCCATTATATAAATAATCAAACAAATAGCGAAAGGAAATGGAAAAACCCAAAATACATATATATATAAATTAAACTGAACATTATTTGTACAAGATACTTAAAATACAAATAAACCCATAACTCAATTGACCATACTCGATAACAAAATAACTCCATGTGACCCCGCTGGTCCCTATCCAACACAATGATCACACATTTCCCAAGTCAATCAAACTCAAGCTAAAATCTGCACATGGGAAAAAAACAGAAGAAGACTATAGGCTTGAGTTTTAAAACTCATTAGGTTAGACTGATATTCTATTCCCAATGCACATCCATTAAATTAAAAGAAACGTCAATTACATGTTTTAAATAAAAATAGAAAGGTATTTCTTCCAAATTAAGTCCCATGTTATAAATAAATTTACCAGACAAAAACATGTATGTTTTATAAATAAGAATTCTATTACCAAATTTCAAAGAGGTGAAACTTCAAAATGAAAATAGTTTTCAAGAGGGCTACTTTAATGAATTTACACTTTTAAATAAATCACAAAAACTACTGAATTCATTAACCAAACACATTGTATGCCAACAGTGAGTGAAAAAAACCCATTGTGCACAACTCACGGGAACGCCCTTATAAACTAGTTAGTTTTGAGCCCCAAGTACCTCATATCTCGGTGAAAGTAGCCATAATAAATATCTATTATTGTTCACACAATAAAATAGTATAGATAATACCCATAACCTAGTGGTCCCCAAAAATCATCATCATTATAGTTTAGTTTTTGATTTGATTGTCAATCTTTCTCCATGAAACAGGGGCCAAATCCCATGGGATCACTAGCATACTAGTACACGTCTGCCCACCTAGATACCAGGGATTTGCTTTAGTGATCAATAATGTTAGAAATATTATCAAATACACATTTCAAATAAAAATTCCATTACCAAACCATAATCAAACAAATAAAGCCCAAACATGCTTCACATATATACTACAAGTGAATAAACCACTAAAAAGTTTTGTAAAACAATTTCATGGAGTATAATGAGGCCTTGCACATAAAATCCATTCAAAAATGAACTTTTAAGGACAAAAAACAATAAATAACAGAACCAAAAATATTTGGAAGCCCCAAAATCAATTACTAAATTTATTTCATGGACCATAAAAAGGCCCCAAAAGATATAACCTAAAATAGACATGGAAACCATTTTAAAAAAAATACCAAACGAGCGTTTAATACATTCTCAAAACTAATATTTGACCACGGAATGCATTTCAATTTTATTAAGGAGGTTTATAAACCCATTTAAAACATAAAACCACATTCATAAATCCCTTAAAACACTCAAATTGCATATTCAAAACACAACCATTTTTATACGGATGTGAAACAAGCCATTTTCTGACAACTCATGCCAAAAAAATTTGTAAACCAAAACCCATTTGTCTGTAAAACCATATCCAAATTGTAATGCCTCATAAGTAACCAAAAATAAAATTTATAATTCTTACAATTTATTTATAAATCCAAAAGAATAATTTTTAAATCACTCATAACACATAAATGAAAACTAGGCAATTTACCGAACACATGTCATGCCCTTTTTAAACAAAAAAATTTAGTTTAAGAACTTGACAAGGAATAAAACACAAATGTCATGCCATATCATATTAGATATACATTAACATGTGAAAAATACCATAAAACAGGTTCTAAACCTCGCAAAATTGTTGCCAAAGATAGAAGAACATTTAAAAAACTCTTGGTGTGCACTTTTATGAAAAAACAACCCTACCTTTCACAAAACACAGCTTAAACAACGATTTTTTCACACCAATAAAATAATATAAATGCTGAAAAACAATAATATACGCATATATCATTTGTTAAAAATAATATAATGATGAAACTTAATTGATAATGGAATGTGAAAGGGATATCCTACCTGAAATCCTTCATGTAATGGAAATGCGCACCAAATATCACCATATGAGGGTTTAAAAACCCTAAACCTATGACGACCAGACCCAAATGAACAAACACCACATAAAAATCATGGGATAACATAACCATAGGTCTATCATGACTAGTTTTGATTATAAAACCAAGAAATAATGAAAGGAGGAAGAATGGGGAGGATAAAGGAGAAGGAATCTCACCTTTTAAACTAGAAAACTCTTCGTCATCCATTATATCTGCACCATTAGATAAAAGGTAATTGGTTGGAACATATTGGATAGGATACTATGGTCTCTAAGAACCTTGGAACGATTATTTTTATGAAAAATATAACGAATTCAATGATTTATGTATTATATAATCTACCTTCTCAATTCGAGACGATTTGTGGAAACCTTTGAACTCTCACCCTTATATTCATTTTAAATGACATCTAATGAGGTAAAATCGATAATGGGTGTTCTTATAGGTATATGTTTTTCTAGTGGGTGGTATAATCAACAAAAAAATATTAAAAAATGAAAAAAGATATTAAATAATCAAAATATTATTTTTAATACTTGAAATGGGCTCACGGGATGGCCCAATACCTAAATTAGTAACACAAATTCACCATTATTATGAATTATTAAGAGGTAACAAATGATATAAAGGTTTTAATATTCATGTGGAGGCTATGTATGAAGTGGAATGGGTGAAAAATGTTGAGAAACGATGGTGTTATAAAAGAAACAAATTTGGTTTTTAAAACTGGAAATGTGCTCACGGTTGGACCAAATCATGAACTAACCACACTCTCTCCAAAAACTCCTAAAACAGTAATGGGGAACCCAAATTACAATGATTATACATATATGGTAGTTTTAAAGTCAAACTTAATCTCACCCAACACCCAAGAAAAGGATCAAGATTTTTAATAAACCAGATCAAAACCATGACATGAAAATAAAAAAAAAACTGGTGTGACCAACTCCATGACCAAGAACATTGATTACTACATGTTAGGAAAGGACCAAACTAGTTGATAACATTTGTACCAAAAAATAAGGAACATATTATAACCATTTTTAATGACCCACTAATTCTCATTGGCTTCGGAGTAAAATGAGTCATTACCAGGCCTTAAGCGACATCCCTAAGGAGCCTAAGGATGGAAATAAATGTCAAGGGGATTCAAATACAAGTGGGGGAAAATTTCCCCTATAATAAATTAACCAATGAGCCAAAAAACCATAACACAACCATTCAATAAATGATTCATGGACAAAAGAAATAAAATTAAACAACTTCATGTATCTCCAAACCACATCAAAATGTGCAATAGTGATAGACCAAACAAGTATCAAAGTAAACATATGATAGACAACTATAGACTCTCAATAGATCACAAGTCTCCGTACTCCATAGGCTCCAATATCTATAATCACTGAATGGCCTAGGTGACATGAGGTAGTTCTAAAAACAAGTGAAAAATTACCTTTTCCCTCATCCAGAAAGATAACATATGAAAAAACACTAAAGTGCTAAAGGAGTGGTGAGTATTAAACTCATTTGGTTTTCCCCAATGACTTTCCTAATAATTACAATAAGATAGATTAGTTAGAAACATTTACATATAAATTTCATGTAAAACAATATCTCAAAATAGTTTATAACAAAATATAATGAATTTCAAAATTCCCATTTACAACCATGTGGAAAAAAACTAAATGAAACCAATTATTAGCAAGTTATTTTTCCAAAAAAAATAACTAATCAAGGATTAAAAACCACTTCTTATTATAAGTTTGGAATACCCATTCAATATTACACAACACACCAACACATGCATTCTTCGTTTGACAATTCCATACTCATGAGCGGTCTGTTGTCCCATTACCTAGTGTCCCAATGACACATGCCCCCGATCCAGGGTCACACACCTTTTACCCCAATGGTAAATGTCCCTTATTCAGTGGCATGTCAAACATGAACTCAAACATAACCCAATTTATACAAAAACCATTCTCAATTAACATTGTAATCAATTTCAATAAAACTGTACTTTTATTGAAAACTATGGAAAACCCCAATTTCAAAACTACCTTTTAATTTCAATAAAACATCCACTTTTTATTAAAAGCATCTAATAAAATCTATGTGCTATAATTCTAAAAAATACACAATTTAAAATCCATATTTCAAAACCAATAATAGAAGCACTTTATTCAAAACACCAAATTTTTCATATTTCTACACTTTACTAAACCATCCAAAATTAGGTTTCCAAAAAAATTTAACTAGAAAATTCATGATAAATTTATCACAAGGAAATGAATTTTAAATAATTCCCACAAATTCCATCAAGAGTGGTTGTGAGTGAACCCCCTACCTAAAATGTATTGATGAAATTAGACAAACAATGACAAATACATAAGGAAACCAGGTGTATCCTTCACAGAACCACTTTATATCTCTTCTCCTACAACGAAAGATGACAAATATTATCATATTTGTCACCCAAAAACTTATATCTACCCCTAAAGAGTGTAAATATTATAATACAAGAGAACAGGAGAAGTAGATCTAAGAAACCGATCAAGAATGATGAAGAATAGCCACATACCTCAAGAATATGGCTTCGAATCACTAAGCGAAGGCTTCAGATTGTCACCAGACATATGCGAGAACCCTCTTAGACCTTTGGAGAATCCAAATCCTGAATTATAGACGATTTTGGTCAATAAAAGAGTTAGTTATGGCAGACATGAATGAGATCATAATTATAAGGATCTAGATTTGACTCTTCGCATAGTTTGGCCGCACAGTTAGAAAAACCATGTGCTAAATGAGCGGTAGATATTACCCGCATGGCCTCCCCTACACGGTCTCCCAAAACAATTATACAACTATGTAGGAGCTACTACCGCATTAATATCAATTCAAAATGTTTTTCCTAAGAACGCCACATGGTTTTCACAAACAATGTGTTTCTCGTGTGACCTTCATTTAGCCCAAAAAAATCCTTCAATGTGCTCCAAACACTCCCTACCTCCACCCTTACATTTTATAACCGTAAAAGTATCAAGTATGTTTTACATACCAGAAACTAGGGATAATACAACATACAATTTTAGTATCTATATATGTATGTACTTTATAGGGAACATTGGGATATTACATTTTACACAAACTTATCCAGAATTTTTGACAAAGGGTTATGTTCCAAAATCAATGTTTTACTAAATAATGTTCCCATGGATTCTAAAAAACCTTCTCAAATACCAACTATAACAACCCCAACTCAAGTAACCTGGAGTAGATGACTACATTATAACATTGGAACTCTATACATCTTATCACATCCTAAAGGACTGAATATTTTATTATTCTTGGTAAACTATATATATACATGAATCTCACATTTAATTTTGAAAAAATAAATGTTTTATTTGAAAAAATCATTATTCTTTCTATAATATCCGTGAAAATTATTCATATAAATAAGAATACTGTGGAAATTGAAAAAACTATGGAGTATTAATTTACTAGAAAAATAATCTATAAATTATATTTTTAACCAAAACATTTAACTTAATGTTTATAAGAGATTGTAGACCAGATCTAAGGTTTCATACTTTGAAACTAGAAGTACCAAGATAAAAACTATAAAAAGGTAATCAATCCTATTAATATAATACCTAAAAAATAAATATGTTGTAAGGTAATATGTATTCTATAAATAATACCTTGATTAACCTAATAATAAAAAGATTTATTTCCTAAAGCAATCCCTCAACAAACAAGTCATAAAAGACTCATTATTTCTCATAGAATCCCTTAACATCATGGTAAAAAAATATAAATTTAATAAAAAAAATCACATACAATGAAATAATCATAAAAAATGATGTAATATAAAACTATAAAAAAGGTTATATAGAATCTCATAGAATATGAAGTTCTTGTAGATTTAAAGAGATTTATAGTTTTTTTAGATTATTATAACATAATTTACTTCTTATCCATGAAGATAAAGATCTATTTTTATGGTGTTCCAATGGTAAGAATTTAAAAAACTGTATATAGTTGTAACGACACCAGAATCAACAAACATTATCTTTTGATGGATTCAAGATCATAAAAAATCTTTTGATGGGTTCAAACTGATCTACTACAACAATGAAACATCTATTAAATGAAAATTGACATGAATCACCACTATATTATTCCTAACATTTATAATAAACTTAATATATTTATATTAATATTTAACATAGTTTAATCCTACATGACATAAACAACTAAAAACAATGGTTTAAGTTAAATTATATGTATTTTATTTTTGTTGAGATTTTCAAAATAAAGATATTAAAGTGTACTTTCGATCCATCATCGAGTTGTTTTGAAAAATAATACATAAACTATTACTTTTAGAAATATATAACACCATAATTCAATAATTTTACATGAAAATTCATTCTACGTGACAATAAATTTGACCTATGTGAGATTAAATGCATGTTGTTTTGAGTAAAACATTCTGGAAGAATAGAAAATCACACTATAACCTAGGTGATAAAACCATGATTAATGTATTAACATAAAAATTTTATATGCTGATATTCACAATATATAAGTCATTCCAAAATTAAAATATTCAATTCTTAATATTTTCACTATTTTTTTGAACAAGATGTGATTTCACCATGGAATATCAAATTCACACATCAATACAACTGGATGAAGAGTTTGTATAAAATTTTTTGATGGAAGTTGTTTAATGATGGAGGTGGCCATTCCAAAACAATTTTCATGTGATATTATATTAGACCAATGTTATATTAATATTTTAAGCTAAATAGTGATTGTTTCATAGTGAAAGAGGTCACACCATGAGTGCACTAACAGAAGAGTAACCTTCATAGAATTGTATTGTAGTAACTTTTATATGTAAATTTGGTTAATATTTGGAATAAAATATATATATGTTAATTATATAGTGGATATATCTACAATGTAATGGGAGATGAAATATTCAATATGTTGGAGTGGGACTATTCTATTGTGATGCAATGGTAGGTGCCACATCATAATTAAATATATATTCAATATTCATGTAACGGTGTTGTTTCTCACTTAGTGATTAAAGATCCCATAAAACATAAATATTTATACCCACCAATAATTTATTAGGGGGTATGTAATGTTTTGATCGATCTGATATATTGAAAATAAGTAATATTAGTTGTCCAAAAGGTTACCATCAAAATTATGATGGAAACTTTGTGCGAAATGTTAATGGAATAAATAAGGTTTGCAATGGTTATCACATAAAGAATAATAGGAAGAGTACAAAAAAATTAAGTAGAACAAGAAGGGAAAAAATTCATAAAGTAGTAATAGAAAAATGATAGAGTAGTATATATTCTAAATACTATTTTATTATTAAAATATATATTATATATATTTTTTAGGTAAGGTATCATTTCATAAGTCAGGAGACGTATTGTGTATCTTGGGTTCAAGAATAACAAATTTTCATTTGTAATAAACACATTTAATATATTTCAATGTGTTATCATTGGATTTTATGGATCTTTCTAATGATAGAGATTCATATTTTTAGTATTGATCCTTGTAAAAATATATTGTATCCCTTATGTTTTTGCATTGGTTTTTGTGGAGGAAATTTATTAATTCACTTTAATAATCATTTAACATTGTTTTAAATGAAATATAAAATGGAGGTGAATTCCCCAATTCACCCCCAGTGTACTCTCACTGGTCTAACCAAGCATTTTTCAAGTGGAATCAATGAATTCCATGTTTCCATTGAAGATGATTAACTATGTAGAGTTTTGTGTGAATGTTGTCCCTCTCTATATTATTTTTTTGCTCTAAGTTTATATTTTGATCATGAAAACATTAATTTAATGGTCCCCATGGGGATTTAAACTTTAAATGGAAAAAATAGTTATATATAGAAATATATAATTCTGAAATATCATTTGATGACTTGTTTATATGAATTTGAAGCTACTATAAATGTGTTTCTACCATGTAATGATGTTTTTATTATGATTTAATTGGATAGAAATAATTTCTAGAATGATTTTTGTGCTTAGAACTCCAACATGTAATCTCTTAAAAACATTTCTTAAATTTTAAAAGGATAGAAAATTAATGGTAATTTTGGATAAACTCGATAACATTTATAAGGGAATTTTGTGTTACATTTCATTTTATCCAATTATACCCCACACGAGTTGTCATTGATGATAGAGAGATAATGTCCCATGATTCATACCTTTTATAGGCCCTGATTCAGATATTTTCTCTGAGTGTATAAAAATATCATATATATAAGGAATAACCCTTAGTAGAAAATGTCGGATCCGGAGATCAGATACTAATATCCATGCCACTCCATGAGAAAAATGAAAAGGGAAACCAAAACAATCCCAAAATGCTTGTTAAATGTGAACAAATGGAAAGAGAGTATCTTAATAAATATATAATAGAAATATTATGCAATATAATCAATAATAGACCTGATGTATGAAAAAATAATTTCTATATTAGTCCATGAAATCCTCATATAACAAAAAACAATTTATACGTCATGTTAGAATACAATGTACACTCACTATGATCATACTCATGGACTCAAATTAACATGTTTAAAGAGAATAGTACTTCACCAATGGAGAAATAGTAGAACCAACTTGAACCTAAGAAGGTAAACTAAATTAACACATCCTCACTATGGAACACTCACCAAATAAAAAACCCATGTATACAAACATAATAAGAAGAATATCAGTAAAAATTGAACAATAAATTTATTTCCCACTGATTTTTTATACTCAATTCTTAATGTTGTGTGTATGGGAACTTTCATCCATTCTATATACTCAATCCCCAAGACACCTAGTAAACTGAATTATATTAAGAAATTGACATGGAACTGGTATTCATATCCCACCTGAATATACATGGGAAATCACATCCTCCCATATCCAAATCAAAAAATCACAGATAGTCAGGAATCATCTTTTTTTCCTTTCATAAAAAGGGAATCCTTGGGAGTGGCCTTTTTGAACCCTCCACTCCTATGAACCCCCTAACCATGAAGACATAATAATTCCCTAGAATGCAAGTATTTTTTTCCAAACAATATGACAGAGAATCCCATGGGGTAAAACCTCGATCAATAATTGTTTGATATAGAAATTTTTCAGCTAGGTGAAGTGTGCCCATTCTGGCCACCCGGTGTGATACTAGGTGAACCCGAAAGTTGAGTGGTACAAGGGAGGTGAAAATTCCCCCAATGGTGGGCTCCCAGTAATTAAACCTTAGACCTCACCGGACACCATTGTCATGGGCCTCGAACCAGCACCAACAGATAGTCAATAATCATGAACATTAAGGACATAAACCTCATTCCCCCATCTTAACATTCACTATCACAACTATGAACCACATCATCGATTGCATTAACCAAACTAAAGGCCCACAGTATCAAAAATCTATCAGAGACCATGTGTAAGAACCTAACCTAGAAAATTGGGTATAAAGGAGGGGGTATCTAGCTTCATATCCTCACATTTATAAATGCTCAAAAAACAACCACCCTAAAAAATTATAGGTCCAAACGGAGTTCTCAATATGGGTCGGAAGTGTATAGAAAATACAGTGAAAATATTACATATAATGGTAACACACAAATGGCCAAAAATGGTCAAAGACAAGAGTACCATCACAAGTCACAACACCAAAAAAATTCTCACATCCTCCCTATATTTTTATAAAAATACATCACACCACACAAGAAATCCAAAAACCAAAAACCAATTTCAATATTAATTTTCATGTTAATCCATTCCCAATTACTGTAAATATCAACCGTTTCTCTTAATAAAGATCATTAATTTCATATTTGAAATAAACCAATTTAACAACACTACCAATTTTGTATTAAATATTTCATTATCCATTCCAACTCATTCCTTTTTTTTCATTAACATTTCATATCTACCCTATTAAAAAACTACCTAGAACAAGACAACAAAAATAATCAATATTCATCATGTATACAAGGCCCATTTCACTACCAACACCTATCTCCACTACATATTATATCACATTTTTGGTTTAAAAAAGATCGCACATCATATTTATTTCATTATATATAACGTAATTCTAACACATACTGAGATTCCATGGGAAACAGATTTATTAAAGGGGTATATATTTTTACACCTTTTCATGTGTAGTGAGTCAAATAAACATTAAAAACAAGTTACACCAACAAAATATCCACATATAAATGGGAAAAATCTCCAAATAATACAAATATGGAAATAATAGAAAACTTGAACAACAATATATGTAATGTCACAAGAACAAGTAAAACTCATGTGATCTCTTCCCCACCCATGAAACTTTAGTTTAAAAAATTTATTATATCATTAAGATGGTTTATAATCTCTCCCAAATAGAAATAAAATCAGGATAGTTCAACATGTATATCTAATGCAGATATATGAAGGTCCCCCAACCTAAAACATATGTTTTCAATTTGTTGTACATGTTTAGAATAAGAGGAGGATAACAGCCAAGAACTGAAACCAAAGGGAACACCTTGATCAACAAAGTACATAGAAACCTCATCAATCTCCCTATATAAAACTACAAAAGACATCCATATCGTAATGAAAACCCACTTATAAAACAAGGATCATGGGAGAAATAGAGATATAATAGAGGGTAACTCACCTTTGAATTTAGAATGATTGATTTTGTGATCACAGTAGTCAAATTTCATAAGGAGAAATATATGGGACTCTTAAAATAACTTCAAATTCAGCCATGTTTTAAGAGGAAAACCAGATAAAGGTTGGTATTACAGGGGGTCATGAATTTATAATGAAACTGGGAAGAATAATACCATGGTGATACACACATCATATGGGGAAGGGGTGAAATAATTGGTTCCAAATATGGTATAATAGAATGGGAAATACCTCAGTGGGGATGGTCAAAGCTGCACCACAAAAACATAATGATTTCGACATCATATATCAAATAAACCAGAAAAGGTACTATAGATGAACTAAATACACCATTTCCTAGATTCTAGCCATATAAATGATGTCCACAATGCAACCTAACTCTATGGAGCACCTACCCTAATGAAAGATAGAACCAAAAGAATTTATCTACCTTGAATCGATTTCATCAAATATCTCTATATGTTGTAGCTATACCAAAAATTGATGAATCCTAAAAAATCTACCAAAAAGGATCCGCATAGTATCAGATATCTCTATGAAATATACACCAACTATATGGATCAACACTAACCTCCATGTTGTGAAATATTCTCCACCTGATATCTCAGTATGAATTTCACCATCTACTCCCCAACTCTATAAGAACATCCCACTTACACCAACATTACCAAAATTATGATTATGTGGTGGGTTAAAATATCTGAGCCATTAAAATAGATACATATCAAACATTTCTAATACTTGAGAGTAAATGAAAAAACGGAAGGGATAATGGAGAGGTTCGAAAAACCATCCCATAAGATACCACTCAGTGTTTTCATTACACCAAAAAACCACACATTTTTAAATCATACACAAGACAAAAACAACCACAACCATCACATAACTGTACCTCAAGCATAGAAATCATGAAGACCAACATACCAATTAATATATTATCCACTTTTATTATAACTAACTCATCCATGCAGTTTTAAAATGTCTCATAATCATAATGTTTCACAATTGGAATTAGGATCCTCTTATTCATATTCTCAAATACATTACACACTCCATCTAAAAAAGGGAAATACACATCCCATAATTTAAAAACATTAAATAATCACATTATTTCATAAAAAACATGGAAAAACTCATAACAACTAATGATATTGGGATCAAATCTACACCTCAAACTCCAAATATATCTCCTCCTAGGCCCCATGTCTCTAGAGAACCGGAACCACGGGAATGGTTCATCAAAATAGTTCCCACTCCACGTGATCCTAGATCTCAACTGGTCTATCTATATACATCATTCCATCCTTGATATACAAATCTCCCCGATAAATGAAATAATAGTCATTATAAAGATATAAACGGAGTTGATACATGTGAAAAACACCATTCATCTTATTAAGATGTGAAGAATGTGTAAAATGATACACCAATATGCCATCATGATCCAACTGTAAAGACCCAAATCTCTCATTCATAAATTTACAACATAGTAGACAAATATTAATTACATCACATACTGATCCACACTATAATCGTTTAGGTATAGTGCCATTAGAAACATGGGCACATAAAAAAATGGTTCATATGTGTTCTAAATTATCTTTCCCTATGTTACTTATAAATATAATCCTTTTGAGACATATCATACACAATAAATTTCTTTATAACCTGGGTAAGGTAACATAAGAAAGGTGATCTCAGATACCCAGTATAGTTAAACATAAGAGATATCATTATATGTTAATTTTAAAGAATACAATAGTTATAGGGGAATATGAACATGAAAATAACTTATGAGGTTAATACCCAACCTTTCAAATATCATAAACATTATTCATCACATTAAGCAATTTCATTTTATAGGACATGGTCCATAAGAGTGATACATCAACATTAAACAATTGTGAACTATAAACTAATGTCATAAAAGTGTGGCGCCATCATAAATATAGAAAATCAAAACATATATCTTGGAAAAATATTGTGACCAAAAACATAGTTTATCAAGACATACCACTTATATCACATTGAATATCAATACACTTATTTCCCATAGTGGATTAGGACTCACATATTTCCCATAGTATATCAGGATGCACTTGTTTCCTATATTATCACAACCACAACAACTTTTTTTCCATTATTATCACATGAGATATAAATATTTACCAAATACATTAGAGGGAGATATATCTCCCACCCATATCAAAATGATAACCATTCTTATATGGTCCACAATATCATAAATTTTTTTATAACATCACATCAAAACCCCTATAAATAAAATGGGGTTTTAAGCAATTAATCAAATCAACTTAGTGTAACCCAAAAAATATAAATGGGGTTCATAAAAATTTCACCCACATAATAATTAACCATCCATAGAAATAATAAATTTTCTATCATTCAATATTATCCCGTGAAAATCATAAGTAACTTCAAAGGATTTCATCTTAGATGGAAAATAATTTTGAAAGATTTCACGGTACATTAATTGAGGAAAAAATCATTTCCCCTTTGAAAAAAACTTTTTGAAACCTAAAACACATTTAAAATCATATTAATTTAAAATAACATTTTAATCATATAGAGGAATAATTACAAATTATTTAAAATAACTAATGAGTAAAATAATATTTTTTTGTAAAACACATTTTAAAACTAAAAACTACAATTTTTTTTGGAAATATATTATTTTTAAAAATCATCATACATATATAGGATACGTTAAAACATTTAATTTATATGATATTGGAAAGTGGAATACATGTTAAAAAATATTTATTTCACATTTTCATTAAAATTTAAATATAAATTGTTTTAAAAAATATGAACATTAAATTCAAAACAAATTAATTTTTTTTTTTAAAATGGATAATATTGTATTTTATAATTTTTTTTGAAAATTTAGAAAACATTTTTGAAAATATTTTTAGAAACCTAGATTTTTAATATTATGTATTTTTTATTGAAGAGAGAAATAATGTAGATTTTGCTATAAAAATATTATTTTAAAATAATGAGTGTCTAAATAGAGGAAAATGAATGGAAAACAATTGTACTTAAGAAATTACCAAAGTATAAGAAAATTAATGACTTTTTAAGAGGTATATCATTTTATGTCATCATCATATGCGTAAATATAAACAATCCATATATACAATGATATTGTATCATAAAACTCTTACGATATTGGAATATTTTCAATCATATACCCATTAAAGAATAACATAAAATTAAGATTTTAATATCACTAAATGAGGTATATGAATCATATAAAAGGTCAAAGTTGTAGTTTATACACCTCATATAAGAATATTGTCAGATAATATAACTTATGTCCCAAATAAGGTAATTTGAGACAAAAATACCATACCTCTCTAGTAGTCTCTTGATTACTAAGCGTCATTAAATAATAACATCAACCTAAACTATAAATATCCTGAAAATAATTGAATTTATGATATAAATTGTCAGTGTGGTAGTAGATACACCACAAAAAATAAACTATTGAAGAATATGAAATAATTGTCTAAAAAATGAAAGAGAGACTAGAACTCCCATAGATAAAGTATTGACTTTTTTCACTCTTTTGAAACTTATGTATAATAAATATATGTTTATTATAAATATCTTAAATTAAAATAATTATATCTATTATACTCTATATTATTTACTTAATACATTTTATTAAATTTTGGTTATCAATTTCATGTTAATGTCATGTCTCAAGAAATAACAGCTTTTTTCGTGTATATTTTGATTTTATATTTTCAATTCTCTAAATTTCATCACGGTTGAATAATATCTATAATGTTTAAAAGGATATAAATATAATATATATTTATTATATATGAATTTTTTTTAATCTATAAAAGTTGGATATATAAATTGAAATACAATGTTCATGGAAACGGTAGGTCGTACATACATAGGAATGTTGTTTCTATTTCTTCAATGGATGAAATGAAATAAATATAAGTAATATATTGCATTTATAGAATAATTTTTATGTAATATATTAATATATATAACATATATTAATTAAAATTTCCCCAATTACCTTTCATGAAAATAGTCAATTAAAAATAAATTACACAGCTCTGCGGGGAGATAGTTCCTCGTACACATGAATATTTTTATTTTATTCTCCAAAGAATGGAATGTAAGAATTTATATCTGGAATTATAATTAAAATTATAAATTTTTCATAAATATCATATATAAAACATTAATACATCATTATATCCATATGTGTTAATTGGTGATGGAAAATGAATTACATTGGTTCGCAATGCTTTAGTCCACCGTACACATGGTCAAAAATTTAATTTCTCATTTGAGGGAGGAGGATATGGTTGTATGTCATGACCATAACATAAATAAATATTATTTAATTTATGATATTGAGGTTATTATATCATAATGTTATAATAATTATTATTGATGTTTAAGGAATAAATAATATAAAATGTAATGTTATGTATGTTACATCCTCATCAAACATCATCTTTTGGTTTTCATCAAAATACATTATATTTTGAATTTATGACCGAAATAATAATTCTATGATTTGATAAGGGATGTAATAAATAAATTTTTATAGGTCTTGGTCAAACCAATGTTTTTTGTATGTATGAATAGGAGAAGAGAGGGTGGGACTTGTATATATGATGTGAGTGGCACACCTGTAATTCTTGAAAAGAGAAGGTGCACCCATGTTTTTCACAAACCAAAAGGAAAAAAATGGGATATTAAAAACCCATATATGTGTTAAAGTCTAAATATTTCAAAAAAGCGGTTTTTACATGTTTATAGGTTTTTTTACCTCTTATCTTATTTAGTTTTACCTCGATATACCCATTTTACCCTAACCAAAATAATTAATTATCACTATTTTTAATATTATTTGCATTAAAAACATTCTATGAAAATTACTTTATAATTTAAATTATTCTTAACTTAAAATTAGAATCCATTTTCCAATATTCAATTCACATATAATTCCAAATTTAATTTAAATTTAATCCCGCAAATGGGATGAGAAATGAGTTTTCCAAAGGGAAAATGTTTAAACATATAAGATGTTTATAATGAAAAATTTAAAAATAAATTTATTAAAAAGTGATAAATTTTATTAATAGACATTAAATTGAACAAATTTTACTTTTAATTCTATATTAAAAAATGTTGGACGTCTTTCAAAGATTTAAAATAAATTAAAATTCATAATAAAAAAAGAATTTTTTGTTATAAAATGAAACATTTATATTCTAATAAAAATTCTAAAACATTTACCCTTAGATAATTTTAAAGTTATTATTTCAAATATTATTTTCATTTTGTAAATTAAATTTTATAAAAGGGTAAAATTTTAATTTTAAAATAATCGTGATCAAACAAACATAACTATTTTTTAGAAAAACACATTTATTTGAGATAAAATTTGATTTATTCTTATTTAATTTCTAGAAAACACATAATATTAATGTTTAAAATTTAATTAAATATATAATATGTAATTTTCATTATAATATTTCACTAAAAGAATGTTTTTTAGTTTATTAAGATAAAACATTTTTCTATGCATAAAAATTATTTTCTAAAAAACATTTCATTTATTCTGAAAAGGATTTTATTTTATATTCTAGTTAATTAGTCACAAATAATTCTTTTTCTATACAAGTGAACACCATGTATTTTCATAATTTTGTTAATCTTATTAATAAAAAAAATTCCAAAATCTTGGTGATAACTATCATATTAAATATTAATATTTTAATATCGTGTCATGCTTCATTTAAACATCGCGATTAATGTAACATAGAGTAAACTCAGCGATACTTTTAATTTAAGCTAAACTCAATGTAACATGTAATGAAAGTTAAAATTTTTATTGCATGTAATGAAAAATATTGAAAATATTAAATTTATTCAGAATAAATAAATTATATAATATTAGGGTATTACATTTTATCCACCTTAAAATGAAATTTTCACTTGAATTTTGTCACAATAATAATGAAATGAGGATACTATTACATTATCGCATCCTAAGGTTCCCGTTTAGCTATTTCAATCTTCTGGTGTGACCACAAATCATTGACAAAGTTAGTGTTCTTGTTTTGTATAAGCTTCCTCTATATCATCAAGAATCACAACTTGTTGTTCCCTATAATAAAATTCATGACCCAATAGTAAAACATGTAAGTTTAGTACTTCTGAATGATCATGTATCTACTTCTAGAGGGAGGATACATAGAACACATCGTGAACCAGTGAATGTTTTGGTGGATTCACCAAATGATATGCTACCATACAAATATGATTAACATGTCAAATGGACTGATATACCTAGGGATTAACTTTACTTTGCATCGTAAGTGCAACTTCACACTTGGATTGTGCATCAAACAATTTCCACATCATCACTTCAGGAAATAGAGATTAACTTGTTATCCCAGAATCCCTAATGGATCAAAATATTAATAATAAAATGATAATTCATTCTATCTATATCAAGTTATCTTCATTATAAATTGGTTAGCAAAAGTTATCCAATACAAATAATTATTTATATAGTGAAGTGGTACAATAATATATAAAACCTCATCTAAAGTACAATATACACCAGTCCATAAATAGTTAACCCTATGAACATTACATAGTTCACAATTAATAAATAATTTCACTAAATTTACATAAAACAAAATTAAAATTAATCCAAAAAATTATCATTATGTAGATCTTAATGATCACATTCCAAATATGTTAATACCATGGTCATATAATCCCATGAATCATTGTAATGACCAAAATTCCAATATAAACCAAATAAAAAATTATTGATTCCCCATTCCCTGAATAAAAAAACATTATTGAATATATTCCATATATCAAATAATGTTGTAACCTTAAGAAATGAAAACATTAACCACTTTTTTCTATAAATAACTTATCAGTTATATGGTCATAAATACTATCTAATTTACATTATCAATAACAATAATCTCTGTATCCAAACTGTGCACAATTTTCTCAATATCAAGAACATATTTTTGGAGTTGTTTCCCTAGAACCAACAACATTGTACTTTATAATAAACATGTCTTCATTTTGTTTGAATGTTAATTAACTACTTATCACATCATTATTGTTCTTCTATGAGATATAGTATGTGATAATTCCCTAAGTGTAGTTGTCATATTAAATTGTCATTGTAGTTCCCCACTATGATGAGAACCTAAAAGTACTATGAAAATATTCATGAATATATGTTTTATGACTAGATGATATCATTTTAGGGACAAAAATGTTTCAAGCTATCAGGGGTGGAGACTCATTAGACATTGAGGCACATTCTCCTAGGGTATGCCCTTAGTAATTGCCAGTAGGAAATTTCCAGAACATGACATGTTTGTAAGAAATCCACATTTATAAGTGTCATTTGATGTTATTATATATAAACTTGTGTATCATTCTTTATACTTTAATATTATTATTAAGGGGTATTATGAGTCACTAAATTTTATGTGTTGATGAAATCAGTGATAATATATGTTCATTGTAAGGTAGGATTCATTAGGTGCATCACGAGTAATATTTCATTAATGAATAATGTGAGAGAAGGTTTATCGCTTATGTTCATTAATAGACTTTAACATATCAAGAAAATTTATGGAAATGAAATGTCCTATATAAATCTATTTCTATGGTATTCTATAGGAATGTTCTATTTCTAGAATGTCAAATAAAAGGATATCATGCATATAGGTTGATGGTACTGGCATGAAACCAGATTGATTAGAGATATTGATACAAAGGGATTATATTAAATGGTAAGAATCTGTATGAGGTGACTTTCCATTGTGGAATTAATTTCTTTATCTATGGGTTCATTGGTGTCTTGCTAAATTAAAACCGTGTACTTTAGGTTGCTTTGCCTAATGCCACTTAGAAAAAGGCCTATAAGGTTACACACTAAGTGTAACCAGAACCATAGTCAAATATAATTTTACTATTTAGAATGTTGAGTAAATATTATTATCAATTGGGGTTTAATAATTATTCAGTTATTCCTGATCACATTTATTTTTCCACTATAATCCAAGAGAATAGATTATGAGAGAAATATTTAATAAATATTTATTTTAAAATTTAGTAAATATATTATTTTTTTACTTATTATTGAATACAATAGTATTATTTACTGAATAAATAGATAAACATTGTTCAAGACCTGATAAATATTTTGGAGGAATGAAATACCAAGTTTAATGGTTTGGTGATAAATAATAATATTGAATATTATTTAATTAAATAACATTTAATTATGATTCACAAGTAATGGTCATGTCTAGAAATAATAATATTACTATTATTTTTTGATATGGTGTTTTTATAATATTAAATAATTAATACTTAAACCGGTTCATTTATTTTATTTTAACCCTATCAAATATAAATACCATGTTTTTATTCTCTCATAATCCAATTCTGTTGTGCACAACAGATTTGAAAAAATATCACAATCCTTGAGGTCCTGATTCTCTAATAAATCTCTCAATAATGGAGAGAAATTCTCCTCCACTAGATCAAGGATAATAATTTGGAAGTGATTAAATAAGAAACAAAGGCAGATGATTCAAGCACATGGAAGATCTGTGATAGCACCTGCAGACTCCTTCGGTGACGTTCGGAGATTTGTGGCACATGTGTGGATCAAAGAAAGTCGAAATCTACACTTGGTTTTATATAACACAATGATGATGAACCTTATATCTGTTACCAGATTCATCAAAAAAATAATTCCTCATAGTTAATTATTATTTAATTAAAATATTTATAAATAAGATGTTTAGATCTCCACACTCTTGGTTTTGGTCTGATTATCCATGTTTGATCTTGTTGAACAATTTCGTGGATGACAATATTCACTGTTATATAGATATCATATTGGTCGTCAATCATGACAAAAGAAAAGTTGGGCACCACATTTACCACACGTCTTCTATGACCAAAACGTACAAGTGGTATCATAGCTGGCACAAATTTATTTATAATTATTTAAAATTAATATGTTATTTATGCATTTATAGGTAAACATTTCAATTGGATTTAAATCATTATTTTAACCAAAATTTAAATACCTTCTTCTTACTCATTCAACTGTCATAGTTCTAATCGAGAGGTTTATTTTTAAGATTAAAATAATATTGAGGAACTCATCTGGAGGTGCCAAGGTTTCTAGTCAGACAACACCATAATAAACTCCATGTTACTGGAGTTACATACCATGTAGTCATGTTCAAAGCATCAAATTTGATTTAGAGATCAATTCTATATTATGGGTTGATTATGGAATTAATGTCACCATTAATGCATCACAATTTGACCATGATTAAATGGTTAATTTTCATCCAAACAACTCACCATGTGTCCCACTGAACACGGCGTGTAATCCCTTTAGGTTAGGAATGTGTATTGTACTCCATTCCTGGCCTATAAGGCTTCTGACCATGTAACATAGAGTAAAAACGAAATGTGTCCCACAAGAAAAGTTTTTTAATCAATATTTTCCATGTTATTCTTCTATATCTGAGTCTATAGGCATGTAACTCGTATAGATGATGGGATATGTACACGCCGTGTAGATCAGATCTACTGAACATGTAATTTTATCAAATTATGCATATTTCAAATTAATTTATTTTAACATGTAAACAATGAGACATGTACTTTAATGTGGTCATATTTATAGGACACATCATTTTATAGGTTTTAATATTCATTAATATTTAAATATTTTTATAATATTAATGTAATATTTAGATCTGTAGATAATGTTTGAGTTGTATTAAAAGTTTTTACTCTATGTGCATTAAATCATAACATGTGGCTGAAAAATCATGTAATTCTTGTAATAATATGTGTAGTAAATGTTGTGATAGTACATGATAGGTTGTTTGTGCAATATTTCACAGGAGTATAATTATATATGAGTATAATAAAAGTTTGGTAGATTCGAAGGGGTATTCATTGTGTTACCTCCAAGGATCATTTATGTTCAAAGTTAATTTTTAATGATTTATTTAATCTATTTAAAAATATATTGTATGGTAATCACATGGAAATTTAGATAGGGATTAAGATAAAAGGATTGATTAATTAAAGATAATAATCAGTTGATCCAAGGATGATTTATCTTAAATAAAAATGATATTTAATTGAATGGTAGTTTTATTAAATGCACAATTTGTTACATTCATATTGATGATCATGAGCTATATCAGACATTTTGTATGTTATTAATTTATATTAATATATTATTAAATTAAATTGTTAGCATGCATTCCTTCTCTTATCATTATTATGCAGGGAATTCATTCACAATGTTTCTTTCATGTAAACCCCATTTCCCCTCACATGCAAGTGAGTAAAATGAATATGTAATGAATGGAGCTCCCAATATAGTGGATTTGGTTGAATTTTGGAGCCAAGGTAAAACCAATCAAAGGTGATACAAAGTCGGATATGTGGAAATGTATAAAATCGAATATCAATTTGTTCTGTTTTCTCTCACCTGTGTCAAAAATTATTTTTTCTACCGAATGATAATCTAACCATTACAAAAAGCTCATGACCACACCCTTTATTATTATGTCAGTTTCATGGTTATTTCATTATGGTTGTTTTTTCATGATCAAATAGATGATGAATTAAAACTCATACAAGATGGAAGAAAAAAAATGGTTTATGCATAAATATTTTCTTCGACATGGTTAATCACTTATGTAATCCCACATAATATTTACAATAATGTGACAAATATAATAATTGTAAATTTATGCATAAATGAAAAAATCACTCAATAAAATATTATGTTAGTATAGAATTCCATTACTTTGATTAGAATCAAAACATAGTTCAATGTTCTTGACCTTCCAAGGTTGGGGTGTTTTCAATTATCGGGTAATTCTAATTTGAGGTTTTGGGTTAACTTGACTTACATTACATCATGGGTTGGCTACCAATTCAAGAGTTGGTGTAACTGAGAGGAAAACGATGAGGAAATAAAAATTAAGGATATCATTATTGGGGAGTCCACTCAATGAATCAAGGAACTATGAATTAATGAAAATGAAATTTGGAATGCCTACTTAAAACCTTTTAGGTTGCTTGAGTCACCAATTTTGGGGAAATGAGAAGGGAAATATAGATACCTTCCACTAGAATTTCCAAGAAACGGGATATTCTAAAGACAATTGTTAGGTATATTGGGGTTTCATATAATAGTGGGAGACTAATAAATATATCATTTATTTGTCTATATTTTATCAGATAAAATACTAAAATTATGGTCATATTATTTTGTAGAAATAACAATAAAATGGTATCAAGCATATCATTGTGATCCATACTTGAGAAGAAAAACCTTCTCATAAAAACTAATTTACAGGAGTGGAAAAAGAACCTACTGGTCATCCTTGACAATGAATAGAAATTTTATGTGCTAGAAGAACTATTACCAATTGTGCCTAGGAATGAGGCAATTGATGAAGAGCTATATCTCTATGAGAAACATATGAATTATTGTATAAATGTTCAGTGTTTGATACTATCATCCATGTCCAATGAGATTATGAAGCAACCTGAAAACATGGATCGATAGAGAATGATGTATCACTTTTAAGATATCTATTAAGAGAAGACAAAACAAGAGAGGTATGAGATCCGCAATGCTTTGTTTACCAATAATAATAGATATTATATACCAGTTGGGAATCATGAATCCAATATCATTAGCTAAATTGAATGCTTGGACATCATAGGGATTAAAATCCTTGATGATTTGAAAATAGATAGCATACATTTATCTCTTCTTAAGACCTTCTCTAGCCCTATTGTCAAATATAACATGAGAACTATTGAGAAGAGTATGTCATTAGTTCTTACCTTGATTCCCTATGTGGATAAGAATATGGGGTGGGATAAAACCACAGTCATTATGATGAATAAGAAAAGGAAGAACTATGAAAAGGGTCTTAAGACTTATGAACAATCTAAATATCCTAATCAACATACTTCCCTGAATGGGAAGATCCAAATGATGGGAAAGGGAAACAAGGTATTATGTTTTTCAGGTGGCATGCCAGGCCACTAGAAGAGTAAAAACAACTTAAATAAAGGGAAATCTAATGGTGTGTTCATTATTGAGTGATATCCTTCCATTTCAACATAATAGATATTAGATACACCTTGTAGTGTTCACATCGGTATCCAAAATCAATAACCAAGTAGATTTTGTAAAATTTAATGATGAAAGGTGGATCTATGAGCTACCAATAGTGAGAGGACGGATTCATTGGCCATCAATGACTACACCCTTTTATTTTTAATGGGAATGATTTTGGTTTTAATGGACTTTTAATATGTTCCTATTATTACAAAGAACATAATTTATGTGTCATGTTTAGATATAGATGGTATTATTTTTAAATTTTGGTATAAAAGTTGTTTCCTTTTATAAGGACTACATATTTTATGATCTGAAGCATTTAAATAATGGTACTTGTTTATTGAATTATGAAAACCAAGTGTTGGAAATTAATAAAAAATGATGTTTACATGAATCATATAACACGTAGTTATGGCATCACTATCTTGGTCATGTAAATGAGATGTGTTTGAAAAATCTCTGTGAAGATAGTTATTTAGAATATTTTCAGCTAAAAGCACTTGATAGATGTCATTATTGTTTATAAGGGAAAATGTACAGACCACTTTTAAATGAATATATAGAAAGTTCTACATAGATTCTTGGATTAGTACAGACTTATGTGGGTGGACCATTTCTATTTGAAGCTTAAGGTTGATATTATTACTTCAGGACTTTTACTGATGACTTGAATGGATATGGGTATATTTACATGATTGGGTATAAGTCTTAGTCCATTATGGAATTAATGTAATTAATGAATCAAGTAGAGCATCAGCTTGGTAAGATTATCTTTAATTGAGATGGTGAATATATTAACTGATAGTTCATTGAATTTTTATTTGAGTTTGGGGTTCTATATCAACTCACACTACCCTATACAGAATAGTGGTATGGTTTTAGTGAATGGAGGGACCGTACCTTGTAATACATGGTAAGGCCAATGATAATTCATGCAGATCTTCTGTTATCCTTTTGGGGATATGCATTAAAAAACGACCTACACATTAAAATGGGTACCAACTAATGCGTATGATAGAATTTCCTTTAGCTATAGAGTATAAAGAACCCCATTTTATCACATACATGGGTATGTGGATGTGAGGCATTTGTTAAGGCCTTATCGGGCAATAAACTAGCACCCATGGCCACAAGATGTATCTTTACAGGGAATCCTATAGAAGTCATGGGATATTACCAATACTAGCCCTTAAAAAAGAATGTGACTATCTCTAGAAAAGTCTTCTTTCTTGAGAGGGACCACATCCTCAAAAAGGATAGTTAGAGTAAGATTGATTTCAATGAATTTGATTCTCAAGATACACAAGAGTTGGTAAAATAATTGATTCCATAGGTCCCCATGGAAGATGTAGTTCATGAAACACATGTACTACATATGGGCATAAGAGTGGTAAAGGATCCATAAAGATATGGTTTTATAGTCACTGAGGATGGTGACTCATTATTGGTTGAAAATGATGAACCACAATCCTACAAAGAGGAAATCGAGAGATCCAAATATGAAATATGGGTATAAGATATAAATTCGGAGATAGATTCCATGTATTAGGACCATGTTTGGGTTTTGGTCGATGCTCAATTTGATGGTAAAGCCATTTCTGTGTAAATGGGTATTCTTGAAGAAATTAGACATGTATGGTAATTTAAGTACCTATAAAGATAGTCTAGTGGTTAAAGTATTAAAAAAATCAATGTATTGACTATAATGAAACCTTTTCACCAGTTTCCATCTTTAAATCCATTAGAATCATATTTTCCATAACATCATACCATGACTATGCTATTTGGATGATGGATTTCAAAAATGAATTCCTTAACGAGAACCTTTTGGAAGATGTCTATATAACACAACCAAAGGAGATTGTGACTCCAGGTGATGCCAAAAAGATTTACAAGTTGCATATATCCATTTATGGATTAAATAAAGAATATTTTTTATAGAACATTCAATTTGACAAATCCATGAAATAATTTTGTTTTATTAAGAATTAATGTGATCCTTGTGGTTACAATATGTTTAGTGGGAATATCTCCATTGGTGTATAGATTTGACATATATCTTGTTATCATGGGTTATACTGATTCTGGTTTTTAGATAGATCATAATGATCTAATGTCAAAATTTGGTTATGTTATCTATATCAAAGGAGGAGTTGTGAGCATTAAGAGTTCAAAGAAGTGAGTTGTTGTTGATTCTTTAGTTGATTCCGAGCATATAACAACTTCTGATGCAGCCAAAGTATCGATTTGGTTTTAAATTTTTTTCAATATCCAGTTTTAGTACCTCGGAGTATTGTCCATATCATATTGTATTGTGATTATACTGTATAAGTGGCTCTTTCAAAAGAGACATGATCACACAAACGGAAAATGAACATACTCTGGAAGTATCACCTTTAAAGGGATTCTTATTATAGGGGTGAAGTTGTAGTGAGTAGAGTACCCACATAAGAAACCATGTTGGACTCCTTGAATAAAGGCCTATATTAGCATAAGATTAAGTATCATGTGAGAGCTTGAAGAATGAAGGTTGTTAGTATTTGGATCCAGTTCAAGTGGGTGTCCATTCGATATGGTTCCCTAAATCTAACATTTATGTACTTTATGATAAACATGTATTCAATTATTTTAATATCAATTAACTATGTATCACATCATGATTTTTCTTCTGCATGACCCAATATGTGATAATGTCCAAAGATTAGCAGTCGCACTAAAAGGTCATATCAGATCACCGATATGATGAGAACCCAAAATTTCTATGACACTATTCTTGAATATATTTTCTTTGGCCAAATGATATCATTTGAGGGACACAAATGATACAGGCTGTCATGGGTGGATATTCATAGGGATTTTAGGAACCTTCTAATGGTATACGCCCTTGGTAATTTCCAATATGATATTATGATAACATGACCAACAAATTAGAAATCCACATTTATAAGTGTCATTGGATGTTCCAATCTGTGGAAATGTGTATTGTTCATTAGAATTTAATATTATTCTCAATTGGTATTATGAGTAGCGTACTTTTATGTAATTCTGAATACTGTGATGAAAAATGTTCATGGTTAGGTAGGATATTTTGGGTGCATTATGAATAATATTACATTAATGAACGATGTAAGAAAGTATATATCCCTCATGTTCACTAACAGAAGTTAATATCTCAAACCCTTTGATGGGAATGCTATAGCCTATATAAATACATGGCCAAGGCGTTCTATAGTCATGTTTTATTTATGAAAAGTCTAATAAAGAGATACCAAACATATAGATTGATGAAATTGGCATTCCACCTGATCGATTAGATATATTGTGATAACGGGTTATATTACATGGTAAGCGTCTATATGAGTTGACAAGTAATTGATGAATTAACTTCATTCTCTATGGGTGTCTTTGGGTGTTGCTAGATGGTAACATTGAATTTTAGGCTGGTTCACCTAATGTTACTGGGAAAGAGGCTCAGAGGGTCACACACACTATATGTATCTTGAATCTTAGTTAAATAAAATATTATTTTTTGAAAATTTCAATAAATATAATTCCTAGTTTTGGATTAATAATTATCCATGTATAATGGATCATGTTTATTACATCACTAGTTATTCGAGAGAATTTTTTGTGAGTTGAATATTTAAAAAAAAAATTTCTTTGATACTATAGTAAATATATTATTTATTTATTTATTAGAGAATAATGTATTTATATTTATTTAATAAATAACTAGACATTACTCAGGGCCTAATAAATTTTGTGGAGCAATGACACAATTAGTTTAATATTCTGATGAAAAATAATAATATTGAATATTATTTAATCAAATAATAATTAATTATGATATCCAAGTGAAGTTCAGGTTAAAAAATAAAATATTACTATTATTATTTGACATGGGGTTTTAATAGGATTAAGTAAATAATAATGTCACTTGTGCAATTATTTTATTTTAACCCATTTAATATAAATAAATAATTACATTATTTTTCTCTCACAAGTTAATTCAGTTGTGCACAATGTATTTTAGGAAAATCTCTTAAGCCTAGAGTGCCCAATTCTATAAGAATTATCTCAAGAAAAGATAGAAAATTTCCTCTAACAGGTCAAGGAGAACACTTTGTAAGTTATTCTTGAGGTGGTCAAGGAAGACGACATAAGTATAAGGATCTTATGTGCTAGCACACAAAGACTCCTTTAGAGACATCTGATGATTCATGACACTTGTGTGGATCACCGCAAGAGGAAATCTACCATTATTTTATACAATAAAATAATGGTGCACTGCAAATCTTCCACCTGATTCATCAACAAAGAAAGAATTATTTAAATGTAATTATTATTTAATTAAATTAATTATAAAAAATATGTGTTGATATCATCTATATTGGTTCGAGTATGTTTACACTTCTCCATTCTCATTGATAAATTTCATGGATCACATCATTCACCATTATAATGATCTCATATTGATTGTCGATCATGAGAAAATAAAAGTTGGTCACCTCCGTTACAGCGCTTCCACTATGCCCAGAACCTATACATATTAAGGATTTCCTTAACATAACCTTGTGTTTTACATATAATATAACATTTACATTAAATCACTTTTTCTATTTCATTATTATTGGTCAACATTTTCATGAAAATCCATAATGAAAAACGTTTACCAAAACATACTTACATATTTCCAGGTTCATGTAACATAAATCTAGAATTCTTATACAGTAACACTTTAATCATTATTATTTATCCATAAATTGTTAACATGGATTCATCATCTTATTATTTAGTACCTATTTCCTATAATGATAAATATGAATCATTTCTCAGAATTCATCTAACTAAATCTAATCATGCTTATCATGTATTATGTAAACAATACTATTAGAACAACCTTTATCTTTCATATGAAATTCCTGCTCTCTTTATCATCAAACGTATAACCATTAAACATACAACCTTGTTTATTTTCTATAAAATATTTCCCTCTAGGGAATATATTTTCCTACTACCCATACTTTCTTCATTTAAAACATTAAACTATCTATGATACCTTAGAAATGATATTTTTTCCTTCCATTTTGTTAACCGGAATTTAACTTTTTATCGACAATTACTTACTCATTTACCATTATCTACACACATAAACCATGTTCTTATTATTTTGTTACATTACCTATAGTGATTCTTCCCACATTCTCAATATATAAGAAATCAAGTCTTCATTCCTCAATGGTCTCAATTTCATGATCTTTCCGAAAAATATATCATTCTATTCATTAACTATTATGAGAGTTTGTTATGGTGAATATATTTAATCATTAATCTTGATAGTTAATTATGAATAATCACAATATCATTTACTCTAGTCATCACCCCATTTGGTTTCTCATTAGCACATTGTCAATAACATTCAATGTTTACCTAGTTCTTATGTCTCCCACCATTGAAAAAACCAAAAAACATAGAGTGATCAATAATAATCATATTGGGAGGCCATGTAATCATGAAAATTACTTACAAGATGTTTGAATAATGGAAACTTATTTCTATTCTACGAAACATTAGGTTTGACCTAGATCATTCTTGTTAATAATTAAAATCCATCATAATGGTTCATAAAGAGTTTGTAAATTTCCACGAAATGTCCCTTGGGAGTGTCAATAAAGGTGTACATCATGTATCATTTTCATACACCAGGTGATGATCAAGTCCATATTAATTATCCCATTTTAGATTTATTACCCATAGGTACCTCAATTATAGATCCACATCCACATTTAGTATCCATATGGGGAAGAAATTTCATGGAATCTACTCTATATATCCTTTACAAAGATTCTAGGACTTTTTCCGATACATTGACTCATCCTTTCAACTTTACGTTGATATATACCTACATATATCCTTATATATACACATTGGAATATCGATAAATTTTTCTCATCCAAATTTCCAGATTTCAACAAAAGATCCATATGATACCATCAATAAATATCCACACATATAATAAACAAATATTATGTCTTATTAGATGAATATAAATTACATAACATAATGATCTAGACTAGAATAACTTAGGTCTATTGCTTTCGGAAACATGGAAACAAGAAAAATTGGACCATAAGTGAGCTAAATAATCTCCAAATAATTTCTTAATAACTAAAACCCTTCTTAGAAATATTATAGTTAATACCATTCTTCATAACATTAGCAAGGTAACATAAGAAAGGGTGATATTTCAATCTCTGTAAGGGTAAAAATTGGAGATATAAATATATGATCTTATAAAATCATAAGATAAGTAAAATGGTATTTGAACATTATCATATCTTATGATGTTCATAACCATTATTTAATTTTTTCAAATTTGTGTCACAACATATAATGTCATCATTTTTGAAGGCATGGCCTATAAGAGTGAGAAATCATCACAAATAAGTCATAAAATATAATCTCATTTCCTAAAAATTTGAAACAATTAAGAATATAGAAAACTAATATATGTATTTCATGAATTTATTTTAGGTGTTTTAATATAGTGATTGTCATTATTGAATAGATACTCTTCCCAATATTTGTACTTTTTATCTTATTTTTTGATTTATGGTAGGATACAACCAAAATTTTAAAAATGAACAAAAATAAATGAATATAGGATCTAAATTAAATGTCAAGCTATAAAGGGTAGTTATACGACATGAAACTGGAATATTGAATAAGGAATCCAAATTCACATAGATCTGGAGAAGACTATAGAACTAGGGGGAACAAGTTTTCATGTTATGAAGCATGTACATGTCATGAGTTCCATTCTTGGGTAAAATAATATGATACATTAAAATTCATGGTTACCTTTCATGTTGATAAACTATAATTCATTCATGATGTGTACACCATTAACATTGTGAGGGTTTTAGGATATGTATTTTTAGAGAATAAATCAACGTATCATACATAATTTGAACAAATTTCACATCATGAATCCAGATGAAATTCTGAATCTATAAGGCCTTGGTGGGAGTATTGTTTGATGATTACCTATTAATTCAAATCAATAACAATTTAGAGAGTATATATAAAACCAATAATAGATACATGAATTATTACAATATGATGGGTGCATGACTGTAGATCCCTACATCTGTTGTTCTTTGCCTCCATTATTTCCTAGGTATCCATGTTACTTTTCTACATCATGTTTAGCATGATTGACATGTTATTTTTAATTTTGGTGAGGTGATTGATGGGGGGGGGAAGTGTTTCTTATGGATTATTTCGATTTTATATTAAATTTTCTGGTTTTTTTCAACTAAATTTTCTAATTCAAATTCCTCTTCTTTTCTTACTTCCAGACCATGGTTTGGGATCTTAGGCGTTTCATTTTATTAAATAAATTAATCAAAAAATAATGTCATCATCATTATAACGTCTAGGGAATTTATGTTTAGATATGGTTTTGGTTCGCTTAATTCTAAACTTGGTCTAATTAAATTACCATTCCAAAAGTGTAATTATCAGATTTATATAGGGTACCCATACCAAGGATCCCTAAAGACCCAATTCATACTCCAATTCTTGAATGATCACATAATCAATTGAATCACTGGAACATAAACCTAGAAATCATTGAACATTGGATTCCTTACCACTTGATTTTCAATATAATCTTCTCTTCTCCTTTTGTCTCTATATCTTCAATGCATAAGTCTCATCTTAGATTAATTTAATTAATTTATAGGATATAGAAAATTCTTTCGGGTTTTATACTCTCAATTTTTATGTAGAACACTTTTATAGTTAGGTAGTTTTTGTTTCATAAATTATTAAATTCGAGTATCCCTATATGAAATTAATGAAACCTTATAGCTATCAAAAAACATTATACATGTCAAGGATAAATACCATGACTTTCAATATACAGGACAAGAACTTATCCCATATTTCTCATTATGGATCAAGACACAAATTTTTCCCATAGTGGATTAGGATGCACTTGTTTCCCATAATGGATCAGGACACACCTATTTCCTATAGTAGATCAAACACTTAACTATTCTTCCAATTATTATCTCAAGCTATATAATGCCATATCCAATGCATTAGAGAGAGATATAGGTCTCACTGATCTCATAATGAAATCAATACTTATGTGTTCCATAATATCTTAAAACATTCATCATATCACCATATAAAAACCCTTATAAAGAAAAAAGGATTCATAAATATATCATCAATTTACCAAATAATAACACATGAATAATAAATGGGTTTCATAAATATTTAATTATAAAAAACCTTATCCATCTAGAGAAATAATAAGGATGGTTTCATTCTTTATTATCCCCATTAAATCATAAGTAACATCAAAGGATAACATCTTAGTTGGGATATTATTTTGAAATATCACTTAGATTATTTCTTGAAGAAAATAGACTTTCTACTTTTAAAAAACTGTTAAAACATAAAAAAATCAAAATATTTTCATTTCAAATAACCTTTGAAACTTATAAAAGATTATTTAAAAATCATTTAAAACATTTTTTAAGGAACATATTATTTGTTTGTAATATATTTTTAAATCTAAAAAATCATAAAACATTTTTTGAAATACGTTTTCTTTAAATAAACTTGAAACATATAATGGAATATTTTAAACTTTTTGTGGTTAGGATGATGGGAATTATCTTACATGTCAAAATAAATATTCTCTTCACATTTTTAGTAAGAGAAAACCCATTATTGTTTGGAAAAAGACATAAAAATGTATTTCAAAACAATATATTAAAATTAAAACATGGTTAAATATTTCATTAATTATTCATTATGAAAATTTTAAAAAAAAATTTGAAAACATTTATTGAAATAATAATTTTTTAAGGCAAAATTATTTTCGACAAAATAGAGAAATACAATAGTTTTTTCATTAAAACACAATTTTCAAATATTGTGTGTATATAGAGATGGGAATGTAGGAAAAAAATTTATTTTCATAAAATAATGAGTCTATGATAAAATTCTATAGTTATTTAACATATATAACATAATATTTAATCATTACAATCATAAACATAAACAATCTTGATAAACAAAGTGATTTTATCATAAAACCCTTACTACCTTGGTATCATTTAAATCAAAGGACCAATTAAAGAATAACATCAAAAGAAACATTTTATATCACTAAAATAAGTATATTAATTAAATAAAAAGTCAATGTGGATGTATATACTCCTCATAGATGAAGAATATTGCATAATATAAGTTATGACCCAAAGAACGATTTTTGATACCAAAGTACCCTATCACATTGGTAATATATTGAGTCATATGCCCCATTAATGAATAACATAACATTTGAATTTAAATATCATTAAATGATGTATATTTATGACATATCATGTCATATGCGTAGTATATACACCAAAAAAACTATCAAGTGTTGAATATGGAATAATTATCTAAAAAAGAGATACTAGAAATCCCTTGACTTAATTTTGACTTCCATTATACTTGTTACATCCTAAGTTATAATAAATTGTTTTTTGTAAATATATTAACCATAATTCTATATTTTTTACCATATATGATTGAATTATGAACTTTTATTACCAATTTATTAAAAATTACATGTTAAATTTTTGTTTCTGCTAATACATTCTTTTTTTATCATGTAGGTTTTGATTTTTTATTTTCTTTCTTCAAAATTTTACCATGGTTACATAATATCCATATTTTTTATGTTTAGATAAATATCCTATATATTTATTATATATGTATTTACATTAATCCATATATTTTAGAGACTGTAAAAGAAATACACCATTCATGGGGATTGAAGCCTATGCATACACATGAATATTATTTCAATTTCCTCAATAGAAGTGTGATATTGGGTTTTTAGCTGAGTGGTTAACAAAAATGTATGCCTGCATGAAACCCAATATCAAATTATAGTGGAAGGATATTTTTGGGGTAGTAAAGAAAAATTATAGTAGTATTGTAGCAGATAATATAACTGTACTATATCAGTTGGAATTATTAATCTGTTTTGGACTTTGGGCCACCATTTTGGGCCTATGACACACATGGACTTCGGGCTGCCCAAGGCCTTCGAGCCATAAGGCCTTCAGGCCAAAAAGAACATAGATATTCCCAGGAAGATCAATCTAAAGAGGTCCTAAAAGATGATTCAAATCATATAGTAGCCACCATAGTTGAGCTAATCTGATTGAAAAAACAATAGGGTATGTAAATTTCCATCAGTACCAAGAATTGTGAAATTTTTAATAGGGAAATTATATTAAATCATAAATGTGAGGTGGGGAGCTAGGAACCATCAATGGTGTAGACATTGGGGGAGGGGGGGGGGGGGTTCTATAGTTTTTTGGTTGGGCCTTTGGGTCATGTTTTTGGAATTTTTCCACTAGTCCTTCAAGTTATATACCGGGCCTTGCTCTATAGGGATTGTGGGTCATGTAATGGTTACCTCTCAACCTAGTGGAAAAAATGAGATTTTCTAAAATAAGTAAAAAAATAAAAGCATTCAGAACATTCATGCATGAATTTCATTTATATAAGATATGAAATAAAGGTAAATAATATATTACATTTACAGAATAATTTTTATTTCCTATATATATTAAATTTATTCATTAAATTTACCCCAATTACCTTCTTTTCTAATAGTGAAAAAAAATCACATCACATTGTGAGGTTGTAGTTTATCATGAACACTAAAACGTTATTTTATTCTCTACGGAATGGAATATAAGAAGGTTTTAATAATTTTAAAATTAAAATGAATAAATATATAAGAGATATCATATATAAACATTCTCTACTTCATTGTATCCATCCATGGTAATTGGGGATAGATAGAAAATTATAGTAGTTGGCATAAAGGTATCCCACCATACATACGATCAAGAATTTCATTTCCCATTTTATGAAGGAGGAAATGGATGAAGGTAATTACATTTACCTAAAAAATCTAGTTATATTGAAGATACTGAATTTATTATATCATCATGTTTTAAAAATAATGTAAGGTGGTGGTGGGTGAAATAAAATAAAATGGTCGGTTACGGATGTTACCATCTCTTCAGACAAATTCTTTTTGAATTATACCAAATTCCTTACCTAGATGGGTTTATATCCACACTAAGGATTATAGATACATGTATATAATATTGAAATAATTTTTTGTTGGTATTGGAATAAATAAATGGTTTTGCATGTTTGATGATGAGAGGAGTGGGGGGACATTTTTTAAGTAAGGCATGTGGTACCCTGGTAATTGTTGAAAAGAAAAGGTTTTCCCACAATTTTCACATGAAAAAATGATCACATATAACACATTATAAAACCATAGAATTGATAAGGTTGAAATATGTTTATAAAATCGATTCTTATTAGGTTTCTAGGTCAATTTTTCTATTATATAATTATTTTAAACCCTGGTAAACCAATTTTCTCCTTAACTAAGATAATTAATTATTCATTTTTTTATTATTATTTATGGATAAATTTTATTTTATACTTATTAGATAATATAAATTATGATATTTAAAAATATGGGATCCATTTTGAAAAATTCCATTCCTTGAAGTGTAAGAATTTAATTTAAAATTAATCTTGTGGATGTGACGAAAAATATGTTTTCAAAAGAGAAAATATTCAAAAGTTTTATAAAAATATTATATAAAAATTCATAAATATATTGATTCCAAGGACCTAAATTAGATTAATAGATTTATTATATTACAAATTTTTTTTTCATACAATATTAAAATAATTTTGAAAATTTTAAATGCATTTTATTAAATTAAAATTCTTAATAAAAATCATTATTTCTCAATACTTTTGAAAAAATTTAACTTTTCAATAAATTATCAAAAATTACCTCTATGATAATTTTGACCTGGTAATTTTGAAAAACATTTTAGTTTTTTAAATGAAATTTCTAAAATTGTTAAAAATAATTTAAAAATAATTTTGAACATTTTGACAAAAACTCTTTTTAGAAATATAAATATTTTAAGCATAAAATATGATATATTCTTATCCCCTGTATAGATTTAAAATAATATGAGTGTTAATAATTTTGTTGAATATATAATATATAAATTTCATTAAAATATCTCACCCAAAGTTATTTTTCTAATTTATGGAGGAAAAAAATTCTGGCATTTATAAAAATAGTTTTACCAAAAAAGATTTCCATTAGTATCAAATTGTATTTATTTTGATTTATAATTAATTATATAATAAATAATTCATATTATTTACAACTGTAAACCATATATTTTTATAATTTATTTAATATTATTTAAACCCACTATTATAATGCCTCGGTGATGACTACAACATTAAATGACAATATTGAAATAGTATGTTATGTTTTGTTTAAACATGGTGTTGTATTTAATGAAATCTAAACATAGGATTTTTCTAATGCAAGGTAAACCAAATGATGCATGTAATGAATGATAATTGTGGTGTTGTGTGAAATGAAAAATATTTTAATTTTTATATTTATTCTAAAAAAATATTTCGCAAAATCTCTGGCATTACACAAACACCTCGAAAGGACTGACAAAATGAAGAGAAGGATTTCTCCCCATATCAAACCACATCTTCCCCCAATAAGTGGAAACCATTAAAAATAAATGTTTCAAGAACTAGAACACCAAGGTTATTGTCATATAATCAATATAATATTTCTATCGACCATTTTCCACATGAATCCTTTCCTGAACTACTTAATCTTTCTCCAACATTTTATCCACTACATCCCGATCAAGAATTTATGACTCCTGAATTTCAGATTAGCACAAATGAGAACTCCACAACCATCCCTACAATTCCTTAAACATGGTCATGGTGTTGGATGAGTTGAAGATATTTAAATAAGAAAACTCAATCATAGGCATTCACTTCTCCCATGGTCCATTGAAATATTATATGCATGATATCAATACATCATTAATTGTATATATGGTCCCCTACATCTTCCAATATATATATGGTATAAAACTAGGGCTAAGGTGTAACTGAGATCAAAAATTAAATTGTAATCCTATCTAATCTTTTAGGGAAAATTTATCACATTGATATAAGATTATGGACATTATAACTCCATCTAATATGATGAGCTCATACACCTATATCTTAGCCAAAAAATCTATGATTTATATCTCATTTAATTATAGGAAGTGAGATGATTCCATCAACAAATCCATGATTACCAAGAATGAATCATATCATCCATAGGCATGTGGTAATCAAATGATGTATTCCTTCAATACTTTATCCCATATCCACTAATGAAATTCACTGTATGGAGAAAAATACTCAGAATATGATGTTCTAACATCACTAACTGGATGACCAGAAATCAAGATAAGAAATATTCTACTTCCCATTTCATCATGGGCCAACAAAATTGTGCCCTAAAAATATTTTACATATTATAAAATCATGGTTTCACTATAAAATATTATATTTTAAACTAAAAAATCATTTCCTTACAAGTGTCAATCAAGAAGAATAACCTACACTAGAACAACACTTGGTTTTGACCGACCATTAACCATCCTTCTTGAGAATTTCCAAGGACGATATGGTCATGTCTGAACTTTGTCTCCGGGTCTACCAACTAAGAATCCCACACCTATTACATCAATTAATAATACACTATCATTAAAAACAAGAAACCTACATTATTAACCAACCTTTCATCTTAGTGTAAGGATGCCAACTCCTCATTCACCCTCTAGGAATCTCAAGACTCTTGAATAACATCCCTCCCTAAATTCTTATTTAGTACTATAGCCATGAAATTTTACATTCTCGAGGTGTATAATATCTCAAATTCAGTGTCATGGAGAAATTCAGTCCACTAATGTTGTAACAAATTTTGTACAAGATGAGATAATATATACCTCATGATATTAGGATCATTAAAGACCAAAAATCACTCTCTGATGAAGTAATTTCACCACAAATTTAGTGAAAAAATCCATGATGTTATCTCCAAATAATTAGAGACATATTTATTCTTATGGGTAAATATCAACCTAGACCCAAATATATCACATCCTTCTCATTAATTAATTATTTTTCCTCATCCTAGGAAGGAAGAATCATAGAAAATCCCAGACATCACCCCCGCTTCTAGAAACTTAATCACTAGAGCACTGATCAAGATCTGCTCCATCCATTAAAACTCTACATGATAATCATTTTTCTAGATAAAATCCAAATCTTTCATAGTCATAATTATTAATGGGTTTTCCACACATGAAATATTATACAAAAAACTAGGTTTGTATCCCATGATAACTAAGAAATTACAAACCTAATACACATTTTAGGATGATTCCAATGAAATAGAGACCGTGATACATGATATGTAAATGACCACACCGTATTGGCACACAAAAAGATAAGGTAAATGCACTACTCATTTCAAAAAATTTCACATTTATAGCCTTCTATAGATATGATGGTTTGGTAGGACGAGCAAGATATATATGAGAAGACCAACAATCTCCATCACTGGCTTGGATTAGTCAATATGTATTTGATGAAAATTACTATAAAATTATCTAGAAACTGTCAAAAAACGATGTTCATGAGTACCATAATAACATCTGCTTCATTCATGACACTGAATAGTATGACCACAAACTAGACGGTCTGATACTTACACAAAAAGCAGTCTTGGGAAAATATTTTTCTTTCGTCATCGACCACTGATATGGAAACATAATAGTGATCATATAAAACCAACTAGCACCTCTCATCTAGTATAAAATATTTTCAATCCTTTGAATATGGTATTAGTTATTGATTATATAATGATTTAACCTTTAATTAGTCTATATATAAACTCATACTACTATCATCTTTCTTAGTGAATAACACATGAGTACCTTACAGTTAAATACTGGCAGAGAATAATATCTTATATATTAGATCATCTATCTAAATACTAAAATCCAAAAAAAAATGATTGTTCAATCTAATTAGGATCCATTAAAATCAGATAAGTTCATAGATATAAATCTCTCAAAAAAATTTATATCTTGTTTAGGGGGTAGTTTCACAACCTCCTTGGGAAAAGAATACTAAAATTATTCTGTATCATTAGGAGCCTACACATTTCAAATACCCACTAATTTCGTCAACAATTCATCCATAAAGGATAAAAGGGGATCTATATGTATACTGCTCATCTCAATACCTCCTTCATAGAAGAAATCATGACATTGACCACTCTCATACAAGAATGAGATCTTTCTTTAAAAGAATATGATAACCATGGGAATGGAATATAACAAAACAAAGTTGATGATGAAATCATACCATTGTATCTATAGTAAGAAAAGATAACCACATGATTGATGCTTACCCATTATCTGTCTACACCCACTACACTCGTCTAAAAAATTTATATAGCCTCATAATGGTGTAGTCAAACCAAGGGCATGGGAAGACTCTCTACAATTGGTCCCAAATCACAAACTATAGTGGGTTTAAAAAAGGTGTGTGAGGATACTGAATAACATACGTAATAATAAGGAATGATGAAAAATTGATCATACCCCTAATGATCCCTAGTGCCTATGACTCTTCATCCTCCTTGAAATGAACCAATCCAATCCTAATGTGACGTCCTGGTACCAGATTCCACTAAATGTTCCTTGACCTCAGTTGGCCACATCACCTCAAGCCCATCCCCCTGAATGCTAGAGGCTACTGACAGGAAGTGACGTGCATGGGTGTTCTTATGGGGAGACTATTTCCTCAGTACCAATGTGTAGTGTAGTGAATAAATATAATAATAGATGATAAATAGTAGAAGTATAAACAGAAATATTATACAACAAAAGAATATGGGAATAGTAATAAGCAACTTAAATAACTAAAATTAATATTCCAAGGGTGATCATAATTCTTTCAATGTTCTATAATGCTAAAAAAAATGGATACAAATAAGTAGGCATAAAATCCTATACCAAATTAGAAGAAAGAAACCAAAAAATATCTAATCATCTCATGCTCCATCTTAGTTATCTACTACCAGCTCCATCATAAGAACAAAAGAAAATCCGGTATCTGAAGTGATTAAAATCCCTTTATAAAAACATTTATACATTTAATTTTCTTTGATTCTAGTGGAATCCCAAATGGGGTGTGAGATAAATCTCATTAGGCCATCACCAAAGGTGTCTATAATATAATTTCCCTATAATATAAAATAAACCAGTGTGAAAGGATTCCTATATGAAAGTATAGTAGAATAGTAATTTAAATACCCATGTACCTACATCATCCCACGATTGGTGTCTTAACATGTAACAATGTCATTAATTAATTATATTCTAGTTTATACAAATAGATCATATGAGGTAATACTAGCACTAACATCCTGACATGATATTTATAGTGAAGGATCCATGTTTATCAAGGCATCCTGTAGTGAACCAAATAATAGAGAGATTTGAAGATAATGATCATCGAAACCTTGGCCTTATGTATTTATCCTTGTCAAGTAAAAATTGTATCCTAGATATATGGGTAATAATTTAATACAAGGAGTGTCAACCATGGAATTCCACCATAATGAATCTATTCAAATCCAAGGATTACATGAAAGGTAAAATGGGACAATAAATGGATAGGCCAAATTACGTATCCAATGATCCTCATGTTTGTAGAAGACATGTTGGATCCATAGAGTGTATTAAATAAATCCTATAATGGTAATGGAGTGATCCTTCGGTGTCATACCGAGCATCCACTGACAGAAATATATAGTTTTCCAAGGTGGGTATCACCCTTGGAAACCAGAAACTCTTAATAAGAATGGTTTCTATGAGGGATTGAGGATTTCTCTTGGGTATCCAAAAGCTAACACAACTATAAAACGCTATAATGATTTCATGGTCCATATGCAAAGGACCTTTCATTCATTTCATTTAATTACTTAATCCATGTAAGGGGAATACCATTTAATATGTTCATTTGGTTCAAGAAATGCCTTACATTAGTGTGATAAGGATATGGTACATGCAACCGTACAATTTCCTTTAATGTAAGTCATAGTTATTTAATAATGTTCACTATGATACCTTCCATCATAACTAGAAAGGGGTGTTATAGATATGCTACCAACATTCATTTAAATTTTACAAGGCCAAGTAAAATATATAAATATCCCTACCATACACAATTGAGATTCATTAATTACATTTAGGAACTTACCATAGAAGGGACATGTCTGAAACAAACTTTTTCTAGCCATTAATATTCAATATTATTTTTAATAAGTATGTCTTACCATTCGCTAGGTCAAGCGAATGAACACCCTAATGGAAATGTTGACAGACATGTCAAAGCACTAAAGGCCCAATTATGTAAAATAACATACATGGGGTGGTAGTCATTGAGGTAAAAACCACCCACGATGGATAAAATATTTCATTAGAGTCTTTAAATATAGTTATAACATCTATAAAAATGGAATATTAATCCAATATGTGACAACGGATAAAATCAGCGCACACACATGGAAATCTATAAAATGACGAATCTTGAGGGGTGATTAATAGACCATATACCAGAAAATCATTTGGATATGCTCTTTATGTATAAGACTCTAGTTTGGAATGTATTAGAATATATCTAAAGAATTAATCAATGCCATGAAAATAGGGCATATTAGAGTGCATCTAAATAAAATCATCGATAGGAATTAGAATGGTGAAATATTAACAAGGAATTGATATCTTACCAGTGTAGATCTAATGAGTCAAATGATGATCAAATCAGACTACAAATGGAAGAATAAGATCATACCCTAGTTTATACCTTAAATATATCACAAAAGGTAGAAAATATGGATTATTAGTGATAGAAAATAAAATAGGAGAAGAGGAGTTGATTTGTTACTTAATTTAAGGGCAGAACCATTAAATCACCCAAAATTGGCCTCCACACTGTTTGGCCACATGATTTTCTAGATCATGCATGGTCTACAGTAGAGAGGGTAAAATCCCATGGCTACATCGTTCAGTTTGGTAAACTATATACCGACTATGTGAAATGGATCTTCTAAAAACTGTCTCCCATCCACATGGCTATGAAACCCCTAGTGCATGGTTAGGGCTAACCATGCACCCAATAATACCATACTATCCACACTCACTCGATAAGAGAAAACTGTGTTCCCTACCCCCACACACTTTCTTCGAACTGTATCACATGAATTTTTCTCCCAAAAATTGGGTTTTGTGCTCTGATCAATGCCTAGATACCCTAAGACTATTGCCAATGCATTTTCCATCCACACTAAGTCCAAAATAAATAATTACACAAAAATTAAAAGGGCACACACATGGGTGAAAAGGTATGATATTACATCCCCCCTAAAGAAAATTTTCCCTATGTTTACCTTCTACGAGCATAAAGCACTTATTGTGAACAACTATGGCCACTGGGCATGTACGTCAGCCTCCCACTCCCATGTTTCATCTTGTACATGGTCATGATACCATATCTTTCGTACTATAGGGATATACTTACATCATGGAGAATTCATAACCAAGTAAATTATGTGAATTGGATACTCCTCAAATAAATCATCAACATCTTACTCAACATATATGGGATCAAAAGTATGAGACAGTTTGACATGATACTAGTGATGCTATGAAATGTGGAAGAATTGGTGCATGGAACGGTGCCAATGAGGTAATAGAAACCAACAGGCCACTGGCCTAACTCTCTCCAAAATCTAATATAGTGCTACATAATGATGCAAAATCATCCCTTTCCTATGAATTCATATATATTTTAACTTGGGAAATACCCATCGAAAAACATGACCCTCTACGTTAAACATCAGAGGTTGTCTATAATGATCAACATAATATTTATATCTCGACTATTTAATAGACATAAAATTTTGTATAAGTTGAACTTGATCTAAATTCTACTTAATGAGGGGAGGAACTAGTATGGATTTCTCTCATTCCTCAATCCCTTATAGGGGAGAATCGCACAATATATCTTACATGAACTCCAAAAATCCATCTAAATTGTTTCCTAAAAGCATTTATTATTGAAAAAATCGAATAGAGGGTTATGATTCTCCCATTAATTCCAAAATCAAGGATGAATTATCTGAGAATATCCTATAGAACCTATATTAACTATTTTATTTTTCCATAAGTCTAAGGGTGGTAGGCAGTTCTTAGAAGCAACTGTGTACCCATAGCCTTCTGCAACCCCTACCAGAATCAAGACATGAAATTACTATCCTTATCTAATATGATATTACAAGGGATCACATGTACTCTATATGATCTCATAATCAGAAATCCTTCCCAAATTATCAATTGATAAAGTCTCCCAGATAGGAGTGAAGTTGTATTCCTTCGTTATTTCATCAATTAAAACCCATACAACATCTCTACCTCTCGGAAACCTTGGTAAATTGAAAAAAAATTCTTTTAAAACAACTTCTAATTTCCATTACAAGACTGTAATTGGATGTATCAAGATATCTGGTGCATTGACTTCACCTAATGATAGTTGGAAGACCCAGTTATGTAGCTTTCTAAATCACATTTCATCCTAGACTCCCAATATTAGTGTCACATATCTCGATACATCTTGGAGATTCATAAATGAACATCCCCCAGGGAAGAATGAGAATCTTGTATCAACTTTTATCTAATATCATTAGGATCCACGAAACATCCATTTATATGAAAAATTTCAGATCTATCCATAGAACAATCCATAGGTGGTTCATCTGCTAAAATACTCTCATGAAGAACCAAGCCTTAAATATCTAATAATTGCCTACACTTCACCTTCTAAACGAAGGAAGAGAAAATTATCAAGGCATAGAGATAAGACTTCTCATGACTATAATAAATCTCTAGAGTCAGTTCGGAATGAAGGTCCATCAATTTACATTCATCACTAGCTTCCCATATGACTTGTGACCTAGTTTTCCAACTCAGCGCATCAGCTAGTACATTTCTCATTACATGCATATATGCAAGACCAAAATCAAAGAACTAAAGATATTCGACCCATATTCACATTATGAGATTAATGTCACACTATTTAAAGATATATTTGAGGTTATTTTGGGACATATACACTGAAAAACTCTCACCCATCTGATAATGTCTCGAGCAATGTAAGTCATGGACACCTAATGCTTGCTCGATGTCGTGTTTTTGAGTAATTTCTCTCATGTGGCATCAACTAACAATTTATATAAACAGTGACTATACCCTCCAAAATTATAATTTCTCCAAATACAATTCAAAAGGAATCAAATAACAATGTATAGCCTCTTCCAGGATCATGGAGATTTAAAATATGTTCCAGCACTATCCTCACATTCTGCTCCTAAAAGTATTTCTCAAACTATTTTGACCACAAGAATTTGGAACATTTCATTACAAGGTAAGTAAGAGGTGAAAAAAGGTGTGAAAATTCATATATGAAATACCTTTAATAACCATCTTGTCCCATGAAACTACATATATCAAAAAAGTAATTGGGCTACTCCTATAAAACTACATTACTCACCTTCTCTAGGTCAATGAAGAAACCGGATTCTGAGATAATATGACCCAAGAAGTGAACATTATTGATCCATATGTGACACATTGATCGAATGTATAAATAAGATTCTCTCTTAGTGTACATATAATGATATCAATGTACTTAGCATGGTCTTTATGAGTTTGAGAATACAACAAGATGTCATCCCCAAATAACACAACAAATGAATCCATATTGGAGTGGAACAACCTATACATTAGATCCATGAAAATGGTATGTGCATTTGTAATATTAAATGGCATAACAAGGTACTCATACTGACCATTACTACTATGAATTTTTTTACAATATACGTCTAATGGCCTGACTCGTTCATGATGATAACCTGGACTCTTTTTGATATTATAAAACGCCCAAGATTCTCATAGTTGGTCAATGATATCATCTATACTTGGAATTGGATACCAGTTATTGATAGTAATACTGTTCAAAAATATTTATTCCATGTATAGGAAAGGGTTCCCATCCACCTTATTAGATAATAACATGGGAAAATCCCTATTAGAAGTATTGGTTTGTATAAATAATTTGGTCTCATAATCCTATAATTGACACTTAAACTCCTAGTGATCAGTAGCTTCCATAATATATGGAGGAATGGACACTGGATCACCTCTTAGAACAAGATCAATAATTATTTCTATCTATCTCACAAGAGGTATTCTCGAAAAATAGCTTGGAAATACATCCTTGAAACAATTTACTACTAGATGGAATTAAGGGTGATGTAAACCATGATCCTCCAGGATGTGTCTAGTAATCTAGGCGGTCAGTCCACCTGGCCCATGATAAGATGGTCTAGCACTGATAGCCTGGACATGTCACTCACCCTTATATAGATAATTTATGTTTAATGGTGATTTAAATGATACCATGTGGTGACAAAAGTTTAGAAATATGTGATATAGAACCAGCCATTCTATCTCGAGAATGAGATTAAACCCTATCATCTTGAGAAAAAAGAGGACCTATATGAAAGGATAACTATCTACCTAAATGGGATGGTCCCTAAACTATAATATACCCACCGATCGTACTCCCAATAGCATATCCAGGGTCATTACACCATAGTAGTTTTGTATTTGTAGTTTTAAATTTTCCATGATAGATAAAGTGATGAAGGAGTGTGAAGCCCCTGTATAAAATAAAGGAGACACAATAGATGTGACTATTAGAATAGTACCTTGTACTATATATGTCCTTATATCATGATCCTAGAGTATTCTTTATAGTGCATACAACTAACCATATCTATAACAATGTGCAACAGATACACTTCAACGATCATGATTTCTCTACTGGTGCTGCTGAAAATATGATGTTTTGATACTACAAGCAAGACCTCCTCCTCATCCAGTCATGCTGGTGCTACTCTAACTTCCTTCTTGAGGTGGTGTAAAAGAAATTTCCTCAGACAGTGGAGTGGGTGTGGATCCTATTCCACTAGAAGCTGGTGAAACAGTCTAATAGAATCTCTAATGATGTCGAATACGACCGTAAGACTATGATTTCAAAGGGTGTCTATCACACTGAGGCTTCATCTTCCCCTATTGTACACAGTAATGAAACAAAATAGAGCTTGTAGAATGGATACTCTGTCTACTATATCCCTAATGAGAAACCATGAGGGATGTTTCCTACTAATAGAAGAAGTATTAGAGAGCCTCAACACTGGTCTTCTATTACCAGTACATTCTTATACCCTCGTGTTTTTCTCAGTGATAAGAGAATGATTGACTATTTCAATTATATTAGGTAGGAAAAATATGTTCACCTGAGTACAGATGGAAGACACTAGCCCATCCTCAAATCATCTATCATGAAAAAGGTCATCACTGTCTAGAATTGATGCAATGAAATGTATCTCTGTAAAATATACTAAACATTCCATGACTAACAAAGAACCCGTGTTGACATGCATGAACTATGTGGCTATGTCATCTCTCCGTATATGAGGATACAACTGATTATAGAGGGAAGTCTAAAAATCATCCCATTCCATGACCTAATGGTGACCGACCTGGGTAATCACATCCCACTAGTTCTTGGCCGAATGACACAACAAGTACATAGAAATATTGAACCTCTAATCTATAGATGTATCCAAATCCTAAAATATAATAAGGGTGGCCTCTCGACAAGACTCAGCAGCCTATGGATTATCATCCACCAAGATGGTAGGTGGATGTTGCTATTTTAACTCATGAGTCAGATCATCCATCATGGGTATAGGCCACATATCACCTTGTATGGACTATAATAAATGTAAGAAACTATCATGAAGATGACATTAATTTCCCAGATCAGGTATAACAGGTAGTTCCTCAAGTGGAACTCCTAGCGGTAAGACTAAAGACTCGTGGCCCACCCCGTCTAGAGCCTGGTCATTTCCACCATTATAGTACATTACACAAGGATGTTGCGGTGGCATTGGTCTACAAAATCCAAGCACAAACCTTAGAACATGATTTAGGTAGATAGATAGAAGAACTAGAAGAAGTAGAACGAACATTAAGGTATTACTAAACTTGGTATACAACCCTAACTAACCACATATAATGGCACATATTTGTAGGTTCTCATGTATATATTGTAGGGGTTCTATTAGATGAAGTGGCAACCACACCTTACCTCATAATTTACTGGAGACTATTTCATTTTATAAGATAAGTTTTACTTTTAAAGTATGAATTTGATTATTTTTAAATATCAATGATTGTTGAAATTAATCTCTAATTCTAGTGAATCTGGGCTCATACACCTTATCACTGAAATCGACATCCATTTGATTCCATTTTAATGGATGACTTAGTAAATTACTAATTCCAAACCATGAGGTCCCATAAAACCCCATGAATTGAAATGAGAAATAACATAATAATTGCCAAGGTGTAACAAAGTAATATATATAAACATGTCTCACTCAACAACCACGTGAATATTAAGAGATTTCAGATGTGAAATGAACATATAGTGCATGGAAATAGGTATGGAATGTGAATTCTTGGTGCCTCTAATTACTAATGTAAAAATTATCCATTACCACATATCATTGGTCCAAGGATGAAATAAAATTCTAAATTTTTATAATAATAATAATAATCAAAACTTGTCATGTGTGTCACCCAATTCAGAAATGATATAAACAGTAATTGGAAAAAATAATACAACAATTATTATCCAGGAAACATAAAATTTACCATGAATATGGGTTTGTAATGCCCAATCATGGCTTATACCCAAGTTCCATAGCATTCCTAAACTCCTTAATATTTTCTCTAAATATTATAGCAAGAAAAGAATTGCTCTGATTCCACATTGTGACATCCCAATCTTGGATTCCATTGAAGGTTCCTTGAGTCCGGTAAGCCACATGGCCTCATGCTCTCCTTACCGAATTCCCAAGGATATCGAATATCATAAAGGGCCTAGGGTGTGCCTATGTGGAGACTATTTCCTCATTACCATAGTGTAGAACAATGGATTAATATTATAACATAAGGTAAATAGTCGATGTAACGTAAACATACAGGTAACATAATTGAATTATGCCACAACAGTAATAAGTAACTGAAACAAATAATAAAAATATAAAGACAATTATGACAATATATATCATATTATATAAATTTGGAAAACATGGATACAAAGTAGCAACCATAACATTTTATACCAAATTAGAAAAAAGAAACAAAAAACTATCCAAGCATCTAGAGCTCCAGATCTATCATCTAAACCCAACTCCATCCTATGAAAACCAGAAAATCATGTTTCTAAAGTGATTCACTTTCATTTATCAACACCTACATACATGTAGTCTACTGGGGTACCAATGGAGGCCCCGATAGGTTGTGAGATAAATCTATGTAGGCCACCACCAACAGTGTCTATAATATCCAGTCCATGTAATATAAACTAAAATAGTGTGAAATTATGCCTATATAAATGTAAATAAGTAGGGTAATGTAAATACCAAATTACCTTATTCATCCCTTGGAAATTATATAAATATACAAGTAGTTCATTAATTAATTATGTTATAGTTTATATAAATAGGTCATGTGAAGTAATACCTATATTGACATCCTGACATGATAATGAATACAAAGAATCCAAGTCCTAGTAAGGAATCCTATAATAAATTTAATAATGGAGAGGTTCCATAATAATAATCAAGAAATCATGAACTTCAGGGTTGATCCAATTTAGGAAATAATTGCAACATGGATATATTTGTTAGGTTATAATCCAAATTGCATCATGAAAGTCATTCCACAATAATGAATCTGATCGAGTCCAAGGATGACATCCGAGGTAAATGGGATAAGAAATGGCTATGCCCAAGGATGTATCCAAGGCACCTAATGTACATAGAATCCATACTGGATCCAAAGAGTGTATCCAAGAAAGCCTATTATAGTAAATGAGGGATCCTACGATGTCATAATGGTTATCCACTGATATACAATGATCGGGTTCCGAGGTGGGTGTCACCCATGGAAATCAAAATCCCTGAATCTGAATAGTTAACATGAGTTCATGAGGCATTCCATTAGGAATCTAAAATCTAAATCATGTATGAACACTCCTATATTGATATCAGGTTACCTATACAAGGAACCTTGCATTTAGTTCATTTAATTACTTAATCCAAGTAAAGGCTATAACATTTAATAAGTTCATTTGGTTTAATCCTTTCCTTTCATTAGTGTGATAAGGCTAAGGGACAAAAAAACATTAAATTAATTTCATATAATGCATAGTAATTTATTAAGGTTAGCTCTAATACATTCAATCATATGTGTAAATGGGATCTATAGACAGAAAAACAATATTCATTTACATTTAACAATGCCAAGTCATATATATTAATATGTATTCAATAAAAAAATGAGATTCATTAATTACATTGAGGAATATAACATAGATGGTTCATGTGTGAAGTATAATTATTCTATCCATTACAATACAATATTTATTTTATAAATGTAGGCATACCATTAGAAGGGTCAAGCCATGGAAGACCATAATATTGGCTCAGACTAACATGTCAATGTATTAATGGCCTATTTATTGAAAACACCATACATGGGGTGGAATTCTTTGAGGGTAAAACATCACGTGATGGATATAATATGTAGTTAGAGTCTTAGAATTTGGTTCTAATGACTGTAATCAAGAAACCATAATTAAACAGGCGATGACAGATAAAATCAATGCATGCACATGACAATTTCTAAATTGATGAATCTTGATGGACAGCTAATATACCACCAACCTCATACTCATACGACTCTCCTCATCCAGTATCAGCCTCTAGTTTGGCCAGGCTTAGAAGTGATCTAAATAATGGATCAATGAATTGAAAATTGGTCTTATGATCCTCCATCAAAATAGAATTTTCTATTAGAAGAATAAAAAAAATATTTAAAAGTAATCAAGATCTTACTGGTGTAGATCTAATTAAGAGAATTACGATCAAATTGGACTTTAGAAATAATAACATGATCAAATATTATTTTCTTCCTTCAAAAGAACATAGAAAAGAGAAAAGAGGGATTCCTGATGATGGAAGAGAAAATAGGTAAAATAGGAGTTGGATTATTATATAATTTAAGGGTAAAACCATAAAATCACTCAAAATTGGCCATCACACGGTTTAGCTGCATGATTTTCCTAAAAAGGAACCTATTATGCATTGTATACTGTAGAGAGGGGTCAGCTGCATGGTTAGGCCACAAGGTTTGGAAAAGCATGCGCCGACCATGTGAAATTTCTCTCCTAAAATATTTAGACAATCCACACAGCCGTGCGACCCATGTCCCACGATTAGTTCCAACCATGAACCCTATACCATCCCACCATCTAGACTTTCATAACTAAAACTAACCATGAGGCCTACCCTACATGGGGTCTTCTAACCACGTGGCATGCCTTTTTCTCCCAGAAACATGGTTCCGGGATCCAAACAAGCCTTGGATACCTCAGAGACCATAAAAAACTCATTATAAATCCATATTAAGTCCAAAATTATGAATTATAACAAAATTAAAACGATCCATACCTAGGTAAAAATCAGGTTATTACACTTGAATCTCAGTACTCAATACTGAAGACCACCTCCATGACCACACACAAGTCTAGTTCTATAAAGAGGGGAAAATCCTAAGTTCATTTTATTCTTACCCCATATACTCTGAGTGGAGATTACTCTATCTACCATTACTATTGAAAATCCACCTTCAGTTATTGTGATTGTGGCGGATTGTGAACATAACCACCTCACCCTTGATGAGCTCCAAAAACCATTGGAATCTCATACTAATGACGAGTATGTATCCAGAAATCATTTCAATGTAGTATAAAGTCTTTAGGAAAGGGATGGGAGCTATAGACCCAAGAAATCTAAATGGGACCTGCTAGGGTTTTCTCCCCACTTTCTAGAACCTCACTGGACTACGAATCTAAGGTCTTATTCCTATATATTTTCTCCATGAAAAACCATATAGGATCCCCTCTCATGAAAACCCACCTTGTGATTTTATATTGTTGATCACTGAAACCTTTTTTGTACCTCCAAATATGATGGAAATATAAAAGTAGTAACTTTATTCTCAATAGTTGGGAAGATTTCATATTCAAAACACCATGTACGAGACTCCAAATCACAAAACATATCAGGGTGAAATTTAAAATATCCTTAAACATGATCCCAATCTCCCATATAAACATAATCTTTTACTAACGGGAGAGAAACTCCTCCCTATTAGCTACATTCATGGACAATTATCTAATATATAATCACAACTCCTTGAATTTTTATGATGAATAAACTAACTCATTCCCCTCTCAAAGATACAACATCCTCCATTAATGAGATGGACCCCTCATCTGACTAACTATTGATGGAACCCTGTAATCTTCCGAAGCCCAAATCACACCGAAGTTGATCTCAAGATCCTCCAACAAAATCCCTATCTCCATTTATATATATTACACTAATAATTAATCAAATCATGTTAATGAAATTTATCCAACATATTCTGCAACTATTAATCCTCCACATCTAGGCTGATCATCAAGTGGTCAATCAGGTCTTCCTGTTAAACCTTCCATGATAGAACCACATTTTTAATACATCTAGGATCCACAACTAAAAGAAAAAAATATTTTCTAAGCCCATGAGTTTGTTATTTTGTTAATTTTATTTAAATTATTTCATTTTAACTCCCTAAGATCACCAAATTTAGATAAGAACACAAACATTAATGATATATACACATCTCTTGGGTCTCAACCCTATATATCACACCACCTTTCATTGTCATTCGGCAGACTCATATTCCATACATCAAATCATAAGGTCCTTAAAATAACATGTCAGAATCATTCTTCTACATTGTATATGATCCGCTATGATTAATAAAGACTATTTTCATACCAATACATTCAATCCTCACAATGGATAATTCCAAAAATCATCTTTTCTCTCAACATAATCCTTTGACACCAATATTTTAGGACCCCTACCTCTAAAGGTACCACTCATGGGATGTAAATGAAAGAAGGTAGATAATGACCCCTAAGTCTGACACTGAATACGTCCCAAGTCAGTGAATAGATTCAACTGTATAAAAATATTACATATGGAAGTTATAACCAATAATAAATAAATAAGGATACAAGAACAATCACACAATTCAAATATAAAGCAAAAAAAATAAAAATATAGTCTCGAAACAAATACCCAAAATAAATCATAATGTACAAATTTAGAAACGCATTCAATGAATGGTATTATAATGTCCAACTCAATCATATAAACCTAAAAATAATAATTAATATCATTTTGACGTGATAATTACATGTACATTCATTTAGATCATAACTAATGTCTCTCGAGTAAATGATAATAGAAATACTAATTCACCAGTGGAAACAATACTTTTACAAACATTCACATAAGTAGGTTAACTAACACAAATAATCCCCAATATAGCACACTCAAAAAATAATTCATCCATGTATAATAACATAATAAGAATCATATTGATAAAAAGAATAACGTTTACCACTTTACCAGTGATTTTTTTCTCTCATTACCTAATTTTGTATGTCATATTGCTTCCATCCCATTTTAGAATCTTGACGAAAGAAACATTGTAAACTAAGTATTAAAAAAAACCTCATGTGAAACTGGTAATCACATCCCACCCAAGGACTCATGGGATACAACATCCCCCAACATCAAATTCCACATATCAAGGATTGTATGGAGTCATAGATATGAAGAAACATCAACACTCTTCCCTCCTCATACTATGTATCACCCCCACTATGGACCACCAAATCAATTTACATAACAAAAACATAGGTGCACTATATATGAAATCCATCACAACCCACACATAAGAACTATATCTGAAAAAAAAAGGGATGAGGGTGTAGATATCAATCGGTCCTCATCATCTTACCTGTGGGAAAAAACTACCCTCAAAACATTTGGGTGTTGGCACATAGTGATCAACATGGGTGAGGAATTTTTAGAAATCAAAATGAAAATATTTTATATAATAATCATATACAAACCCCAAATATGAGTTCATGAAATGAGTACCATAAAAACTCACAAGATCACCACTCGTTCTCAAAACCACAACCACTTTCTCTACCACCACTAAATGAATCACTCCACCCAAATCAGTTGAAACCCACTACCCACATTTCATCTATTTTTTCCTGTTAATCTATTTACTTATTATCCAATGATGAACTATTTTTATTTATCATGTCCATTTGTTTCTTCTATAAAAATATCACCCTTAACCATTGTTCTCAATTTTAGTTCAAGTGTTTATTATCCATTCTAACCCGTTAAAATTCATTTTTTCTAATAATATTTCATTCCAACAGTACTAGGTAACTAGTAAAGAATAATAAAACAAAAAACATAAATATTCCTACAGTGCACAATCCACAGATCATTACCAACAAACATCATAAATACCCCATAAAATATGTCATTTCAGTTTTAACCAAGGGATGTCATTATGTTTTTTGCAAAAAAAGCTAAGAAAATATCAAAAAAATCGAGATTCCATGGGAAATTGGTTCACTGGACATATATAAGTTTTTATCATATTTTTTTGTAGTGATTGAAATTAACAAGAAATAGGTTGAATAATTAAATAGCCATAAAAATAAAACCGAAATCTCAACATAATCAAAATCAAAAATGAATATAAATCATGCTCAACCATGTAGGAAATATCCAAAGAATGTGTAATAATCTGTTGATTTCATCCCCCACCCCTTCAATTTTAATTGAACCAAATAATTATAGTCAATAAGTTGTTTCATACTATCTCCCATTAATAAAAACAGTGTGATATTCCAACAAGTACACATAAATAGCAGAAAACATCTATCCACTACCTCCCACAGATATTATAATTTTTCTATTCATGGTTGGAATAAGTGAAATAAAACTGCTAATCAATATAAAAGAAGAAAACACCCTGTTGAACTAAACACATAGATTCCGCATCAATATACCTATAAAACACAACCCAAAAAATATATCTCCCAAATAAAAACATTCTCTAAGTCAAGGAACTAGGTAGAAATAGTGGTGGGGTGGTAAAATAACCTAATAATGGCCAATGCTTCATTATGGATGACAAGAGTCAAATACCACTAGGAGAGTGTAAAGGAACTACCAAAATCATCTAATAGTTTCTCAATGGTCAATTAGAATGACTAAAATAATGTAGGGTTTGTAGGGTTTATGGAATTTATAAGAAAAATGTTAAAGTATAAACCATATGGAAAACACCTCTCATAATGGTTCAACTGTGTCGACACCAGTTAAAACTATTCTATAATGAATGGGACCATGTAAGAATGGGCCTAGTCAAATCGGTATCTAAGAATCATATCCATGTTCATGATATAAATCCGATAAACCAATAGTGGATCCACAGAGAAACTAAAACCACTATACCATAAATTCTAACCACCATGAAAATGGTCATGATGAATCCCATCTCTTTAACATAACTACCATGAAAAAGAAAGAACCATATGAATCTATCCTATTGAACTCCATAAAAAAATCCAATCTCTCTATGCCAAATCTATGAATAAAAAATAATAACCATAAAAATCCAGTAAAATGTTTCTATTCGTCAAAAAATTATCCTAAATTGTATACACCATATTCAAGAAATATCACAAACCCCTACACCATAAAATCATTCTATAGATGAAATAACATCTTAAAATCCGCCACCTACTCTGAAACTCCCTTGGAACATAATCTAGACACCTTTATCTCCATTATTCGTAGTATGTAATGGGTGAGATGGTTTTGGATGTTACAATGTGAATGTTAAGTAAGAAATGATATATGTTTCGAGACTAATTAGTAAACATCTCATAATGAGTGATAATGAAATTTTACATTGCAACAATACATAGGTCAATCAAATTTTGAGCACTATAATATGGTTTAGTGAGTAGCTAAATAAATATATAAATATTGATAAATTATTATATATCAGTCTTAATCTATTCTATATATTGGTATCAACACTTACCTAATTTTATCCAGATATAGTTTCCCAAGATGTTCTGTATTTCGTTATTGATTTCATATGAAATGAGGAAATTTAGTGTTCTTAAAAATATGAGAAGGGATAATAGTGAAATTATCTTTAAATATTAAAAACAAGTATTGTACATGAAACATGTTTATATAGAAGAAAAATTTCTTTATGAACATATTGATGTAGAAAAAAATTTGATTAACTCATGTCATCCATTTCATGAATTGTAAGGACATGCAAATTTAATTTTTTTAATTAATTTTACAAAATTAAAATAAAGAGATGTATGTTAAAGGGAAGATGAGAAAAAATGGTACTTAATATATAAACCATAAAAATGTAATTAATAAATATTCTATTTAATTGGAAAGAGTGAGAATTTTTCCAACATAAAAAAACTTATCTAAGATTGAAGATGAAGATAATAGCATAGATGAAGAGAATGTTGATACATATTTGGTTGTTTTTGAAATTTTTATTATTTAAAATTTTATTGAATAATAAATTATTCGTAACATGATATGAAATTATATATGTAAAGGAGAATCTCAATTAATGTTCATGGTAATGAAATTACATAAGAAATTAATTTCTATAATTTACATGATAAAGGCAAAAAATATGAATAAGAAAAAATAGGGAAATCAGTAAGAGAAAATGAATCCAAAAATGAAACCAATATTCAAAATTAATGAATGAAATTTAAAACCTAAAGAAGATACTAATTGAGGGAAAAAGCTGAATGTATCCATGGAAGACAATGTAAAATAAAAGGTAAAATAAATTGATTTTTTTCAACAAAAATTATTGGGATAAGAGAAGGAATATTCCATGTAAAAATTTATATTTTATAATTATATTCATGAAGATGAATAAATAATAAATAAAAAAGGAAACAAAGAGGTTTAAATCATTGAAATATGTAGATAAAGTTTAGTATGTTACAAAACATTGAAACACTAAAAAATTAAAAAAAATTGTATGTTGATTTAAAATAAAAATGAACTACATATGGAGATGAGAAAGAGTTATGAAATAAGTCAATAATGAAGAATAATTTAGTTGTTATTCAATTACAATATTTTTTATCGAAATATTCCATGGTCAATGATCAAAAGGATGAAGAATAGAATGAGACTACATCCAAATAATAAGAAATTTTCAAAACAATATACTCATTCTATACCCATATTAGATATTTTGGAGGCTTCAAGAATATTCAATGTTGATTTTGTTAAATTAATAATATTACCATGATATTATAGGATGTTGGATTTAGTTATTGTCGGTGTGTCTCACTACTAAATAAATTGTTTTTATACATAGTATGAAAATACATGGATAAAGGATTGAAATAATATTTAATCAATAGATGAAGATTCTATAAGATTTGACAAGTCAAGTAAAATAATTGAAGATTTGATAATTATTATAAATACCTTATTGAGTATGAATTTATCAACTTAAAATTTATAGAACAATATAGATATGGTAAATGAAAAAGAATTGGTTGTTGACGTGACATTCAAAACATTTCAAAAGAAACATCCTCGTATCATGTAGAGTGTATATTATTTAAAAATGATAGCAGATTTTAATCTCTAAAAAGATGTGAAAAGTGAAATGAATGATCATTGAACTTTGATCGTGACAAATCATACAAATTAGAAGGGGTTTTTTCATCATTCATTGTACAATAAATGATATAATCGAAGAACACTATTTTTTTGTTGGGATAAAGAACAACATGTTAAATGTGTCTCTTCTCTGTGATAATGGAAATGAATTTCATTATTAAAAATGTTAATTTTTTATATTTAGGATAAAATATGGTTATTTTATGATGAAACAATAGTAATATTGGGAGAACTTGATTTGGGTTTCCAATGAAAACAATTTATGTTACATGAGCTTTAACGAAGAATTTTAATTGTGATATTGAAGGATTTTTCAAATTCACCAAGTATATTTGAGTTATTTTACCCAAAGAAATAATATTCATCAAGTTCCAATTTTTAATATATAAAAAAATTTAATATTGTCTTTATGTAAAAAGGGGATATTGTAGACATTTCACTCAAGAATGTGGATATTCAGACATCTAATTTGTTATATCTTATTCATTCATATGTTTCTGGGTCTATGAGGAAATAATCATCCAATAGATATTAGTATAATATATCCTCTATTGATAATTTCACTTGTTTTATATTCATTATAATTCTTAAACATACATCTGATGCCTTAAATATTTTTATTTATTTTATAATAAGTGACACAAAAGGAGTGGGTTTCTCCTAGAAGAAGTAGTTAATAGATAACATTGATGAATGAAAAAGTATAATATTTGACTCATATCATTTAAAGAATAGAATTTTATAAGAATTTAGATCACCATATAACAAAAAAATATAATTGTGAAACTGAAAAGAATAAAATGATACTTGCGAAATTAGATCATAACATGTTGGAATAGTATTATACATCTTGATTTTTCTAGAGGTAAAAAATTTATACAATAATTTAGATCCAAATACATGGTTTTTACCCAATTTAGTTATGAAACCATTTGAGAATTTATATAATAGTCATCCATCACTCAAATACTTTATCGTATTTGGATTTACATTTATTATCACCATGAAAAGTTAAAACTTGTAGACATTTTATAAAAGAGGATTTAAGGGCATCTACCTTGATTATATTGTAAATATAATAGAATATCATTATTCCAATGAGTAAAATTGGAAGTCTAAATATAGTGAAAAGTGAATTTGTGAGAATACTGAAATAAAAATTTCATACATAATGAGAATTAAATTATAATTACAACTGGAGATGTAAAATTGATTGATTATCAGGATAATGTTCTTAAAAAAATATAGAAATTTATAAGATTTTATGGTTGAATATAATGAATCATATATTTCTAGTAATAATATAAAACCTTTATCACATCAATACGTTAAATAAATCAAGTGGTGTTCTAAAATATTATTATATATCAGGTAAAATTGATTCAAACTATAAGAACACCGAGGATAACTTCACATACTACATCATTTTCTCAATGAATTATAAAAGATGTAAAAGTGACCCTATAACATCAATAATGGATAAATGCAATGAATTTGGGATTAGATCTGACACAAAATAATGTCGCATGGTATGTTGTACCTAATCAAGAAAATAAGAATATTATTGGGAAACAATGAGTATTCTATAACATGATGAATGAGACAGGATATGTTATGATAAAAAAGGAACGTCTTGTGTTAAATGGTCCTTCATAGGTTGATGTAATTTATATTGAGGAAACATTTTCAATGAATTATATTATTGGACCCATTATAATTGTTCTAATTATTTTAGTGAAAATGCAACATAAGATTATTAAAATAGATTTCATGTAAACCTTCATCTATAAATAATTTCAATATGAGGTTTTCATTGAGAAACTCAATGGGTTCTTCCTTTGGGAATATTAAGTATGTGTTTTCATGTTAAGGAAGGCGTTTTTTGGTTAAATTAAAACCCTCAATAGAATGGTATTGGAATCTTGATTCATACTTGAAGGAGTGGAAATTAAAGTTGGGAATAATGGATAGAAACCCTATATCATTAAAATAAATAGTTATATAAAATTAGTGATTTCTATATAGATAATATTATATTTTACATAAATAATGATGTTTATTTTAAAGAATTTGTTTTACATATGAACAAAATTTTTTAGATTTCAATTAATAGAGAGATATGTTATTTATTGGGTTTTTAAATTTCTCATGAGATGGATAATATTTTCACCTCTAAATAAAATTATACCCAATAAGTTATGATGAAGATTTGAATGAGGGATTGGAAGTCGGTTTCTACCAAAAATATAGTGGGAAACAAGCAATCAGTATAATAATTCCCAACGGAAGTCTATTTAACATAGTTTAGAGAACATTTTGGCTCTTTAGACTGCTTGAAAGATTCAATAACAGATATAGTGTCACACCCTTGATTTTTTTAAATCATTTTTCATTTAATTTCCATTCCTAATTTGTTTTAGGGGTTTACCACTCATTTTGGTGAAAATGGTGGGTTTTGAAAATTTGGGCCAAACCGTGAGCCCAATTTCAGATTTAAAAACAAATTTTGTTTCCTCTATAACTGTTTCAATTTTTACTATTTTATACCCATTCCACTTCCCAATTGTCATTACCTGATATATTAAAATCACCATATCCCTTTGGGCCTCATAAAAATCTATAATCATGAGGGATTTGGGTTTTTTTATTAAGGTTTTGGGCCATCCCGAAAGCCCATTTTCTACTTTAAGTTTTAATTTTAATATTATAATATCTCATTAAATATTTACTATTATGCAGTGATTCCACCTCTCACTCTAAGCCAAAAACCTAAGGATCACCCCCAATATATAGTTTGCCGCTTTGGAGCTCATTTGTGTCCTGAATGTGGGCAAAATGTCTCTGGATTTCTCAAATCGTCCAGATTTGAAGAGGTAAATCATTTTTTTCATAACTCCTTCAATTTCGGCTCTTTTGCCACCATTTATGTCCCCAAATTACCTTATCATCACCATAAGATCATCCATATCAGTTTTGGTTTCTTGGAGATTAAAATTGTGGTGTATTTGGTTCGTTTTATTCAAGATGTTTCATGTAAGTGTTTCTTTCCTTGATTTCTTCCCCTTCCTTAGGGTTTCGTTCACCATTTCATGAAGTTCCTCATGTCCAGAATTTGAGGTTCGAAACTATGGTTTGATTTTGTGTCCTTTTGGTCAAATATTTTTGTCTAGGGCTGGATTTATATTCCTTGTGGTGTCGGGTTGGTGCGGTTGATGTTTCACACCATGTTTTGATGGTTTCATCATAAAAGGTAGGTGATTCCATGTGTAAACATTTCTAGATGAGTTAGTTTGCTTGAATTACTTATTATTAATGTTCCTAATATGCTATGTGTCGTGCGTGAAGTGTTTATGTTGGATTTAGTAAAGCATTTGTTTTTTTAGTTTAATTTTAGCTTAAAATTTGGTGTTTTCATGTGCAACCCTTTGGGTATTGTATGGGATTGTTTTATAACATATGGATTTAGTTTAATAAATCATGTTTGGGATGATATTTCTAATTTGGTGGGGTATTGGTGTGCCACTAGGTCTTAAATAGGTTTTTTTAAGGGTTTAAGGAAAAAAACTTTATTATACTTCTTGAAAGTGATTTTGAAAACGAGTGTGTTTCATGTGGATCTTTTGTACTATTGTTTGAGGTGTTTGTATAACACTTGTGAGTTGTTTAATAAATGTTTTTGGGGCTTCAAATTCTGTTTTGAATTTTTATTGGTGTAAATTTGTCCTTTAAATATGGTTTTGAAATGGGTTTTGTGTGCAAGACATAGTTACACCCCTTGAGTTGTTTCAGGAAAATTGTGAATGTTTTGTTTGGTTAAACAAAGTGGATAAAAGGGTGTATATGTACTGTTTTGGGGGTGTGTTCACCTAATATTGGTTTTTGAAAGGTATGGTGGTTATTTATGATTTCAAATATTTTTTAGAATGTTTTATAAAGTGCTGAAATTTTTTAGAAAATGGAAGGAGAGTTACAAAACATGGTTGTTGGCTGTTTTGTGTGAGTGTGTTGTGAAAATTTAATTTTGTTGATGAATGTGGTATTATATGTTATTTGAGTGGGCTGTTATGTGAGTTATAATGTCTTGTAATGGTTTATAAAAATTGTATAAGGATTTGTGGAAGTGTTAATGTAATGTGAATAGTGTTGTGGGCTTTTTTTTGTATGAGTCAGATTTCAAAATCAATTTGAATGAAAAGTGTAATTTTGTGACCTGTGTGGTATACATGTGGGATGTTGGGTGAATTTTTGATATGGAAATGATATTTTCATGTATAAAGTATATATCATGACTTGTTCAAATTGTTTGAGCACAAAGGGAAAACCTTGATATCTAGGTGGGTGGACGTGTACTAGTATGCTAGTGAATCCATGGGGTTTGGTCTCAGTTTCACTTAGCAGGATTGACGCTTACAACTCTAACTAAACTATGATGATGATGATTGGGGACCACTAGGTTATGGGTATGTTCCCTACTAGTGGCTCGTGCATGAGAACGGATGATTTTTGTGGTTACTCTCACCGAGATACGAGGTACCTGGGACCCACAGCTAGCTAGTGCCTAGGGGTTATTTCCTATTGCTTGTGCTCATTAGATCCATTATACTTACCATCGGCATATGGTATATTTGGCTGGAAAAATTCAGTAGCTTTTGAATTTATTTTAAAAGTGTTGATTCTTTAAATTAACCCACTTGAAAACTGTTTTTTTAAGTTGCATCTTTTAGAAATTGTAACTAGAAATTACATGTTTTTGAAAACATGCATGATTTTTGTCTTTGAATGTTTATCATAGGGAATCTCTTAGTGGTGGTATCCTACGGGGCATTGGATCACACCCTACTTACACCCTTGGGTGTAAGTAGACTTGGTTATTTTTGTTTTCGCAGGTTTGTGTATAACATTTGTGCCAACAGTTCGGGATTTCACCAGTCATTCGTGATGCAGTGTTGTGGAGATGGCTTGAGGGAAATTCCTCTTGGCAAGTTGAGGTTCTTGGGATGTTCATTTTTTTGTTTTGTTCCTTTGTTATAGTCTTGTTGAGTTGTTTTAGACTATGTAATTCTGTTCTGATTTTCTGTAAAACATTGTTTGGTTTGAAAAATACAGATTTGTTTCATTGTATTCTTTTGTTGTTTTATGTTTATAAACTCGGGTAAATCGTTACCAATTTTCATTTTATGATACCCGGGGACTTGTACCAGCCCGTGGGGATCGGGAACGCCCTTCGGGCCTTGTCACGGGCCGGGTTTGGTGCTATTTTTGGTGGCGATCGATTTGGTTCGTGACATATAGAGTATGTGGTTACACATTTTGGTAGATTATGATGTATGATAAATAAAACTCATATAATAGATTCAAAAAAGAAATCAATGATACATCAATGGTGTTGTATGAATTGTATGGAAATACTAATACCATTGTATGTTTAAATGAGGAATATGGTCGAAATATGGATGATTGAAAATTGGAATTTAGCGGGGTAATCTATTTTGGAGAAAGATGTGTATGTTGGAAAAAAAGTTGTAAGATTCAATAAAATTGAGTACTATTGAGGTGGAATATATTATTGTTACCAAAGATACAAGCTCATTGTTGATCACGATGAATCACCTATAAAATATAATGGTAGATATAGAGTTTCCACTACTCTTGTGATGGGATAATCACTGTTAAATAAATCAATCGATAACTACAATTCAACATTCATGATCTAAGAACATTAATATAAACTATCACGATATTAAGATGTTTGTGTAGAAAAAACGTTTATTTTATAGTCTTTTCCTATGATGGAGAATATCGTAGATCTATTCACTATGCCTCTAATAAAGGATTAATTTCATAAATTGAGTTTTATTATAGGATTTGAACATCATTACATAAATTCTATGTTATAGATAATTCAAACCCTCTATTATTTTATGGGTATTTATTTATCATAGGAGAAGAAAATTAACTAAAATTCAGAGAATATATCTTTTATTAAATGGATTATATATTTAGGTGAGTATTTTCCAAAAGTATAAAGTGGTCAGTTTAGCAACTATGTGTGTTAATGAAGAATATGAACTATATTCACATTTTGGGGGGAATGTAAAAAAGAACCTTTTTTTACACTTGTTCATTGAATAATTTTATCTTAATTGGTTCTTAGTTCATATCAAATATGTTTGAAGTAGTGCATGTATGTCACATTAATGGAAATCATGCAATTATTATTCAATTTTCTTATTTTCTACAATGATTTCACAATAATAAACATTGATTTATTGAATTATAATTAATTGATAAGTGTGTTGGGTTTGAAAATTGATTTATGTTCAATGATTTGTAAAAAAATATCCATAGTCGGTTATTTTTGGGACTGAGAGATAATTATGGTAAATGGTGAGTTTATGAGTTAAATATTGATCAATTTTTATCACGTAGTGTGAAAAAGGGTAGAATAGTTATAGATGAATGGAGTATATATAATTATTATGTTGTATTTTTTTGTTAGTAAAAAAATAATGTTCAAAGGAACCTAAATAAATTTAATTATGTAAGGTAATGGTTTTTTGGAAAGCGTATTGGAGTTTGGGAGAATTTTGGAGAAGTTGTGGTGTCATAGAAGAAATCATACTAAAATTTAATTTTTATGTACCATGGGAAAAAATATGAGTTACATGGAATTAATTTCATGCTAGATAAGTATAAAATATTCATGTGGAAGAGAAAATCATGAAACAACATTGAACATCATGTTAGAATTAATATTTAAATTTTCCAATTTTATATATAGATATTCACAATATAAGATTCATCATATAATGACCAATGATGATTATTAGAGTTTTGGTTATATTTTTGAAGAATAATTGGTTACATCACGACACAAATAATTCATTCTAAAATACACCAAGATAAAAAAAAATTACAGAATGTGATGGGATAGGTTAAGAATGATATTATCACCATTTAGGTAAAATAATGTTGGTTACATATAATCATTTTTCATACATTTAAATCGCTATTTTTTAAATTTATAATTGCTTAAGGAGAGTTTGTTCAATTGTTATATAATATCACATATATTCATATATCTGTCACATTCAAACACAGGAACATATGGAGCTCAACAATTTTCAAGTTTCACTTATCAATATTAAATGGCTAATCCTTTGTTTGAGCATTGATTCAATAATATCACATGCCCCACTAATAAAAACCTATGAGTTTCATAATAGTGTATACCAAAAATGTACGAGTGTGAATGTTTCACAAATTTTCTTCGTGCTTCCCACAAATAGGTGCGTCACTCACCATTATAATGTTAGTATAGGGGTAAAAATTGAAGAATCAATCATTAATTTAAACTAAAAAACTTATTGACATGATGCATGGGTCTTCCTCCCCTTTTATTACATTTAAAGTACTACAAAAGATATTATTTTATAATAATAGGTGATGTTTTCTCCTTTATTTTTTTTATACACAATAATTTATTCCACCTTCTATCTTCAGAGAAAACAATTAGAATGAATTTTTTTTATAAGTCTGAATTCATCCTATCTATGAAAATCAGTCAGCCCTAGTATCAACTCATCTATTCTTTACCACCTTCATTAATTGCAAGGATCTATATCATTATATGAAAGAAGGAATATAGAAAACATCTTCTTTTTATTCCCACTTCACATCACATCTTATTTAATGTATACACTATACACTGGTTCTTCATTATTTTGGATGAATCACTGGATAAATGAGATTAATAGTCATGTCATGTCTCCTATCAACACAATGATTTTTATTGTACAAATTAATATTATTTATGAGGCTCTCTAATTCCATTCGATGAACTTTTAACTCTTCTTTATCCTTTCTATGATAACTCCCTCACATTTAAATTACTTTTTATGAATGGGCACATTCATGTTATAATGGTATGGTCAAGACAATAGCCTTATTTAATATTAAAATTATTTTTATTCATTCCATGATAATATTCTTACATTTAGAACTATATGAACCTATTAGGATCATCACATTCCTTGTAGTGGTATGAAACCTGAAATATCTTCTTCCAGCATAACATTTTTGAATCACAAAAGACCAAAAGTGATTTTTATTTACATTAAGGAATAGTGTACCCGTAATCATCATATTTTCATTTCATACCACCACCACAAAATATCTTTCATCATTATATATTTTGTATCTCTTATAAATTGAAAAATATTTGTGAAACGCTATTCTTCCTAACACCATCGAAAGGTGAAGTGAATCTCTATGAAAAATTCCCTTTTTAAATTCCCATCACCCTAATAAGTTTATTGTTTTGACTTCCACCTCCAAAAACATTATTTCCAACTTGTACATGTCTACAAAATCACATAAAAATGTTCCATAGTGGGATTTAATTTCTTATAGGTCAAATGGATACACATCATGGGGACAACTATGGCATATTCCATTCTAAATACATATTTTAGAGAGATAAATACTTATCATTAAAACACCTCATATGCCCATGGTTTGCACTAGTATACCCAATACATCGTTCCAAATATTATATAATCCAATTCTCCCATAATATATTCATATATCTTGAAGATTACTCCAATTTAATTTTAAATGTGGATCTCTCAAATAATATCCTAAATCCAAATCCTTGATTGTGATATTTCACTTGATAAAGGGAAAATTATAGGGAATCATCTGACATACATACACCCAGAGAGAGAATTAGCTTTAAATCACTTGTAATCACCTTTATGTATCTTGTGTATACACATAGGTAGCACTATGATTCTGAGTTACCATTACTCAGAGGTTTTACTGACATTTACACTAGTAATATGGGGCTATTATGATCTTCTCTTGCCTTCAGGTTACCTTTACATTAAGTCCATTTTACCCTTATGTATCTCTTTTTATATTGAGCCAACCAAAATTAATGAAGTATATGTTATAAGATTACCAATATGAACACATGAAAATTTCCAAATAACCCATATATAGTATAATAAATAAACCATATAGATCTCAAAATTTTCCATTATCACAATTTTATTAAAAAAATCCAAAATAATGCACTCATATTATCTTCAAAACATCACACATAACATATAGATGGGACTCAAAATCATAAAACACTTTTTCCATTAATAATAAATATATCTATAAATATTACAAAGTCCTTAACTTCTTCTCTTTCCATGTAAATTATGTAATGTATCCAAATAAACCATCATTCAATGATTACACATCCAATTTTCCTTCACATGAAAATAATGAATAAAATATATTGGGATCTATTCTTCTTAAAAAATAATCATCGGTTCTCTAAATGGATAAGATACTTTTATTATTCTTAGTTTCTGTATATTAACATCAATCATTAATGACAGAACCATATTAATTGTCCACCATTGATAAAAAATACAATACACACAATGTAGTCTAAATAATTTCCATATTCTAATTTGTTTGTGAATACCCCTATAATATTATATAGAAATATGCATTCTAACTAACTCATCAAGTCATTCATTTGATTATCTCAAATTTTTTCATCTAACAATGAATTTAAATTACTATACTCCATTTTGACAATAATTAAAAAGTAATTGAGGGAGACTTATCATTCCATACATAAGGAACATTCAGCAACAATACCACAAAAAGTATACATGGACCATACTCTGTGTAAAAAAAAGAGGAATTAATTTAAACAAGAATGTTCTCCATTATGAATAAATTATTATACCAACTAAAATAAGATACTATTACCACTATTTAAAGGAGACTAAAAATGTAGGATGATAAAATTAATGACACCAATTGAGATATAGATTTATCATGACATATATTAATGAAAAATTCATACACTCATTTCCATACATGGAATAAATGTATTCTTTTATAAATGGAAGGATTTTAAATGTATCTAATAGTGCTTCAAACTTAAACTTTTTTTTCATTAATTAAAATCAAATTTACCCCCTTGATATTAGGCTTGGATTTTAGATAACAAGGATTGGATAATAAGAAAAAATACCCTATTGAAGATATCTCTTCAACCACATCCAAAATATTTACATTTTTTGATATGGATAATTAGGGAATAATTTTATTCATTCTTAACTTTTCTCCCCCTAAATAAGAGGCTATTTTAATTGTTAAAAAAATCTATATATCATTGCTGATTAATTTCAAATTATTTCAAGTATAGAGTGCACTAATAATGGATCAATACATGTGGATGTACATATTTGAAAACATAAATATCTTTACCATGTGAGGTGATTTTCAATGAAACCCATTATAATACAAAATATGAGATCATACTTGGATTTATTATTCAGCATATCAATGTCCACAGTATAATAGGTTTTCCAAATTTATAATGTATGAATCATTCATCACTATTATTTTAGAATAAAAATTGGGAAATTCCTAAGTATGGGGGCGTCATCATTAATAATGTTTTATGAAAATAATATTACTTTATCATGTTCTTCCATGGAAAAAATTATTTATGTTAAATTACCTTCATTTTTAGAGAAAATAAAAAAAAATGTTGAAAAAAATATCTTCAAAATTCTTTCTCCTCAATATGATTAGAAGGATTAAGAAGTTTTTTTCAATAAATATTTTTAATAGTTATGATGCCATATCTAGTTTTCAAAAAAAATTTCTTGGGGAATCATGGGTCTATTCACTACTCCATAATAATGTGGACTATTTTTTTACTTATGAGACTTCATAGAAGTGTTGTATTTATTATCATAAAGGTTTCTTGTAGTTATTACAAAATTGTTAAACAAACATTGGAATTATGTCTAGATTACATAAATATCCCAACCAGTTATTCCTTTTCACAATGGTTGTTATTGTTTTATAACCACCCTAGACATTTGACCTCATCATAAGGATTTTATTTTATCCCTTTACAACTAAAATAATCTAATAGTTCCTCCATATTATTTTATATTTCCAAAAAAATAAATCTAAATGACTAAAAAAATATTTTATTCAATATCTATTTTCTTTTAATATATATAAGAAACTTTTTGAGTGATCGTTTACAAAAAAATTTCTCTAGATATTACACTAAATATTAATTTCATTAGTCTATGTTCTAAGGGTTAAGAACCAACATTATTTTTATTTTTGTTAATAGTATCTATATTTTTAACTCCCACAACCTTCATTACCATGGATAGATATCAATCCTTAATAAACTTCTATTATCTTCCATTACAATTTTATCTTGATATGAGATTATATGTTCATGAACTATCTCATTGAGTATGACCATTGAAAAGATAAAATATTATTATATGTTCATAAAATCTATTTTTGGATTGTAGATTTTTATAAAACTGTTGATATTTATTCCTTATCAGCTTGCACCCCCTAGAAATAGGATTCCGTTATTCTATTCACATTAATGCATTGTACTGAGATTTTTGTTAAAAATACCCAAACAAATTGTACTGAAAATAGTGACCCATATTTGTTGATATTATTTTATCCAATACATACTGTCTAGAATTTCCAATGCTATAATAATTCTATTTTTTATTCATCAATACTAATAGTGGGGACATTTTTAGGGAACATACCCATATAATAATTCTTATATCAAACCATTATCTATTTCTTTGATTCTCTTGATTTTTCATTATCCATACTTATATATGTTTTTAATTTGATCCTATATAATTTGAGATAATATATTTAGAATGAACTTTAGATTTAAAAATGGATTGTGAAATTTTTTTTGAGTTTTTTTGAGAATGATCATCAGAAGATATAATGATATTCTTTCCATATAATAGAGAAATTTTTAAAATGAAACTTCTTCAAAATTATATATGGAGACAACAACATTCGTTATTGATTATAATATCTCAATATATATCATATATTGATTATCCATATTTACATCAAAATCATGAAATATTATATTGAGAGTGTTCTTCTAATCCAAAACCAACATCAACTACTCTTCATAATATTTTATCAACATCTGAATATTTTCTTCATAAAATTTGGTTATCTCTCATAACGACGTGTCATGATCCTTGATATAGTTATAATTGAAAACCAATTGTACATTATTGAAACATATTTTATTTATCTTAATTACATTCAATACTTGGCTTTTCATGTGAATATTTTTCTTAATTTATTACTTCTCTAGAAATTCATTGACACATTAATTTTCAAACATTGAACATATCTATTTGAGCTCCATGTTTACAACTTCAATAGATCTAACCTATTTAGAGATATTTTAATATGATTGAAATTTAATTTATATTATTTATATATAGTTTGAGACTCTTATTTAATATGTTTAATTTGTTCATTAATTATTTTACAATGATAAAGCATAATTTAGAAAACTTCTTTAGTTAAAAAATGGATATCATATTTTAATTCTTCAACAAAAAAATCTGCTAACATAGCATCAATACAAATAGCATCTAGTTATTATAAAGGTTAGTTTTTGAAATATTTTTCACATACTTCAAGATCACATTAATTTATTGATCCATTTTATATTTAAGGGGTATATATTATCTTGGTGTTACAATAAACCACCTACTCTTCCCATTGTAAACTAGATATCTACACTATAGTAATATTTCTAGGTGAATCTAGACCATTATCCCTTTTTTTCAAGATGTATATCATCAAATTAATTAAAAATGAATCATTATTTTAGTATATATATAATTATTATATATGATGGATAGATATTCAGAAAAACTAAACGTAATTGTAATTCCAAAAAGATAAATTAATATCTATAATGTTAACTGCTTAAAAAAATACATTCGTATGTTAACTAGGATTTGATAAAAATCAATGGCATCAGATAGGGATGAAATCAACAGCTAATGTGGGGTGAAAAAAATTTGGATACTTTTAATACATATTATAATTTTAATGCCTTTCATTTTTTAATCCTTCATTGATTAAGGTGAATTAGTTCTGGTGTTTTCTCTTCTCATCTTCATTATTATACATAACACATTAAAATACAAACACACAAAGATCATAGTAATTTACAATGTTTAGCTCTAAAAATAGTAAGATAATCCTTGGTGGGATATGGGATCCATCAAAAACACATTACTACCATGTTTCAAATAACGATCTTTACCCCCACTCGATTCCAATAGTTTATGAGATTGAATCCCATATAACTCAGTTTAGTGAATCATGTACATAAGATAATCATGCACTACTAAAAATATAGTATATTCATAAAAAATACCATTAACAATTCTAATTAAATAGGATATTTAATTTCTACCTATGATACATTTTTACTCCCATAATTACATAATAGCAAGCAAGATCTTCTTCTTTACTAGAATGGGTGATGGAAACACCTTCTTCAATATAAAATTAGTATACAAAACAACTTATTTTAATAGAATGAAATAAAAATTATAAATCTATTTAATATAAAAAATATTTCCTCATATTTATGCAGATAAGTAATGTACAATATATACTCTTCTATTTTTCACGTCTTCCACTATTTTCAATACTATATTTAATGAAAAAATTAGAATTCACAACAACCCCTCATTCTTCATCTCACATTTTTTATATATTAATTAAATTTTTTCCATTAATAAAAGTTATTATGTATTGTCTTCCTCACATGCTATCAATGAGAATAACATAGTGGGGACACTTTTTGAAAAAGTTACTTTTCTTATCTCTTTGAATAATAGTGTTGAGGCACTCGTATATCCATTTTCATCAACTTACAACACATATATATATAAACCGTTTATAAAAAAATAATTTGTTACATATTCCATGATATTCTCCACTATTATCAATATTTATAATAGCATTTAAATAATAAAATTTATGTCTCCATATATTTTTGTATTTCAAAATCTATAAGATGTAATATATTTAATTACCATTGATCTTATTTCTAAATAGTGTGTAACTAAATGAAATATGATGTAAATATCATAGATTACTTTCCATTAATCGAACCATTACTATATCATTTACCATTCCATGATAACAACATCACATTTAAATCACTACATATATATGGTAACATGAAATTTATTACAATACATTCATGACATATTCTTTATTTAGTAATGTAATTCATTATATTGTATTTATGATAATTCACACTCAATTAATATTTCATAAAAATATTTTATTATATAATTAATTGGGATGAAAAGTAACAAATAAAAACTTCTTCATTCATAACATGCCTCAATCTCAAAATACCCATCCCAATATTTGATTACATTAAAGAATCTCTCACTTGGTATAATTATATTTTTCTATCGTACAATGTCCACAAAATATTTATTTCCACTATGATATTTTAATCACATATAGAGAGAGAAAACCCCATTGGAACACCCCAATTATTGACACCATAGCCTTGTTTAGTGAATATTATACTGATACACATTTCCAAATACCCATCACCATGACAACATAAAATTATTTATTCTTCCCACAAAACATTGATCCACACCTTGGGTGAGTCCACTATGGCAAATGAAAACACAGAAAGAGGGAATTATGGGTCTTTCAAGTGGAATGGAAATCCACTATACGGATCACTATAGATTGTTTCTTTCCAAATTCCTATTTTATCCAACCTAAATACTTATCACTAAAATTTATTGTACACCCATAGTTTCCATTTCTACTCATACATCTATGATATTCATCTTATAGTCACTAATATCTCCCCTAATATATCTATATATCTTCATGAAATATACCATTAAATTTATGATATGGATCTCTTGAATAATAGATAGAATAACATTCCATGATTATAATATTTTTCTTACAAAAGATGACATCACTTGGAATCATATTAATTACCTTTACATAGAGTTGAAATTACATTTACTTATAATAGAAGAACCATTATGAAAATTATGTATACCCATACATAGCACTGAATTTCAGAGTTACCTTAATGGAGAAGAAACTATGACCTTTTCTATAAAGATCTAAAATTATGAAATATATATATTATTTCTTTTTATATGAATATAAATTCTAATACACAAACAAATGCCTAAATATCATAGAGGTATCATTAATTTGGAAACAATCCCAAAAAAACCCATTTGATATGTGAGATAAACTGTATATCACTATGTTCATAATATCTAGATCCCTTATTATAAACATCATACCCAATACCTTTCATCACAACCTGGGAAGATGAAACATAAGAAAGGGTGAGGTAAAATACTCAGTAAGTGTAAATAAGGAAGATATCAACATATCATGATCACTGGGTATGATAACATGAGAATAAAATTTTAAAACTATACCCTACATATATTAGATCATTAATTTGAGTTATGAAACAAATCTCGACATTTAATAAGACATGAATAATAAAGGAATAAATTAACATAAACTGGTAGATCATAACACTAGCATAAGAAATAGATTTTTTGAGCACAAATGGTTATAGAAAATAATTTAAATATTAGTTCAATGATCATTTTCAAGACAATCATAGTGTAACTGGTTCACGTCTCAAACCATCATAGTAGTAAAGTTTAACTCCCAATACTATAAGAGTTGAAAAATTTCTTTACATAACAAGATTTACTCCCCATTAAAATTCTATTTATATCATGATATATTAATATTTACCTAATTAATTTGACATATTTTTAAGTCCCACCCATCATGTAATGTAAAAAATACATATGTGTGCTAAAAAATCTTACAACATTCAATATATCAAGTCCAAGAAAAGTCGTGGTATTAATAAACGTTTCATTATAGCTTAACCGGTGAAAATGAAATACTCTTTATAATCATATAATCATTTATTCATATTGTAACCTGTGAAAAAATAATGTTTCATAAGAATTATATCATGGTAGAATGTATAGAATAGAAATGGGTTTCATAAACAACGTTTCATCATAAGAATAAACAAATCAAATAAATATCTAGAACTATATACATTGATCATATCCCCAGTAAAGAATAATTAACATCATGGGATTTCATCTCACAATGAAAATTATTTTGGAATAAAAATAACATGGAATGTTTCTTGAGGAAAATATCATTTCTTTAAAAATAACTTATTGATAAATTAAAAAAATATAAAATATTTCTGTAAATAATTTTATTTTAAAATAACCTTGTTAAATTTTAATGCAATATTTGATGAAAATAATTTTCCTATTGGTGGGAAATATCATTCAGGTCGTACATGTTTAAATAATGATTCCTTTCACATTTTCGATAAATGCCAAATAAAACTTATTTAGAAAACAGCAAGAGGAATCCATTAAAAAATTATAAATAGTCAAAAAAAATTAATATTTTTAAAAAATAATTTTTAGAATTATTAATACATTTTTGAAAACATTTTTATAAATCTTTATTATGGAAGAAAAAATAGTTTTTGATCAAAGAGAGAAATAAATAAAAAATTTTCTAAAATAATTCCATTTAAATATTGAGTAAAAAAGAGAGAGAAATGAATGGGAAACATTTATTTTCATGAAATAAACATAGGTTAAGAAAAATAATTAGCATCATGAATTATAGGTCATAATATTTAACAATTGGAAGTATAAGAATGAACAATCCCGATAAATGATTAGATTTTGACATAGACCCCCTACCTCTTTAGTTAGATAGAATTATAGGCCCCATGAATGAATAACAATAAGTGAAACATATAATATCTTTAGAATAAATTTATTTATTAATTTTAACTACAATGGGGATGTATATAAACCACCTAAAATAAAATAATCTTATAATATATCATATGTCTCCAAGAAGGTAAATTGATATAAGAAAACCCTTACTGATTTGCTAACTTTTCAATTGATACCCCATAAAAGAGATATCAACAAATGGATTTGTAAATACGAATAATTTTCATCATATTAATCATAAAATATAATCATGGGATGTATATAAATGAATTAAAATAAATACATGTTGAATATGTCATGTGTCCCACAAAAAATACAATTGAGGTAGAAATCCCTTACATTAAGTCTCAACATCCATCATGCATGTTCATACCTCAGGTATAATAAATGTAGTTTTATTATAAATTTATTAAAGAAAAATAATTATACATACATATATATATATATATCATATCATATCATATCATATGTTATGAAATTATTATGTTTTGTTACTTTTTTAATAATAATTCCATTTTAAAGTCCTGTTTTGGGGAATAACTACTTTGTTTTCAATGTATAATTTGATTAATTTTTTTTGTTCCACTCAATATGATCATGGTTCTATAATCTCAAAAATATTAACCATGATATAAATGTAAAATTTATTCAATACATATTTATTTAAATTATTCATCAAAAATTATATATAGTAAATGAAATACATCATTTATGGAGATAGTAGGCCATACATACACTTGAACCCTGTTTCTGTTTACAAGATAGATTAAAACAAATAAAATAATGTAATATATTATAATTCCATAATAATTTTTATTTCATATATAACAAATATTTTTATTAAATAAATATTTATTACCTTCTAAGTGAGGCTTGAAGGAATCACATCACTTCACAAGGTAGTAGTCCACCAAACACATGAGTGGTGTTATTATATTCTCCTAAAATGGAAATTAAGAAGTTATATGTGATATAATAATTACATAATTATATTAATATCATATATATCATATATATATTTTTAACCCATCATTATATCTATCCTTGAGAGGTTTTAATGGAAAAATTAATAATATTGGTTTGTGTGTTGGTAGTCCACCACACACATGGTCAACAATTTCATTTACCATTTGAGAGAGTATGAGAAGGTTTTAGTTCATGAATTAAATATAAAAAAATAATTATATGTAAAAATAATTAAGTTATTATATCATATTTTTTTATTCATAATTTAAACAGGTGGAGGTAGAGAAAAAAATTAAATGCTTAGTTAAGGACATTAACTCTTTTTCAGACAACTACTTTTGGTTTTCTTTGAAATCCTTCATATGTTGGATTTATGACCAAAATAAGGATTATATTATGATAATATGGATTTAAAGATTTTATTTTGATAGGTATTTTCGGATCTAAAGGGTTTTGGATGTGTAAAGAGTCAAGGATGTAGGTGGCCTTTTATAAGTAACGTGAGTGGCAGACTAGTAAATTTTAAAAAGAAAAAGGTGTACACTAAATTTTCACTTGAAATAAAGCATCAAAATGGGTATTTATAAAATATTATTAGAAATATGGTCTAATTATTTCCATAAATTAGTATTTTTAAAATAGTTGGGTAATTTTGTACGCTTATATTTTTGGTTTAAACACCTGTAAAACAATTTTTACCCTAATCGTGGTAAATATTATTTATTTGTTGACTTTTCATTTTGTTGAAAAATTATGTTGAACATATTAGATCATATAACATATTATTTTTGAAAATATTTAATACATTTTTTCTAAATAAAGTCACAGAAATTACATATATTATTAAAGATTAAACATGCATATGTTGCGAGATTGATGATTTTCGAAGGGAAATATTTTCATATATAGAGAATGTATTAATATCAAAATAAAATATTAAATTTTTTATAATGAAAAATATTGAAATAATAAATATTTCGTTTAAAAAAATTTAATTTTCAATCCATAATAAAATAATGTTTTTGTTTTAAAATGTTTTAAATGATAATGTAATTCTTAATAAAAACTAGTATTTTTCACTACTCACTAAAAAATATATATATCCAAAAAATCATAAAACAACTCTCCAGTATAATTTCAACATTTACAATAAAATATTTTTTAAACTTTTCAATTAAATTTTCTAAAATGTTTAAAAAATAATTTTAATATTTGATCACAAAATGGAATAAGAAGATTTCATTAAGAAAACAATTTTTTTAAAACATAAAATTGTTTTCTAAAATTTTAATTTTTTTAAACATCATATTATATTTTATTAAAAACATAATAAATAATATTTAAAAATTATTTATTAATAATAATATCTTTAAATTTAATAGATAGGTTATAAGGGTTTCATTTAAAAAATAAAATTATTAATATATCATGGTTTGTTAATACTCAGTATTGTGTGTAAAGCATGGTAAACATTGTGTTTCATTTAATGAATGAAATAGAAGAAATTTATTTTAATCACCAAAATATAATTCAAAAAAACTCAGAGTTTTGTATTTTACTCTACTAAAAACCATTTCTACCCTAAAATTCATCACTCGAATAAAACAAATTAGGATACTTCTGCCTCATCATTTTTTAGGTATGCACATTGCTTCCTCCAAATAGTGGTTTCACCCCAACACTTTATCCTAGTGAGTGGTCTTGTTTCCTATAACATTCTATCTATAGTCAAAAAAAATACCCTAGTTTCTCCTTATAATAAATATGTTTCTTCAATGGAATTAACTCTGATTTCAGTACATGTAAAGGGACAGGTTTATACATCCTCAAGAGAGATACATGGAACAACTCATGTTCTTCATAGAGTAATGGTTGAAGTAACAAATGATACCCTTTCATTCTAATTAGATCAATAATTTAAAAGGTAATTATATACCTAGGGCTCCATTTTCCATTCTTTAATAATCTAATTACCATCATTCATGGAGATATTATTAGAAACAACTTTTAAACAATATTCAATATCATGAAATTCATTGTCAGCATAAATATTCGCCTCACTCAGATATGCATTGATCGGTTTCTGAATGGATCTAATTGTCTCTAATATTTATTTAGCTTTACAAATCCCCAATAAAATTTTTTCTTTAATCTTATTCCAACTAATTGGATTTATATACTACTTTTCATAGTGGGATTGAAAAGAGAAATCAAAACATTTGAGTGAAATTTAATGTTATAATAAATCTCAAATATGGGAAGGTATTGATCCTATCCATCTTTTTAAATCCATCGAATAATATTTCATCATATCCTATAGGGTTTTAATTATTATATCATAGTGAAAATTTGTCTGACGATGATATGAATTGTTAAAACATAACCATATATCTAGTGCATGTTGAATACTTCTCAATAATTTCATGGAATATCCTAGATACTGATTAAAAAATGGAATGTGGTACTACATGCAAACTAACTTCTTCTTTAAGTTATATTGTAGAAATATGATCTAGATATAAGTCTTACCCGATATTGATGAAGTGTTATGAATTTTTAAGGTGATCAACTACTACCCATATAGAATTATTCCTTTTAGATGTTTTGGGGCATCTGAAGATAAAATCCCTGGTGATGTTTTTCAATATCTGTTCCAATATGGTTAATGAATGTAACAACCCCTTAAAATTATGCCTATCATACTTAATTTTAGGACATTTTATGTACTCAGATACAAACTATGTGATATCTCTCATTATTCTATCCTAAAAAAATATCCATTCACATCACTATAAATATTTATACTTTCGGGGTAAATATAGAATGAATAACTATGATATTACTCTAACAGATCATTTATACAATCATATATTGATGTAACACATAAATTGTTCCTTAAACTCATCATTTCATAATGATCAATATAAATATTAGGAACATTTCTCCCCTTCTTCTGTAGCTCTACATCTTCCATATTTACCACATTAGTCATCACTTTTATTAGATGGTGGAACATTGAATTGTGCCAGATAATATTTATCCCCTCAATTTAATATTTCTATGTCCATTATTTGAAAATACAAAAAGATATTGATCTTTTTTGACCCACAACCTAAATAATATAGCATGATCCATTCAACTGAAATTACAATCTGCCTTCTTTACTTTCCCAGGGTGGTAATGTATTGAGCTTTTCTTAACATTAATCAACTCTATACATCTTCTATGCCATATCTTAAACATTTTTTTTGAAAATATATACATTAATATTTTCTATTAGTTATATACATCACAGTTTTATCTATGTAGATAAATCCTCCAGATATTCTGTGAAAAAACGATCATGACTAACCCTAAATAATGAGTTGGGTAATTTTTTTCATCAACACTTAATTGTCAAAAGACATAAGTTATAACCAAGTATTTATTTGTGGTAATACATCTTAATAACTTCTCTAATGTATAACTATATATGAAAAACCCTTCTCTACAACATGGTAATGTAATCATAGCCTCACTGGCCAATTTTCTCTTGAGTTTATTGAAATTTTTTTACATTAATCTATCCAAATAAACTTAGATCCCTTCCAACATAACATGGTTAGTGGATTATATATTTTAGGAAATTCCTTAAAACCCATCGATAATATCCATCAAAACTAATAAAACTATGGATCTCATTAACTATTGTTGTTTTTAGTAGAAATCCAATTGCCTCCATCATTGATAGATCTATAGATGTAATCTATCTTGAGATTATTATGCCCAAAAATGATACTTTTTTCATCCAAAAATCCCTCTTAATAAATTATTCATATAGTTTATCCATACATAAGGTATTTTGTATAATTATTATTTGATTTTAATGCTCATCCATTCTATTTGAAAGATAATAATGTTTTCTATAATGACTATCACAAATCGATCATGTTATTATATAATTATTAAATTCATTAAATCCATAAATATTTTATTCAATTAGTATGACTAAATAGAATCAATATACATTCCTAGTTTTTATACATTTAATAGAATATTTTCTTGGGTATATCCTCCATCTTAAAGCACAATTGATGTTATCCAAATTTTTGGCCAATCTTTGAAAAGTATTAAACTTAATGTAGTTCACAAAATAAGTCATAAATATGCGGTATAAGATAATTGTTCTTATTTGTGATCTTCTTTAGCTTCTGATAATCAATGTAGAATCACCTTGATCTATATTTCTTCTTAAAAAAATGAATAGGTTCACTAGAAGGTGGAACAATTATATTAATGAATCACTTTTAAAGGTTCTCCTAGAGTTTCTTCTTTAATTCATGCAACTCAATTGATACCATTATATACAGAGATTTTAAAATTGGTGTTCCGCAAAGTATGAGTTCTAATGAAAAATAAAATTCATGATTCTATAAAACACTAGAAAACTGTTCTATAAATACATAAACAAATTCCTTCAAAGTAGGAATATCATTAAAAAAATTATCTGCCCAACCATTTAAGATAAACACCCATTTATAATGGTATTCAAGATCCACACAATGGATATTATCTCCATTATAAGTTAAAAATTATCATCACACAGATAGATGGTGATATGATAATATGGAATATAAAACATATATTCCCTTCATAAAAAATTTATGAGAGATTTATATAATGAAATCCAATCCATTACTAATATATCATCTAATTAAACCATATTAACAATAACAATATTTGTTAGAAAGAACATTCCAACAAACATCAACTATAGAGGAATCATAAAATTGAAAAGTGATCATCATAAAATTATTTTTTTTTTCACTTTTACTATTTATATAATAATTTGGTTGTAATCTTGATACCATTATAAAAACCTTCAGATATAATAGAATGGGGAAATCCAGATTCAAATAAAACATTAGTAGTCCTACAGTGGATTGTAAGTGTACATTTCACTAATTGTTTATTGCATCCATCTTCAAAAATAGTTATCACGTGATATTATCCCTTTTCCGTTGTATATTGAGGTTTATAATATAGAACATCATCAATATCATTCATATTTGGGCACTAGTAAGCATAGTTACAATACTCGTTGAATTTGAAAAACTAGAGGGTGGGTGGTGCATTTTATGCAGAATACATTCTATTAGCACCAGTATCTAACTTTTCCCATCTATTTAGAAATCAATTATCGGATTAACCTCATTACTAGACATAAAACATTAACTAGTACCATTAATACAATTTCATATATATTTTCTTCCCCAATTCAAACATAAAGGGATGCTTTGATTCTTTACTCTATGGTTTTAAGTGATTCCTTTGAAATACATCTTCATCTTCATTTCAAAAACATGATATTTATGGGTAGATCCAATATTGATATCTACCTTGAGAAAAAATATAATGTATTCCTAATTAATACTAAATAACCTTGCGGCTATCAGCCATAGATGAATTGTTTTTAAGACGTTGAAGATCTTATCTACCTTACATTCAGGTTTTATGATAATGTCTGATAAATACCTCCCAAGTCTGTAAATGGTTCCCCATATGCATGAACAGATTCATCATCCTTCTTCTAAAGATCATTTAATTGCATATACATTAGTTTACTAAGTATATTAGGGATGAAAATATTTAAAAATAATCTCTTAAACTCATCGCAATCCATGAAATCAATTTCATCATGTTCCCTTTTATTATTGATGATATTCAACCAGTGATATGCCTTTCCTACACAAATGATGGACAAACACAATGAATTTTTCATTTTCTGAACACTGGACATTGGAAACTACTTTTTTATTGGTACTGATCCATTTGTAAGAAATATGAAGATTAGTAGAGCCACTGAATGAAAGATGACATTTCCTTATGAAGGGATCAACTGCTCATTATTCCCTTGTTTTCTCGTTTGTAATTTCAGAATGATTCATGGACTATGAATTTTTTGTGACAAAAAAAATGAGATTTTTCTTTCTATCTCCCATAATTATTGGATTGTCTGGGGGGAAATCATGGTATTATCCAATATAGTCAACATTAAAATGGTTCTTTTGGGTTCTCACTATTGACTAAAACCAGAAATCATTGTGTTAGCAACAAAATTCCTTGTGGAAAACCACACAATCATGAAAAAACACTTAGACGACTTCTATATCACGAAATCATATTTCTAATCAATGACACCATTGGTTTATCCTAAGGCATTAATATTCATGATCTATTTAAAAATTTAATAATTATTTATAAATAGTTTTTTAATTTCCAATGAATATCCTTGGTAGTACCAAACTAGGTGTGAAGCAGGGCAAATTGTCCTACACAATTTGTTGATGAATTCCAACTCCGTGCACCCAATTTAGAGTTGTTACCCATGGCTACCTCTATGTCAGATCAAAATCCACTTTTAGAATCCAGGATGGGATGTAATTTCTTGCAAACCACTAGATCCATCCTTTGCCAAAATTACACTACATTTTCATTTGACTCATCCTCAAACTTATCCTCATACATATAACTAGGGTTATCACTAAATTTTTCTCATCCGAGTATTCATAAGACAACTAAATCATCCTATTATACCAAATGTAAATATCCTTACTTATCATACATAGATATTATTACATTTCTGATGAATATTCTTTACATTATCCAAACACATGTCTCATAATCGTAAATGTTTTGCCTTTGGAAACATCAACACAATAACTAGTTTTCCATGTGTGAGCTAAATTGTTTCCCTAATTGTTAATAATACATATAATCCTTCCTAGACATATATTACAAAATAAATTTCAAAAAAAATTTGGGAATGGAAGCATAATAAATGGTGATCTGAAATTCTTAGTGAGGGTAAACTAGGGAGATATCAACATATCATGAGAATAATTGTTTAAAAACATTATAATAACAATTGAAATTAAAACCCATCTTGTCATAGATAATAATAAATATTTATGGAATAATTATTCAAATATCATAAAACACAAATCATAATTTAATCATATAAAATAAACAGTGAGATCATAACGTAGTCATAAAACATAGATTTTTTGCATAGAAATAAACTTATAATATCAATTTCATTGTAGGTCAAAGATAATTTCCATGACTATCATATTGGAAGGGGTTCACTACTAAACCATTATAGTATTCATGGTTCACTCACAAGACTATTTGAGTGGAAATGGCCCCTTACTAAACTTGGATCATTCTGCATTCTAGTACAATTAATCTCTTGAGATATCAATCCTTAACCAATTAATTATAGAGAGATACAAGTCCCAAAAGTCACATTATAAAAATCACACATATGTGTGCTAAAAATTATAAAACATTAATCATATATGAACCCTTGGAAAATAATTGGTTTTCATAAAAAATTCATTGTAGAATAACTTTTGTAAGAGTAATAAGTTTGAAAATCATTTAATCATTTCATCATAGAATAACCTATGAAAGAAGAAGCATGTTTTATTAGAATTATATCACAATATAACCCAAGGAAGAGAAATTTTTTTCTTAAAAATATTGTCATCATAATCATAAAATATTAAGAGAATGAATAAGAAATGTATCCTTCGATCCAAAACCCAATAAATCATAAGTATCATCAAATGATTTCATCTAAGATGGACAAATATATTAAAAGAAAAATAACGTCGATCATTTTTGAGGGAAATATCTTTTCCTTCCAATCAATTATTTAAATAAAAAATTAATAAAATATTGTGGAATTTATTATTTTTTGAAAATTAAATTGAGAATATTTTAATTACATTTCAATGAAAATAAATGTATTCGTTTTGGGAAATTCTATTCATGATGTACATGTTAAATAAAATATTCCATTCACATATTTATCAAGATACAAACATGGATTGTTTGAAAAAGACATGAATATTCATTTTAAAATTATTTTAAAAAGGTCAAATAAGGGTAAAAATTTCATTAATAAATAATTTTTAGAATGTTAAAAAAATTGATATTTTTATTTGAGTATATGTTTTTATAATACAAATAGCTTTTCAACCAAAGATTGAAATCAAGATTATTTTTCAGAAAAATTACTATAAACTATTGAGTACATAAAAAATGGAAAATAAATGGAAACATGTATTCTAATGAAACACCAAGTGGGAGACAAAATATATTATTTTATTAAGATATAAATATTATTTTTTCGTATTTGGAATCATAATCATTAATAATTCTAATAGAAAATGAGATTGTAACATAAAACCATCCCCACATTATTAATTTTGAATAGTACGCTTAATGAAATAATAATATTAAATGAAATATAGAATATTATGAGAATGAATAAATTATATAAATTACATGTCAAAGGGGGTTTTTAAACACCTCATAAAATAATATTGGTTTTAAACATAACATATGTCACAATAAAGGAACTTTTTGGCAAAAATCAATTACCCCATTGGATTGCTTCGAATCATAAACCCCTTGAAAGAAAGAGGAAAATCCCTTTCATTATGTCTACAATTCATTATTAGAAATTCAATCATATTTTATAATAAATATCATTTTGCTATAAATATTTTCAATAAAAGTAATCATATATATCATTCCATGTATTATTTTCTTATAATTATTTTTTAACCTTTCATTAACAATACCTTGATAGAGTCATGTTTTGGGAAAAAATTGCTTTTTTTTCATTTATGTTTTGATTTTTTATTTTTTCAAATTCATTTTATAGTTGATCAATAATATAAATAATAATAACCATGATATTAATATCATATTTATTCATAATATCAGTATTTTTATTAGTCCATAAAAGTTAGATAATGAATACACTGTTTTTAGATATGGTTGATCATAAATTCATAAGAAAATCCTTTTCATTTTCCCAAAAAACTAAAACAAAGAAATTTAAATAAAAAATTACCATTAAAAATAATTTTTTTGTCATATTTTTCATATATTTTCTTTAAACACATATTTATGACTTTCCATGTAATTCATGAACCAATCATAGTGCTTCATGAGGCGGTAGTCTTCCATACACATGAGTGACAAAATCATATACCAATAAAATGGAAAGTAATAAAGTATATGTGATATAATAATTATGAAATTATAATAGTATCATATATAAATAATATAAAAATTTCATCCTTCATTATATCCAACTGTGAGTGGTGGTGATGGAAAACGGAGTAACATCGGTTCGTGAGGTGGTAGTTGGCCATACACATGATGGGCACTTATTTCACTATTTCTGAGAGGAAGAGATTGATGTAGTTAATTAACTTATAATAAATACATCCAAATATATTTAATATAATAAATTTATTAAACCAACATATTTTCATATAAATTTAAGAAGGCAGAGGAAGAAATAAAATAAAATGCTCAGTTAGTGACGTTACCTTTTCTTCAGTAATTTTTTTAGTTTGAACCAAAATCATTCATAGGTAGTATTTATGAATTGAATAAGGATTATATTTGGAGATGAGGTAATTATGTAATTTATTATGGTAATTCATGGTAGAACTATAGTGATCATGAAGTGTGAAAATCAGATGATAGGGGTGGAATTATAAATGTGTTGTGAGTGGTACACATATAACCTTTGAAATTAAAATGGAGAAATAAAATTTTTTACATTAAAAGGGTCCTAAAAGGGTCATATTAAATCCTTATTGGGTATAAGGTCTAAATATTTCAAAAAATTGGTGTTGGTTAATTTTTTGTCATTTTGAATTCTTATCTTTTCAGTTTAACCCACGAGTAAATTTTATCTCCTTTAACTCTGAAGTGTAATTTTCAATATTTTTAATATTATTTTTTAAAAAAAAATTATTTATATATTTTTATATAATGTAAATTATGATGATTTAAAATATGGAATCAATTTTTCAAATTCAAATAACACAATTTTTTGAATTTAATTTAAAATAAAACCCACATGTGTGAAAAGAAACTAGGTTTTCAATGGGAAACATTTTCATAATTAGATAACGTTCTGATATAAATCAACAATTAAAAATTTGTTACAATGAAATATATTGGATTAATAAATATATATTTGAACTAATTTAACTTTTAAAGACATCAAAAACCAATTTTTAGGTTTCTAAATATTATAAATTAAAACATAATGCTTTATAAAAAAGTATTTTAAATTGTTCAATGATAAATTTATCTTTTTAAAAGATTCTAAAAAATTAATTCAAATATAATATTTCAATTTTGATTTAAAGAATTAATTTTTTTAAAATAAATTCATTTTGTAAAAGTCGTAAAAATTACATATACTATTTTTTCAAAAAATACAATAAAAATATTTGTTGAGAAATTTTTTTCAATATATCATTACATTTATAAAAATTTCATTACATTTTTATAAATATGATTTATTTATATAAAACCATTATTCATAATATTTTTTAATTATTTTTTAATATTATTCTTTTAAATGTTAATGTCTCGGGTATAACAATCGTGTTTTAATGAAAATATTATTAATATGTCGTTTTTAGTTAAAATTTATTATCGATTGTAAAGGCCAATGAGGTTGGAGGTAAGTGGTAGAGGATTCTTCTTAACATCCAAGAGTCCCAGGAACAGATTTAGGTGATGGTGAATTTCTGGGTACTGTAGTACTATTATAGTTACTATAACAGGTAATTTTTGGTACTTTAGTAGCCAGAACTATTCATCCAACTTGAGCCATCGGGCCCCCGGTTTGGTCCTATGGGTCTCAGGGCCTTCGGGGCCTTCGGGGCACTATAAAAAATAAGGCCATAGTGTCTTTGGACTTTTGGGCCATCGATGGACTTTGGGCCACATGGATTTCAGGCCCCAGAAAAGACCAAAGAGGTAGACCACATAGGAATAGTCTTATATGAGGATTTAGAGAAGAAATAATAACCACCATAATATTTCTAACTATATTGGAAGAACGAGAGGGTACGACAAGTTCCATCAGGACCAGGAACCATGCTAATATACAAAGGGAAATTCTAGACAATCATCCTTGTGAGGTGGGCTGATATGAGATTTCATTATGCAGTTGATAGGGAGGGACTCCTTCAAGTGTGTCAGGTCTTGAGCCTTTTGTTATTGTATTGGTTTATGTAGGTGTCTTTTTCCTTGTGAACAAGAGATATGTTTGGGTTACCCTTAAACCATTAAAGGGAATAAAAATAAGGCCTTCAATCTATTCGGGTGGGCTCGTGTCAAGTGTAATGAAAAATAAACATGATGATACATGTAATTTACGATATCTATGAGGATTAATTTATTTGATTAAGTAATCTATAAAAGATCAATGTGTGTCATTAACATAGAAAACTGGATAACATTAATTTCATGTCTACTCTTCAAAGTATTTTTATGTAAATTCAATTTTACCCTTATGTTATTATTATATACTATAGTTAAGATTACATATGAATCATAGTTTATGTTGTTACCGTTATATATATAGTGAAATATCTATATCACCATTATGCATCATATGAAATAATTAAAATTTTTCTCAAAATTTTCAATTATCTTTCACCTATAATGAAATTAAAAAAATGATTATTTTCAACTATCTTTGAAATATTATCCAACACATATGGATAGAATTCCAAATATTTAAACACCTTTTCCATTAATGATAGATATATCATCAATGAAGCCAATGGTATAAACCTAATCTCTTTTCATCTAAAAAATGAAAATTATCTTCATAAATAAATTTTAAAATATTTTTCATCAATTTTTTATTCCCTTATGAATAATGGCACAATTATTTGGATCTCTTCATATTTAACCATAATCTTTGTTCTCTAAAAAACATCAATGTGTTTTTCTCAAACCCTAACCTAATAAATTCCTTCATTTTACACTTTTCTTGATCTTGGATCTTTTGGTTAAGGTTTAGTTTTACCCATGGTATGATGTTAATAATTTTTGGTTGATTCGAGTGACTATTTATCATGCTCACAGTTTGCACATGGTTAGAGGAAACCATGTTCCATGCCTAAGAAACCAACTTTTTTTGTTTCATTTTTGGGAAATATATTTTTTCATGGTTGAAACATGGATTGTAAACTATATAGACAAATCATAGGAGGCGTCTTATTTGTATAGTGGAAGTCGCATGGTTTATCAAACCGTGTTGACTAATTGTGTACACTGCCTGGTTTCTTAAAATCTCAAAATTACTATATTTACACTTTTTATTTTTAACCCAATATTGAGCTTCCCCTCCCTCCTCCAAATAATTTTTAATAGGGGACCTCTCCAAATCCATCTCCCTTTCTCCTCTACCTCTATTAAAGGACCATTAAGGTTCCTAAGGTAAGTTCCTTTAGTTCTTAGTCTATTTCCCCCTTCTATATCCTTTCAATGTAAATTTATAGGGGTTTACTTATGGGTTTTCCCTATTGGAAAACCATATGGGTCTAGGTTTGGGTGTTATGTGATTTTCATTTGGGTCTAGGGTGTGCGGATCATATTTGAGGCCCAGTTATGCCTTCCATGGGAGTTTCATCGCATTCTCACACCATTGACGCAAGTGTTTCCATTATTTTCCTTTACAGCACAATCCATTTATTCTTGAGTTTTTCCAATTAATTTATAAATATGATTATCATGCCTATAAATTATTAGTGTTAGTTATTATGTTATTTTGGAATTTGTTTATTTTTTTATAAATAGGTTTCCAAATTGATTCATGAAATATTCTTAAAGTGTATATGCGCATATGGTGTTTGTTGAAATAAAGATTTTTATTTTAAAATGAAATGGTGTATTTTGAAAGTGATTATCCTTATATATTCTATAATAACTTAAATAGATTGTGAATTTGGTATTATGTATGTGGATTGGAAATTTTTATGGCATGATGTTTATTTATGTATTGTAGTATTTGTTGGAAAACATGTGGTGTATCTTTAAAATTGGTTTTGGGAAATTTCATGGATACTTTCGCAGTGCCCATGGATGTAGGAATATGAATGTGTTCTTTGGATGCAAACATGGAAGTGAACACAAATTATAATGGCCTTTATTAACTTGAAAACCTAGATTTCAAAAGACTTACACATTCTCCTTCTATGCATATTTCAAACTCATTGTCTTTCACTAAATGCCTCTATAACTAAAGAGAATCTAAAATGGTTTTAAATGGTTTGTTTAAAATGAAGGTTCATTTGGCATTTTATATTTTAAAATGGTTTTTTTGGTTATTTTGGAATTTTTTTGGATATACTTTGTTTGTGAATTTGAAATAGACATGATGTGAGGCATGATCGGTAATTTATCATATTTTGGAAATATGATGTGAATTTTATATCATGAATGTCCGATTGGAATATTTGGATGATTTGAGATATTTTTAATAATAACATTTGATGTGACAGCCAGGTAGGAACTTATGAATAACTTACTATTTGTCGGGAACCCTTGTAGAGGAATTTACCTATATGGGTTATCGTATATGTGGTGTTTGTGTTTGGGGTAGGCAAGTGCAGTGAGGGTTGGTAAGGTGAGTCATGCATGTGAGGGTCTACCACTTACATAGTGTACATTATATTTGGGTATCCTTTGTGAATTTTTGAGTATCAAGGGATGATTTCTTATCATCCTGGAATAGATTGGTTACTACCCGATGGATGTCTTAGAGTCTATGTGGTTTTTGTAACTCGTGAAGCTAGTTTAGAGCAGAAAGATGGTTATTGGCTGTGGAGTTTTACCATACGCCAACAGGTGAGTCTTGGCCGAGTGCGTTTAGGGATCGCTCTAGGGATGTTTAGGTAATTCCCATGGTTACTATATGTAATTTCTAGTTTAAAATTTTCATCATTTTTTACTTATTTGTTCTGCTTTTTTGTTGTTTTTGCATAGTCTCATATTTTTTGTTTGGAATTTATCTAGGGATTGAGTTTCTAAATTAATAATCTTATTTCAAAACTAGTGATGATGTGTATATTGTTTTAAAATGTAAACGTAGTGTTGATTATTAAAAATGAGAAAATTGTGTTTTTATAAATATATTTCAAACTAGTGTTAATGGGATATTTTAAAGAAATAAAATATGTGGATTATATGGGTGATTATTATTGAGTTGTGAAGCTCACACCCTACTTTTACCATTTAATGTAGGTAGACACGAGCTATTTTGTAGTTGAATGTTCCTGGTTTGGTCGTACCTCATTGTAGTGTGTTTGATTATAGATTGTGGTGACCATGGGGTCACATGAAGATCATGTCTGTGGAATATTGGTTTGGTTGTGTATTTAGTTTTTAGTTTGATCAGTTTTATTTTGTAATGGGATCTGTTTGTGTATTTATTTATGTTTAGTTATTGGTTATTATTTCATGCTCAGATTGATTAGATTATTTATTTTAATCATGATTATTGGAATGAAATTGTTCCCAAATAGATTTTTTTGATGACCGTCAATAGTTTATATCCTGTGGAGATCAATAATTCCCTTCACCCCATGTCACAAACCGGATCTGGTGTTTGGGTTGGATGGCATTCTAACATGGTTCGTGAACAAATGGTATCACAATGGGCACTTTGTTTTTTGAGGAGTCAGGTAGATTGGATACTAGGATTGTTGGGGCTCAAGATTAAGATTATGGGTAAGTTCATAATCACCATCACTTTTGACTATATTGGAGTCACCAGTGTTAGTTGGGCCTCGAGTCACTTGTTTTTGTTTTTTATTTAAGAATAATAATGGAATAAACCTCACATATATTATTGACCCATGTTATGTATAAGTGAATGGTTCATGGTCCGCATATTATTGATTCTTTCATGGGGTATGTCCCACTATCATGTCACTGAGATAGGCATAGTCACTAGTTCCTCATTCCAGTGGTTCAGTGTTAGTTGTCTACTATTTTGGTTTAGTTGGTTTAGGTGTTATTTGGAAATGAAAACGGTCTTTGAAAATGAAAATAAATCATATAAAAGGTTTTCAGATTGAAAATATTGGTTTTAAGGGGATGTGTTTTAGATTGATAATATGGTAAACCATTAGGTTGAGAAATTAAATGGAATGTGTGGCCCTTAGTATTCATTAGGAAAATTCTCTTAAGTGTGGGTATGTATGGAAGGATCATATTGAAGCATTTTTAGGGGTGATTTAATTAGTAATGGATAAACACATATGTGAAGGTTCATAGGATTCCATGGGTGTGTGTTTGAATTCAAATGTTATTCATGGTTGTTCTAAAACTGATTTTTATTAGAAAATGATTTCAAAAATTAATTCATGTTATAGAAAAAGAGTTCTATTTCTGTAAAATGGGTTTCTATGTTCAGATAGATTCTTTGGAAGAATGATTTTTTTAAATTTTAATGAAAATTGTGATTATTTGAAAGATTATTTTTTGAATGTTCTTATTTCTATTTGGCTTGAGAAGCAATTCTATTTGTCTTGATGTGCTCATTTGGAATCGTTTTGTTTTGATATTGATTCTAGTATTTTGTTTTTGTGTTACCCGAAATATGACACCCAGAAAAGTCCCCAATGTATTTAGTGATCCATTACCACTCATTGAATATTTTCAGTTATTTCATATCCTTCATGGTTATCAAGGTTCGTTAAAAGATCTGAAGTGGCTTAAAGAAGTTTAGTGTGTCTTCCTATCATTGGGGAATATAGAAGCTATTAGAGTACATGGAATTAAGGGGCTATTTGAGGGACTATATTTGGAGGAATGGGAGTTGTTTTCCCCACCATCAAAGCATGTTGGTATGAAGTGGGATGTTTTTAAGTTTGTCTTTGTCTGATGTTTTATACCCAAGGTGGTGAAAATGAATTAGAGTAAAGAGATCATGTGTATTCAATAAGACCAATAGACTGTGAAGGCTTCTATTAAAGGTTTAAAATAGATGGTTTCCTTTTAACAAGATGTAGTGTCGCATGATCTATTGAGAACATTTCTTTTAATTTGGGTCCATCATCATGAGATCTGGGATCGATTCCTCTCCTCTAAGGATCATCATTTTTAGAAGTAGGTTGATGAAGTTTTTTTGTTGAGTTGGATTCCAATGATCAATTTGGTAATATGGTATCTCTCACCTCTAAAAAATTTTCTCTATCGTGTTAGAGGGGTGTTACAGAGGAACTAATTTCTGGAAAATCTACTTCACTGTGTCTGATTTAAAGTTCTTCAAACCGCTCAGTTGTATGCCACCAGTGTGGACTGTTCAGGCACTTGAATCTATCCTATCACAATCCTCCAATGATGTACCATCATTGTGGCTATCTATTTCAGCTTAATATGTTTTGTATGATTCTCCACTCAAAGAATATATTATTATTGGTTGATATTGGTGCCTTACTAAGTGGTAGGAGATTCTTCGGCTATCTGGGCTCCATCCATAGGCCCTTGAGTGAAGCTCATGCATAGTTTGGGAATTACTAAGGCAGTGGGGAACCTTGGCCTAGTATTTTCCCTAGTTTCTTAATATAGATGGTTGAGGATAATGTTTTCTAGTTTTGTTTGATATTATAAATTCATCACTTTTTTGTAGAAGTGTAATGGAATGGTTTTATCATAATCTGAGTGGATTTATTTATCAGAAGGTGGATATTCGAATATTAGGTTCTTATTTTAATGTTCATAGACATTATTTGGGTTTTTTGAATATTAACTATTCTTGTTTGGACATTATTGGGTAATGTGGAATGCATGGATGGTGTTTCACGATCATTGTTTGAATCGAGTTCCTTTTGTGGGTTCCCCTAGTTTTTTGGGTTGGAGTTGTATAGGAAATGTTCATTTTACATGTTAGTGTTGTTTTTCTCTTGAGAATAAGTTTGGGTTTCATGTAATGGGAGTTCCTTCATTCTCTATTTCAGAGGAAATATTACTCAATTATAATATATGAGTTTGTGTTAGTTTTCATTTAAGTCCTGAGGGTGTTGGGCGTTTAAATGTTTCTGTGCTAGTTGAGTTCTTATGGTGGGGAGAAAACTATTGTGTGATCCCCTCATTCTTGTTTTTTGGATTCTTCTAGATCATTTGAGTGTGACTTGTGGAGTGGAATGTCACCCAGATATTCATAATTTCACTTTAACATTTTCGAAATGGATTCATGTTTTTTCTATATTTCAACCAGGTGACTTTTTGGGTAAGAAAGTGTATATGTTAGGGATATTTTTCAAACCCAAACCTTGTAAATTTATTCATTTATTTCTTCTGTGGATCTTGGATTTTTCAGTTGAGGTTTCAGTTTAGCCCTGTTTTAATTTTCTAAATTTCTCATAGTTTCTGCTGATTTTTTTGTCTGTGCATAGTTTACGCATGGTTATATGAAATTGTGTGCCTTTCCTAGGAAACCGTGTGATTATGTGTCATTTTTTTGTAGTGGAATTTGGCATGGTTGGCACATAGTTTATAAACAGTGCTTCCAAACCGTGCAGATTAACTGTTCTAGGTGCCCAGTTTCTTAAAATTTTCAAATTATAAAATTTACCTTTAGGTTTTTAAACTAAAAATTGGACTTCTCTTCCCTCCCCTGACCTAGGAACACTATGGGGCTCTCCAAACCCCTCTCCCTTGCTCACCTACCTATATTGAAGTACTTTGAAGGTTCCTACTGTATGTTCCTTCATGTTTTAGATTATTTTCCCATTCCCTGTCCTTTCTATCTCAATTTTAGGGTTTTCCTTATGAGGGTTCTCACTTGGACGAACCTTATGAGTTTTGGTATTGGTGTGATGTTATTTTCCATTCGGTGAATGGTGTGTGGATCATCCACAGGCCTCATTTATTCCTTCTCTAGGAGTTTTATCCCCTTCACAAATCGTTGATGTAGGTATTCCCATTATTTTCCTTTCTAGAACAATCTAATGATTGTTTCTTGTTTCCAATTAATTTATAAATATGATTCCCATTCCTTGGAAGTGTTGGTATTAATTATTAGGGTGTTTTAGAATTGGTATAATTTTTTTAAAAATAGTGTTTCGAGATGATTCTTGAAATATTTCTAAGTATATGTGATCTTAAGGTGTTTTTTGAAATTCTATGTGTTTTATAAAAATGAAATGGAGTATTTTGAGAGGTGTTTAGCCTTATTTATGTTACAATAACATTTTTGGATTGAGAATTTTTTATTTTCTGTGTGAATTAGTAATTTTTATGGCATTGAGATTATTTATCGCTTGTTGTATTGGTTGGAAAATATGTGATGTATATTTAAAATTGGATTGGGGAAATGTTATGAACACTTGTGGTGTGCCATTAGATGTGGGAAAATCCATGTGTTTTAGGGATACACACATGGATGGGAAAAAATTATAATGGCATTTCTTAACATAAAAACCATGATTTCAAAACACATACCCTTCCTACGTCTCTCCCTCTTTCAAACTCATGGTATTTCACTAAATTCCTCTTTGTCTCAAGTTACTATAATGTAGTTCTAAATTATATGATTTAAATTAAATCCCATTTAACAATGTATATTTAGAATTGGTGTTTTATGTCACTTATGAAATATTTTGGAAGTACTTTGTTAGTGTATTTGAAATAGACTTTAAGTGAGGCCTAATTGGTACTTTATAACATTTTAGAAATAGAATATGGATTTGAAAGCATGAATTAATGATTGGAATATTTGGTTGTTTTTTATAAATATTTTATAATACCATGTGATGTGATTAATTGGTTGGCACTTGTGAAAGAATTATTTTATTTTGGGCACCCCTGTAGATGGATTTACATACATGGGTTAATATATAAATTGTTTTTCTGTTTAGGGTAGGAAAGTCCAGTGGTAGTATGTAAGGTTAGTCTCGCATGTGAAGGACACATACTTACATAGTTTACTTTTACCATGGGTTGCATGGGCATCGTTTAGAGGGTTGAGTGATGATTTCTTGTCAACCCCGACTCGATAGGTTGGTACCACAAGGATATCATAGAGTCCTTCTGGGTTGTGCCATTAGTGAGACTAGTTTAGAGAAGCTAGATGGTTTTTGACTATGAAGCATAACCATACACCGGAATGTGAGTCCAGACTGAGGATATCTAGGGATCTCTCTAGGTATTTTTAGGAAATTACCATTGTTACTATCTAGGATTTCTTGTTTATATTTTTTTACATTTGATTCCTAATTTATTGTGCATGATTATTTTTCACAATAGTCTGGTATTGCTTTATTTGGATTTTAGATTGGGTTTGAGTTTCTAAAATGATAACCTTCTTTGAAAACTAGTGATGTGGTGTGTTTCAATTTAAAATTTTAAATAAGTGTTTTTTATTAAAAATGAATAAAAAACAATTTTTATAAATATATTTCAAACTAATGTTAGTGTAATGTTTTGGAGGAAGGAATTGTATGGATTCATTAGCAGTTTCCTACTGAGATGTGAAGCTCACATCCTACTTGTACCATTCAGTTTCAGTAGAACAAAGATATTTTATAACTGTAGGTTTCTGGTTTGGTCGTGCCTCACTGAAATTTTTCATCTTTTGTATGGTAGTGAACATGAAGTCACAATGAGATTGTGTCTGTGGCCATTTGGTTTGGTTTTTAATTTAGTTTTCAGTTTGTTCTATTGTTTTTTTATCAGGATCTATTTTTTGTATTTATTCATGTTTAGTTCTTGGTTACTATTTCATGCTCAGTTTTATTAGTTTATATCTTTTGATCCTATTTACTTTGGTAAATCATTCACACATGGATTGTTTTAATTCCGGACACAAGTTTGCAGCCCATGGGGATCGAAAACACTCTTTATGCCATGTCAAAGTATGGGTCGGGTGTCTGAGTTGGATTTCATTCTTGTTTGGGTTGAGAAAAAATGATATTATAGTGATCCCTTTGTTATTTTTGTTGTTAGGTTTATTGGATACAGTGATTTTCTAGGATCTGGAGGTAGGTTATGGTTTGGTGCCGAATTCCCACCACCCGAAATGAGACTTGAGTCACCTGGGGTAGTTGGGTCTTGAGTTTCATGTTTTTGTTTTGGATTGAGTAAAGACAATAGAGGTGAGTTGATGTCATTTTTTGATATCAGATGGAGTAGTGACACATGTAGAGTTTGATTTCACTGTTCAAGGTCCACTTAGTGTTGATGTTTCGCTAGGGCATGTACCAATACGATGTTTTCGATTTAGTCATATACACTTGCTAATCATTCTAGTGCTTTAGTGTGAGTTGTATTCAATTTTAGTTTTAGTGTAGGTGAGCTTTTTAAATGATAACCTTTTTGAAAATCAAAATGATTCCTTTCAATGGTTCTGGAATTGGAAATATGTCTTTTAATGTAAATTTTTTTAGATGGATAATTTGGTAAACACTTGGGTTAGGTAATTAAATGGAATGTGTGACCCTTGGTATTCCATAAGAACATTCTCATATGTGTGTGTATGTTTGGAAAGTGAATGTTTGGATGTGTTTATGAATGATTTTAGAGGAAATTGATGAACACATATTCCATGGTTAATTGGATTTCATGGGTGGGGTTTTGAAATCAACGGTTTGGCCTCATTTTTCTTAAATTGCTTTGGATGAGAAAATGATTTCAGAAATTATTTATTTTTTTAGAATGTGGGTTTTGTTAGTGAAAAGTGGATTTTCTATTTGGATAGTTTCCTTGTTAGAAGGATGTATTGAAATTTAAATTATAATGTTGATTTTTGAATTGATTATTTTTTGTGGTTCTTGTTTGTGTCTGGAGTGAGAGCATGTTGTCTTGGGCTTGAGGGGGACTTTTGGAATCATTTTTTTTATTGATTCTAGTTTTTCATGTCTCATGTTCTCTAGAATATTCCCCCATAAATTTCCCTAAAATATTTAGTTATAAATTCTCCTTTTATGAATCATATATGTTGTTTTTTATCATTCAAGGTGACCGAGGTTTGTTATAGGTAGTGAAGTGGATTTAGGAAGTTGAGTGTGTCTTCATATCATTGGGAACTCCTGAAGCTATTATAGTTCGTGCTATTAGAGTGTTGCTTGATGTCCTAGCTTTGGAGTAAAGTGAGTTGGTTTCCTTGTCATCCATGTAAGTTGGGATGACATGTGAGGTTTTCAAGTCCATCTTTGTCTGATGATTTATATTCAAGGAGGTAAAGACGATGAATATGGAAGAGCTCAGGTGTATTCAACAAGGATAGGGGAAAATGAAGGCTTATGTTTAACACTTCATAAAGATGGTTTTCTTTTCTCTAGGGGTATTTCCACTGGATCTATTGAAGACTTATGTTTTCACTAGGGTTTTCATCCTAAGATCTAAGTGGGATTCCTCTCTTCTAAGGTTCATTATTTTGAGAAGTTGGTTAATGAAGCGTTCATAGCCGAGTTGGTTTCCATAGCCCAATTTGGTAATATAGTATCTATCACCACTCATGAATTTTATCCATATAGTGAGAGGGGTGTTCTAAAGGAACCTATCTCTTAAAAATATCTTTCATTTGGAATAATTTCTAGTTCATCAGAATGCTTGGTTGTCTGCTAGCTATTTGGCGAGTTCAGGAACTTGAAATTTTCTTATCGCAATCCACCAAAGACATGGCATCATTGAGGCTTTCTGGTTCATCTAGAGATTTTTTGTAGGAATATTCACCCAAATAAAATTTTATAATCGGAGGATGTCACCACCTGACTATGAGGCATGAGATGCTTCGACCACAGGGATCTAGCCACAGGTCTCAATGTGAAGCTCACACATAGTTAGGATATCATCAAGGGTATAGGGAATCATATCCTATATTTTTCCCCGGTTTCAAAATGGAAAAATATTAAGCTTATGTATTTCAGTTTTTTAGTTATTGTATAATCATCACTTCGTTTTAAATGTTTTATGGAATTGTTTTATAGTATTATGAGTGGTTTTATTTATCTGAATGTGTCTCTTTGTTTTTTATTCTTACTCGAATGTGCTTATCCATTATATGGGTCATTTTCACTATTATATGTTATTGTTTGAAGATTTTTGGGTTATATGGAATTTATGGATGGTGTTTTCGGTTCATTGTATGGATCAAGCTCCCTCTGTGAGTTCCCCAAGCAGTTGGGGTTCGGGTAGTGTCGTAGAATTTAAGTTCTTATAGTAGTGTTTTTTCCCTTGAAAATAAGTTTGGGTTGCTTATGTTGGGATTTCCCTCATTCCTAGTTGATTTGGTAATGTTTCTCATTTGGTATAGAAGTGTTTGTTTTAGTTCTCGTTTATGTCTTGTTGGTGTTGGGGGTTTTAATGATTTCATGCTATTTGAGTTCAGGTGGTGGGGAGAACTGTCTCATTCTCTCCCCTCATTCTTGTGTTATAGTTTCTTCTGGATTGTTTTTGTGTGACTTGTGGAATGAATTGTCACCACATGATTCAATGTTTATTTTGGATTTATTCATACATGGATTCAAGTTTTGTCTATCATTCGACTCTCAGACTATTTGGTAGAATAAATTGTCTATAGTGGGAAACATTGTTACACCCCAACCATTCAAATTCCTTAATATTATTATTTTATTGATAATGGATGTTTTGGTTGAGGTTCAGTTTTATCCCCGGTTGAAATTTTTTATTTTTTTGTAAGATTACAGTGAGTTTTTTCATGTGCACAGTTTGCACACAGTTTGAGGAAACCATTCACCATGCCTGGGAAACTTTGGGGTTTGGGGTCATTTTTTAGTAAATCTGCTTGGCATGGTTGGTGCGTAGTTTTAAAACTGTGTGGCCAAACTATGTGGGGTGTCTCTTTTGGAAAATGGTCATCACACGGTTTGTTCATGGTTTTTTTCAAACCGTGTAGACTAACCCTGATAGCCATCCAATCTCTTAAAATTTCAAAATTTAACTATTTATCCTCCTTGGTTTTGACGAATAATTTAGCTTCTCTTCCCTACTCTGAACTAGGTGTTCCATAGGGCCTCTCCAAACCCCTCTCCCTTGATCACAAACTCCATTTAAGGTTCTTACAGGTACTTAAGGTATGTTTCATTAGTCTTTAGTTGATTTTCTCTATCCATCTTCCTTCTCTCTTAATCTCTAGGGACATACCTATGGGGTTTCCATCTTTTTCGACCCCCAGGGGTTGGGTTTTGGGTTTGATGAAATATTTCATTCATCGTAGGGTGTGTGGATTGTCTGTGGGGATCAATTATTTATTCTCCTATAATTTCATCACATTCACACACCTTTGATGTAGGTGTTTCAATTATATATTTTCTAGCACAATACATTAATGATTTCATGTTTCCATCTAATTTATAAATATTATTATCATCCATAGTAAGTGTTGGTGTGAATTATTGTGGTGTTTTTTCATTAGTAGATTTTCTAAAAAATTGGTTTTCAAAGTGATTCTTGAAAATATTCCTAATTATATGTGAACTTATGATGTTTTTTGAAATTCCATGTCTTCGTTTGAAATTATATTGCGTATTTTGATATGTTTTATCTTTATTTATTTTATAATTTCATTATAGGAATTTGAATATGGTATTGAGTGTGTGAAGTGTTAATTTTTGTGGCATGATGTTTATTTATGGCTTGTTGTATTTGTTGGAAAACTTGTGGTTTATCATTAAATTTGTTTTAGGTAATTTCATAGACACATTTAAAGTGACATTGTATGTGGGAATTTACATGCCTTATTGGAATGTAAACATGTATGGGGACACGATAATGGCCCTTCTTATCTTGATATCATGTATTCCGAAATACATACCCTTCCTCTTTATCTCCCTTATTCAAACCCTTGTTCATTCACTAAATTATTATTTATATAAAGTGACTAAAATGTGGTATTAAATGTTATGTTCAAAATAAATGCCCATATTGCATTTTATATTTGAAAATGGTTTCTTATTCTATTTTGGAAATGGTTTTGAAATAATTTTTCAGTGTATTTGAAATAGACTCAATGTGAGGCTTAGTTGGAACTATATAAAATTTTGGAATTAGGCTGTGGCATTGAAAGCGTGAATACCCCGTTGGAATCGTTGGTTGTTTGAGAAATATTTTATAAGACCATGTGATGTAATGGCCCAGTTGGAACTTATGAATGACGTATGCTATGAAATGCACCCCTATAGAGGGATTTAAATGCATGGGTTATCGTATAGATGTTTTGAGTGTTTGGGGTAGGCAAGTGTGGTGGCGGTGGGCATGGTGAGACACACATGGGAGGGAATCCTGCTTAAAAAGTGTACTTTTACGATGTGTTTCCAAGGTATAATTTAGAGGGTTGAGTGATGATTTCTTATCATCCCCAAGTTTATGGGTTGGTACCCCTTGGATGCCTTAGAGGCCAGGTGGGTTGGGCCATTGGTGAGGCTAGTTTAGAGAAGCATGTTGGTTATTAACTATGTATTTGTACCATTCAATGAATGGTGACTCCAGACCAAGTATGTATAGGGATCACTCTAGGGATGTTTAGGAAATTTCTATGGTTACTATCTATAATTGATTATCTATATTTTGATGCATTTATTTCCTTATTTATTCTTATTGTTTATTTTTTTCATCATAGTCCGGTGTTGTTTTTTTTAATTTTAGCTTGGGTTTGATTTTTTAAAATGATAACAGCCTTTGAAAAATATTTATGTGGTGTGTATCATCTTAAAATGGAAAATCAGTGTTGTTTATTAAAAATGAGAAAACCCTATTTTTATATAAAAAATTAAACTAGTGTTAATGGAATACTTTTATGAAGGGAAATGTATGGATTTAATGGTGATGTCCTATTGAGTTGTGAATCTCACACACTACATGTACCGTTCGGTGTAGGTAGACCCAATTTATTTTGTAGGTGCGGGTTTCTAGTATGGTCGTGCCTCATTGAATTTGGTCTGCTTATAGAATATGGTGAACATGAGGTCATTTGATAATCGTATTTGTGGTGGTTTGGATTGTTTTTTATTTTCATTTCAGTTGTTCTAGTTGTATTTTGTACTGGGATATATTTTTGTATTTGTGTATGTTTAGTTGTTGGTTTTTTCTATGTGATCATTTTGATTAGTTTATTTCTTTGGATCCTAGTTATTGGGATGAAATATTTCCCACTTGGATTTTTTTGAGGTCCGACACTAGTTTCCAGCCAGTAGGGGTCATGAATGCCTTTTAGGACATGTCGCGAACTTGGTCAGGTGTCTAGTTTGGATGAAATTATGGCTTGGTTCATGAAAAAATGGTATTAGTGTGGGACATTTTTTAGGATGTCAGGTAGTTTAAGGATTGGTATTTTTGGGGCTCATGATGTAGGTTATGGGTTGGTGTGTGACCACCACCACTCATAAAGATATCTATGTCACAAGAGGTAGATGGGTCTTGAGCCTCTTGTTTTTTGTTTCGGATTGGGGAATGAAAATAGAGGTGATTCGGTGTCATGTCATGACCTCACATGGAGTCGTGACCAATGTGGAGTCCGAGTGCATGGTTCAACGTCCTATTAGGGTTGATTCTTACCTAGGTAATGGCTTATTACCATGTCATGAAGTTAGTAATATACACTAGTTCCTCATTCTATAGGTTCTGTGTGAGTTACATTCTATTTTGGTTTCAGGTGGTGTATGTGTGATTTTGATATGAAAACAATTTTTTAAAATGAAAATTATTCTTTTCAATGGATTTTGGATTAGAAATATTGGTTTTAATGGAAAGTGTTTTAGATTTAAAACTTGGTAAAACCTTGGGTTGGGTAATTAAATGAAATTTTTGACCCTTGTTATTACTTAGGAACATTCAAAAATGTGTGGGTTTGTATGAAATGTGCACATTTGTATACGTATATGGGTGATTTGAGGGGAAATGTATGCACACATATGGGATGGTTTATTGGCTTCCATGGGTGTGGTTTTTAAAGAAAATCATTGTATTGGTTTTTATAAAATGGATTTGGATGAGAAAATGATTTCATAAACGGATTTTTGATTTATAAATTGGGCTTTGATTGTGAAAATGGATTTTGTGTTCAAATAGTATCCTTGGAAGAAGGAAGTTTTGAAATTGAAATGAAAATGGTGATTTTTTAAAATATGAATTTGTGTTGTGCTTATATGTGTTTGGATTGAGAGCCGGTTTTATTTGGCTTGAGGTTCTCTTTTGGCTTCCTTTTTTATGGTGATTCACATTTTTTGCTTCTCGTGTTGTCTAGATTATGTCACCCCGAAAGGTCCCCAATGTTTTTGGTGAGCTAAGACCAGTTTCTGAATCATCTCAGTTGTTGCATATCCTTCACAGTGATTGAGGTTCGTTTGAGGTAGTGAGGTGTCTCGATGAAGTTGAGTGTGTCATCAGATCATTGGGAAGTCCTGAAGTTATTAGGGTTACTGTTGTTAGGGGGTTGTTTGTGGGACAAATATTGGAATAATGGAAGTTTTTTGTGCCGTTAACCATGCAAGTTGTGATAATATGGGTAATTTTTATGTCTGTCTTTGTTCGATTTTTTATAACTAAGGATGCGAAGACAAAGAATAGGGAAGTGCTAATGTGTATTCAACAAGGCTAGTGGATGGTGAAGGCTTGTGTTGAACACTTCAAGGATCTTATTTCCTTTTCATTAGAGGTAGTGTCGCTAGATCTATAAAAGACTTATCTTTTCATTGGGGGTCTTCATCCAGAGAACAAAGATTTATCCCTTCATAGAGCTAATATTTTCATCATTTATATATCATTTTCAATTATTATATCTCATACACTTTGTCAATTTTAGTTTATTTTCTTGATTTCAATATTTTTGGTGTGTGTTGAGCTAAAAATGGAATATTTCTTAAATCTAGATTTTTTACAGATTTTCCCAAAAAGTGTGTTTTGATCATTTTATTAAAAAAATAATTCAAAGTTGAATGGTTATTTTTTTAGAATCCTTGATTTATTTCATTAATTTTTATCTTCTTGGACATTAGCTAATTCGAGTATCTAGAGTCCTTAAAAAATCAATGAAGTTGATTTTTTTTGGGTGGACAACATGGACCCACCAAAGTAATAGAAGCACATCTCGGCCTAAACACTATCAACATAAGTTCTTATAATTTTAGATGATAGTGGACTGAATGTTTCATTCACATATTAAATTTCATGGTGTTTGGAATCCATTATGGTGGATATTCAACAAACTCAATTTAAGGAATCTTACTAGAAATATCATCTAGAAAAAGAAACCATCTATAGAAAAAACACAAATCACACTTGAGGTGGAAAATTAGAATCAAATTTTGAGGGCATCCACCAAAAAAATGATAAAAAACTTTCTGGAAGGATCTAACACTTTAATAATTTATTTTCATGGTCATTAATGCATGCTATGTGAAATGTGGAGAGTCCGCCATGACATAATAAATTCTTGGAATAAAGAGGCCAAAACTCCCTCACCATGTCTTCAAATACTCTGAAATTTTAAGGGAAGACGCTCAAGATAATTGTGATGAATATTAATGAAGGGAGAAACACATTATTATATCATTACTAGGGGTTGAAACTTTCCAACTTGTAAAGGAATACTTATTACTATAAAAGGATAGGTGCTCCCACCTTTCAATCATTTCCATTCCATCCAAACTTCCTCCAATCGATCAGTGGGGGAAGCATTAGAAGATGTTCTAGTTTAGATTTATTTCTTTTTATTGATTTTATTTTATTTTAATGCCTCACCTCTCCCACATTATCTCGACTTCCCCATATATGGAGGGGTATTTTCATTAACTGATAGAGAAGGGGGAGGCTAGACTGACATACTTTCCTGAGTTCTTGTGATTCAATTTAATAAGATCCTTTCTTCATTCTCCATCTGGTTTCAATCAGAAATTCAGTTTTAAATTACAGTTGTGGATGTGTTAGGTTTTAATTCTATTAATTTACATTTATTTGGTTAATGGTCACATCTCTTTCCACCCATTTCTATTCTCTATATAGTGGAACAGATTATGTTCAGGTAGTGAGTGCTCGAGGGTAGTTAGTACGTGTGTATGATTGCATGTAGAATATTTGTTTATTAAGAAAAAACGATTACTAGTTATGGATTTCCCTAATTAATCAATTAAACCATCTACAATCCTATATAATTTGAAATAAGGATATACTAATCAACGGTTTTGGACATGGAATATTCTCATCATAGTCAACTGGCCAAGGGAGAGAGAAGACTCGGTAGAAGAATCTATATCATACTAGTTAAGGGATGAAAATGGGGGACAAACATGGAAACCATTATAGCACAACACTAGGTCTATCCAAAACAACTCTGATCACCAACTTTCTCATTTGTTTATAAATGATCAAATCAAGTTTCTTATTTCTCACACATCATTCAATATTAATTAAAACCATTTATTCATAAAAATATTACATAGTGACAAGGTTATTCTGTTTTCACTCCTCATTATGTAAATACCTCGTATCAACTAAAATAAATTTATTAGGTAATTAAAATATTGTTTTTCCATACCCCACGACTAGCGTGCGTCAAACACAATGATGTTTCTAGGAAGGAAATGCCTCAAAAAAGATTTTTTTTTAAAATTATTTATTTTGAATCACCTATAGTTCGAATAACAATTTAATTGATTTTGATCCAAAAATTGAACGAAAAATTACCCAAATAAAAAAAATGCAAACAATGTTTGAAGAAATTCACCTAACAAATTCAAGTGAAACATATACGGATCACATTGAACCTCCAATGGCTGGAGGTCTGAACCCAAAATTGCATGATATTTAGGCCCCATAATTCACTAACCAACAAAATAAACTAGTTTTCCCTACATTTGAAAATTATTTTGAATTGAACATTAACATGATTCAAACTCTTTTTAAATTCCAATTTCTTGTTGATGGAAACCCCGATTGGCATATCTAAGAATTTAAAAATGTGTTCCCCAGCTGTAGATCCCAAGTTGTTTCTGAAGAATTGGTAATGTGAAGAGAATTCCCCTTCTCACTCAAGGGAGCAGCACATGAATAGTTGTATAGTCTATAACCATAAAAAGTACACGATTAAGAAGCTCTTCAAATATTATTCATTCAAAGGTTGTTCCTGAAATCTTGGAGCATAGCTAGTCGAAGAGTGATCTACACAATCCACTAATCGATTGGTGAAACAATTTATCAGTACAGGGAGCAATTCAAGATGCTATGTGCCAGCTATCCACATCAGACTATGGATAAACTTCATTTCATTTTTTCATTCTATAATGTATTTCTCAATAATTATTGAAACTTTATAGATGCATCATTTAAGGGATCCTTTATTGAAAATTCACCAATAGATTCCAAAGGAATGATTGAAAAGATTTCACAAAACTCACAACAGTTTTTCACTAGAGGTATGAGCACCATAGGAATCCATGAGGTAAGAACTTCAGATTCCTCCACACCCTTACCTGAAGCAACACATAATTAAATGTCAAGTTTTATGATACAAATTGTTGTTAACCATGTGACGGAACCAAAATTCTCAAGTCAAGTATGTGGTTTATGCTCTTCTACTAATCATTACCCTGATCAAGTCCAGAAGTGCAAGAGACAGAATGTTGTGCTAAAACCAATCAACAAACGCAATTCTAACCTCATACCCAACCATGGTATATATTTCAACAAAATCAAGCCATGAATCCTTTTCAGTAGTAATATCAGAACACACCACCATTCCAACAACCATACAAGCAGTCATACAAGAAACAACGAAAATTTGAACCCACAACTTTATAGTGAATGAATTATGAGAACCCATACATAAGATCAATGACAAATGAAGATAAACAATTGATGATTAATGTTTTGGGAATGGAAGATATAATTGACAGGCTAACTGATCAATTTTCAATAATAATGGTTGTTTAAAAAAAGAACCATGGAAATATCCCATCACAGACAGTTCCAAATCCAAATGAGAATGTCAATGAAATGACAGTACGAATTGGGAAGGATCTCACACCACCTGAAAAATTTGTGGATGATAATTTCCATTAAAGTTCCTAAAGCTCATACCTTCCATCTAGAAGAAGGAAACCATAACAACAAGGGAGAGAATACAAAGTTCAGGTAGGGAAGACCAGAAAAACCTTTGAAAAAACAAAAATGGGAGAAAAAGGATATCCTGTAACCATTCCCATCTATATTAGTTGAATTGAAGAAGGGTAAAAAAGAATTACTACAACAGGAAATATAGGAAACATTCAATAAAGTGGAGATTAACAACACAATACTTGTCGAAATATGACAAATCCCTAGGAATATAAATTTTTTTAAGGAGCTATGTACTAAAATAATGAATCTTGATGGGACAGAAAGGATCAACTTGGGAAGAAGTTTTTCAGCCATGAACACACCACTGATACCACAAATAGTCAAGATCCATGGATATTCTTTGTTCACATCACTTTTGGTTGTTTAAATTTTTCCAATGCACTATGTGATCTATGAGCTTCTATAATTGTTATGACTCACTCAGTATTTACATCTTTGAAGATTGGAAAATTGAACCCTACTAGAGTGGTGCTTGATCTCGCAAACATATCCATATTTTTTCTAGGAGGTGTTCTAGAAGATGTTATTGTAATGTTCAATGATATAATGTTCCAAGATGACATTTATGTACTGACAATAGAAGAATATAGGAGTTCATCACACTCACCCATAATCATGGGGAGACCATTCTTAACCACTACAAATACCATCATCAATGTCCATGAGGGAGCACTATTAATGGAACTAGAAGATAATTTAGTTCATTTCAATATAATAGAATCCATAAAGAATCATCCAGACAATCATTCAATAAATAAAATATACCATAAATAAAGAAAAAAAACAACTAAAAATTCAGAAGATACAACATAATAATACTTGGATGGTTTGTTTAAGAGGCTATAGAATGAATATCAAGAGAAGTTTTGGATATCAAGAAGTATAAACTCATTGAGGGTAAACATAGAAAGATTATCAAAGATCTCTGAAAGGAACTTACTAAGAAGGAAGAAGAACTAGGTGAGAAGAATTCTATATTACTTACATTGGATCATGAGATTAACATGGTTTGAGAAAACCCATTAACACTGAAGTGGTATGTAAATGATATTATCAAACCAATGGGAACAGTGTATCATAAGAAAAATTTAAATTTGTACTCAATAAATTTCAAAAGAGACCGGTTTTATTTAAATATACTGAGGAAAAATGCAAACCCATGTTTGTGTGGGTAATGAAAATTTATGTTCAATATCCCGCATCAAGATAAGAGAGGAATATTCAAAGGAAACCATAACCCCTTAAAAGATTTATATTTATATTGCAACAAATAAGCATAAAATATTAAGAAAGATTGAAACCCATTATAGAAGAATAATATTTCAAGGGTTTTTCTAGTGTTGTGGTATCCATGGACACAAATAATACTCTTTTTGGTAAAACAAGTCTTTACCATGAAATAGAAAAGAGCCAGTGTGGGTGATCCGACTCCTCCAACATGTTTATTAATAAAACCCATCATGCCATACCTCTCTATAATATTTATTTCATGTTTTGATTCATTTTTAAATATTCTTAAACATTAAATCAATTTAAATGGATTGAGTAAATTATATCAATTAAGTGTGGGGCAGGTAATATTTCATTCTTATATTTTTCAATTTCATTAAAATTTTGAGTCGAGACAATGACATTAAACAAAAGTGCTTCTTAAAGGAATCTAGTTTTTTTTCTTAGACCACTCCTTCCATTTTTCATATTCTAGCATGATTGAACATGCGTATATTATCATTTTTTTATTCTTATATTTAAGGTCTGTGATGCAATGTTGAAAATGGAGATACTTAACAAAACACATGTTTTGAATGTGCATCAAAAAATAACTGAAGAAATATGACAATCACCACTCGACTAATGCATCATTTTTAAATAGATTTTTCTTTTATATTCAATATCATTTGAATTCCCTATATTTTTTCACCTCTAATCATGATTTTTATAATTAAACAAAAATTTAATTCCCAAACATGATTATATATTTTACACGACTTATCTTGGAGAGATGTGTTTCTTAGAAATCTAGTTATTCCATGTTTTTGAATACAATGTTAATGGAATTGAATGAGTAAAATGAAAAATTGGATTATTAAAATGAAGTAAGGATATTTAAATAAAGACTCAATATTTGAAGGAATTAATTGATTCATGAAAATGAAATTTCTCATCCACCTTTCATGATTTGATGTTCTGAAATTCATGTGAATAGATTTGTTATTATTAATCTTGCCATGATAGATTGTCCCAAATAATAATTTTTATTCTTAAAGGGATTTCTACAAAAAATATTTCCTATTTTATCTTAAGCATATTTCTTTAGTGACCATGGGTAATGTAACCTACCAGCCCATGTATTGAAACTTTTTGAATATATGACTATAAATAACGCATTTAAATTGATTGAGGCCATAATTTTTCTAGAAACATATTTTTCTAAAACCCACCCTTACATTTATCTTTCATTATCCCAAATAAGCTGTGAATTTCTTTATAGGTTTAAGCCACATCAAAAAATGATTTTTCCTTACATACTCCCACTTTTAGTATTTTTGCATGGATATTTCATGTTTGAGTGTGGGGGAAGGGAATTTCTTGTGTATTCATTGGGACGCGTATCATTTATGGGTTGTGTGAGGTGTGTGTCCATATTTTGGGAAGTGGATAATAAGATAATTGGGCATGTTTCATCATTTCATTGTGGTTTATTTATTTCATCCATTTCTCCTTTATAAAAAAAGTAAAAAATAGAGATGAGATTGAATTTATCATTTTATTCTCTTTGATGACTCATGTACCTCTCCAAAATTAAGGGCTTGAATTTTAATTCAGTAATTTTATTCAGTTTTCAGCTCAACCACTCTGAAAAAATAAAAAATGAAAATAAATTTATTCCATTATAGAGATTTAAAAAAAAGTGAAGGAGGTGGATGATTCATTATAATTGTTATTTGGATAATGTACCATGTCACAAATGGGGAAGGGGTTGATTTTCACATTTTTAAGGGGGGTTGAGAGAGGAATTTCCTTTGTATTAAATTAAATTAATCATGAATTGTACTTAAGAGTCCAGTCTCCTTTTTCTGTCCTGAATTTTTTTAATCATTTTCTGACAACTCCTATGTCATAGAGTCCTTTGAACCTTTATTAAAAGTCATCATGATTTTATGTACCTTTTAACTTTACAAAGTGGATAATGTAGTTCATTTACAAGAATATGGATAACGAGAATATTCACATGATATGATAATAACTCCACTTGAATTGTATCATGAGAGATGATAGAAAATATTCATATGAGGTTAATCATCATATGGAATGTTTAATAATAATTAAGTGAGGTGCACTAATTAGTGAAAGCATAATTACGATAATTTTTCAAAGGGTAATAGTTAAATGTAGGAATTTATTGTTTCTTTGAAAAATAGGAAATTAAATTGAAATTTTATGTGGAATTTGGAAAAAAATGTCCTCGAAAATTGTGTGATTTTATTTCTTTGGAATTTATATATTAGTGTCATTGGTGCCCCATGATTTCTAATGTTGAGATTTCATGCCTGTGGACAATCATGGTTTATGTGTGGGGGGAATTTATAAAGCTAATATTTTTATCCTTATTTATATGATTTTCAATGATTTAATCTCATACACTTTATCATTTTGAGATAATTTTCATGATTTTAATATTATTCGTGTGTGCTGGGATAAAAATAGAATTTCATTTAAATATAGATTTTTGAAGATTTTCACATGAAGGGTATTGTGGTTATTTCACTAAAAATATAATTCCATGTTGAATGATTCTTTATTTAGAAACCATGATTTATTTACTTCATCTTTCTCTTTTGGATCAGGATTTGATTCAAGCATCTAGAGTTCTTAAAAAAATTATGTTGAAGATTTTTCTAGGAAGACAGCGTGGGCCCCACCACAACAACGAAATCACATCTCATCCAACACACCTCTAATTTAAGTTCGTACGCTTGTAGATGAAAGATGACTCAATGATTATTTCAAAAATTAAATTTCAAGGAGTTCGAAATCTATTATGGTGTAATTTTAACTAAATCAATTAAAGGATGCTTCCTGGAAATTTAATCGAGAAAAAAAGCCTCCAATAAAAAATTAATAACTTGTACATGTGGTGAAAAAGTATACTAAAATTTAGAGGGTTTCTGCCAAAGAAATTGATTAATAAATTTCCTGAAGGATTCAACACATGAATAGGTCGTTTTCAAGGTCATTAATGCATGCTATGTTAAATGTGGAGAGTCTTCCTGGACATAATAAATTCTTGGAGTAAATTGTCCATAACACCCTCCCCAAGAGTCCAAATACCCTGAAATGTTGAGGGTGGATGTTCAATGAAAATTTAATGAACTTTAATGAAGCGAGAAACATGTTATTCTATAATTAATTTTGGATGAAATATGCCAGCATGTGAAGGATTAAATCATCTTATAAGTGTGAGGGGATCACATGACTCAAGACATTCCATTCCATCCAAACTTCCTCTAATCGACCGGCGAGGGAAGAATTGGATGATGAAATTATTTAGATTTAATTATTTTTATTATTTTTCATTTATTGCAATGTCACCCCTCTCTCATATCATATTTACCTCCACATCCCTTAAGGGGTTGTTTCATTGAGTGATCGAAAAGGGGGAGGCTGAATCGACGTGCTTTCTTGCGATCCAATAATTCAAATTAATAAGATCTTTTCTTCATTCTGATTCAGGTTTCAATCATATATTCGGTTTTAAATTCTCATAATGGATTTTTTGGGTTTTAGTTATATTAATTTAAACATATTTGGTCAATTATAACATCTCCCTCAACCTAATTATAATCTTTATACAGCGGAATAGATAAAGTTCAGGTGGTGAGTGCTTGACGGCTGTCAGTATATGTGTATGTATCCATGTGGAATATTGGTTTTTAGTGAACAAAAATTCCAGGTTATGGGTTTATATAATTAATAAAGAAAACCATCTATAATCCTACACACATTGGAATAAGGATAGACCAATCTATGGTTTTGGATATGTAATATTCTCATCACATCCATCTGGCCAAGGGAGAGAGAATACATGGTAGAGGAATCTCTCTCTTACTAGTTAGGTGATGAAAATGAAGAAAAACATGGAAACCATGATTTCAAAACACTATGTATAGGAAAACCCACTCTGATCACAATCATTCTAATTTGTTAAAAACTGGCCAATTTAATCCTTTTATTTCTCACACAACATTCAAAATTTAATAAAACCATTTCTTTTCATAAAAAAATTATAACGTGAGAACCTTGTTTTGTGTTAACACATATTCATGAGAATAGATATGATCAACTACTATACTATACGTAGTTAATTAAAATATTATTTTTTCATACCCCACAACTGGGTTTCATCAGTCCTCTCCTCTTAGTAGCATTATTTTTGAGATGGTGGTGGATGAAGCTTTCGTAGCTGAGTTGGGTTCTAGAGCTCAATTTGCTAATTCAGTTTATCTCACCACTTGTAAAGATTCTCTAACCAGTGAGAGGGGTGTGCCAGAGTAAACCATTTCTAAAAAATTTCATTCATTGGGTCAAATTTCTATTGCTTTACACCACTCAATTTTATTCCACTATTGAGGACAGTTTAGGATCTTGAATCAATCATGTGGAATTCCTCTAAATCCAAGTCATTGTTGACGCTGTCTGGGGATTATAAAGAAGTTTTATTGGAAGCATCACCTGAAAAATATGTTATGATCTAAGGATGTCAGTGCCAGACTATGATTCAAGATATGCTTTGGCCATCATGGCTCAACCTACAGTCCATGGAGTGAAACTTGTGCACAGTTATGGAATCATTGATGGTGTGGGGAACCATTGCTGAGTTTTTTCCCTCAATATAGGAATGTATATGGTTAAAGATTATATGTTTTAGTTTTTTTGTTATTTTATGTTCTTCACTTCATTTTCAAAGTGTTATGGGATAGTTTTTCCGTAATCTTCGTGGTTTTATTTATTTGGATGTGGATCTTTGAATTTTTTGTTATTATATGAATATTCATATCCCTTATGTGGGTCAATTTCAGTTTTAATGGTTCTCTATTGGTGATTCATGGGTTTTGTGGAATAGTTGTTTGGTGTTTCTAGTTCATTGTTTGGGTCTATTTCCTTTTGTGGCTTCCCTTGGTGTTTTAGGGTTGGGTTTCATGGGAAACATTAAGTTCCCATGGCGGTGTTTTTTTTTCTCATGAGAATAATTTTGGTTTAGTTGTGGTGTGAGTTCCCTCATTATCGGTTGTGGTGGGAATATTTTGGAGTTGGTATATAAAAGTTTTTGTTAGTTCCCCTTTAACTTTTGATGTTGTTAAGAGTTAAATGATTACATTCTAGTTGAGTATTTAGGTTTCGAAGAACCCTCTCATTTTCTCCCCTAATTATTGTGTTACGGTTTCATCTAGAATAGTTGTGTGTGACTTGTGGAGTGAAATTTCACCCCGATATTCATGATATATTTTGGATTTGTTTGGGATTGGATTCAAGTTTTCTCTATCTTTCGAATGTGTGACTTTCTAGGGGATGAACGTTACTATGGGGGGGACTGTCACACCTAAACCATAGAAATTCCTTTTATTATACTTGTCTTGATCATTGAGGTTTTGGATGAGTTTTCAGTTTACCCTTGGTTTAATTTATTAAATTTTTAGAAGTTTCATGTGATTTAGTGACCTGTACACAGTTTGTACACAGTTAAAGGAAACATGGCACTGTTACCTAGAAACTGTGGCTTCTAGTGTCGTTTTTGGGAAGTGAAATTTGGCACAGTAGGAACACAGATTCTAAACCATGTTTCCAAATTGTGTAGGGTGTCTTTTTTGGACATTTTCTATCACACAGTTTGTCAACCAGTGCTGAATAACCATGAGAGCTTCCCAATTTCATAAAATTAAAAAATTAATTAATTTTTTGTATGTGTTTTAACCAAAAATTGGGCTTCTCCTAACTCGTCCAACCTAGGACCACCAAGGGCCTCTCCAAATCCCTATCCATTTCTTCCCAACCTCCTTTGAGGTCCCTTAAAGGTTATTAAAGTATATTCCTTTAGTTTTAATTAATTTTCTCATTCCCTCTCCCTTATCTCTCAATTTTTACTTTGTTCTTTATCGGTTTTCCATCTTTACGAAGCCATTGGGGTTAGGGTTTGGTTGTGATTCAATTTCCCTTTTCTTCTGGGTTTTGAAGATCATCCACATTTCTTGTTTCTTCCTTCTCTAGGAGTTTCATCACATCCACACACCATTGAGGTAGATGTTTCCATTATTTTCCTTTCTAGGGAAATATACTGATGCTTTCATGTTACCAATTATTTTATAAATATGATTCGCATGCCTAAAAATTTTTTGTTGTTAATTATTTTGGGGTTTTTGTCATGGTTAAATATGTTAAAAATATGTTTTCAAAGTGATTCTATAAATATGCCTTAGTATATGTGCACTTAAGGTGTTTTTTGAAATGACATGCGTTCTTTCAAAATGAAATTGGGTATTTTGAGAATTTTTTAGCCGTATTTATTTTATAATAACATTTTTGGTTTGTGGATTTGGTATTGTGTGTGTGAATTGGTAATTTTTAATACATGAGGTTTATTTATAGATTGTTTTATTGGTTGGAATGCATGTAGTGTATCATTAACATTGGTTTTGAGAAATTTCTTGGATTCTTATGGTGTGCCATTAGATGTGATAACATCCATGTCATCTTGGGATGCACACATGGATTGGAATACAAATGACAACAGTTTTTCTTAACATGAAAATCCTAATTTCAAAACACTTACCCTTCCTCCTTCTATCATTATTTTAAACTCTCGGCCATTCAAGAAATGCCTTATTGTATCAAGTTACAGTAATGTGGTTTAAATTTTAGGTTCAGTATCAAGAGATGTTTATAATTTAATGTTTAGAAATATAGTTTTATTTCATTTTTGAAATGGTTAGGAAATACATTATGTGTGTTTTGGAAATATATTTGATCTAAGGCCTAGTTGGTACTTTATATCATATTAGAAATTGGTTGTGACTTTCAATGTGTGAAATTCTACTTGGAATCATTGGATGTTTTTTAAAAATGATTTATTAGGACATGTTATGTGACAACCCTATTGGAACTTATGAATGAATTATTGTATTTCGGGCACTCCTATAGATAGATTTCCTTATATGGGTTATCATATAGGTGGTGTCTATGTTTGGGGTAGGGAAGTGCGGTGGCAGTAGGTAAGGTGAGTCAAGCATGCGAGGGCCTTCTACTTACATAGTTTCCTTTTACCATTTGTTTCATGGAATACATTTAGAAGTTTGAGTGATGATTTTTTTTCAACCCTAATTAGATGGGTTGGTACCCTTTGGATGTCTTAAAGGACAGGTGTGTTGTACCACCAGTATGGCATGTTTAGTGTTTCCAGTAGGTTATTGACTATGGAGATGCACCATAATATAGCATGTGCATTTTGTTTGAATACATCCATGGATCACCCTATGCATGTTTAGAAAATGCCTATGGTTACTATCAATAATTTATTGTTTATATTTTCCTGAATTTTTTTTCTTATTTAACCATATTATTTATTTTTAAGCATAGAATGGTATTGTTTTTTTGGATTTTATCATGGGTTTGAGTTTTTAAAATTATAATCTTATTAGAAAAATATATATGTAGTGAGTAGCATTTTTTAAGGGAAACGTATTGTAGATTATTAGAAATTAGAAAAACTGTTTTTAAAAATGTATTACAAACTAGGGTTAATGGACTATTTTTTCAGTATAGGAAATGTTTGGATTTTTTGTAGATTCTTACTAAGATATGAAGCTCACACCATACCTTTACCATTCATTGTCGGTAGACTTGATCTATTTTGTAGGTTCAGGTTTTTGTTTTGGTCATGTCTCATTCTTGTTGGTCGACTTATGGATGGTGCTGACAATCAGGACAAAAAGAGATCACGTCAGTAGTGGTTGGGTTTGAAATTTGTATTTAGTTTTCAGTTTTTTGACTGTATAGTTTACTATGATCTATTTTTTATTTATTAATGTTCATTTGTTGGTTATTTCTAAATGATTAGTTTGAAATTTTTATATCTTTTGATCCTAGTTATTAAGATGAAATCATTCCTAATGGGATTGTTTCATTCCTGACACTAGTTTCTAGCCCATGGGGATCAGGAATACCCTTTAGGACTTGTCACATACTGGGCCAGGTGTCCAATTTAGATGGAATTATGGCATTATTCATGAAATTTTTTATTCATATTTATTTTATATTTAAATCAACCATAAATGAAATAATGATATCTCTTACATCCTTTGGAAAAAAATTAAATTATAGTGAAATTGGGATCAATAGAATGATATAATGGACATTATACCATTTAGGATATGACTTGGTCATTAATAGATTCCACCATTATCTCATGATATTGGCTTCATTATGTTTTTGATTAATATGGTGATATGAATGTTGATAGTTCCATATAAGAGAATATCATTTACTTGGTGGACTTACATTATGTTAGAACTCATGTTATGTAAGAGTAACATTCATAGCATTGCAACAAAGTAACAAAGTTTTGAAAATTTCGATCGACTCTAGATTCAAATTTTTAGGTATTCATAGTGTATTTGATATAACATACCCTTAATGGGATATGTTGTTTTTAAGATATTAATGAAAAAGGATCTCTGATTGTGTAATGGTTCATCTCACACAATGAAGAATAGAAAATATATAACTCAGGTAATGTTGATATGGTTACCATTATACTTAAAATCCCAATAAAACAATAATTCATAGGTCTTAAAATTGTATCAATATTTGGTTAGGTGTTCTAAAAAGATATAGAGGATTAAAAATAACTTATAATGATTGAAGTGAATTTTATCATTGAAAAAGAAATGTGAATTATTTTTTATGGAGATTGTAGAGAAGAATGGTTTGAATAATTTTTTACATATAGAAGAAGAGTAACAAGAGAAGATTTTGAATAAAATGAATTAAAAGTGAAATAAAAATGTAAACCTGCTGGATTTATATGCTTGGTAAGGACTCACTAATTATTGAAATATAGTTTTTGTTATCCATTTGTGTGGGAGTACATTACAAAATTCATGAGACTTATTTTGATAAAAAAATCATGGATAATCCATTAATTTTCGTAATCAACATAGTGATTCTAGTGGAATGTGTCAGCATAGGTATTACGAGAACATTATGAGGATGTAGAAGAGTTTTTTTAGAACTGAACCTTCTATAAAGATTGGTATGCCTTTTATGTGTTTTTGTTTGTTTGTTATAGTGAACTTTTCATTCACTATAGGAGTCGGCTAAGGATGTTTTGAAGAAATACAAATAAATGGAAAGTGAATTCACTCATTCACCCCCTCGATTGAATTAAATTATCAATAATATATATGGTTGTTTTAATATAGTTCTTCTAACCCTAACATCACCCCTTATACCCTTAACAATAACCAAGAAACCATATCTCCCCCAGAAATTATTATCTTTCATTGACAAAATATTTTGTCTATGTTTCCATCCATCTATATTATACCACACACACCACCCTGAAAATCCATTCTCACCAAATTTTCTCTTGTGACCATCATCGTCGCCACTCTATACTCACATCAAACTATTGTAATGGTTGATAGTGTATTTACTAGTCTAATATATATTGAGAGATATGATAGGTGAGAGTAATAGATATAAATGGAATATAGGCTCACTAACGATTTTCTAAACTCATCTAACCCTTATTAACAAATAAACAAACTAATAGATAATAACATCATGCCACACCTTGAATAAAACATAGTGACATTGTGAATAGTTTATTTGAGGGATTTGAAAATTGAAACTCTTATCAGCCACCTTCTATGATGAATAAGAAAAAATATTATGTCATAAAATTAAATATTTTCAATTAATTATTACTATAATGAATTTACATATATAAATTAATGAAAAAATAATAATAATAATAGAAAAAAATAGTGTAAAATATAAATTAGTATCTGGATTGAAGGTGTCCCACCATTTATTCAAGGCATTAATAGTATATTCCTCTATGATATCCCAAATACCTAATCTCACTATTTTGTATATTACAAAACATGATCCCCTAATACAATAAATTGTTTAAATATATATATATAAAATTATATGATGGTTGGGGAATGAAATTTGATTTTAAAATTCACCACTCTTAGATAATAGCCATTATCCAGAAAAGAATTGTTGTTGTTTAATTTTAATAAAATGTGTTGTTTTAATGATATTGATGATTATCATGTCATACACAAAATGTTATTTTCATATTATAAATGTTATATTTAATTAAATGTATGATTAAGACTATTCTATACATATATGATGGTTACCCCCAGGGCTATCCATCTTTCATCAGGGATCTCCACCTGGTGGTGAATAGTCAAGACAATGTGGTCCTTGAGAGGGTCCCAAATGCTCCATATATTTCTAAGTACAAATGGACTCTAATACTAGAGAGTTCTCTAGGTCCATATAACTTTTTAGGTTTTTTATGGCCTCCTAGGACCAGGTTTGGCTAGACCTAGTTTATGCTATTCAGAATTTCTTTCGAGGTGGTAGACCTCCCTGAGTGATATGTGCTTTCATGATGGTTCTGGTCCCCATAACTAACAACCAATATTATATTCACCACTAAAGACTGATACATTTGTGTAAACTTTGATAAAAAGTTATTTCATATGTTCTATATGAAAGGATAGCCTCGATTCTAGATAAATGGATCCCAGTAGAGAAACATGGATTTATTTAGGGGAGGAAAATATAGTGTTCTATTGGTTTGGATCTGGAATTAATTGGTGATATCAACCAAAAAACAATTAGATCCATTGCTTTTGTGAATCTCTATATGATCAAGGCATATAACCGACATGAATGGAACTATATTCTCCAGATTCTCTCAAGTATGGGATTATTGGGGTGGGCTTCAGATTTAATGTCAGATGCTCCAGTTGTACGTGGATGTCCGTTTACTTTCAAGGATAGTCGTATGGTATATTGATGTTGACTTTTAGTCTGATACATGGTGATCCACTCTCTCCTATCATTTTCATCATTACTCAATACTCCCTTAGTCATTCCATCAATGGTTAAATAAATAAGGGGATCATTATTCATTATATATGTAGGTACTTTATAGGTTTTATTTCCAACCTCATGTTCAAATAGGACTAGATCTTATTCACCCATTCCAAAAAAAAGTCAATCAAAGGTTTCATGAGTCTTCTTGAGGAGTAATATCACTAGACTGGACATAAAGTGAACAATGAAGAGATTAAAATTTAAATATCGATTCACCATATAGATAACCATGTAAGGGATTTTCTAAATCAAATGAGAATGAGTAAATGAAACTTCATAGTATGTACCTGGGATCCCCTCTTTCACTAAGATGTTTTCAAATTCATCAATTTTACATGCTAGTGGACAAGATTACTCGACATATTTTGAATTGGAACAACCGTACCCTTTCCTTCGGTGAAAGAATTACATTCATCAACAGCATTTTAGCATATATTCCTTTACATGTTATATCTTACACCAAGGTTCCAAAATGTGTTATTAATAGGATACAAAAAATCATATGTGATTTTTATGGGATTATAATTTAGATGGAAAACACCATTGGGCCTCATTGGGTAGTCTGTCTAAGCCATTGCAAGAGGGGAGAATTAAAATGAGATGTATTTCAAAAATGATGCAGTGCATTCATGCAAAGAATTATATGGAAATATAGGAGAGCCGAAATATGTGGGGATCTTTCATGCAGGTTAAATATGGGAATGATAAAGCCTATACCCAAAGCATTCCTTCCTCACATTAAAAAATGATGCAACCTCATATCCTAATTCTTCAATAGAACTCTCATAAGATAGTCAAATGATGAGATTTTAACTTTTTTTCATTAATAAATTTGGTATCAAAAATAGATTCTTAGGTTGTATAGTCCTAGAAATTACATTCAGACAAGATAGTTAATTCAGCTGGTTCTTTCAAGCAGTACTGGATAAGGATCAACAAAACTTCTTCAACCGTATTGTGATGAATCGCAACCCATTAAAGTTTGTCTTAACGGTTTATTCCTTTAATAATTTATCTTCCAAGGACTAATAGCATATATTGAGTGATCATAACTACTGACCCCTGGGCTGAGAATCTATGGCCAATAGGGATTCCCGACAAATATAACTTCATATTTTGGCATGTTATACATCATGATCTCCCTAAAAAGACAACATCATGCTCCTTGGATTCATCTTGGCATCAATGTTCAATGGTTTCGGAGAACCCAATAAATAGTTAGTGTATCATCTTTTCTATGAAGGAGATAAGTCTTGTTCAATCTAGAACATCTTTGGTTATTTAATAAGGCTCTCTTACAATGGGTTCATGAGAACTTCATTCCTTAATCTCTAGTTTATGGGGGATAACTGTTTTGGATAGGAGAAATAGGAAAGAGGCTTCATTCTAATTGCGGGTTATTGGTGTATCTGGATGGTAAGGAGTAAATGTAACACCCCAAGATTTTATGAAAAATATTATTTTAATTTCATTAATGTATTGTGTTGTATTCTACACCAATATTACCTTACGCTATACGCAACACCGTATTAGCTTGCAGTATACGCAACACTATTCTTGGATCGTGTTACACACAATTTTGATAATAGTTATTCTACGCAACATTAAGTGTATATATATATATATATTCAATGTATAAATGAAATATGGTTGGATTCTATTATAAGAAACAACAAAAGATTCTTTCACAACACGCAACCCTGACTTGGCTTGCATTACACGCAATCGCGACCTTTCTCGATAGCGAGTGTTGTATGCAATACTGGGTTTTAATAAACAATGTTATATTATTATAATATTGTCATGAACTAGCCGTTATGAATATTATTAACTAAATATTGAATTTTATAACATTATTATTCATCTTAAACAATTCTAGAACATGGTATTAGAACAAAATAAATTTTTCGAGTAAAATACGTATTTTTCAAAAAATGCAGTTTTGCCGCCTTTTGATGGCGCACCCACTTTAAATCTAGTTTTTGACATGTTTATAAGTTCAATTTGACAAAATAAAATTCTTCTTTGGAATCATGAAATAAAAATTTACTTTGGATAAATTTTTCATATTATTCTGGTAACTTTCACATTTTAATGAATAGTAAAAACACGGTATATTTTAATTAAAAACAACTTTTTTCATCGTAATATCTTATGTGGTTAAATTATAATATTGAATGGTTTTAAAGTATAAATAGAATATATTTTTACCATTTAATATAATCTATGTCATTAGCATTGATTTTACCATGAATTCGTAGGTTAAATCAATTCAATCTTTTGCAATGTTTTAAACAAAAACCCGTTTTTATTCGACAACGGGATTAATTTTAATTTAATTTCTGAAACTTCTGTGTATTGAATTTTAAAAAATGGATTCCATATTTGGAATCAGTGGGTCCAAATTATGTTAATAGGCTACTTTTTATCTTTGGAAATTATGAATAGTAACTACGTTAAATTTTATTTACCATAGTTATAGGTAAATCGGGTAATTAAGGGTAAATATAATATTTTAAAATTACCCTAACAAATGTAAAAATCCTATTGGATGACTAAAAGTCGACACATATCACCTAAGGGTCGGATTAGATTCATTTAATTAAATTCTTTCAATGAAAATAATTTAATTATTATTAAAACCAAAGAATGTGACAACATGTCAGTTTCTTAAATCTTATAAGTATAATAATTTTAATATAGTGATAAACTTCATGAAATTTCAAAAATGAATAGTCTACAGAAATATAATACAATTATCTACATCATAGGAATTTATTTAGAATTTTTAGGGATTAAATAATTATCATTTATTATGACACATAGATGATGCAGTAATTGTATTATTAATGAAATATTGACATAATTGATGTTATAAATGCCCAAATAAATGTAATTTGAGACTTTTTATGACTTAAACTAATTTTCTAGGTTAATATAACATTTTATTGTTAATTTAAGTAACTTGGTTGGAACTTATAATTCTGTTATGAATTTCATAAAAATCATATACCAAATAGTGTCAAAATTGACATAAAATTGTTTTTAAAACAAATATTATATTATTAATTGCTATTTTATTCCTAAAAATATAATGTTCGGCAAAATGACTTAGATAAGATTATATATATTAATAATAAACAACTTGGGGTTATTTTGGCTTGATATAGTACGTTTATTAACCATATAGTGTAAGAAAACAAAATGACACGGTAAAAGTTAAATTATTTAACTTAGAGTTAAATCCAATTGATAAGGGTACAATAATAACCTAAACTTGTCTAAATCCTATTTTATGAGAGGATTTCGACCCATCCCCACTTTAGCTTCGAAATAAATCAATTTGGAACTATTTAAAACCTAATTTGACTTTATAATAAAATAATAGTTTTAGTTATTCCAATGGTACCTCTCTCCTCCCTTATAAATGGGCACCTCCTCCCTCTCTTCCTCACACAACATTGAGCCGTCAAGCTCGCCCAAACCCTACCAAAATCTCTTCTCCACTTCCCTAGAAACATCATAGAGGTTCTGGTCTTCCTCAAAGACCAATTTTAGTGCCCTAAGAGGAGGTCACAAAGAGGCGCTTCAAAGAAGAGGTAATTTCTGTTACCAATTCTTTCACCTTTATTTCTTCTTCCACTTCTTCTTCTTAGTTTGTTTCATTATGAAGTAATAACATCAGTATCAATCATATACTGATATGTTATTATAAGTATTAAACAATCCTAATTCACCACTTATCCATCCTACGAAAAACGAAATCACCGCGCGTGCGTACGTACGGAATACCGTCTCCACGCCGTGGTGTAATCTGTTTTTCCACCAACACCTTACATGGATGGGTATTATGGTGTAAATAATAACTATACATAGTTATTATAACATCATAATGATTCTGATATATTGTATCATCCACTCCAATTCAATTTAATAATTATGGAAATGATATCATCGCTCGTGCGTACGTACAGACTACCGTCTCCACGACGCGATGAGATTTATTCTCCATGTTAACCATTTAAGAATGATTATAAAGTATATATAAGCAATAATAATGAAATATATGAAATTATAAAGCTACTGGATTTATGTGTATATATATTTATTTCATCTACTTAATTCATCTCAATTCAATAAGGAAACAAAAACAGCGTTCATGCGTACGTACGGCCTACCGTCTCCATGAACGGTGTATTTCTTTCCATTTATCGATCCATTATATATATGTATATTTTGAATATATATTATATATAAATCATGTTTTATATTCTATAATTAAGTAATAATGATCTAAGTAATCATATGAATAATTACAAGTTAAAACACGAACGACAAATGAGACGATTTTACCCAAAACGCTACTTTAACATGAATTTACAAAAGATCGGGTAATATAAAGTCATAAGTGAACCATATATGATATAATAACAATGAATATGATTCTTTAATAAGTCAATGACATTATTTAAATCATTATACAGGAGGTTCGGACACTTACGAAGCAAATCGGACCTAAGGTAAGGGAAATATCACAATCTCAATTTTTATCCGAGATTGTTTATACTTTAGTATTTACTGGGGTGTATTTTATCATCCACATCCATGTTTCCTCAATATGTAATATCATTTCCATCCACCTACAATTGTTTAAATCCAATTTAACCCTTCGGTGAGTTTTTAGTAAAAGATATGAAAGAAATCTTTTGTCGTTTTTCGTACGAGGTACTTTTTTTGACTTTTCTGACAAAATTACGAAAAGAATGTTTTTTTTAACTTATACGGCATGTATGGATTTTTAAAACATTATTTCCAAGAAGCTTCCTTTAAAAGTTTTCATGTTCATTTTTAATCAACTTCTTTTAGTTCAAAATTGTATGACATGTTAAGAAAGGAAATGTATTTTTGAAGTAGAAAGGATATTTTCCTCAAGAATGAAGTTCAAGTGTTTTATCAAAATTATTTTCCATATAAGATAATAAAGGGTTCTGTTTTTATCCCTATAATTACATGGATTTAATTATGTTGTGATGGAAATATTTTTATGAAATCCTTTATCTTATATGAATTGTTTTATGATGTCATGATGTTTAAGATTCCCATTTGTATTACATGGATTATGCAATGATGTATGGTTTATGATTTTGTGTCACACATAAGAATGGTATCATTATGAGATGGGTGGGACCTATATCTCCCTCCAATGAATTCGGTAAAGATTTTATATCTCATGAGATTGACATGGCTGGAATGGTAGGTTATACCGGTTCAGTGAAACAGGACTGAAACGAGGGTGACTCGGTTGAGAAAGGGACTTTGTCCACTAAGATTGTCCTGGCAATGAGTCTTGACTAACAAGAAATGATTATCTATGAATATGTGTGTATGCCACAATTTTTAATGTTTTAAGTTATGATTATTGTGATTACATTTCACTGCCATTAGTTATCCCAGGTTATGAAATTATGATCTCTTTTACAGGTTAATATTTCCAAAAGTTATGTGCTTATGTATATGATGTGATTGATATTTCTTTTGTTTACCCTTACTGAGCATTTGAGCTCACCCTTTTATGTTTTCTATTCCCCAGGATATAAAGAAAGGTTTTAGGTATAAAAAATGGAAGATCTTTATGGGAGATGTTGAAGATCTTTCACCAGGATTAGAAGATTATATTCCGAGTTTCCAAAGACACTAAACTATTACGATCCTTGTGTGTGTGTTTTTGTTATGTACTAAGTATTCCGAAAATGTAATGTAATGTTCATGTACGTCAGGATTTGGGTCTCTACAGTTGGTATCAAAGAAAAGGTTTAGTCAACCTTTGAAAACTAGGATGTGAAAACGTTAGTGAGATCCCTAGAGTTATTTCTAAGGTATGTCTAGGGATGCCCCTAAGGATAAGTATATGTATAGGATATAGTCCGAGAACTATGGTAACAATATTAGATTAAACCAAAGATGTTAGATATTGAAGTTACTCCCCCTTTATTATGAATTTGGCCTCTCACACTATTCTTTTTGGGTTTTAGAAAATGGCTGGAAACAAGGTGATTCATGATAATGGAGGATATGCTGGACAATGGAATGATATTTTTCATGAGAAACCAAATGAAATGGGATTTGGAAGTCCAAAAATCATTATTATGTCGAATCAGAAATCTCATAATATGATCAATAAAGTAAACTTTGGTAAGTTTCCTGATTCAGCTAATAATAGAAAGATGGAGTTTCTTGATGATCATAGAGGAAAGAAAGTTCAATTTCCCCTATGTAAATCATGTGGGAAGAGGCATCAAGGAGAATGTTTCAAAGGAACTGGAAGATGATATGGGTGTAGAAAAGAAGGACACAAAGCCAGTAAGTGCAAAGGAAAAGGTTCAGTTAACACCAGGGATGAGGATAATGGTATTGCTACGACATCAACAATGGTTAAATGTTTTAAATGTGGAATGTACGTGCATCATGCAAACCAATGCCCTAAGGAAAATTCTCATGAAGAGAATCAGTACGGTCATATGGGTAGTATTTATGTGGATGATGATGAAGAGACTACAAATGATATGTGAGATGAAAGAATTGTTGAAGCTCAGTCAATGGTTTAAGAATCTAGTGGAATGATTACATGTTTATCATGTGTAATGTCTAAGGATTGTTACACTGTTGTCTTTCCTTGTGTTTTGAAAGTGTATGATTAATGGTACCAGTATCCATGAAAGGTTATTCAGATATTTTTGGAATGTAGATGATATGCGCATAATGAATGTATAAGACGATAATGAGATGTTTTATTGTATTCATGAGCTCATGATTGATATAAGGACTAAGTGATATAATAGTTTCAGTATAAATAATTTTGAGGATTTTGGTCTATGGAAAGTGTTAACTTTTAACTGCATTCATGTTTTCACTAAGGTTCAATGGGTATTCAAGAGAGTACATGATTAAGGCATTTGAATGTTTGGAATGTGACCAACAAGATATATCTTATGACAGATGGGGATCAACGATGGTATTAAATCTCTGGTAATCATTTTCACTATATTATCAGAGTGGAATGCAGTATTATGGATAAGCCTAAAGATTGGAATGGATTATGTTGGACATAAGTTAGTATTGTTTAAGGATAGAACTTTTGATATTATTTATGTGATGTTATACTAATGTAGTTTTAGAAAATGGACAACCTGTAGGACGGGCGACAGCCCATCACGTCGGACAAGGCCGTGGGAATCGAACCCACAACCGAAGTGCAACTGGCCTTTATCACCTACGACTGGCCTACATGAAGTCCCTGTTTAGTAGAAACTAGTTTTATTTTATTAAGCGGTATGATATATGAAGTATAAGTTCATTTTAGGAACCATATATGATTAATCTCACTATATAATTACTTATGTATATTTAATAACTTTTGCTAAACTTTTGTTTGAGACAGATGGAATGACCCATCATTTTATCACATGATCTGCTAACACTTCACGAATAACAAATTCAACTTCATTTACTTAAGAGATGAAGTGGAAATTGTTCAAGGCACGAACAACAGAGAGATTGTACCAAAATAAAGTAAGTATTTATTCTAATTCAAATTCTTCAACTTTAGGGAAACAATTTTGAAAACCAAAAATGTGGTCCCAATGCTCTTATATCTGATTAATCATATGGTACCTTAGATCGTCACAAATTTATGGATTTTTGATTGTTGGATTTTCCATAGCCATGTTCTCTACCACTCTCCATCAGAACATGACAGTTAGATTTCTCTTCCATGTCCATATTTTCACCTATGTTCTCATATGTGGATACCCAGTGATTAGTTAACTTGGGTAACCATTACATTTTATACTTTAGTTTTAAAAGATAAGGTTTGGTATTCCTTTTTACGATGTGGGTTTCTATCAAAGAAACTTTCAAATAGTAAACCATATATAACCCCGACGAATTTCGAGGGAGAAATTCATTTTAAGGGGGTAGAATGTAACACCCTGAGATTTTATGAAAAATATTATTTTAATTTCATTAATGTATTGTGTTATATTCTACACCAATATTACCTTGCGCTATACGCAACACCGTATTAACTTGCCGTATACGCAGCACTATTCTTGGATCGTGTTACACACAATTTTGATAATAGTTATTCTACGCAACATTGAGTATATATATATATATATATTCAATGTATAAATGAAATATGGTTGGATTCTATTATATGAAACAACAAATAATTCTTTCACAACACGCAACCCTAACTTGGCTTGCATTACACGCAATCGCGACCTTTCTCGATAGCGTGTGTTGTACGCAATACCGGGTTTTAATAAACAATGTTATATTATTATAATATTGTCATGAACTAGACATTATGAAGAGTATTAACTAAATTTTGAATTTTATAACATTATTATTCATCTTACACATTTCTAGAACATGGTATTAGAACAAAATAAATTTTTCGGGTAAAATAAGTATTTTTCAAAAAATGCAGTTTTGCCGCCTTTTGATGGCGCACCCACTTTAAATCTAGTTTTTGGCATGTTTATAAGTTCAATTTGACAAAATAAAACTCTTCTTTGGAATCAAGAAATAAAAAATTACTTTGGATAAATTTTTCATATTATTCTGGTAACTTTCACATTTTAATGAATAGTAAAAACACGCTATATTTTAATTAAAAACAACTTTTTTCATCGTAATATCTTATGACGGTAAATTATAATATTGAATGGTTTTAAAGAATAAATAGAATATATTTTTACCATTTAATATAATTTATGTCATTAGCATTGATTTTACCTTGAATTCGTAGGTTAAATCAATTCAATCTTTTGCAATGTTTTAAACAAAAACCCGTTTTTTTCGACAATGGGATTAATTTTAATTGAATTTCTGAAACTTCTGTGTATTAAATTTTAAAAAATGGATTCCATATTTGGAATCAGTGGGTCCAAATTATGTTAATAGGCTACTTTTTATTTTTGGAAATTATGAATAGTAACTACGGTAAATTTTATTTACCATAGTTAAAGGTAAATCGGGTAATTAAGGGTAAATATAATATTTTAAAATTACCCTAACAAATGTCAAAATCCTATTGGATGACTAAAATTAAACCCATATCACCTAAGGGTCGGATTAGATTCATTTAATTAAATTTTTTCAATGAAAATAATTTAATTATTATTAAAACCAAAGAATGTGACAACATGTCACTTTCTTAAATCTTATAAGTATAATAAACTTAATCTAGTGATAAACTTCATGAAACTTCGAAAATGAATAGTATCCAGAACTCTAATACAATTATCTACATCATATGAATTTATTTAGAATTTTTAGGGATTAAATAATTATCATTTATTATGACACATAGATGATGCAGTAATTGTCTTATTAATGAAATATTGACATAATTGATGTTATAAATGCCCAAATAAATGTAATTTGAGACTTTTCATGACTTAAACTAATTTTCTAGGTTAATATCACATGTTATTGTTAATTTAAGTAACTTGGTTCGAACTTATCATTCTGTTATGAATTTTATAAAAATTATATACCAAATAGTGTCAAAATTGACATAAAATAGTTTTTAAAACAAATATTATATTATTAATTGTTATTTTATTCATAAAAATCAAAGATTCGGCAAAATGACTTAGATAAGATTATATATATTAATAATAAACAACCTGGGGTTATTTTGGATTGATATAGTATGTTTATTAACCATATAGTGTAAGAAAAAAAAATGACACGGTAAAACTTAAATTATTTAACTTAGAGTTAAATCTAATTGATAAGGGTAAAATAATAACCTAAACTTGTCTAAATCCTATTGGATGAAAGGATATCAACCCATCACCACTTTAGCTTCTAAATAAATCAATTTTTTACTATTTAAAACCGAATTTTACTTTATAATAAAATAATAGTTTTAGTTATTCCAAAGGTACCCCTCTCCTCCATTATAAAAGGGCACCTCCTCCCTCTCTTCCTCACACAACATTGAGCCTTCAAGCTCGTCCAACCCCTGCCAAAATCTTTTCTCCACTTCCCTAGAAACATCCTAGAGGTTCTGGTCTTCCTCAAAGACTAATTTTAGTGCCCTAAGAGGAGGTCTCAAAGAGGCGCTTCAAAGAAGAGGTAATTTCCGTTACCAATTCTTTCACCTTTATTTCTTCTTCCACTTTTTCTTCTTAGGTTGTTTCATTATGAAGTAATAACATCAGTATCACTAATATGCTGATATGTTATTATAAGTATGAAACAATCCTAATTCACCATCTATCCATCCCATGGAAAACGAAATCACTGCACGTGTGTACGTACGGAATACCGTCTCCACGCCGTGGTGTAATCTGTTTTTCCACCAACACCTTACATGGATGGGTATTATGGTGTAAATAAAAACTATACATAGTTATTATAACATCATAATGGTTCTAATATATTGTATCATCCACTCCAATTCAATTCAATAATTATGGAAATGATATCATCGCTCGTGCGTACGTACGGACTACTGTCTCCACGACGCGATGAGATTCATTCTCCATGTTAACCATTTAAGAATGATTATAAAGTATATATAAGCAATAATAATGAAATATATGACATTATAAAGCTACTGGATTTATGTGTATATATATTTATGTCATCTACTTAATTCCACTCAATTCAATAAGGAAACAAAAACAGCGTTCATGCGTACGTACGACCTACCGTCTCCATGAACGGTGTATTTCTTTCCATTTATCGATCCATTATATATATATATATTCTGAATATATATTATATATAAATCATGTTTTATATTCTATAATTAAGTAATAATGATCGAAGTAATCATATGAATAATTACATGTAAAGACACAAACGACAAATGAGACGATTTTACCCAAAATGCTACTTTAACATGAATTTACAAAAGAACGGGTAATATAAAGTCATAAGTGAACCATATATGATATAATAACAATGAATATGATTCTGTAATAAGTCAATGACATTATTTAAATCATTATACATGAGGTTTGGAACTTACGAAGCAAATCGGACCTAAGGTAATGGAAATATCACAATCTCAATTTTTATCCGAGATTGTTTATACTTTAGTATTTACTAGGGTGTATTTTATCATCCACATCCATGTTTCCTCAATATGTAATATTATTTCCATCCACCTACAATTGATTAAATCCAATTTTACCCTTAGGTGAGTTTTTAGTAAAAGATATGAAAGGAATCTTTTGTCGTTTTTCGTACGAGGTACTTTTTTTGACTTTTCCGACAAAAGTACGAAAAGAATGTTTTTTAACTTATACGGCATGTATGGATTTTTAAAACATTATTTCCAAGAATATTCCTTTACAAGTTTTCATGTTTATTTTTAATCAACTTCTTTTAGTTCAAAATCGTATGACATGTTAAGAAAGGAAATGCATTTTTGAAGTAGAAAGGATATTTTCCTCAAAAATAAAGTTCAAGTGTTTTATCAAAATTATTTTCCATCTAAGATAATAAAGGGTTCGGTTTTTATCCCTATAATTACATGGATTTGATTATGTTGTGATGGAAATATTTTTATGAAATCCTTTATCTTATATGAATTGTTTTATGATGTCATGATGTTTAAGATTCCCATTTGTATTACATGGATTATGCAATGATGTATGGTTTATGATTTTGTGGCACACATAAGAATGGTATCATTATGAGATGGGTGGGACCTATATCTCCCTCCAATGCATTGGGTAATGATTTTATAACTCATGAGATAGACATGGCTGGAATGGTAGGTTATACCGGTTCAGTGAAACAGGACTGAAACGAGGGTGACTCGGTTGAGAAAGGGACTTTGTCCACAAAGATTGTCTTGGCAATGAGTCTTGACTAACAAGAAATGATTCTATATGATTATGTGTGTATGCCACAAAGTTTAATGTTTTAAGTTATGATTATTGTGATTACATTTCACTGCTATGAGTTATCTCAGGTTATGAAAGTATGATCTCTTTTACAGGTTAATATTTCAAAAAGTTATGTGCTTATGTATATGATGTGATTGATATTTCTTTTGTTTACCCTTACTGAGCATTTGAGCTCACCATTTTATGTTTTCTTTTCCCCAGGATATAAAGAAAGGTTTTAGGTATAAAAAAAGGAATATCTTTATGGGAGATGTTGAAGATCTTTCACCAGGATTAGAAGATTATATTCCGAGTTTCCAAAGACACTAAACTATTATGATCTTTGTGTGTGTGTTTTTATTATGTACTAAGTATTCCGCAAATGTAATGTAATGTTCATGTACGTCAGGCTTTGGGTCTCTACAGTAAATATCTTCACAAGTCCTATTATTGCAATTGTATAACCATCATACATAGAACATGAAATATTCTCATTGATCTTAATGGTTTAATCAAGAATTGAGAACAAGCATGATCCCTCCACCGCCTCAACTCTTCCCTCTCTTCTACCCAAAATCTAAAAGGACCATGTGGGTGGTGGGTTCATTGGATACCTACTTCTCACAACCTCATGATCAATATTACCAGATCATGTATCTTGGGAGACAAGAGAGGAGGTTGTGTTTTCTGTAACACCTGAGACTTTTTTTGAGAAATATTTTGTTTTTATTTTATATAAATCATCAAAGGAATATTTCACTACACAAAACACTATCTTGGCTTGCTTTACACGCAATCACGACCTTCCTCGATAGCTTGCGCCGTACGCAATACCGAGTTTCACTAAACAACGATATGCTATTAAAATATTATTAAAACTAGCCATTATGAATAGTAATACCCACTTTTTGAATTTCTGTAAATTTTATTTTTTAAAATTGACAACATTTTTGGATTCGGAATATCGAAATTAGCCTAGGGTGAAATTTTGGTATTTTTCTGAAAACTTTCAATTTTTGATGAATAGTGAAAACACTAGGTTACAATTTAAAAACCGACTTTTTGTTTAAATAATTATTTATTTTATTTAAATTCATTTTAGGTAAAAATTGATACATAATACCTATATAAGTTCAATGTAATTCATTAGAGTAATTTTATAATAATTTTAGATATATAAAAATTTTATTGAACTTTTCACCGTCTTTTACCCACCTCCTAGGAGAATTTACAAATTTATATAAAACTTAATTTTACAAATTCTGTGAGTGGAATTTCAAAAATCCGAGAGAAACTGTTGATGTAAGTAAGTAAAATGTGGTTCATTGAGATGAAAATAATTTTTGGTGAATAGTAACTTTTTACTTTTATTTACCACGGTTAAAAGTAAATAGGGTAATTAAGGGTAAAAATGATATTATTGTTACCCTAACACATGTCCTAATTCTATTGGATAAGTGTAATTCGACCAAAAACAACCTTAGGAATAAAATATGACCATTTAGGCCCACTTGGATTATATTAGGACATTTATTGTTAATTTATTTAAAGAAGGGTTAAAATAGTTAAAATCAAAGTTTAATAAGTAACTCATTTTTAATATTGGGTTATACATTAGAAAAATTCGACTATAAATATTAATTAGAAATGTAAGAAACATTCCTACATAATGATATTTTATTTGTAATTTTAATAGATTAAATAATTTAATTTATTTACGGAACAAAGATGATGCAGTAATTATCTTATTAATGAAATACTGACATAATTGATATTATAAATATCCAAATAAATGTAATTTGAGACTTTTTATGAATTCAACTAATTTTCGAGGTTAATATTAAATGTTATTATTGATCTAATTAAATTTTTTCGAATTAATCATTCTGTTATAATTTTTACAAAAATCAATTACTAAATAGTATCAAAACTGACATAAAATAGTTTTTAAAACAGATATTATATTATTAATTGGTATTTTATTCCAAAAAATATAAGGTTCGGAAAAATGACTTAGATAAGGTTATATATATTAATAATAAACAACTTGGGGTTTGTTTGTCTTGTTATAGTATGTTTATTAACCTTATAGTGTAAGAACACAAAAAGACACGGTAAAAGTAAAATTATTTATCTAAAAGTAAAATCTAAATGATAAAGTTAAAATAGGAACCTAAACTTGTCTAAATTCTATTGTATGAGAGGATTTCGACCCATCCCCACCATAGACTCTAAATAAATCAATTTTGAACTATTTAAAACCGAATATGACTTTATAATAAAATAATATTTTTAGTTTTTCCAAAGGTACCCCCTCCTCCCTTTTAAAAGGGCACCTCCTCCCTTTCTTCCTCACACCACTTTCAGCCTTCAAGCTCTGCCAACCCCTGCCAAATTCTCTTCTCCACTTCCCTGGAAACATCCTAGAGGTCCTGGTCTTATTCAAAGACAAATTTTATTGACCTAAAAGGAGGTCTCAAAGTGGCGCTTCAAAGAAGAGCAGGTTCGGACACTTACGAAGCAAGTCGGGCCTAAGGTAAGGAAAATATCACAATCTCATTTTTATCCGAGATTGTTTATACTTCGGTATTTATTGAGGTGTATTTTATCATCCACATCAATGTTCCCTCAATATGTAATATTGTTTCCATCCACCTACAATTGTTTAAATCCAATTTTACCCTTCGGTGAGTTTTTAGTAAAGGATATGAAAAGAATCTTTTGTTGTTTTTCGTACGAGGTACTTTTTTGACTTTTATGACAAAAGTACGAGAAGAATGTTTTTTTAACTTATACGGCATGAATGGATTTTTAAAAAATTATTTCCAAGAAGCTTCCTTTACAGGTTTTCAGTTTTATTTTTAATCAACTTCTTTTAGTTTAAAATTGTTTGACATGTTAAGAAAGGAACATGTTTTTGAAGTAGAAAGGATATTTTCCTCAAGAATGGAGTTCAAGTGTTTTATAAAAATTATTTTCCATCTAAGATAATATAGGGTTCTGTTTCTATCTCTATTATTAGATTTATTTGATTATGTGGTGATGGAATTATTTTTATGAATTCCTTTATCTTATATAAATTGTTTTATGATGTCATGATGTTTAAGAATCCCATTTTTATTACATGGGTTATGCAAAGATGTATGATTTATGATTTTGTGGCACACATTAGAATGGTATCATTATGAGATGGGTGGGACCTATATCACCCTCTAATGCATTGGTTAAATATTTTTTATCTCATGAGATAGATATGGCTGGAACGGCAGGTTAAACCGGTTCAGTGAAACAGGACTGAAACGAGGAAGGAACTCGGTTTAGAAATGGACTTTGTCCACTAAGATAGTATTGGCAATGAGTCTTGACTAATAAGAAATGATTCTATATGATTATGTGTTTATGCCAAAATGCTTCATGTTTTATGTTATGATTATTGTGATTACATTTCACTACCATGCTTTATCACATGTTATGAAATTATGATCTCTTTTGTAGTGTAAGATTTCCAAATTGTTATGTTCTTATGAATATGATGTGATTGATTTTTCTTTTGTTTACCCTTACTGAGCATTTGAGCTCACCCTTTTGTATGCTTTCTTTCCCCCAGGTCAGGAAGAATGTTATTAAGTAGGATATGCCAAAAGGGACTCTAGATATGATGAAATAAATGGGAGACAATGTAGATGCTTTATGAACCAATTTTTTAAGTTTCCCAGTTTCTAAAGACACTATACCTATATGATCCATTCATGGTTTTGTTATATGTTGTAATAAGTGTGCTTCAATTTTGAATTATTAATAATGTATGTAAAGTATGGGTCGTTATAGTTGGTATCAGAGGAAAGGTATAGTCAACCTTTGTAAACTAGGATGTGAAAGCCTTAGTAAGAATCCTATGGATAAGACTAAGAATAGAACACAATCTTAGTGTTTTAGAAATGGCCATGAATAACCTAGTATAAGACCTTAAGTGTGAAATTTTATTCTTGATTATGTGATTTTCCAATTATAATTAGTGTTTCTCACACTATTCTTCTTGGTTTTAGTCAATGGCTAGAACCCGAAGGAACCATGTTAATGCGGAATGCGACGGGAAATGCAATGATTGTCCCCCTGAGAAACCAAATGTTATGGGAGCTGGAATGAAAAATCTTGTAGCCATGATCACACAAATTTCTCAATATATGAATAATGAAGGACTTCCAAACGAGTAAAGGAAGGATCAACATTCTGTTCAATCCTTCATGAGGCAGCGTCCACCATCATTCAGTGGGTCTAATGATCCATTAGTTGCTGAACAATGGATTAGTACTACTGAAAAGATATTTTCAGTTCTTCAATGTTCTGAAAATGATAAATTCATCTTAGCAGTGTATCGTTTGGAATGTGATGCTGATCAATGATGGAATCTTATCAAGAATACGAGCCAAAGAGATGAAATTAAGTCCATGGAATGGGACGAGTTCGAGAACTTATTTTTCAATAAGTATATCCCTCATATTCTTCGAACAAAGATGGAGAAGGAGTTTCTTGAACTAAAGAAAAAGGATGATGAATCTGTTTGTACCTACGAAGAAAATTTTACAAGACTTGCAAGGTATGCTTCTGGTATTATTATCCATCCTGAGAGTAAGATCGATCGATTCTTTAGTGGCTCAAAACCAAGTCTTCAAAGGGCGTTAGCCATAAGGGACTTCAATAGCTATGAGGAAATCGTTCGTTGTGATCTCAATGTTGAGATGGAGATTGGAGTAACCCATCAGTCACATGGGTTTGATAAGAAGAGGAAAATGGAATTCAAAGGAAAATCTAAAGAGCACTCTGAAAAGAAGATGATTTTTCCTGTATGCTCAAAGTGTGGAAAGAAACATGGAGGGAGTTTTCTTAAAGGGACAAGTAAATGTTTCAAATGTGGAAAGGAAGGTCATCAAGCATTTGAATGCCGCAATGATGGGAAGAAGATGTCTAGTGATGCGAACAATGAAAAGGCTACACAGATTGCACCTCCTACACTTCAATGATACAAGTTCAAGGAGATGGTGAATTATTCCAATCAATGACCAAATCCAAGGGTTGATGATGATGGTCGACGTCAAAAAACTCTTAAGGCTAAAGACAAAGAAAGTCACATGCAATTTCTATCAGCGATGTGGAGTACGATAACGAAGTGGTGAAAGGTACACTTACCATCCACTCTAAAGTAGAAAATTTTTTATTTGATTTTGGATCCACCCACTCTTTTATTTATGAAGAATTTTCTAAGGGTATCACCGTATTACCTCAACAATTTGATGTGGAGTTAGATGTGGCAACCCCTAATGGCACAATAATCCCATCAAAATTTTATATTTCTTCTCCTTTTGATGTTTGTGGGAAAGTGCTTCTGGCAAATCTTTTGATCCTTCCTATAGTGTAATTTGATGTGAATCTTGGCATGGATTGTCTTTCTTTATATGGAGCTCATATCAATTTCCAAATAAGGGATGTCACATTTCATATTCCAGATCAATCTATGATCATCTATCAATGCAAGGATGAACATAACCTTCCAGTGGAAATTTCATCCATCTTATGGGTCTTGATTCCACTAAATGATGGTTATTTATCTCAAATGGTTTGTGAGAAACTCACGATTAAGAATATGCCCATTGTAAAGGATTTTGACGATTTCTTTCCGGAGGAATTGATGGGTCTTCTACCAAATCGTGAAGTTCATTTTTCAATAGAACTCATACCGGGTGCTTTACCTATTTCAAATACACCTTATAGAATGGCCCCATCTGAGTTGAAGGAATTGATGAAGCAACTCCAAGAGAATCTTTATAAGGGGTTCATACGCCCTAGTGCATCACCTTGGGGAGCACCTGTTCTGTTTATTAAGAATAAAGATGGATCAATGAGACTCTGCATTGATTATCGAGAACTTAACAATATCACTATCAAGAACAAATATCCTCTCCCACGCATTGATGACCTATTTGACCAACTACGCGGAGCTCAATACTTTTCCAAGATTGATCTTCGTTCAGGGTATCATCAATTAAGGGTCAAAGGAAGGATATACCAAAGACGGCTTTCTGTACAAGGTATGGACACTATGAATTTATAGTGATGCCATCTGGTCTTACAAATGCCCCTAATATCTTCATGGATCTGATGAATAGAGTCTTTAGAGACTATATTGATCAGTTTGTGGTAGTCATTATAGACTATATTCTTGTATATTCAATGAACAAGTAAGAACATGAAGAGAACTTGAGAATTATATTGAAGACCCTGAGAAAGGATAAGCTTTATGCCAAATTTACCAGGTGTGAATTTTGGCTTCAAAAAGTTTCATTTTTGGGTCACATAATCTCAAAAGTGGGGATATCTGTGGATCCAGCAAAAACAGAGTTTATTGAAAGATGGTCGAGACCAACAACAGTAACTGAGATCCAAAGTTTTCTTGGTTTGGCTAGATATTATCGATGTTTTGTGAAATATTTCTCACGATTATCTAATCCACTCACCAAGTTGACTCGGAAAGGAGTTAAGTTTGTTTGGACGGAGGAATGTGAAGAGAATTTCAAGGAGTTGAAAAGAAGGTTATCCAATGCCCCTGTACTCAGAATTCCTTGTAGTGGTGAAAGGTTTGTGATCTACAGTGATGCATCCATGGAGGGATTGGGGTGTGTTCTCATGGAAAATGATATGGTGATAGCTTATGCCCCACGACAGTTGAAAATCCATGAGAAAAATTACCCAAATCATGATTTGGAGTTAGCTGCTGTAATCTTTTCATTAAAGATTTGGAGGCATTATCTTTATGGAGAAAGTTGTGATATTTATACTGATCATAAAAGTTTAAAGTATATTTTCACACAAAAGGAGCTGAATATGCGCCAAAGAAGATGGTTGGAGCTGATTAAGGATTACGACTGCTCAATCCATTACCACCCTGGGAATGAAAACAAGGTGGAAGATGCATTAAGTCGACAAGACCATGCCTGTTTATCCACGGTGAGGATCACAAAATATCCAATATTTATGGATTTACAAAGGATGGATCATGGAATTATAATGGAAGGGGAAAAATCTTATCATTCTCAAATGAATGTTCAACCATCTATACATGTGAAGATTAAAGAGGCACAGAAAGAAGATGTAGAGTTACAAAAGACGGTGAGAAATGTTCCTGAATTCAACCTTGATTGTGATGGGATAATAAAGTTCAGAATTGGGTTTGTGTTATTCCCATCCCCGAATTAAAGAAGGAGCTTCTAGATGAGGCTCATAGTTCTTCATTATCTATTCCTCATGGAGGCACGAAGATGTATAAGGACCTAAAAGAGTACTTCTGGTGGGATGGCATGAAAAGTGATGTTGTTGAATATGTCTCTCGATGCTTGGTTTTTCAGCATGTTAAAGTTGAGGGACAGAACTATAAGGGGATGTTACAACCATTACCCATACCCATATGGAAATTAGAAAACATCACTATGAACATTGTCACAGGACTCCCTAAAACATCCAATGGCAATAATTCAATCTGGTTCATAGTTGATCGTCTTACAAAGTTTGCACACTTAATTTCTATTAGAGAGGATTTCTCTCTCGATCAGCTTTCCAGGATATATATAATATAAGTGGTAAGATTGCATGGAGTATAACTTTCTATTATATCTGATCGGGATCCGTGGTTTACCTCAAAGTTCTGGTGAAGTCTTCAACATACTCTGGATACAGAGTTGAGTTTCAGCACTGCTTATCATCCTCAGACAGACGGTCAGTCTGAGAGGACGATTCAAACTCTAGAAGATATGTTGAGAGCTTGCTCTGTGGATTTCAAAGGTGGTTTGGATCAACACCTACCTTTGGTGGAATTTTCTTATAATAATAGCTTTCACTCCAGTATTCAGATGGCTCCTTATGAAGCTCTCTATGGAAAGAAATGTAGGACTCCATCTTGCTGGGATGAAGTTGGGGAAAGAAAGCTATTAGGACCAGTTCTGGTTGATGAGATGGAAAAAATGTCCAATCTATTCAACAACACATAAGAGAAGCTCAGATTAAAAAAAAAAGTTATTCTGACAACAGAATAAAAGACTTAGAGTTTGAAGTGGGTGATAAAGTGTTCTTACGAATATCTCCTTGGAAGAGAGTAATGAGATTTGGAAAGAAGGGAAAACTGAGCCCTAGGTATATTGGTCCTTTCGAAATACTGGATCATGATGAGAAGGTAGCTTACCAATTGGCGCTTCCACTGAATCTCTCTCAAGTTCACAATGTGTTCCATGTATCTCTCTTGAGAAAGTACATACCTGATCCTTCACATGTACTCAGCTCAGAAGTTGTACCGCTGGAACATGATTTTTCTTATGAAGAACAGCCGATAAAGATTCTCGATCATAGTGAAAAAGGCCTACAGAACAAGACCACTCGCTTGGTGAATGTTTTATGGAGGAACCACCAATTAGAAGAAGCTACATGGGAGCTTGAGGGTATGATGAGGGAGAGGTATCCTCATCTGTTTGTTACAGCATGATGAATTTCGAGGGTGAAATTCATTTTAAGGGGGGTAGAATGTAACACCCGAGACTTTTATGAGAAATATTTTGTTTTTATGTTATATAAATCATCAAAGGAATATTTCACTACACACAACACTAGCTTGGCTTGTTTTACACGCAATCATGACCTTCCTCGATAGCTTGCGTCGTACGTAATAATGAGTTTCACTAAACAACGATATGCTATTAAAATATTATTAAAACTAGCCGTTATGAACAGTAATACCCACTTTTTGAAATTTTTTAAATTTTATTTTTTAAAATTGACTTCATTTTTGGATTTGGAATATCCAAATTAGCCTAGGGTGAAATTTTGGTATTTTTCTGAAAACATTCAATTTTTGATGAATAGTGAAAACACTGGGTTACTATTTAAAAACCGACATTTTATTTAAATAATTATTTATTTTATTTAAATTTATTTTAGGTCAAAATTGATACATAATACCTATATAAGTTCAATGTAATTCATTGGAGTCTTTTTATAATAATTTTAGATATATAAAAATTTTATTGAACTTTTCACCGTCTTTTACCCATCTCCTAGGCGAATTTGTAAATTTACATAAAACTTAATTTTACCACTTCCGTGAGTGGAATTTCAAAAATCCGAGAGACATGGTTGATTTCAGTAAGTACAATGTGGTTCAATGAGATTAAAATAATTTTTGGTGAATAGTAACTTCTTACTTTTATTTACCACGATTAAAAGTAAATAGGGTAATTAAGGGTAAAAATGATATTAATATTACCCTAACACATTTCCTAATTCAATTGGATAATTGTAATTAGACCAAAAACAACCTTAGGAATAAAATATTTCTATTTAGGCCCACTTGGATTAGATTAGGAAATTTATTATTAATTTATTTAAAGAAGGGATAAAATAGTTAAAATCAATGTTTAATAAGTAAATAAATTTTAATCTAGGGTTATACATAAGATAAATTAGACTATAAATATTTATTAGAAATATAAAAAGATTTCTAACATAATGATATTTTATTTGTAAATTTTAGACACTAAATAATTTAATTTATTTATGACACAATGATGATGCAATAATTATCTTTTTAATGAAATATTGACATAATTGATGTTATAAATAACCAATAAATGTAATTTGAGACTTTTTATAAATTACACTAATTTTCTAGGTTAATATTACATTTTAGTATTGATATGATTAATTTTGTTCGAATTAATCATTCTTTTATGATTTTCACAAAAATCAATTACTAAATAGTGTCAAAATTGATATAAAATAGTTTTTAAAACATATATTATATTATTAATTGTTATTTTATTCCTAAAAATCTAAGGATGAGCCAAATTACTTGGATTAGGTTATATATATTAATAATAAACTTGAGGTTCGTTTGGCTTGTTATAGTATGTTTATTAACCTTATAGTGTAAGAACACAAAAAGACACGGTATAAGTAAAATTATTTAACTTAAAGTTAAATCAAAATGATAAGGTTAAAATAGGAACATAAACTTGTATAAATTCTATTGGATGAGAGGATTTAGAACCATCACCACCTTATCTTACAAATAAATCAATTTGGAGCTATTTAAAACCGAATATGACTTTATAATAAAATAATATTTTTAGTTTTTCCAAAGGTGCCCCTCTCCTCCCTTATAAAAGGGAACCTCCTCCCTCTCTTCCTCACAACACTTTGAGCCTTCAAGTTCAGCCAACCCCTACTAAATTCTCTTCTCCACTTCCCTAGAAACATACTAGAGGTCCTGGTCTTCTTCAAAGACCAATTTTAGTGCCCTAAAAGGAGGTCTCAAAGAGGCGCTTCAAAGAAGAGGAGGTTCAGACACTTACGAAGCAAATCGGACCTAAGGTAAGGAAAATATCACCATCTCATTTTTATCCGAGATTGTTTATACTTTGGTATTTACGGGGGTGTATTTTATCATCCACATCCATTTTCCCTCAATATGTAATATTGTTTCCATCCACCTACAATTGTTTAAATCCAATTTTACCTTTCGGTGAGTTTTTAGTAAATGACATGAAAGGAATCTTTTGTCATTTTTTTTCGAGGTAATTTTTTTACTTTTCCGATAAAAGTATGAGAAGAATGTTTTTTTAACTTATACGTCATGAATGGATTTTTAAAACATTATTTCCAAGAAGCTTACTTTAGAAGTTTTCAAGTTTATTTTTAATCAACTTCTTTTAGTTTAAAATTGAATGACATGTTAAGAAAGGAAAATGTTTTTGAAGTAGAAAGGATATTTTCCTCAAGAATGGAGTTCAAGTGTTTTATCAAAATTATTTTCCATCTAAGATAATATAGGGTTATGTTTCTATCCATATTATTACATTGATTTGATTTTGTTCTGAAGGAATTATTTTTATGAATTCCTTTATCTTATATGAATTGTTTTATGATGTCATGATTTTTAAGAATCCCATTTTTATTACATGGGTTATGCAATGATGTATGATTTATGATTTTGTAGAACACATAAGAATGGTATAATTATGAGATGGGTGGGACCTATATCTCCCTCCAATGCATTGGGTAAAGATTTCATATCTCATGAGATAGACATGGCTGGAACGGCAGGTTAAACCAGTTCAGTGAAACAGGACTGAAACGAAGAATGAACTCGATTCAGAAATGGACTTTGTCCACTAAGATAGTCTTGGCAATGAGTATTGACTAATAAGAAATGATTCTCTATGATTATGTGTGTATGCCACAAAGCTTCATGTTTGATTTTATGATTATTGTGATTACATTTCACTACCATGATTTATCCCATGTAATGAAATTATGATCTCTTTTGCAGGGTAAGATTTCCAAATTGTTATGTTCTTATGAATATGATGTGATTGATTTTTGTTTTTTTTACCCTTAATGAGAATTTGAGATCATCCTTTTGTATGTTTTCTTTCCCCTAGGTCAGGAAGAAGGTTATTAAGTAGGATATTCCAAAAGGGATTCTAGATATAATGAAATAAATGGGAGACAATGTAAATGCTTTATGAACCAGTTGTTTATGTTTCTCAGTTTCTAAAGACACTATACCTATATGGTCCTTTCATGGTTTTGTTATATGTTTTAATAAGTGTGCTTCAATTTTAAATTATTAAAAATTTATGTAATGTATGGGTCATTATAGTTGGTATCAGAGGAAAGGTATAGTCAACCTTTGTAAACTAGGATGTGAAATCATTAGTAAGAATCCTAAGGATAAGTCTAAGCATAGAACACAATCTTAGTGTTTTAGAAATGGACAGGAATAACATAGGATAAGACCTTTAGTGTGAAATTTTATTCTTGATTATGTGGTTTTCCTATTATAATTAGTGTTGCTCACACTATTATTCTTGGTCTTAGTCAATGGCTGGAACCCGAAGGAACCGTGTTAATGCAGAATGCGACGGGCAATGCAATGATTGTCCCCCTGAGCAACCAAACATTATGAGAGCTAGAATGAAAAATCTTTTAGCCATGATCGCACAACTTTTTCAATATTTGAATCATGTAGGACTTCCAAACGATAAAATGAAGGAGCAACATTTTGTTGAATCCTTCATGAGGCAGCGTCAACCTTCATTTAGTGGGTCTACTAATCCATTAGTTGCCGAACAATGGATTAGTACTACTGAAAAGATATTTTTAGTTCTTCAATGTTCTGAACAAGATAAAGTCATCTTAGCAGTGTATCGTTTGGAAGGTGATGCTGATGAATGGTGGAATCTTATCAAGAATACGAGGCAAATAGATGAAATTGAGTGCATGGAATGGGACGAGTTCAAGAACTTATTTTTCAATAAGTACTTCCTTATTATTCTTCGAACAATGATGGAGAAGGAGTTTCTTGAACTAAAACAAAAGGATGATGAATCTGTTGGTACCTATGAAGAAAATTTTACAAGACTTTCATGGTATGCTTTTGGTATTATTATCAAACCTGAGAGTAAGATCGATCGATTCTTTAGTGGATTAAAACCAAGTCTTCATAGGGCGTTATCCATAAGGGACTTCAATAGCTACGAGGAAATCATTCTATGTGCTCTCAAAGTTGAGATAGATATTAGAGTAACCCATCAGTCATATGGGTTTGATAAAGAGAGGATAATGGAATTCAAAGGAAAATCTAAAGAGCACTCTGAAAAGAAGATGAGTTTTCCCTTATGCTCAAAGCGTGGAAAGAAAAATGGAGGGAGTTGTCTTAAAGGGACAAGTAAATGTTTCAAATGTAGGAAGGAAGGTCATCGGGCATTTTAATGCCGCAATGATGGGAAGAAGATGTCTAGTGATGTGAACAACGAAAAGGCTACATAGAGTGCACCTCCTACACTTCAATGTTACAAGTGCAAGGAGATGGGGAATTATGCCAATCAATGCCCAAATCCAAGGGTTGATGATGATGTTTGATGTCAAAAAACTCATAAGGCTAAAGTCAAAGGAAATTCACATGCAATTTTTATCAGTGATGTGGAGTACGATAACGAAGTGGTGAAAGGTACACTTACCATCCAATCCAAAGTAGCAAATGTTTTATTTGATTCTGGATCCACCCAATCTTTTATTTCTGAAGAAATTTCTAAGGGTATCACCGTATTACCTCAACAATTAGATGTTGTGTTAGCTGTGACAACCCCTAATGGCACAAATGTCACATCAAAAGTTTATAATTCTTCTCAGATTGAAGTTTGTGGGAAAGTGATTCCTACAAATCTTTTGATCCTTCCTATAGTGGAATTTTATGTGATTCATGGCATGGATTGGATTTCTTTATATGGAGCTCATATAAATTTCCAATGAAGGGAATTCACATTTCATATTCCAGATCAATCTATGATCTTCTATCATTGCAAAGAGGAACATAACCTTCCAGTGGAAAATTCTTCCATCTTATTGGTCTAGATTCCACTAAATGAATGTTATTTATCTCAAATGGTTGATGAGAAACTCGCGATTAAGAATATTCCCATTCTATGGGAGTTTGACGATGTCTTTCTGGAGGAATTGCTAGGTCTTCCACCAAATCATGAAGTTGAGTTTTCAAAAGAACTCGTACCGGGTGCTTTAACTATTTCAAAGACACCTTATAGAATGGCCACAATTGAGTTACTGGAATTGATGAAGCAAATCCAAGAGAATCTTGATATGGGGTTCATACGCCCTATTGCATCACCTTGGGGAGCACCTGTTATGTTTGTTAAGAAGAAAATGGATCAATGAGACTCTGAATTGATTATCGAGAACATAAAAAGATCACTATCAAGAAAAAATATCCTCTCCCACGCATTGATAACCTATTTGACCAAATACGCGGAGATCAATACTTTTCCATGATTGATCTTCGTTCAGGGTATCATCAATTAAGGGTCAAAAGGAAGGATATACCAAAGACAGATTTCTGTACAAGGTATGGACACTATGAATTTATAGTGATGCCATTTTGTATCACTAATGCCCCTGCTATCTTCTTGTATTTGATGAATAGAGTCTTTAGAGACTATCTTGATCAGTTTGTGGTAGTCTTTATAGATGATATTCTTGTATATTCAAAGAGCAAGGAAGAACATGAAGAGCACTTGAGAATTATATTAAAGACCCTGAGAAAGGAGAAGCTTTATGCCGAATTTACCAAGTGTGAATTTTGGTTTCAAAAAGTTTCATTTTTGGGTCACATAATCTCAAAAGCGGGGATATCTGTGGATCCAGCCAAAATAGAGGTTATTGAAAGATGGTCAAGACCAACAGCAGTAACTGAGATCCGATTTCTTCTTGGTTTTGATGGATATTATCGACGTTTTGTGAAATATTTCTCATGATTATCTAATCCACTCACCAAGTTGACTCGGAATGGAGTTAAGTTTTTTTGGATGGAGGAATGTGAAGAGAATTTCAAGGAGTTGAAAAGAAGGTTATCCAGTGCACCTGTACTCACACATCCTTGTAGTGGAGAATGGTTTGTGATCTGTAGTGATGCATCCAAGAATGGATTGGGGTGTGTTCTCATGAAAAATTATATGGTGATAGATTATTCCTCACGACATTTGAAAATCCATGAGCAAAATTACTCAACTCATGATTTGGAGTTAGCTGCGGTAATCTTTAAATTAAAGATTTGGAGGCATTATCTTTATGGAGAATGGTGTGATATTTATACTGATCATAAAAGTTTAAAGTATATTTTCACACAAAAGGAGATGAATATGCGCCAAAGAAGATGGTTGGAGCTGATTAAGGATTATGACTGCTCAATCCATTACCACCCTGGGAAAGAAAACAAGGTGGAAGATGCATTAAGTCGACAAGACCATGCCTGTTTATCCATGATGAGGATCACAAAAGACCCAATATTTATGGATTTACAAAGGATGGATCTTGGAATTATAATGGAAGGGGAAAAATAATATCTTTATCAAATAAATGTTCAACCATCTATACATGTGAAGATTAAAGAGGCATAGAAAGAAGATGTAGAGTTACAAAAGATGGTGAGAAATGTTCATGAATTCATCCTTGATTGTGATGGGATAATAATGTTCAGGAATCGGGTTTGTGTTCCTCTAATCCCCGAATTAAAGAAGGAGTTGTTGGATGAGGATCATAGTTCTTCATTATCTATTCATCCTGGAAGCAGGAAGATGTATAAGGACCTAAAAGAGTACTTCTGGTGGGATGGCTTCTAAAGAGATATTGCTGAATATGTCTCTCGATGCTTGGTTTGTCAGGAAGTTAAAGCTGAGAGACAGAAGTATAAGGGGATGTTACGACCATTACCCATACCTGAATCGAAATGGGATAACATCACTATGGACTTTGTCACAGGACTCCCTAGAACATCCAAAGGCAATAATGCTATCTGGGTCATAGTTGATCATCTTACAATGTCTTCACACTTCATTGCTATTAGAGAGGATTTCTCTCTGGATCAGCTTTCCAGGATATATGTAAAGGATGTGGTAAGATTGCATGGAATACCACTTTCTATTATATCTGATCGGGATCCGAGGTTTACCTCAATGTTCTGGCGAAGTCTTCAGCATACTCTGGATACAGAGTTGAGTTTCAGCACTGCCTATCATCCTCAGATAGACGGTCAGTCTGAGAGGATGATTCAAAATCTAGAAGATATGTTGAGAGCTTGCTCTATGGATTTCAAAGGTGGTAGGGATCAACACCTACCTTTTGTGGAATTTTCTTATAATAATAGCTTTCACTCCAGTATTCAGATGGCTCTTTATTAAGTTCTCTATGGAAAGAAATGCAAGACTCCAACTTGTTGGGATTATGTTGGGGAATGAAAGCTATTAGGACCTGATCTTGTTGATGAGATGGCAGAAAAGGTCCGATCTATTCAACAACACATAAGGGCAGCTCAGAGTCGAAAAAAAATTTATGTTGACAACCGAAGAAAAGTCTTAGAGTTTTAAGTGGGTGATAAAGTGTTCTTACGAATATCTCCTTGGAAGAGAGTAATGAGATTTGGAAAGAAGGGAAATATGAGCCCTAGGTATATCGGTACTTTCGAAATACTGGATCGTGTTGGAAAGGTAGCTTACCGATTGGCCATTCCACCGAATCTCTCTCAAGTTCACGATGTGTTCCATGTATCTCTCCTAAGAAAGTACATACCTCATCCTTCACATGTACTCAAATCAGAAGTTGCACCACTGGAACAAGATCTTTCTTATGAACAACAGCCATTAGAGATTCTCGATCGTAGTGAAAAAGTCCTACGGAACAAGACCACTCTCTTGGTGAAAGTTTTATGGAGGAACCACCAATTAGAAGAAGCTAAATGAGAGTTTGAGGATATGATGAGGGAGAGGTATCCTCATCTGTTTGTTACAGAATGACGAATTTTGAGGGCGAAATTCATTTTAAAGGGGGTAGAATGTAACACCCAAGACATTTATGAGAAATATTTTGTTTTTATGTTTTATAAATCATCAAAGGAATATTTCACTACACACAACACTATCTTGGCTTTCATTACACTCAATCACGACCTTCCTTGATAGCTTGTGTAGTATGCAATATTGAGATTCACTAAGCAACGATATGCTATTAAAATATTATTAGAACTGGCAATTATGAATAGTAATACACACTTTTTGAAATTTTGTAAATTTTATTTTTCAAAATTGACTTCATTTTTGGATTCGGAATATCGAAATTAGCCTAGGGTGAAATTTTGATATTTTTCTGAAAACATTCAATTTTTGATGAATACTGAAAACACTGGGTTACTATTTAAAAACTGACTTTTTATTTAAATAATTATTTATTTTATTTAAATTTATTTTTGGTCAAAATTGATAAATAATACTTATATAAGTTCAATTTAATTCATTGGAGTAATTTTATAATAATTTTAGATATATAAAAATTTTATTGAACTTTTCCCCGTCTTTTACCCAGTTCCTAGGAGAATTTGAAAATTTAAATAAAACTTAATTTTACCACTTATGTGAGTGGAATTTCAAAAATCCGAGAGACACGGTTGATGTCAGTAAGTAAAATGTGGTTCAATGAGATGAAAATAATTTTTGGTGAATAGTAACTTTTTACTTTTATTTGCCACGGTTAAAAGTAAATAGGGTAATTATGGGTAAAAATGATATTATTATTACCCTAACACATGTCCTAATTCTATTGGATAAGTGTAATTCGACCAAAAAAAACCTTATGAATAAAATATGACCATTTAGGCTCACTTGTATTAGATTAAGACATTTATTATTAATTTATTTAAAGAAGGGTTAAAATAGTTAAAATCAATGTTTAATAAGTAAATCATTTTTAATATAGGGTTATACATAAGATAAATTCGACTATAAATATTAATTAGAAAGCTAAAACTATTTCCTAAATAATGATATTTTATTTGTAATTTTTAGACATTAAATAATTTAATTTATTTATGACACAAAGATGATGCAGTAATTATCTTATTAATGAATTATTGACATAATTGAAGTTATAAATACCGAAATAAATGTAATTTGAGACTTTTTATGAATTACACTAATTTTATAGTGTAATATTACATGTTATTATTGATTTAATTAACTTTGTTGGAATTAATCATTCTGTTATGATTTTCACAAAAATCAATTACTAAATAGTGTCAAAATGTACATAAAATAGTATTTAAAATAAATATTATATTATTAATTGTTATTTTATTCCTAAAAATCTATGGTTCGGTAAAATGGCTTAGATAAGTTCATATATATTAATAATAAATAACTTTGTGTTCTTTTGTCTTGTTATAGTAAGTTTATTAACCTTATAGTGTAAGAACACAAAAAGACACGGTAAAAGTAAAATTATTTAACTTAAAGTTAAATCTAAATGATAAGGTTAAAATAGGATCCTAAACTTGTCTAAATTCTATTTCATGAGAGGATTTAGACCCATATCCACCTTAGAATCTAAATAAATCAATTTGGAGCTGTTCAAAACCGAAAATGGTTTTATAATAAAATAATATTTTTAGTTTTTACAATGGAGCCCATCTCCTCCCTTATAAAAGGGTACCTCCTCCCTCTCTTCCTCACCCCACTTTGGGCCTTCACTCTCAGCCAAACCCTACCAAATTCTCTTCTCCACTTACCTAGAAACATCCTACAGGTCCTGGTTTTCTTCAAAGACCAATTTTAGTGCCCTAAAAGGAGGTCTCAAAAAGGCTCTTCAAATAAGAGGAGGTTCGGACACTTATGAAGCAAATCGGACCTAAGGTAAGGAAAATATCACAATCTCATTTTTATCCGAGATTGTTTATACTTTGGTATTTATTGAGGTGTATTTTATCATCCACATCCATGTACCATCAATATGTAATATTGTTTCCATCCACCTACAATGGTTTAGATCCAATTTTACCCTTCGGTGAGTTTTTAGTAAAGGATATAAAAGGACTCTTTTATCATTTTTCGTACGAGGTAATTTTTTGAATTTTCCGAAAAAAGTACAAGAAGAATGTTTTTTAGCTTATACGGAATGAATGGATTTTTAAAACATTATTTCCAAGAAGCTTGCTTTACAAGTTTTCAAGTTTATTTTTAATCAACTTCTTTTAGTTTAAAATTGTATGAGATGTTAAGAAATGAAAATTTTTTTGAAGTAGAAAGGATATTTTCCTCAAGAATGGAGTTCAAGTGTTTTATCAACATTATTTTCAATCCAAGATAATATAGGGTTCTGTTTCCATCCTTATTATTACATTGATTTTATTATGTTGTGATGGAATTATTTTTATGAATTCCTTTATCTTATATGAATTGTTTTATGATGTCATGATGTTTAAGAATCCCATTTTTATTACATGGGTTATTCAATGATATATGATTTATGATTTTGTGGCACACATAATAATGGTATAATTATGAGATGGGTGGGACATATATCTCCCTTCAATGCATTGGGTAAAGATTTTATATCTCATGAGATAGACATGGCTGGAACGTCAGGTTAAACCGGTTCAGTGAAACAGGACTAAAACGAGGAATGAACATGGTTCAGAAATGGACTTTATCAACTAAGATAATCTTGGAAATGAGTCTTGACTAATAATAAATGATTTTCTATGATTATGTGTGTATTCCAAAAAGCTTCATGTTTTAAGTTATGATTATTGTGATTATATTTCACTACCATGATTTATCCCATGTTATGAAATTATGATCTCTTTTGCAGGGTAAAATTTCCAAATTGTTATGTTCTTATGAATATGATGTGATTGATTTTTATTTTGTTTACCCTTATTGAAAATTTGAGCTCACCCTTTTGTATGTTTTCGTTCCCCCAGGTCAGGAAGAAGGTTATTAAGTAGGATATTCCAAAAGGGACTCTAGATATGATGAAATAAATGGGAGACAATGTAGATGCTTTATGAACCAGTGGTTTATGTTTCCCAGTTTCTAAAGACACTATACATATATGGTCCTTTAATGGTTTTGTTATATTTTGTAATAAGTGTGCTTCAATTTTGAAGTATTAACAATGTATGTAAAGTATGGGTCGTTATATTGTCCGAGTTGCTAGTGGATCATTCCTCTTCGCGTTCTCGACCTTCATTGGCCAAGGGTGTTATTTATAGGTAGAATCAAAGGCTATATATACTTGTCTATCCTTGTGTTCTAAAAATAATATCCATATAGTGGTTTTTGAAATATACTACCTTATTCTCAAAAACCCCCTTATCATTTGTGGATCATCCCTCTAGTCCATCATCAATATCATAAGATTGTGCAAGAGCCTCGTTAGAAAATATGTGGATATTCTTCATACCTGGAGATAAGTGAACATTGTAGATAAATTCATTTCTTATAATTATACTCAAGGATATCACGTCTTAGTTTTCAATAACATGGGGTCCTTTACTTTACAGGTGGTAAGGCATGTCATTGGAGATGGTCTAGGTTTGCACCATTTCAGACCCACCTATGCTCATGTATCTTTTTGTCCCTTGTGTATGTTTCTATAACCTTTGTATCTTCATAAATACAATATTTTCTATTTTTAATTTAAATATCAATTTTTAATTGATTATATTAATCATGGATTTGTATGTTATATGAAAATAAAATTTCACAATTCACACATAAAGAAAATATTCTTGTGTGTTTACAAGTAATTTTTGACTGGATGAATCAAGAGATGAATAAATTTTTTATTGGTCTTAAATTGTGAATGAATAAATAGAGTACTAACAACTTTGAGTATTATAGGATGACTATAATTCTACAACACTTTATTGGGGTAAAAATAACAAGTCATGTTTATGTTACACTTTTTCTAAATTCAAACTCATCCTAATGAAGTTGAATCGTATGGAATAAAAGATGATCTTATTTTATGTTAATAGATCTCTTGATTATTGATTAATTTTAAATAAATATAAATAATTAAATATTTATGGTTTTTTGTGATAATTTGGATGGTCATGTTATATATTAGTAATCTAAAAAAAGTGTATCCTTTTTTGGTTTGATGAAGGTGTGTTTCTTACCATATCAAGAAAAAAATTAACACATAAAGCATAATTGAAACTAATCATATTATGTAAGGGATAGATAGAACTAAAATTATATAGATGATTTCACAATTTGAAGATATTTTGATCAATTTTATGTGTTCATTGATAACTATATCATGAATTTTACATAAAAGTATCCATCCTGGGCAAGCAGTGAAGGTAGACAAAGCACATCCTCTAATAGTTCATGGGTTGGAAAGTTTCACTGATGGTATATAATATGAAAATATTGGATTAATTACCTTCAGTTTCCTAGAAAAATATACAGAACCCATAACTCAATTAAAACAAAAAAAATCCAACTACAGGTAATGTCTTACAAATAAATACTAGAAAGGAAAATACACCATTAGAAAATCTCAAGATAGCAACTCATGAGAAACAATAACCTCAAACAACATCCACAAAATAGTAATTTCTTACATGATTCCCAACTCACTCCTATAAACCTGTATATATATATATATATATATATATATATATATAGTTATAAACACACACACAAAATGAGATATATATATTTGGGGGGATAATATTAGTTCTCTCTATAGGATCAACTAAAAAACCTCACATGAACATGTTTAAGATCTATACTAAATCCCCATTATACAAACAAAAAAACCAACTCATTTCCCAAATAGAACATCTATGTTCTTAACGTCACTATTTCTCACTCACCAAATGATGCACAGAAGAAGGTAACATATCATAGGACACACACACACACACACACATATATATATATATATATATATCTAAAGGAACCCCACATCCAATTTCTCACTAAAATAGCCATCCTAAACCCAACATTTAGTTTCCAAGAGTTATTATCACGTATATAAGGCATAGTATACATCTTTCAAAACACATCATAGCCACATCCCCATAATCAAAGAAACAACACCATTAAATCCATGTAATCACAATGTACAATGGAGTTATATTATAACCCAGGTAAATACACACTAAACCATAAGTTGTTATAACAGGTATATATATATAAATATAATAACCATAATCAATTGCAACTTTGATACAATTATACAATTTTATCAAAAGATGATGTTTCCAACATACACTTTTATATTATAAATGTGATCCACTATAACCCATATGAGTATATATCCTATAATAGTAATCATACATATCTTGGATATTCCCACATAACATAGTACCTTAAGAATAGATAGTGGGGTAGATGCAATAGTCATCCATCCACATGCTCAATATCTTAGTTGTTGGTAAAAAAACCCGGAACATAAAGTTAAATTTGGGCATTAGTCATGTAACACCCTAACCCCTATAGAAAAAAATGATGCATTAATTATTACATTGACATCTTTATAAGGAATGTATCATAAAATTAATGATCATTTTAGTAGTCTTGAAGAAACTATATACATAGATGTAATTCAAATTACATTGGGAAAGGTTACAAAATACAATACATAACAAAAACTAAAAACTGTATCAACAAAAAATCAATAAATGATCTCCTCATCATAACCTGTTGAAGGTAATCAAATGAAAGGGAATATCTCAAATTCTCAATAAGGGTTATGAATAAAAAATGTAGGAAATCAATAATAACTGAATCAAAGACAATTTGACACAATCAATATGGTATAGTGAATAAATGGAAAATGCACGCCATTAATGAACTGAGTATAAAATTGCATCCATATATTTTGTCATCGTAAAAACCTCATAGATATTAATAAATGAAAATTAATAAATATATATGATAATTAAATATACGTCATGTAACTAGAACATGATACCATAATACCATTAAAATGGTTTAGTTTTCTGGGTTGAAACCCGTCTGATTTTTGGAATGAAACGTGAAGGGTTTGTTGCCAACTGATAGTCTCATAAGACCTATCAATGCATAAAGGGAATATAGCGGGCCCCGAACACTGATACAAGTCCAAATAATTCATTATAAATTATTTTCATACAAGATATATATTCTTTCTAAAAATCCTTATAGAGTAGAGGATACATATTCATCAATATTTCCACCATTAAAACCACATTCCAAACAAACTCTCTATGTAAAATGGTATACTGTGTAGACAATAAACATATCAATGATATCAGAATATGTATATATAATATAAATATTATTTCATGTTAAAAGAGATATCAAATGGGAATTAGTTACATCACATAAGGAATATTAGGTTCACAATACAATGTAAGGAACAACGAAATAGATGATGAGACAAAGTCCCTTACCACAATGTAATCAGTCGAATCGTATGACCAAAACATAATAACCATAAAATTAATAATTTAATACCATGAATATAAATTTTATCATTATATTATATGAAAAAAGGTAGTACAAATACACCACATACAAGAAATTAGTGGAAAATAATGGATATCTCACAGAAATGAAAGTGATATGAGAAAACCACCTTCAAACATTTCAGCATGGTAACATGTGTTCTTGTGAGGGATTAATGATAGGTAAATAGGTATCCCATTATTTATATATCATAAAATCTATATTTTGGTGGTGTGAAAACATACCCAAACATTAGTAATTAAAAATAAAATGACACAACATAGGAGGAATTCTTGAATAAAAGTGAGAGAGAGGGTCCTTTACCAAGAAGACATCACTAGATTGAGGTCAAATCAATTACCTAATTATGTGTTAAAAATATAAAAAACCAAAATATAAGTTAATATACAAAATAAAAAAAATCATAGTTCATTTACACATATTCTGGGAAGACACAAAACTAATGACATTAATGTATAACTCAATGAATGGAAATTGTGTTAGGATATCCCTTACCATAAGCTCAAAGGTGTTCTTGATTTTTCTTAATGACCTGGATAATCATATTTATATTCTTTAATTAATAATTCCATAACCTCATAAACATGTAATTGATATGATATAACCTTATTAGGCTCATTAATGACCTTTTTGATGGGTTTTAAGATGTTTAATATTATTGTTTTGAAGTCATTTCCGTCCTCGATTTTTCATGACTGGTATTCTTGTGTTCATGAATGGAAGTCCATTTGAAATGTGGTTAAACATCCATATTTATAAATATATATTAATAGTGACATTATAAATGATATTATAATAATTTTTGGTTATATACCTAAAGATTAATCATTAGTTAAAAGTTATTGATAATTGCTTGGATCAACTTTTTCCATTTTGTGCATAATAAACATGTTGTTTATTTTATTTTGAATTATGAGTGTGTAAGGATTATAGAACATTTACTAAGTTAAAATACATATATTATGATCTGGTGAGACCATTAAAAATGTTTCATGACCAGCCCTGAGGATAGTAATGCAATTTGAAAACCCGTCTTCCTTGAATGTGACAAATTAACACATCTAGGAGGGTGTTTTCAATTATAGTATAAAAAAAGAGGAAAGATATATGATCATGAAATATTCCATTAGAATAATGAAAATAAAGTAAATGTAATTTTTTGGAATTATCATGTCATTTGGATGAGGTGATGAGAGAAGATATCAACAAAATAATAAGACTTGTAAAATATTTTGAAAGAAAAGAGAAGGGATGTGCACCTCTTGAGTACTCCTCCTTGAGAAACTTATTAACACCATTGTTTTTGGCCTTTTGGTGATATTGTTAGGACATTGACGTGGGTGAGGAGATTAAAAAGGTATTTGAGAAAAAATTAGGCAAGGCTTGAAGCATGAGTGGTGTGGGAGGAAGAGGGTGTGAGGGGTGGTTTATATAGTGGATGAGAGGAGGGATTTTACATGAATTTAAATATTATTTTAATATTTTTGCTCTAGAATACTAATAGTGATGATTAATGTGATCAAAAATAGTAATAATTTCATTTTAGTTCGAACTAAGTGATCTTATGTCAGCCTTGAATCACCTATGTTGCTGTAAATCAAATATTTAGCCTTTATCCTAATTTATCATATTTTACTATTCATAAAAATTAATGTATTTCATAAAAAACCGAAAAATTCACCCTAAAACTTTTTCAATGTGAAGAACACAAAATTAAACTCAATTTTTCAAAAATTATTTTCTAAATATGATAAATTTAATTTTTAATTAAAATCATTATTTAATCAAAAATTACAAACACTTAAAATATTCATCCTCATTTTAAGGTGCCTAAGTTTATTTATACATTCAAGGGTATGGATAAAATTCATAAGAGTCATATTACTACTCATAGGGTAAGTTACTATTCATAATAATAGTTTAATCTTTATAAGGGTAGTTACTATTCACTAAAAATTAAGTTAATTATATCATACCCTAAATATCATCATGGACACAAACTTGTATGTCAGATTTGCAGAATTCAAATCACAGTACTAGAAAATTAATGATTAATGTCTAGGTTATGAATATATCCTATTAATAACCATGTTTTGTTCCATATAGTATCAGTGATTCATGAAATATGGGACATCTAATTAATACAGTGTATTTATGAGAAACAAACCATAAAATATTTGGCGTACTACATTATTCCCTCTGGAAATTTTGTCCTTGAAATTTTAATTTATAAATCCCTTCAAAAATATGTTGGTGGTTCTTCTTCAAAGAATCATTAGGTTACCATGTTGTTTCCGGCATCTTAATGTTCATCCAAAGAACCTTTACCAGACGAGTCATATGATTTCTCAACAATTGTTCTCTGGAACAAAGAATCTTGATAGGCATTTCACAATAAGATAGATCAAGATCAAGTTCAATTTCTTCATAGTTGAGTACATGTGTTGGGTCTTGAATGTATTTACTTAAAATTGATATGTGGAACACATAGTTGAATTTGGAGGGGCTTGACGGTATTTCCAAATGGTAAGCTATAGATCCAATCTGATCCAGAATTTCAAAAGGCCTAATGTACCTGGGACTTAATTTACCCTTCTTACAGAATTGTATAATACCCTTACCTGGAGATACCTTTAAGAAAACACGATCCTTCTTTAAAATTCCAAATCCTTCCTTTAGTTATCTGTGTATCTCTTTTTCCTACATTGAGCTGGTTTGATATGGGTTTACATAATCTTCACTTTTTTCATTGTTTCTTCAAAAAGTTCTGGCCCTATGAGCTTTCTTTCACCAACATCATCCTAATTAGTTGGTGTATGAGATCACTTTCTATATAATGCCTCATATGGTTCCATCTAAATACTTGAATAGAATATATGGTTATAGTAAAATTCTATGAGAGGTAAATATTGATCCCACAGACCATGAAATTCTAGTGAACAATACCTCAATATGTCTTCTAATGTTTGAATAGTCAGTTCTGATTGTCCATCCGTTTGGGGGTGGTAAGAAGTGCCCAAATGAAGATCCGTATTTAGTAATTTCTAAAGGCATTTCCAGAATTGTGATGTAAAATGAGAATCGTGATAAAAAACAATTGATAAGGGTACACCATTAAGTCTTACAACTTCATTAATATATAGTCTTGATAAACGTTCAAGTGGTAAATATTCTCTTATAGGAGGAAAATGTATTGATTTAGTATGATGATAAGCAATGACCCATGTCACATCATTCCTTGTTGGATTCTCTGGAATCCCCCTGAAAAATCCCATCATAATATCATCCCATTTAAACATAGGTATAAAAGGGGTTTCATGACTCCTCTAAGATGTTGTGTTCCAGTCTTCACCTATTGACAAACCTAACATTTCAACACATAATAAAAAATCTCTCTCTTCATGTTGTGTGAACAAAAGTTTTCTTTTATATCTCTATAAATATTTGTGCTTCTAGGGTGTATAGATAAATTAGAGCTATGAAAATCATCCAATAGTTCTTTCTTTAGATCAGTAATATTGGGAACATAAAGTCTCCTTCAAAATTGTAAAATTCCACCTTCATATACAAAGTCAATCAACATCCAATCATTTACAGCTTTAAATTTCTTTTTAAACTCCTCATCATGAGCCTGGGAACTTTTTTTCTTTTCCTGTAAAAAAGGTTCGGAAACCATTTGAAAAAAGTTTTGATGCGCTACCTTCCATGATAATTCCCATGACCATCTTTACTAGATCCATGAATATATAACCCCATTCAAACATCATGTTGTTCAATCTTAAGTGGACTTTTCTATGTAAATAATTTTCCACATTATTTTCCTTTCTAGGGTAGTAGTGTATTGAAATAATCATAATCATTGAGTAACTCGAGCCATCTCCATTGCCTCATGTTGAGTTCTTTTTGTGTAAGAATGCATTTCAAACTCTTGTGGTTCGTTTATATCTCACATTTTCACCGTAAAGATAATGTATCCATATTTTTAGATAAAATATTACGATTTATAACTCAAGATCATGAGTTGGATAATTTTTATAATCATTCATCAACTGACTTGAGGAAAAGTAATAACTTTATTGTTTTGCATAGGGACGCAACCATGTCCATTCTTTGACGCATCAATGTATATCCCAAATCCATCATTTCTATATATAAGAGCCAAAATTGTAGTATTGATCAATCTTTTTTTCAATTATTCAAATCATTCTACAAATTCTTTCATTTGTACAAAATTAACCCCTATTCATTTGAGCTTCATTAAGGGGTCACCCAGTCGGGTGAAATTTTGGATGAAACGCCGATAGTAACATGCTAAGGCAATAAAACAATGTACCTTGATTATTTTCATTATGATGGGACACTCTTGGATTTCCTTTTTCTTCATACTATCAATTAGGATTCCATCCTTAGAGAAAATATAGCCAAGAAAAGAAACTGATTGAAGCTAGAATTCACACTTGCTAAACATTCCATATAATTCGTTTCAATCTAAGATATTTTAGAATAATCCAAAAGTAATTCTCATGGTATTGATATATTTTGGAGTATACTATTATATCATCTATAAATACCACAAAATATTTTTCATGATATTCCATGAAAAAAATTTCATTATATCCATGAAAACCAATGGTGTATTAGTCAGGCCAAAAGTCATTAATGTAAACTCATAATTCCCATACCTGGTTCGAAATGTTGTCCTAGGAACATCTTATTTTCTCACACGTACCTAATGATATCCCGATCGAATTTCAATATTCTGAAAGTATTGTTCTTCGTGAATTTGATCAAATAAATCATCAATTCATGGAAACTGATACTTATTCATTATTTTAATAGCATTGATTTCCATGTAATCAATGAATAGCCTTATGGATCCATCTTTCTTCTTGACAAAGAGGATCGGGGCTCTCCATGGATAAAAACATGGTCAAATAAATCCATTGACAATAAATTCCTCAAATTGTTTCATTAGCTTCACTAAATCTATACTGGTCATTCTATTGGGGGTCTTTGATATAGGTCTTTTACTGGGAATTAAATCAGTAGAGAACTCAACTTCTCACTCTGGAAGATGTCCAGGTAAATCCTTTGTAAGTATGTCAATGTATTCTTGAAATATATGTACATTTAAATTTTTAATATTTCTTTCCTCACACATAGGAATTGGGTTCTATTCATGTCCATGAATTTCATTCTACAGGTCTACTAAGGGTGGATCTTGATAAGAATCAGTTTGCGAGTTTTCTTCTCTAAAAATTAGTGATTCTACACCATTTTCAAAGATTGTATCTTCATTCTTCTTGCAATAAATTTTTATTTCATAATCTGAAAGACAATTCATAATAAAAATTATATAAATATCAGTCATTGTTTTGATGATAAAGTATGTAACTAAAGCATATTTATGTTTCATGAGGGGGACTAGTCGGCATGCCTTTGTTGCCATGATACATCCACTATGAGTTTTGACTAACAACTCCTTTACTAAATCAAATTGGAAATGTCTAATTTTCTTGGAAAACTAGTAAGAAATAAATTAATTCGATGATCTAATATCAAATAAAGTGTTGTCTATGTTTTAGGAAATAGTTAATGTACATGCCACCACATCATTAGGAACATCAACCTCCGTAGTTGTAGTTGCATAACCTCTCCCTTACTCTCTTAGAATTTTTTAAGGAATGTTTCCTTGGAACTAAGGACATTCATTTTACTTGTGCATCATCTCTTTAATATATTAGCATTGAACATCATAAATTTGACTCTTCCCCTTGAATTCATTAGATTGATGAGCCTTTATCCGCACTTATAGTAGAATCTCATGCATTTCAATCATTTCCCGAGATGATTCTTTCCACAGTTCTCACATAAGGTTAATTTTTTCATTCATCTTTTCTTCATTGATTCTTCACCTTTTCCTGGGTTATCAGAGTACCGCTTCTTATTTTTGTTTACCTTGAAAAAACATGTTCTAGAAAATTTCTTTTCTATTTGGATGGCACATGATACAATTTCATCATTTGATGAAAATGTTTGAGAAGCTAGTTCCCTTTAGAGACATGGATTACGACCATCATAGAAATTATCAATCTTGTCTTCTGCATCACGTATATAATCTATATCACACCTGGATAGTATTTTGAAGGTAGAATCAAACTCTGCAACATTGTATTCTTCCCTTTTCATTAAGCTATTAAATTTTTTGTTCATTTTGATTCATTCCTCATGAGGGAAATATTTTTCAATGAACATTTCCATAAAATTCCTCTATTAAATATATTCTATTTCTTCTTCCTTAATGGTATTCTGGATCAAGGACCACCATTGATATGCATCACCCTTTAGACAATATATTTCCATCACTACCTTTTCATTTTCAGTACATCTTAATGCCATGAATATATTTTCATGGGACTTGATCCACTGCCCAGCTACCACTGGATTAGTAGTCACACTAAATCATAGGGGCTTAGGCCACATGAAATGATCCAATATAGGTGTGGGATAGTTATTCTTCACCACCCGAATTAGTTGTCCCAATATGGTAATGATCTGATCTGCTCTAAGATTGACTTTGTTGACTTCTTTCGTGGGGATATACCTATATTTCCCAAAAGTATTGATTCCCCTTCTTCAATTAGGTTCAATTTATAAATAATGTTATACACATGATTAGGTTATGAATCTCAAATAGTAATTCTCTTAACATATATTGAAATTCTATGCCTAACTATGCTTATAAACATGGTTTCTTTAAAGAAAATTTTACATTAAAAATTTTCATAATGGATTGTAAAGAAAATGTGAATTATCCTAAGCATATACCATGGGAATTTAAATACCAAGAATGCATTAGGGCCCATTATCATGTACGAGGATACCCCAAGCCAAGCCCGAAACTCCTTTTCGGAGTTTTCAGTCCTAGGTACATCAATTCCAAAGCCACCTCTACTAGTTTATATCTAGACTTGGATGTATTTTCTAGAAATATCCACATAATCTATTCCTTACCAAAATACTACGATTCTCTTCTATGTTTATCCTCAAATACTACCTTAGTGATTTGTTCCCAAATCTATAATTTCTAATCCAGTTTCCATGTTTGCACTAAAACTTCCTTTGATACCAACTATAATGCCTCGACCACTCTAGACCAGAGCTAGTGCATTACTTATTACATTGACATGGTTATAATCAATGAAATAATGAAGGAATGATCAATTAATTAGTACTGAAAAAACTATATTCATAAATGTTTCTCAAATTACATTGAAAAATGTTACAAAATATAATACATAACAATAAATAAAAATTGCATCCACATAAACTCAATAAATGATATCCACTTCATAACATGTTGAAGGTAAAAAAATAAAAGGGGTGAACACAAATTCTCTGTAAGGGTTACAGAAATAGGATGCATTAATTAAATAATAACTGAATAATAAAAAAAATTTCGTAGTCAATAAGGCATGTTGAATAAATGGAAAACACACGCCGTTAATAAACCGAGTTTAAAACTACATCCATAAATTTCTTCATTTTGAAATCCTCATGGATTTTAATAACTGAAAATTAATTAAAGGATATGATTATTAATTGGATTTCATGTATCTAGAACATGATACCATAATACCATTAAAATGGTATAGTCTAATGTGTAGAAACCTATCCGATTTTTGGAAACAAACTCGAAGGGTTTGTCGCCAACTGATAGACCCGTGAGACATGTCAATGCATCAAAGAGCTATAGTGGGCCCCACCCTCTTCTTCATGTCCAAGCCAAATCCTTTTTTTTGGTATTTTCTAATACCCACTTTAAGGAAAAGTGGGAACCGTACACCAAAAAATTCAACCAACTCCTCCCGCCTTCTCAATACCGAAATTTTCAAAAATAAAGAAACCCAAACTTCACCCGCATTCCACTTTCCAGTCAGTGCATCAAACGCCATCATTTCGGCTGGATCCATGAGCCGCCTCGAACCACGTAGCGTGGAAAACGATCACCCACCGCAAATCCGGCCGACGTCGAAAAAATCCACCAGTCACCATCATCATCAAGCTTCTCGGAACTACCACAGACATCAACGCTTCTCACCGTCTTCGCCGGAGCACCAACACCGGCATTATCTCTGACCTCACCGCCATAGAAGAAACGCATCACCATCGACGTCGTCCAGACCGCCGTCGCCGTCACCTGCCCTGTATCCCACCGGTCGCCGGAAAAGACCAATCTGACACCGTCGTCGTCAACCTTGACGGGTCCAACAGCCTCACAACCCCTCCGAAAACCATCCATACGCAAAACCACGAAGAACCACACAAACCACACAACACCACCACCATACAGAGGGCAGAGCACCCAATCCATTAGGGAAAGGAAAACCCTAAAACGAACTAAACAAAACCAGATCGACAAAGACAGACAAGGATTCACCAAGCACCGAAACAAACCACGAACGAAAAACACCGCGAGCAATCCCCTGAAACCAAAGATCCCGCCGCCACCGACTAGATCGACCACATCAGACACAACAGAGCCCCCCGCACTCACCTGAGAAGAGTCGGAACCCCCAAACCGCGGACACATGATCGCAGACTTCAAACGCTGAGAGACTCACCGGGGGACAACCGCGAGCTGCAGTGAACAGAACCAGGAGCGCTCCGAAGAGTATGCCGTCGACGGAGAATATATCCATGATATGAGAATATTTATATTTAAAATAAATATAATTTAAAATTAAAATTGATCTAAAATGGGATGTAGTTAAACAAAATAAGGATTATTAGATACATAATACAATGTATGTCGAAATGAAATGGATTTTGAGACAAAGTCTCATACCACTATGTAATCAGTCAAATCAGAAGACCAAAACACAGTAACCATAAAATGAATCATTGAATACCATTAATATATATGGAATCATGTTATTATATAAAAAATTATCAGTACACATTAACCACATACAATAAATAAGTGTTGAACAATGAAAATCTCATGGAAATGAAAATGAGATGAGACAACCCCAACCAAATATTTCGGCATGGTAATAGGTGTTCTTGTGAGGGGTTAATGATAGGTTAATTGGTATAATAGTATGTATATATCATAAGTTCAGTATGGTAGAGGTTCAAAAACATACCTCCTCATTAGGAACTAAATATAAAAGGACATAACATTGGGGGAATTTTGAATAAAAGTGAGAGAGAAGGTCCTTTACGAAGAAGGTATCACTAGATTGTGGGCAAATCAATGAAATAATTATGTGTGACAAACATAAACCACGAAAATAAAAGTGGTTATATTGAATAAAACGATCATAGGTCATTAAAAATTATTCTGGGAAGATACAAAACAAATTATATTGATGTTTAACTCAACGAATGGAAATTGAGTTAGGATATCCCTTACTTAAGCTCAATGGAGTTCTTGATTATTCTTAATGACCTGAATAATCAAATTTAGCTTCATTAATTTATAATTACCAAACCTTAAAAAAATTCAATTGATATGGTATAACATTATTAGGTTCATTCATAACCCTTTTTTTGGGTTTTAAGAGATTTAATTTTATTCTTATGGAAGCATTTCCTTTCTCGGTTTTTCATGACTGGTTTACTTGTGCTCGTGAATGGAAGTTCAATTGAAATGTGGTTAAAATCAATAATTTTAAATATATATTACTTGTGACATTATAAATTATCTTATAATTATTTTTGGTTATATACTTGAGTATAGTTCATTAGTTAAAAGTTATTGATATATTATTGGATTAACTTTTCTCATTTTGTGCATAATGAACTTGTTTTATATTTTTTTTATTATGAGTGTGTAACGATTCCAGAACATTTATTAAGGTAAAATAAATATTTTAATATATAGTTCAATGATTAAAAAGCTTTAATGACCTATATTGAGGATAGTAATGCAAATTTAAAAGTCATATTCCTTGAGTGTGATAAATTAAAACATCTCGGACTGTGTTTGCATTTATAGTATAAAAGGAGGGGGGAAAGAGAGATGATGATAAAATATACCATTAGCATAATGAAAATTCATTGCTTGTAACATAGTTATAATTATCATGGAATTTTCATGAGGTGATGTGAGAATAGAGAAACAAAATAGTAAAACTTTTAAAATAATTTGAATGAAAAGAGAAGAGAGGTTCACCTCTTGAGCACTCCTTGAGAAACTCCTTAAGACATTTGTTTTTTGAAATTTGGTAAGACTAGCAGGTCTTGGACGTGAGGGAGGAGGTCAGAGAGATATTTTATCATAATTTAGGGAAGGATTGAATCTTGATTGGTGTGGGAGGATGAGGGGTGAGGGGTGATTTATATATTAGAGGGGGAGGGATTTTACATTATTTTAATTAATATTTTAATATTTTTGATCAAGACTATGAAGAGTCTTTATTCTTGTGATCCTAAATAGTAATAATGGCATTTTATTTCAATCCAAGTGGTATTACTTCAGCCTTGAATCACCTATGATTAATTAAATCAAATATTTATCATTTATCTTAATTTACCATATATTACAATTCATTAAAAATTCATGTATTTCAGAAAATACCAAATATTCACCCTAACATGTTTTCGACTTGTAGAATCCAAAAATGAGCTCCATTTTTCAAAAATAATTTTCTAAATATGATAAATTTAATTTTAATTAAAATCATTATTTAATCAAAAAGTAAAAACACCTAAAATATCCATCATCATTTTTAAGGTGCCTAAATTTATTTATATATTCAAGGGTATGTATACCATTCATAAGTGTCATATTACTATTCATAAGGGTAAGTTACTATTCATAGGGTATGTAACTATTCATAAGGTTAGGTTACTCTTCACCAAAAATTATGTTAATTCTATCAGACCCTAAATATCATCCTTAACACAACCGTGTATGTCAGATTTTCAAAATTCAAATCACAAAACAGGAAAATTTATGTTTAATGGATATGATATGACTATATTCTATAAATAACCATGTTATTTTTTATAGAGACATATTGATTTATGAAATATTGGATATCTAATGAATATATTTTATTTAGGATAATCATACTATAAAATGTTTGGGGTGCTTCATGTCATGTATTCTAACTTGGGTGGTGGAGTAAAATAAATTACAAAACATAATGAATATTATAGTCAAAATCGATTCTAATGTAAAATATCCTACCAAAGACTCAAATGATAATTAACATCCTATATGTCAACCAATTGACCATCACTATGAACTATGAATCTAATAATATCCTAGGAATAATAGAATCAAGGCTTTGTATCATCATACCATTTATTATAAAACCCCCTGTTTAAAAAATTACATTTAATTATACTATATCTTTTAAAATTCTAGGAACCCCCTGATTTAATCCATTAATTATTTTTTTAATTATTTTATAATTTCTGAGTGTGATGAATCAACCATGCCAAATAATAGGTATCTACATTCATAATTGGTGTAAATGAAAAAATAAATTTAAAAAATCAGATAAACATAAAATATTTATGGTGAAGTGAATACTTCTATCACAATATGACTATCATAAAAAAATCTACAACACTACTCTACACTATTTGTACCATCCAATCATCAACCACATCTTGATGTCACTACAAAAATATTGATATCATATAAACCCATTCTATTCCAACAAACCAAAATTAATGTTATAGTTTTTAATCTTATAAAGTTATGTATATTCTAAACATATATATGTCATAAAATTTCTAATTCAAGATGTATCTAATTTTAATGATCCATCAACACTACTTCAGTCAATGTATGAATGTTACTGAATCATGGACTGAATATTGTAATATTTTAGATTTAATTCCTTCAATCAGATTCTTTCATTACCTTATTAAGTAATTAGATCTAATGTTTTATTTTTCTGAAAAACTTTACTCCTAGTTTAACAGAAACCATTAAAAAAATTATTTATCAAAATAATATGCTCAAAGTATTACATTATCATGTTAAAAATGTATAAATAAAATTAAAAAAATTAAAAATCGTTTAATCATTATGTTTTAGAATATGTTTTATTCATGAAATATTTATAAAATGGTAATTTTTTGTCACATTCATATTCTTCCTCAATACCTAAATAAAATCACAATCTAATTATTTAATTTATAGATTTATCACAAGTTAAACTAAACTCTGATCGCTTCCAATTATTTAATTTGAAGTTATTATCTTTTTTATATCAATCTAAATTATTTTTCCATTGTAAACTAAACCATGAAAATATTTATATTACATATAAATAAAATGAATGTTTTATTGAATCCATCCATCAATACAATGCTTTGAAAATCCTTAAAAAAGAACACAGTGATCCATGAAGAAAACCAACACAAAACCCATGAGGAACCAAGGAACCCTTAAAATATCATCTCATAATGAATCCTCTAAACTAATTAATATAGAACCCATACAAATTAAAATTATAAAACGTACATGTATTTTAATTAATATGATAGAAAATATAAAAAATAAATAATTAAGGAAATGATATTCCTTTGATCGAAGGTAGTTTTCTTACAAAGAAAAAGATATTGGATTGATAACACAGGCCTAGGACTGTGTAAAATTAACTCATAGAAACATAGTATTAGGGAGGATAAGTAATAAATTAAATGAATTAATTAGGAAGATTAAATATAATGAAAACATGGAAGACATTGTGACAAGGATTGATAATGAAACATTACACCATAACCAACCTAGATTTGAAGATTGTGATGTGATCCCCCACATAGTTCCACTATTCCCTCATTGTTAATGGAAATTTTATATATATGAATAATGAGGTTTATATACTATATAATAATTTCACACCATAGTTTTTTAACCTTTAGTAATCATTGATAAAACTATCTATGATAACTCTTAAACAAATCTATTATGACCAAGAAAGTTGTAGATTTTTAAGAAGAAGTTTAATGAATAATGGTTTTATATAGTGTTTTATTTTATTTTTGTCTATCATAAATAACCTACCTTGCTATGAATTTCCTAGAATGTGATCATATGAATTTAATTGACTTAATTGTATCAAATAGAGTCAAATAACTCGAGTTCGACAAATAGATTCTACTAGTTTAATGCAGTTGACCAAAGTTTTAGTATATATTGTTTATCAATGTTTTATATATTGCTTTATTGTGACAATTATTCACTTATGTGTAAATAGTTGTTTGTTTATTATTCTTATAGTTACTAACATCTTTTTAACTGAAAAGTCTCATAATTGTTTCTTGATTTGATGGGGGTAAAATAAAATTCATCTATAAAAAGATAATTCTTTGAAAATATATGGATTTCACTAGACAGTTGATGACAACCAAAGGTGATGATGTAATAAAGTTGATCCATGAAGTTGAAAAATAATAATGGAAATTCTTGTACAAATTACAATATTTCATAAGAATAATTTTCTGATTCATTATAGTGAAGTAGACATTTTATGTTATTAGAAGTAGGTAACTATATAAGGTTCATCAGCCATAGCTTTCTATATGAAGGGACAAGTGGAAGTATTGTGATGTAAGTGACCAGGTGGATGAAGTGTCAGAAAAAATAATCAGATAGGTTATTATTAAGTAGTATAGGAACATCGATCAAAATGTCATTTAATTAAGGGATATTATGTATATTTACTAGATGAATGTATCCATGGTATTTGTGAAATCATCATAAATATATAAAATTTGATTAGTCTAAGTTGTTCAATCAATATTCACAAAATTATGGAGGAAAATCATGATTATCATTGAGTATTAATAAATTACGAAGAATAATGTTGATGTAGGGTATTAATAAAATCTCCATGTTTTTTGGAGGGTTGAATATAGTAAAACAATTAATGTTTTGAAGTGGGAGACATAAATATTATAATGGGTCTTTATTTTTAAAATTCATGCCTCTCTATAAGTGTTTAGATATGTGATTCAAATATAATGGGTTGTCGTTCATTGATAACTATATGGATTTCTAAAATTTGGATAAAGTAATACTAAATTAGTGAGTCGATAAGATTAAAAGATTGATGTGGAATCATTTTGATTATTAAAATATGGATTCTTCCCATCAGCTAGTATTAGATGGATAGTGTGAAGAAGAAAAAGTTGAACTAATTTGAAAGAATAAGTTATCCACCATACATTATAGATCAACCCAAATGATATAATCTCTAAAAAATGTACTATAATGAGTCTCATCATATCTCGTATACCATATTTATAAATACCATATGTAAAGATTCATATATAAGTCTAGAAATAGGTTCTTAGATGATGTTGTGAAAGAAAGAGAATAAGAACTTATAATAAGAGAATGTATGGGTAAATTTCTAGCAGTATAGTAAAAATTATATAATCTTATTGGTGAATTTTTTTATGGTTTTTGTAATAAAATCATACATCATGTATCTATGTAAGGATCACACCCACAATCAATTGAATTTACTATTGTAAAAGTTAAAGGGAATTCCATACATGTTGTAGCTGCCCAAAAGATTATTTTCAAGTGGTTTTTATGGAATTGGATTGCTTCAAACCATTCAAAGGACTTTGTAATCTTATTAGGTAGTAAACCTTAAAAATAAATATGTTTGTGTGGTTTTAATTGTTTGTTTGTTTTTTATTAGTGAAATATCTCACTAATAGGAGGGGTATGTTGTTTCGTATGTAAGAAACCATTATAAGATAATATTAATGATTCAACCCCTCCCCCATTTAGTGAATGATTATTTTTTGATTATTTATTTCTAGTGGAATAGAGTGAATGATTCATTAGATGAAACATTTCTGAAGTTGTAATAAAAAAATGATATCAATGTAAGTTTGAAATTGTATTAAAAGTAAGCTGATTTTAGTTATTGATGGAAATAACTATCGCATCTGAGAAGATAAAAACATTCCTTATATTATGTCCATTTATTATGAATTTCTATAAGATACTTAAGATGGTTTATCTCCTCATATTGAGGATGTTTCCCTAATATTTACTAATAATTTGAATTTGGAGAATGAGGGATGAGTAAGAAATTTCACAATTTCCTCACTCTATGAATGTTCATTTCTTAGAGTTAAAGGATTTTTTTGGAAAAAGGCATAAAGGATATGTTAAAGAACATATATAATGGGAATATAAATGTTGTGAAGAAAAAGTTGAAAATCATGATATTGAATTGATCTGATATTAATATGGTTGATGATGAATCTATTTGGGAATTCATTACAATTATTAATGTCATCATAAACACTATACAATATTTTGGTGGGTAGTTGTAAGATTCAATTTTTTTAAAAAGATCATATGAAATCATCTTGAAAAATTTTAGTCCAATGTTTCTTCCATAGATAATATAGATCATAAAAACATTTCTCTTGATGATCTATATGGAAATATAATTACTTATGAAATGAGAATAGAAAATCCCATCCTAAAGAATGAGATATATGATTGATAAATATCTTCCAAGGTTCCCCAAGAAAAGAAAATATTACAATATTTTAGTTTACGAGGACACCGATGAATCTAAAACCAAAAAAGGGGTTAGTAAAAAATTAATGAATTTATGTATTTGTTATCTAAAAGTGTGAAAATAGATATAGTAAATCATAAAGGAGGGTTACCATTGAAGTAATGTTTCTATGGAGATATTAGATATTTTGTTACAAATTTCCCAAGACATACGAAATATAAATTTTGTGATGAGAAGATTATAAATTTAAAAAGACCATAGAAAAATAAGGAATAAAAACCCAAGTCCCATAAAAAATGGAATACATAATATACTCATTAAATGAAAAATATAAACATTTTGTCTATGTTTAAGGGATATGTTCTTCGTGAAGAAGAAAATGAAATTACCAGTGATCTTGCTTCTGACAAAATGATTGATTTAAATTTTAATGAAGAAAAGTTCTCCACTGATGAAATTAAAAGCTTTGAAGTATAAGAAAAAAGACACTCAATTATATTTTATACTCTATATAGAGCATCAATAATGGATTTCAATGATGGATATACATGAAAAAGATAATAACCAGTTAAATAATGAAAATATAGTAGAAAATAATCAGAAAAATTTTCTAGAAGAAAAATACATGTTTCTAATAGAGATTAATAATTTTAAAATATTACTTGATGAATAGAAAAACCTAAACCTAATTCTAGATGAAAAAATAAATCTAAATGAGAGAAAAATTGATCTCAAGTTGAGTGAGGAACAAAAAACCTCTATAACAGGGTTTCCAAAGTTAGTGAAAGTTGTGAGAATTTCAATCCTAAGATATATCAATGAAATAATCTTCAAAGGTTAAAGAAAATTATTATTATGTTCAGAAGATAAAATATGATACTAAGACCATATATGTAGACAAAATAAGAAGAGTTGAAAATCTAAAAAACTTATAAAATATCATTTTCATATCCAGAAGATACTTCTACTATAGATACTGATAAGTTTAATAATAAATGTATGTATAGAGATTAAATATTACGAGGTCAGTAAAAAAATTTATACAACATATAAAAAATATTGATGATATAACAAATTATTGAAAACATGTTCACAATTATGAAAATTATGAATATTACATAAAAAATATCAAATTTTCATATATATATTTATTGCACTATGGGGGATTCCAAAAAATTATAAAGATGTTTTGGTTCAATCATCAATGCCAAAATGATTCCAAGATAAAATGGAGGAATATTTTGATGGGGATACAACACACATAAAGAAGAAAAATTAATAATTAAAGTGTAAAGATTAAAAATAAATTCCAACCCATGGAAACTATTTATGAATTATTTGATCAGCCTTTAAATCCTATAAAAGGTTGTCTTATTATGTTTCTATCATAATAAATTTCATAAATGAAATCCCAAAATTAACCTAAGAAGGAATATAAAATAATGAAAAATCCTAACTTCTCCCAATGAAAAAAAAACGAGATTCACCATGGATATTGAATAGTGGGTGTTCTCCATAGATGACTAGATATTTGATGATGTTGAATAATGTCTATGATTATATGGATGGGATAGTGACTTTTGGAAATGACGAGTCCCTCAAATTCAGAGGTGTTGGGTCATCTATTATTGGGGAAAAAGATAAAATAATCAACCACGTTGTATTTTGATGGGATGAAACATAATTTTATGACTATTTCAAACCGTTATGATGATGTTCATGAAGTTAGTTTTTAGATGAGATGGTTTCATTGAAAATAAAAATGATGATATAATGTAAATATGAGAGGGAAGAAAACCAAGTGAAAATTGATTCATGTTATTGATGGGAAGACTTCGAATTATCTGACCACGATGGAATGATAATTATATATGAAATAAAAACATGGGTAATATATGTCATACGAATATAATTAAGCTAAAAAATAAAGAAACTATTCACGATATTATAGAGAAGACAGGATGATGAGATTGATGTTGTTAAATAAAATAATAAAGGGAGGATTATAAAATCATTACATAAGAAAGATGACATTCATCCCACTTTCCCCTTAGTGCTCATACACTCTCACATATATGGCGTAATGAGAGACAAATTATTGAATTTTCATTAGTATTTTATTCCCATTTTTTATTATTTTACTTACATTACATGTATTATTTTTCTTGAACATATGTTATATGATCTCGAAAAGCTTAAGAGATAAATGATAAGTTCCAAAAATGGATATAGATATTCTATGATGAAGATTCAAACTGATAAGGGGGTAAAATACATAATGGTAGGTTTGAGGATTTTCTTGAAAAACATCGAATCATTCATGAGTGATGTGGATTTATTTTTACTTAGTTCTGCAACATCTTTTATTTAATATTTATTAATTTAATTATTTTTTGACACTTTTAAATAAATAATGGCACTTCTATATTTTTAACACTATATCTTTTAATTAAATATCTTTTTATTCTATTTATTCAGTCATTATAATTATTTTAATTCTATTAAATTACTTTCTAGTTTAATAATCTTTATTTGGTTTACTTTAAAATAATTCTAAACGTTTATTTCTCATGTTTATTTTCATTAATTTAGTTTAGTATTTAATTTTAGACTTTACCATTTAATTATAATTTATTTAAATAAATTATCTTTACTTCATTACGAGTTCAATTATTCTGCTAAGTAAATAAGTTTAATAATTAAGATTATAAAATAATTCATTTTTTATTTTAAAGTTTCATTGTATCTTCTAACTAATTAACATTGTTGTTAATAATCTTTAGTTAATTTTAATTGTTTTTATTCCATGTTTGCGGTTATTTATTTGTAAGAATTTGGCATTAATCTTAATATTTATACTCTTAGTTATTCATTAAGTAACTTTTATTTTTAGTTTGATAAATAATTTAGTTTTATTTTATTTATAGTTGATTATTTATTTTTTAACCTTTTATTTTATTTGACTTTTTTATAATTAATTAATGTTTTGGTCATTTTATGTTTTGTTATAAATTAATTTTTATTGTTAAAGTTCTCGAATTGTACTATCGGTGAGTGGCGCACTGATGCTACATCACACTGATTCTTTTTCCCACTGATCTTTTGTCACACTGATGTTTCTTATTTTATCAGTGAGTCATGACTCACCGATTACTTCGAAACACCATCAGTATCTTGTGATGCACCGATGTTGGAACACATCAATCCTTTTCATTGGTTTCTGTCTCTCTTGCACATCGGATTTGGTGTCTAATTTTTAACTAATGGTGACTCGTTTTTATTTATCGGAGAGTCATTGACTCACCATTTAATTCATTATATCAGTGATTTTAGATTTTATTTTCAACTACCAGTGACTTGTTTTTTCGGTGAGTCAATTTATTAAAATTATCTGTCTCTCATTTTTTTAACTATCGGTGAGTTGTCCAACTCACTGATTCTTACCTCTTTTCAAATTTTCCACTCACAGCATTTTTTTTCTATCAGTGAGTTGACTCACCGATCCGTTTCCTTTATCGGCATCACCCAATCACCGATAGCTTTAATCTTAACTAATCGATTCTTTCACTTCCCTAATCTTTTGTTTTACTCCCCCCCCCCTCACACAAGTTTCCTTCTTGTTTTGATCTTCATTGTTGATTTACCTATGTCACTGCTGATTCTCCATTGCTGTCACCACACACACTGAAGCAGATCTCTGTCTCGCTGATCCACACCCACCCTTCATGCACCGAAGCCCCTCCAGACATATACTGAATCCTTTCGTTTCCACCTACCACAATAGATTGATGTGGGTATTCAACTAATTCACAACCATTGTCATTTGCACCTTCAATATCAATTTTAATCAACATAATTCAAACCATAAACTACATCAGAACATTAAATCCACACGGATTTAATCATATTCCTACAAATTAAATCTACCTTTTGAAATCGTGCTTCCTAAAAGGATCTTGTTTCACTATATTTCTCAAACAAAACTCACCCATAGGAGGTCGCAACATTTTGAGGATTTGAAGCCACACCAGACATGCCAAACCAAGCCTGACGCCACACTGGTTGAATCGACCAGGAAGAATCTCTACATCAGTTGTTGGGAGATGCTGAGCTCACCCGAGCTTCACTGAAGAAATGTATGTTGTGTCACGCCGTGCAGAAAGGGTACCTGGAGCTAAGGATTTGAACTAGATGAAAACCCAATGAAAGTTGTCGCTGAACTCATCACCGAAAGAGGATCCACTATTGTGATCTAGAAGCCAAGGAATCGGTTGCCGTGAATGAGCTGGTCAAGCCGAGATCACCTGTGTTTCATTGCAACACTGTACATTGTGTCACCATTGTGTTGAAAGAGAAGTTCTCCCAGAGTCGAGGCTGAGAAAGTGGTAGGGAGTGGTGTCATTGAAGGAACTCAGACCTTTCCAGACAGAAGAAGATGACCAGGAAAACCAGGGGATTTCACCTTCATGGAGAAAGGATTGAAGAAGAAGACCCCCCTGTAGTGCCGTGATTTGAGGGGTGTAGATATAAGCATATTAAATAAAAAAAATAAAAAAAAAATAAACAAACAGACAATTAAAAAAAAATAATATAATAATTAAATTGATCATATTAAATAAATGGTTAATAATTAATTAACTAAAATGGTAAATTAATTAAATTATCTAATTAAACTAAGTTGTAATCTGATTTAACTTTTTATAAAATAATGTAATTAATAGTATTCTAATTTAAGAATTAAATGAAGTTTTGTTAACTATTTATTAATAATACTCATATTAATAAAATAAATTAATTAATAAAAATAAATTGAAATTATAACAATTTTGTTCATATTTTATTAATAAATTCATAATCATGATTTTAATATTTAATCTAGTAAATAATAATTATCAACTTGAGTTTTTTTATTATTTTAAATTAAGTTATCTTTATAACGAGTAATATAACATTAATTTAATAATTAATTGTCTTTCTTACTTCACATATTTGTTTACATTTTTATTCTATTTAAGCAGGTTCATTTTAGAGACTTGTAAATGTCTAAATACATTTAACTAACCTATCGGGTGTCAGTTATGAGGTCAAAACTAGCGCGACAAGCCAATCGTGAATACATACTCGTCTATGGTGCTTAAGTGAAGGACTTTTTGGAGTTAGTGGAAGTGGGTGGTGTCATGCAACAGGTGAAAGTAGGATTTAAGAGCAGAGTTCCAGTAGAATTTTGGGGTGACACTCAATATGAATTCACAAACACACAATTCGAGAGCGAAACTCTTGGGAGACACCAAGAGTGGTACTGGTGACATAATGTTGAAGGAGCAGAGCAGCAATTCATGATCATCATTCACAGAGGGAGGATTATTCTTCTTATTCTATGTTTTATTTACGTTTCATTTTCTACTTTTGATTTGAAAATGATTTCTTCTTAATTACTTTTTAGGGAAATTGGAATTTCTATTGTTTTATATTTTCTTCTTCTTCTTTAAATTTCATCTAATGAGATTCAGATTCATTCAATGAGATTAGATCTAATTCTCAAATCTAAAATTGGGTTCGCACTTTCTTTCAATTAAAAAAATTCAACCCTTGATCTTTCGGTGAGATTTATCATGGATTATATTAATCAAATCATTAATGTTAAAACTACAGAAATTTTCGGTGAGATAGCTTTCTGTTAACATTGTTAAAACAATTTTTTGTTTGTGGTTTTTGATGTGGCCAACTTCATGAATTGTAATACAGAATGTTATTTCATCTAGAGAGGAAAAATTAACCACTAATTTCCATGGTGATAATTAAATATAATGAAGAATTATTTTTATAACCAGTAGATTTCAACTTAACTGAGCATACCATTTGATCAACTCTCAGCACTTCTATTTACTTTTTCTCTTATCTCGCGTCAGTACTATTTCTTCTATCTGTTTCATTTTCTAGTCATGTAAATATGATATTTATATAATGTGTGTCATTTATTTTCATTTCATCAAATAAAAAATATTAGAAAAAGTAAAAACTGAAAAGTAAAAAAACTATTAGATGTGTACCTAATTGCTGACAAGAGTGAGGTTTTCTAGTTTCAAAACACCAGTATTCACTCACCTGCCTTCTCTGTGGATCGACCCTGAACCAGTGTGCTAGTGTAGGTTAATAAATGTAATTTTGAGGGTCCCCCAAAATTACATTTATTAAACTACACTAGAATAATGGTGGAGGGTCGATCCACAGAGAAGGCATGTGAGTGATTACTACAGTTTTGAAACTAGAAAACCACATTGTTGTGAGATATGAGGTAAACATCTACTAGTTTTTTTACATTTTAGTTTTTAATTTTTGTAATATTTTTTTATTAAGAATTAAAAATAAACGACACTAATTCTGTAAATATCATATTTACATAACTGGAAAATGAAATAGCTAGAAGCAATAGTACTGATGCGAGATAAGAGAACAAGTAAATAGAAGTGCTGGTAGTCAATCAAGTGTTAAGCTCGGTTAAGTTGAAATGTACTAGTTATAAAAATAATTCATCATTAGATTGAATTCGCACCTTGAAAATTAGTGGTTAATTCTTCCTTGTCAGAAGAAATAACACTCTGCATTACAATTCATGATGTTTCCCACATCAAAAAACAAATACAGAAAATTGTTTTAACGATGTTAAAAGAAAGTTACTTCATCTAAAGTTTATGTAGTTTTAACATTAACACTTTGATAAAAATAATCCAAGATCAATCTCACCAAAAGATCAAGGGTTTAATTTTTTTTAATTGAAAGAAGTTGTAGACTCAATTATAGATGTGAGAATTGGATGTAATCTCACAAAAAGAATCCAAATCTCATTAGAAGAAATTCCACGAAGAAGAAGAAAATATAAACAAAAATAAATTCCAATTTCTCGAAAAATTAATTAAGAAAAAGTCATTTCCAATTCAAAAGAAGAAAATAAAACATAAATAAAATAGAGCATAAGAAGAAGAATCCTACCTTTGTGAACAATGTTCATGAGTTGCTACTCTACTCCTGCAACTTCATGTCACCGGTACCTCTCTTGGTGTCTCTCAGGAGTTCCACTCTCAAATTGCGTGTTCTTGAATTCAGATTGAGAGTCCCCAAAAAATTCTACTGCTACTCTGCTCTTAAATCCTACTGTCACCTGCTGCATGTCACCACCAACTTCCATAGACTCCAAAAATTCCTTCACTTAAGCACCGCATACGTGTGTGTTTTCGCAACTGGAATGTCGCTCTAGTTTTTCCCTCATAACTGACTTCTGTTGTAACACCCCAAGAATTCATAGTGTGTTATTTCTTCAAAATAATTCAATAACTTGCACTACACGCAACAACGAGTTCAATTACACCATGAATTACCAAACAATCCGTTCAAAAGAGGTTATGAATAGTATTAACTTAATTTTAAACTTTATATAATCCTTATAATTTTAGAATCCATATTATGAGTTTCTTAGACATAATGTAAGAACAAATTCATTTTTAGTATTGCACTTTTACCAACTTTTAATGGTGAACCCTTTTTAAATAAAATATTTTAAACTTTTTGACTAAATGGGGACATCAAAAAAAAATTTAAATGCAACATCCCAAGCTTCCACGGTATGTTTTCCTTTGAATAATACAATAGCGTGTGTTGTACGCAACTTCGAGTTCTAACACACACCACAACCAATCAAACTAGCCGTTATGAATAGTAATACCTAAATTTTGAAATTATATATTTTTTATATTTAAAAATGGACTTCATTTTTGGATTCGGAATATCGGATTTGGCCTAAGGTGAGATTTTGGTACTTTTCGGATAACATTAATATTTTGATGAATAGTGAAAATTACTAAATTTTAATTAAAAACAACTTTTTTAATCAAAATAATTAATAGTGATAAATTATGAATTTGAGTGGTTTTAAAGTATATTTAAAATATATTTTTACCATTTAATATAATGTTGGTCATTGGACATATTTTTACAATTAAACCGAACATAAACAAGTGCCAATCTTTTGATAGTTATTATCTCTTAAAAACACGCTTTTTGTTTTGACAGCGGGAATTAATTTTAAATTAATTTTTGCCAGTTCTGTGTTTTGAATTTAGAAAAATGGATTCCATATTTGAAATCAGGATGTTAAAATTGTGTAAATAGGTAACTTTTGTTTTTATAAATTTTGAATAATTACTGCGGTAAATATTTTATTTACCATGGTTAAGGGTAAATCCTGTAAAAAAGGGTTAAAAAATAATATTATAATAATACTAAATTACCCTAAAATGTGTCCTAGACTTATTGGTTGATACATGTTCGGACATAGGCATATTTGGGTCGATTGTGGGACCCCATGGTTCCACTTGTAGGTGATAGAGACACTTTATTTTAATTAAGTTAAAATGAATACAAAAATCAGACAAGCATATATCTTTTAGAAAAACAATTTGTAAATAGGGTTATATAAGTTGGATTTTAGATTATAAATATTCATTAGAAAGATAAAAAGATTTCCTACATAATTATATTTTATTTATAATTTTTAGACACTAAATAATTTAATTTATTTATGACACAATGATGATGCAGTAATTACTATAATAGTGAAAAAATCAAAATAATTGATATTATAAATACCCAAATAAATATAATATGAAACTTTTAATGAATTACACTAATTTTCTAGGATAATATGACATATTAGGATTTATTTAATTAACTTTTTTCGAAGTAATCATTCTTTTATGAGTTTCACAAAAATCAGCTATTGAATAATGTCAAAATTGACATAAAAGAGTTTTTAAAACAAATATTATATTATTAATTGATATTAAAATCCTAAAAATCTAAGGTTCGGCCAAGAGACTTATATCATGATATGTGTATCATTAATGGACCACTTGGGGGTCGCTTGGATGTATATGGTAAGTTTATTAACCATATAATATAAAATACAAAGAGACATTGTAAAAGTGAAACTAATTAACTTAGAGTTAATACTTAAATATAAGGTTAATATAAGTACCCAAACCTGTCTAAATTCTATTGGTTGAGTTTTTTTTACCTATACCCACCTTAACCTTTGAATAATAAACTTTTGAGCCATTAGAAACCGAATATGAATTTAATATAAACTAATATTTCTAGCTTTTCCAAAGGTGCCCCTCACCCCTCATATAAAAGGGCACTCTTCCTTCCCATTTCTACACACCTTCAAAGCCTTTTGGTTCGGCCAAACTCTGCCCAAATACTCTCCCAACATCCCTCACTACAACCTAGAGGCCTTAGTTTGATCAGAAAGCCAACCTAAGGAGCCTTTTTGATCAAATCAAAAGGAAGAACCTGAAGAAGAGGAGGTTAACCTACCCCAACCAAAGAAAAGTACAAGGTAAGGGGTTTTCATCTCACTCCTTATTCCCGTGAGATTCATGCCATATTGCCACCATCACCTTTTGTGTGGTGTATGTACTTCCCATAATTATATTCTTTGTGTAATACACTCTAATTTATGTGTATTTACATATTTATTGTATGATACCTCTTTCATGGGTTGTATGTTTCATAAGTTACCAAATTTGTAAGGGTTATTTCGCAATCTCTTCATTATCCGAGGTTGTTTATACTTAATAATCTACTAGGATCTCTTTATCATCCACATCCATGTTTCTTAAAAATGAATTTCAAAACATTTTTACTATTTACTAGAATATGGGTTAAAGTCATTTATACCCTTGTTTGACTTTTTATAAGAGGTTTATAAAGGAATCTTTCCGTCGTTTTCCAAACAAGGTGCTTTTTAACCTTTTCGACAAAATTAAGGTAAGAATGTTTTTTTTACGGTGGGTGTGGCTATTTTCCGCCGTTATAAAATCGTCGAAGCTTCCCTTACAAGATAATAAAAATATTTTCAAAAAAATGTTTTATTTCATAAATATAAGACTCTTAAATGATTTCAAAATAGAAAGAGATATTTTTCTAAAATAGTCTTTATTTCATCTATGTCAACATCCTTTGATGGATTTTAAGCTTATTTGAAGTTGATTTATTATGATGCAAAACATGCATATTTTATTGAAAGTTTTGTGATATTTTTGACTGTGGATAAGTTATTCTTTTGTCACTCATGGTTTTTTTAGAGTATTGACATTTCATAAGTTATTTGTAATCCGAATGTTTATGTTATATTTCAACCTTTCATTCAGATGAATGTGTTAGACAAGTATGTATCGGGTTGGGGACCGGTAAAAGTAAGCCCTCCGGTTTGGTCTCCGTTATTAGAGGAACTCCGGTTTGGTCTCCGGTTATTAGAGGAACTCCAGGTTGGTGTCCGGTTATTAGAGGCACTCCGGGTTGGTGTCTGGTTATTAGAGGCACTCCGGGTTGGGTTCTGGTTAAAGTTATCCCCAAGGTCTTGGGACGAGGCCTTGACAAATAAATTAATGTTCAGCATTATGCATTCCATCATTATGAAAGTGGTTATTGATTTTTCATGTGATTATTCGATTAGTAGAATATCCATGTGAATAATTAAATGACATCATTTCATTTTATTTATGCTATACTATGTTGAATGTTCAAGTTTGAAAGGCTTTTGTTTTAGTTATACATTGCCTTAAATGTTTATTCTTATTTATGAAAATTTCCACTATATTGTTATCCTTACTGGGCATTTGAGCTCACCCCTTTTCTATGTTTTATTTTTCCCAGGAAGTGAAGAAGTAAATTATGAATGACCTACAGGGATATTATGTGGGGATATGAGTGTGGATTATGGAGACAATATGTTGTAGTAGTAGTTTTTCATTTTATTATGTAATGTAATACTTATGAATATATCTAGTGTTTCCATGGCTACTAAACCAATCGGTCTTTCGAGATTTGATCTTTCTTGTGATCATGCCAATGTTATGTAATAATGCACTGACTCTGGGTAACTAGGGTCGGGGCGTTACAGTTGGTATCAGAGAAAGTTTAGTACAAACCATGGAATCTAGATTTAGATAAACTCTGATTAGAGAACATAGATTTAATATGGACTTTGAGGATTAGTATTGAAGAACTTCCTAAAATTTTGGTATTGTAGAGATTTTGTGAGTTTTTTGAGCAATACATCCCTGTCTGGATACGAGCAGGTAGAGGCGGCTCTGGCACAGATGTACCTGGGGGTAAAACCCGAAAACACCGCTTTGAGCTAGACTCGAACGGGAACTGGTGCACGACAACGGGCCTTGCTGCACTCTTGGTTACGACACACCCGGGGGATATGCTTAGGATAATTCTCATTTTCTTTACAAATCATTATGAAGGGTTTATGTGGATTTACTTCCTCAAAGGAGAAATTTTTATGATTATGGATTATATCCATAAACTATTTAATTTATGTTATGTGTCTTACAAGTTTGGGATTCGGTATTGTTATTCATAAACTAATCTAGTGTATGCCATTGTTTAGAAATGGCGCCCAGTAGAAGGAATGAGAAATCCAGCAATGCACATGGTCCAAAGAGAAAGAAGGATCATATCTTTCATGTTCTTAAGCCAAAATTTATAGGAGAAATAGTCTCCCATGTATTATCATCATATGAAGAAATAATATCATGTGTTGATAAGATAAGTAATGATTTTACTGAGTCCTATGGCTTTGAAGGGAAGAAAGAGAAGAAAAGGATGGAAGAGAGAAAGATGGAAAAAGGAAATAGGGAAAAGAAGAATTTTCCCATACGTGATAACTGTGGGAAGAAACACCCTAGAACTTGCCTGAAAGGAATGGGAGTTTTTTATAAGTGTGGAGGAAAAGGGCACAAAGTACGTGACTGCAAGGGTAAGGGAATGGTTTCAAATGTACAATGCTTCATTTGCAAGGAGTTTGGACACTACATGAACCTATGTCCCAGTCATCAAACCATGCCGCAAATGATGCTATTGGATAATAATCAAGTTATGATACTACCAAAGATGAAGATTAATGATTAGAGTTCTTATGTTGATTGAGTGTTGTATCAACAATGTACTTGTTATAATAATTATGGAGTATATAAGGATTGTATTGTAGTACTATTTCATTTAGGAATTGACATTGTGTGGAACAAAGGAAAGTGACTCAATAGCAGGATAAATTTTTGGAAAATATATGGTTGAGAGAATGATAAACCATAATATAGCTCTGATACCAAGGTAGTGATTTTGGAATAATACATGATTGTTTTGGATAAATTATATTGGATATTCTTGACTACCCTGAAACTGATTAATGATTTGTATATTCCATCATTGTTGGGGTTTAAAACATTTTTGTATTGATGAAGTATATCCATCATTCTATATGGAATAAGGGAGCATGAATGTAATCAATAAGGAATATGTTAATTCTGGATGTTTCAGTGTATTAAAAGAATACATGATGAAGGTATTCATATGCTATTACGGGGTAAAAAGGATCTACATTATGTTTACCTTGCTTATAAATGTTGGACTGCGAGTTTGGAAAGAAGTATTTTGGATAGTTCTAGTTGGGATTATTTTGGATTGCCATAAAAGGACAACCCAGAGGTCGGGCGGCAACCCGTCGCGTCCGGCAAGGCCGTGAGACTTGAACCCGCAACCGAAGGGCGACAAGGGTGTATCACCTACCACTGGCCCACGAGATGTCATGGATTAAATAATGTAGTTTTTTTTAAAAGATATGGTAGATGAATTATAAATTCATTTATTTTGGAACCCTGTACGAATAGTATAAATAGAATTTTTTTTACGTTCTATAATCTTTTAGAGTGAAAGATGAGTTTGTGGTAGAAATTTATTAATGGATAAAACTCTAATTATAAAGTAAGTATATCTCCTTATGATCCTATCCAATCTCATAAATAAATTCCTCAACATTAAGAAAAGGAACTTAGAACAAAAATGTTGTCCTAGATGGTACCTTAAATCATCAATAATTTATGGCTTTGGGATTGTTGGCCTTTTCATAGCCATGTTCTCTACCACTCTCCATCAGATAATTGATGGTTAGATTTTTCTTCCATATCCATATTTTCCTACATAGAACCCTAGTATGTGTTATTTTCGGTAATCTTCATACTTTCCACTCTTTATTTTAAATAGAGGCCTCATTAATTCATTTTTCGATGTGGGATTTCAACTAAGATATTTTGAAACGTCAAAAATGTGTTATCCTAATACCCTATGTTTTGTTGAACCGATTGTATTTCAAGTCATCATAGATTGATGAATTTAAGGACCCCAATTTTACACATGTTTGTGATTGATGACCTCAATCACTACCTATAAATATTTACGTTTTTCCTCCAATTATATTTCTCTATTTGCCACCAATGTTCTCCTAATCGAGATCATAATTTAGTGGTGACCCTTTGATTTCTCTTTTCCTCATATTAAGACTAAATTTTAGTAACCCAATTTCCGATGTGGGTTTTCCCACAAATATATTTTCTATTTTCATCCTTTTATTTTCGAAGAACAATTTTAAATTGTGAGGACGCAATTTATTGAAGGAGGGGAGAATGTAACACCCCAAGAATTCATAGTGTGTTATTTATTCAAAATAATTCAATAACTTGCACTACACGCAACACCGAGTTAAATTACACCATGACTTAGTAAACAAGCCATTCAAAAAAGGTTATGAATAGTATTAACTAAATTTTAAACTTTATATAATCCTTATAATTTTAGAATCCATATTATGAGTTTCTTAGACATAATGTAAGAAAAAATTCATTTTCAGTATTGCACTTTTACCAACTTTTAACGGTGAACCCTTTTTAAATAAAATATTTTAACTTTTTGAATAATTGGGGACATAAAGAAAAAATTTAAATGCAATATCTCAGGCTTCCACGGTACGCTTTCCTTTGAATAATACAGTAGCGTGTGTTGTACGCAACTTCAAGTTCTAACACACACCACAACCAATCAAACTAGCCGTTATGAATATTAATACCTACTTTTTGAAATTATATATATTTTATATTTAAAAATGGACTTCATTTTTGGATTCGGAATATCGGATTTAGCCTAAGGTGAAATTTTGGTACTTTTCGGATAACTTTAATATTTTGATGAATAGTGAAAATTACTAAATTTTAATTAAAAACAACTTTTTTAATCAAAATAATTAATAGTGATAAATTATAAATTTGAGTTGTTTTAAAGTATATTTAGAATATAGTTTTACCATTTAATATAATGTTGGTCATTGTACATAATTTTACAATTAAACCGAACATAAACAAGGGACAATCTTTTGATAGTTATTATCTCTTAAGAACACGCTTTTTGTTTTGACAGCGGGAATTAATTTTAAATTAATTTCTGCCACTTATGTGTTTTGAATTTAGAAAAATGGATTCCACATTTGGAATCAGGATGTTCAAATTGTGTAAATAGGTAAATTTTATTTTCAGACATTTTGAATAATTACAGCTGTAAATATTTTATTTACCATGGTTAAGGGTAAATCCGGTAAAAAAGGGTTAAAAAATAATATTATAATAATAATAAATTACCCTTAAACGTGTCCTAGACTTATTGGTTGATACATGTTCGGACATAGGAATATGTGGGTCGATTTTGGGACCCCATGGTGCTACTTGAAGGTGATGGGGACACTTTATTTTAATTAAGTTAAAATGAATACAAAAATGACACAAGCATATATATTTTAGAAAAACAATTTGTACATAGGGTTATATATGTTGGATTTTAGATTATAAATATTCATTAGAAATATAAAAAGATTTCCTACATAGTTATATTTTATTTATAATTTTTAGACATTAAATAATTTAATTTATTTATGATACAATGAAGATGCAGTAATTACTATAATAGTGAAAAAATCAAAGTAATTGATATTATAAATAACCAAATAAATATAATATGAAACTTTTAATGAATTACACTAATTTTCTAGGATAATATGACATATTAGGATTGATTTAATTAACTTTTTTAGAAGTAATCATTCTGTTATGAGTTTCACAAAAATCAACTATTGAATAGTGCCAAAATTGACATAAAAGAGTTTTTAAAACAAATATTATATTATTAATTGATATTAAATTCCTAAAAATCTAAGGATCGGCCAAGAGACTTATATCATGATATGTGTATTATTAATGGACCACTTGGGGGTCGCTTGGATGTATATGGTATGTTTATTAACCATATAATATAAAATACAAAGAGACATTTTCAAAGTGAAACTAATTAACTTAGAGTTAATACTTAAAGATAAGGTTAATATATGTACCCAAACCTGTCTAAATTCTATTGGTTGAGTTTTTTTCGACCTATCCCCACCTTAAACTTTGAATAATCAACTTTGGAGCCATTAGAAACCGAATATGAATTTAATATAAACTAATATTTCTAGCTTTTCCAAAGGTACCCCTCACCCCTCTTATAAAAGGGCACTCTTCCTTCCCATTTCTACACACCTTCAAAGCCTTTTGGTTCAGCCAAACTCTGCCCAAATACTCTCCCAACATCCCTCACTAAAACCTAGATGCCTTAGTTTGATCATAAAGCCATCCTAAGGAGCCCTTTTGATCAAATCAAAAGGAAGAACCTGAAGAAGAGGAGGTTAACCTACCTCAACCAAGGAAAAGTACAAGGTAAGGGGTTTTCATCTCACTCCTTATTCCCGTGAGATTCATGCCATATTGCCACCATCACCTTTTGTGTGGTGTATGTACTGCCCATAATTATATTCTTTGTGTAATACACTCTAATTTATGTGTATTTACATATTTATTGTATCATACCTCTTTCATGGGTTGTATGTTTCATAAGTTACCAAATTGGTAAGGGTTATTTCACAATCTCTTCATTATCTGAGATTGTTTATACGTAATAATCTACTGGGATCTCTTTATCATCCACATCCATGTTTCTTAAAAATGAATTTCAAAACATTTTTACTATTTACTAGAATATGGGTTAAAATCATTTATACCCTTGTTTGACTTTTTATAAGTGGTTTATAAAGGAATCTTTCCGTCGTTTTCCAAACAAGGTGCTTTTTAACCTTTTCGACAAAATTAAGGTAAGAATGTTTTTTTTACGGCGGGTGTGGCTATTTTCCGCCGTTATAAAATCGTCGAAGCTTCCCTTACAAGATAATAAGAATATTTTTCAAAAAAAATGTTTTATTTCATAAATATAAGACTCTTAAATGATTTCAAAATAGAAAGAGATATTTTTCTAAAATAGTCTTTATTTCATCTATGTCAAAATCCTTTGATGGATTTTATGCTTATTTGAAGTTGATTTATTATGATACAAAACATCCATATTTTATTGAAGGTTTTGTGATATTTTTGGCTGTGGATAAGTTATTCTTATGTCACTCATGGATTTTTTTTAGAGTATTGACATTTCATAAGTTATTTGTAATCCGAATGTTTATGTTATATTTCAACCTTTCATTCAGATGAATGTGTTAGAGAAGTATGTACCGGGTTGGGGACCGGTAAAAGTAAGCCCTCCGGTTTGGTCTCCGGTTATTAGAGGAACCTCGGTTTGGTCTCCGGTTATTAGATGAACTCCGGGTTGGTGTCCGGTTATTAGAGGCACTCCGGGTTGGTGTCCGGTTATTAGAGGCACTCCGGGTTGGGTTCCGGTTACAGTTAGCCCCAAGGTCTTGGGACGAGGCCTTGAAAAAGAAATTAAAGTTCAGCATTATGCATTCCATCACTATGAAAGTGGTTATTGATTTTGCATGTGATTATTCGATTATTATAATATCCATGTGAATAAGTAAATGACATTATTTCATTTTATTTATTCCATACTATGTTGAAATTTCAAGTTTGAAAGGCTTTTGTTTTAGTTATACATTGCCTTAAATGTTTATTCTTATTTATGAAAGTTTCCACTATATTGTTATCCTTACTGGGCATTTGAGCTCACCCCTTTTCTATGTTTTATTTTTCCCAGGAAGTGAAGAAGTAAATTATGAATTACCTACAGGGATATTATGTGGGGATATGAGTGTGGATTATGGAGACAATATGTTGTTTTAGTAGTTTTTCATTTTATGATGTAATGTAAGACTTATGAATATATCTAGTGTTTCCATGGCTACTAAACCAATCGGTCTTTCGAGATTTGATCTTTCTTGTGGTCATGCCAGTGTTATGTAATAATGCACCGAATCTGGGTAACTAGGGTCGGGGCGTTACATCTGTAAGGTTAGTTAAATGTATTTCGGCATATACACATCTCATAAATGAACCTATATAGATAGAATAGAAAAGTAAATAAAAACACAATGTAAGGAAAAAAATTAATTATTAAATTAATGTTATATTAATCAGTATAAAGATAAATTAATTTAACTTAATAAAAAAACTCAAGTTGATAATTATTATTTACTAGATTAAATATTAATATTATAATTATCAATTTATTAATAAAACATTAACAAAATTATTTTATTTATAATTTATTTTATTAATATAAGTATTATAAATAATTAGTTAACATAACTTAATTTAATTCTTAAATTTGAATACTATTAATTACTAAATTTTGTAAAATGTTAAATATGATTACAACAAAGATTAATTAGAAAATTTAATTAATATAACATTTTAGTTATTTAATTATTATCCATTTATTAAATACGGACAATTTAATTATTATATTATTTATTTGATTAATTGTTTGTTTGTTTCTTTTTTTATTTTTTTATTTTTTTATTTATTATGCTTATCTCATCCCCCCCCCCTCAAAACACGGTGCTACAAGGGGGTCTTCTTCTTCAATCCTTTCTCTATGACGGTGAAAGACCCTAGTTTTCCCGGTCTTCTTCTTCTGTTCAGTGAGGGCCGAGTTCCTTCGATGACACCACTCCCTGCCATTCACTCGGCCTCGACTCTAAAGGAACTCATCTATTAGCATTACGGTGATACAACGTAGAGTGTTTCAATGAAACACAGGTGATCTCGTCTTGACCTCCTCATTCGCGACAACTAGTTCCTTGGCTTCTATATCACAATAGTGGACCCTCCTTTGGTGATGAGATCAGTGACCACTTTCATTGGGGTTTCATCTGGTTCAAATCATTAGCTCGAGGTACCCTTTCCGCATGACGCGACACAACATACATTTCTTCGGTGAAGCTCGAGTGACTTCATCTTCTCCAAACATTGAAAGTAAAGATTCTTCCCGATGGATTCAACTAGAGCGGCGTTAGACTTGGTTTGGCAGGTCTGGTGTGTCTTCGACTCCTATAAATGGTTCGACGTCCTATGGCTGAGTTTCGTTTGAGTAATGTAGTGAATCATATTCCTACTATGATGCACGGTTTTAAAAGGTAGTCCTAATTTGTAGGAATATGATTAAGTCTATGTGGATTTAAAGTTCTGATGTAGTTTAGGGTATGAATTATGTTGATTAAAATTTAGATTGAAGATGAAAATTAAAATGGTTTTGAAAGAGTTTATGACCCGCATCAATCATCTGATGTAGGTGGAAATGAAAGGATTCAGTATATGACTGGAGGGGTGTCGGTGCTTGAAGGGTGGGTGTGGACCAGCGAGACAAAGACCGGTTTCAGTGTATGTGTTCCCACCAATGGAGAAGCAGCAGTGACATCACTAGATCAATAATGATGAACGAAACAGAATGGAAAACGGTGGGGGGGGAGGAAGGTTGAGTATAATATGAGATCGGGGATGTGAAAGAATCAGTGAGTTAATATTAAATATATCAGTGAGTGTGTGACGCCGATAAAGGAAATGAATTGGTAAACCAATGACTCACCGATTGAAAGAAAATAGAAAAAAATTAATCGGTGAGTGGAAAATTAAAAAACAAGGATGAATCGGTGAGTTGGATGACTCACCGATTATTAAAAAACAAGAGGCCGGTAATTTTAATAAATTTACAGTCTGAAAAATTAAGTCACTGATATTTGAAAATAAATTCTTAAATCAACGATATAAGGAATTAAATGGAAAGTCAATGACTCTCTAATAAATAAATATGAGTCCATGTTAGTTAAAAATGAGATACCGAAGATGATACACAAGATATACCGAAACTGATTAAAAGGATCGGTATGTTGCAACATCGATGTGTCGCAACAGATCGATGGTGTTTCGAAGTAATCGGTGAGTCATGAATCACTGTTAAAATAAAAAACTTTAGTGTGACAAAATATCGGTGAGACAATGAATTGGTGTGATGCATCATCGGTTCCTCACTCACCGTCAGTACAAATTGAAAATTTTAACAATAAAAATTAATTTATTACAAAAAATAAAATGAACAGAACATTAATTAATTAAAACAAAATTCAAATCAACTAATTTTTTAAAAACTAAATTATCAACTGTAACTAAAATCTAACTAAATTATTTAACAACCAAAAAATAAAAGTTACAAAGTTATTAACTAAGAATATAAAAATTAAGATTAATTCAAAAATCATACATATAAATAACCGCAAACATGAAATAAAAATAATTAAAATTAACTACAGCTTATTAACAATTATGTTAATTAGTTAGAAGAAAAAATGTACCTTTAAAATAAAGAATGCATTATTTTATTAACTTAGTTATTAAACTAATATATTTAGTAGAATAAATGAACCAGTTAAAACGTAAAGTTAATTTATTTAAATAAATCAGAATTAAATGGTAAAGTCTTAAATTAAAAACTGAACTAAATTAATGCAAACAAAAATTAAAAATAAATGTTTAGAATTATTTTAATGTAAACCAAGTTAAAATTATTAAACTAGAATGTAATTTAATATAATTAAAAAAATTAGAAAGATTAAATAAAAAGACTAAAAACATATATTTAATTATAAAATATGATTAATTAAAAGAAGTAGTGTTAAAAATTCAAAACATCCATTATTTATTAAAATGTGTCAAAATAATTAATTAAATTGATAAAAAATTAATAAATGATGTGGTAAAACTATGTAAAAATAAAGCACCACGTCAAATTCCCCACACATAAGCATTGTTTGTCCTCAAACAATCTCATGTTTTATTTTCATTGAAAAACCATAATGTGTATATTATTAAGATCATACTGTAACAAGTTCAGTACTTAACAACAGAGGACATAAATTGTCACCATGTTTTTTCTGAAAAATATGCTTCAAAAAGTGTTTTTCCAAGATCAAATAATCAAAGATTAGTCAAGAAAGCTATAAATCATCAAGTATTGAAGATGGCATGCCTCATATTTTATACTACTTAATTGTTCATTTCAACCCAGGATCATATTCTAAATCCAAGAATGACAAGATGTAAAATATCAATGGAATTAAGACTTTAACTGAGGAACTTTGTACTTTGATTTTTTTACCTATGTTGCAAAACTAAATATATTTTTTTGAATAACCTTATTGATGCAACCTAAATGATTTCCATAAAAACCAATTGACCTCTTCTTCATCGGGTGTTCATCATTCCCCTCACCGTAATGAGCTCATTTTTTGGCCCTAGACACTTTATGTATTTTTCCCAACCCATGTTTCAGGTGCTAAGAACTGTGCAATGCACTTATTCAAGATGAACAGAGTGCTTAAAGTTAACAGAAACTCACCCAGCATCTAGGGTCTCAGAGACTCACCATGGGATCCCAAACACCCAAATTACTCCAGTTTCAAAAGATTTATATAGAAACCATTTACATTGGCTCATTAAAGAAATTACTTTTAATAATTAAAAGATGAATGAGGCCCCTATAATCAGAATCAAACTTCTAGTTCCATGGGTTATGATCATAACTCCATTAAAAGGGTACCCATATCACATTCAGAAATACACTCTAGATCAATATATCCATTCAATCACTAATTAAAACCACTCAACAATCCTCCATTATCATTTATTTCAGACACTAAACAAATCTTAATTACAACAAAGGAACTTGTCCTAATGTAAAACTCATTTTATAACAGAGTGAAGCCTAAAATTATGCAAGAATTTTGAAAAAATTTAACCAATGTTTTGCTAGAAGTTTTGAGTTACTGTGGGAATTGATGGAATTCCATTAAAGAACAGTTTAGAACAGTGAATAATTGACCCCCTCCCACACCCTTAAATCCCAAATTTATCCCCAAAGTTAACTTCTAGATATGGAGATGAACAATTTTACAATTAATGTTGAAAACAGATTTTCAATTTAGTAGATAGATGACATGTATAAAGGTCACATTAAAGTTCAAAAATTTAGTTTTCCACTATAAATAACTTAACAACAGGTTCATTAGCAAGTATGTTCATTAAAATTTATATATAGTGACAATGATTTTCAATATATATTAAAAGTAGCATATAAGGTGTGGGTGCACAGTTAGGTGGGTGTAAGAATTTTTAAAAAGTATGATTCAGTTGGATGTTCAGTACAACAGACAAAGTTCATGCTAAACAAACTAAAGAAACAAGAATAACATAACAAAACAAATTTTCAATCAACATGCACCCCCACACTTAGTTTGTAATAGTAAATATTTAAAAAACAATTAATTTCAGTTCAAAGAAATAGGCACAAGGAAGATTTTTTTTACACAATGAAATACAACAGATTTTCATTCCATTACGAATAGAATTTTTAAATATATGAAAAAAAATTATTTCAGTAGCAAGACATGCAGCAGAATTTAATACAGTTCAAGCATAATTTCCAAAATCAGCAATATATAGAACAAAATGTTCAAGAAAGAAAAGTAGTATATTTTTTAAAAAGCATTAAGGAGAAGAGAAATGAAAAAAAAATTACAGTAAAATACTTCCCTGACTAGTTTTTTCATTACTCCTTCGGCATGGGGATTCAAATCCTTAAATGACAGCAACAACAACATCATAAAAACAGAACTTGTAATTAAAAAACAAAAATCCAACAGTGAAAGAATATACAAAAGGCCGCAAAGCATCACTTTATTAAACAAAAAACAATAAAAAAGTAAACACAACTGAAAGAACATGGGTTGACTCTCATGAAGCACTAAATTTAAATTCTTCAGTTAGAATTTATTTAATTAAATTTTTTTAATTTATTAACAAAACAAAAACAATGGGTTTCCTCCCATGTAAGGATAGATTTATAATCCCCAGCTAGACTCACCAAGTGACTAACCGTGATCACTAGGTGGATGTGGTTTCTTTAATAGGAACCACCACTTCTGTTTGGCCCAAATATTATTAACAGAAAGATAAAATTTGTTGGAAACAAGAATCAACAAATCAATAACTAAATTCCCATAGCCTAAAATAACCCCTAAGTAGCACCCTTTAACAGTAATGGGTATAGTACTTTCCACTTCCAGAATAAGTTCAATAATTTCAAGATTTGAATACACATGATGGGACAACATAGATCTAGGTGATTCCATGGGTGTGGCATATACCTCAAAGCTATGTCTCTTAACCTCAACATTAACAAATTCAAATTCAATGGTACATACAGGTAACTTCTGATTATAAAGTTCAATAGAATATTTAATAGAGTGATGAACAAAATTACAAACACTGGAACTCAAATATGATTCCCCCTCTGAACCATTATCAGTAACACAAGAAGGCTCAACACCCTTCACAGCGGAGGATGAAAGTGAAAGACAAGGAATATAATTTATTTTATCACAAACAGATTCACATCTAATAATGTTTTAAATCTCTTCCAACAGATCCTTATCTGGTAACTCACACTGAACATCTACTGCTTCTATCAAGTCAATTATGCCTAGATCAAGTGTGTCTTCATCCTCTTTCTCATTTCAATTTCAAAAGGCTCACTTTCTAAAACCATCTCCTTTGAGTGTTGCAATTCAATTTCATGAGAAGAATTTTACAATTCAGTTTCAAAAAATTCAGTTTCCAGAATGTTCAAATTAAGACAATTCTTCTCATGTTGACCAACACTGATTTCCATATCATTGCACAAAAAGTCAAAAAAATGATTACTTTGAGAATAGAGAATGGAAAACTCATCAATTAGTCTTTATTCAAAAATCATTCTCTCATCCTCATCATCCAACAACGTTTCAGAATTTATTGAGTTTACAGGTTCAATACATGAAAGAGAAGTGTTCAGTTCATGTTCAAAAATTTCAGATTCTATGTTTTCCATCTTAAGGTTCTCTTCCAAAGTGTTCCCAATATTTTTTCAGACTCATTATTCACAAATTTAGAAAATTTGGGTGAAGAGTTTTTAACATTCAAATTTTCATTCTCAAAAATCTCTTTTACCCGAATGACATCCTTTTCAAAACACCTAAAACAATGATTTTTCTCCATGGTAGGAATTATAAAGAGAACTAGACATTCATTTTCAATCTGTGTAAATTCATCTTAAAAATTTTCCAACTCAACTACATTAAAGTTTATTATGGGGTCTTCACTAATGTTTTCTTTGTTTAATGCATTAGTTATTTCTATATTTAATTCAACAAAATCATATTTTTCAAAATGAAAGTATTTTTTCCCAGTTTCATAGTTACTGTCTTCTTCAGTTTGATTTTCAAATCTTATATAAAAATTTTCCTCTTCTTTTTCATCAAATTATTCTTATTCTTTAACCCTTTTTTGTAATTCCAAAAGCATGTTTTCCAATCTTTTCATTCATTGATCTTGCTCTTGAGAATATCTATGTTGAATTTCATAGGTTTTAGTTGACCAATTATTTATTAGTTCCACCCTAGAGTACAATTTAGAATAAATTAATTCAATTTTAGCTAGGAATACTGGATTAGACTCATACTGTTCATTGTCTTCAATGTAAACATCCTGTTGTGGCTGATTATAAACACATTGACAGGTAGTATGTCCATAACAGCCAAAACAGACACAATGAGGCCCCAGTTGATCCCAAGTTTCATTAAATTCCATTGTTAAACTAAAACCAGATGATATTAAACACACAACAGTTCACAGTGAAACATATTTTTATTCAAAAACAACACAAGCATCACATATTTTTTTTTTGATTTTTTTAAGAATATTTTTTATGATTTTTTTAATATTTGTTGTTATTGTTTTTTTATTTTTCAAACCCTAGACTCTCATTGTGTGGATTCCTCGGCAACGACACCAAATTTTGAATAGGCCTAAGGTCATAACGACCCTCAAAAAATCATTTAATAACCTACACTAGCATAGTGATGTAGGGTCAATCGATAGAGAAGTCAGGTGAGTGAATTCTAATGTTTTAAAACTAAACACCTCGCTGTTGTCAGCTATGTGGTAGACATACTTTTAACTTTTAAATTTTTTTATTTATTTTTAATAAAGATGTATGAAACATGTTTCGGAAATATCCTATTACCTATTCTGCAAATGATACAACAAAAATTAAATAGTGTAAACACAAATAACTATAGAAGGAAACAAGAGTGATGATGGTAGATCAAAAAATATGCTCGAGAGATTTGACCCTTATTAGCTTTAATTAATGATTCTCATTTGATTAAATTCACACCATAAAAATTAGTTTTTAATTATTCCTCACCATAATAAATAACACTCTGTAATATAGTTCTCAATGTTTTCCACATCAAAAACCACATACCGCAAATTGATAAAAGGTTATCATCAAAAAACTATCTTGCTAAGAGGTCTAATGATTTCAAATTTGGAAGTTCGATGATCTTTTGGCGTGATCGATCATTAAGATAGTTCATCGAACATTCAAATTCGAAATCATCAGAACACACAGCGATATAGTTTTTTTATGATAACCTTTTATCAATTTGATATATGTGGTTTTTGATGTGGCGAACTTAGAGAACTATATTACAGAGTGTTATTTATTTTGGCGAGGAAGAATTAACAACTACTTTTTAGGGTGTGAATTTAATCAAATGAGGATCATTTATTAAATCTAGTTAGGTTCAAATATCTCTAGGGTACTTTTTGATCTACCCTCAACACTCTTTTTTCCTTCCACAATTATTTTAGTTCACTATGTTTCATTTTTGTTGTATCATTTCTAGTATAAGTAATAAGAAATTTCCAAAACTTTTTTCATACTAAATTATTAAAAACAAATAAAAAAACTGAAAAGTAAAAATATGTCTACCTCACTACTGAAAACTGTGAGGTTTTTAGTTTTAAAACCCTATAATTCACTCACCAGCCTTCTTTGTGGATCGACCCTACACCAATGTGCTAGTGTAGGTTATTAAATGTATTTTTGAGGGTCGTGACGACCTCCAGCCTATTCAATGAGTTTGTTGTAGTGTACACACAACAAAATAATGGTTTTGATGAATGAAGATATATAAGTTTAGTTGAGATGTAATAAACTTTTATGATTTTTCATAACACTTCTACATACTTTTGGAGGCAAGCTATTAGAGCAGTAGCTCATATTTGTAATTTATGAAGCAACAATATGAACTCTAATATGATTCATTTTGACATCTATTACAAAGAAAACCCATATTTTAAATACATAAATGAAATTTACATTCTTTGAATTGTCAAATTAAATGGTGAAAATGTGTATATATTTGATCAGAGAGGAATTGATGGAATCTTTTTTCCTATCCTTTACATTCTTGGGGATACATAATCTATAATAGTGAAATAGGAAATATGGTTGAAACTGTAGATGTAAATATTCTTGAAAAATCTAAAACGAATGTTTTATTAAATATTGTAGATATGGGAGAAAGTGGATACGAAGTTGTAATAGATAAATAATATGAAAAATATCTTGAAAAAATTAATAATATTAAAGTCATGAAAAATAAATATTTTGATTTGAGTACCTCCAGTTATGAGGGAAAACAATGTCCATCTCATCCTAGACTAATGATTCAAGTTGATGTTAAAAAAATAATTGCAGATCAACAATAATGTTTTTAAACCAAAAGAACCTCAAGGTTAATATCATATAGTTCCTATATTAATATGTTGATCCAAAAGATGTTGACGGAGATTTGGGGCATAAATAGTGTATTGATGAAATTATTGAATAAATGATCAGATTGAGAGGACTATAAATTTTTCCAAAACCGAACAATAAGAATGTGATTATTACAAAGCGAATGATTCCAAACATGTTAAATGAAAATGAAAATTGATAATAAATAAACACACAATTATTTTATAAAGGTTACTCTCATTTTAGAGGAATTGATTTTGATGAGAACATTTCAACAAAAAATGTTTTTGAACTATCATAATCTCTCATGATATTTTTATTAAACAAAGAAATAAAAATATTCTAGATGGATATTATGTCATATTTTCTTAATGTAGAAAATGATGAATAATTTTATATTGAAATCCCATGTGGCTTCATTCATGGGTATGATGAATGTTTTTTTGGATGTTGGAAAATTCAATGTATGGTGTAAGAACCCAGATATTTATTATAGGTATAGATCTTGATTTTTGGTTTTTTTTAGGGAAAATGATGAATTTGGGGATTTTCTATGTACGTGTTGTGTACTTATGAGTACACGTCGGGTACCCGGTATCCAAATATATCAATGTACTATATGTGTAATGACAGAGTATATGGTCGTGTGGTGATCTAGCAAACCACTTAACGTGGCGTTTGGTTTAGGCTACTACACGGCATGTACCCTTAATGAAAATGCCTTGTAGTTTTCTTTTTATTTGATAAATCATTGCAGGTTTGCATCTCATCTATGAAAACAGCTTGTTCCCCCATTGGATCAAACCAGAGATCGACGGAATGGCCAAAGAACTACAAACCCCTCCTGATTCTCTGCTCGAGCTCTAATTGAGATGCTGTTGAATGCGTTGGAATCCCACCAGTAAGTTCTCAATTCCCCAAGAGCACTTATTTCTGATTATTCTTCACTCATGGGTTATTATGGGTTGTAAATATTTCACCTTTTTGTAGATTTATGACAATCTAGGCTGAGTCAAGGGATGAAGTTCAAGGATATCGATCGTGTGACATTATGGTAGGTGGTTTGTGCATTTTTTATTGTCTTTTGATTATATATGCTTAAAGTTCCACATACCCATGTTTGAGGAATTTATTGATTTAGAATTTAAGCCTATTTAATACCATCTTTGGTTTGATTGATTAAAAAGGGGATGTTTCTTATGTGTAATGTTAAGAACCTTTTTTTCCTGACTTGTTTGATTAGGATGGAGTTGGTTGATTATTTAAAATGCAAGTGATATGTTTTGTGAATGTTATCCATGTAGTGTTTATGGATTGCATGAGCTATTTGATATTATGTGCACACTGGTTTTTTAATGGTCCATGAGAGCCTAATACTAAGAACACTTCAGGGACTTCCACATTATTTATACAAGACCGTGAGAGCCTTGGTGTAGATGTTAACGTAGGGGTATTGACCATGAAAGATACCCTAGATATCATTTGTAATAACTTATTCTATGATTAACTTGGTGTATTGACTGTGAGATCCACCCTGATGGTCATTTATATTTATTTATGCTACGTTGGCCAGGGGTATGGACGATGAGAGATACTTGGGAAGTCGTTTTTAATTGATTTAGTGTTATGGGACCAAAGAGGTTCGATCGAGAGAGCTTCCTAGAGGGACGTTATTTAACGAATTAGTGATATGTAAAACCCAGGGTTTAGACCATGAGAACATTTTAGGAGGGTTGTTATTGATTCGTTGCATAATTATGACGAGTCTTCCCAGCCAAAGAAAAATATTGGAATCATTTTTAGTAGATATTTCTGATGGTATTCTGAGATATTATTTTGTTTCTATTAATAGTAGAAATACATATTAGGATAGAGCTCGAGATCTCATGATTCAAATGATTTAATAATAAATGTAAATGAATGTAACTGGGAACTGTAGGATTGGATACTTTTGAGTACTTCTTAGTTTATTATTTCAATTCTATATATTAGCTTATATATATATTCATTAAAAGTTAGACACAAATATTTTGGTGTTTCCCAACATGGATTCGTCTCAGACCCTATTTTGGTCATGATTTCTGACCCAAAGAGATTTTATGATTGTAGGTATAGATAAGTGTAAGTTCCCTTTTTCATAAGGTACTTGATTTCTGTTGAAGTTGGAGATCATGTGACCATGATGAGGCTTGATATTCTGTTGGAGTTTAGTTCATTTTCAATAATTTGGTTTCTATATTGTATTTCCAGAATTGTGACTTGTTTTTCAACATTCCTAGACACATGTATCATGCATCATTGATATATATATGCTCTAGTTGTTTATTTACTACCAATATTTCACTGTTTACTATTGTCGTATGGTATTACTACTTCACCTATTGTTTACTATTTGTTTTTCAAAGTGTATGCTATGCCAATTAGAGAATAGTTTCCCCATTATCACATTCTGGCCCACGCTGCTAGTCTGCAGCCTCTTACGATTGGGGAAATGTTCTTGAGGTTATGTGACTAACCTGAATTGGGGAACTTCTGGGTGCCACCAGGATCCGAGACATTACAAAATAGTATTAGAGGATTCTTTTTGGCCTTCACTTTCTATTTGTAGCCTATACACTGGGATAAGAAGGAACAGGTAGTTGGCAATAAGTTGTTCTCGAGAGTAGCTAAATCGTGTATAAGAAAAATACATGTTACCTCATATATTGCAATTTTTCTGTTTTTGAAATGGTTATTATTGATTTGATTTCCCCATTGAGTGATTCACTTGTTTTTTTCTATTATTATTTATATCATTATGGTTCTATTTCTATTACAACCCAATGAGATGAGGGTATTCTATCCCATACATAAAATAGAAACTTGATAGAGATCTCATGTTTTGGAGCCTATAGAGCATTTTTTATTGCATCCTATTATGATAGGTGTTGTGCTTGATATTCATGATGTTTTGATGTACGATGTGGTAGAAATTCCTACTATTTTTAAAGGGTGTTGCTATATATAATGTTTCATTTGGATGGATCCACAGTTTTGGTACTTGAGGTGTTATGGGCTCTCTAAGATCATAATTTAGTGGATCATGTTAGTACTTTAATGAATTTTGTTAAGGCATGATATGTAAAAGGTTTCCAAACATTGATTCTTATAGAGTATAGGCACTCACATCTCAGAATTTAGCATGACTTGGCCAAAATTTTATGATTTTGGGGGTTCTGGAGAAGTTTCAGAGGCCTACTGTCTGGAAACCCAGACAACACAGCGTGTGATGTTATAAACAGCTGCCATGATTTCTTCTGTTTGGGAAGAAAAAACATTTATTAAGTACAAGTTGTGAATTTTGATCATGTGACAGATTATGTGAGTAGAGACATGGGGTTGGTAAATGTTTGGTAGAACATGGTGTGTACTGAGAGTACACATCGTGCTATAAGATACCATGTATTCGATAGTGTGAAAAATGGCATGGGTAGATGAAACAAGGTTTATACACATCGTGTCTATCTCATACACGCTATGTAATAATCAACCGTGTATCCAGATGTGTGACTAATGACATGGGTGGATGGAACTTAATTGGAACAGGCCCTGTCTAGGGTGAACACATCGTGTATAGTTACACAATGACAAAAAATGTGTAGTTCGTTCCATGTAGAAGAATTTTGGTTGGATGGAATATTCAAGTACGCTCAATTTCCCTGGAGGAACATGTCGTCTGAATACGGTGTTACACAACCTCTTTGGAAAAGGTACATGCCCATGTAAAAATCTTAAGGGAAAAAGTCGTGTTACCCTATTTTGTAAAACATGAATTATTTCTTTCTCCTTTTCCATTAATGCACTTTTAAGTGGAATTCCATTATAATAGTAAACTAACGTGTGCACTTGAACTTGAAAATTCATGCCACCATGACATCCTTCAGATGTATACCAGGTACATGGCGATGATCAAACCCCAAAAATGGTAGATTATGGACTACCATTAGATCCTCCCATTAAGCTATTCATGGAACCTGCTGTTTTTCCATAAGATAGTGTTGAGGCATAGTTCAGTGATGGCTTCATGTGGATGATGCATACTTTTTAGGGAGCACCACATCCTGCACCGACTATGGCGGAGTTGAAGAGGGTGTTCTAGCAGCAACATACTCCCACTTTCTCAGTGGATAGAGGACCACATGCTATAGAGTCATAGTTGGAGGCCATTCTTTCTATCTTCAAGCATATGGAGATGCCTCCTGATAGGAGGGTGAAGTTCGTGACATAGATTCTATGTGATTCAACCAAGAGACGGTGGGATTTTATCTCATAGGATGGATGTTATTAGGATACATATTGGGAAGAGTTTCAGAGGAACTTCTATGATTAATTCTTCCTTGAGACATTGTGGGATGAATAAGCCTGGGAGTTCATGTATTTGGAGTAGGTTTCTCTTCCAGTGATGGATTATTCCTCTTGTTTTACAGAGCTTTATCACTTTACACCTATTATGGGAGGTTACGAGACAGTACTAGAAAGGAGATTTGAGGATGGTCTTATGTACGACATCTGATCATAGGTGAATGTTTTTAGGCTGACATTGGTAACTTCTATTGTAAATGAAGCGATGATTTCTGAGCGCAATCTAAGAGAGTTGGGAGCTACGAGAAAATGTGGTTCAACATCGAGGGATGGTACTCCTTCGTTTGATTGAAGGAAGCATCGTAGGGAGCATTTCTATGGTTTTACAATTAGAAGGGTTATATCATCAGATATCCAGGTGAGGTGATACCAGTGAGGGAAGAGTGGGCATATGAGACCTCAGTGCCCATGATACCAAATTGTGTTCCAATCTTATAGAAACATGGTCCATTTTCAGCATTTTTTCTAGATTTTCTCACCAGCAGTGAGTGAGAGGGGATCTGTTATGAAACTGTGTTCAAGAAAAGGACCACCAGTTTTTCATTAGTTAGGGAACGGGTTTTCATGAGGCCTCTTAGGTGGAGGAGGTGTTTATGGTCATGGTAACCAGATGATAGGTACTTAGTGATAACAGGGTGGATCAACTCAAGGTATTTAGGTAGGGTCACAGGGCCACGGTAAAGGTTTGACTTTTGTAGTAGAGAAGACCCAGAATGAGAAGGATCTCAAACCCTTTACGGTTAGCATTATGATTATAGTCTCCTCAATTTTAGCTTCTTCTATTATTTGATATTGGGGATTCCCATAGTTTTATATCTAATGCCATTTTGAAGATCCTTGAGCTATGTATCTTTACTTATGATGATGTTATGATGCTAGACACTTTGTTGGGGATTAGTACAACAATTTTATATTAGTTCAAGGAGTTCCCGCTTAAGGTTGGTGGATGTCACTTCTTATGGGACCTCTATGTATCAGACATTAAAGGATTCAATGTCATTATTAGAATGGACAATGTGTTCTCCTTTTAGGCATTTTTTGACATCTATCCACGCATGGTGAGTTTCACATCACCAGAGGCTATCTCTTTTCTACACAAAGTTGAATGGGATGTCTAGGTGAGGTGATTTAGACCCGAGCATCATGGGTTTTGAATAATTACAACCCAGATTGCTAGTTTATATCTTAATGACCAGAGGACATTTCTTATGGAATTTCCTCCAGTGGTAGATAATTTTAGAGAAGCCTTTCTAAACAACATTTTAGGTTTACCACTTGGGAGAGAAGTATATTTATCTATTGAGCGTGTGCTAGGATTGACACCGGTGTCCATTCCTCCATATAGGATTACTACAGAAGAGTTATAGTAGCTCAAGTAGTAGCTAGAGGACATAATGGAAAAGGGTTTCATCTGACCCAGTACTTCTCTATGGGGTTCTTTTATCCTTTTTGCGTTGAAGAAAGATGATACCCTTTGAATTTGAGTAGATTATCATAAGCTAAATCGGATGACAGTCAATAAACAATATCCCTTTCCATGGATTGATGATCCCTTTGATCAGATTTTTGGAGACCAAGTGTTCTTGGAGATTGAATTGAGATCAAATTATCATCATTTTCATGTTATCCCATAAAATATCACTCTTATGTTATTTAGGTTCTAGTATGGTAAATACAAGTACTTAATTATGTTTTTTGGTCTCACGAATGCACTGGTATTTTTCATGGCACTGATGAACCCATTGTTCCATACATACTTGGATTCCTCTGTGGTAGTATACGTGGATGATATCATGGTGTACTCTCAAACTTGATATAAATATTCCAAACATCTATAGATCATATTGAGTACACTAAGAGAGCATTAGTTATATTCTATGCTCTCAAAATGCCACTTCTGGATGGAACAGATTCACATCTTGGGTCATGTCATCTCAAATATAGGAGTATCAGTAGGCCCAGAGAAGATGAGATATGTTGTTTCGTGAGAGCATCCAAAGAAATTCTTTGAGGTACAATGTTTTCTAAGGATGGCTGGTTACAACATGCACTTCATACAGGACTTCTCACACTTATCAGTGCCAAAAATGGGCCTGAATAAAAGGTGTTTGAAGTACTTGTGGACAAATTCAGTTGATTCATCCTTTTAGAAGATGAAAGGGATGTTGAATTCAGCATTTATACAGATTTTTCCAGAACCAGGAAAAAGTTGAACCATTTTCTGCGATGCATCAGATATCGAGCTGGGAGCATTGCTTATACAGGGGGAAGGAGTCATTTTATATGTGTATCGGCAGTTGAGGCCACATGAGAGGAATTACCCGACACATGATCTCAATTTGGTTGTAGTTGTGCATGATTTGTGCTATTGGAGTCATTATATTTTGTGTGAACATTCTATGGTAGACACTGACCACAAAAGTCTCAAGTATATATTTACCCATCGTGGTCTGAATTTGATATAGCGAAGGTGGGTTGAGTACCTTCAATAATTTGACTTTGAGCCTTTTTACACGTCTGGGAAAAGGAAATATAGTGGTCGATGTGTTGTTCAGGAGAACTCAGATATATGCAGTTCAGGAATCCAATAGTGAGTGGAAGCATATGGCTATATTCTTTGAGATGCATTTGGTTGTGCATGAATGACATGGGTAGATGTATCCTTCTTATGTAGTTGTTACCTCTACTCTACTAGTTCGAGTATGAATGAGGTAGCTATTATATTACAAAGGCCTATTCCTACGGGAGAGTATGTTAGGGGAGGACCCTACTCATGGGTGGACCATAGGTGACAATGAGGTCTTGAATTTTCATGTGTTTGTATGAGTGTCAATAGAAATACATGATTAGTTGATGTGATATTTTCATTCCTCATTTTGGGAAGTTCATCTTGGTGTCTTCAAGATGTATCTGGGTTTACAACATTAGTATTGGTGGACGGGTATGAAGAGAGATGTAGCTGATTTTTTATGAGATGTTCCACCAGTCAATAGGTGAAGTTGGATCATCTATGAACTATTGGTATTTTACAGTAATTACCCATTACTGAGTAGATGTGGAATGATGTCGTGATGGATTTTGAGAGAGGTTTACCATGATTTCCTCAAGGAAATTTTGTGGATCATGTTGTTGTTGAAAAACTCATGAAGGTTTCACATTTAATTCCAATTAATGAAACCAATAGTGTTGATGAGGTTGGAAGGTTTTACATATGTGAGATAGTATTTTTTTCATGGAGTTCTACATCTATTGTTTTGGATAGGGATTCCCATTTGACTTCTTGTTTCTAGAAGGGAATACAAATCGTTTTGGGTACATAGGTACTTATGAGTATAGCATACCAACACCAGATATATGGTCAGTCTAAGCACAGTGTTCTGATTTTGGAGGATATGATTCGAGCATGATTCCTCAATTTTGGTGGCTCTTGGAAGAGACACATACCCCTGATAGAGTTTTCCTACAATAATAATTTTAGGTAATGATTCAGAAGGAACCTTATAAGGCTTTGTACGATAGGTCATGTCGATCACCCCTATGTCGTCTATAGGTAGGAGAGGCAACTATGTCCGTACATCGTCTTTTCAAGGAGACCACTGAGTAGGTGGAGTTGATTTGTAAGAGGATGGATACTACACATTCTTGGTAGAAATATTATGTGGATAGAAGGAGATGACCTTTATAGTTCATGGTCTGAGATCAGATTTTTTTTACGCATCACACCTAAGTTGAGACAAAGGAGGATTCGGAGACATGGAATGAATTCACCGAGATACATCATTCCATATTTCAATCTATTGTAGTTACCTCAGTGTAACTGAGGTATGCACGACGCCTTTCATGTTTCTCAGCTACAAAGTTACTTTTCAGAATCGTCTCATGTTTTTCAACCCGAGGAGGTTTAGTTGGTGGTGGATGCATCCTTTGAGGAGAACCCTATTTAGATTGTGGATCACAGAATGAAGGTTCTCCATATCCTGTCTATTTCTCCAGTATAGGTGTTATGGAAGCACGAGCGAGTACATGATGAGACTTTGGAGTGGGAGGTCAATGTTTGATCATTGTGGCCAGATTTGTTTGATGTTTTTTCGTCACCACCCTAGTAAGGTGAAATCATGGATTAATTACTTTAATGGGAATGTTTTTAAGAACACAGATCTTCAAATTAGGTATGGTTCTTTATTTTTTGTTCTTTTTAGGGAAAAAAGAAGAATTTGGTGATTTCTTATGTACACTCAGTGTACATGGTTTCCTCGTATAACTATATACTGTCCGTGTAATGGCCGAGTACATGGCCATGTGGTGACTTGGCATACCGTTTAAGGCTAGGGCTAGTTAATGCTACTACACAACATGTACCTTTAATGAACACACTATTTAGTTTTCTTTTTATTTGATTAATCCGAGAGAGGTTCTGTATCATCTTTAGAAACACTTTCTTTTCCCCTTGGTTCATACAGGAGAGTGACAAAATGGCCCAAGAACTTTTAACCCTTCTCGATTCTCTATTCAAGCTACGATTGGGACGTCGCCAGATGCGTTATAATCCCACCAATGATTTCTCAATTTCCTTAGAGCCTTAGTCCTAATTCTTCATATGTTGTGTTTTATTAAAGGTTGGAATTATTTCACCTTTTGTATATCTACACCAATATGGTCCAATTCAAGGGATGAAATTCCAAGATATCGATCATGTGACATTGAGATAGGTGGTTTGTACCTTTTGTTGATTTTCTCTAGATTATATATTCTTAAAGTGCTGCATACCCTTGTTTGGGGTATTGATTAATTTTTAATTTAACCCTATTTAGTACCTTCATTGGCTTGGTTGATTAAAAGGTGGTTCCTTCTTATGCCTATGGATATGAACCTCTCATTACATGAATGGTTTGATTAGGAGGATTTTATTGATTATATGAAATGCATGTGGCATGCTTTGTGAATGCTATCCATGTAGTGCTTTTGTATTTCATGACCAGTTGGATATTTTGTGCACACTATATTTCCAATGGACCATGAGATCCTTGGACCAGGAAGACTACATGAAATTCCACATTATTTACACAGGACTATGAGGGCCTTATTGTAGAGGTTGTCCTAGGGGAATTGATCATGAGAGCTACCCAGGAGGTTTTTTATAGTATCTTGTGCTATGATGAACCATGTGTATTGCATATGGAAGCTACCCAGGAGGATGTTTACATTTAATGATTCTATGTTGAAAAAGTGGTATTGATAGTGATAGCTATGCAGGAGGTCGTTTATAATCGATTTAGATCTATTTGGGACCAAAAGGGATATACCGAGAGAGCTTCCTAGAGGGTCGTTATTTAATGAATTAGTGATATGTTAAACCAAGGGGTTATACAATGAGAGCTTTCCTAGAGGGTTGTTATTTATTTTTTGTATAGTTGTGCTGAGTCTTCCAAGACAAAGCATAAGCTTGTACTCGGTCTTACCAGACATTTTTGATGGTCTTCTAATACATTAGTTTGTTAATATTACCTAGGGGATATAGAGCTTAGGCTAGATCTCAAGCTCTCATGATACAAATTATTGAATAATAAATTTAAATGAATGTAATTGATAGCTTTTGAATTGGTAACATTTGACTACTTCCTAGTTTATTTCCTCATTTCTGTTTATTACCTTCTCTATCTATTCATTAATAGTTAGTCACAAGACTTTTGGTGATTTCCTACTGGAATTTTTCTCACACCCTGTTTGGTTCATGCTTTTGGACCCAAACAGACTATATGATTTTTGGTATAGATAAGGGAATGTGGAATTATTAATCAGGTACATGATTGTTGTTGGAGTTGGAGATCATGAGACCAAACATAATCTTGTGATGCTATTGGAGTTTACTTTTCTTTCTAGAATTTTGTTTCATTATTGTATTTTCAACAATGTGGATTTTTTGGCTACTTTCCTAGAAACATGTGACATGCATCATTGATATATACATATACTCAAGTGGTTTATTTAATATAATTATTTAGCTATTTACTATTTTTTCATGGTAATACTGCTTTTACTATGGTTTATAATTTTTTTCCACTATGTATGTTCTACAAATGAGGGAATAGTATTCCCATTATCACATCGTTTCATCACTCCTAGTCGAAAGCCTTTGACATTTTTGGAAATGTGCTTGAGGTTATATGACCAACTGTGTATGTGATACATCTAGGAGGCACTTGGATCTGAGACGTTACATATATGTTAAATCAAAATTTGGGATATTGGTATTCTTCGTTAGTTACATTCTTTGGGAAGTTGAATTTCATGAAAATATGAGTTGATTATAAATTATATATAATAAAATCAAGTGATTTCCTTTATTTTAATTGATTATATTGATGAAATTATATTAACAAGGAATCATTATGAAATATGTGAGATGTTTTCTAATGAGATGAAGAATTGTTTTTAAATTTCCATAGTATGTGAAATGAAATACAGTCATTTCTTACAATTCTATTAACTGAAAAAGTTCACTTTCCTATATAATGATAAGTATTCTATGGAACAAACAAAGAAACTAGTCGTGGAAGATTCCACACATTTTTCTCTACATATTTTAGTGGGGAAAATGTTTTTATAAGATGGATAATGTATATAGGTTCATTCTATTGTGTTTGAAATGATTTTTGAAGATTTTTATTTATAAAAATGTCACGAAAAGATATAGTGTGTGTTGTTACATTGTGTTCTAGTTATGAATGTTCTTTAAAATAATATCATCATATGTATGAAAAAATAATTTTCAAATATAAAAAATTCAAAGATAATTTTATAATAAAAATTATTACTCATAAAAGTTTTTCATTTTTGGTTATCATGATACATATTTGGCTGGTTGAGTTGATGATAGAACATCCAAATATTGTAAAGATTTCTTTTTATGAGAAATATATATGATTTGGAATAAAAAGAAGAAAAATTTTGTAACTATCAAGACTATAGAATCTATGTAGGTCTCATCCACTCAGGTTATAACACCACTTATGTAGATTAAGGCACAGTTTAATGATTTTTATTTGATTTGAAATTTCCTAATCTCATTGGTTGTGATAATTACATTTCAATAAATCTCACTAAGAATCCAATACAACATTATCATTCTAAAAACATTGATATTATATATCCCTTCATCAATGAGAATTTAGAATGAAGTAAACTAATGTTAATTATTATTCCTACCATTGGGAATGTTTCTCATATACTTATTAAACCATTGTTGAAAGAAAATATTTCAAAAATTGAGGTTGATTGTGGGCTTACAACCTCAATATCATCAAGGATAAGGTATATATTACGAATCCCATATATTATATTGTATTTTGTTAGAGTATTCAAATGGTGGAAATATTGAAACCTAAATATATCCATTGGTATATTCTGAATCATTTTAAGGATGTTAATATTTTTTGGGGGTTATCAAAAGGGATATGTTGTGATTTCAGTATGTCTAAATAGTTTTAATTATTTTTGAAGTGGATTATAGAAATATAATTATTGTAGAATGATGTTTTTTATGAATAATAAATGTGAAAGTGAATTTTTATTATTCTTCTATGACAATTTTCATAATAATTATTAGAAAATTTTCTTAAGTCACTACATCTGGGTAGAATGGTATTGTTGTTAAATGATTCTTATTTCCCATAATATTATCCATCATGGAGGATAATAAATTCTGGATAAGTAAACCATATCTTATGTTTGAATTTATAATTGACTTATATTCCTTGGTTGACCAAAAAATCAACAAGAGAAGATTTTTGGGGCCATGAAGTTTAGATATATTTTATGAAAAGCTAAATATAGAGGGTTTTCATAGAGTGTTTTCTTTTACTATCTAATCTAAATTACCTAAAATTTTAAATATTTAAATAAAATAATATTGTTTGAAGTTTATAATATGATGGTTATTATAACGATTCAAACATATTCAGTTCATAGGATGAATGCTACCAGTCTGATCTAATCACCCAAAGTTTTAGTGCTGAATTTTTAAACATGTTCTATCTCATGTTTCATTAGTTAGAATATTAGGTTAAGTTTATGTAACAATATATTTCTTTTTTTATAGTTCATAAAATCATGATTCTAGATTGATTATAAAGGTGTTGAATAACATTTATGTGTACAAAGTTCATTTTATAAGTGTCTATATGGTTCGCCTAAAAAATGTGTTCATCCAAAGTTGAATTTGTATAATGATTTTTTAATGAAGTTATTTGATTTTTTTGGATGGTATTGTACAATTTTAAATATGTGAAAATAAAATAATTTTAATCATCAAAAAGGATATTTCATTTGATGTGATCAGAATGATGTAACTATATGAGGTTATTAATTCAGAGGTTTACATACGAAGGGAATAGTTGATTGCTTATTAAGGAATTCGTTAGATGGATGAAGTGTATTGAAAAACTATTTTTAGAGGTTCCCAGAATATTTTACAGGAACATTAGTCATAAATAAATATGAATGTTGTGCCTCTTTTATTAGAATCATGAAAAAAGGAGTCCAAAGGAGTTTGTGAAAACATAGAAAAACCAACTAAAACTTGATACCTATCATTTTATTTAATATTTTTGATATATTTAGTACTTATTCTTGAATTTCAAACCATTCGGTCCTTCCAAGACCAAGACATCGACCCCTCAATCTCTCCATTCTTAGAGGAAGAGCTTGAGGCCTTTCAAGAAGTGTATCAACATCAATGCTTTCAGAATTAGGACTATCCTATTCCTGCACTTTGAATTTGTTAGTAGAAGTATCTCTTTTCATTGGTTTCATCATACCCTCTACCTCCGCTGCTTCTGCTTGACGAAGTATTTTCTAGTGATTTGTCTCATTAGAAGAGCCCTAAATTGTGTCATAAATCTCAAGAGAATAATAAATATTTTAATTGGAGAAAGGAGAGGGGTTACCTATAATCAATTTCTCAACCACCATTGGAAGCACAATAGGAGGCTTCGTCTTCCTGTAGGAAACATGTTGAAATACATAATTATCCACAAATGGTTTTAAAGAATCATGAATATATATTGAGATGAATGGAGAATCAAATTCTACAATTTTCTTACCTATTTAGATACCTGATGTAGCCATCCTCTCATGTGAAAGGTGAATATCAACCCCTTTTTGAATTTTTTTCATTAATCACTTGTTCATATGTTATGCCATCATCACATCCTAGAATTTGAGAAGTCAAACATATTTTAATTTTCTACAACTCAGCACTCATTTCTTTTTTAGGAGTATTATCATTGTGGAAATTCACCTCATTGCAGTGGATTTTGGCCAAATACTTCATCATATTCTCAGAAGTAGAGGCATAGACAATAGTTGAGTCACCTGACTGGCCACCCATCTCATCATCCATTTTCTTGACTCCATCCTCAAGAATAAATCTCTATGCTTATTTCTATTTGGAATTATCATCAACAATTCCATGACAATCATCACCCTTACAAGGATCATTATTATCCTCAGTCTGGAGAAACTGAGGTAAAACAACATCCTTCTGAGAAGGATCACTTTTTCTCTTCCGGAAACAATTGTTCTTTTCCTTTCCATGAAATGAATAGGATTTTCATACTATAGAGAGCCTACAATTAGATGATTCATGACCTATAACATTATATTCCTTGTAGAATTTTGGCATTTTTTCATAAATTATCTTCAACTCAATGATATCATCATCCATTTCAAGCATAAATTTATCCACTAGATTCGATCCCATATTAACCTCAACCGGGAACCATTAGAAGTGACAAAATGGAGACACCTATATTTCCTTATCAATTTTATTTGAGATTTCAATAGATAGAGAAATATCATATAAAATTTGGGGTTCTAGAGTATTAAATTTAACCCATAAACCTTTACCCAGATTCTAGTTGTTGTGTTACCAACCTCACAGGAATTGAATTTTTTATCCCATTCATAATGTTGAATAATCCCAGGTTTGAGTGCAATGGAACCGAAGCCACAGGGTTTGACTTTTAATTATTCCCTGGGGAATAGCATATGGAAGTATCCTCATCCATATGAGACACCTTTACAAGATAAAAAATAAAAAATCAATAAAATATACTCCTCAAGTTCATCTATTTTATAACATTGATCACCTTTAAGAATCAATAATTGGACTATAATTGACAACTCACCCATTTTGAGATGCTCTGAAATAGCATCGAGATCATAATTGATGTGCACGATTTTGCGTTTACATGGAATAGAAGATTCAAGAACAACATTGAAGCATGAAAATGATATATTAGTAGGGGATAACCCATCAGGAACAACATGAAGCGCTTAGGTCCATTTTCCATCCTTATAGTAGATCTTATACTTTCACCCTCTACATTCCTAAAAGACACTGATAGTGTAGGACCCCCACAATGTTTGAAAAACAGGTTCTTGAGTCTCTTTCTCCAACCCTGAGGGAGATCTATAGAATCCTCCCTCCATGTCCATTAAAAACTATAATGGATAAGAAGCATCGACCACCTAAGTATCAGATTGAAGCTCATCTATTGTTCACTAAAGAAAAATAACAACCAATATATCCATAATCTCCTCGGATCGAGCAAGTAGATATGGAATTAGATGATGATCATCCAATATCTCTGATGCATCATTAGATCAAACAGGTAGATCTGAAACAATGCAAGGACAGGCTGAGTCACACATCTCCATCACATCCATAGGGTTGTGGGAAACACTGAAACGCTATGTTTCAATAACAATTGAAGCCGACAGTGCATCACCTCCAGAAGTGATGATATCAAAACAAAGGAAGTGATGGATTTCAATGACCAAAACCTAGAGTCCATTGTTGAAGGAGTAGGCTCATGCTACCCATACATTCATCTTCCCATGAACAGTAGTCATAGATTCATCACTTGTTATAATTTTGTAGAGTTATATGAGAAGTAAATATCTAATGTATTTTTGAAATCTTCATAAAGTTACTATGTGTACGGATCCTAAGATAGTAAACAAATGATCTAAAATTTACAAAGTAAAGTCATGATTCTCATTGAGTATTGAGGATATTGAAAGATTAATATTGATTCCAAATATTAATAAAATTTTATAATTTTTAGAATGTTTCAAATTTGAATATCAATGAAATTTTATAAGTGAGATGCACAATGATTTGAGAAGGAGTTTATTTTTCAAATTTGTTCCTCTCTCTATAATTTTGGTAATGTGGTGAATATGTTAAGGGGTTTTTTTTTCAATAAGTTTATGGATTTTTGAAAACTTGGTGAAGTGATAATAACTTCGATATTTGATCATATAAATAGATTCAGGTTTCGTTGAACTGCCGAATACCAGATAGATTCATACCATCAGTTTCTATTGGAAGGATGGTGTATAAAAGAGAGCAGATAAACATGTTGACGAGGTAGACATCATACAAAAGGAATAGGTAGTTAGACAAATAATTGTGATCATCTAGATATAGTTGATCAGGTGAATAAAGAATCATAACAAGTATCATTATATTGTATATTTTTTATGGGGAAAACATTATATGGAAAATTTCATATTGAATCCTTGGGAGATGTTCTTTGTCACTATTGCGAAAGAAAGATTAGAATAAATTTCATGGATAGAAATAGTTGAGAATGTTTAATAATTATAGATACAACATAATAAATCCTATTGGTGAGGGTTCATATAGTTGTTTCAAAACATTTTTATATCATGTATATGTGTTTGTAGCACATCCAATGTCAATTATCTATAGTCCTATTCATGTAAAAATATATTATCTTCCTATTGTAAAAACCTAAAGGATTATTTTATAGTGTTTTATGTGTTCATGCATTACTTATAAAAAAATCCAATGACTAGAAACTCTTATTGAGTAGTGAACCATGAAAATACCAATATTCTTGTTGTTGTGATTGTTTATTTTTTTCAAGACTTATATATCACAAATAAAAGATGAATTTTAGTTAATATATATTAAAAACTAATAATATATGATCATATATTCTCCCCCTTAAACTCATAGTGTTCACATAGATGCAGATTGGTCCTTAAAAAATCATCCCCATACTATGATCATTGTATGGTCTATACACCATGATGCAATGGCTCGTAGAGAGGAAAACCAAGGAATGCATCCTCCATCACTTCATCATGTAGGGCATATAATCACAACATGTGAGAACCATATTTAAGGGATCAATAGATTATAATGTGTTACTTAAATATAATATATATAAATACATTTCAGAGAAATGAAATACTATCTTCTTCATGATTAAACACGCATGGTCATATTACATCAAAAACCCAATTTTTAAAACCAGAACAATCACATCGTAACCAAAAAATACCAACATAAAAATTTAATCTCCAAAATATCATGACATATTCCCCAACATTTGACAGAACTATCCATGCATCAAGATAACCTCCTTGATACAATATAATCCTCATAGTGTGACACATCGTAAATTAATCGAGACTCTTTAATTTATGCTCAAAACAAAAATATAACATCAATCAAAACCCTTGACAATTGAACAATGATAATGGAATGTTTTCAGAAAATCTATTCCCCGACACCAAGTACCACTAAAATTGTTCTCAATTTTTAGAATCAAAACTATCCATGTAAATAAAAAATATAGGGACTCAAAAATAAAAAACCATATGAGATAACTGTAAATTATGGATCTCTATATAATAAGATAAAGACTACTCATCATAAGGGAGGACACAAAATCATATATCATAATTAGTATCTCATCAATAAATCTAAGGAAAAAAATATAATTATAAGAATATCAAACTTCAAACAAATTAGGATATTGAGTATGCATATGTGACTTGAATTTTTATATACTCTCTTTTTATCCATAATTCCATCACATGACATCAAACATTAGAATATAAAATCAATGACACACCTTATTCTGATGGTCCTAAATTACATTTTGACACACAATGAACATAACATTATCCCAACCATCAAATCCACCATAGGAAATAACATGGTATTTATCAATAAGATACATAAAATCCTATGATGTTTGATAATTTTCATAGATTCCTTATTTCAAAGGGTGACTTCCATTAAAAATTTAATTTATTGACATGAACTAACATCATTAAATGCCCAAAATTGGGGGAAATATTAATGACATTGAAAAAATACCATATCCCATGATTAGGATTTTCCATCAAGAATATATAATTTATAATGTCGAACTCCGGAGACCTTTTTCTATGACCAAAATAGGAGTATGAAAATCCTAGTTGACCACTATCTACTCTAAAATCAACTACATATTCACTGTTTATATCTTCTATATTTCCAATATTTTAATTGTAGACCCTCCAACATCTATCCAATACAAAAAGGATCTTCATGTTTGGTCATACAACACATAAAATGGGACAACACCAATGATTGAGTGATAACTATTATTACAAGAAAACTCTACCAAGGGTACGTGTTTTATCTATGTACCTTCAGAATCTTGAACTCAATTTCATGAAATGTAATCTGTGGTCTAAACAATCCACTATGTATTACTATATTTCTATGTATGAAAATATATTATGAGTTATATTTAAGATCCAAAATCATGAAATATATAACTACCTAACTCTTTAATACACATTAATACATGATTTATTAAATAATATTACTCTTAATAAAACCTATAAGATCAAGATGTCTAGTGTATTTGGGAATTAGGTATACTAAATAACATTTTAAATCAAGATAAACATTATCTTTATTGAATACTTCATTAACATGCTCACACTTAGAACTATATGGGATAACCTGTGGATATACAAAAGAAATTGGTGATCTATAAAGACTAGTAAGGGAATGAACATCACATAAAATAAAGAGAATAATACAAGTTAGAAAATAGGAATATCCATGGGGAATAAAAAGATTAATAATCTTAACTAAGAACAATGAGACATGATATAACATGATAATCGTAAAGGCAATATGGGAAATGTAGAAACAACTGAACAAAACTACATCATAAACATATGTCAATGTTAACTGCTAAGAAATAATAATAGAGAAATTCTCATAATGGAATCAGGTTCAATCCATGTCCCAAAATGACATATCATGAGACAAATCGTTACCCAATGTATTGGAGAGCTATATAATTCTTGGCGCACCAATCACATTCATTTCATTCACATGATTATGTGTTCCACATAGATCATATAATATGGATCAGTCATTATAATAATTTATCTAAAAATCAAGGAGTGTGGAATAAAAAAATATAAGTCTCAATTAAAATATGTATTATTTTATAAAGGATAACTCCCTTGATAGGAAATGGGTAGGGTATTCACTACAAAAAAATTTTGTCATGGAAAATCATGGTGAAATTTCAGAAGCATAACAACTTCACTTAAAAATTCATAAAATAGGATGATGACAGAAAAATGGGTAACTAATAATTCATAAATTAAATGGTTAGTAACAAGGAAATTTAAATACATGTCACAAAAATATTAATTTCTAATACAAGGCATAAGGTAACCAATAAACATGAATGAAGAATAGATAGTGAGGATCCATTACCTAAGTGTGTAACTCCAAATGATTGAGATATGATTATTGAGAGCTTAGAGGAACCATAGGAGGACTCTGTATTGAGGAGGGATGATTAATGATAAGGTCCAAATATTATGTGTGATGATAAATGGGATATTTTGTGGTTTTTATAGAGAATGAATGTGTATTTATTTATTATTTCACAAACTTAGGTTTTGGACTCTATATAATTAAATAAAAAAACCAAAAACCATCCAATGGATTTTTCCATTTTTTCTTCTAAAAGAGAGTGATTTTTAGTATTTTATATGTCCAAGGGCTAATCCTAATAATATATTACCCTTGATTATGTGTATGTGAGTCATACTAATAAAGAAATGATTTTAAAACCATAAAATATATTAATGGTTTTGGAGTATTCAAAAAGGATTTACAATATTTATAAAATCAAATTATTTTAAAGGAAAAACATATTTTTGGTCATGTATCCAATTTATAGTATTTATTTCATCACATTTTGGCCATTATTAATTCATAACACACACCATATATTTATACAGTATTTAATTTTTATCCAAAAAAATTTACATTGTTATAAAATTGTTAAAAATTACCTATTAGTTAATATTGAAATTATGATTCAAAAAATAATATTAATATAATTTTAATTTTTTTTAAAATATGTGTATTCCTACTTTTAAAATAAAAATCAACATTTATTGTGAAATTATAGGTTTTTTGACAATAACTATTTCCGAACAGTTATAAAAATTATATTTTATTTCCTAAAAATTATATGATCATTTTTATTTAACAATATTTACTTAATATGAATATTTTATTAAAATATTATTTATTATAAGAATCCATTAATTTATCAAAATAAATTTCTTGATTGAATTTGAATATTACACATATTTTTTTTCTCTTTTATTCTATCCAAATAAAAATTATTTATAAAGTAACAATAAAAGGATGAAAGTATATTCATTATTCAACACAGAAAAATGAAAGCAATTATATTTCTAGGGTATTTATAAAATTACATTTAATAAAATAGAAAAATACCTAAGATTAAGGTGTGATATGGATGGATTTTTATATGGTGGTGCGACGAACATGGATTGGGACGTGATCTCGATAAGCTCGGATTTCTCCCCTAAACAGTTTCACTTATGCTTAAGGTCTTGTATCAAAGATTGAGATTGCTCAACGTCAAATCCCAGAGATTATTCTCCCTCATATGCTCTAATAAATGGGAATCATAGGGTATGATAAAACTATTTGAGGCCATCCTTTCATTTATTCATGTCAACTGGATTCGTTAAAACCGTGTATTTATACTAATCATGTGATCACTGTTCAAAAATATATTATCAAAGGTAACGATACTTAAAAATATTTTAATTATGATTTGATATAATAAAACCAAATAATAGAGTGTGTTTTCCTTAACTAAATTACATAATAAGACACTTTATGAAATCACTTATTGAATTTTCATTATAAGAGTTCAGATCATTTTAATAATACTGCATTTGGAAATTTCTCCCTCGAAATTCTATTTCCCCACACTAAAATAGATGAGGGTAATTCTGTTTGTTCTCTTCCTCTGGTACCTAAATTTCTTCTTTAAACTTAGGTTTTATACACAATACATTTACTAAATGGATTGTCTTGTTTTGTATAACATTTTATCTAAAAGCAGAAATTTTCACTAGCTTCTCTTCCTTGGAAAGACCATTCTCTAATGGAACGACCTCTAGATTGAGTAAATTTGAGGGGTCTGGTATATACTATCTCAAGAGGGATATATAGAATATATCATGTACTTCAGATATGTTAGGTGGGAGTGTTATTTTATATCCCACCACTCTGATCTGATCAAGCATCTCAAAGGAACTGATGTATTGTGGACTAAGATTTCCCTTATTCCCAAATATCATCACATTCTTCCTTGGAGATTTGTGGAGGAATATCATGCCTCAAACATCAAACTCTAGGTCTCATATATGGATACCATCATAGATCTTTTGTTGAGTCTGATCAGCTTTTATGTGCTTCTAAATGGTCTTAACCTTTTCTACCATTTCTTAAACCATTTCTGGAAATAACAGTTTACGTTCCCCAACATCATCCCAAAACGTAGGTGTTATTCACCTCTTCCCATAAAATAATTCATAAAAATAAATTTAGATGTTTGATTATAAACTATTTTTTAAGATAAATTGACCAAAAGGTATTAGTTTATCCCATACTCCATTGAAGTCAAATTTGGATGATTTAAACATTTCATCCAATGTATAAATAGTCCGCTCAGACTGGCCATCACATTGAGGTTGATAAGTCATGTTGAAGTTCATCTTAGTATTCAGAGTATATTGTAGACTCTTCTATAACATTGAGGTAAATTCGGGGGCCTCGATCAAATACAATCAATAGTGTTGTTCCACGCAGCCTCACCACTTATCTAATGTATATACATGTAAGTTTATCTAGTGAAAAACCCTCTCTAATGACAATGAAGTGAGCAATCATTATAAGATAATACACTACAACACATATGGAAAGATTTCCCATTTATTTGTTTAGGAGACAATTGGATAATTCCATGGTGTTTTTTCCCATTTCTATTTTGGTTTGGTTAATGGTTTTATCATCCCTTTTGATTTTTTCCTTTTTTCATTCACAAACTGACATTCAAGTAATCTTACAATATTCTATTTTGTCTCCTTATTTATATTTTCCCACCAGCAGTGCTATTAGATATCTTGATACATAATTGTACTTCCTAGGTGGATAGAGAAGGTTTAGTTATGTGAATTATATAGAAAATCCTTCATTAACATCGGATATGATTGTTCACATAGGCTTGAACCAAATATTAGGGATACTTCTTCATTAACATAGAACTCAAAGGATTTATCATTTCTTATTGTTTCCAAATTCTTATAAATTCCCACATAATCTATTTTTGAAATATTTAACCTCTCTAGAAGAGATAGCTACACATTTATTTGACGAAGTATTTATGATGTTCCTTAATTTATGATTCCAATGTCCATCCTTTCAAAATATAAGAAGATCAGGTCCCTCTCAACTCTCATCAATGAGAGAATTTCTGGATACTTATTCTTTAGAGTGTCTACCAATTTATTTGATTTCTCTTGATTTTAGTGGATTGAGTAGTCATATTACTTAATCTACTCTAAAAAAATTCATTAGTTCATATAAATCACATTATGTGCCAATATATAGTTGATACCTTTTGGATTTTTAAATATTTTACACTTCTCCACTAATATATAATTCCACCATATTTTAAAATCGAAAATCGCTTCATCCAATTCTAGATCAAATGTTGGGTAGTTCTGTTTATTAACATTCAACTATCCTGAACAATACACTATGATTTTTTATTCTATATTAACACATCACCCAATCCCATTTTTGAGGAATCAATAAATACAATAAAAGGTTCCCCACTTGTGGGTAGTTTGAGAACATGGTTAGTGATAATCCTCATTTTCAACTCCAAGAATATATCTTCGCATTAATCCTTCCATGACAAATAGACTATATTCTAAGTTATCTTGGTTAGAAGGTTTGAAAATTGTTATAAATTTATCACAGATTTATTATAGCCCCCCCCCAAACAAGGGTACTAATGATATCTATTGTAGATGTTGGCCACAAGAATACTTTAATTGCTTCTATCATTAAAGGGTCCATAGATATCCCATTTCTTATGATTATATTCCACATGAATGACACTTCATTTAAACATAACTCACATTTTTTTAATAGTAATAAAGTTATGCCTTTCGTAAGGCCTTTAGCATAATTCCCAGATGCTACTAATGATTCTTCATACTTTTGGAGAATATTAGAATATCATTTATAAATACGAAATGAAATTTGTTAAGGTAATATATAAATACTCTATTAATCATGTCCATGAATATTTATAGATCATTAGTGAGTCCCAATGGTATTACTATGAACTCACAGTTCCAAGACTTTGTCTGAAAAGTAGTCTTGTGGATATCCTCCTCCTTCACCCAATCTTTATAATATCCTAACCATAGATCCACCTTGGACAAGTGTTGTCCTCCACATAGCTGATAAGAAAGTCATTAATTTTTTGTAAAGTATAATTTCTCTTTATCAAGATCATGATAAATACATTATAATTAATTAAAAGGCACACTAACCCATCCTTCTTCTTGAAAAAGAGGAATGTGGAACCCCATGGAGAAGCACTTAGGAATATGAAATCATTTTACAGATTCTTCTATAGTTGTTTCTTCAGCTTCACAACTTCCACAATAGTCACTCTATATGGAGTCTTTGGTAATGGTAATTCCCCAGGTATAACCTCGATTGAAAATTAATCCTCTTAGCAAAAAAAGAGCAAGAGTGTCCTCAAGAAACACACCAGTGTATTTCATCATAATAGGCATGTCTTCAAGGATGAAATTTCTAATCGACTAAATCATTTGAGCTAGATATTCTTACTCGTATGGAAATAATATCAATCCTTGAGATTTTGGTTCAAAATAAGATTCATCATCCTTTTTGAACATCTATAGAATCAAGGGTCAATTCATAATACAGAGATTGATTTCTTTCGAATGGTTATTTATGCAGGATCTATATAGGGAAATCCAATAAATATCTACAATTTCATAAGATTCAACAATTGGAAGTATGAAAAGTTTTACTAAGAATTTCATCCTTCGTATTTTGATATAGGATAAGTTTTATAATTGGGATTCAATAATTTCGACATTTTCCATGTTAATTTATTTCTCTACATCCATGCTTTGTGTTGCTGTTTGAGTAGTTCTACAATAATTTCATGATATACAGAAATGCGTTGATCCAAAATCAAAAAGTATGTTTGATATTTTTTATTTAATAACTAGCGTACCTATCACCACTTCATTGTTAGGATCCACCTCTTTTGTTGCGATGGAAAAAGATCTCCCTTGCTAACTTAGAGGTTGTCAGTTATCTCTGAAAACCCAAGTCTTAGTACATTAGTTTGCAAAGTGACCAGGTTCTTTGTAGTTTTAGTAATGAAAAACATGTTGATGTTTGACATGAGCATTCCTCTCATCCAGAAGATTAGTCGGATTCCTCTATCGACAATCTCTTGCTAGGGTTCCTTAGATTCCACACCTAATGGACCTCCTCACCCATTAATAAATTTCTTAGGTGCTTATTTTTGTACACCTGATAGGTGGGATATTGTAATTTCCTAGAAACATTAGATTTATCTATCAGACTTTCAAAATTAATGTAATGACCTCGGATTTTAAAATAGAAAGTTAGGTTCACTAACCAATGCAATACACAATATTGAAGCTAAACAAAACAATGATTATTTAATTACAACCATTTTAACATTTGTGTTAAATTTTATGATATTGTTAGTATTATCTAATATACGAAATATATTGGTCATAATTATGTTATTAAATTAATATTAATTATTCAATCAAATTTTGGTAATGTATTTCTATTTTTCAATATATGTTTTCATTAAAAATGATTGATATTTATTTATGATAATTATTTTCTAGAACTTATATAAAATTAATATGATTTCAAGATATCATAATTATAATTTATTTATATTTAATCTAAATAATTTCATGTAAATCATATTTAGACTGGATTTTATTATAAGTTTATTTTTAGGATTAAAAATGCATTTTTCCGAAAACTCGTTTAAAATTAAAATTGTATAACCATTAGAATTAATTAAAATAAAACCTAATGATAAATTAACTAAAAAGAATTAATATTATATATATATATATCTTTATGAATTAAAAATAGTAAAATTAATATTAGTTGTTGTAGAGTTCAAGTGAAGTCATGTTTTCCTTTCAAATGTAATTTTTAGAAAACCATTTTCCATACTACCTATGGATTTTATATTAAATTTAATTAATGTTGAAAAAAGGATTCTGTATTTTGAATCATCATTATTAATATTATCTAAAAATTTAAACATAATATTTGAATAACATAATTAGTAATTTTAGTAAATATTACAAATCAAGATAAAAGGAGAGTGTTATTATTAAAGGTAAAAAAATATTTTAAATAAAAAGTGAGAATAAAAGTAACTCTATTAGTATGAATATTTATATTTTATTTTATTTTAAATTATTAATTTTTTTATTTATTATTTTTTTACTTTATAATTTGTTATCTAATCTGTTTATGTTTTATATTTCAAAATGATAAAACATAAATAGAATTTCTAGTTAATATTTAAATTAAAATAAGAAATATATTTTGATGAATTAATTTATTTCTAAAATAAATAATATTTTAATAAAATATTTTTATTTAATTACTTTTATTAAATTTAATTTGATAATACAATTTTTATGAAGTCAGTTGTAATTTTTATTAATGTTTGGAATTTTTTTTATCAAAACCAGACGATTTTCAATAAATGAATGTTCTTATATTAAAAGAAAAAATTAACATATTTAGATAAAATTTATATTATTTTTGGAATCTGAATGTTGAAATTATCAAACAATGATTTTTTTCATATTTTTCTTAGACAATAAAATTTTGGGTAATAATTAATTATTAGATAAATATATAAAGTGTTTTATGACATCATAATGACCCAATAGTTATATAATAAAATAATATAAAAGTGATATTAGTCCAATTCTTGTTTTACTGTTAAAATAATTTGAATTTAGATTTGTTTGATTAATTTTATAATGCCATAGTGGAGACTCTAAGACTTATAAAATATTTTAACATTTTAAAATGATTCCCCTGAGAGTGTGACTCGCCTCCACATATGAAATGCTGATATTTTAATATTTTAGGTCCTTGGAAATATAAAATATTGGATAACAATCCAATTTATCAGAAACCATGGGAAATAACCATGGTATAGTTTGTGGTTTTGATTTTTTTAATGTCTACTGTCCAAAGCCTAGATAATAAAGAATTCCCCCACCATTTCTATATAAACACACCCAATATCCCATTACTCCACAATAAATTTTTTTTTCTGGACCAAGATCTTCCCCATAATACCTATAGTCTTATCAAGGTATCCTTGAGCTCCCAATAAACCACTTCCATGCCTTTGGGATCACACATCAAAGCAAGAGATCTTCCACCCTCCACTTTTTTCAAGCATTCGTTTCATGTTATGTCTTTTAATAACTTTTATTCATATTTTGGGATATGTTATTAAATATCCCAATTACGTCCCATTTTATGTATAAATGTTCAGATCATCTTTTATTCTCATTTATTATTCTTATGAACCCTTTAATGAACCCGTTACCATACTAAATTTTTGTAAGGGATTCATTCAATTCTCACTCTTGTCCATGTTTCATTATTTTGTTATATCCTTTTATTTTCAATTAAAAATTGTGGGGTATGATTTAAAAACTCCCCCATATTTTCCTCAATATTTTTTTATTGATTATAGAACTCTTTAGCTCCCATTAATCCATCCCATGTACACCCATTACCATGCCAATATTTTGTAAGAGTTATTCCATTTCACCTCTTTTTTCACATTTATTTATTATGTTACACCTTATATTTCTAAATTCATTATATCAGGACATGTATTTATATGTCCTAATTATGGTACATTTCATGTAAATATGATGAGATACCCATTTCTCTCTCATCAACATTTTTTATTAATTTTTATGACACGTCGTTTGGCTTCCAAAATTGCACCGTGATTTTCCATGCCCAAATCATCATGTAGTGAATACCACGCACATTCGTCTATCAGGGCTATTCACATTTATGAACATATACTTATTGATTATATAATTTAATGTACGTGTTCCACATTCCTTTATCATGGAAAAAATTATTATGTTGAATGCATCCATGTTATATGATCTATGTGGAACACATATGCATGAGATTTAATTGATTATAAATGGTCTTCCCTGATAGCACTCCAATGAATTTGGTAATGTTCAGTATCATGATACTCTATGTGTAGTTAGGGTCTGCTCAGGATAATTCATTTTCAATGAGGGTTTAATCCGGATAATTTATTTGAAATGATGGTTTACTAATACTAATCCATGTGAAATGATCCTTGACTTATGCTAATATATTGTTGTGTGTTTCCACATTTCCATGTTATGATAATCATGTTATATCATAACATTATCTTCATGTTTCTCTTATACTACATTGATATTCCAATTGAATAATATGAATTGTATGGTTTATGTTTTACCTTGTTTACTCCCTTTCTGAGATTTATATATCACCCCATTCTTATGTATATCCTTAGGTTATCCCATGGTGTGTTATGTATGAAGGAATGATTTGGTCATGTAAATGATATTTTCGATAAAGAAGTTGTATTTTATGTTTTAAGATGTTATGTAATGTTCTTAATTTACAAAGATACAAGACCTAAAAATCCTCCGAGTTGTCGTAAATGAATGTTTATCTAATAAATCATGTTTAAGTGTGTAATAAAGAGTATATTTGTTATAGTTGTTGTCAGAGGATATGTTATGTTATTATTGGGATTAGGATTTGAAAACACTAGTTAAATCCTCAAGGATAATACTAAGTATAATAAAAACATCCGTAAATTTGGTGAGTGTATAGTAATTGGTTTAGCAAAAAAATACATTCCATTTTGGATATGAACTAGTAGAAGTAGCTCTCGCACAAATGTATCTAAAGGCCAAACCCAAAAACACCACTTGGAGCTAGACTCGAATAGGAAATGGTGCACAGAATAGGGCTTTACTATACTCTTGTTTCGACACTCTTGGGGGATATGATTTGGTAAATTCAAAATCACATTATGAACTATTATTAAGGAAAAAAATCCCATTTAAATATATACTTATATGTAGACCATGGATAACATAGATCAAAACCTAAATATTCATATGTCAAGGACTTAAATGTAGTTTATAAGTTATCCCTGTAATGTCATTGGATTTCAATATAATGTTTAATAGTTTTGAAATACTCATCCTTAATTTTTTCAATTATTCAAGACAATATAAGGAAATAGGAAGAACTAAGTTAATGTTTATATTCTGAGGACCCAATTTTTTAAAGGGGGGAGAATATAACAACCAGAATTTTTAAAATACAAAATTATGATTAATAGCCTATACAATAAACAAAACTGAACCTAAAAAAACAACGACTATTTAAATGTGATAATTTTATTTTTTATAGTCTGATTTAATATATGATTAGTATTGTCTAATTTAAGAAATATATAGGTCACCAATATATTAATAAATGATTATTAAATAATCAATCAAATTTTGGTAATGTCTTTTTGTTTCTAAAAATATGTTTTCATTAAAAATGATTTTTATTTATTTATTATATTTATTTTCTAGATAATATATAAAAATAATTTTATTTCATTATATCATAATTATTTTTTAATTACATCTAATCCAAATAATTACATGTAAATAATATATTTATAGGATTTTATTATATGATTATTTTTTGGATTCAAAAATACATTTGTTTTTCTGAAAATGGGTTTAAAATTCATATTTTATAACCATTTTAGTTAATTAAACATTCCCCTAATGGTAAATGAACTAAATTAAATATTAATATAATATATCAATATTAATGAATTGAAAATAATAAAATTAATATCAGTAGTTGTAGAGTTCACGTGAACTCATATTTTCCTTAAAAATTTAATTTTCAAAAAAAAACTTTTTCAATAACACCTGAAAATTTTATATTAAATTCAATTCTTTTTTATAAATTGGATTCTATAATTTTATTAATAATAATTTATATTATGTGCTAATTTCAACATAATATTGGTATAATATGATTAGTAACTATAGTAAATATTAATAATCAAGATAAAAAAAATATGATAATTAATGGTAAAAAACTAATTTGGAAAAAAAGAGACAATCAATGTAACAATAATAGTATGAATATTTATATTTAATTTTAATTTATATTATTAATATACTTATATATTATTATTTTTTATTTATAATTTTTTATGTAATTAGTTTAAAAAAATTATATTTTGATATGATGAATCACAAATAGTTTTTTTGGTTAATATTCAAATTCAATTAAGAAATATATTTGGATGAATTAAACTATTTTTTAAATAAATAATATAATAATAAAATATTTTTATTAAATTAATTTTATTAAATATAAATGATTATATAATATTTTAGAGGTCAAATGTAATTTTTATGAAGGTTTGAAAACTGTTTTTATCAAAACCCATAAATTTTCAATAAATGTCAGTTTTTATTTTAAAATTGAGAATTCACATATTAATAAAAAAATTTAGATAAAATTTATATTATTTTCGGAATCATTACATTGAAATTATCTAACGGTGAACTTTTGATCATTTTTTAAGAAAAACTAATTTTTGGGTAAAAATTAAATACCATAAAAAATATATATTGTGTTTTATGACATCATAATAACCCAATAGTGATGTAATAAAATATTATAAAAGTTATATTCATCCAATATATATTTTATATTTAAAATAATGTGATTTAAATTTTTTAATTATTTTTATAATGCCTTGGTGGACCCTCCAAGACTTATAATATATTCTAACATTTTAAAATGATTTCCATCATAGTGTGAATCACCTCCACATAAGAAAGGAAAATATTATAATATTTTCGGACCTTTTCCTTGTTAAATAATGTGTTCTTATCCCCTTCATCATAAACCATGGGTAAAAACCATTGTATGGTTTGTGGTTTTGAATTTTTTTAATGTGTAGTGTCCAAAACATAAATAACAAAGAATTACCCAACCTTTCATATATAAACCCACCCAATATCACATTCCATTCACACAAACCATTTGGATCTTGACCATCCTCTACCTATAATCCATTGTTTCCTCCCGAGGTTCCTCTAGGCTCACAAGAATCCACTTCCAAGCCTTTGGGATCACACATCCAAGTAAGGGATCTTTCACCACCCTCTTTTATCAAGAATCATTTTTTATGTCTTTTAGTTTATTTTATTCCAATGTTGGGATATGTAATTAAATATCAAAATTATAGATTATTTTTTTATAAATTATGATATCCCATTTCACTCTCATTTAATCCTCTTATGAACCCTTATGTGCAATTGTTACCCTACTGCATTTTCGTATGAGATTACTTCCTTTCTCACTCTATTCCATGTTTCTTTAAAATTTTATACCATATTATTTCCAATTAAAAATGTTGGGGTTTTATTTAAAAACATCCCATACAACCCTCATTATGTTTGAATGATGAGAGACCTATTTCTCTATCATTAATCCCCCCATGTAGACATGTTTCCCGACTGAAATTTCTTAACAGTTATTCCATTTCTCCACTTTCTTTATGTTTCTTTAATATGTCACGCCTTATATTTCCAAATTCCTTGTGTTGGGACATATATATATATGTCCCCCATACTATACATTTAATTCAAATATGATTATATTCCCATTTCTCTCTCATCAACAATTTTTAATAATGTTTATGTCACACCATTAGGCTGCCAAAATGGCACCACACTTTTCCATGAAAAACCCATCGTTTAGTGAATTCCATGCCCATTTCTCTATAAAGGGTATTCATATCTATGGACATAAACATATTTATTATAGAATTTCATGTATTTATTCTACATTCTTTTAATGTGGAATAAATGTTGAGGTTGAATGAATCCATGTTATATGATCTATATGTCACACTTAAGTATGAGATTGAAATGATTATGAAGGGTGTGCCCTGATATCCCTTCATTGAATTGGGAAATGTTTAGTATCATGATAAATCATGTGCAATACAGGTTTAATCATGTAATTAATGTCAAATTTGGGATTAATCCTGTTAATTCATGTGAAATGAGGCTTTACTCATGCTAATCCATGTGCAATGAGCCTTGGGTCATGATAATATCATCTTGTATGTTGCCACATTTCCATGTTGTGATAATCATACTATATCATTACTTTATGTTAATGTTTCTCTAATGCTCCACTGATATTCCTATTTCCTGAAAAGTATTTAATTTTTCATGTTATTCCTTATTTACTCCCTTACTAGCCACTATAACTCACCCCCTTCTTATGTATGTCCCTAGTTTATCCCATGCGGTGTTAAGTATGAAAAAATGACTTCATCATCTAAACAATGTTTTCAATAAAGAAGTTGTATTTTATGTTCTATGTTTTTATGTATTATTCCAAATATCCTAATACATTGGACTTATCAATCCACAGAGTTGTGTTAAGTGAATTTTTATGGAACAAATCACGTTTATGTGTGTAATATAGAGATGTTTTGTTTTAATTAAACTACAAATTCTGCTTATTAACCCCATGATACCCTTGAGTTTTTCTGATCACTATTTTGATTTTGGGTGAACACTAAACAATTTCTGAATAGATTTCAATGTCTCAAATCACAAAGCCTTTTCATATATATGTTTTTATCCCACCACAGAATTAGCCTACCTTGAATTTGGGGGTAACCACACTGTTGGAGGAATATCATTAAAGTCTTATGTAGTTTTCCCCCTACGACCTAATAGATTTTTCAACTTTTTGATTGAGGGAAAGGAAATCTCTTTCCATTTAATGTTGGAGAGTCTGATGAAAATATTTATCAAATTTTTTTTTATGGAATTCCTTACACCCCATTGCTTCGATCTCTTCGGTGGGATTTTTATTATTATTCATCATGAAATACTTATTAGTTTATAACTCTATATGATAAATAGAAAGTAGAACATGCTCATATTCAGAACATTTAATGATAGAGAAGATATTCTCAATGGAGTTGACCCATTTTTCTTTAAATAGTGTATTAGATAATACATTGATAGTCAAAGGCCTTTGTCACATAAAAATTTATATTTCAACATGTTCATTATTAGAGGGATTTGGACCGTCCTCCTAATCTAGGATTCTATTCAAAAATTGAGTCAGCTAAGAGAGTATGTTCATATTTTTTTTTGATTCATCCTCACATCAGGTTGGACATCTTTTTTCAGATATCATCACATTGCCTGTCGCATTGGTTGTTTACCTAATTACTTATATTTACATCCATTGTATAGAACAAAAGGATAATAGTGATTATTAGTTGTAAATTATTAAATACATAAATTATAATTTCATTACATTACTTGGAAAACTTATAACATATATTAATTTTTTTATCTTATGAATTTTGAGGATTCAATCTATGTTATCTATGATATATTTATTAATATATATTCATATGGTATTTTCTTATACTTTAATAATGGTGTATAATGATATCATTATTTTACCAAAGTATATCCCCTAACAGTGTCAAACTAGGTGCGCAGCCAGGCCTATTATCATGCACAAGTTCCCAATCAAGTCTCTATCAACATTGTGTTTTCATGTTTTACAGCTATGTGTATATATTCTAGATCCACATCCACTTATATTATATATATAGGGATTTATTTACTTGAAATTCCACTTACTCTATACAATCCAATATTTATTTAAATTTTATTATACATATTCTTATTCATAAGGCCTTCACAATAGTTTTCTAATCCTAATCCATTTTATAAAAGGTTGGGGATGAAGCCTCGTTTTATTATTAAAGAAAAGAAAAGTCCTATTTTAACTGGGTAGAGGGAGGCCCATTACATAGACCGAAGGCCCAGTGGGCATGTATCCCATTATACAGCTCGTAGTCCCGCCCATTACATAGCCCGTTGGCCCAACTTTTTTGCATAAGGCCCATTATATGAATAGTAGCTTGGCTGCTATAGTACCCACCATAGTTATAGTTCCCTACCTCCACTACAGTACCCTATGATCAATAGTACCACCACTGCTACAGTACTGCTATAGTACCTGCGCCCCATGGATTTTGAACCAACATTTTTCATGTAGGATTACTGGGTTCTTACCACTAAGCCAAACCCCAACTACATATAATCCTAATCCATAAAATAACTAAACTTTTCCATTAGTTCCAACTATAATAACCCATATCTTACTACACATTAATATATGATTTTTTACATAATATTACACTTAATAAAACCTAGATGACCAATAAGTCTGGTTTATTTTAGAATTAAGTACATTTAATAACTATTTAAAGTAGAAAAATCATCATCTTTTTTGAAAACATTCATAACATTGTAACACTTAAAACTGAATGGGATAACTTGAGGACATACATTGGAAAGGGTTGATCTCTAAATTATAGTAAGGAAAATAATCATTTCATTACATGAATAGAATAATACATGTTAGAAAATAGGAATATAAATGGGACATAAAAATAGTAGGAAACATAAAAAATGAACAAATATATGTGATATATAATGATAATCAAAAATTCAACATGGGAAATGTGGAAACAACTTAAAACAATTCATCATAAACATAGGTATAGGATAACTGCCAAGTCATTATGAAGGAATAAGTCCCATAATGGAATTAGGTCTACTCCCTCTACCAACATGACATCTCATGAGACTAAACATTACCCAATGAATATGACTATTATATAATTCGATGGACACATATCACTTTAATTTCATTCTCGTGATTAAGTGTGGAACATGGATCATACAACATGGAATCATTAGCCATCATAATTTATCACAAGATTAATGAATCTGTATGTCACGAACCAGATCTAGTCACCATCAAAAACAGCACCTGGATCGATCCATGATAAGGCACGTAGGGAATTTTCTATCCCTATGGGATGGTACAAGGGCCCATGAAACACAAACAATGGTTTGGGAATGATTTACTTGAGTTAGTATATAGAAAAATAACATATAACGGAGAATAAAAAATCTTATAATTCATGCCAAACATGCATTAAAAATCATATAAGAATAGAAGGTTTTAAACATGACCCAAGTGGTCCAAAACTACAAAATTAACATCAAAAACTACCCAAGGATCACCACATGACAAGGGTTCATCACCCAAAAACTATCTCAACGACACCGCACCATTATAGAAAACTAAGAACCCAGACCGCCATCTCTAAAGGCATTTCCCTTACACGTGTCAAACATAATCAAGTATACTTACACCAAAAGGTGTAAGTTGGGTGTGAGTTGAAGACCAACCAGATACCTTTAAAACATTACATGTGATAGTCATTAGAAGATAAGCAGCTTCTATGTTTTTATAAATAAGAAATGGCAACAACAATTTCTAATGTTTAACTTTTAATGGAAATTGGTTTTCAAAGGGGTACCTTAATGAATGAATAAATTTAAATAAAACATGTAAGATACTGAAATTTCTATCCAAACACACCATAATCCAATGGTAAATAACAAATAGTCAATGAGCAGTAGTCACGGGAACACCCCTATGTACTAGCTAGTTGTGGGCACCAGGTACCTCATATCTTAGTGTAAAAGTAACTAGATCAAATATTTGTTCTCATCCATGATACAATAGTGGGAAAATACCCATAACCTAGTGGTACCCAACCATCATCATTATATTTTTGGAATTTTTTTCATACTTCAAACATTCTAAGTGAAATAGGGATAAAACAACTCCGGATCACTAGCATAATAGTACAAGTCTGCCAACCTAGATACCCGAGTTTCCCACATTGTGATAAAAAACATGACACATGTTATCAAATTCCATTTACACATAAAAACACCAGTTCTAGTCATACTACTCAAAACAGTAGCTAAACATCTTATTCACTAATCGTATAACTTAGTAAAGTACATAGAATTTCCATTAAACAATTTCACAAACTATAATAGAACATTTCAATTAAAATCATTTTAAACCCCCTCTTTTAAAACTAAATGCATACTAACATTACATAAAATCATAGGTTTTAGAAATAATTTTTTTAATAAAACCATTCCATGAATTATAAAACAACTCCAATTGGTACCCCCGGGAATCCACAAGAAAAACACCCATTTTCACACAAAAATGGAATCTAAAAATAAATCCCTTGGAAAATGATACCAACAATTGTTTTTGAACCAAACACAGTGATTAAAGAACACACTAAAAATATCAATTTGGAAAATCTAGCTCTTTTAATAATTCTTACCCCTGGAATCACCTACAAAATATGTCAAACCCCACAAATCGGTTTTCCAAACATCTACCACCCCACTACTGCACCACAAGGGAGATAAAAAGAACCAAATACCACAATATTGGACAATGAATCTCAAAATAAAACCTTATGTACAAAGACCTAGATGTTTCACATTTATAACATCAAGTATATTATAGTAAGCCCTAATGAAATTTAATAAATAAAGAATGGAAATAACTTACTTAAGAATCATTAAAGATTGTCTAGAAAAACCCCCATAAAAATGGTTCCAATTGAGGTAGTAGGAGCTTGTGGGATGTCCGTGGACGATAAGATCTAATGGTAGAAGAAATGGGTGAATTAGGTTTAATTTTTAAGGTAAAATATATAATTTCAGAAAAAATTAATGACCTGGACACCTCTGGACGGTTTGTTCACATGGTTTATTAAATTTTTCAGCTTATTCTGCCCATCCAAAACATGTCCAGAAATATCCAAATTTAGGGGTTATAGGGTAAAAATAAGTGGAATGTTACTCTAATAAAAGATGAGAAAAATTACCTTAAATGATGGACATGGACGTGACAATTCTCCCCACCATGAAAACATTCCCCCACAAAAAGTCAACCCAAAGGTTTATTGGAAAACACGAATGGATACATTTCATCAACCCATGTCTTACACTACAAAATTTCATGTACATCATTCCCATGTTTCCATAGGAAACATATGAGTGGAATAAAATTTCCCTAAAGCATCTTCTCTTGGTAATCAACTATTCGCACGCGCTCCCCAAAAATAGACAAGTTAAGCACTATTTCTAACTCCTTCCAATTCAACACATGGGACAGATCTGGGTTGTACATCTTCAGTTGGGAGACAAGAAAAACATCATGGATAGATGTCAACTGGGTGGGAAAATCTATCATATATTCCACCTTTCCAATCTATTTGGTAATTTCAAAAGGTCTAACCTATCTTGGTGTTAGCTTTCCCTGCTTTCCCAAATGATGATGAACCAGCCAAGGGGCCACCTTCAAGAAAACCTGATCACCCATATAAAACTCTATATCACTACCCCTCTGAACAAAATAGTATTTTTGATGACTCTAATATGTTAATGAACATTTTTTGATCAACTTAAATTTCTCATATGTCTCTTGTACAAGTATCGGCCCCAATAATGGGGTCTCACCAACCTCAGTCAAACATATGGGGACCAACAAGGACAAATATAGAGTACCTCAAAAGGATCCATTCGAATAAAGGATTTGTAACTATTATTATAAGAAAACTTGACTGATTCCAAATGATTATCCCATGAACCTTCAAAATAAAAAACACATGCATGAAGAATATCCTCCAAAATCTGATTCACCTGCTCCGTCTGAACATCATTTTGAGGAATGTATGTTGTGCTCATCTTAATGTATGACCCCAAAGCCTTCTTAAACCCATAAAGAAACCAGGATGTGAAATGGGGGGGTCTAAATCCTAGACAAATACTGATGGAACACACTGAAGCCATACAACCTCTTAAAGAGTCAAACAACCCAACTCATCCACTTTAAATGTATCTTTAATTGGAATGAAGTGGGTTGATTTGGTCAGATGATCAATCACAAAAAAAATGGAATTCTTACCCAGAGGTGTACAAGTAGCTAACAATGAAATCCATGGTGACCCCGTCCCACATCCAGATAAGAATGATTAATGGATAAAGTAAACTAGAGGACCTTTGATGCTTTGGTTTTACTTGCTGACATGTGTAGAATCTTGATATGAATTACACTCTTTATTGTCTCATACCTTGAAACAAATACTACCGATGGACATAATATTACATTTTGGTAGCCCCAGGTTGAACGAACCACTGATATTGGTGGAAATCCTATATAACCACCTTCCTTAAAGATTTCAGCACCACTAAATGAACCATGAAGCATAAGATACCCTTGGTAGATGAGGAACAATCAGGAGAAGCCTCCCCACAATAAATAGAATACCTAGGCCACTTACATAGCTCATCAGCAGGTTTTTCCCACTCAATCAACTATAAAAGAGTTTGACTCAAATGAAGACTCACCAAGAAAATGCCTCTACAGTGCTCATTGGTCTTCACATACATCTTAGAAAATAGCCCCATCAGATTCCAATCATCACTAGAATTCCATAAATCCTAAACTAGTACTCTTCTAAATAAGGATTATGACACCAATTTACGCTTTCATGGGGTATAGATGATATCGAAGTCCAACCCCAGTAGGTATTCAATCCAATGGTGGTGCCTCAAATTAAGATCCCTCTATGAGAAAATGTATTATATGATCATGTGATTAGAGTATACAACAAACTTCTTCCCAAAGAGTTTGTGATTCCAAGTCTTCAAAGTATGAATCACCACTTACAACTCCAACTCATGGGATGGGTAATTTTATTCATGTGGTCATATATGGATAGATATATATGACACCATGTGTTCATCTTGCATGATAAAGCATCCAAGATCCATACCTAAAGTGCCGAAATACACCACATATCTGTTTCCGAATTCTTGTCTGATCAACACAGGGGTGGTATTCAACCATCTCTTCATCTACACAAAGTATAAATATGATTCTAGGCCCCAAACAAACGTCACCCACTTTTGGGTTAGCACGATCCGGGCTGAGGAAAGTTGAGAGAAATCCCGAAAAAACTGCCATCCAGGCTAAGAAAGCTCTTGATATCAATCATGTTCTTTAGATGCTCCCATGAAATCACTATGCTGGACTTCTTTGGGACCACTGAAACCCCTTGTTCTAGGATTACATGACTTAGAAACTTCACTTCACAGATGCAGAATGTAAACTTGGATAACATTGTATAAATTCGATGCTCCCACAAGGTGCCCAACACAATTTATAAGTGATTCCCATGATCCTCCTCTGATCCAGAGAAAACCTAGATTCCTTCAAGGAATACCACAACAAAGTAGTTGAGATACTGGTGGAATAACCTATTCACTAGTTTCATAAAAACATAAGAATCAATGGTCAACCTGAATGTCAATACCATATGCTCAAATTTGTCTTACCTACTTCGGAAAAATATCATCAAGATATCTTCCTCTTTCACTTTAAGTTGGTGGTAACCCAAATGAAAGTATATCATTGATAAACACTTTTCACCCTCAAACTGATGAGACATGTTATATATATAGTGAAAGGGATATTTTATCTTGATGGTTACCTTGTCCAGCTGTCGGTAGTCTATACACAACAAGAGGGGTCTGACAACCTTCTTCGCCAAAAGGCATGGGGCCTTGGGATAGATTCTCGGGAAAATGAATCCTTTTTTATTCCAAATCATACAACTATATTTGTAATTCACTCAGCTCTATAAGTGCCATATGATATGAGGGAAGATATATTGTCTGAGTTTCCGACACCAAGTCAATCGTGAACTCCACATCCTGTTATGTGAGAAAGCCTGGAAAATCATCTGACAATACCTCTTGGAACTCGTCCACCACATGAGGTTATCCTCTGACAATAGAATAACCATAATCCTCTAGCACGAGTGATGATAACTAGAAGATAATGTTTCTCTGCTTTGGGAGTGGAGGTCCTACATGAACCAACCAAGGATCCCATTCCCCATGAAAAACCCAAGGGCTCCCATTAGGTGTCGTGAAACTCGCCCACCGCCTTTAGAAATTGATGTGATATTGAATGTGAACTATCCAATACATTCCAAGGATTGTGTAAAAAATATCCATATCTTATACCAATAGGTGTCACTCTATCTATAACCCTGAAATGGAAAGCGCACAAGACAAACACCTGAGACCCTTCTCTTTATTCTTACACAACGACGTCACCAACTCCGTCACAAAAGACAACAACTTGGTTAGAAAATTCAGAGAGTTCACAAAATGGGAAGATAAAAAAGAAACCGATGTACCAGTATCTGAGAGAACAACAACTATAGAAGAAGTAATGAAAATGGTACCTCAGACAGTAAAAGTCCTTGCAACTGATCCTGCTGGTGCCTACTCCAAAACATAAGGTTCCTAGTCTCTACCCAAGAAAGGATACTCACATGTGGCTCTACCATGATCTGGCTCTTCCCAGAATATGATCTGACCCTTACACCATGAACAAAATACTATGATCTCCCCATCCATGATGGATTTGATGGAGTTGGCACTCCCCTAGAAGCAACTAATCATTCCCCACTCTAGAGTGGATGTGCCACCCTGTAAATGTGACTCATGTTCCCCATAACTCCATAGTGATAACAAACCTTTGGAGGAGACATTAATTATGGTCGGGTGTGCCTTGGCCTCCCACATTGGTGGAACACAATGGACCCTGCATTAGATTCAATAGAATAAAACTACCTAGAAGATGGTCCTGAACTTCAACCTCCCATCATCCCCTACTCCTCCTACTTCATCTTCTATTTAGATGAAGTACCACTGCCCGTCACTTATACTATTCCAGGGAAACAAGATCCTCCTTTTGGTCAATCTCTACCATACAAGATCAGTTAACCACCTCGGTATAAGTATTTATCGTGATCTAGAAGTCCTATGAATAGATCTGTAACTGCAAACCCCTTTCAAACTTTTGGGCTTTCATCTACTCGTTAGAGAGCATTTCTGGAGCATACCAGAAAAGATCATCAAAACAGTTGGCATACTTCATAACTAAAAGATCCCCTTAACTAGATCCATATGCTCCCGAGATCTAGCATATTCCAAGACATCAGGGCAGTACTGGTCGTTGAAGTAAACCATGATGTCCTTCCATCTCATCTGTTCATGTTTCTCATCTTTAAGCACTAATTCCCACCACCTGTGGACAAGAAATTCTAACAGAAAAGAGTGAAACATAACCTTGACCTCCTCAGGTGTTTCAAGAAACTTGATCAAGTGCTCTATCCTCATGATCCACTCCTCTGCTTTATGGGGTTTTGTGCTACCTCAAAAAGAAAGAGGCATTATGATTAGGAACTCATAGGTTATGTTCATCCTGATATTATACTCTTTTAATCTTGCTGGATTAGTAGTAGGAGAAATTCCCTATCCTAGTGCTTGGACAACCTTGACCACAACATTTACCATTATTTTATCAATTGGCGAGGGAGCACTCTCTCTATAATCCTCTCATGGTTTCATGGGATCTTTCTGGGGAGGCATGTTGCTAAAAAAACAGTCACAAATTAAATCATCAGTACAAAAAGTATGATAAATTTCAATAAATTAAATCAAATATAAATAAGTCAAACACATCACAATAATGAAATAATGAACCACTTCACTCTCACCTGATGTCTATATGCAGTTTGCAGCCCTCACCTCCACCCTTGAATAGAATCCAAAAAATCAATCCAAATATCTCATGATGACTCATGTTTGTCACAAAAGGTACCAGAAAAGAACACTACTCATAACAAAAAATCTGAGCCGCAACGGTCCGACCTCATTTCTAACAAGACTCATCCCAAAATAATGACATGACACAAAAATATTAACCTGGATCTGATGCCATTTTTTTACATACCATATATGTTCGCCATCAAAACTAGCACCCGACCCAGTCCATGACCATTCTAGAAGGGCATTCCCTATCCCCATGGGTTGGAACAAGTTCTCGGGTATCATAAAAAATGGTTTTGGAATGATTTACCAAAGATAGAATACATAAAAAAATAATGGAGAACACAATAATCTAAAAATTCATGCCAAAATGCCTTATAAAATTTCATAATAGAATACAAGGTTTTAAACATGACACAGGAGGTGAAAAACTACATAAGGCAAAACAAAAATTGCACAAGGACCACCACATGATAAGGGGTCATCCCCCATGAGCTCTCTCCACAACACCACACCATATAAGGAAACTAAAAACCTGAACCATCATCTCCAATAGCCTTTCCCTTACCTCTTTTGAACAAAATCATTTCTACTTACACCCAAAGGTGTAAGTAGGGTGTGATCATAATTCCAATAGCATACTACCCAAATATTCCATGCGATAATCATTAAAATATACAAATCTTGCATGTTCTTATAAACAAAAAATTGTAGCAACAATTGATATAGTGGAACTTTTAAAGGAAAACTATTTTCAATAGGTTGACCATAAAGGATGAATAAATTTAAATAAGACATATAACATACTGAATTTTATGTCCCAAGACACCATAAGACAATGGTAAATATCAAATAGTCAACGAGCAATAGTCACGAGAACACCCCTTTGTACGAGCTAGTTGTGGGCCCCAGGTACCTTATATCTCGGTGTAAAATTAAATAGGTAAAATATCCATTCTCATGGATAAGACACTATTAGGGAACATACCGATAACTTAGTGGTCCCCAATAATCATCATTTTACATTTTTTGGTGTTGATAATGTCAAACTTTCTAAGTGAAATAGGGAGAAAACCACTCTAGAACACTAGCATACTAGTACACGTCTACCCACCAATATACATAGGTTTCCCTCTTTTTTCTCAAACAAGTTCCTCATGCTATCAAATTGTATTTACAAATAAAAACACTAGTTTTGTTCATACACACTCAAAATAGTATCTAAACATGCTTTTCAACATTTGTATAACTTAATAAAGAACATAAAATTTCCACAAAAAACATACACAATGTATAACAAAACATTTCACCTGAAATCCTTTTAAAACCCCTCTTTTAAATCCAAATTCATACCATATTACACCAAAAATAGATTTTGACGCATTAAAACATTTTTATACAACCATTACATAAATTATAAAACAACCCTAATTGGTCCATCATGGAATGCACCAGGGAAACAAATATTTTAATACCAAAATTGGAATTTAAAACTCAATCCCTTAACAATTGATACCAAAAAATAGTTTTCACACCAAAAAAATAAAATAGGACCATATTAAAAATATAAATCTAGAAAATATAACTCATCCAATAAGTCTAACACATGGAATCAATTAGAAAATGTGTCCAAACCCTCAAATCCTTATGTGAAACTTCAACCACACCACCACCACGCCATAAGGGAGAGAAAATGAACCTAAAACCACAATATTGGACCAATAATTTAAAAATCAAACCCTACGTATGAAGCCCTTTCTAACGAACATTTGGAACATTAATGATAATGGAATAAACACTAAGGAAATGGAAGAATCAAGGAATTAAAATCACTCAACTAAGAATCCTTTAATTTTATCCACCAAAAAGATATAAAAATATGGGATCCAAGTGAGTTTCACAGAGTTTGGGGGTTTCCCATAGATACAAGGGTCGAATGGGAGAAGAAATGGGAGGATTAGGTTTACTTCTAAAAGGGAAAAGTTAGAATTGCACAATATTTTTAATGACTTGGACACCTTTTTATGGTTTGTCTCCATGGTTTAGTAAACCATGTGGACAACCCGTTTGGCCCAAGTTTTCCACACAAAATAGGTCCAAAACATCCCAATTCAGTGGGCACCTAGGATAATCCTAGGTGGAATGTTAGGCAAATAATATAAGAGAAAAAAGTACTTTAAAATAGGGACATGGATGTGATAGTGTAATAAATGGAATTATAAATTAATATATTTATATGTCTATAAATGGGAACACTCTTGATAGAAAATGGGTATGGAATTCATTACACAATTGTTTTCGCATGGAAAATTGTGGTAAATCTTTGGCAGTATAAAGCATCACATAAAAATTCATAAAATGGGTTTATGTGAGATAAATGGGCAACTCATAATTTGAAAAACAAATAAGAAGTAATAGTTACATGGAAGTACTTTTCCCAACAATAGGAATTGTAAATATAAGTCATAATGTAACAAAGAAACTTGAATAATGAAGGGAAGGAGAGGATCCCTTGATTGAGTGTGTGACTCCATATGATTGGGAGGAGATACTTGAGAATGTAGGGCACCTTGGGATGACTTTAGAGAGGGTATGTAATTGTATGTAAATGCTTCATGTATTTTAGGGAATATAAATGGGATCTAGGGTGGGTTTCAATAGGAAATGATTAGGGATTCGTTTATTATTTTTCAAATAGAGGTTTTAGACTCTACATAAATAATAATCAAAACCTATAAGCTTCCCCTGGTTTTTACCCATGGTTTCTTCAAAACGAGAGTTGTTTTCATTAATTTATAAGGAAAAGTTCTAATCATAATAAAATAAAACCCTTTGTTATGTTTAAGTGAGTGTTACTCTTAAAGAAATGATTTTAAAACCATAAAATATATTAATCATTTTGGAGGATTCAAAAAAGATTTATAAAATTAATATCCTAAAAATGAAAATATTTAAAATTAAAATCATATATTTTGTTACGTAGAACTTTTAAATTATTAATTACATCACTTTGGGTACATTATGATGTCATAATACACCCAATATATTTATACGTCATTTAATTTTTACCTGAAAATTCAACTGTATTAGAAAATAAAGAAAAAATTTCCATTTGACAATTTTTATGTTATGATTCAAAAAATAATATTAATTTAATATATAAAATTTTATAAATATTTTTATTTTTACATTTATAATAATAATATAAATTTATTGAAAAATGCTTTATTTTTTACAATAACAGATTTGAAAGCTTATAGAACCTATATTTGACTTCCTAAAAATCATATCATCAATTAAATTTGATATGAATTATTTAATAATAATATTTTATTAAAACACTAAATATTTCAAAAATCCATTAATTCATCCAAATAAATTCCTTAATTGAAATTTAATATTACGCAAAAATGTTGATTGTGTTTTATGGTGTCAAAATAAAAATCTTTTATAAAGGTACAATAATATGATTAAAATATTTTAATTATCCTATACAAAATAATGAAAATAATAATATTGATAGTTTCTAGCTTCATATTTCTTTAATACACTAGAAAACACCCAATGAGTATGGTGTGTAATGGTAAGATTTTCATGGGGTGGTTTAAAAAATAGGGTTTCGGCCTTGATCTCATAGATCTTAAACTTCTCCAGTAAATGGGGTTTCTCATGATTTAGTTATTGGATCTTATATTGTACACAGTCAAGGGAAATCCAAGAGATTTCATCTCCCTCGTAAGCTCTGATTGATGGGTTTCATAGGGTATGATCCTACTAGTTGAGACTATCACTTCATTTTTTGTCAATTGAATTTTATAAAATCATATACTTATACTAATAATGTGATAGTTGTTCAATGTATATATTGTCAATGATAATGATGCTTGATGGTCTTTTAAATTATATTGGATATATTAATAATAAATAAGTTCATGTGTTTTCTCTAACTATATTACATAATAATATATTTAATTAAATCCAAAAGGGACTTTTCTTTATATATTATTATGATATTACAATATTCACCCATTATAAATTTCATAGTAAATATTTTCTATTCCCACACTAAAACAAATGGGGGTAAATCTATTTCATCACTTCCTTTAGTTCCTATATCTCTCCTTCAAACTTTTTGTTTCTCCACGCAACTTTGACTAGGTTCATTGACTTATTTCATACAACTTTCTCACTTCGATCTTTAATTTTCACTTGATTATCTTCAAATAAATATCATTATCCAATGGTACCACCTTTGGATTGAGTACATGTGAGGTTTATGGTATGTACTACCTCAATAGGGATACATGAAATACATCATTTACATGAGATTGATTTGGTGAGAGTGCTAGTTGATAGGGTGATAGACCGATGAAATAAAGGTTCTCAAAGGGTACAACGTGTCTTGTACTAAGATTTCCATTCATCCTACATCTCATCACATTTTTCCATTAAGATATGCAGAGTAATACCATGTCACCAACATCAAACTCTAGATCTCATCGAAGAATGCCATCAGACTATGAGAATCATTGATGTGCTGCTGAATGATCTTAACCTTTATCAACGTTTCATTAAACATTTAATGAACTAATAAATTTTGTTACCCCAATTAATCCAAAAACATTGGTATTCTAAACCTACTCCCATAAAAGGATTCACTGGGTTCTATTAGGATTCTTGAGTATAATGTATTTCTTTAAGATAACTCAAACATAGGTAGATTTCGATACCATCCTCCTTTGAAGTCAATTTAGAATTATCTCAACATTTCCTTGAGTATCTGGATAGTCTGATCAGATTTGACCTCAGATTGAAGGTGATATTCCTTGATGAATTTCAAATTAATATTCAGGTCATGTTGTAGGCTCTTCTAGAATTCGAAGGTAAATAAGGAATTTTGATCAAATACAATTGATAGTGGTGTTCCACACATCCTCGCCACTTTTGTAATGTAATTCCTTTCAAGTTGATCAAGTGATAAAGTATCTATAAATTAAATGAATTTTCTAGTATTTGTGAGTTGATCCAACGTAACCCATATGGAATTATTTTCTTCTTTATTTCTTCATAAGACCGGTGCCAAAGGCTATGGAGATATTTTCACATTTTCATGTAGGTATGGGTAATAGTTTCATCATCCACTTGTTTTTTTTCTTGCTGATATACAAGGAATATTGATGTATAATCCATAATTTTCTTCATCATATTGTCCCACAAATAGTGCTATCAGAGATCTCAGTACATCTTTTTTCTCCCTTTATGGGTGGGGAAGGTTAAGAAATGTCCATCATCCCACATCTCCTTCTTTAATTCAAGATATGATGGTACACATATTCTTAACCCGAATATCATAAATCCTTCTTCATGAACATTTAATTCCAATGATTTACCATTTCTTATATTTTCCACCATCTTATAAATTCACACATCATCTTTTTCAGAATTCGTTAACCTCTCCATAAAAGATGGTTGAGGAATAATTTTTGAAGGGGTTAATGATGTTGGTTCTTTTATGATTTCTATGTCCGTCCATTCCAAAAAATAAAAATATCATATCAGTCTCAATTATCATCAATTATTGAATTTCTAGATCCTTTCTACATAGGTTGTATTCCACTTTATTCTTTTTCCCAGGATAGTAGTGGATTGAGTAGTAAGTGTCCTTTATTAGATCTAACAGTCTTTGTTGGTGTAAATTCAGATCTTTGTATTTGAATATATACTTGAGGATTTGATAATCCATATATATTTTACACTTCTACCCAAAGGGATAATGACACAATATTTTCAAAGTTAATACCATTATATCTAACTCAAGATCATTTGTTGGGTAGCTCTATTCGGGATCTTTCAACTTCCATGAAGCATAGGATATGACATTGTTATTCTTCATTAAACCAAAACCCAATCCCTTCATCAAAGATCAATAAATACTGCATAAATTTATACATAACTGGGTACTATGATAACAAGTTCAAGGATAATCCTCCTTTTCAACTCCATGAATCTATATTCACATTCATAATTCCAAGAAAACATTACTCCCTTCCGAGTTATCTTGGTTATAGTGTTTGACAGTCTGGTGAAATTTCTCACAAGTTGATGATAGTACCTAGACAATCCGTGGAATGTATCGATATCTATCACAGATTTGGACAAAACCATCTTTCAATTTATAATTTCTTTGAGTGGTCAATAGATATCCCATTTATTTTGATCATATTTCATGAGAATGAGACTTAGTTCAACTAGAACTCACATTTTACTTACTTGGAATAATGAATCTCTTTTTCTTAAGGTTTTAGAAAAGTTCTTAGAAGCTCCTCATGCTCCTCGTTGATTTTGGGAATATTATTTATAAATACCATAAAAAAATTTCATGAAAATATCTAAACACATTATTCATCATGTCAATGAATATTTATGGAGAATTAGTTACTCTAGATGGAATTAATATGAATCCATATTGCCCATACTTTGTACTAAAAACAGTCTTGGGGATATCCACCTTCTTCACCCTAACTTGATAATTACTTGACCACAATACCTCTTTATAGAAGTATTGTGATCCAAATAACTGATCAAACAAGTCAACAATCCATGGTAGATGATACTTTTTCATTATTATGATCTTTTTGAGATCACAATAATCAATTAAAAGGTACATTGAACCATCCTTCTTCTTGATGAAGGGGACTGGTGAACCCCATGGAGAAGCACATTGGCATATGAATCCATTATCGATATTTTCATGTTGTTGTTTCTTATACTTTTGAACATACACAACATCTATTATATACAAATTATTATATAATGTTAATTCCCTAGGTATAAGATCAATTGAAAATCCAACCTCTCATCTAGGAGGAATACTAGACAATTCATCAAGAAACACATCAACATATTCCATCACAATGGGCATGTCTTCAAGGATTATTTTATACATAAAATCAATTATCTGAGCTAGATTCATTTTCTCATTGTGAAATAATATGCATGTTTTTGATATTGGTTCAAAATAAGATCCATCCTCCTCTTTAAAATTGTACAGAATAGGGGGTTGATTCCCAATACAGGGAGTGATTTACACCTAAAAAATTTGTGTAGCCTATAAAAAGGGAAATCCAATACATACCTTTAATTTCATCAAATTCCACTAATGGGAGAGTAGTAGTGTTCAATGGGAAGTTCAGACCACAACTTTTGATAGGGGATGAGTTATATTCATGGGATTCAATAATTTCACCATTTTTTATTTTCTCTGATAGCTCTATTCCATGACTTTTATTAGTGTTTGAATAGTTATACTAAACATTCATGTTACGAAAGAATGCATAAAACTAGAATCAAATTGTACATTAACTATTATTGAATGAATAACTAGCATACCTATCAATACTTCATTGTTGACATCATCCTATGTGGTTGTCATCAAAAAACATCACCCTTTCTTCCTTGGAAGTTGTTATTTGTCTCTGAAAACCCTTATCTTTGTGAAGTGGTTTGAAAAGAGTCTTGGTTATTTATAGTTATATTAATGAAAAATACATTGAGGGTTGAACAAAGGATTCCTCTCCTCAAACACACTAGTGGGTTTCTTCTTTCAGAAATAACTTGTTTGGTGTCTTTCCTTCCCGCACCTAAATTATATACTCACCACTTTGGAATTTTTTGGGGTTATTCATTCACCACCTTTGAAAAGGGGGATGTTGATATTTCTTGGCACTGTTATATTTATCCATCGGGCCTCTACAATTTAGATCCAATTATTTTCTTCTTATCCCAATCATACCCTTGATGTTCTTTGATCATTATTTCGACATTGAAGTAAAGACTATTTCCTCATAGCTATCATTTTATAATATTGCAAGGGATTTTTATAGACAATATTTTATCCCACCAATGAAGTAGTCATCCATTAATTCTGTGGTAATGAAAAATCTGGTGTTGTATTATTCAATTCATGTGTTGTTTTTTTCATACTCGCTGATATATTCATCATTTTTTTTCTTCAGGGAAAGGAAATCCCATTCCATTTAATGTCGAAGAGTGGGAGGAGAATATTTCTCAAAAATATTTTTCATTATTCCTTCCTCACCATAGATTTGATCTCTTCTTCGGGATTTGTATTCTTGATCAATGTCCACTCCTGATCAAATTCTCCTTTCATATGAAAAAAAACCAGTAGAACCTTCTGTTGTTCATAACATTGAAGGTTAGAAAAGTTTTTTTCAATGGAGTTGATTCATTATTTTGCGATTCAGGGATCATATAATCCATTGAAATATGAAGGCTTTTATAACATAAAGCTCCCAATTACATCAAGTTCATTCTTTGACGGATTTAGAAACTTCTCATTATCATTGATTCTATTTAAAACCTGAGTCGGTTGAGAGTGTACTATCATAATTTTTTCAATCCCTACTCTCATCATGTTGGGCATCTCGTTGGGGTAGTCCTCACATTGAAAATCACATTAGTTGTTTACCCGATTCCTCTTATTTCTTTCCATTGTCGAGAATAAAAGGAAAATTAAGGATGATTGTATTTAAACTAGTAGACTAAAAAGTGGGAATTTAATGACATTAAAGGGATAGCAAATAACATAAAATTATTTCCTTAACTTATGAACTTTTTCACTTCAATCTATGTTATCCATGATCTATTTTTAACATATATTGTTATTGGATTTTTTATTGTTCCCTTAATAATGGTTTATAAGTAGATTATGTTTTTTTCAAAGCATATCCCCTAGTATTTCAAAATTAGGTACCCAACAAGGCATGTTGTCATTCAATAGTTCCTAGTTGAGTCTAGATTTATGCTATGTTTTCAGGTATTCACCCTATATACATCAATGCCTGATCCACATCCACTTAAAGTGTCCTAAAAAGGATGTATTTTCATGATAAAAAAGTTACTCTATACTTACCATAATTTAGGAATGATTTATTATGCATAGTTTTATCCTTAAGGCTTTCACTACAGTTTTCTAAACCTAATCCAAAAAATAACTAAACTTTTATTTTTATATAAACATAAAAACCCATATCATTTGTACACATTAATTATTAATTTATTAGATAATATTACACCTAATACAGCCTATAAGATCAAGAATTCTTGTTTATTTTATAATTAGGTACATTACATAATAATTTAAGGAAGAAAAACATCATATTTGTTGAAAACATCCTTAACGTGCTTTCCCTTAAAACTGAATGGGATAACTGGGGGATATACACAGGAATTTGATGAGATATAAATACTAGTAATGGAATATAAATCTCATAACATGATGATAATAATACATGTTAGCCAATAGGAATATCATTGGTCCATAAAATGTGTGGGAGTCATAATCATGAACAATGAGACATGATATAGAATGATAATCATAAAGGAAACATGGGAAATGATTGAAAAAATCCAAAACACTACATCATAAACACTATTCGGGGATGACTACCAAGACAATGTGATGGAAAAATTCCCATAAAAGTATCAAGTTCACACCTTGTCCCAATATTACATCTCATGAGACTAAATGTTATCTAATGCATCGAAAAACAATATAATTCTAGGTATACCTATTCTATTCATGTATTTTTCATTCTTAATCATGCAACATCGATCATTCAACATTGATTCATTCGTCATAATAATTTCTCCTATGATAAAGGAGTGTGGAATGCATACAATTACATACCAATTAAAATAGTTATAATCATATAAAGGTGAAAACCCTTGATAAAAATTAGGTATGGTTTTCACTACACAATTGTTTTGGTTTATAAAATTAGTATGCAATATCAACAACATAACAATGTCACTTTAAAATTAATCAAATGGGTTGATGAGAGATAATGGGGTCTCTCATCATTTGAAAAATAAAATTCATAATAGGGGCACGTAAAGAAATTTCCCACCAATTTTAATTGGAAATATGAAGCCTAAGGAGATAATTAAATTTAAATAAATAAGAGGTGGTGATGATCCCTTACATGAGTGTGTGAATAAAAATGATTGGGAGGAGCTTCTTAAGATATCGGGAAACTTTTAGATAACTCATGAGATGTATGGATAGAGTAAGGATGTCAAAGATTTATTTTTAGTAAAGAGAAATGGGAGCATGGGGTGGTTTATATAGGAAATTATTGGGGATTTCTTTATTATTTCCCAAACATAGGTTTTGGGAACTAAATTATAATATAACCAAAACAACCAAACTTCCAATGGTTTTCCCTCATTATTTCAACCAAATGGGATTTGTTTTCATCAAATTATAAATACCAAGGATGAAATTAATTAAATAATACCCCTACTTATGTGAAAACGAGTCATACTCTTAAATAAATGATTATAAAACCTTAAAATATATTAATGGTTTTGGAGGACTCACAAAAGATTTATAAAATTAATAAAATAAACATAAAATCAAATTATTTTATAGATAAAATATATACTTGGTCTTGGATACCATTTATATTATTTATTATATCATTTTAGGTCATCATGGTGTCATAATACACATTGAATATTTATACGACATTAAATTTTTATCCAAAAATTCTACTATCTCAGAAAATTATGAGAAATTAAAAATTGGATAATTTCAGTGTTTTGATTCAAAACAAAATATTCATTTCTTAATAATATTTTAATAAATATTTTTACATTTAATTATAAAATAATAATCAATATATATTGTGAAATTGTGGGTTTTTTGAACGAAAAATTCATTTTTTATTAAAATTAAAACCATCCATAAAAATTAGATCAGGGAGGGAGAAAGTGGTGGAGTTCCAGGGCATCACCCTAGAAATTGAGATGACATTACTTAGGGAGGGAACCCATACAAAAAACAAATATAAGGATTTTCAGGGTCACCTTTACTTATTAGCGAGTCCCTAGTGAAATTACCTTCTCTCCAGGTTTGGGAAACCAAAGTGTTCAAGGAGAAATCTGAACTTCCTTATTTGAAATACCATGTTCCAAGATTGTCCGGATTTGTTGTAGATAAGCCCAATAATAAATTTGGAATCAAATTCAACCACTATAATGGTGTTGTTGAAGATATTTCTCTTGTGTAAAAAGCTCACCCTAACCCTTGCATCAGATTAAAGAGTCACCTAACCCATAAAAGGTGATAAATCCCTGGAGAAAAGACCCTCAACCATCCCACACATGCCAGAATCCTCTCATATTTCCATCCCAAAGGGACACATAATTTTTTTTTTTGAAACCATAGGTTGGAGAGATCCACCTGACCCATGATCCCTTCTCATGCCTCTGGCCAACAGTCGGTCCCATGACAATTCATTCAATGAGCATGTGAAGAGAGGTAGAATGAATGGTGTGGGGAATGAGGGCCCTGAGCTTGGACAAAATTGAAAAGGTACATTTCTGAAGGAAGGGGAATGAGGGGGGGGGGGTAGTCCTCTCTCTCTATATTTCATTCCTCCAATAGAATCGATGCACCTCTAGTAAACAAAAAACCACAGGCTTAATTTTAAGGGGAATTATGGTCCCCATCACAAAACCATGAATACAACAAGGAATTGAAAACATTCCCACTACCAATAGGGGTCTAGGTTTTTGGAAAGAAAACTACAGATAATCCGAGCCCCATCTACATTGCTTGATAGGTGTTAAGAAGATTCTTATTTCCGTGAGGAGCAACACAGACTCTGTAATGAAAGTGAAATACCCTTATTATACACATTATCATTGGTAGAGATACATTGGTTGCTCAAATTCCAAACTATAAAATACATTTTGGATGGTAGATATTTTCAATATTGAAACTTGTCCTGACTATAAGATCCATTACAGATGTTCATGGACTGATGATAATCCCTGAGAGAAATAATCCCTGAGGAAGAGCCGATGAATACAAAATGGTGTGGCTCCTCAACGAGAGAAATGTAGTCATAAAATGAATCTTTATTGATCATCCAATGTGGAATTGACGAAGGCAGGAAAAAAAGGTATCCAATTTGAAAGAGAAATTCAAAACATGGCATCCCAAGTAGAAGAGATGGGAACCCAACCAATTATCATACAAGTAGTTAATGTCATTATTACCCACAACCCATCGTGATATATTTACCAAAATTTCCAAATGTTTGATCTTCACTCTAAGGGTACCACCTTTTCTACAGATAATTGCATCCCAATCTTTCTAGTAATGAAAAAATATATTGTGCATGAAATCAGCCAAAAGATTCATGCATTAAAGGATTTCCCAAGATAATTTGTCATGCATCTCTTTCATGGATTCCAATACATTTCATGATTAAAACCACCTTCCTAAATCAGTATTTCCATTATTTCCAAGTTATTTTAGTGGAATTTTCCACTATGATTGGAATACCAAAAAAATATGGTCATGTTTTTTCGATCCGATCAATAGTCCATTTTGGTGCTTTAATAATATAAAAAATATGCATTGGGATGGAAGTTATCACACAATTCAGAAGAGAGATTCTTCTTCCATGGTATAGAAACTGGTTCTTCAAGTTAGAAATATGACCTGAGATCTAGTTAAGAATTCCTTAAAAAACTTTTATTGAAATTCCCATTTGAGATGGGTTCCCCCAAGTACTCAATGGGGAGCTTCCATCATTGGATACCAAAGTTTTCCTTGAATAGAGTTACTCCACAGACACAATACTTTCATATATATATAAACAATTCTTTTATATGGATTAATACTTTTCTTCCTTTTATTTCTATATCTTTTCATGATTGATAAGAAGCCTTATATGGATTTGAGCCTACCATTCCTAAATAAAAAGATTTCATCATGAAATATAAAATGAGAGATAATAATATCCCCATAACTATTTTTGAAAGGAAGGATGGATCCCTCTAACAACCTGCATAAGATGTTCCTAGTGAGAATTCATGGGTGAGAATGAAGAGATTTAGAGAGATCAGGTTTCCTTCCCATAGGACACACATAGATTTGAAAAAACAAAATCCTGTACCTATAAGATACATGGAGATCCATGGAGAGGAAAATCACCTTAAAATCAAGTCATAGAACCAACCAATAAATCCATATCTCCTTAAAGATCTAAAAATGTAACTCCATTAAAGCTTGTCATAGGCTTTATCAACATCAAAATTTATGATGATGTAGGAACCAAATTTATTTTTATGAAAATCATTCACAATTTACTTGGAAATCCCTACAACCCATTGGACGCTTATCCCTTGAAAAAATACATGTTGTTCCATTGAAACCAGCCTAGGAATGACATATCTTAACCTTCTATTTAAGAGGCTAGAGATAATTTTATAAAAAAAAAGTTACAAAGGAAAATATGGAAAAACTATCTAACCATTTTGGGGTGAAGGATTGTTAGAATCAGAACCAATATCGAATCACAAACCACCCTAGTAAGAACAACACATGAAAAAATCACACATAGCCTCCTGATCTAGTTCATTAATAATGTCCCATGTATCCCTACAAAAGGAGAAAGGGAAACTGTATGGGCCAGTAACACTATTAGTATTCAAACTAGAAAACACGTTTTTAATTTCCTCATCCCCTGTACTTTCTTCCATGGCCTTGTTGTCCTTGTCATCAATCAATAGTTGAATTGGTTATAAGTTCCTTTTCACATTAGAGGAATCAGTTCTATGGACAAGGGAGATACCCTGACCTATCAAAAGGTCCTTAAAATGATCCAGTGACATTATTTAAGCAATATAAATATCCCATATAAAGGTACCCTCTACTAATTTAAGATTTATATAACCATAGTCCTTCTTTTACTTGATTCATGCATGGAAAAATCTTGTATTGTAGTCCTCCTCTATTTTCCACTGAATACAGGTCCATTCTCTGCAAGTATATTCAACCATGATCATTTTCTCTACAAACACTCATTTTTATCTGAAATCATAAAAAAGAGTCATTGTCCCACCTATGTTTCATGTTGTCTCTTAAACTGTTGATCCCACATTGAATATCATCTAAACTATTGTTCTCATTTGACTTATGATATATCCACTCATGTAAGCCTTTCCTCAAATTCTCAAGTTGTAGGGGAAGCACAAACTAAGGACCTCTGGAAATATGCTGGTTCAAAGAGATAATAACCAAATAATGAAATCCTTCCATCTTTGTCTTGTTCTTAGAGAAGAAAAAACAATCCAGATTTTCAGTTTGCTTCTTGAGAGTAACCATAAGGGTAACATGGTTTGAGAGAGATCTAGGATCATAGGAAACTAATTATTGAGAGAAAGAGTCCAAGCCCTACAGATTGGACAAACATCAATGTAGTCTACACTATATGCAAATATTTCTTTTTCAGTTGTTGTATAAGGTAAAATTGATATTTGAGAATCCATGATCCATCATCCCACTACTTGATAGAATGTACTTGAATTGGTGTATATCTTGCTGAGAAAAGGCCCCCCACCTATCATTTTTGAGATGTCAAAAATGGTATTATAATCTCCACCAACGAAACATAGAATGTTCTTGTATTGGAATCTAGAAAGATCCTTCCATAAAACACTACGATCACCCAAATCACATCTACCATAATCAAAGGAGAAAAATGTATCTAGAGACCATATAGGAATTTTTTTTATGATGAACTAATTCGAAGAATCAAAAAAAACCAATTGATACATTCTAATTACAGAAGACCTAGATGTGTGAAATGCTTGCATTAATGTCCATAAATATAGAAAATCCCAGTTTCTTCACAAAATAACCTATATGGCCTACCCATTTCATTGGTTCAAGAATGGCCAACATAGAAATACAAAGATGGTGGGACCCATTGAAGATAAAGGCTATCTTATCATGCAACCCCTAGCTTCTAGAATTTCATACCATGAACGAAATTAAGAAACAATGGAGGGGGTGTCCATACGGTCAGACAAGGAACTATAAAAACCATAATTAAGAAGGGGTGAGCCTTTTTCTTTGGTATGGGTGATGCGTCCATTATATTTAGAGGGTGAGAATGGATTGGGCACTCCTTTAGTCACAGGTTCTTGATACGGAAATGAGTCAAGGTATGATCGCACCTCTGCGTTAGACTCACTTCCCCTAGGGGATCCTGAAGGAATAACCAAAGATTGTCCAGGAGGGTCCTGTAGGATATTGGTCTTCTGGACAACGATATTAGGGAGATCATGGTGGCAAGAAGGGACCTCCAGGATCCCCTTAGAGGAATTATCTGACACATGGTCCCAATTATGATCAATCGGGATAATTGACAAAGTCTTTTTTTAGGTGAACATAGAAGAGAAAAAGAGTTGTGGAGGGCACTAGTTAAGATGAACCAGGATGGGAAGTAAGAAAATATTGGGAATAAGAGCTGAGAAAATTAATAATAAATATAACAGAGGGTAGACACTTCGAAGTATCCCTTGAATTATTGAAAGGTATCAATGGTAGGTGGAGAAACCTATATGAAATGTCAGAGATGCAGGAGTAGGAGATGTCATGAGCAGTGCAGGAGGAACCTGGATAACATTTGAAATGAGTAAAATCCCACTTTGATACTCCAAGGAATCAAACGGAACCGAAGGGATGAGAGAATTTTGGGGATCTGTATCATAACCACCATATCCTGAATTGATCCGGCACATGCTTGAACTCGTCTTGATGGTGAAATCTCAACACCCATCAAGGGGGAGATCCTCCTTCGTCTTCAATAGTCCCACAAGTGACCTTGTCTACAGAAGAATCCATAAAAAAGAGGTGGGTCTTGGAAAAATAGTATTTTTACACCAACTTAAGGAATCACTTGCACTAATAAGAATAAGATGCAGGATGTTATCTGACAGATCCATTTCCCCAAAAAATAACAGGGAAGCAGTTGACTGGAGGCAATGGGTATCCTTAGCAGAACATCAGAATCTCCTGACACTAATCCCTATCTCCAACAACATCCATGGGTTTTTGAGGGGAAGAGGTAAACCAAGAAACAATAATCATACCACCAACAAAATTGATTCTAAACCCAAATGGGTTTTCCATGACCATTGAGATAAAGAGAAACACCATGATCCATAGTGTCAATAATCCCTTGACCATGCACGTACAATGTCTTCCTAGGAGATGTGGTGAATGAAAAAGGCCATACTAGAACAAATTGGCACCACTGCCTACTGTTGGAGACCCCACGATGCCATGATGTTTTTAAAAACCCCCAATAGAGGATATTTTTCTCCCAAATGTTCCTAAAAGGGAGAGATTGTGGAACACCGCAACATTGCAGAGCTCTTCCAATGAGAAATCACCCACAGATGAGTTTTCCACCCTTGTTGCGCATTTGGGGAAAACTAAAATGGAAGGGATGGTTGTAGATATTAGCTGAACAGATCTGGAAGAATGCTCAAGAGCCTCGTTGAATGACTGAGGATTTTGATCCTCCTCTTTACCACTAGAAGGATCTCCCAAGGGAGGTTGAAAAAATGGTTTTCTTGGGACATCAAAAGACAAATCTAGTTCCATCATTTGAGAATTCACATAACCATATTACTAGGATCATGATTAATATCCCTTTGAAACATCAGAAAACTCCCTAAGAGTTATCTGTGCTACAATGACATTTTCATTGGGTGGTTCGGCGAACATGGTTTGGGTTGTGATATTGATGATCTTGAATTATTCCCATAAACAGTTTGGCTCATGATTATGTTGTTGGATCTAAAATAAGGCTTGGTCAAGGAAAAATATTAGAGATGATATCGCCCTTATAATCTCTAATATATGAGTTTCGTAACATATGGTTCTACTGGTTGAGTTCATCACTTCATTTTTCCTTTTCAATTGGATTTGTTAAAACCCTATCCTTATGATAATCATTTGATCAGCATTCCATGACTATATTATCCATGTTAATGATGCTTAACAATATTTTAAATAATATTAGACATAATAAAACCAAATAAGTGCTTTTTTTTGTAACCATATTACTTATTAAGACATTTAATTAAATCATATGGGGAATATTATTTATAACATTTTGAGTCGTTAGAAACATACGATTCTATACTCCGTAGGTAAAATGGTGATAAAAATTAGATATGATCATCATCATGTTATCATAAAGGCTTACATTCTTCTCCAAGTACATCTTCATGGGGACATCCACAATTCTCTACTACTTAATCAAAATGATGTGATCCAACTTCATCAAATAACACAAAATCCAATAGATAGCATCATATCTACCTTGATTTCATGCTAAATTAGACTAAAAATCCATCAAATTATCCGCCCACTTCCATTTAGGAACATCTAATGGTCATAGAAACCCTCCTTGAACATTATCTTTCGACTTCACATTCTATAATAAAAAATACCAGGATATGAACTTTAGGACTGATCACGTCATCCATGGACACAATGAATTACATATCATGTTTTGATACAACTTATCCACACTATGATACATGACCAATGGTGAGCTTTGAAACTCAATGATAACAACATCATCAACCTCATAGAGAAAAAATATACTCCCCTAAAGTAACACATGATGAATACCACCCCCATTCTAGCCCTCATGGGATTCTTAACAACCCGTATGATCCTTCATAAATTCCTCCCCATAATTTCCCAGCAATGATTTTTTCACATGTTTCACCATGTTCAAATGAAACATCTTATATTAGAGATACCCCCTACCATAAAATTCTCTAATATCAAGATGAATCCTTATATTCCCCACTATTATCCTCCATGAATCCCTAGAATCAAAAAAAATATCTCTATGTTACTTCCAACTCATCTCAATAGTAATGAAAATTTATTATCCTTATTTATAACAAATATCAATGTATTAATACTATATAAATCGTATATTTTCTGAAGTTCAAATAACATTGGAAAAAATAAATATCTCAAACTCTTGTGATATTTGAAAACCACAATCCACGCAACAATGAGGTTGTGTTCTCGAAACATTTTTTTAAAACACAACTATATCCATCATGAGATCATGGGTGTAGTGGTTACATTTATAAGGATATAACTAATAGTACCCATATGAGAAAATTTCTCTCTACTACATTATAATTATACCCTTTATGAGGCATGAAGAATCATAAGAAAACCACATATATTAGTCCTTCCTCTAGAAGATTGAGTATAAGGGCACTGACCAAATTCTCTTTTAGAAACTCAAATAAATCATAACCCCATATAATAACCATTAAATATTTATCCTTCGTAGAAATGTAAATCAATTAATTTGAAAATTTGAAAAAACAAGGTACAATCTTCCGGTAATATCCTATAATAAGAAATAAACTCTAAACCTTCCCAATATTCTTTGGGGGATTCTATGAAACTACTACCTCAATATTTAAATGGTCTACAGATATTCCCCACTAGGATATTAAATGACCTAATAAATTCATCTTAGATTCCCAATACATTCCCTTTAATTACTTCTCAAAAATATGATGACACCAAAGAACATCCAAAAAGGATCTTACATTCAATTTACTCTCTTAGACCAACTCATAATAAATAATGATTTAATCATTGCACACCACCAAAAACTGACTAAGGAACTCATGGAACGGAGTGTTCATCATCCCCATGAATATAGATAGTGAGCTTGTGGCACTAATGTGAATTACCGTTAACTCATAGTCCCACCAAGCACACATTAACATTGTCTTCAAAATATCCTTGTCTTTATCTACCATAAGAAATATACTTTTGTAAGATAATTTCACAAGTGGAAGGTGTTGATCTAAACCAAATTTGAAATCTAGAGATCATGATCAAAACATATCTTCTAGTGCTTAAATGTTCCCCTTAGATAAAATAATATTACAAGGATGGTAGGTAGTACTGAAACAAAACTCTATATCCAGATCATTCTTAAAACATCTCAAGTCTATTGAGGTAAACCTCGAATATAAATCAGATACAATAGGCACTCCATCAACCCTAACAACCTACTTAATATATATCCCAGAAATTTGATCACGAGATAAATTATCTCTAATAGTAATGAAATGTACGGATTTCATATTGAGATGAACTACAATCAAAATAGAATTGTTCCCTTTAGATGTTTTGTGGAGTTGAATGATGAATTACATCGTGATGTTTTTCCATTTTTATTTTAGTATTTGTAATGGTTGTAATATCCACTAATAATTATATATATCATCCCTAACTTACTAAAAATCTATCATCTAGATACATACTTTTATTTAGAGACTCATTCCAGTTGTTTACATTCCCCAGGTGGTATAGTATTGAAAATTCATAATCTACAATCGACTATAAATATATTATTTTATTCATATTTAACTCTTTATGAGTGAATATATACTTTTAAATTTTATAATAAGTATATATGTCACATATTTATCCATGAAGATAATGTGTTAATATAATTAATAAAAAAATACAATATCTAATTCCAAATCATGTGTCGGAAAATTTTTCTCATTAGCCTTCAATTGGCATGAGACTTAATATATCACAGTATCATTCAACATTTGTATACTTCCACATCATTGTTTCATGCATCTCTATGGATCAAAAACGCTTCTATACTATAGGTTAGTGTGAGAAAATATTCTCTAACTAACTTCAACTTTGGTTCCCATGAATTTTACTCACATTCATCAGTCCAAAGGAACCAGTCTTCCTTCCATGTTAATATATAGAGTGTATTAGATATCCTTGAGAAATTTATCAAAAAACATTGATAATAACAATCAAAAACAAGATTACTTCTAATCATAGTCATCATGGTCAGTCTTGCCCAATGTTAACTAACATATATCAGTAATAGATCCACTGATGTAAATTCTAATGATATTATATGACTCAAAAATGAAAACTTATGTAGCCAAAATTATAAATTGCTAAATATTTAATATAGCTTCTCTTTCCTTAGGGCCATTAGTATAATCATAAAGTGATCATAATGATCTAAATTTCTCTTGTAATATATTATTACATCATCATTAAATACTATAGAATACTAATCAAGGTGATATATAAATACTATATTCAATAAATATTTAAATATAGTAGGGGTATTATTAAGACAAAATGGAATCACTATAAATTCATAGTGTCCAAACATCATACAGAATTCCTTATCATGTATTTATTCTCTTTCAACCCTCAACTAATAGTATCAAGATCTAATATAAATCTTGGAATGATATTTTTATCCTTATAATTTTTCAAAAAAAATCATCAATATGAGGTGGGTGTTACATATTATTGATTGTGATTTGTAGTATTCAATGTAGAGTCCAATTAAACCATATTTATTGTTAATAAATAATAGGTGCAGCCAACGGTGACTAACATATCTGAATGAATCCTTTATCATGACTCTATGGTAGATACTACTTCAATTATTTTAACTCAATTATGAACATCCTAAAAAAATTCATAGAAATATGTTTTTCACCATGAATAAGTTCTTTTAAAAACTTAACATCAAAATTTAAATTAATAGTAGGTAACTCTTCAGGAATGAAATCAATTTTTTTTGTAAAAATATGTTTATCTTAAATGATGATTTTATCCCCTACCATCTGAGATATATAAATATTTCGAATAGGTAAAAAGAACCATTCAAGGGATGTAATTTCTATTTTAGGATTATATTTATCTTCTAACTAATAGAAAATCATAGGTTATTTTGGAATATCGGATATGACTTTCATTCCTTGGAATCTGATATAGAGTTTATATAAATAACCCCAATCTATGCCCAAAATTACATCAAATTTAACTTAAGGGAGAATAATGTGATTTTTAAGAATCACATTCCATCAAACATCAATAATATAAGAATCATATACTTGGGATGTGATCATCATATCATTAAGATTTATCAATAGTACTTCAACATCAATTTATTGAGGTGGTAATTTAATAGCATTAAAAATTATTCAATTGTAAATGAGTGGGTAAATATATAATCAAATAATACATTATAGGTTCTAGAGTGGACACTAATTGTACCTTTCCCAACTTTATAGTCATACCCACATAAAAAATTGTGATACAATGAGATTTAACATTGACTCTATGATAAATAGGTTTCTAAATATTATTATCATCATCAACCCTCGTATTTCATCACCGGTTGGTATAAACCACATTCTACATAGATTTGAATCACTGATGTGTGTGATGTGTATTCCGTGGATTTTTCTCTCTATTCGTATCATTAGAAATCTTCCTCCCATAACTTCAACATTCCATTTCCTGATGACCTTACATATACACTTAATGTAATTACTAGTCCTCTTATTATAATTTTCTCCAATATTAATTCCACTCACATGGAATAAAGGAATACTAACTTTCTTCCTTCAATGGTTATTTATAATCGAATTTTTTTTAGATTCTATTATTCTCTTCTTATCAAATCCATGAGATTTATAGGTAACAACAATATGAATTTATACCTTGATAGAACATCCAATTATGTATTATTATATAAAAAATACTTATGGATAATACGAACAATATAATTTTTTTAAATCATATGAAGAATCATTTAGACTTACTTTATAGTTCAACAATATTTATAAAATCTTACATCACAATTAATTTAAAATTTCAATCAGATATACTAATAGATTCATCATCTTTCTACTTTATCAAAAAGAATTCTTTTCACTTTATGATACATAGAATAAAACGAAGGTATTTGATGTTAAATAACCTTATGAACTCATTCGAATATATAAAGAAAATTTATTCTGGTTACATCATGTTCTTGTTAATAGTCTTGTATTGATTAGATTCTCTTTACATATGATACAAACTAAAATAAATTTCTCAAGATCAAAATACGGGGGAGCAGACAATATCATTTTAGTGGTAATGGTCACTTATCCATAACGTAAGGGATGATTAGATCTATTAAAATAAGGTAAATATTTATAGCAACTAAAAAACTACAAACATAACTATTATATCATTTTCGATGAATATCCATTATATATCATTATGATCCAAGATAGATTCATATTGATATGAAGAATTTGGAAACATCGATAAATAAAATAATTGTTGACAAAATGACCACATCATCTCCCAATTAGATCTTCACAACTATATTACTTCTTAAACATATCATACTTAACCATTTTCCACAAATCCTAGGGAAAATGAATCATAATAAAAAGTGATATTGGATTCCTTGTAAGGGTAGTAAGGTTATATTTTAATTAATTATCATATGTAATCATACTATTAGTATACTAGTATGATGACATGATCTTGACATTTTAAATTCATACAAAATAATTCATAAAATTATGATTCCTGGAATAATTCATGGTACTTCATAATACATAAAACATAAAGGAATCAAAGAACACAAGTAATGAGAGCATAAAATCAGCATAAGAACTTGTTATAAAAGAGTTTCATAATTAATTTCAAAATTATAATCATAGAAAAATTATTTCAGGTCTTCCCACACAGACATTAATCATATTTTTAGGATTGGGATAACCAAAAATGTTTCGTATTAAATCATGGGATAAACTTTGATCTACCCTCTTTCCAGCTTATGATAAACTCCAATATACCATTTGATATCATAAAATATCAATATTTAACTAATGAATTCAAGTTACATGACACAATCCATATGTTACATAATCATAATACATAATATGTTTTCTATAATATCATAAAAATATTTCCCATTACATAATGGTTTATCCAATGAAAAAGAAAACTATTTCATCATCATTACCATAAAACATCCAAATAAATAATTATATGGTAACATTGGATAAAATCACTAGTAAATAATTTTTTGTATCAAAGTATTTGGTTTTAGATGAAAATACATTTAAAATATCACTACAACATAGATTGAGAAATATACATTTTTTAATTTGAAATGACTTATTCAAAATAAAAAAAATCAAAATATTAAGAAAACATTATATTTGAGACTAGCCATAGAAATATTTCAAGAAAGATTTAAATTTTTTATATATTATAATGGTTGTTATATTAATTCATTCTATGTTATTTTAAGAAATATTCCATTAATTATTTTTAGTAATAAGACATAATTACCTTGTTTATAAAATAAAAATATGATTTAATTAAACAAATTATATAAAAAACATGGATAAAAATGACATTAATAGATCTTTCGATAATATTAAAAACATTAAAGAAAAAATTTTAAATTAAATATAAACATGGATGAAAAATATTTCCAACTAAATATAGAAATAAAGGTTGTTATCCTTAAAAACATTCTCTTGTTTTTTCGAGTATTTAAAGAGTGGAGAATGAAATGAAAATATGTAATCTATATAAATTTACAATGTTAAAATGAATATATGATTTGGGGTATATAATCATATAATTTCGTCATAATAATTTTAAGAATAGAAAACTCTGTTAAAAATGATATTGTAACATAAAATCTTTACTACATTGGTATCTTTTGAGTCATACATCTCAAAACATCTAATAAAATTTAAAATACCCTAAGAAGTGTATTAATGTTAAATAAAATAAAATTTTCCATATATAAAACTCATAAAATCGTATAGATTTTATATACAGCATATGTCACAATGAAGACAATTTGAAACAAAAACCCTTACCCCATTGTTAATATTCGAATTAAATTACCTTCGAATAAATTATTAGAATTATAACTTTCAATACCTGGAATTAAGAATGATCCATGACATAAAATTAAAAAATGAAGTATATATACCTTATAAATATGAATATATTTGTAACATATAACATGTCTCAATGAAACAATATTGACACGAATAAGACCTACCTTATATCAAACATGATTCATAAGTGCTCTATCCTCTTCTTCTTTGATATGCCTCATTTGGATAACACCTTAATCCATAAAAGATTAGTAATATGAGAATACAATAAGCTCTAGAATGGAGGTAATGAAAAAGGAATATTTTGGTGGAACTACTGGAAAATATAGAAGGATATATTTGTATGAATAAAAGAGGAGAAGAGGTAACATTTTAAAATTTAGTGGAGGGGCACACATGTAGTTACTTAAAATATTTCAATAATATATGTTTACATTGTATGAAAGTGGATCCAAATAAACGTTGATTCTATATAAGGGTAATATATGGTTTACATGTATTCAAATAATAATAATTTTACTATATTAGGTGAAATTCATTCCCTTATCTCTTAGTTAAATGCCCACAACCTTAAAAAACAGAATTTAACCTTAACCGTGTTAATATTAATGACTATTTTTATTATTTATTTTGAAAAAAATTATTCTGAACATATTAAATTATAATAACTAATATAATTAAAATTATATAATCCAGTTTACTAGATTAAATTATTATTAGTGGAAGAGTTTCATTTTTAATATTAATGAAAAATGTAAAAAAAACACTGTTTTTCAAACATCAAAATTTTGAAACTAAAAGAGAATTTTATCCCATTTCATACATTGAAAGAACAATAAAATACATTTTAAAATATTTAATTGAATATATAATCTAAAAATTTCATTAAAATCATTAATTAATACTGATTAATTTTAATTATTAATATATAAACACATTCCACATATGCAAATAGTTTTTAGAAAACTGTGTTTGTATGGAAAACAACTTATACTGAATTCAAGTATCTTAAAAATAAAAAAGTAATTAATTATTTAATATTTAATTAAATTATAATTATTTATCTTCAGGATATAATTAAATACATAATGTTATTTTTATATGATAATAAATGATATGTTAAAAAATGGTATTTTCATTATTTAATTAAGAATAAATATTTTCATAAAAAATGTAAAAAATTCCCCCTATGATAATATTGATATTTTTCCAAATATTTATAAATTAACTCTGATAAAATTTCTAAATGTGTTAAAATTTATTTAAAATATATGTATGAAAATGCAATAAAAACATTTTTAAGGAAAGCATTTTTTTAAGTTTAAAAACAGTTTACTAAAAGTTAAGTACCTATTTATTATGAATTAATCTTCAATTTTGAATTATGTAAAACCTAATTACCTATGTTTTAATAATTTTTTTATTCATATAAATTCTACCAACTAATTGTAATGGATAAAATTCTCACATTTAAATAATGATATTTTTACATTATATCATAGTTCAAATAAAAGCCTATTTTTCTTTTCAATAAATCTATCAAGCATAGTATTATTTTAAAATAATTTTTCATGGTTTTATAATGTTTCACAATGATGGAGTCATCATAAATTTTTTCCCTAAGATTCTCATTTTGAATATCAGCATTATCCACGGCTTCAAAAAGTTATGTATGTATCGTAACAATATTTTTCATTCTACCTCCCATAGAATTTAGTTCCTCAAGAGGATAATAATTTCATTAAAAATATCATTAACTGTTAAAAATGTAAATTTTGGATCAAAAAATATGCTAAATAAAAAAAATAGCGTGAGAGACAATAATCATATTGATAAACCATATAATAATGAAAAATAATTTAATGGATGTCTAAACTATTACACCTTATTTTCAATCTATGACACCTCAGGTTTAACCTAAATCATCCTTGGTTATGACCATTTAAAATATTTCATAATGTTCCATAAATAAAATTTTATTTATCTTAATTATATCATTTAGGGGTGTCTTTCTTGGTGTGAAGTCTTATGCCAACTCATCATGCCCTTGTGATGATCCTGTTAATACACAATCCAACCCATGAATGTTTTTCTCCTAGTTTAATCTTTTCCAAAACAACATCCACATTATAGTATCTATAAAGGGATGCATTTTTATATGAAACCAATATTATTTATTTACAATAATTTAGGATGTTCACCTATAATTAGTCATATGCTAAGGGTTCCCAATAATGATTCCTCTTCTTAATTTCCAAAAATAACAAAACCATACTTGGATACCAACTCTGTTGACCCAAAAAATTAATACAAAAATATTACATTTTATTAGATGAATATTAATTATATATAATTAAGATCCTTATGCTAAGTATAAATAAATATTTACTTTTTAAACATTGATATATAAATAAATGGTAAATAAAACATCTATGCCATCTCCTATTAATTTATTCACAACTATCACCCCTCTTAATCATATCAAAATTAAACCTTTGTTCATAACCTTGGAAAATGAAACATTATAAAGGGTGAAATAAAATTCACATTAAGGGTAATCATAGAATATATAAATGATAATTTAAGAATAACATGATCAAAATTTTAAGGTAACATGATATTAAAAATTTTAAAAATGTACCAACTAATTCATAAGTCGTAATCATTAGTCAAAGAATAGAGCATGGAATTTCATAAGATGTGAATCGTAATGGATTCATATAATATTATCCATGATGTCATAGTCATCGAAAAGGATAATGTTATAAAATAGTGTGATAAATTGTTTCGTAATAGTAATAATTTGAAAATCATGATAAGGCTTACATACATTCATCATACGTTTAGCTTGGGTTAACCACCCATGGACCTACCTCAGAATTTCAATAACCCTCATTATCCTTTTTTTGGCATTGGATAACCACCTATCTACACATCAATCTCATAAAAAATTATTTTAACCCAATAAATGGCAGGTAATTAATGATCCCAAAATCCATATAATAATAACACATTCATATGTACACCATAAAATCATGAAAAATTTATTATTTCATCATAACATAAACCGTGGAAAAGAAAATGGGTTTCATTTTTATTTAATCATTTTAATCATAAAAAATCCAAAGAAAAATTTAATATGGTTTCAATGTATCATATCCCAAGGGAAACATATTTAATATCATGGTATGTTGTCGTAGGGGAAAATACCTTTTAAATATGACCTGAACAATATCTTGATGAAAATACTATTGACATTTTAAAATCAATAAATTAAAATCATAAAAATTTAAATATATTAAGGTAAAAATATCTCAAAAAATATAGAAACCTATAATGATTTTTTAAAATAGATTATGAATCATGAAAATTTGAATATCTATTCATGTCATAACCATTGAAACGCATATTTTGTTCCCACACACACACACTCACTATTCATTTTTTACTATGAAATAAAAGAGAGAAAACAGGGACCATCCTACGAGGGTTGAAAATGGTGGACACCAAGGCTGTAATTAATTCCAATAATATATCAATCAGGGAGGATGTACCCTATTGTAGGGTAAACTAATATCCATGAAAATAATTATATCTAAGTGATAATTAATTTGTTTCTCATGTGAGTTTCTGTTATTCAATTTCCGTCATTATATATTTTCCATGGTTATGTTATATCCTAAATTTTATTGATGATGTAAATAAATTATATATTAATTATGTAAATATTTATATCCTTCCTTAAAAGGTAGATATAGGAAAATGAATTACACTATTAATGTAGATGGCAGTTTTTACGTACACATGAACATTGTTTTAATTTTATAGTGAAAATATGGAAATAGAGTTAAATAATATTTTATGATTCTAGAATTATAATTATATAATAAATTTTTATATAATTAATAAATATATCATTACATCCATTTATGTGACACAGTTATGGAAATTGAATAATATTGAATTATGGATGTTGCATCCCACATGTACGCATGAGTGATACTTTCATTCCACACATGACGAAAAGTGGTGGAAAAAGTTTCTGGAATGATTATAATAGACTATAATTATATCTATAATTCTATATTTTTATTTTTATGGTAGATACAATAGGTTCAGAGAATGTTGAAGAATAAATAAAATTGAAATAGCATAGTTAAGCTACATACCACTTCATTGAGTGAGCTTAATTTACTTAAATCGTATTCCTAGAAATATGGTTATTTTGAGAATATTTTGAGCCCAAGGATGAATTTAAGGAATCTAAGAAGGTATTTTGATATCTATTATCTAATATACATGGTAAAAAATTCAAAAATAATGGTGGAGAGGTTGATCCCTTTTATAAGCGATGGATATAAAACACCTTGAATTACTAAAAATATTTAAATAATACAATGCATTATCATAAGTAGGTGGATTAAAATGACCATGAATAATAATTTAGGATAATATAGGGTTAAAATATCTTATAAAAACGTAAATTATACATGTTTATGTGTCCATATTACCCTTATATCTTATTTTAACCCCCAATAAATCATTTTTAATATAAATCATAGGAAAACATTTTACTATTTTTGTGATTCATTATGATCAAAAATGAAAGTGGACACATTAAAAAATTTGTACATGATGATTCAAAACATATTACACATTTATTGAAATTCAATTTATGTAAGTGGTTGGAAATGATTTTAACATTTTTTTACAAAAAAATAATGAAAAACAATTTTTAGAAAGCTTCATTATAAAGCATAAAACTAAACATATTTTTCTCTAGTAAAAAAATAATAAGATTGTTTAAATATTTCAATGAATAAAAAATTAAAATATTTCTTCAAAAATGTAAGTAATAATTTTTTTTATTTAATTTATTTTGATAAAAACACTTAGTTTATATAAAAAAATCAAATAAAAAACTACTTATACCATTAAATGATTTTAACTCCACTCATAACCATTAGATAACTAAAATATAAAGGAATATTAATGTATTAATTTAAATTATCAATATATTTTGTGGAAATAAATTTCAATTTTCATCAATATACTTTTTTATATAAAATTCATGAACTTGTAGAAAAATAAATTTCATTAAAAATTGGACTTTTGATCTTTAATAATTTCACTAAAAATTTAAGGATTATTTCATAGTCCATAATCAATACATTTGAATTTATAAAAATTATTATATATATATTTCATATATTTTTTTAATTCTACTCAAACAAGGTAATCCAACTGCTTGGTTATAAAGGTATACAATATCACTATTCATTTTCAATAGGGGTTTCATGTAAATAAATCTATCAAATAAATAAAGTTTACATTAGAGAAAATACATATAAAATATTATGGTGTCATAATGAGAAAACCAAAAATTGGTCATCGATTCCAATGATTATTTAGTATTATCTCACACCCACCTAGGGTTTAGTATAAGAAATAATAAATTGAACGGATTCAGTAGGAACCACTAATTTATCATGAAACCTAGAAGAAACTACATCCCAACACAATAATGATTTTTTATTCTATAAGAATCCAAGATATGAATATAATGGAATGACCCCCCATGGTGATCCACCATTCCATCATGTCCAATGATTGTTTCTTTGATATTAATATGGAGGTTCATAACGTGTCTCAGATTACCATGTCATGGTGTTATAACCCCAAACAATCATGTAATGATTACCCAAACTTCTCCACTATCTTTATCTACCCTAAATAATTCATCTATTGAATCCCATAAACCATAGTGTGATAATTTTAACAGATACAGAACATAACATGGTTCCTATAATCATTAAAAGAGAGAATTACATATAATTATTCACTAATAAAAAATAATTACATATATATGAATATATATATATTTATCTAAAAAAATCTACCCTTTTCATCATGATACCATACTCAAGGACACAACACTACCAAAATTCCTCATTCAAATACATGAATAATCACTGTGAAACTAAAAATCCCCACATAAATAGAGAAACTCTTAACTATCATAGCCCACTCCCCATGTCTTAGAAGAACTCCCCATGCCATAAGGAATCCTTCACAAAACATTCCATTACATATTTAATTACTTAAAATTAAACTAGGTAGGATCCTTACCTCATCCACAAGACTTTGACAAAACATTCCTAGAATCCCTCAAAACCAAAAAATAGTAAATGAAGGTTTCAATAAAATCATGAATAACAAGAAACTGGGCAAGAAAAAATATATAGTCAATTTTTACTGGAATTTAGTGAATCATTTTATATCAAATTATGTTGATATTATTATATAGTCATCAAGGAAAAAGTGTAAAATTCAGTGATATTCCAATATCTCCTGTAATCCATTGATGAAATATTACAATAAAACATGAGAGTGTTTTATGTAAAAGATTATCCCCTAAAATATCTATTATATCATTCATTTATTTTCACTAATTGATTTATTTTAATTTAATTTATACGAATAGAATAAAATGGTTTATTTTCTCATAAAGGGGTAAAAATTATAATCATTTGAATTGTGGAAAATGGAAGAGAAAAGTTTTATAGTAGATTCTTTGGAGTGGGTGGAACATGTATTTGTAGGTATCTAAATGTTTTGTTGAATATAAAAGCTTGTTTATATCAATTTGTTAATGAATATAAATATGGAGACATATGATACCTTATATTTTGATGAACCCACAGGAAGTAAATTTGTACAGGTGGATTTATGAAGAGATAAATTCATACATGGTCAATATTGAGTAGATATTCATACCAAGAGTTAGATGAATAAATAAAATTCAATTCAATACAATTGTGTGCTGTTTACATACCACATTCATTGAGAATTTTAATGAATAGTTTCTTAAGATTATAATTCCTATATTTGATATATGTTTTCATGTGGTTTATACTGTCAACATTATCATGGATTGAGTGGAGTTCAGTTTAATATCACGGGTTTGAAAATCATGGAAGGAATTTAATTGATGTTTACAACATGTCATTATGTATTTCAAAACACAACATTCATAGATAAATAAAACAATTATGATGATGTTGAGAAATATTAAACATTATGATGATTGTAGTGGAAAATGGATTTTTATAATAACTTATAGTATCCATAAAGATTCAGACTACCTCATGATCCTATCCACTAAATTATAGTATATCATGAAGAGACTAATAAAAAACAACACTTCTTTCACTATAACTCCATATTATAATTAAAATGGGAATTTATATCATCATGGATTAATTATGAATTCAAAGACATGATTCTTAATGAAAACAATCATTGTTCAAATCCAATATGTTGTCCTCAAAAGAAAAAATGATTACATATTGGGTTAATATGGATCGGAATATGAGGCACCAGGTCATGGTTGTTGTCCATTAAGTTGTATTTTAATTCAGATATATATTTTTAATGAGAAAAATCGCCATAGAAATGATTGGTTTTTTAGGATATTTCTTGTGGCTTTTGGATCAAGAATTTCCTAGAAAAAACTAGATTTTTGTACACTACATGTAGAGACCCGAAGCCTGACGTACATTGACATTACATTACTTTTGCGGAATACTTAGTACAAAACAAAAACACACACACAAGGATCGTAATAGTTTAGTGTCTTTGGAAACTCGGAATAAAATCTTCTAATCGTGGGGAAAGATCTTCAACATCTCCCATAAAGATCTTCCTTTTTTACCTAAAACCTTTATTTATATCCTGGGGAAAAGAAAACATAAAAGGGTGAGCTCAAATGCTCAGTAAGGGTATACAAAAGAAATAAAAATCATATCATATCTTTTTGAAAATCATAACCTGCAAAAGAGATCATAATATCTTAACATGGAACAAATCATAGAAGTGAAAATGAGATCACCATAATCATAACATGAAACTTGAAACTTTGTGGCATGCACACATAATCATGGAAAATCCTTTCTTGTTAGTCATGACTCATTGCCAAGACTATCTTAGTGGACAAAGTCCCTTTCTGAACCGAGTTCACTCCTCGTTTCAGTCCTGTATCACTGAACCGAAATAACCTTCTGTTCCAGCCATGTCTATCTCATGAGATATAAAATCTTTACCCAATGCATTGGAGGGAGATATAGGTCCCACCCATCTTATAATGAATCCTTTCTTATGTGTGCCACATAATCATAAACCATACATCATAGCGTAACCCATGTAATAAAAATGGGATTCTTAAACAACATGACATCATAAAACAATTCATATAAGGTAAAGGAATTCATAAAAATATTTCCATCACAACATAATCAAATCCATGTAATAATAGGGATAAAAACAGAACCCTTTATTATCTTAGATGGAAAATAATTTTGATAAAACACTTGAACTCAATTCTTGAGGAAAATATCCTTTCTTCTTCAAAAAACATTTTTCCTTTCATAACATGCCATACAACTTTAAAATAAAAGAAGTTGATTAAAAATAAACTTGAAAACTTGTAAAGGAAGCTTCTTGGAAATAATGTTTTAAAAATCCATTCATGCCGTATAAGTTAAAAAAAACATTCTTCGTACTTTTGTCGGAAAAGTCAAAAAGTACCTCGTACGGAAAAACGACAAAAGATTCCTTTCATATTCTTTACTAAAAACTCACCTAAGGGTAAAATTGGATTTAAACTATTGAAAGTGGATGTAAACAATATTACATATTGAGGGAACATGGATGTGGATGATAAAATACACCCCAGTAAATACTTACGAATAAACAATCTCGGATAAAAATGAGATTGTGATATTTCCCTTACCTTAGGTCCGACTTGCTTTGTACGTGTCCGAACCTCCTGTATAATGATTTACATAATGTTATTGACTTATTACAGAATCATATTCATTGTTATGATATCATATATGGTTCTCTTATGGCTTTATATTACCCGGACTTTTGTAAATTCATGTTAAAGTAGCATTTTGGGTAAAATCGTCTTATTTGTCGTTCGTGTTTTTAACTTGTAATTATTAATATGATTACTTGGATCATGATTACTTATATCCAGAATGTAAAACATGATTTATATATAATATATATTTAGAATATAAATATATATATAATATATTGTTAATGGAATGAAATACACCGTTCATGGAGACGGTAGTCCGTACGTACGCATGAACGATGTTTTCGTTTCCTTATTGAATTGAATGGAATTAAGTAGATGACATACATATAAATATACATAATTCCAGTATCATTATTATGTAATATATTTCATTAGAACTTATTATATATACTTTATAATCATTTATTAATGGTTAATCATTGAAAATGAATCTCATCGCGTCGTGGAGACGGTAGTCCGTACGTACGCACGAGCGATGATATCGTTCCCATGGTCGTGGAATTGTGTTTAAGTGTATGTATACTATTTCAGTATCAATATCACTTTATAATAATCATATATAGTTACTCATTACACCTTTATACCCATCCTATTAAGGTGGTGGCGGAAAATAGATTACACCACGGCGTGGAGACGGTATTCCATACGTACGCACGCGCGGTGATTTCCTTTTTCCGTAGGATGGTTAGAAGGTTAATTAGAGTTGTTTCATATTTATAATAACATATCAGTATATAATAAATACTGATGTTATTACTTTATCATGAAACAACTAAAGAAGAATAAGTTGAAGAAGAAAGAAATTGAAAAAGATCGGTAATGGATATTACCTCTTCTTTGAAGTGCTTCTTTGAGACCTCCTTTTAGGGAACTAAAATTGGTCTTTTAAGAAGACCAGGACCTCTAGGATGATACTAGGGAATTGGAGAGGAGAAAATGGCAGGGGTTGGCCGAGCTTGAGTGCTCAATTTGGTGTGAGGAGGAGGGGGAGGAGGTGTCCTTTTATAAGGGAGGAGAGGGGCACCTTAGGAATATCTCAAAATATTATTTTATATTAAAGTCAAAATCGGTTTATAATGGTTCCAAAGGGTCTTATTTTGAAGATAAGGTGGGGAGGGGTCGAAATCCTATCAACAAATAGAATTTAGACAAGTTTAGGATGTTATTTTAACCTTATCAATTAGATTTAACTCTAAGTTAAATAATTTAACTTTTACCATGTCTTTTTGTTTTCTTTCACTATATGGTTAATAAACATACTATAACATGCCAAACGAACCCCAAATTGTTTATTATTAATATATATATCCTTATCTAAGTCATTTGGCCGAACCTTAGATTTTTAGTAATACAATAACAATTAATAATATAATATTTGATTTAAAAACTATTTTGTGTCAATTTTGACACTATTTGATATATGATTTTTGTGAAAGTCATAACAGAATTAAATGTTCAAACCAAGTTGATTAAATCAACATTAATATATCATAGTAACCTAGAAAATTAGTGGAATTCATAAAAAATCTCAAATTACATTTATTTTGGTGTTTATAACATCAATTATGTCAATATTTCATTAATAAGATAATTACTGCATCATCGTTGTGTCATAAATAAATTAAATTATTTTATGTCTAAAAATTACAAATAAACTACCATCATGTAGGAAATCTTTTTAGCTTTCTAAGGAATATTTACAATCGAATTTATCTTATTTATAACCCCATATTAAAAATGATTTACTTATTAAACTTTGATTTTAACTATTTTAACCTTTCTTTAAATAAATTAATAATAAATGTCCTAATCTAATCCAAGTGGGCCTAAATGGTCATATTTTATTCCTAAGTTTGTTTTCGGTCGAATTACACTTGTCCAATAGAATTAGGACATGTGTTAGGGTAATAGTAATATCATATTTACCCTTAGTTACCCTATTTACTATTAACCGCGGTAAAAAAAGTAAAAAGTTACTATTCACCAAAAAATTATTTGCATCTCATTGAACCACATTTTAGTCCTTGATATTAACCGTGTCTCTCGGATTTTCGAAATTCCATTCACAGAAGCGGTAAAATTAAGTTTTATGCAAAATTCAGTTTTTAACCTACCACTTAGTAGTTTCACTATTCATCAAAAATTGATGTTTTTCAGAACAATGCCAAAATTTCATCCCAAGCTATATTTCATATTCCGAATTCAAAAATGAAGTCTATTTTACCAAATTCATAACATAAAAGTTGCATTAATTAATTTTATAATTAAATCCCGCTGTTAAAACAAATAGCGTGTTTTTAAGAAACAATATCTATCAAAAGATTGACACTTGTTTATGTCTAGTTTAAATGTGAAACTACATCCAATGACCAACATTGTATTAAATTGTAAAAATATATTCTAAATATACTTTAAAACCACTCAAATTAATGATTTATCACTATTAATTATTTCGATTAAAAAAGTTGTTTTTAATTATAATTTAGTAATTTTCACTATTCATCAGAATATGAAAGTTATCCGAAAAGTACCAAAATTTCACCTTAGGCTAAATTCGATACTCCGAATCCAAAAATAAAGTTCATTTTGAAAAATAAGATTTACTGGATTTCAAAAAGTGGTTATTACTATTCATAACGGCTAGTTTTAATAATATTTTTATAGCATATCGTTGTTTAGTGAAACTCGGTATTGCGTACTACACACGCTATCGAGGAAGGTCACGATTGCGTGTAATGCAAGTCAAGTCAAGGATGTGTGTTGTGCAAACTCATTTTGGTGTAGCGTACAACACAAGACATTAATAAAATTAAAAAGAATATTTTTTTATAAAATCTTGGGCTGTTACATTCTACCCCCCTTAAAATGAATTTCGCCCTCGAAATTCGTCGGGGTTATAAATGGTTTACTATTTGAAGGTTTCTTTAATAGAAACCAACATCGTAAAAGGGAATACCAAAACATGGCTTTAAAAACTAAAGTATGAAATGTAACGATTACCCAAATAAACTAATCACTGGGTTTCCACATAGGTGAAAATATGGATATGGAAGAGAAATCTAACCATCATGTTCTGATGGAGAGTGGTAGAGAACATGGCTATGGAAAATCCAGTAATCACAAATCCATAAATTTGTGACGATCTAAGGTACCATCTGATTCATCATGTATAAGATCACTAGGACAACATTTTTGGTTTTCAAGATTATTTCCCTAAAGTTGAAAATTTGAATTAGAATAAATACTTACTTTATTTTGATACAATATCACTGTTGTTCGTGCCTTGAACAATTTCCACTTCATCTCTTAAATAAATGAAGTTGAATTTGTTATTCGTGATGTGTTAGCAGATCATGTGATAGAATGACGGGTCATTCCATCTGTCTCAAACAAAAGGTAAGCAAAAGTTATTAAATATACATAAGTCATTCTATAGTGAGATTAATCATATATAGTTCCTAAAATGGACATATACTTCATATATCATACTGCTTAATATAATAAAACTAGTTTCTACTAAACATGGACTTCCTGTAGGCCAGTGGTATGCGATAAAGGCCAGTCGCACTTTGGTTGTGGGTTCGATTCCCACAGCCTTGTCCGAAGCGATGGGCTGTCGCTCGTCCTGCAGGTTTTCCTTTTTCCAAAACTATATTACTATAACATCCCATCAATAATTTCGAAAAAAATTTCTATCCTTAAACAATACTAACATACGTCCAACACAATCCATTCCAATCTTTAGGCTTATCCATAATACTGCAGTCCACTCTCATAACATAGTGAAAACAATTACCAGAGATTTAATATCATCGTTGATCCCCATATATCATAAGATATGTTTTGTTGGTCACATTCAAAACATTCAAAGTCCTTAATCATGTATACTCTTGAATACCCATTGAACCTTAGTGAAAACATGAATGCAGTTAAAAGTTAACACTTTACACATACCAAAATCCTCAAAATTATTTATACTCAAACCATGATATCACTTAGTCCTTATATCAATCATGAGCTCATGAATACAATCAAACATATCATTATCTTCTTATCCTTTCATTATGCACTTATCATCTACTTTCCAAAAGTATCTGAATAACCTTTCATGGTTACTGGTAACATTAATCAGACAACAATGTAACAATCCTTACATGTCTCTTTATTCCATAGTACCATGAGATTACTTATACAACATTACACATGATAAACATGTAATCATTCCACTACATTCTCAATCCATTGACCGAGCTTCAAAAATTCTTTCATCTCACATATCATTTGTAGTCTCTTCATCATCATCCACATAAATATTACCCATATGACCATACTGATTCTCTTCATAAGTCTTTCCCTTAGGGAATTTGTTTGCATAATGCCCATACATTCCACATTTAAAACACTTAACCATTTTTGATGTCGTAGCAATACCATTATCCTCATCCATGGTGTTCACCGACCCTTTTCCTTTGCACTTACTTGCTTTGTGTCCTTCTTTTCCACACCCAAAGCATCTTCCAGTTCCCTTGAAACATTCTCCTTGATGCCTCTTCCCACATGATTTACAAAGGGGAAATTGAACTTTCTTTCCTCTATGATCATCATGGAACTCCATCTTTCTCTTATTAGTCGAGTCAGGAATCTTACCAAATTTTACTTTATTGATCATATTGTGAGATTGCTGATTCGGCATAATAATGATGTTTGGACATCCAAATCCCATTTCATTTGGTTGCTCATGAATAATATCATTCCATTGTCCATCATATCCTCCATTATTGGGAATCATCTTGTTTCCAGCCATTTTCTAAAACCCAAACAGAATAGTGTTAGATGAAAAAATCATAATAAAGGGGGAGTAACTTAAATATCTAACATCTTTGGTTTAATCTAATATCGTTACCATAGTTCTAGGACTATATCCTATACGTATACTTATCCTTAGGGGCATCCCTAGACATACCTTAGAAATATCTCTAGGGATCTCACTAACGTTTTCGCATCCTAGTTTCCAAAGGTTGACTAAACCTTTCCTCTGATACCAACTGTAGAGACCCGAAGCCTGACGTACATTGACATTACATTACTTTTGCGGAATACTTAGTACAAAACAAAAACACACACACAAGGATCGTAATAGTTTAGTGTCTTTAGAAACTCGGAATAAAATCTTCTAATCGTGGGGAAAGATCTTCAACATCTCCCATAAAGATCTTCCTTTTTTACCTAAAACCTTTATTTATATCCTGGGGAAAAGAAAACATAAAAGGGTGAGCTCAAATGCTCATTAAGGGTATACAAAAGAAATAAAAATCATATCATATCTTTTTGAAAATCATAACCTGCAAAAGAGATCATAATATCTTAACATGGAACAAATCATAGAAGTGAAAATGAGATCACCATAATCATATCATGAAACTTGAAACTTTGTGGCATGCACACATAATCATGGAAAATCCTTTCTTGTTAGTCATGACTCATTGCCAAGACTATCTTAGTGGACAAAGTCCCTTTCTGAACCGAGTTCACTCCTCGTTTCAGTCCTGTATCACTGAACCGAAATAACCTTCCGTTCCAGCCATGTCTATCTCATGAGATATAAAATCTTTACCCAATGCATTGGAGGGAGATATAGGTCCCACCCATCTTATAATGAATCCTTTCTTATGTGTGCCACATAATCATAAACCATACATCATAGCGTAACCCATGTAATAAAAATGGGATTCTTAAACAACATGACATCATAAAACAATTCATATAAGGTAAAGGAATTCATAAAAATATTTCCATCACAACATAATCAAATCCATGTAATAATAGGGATAAAAACAGAACCTTTTATTATCTTAGATGGAAAATAATTTTGATAAAACACTTGAACTCAATTCTTGAGGAAAATATCCTTTCTTCTTCAAAAACATTTTTCCTTTCATAACATGCCATACAACTTTAAAATAAAAGAAGTTGATTAAAAATAAACTTGAAAACTTGTAAAGGAAGCTTCTTGGAAATAATGTTTTAAAAATCCATTCATGCCGTATAAGTTAAAAAAACATTCTTCGTACTTTTGTCGGAAAAGTCAAAAAGTACCTCGTACGGAAAAACGACAAAAGATTCCTTTCATATTCTTTACTAAAAACTCACCTAAGGGTAAAATTGGATTTAAACTATTGAAAGTGGATGTAAACAATATTACATATTGAGGGAACATGGATGTGGATGATAAAATACACCCCAGTAAATACTTACGAATAAAAAATCTCGGATAAAAATTAGATTGTGATATTTCCCTTACCTTAGGTCCGACTTGCTTTGTACGTGTCCGAACCTCCTGTATAATGATTTACATAATGTTATTGACTTATTACAGAATCATATTCATTGTTATGATATCATATATGGTTCTCTTATGGCTTTATATTACCCGGTCTTTTGTAAATTCATGTTAAAGTTGCATTTTGGGTAAAATCGTATTATTTGTCGTTCGTGTTTTTAACTTGTAATTATTAATATGATTACTTGGATCATGATTACTTATATCCAGAATGTAAAACATGATTTATATATAATATATATTCAGAATATACATATATATATAATATATTGTTAATGGAATGAAATACACCGTTCATGGAGACGGTAGTCCGTACGTACGCATGAACGCTGTTTTCGTTTCCTTATTGAATTGAATGGAATTAAGTAGATGACATACATATAAATATACATAATTCCAGTATCATTATTATGTAATATATTTCATTAGAACTTATTATATATACTTTATATTCATTCATTAATGGTTAATCATTGAAAATGAATCTCATCGCGTCGTGGAGACGGTAGTCCGTACGTACGCACGAGCGATGATATCGTTCCCATGGTTGTGGAATTGTGTTTAAGTGTATGTATACTATTTCAGTATCAATATCACTTTATAATAATCATATATAGTTACTCATTACACCTTTATACCCATCCTATTAAGGTGGTGGCGGAAAATAGATTACACCACGGCGTGGAGACGGTATTCCGTACGTACGCACGCGCGGTGATTTCCTTTTTCCGTAGGATGGTTAGAAGGTTAATTAGAGTTGTTTCATATTTATAATAACATATCAGTATATAAGAAATACTGATGTTATTACTTTATCATGAAACAACTAAAGAAGAATAAGTTGAAGAAGAAAGAAATTGAAAAGGATCGGTAATGGATATTACCTCTTCTTTGAAGTGCTTCTTCGAGACCTCCTTTTAGGGAACTAAAATTGGTCTTTTAAGAAGACCAGGACCTCTAGGATGATACTAGGGAATTGGAGAGGAGAAAATGTCAGGGGTTGGCCGAGCTTGAGTGCTCAATTTGGTGTGAGGAGGAGGGGGATGAGGTGTCCTTTTATAAGGGAGGAGAGGGGCACCTTAGGAATATCTCAAAATATTATTTTATATTAAAGTAAAAATCGGTTTATAATGGTTCCAAAGGGTCTTATTTCAAAGATAAGGCGGGGAGGGGTCGAAATCATATCAACCAATAGAATTTAGACAAGTTTAGGATGTTATTTTAACCTTATCAATTAGATTTAACTCTAAGTTAAATAATTTAACTTTTACCATGTCTTTTTGTTTTCTTTCACTATATGGTTAATAAACTTACTATAACATGCCAAACGAACCCCAAATTGTTTATTATTAATATATATCTCCTTATCTAAGTCATTTGGCCGAACCTTAGATTTTTAGGAATACAATAACAATTAATAATATAATATTTGATTTAAAAACTATTTTGTGTCAATTTTGACACTATTTGATATATGATTTTTGTGAAAGTCATAACAGAATTAAATGTTCAAACCAAGTTGATTAAATCAACATTAATATATCATAGTAACCTAGAAAATTAGTGGAATTCATAAAAAAATCTCAAATTACATTTATTTTGGTGTTTATAACATCAATTATGTCAATATTTCATTAATAAGATAATTACTGCATCATCGTTGTGTCATAAATAAATTAAATTATTTTATGTCTAAAAATTACAAATAAAATACCATCATGTAGGAAATCGTTTTAGCTTTCTAATGAATATTTACAATCGAATTTATCTTATTTATAACCCCATATTAAAAATGATTTACTTATTAAACATTGATTTTAACTATTTTAACCTTTCTTTAAATAAATTAATAATAAATGTCCTAATCTAATCCAAGTGGGCCTAAATGGTCATATTTTATTCCTAAGATTTTTTTGGTCGAATTACACTTGTCCAATAGAATTAGGACATGTGTTAGGGTAATAGTAATATCATATTTACCCTTAGTTACCCTATTTATTATTAACCGCGGTAAAAAAAGTAAAAAGTTACTATTCACCAAAAAATTATTTTCATCTCATTGAACCACATTTTAGTCCTTGATATTAACCGTGTCTCTCGGATTTTCGAAATTCCATTCACAGAAGCGGTAAAATTAAGTTTTATGCAAAATTCAGTTTTTAACCTACCACTTAGTAGTTTCACTATTCATCAAAAATTGATGTTTTTCAGAACAATGCCAAAATTTCATCCCAAGCTATATTTCATATTCCGAATTCAAAAATGAAGTCTATTTTACCAAATTCATAAAATAAAAGTTGCATTAATTAATTTTATAATTAAATCCCGCTGTTAAAACAAATAGCGTGTTTTTAAGAAACAATATCTATCAAAAGATTGACACTTGTTTATGTCTAGTTTAAATGTGAAACTACATCCAATGACCAATATTGTATTAAATTGTAAAAATATATTCTAAATATACTTTAAAACCACTAAAATTAATGATTTATCACTATTAATTATTTCGATTAAAAAAGTTGTTTTTAATTATAATTTAGTAATTTTCACTATTCATCAGAATATGAAAGTTATCCGAAAAGTACCAAAATTTCACGTTAGGCTAAATTCGATACTCCGAATCCAAAACTAAAGTTCATTTTGAAAAATAAGATTTACTGGATTTCAAAAAGTGGTTATTACTATTCATAACGGCTAGTTTTAATAATATTTTTATAGCATATCGTTGTTTAGTGAAACTCGGTATTGCGTACTACACACGCTATCGAGGAAGGTCACGATTGCGTGTAATGCAAGTCAAGTCAAGGATGTGTGTTGTGCAAGCTCATTTTGGTGTAGCGTACAACACAAGACATTAATAAAATTAAAAAGAATATTTTTTTATAAAATCTTGGGCTGTTACACTACACCCCATCCTAGTTTCGTATAAATTTTTTAAATATTTAGTTTTTTATAGAAATGTTATGAAACATAGATATATTTTTATATATCATCTTGGGATAATTCTATTAATAGTTATGGAATTTTGTGATTGGCGAAGTTGAACAAATAATTTATTCATTAGTTCCACTTGTGGAATATAAAGGAATATTATTAAATATTTTTAGTGTTCATTATTGATCTTGTTAAATTTTATGAAATCATTGATAAATATAGGATTTTGGAGACATATTTTTGTCACATTAAATTTTTTTCATTGATTGTAATGACTAAAATTTTGAAGCAAGGTCACAATTACTAATCCCTTTTGACATATCTATTCTAAATATATAATTGGTAATGCTTGTCAGAGTACATTAGGAAACATGTTTTTCTTATAATCACATTATCTATTTTATATCTCATTTACTTAATTAAATTGATATCTTATGCTTCAAATAGCATGATAAAATTTATGAGTCTCATAGTAGGAAATTTTTATCATCACACTAATTCAACCCTCCCAATGTTATCATATACATTCTTAGAGAAAGCCTCATATATAATTATTTAACCTATGAGACAATGATATAGTGTTTTTAAATTCATTATTAATAATAAATATCGACAGTTATTTACCCAAACAAAATACCAAAAAATGCACTGGAAGAAAGTAGTAATCCAAGTATTAAATTTGTATTAACAATTTAATCTGTAAAATATCATTTAATTAAAAATGGAATATTTTCAATTAGTAAGAATGAAATTATTTAGAATCCTATAAAACCAAAAAAGTTATATATACGATTAATTTGTAATAATCAATTAGGAAATTTATAATTTAAGAAAAAATTTAGGATTTGGATTGACATTAATACCCAAAGCAAGACTAAAACCATGTACCAGAACGTGTGCATTAACAAAGGGTTATATTAGATCGAATTATTTTTTATATCACTAAGAACCATTTTTTTCAAAATTCTAGGAACATAACCAATGTTTCAAACAAAAAAAACCACATTCATTATAATTTATGAGTGATAATACGTATGTACAAAAAAACAACTATCGAATAATACTTTAATACAACATGGTTAGAGTAAAAATGATATAAAAATAGTAACATAGCTAAAATCGGTAATATAAATCAATGGAAACAATAAAAATATTAAAATTAAAATGATTTATTTTTCATTGTAAAACAAATTATGGAAATTTTTTTCTTTATGTCTATTACATGATATCAATGGATGAGGTGAAAGCACACAATTGAATCTTTTCACTAATTTTGTTGAATTTATCTTGAAAATCATATAATAATATTTTTGAATATAAGAGTGTTTGGTGTAAAATCTCATTTATCATTTCATAAAATCAAAAATAAAATTACATTTTTATGATATTCCTTAAAAATTATAACATATTAATATATTGATTCTTTAATAAAAATTGTTCATTCAAGTATCAACTTGAACTAACACAATTATTTAAGTAAATATCATATATTTCCCCCTTTGAAACTTGTTCTTATGTCTATTTGAGGATTATACCATCGACCATTGAAAATATTTACATCAAACCCTCAAAATATTATTCATTATTACATAATGATACTCCAATATCACTTTAATTAGTCATTATGGTTTACTAACACTTCATTAATTATCATTCTAACACCTTTTGAATATTTCATGTATTCAGTAGTCATGGATTAATTGAGTCTTCTATAAGTTTTCCATTTTTTAAATGAATAACCAACATTAAATCACTATGGTTGATTTATTTTAATTATAATTTGGAAAATATTGAACTGCATGATTTACTCTAGGGACTTTAAGGAAAACTCAATTACTTTTCATCTAAATGAGAGTGTTTTTAAAACACTAAAATGTATTCACAATCTCCATTTTGAATATATATTTTCAACCATGATACCACTTCCACCAAAATTTCAATTTTTATAGAATCCATTATATTAATATGTTTTTATGAAAAAAAATATTCATAACTAATACAACATGTTAAATATAAAATAAATATTATTTATAATTATTAAAATAATGAAGTTTTGGACTTTACCCAATAATCACATCCATTTTATATTTAAAAAATGAATTAAAACCAAATAAATAATATAATGGAAAAAACATAATGAATCCTACTAAAACATATAAAAATAAGCAATATATCAAAATTCATTTAATAGTTCTCCTTTTTTTTAACATAAAAAAATATCCTCTAAATGCACACATAGGTGATAATAAAAAAGTACTAAATGGTATAATAGTAATAAATAACTTAATTTTGGAATAGCGAGAATAATATTAAATTACATAAGAATAAATATTATAGATTTTAGATAAAATATATTTAAATATAAAATTTATAAAATATTATTGAAATAAATTAGAATAATATGATATAAAAATGAAAAACATATTTAATAGTTTTTGAAGAATGAGATTATTTAGGGTGATAGGTAGGAAAAGAATATTTTTTAATGTAAAAAATGGAATGGTGGTCATTTGTATCTAAACATACATGTTAATGAAAAACATTTTCCAAGGGTGGTTTGTAGTGATTATGTAATAATTTAAAATTAAAAAAAAATCCTCTCAAAATTTTCCATAAATTGAATAAGGTTTTCCATGTAATTCGAATCATTGTCAAATTTTTTCACATTTTCCTTAAATTTTTTTTCCTATTTCATCCCCTTATCGCACCTATAGATATTTAATTGAGACATGAGATATTCCTTTTTATATAATTTATTTCACAACTAAGAAAAGAATTTCCCCATTGGGTAAATCATATCTTAATACATAATAATAATGTTTTCCATTCATTATAGAAATTTTAGTGTTCATCATTTTTATTCATTGGTGGTGATTAATCAACTAATTTTATATAATTGTCACAATAATTGGGTAATAATTTAATATTTTAATTTTAAATTCAATTTGAAATTTATGTAGAATCCAAAATATGTTCTCAAGGCTCTATAGATGAAATTGGGATCTAACGTATAGGTGTGATTCCAGGGTACCATCTGCATGTCAAAAAACATTAAAACCATAGGAATGTACTTTTTTGGATTGTCTATATTTCATCTAAAAGAGTCTTCATATAGTAAATAATCATTTCTATATCACCTTTTTTTAAAAAAATTATAATTTATGAAACCAATGTGGTATATTTGTGGTTTGGGTTTCTTTATATTTAAATTTAATGAAGTGTAAATTATATTTAATTATTAATGATATAAAATATTGGATTATATATAAAAGCTTCCTATAATACATTCCATTATATTTCAAAAAATATAAACTTCTATTGTTATTATTTTTAAATGTATAAAATCTATAATAACAAATTTATTACCTTAAATTGAGTTAAATGATGGGTACAAATGAAATATCATCATAGTACACTAACCATATTTTTGTGTGAAATTGTAGGACAACCTATAAATTTCCAAAAGATTCAATTATTCCTTAGATCTCACTACAAAAAACCACTCTCAGTATGATGATGTAATTATTTAAATAATAACATTTCATGTGTGCATCCCATCCATGTTTGAGTAATTATAAATCACTCACTATTTATCATACATCATCCCATTATATACAAATTAGGATAAGTATTGGGAATTGAATATATATATATATAACACATAGTTATATTTTATATAAATAAAAATAAAAAATAAACCACTCTAATCTATTAATAATATTTATTAATTAACGAAATACTATAATAAAATATTTAATAATGATCAAAAACTCAGGAATGGCTTTAGTTCTCCACCATTTAAATCAACTACAATGCTTAGTGATCCTTATATTTCTTGAGTTTCTAAAAATAAGTATAGATTGAAATGAATTAGTAAACCTTTTAAATAAATAATAAAATGTATATGTCTTATAAATTTATATTTAATTTTCAACTTAAGGATTCATAGCATCATCTATGATCTTCCTGCTTTATTTATTATCACTCCATTCAAATTCCCATGAGTTTTATTTGTTCATGTGTCCAAGAGAACTGTATTAGAATTAAAATTCCCATCTTGGCTCCTTAATTACACTAAAAACATTCTTTTAGCCTCAAAATCACTACTACATTATCATTTCAATTCCAATAGAAATGTATCTAGAATGTTAATAAATTACCTGAGTTTGTTAGATATGTTCATGTAAAGAATATTATATATTTCCTACTAAAATTTATTCATTCACCTCTTATCTATGATATACCATTATCCTATCATTTAGATCTTGTAGTCTAGAATGATTTAGTAGCTTTAGGATATATCATTGAAAATGGAAGGAAGTTAAGTCATAATTTATTGGCTATGAATTTTGGTTTTTATAATGGACAAAAAAGGATTATAATAAAAAGTTTATAAAAAATGATATGCTTCCAATACTTCCTTCATTAAGTTCTTCTTGTTGATAAATATATTTCATAAAGTGTAACATATGGTTTTACTTTTTTCAAACCAGTGAGATATCATAGCCATGTGTAGTGATATATCAATATCATCGTCATAAGAATTATCTTTTTATAACCATTTATACTGCACTTCTCTACTACTGATATCAATTATTGTAGCTTAATATGTGAAATTTCCATTAAAATAAATCAGTTAATCATATCAATATATAATACAAACTGAAAAATATTATTTTAAAAACGCAATCATATTAATTAAATGCGTTTTCAATTTGGGAGATTTGAGACCATTAATCACTTTCTTTTCATCGATTTCCTATATTATGAATGATGATATCTTAATTGATACTAATTATCAAAAAAACTAAAATTTGTGGTTGTTTCACTGAATGATTTTATCATTTTTGGGGATTCAATTATATCTTATGATACCTATTATCATCCTTTTTTATATCATTATTTCTGTTAAATTTTTTAGATGTTGTCTTATGATACTTGGCATAATATTAAGTGACCCAATAATAGATATTTACCTCCTATAATTATTTTTAATGATTTAATTTTTGGATGAAATGTACCCATGACACCACATGAAATATCTAGATTATATTACATACATTGTATATTAGTATAAAAATTAATATGTTTAATTCCTTAAAATTTAAATTTAATTATTACCCAAAATAAAACATCTAATATCACCTTAAAAAATCAAAAAAAGGTTGTTTCATGGATTAAAATTTCTCCAGCCATAATTTTTTATACCTATAACACTTATCATAAATCAAAACCATGTATTTATAGACCATTATGAATTTACTTGTTTCAGTCTCAAAGATTTACTGTGATACACGTCTACATAAATGAACATTACTCCATTTCTCTATGTTTACAGCCTTCTTCAATTCAAAAAACATCACCCTGTAAAATACGAAATGAGAATGAGTGTTTCATGATATTCTAAAAAAAATCTTGTATGTGATTAGTTTAATTTTTACAATATACTAATTACATAAAAACCCTAAAATGTTTCCAATATTCATAAAATTTTTATTAGTTATAAATATTTATTCAAAATTAGGGAGTAAATTATCATTAAAAATATGAATAATATAAAAAAAGGATTTAGTAATTTCAAATAGATTTATATTTTTCATTCTATTAAAAATATTCATTAAATTAAATAAATGGAATTACTGAGTCAAATTCAAACTCCAAATAAATAAATTATATATTTATTTTAACCTTGAATATCTAAGGTCCAATATTTCCTTATATATGAACTCAAATATCATATTTCCTTTTATCATCCATCTTAATTAACATGGAAATAACGTTTCCACCAATGAACCGTTAGTATCATACATTCCTTGAAATGTAACTCTTTTGAACCTATGGTTTCAATTTATTAAATTTCAACCCCATGTAGATTTAACTATAGACCTGTTATGAATATCATCTATCAACTCATGGATAAAACAAAAAAACATTAATCATGAGTGATCTGACAGATTTGATCTATGGTTTTAGGTTGGTAAGTAATATTTTAAAAAACAATAAGGATGATTTGAAAATTAATTTGAATACATGATTTATAATTCAACTCTTAAAAAATGTTTCATTAATCATTACCCTTATATTTGGGTCACCAAATAGAATCCTTCACATTTAATCTTTTTAGTATATTTATAAAAATATTCTAATATAATTTGATACTCCCTCTATTATACTTTTATTCATTTTTAGTACATAATTTATTTTATTTTTCTTAGAAAACTCTTGGGATTATATAATTATTATTGAAATAAAATGTGTGAACCATCAAACTAGTTAAAAATAAAAGCTCCACGACATACTCCTAAATCATTATTACTAAATCCTTAGAAACGAATGATGTAAGAATTCCCACATATTCTATAAATTTTTATCACAAAAAATACCATATAAAAGGGTATATAAGGGAAAATAATATTTTAATGTGGATGAATACATTCATGAAATATATGGTTTTAAATCACTAATAATGATGTCATTGTGGTTTTAATAATTTTTAAGGGTATTTTATAGAACAAATCCTAAAATAATTTCGAAATAACTCAAAATCTATAATATTTTTGAAGTAATGTAACAAAAAACTATAGAAATAATTTTAAACACCAAAATATTTTATGATATGTTTTTCTTTAAAAAAAATTTATTTCCATAAGATCTTGATTATAGGGAACATTGTGTTTAAACATACTAACATATTCTATGGATTAAATATTATTTAATGTGATAATAACCAGCTGACCATTATATTGATGGTATGAATATGAAGAACTATATTTTTAATTTTTTTATCAAATGTATAAAAATAAGTCACTATTTTTCACCTAGTTTTAAATTTAAATAAAATTATTTGAATTTAAAATAGGAATGTTAATCTAATTTTTTATGTACACAATAATTATTTTTCTAATAAATGTAATTATTATTTATTGACGAATTATTTCAATTAAATTATTAGTTAATATATTCAATAAAATATTTTAACTGTCATATGACTGTTTTTACATGGAAGGTAATAATGATAAACTTATTTTTATGCTTAATATTGTATTTTTTAAAAAACAATTTTGGTGCATTTTGTGTCCATTTTTTAAAATGAATTTATAGGACATATATATATTTAAAATGTTGAAAATAATTATGAATTTTAAATTTGAATAATAATATTATGTAAATATTCTTTCTTTTTTTCAGGTTAGTTTGAATGATATATGAGTTAAAAATTGATTAATATGTTAATGTTTCGATGGGGAGTATGAGGGGTTATAATAAATATAGAAGGGCTAAAATGAACTGAAATAATTTCAAAATATTATTGGATGAATATATTTATATTTTATATTATAAAATATTCACCATTTTTCAATTTTTTATACACTTTTTCATGAGAGTGGATTTATTATATTTAAATATTCTTAATAATTACAAGTGGTCCAATCCTCTCACAAATAAAAGAGAACTTTATCCCCTATATTATACACACCACTTGTTCCCTGTGTCTTGAAAAAACACAAAAAATATATTAAAAAATTCCATTTATATGTCTTAGAGGTTTTAATATTTTTAAATTACCAAACCAAGGGTCCATAGGAAGATAATCATAAGAGGTTTCTCAAAGAAGATATATATGTTCTTAAAAACAATTCTAAAGTATCATTCTTTTTCTATGTCATATAAATATAAGAATTCCCTACTAAAATAATTACAAAAGTTACATAAATATACAAATATGGTATTATGATTATGGGACAATAGTTTTCCACCTCCATTCCATTAAATGTTAAATGAAAGTATTGCTCGTGTGCATGTGTGAACTAAGGCATCCACGTAGAGATATTATTCATCTCCTATCACCCTCATTCATGGTTGGATATTATTATAGGTTTAATTTTCATATATGATATTTATGAAATAACTATTCTTATATATCTATAATATCATATCTTCCTTCTTATCTTCCCATCCATTGGAAAACAATAATGTCTCTCATTTGTACCTTTTTAATACCACCTATACAATTCAATGTTATTAAATTATTCTCTACATAGAAGATAATAAAAATTGATTTAGTTAATTTATATGATATTTATGACATAATATATATATATATATATAATAATTACTATTTATCTTTCTTTTATTAAATCCATCAAAAAGTGGAAACACCACTAGTGTGTGTTTAGAAACTAACATCTCCACGAAGTGATGTAATTCATTTTTCATCTCTTATTTAAATGAATGATTGTAAAAGTATATTTAATAATAAAAATATGAAACATAACAATTTTTTAATATTTTGGATATTATGAAAATATTAACAGGGTTTAATTACTATATCTATCAAACTAAAAAAGGTACGGTAGATGAACCTCTTTTCACACAGATGTTCATTTTAGTGAAGAATTTGATACTAATATTATAATTGGAAATTATAAAGTATTGATAAATAGAATATTATGGATTAATATTATTATATAATATATTTTTAATAAAGATATATTTATTATATATAATATTTGAATGCATACAATGTCATTCAATACATGAGGTAAGGGATTATGTTACGATCTATATTCTTCTCGGGATTGTCTATAGTAAAATTTCATTATGAGAATTTATATGGATGAAATCCCTTAAAACCCATATATATTCTTCCCGAAGGGTGATTCAAATATTTTTTTAAATATTATTTCCATTTAATCTTTATGTCAGTTAAAATTTTTCCAAAAATGATTTTAATGAAAAGTCAACCTTATTTCCACTTGGATTGTCAGAATTTTCCTTCCATATCAATGATTTTAAAAATATTATTAAAGAATATTTTACCCATACATTAAATGTTATAAAAGATTTCATGTTCATTATCTTTTAATTTATTTAAATTCATTTAAAATTAAATTTACTATGTAATTTTTTTTGGAAAATTTTATTTTTGACATTTTATAAAAGTGTAAAAGTAATGTAATATTTTAACAGATACAATGTAAATGGATTTCCCTATTTTTATGAATATTATTTGGATTAAAGATTCCATAACATGTTCGTATGGTTATTTCCTAATGAATATCATATTTTAAAAATTACTATAATATTTAATTAAAATTTTATCATATGAAAATGATATTTTTCTCTTGTTTTCAATGAATGGTTTGGATGTTATTTTATTGTTATTTATTATCTATGTCTATATATTTTAATGATTATTATGATACACTAGGGATATGATCTTTTGTTTCCATCTATTTTATTTTTCTATATGGTTTTTTATTATATGGATTTAAGGATGGATATGTGAAACCCATTTCAGTCCCGTGGGTTAATTATGTTTTAATGAAACCTTTAAGAAATATGATTCTTTTCCCCAGTTTATGTTTTAATAAAATAATGAGATTTCATGAAACTAATTTCCTTTACATGGGATATTTTATAATGATATGATGAATATTATATGAAATTGTGTCACACAATGTCATGTTTTTTATTATACGGTATGTTGGTCTATAATTATATATCCTTCCAGTGTATTGGGTAACTAAGGTTATCTCATGAGATAATAAACACAGAAAATAAGAGTGAACCCCATTCGGTAAGGGTATGTTTCTACTGTGGATGTCTTTGGCATTGACCACTACTAATGAAATGATATAATGTGGAGATAACAAAATCAAGTATAATTGTCGCGACACTTATCCCTAACAAATGAAATGATTTTCTATGCATATTTATATGCCATAAGCTTATTCCCTCTAGTAGGATATGTTCTCAATGATTATGGTTTACTATTACTAATTCTAGAAACATATGAAATATGTTTTTAATCATGAAAAATAATTATTACATGATTTATTATTATCTATCATTGACTAATTATGTATAATAATTGTATGTAATGATCTAGTAGTCATAGAATTATACTCAGTCTCACTTATGATCATTGATTGATATATCCTATGTTTAACAATACCGAGCATCTAATGAAATTATTTATTATTACATATTATTATACATGTTATGAGTATTGATATTAAGTGATAAATTTCAAATAAGGTTACTACTACAAAATAATCGTGTGGGAAATTATGGATAAATTTTATGAAATCGGTTAGTTATATATCTAGTATCTAAATGTACTAAAACTATATGGTCCATGGGGAAGTATTAATGTTAAATTTATTGAATATTAATCTAAAAAGATGTAATATTTATATATGTTACTCTTGGATTTACATGGTTGATAAATTATGTCTTAGTTATTTTTAATATTAGGATTCAAGAGCTTTATTGAAATCCCTATAGATAAGACTAGGTATATGATGACACTAAAGCATTGGTAATGTAAACATTATTTGGTTTCAATAGAAAATAAATCCCATATTGGATACTAGAAAGTGGATACACTTATGACATAAATTCACATAGGGATAAAAAACTAAAATTGGTAGATTGGGTATTAACTTGATCAAACTACTGTGCAATGAGTGGGCATAAGACTTCACAGCTCGATAAAAACTCCCAGTGGATATTCTTGGGGTAATTAAAATTTTATTTATGACTTATTATAGAGGATTTTAATAGTTACTACCCATGTATGACCTACGTTAAACAAATAGTTTCATATATTAAAAATAATCTGTTATGATTTATATATCATATGAATTGTTTTTCAGGATGTTATGAATTCACACTGTGATTATTGTTACTAATTATATGTTTTTTCATTTATTCAATGGTTGTAGATATGTTTAATCATGTTAATTCTAAATATTATAAAAAATTAAATTATTTTACTCATGTGAAATAAAATGAAATGGGATCTTGAAAGTGACAACATTTTATTATGCCTAATTTTTTATCTCATCAAATGATTAACAACCACACATTTTTTGGGATTTATAACACACCTAATAAGAGAAAAGTGTTATTATTTGGGAGTTAGGTTGATGTATACTATGTAGGACTAAATATTCATCTTCCAAGATGTCAATAGTATGGGAATTATTAACCAGGTAAATGTATCAAAGAAACGTAAAGATTTTTTTTGTTTAAAAAAGAAGTGCATTTATCAATTAATTACTGAGAAAAAAATGAATAGTTAGATGGATTCAAATAAAGTACATCCTAAAGTACCATTTATATTTTAATGTGTTATTTGTGGGGAACATAGGAATTATCTAAGTTGATTCCCCAATTCAAGTGCTAACTCCTAGACCAACGAAGGTTATATGCTTTGTCAATCATTGAATAAGATCATGATGGTTAAGGAAAACCTAACCTCCAGTCAAGAGTTTGGGAGGTTGTGTCAAATATTTTATGAATATTACCTATTAAAATCTTTTAATTCATATTTTAGTGGACATTTATGTGATTTTTTGAATGGATTGGATCTATCTATATATATCCCATATCAATTTACAAAGAATGAATACCTCATTAATTATTTAAAATCACATTATGATCATATTTTAGTATGGAGTTGAATTTGAATATCCAATGGAAGTTATTCATGAGGTATAGGTCATACTTCATATTCATAAAGTTTATTTATCCCAAAGGGTTTGAGGTAAACTCCACTTTTATGATATTACTATTATTTGAGATTATGGTGATATATTTCCAGATTACATGCATATTCTACCCTTGAGTTGTGATTCTTGGTTTTCAATAGAACATATACCTGGTTTTATTCATATTGAAAAGACTCTATATAGAATGTCCATGATTGAGTTGTTGGAATTGAATAAGAAAGTCTAGTATAATCTTGAAAATGTCTGTGTATCCCATAGTTAATCACCATGGGGTGAACCTATTATTATTTTAAGAATAATGATGGACCAATAAATATTTACATTTATTATCAAGAATAAGTTCACCATTAAGAAAAATAATTCTCTACCACATATTATGACTTCTTTGATCAACTTTGAAGAGAATAATAATTTTACAAATTGACCTTCCCTTTGGATGTCATCAATTAAAGACAAAGAAGGATGTTATACCAATGATATACGTCCAAATGAGGTATGGTCATTATAAATTTGTGGTGATGCCATTTCTACTTAATAATTTCATCGATATATTTTTGTTTTTAATGAATAGAGTCTTTAGAGGTTACCTTCATAAAATTATGGTATCCTTGATAGATAATATTCTTATATACTCCAAGAGAATGTAATAGAATTAAGATCATTTAATGACATTATTAAGGACTTTGATAAGGATATATTGTATTCCAAGTTAATTTTGAATTATTTCAATAATAATATTATTTATTGGGATATATAATCTAAAGGGAGGATATATTTGGGGATCCATCAATGACAGAAGTTATTAGGTAATAGACTAATCTAACCAATATAACTAAGACCCATCATTTTCCATAGTTTGTTGGACAACACCAGTAATTTGATAGGGATTTCAAGTAGATATACAATTTAGAAACCAATTTTACATGGAATAGATCCAAATTACTTTTTAATGATGATTGTGAGGAAATTTTAGGAGATTAAAATAATACTGTTCAGTACACTTTTCGTAACATTAACCTATAGTAGGGAAGGGTTTTTGGTCTATATTGATATATCAATGACAGGAATAGGATATTTTCTCTTGTATATTTATTTTTTATAGATTATATCATGAAAATACTAAAAAGTCATGATATAATTCCCCTAGAAAATGATTTGGTGCTGTCTATGGTAAATTTTTTTATTGAAAATATGAAAAGATTATTTTTGCTATGAAAGATGTGATATAAATTCTTTTTATAAAATAAGTAATTATATATTCACAAAAACATTATTTAAATATTTTTTAATGGATTAGTTGTAATTGATTAATGACTATGACTACTAAATACACTACCACCCTATGATGGTGAACAAGTTGTATTGTTCTTCGAGTAAGAGGCAATGTGCTAGTTTTTCTATGATGAGGATTAAAAGAGATTCAATATTTATGGATTTATAGAAGATGTAACTTATAATAATGAGGAAATGAGACATATCACATCTATCTTATATGAATGTTCGACCATCCAACCATGTGAGTATTAAATATGTATATAAGGATGATGTGGAATTAAAAAAGAAGGGGAAATTGATCTTGTGTTAAACTATTATTATGATGGAATGATAAAGTTTACCCCTTGAGTGTGTCTCTGATTAATATTTGACATGAATAAGGATATATTGGATAAATATAAAATTTCATTATTCTCTATTTATCCAAGAAGTACAGAGTGGAATGGGTATCTAAATAAGTATTTCCTGCAGGATAATATTAAAAAGGATATTATAGAGTATATATCATGATTCATTGTATGTTGGTAAGTTAAGATGATGAGATATATGTATAATGAGATTTTATAACCATTACCTATACAAAAAACTAAATAATAAAACAATACTATAGATTTCATCATCAGACTCCACAAAACATTTAAAAATAATGATTCTATTTTTCTATATTCCATCACATTATGAAATCAACAAACTTTATTTCAATGTGGGAATACTTATCCATTTTTTTTATATAAAATAAATAATTGGTATGGTTAAAATGATTACAAAAATCTATTGTATCATATCGAGATCCAAGGTTTAAATCAATGTTATAGAAAATTATTCTGCAATATTTGAATATACAGTTGAACATTAACATAGAATACCATCATCAAAATGATAGATTGAATAAGTGGAATATTAAAACCCAATATGATATTTTTGGAGAATATTCTATGTATTTCCATGGAGGTTAGGATCAACACCATCTGTTAGTCAAATTTTATTACAACAGTAGATTTTACTCTTGAATTCAAATAGATCCTTACGAATCCATCTTTCATAGGAAGTATGAAACAAAATTTTGATGTGATGAAGTTATGGAATGAAATATTCTGGGACCTAATTTAGCTCAATAAATGGATAATAAAATTAGATCTATTCACGATCACATTAGGGGAACTCATATCCATAGGAATGTTATGATTAAAAACATTAGTGAGATCTTTTGTCGATGTTAGTGACCAAGTATTCCAATAAATATATCATTAAATGAAGGTTATGAGAATTGGAATAGTGGTAAATCTAATCCCTTTATATGTCACAAAATTGAATTTATTTATCATATTTTGAAAGAATCTTATATATTATAACTTCCATTGAATATTCCTCAAGTGCATGATGTGTTCCTCATATCTCTCTTGGGGAAGTCCACACCCGATTCTTTACCTGAACTGAACTCGTAGTTAAAAATAATTTTTTGTGATATCACTTATGAATAACATCCATTGAATATTATGAATCAAAGTTATATTTTTTAATTTAATACCCTTTATACCGTCAATGTTTTGATGTAAAATCATATATTTTATAATTCTACATGGGAACCTGTAGATGTGATTAAATATATGTGTCCTTAGTTGTTTATAACAGAGTGATGTAATTTTTAGGGGGAAATTATTATAAAGTCATAGAATGTTACATCACATAATTTATTAATATATCTCCCTTAATTTTTTTTATTTCATTGAAAACATTATTTACCTGAAACAACATGTTTAAATGGACGAAGATATACAATTGAATTATTATTAGTTCATGTGGCAGTTATCACCTAATATTAGGATTGGTTGGTATGAATATTAAATTCTAAATTATAAAAACATTATTTTTTAAATATCAATATTATTTATTTATTTATTTTAAATTGTTTATAAATTAAAATATATGCATTTTAATGTTAAAAATAGATTTTTTCTAAAAAGATATTTTTATACACACAATGTGTTTTTATATTAATAAATTTAATTAATCTCCATTGATATATTATTTAAATTAATTTTTTTTATAATATATTCAACTAAATATTCTAACAATTAATTAAAAGTATTTACATGGAAATGAGTGATGATAAAGTAAGTTTCATGCTTAAAAATACATTTTTCCAAAATTGATTTTATTTTGTTTTCGACATTTTTTTAGAATGAATTTCTTCCAATGAAAAAACCAAATTATTTAAAATATATTACATATTTATAATTAGAATATTTTATATTTTTTAATATAGTGAAGTTGATTTTTTGACATTATGAATATTAATCATGATAAAAATTGATTATTATATTAAAATTTAAAATTAGTTGAAATGGTGTTAAAATAAAAAGATATGGGTTAAAATGTCATAAAAACTTTCTAGGTCATATTTTTTAAATATATATTGATTATTTTTCATCTTATATTCTAAATGTGGAAATTTATATCTGCTTTCACAAGACAGTGTGTAGTGAACCCGACCTTAGTAGCCTTGAGATAGCGTCTTCTTTTTTACATTGACATAAGATGCATGGAATAACATCCTGAGTACTAATGAGTTTATAAGTCTTGGTAAATTAGATACATACTAGATTATTTAATTACAATTTAATAACAAAATACAATATAATTTTATTTCAATAATAACATTATTCGATCTGGCATACCCTTGCTTATCAAACATAGTACTCTTCATGGACTCCAGGGGAAAGGAAACAACATAAGGGTGAGCTTAAATTTTTATTAAAGGTTAAGTATATTGAAAGTCATCATGAATCAATAATGAATAATCAATATGGAAAGATAAATAATTGAACACACGTGAACATTAAAAAACCTAACTATCATGGGGAGATAAGGAATAATTAATATGGAAAGGAAAATAACTGAATATATAATTCATTCAATCAATAATCTATGAATGAAATTTATAAAAATGTATTATCATCAAAAAAATATGTTGGATAATATTAATTCAATTATAAATGAAGGATATTATTAATTATAAAACATCATTTTTACAAGGTACATGACACCTTTACCATTACGAAATTTAATAAGAAGGTTTAGAACATACTGGGTATAAACTGATCCTATTTTTCCAACCATATCACTACTTTCAACACAAATCATTAGACTATTTAATATTTTTTCTTACAAACTCAATGGTTTTGGCACTGATTTTTTCTCTTGAGACTAATGATGCATTTCTGGTATTTCTAAAAACTATCCCCTACCCATGATAAACGTGTAAAAATAATTCCTTATATATTGAATAAAAGATTTAATTCATGAAAATTGTTCCTTATCATTAGATACCCATTTTTAATGAAGAATAAATATTTATCAATACTACCCCATATGAATAAATAACATTCAATAGAGATGCCATTTGTTAATAATGGTATACAATTTATGAAATAAACATGTCCATCAATCAATAAAATTGATATTTAGTATAAATGTAATTTAAAATGAAAAATGATCACATTAAAGTTATTTTTTTAGAGAACTCTAATAATCACAAAATAAAATGAGATTTCACAATAAATTTTACCACTTGGTAATTTTCACATCAAATAACCATGGATGAAATAAATCGAATTAAAATATAAAATAACATGTAGAATGATGTCCTCATGATATTACATGTCAAATTGGATTTATATAAAACATGTGGAATAATATAGCTTCATAATATAACCTACTTCTTAAAGAATGGAAATTGAGATAAAATACATTACCTCATGCTTCTTTTTAATTATATATTTTTTAACATCCAGTATAGTGGTCTTTAAAAAGTTCTTAACTTACAACATAACCATATTAATATTTATAATATTATTTATGATCTTTTTATTAAATCTTATCTCTTGTTCATTGATAATCATTTGTTATTTTCATTTCTTTAGGTTTTAATTTCCTTGTTTACACATGTTTGTTTTGTTAGTAATGATCATGTCCTTCCGGGACACCTTTAAGGCCTTCAGGCCAACTCAAGGCCTTCATGCAACATGCAGTTTCCCCAAAAACACTACAAAAAAGAGCATCCCCATAAGGGGATTCAGAGCATGTGCACTCACTAAAGTAGAGCCAAATGGATTTGTCAGATTGGGAGGTTATGGCTAGGCCATTAGGACCAGCCTGTGCTTTCACGGGAAGCCTATCCAGACGGCCATGCGAAGGTGGAGAGCTACTATCATGATGTAGATGCTTGGGAGGGGCGGTTCCTTGTAGATACTCTGGTTGAATTCACTATAATCCTCGGGTCATGTATTCTCATAAACCTACGTTCCATTTAATATCTAAGAATACAAGCCTTGTATGGGTTTCCCCTCATCCCTTGAAAGAGGGAGTTATCCAAAATCAATAAAAAAATATGGCCTTTGGGCCATTCGAGAATGAAGGTGAGTAATATATAAAACTTCCATGATGATTATAATATTATATTTACAATATTTATTAGATATATATATATATAATCCATTTGGTGAGGTGATGAAAGGAGTTTCACATCACTTTTTGAAGAAGTTAGTTTACATGTATATGAACGATGTCATCATCTTTATGTTAATGAGAGAGATAATAAAGAAAAAGAAATATATTATCACTACATATTTATAAATATGTAATTAATATAATAATAATTACATTTTTATCACATATAGTCATTATCTATATCCATATCACATTCCATGTAAAGCATTAGGGAAAGACGAATCACTTCGATTTGTGAGGCGATAGTCCTCAGTACAAACGAATGATGATTTCAAAACCCATTTTATGGAAGTGGAGAGGATTCTAGTTCATGAAATTTTAAAAAAAATTGCATTATATTGAATATAATGAGGTAATTATATCTTTGTGGTTTCATAAAAATTTACATTTTAGGAAATAAAATTAAATAAATATGCTTATTGAAGAACATTACCTCTTTTTCAGGTATCCTCTATTTTTTTCAATAAAAAATATATATGTAAGATTTATAATAAATATAAGGACACTAGGATGAGGGGAGGTAAAATGGGAAATTATTTTTGTATTTATTTTCCAAACAATATTGGTTTTGAGGTGTGAATAGGAGAAAAGATGGGTGTCCTTTTATAACTGCAGTAGAGGACACACTTTGTATTTTTGAAAAGAATTGAGTTCTCCCACGTTTCCAATATGTAACAATGTTCTAACATGGATTATTATTTAATTTTAGAGGTTTATTGGATTAAATGTGGATAGATAATAGTTTCTATAAAATTTTATAAGTCATTTTTATCCTTATTGTTTTATTTTAACCTGATGATAAACCCATTTTTACCTTAAACATGCTAATTCAGTTTTACTACTTTCACTAGTTATTTTATTAAAATGATATGTTTCAATTATTTCAAATTATATTTTATGAATCTTCAACATATTTAATCTAATATAACTAATTCAATTCACAAAATTTTTATATTTTTAATTAAAAATTAATCCATCAAATATGACAAGAATGAGAGTTTTTAAAGTAAAAATATTCAAAATATTACAAAATTATTAAATCTAAATTTAAAATGAATATTAATATAATAACTAATATTGGATTACTTGATAAAAAATTTAAATAATATTTCTTTATAACCAATTAAAAATAAAATTTATCTTTATAAATAATATAAAAAACACTTTTTCAATTAAAATTAAGTATTCATTATTATTCTTTAAAAAAGGAAACTTTTCCAAAAATTATGAAAAATTCACCTTGAGAAATTATTAGTCTACCAATTTCAAAGATAAAGTTTATTTTCTCTTATAAATTTTATAAATGTGGTTATTATTAACTTTATATTATGTGTACAAAGCATGAAAAAACTATCATTGTCACGACCCATCCTCGGGGCCCGTGTCGTGACTACCACATGCCCGCCTTCCATAGGCCAGGGGCTGGCGACTAGCACCAAAGGCGTAAATCCCGATAACTGGGAAGGCATTGCCTTTATAAAAGTAAAGAAAACACCACAGAGTACAAGCGGAAGTAAAACACTAAGTACAAAGAGAAGTACTGAAAAGTAAATGGGCCAGAATACAAACCCAAAAGAAAGTACAACTACAACTGAACAAAGTACAATAGAAAAAGACAACAGTTGGAAGGACAGAAGCGGCTCCTGGGTCGTCCTCCTCGGATCCTACCTGAAGGGTATGTACAGATGGTGCAGCTCCTGGATCGTCCACCACGGATCCTACCTGAAGGGTAGGTACAGATAGCCTCCACAACGCTCTCTCCCGTCAACCTCTTCCGAGTGTCTTCTCGCCGTGAAGTCCACCTCCGGATACTGACTCGTCGTGTAGTCCACCTCCGGGTACTAACTCGTCGTGTAGTCCACCTCCGGGTACCGTCCAGTCCTCGAACACTCGGCCTCCATCAGCACTGCCCGTCGTCTGCAACCAACACAACGAGGTGCGGGCATAGCCCGTGCAGGGGTGAGTATAACGATACTCAGTAGGGACCCCAAGACCCTCAAGGTCTCACTAAAACCAACATGGATAACCACAATGAATATCTCATCAAATAACCTTTACATAGGTATATGCCCATGCATATACCTAAGTTATCAAGTAACCCATCTCAATCATGAGGAAATCACTAAGATCATGAAATCAACGGATAACAACTACCCAGGTATATACCCATACATATACCTAAGTTATCAAGTGACCCATCTCAATAATGAGGTAAACACAAGGGTCAAAAGACTCAGCTCAAATAGGATTTTCATTATCGAAACCATAACTACATAAGAGCCGCGTCTCTAGAGTGTACAATGGTCCTGTCACGACTCCGAGGTACTACTCACTAACCTAAGACTGCTGAGGTACACCTCCTGTCGAGTATTGCAGGTCAGCCACCCAAACATAGTAGTGTTTCCCGCCGGGGTATGCCACCCAAACATAGTAGTAAACATTCCCTAGTAGCCTGCTGAGGTACTCTCCAGATGAGTACCACGGGTCTGCACTATCACACAGGTAGTGCTTCGTCCACCATGGGTCTGCACCTCACAAAGTAGTGCTCCGTCCACTGGGCTAGTCGACTCACTCCAAGTCGAGTCGGTCAAGCGGTCGTCAGGTCTCAGTCGGCTACACGATCTCCGTACTCTGCACGCTCGTCTCTGGGAGGGTCCGCTCCACGAGCTACAGGTCTATACTCCAAGTATCTCAAAGTCACATGAAGAAGTATCTCAATGTACCGCCTCATCATACGGGTCTCAACGCAACAGACGGCGCGTCAATCGGACGCCCGGTCTGTGAGTTATTAGCCTTTTCGTCCCAGGGGCCCGGTTGGATTCGTGAGCGAACCAACCCGTCTGTATCTCAACTGTACCCCGGAATCTCATAGGGTATACTCATAGGAACCATTTCTCAACGTGATCACCAACGCCGCTGATGGTTCGTCAAACGGACGTCTGGTCTGAAAGATAACAACTTTTCCGTTCCAAGGGCCCGGTTGGATTTCGGGTACAATCCAACCCGGCCACTATCCAACAGCATCCAAAACTCGGGCGATGTATGCCAAAAGTTCCGCCTCAACAAGAGGAATTCAATGAGACAGACGGCACGTCAATCGGACGCCCGGTCTGTGAGTTATTGGATTTTTCGTTCCAGGGGCCCGGTTGGTTTCGTGAGCGAACCAACCCGACCACACTCAGACGACATCCAAACCTCGAGCGGAGTAAGCCAAAAGATCTGTCTCACTTAGAGGAATCCATCAAAGTCGACAGCACGTCAATCGGACGTCCGGAGCTCAAGATATAAGCGTTTCTGCTCCGAGGGCCCGGTTGGTTTTGTATCCGAACCAACCCGGCCGAACACAAAGTGTTCCGAAACTTTGAGTGCGATATACCGAAACGATCGTCTCAATCCAAGGATAGCATCGCCACTGACGGTGCGTCGATTGGAGGTCTACAGCTCAAAATATGGGCAAAAGACCAAAGAGGGTCCGAAAACGGGGGGTCAGGGCCCGGACCGACCCGGCCCGACCCCCCTGGGTCGGCCCGAACCGGGTCGACCCGACCCGGGTCCAACCGGGCTGGGCCCAGCCCGGCCCGTCCGACGCGGCCCAGCCCGTTCGGCTCGGTCCGGCCCGACCGGCCGGCCATGGCTCCGCCAGCGCAGCCGAGCGGAAGCCACGGAGCGGGGTAAGCGGCTCCCCCCACCTCGACGCAAATTGAAGCCCGCGGCGAACCGCCGCCGCCAACCTTCCGGCGGCGCGCCGCCGCCGCCTGTCGCCGGTGCCGCGGGCGTGGCACGCCTCCACCGCCTTCGGCGGACCACCGGACGTGCTCTGGTGGTCTGTTTCTCCTCCCGTCTTCGCCAACGGTCCTCCCAGGACCATACCTTCACTCCGAAGGGATTCAAACGCCATAGCGGTCTGCTTCGTCGTCGTCCGTTGATCCGCACATCTATTAACAAGCTGCGGAGGGTTGTCGGGCCGTGTTTGTTCGGCACGCGTCCTCCGCGTTAGGTGTTATCAATTGGCAAAGAAAAACACATGATTTTAATCATTGACGATGGTATAATTTATCCAAAAATAAATTATACGAACACCTTGCAATAAAATACCCACGCACGAGAGTTTAAAATTTGAATGCGCGGCGTGACAACGTCGCACATTCTTGCCACTCGATCCCGCACGACGTGACGATTTCGCGCATCCTTGCCGCATGATCCCGCACGGTGTGACGTCACCGCGTCAATTTCATTCGATCCGCAACAACAAGAAAAACAATAAGGCAGGGGGACGGCCGTGTTTGTGCGCGGTCCGGCCTCTTCCTGTTAACTGATATCATGCGGTCCAAATATCGCGGATAAAATATGGAAGATAATCCCGTAAGGAAAATCATGTAAACCCCCTACCTCGGTTTCAAGAGTGGAGTCGCGGAAAGAGGATTTGAAGACGACGTCGGGGTGCGTCTGAGGAGGAAGCGGCGTCTCCTCACGTGTTGCAGTGAAGAAGAAGGAAGGAACATCGTCGTTCTTCATGGAAGGATGGTGTTCTTCATCGTAAAAATAACTCTCCTCCAAATTCTCCAAAGGTTTTCCCCACCCAAAATATTTTCCAAACCAAAAAATATAATAAGGCCCTCCCATTATGTAACATTTCCATGCATTTTCAAATTAATTCAAAATGTAAATTGAATTAATTATTTAATTAGTGTTGGCAACATAAATGTATGGGAGATGGAGAGGTTCCACAAATTAATTAAGTGGAGAGTTAACAAACTTAATGAAGAAGGGTGTTAATGGGGGAGTTCATGGGAGTTATGCGGAGATGAAAAGTTTAGGGCACATGTGGGCCCCACTCCACTAATATCCTCTCATGGGAGGTTACGTGGGTGTGGGCCCCACCTCTAACTCCCCTTGGGAGGAAATAACTAACATTGATAAAATAAAATTGTGTTCCACAATTTTATTTAACTTCTTCTAATTCCCCCCAAAGAAATGAACTCTCAACCCACATAAAACGCAACTTCGGAAAAGGTCTCGTTAAGCAAAAATCAGCGCTGCGGTTTCATCGGTGCCCTCAAGATTTTGATTCCAAGCACCGGTCAGAAAAGTTATAAATTCCCACTAATTCGTTCACTGAACGTACCTGAGCTAAACTTCGGAAATTGATTCCGGACACACCGGGCCTCGGAATCAGGCACCGTCAGAAACTGTGTTTTTGTAAAATTCTATAGAAAATAAAGAAAAAAAATTTTCCCTTGAAATTTACGGGTCTTTACATTACTCCCACCTCAGGGCTTTACATCCCCGTAAAGCTTCAACACAAACTATGGTCAAAAAAGCGGTATTGAGCACGTACCTGAGCCTTCCATTCCCATGTGCTTATCTGAAGATTCCGTACATCCAAAGAAAGCGCACCCGAGGAATCGACCGTCCTCGTAGGATCTGCTCATGTCGATCCTCGATCCCTACTGGAACCTCCGTGGAAGTAACCCCATCGCCATCGTCCTGCCTCTCATGGTCGATGATATGCGAAGGGTCGAGTGCGTATCTCGTCAGTTGAGATACCTGGTAAACGTCGTGCACCAGATGAAACTGAGGTGGATGGGTCAAGAGGTAAACCACCACGCCTACCCGGCTGAGGACCTAAGAAGGTCCGCTGGACCTCGGAGATAACTTGCCGCCTTGGCCACATCTCTGTAAACCTCGTCGAGGTGAGACCCGTATAAGGATGTGATCATCATCCTCGAACTCTAGAGGTCTCCAATTTCTGTTAGAACGGAAACTCAAACGACTGCTGCCATGAGGGTAAGGTTGACCGACTCAAGAGTGTTCGGTCGCACCCCCTGTGCATGAGTTATCCTGTGCTGCCTGGGGTTCCCTTTTTGCCGACCAAGGAAAACCCAACCTGACGTCATAGTTAAACCACAACCTTTTTGCCTAATACCGTCAATTTGTGTATGAACTGTGATTTCCCATTCCATACTCAAACCAACGTCGTAAGGCCTCGACGCCACCACCAAGAGATTAAAACCGAAACTCTCGCCTCGAGGGTCTGACCACACCGTCGGCGTAAGTGTGATTATCGAGTCTCCTTCCAAGGTATCTCCAGACGTGATGGTCAAGTCCACGGATTACTGGAAACTATAGGTCTGGGACAAGATTTGTGAAAGCAAGGAATGATTCATATCGACGCCTGCTATTACAGAATCTAGTAGTGGACACAGACTATCCCTTGAATCATATTTAGAGCCATCGGGTAACTCTCCTTGACCGCATGCAGCCGCACTCTTCCTCCGCCCTCTAGCTCCCTGAGCCTGGCGGGGATAACTAAGGCCGGTGGTTGTAGCATGTTAAAATGTACACCACCTCATGTTGCTCTCCTAGCTCTGCCTCCACATCTGCTGCTTCGTTGACTCGTCTCTCCGTTAAGATTCCTCTTATGCAAACATTAAACATGCTCGAGTCTCCAAGACTAGTGCCAGTTTCCTGTTTCTTACTGCACTGTGCTGTCTTCATCTGCTCCTGGATGATCTGTACCTTCTTTGCATATGATCTGAAAGAGCTGATAAAATTTATCCTTTTCCGAAAAGAGAAACTCGGTCTCATCCACTGGATGAACCACGCCCATTTCCTAATACAGTCAATCCCGACATGAATGATGCATTCATGCCATGGATGACGTCGTAAGGCCTCGACGTAACTACCAAGAGATCCAACTGTCACTCTCTCCTCCAAGGGTCAAGTCACACTGTCAGCATCAGTGTGAGGTCACTGGGTCTCCTCTAGTAGAAATATCGAAAGTGAGGGTCAAGTCAACAGTTTTAACCGGAACCACTCAGCATCAATCAAACAAAAGGACAGGAAAGAAAACATCACAAAGATAAGTGTCTTTTTATTATTGAATCTCATAGTAAAAAGACACGAATACAATAGAAAACATGGAACTAGAAGTACAAGGGACATATCCACTAGTTCCGCTCCTGTCCACCTGCTCCCGGAGCTCTACTGCCTTGCCCACTGCTCGGCCGTTGCTCAAGAACCAGCCGCTGCTTCTGTCTCAGTGGCTCCTCCAACACCCGCTGATCAACTATGCTGGGGGTCTTACCGTCACGTGTCAGGTGACCCTTCCTGCCGTAGGAGGAACACTGTCTAATTCTGGCACGCCTGGCTCTAACCCCACCTCGGGTGCCCCACACCACCGATCCTAAAACCCAAGATCTCCCAACCGCTGGTCTGGTCCTTCTGGACCTCTGCATCGTCTCTCGACTACCAACAGATGACTCGGCTATAGATCAAAAAACACGCGGCAAAGGCAAAAGCTCCTGTACATGCTCGAGGTGTAGAGCTACTAGCACAAACTCCACCATGAAGAAGGTCTCGATGTCTTCCCCTGTGAAGGCCATCCCATCGCAAAACTGGAACAAGTGGCTCCACCACCTGCCTGCTGCTTCCTGAAGAAGGCTGGCAGCAAAGATCACCATGAAGTATGTCGGCGTCCCCACTAGCCTGAAGACTCTCACCACAGCCTCCAACCAAACCTCAGCCACCTGCGGGTCCATCTCTCCCCGGAACCTGGGTGGCCTCTGGCGCTGGAACTCGTGTAGTGCACTCAAGTGGCGTGCATCGCCTACAGCTGGGGCTGGTGGCATCGGTGGCCCAACGTATGGTAGTACTGCTGGTGCCTCCGCTGGTGCCTCAACTGCAAGAGGGCCCTGTACCGAAGCCTCGTCGCTCGACAGGCTATCAGTACGCACATACCTCTAGGCTCTAGCTGGTCGTCTGAGAAAAGGCATAGTGAAATAAACAATGTGACATGGTCAAATGATTATACATGGTGAGATGACCTGGTTTGAGATGACATTTAAAAAAACTTCTGGAAACACACACGCAATCAGTGTTTTCATGCACAAAGTCAGAAATTAGTGGTCAGGGTCCTGGTGTATGGATACGTCGGCCGCCCGCACCAACACTGGACAACCTGAACTGAAAACCACACTCGGTACTCTTAACACTATTGCTTCACAGAAAGAAAATATCAGAGTTATAAGTTCTGCGGTAGAACCGACGCCTCTGGTACCAATTTGTCACGACCCGTCCTCGGGGCCCGTGTCGTGACTACCCCAAGCCCGTCTTCCATAGGCCAGGAGATGGCGACTAGAACCAAAGGCGTAAATCCCGATAACTGGGAAGTCATTTCCTTTATAAAAGTAAACAAAACACCATAGAGTACAAGGGGAAGTAAAACACTAAGTACAAAGAGAAGTGCTGAAAAGTAAATGGGCCAGAATAAAAACCCAAAAGACAGTACAAATACAACTGAACAAAGTACAAAATAAAAAGACAACAGCTGGAAGGACGGAAGCGGCTCCTGGGTCATCCTCCTCAGATCCTACCTGAAGGGTAGGTACAGATGGCGCAGCTCCTGGATCGTCCACCACGGATCCTACCTGAAGGGTAGGTACAGGTAGACTCCACAACGTTCTCGCCCGTCAACCTCTTCTGATGGTCGTCTTGCCATGAAGTCCACCTCCAGATACTGACTTGTCGTGTAGTCCACCTCCGGGTACTGACTTGTCGTGTAGTCCACCTCCGGGTACCGTCCAGTCCTCGAACACTCGGCCTCCGTTAGCACTGCCCGTCGTCTGCAACCAACACAACGAGGTGCGGGCATATCCCGTGCATGGGTGAGTATAACGATACTCAGTAGGGACCCTGAGACCCTCAAGGTCTCACTAAAACCAACATGGATAACCACAAAGAAGATCTCAACATATAACCTTTACTTAGGTATATGCCCATGCATATACCTAAGTTATCAATTAACCCATCTCAATCCTTAGGAAAACACCAAGATCATGAATTCAACGGATAACCAATACCCAGGTATATGCCCATACATATACCTAAGTTATCAAGTGACACATCTCAATCATGAGGTAAACACAAGGGTCAAAAGACTCAGCTCAAACCAGGATATTAAATTATCGAAACCGTAACTACTGAAGAGCCCTGTCTCTGGAGTAACAGTGGTCCTGTCAGGACTCCGAGGTACTGCTCACTAACCTAAGACTGCTGAGGTACTCCTCCTATCGAGTATCGCGGGTCAGCCACCCAAACACAGTAGTGCTTCCCGCCGGGGTATGCCACCCAAACACAGTAGTGCACACCCCCTAGTAGCCTGCCGCGGTACTCTCCAGATGAGTATCACGGGTCTGCACTATCACACAGGTAGTGCTCCGTCCCCCATGGGTCTGCACCTCACAAAGTAGTGCTCCGTCCACTGGGCTAGTCGACTCACTCCAAGTCGAGTCGGTCAAGCAGTCGTCAGGTCTCAGTCGGCTACATGGTCTCCATACTCCGCATGCTCGTCTCTATGAGGCTCCGCTCCATGAGCTGTAGGTTGATACTCTAAGTATCTAAAATTTCCACGAAGAAGTATCTCAATGGACCGCCTCTTCATAGGGGTCTCAACGCAACAGACGGCGCGTCAATCGGACGCCCGGTCTGTGAGTTATTACCCTTTTCGTCCTAGGGGCCCGGTTGGTTTCGTGAGCAAACCAACCCGGCCGTATCTCAACTATATCACGAAATCTCATAGTTTATACTCATAGGAACTTTTTCTCAACGTGATCACCAACGCCGCTGATGGTTCGTCAAACGGATGTCAGGTCTGAAAGATAACAGCTTTTCCGTTCCAAGGGCCCGGTTGGATTTCGGGTACAATCCAACCCGGACACTATCCAACAGCAACCAAAACTCAGGAGAAGTATTCCAAAAGTTCCATCACATCAAGTGGAATTCGATGAGACAGACGGCACGTCAATCAGATGCCCGGTCTGTGAGTTATTGGCTTTTTCGTTCCAGGGGACAGGTTGGTTTCGTGAGCGAACCAACACGACCACACTCCGACGGCATCCAAACCTCGAGCGGAGTAAGCCAAAAGATCCGTCTCACTTAGAGGAATCCATCAAAGTCGATGGAACGTCAATCGGATGTCCGGAGCTCAAGATATAAGCATTTCCGCTCTGAGGGCCCGGTTGGTTTCGTATCCGAACCAACCCGGCCGAACCCAAAGTGTTTCAAAACTTTGAGTGTGATATACCGAAACGACCGTCTCGAACCAAGGTTCGCATCGCTGCTGACGGTGCGTCGATCTGAGGTCTACAACTCAAGATATTGGAAAAAGACCAATGAGGGTCTGAAAACGGGGGGTGTGGGCCCGGACCGACCCCCCCTGGGTCGGCCCAAACTGACCCGACCCGGATCCGACCCGGCTGGGCCTGACCCGACCCGACCGGCCAACCGTGGCTTGGCCAGCGCGGCCGAGCGGAAGCCGCAAAGTGGGGTGCGCTGCTCCCCCCACCTCGCCGCTAATTGAAGTCGGCGGTGAACCGTCGCCGCCACCGCCTTCCGCGGACCACCGGACGCGCTCCGGTGGTCCGTTTATCCTGCAGTCTTCGCCAACGGTCCTCCCAGGACCAGACCTTCACTGCGAAGGGATTCAAATGCCATAGCGGTCTGCTTCGTCATCGTCTGTTGATCTGTACATCGATTAACAAGTTGCGGAGTGTTGTCGGGCCATTTTTGTTGGGCCACGTCCTCCGTGTTAGGTGTTGTCAATTGGCAAAAAACACATGATTTTAATCATTTAAGAGTGTATAATTTATCCAAAAATGAATTATACGAACACCTTTCAATCAAATACCCACGCACGAGAGTTTAAAATTTGAATGCGCGGCGTGACGACATCGTGCATTCTTGTCGCTCGATCCCGCGCGGCGTGACGATGTCGCGCATCCTTGCTGCTCGATCCCGCGCGGTGCGACGACACCGCGTCAATTTCATTCGATCCGCAACAACAAGAAAAACAATAAGGGAGGGGGACGACCGTGTTTGTGCGGTCCGGCCTCCTCCCATTAACTGATATCATGCGGTCCAAATATCGCGGATAAAAGATGGAAGAGAATCACGTAAGGAAAATCACGTAAACCCCCGAACTCGGTTTCAAGAGCGGAGTCGCGGAAAGAGGATTTGATGACGACGTCGAGGTGCGTCTGAGGAGGAAGCGGCGTCTCCTCACATGTTGCGGTGAAGAGGAAGGAAGGCACGTCGTCATTCTTCGTGGATGGATGGTCTTCTTCATCGTAAGAAGAACTCTCCTCCAAATTCTCCAAAGGTTTTCCCCACCCAAAATATTTTCCAAACCAAAAAATATAATAAGGCCCTCCCATTATGTAACATTGCCATGCATTTTCAAATTAATTCAAAATGTAAATTGAATTAATTATGGCGTTAGTGTTGGCAACATAAATGGATGGTAGATGGAGAGGTTCCACAAATTAATTAAGGGGAGAGTTAACAAACATAATGAAAAAGGGTGTTAATGGGGGAGTTCAATGAAGTTATGGGGAGATGAAAAGTTTAGGGAACGTGTGGGCCCCACTACACTAATATCCTCTCATGGGAGGTTATGTGGGTTTGGGCTCCACCTTTAACTCCCCTTGGGAGGAAATAACTGACATTGATAAAATAAAATTGTGTTCCACAATTTTATTTAACTTCTTCTAATTCCCCCCAAAGAAATTAACTCTCAACCCGCATAAAACGAAACTTCGGAAAAGGTCTACTTAAGCAAAATCTGGCGCTACGGTTTCATCGGTGCCCTCAGAATTTGATTCCGAGCACCGGTTCAAAAGTTAGAAATTCCCGCTCGTTCGTTCATTGAATGTACCCGAGCTAAACTTCGGAAAATGATTCCAGGCACACAGGGCCTCGGAATTAGGCGCCGTCAGAAACTGCGTTCTTGTAATATTCCATATAAAATTATGAAAAAAAATTCCCTTGAAATTTCCGGGTCTTTACAATCATTTATAGAAATATAGTTTTTTAGAAACCATTTTTTTCTAAATGATTATTATTTTTTCACTAATCAAAAGATAACAAAGTGACCATGTGTAAAAATTTATATTTTAATAAGTTAGATAATCCTATTAATAAATTCCAATCAAAAATCTATATGATAAATTTTATATAAAATTATAAAAATAATAGTATTTTGTCCTTTGGAAACACTTGGTCTTGTTTGTAACACAATTTATAAAAGGAACTCATTTTTTCATGTAACATATGGTTTAAGAAATATTGAATGAAAGGAAAACTATTTATGAGGCTGAATTTATTTATACATTTATAAACTGTAATGTTATAGGGTGTTATATCCTCCTATTCGCTTTTTGCTTCATGTCATACACCCTATCAAATACAATGTAATTGTTTTAGAATTTTGTGGTATTATATTCTCCCCAAATAAAGTAATCTGTAACTGAATGAGTAAAATTGATCTTGAAAATTAGGTGTTTGATATTTGGAAAAACCATTTTTGAGAAACCCAAATCCTAAAAGGATTGACAAAATATCCTCTAAATTAGAGAGAAGGGTAGTAAAATGGTTATATGGAATAACACATAACTAGGTTTTTACGTAGGAGAAAATTAGTGGAAAGTGAATATGTGGACATAGAAAAAAAATCTTAAAATATTATAGAGTGATATAGGTCACTGATCACAAGGAAATGAGTGATAAATGTAAATTTTAGAGAATGAAAACTGTAAATCTTTGATAATTTATTAGACCATATGATTTATCAAACTTGAATATAATATGATATATTTTTAATATCCTTTTTCTAATGTTAAGTATTTAATTTATTATATATGAATATAAGAAAATATACTTGACACCTTTATAAATTATAAGAGAAAATTAATCCTTTGGATTTTCTTTGATCAATTTCTAATTCATTTCTTACACCATGGAATGAATATAAAAATAATAATTTTTTATACTCGGATCACTAAAATTAACTTTAAACAAACTGTATGATTCATAATGGAGGGAAATGTAATTTCAAATTTCCCTAATTATTTTACAATACCAATATGGCTATATAATGTAATCCAATATAATAAATTAATCTCTATACCTAAAAATTAACATCATATATTCATCATTAATATTTATGTATTGAATTTTTTAACTAAAAATAACATATTTACTAGGACATCTCACATGTTCGTAGTAGACATGAATCCCTTATCATCCTTAATTAATGATTTCATGCCCCACCACCTTGCTGGACGTGATGGCTTTCCACCGAGTTTGTGGGTTGTCATTTATATAAATACATATTAACATAATTATTATAATTCTAGAAAAATTATAATGGAAATCCAGAAAATAAATTAAATAATTAAATAATTAAATAACATTTTTAGTATGGTTTTTAGTAGAAATTATTTTTTCACAAAGTTTTATAATCTTATTTCACTATTGTTAAAATGTCCTTTATTATCATATTAACACTAAAAAAAATCATTACATTTTAACTTATTTCTATAAAGTGGAATGGTATCAATCCAATAATAAATTTTCTCTAGAATATATACTAAACCAATGTGGTGTATGGCCATAAATTTCTCCCAAAATATCCTTAATCATGTTATATTCTGACCAGAGAAATTTTAGAAAGGGATGTTTATGAATTTGAACTTATGATCAACCATTAACTCATTAACACATGATGGTATCCATAAATATTATTTTAATGAAGACATATATGATTTTAAATTTTAACAAAATTTTTATATATTTCATGATTCTTATACCAGAATAACATTGGTAAAAATACTTTTACAATTTAATTATTCAATCCCAATACACAAATACTTCATCAATATTATTCCAATATAGGCCCTTATTTATTATATGGTTTAATATAGTTCATTAATTTCCATTATCTATTATAATCCTCCATAATCTTTTGTATAGAAAATTTTAATAATCCAAAGAATATTCCATTGGGGAGTCAAACAAGGTGTGAATTAAGGCCCATGAACTTGCACCAAGTGACATTGGGTCAAACCCAATGCACCTTTTTAGAGTTATTACCCCTAGTTACATCTATTCCATAACCACATACAATTTTATATATCTAGATATGGTTGTATTACATAGGAAAACTGAATATATTCTACCTTACGAAACAAATATGTAGTTCTTATATACTTATCCTCAAATTCTACCATCAGGTTATTATCCCTAATCTATGTTTTCATTATTATGGTACTGATGGTTTCTAATAATATTCTTTTAATACCAACTATAGATAACCTGACCCCAATAACCTAGAGTCAGTATATAATTTATTGCATTAGAATAAGATTCAAGGAATCATATCTTGAAGGACTAAATATTTTAGTAGTCTTGGTAAACTGGATACATACATGATTCAGATATTAAATTTTAGAACACAAATCCTAACATGATTTTTTTCAATAATAACATTATTACTTTAATCATAACCTTTCCTATTAAACATAATAATATTCATGTAATCCTGGGTAAGGTAAAAAATAAAGGTGATCTCAAATGCTTAGAAATGGTTATGTACGACGGAAGTTATCCTGAATAAATAAAGAATAATCAATATGGAAGGGTAAATAACAAAACACACATGTCATTGAAATAACATGTCTATCATGATGACAAAAGGAAAAATAAATATGGTAAGGTAGATAACTGAAAACTGCAGACATTTAATCAACAAACTAATAACAAAATTCATCCAAAGATAAAATTATTGTGTCGTAGATAATAATAATTGAATTTTTAATGGTGGAAATGATTAATGATCAGAAATCATATTTCCTAGGAACATTATAAATTTACCATTCATGCATCAAGGGGATTTATATAAATAGTCCCAAGACCATGTCATGATTTTTCAAATAGTTATTCATATATCAAATTATATATTTAATTCATGAACATTTTGTTTATCAATAAATAACCATATTTATTAAAAAAAATATAGATTTTTAAATATTTCCCTAGACAAAGAAATAAATTTAAATGTTAAACATGTATATTAAAAATGTTATATGGGTTAGTAAATAATAATATCCATAAAAAATAATATATATTTTTAATAATATTAATTTCCAGTGAATAACTATTACAAGAAAGTGATTTTTCAAGATAAAGTTAAAAATCGAAAAAAGGCAGTAAGATTTTACAATAACCTTAACTACTTGGTAATTTTCAATTCAAATATCCTTGGATTAAATAGGTCAAATTGAAACCTAAAATACCATTAATAGTGATATATTCATGATATTAATAGTCAATGAGGCTATATATATACCTCATGAAAGAATATAGGTTCATAATATAATGTACATCTCAAAGATGGAAAATTGTGACAAAAATCCATTACGTCACGCTTCCTTTTACTTGAATGTTATTAAAACACTTAGATAGTGATTTTAAAGATGTAATTAACATAAACCATAACCATATTAATATTTATAATATCATATTTTATCCTTTTATAATATCTTAACAATAATACATTAATGATCATTCATTATTTTCCTTTATTTAGGATTTAATTGCCTTATTTTCTAATGCGTGTTTTGCAATTAAATATACGGTTCATGAACATATTACATAGTTTACTTATCTCCAAAATAAAAATTATTAAATAATTATCATATTAATAAATAATCTTTACTTTTAAACCCCATCATGAATGATGGGTATGAAAATGAAGTATGTTATGATCATGGAGATGGTAGATCGTACAAACAAATAAGTAACACTTCCATTTTTAATTGATCATTATGGAAATAATGTAAGTAATATATAATATTTACATAAAGATAATAATATCATATATACCATATTATATATTTATCTATATTATTCATGTGGTGTGGTGATGAAAGGAGAGTTTCATCGCTTCGTGAAGTCGGTAGTCCACCCATACACTAATGATGTTATAATATTTATGTTGGGGAAAAGGTATGAAAGAAAATGATATATATTATCTTTAAATAATGATTAATACTTTATTAATATAATTATTTTGACATTTATATCACGTTTTATCATTAACATTATCCACATAACCATCAATTTAATGCCTTAGTTAAAAAGGAATCACATCACTTCGCGAGGAAGTAGTCTGTTAAACACAAAAGCGACATTGTTGTATCTTCTATGGAATAGAAAGTAGAAAAAGAAATATATGATATAATGACTCTATAGGTATAAATAATTTATTAATATCATATGTATACACTTATATCTCTCATCATATCTAATTGTTAAAGGTGGTAATGGAAGAACGAATGACATTGGTTCTTGAGGCGGTAGTCTACCATACACATTAATATTGATTTCAAACCCCATTTGATATAAGTGGAGAATATTATAGATCATTACGTTATTAAAAAAATGATAGTATATTTAATATATTGAATTAATTAAATCATATATGTTTAATAAAATTAAATGGAGGTGGAGAAATAAATAAAATTAGATGCTCGTTGAAGAACATTACATATTCTTTGGGTATCCTTCATAGGTTTTCAGTATAGCCTTCATCGGTAGGATTTCTGCCCAAAATAATGATTCTAGGATGAGGTTGTGGAAATTGTTAAGTTTTTTGGGTATGTATTTTTTGAACCAAATAATTTTTTAGGTGTCACAAACAGAGGATAGGGGTGTCCCTTTATAAGAAGGGGAGATGAATTCTTGGTATTTTTGAAATGAATTAACCGATCCCAAATTTTTCATATTTCATGAGGATCCAAAATGGGAAATTATTGAAACATAGAGTTTTAATGGTCAATATATGGACATAAAATAGTTTTTATTCATGTTTATTGTTTATTTTTACTATTATATCTTTATTCTGGTAAACCTATTTTTACCTTACCCACGGTAATTATTTTTTACTTCATTCATTAATATTTTTAGTAAAAATTTAATTTTAAATTATTATTAGTTAAAATTAATTCTGATTCATAATTTGAAATCCATTTTTCAAAATTTAATTCAAATATATTTCAAATTTAAGTTTAAAATTAATATTACATATGTGAAAAGAAAGCAGTTTTTAAAGTGAAAAATCTTAATGTTTTACACATATTTTATATCTAAATTCAATGTGAAAATGATTATGAGGACCTAAATAAGATCAAATGAGATAAAATTAATCTAATATAAATTTAAATCCATTTAAAAATATAATTCCACATTATAATTTATTTGAACAGAAAATTCTATTTTTAATAAAAACTCATCATTTTTTAGTATTCATCCAAAAATTAAAGCATTTAATAAAACTACTAAAAATTAAACCAAATATTATTTTTTATACAATTTAAAAAATAATGTTTATTTTATAATTTAAATTTTCTATGAGCCTTAAAAATTAATTTTATATTACAAGCTGAAATCGTGAAAAATCTGTCTTTTAGGCAAAAACAGTTTTTTAAGGAAACAATTTTTTCTACTAAATGATTTTTATTTTATTACTAATAAACATATACCAAAATGAAAATGTTTAATCTATATATTTTCATAAGTTAGATAATCTTATTCATACCCACAATTCCAACATCTAGGAGATGAATACCATATTAAATAATAATAATAATAGTATATTATTGTTCTATAATACATGGATTTGTGTGTAATGCAAGATATCAAAAACTTGTTAGAGTGCATAACACAAGCTAAATTCAGTGTAGTTGTAATCTAAGATATTGAAGAGATTTATTTTTTTTTTAAAATAAATACATCCTAAGGTCTCAAGGTGTTATATTCCCTTCTACATTTTATTTTTTCTACCATACATGATGTCAAATACAATATCCTTATTTTAGAATTTAGGGGTGTTACATAGTGACTATTTTATATTTAAATATTATTAATAATTAGAAGTGTTCCACTCCTATAACATATAATATGTCACCTCCTCTACTCACCTATCCACACAATATAATCCATTTATATCAACAAAACCCTATAAAATAAAGATCCAAAATTCCCTAAACATATTCTATAGGTTCTTCTCTTCTAATAAAACCAACCCATGGGACTTTTTGAATAGATTTAATAGAGGTTTCTGAAATAAGGGTTACATGATCATATTGATATTTTTCAAATTTCATTATTTTTATAATTACTCTAAATCTATATCATTCATTTTTACATAATTACAATATTTTCAGAAATATAATATTATATTATTATGGTTATGGTACAACCATTTTCCACCACATTTCCCTCAAATGGGGATTGAAATTATCACTTTTATATACTTGTTAATTACTTCATCCACATAACAATATGATTCATTTTCCGTAAGTATATTTTATGGTTGATTATTATAATGGATTTATTGTTTATATATTTTTTGTGATAATTATGATAATGTTATTATAAAATCATATCTAAAATCTTAGCTTTTCATCCTTTAGAAAATGATAACATCGCATATATGTATGTGTATACTACCACGTTCACAAATCAAATAGATTCACTTCCACTTAAAATAGATGGTAATAAGGACATATTTAAAAAATATATAAGATATTTCTAACATAATAATGATTATATAAAGGATCATTATTATTTAAAATTATTCATTCTAATCTATCTGAAAGTGGAAATGTATCCTATGTTTACGTATAAATTTTAATCCACATGATGTGATGTAATTCATTTTTCATCCCTGATTTATGTGAATGTTTATAAAAGTTTATATAATGAATAAATATGATACATAATTCCTGATTAAAATTCTATATATGATTAAACAATGACCAAGGTTTACGTATCAAACCCATCTTAACAAAACAAGCCCTGAAACAGACATGTTTTTACCCAAACATTTATTTCAATAATGAATATTTTGATAAAAAGACAATTGAAAATTATGACAAAATGATAAATTGTTTGTTCTGCATGGATATGGTTTTGGAATATATGTATAATAAATATATATATATATAATATATATAATTTTAACCAAAAATAAATAAATACAAGACTATAAGAATGGGTTAATGTTACAATCTCAATTAAATTCAAGATTTTCTACACTAAGTTTTCATGAGGGGAAATTATATAGATAAAATATATTAACCCTACTATATTTTCCTTTAATCCATTTATTCCTATAATTTTTTTATTACCATTTCTCTCTCTTTGGTACATAAAATTATCATGAATATGTTTTCAATGAAAATTTTAGCTTATTTCCTCATTCATATTTAAACATTTTTTTCTAAATCTATGGTTTTAGTTTTTATTTCTGGACATTCATACCTATCCAATAATTTTTTTCAAAAGGTAATTTTAATTACATTTAACATTATTTATAATGTTTTAATAGGAATATTTTTAAGAAATCCTTTTCTAAATAACTCAATAAATGATTTTATCAAGTGAAATGAAATTTATCTTTAAACACATAGTGTAAGATCATATTTTATCACCAGCATGACCATTATCTTCATTGAATCTTCCTTTTCAATTTTGCAGGGGTATTTTTAAATAAAATCATTTTATCAATATTTTATCAATATTTTGTTAGATTTGTTTTCCAAATAGATGGATATATCTATAATGTTTTCAAATAATTGTTTGAATTTTATTTTAATGGTATTTTTCATATAAGTCAATATCCTTTAATGATTTTTAAGATTCACATGGGATATGATCTTCTGATTCCATGAACATTTTCTCTTGTGAAGTCTTCTAATGATGATTATTTATGTTTGAATCTATTTTTTTATCCCCTAGGTTAATTATGTTATGCTGAGACCATTATGAAAATCATTTTTTTGTAGGGTTATTCTATAATGAATTGGTAAAATGTTTATGAAAACGTTTTTCATTCAATGGGTTGTGATATGATGATATGTTGATTATTTTATGATCTTGTGTTCCACATATTCATTGTATTACTTATGTGTCTGGTGGGTCTAGAAATATACACCCATTTAATTCATTATTTAATGATTAATATCTGATGAGATAATAATAAAAACAATTGGGAGTGAACCCAGAATAACTTGGGAATTTTGCCACAATGATAGTCTTGGGAATGAACCACAACTGAGGAAATATTGTAATGATGAGTAAACCGAATCCAATATGATATTAATGTATGTTATCCTTACAAATGGAAATTATTTTCTAATATTATTTATATTCCAAAAATATATATCTTATTATATTATCCCATGTATCATAGTTGAGTATTTATGATTTCACACACTTATGACATAAGTCTTTTTTTTATGAAAAAATATTATTCCATGACATGTGATTGATGACATTTTATTAACTGGGTATGATTATTATATGTTATGATAATGTTAACATACCTATATTCTTAATATCACTTATAATCATTGAATTATATCTCATATGTTTACATTTATAGGCCAAATGATCTCAAACTTTCTTATATTTCCTTTTTCACCAAGTTATACAGAAATATATAAAGTAAGATATATATAAGAGGGATTATGTGATAGTAGAACCATGTAGGATATATTTAAAAAAATTAGGAAATATGTTGACTATGTATCTAAACATTAAATAGACTATACCTTCATGGTACTCGGGTGTGTATTATTGTGAAATGTATTAAATATTTATCTAAAATGATGAAATATATATGTATGTTATGGACAGGTCACCTAAAAAATTCATGAATCATGTCATTTAAAAGTAAATAGGTCGTTATATGAATATATAAAAAGTTCTTTAATACAAATTTTGATATGAAATAAGTGTTGGAATGAACTTGTGTGAATGGATTTCCATAATTTGTTAATACCCATGTTAATGACTAGGAAATAAGTATATGAAAACAACATATCATCAGTCATATGTATTGTAGATTTTATAATTATTCAATCATTACCATTTCACATTTTAGTTCAAATATAATTTTTATATTCAATTATCCTTAAATTTTTTAAATTAACACCATTAATTAAATCAAATCAAACTAGAAATAAATTATAATACAGGAATAAAATAAAAAATAAATAAAAAATCCTAATAGTTATATCTCCCACCATCAAAACTATTTTTCATCTATCCCCAATGAATCTTATATTAGTATTTTAGAAATTCCAAATATATTTTACAAGGATAATATTAAAATAATATTTATAGAAGGAGACTACATTGCTAGTCCATTATATTACACATTGAAGATATTAATCTCCACCAACAGATTATTTGAAATTATTATTATAACAATTTGAGTATTAAAAAATTCAATACAATTAACATTATGGAGACTTATACTCTTATTTTCACAAAAATGTCAAAATATCATTTATTATAAAAAGTATTTCCCATATGTAATGAATTTTAATTGGATTGAGTTTTAGTCCCGAGTTTTATAAGAAAACTTTATCTCTAATATAGAAATCCATATATTGTATTGGATTAACACATTGAACTACCGATCATAACCTTTATAACATATAATTATCATAATATTTTCACCTTATTTCCTCCCATAATTTTATCCAAAACTTTCATTAGTCTTAAAAAATCATCAAATCCTTGTACATCATCTTAATATCCTTGTTGGTTTTATGGAATAATTTTATATAGAGGTGTGATATTTTTTAAACACAATTTTATAGGTGGTATATTTCAAATGGAGTGTTTACAGCATACTTATGTTTCCAAAGGATGTTATCTAACTTTATACACTATTCATTACTATAATATTTGAAATACTTATTCTAGATCCTATTTAATTATATATTTTATAATTCTTCCTATTTGTTTGTCTATATATAGTAGGGGTAAATTTATTATATAAAAAAATTATTTCATCATTAGAGTCATTACACTTCTTTTATAGATGTGTTTCCATTTTTCAATGGTTTTTTATTGGGTATTCCAACCATATAAAATATATGAGATCAAAAAATATATAAAAATACGTGAATAAGTAATATTGGTGTAGGTTTCCTCCAATAATTTGGATACATTATAAGTGAAAAATAAAATATAAAAAAATAAAAAATACTATGAAAATAAACATATAAAAACTATTCCACATTTAATTAATATTTCATGTATGTTCATTGGTTTCTGGTGGTATTTCTTTTTTTTCTTTTAATATTTCTTGAGAATTAGAATCTATTACAGTTTTCTAAAATGAATTTGAATTAATATATAATGAAGTATACTAAAATATGGACATTAATTTTTTTAGGTCTATTATACAAGGCCTAAAATAAACAAATCTGGTTATGGTAGAGAAAATATTAAGTCATGCTAAATTTTACATTCCAGTATAAACATCCTGAAAATTTGGTGATTATAAATATTTTAAAGACGTATCTCCTCCCAAATAAGGTATTTGGACTGAGATTGATTATTTAATATTTGGTTACTATAAAAATGACTTAAATTCTATTTTGGGAAAAGATAACTTAATATGTTATAATACCATGGTTTATTACTAGAAACTAAAAAGAATTTATTATATGATATGGAATTTGTCAGGGGAAATTTCTCTAGAATTTTGAGCAATAAATTGTGTTTATACCAACTCAAATTGTTACAACCATTCTATAATATAACATTAATATCATTAGTTTTTATATCAAAATTCTAATGTAACATCATCCATATTAAATTATTTTTCCTTCAATCATAATTATCGGAAAAATTTATAAAGCATACATGTCTTGAGAATACATTTACATTTGTTTGTAATAGTTGAGTTTGAAATTTATTGAGTTCAAATAAAATGAATGAGAATTATTTAAATATATTATTATACATAAAATCATTAGCTTGAGTTTTTCATGATGAATTATTATTTACATTTGAATTCATTTCACACTTCTGTTAGGGAACGACTCTATTTTCACTACATAATGAATCACACATCAACTCTATTGGTAGATCCCAGTTTTGTGCCTTAATTAAAGTTTTCATATTAAATCTTATCTTATGATCATAGAAAAAATTCTATAAGAATCCTCCAAGGAATTAATATATTTTTGGAAAAATATTTACCATGGAATATTAATTTTCCTAAAATCATGTACAAAAGTATTATAAACTCTTAAATGACCTATGACTAGTCAAATATATTTTAAATTTATTGGATATGAGAGAGAGTAATTTATTTCAAAAATTAATTTTTATACTTCAGTATTATTTTTTGAGATTTCAGGTCCTAACACAATTCATTTCTCAACCATGAATTGTTTTTGTTGATATTTTAATGTTTATAACCAGTATTTTCAGAAAGCATTTTTGTAGAAAATTATACAAATTTGAAAGGAATCGGTAAAAATATATTCTATAAAATATTAAATCACAAATTTAGACCAATAGGTATTATTTAGTTATATCAAATAACATATTTATTATAAATATTTTTGAATGACCCAGAGAGAATTAAAAAATTATAATAATATTTTTCTTTGAGAGAATATACCATAAGGACATATAAATCTAGTTTTATCATGATCTACAGCAGTAATTGGTTGTAAATAAAATATAGAGAAACTATATAAAAAGTAATAATGGGTTATCCCCTATTAATCATTTTTGTATTTAATTAATAGATGCAATTAATAAATATTATTTCCATGTAACATGGTAAATATTGGAGTTAAAAATTCATACTCCTTAACTATTATCTATTATAATTTGTTTAATTTAATTATTATAATACTCAACAATGGTTAGTAAAATTCAATTAGCATAATTTGAATAGGTTTCACCAATTTTGATTTATATTTGACATAGATTCTTTTTATCTCAATGATTTTTTACACATATTTCATAAGAACATCCAAAAAAATGGGTTTGAGTGTGCTATGGTTTTATCAACGGGATAGATCTCATTTTTATTCAAGATTCTATGATTTAAAATTATATGGTAAATACCTAAAATGTAAACTATATTCCTTAGTACTAACATCATGTATTCTTTTGTAATGATTAAAATTTGTGTCCCCTTTTTTTGTAGTATATTTTTTTAATGACCATAGAAATTTCACCTAAGAATTTAAGAAGGAATACAATAGATGTAACACCTTAATATTTTAAAATATATATATTACTAAATTAATACAATGTTTGATATATTTTTACACATAATATCTTAATAAAATGAATTTAATAATATTAAATGAATTTTATTAAAAAATATATAAATAATAAGGCCTCTATAAAAATGTTATTATCAAATAAAAAACAATATATTTAAATCATATATAATTAATATGACTTAATATTTAAAATGATTGTTAATTTTCAAAATATTTTTTACAATATCAAAAAATTAAATATATCAATTTTAAAATACTTTTATTATAATTTATTATATTTTTTTAAATTAAAAATTAGAGTGAAATGATATTAACAATAAAAAATATATAAAAGGGTTATTTTTTAATAAAATCATTTCTTATTTTTATTTTAAATTTTCATTTAAATAGTAAATTTATAAATTTTAGAAAAAAATCGAAGTTATTTTTTAATTCATCATTTCAAAATTAACTTTTGGATATTTTCTAAGAATTTTCTAAAATATTTTATTTTTATATGAATAGTTAAATACATTTTTTATTAATACCATGGATTTTTAACATTACGATTATCTAATAGTGACTCATAACATTAATAAAACATTTATGATGGCTAATTATTTTTAAAATAACAAAATTAATCATTGAAAAAACACTATATTGAATTTAGAATGCTAATGCCTATCATCCTATATCATGCATATTCTTTTTTATAATAAAATATTGTTCTCATGTTTTTTATCAATTATGATATCACAATACATCATTCGTTTCTTATGACACCCCAATGTAATTTTTTTGTGTCGGTGTTCATTATATGGCTCTTCGCCTCTCATTAAAGGTTTTTTTGTTAGGTAACATCTAAATATTTAAGAATTATTCTAGGTCGCACAGTTTAGCTAAATGGTAACAAACAATATTACAAAAGTGTGATTCCACATACACTTATCAACAGTATAGATGTACAAGGTTATTATAAGTTTTCATAAGTCGTGTATGTAAACAAAACAACTAACTCAAAAAGGGTGATTTATTTCACTTTGGCTACTATTTAATTGGGATTTTCTTCTTATGGATCTCCACATTAAGAAACATAGAGGGAAGCCTCCCCCCGAATTCCACCTTCTTCTCTAATGCCTCAAAGGTAGATTTAGTAACAGCCCTGATCTATGATGTATTTTTGTTTTCAATAAATTATATCAATATAGAATAATTACAAAATTAAGAACAAAATAAACAAATTTTTTTTAAATAAATCAATGAATTCTTTTCATTATTATAAAACTAGAAACCATGACTAATATGGTAACCTCGCTATAAGAACTAGAAATACCACTGGAGCACAACCAATTAACATATGAATACCAAATGTGTAACCCACATCCTTTGAATCTACTATAATTATAAAATTAGTAGCTAGAAGAATATCAAAAATACTAAGTACAAGAGAGGATTAGAGCACTATTATTCAAGAAAAAATGAACATCAAGGAATTGGTTGTTTTTTAAATACATTTATACATAGTTATTTATAAGACTCGTTATTTTGACCATTGGAAATATAATGATTTGGGTCCTTCCAGACATTAGGTAACAAAAAATGAAATTTCAAATGAATTTAAAATGATATTTACAAATCAGAATAATAATATCTAAAATTATATCAATTAATGAAAATATGTTTAAAAAAGTAAAAAATTTAAAAGTTTTCAAACTTTATTTAAGAATTTGAAAATGTAGTAAATTGAAAAGATAGTTTAAAATAATTAGTTTCAAATAATAATCATAATAATATTAATATAAAGAAACTTTTATAATTTTATAAGTAAACTAATGAATGTTTTTAAAAATAAATAATAATAAGTAAAACAATGTTACTTTGATTTTTTTACATTGTATCTGTATAGAAAAGTCTATATAAAAAAGGTACTCACCCACCACCAATGAAAGTAGTGCATCAACTACTTAGGTAGGAAATGTACTAGAATTCAATGAGTGGGTTTAATCGAGTGTAGAGCACTGTATATGCTTCTATAATCAAACATAGTACCCACTAGGGTCTGGGTGGGACACATGTGTAGGTTGAAGTCCACAGAAGGGTTGGGCATAAGCTCTCTCATCCTGTGTGTGAGTTAATTTGTGTGTGTGTGTGTTTTATTGCGTTTTAAGGATCGATTACTCATGATTAGTTTTATAAAGAGTCTCACAAACTCTCCCCATTTTAATGTGGGACAAGTTATAGTATGTTGCATGCAATCTCAGACATCTATTCAAGAGTATGCTCATCCAATTCATTTGATCTTTTTATCTCCATTCATTTTCTCCAATATTCATCTTTACCGTATTTTCTAAACTAGTAAACCTTCGATGTTTCCCACTTATCATCCTTCATGGTATCCATCAACCCATGGCCCCATCTCGAATACGAGTATCCTAAAATGGAATATACAATTTATAATGTATAAACTAAATACTAAGACATTATATCAGATATATTTTCATTTTATTCTCTTAGACTCCAAAAAAATATGAATTTAATATATATATATATATATATATATATATTTATATTTATGTATGTATGTATGTGTGTGTGTATCAAAATATATATTTATTTTTTATATAATGAATTAAAATAACCAACACCCTTGTCTATTCTATATTTTTTCATGATTTTGAAATCCCCCTGAATGCCCAACTTGCAGAAAAAACAAATGTATAGATATATATATTAAATTTATAATCAAATGAGGGTAAACAAAAAAAAATCCATACCCTAAAATAATTTTCTTTGTACAAAATGAAATCACACTACAAATTATTCACCCAAAATAGTTAATATGAATAAAATATATTCAATTTATTTTCAATATAAAACCCTCATTTCTGCACACCCAAAAGACCCGAATCATCCTCCCTAAACTCATTCCATTTCATTTTATTTGTGTTTAGAAGAAAACAACCTTGGGTTAATCATCCTTTGAGTTAAGGGAAATATTTTATTTAAATATATATATATATGTGTGTGTGTGTGTGTTTAAATATAATTACTATCAAATTATATAATATAAATAAGATATTAATTCAAAAAATTTATAAATACTATGTTTTAGAAAACAATGTCTCTATTTTGTTATCAAACTTTAATCTGAATTATAACCCTTATTGGGGAAGCATTTGAAATCCAATAATATATATATATACATATATTTATATATATTTATTGGATTGAGTAAATTTTATAATGAATTATTCCATGATTCTAAATTATCTTTTTTAAAATAAAAATATAGATTTGTTTATTTGTAGTTATATTATAATTTTTTCTTTTACAAATAATTTTTTTAGAGATAATTTATTATTTTAAGTATTCTATATAGGTTCTAATTTAATGTGTACCATACAATTATGAAATGTTGTAAATGATAAAATTTTCATTATACATGTGAATTGTTTTTACATGTCCATGAATGTCATTCATAACATTAGATATAGCCAACATATATCCTATTTTTAAGATTCCATTCACTTTAATTGAAGAATATATCTATTTTATTAATCAAATACATTTCGTTATTTTAAATAAGGGAAATTATTTTAGATTATGTATTTATCCTTATTAGTTTAAAAATTTATTAAAATAAGATTATTCCCAGTATAGAAATTTGTAATATTATTTTCATTGATGAAAATAATTTTTGTATGGTTTTGGAATGTTTTTGGGTTATGATTGAGAAATGAATGACCATTTAAAATGATTTAATAAATTAATGAACTTGAGTATCGAATGAAATGATGTGTTATGGGGAGTAAACCCATGACTTCAAGGGGACATTATCTAACGTGTTATAAGGATATGTGTCCTTATGTTTTTTCTATGGCCTTCGATGTATTATAAATAATCCACAAATTTTATTATTATTTAAATGATGAAATCTAAATGAGAATTTAAAAATAATTGATATTTGGAAAATATATGATTTTCAGTGTAATATACATTATTTAAGTATATTTAAGAAAATATTTTGAATGTGTGATCCCCTTCCCTATGTATTGATTTTATAAAATTATAAATGATTCCAAATGTATTTATAGTTTTCATGAAATGTATTTCCAATTGATTATAAAAACCATTACTAAAAAACTTAATACTCACCCTTTGTTTTAAATTATTTCTATAGGATTAGTTGAATTAATGATTATATTTTTTTCATGTAATGAGTCATCACATGTGAATGCAATGGAATAATGTTTTATATCTTTTATAATTGTATTGTATTTTTATAATTCAATAAATCCTATTTCAGAAATGGTCCTGGAATTTAAAAAGTTCAATATATTTTTTCATTGTATTTGATAAAAAAATACATGCCATTTTTATGTACTCAATACATATGTTGGGTTCATGGTTTTAATGTTTTTATCCAAGAGTTGATCTATATAATTGTGGAAAATTAGGAAAAATTAATAATTTAAGTGTTCTATATTTGAAAAACAAAGTTCTTAACATTTTCATATGGATGGAAAAAGAAAATGAACAACTATCTTGTCCATTCCAGATGAATTACTCAAAATGAAAATTCTAAAATCATGCACAAATGATTTCAATCCCTTTTCAAACCTTTTACACAATTGTAAATTCTTTTACATGTTATCCAACACACATAATATACTCCAATTCTTTTGGGGAACATGATTTGTTTTATTATTTTATGATGCATACTCAACATCTATTTTATGCATGAGAAGAAATATATTATGAGGGTATTTTTAAATTTTTACCCTATTCGATTATATTTAATCATTACTGTACTTTCTGGAAGCTGTATAAAAGTGTTAAATCCATGCAACCTATATGTGTCATGATTTGTTTTAATTTGTATGGAAGTTTCAAAGACTTTGAAATACAAAAGTTGAGATGGATCAATTATTCTATAATAATCAAGTCCACATAGATTTCAAAAAATATTATACCCCTTATACCAATGTATAATCATTTATCTATTTTTACATGAGTTTGACTCAAATTTCTCAATTTAAATATAGGAAAAATATGTAAAAGAACTTGAAAATGCTTCGATAATTGGTTATATGTGAAGAAACCATCCTTTTCATGAGAATATACCACATTGGGGATTCTGGTGAAGGTATGAATTAATAAGTATAATGTAATTTTAATAATTATTAATAATATTAAAGTTATTTGTGTTGTAAAACCAATGTAAAAGTATAAAAAATATGTTGGGTGTGTTTAGGAATGAATTTTGAGGGTGAAATTTAATTATTAGGGGAAAAATGCAACATCTCATATCTATGATGTATTTTGTGTTTTAAATAAATAATATCAATATATAAGAATTAAAAAATTAAGAAAAAAACAAGGTATATCTTTTATTAATAAAGATATGACTAAGTTTCATTTTTAAAAATCTAGAAACCATTGTAATGTTTGTGAACTCTCAATAAGTGCTTGCAACACTACTGGAGCACTACCGATTAATAAAAGAATGAAAAATGTGTAACCAACATCCATTAAATATTCCATAATTAGAAAAGTGGTTTCTAGAATAATAGAAAAAATTCTGAGAACATGAGGTAAGTATATCACTATTATGGAAGCATGAAATGAACTTTGTGGAATTTGAATTTTTTTCAAATACCTTTTGACATAGTTATTTATAAGATACATTATTTTGACCATTATAAATATAACAAAATGGGGTCTTAGTAACTGTTACGTGAATTAAAAATAAATTTAAAACAAATTCAAAAGTGTAGTTTCAAACTAGAATTATAATATTTAAAATGATATCACTTAAAGATAATTTGTTAATAATATATATTTTTTTTTAAAACAAATTCACCTATCATTGACTAGAATTAAATTCAATAATCATAAAGGCGGTTTCAAATAATTAGTTTCAAATAATAATAATAATCATAATAATATAAATTAACATTTGAATGGTACATATAACCAAATTAAATGATTAAAAACAAATATTTATAATAAAAACGATGTTAATTTGATAATTGTTTATTTAAATTTCCTTTTCATTGAAAATTGTACTTTAAAAAATATATTTGTACTCACTAACCACCAAAGGATTCCATGAAATCACTTTGTCGGAGGGAACAAGACAAGGCTTCGGTGGGTGGTCATACTCTGGTGAAGAGCAGCTTGTAATCCAATATGAATGGGCTTAGTTCCTTTTAGGGTCTAGTAGATACCATGTCTAGGGACCCATGTAGACTTGTAGAGGATGGGAAAAAGCCCTCTTGACCCATTTATAAAGAAATTTGTGTGTGTGATTATGTTTTTTGGATGGATCAGTTGTGGTTTTTTTTATAAAGAGTCTCTTGAACTCTTACTATTTCGATATGGGAATTTTTTTAAATGTTGGTTTGTGATGTTGGTTGCCCATTTCATATCAGGGTCATCAGATATGTTTTGTCTTTTCTCCTCATTTATCTTATCCTTTGTTCATCATCCTAACATTTCTTAACCAGTAAACCCTCGACATTTTACATTTCTCCTTCACTATGGTCTCCTTTAAACCATCACCCAGCTCGACTACGAGTTTCTGAAAAATGTCGTAAACAATTTATAATGTATAAATTGAATCCTTAAACCTTATTCCAAATACACTTTTTTATCTTATCTTCCACTTCAATTTAATAATATTGTTTGTGTGTTTATATATAAAACACAGTCTAAACATTTTTCTTATTTAAATTACATAATCCAATGCCCTTTTCCATTCTATGTTAGTCAATATTTTGAAATTCCTTGACTAACCGAACTTGATGAAACAAAAAAATTGTATTTATCATCAAATGAAGGTGAACAGAACACATGCTAAACCCTCAATTAATATTCATTATCAAAAAGTAAATCACACTCAAAATTCTCTCCCATTATATTTAATAAGTATAAAATATATATAATGAAATATCTATATAAAACCATCATTTTTTCAAACACAAAAGACCAGACTCATCCTCCCCAAACGCATTCTATTTCATTTGCTCTGTTTTGAGAATAAACAGTCTTGGCGTCATGCTTATTTCATAGAAAGGTATATATTTTATTTAAAACATTATATAAATGTATATATATATACTTTAAAATTATATAATATAAGGATATGTGTACTTAAAAATTTCTATCAATCCTATGTTTTAGAGAAGAAAAGTCTGATTTTCTTTAATCATTTATTTGAATAATAAACCTTCTAAGAGAAAAAGATGAAATTCAACAATCTATATATATATTATGAACAGGGTTAATGTTATAAATAATTATTACATGATTTTAAATAAGATATTTTAAAATTGTAACATAATGTTACTATTTTAAGGTATTCCTTATCCCACCTTTTACTCATGATTTTTTGGATTTCAATTATGGTTATTTCAGTTGAAATTTTGGAAATTTAGAACAATTCTGGGATATGCACGTTTGGTGCATTGTTTTCCCATACCATGAGACCTCTTAGTGGAAACTATAAAAAACCAAAAATATATGGATTTCATAGCTAGTTCATGATTTTACAAACTATGCTTCCACCTGGTATAAACTATTCCCTTATTAAAAATGTGGTGTATCTCTTGGGTGCCTAATTTGTCTAACTGTGAGACCATGCCTAGAATACAATGCGAATGTGAATTTTTTAATTCAAAAATTAGTTTTAAAATTCTAAAAACTCATTTTTATGTTCCTAATATTATTATTTTATTCTAATGTGTTTTGTCCTTCCTTGGGGGCTTCTAAGAGATGATTTTGTCCCCTCTACACCCCTCTAAATGTGAATTGAAGTTAGGAGAATGATGTTAGACATAACATAAATGTTCATTATTACACAGTAATTCATGATTTATCACATAATATTATAACTAATAAAACATGAATGATAGATAATTCTAGTTTATTTGGGAATTATATAGATTAGATTACAACATAAAATAATTAATACATTATATTTGACAAAAACCTCATTAATTTGTTCATAATATTCCTTCATACTTAAAACTGTATGGGATAACAGGAGGACATAAATAAAAAAGTGGAGAGCAACAATGGCCAGTAAGGGAATAAACCTGGCATAACATGAATAATGAAATTTATTCTACACAATTGGCATATCAATGGGAGAATAAAGGGGACATGAACTATAAGTCATGATATAGAATGATAATCATAACATGAAAAATATGACAAAAAATTAAAACACTACATCGTAAACATAAGTCAAGGATAACTACCATGACATCATGATGAGAGAACTACCATAAATTAATCAGGTTCAATACCTATACCAACATGACATATCATGATACTATGATTTACCCAACGCATTGGAGTGCTATATAATTCTGGGTGGACCTATCACATTCATTTCATTCTCATGCTTAAGAGTGCCCCATGGATCATAAAAAATATATTCCTTCATCATCATATTTTATAACATGACTAAAAAGTATGTAATAAATAAATTTAATTTACAATTAAAAGGATTATAAGTGTATAAAGGTGAAAAAACATGATAGTAAATTGATATGGTATTAACTACACAACTATTTTGGCATGGAAAATCATGGTGAAATTTTGGCAGCACAATGTCATGACATAAAAATTCATAAAATGGGTTGATGAGAGTGTAACTCCAAATTCCTGGGAGGGGATTTTTGAGAGATTAAGCATTTATTGGGAGGAATTTAGAGAGGTGATTTTAGATTAAGGGCATTATAAAAGTATCGTGAGTTAAGGGAAATAGGAGCGAGGGTTTTTTATATTGGAAATGAGTGGGGAATTCATTATTATTTATCAAACACAGGTCTTGGAATCTATATAATAAAATAACCAAAACCACAATCCTTCCCATTGTTTTAACCGATGGTTCCAAAAAAATAAGAGTGTATTTATTTATTTTACCAGTACAAGGTCACATACTAAATAAATAATTACCATTCATATGTGAAGGTGAGTCATACTATTAAGGAAAGGATTTTAAAACCTTAAAATATATTATATGTTTTGGAGGTTTAATAATGGATTTATTTAAAAAATAAAAGAAACATAAAATCGAATTATTTTAGATTTAAAACATATATTTGTTCATTTATAAAATTTATAGTATTTATTAAATCAAATTATGGTAATTTTGATGTCATAATACACAATGAATATTTATATAGTATTTAATTTCTACTTGAAAATTTGAATATCTCAGAAAATTATATAAAATTCACCATTTGATAAATTCAATGTTTTGATTCCAAAAATAATACTCATTTGATCGTAATAATTTTTTAAATATGTGAATTTTTTCTTTTAAAATAAAATATTCCTTTATCAAGAAATGTGGGATTTATTTGACAATAATAGTTTCCATACCCTTGTAAAAGTTTCATTTGAATTCATAAAAATTATACGATCTTTAATATTTAATAAAAATTATTTAATAATATTATTTTATGAAAACATTGTATATTTCAAAAATACATTATTTTATCAAAAGAAATTCCGTGGTTGAATTTTAAAACTAACCAAATATATTATTTGAGTTTAATTATATAAAAATATATATAATTTTTAAATAACAAAAATAGGTTGAATGTATATCTATTTCAAAATAATGAATATAATAATTTCTCTAGTTTATGGATATATATATCATTAATACACCCTCAAACTCTCTAAGAGTAAGGCGTGTGATGGTGAGATTTTCATGGGGTGGTTTGACATTCATGGATTGGGCCATGATCTCGATGATCTTTATCTTCTACCATAAACGGGTTCTCTCATTCTTAAGTTGTATGAGCATAGATTGGGATTGGTCATGGGCAAAGCTCATTGATTCTATCTCTCTCAAAAACTTTGATAAATGGGATTCATAGGGTATGTTCCTAGTAGTTTAGGTCATCACTTCCTTTTGCTATGTCAATTTAATTTTTTAAAACCCTACATTTATATTAATCATGTGATCACTATTAAAAAGCTATATTAGCAATGGTAAGTATTTTTTAATGGTCATTTAAAACTGATATGATATAATAAATACATTATAAGAACCCTGTTTTTCACTCCGGTATTGATCCTTCAATTTGTAGTCTAAATCATTACTTTGGACCTTCTATGGTGGCCTAATGAGTTAGAAAAAGTTATGAGGGTGTCTGGGGCATGTCAGGAACCCATACCCATCTTTTTGGGAAAAATTGTCTTGGATCATGATTCAGAGAAACTGTGAGGTATTCTGCACCCATGCATATTGTGTTTTTTCGGATAGAACCACCTCACACGGTTGGCTCACAACCTTGCGGCATAACTGTGAGGCCTAACTATGAAAACACCCCTTTTTCCCCAAGTACACATGCAGGTATGGCACACAGTTTTATCAAAAAGTGTATCCAAACAATTTAGGCAGGGTCGTCCTACACAGTTTGTGAACAGTTTGACAAACCATGCGTACAAACTGTGCACATGCTAAATTTTTGGGTAAATATCCAGTTTTTTCCTTATTGATATTTTTACTCCCCTCTTCTTCCCCAACTGCGAATCCAATGGTGTTTCCTTCTATTTCCCCCAATTTGGAGCTTTTAGACGATCTAATCTTGGAATAAAGATATTTTATTTATCCAGAAACCAGTCAAGCTTCCATTCATCAAGTTTGATGTGCAATGGTAAGTACATGGGTCCTCATTAACCATTCTAATTCTCTTTTTACCTCAACCGAGATATCATATTGTCAGTGTTTTTCAAATTATCTTAGATCTACTCTGATCTGAGTCAAATCAAGGACTAATACCGAAGGAGGAGAGTTATATAACCCTCATGTGGGTGGTCCATAACTCACCCCTAAAGTTTGTTGATTTTTGGAATATTCATGTGGGGCTCATCAATTTCATCGGAAGCCACTTATTAAATGTACATTCCATGATTATAATTGATATAATTTTATAGTTATGCTATTTCTAAATATATGATTAGTTGTTAGTGGTTACACCCACAACTCAATCCGCCTCATGTCAATGGTTATGGAATAATTGGGTTTATTGTTTTTGACACGCTTGTTCCAGCATTCGGGGGTGTATTTTCTTGACCTTTCTATATATGATCCTTTTCATAATAAATGAATTGTTATTAATGAGAATTACATAATGGCATGTAACATGTATGATTACCACTTGACCACATAAGGTATGTGATTTCAAATGATTTTTAAATGTGAAATGTGAAATGTGGAATGGAATGTATACTAAGTATATAACTTTGACTTATCAAAAGATATTGAATATAGGTTACATGTTCGTATAACCCCTTTCCATTTTGATTGAAGGTAGTGGAGTGAACCTCTATAATTCAATATGCCTTAATGGTTAATTAAGACATGATTAAATGGTTGCAATACTACTTGTTCTATCCACACTAATGGAAGACAAGGCTTGGACCAATAAATAAATGGTTACAACTCTACTTGACCAATCCAAACCGATGAAAGGCAAGACTTGAACCTAATGAATCACTACTTGATTACAATATCAAATTAGAATGGACTGACTTAGGATTGCCTTGGATTATAAGAGTGGAATACCTTAGGACACAGGAACCCCATTCCAATTCAAGGATGCAGTTTTCGTAGGCTGATACCCACCTAGATACTGGTTCTTTTCAATTCCTCAAATGCTCGGTATACTACTATAGGGTCCATTACATTATTATAGGGTACCTCATATACAATCCTTTGATCCAGAATTTACTAGTAGGTTCCATGGTGAAATCCCATCGAGCCCTATCCTTGCCCAGCCTAGTCTCACCTTGTTTGATCACCTTGGACTCAGTAGGCACCTTATTGTGGAATGCCTTGGATAATGCTCCTTGGATTTCACTCTTAAACCATATCTAGACTCAGATACTACTATATTTGTATTCTATGAGATCTATGTTATCTTGGTTATTACCCTGGAACTCCCTCACTAGATATCATTTCAGGTTTCCTTGTTACATCTAGGGACCTTCACTACTAATACTGTCACGAGGTAATGTCAATGTTGGATACGCCTCACATGACCTATTAACATTAATTGTTAATTAAACAAATAATATGAACTGGTTACATTTTTAGACACTAGCCTAGGGCTGAAGAAGGTACTTGGGTATTTAGTTACATTGTACTTCTTACTTTACTTTATATATAGATGCATGCAAACTGTTATATTCTATTACACGGGCATAATATTATAGACACCATTGGAGGTGACCCACTAAGATGTATCTCACACACTCTTTGGTTGTTTTTTGGTACATGGATTAGATTATAGGGTTTAGGTATTGAAAAAGGGAATCATACTGCTTCCAACACTTTATTGCGTGCTGATAGGATGGAGCTAGATAGTAGATGACTGATTTGGATCTCAGGACGCTTTGAGTAGTATTTGTTCTCTTTTACATTGTGGAACATGTTATGTATTCTTTATTGTATTCATGTTTTTTAGTTTTCTAGTGAAATTATATTAAAATATCATTGTTCCAATTAATACAGTTATTCTTATTCTCGTTTATTTATTGTATCAGCTTTCTTCCACTGTTTATTTATATAGCTTACACTATTTGATATTTGTTTATATTCCTTCTATTATGCTACAATCTACTAATGATATAATTGTATTCCCAAAGAGACACCCTAGACCCTCACTGATATGCAGCAACCTCTAGCGTTCGAGAAGATGCACTTGAGGCCATGTGGCCCACCGGGATAGGGGAACCCATTAAGTGGAATCTGGGTCCAGGTCATCACAAAGTGATATCAGAGATAGGTTTCTCTTCTTACCTTTATATTTTGAGGAAATATATTGGAGAATATTAATTCTCGGTACTTGGTCATAAGTCATGCATGGGCGTCACAAACCCCTGTCCGGGGTAAAATCCATGTTTCCCAAAATGAAATTGTTGTTCTATTTTCCCTATTAAAGTCGATATTATTTCACAAATTGGGTAATGCACTTGATGTGTGGTGTTGTTGACTATTACTCTGTTTGATAATTTAATTCATCCTCATCCCAATGACATGAGGGAAATGAGAATTGCTACATACATCATTATAAGAACTTATAATTCACCTGTCATGCATATTTTCATGCCATATATGTGCATCTCACTACTTTTCATTACATTATATGCATGTGATTGTTGGATGATGTTGTGATATTTTACTTTTACATGAATTACTTTTGCTATGATTGGGTGATTTTCTATCCCAATTAATTAGAATTATGGTCCCTCATGGGTTTGGATGAGTAAATTACCGAGTCGAGACATTATACTATAAATAAATGGGTATTGGTTCTGGTGATAGGTGTATGGCCAATGATTTATCAAAAATGGATATCCATTATAAAGTGAATATTGAAATCTAAAATTAATTGGTTTCACATCCTTATCTTGCATTGTCATGTTAATGAAGCAAAAAACAGTGAACCTAGAAATTAACTAAAAAATGAAATGAAACTTATACTTGAGAACATACCAATACCAAACCATCTAAGATGGTTGTTTTGGTAGTATGCACTGGGTAGTGAGTTTTCATACATTAATATTCCATTAGTGATGCTATCTCCTTGATTTTAAGCTTGTTTTGAGGTGTGTGCTTTGAATTTGTAGACCAATTCCACCGTGTTTTCCTCATGTTGTTCGCCAGGAATGTGGTGAAAACCGTGCTCCAGAGATGGTGGACCCTAATCTGCAAGTCTTACCTCTAGGAGTTCCACTTGTGGCACCATCTTTGGTACCAGATCTGAGCACTGATCCTAAAGTCCATGATAGTTTTTTACGTCTGGTGCAGTCTTTGAATAGTGCACCATGGGTTGCACCTATGATGGATGATCTTACCCTTGAGTTCCAAGAACATCATCCTCCTACTTTTTCAGGGGATGGTGATTCATAGGCGGTTGAGTCCTGGATAGAGGACATGTTGTCTATCTTTGAGCATCTGGAAACGCCTCCAGAGTGGAGTGTAAATCTTGATACATATATGCTTCATGATTCGACCAAGTGTCTATGGGATGTGGTTACCCAGGCCGGACCTCATCAGGGCATGTTATGTGTTGATTTTCAAACTGCCTTCTATGATCAGTTCATTCCTCTAACAATGAGAGCTGACAGAGCCCGATAGTTCATACATCTTGAGCATGAATCTATGTAAGTTATGGAATATTTAGAATGTTTAAATGATTTAAATCACTTTTCATCGCTTCAATCTAGTGAAGAGATTTTGCATGCTATAATTTTTTAGGATGGGATCCAGTACACCATCCGAACTCAGGACAATGTCATTCACCTTCCTACTTTTCTCGGAAATTTTTTATCATACCCTTCTCGATGAGTGTAATCTAAGGGATGGAATGAGTACAAGGTTTAATGGACCAGTTTCATGTCAGACCAGTAGTACATCCACAGGAGGGAACCATTCCTTTTAGGTTTCTCATCAAGGTAGTGGACGCCATAGTATCTAGTTTGATAGGAAAATGGTGTGTCATCAGTGTGGAAGACCTGGGTATAAAAAGCCCCAATGTGACAAAGACCGTATTGAGTGTCAGGATTGCGGCTGTATGGGTCGTAATCAGTTTTTCTTCAAGTCTATTCAATTTTCTTCATGTGGAAGAGGATAAATATCCTTTACAACTAAAGGATTGAGTTCTTTTGCACCACGTCAGGTGGGGAGTTGGAATAGCACCAACAGGTCTGGATGAGGAGGGGATTGTGGTTGTGGTAGTCTGACCCCTGATCACCATAAATTCCAGAAGAGCAATCATGATCGTGGTATTCCATCTATTACACAGGGTCATGGATTAGGTCAATTTCATTCTTTACAGCTGTTACTTAAGGATCGGGCTACGGGACCATCTATAGTATGAGGTACTATTCTAGTAGCCTCCAATAGTCTCTACTTTGTTTGATACATGTGCTTCAAAATATTTTATTTATGTATCTATCATGGAATTTCTTGGACTAGAGATATAGTATCACTATGGTGTAATGACCCTTGATACACTATTATGAATATGGTTTGTGGGCCTATGCCAGTGTAGGGACTTTCCCCTTGAGGTTGGTAGTTACCCTTTCTTGTGGAATCTCTTTTTTCTTGAGATGACAGGATTCGATGTCATTCTCGGGACGGATAGGTTAGTCCACTATCACACCTTTGTAGATTGATATTCCTACAGGGTAAATTTTACATCCCTAGAAGGTACCAGTTATAGTTTCAAAGGTATGTGGGATGACTAATTCGGAAGAGCCAGACCGAAGCATCATGGGATAGGTGAAGTGACTGCCAAAATTTCCAATCATTTCATGGAGGATCAGGGTTGGCTTCAAACTGATTTCCCAATAGTATTTGATTATTTTACGGAAGTCATTCTTGATAAATTTTATAACTTACCTCATAATAGAGAGGTTTATTTTACAATTGAACTTGTTCTAGGAGCTTCTCTAGTTTCTATTCTTCTATACAGGATGTCACCTACTAAGCTTCAGGAGCTCAAGTAGTAGATAGTGGACCATGAGGCCAAAGTATTTATATGTCCTAGTACATCATCTTGGGTTACACCAATGTTTTTTCATAATAAGGTGGATGTAAATATTTTTATATGCTTGTATTACAGAAGGTTGAACTAGATTACTGTCAATAATTTGTATCCACTTACTCGAATAGATGATCTCTTTGACCAGATCCAAGGAGAAAAAGTTTTTTACAAGATCAACATGATATCAGTTTATCATTACGTGTGAGTAAAACCATCAGACATACCTCGTACAGATTTCTGTAGTAGTTTTTTTTGAATGAGTATATTTTTATTTTGTTCGGTCTTACGAATATGCCATCCATTTTCATGGATTTGAAGAATAGGGTTTTCCACCCCTATTAAGACTTTTCTGTCGTGGTTTATATTGAGGGAATTCTAGTGTATTATCACCCTCATAAATACCATGCCAGGAATCTTGAGATTGTCTATAGTACACTGAGAGAGCATCATCTTTAGGTCATTCTTGGTAAGTGAGACTTCTGAATTGACATGGTCCACTTATTTGGTCATATTATTTACAAATCAAGAGTTTCTGTTGAACCTGAAAAGGATAGTGGTGTAGATTCATATGAGTATCTTAAGAATGTGATTGATATAAATAGTTTCTTGGGGATGCCTGGATATTATAGATATTTCATATAAGACTTTTCTCATCTTGTTTCACCTCTTACTGGTCTTATAGAGTAGGGTGTCAATGGTTAGAGGCACATGAGAAATCATTTCATGAGTTGAAAGGTAGGCTTGTATCGGAACCTATTTTAATTCTTCCAGAACCAGTTAAAGGTTATATTGTCTTCTATGATGTGTCATGCATTGGCCGAGCTATAGTGTAGATACAGTAAGACAATGTCATTTCATATTGATATCGTAAGTTAAGGACCCATGGGTGAAATTACATAATTCATGACCTTGAGCTAGCAATAGTTTTCCATTCCTTAAATTGTAGGAGACATTATATATTGGGACAACACTTTTTGGTGTATACTGATCTCAAAATCCTAAAGTATTTATTTTCTCAGTGTGACATGAACCTTAGATAGTGGTGATGGGTCGAATAACATCAACACTTTGATTTTGCGTATTCTTATATTCCTGGAAAGGGAAATGTGGTCATTGATGCACCGAGTCAGAAAACTCAAATGTAGGTCGTAGCAGAAGCCAGTGAAGAATGTATGTTAATGGCCTTCATTTATAAGAATTTTCTGTATTTTCGTGGAAGTGAAGAGAATTTTTACCTCTTAGCCTTAACAGTTTTTTATTCCCTCCTTGAAAAGGTCGAGACTATGTAGTTTTCAAATCATGAAGGTTTGGTTCTTCATGAGTGTATATCAGGATATATCCCACCTCCATATTAGTCTGTGGACAGAGATGATGTCCTGCATCTATGTGGGCTTGTCTGTGTTCCCAGAGATACGAGAGAGGAGTTGATGAAAGAGTACCATAATTCTTAGTGGGATGTTTATCTGGGAATCATGAAGATGTATCGAGATATGTGAACCTATTATTGATAGCCTGCAATGAAGCGTCAGATTGCATGCTTTATCACTAGAAGTTCCACCTATTAGTATGTGAATGAGGAACACTAGAGACATGTAGTCTTGTTATAGAAACATCCATTCCTAGAATGGAAATTATGAGATGTTTCTATGGATTTCATAGTCAACTTACCTAGTCCACTAAGGCGTAGCGATGCTATCTGGATATTCATTGATCGTCTAATGAAATCATCTCACTTTATTTCTATAAGGTAGACTTTCTTAGATGATGAGTTGGGAAGAATGTATGTTCCTGAGATAATAAGACAACATGGTGTTCCTTGTACAATCATTCCATATAGGGACTCTTGTTTCACTTTATGGATCTGGTAGAGTCTTCAGAAAGCTATGGGACCTCAGGTTCTTCTAAGCACAACTTTTCACCCTTTGGCTGATGGAAAATCAGAATAAAATATAGAGGTTCTAGAAGATATAATCTGAGCACATGTCCTTGATTTCTATAGTTCATGGGATAATAATATCACTCCCATTGAGTTATTTTATTATAAAAGTTTTTAGGAGATAATTCATATGGATCATTTTGAGGCCTTATATGGAATTTTATACCATTCACCCAAGTGCTAGTTAGAGGCTGGTGAGGAAGCCCTACAAGGTACTCTTCTAGTTCAGGAGATGTCAGAACTAGTCCATATGATCAGGTAGCATAAGACTACTGCTCAGTCTAGTTAGAAATATTTTGTCAATCCACATAGATGACCTCTTGTGTTCGAGGTTAGGGATTGTGTTTTTCTTCAGGTATCACCCAGGCTAGGTCATAGATAGTTAATGAAGCATGGAAATCTGTCACTTCATTATGTAGGGAAAATTAAAATTCTAGAGAGAGTTAGATCGGTAGCCTATCAGTTGCTACTACCTCAGAGGTACCATGCCATTCACGATATCTTTCATGTCTCATAGCTTCACCAATATCATACCCAAACGAGGAATGTATATCTCTATCGTACATGTTCTATGGTAGCATGGACGAGTACAGGATGGGACTTGGGTGATGGAAGCCAGCATACATTCCCAATGGCCAGAGTTTTTCTCACACAATGGTTCTTTACCCTTGGAAGGAGAACTCAGGGGGTAGTTATTTTAAGGGGAGAGGACTGTAAGATCTTGGTTTTTCCCTCAGGTAAGGATCCTTTAATTTTCAGTCTAAATCATTAATTTGGACCTATTATGGAATCCTAATGAGTTATTAATGGTTCTGATGGTGTTCAGGGATTGTTCGAATCCTAGGACACATCTTTTAGGGGGAAACTGGTTTGGCGCATAATTTAGTGTAAACCGTGTGGAATTCTGCACGGTTTGCCTAACTGTGCAAATTTTGTTGTTTAAGTTAGAACCACCTTACATGGTTCCTGCATGGCCATGTAGCTTAACCATGTGGATGTACCTCCTTACCTAGGTACCCATGCATGGATTGAACATGGTTTTATCAAACTATATGGAAAAAGCATTCTGGTAGAGACGTCCCACATGGTTTGCACACGATTTGAAAAATCATGCAGCCAAACCATGCACAGGCTGAATTTCTGGGTAAATTTCCTTTTTTCACTTAATGATTTATTAACTCCCATATCCTTCCCCAACTCGGAAAACATCATATTTTCCTTCCATTTTCACCCATTTAGATCTTTTTGAAGATCTAGTCATGTAATCAAGAGATCTCCTACATCCAAAAATTGATCAAGCTTATGTTCATCGCATTTGATGTGAAACGGTAAATACTCGAGTCCACATTATCTATTCTAATTCACTTTTATTCTCAACATAGATATCATCATGTGGTTGTCTTTATCCTTTTCGTATATCTACTCCGATCTGAGGCTAATTCGGAGTTGATAATGGAGGAGTATATTCATACAACCCTAAAGCGGGTGGTATATAAATTGTCCATAAAGCGTGTAGATTTTTAGAATATTTGTGTGGGGCCTGCTGATTCCATCAGAATAAATTTCTTAAATTTACATGCAATGATTGTAATTGATAGAATCATATAGTTATACAATTTCTAAATATGTGATTATTTTTTATTTGTTACACCCACAACTCAATCTAGCACATATCGAAGGTTATTCTATAATTGGGTTTAGTGTTTTTGACACGTTTGAGCCACCGTTCGGGTGTGACATGGCTTGACCCTTATTATGGTTATTCTTTCCATAATAAATGACTTGTTATTAATGATAATTTCATAATGTCATATACCGTGTATGATCGTCACATGAACCACCTAAGGTAAGTGCTTTCAAATGATTATTAAATGTGAATTGTGAAATGTAGAATGGAATGTATACTATGTATATAACATGGCCTTGTCAAAATAGACTGAATAAAGGTTACATTTCTATATAACCCCTTCCCATAGTGATAGAAATCAGAGGAGTGAACGTCTATAATTTAATATGACTAAATGGTTAATTGAGACTTAATTAAATGGTTGTAACGCTACTTGGCCTATCCACACTAAGGGAAGACAAGGCTTAGACCAACAAATAAATGGTTGATACTCTACATGACCTATTCAAACTAATGGAAGGAATGAAATGAACCTAATGAATTTCTACATGATTGTTGTATCAAATAAGAATTTACTGACTCAGGTTCATCTTGTGTTCTAAGAGGAGAATACCTTGGGACTCGGGAACCCCATTCTGATTCAAGGATTCATATTTCATAGGTTGATACAAACATAGATCTTAGTTCTTGTATATTACTCAGATGCCCGATATACTACCATAGGGTCCTTTACATTATTGGAGGATTCCTTGGATACTCTCCTTTGATCCATCATTGACCAGTAGGTTTCATGGTGAATGCCCATTGGGCCTTTTCCTTACTTAGCTCCATTTTACCTTGGTTGATCACCTTGGACTCAGTAGGAACCTTATTGTGGAATGCCTTTGATTATGCTCCTTGGATTACACTCTTTACCCATAGCTAGACTGAGAAACTAATGAGTTAACATTCTGTGAGATCTACATTACCTATGTTATTACCCTAGAAATCCCTCCTTGGATATCATTTCAGATATTCTTGTTATGTCTTGGGGCCTTAACTACTTATATTATCATGAGGTGATGTTAGAGATGGATACACCTCACATGACCTGTTAAAATTAAATGGTAATTACTTATATTAAATGAACTAGTTAAATGTTTGGACACCAGTCAAGGGATGAAGTTGGTACTTTGGTATTTAGTTACATTATACTACATACTTGAAAATATATATACATGCCTACACATTGCTATATTTTATTACACTGTTCGGTTGTTATAGACTCTGTTGGTGGGTCCAACTGAGATTTATCTCGTAACCTCTCTGGGCAATGCTAGGTACCCACAGTAGATTACATGGTTGCAAGTATTGAAAAAGGGAATCATATAGCTTCTAATACATGATTACATGCTACTAGGATGGATCTTGATAACAGATGAACGAGTTTGATGTCAGGATTCTTGGAGTATCCTTTGTTTTCATTTACATTGTGAAACATGTTATTCTTTATGTATTGTATCCATCTTTTCCTGTTTTCTAGTCACATGACATTACATAATCATTGTTCCAGTTAATACAGTAATATTTTTTTTCTCATTTATCCATTGAATCAATTTTTTCCATTGTTTATTTATATTTCTTCCACTTTATACTATTTTTTTATATTCATTTTGTTGTGCTACACTCATCTAATCGGGGAATAGTCTTCCCATGGAAACACCCTAGGCCCTCGCTGCCAGTCAAAAACTTTTGGCATTCGATAATATGCACTTGAGGCCATGTCACCCATTGGAATGAGGTCACCTGTTATGTGGAATCTAGGTCTAGGTCGTCACATCCATGGAAGTTCATGTGTTTTCTAGATCCATATTATAAAATAAGTCATTTAATTAAATACAAAGGTTAATTTTATTTATAATAGTTCATGTTATTATAATATTCCCCTCTTAAGAATGTTCACCCTCAATATTTTTATCTCCCACACTAAAATGATGAGGGTAACATTGTTTCATCACTTCTTCTAGTTCCCTTGTCACTTCTTTAAATATGTTGTTTCTCCACAACAATTTGACATGGTGCATTGTCTTATTTCATAGAACATTGTATTTATGACTCAAGATCTTCAGTGGATGCTCCTCATATGAATGGTCATTCTCCAATGGTACCACTGTTGTATTAAGTACATGTGTGGGGTGTAGTATGTAATTCCTGTAGAGGGATACATGAAATTCATCGTGTTATTTAGATAGTTTATGTGGGTGTGCTAGTAGATATTCGACAACTCTGATGTGATCAAGTATTTAAACAAGGAAAATGTATCTTGGACAAATATTTCCAATATTCCCAAATCTGATCATCTTATTCCATGGATATATGTGGGGGAACACTATGTCTCCTGCATCACACTCTAGGTCTCATTGACAATTATCAGCATAGATCTTCTGTCGACTCTAAAAAGCCTTGATGTGATACTGAGTGGTATTAACCTTTCCCACAATTTTCTCAACCATTTTAGGACATATAAATTTTGATTCCCCAACATCATCCAAGAATGTAGGTGTTATTCACCTCTTCCAATAAATGGTTTCATAGGGAGCCATTTGGATGCTCAAGTGGGAACTGTTTTCGTAAGAGAACTCGACCAGAAGAAGATGATTATCTCATCCTCGTTTGAAGTCAATTGAGTATGGTTTCAACATGTCCTTATGTTTCTGGATAGCCTTCTTATATTGGCCATCTATTTTCTGGTTATAATTAGATTTCATGTTTATATTAGTGTTTATATCATGTTGGAGAATTTTCCTAAACATGGATGTGAATATCATATGATCGTCAGATACAATCGATAGTGGTACTCCACGCATCCTCACTACTTATCTGAAGTATATCCGTTCAACTTGATCTATGAAGAATTCCTATGGAATTTAAATAAAGTGTTTAGTCACTATAAAATGATCCACCATAACCCAGATATCTATATTCCCTCTTGATGTGTTTAGAAGACTAGATAAAAAGTCTACAGTGATGTTTTCCAATTTCTATGTAGGTATGGTTAATGAGTACATCATCCCCATTGATTATTTACATATAGATTTCACTTGATGACATATAAGACATATTCTTGTATATTCTAAAATCTTCTTCTTCATATTTTCCAACCAATAGTTATCTTAGAGAAATCGATATAAGTTTGGTCTAACCAGGTGTATGGAGAATCATGAGCTATGTGCATCAAACAACAAATAATTCTTTAAATCAAGATTTTATGGTACACAAAGTCTTGGAAAAAATCTTACAACTCCTTCTTCATTCACATTTAAATACTAGGTTTTACATTTTCTTATAGTTTCCATTTTCTTTTTAATTCCCACATCTAATTTTTTTAGCATCATTCAACCTCTCCAGAAGAGATGGTTGGGAAATTATTTGTGAAAGGATTGTTGAATTTCCTTCATTTATGATGCCCATGTCTATAATTTCAAAATCTAAGCAAACTAGATCCCTCAAAATTCTCATCAATGATAGAATCGTTTGATCCTTTCTACAAAGAAAATCATAAATTTATTCTCTTTCTTAGGATGATAGTGAATTGAGCATTCATAGTCTTTGATCAGCTCTAGCCATCATTGTTGGCGCATAATCAACTCTTTCTATTTGAAAATATACTTGAGGGTTTTGTGATCAATTTATATTTCAAACTCCTCCAAAAATAGGTTATGACACTATATTTTCAAATAGAATATCACGAAAACTAACTCTTAGTTTCGTTTGTGAATAGTCAACTACCACGAAGCATATTCTATGAACTTGTCATTCTATATTAACACACAACCCAATCCCTTCTTCGAAGCATTGATAAATTCTACAAAAATTATCCATTTTCGGGATATGTGACAATAGGGGAATAGATAAGACTCCATTTCATATCCTTGAAGATCTCTTCATATTCATGATTTAGATAAATCTCGACTCCCTTCTATGTTATCTTGGTTAGAGGGTTCGAAAATCATGAGAACTTTCTCAAAAATGGATGATAATACCCATCTCATCCAAGGAAACTAAAAATATCTGTCAGATATGTTGGCCTGAACCATCCATAAATTACTTCTATTATTAAGGGTCCACATATATCCCACTTCTTGTGATGATATTACCAAAGACGGAGGCTTCCTTCAATTAGAACTCACATTTACTATACTTGGCATAATGCTTCTCCTTTCAAAAAGATCTTTTGCATAGTGCACAAATGCTCTTTAGGATCCTCCCTATCTTTAGAGTATATTAGAATATCATCTATAAAGAATACCAAAAAATATAAATGTAATATCTAAATACTATATTCATTAACTCAATGAATATTTCTAGATCGTTGATGATTATTAATGACATTACTATGAACTCACTGTGCATGTACCTTGTATGAAATAAAATCTTGGGGATATATTCCATCTCCACCATAACATGATAATATCTTGACTATAGATCCATCTTTGAAAAGTGTTTTACTTCATGTAGATATTCAAAAAAGTCATCAATCCTTATAATAGGATAATTGTTCATTATCGTGATCTATTTTATCTCAAAATAATCAATGCAATGGTGCATTGACCCATCCTTCTTTTTGATGAAGTTTATTAGTGCCCCATATGGTGAAGCAAATGGGTGTATAAACCCTTTATCTAGATTATACTATAATTTTCTTGTCAACTCATCATGTTTCAGAAAATCAATTCGATATAGATTCTTGGATAATGGTAACACTCCTAGTATAATCTAGAATAAAAATTCAATCTCCCAGCTAGGAGAAAAAAAAGAAATTCCATTGGAAACACATCAACATATTCCATCACAATATGAATTTCCTCAAATATGGCTATTTCCGTATTCTCAATCATTTGTGCTGGATACGCTTTATCATTGGGAAATAATATCCACACATGAGATGTTGGTACTTATTAATATTCATTCTCCTCATTGTGTTTGTACAGAATTGGGAGTCAATTCACAATACAGAGAGTGATTTCATTCTATTGGAAACTTATGTTGGCTTTATATAAGAAAATCCAATCCGTACAAAAAATTGATCAAAATCCACCGAAGAGAGTATAATGAGGATTGATAATAAGTTCATCCAAAAAATATTTACATGGTAGGATTTATATACTTAGGTTGCAAAAATTTTCACATTTTTTATTTTCATCGACAACTCTACTTCCATGATTTGTGGTGGTGTTTGAATAGTTGTACTAAACTTCTGTGATATAATGAAATGTGTAGAACCAGAATGAAAAGAATATTATCTATTCTTGAATGACTAACTGGTGTACCTAAAACAACCTCACTCTCAAGATCCACCTCAGCAGTTTCGATGGAAAAACATTTCTCGTGATTCCTTTGAGATTGTTGATTGTATCAAAAAACTGTGTCTCATAGAATTAATTTGAAAACTGCACCAGTTCCTTGTAGTTTAAGAATTGAAAAATCTACAAATTGTTGATTAGAACATTCATTTCCCCCATCGCATTATCATTTTTCTCCTATCCTTATTCACTTTCAAGGTTCCCTTCCATCCCACACATAAAACATTTTTTCATCCCCCTTAAACAATTTTTTGTGTTCTTATTTCCGAACCATTGATAAGTGGGACATTGAAATTTCATAGAACCATTATATTTATCCATCGGAAATTCATAATTAAAATACGCATTCTATTTCTTATCCCCATGATAAACTTGAGATTCACCAATCTCCATTTTAACATTAAGGGAAAATTAGAAAATTTTTGCATAGCTATTAATGTCTTAGATTACCATGTATTATGTTGATTAGGTTATATCCCACAAACTATGTGGTCAACCATGAATTTGATGGTAACGAAAAATAAAAAGGCATTTCATGAATGTATTGGGAATTTTTTCTCATACTCCCTGATAGATTAATCATCTTTTTTAGAGGTAAAGGAAATCCCATTACATTTTATTATGGAGAGTGCGAGGAAAATATTTTGAAAAAATATTTTCTATAATTCTTTCAACCACATTACATTGATCTTTTCCTCATTATTCGTATTCTTAATAAATAACCACCATTGATCAACTTCTCACTCCATATGATAAAAAACTAGTAGAACATTCTTTTTTTGGAACATTGAAGGATGGAGAATATCATCTCAATGGATTTTATCCATTATTCTGAGATTAAGGGATATGATGATCCAATGAAAGTAAGAGTCATTTATAGCCAGAAGCTCTCGATTGTATCTAGTTATATCTTACAGAGGCTTAAGAATTTATCTTGATCCATGTTTCTATTCATAACATGTGTCAGATGAGAGAGTATCATTTAAATGTTTACGATTCTGGCTCCCATTGAGTCGGGCATCTCGTTGGGGCAGTTATCACATTTCCTTTAACATTTATTATTTACCTGATTCCTACTATTTTGGCCATTATCTAAAATAAAAATGAAAAACAAGTATGACTATTTTTAAACTATTAAAAACATAACGGGGAATCCAATAACATTAAAATTATTACTTATAAATTACATATATATCGTAACATTTTAATTTATAATCTTTAATATATGTTATCCATGAGTTTTTTTCTAACATATTATTTTATGTGAATTTTTTCTCCCTTAATAATGATTTGTAATAAGATTATGAATTTATCTAAGAATATCCCCTGGGAGTGTCAAACCAGGTGCACTACCAGGCCCATTGTCTTGTACCAAGTTACACAGATTCAGACCCGTCTGTCATTGTCAGCATTGTTACTCCTTGGTATATATATGCTAGAACCATGTCCACTTGTAGTATCTGAACATTGATTTATTTTATTCCAAAACCACTTAATCGATACTTAATAAATTAGTGATATTTTCTTATACTTAGTATTTTTTAATTCTTTCTCTAGAGTTTTCTAATCCTAATACAAAAAATAACTAAATGTTTCCTTTTATACCCACTATTACTACCTTGCTCTTTATTACACATTAATTAATGATTTATAATATAAGATTACACATAATACAACCTGTAAGATAGATAATTATAGTGTATTTTGGAATTAAGAACATTAAATAACAACTTAAAACAAGGAATAAAACATCATTATAAAAAAACCTCTTTAACATGTTCATTATATTCCTTCATACTTAAAATTGTATGGGATAACCCGGGGACATACATAAGAATGGAGTGTGATAAAAATAAAATTTATGGAACAACCATGGAATAACATGAATAATTTACTTTATGTAATACAATAGACATATCAATGAGGATTAAATGGAACATAACTATAAGGCATGATATAGCATGATAATCATATCATGGGAAATGTGGAAAAATTTAAAACATTGAATCATAAATTTAGGCCTAGAATAACACCCAAGAAATAATGAATAAAAAATTCCTATTAATGAATAAAGTTATATGCCTATACCAACATGTATTATTATGAAACTAAACATTACCCAATTCATTCTAGAACTATATAATTCTTGATTCACCCACAAATTACATTTTATTCTCATTATTAAGTGTTCCATATAGATCATAAAACATTGATTCATTCATCCTCATATTTTATTCTATGACCATGGAATTCATAATAAATACATGTAAGTAAAAATATAAAGGATTAAAAGTGTATAAATGTGAATACCCATGACATAAAATGTTTATGGTATTCACTACAAAATTGTTTTTCCCTAGAAAATCATGGTGAAATTCCTATAGTATAACAGTGTCACATAAAAATTCATAAATAGGGTTGAAGACAGAGAAAATATTCACTCATAATTTGGAAATTAAATTTACATTGATGGGGATATTGAATAACATACCCATCACAAAGAAATAAATATAAAATACCTAAGTAAAATAACATACAAAAATAAAGGGGATAATGGAAAAATACCGTACTTGAGTGTGTGACTCCAAATACTTGGGAGGGGATTCTTTAGAGCTAAAAAGAGCCTTGGGAGGACTCTAGAGAGGGAAGTGAAGAGTAAATAAATTCTAAAAGGATATTTTGTGGTGGTAAATTGGATCTTGGGTGGGTTTATACAAGAAAATAGTGAGGATTTCTTTATAATTTCTCAAATATTGGTTTTGGACTCTATATAATCATATATCCCAAACCATAGACATTCCCATGGCTTTTCCAATGGTTTCATCCAAAGGGGAATGGTTTTAATTATTTTATAAGGAAAGGGGAATAATATAATAAAATAATACCCTTTCTTATGTGGAGTTGAGTTAAACTATTCAAGAATGGATTTTAAAAGCATTTAACACATTTCACATTTTTGAGGATTCATAATGGATTTATAAAATAAATAAAATAAACATAAAGCCATATTATATTAAATTGAAAAAATATATTTGGTCTTGGATACCTTTTATAGTATTTATTAAAAAAAATCATTTATAAGTTATAATACAAAGAGTATATTTACACAATATTTAATTTTTACCTGAAAAATTGGATCTCTAAAAACATTATGAAAAATTCACTATTTCATAAGTTTTACATTATAATTCCAAAAATAATATAAATTTTATCTAAATAATTTTCTAAATATTTTATTTTTTACTTCTAAAAATAAAATATACATTTATCAATAAATCATTGATTTTTTAACAATAATAGTTTTCGAACCCTAATAAAAATTTTAATTGACTTCATAAAAATATAATATCATTTGAATTATATAAATATTATTTAATAATAATGAGTCATATTAATATTATTCGCATTTAAAATATGTTAGTTAATCAAAATAAATTCTTTGATTGAATTTGAATATTACCTAAAAATACTTTTTGTGTTTAATTGAATCAAAATAAAAATAATTTACAAAGTAACAACAATCGGTTGAAAATATACCCATAAAATATTTATGTACATACTCATATCACTAGGTTATTGAAACATATACCTTTAATATTCCCTAATGCTCCCTAATAGTATGGTCCACGATAGTGATATTTTCATGTGTTGTTTTGGCATACACGGTTTGGCCAATGATCTTGATAAGCTTGAACTTCTCCCATAAACGGTTTCGATCATGATTAAGTTGTCGGTTCTCATCGTAGTATTAGTAAAAGGAAAAAACTAGTGATGTTATATCCCTTGTAATCTCTAATAAATGGTCTTCATAGGGTACCATCCTTCAATTTATACCATTACATTCTTTGTATGTGTTAATTAGATTTATTAAAACCCTATTTTTATACGAATCATTTGATCATTGTTTGATAACTATATTTTCAACAATAAAGATGATTAATGGTATTTTAAATATTAAGTGATATAATAAGACCACATATTTTAATTTATTTTCTATATCCATATTATTTTATAATAAAATTAATTAAATTAAAATTGGAATTTTATTTAAAACTGTTTTGGTCAATACATTCAATATTTTCCAAGTATGTTTCATATTCCTATTATATTTATAATATTATAACCTATATCCTCCAATAAGTTTCTTAGTTATCCATTTTTTGGAGGATATATTCCATATTGTTTCATATCCTGAAGATAGGTGATATTTTTGGATCATCGTTGGTGACATTCTTCATGGGAGTTTCCCAATTTGGTCTTTTGGATTTTTGATCTCGTGATCCTGAGGTGGATGGTTTTGTTTATGATGCCCAATTTGAATAACTCTAAATTGTTTGATTTAAATTTAATATCATGGTTTTAATTAAATTTATTTCAATTGGATTATTAAAAACACCATTCCAATGAATTGGGGATTTGGATTTGATTAGGCATGAAATTCGGAAAAACACAAATACCAATGAATTGGGGTGTGCTTGTGAAATTGATGGAATATTGTGAAATTTATGTAGTTGAATTTAAATTATACACATGATTTGATGAAATTTATTTCAATGTAGTATTTGGGAAAAAAATTCTTAAATCATTTTATATTGAAACTAAGTGGTATTATCTTGGAAAATGAATAGTCATATCAATACCCCGTTTTGGTTTTAAAATAGAAATTACCATGACTAGAATGGTAAATGAGATTAATTTTATTTTCAAAAATTTATAAATAATTTTCCCCTTCTTGATTATTGTTTTAGAAAATTAAAGATAAGGTAATTAGTGAGTTATTAGGGATAAATACACTATGATGGGAATGCACTAAAATAGATTGATACTTTACAACTCTAACATAAACATATTTTTAGATCTTATCCTTTGTAGGATGTTGGTTAGTCCAATCTGACCAGTTCCAAAGGAGAGTTTGTGAACATTTTCATTTTCATTATTTGAGTGTGTGATGACCCCATAACATGGAACTATCATACCTTTTGGTATGTGACCATATTTTACATTTTTTTTAAATTTGAAATATTTTCCATTATTTCTAGTAAACTATTTTACATGTGCCTTATGAATTTATATAATCTATTTCATATAAATATTTATCAATCCATTTTTTAAAATTATTTCCATAATTTTAAATGTAAATCATGATTTGTTTTAAATATGATTTTGAACCGCCATGCATATTTACTTAAAATTGAATGATTTATTGGATTAATTAATTATGGAATCATATTATAGAATCCTTGGTGAGGCCCAACTATAATTTTAGATCACACCCTACATTTTACATTAAGTGTTTCTAGATTTGAACCTCCTAGGTTTGATCAATGGGAATGAACCACATGGAGGTGGTATTTTCTATTGATATTTTGTTTTTTAGTTTTTGTGTCTATTGGGATTTTGGATTTTATCCTATTTTCTGGTACTTCTGGTTGTAATTAGGGCTATTTATAACTATTTAACTTCTGGTATATTTATTCCTATTGAGTTTCTCATGCATGCATCTGGACTTTTTTATCTTTATTCCATTGTATTAGATGAAAATTCATTCCCACTTTCATATTATATTATTCTATGTGATAGCATCCAATCCGTGGGGATTGGGAATGTCTTTCGGGCTATGTCAGGACCAACCAGGTTATCTGGGTACCAGGGTATCTGGTATAGTTTGTGTAAAAGTGGTATCAAAGGTAGGTTTTGAATCTTTCCTAGATGTCAGTACGCAATTGAGTAATCTTGTTAGGACATAGGTGGTAGTTGTGATTGATTTCCCAGTCATCTCTCACCACAACAAACCTTATCTCCCGTGGGGTGGTTTGGGAAACTAATCTTGAGGATTATTTATAATATTTCTCCTTTTTTGATTTTTATAGGATGAAATCCAAATCTTTTTTATCTATTTCACATGATTAATTTAATTTTTTCTCCTTTTTTATTTTTAATATAAATTCTTCAATTTTTCGGTTAATGTTGTGTATTATCATGCCTCTAAGAAGACATGTGAATCAAATGCAAGAGTAAATTGCTGATGAACTATTGTGAGAAAATACCTTCATGTACCAGTGTATGGTTTTGGTGATTGTTCATACAATTCAGGCTCTGGGAGAGGCACAACCACTGGTTCAGATTTATACTCCATTGGTATAACCTTGAAGGAAGGATTTTTAGAATCATGCTCAAGATTTTCTTTTCTAGAAGACACTTGAGTTCAAGGAATCAAATGATCCTTAAGAGGATGAGTAATGGTTGAGTAGTATTGAGAATTTGGTTTAGTTATTAAATAATCCGGATGAAATCAAGGTGATGTTTTCCACCTTCATTATGGAGGGACCTAGTAAAAGATGGAGGGAAAAAATGGTGATAGAATATATTCACGAGGTATTAGAGTTGAAATACATTAAAGGTCTTTTTACTAACCATTTATATATAGAGTCAACGATGTTGGAAATTTCTATTGAGTTTCTCAAACATGAGAAGTTTGATAGGAATGTGATAGAGTATGAAAAACATTTTACCGAGATAGTAAAATTTTCATATGAGATAGTATCAAATGAGAAGATGAAGACTTGATGGTTTGATATTGGACTATGATATGATATTTGTTATCATGTTTTATTTTTTGAAATTTATTCTTATGATGTTGTTTTGGATAGAGCATTGATGGTCAGAATGGACCTAGCTAGTAATTCCAGGTTGATGGGAGTTCCCTTTTCTTATAGGGATAGTGTTTTTTACCCTAAAGAAAAGAGGAAGTGTGATGAATCACATTGTATATATATACTATAGGGGTATTCTAAACCTATTTAAGTTGTTGGTAGAGGTCCATTGATTTGTTACTTGTGTGTAAATCTAGGGAATTCAAAGGGGATTTGCGCTGAGGAACCAATAGTCTATGGCACATGATGATGCTCTGGTCAATTTCATAATTTCTTCCATGCATTTTACAATCCACATAGTTACATGGTATCATCAACACTTCCTAAAATTAAAATGCAATCATATGATTCACGTACAAAGGGGTTCCAACCACAATAATCTGGAATGAAGCTTCTTTACATAGTGGAAGTGTCTCCAGAGGAAGCTGATACGGGCCCAACAACTATGAGAGGTACCATCACTATAGCTGTCATTATTAGTGACTAATTTATTTGATATTGGTGAAACTGATTTTTTTCATTTTAAACTATATTGTTAATATTTTTAATATTTTTCATGGTATTTTATATTATGTAGTGGACACTACTACACCCCTTTAGAATAATGAGATATCGGGTTCTTCATAGACATTATGTTTTCCAATTATTTGATATCTATGTTTATTTGATTTTTCTAGTTATCGACATAAAACTGCTTGATATCATATTTGAGATGGATTTGATCACTACCAATAAAGCTCAGATTGATTATTATCTTCAATGGGTCTCCTTTACTACACTCTTTGGGGGTTTTCATATCTTTCATGGGGAATGGAACCGAAATTCAAGTAGATTTAGACCTTCTAATCCATATTTAGTTAAAATATTCTATGTCATTACTTTTAATCAAAAGTGGTAACCCTTGAGCGGTGTTCTCCCTCCGATTTTCATTTAGTTTCCCGATGTTTGTCCTTCAGACTTATTTGGTTTTCCAATAAAAAAGGACATAGATTTTTCAATCAATCTAGTACCTGTTACTCAACCAGTATATATTCCTTCTTATCACATGTCTATAGTTAAAATGAATGATTGGATGGATTAGTTGGACAATCTTCTAGAAATATTTTTACACACACGAGTGTGTCACCATAGGCGATATCAATTTTATTTTTTATTAAAATTGATGGGTCACTTGGCTTTTGTGTGGACTACCAAAAACTCATATAAGTTAAGGTAAAGAACAAGTATACATTCCCATAGAATTATGACTCTGTCGAACATCTAAAAGTTCTAAACTAGTTTTGAAAGATTGATCTTCGATCTAGTTACCATCAACTAAGGATAAGAGAATCTGACAATCAGAAAACTGATTTCCAATGTAGGTAATACCATTATCAGTATCTTTTCATTATTATTGGGCTAACCATCACCATTTTTTATTTTTTATTTAATGATTATGTTTTCCATGAGTATCTTGATGCCTTCATTGTGGTCTTTGTGGATGAAATCCTTATTTACTCTAAATGTGAGGAGGATCATGTGCATCATTTGAGATTAGTTCTGGAGTATTTGGGGAATCATTGTCTTTATTCCATGCTTTGGAAATATGATTTATTGATTTAGGAAGTGATTTTTTTCCACCAAATGGGGTCAGAAAATGGTTTTTATATTTATCTAGAGAAGGTGAAAGCTATTATGACATGGGAGAGACCGCATAATTTTTTCAATATTCAGAAATTATTGGGTTCGGGTAGGTATGATAAAAAATTCTTTAAGGACTTCTAAACGTTGTATTCTCTTATAAATTATAAAACTCTAGAGGGAGTGATTTTTTTCTTGGGAATAATAATGCCTAAATTCTTTTTTGAGCCGATACTTCTTCTGAATATTAAGTTGTTTTTAACTCTTCCAATAGTCCGTCATCACTATATGATCATTTTGGATGCACCGAGTTCAATTTTGGGATAAATTCTTATCTAGGTTGATAATTTCATTTCTTATGTCCCTCATTAGCTTTGGTCACACTAGAAGAACTATCTAACCCATGACTTTGAACTCCATGTTTTGATGCATGTTCTTAAGAGTTGGAGTCATTAACATTATATAGAATGGTTCAATATTTATTATAAACATGATATAATGATTGATATCTTCTCTTAAAAATATTTGAGTCTTCTCCAAAGGATTTGGGGGCAATAACATTATTTTTTAAACATTTAAATCACTTATAGATTGAGAAATGGGAATATAATTGCACATGACTTGAGCAGAAAATGTCCGACCTAGTCTATGAACGAGTCATCAAAAAAGTGGAACATGATTGTTCTTTTTGAAAAGTTTCATATTAGTGTCAATTAATTAAGGGATGAGGTATCCTTATATAGTTTTTTGTTTACATCCTCTCTTCTCGATATGATCCTTCATGAACAGCATCTTGACGATGAGTTCTATAGAGTTAGGGACTCTCTTCAAGGTGGGGAGACCATTGTGGACTCATCAATAAAGTTATTGGTCATTCTATTATATCATAATCATTTTTTGGTACCATTAATTGTTAGTAAATTTCCTATGGGTTTTTCTATAACTCTCAGTGGGAATGGAACCTTATAACCATGATGATGTTCTAGGAAATGAGACAATGACTCTGGTGGACAGTTATGATACGAGTCATTGTGGATTTTTTTCTGTCAATGTTATACAAGCCAACATGACAAGGCTAAGAAACAAAAACCTTTTGGGATGCTTTATCTACTTCTTATGTAGACATGGAAGTGGGTGGAGATCTCTATGGACTTTTTGGTTGGGTTTTCATATACCCAAAGAATGAAAAATGTGATATGGGTTTTGATCAGTAGGGTTAAGAACATTTGCTAAATTTATACCCATTTGTGATATAATCAATTTTGAAGAGTTGGGAAGTCATTATGTGAATGGGATTTTTTTTCATGGAATTCCATCTACTATTGTCTCTTATAGGGATCCTCAGTTCACTTCTCGCTTTTACAGGGTCCTTCAGGAAGCACTATGATCCTTGGTCTGTTTGAACATGACATACCATCTACATCCATATGGACAAACAGTAAGAGATATACATATTCATGAGGTAATGTTTTTATCTTGTGTTCTTTACCTTTTGTAGGATTGGGATTACCATCTAGGAAATCTTGAGTTATCTTATAATAATAGTAACAAATGCATGATCGGAATGGATCGTTTTGAGGCCTTGTATGGACGGACTTGCTGATCTTCATAATATTGTTCTGATATTAATGAAAGTTACTTGGTTGGAAATACCATGGCCCAATAAATGAAATAAAATATTTAATTGTTTTTTCATTGAAATTTGATGGCACATTTCAATTATAATTTTTATGATGCTTTTCGCTGTAGAATTTTTTATTTTTCAGTTGGTGAAAAAGTGTTCTTGAATGTTTTACCAAAATTGGGTCATCAATGGCTTGAATGGAAAGAGGCAATTGCTCTTAATTTTGTGTGACATTTTGAGGTTGTTTATAAATTATGAAAAGTGGCATAATATTTATCAATTACACCACATTTGATGTCGATTCCTAACAATATATATGTTTCACAGGAAATAAAGTATATATCTAATCCATATCATGTTCTGAGCTGGAGTGATCTTGATGTTGAGTCTGATTTGTTCAAGAATAACAACCCATTCAAGATAGTTTATTCTAAAACAAAGTTACATCATGGGAGGTTGATTTCTTTGGTTCGAGTGAGATGAAATCACAGTTCTGATTCTTGTGAGACATGGGAGAGGGAGGAACTGATGAGAGTGTAGGGGCCTCATATTGTTGACATGGATTCTTCTTAGTAGGATTTATAGGGAATGAATTTTATATGGTGGGGATTTGTTAAAATACTATTAATGTTTTCAAGTATTTCTAAACCCCACTTTTTATCATGTTTTGTTTGGGTTTTTTAGTGTTTTTTGGGTGAATATTTATAAATTTTGGAAGTTCTTGCCAAAGAATCCAAATTTATTGAATGAAATAATTATGTTGTAATTTTTTTCAAAATTGTTTTTTGATAAACATTCATTGTAATATTATATTAATTGAAGATTGGTGTTCTTAATTTTAATTATTTTTTATGACCATTCATAAATTTTCATGTCTGTTATGATTTGAAGAAATTTCTTAAATGAAGAATCAATTTAAATGTGACAATTATTAAACTGGTCAGTAGTTTAGAAAACTTGTGTCATTCGTTAGTTGAGTTTGACACATTGTTTTAAACATTAAAATTTAAAAAAAATTGGAATTAATTGTTGTAATAATTTTGATTTGATTCTTAATATGGTTTATTTGGTATGTGGAGTCTTAATTTTTTATTTTAATGAAGTGTTACAAAAAAATTATCCATGATAGCATGCAGTCAGAGAGAAAGAAGATCAAGCCACTAAGGAGCATGAAAGGAATTGATGAGGCACAATGATGGGTCAAATGGTGGATTAAAAAATTCATGAAATAATGGATCCCACGTAATATGAGATTGGGACCTGTAACAGATTTCTAAGCGGTATATCATGTACTTTTAACATAAGGAAGTGAAAAATTGGATGTCATTTTGATGAAGGAAGCATTGTTTTAGCACATAAATAACACCCATCATTCTATCCCTATATATAATAGGTAGAATTCATATGATTATTTTTTTTGTGCCATCGAATCTCATATTCATCCTTGGCCACACCAAAGTGTTCTACTCATCGAAGAAGACCACCGTGTAGTGACATCGACAGATGCTTGATCAGTGATCGTCGATATTTGTTTGAATATTTTGGTGATACACATATTTTCAAAGTATCATGCATGTCTGTTTTCATATTTTAAAAATATCAAACTGATTTAAAATGTTGATATTAAAATTATCATTTTATTTTTGATGGTGTTATCTCGTGAAGAAAATCATCAAGCATCATTCTCATGAGAAAAAATCGAATATGCTTCAGTGATTCATAAGGTTTTTGAGAAGATGTTCTTTCTTATAAATATTGGGGCCTATAATTGTGATTTTTTCATTGAGATATTGTGATTGGTTCTCACTTCTAGAGAAATATAGTGGTTGTGATCTCATTCTATAAAGGTATTTTGTTCCGTGAAACCCCTAGTTTATGTGAAGTAGTAGTAGTATACCATGAGAGTTAGATATGTGCATAGCACACATAGATTTCTTTTTGAAGATATAATACCTTAATAAAGGGGATAGAGCTTCAAGAATCTTCATTAGCTTCCACTCAGTGCACTATGATTCCATGAGCTAGTGTATTTCACCATACTATAACTTGTAAAGTGGAAGTGGACATCGTATTGAGAAGGATTTCTAAACAATAAGACAATAAATATTTTAATTCACATGATTTATTTTTCTTATACTATTACCTGAAGAGTATAAAAATATCCATGTAGTGATATCCATGCATACTGAAAACTCATGGATTGGGTAATACTGTACATGTGATGTATTTCATTTACACAATGAAGGCAACAAAATTGAGTTTTCTGTTTCAAGTTGAGTTGGATGGGTTTATGATTTTTGGAAGGGAAGTATCATGTGAGATAAAATTTTGAGATCATGTTAAGGAATGTTGTGTTAATAATAGTGTAACATAATGTTACTCGATCTACATGCACATAATGAAATTTATTTGATGTGTTACCTAAATAACATTTTAAGTATACTGATTGAATTTTCTATTTTAACAATGTAAACTAAGGGTTCTCATATTGTGTTTTGAATACATGATACATAAGTTAAGATATTAGTTTTACACAAAGAACATAATATGAATGGATGTTTTGTAGATCTAGCAAGATATACATGTTGATATTCATACATTGACAATGTAAAGTGTGAAGAAAATTGAGATAATGTCTTTATGTGGCACCTTTGTGAGGTTTTCATAAACTTAAGGTCTCTAATACACCTATGTGGTTTGAAGAATGGAAATTTAAAGCTACTAACTTAAAATAATTCATTACATATACGGTGCATGCATATGGTAGCATTGTGTACATGCTAAAAGAATATCAAAAGTATACATAGAGTTTTGAATTCTTAAATTCATAATGAATAAACATAAAAAGTGTGTAGAATTACATTCATTCAATATTTTCATGTGATGATGGGAACTACATGCATGATGAAGATAAACTTTTTATGTGTGAAATAATGTAGGAGAGTTGATGGAATATTTTTATGTGAAACAAAATACAAGATAACTTGCTTCTTATTGATATACCTTCATTTTTTCATTCTCATATTGTAGTGTGTTGAAGTTGAAGTGATAACATCTACTAATTCAGAAGTGTATATAGAATTGACTTGTATGAATTATTTTTGATCAGATTCCATGGGAATGAAAGTGTATCAGTTGAAGTGATAAAGTTGAGTAATAGTGTATTCTTAGTTGATCAAAGAGGAAGATCGATTTAAAGTTGTAGTGGCAGCTTGAATTTTAGGGGATCATTCTTATTGTGTAAAGTGTTTAATTTGTGGATCACTAGTTGGATTCTAGTAAAATAACACTATTGGGATGCCACTATAATTTCAGATGTAGTTCATATCAACACACAATGGTTTCGGGGTGATACCTGACCAACCCACTTGTAATTATTGATTCATTATTAATGGATAATCTCTCTCTCAAATCATCCTGACCACAACAAGGACATAGTCATGCACATTGGGGGTGAAACTTGTAAAAATGTTGTGTTCATTACTTAATTTACTTTTAGTATTGCATATGGGATAATTGTATTTGTCAATTGGGAAGATCCATTCACTCTAACAAGTTTATATAATATAATTAAAAATGGGATAATAGAAAAGGAAAAAATTGCTAAAAACATAGATTCATTGATTCATACCCACCTCTCATTGTACCTAAAATATCCATTGTGAACTTCAATTAGTATCATAGAAATAGGTTAAACCTCTAGTTAGATCTATTTTATTTTCATATTTGTTGGATCAGACTTATATGAAGTGAAGAATTGAATTTGTATAAGTTATAGAGATGTCTCCGATAAATAGAACTGTTCCAATCTCTATCAGTGTAAACAAAGAGGTATCTATAAAAACCATGAAGAACAAACAAAATAAAGAGGCATGAATGGTAAGAAATAATTTGAATAAGAAAGGGGATAACTCATAAGGTTTATATAGTCATAATGAAAATATATCAACACTGTCTATTAAATCAATTTATAAAGATCATTGTGATTAGTAAGGTTTAATTGGTGATGTAGAATGATTTATTGTATCACCTAATGAATTTAATGAAGAAATAAAACATTATATGAAAAATGTTCTTATTAAATCTATCACATACATATTTTCTATGATAAAGGGACTATATGATAAAAAATCACCGCTTGAAATGGAAGCTATGTATATGGAGTAATCCTTGGAAAAAAAGTTTCAAAGATGTAAGATTCTCAAAAAAAAATATTTATGCCTAATATGAAACTATAATTTTTTGACTGAACATTTCTCATATGTTGAAGAAGAATTGGAAAGAAATGTTTGTGATAAATAAGTTACTGGGAAGGTCCTTACTGAGAATATTCACACACTTTAATAATCATATAATTCTACCGTGTTTATTGTTGAATCTCAGTTGAAAATAATATACAAAGATAAGATATTCATCATACCTGATGTATTAAAAGAACAGTAATTATTACATTGTAATGAAGTCTTCACATTGATTAAAGATTAAATAAAAAATAATTTTTTTAGGAGGATGGGTCTAAAATATTTTATATAGGAATGATCCGTACATTTGAGATACTACACCAAACCTATATAAATGTTAAATAATCCCATCAAGATGTTAATACAAGGAGAATTAAATAATTTTATAATTCACTACTGGAGGCAAATCAAATGTGTGATGATCATGTTCAGAAAATGAAGAGTCACTGAGAAAGAATAACAGATAATTATTGAGGAAGAGAAAAATTTCCTCAACATAATGTGTCTTGAAATGGATGTCAATTTATAAAACATGAAGGGAAAACAATTGAATTCATCCCATAAATAATATAATGATGTTGTGAAATAACATAAATACCAAAATAACTCTCCATATCTGAAATATATTGAGTTTGAGGTCATGTGACGAAATATAGAGAACAATCAAGCTAAATCTTTATAAAAATACGAGATTAGATAAGATTCCAATAATAATTATAAAAATAGTATTACTGCTAAAAATACTCATTAATGTGGTAAAAAGAGCATCATATTATCTAAAGATAAATCTATTGAAAGATCATTGAAATAGGTAATCCTTCAATCAGACGTTTCTATTTGTAATAATATTGTTTCATCTACAAGTATAGGTTCCAAAAATATTTATGTTAAAACACGGATAAGTAAGACAAATGAAAAAAACTATGTCATCAAATGTGGATGTGAAGGAGTGCATGAATTCTTTTTCTCTAAAAAGACATCAGATAATGATTCATATTATTCATAATAAACATGATGTAAAATCTCTCCAAGTGGAATCACATAAGTAGAGATCACGATTGTTTTTCTAAATTTTGTGTTTTTGGAAATTTGGACATCAAGCTATAGATTATTGGCATTATATTTCTATGCATGATAATTAAATAAGGTAATTATTAAGGTTTTCATATATTATGTGAAGATAAACACTATATAATTGAAGTATAATTCACATATAATGAAGAATCCATCTACCAAGAATAGATTTGACTTTCTTGAAGAAATTAATGGTTATTGAAAAAGAAGAGGTCACAATTATAATAAATTCTAACATATACCAAGTATTCACTATAAAAATTGTGATATGAATACAAGACCACAATAAATGAAAAGGAAAATGAAGAAAAGTATATAAGTCTTTCATTTGGTATAAGTAGGATAAGAGAGTTAATGAAACTATGACTGAAGCTACACCCATAAACAATAATGATATGAATGTCACACAAATGAAGATATTCTTATACTGTGGATGAAAATGTCATATCATGGACTTTTGAATATTGGTCATAATCACTAATGCGAGTGGAATAGTACTGATGCAGAAAAAATAAATCAATCACATAAACTAATAATATGATAGATTTGGTGTAGACAATCAAGTTTAAAAATTATGATTTAATGAGATGGTTTCTAAAATTGATAACCCTATGATTTCTATATATTTTTTTGGAAGGTTTAGAATGGTAGGGCATGTTACTGAAAAATTTTATGACATGGTTCCCTGAACAAATAGGTCTAGTGAAGAATAATAGAAAAGCACCAATGGATCATTATGGTAAAAATTATACTATGAATGAGTCTGAAAATAAGAATATGGATGAGTATATATCAAAATAATTCTTAGTCATATTACTAGAGAAGCTAGAATTGGAAAAAAATTAGAGCATGGATATAAAAGTTTAGTGCACTACTTATTAATGTAAAGAAAACTATTCCACATAAGATGATAGTTGATGAAATTCAGAAGTCCGTCATATCCTTAAATGAAAAAAAAATTGAAAGTTAAATAAGGATAATTCCTCATGAGTTTTCATAAATCTGGAGAAGAATTTATAGGATTTTCATGGTTGAGAAATAAATCTCATCCCTACTTCTCAAAATGGAAAACATTGAATAACCACCATATCCTTATGATTATTTTTTGTGTTTCTTGTTTATTTAGGGAATTGATGGTGAGACATATATTTAGGGGGATTATAGAATATATGATTGATTCAAAAATATAACACAACCCCCAGGAGTTTATCCATTATGTATTTTTTTCAATTTATAATAAAATTGTTTTTTAAGATCATTCATGAAGTGAGTCAACGATGATGAAGAAAATTAATTAAGATCATCTCTATAGGGAGAGAAAATATGAACAATTTTCATATCCAAATATGTCAGATAGTCTAATTGAATATTTTATGTCTTGGTAGAGGATTTATCTAATAATTTAAAATTCTATCAACTGAAGCATATCATTAAAACGGTATATACTCATATCTCAATATGAAGGAAAATTTTGAATTAGATTAGAAGAAATGAATAATTTGATGAAAAACAAAAAAAATCTATTGATAAAGGGGGAGTACATTCTTGTAGTTTAATTACATTAATCACTTTTTCTAGATGAATGAAATATATTATTTGAGTGACTTTTGTAAAAAATTTAAAATAATATTTTAATACTGGAATCACATTCTATCATTTTTTATCTCTGATGTCTAAAATAAACAGTATCTTTTTTGTTTATAGGATTATCCCACATAGACAATGAGATAATTAATTGATGAATCATTTCTTTATGAAAAGTGATGCTTTTCAATTTTTAATAAGTTCAATTTGGATTTCTTATAAGTAGAATCACTTATGAAATGAGAATATTGAATGATAGAAAAATAAATGGTCAATAGTTCTACAATGATAAGAGGTAAATTGTTTCACATACAAATATAATTGGTTTTATTTTAATGTCAGGGGGAGAAGAAAACATTGTCTTTGAAAGTAAAAAAATCATAATTGAGAAAAATATAAAGGGTGATATTAAAGAACCCAAATTTATTGAACGTAATATCTGTGTTGTAGTTGTTTTTAATACAATTATTTAATAAAAAGTAAATTTGAAGTGATATTAATCAAAATTTGGTGTTCTAACTTTTAATTATGGTTGAATATCATTTATAAATTGTAAAGGCTATTTTTATTTGAAAAAATTTCTTTAAATAAGGCATCAATTTAAATGTCATGATCGTTTAATTTTTCAGTAGTTCAGATAACTTGTTCCATTGGTCAGTTGAGTTTGACACATTTATTACAAAATTACAAAGTGAATTTTTTTAATAAAGTAATGGGATATTTTGGATATAATTTTTCATATGATATCTTTGGTATATGGAAATTTTCATTTTTATTTAAAGTGATTTTTATTAAAAACAATTACAAGGATAACATGTCATCGGAGATGTAGAAAAGTGGGTCACTACAACGCATGAAAGGTAGCAGTGAGGCACATTGTAGGGCAGAATAATGGTGGAGAAAATGCTAGAAAGAGAGTTTCCAGAGTGATATGAGAGCAGGAACCCTAACTAATTGTTTAGCGGTCTATCCTGCATCTTGTATTATAAAGATGTGAAAACTATATATCATTTCAATATGGGATGTGATATTGCATGCCAAAAGAACATGCTTCATTCAATCCCATGATCTGATTTTTCAAAGATATTTGATTTTTTTCAACACTATATAATCTCTTATTCATCTTCAATTGTGTTGGAATGTTATGTTCATCGAAGAATACCTCTATGCAATGACATCAGCAGAATCTTATGCAGTGATATTTGAGATTCATTTGAGCCTTATGGTGATCCATGTATATTCAAAATATCATGCATCTCCATTTTCATATATAAAAGAAGATGAAAATGATAAATGAAAATGGGATTAAAATTATCATTTATCTTTGATGGTGTAATATTGAGAAGAAAATTTTCAGGTAGAAAGATCTTAAGTTAAACCTAAATAGGTCATTGTGATTTTTAAATGTTCTTATATGATGTTAATTTCTTATAAATAGAAAGATACATACCCATGAATTTTTTATTAGATATTGTGAGAGGTTCTAGAATATATAGAAACAGAGTGGTGGTGATCTCATTCGTGAAAGGGATTGTGTTGAGAAAAAAACATTGGTTTACGTGAAGAAGAAATTGTATACCATGTGAGATTGACATGTTCTTTGCACACTAATATTTATTCACTATGTTCTAATCCACGAAGTTACAGGATAATACTTCAAGAAACTCTTTCATATTTTGTGAAGTATATTGAGATTTTGGAACTAGTTTATTTCACAATACTATAATTTCTGTAGTGGAAGGAGACATCATATTGATAAGGCTATGCAAACTATGAAAAATTTAAATTTATAGTTTACCTGATTTTGTTTACTTATATTAATTTTTGAAGAGTATTAGAAATATATATGTTGTGATTGCCATGTATACTGAAATCTAAAGGACTGAGAAATATTTTATATGTGATGTATTTCATTTACCTGAATATGGAAGAATATTTGAATGATATATTTTTAGTTGAGCTAGCCAAATGTAGGCTTTGTCTAAGAGAAGTATCATGTGAACTTAGATTTTGAAATAATGTGATAGATTGTTTTGTGAAGAACAGTGTAAAAAATTGTTACATGATCTAATTTCATATAAAGAATAATATTTAATATGTCAACTAAAGAACATTAAAAGTATACTAATTTTATATTCTATTTGAAAAAATAAACTAAGGGTACTCATATTATGTTTCTCATGCACGATACTAAATTCTAGCTATGAGTTGGACACATAAAACATGAGATGCGTGAATGTTTTGTGGATCATTAATGATATACATATTAACATTCATGCATCAACAAGTTAAATTGTGGAGACAATTGAGACAGTGTGTGTACATGGTTTCTTTATGATATTTTCATAAAAGGAATGTTTCATATACACCTATTCAGGTTTTTACAATGACATCTCAAAGCTACTCACTTAAAAGGACGCATTATATATACATTTTGTGTAGATGGTACCATTTTATACATGATTTAAAATAAAGAAAAATTATATACAGTGTTGTGTATTTTTAGTTTCCTAAAGAAGAGAGATAAAAATTGTGAATAATTTCACGCATTAAATATTTTCATGTGTTGTTATGAACTACATGCATGAAGAACACTTGGTGTTTATGTGTGTAATAATCGAGTTCATATGAGGGAATATTTTTCATCGAATTATAATTTATGACAACTTGATGTTTATTAATATACCTATAGTTATTTATTATCCTATTCATGTAAGTTGAAGTGGAAGTGATAACATTGACAGATTTAGAAGATTATGTTGAATTGAGTTGTATAAATATTTTTTGATCACATTTAGTGGTAATCAACATGTTTCAGTTGAAGTGAGAAAGTATAGTAACAGTTTATTCTTAGTGGCTCAAATAGGAAAATAATTTTTGTGTTTTCGTAGTATCTTGAAGTTGTTTTTATCTTTATTGTTATGTTAAGTGTAAAATATGAAGAAAAAAGGTGGGATTCTAGTATAAAGAACACTACTGAGATTTTAGTATAAAGAACACTAGTGGGATTCCAGTATAATTCGATAAAAGGATAATACCTGACCAAAATGGTTTCATGGTGACACATGACCAACCCACTAGTAATTGGGGATTAATTATTAGTGGGAAATATTTATCTCAAATCATCTCGTACATTGTAAGAACGTAGTGACCCACATTGGGGGAGATCATTGTAAAAATATATTGTACTATGATTCATTTACTTTTAGCCTTTCATATAGAATAATTATGTTTTTTAATAGGGAAGATCCATTCATTATAATAGGCATAGAGGCTCAAATTTAAATGGGGTAAGAGAAAAGAAAAGAAATTTGTAAAAACATGGGTACACAGATTCACCCCCCTCAGTGTATCTGCATGATCCATTGGTCACTCCATCTGGGTTGTGCATGGTTGGCACAAAATTTCACCAAAATTTGCACCCTCCCAGAGGAAACCATAAAAACCCTAACAATAGTGGTTTACAAAGATATTACTCGTTTTGAAAAATCATGTTCCCACCAAGTATAAACATTGCACCTTGGAAAAATGGGACCCATGGTTAGGGAAAATAGTTTGTCTAACAGTGCAGCCCTTCCTAGGAAAACATGTGCCCAAAACAAATTTGATCTAAAAATTAGATTTATAATCCTAAAACCCCATTTTTAGGTTCCCAACATGCTCATTCAATCATAATATATTTTATACTTCTATAGTGGCTCCAAAGAGGTGATCTTGTCCCTTCTACACACTTTGTAAGCAAATCTATGCAAGGTGAATAACATTCAATCTCTTCCAAGTACGTTTCCTCTTATAGTTCTATTTCCCCTTCTCCCTTTTCTATCCTCTATATGGTTTATTAAATCTATGTTTTTGAAGGATCTAGTCCATGTTGTTTCTTATCTTGAATATATGTTTCATTATTGGATCCACATTGTCGATTTTCTTCATTATAGTTTCCCGATAAGGCCATTGTGATTTCTGATCATGTGACCTCCAGGTAGAAGGATCAGTTTATGATGTCCAGTTTGATTATCCTTAAATTACTTGATTCAAATTCCATTTTTTGATTTATATTAATTTATTTATTTAAATTAAAATTCATTTAATTGGTTTATTAAATATTGAATTCTAGTGAATTGGGGATTTGGATTCGATTTGGCGCGAAATTGGGAAAACACCAATTCCAATGATTTGGGGGTGTACATTTGAAATTGATGGAACATTTTGAAATTTAAATTGTGAAATAGATTTTATGGAATTGACTTCAAATTCATATTTGAAGAATCTTAAAAGGATTTTTATAGAAACCCGGTGGTTTTGTCTAAAAATTATTAGATTAAAAACATGTTTTGGTTTTTAAATGGAAATTGTAAGGTTTTAAATGATAAATAGTATTAATTTTATTTTGAAATTTTTTGAAATAAATTTCCAGTTTTTTTTGTTTTAAAGCATGATAGACTAGGTATTTAGTGAGTTATTATGGACAAACATACTAGGAGGGGAATTCCCTAACAATGAATTAACTATTTACATGTCTAACATAAACTTATTAGTAGATCTTATCCTCAGTATGATTTTGGTTAGTACTCGTTGACCAATACCAAAGGGATATGGGTGGACATTCATTTTTCCATTATATGAGTGTGTGAGTATCTCATAAATTGGAAGAATCACAACTCTTAGAATATGACCATATTACTCATTTGTTTATTTATTAAATATATTCTAGTGTTTTTTTATAAACTGTTCTTCACATATAACAATCCTAATATTTAATACGCAATACATAATGATTTATTACATAACATACACAAAATATACCCCAAAAATATTGATAACTATAGTGTTTTTATGAATTAGTTACATTATATAACAATTTAAAACATGAACCAAAATATATTTATTGAAAACTTTTATAACATGGTCTCACTTCAAATTGCACTGGATAACCAGGGGACCTACATAAGAAAGGGGTGATCTATAAATACCAGAGAATGAATAAACATGGAATAACATGAAGAGAATAATAAATTTTTGAAAAATCCAATTAATGGTGGGTAAAATGATTATTAATCATACAAATAAACAATGATATATGAAATAGAAAGATAATCATAAAGTAAACATGGGAAATGAGGCAACTTAAAACACTGCATCATTAGAATGTTTCAGGGATAAAAATCCAAAACATATTGGTGAACAAATTCCCACAAATGAATCTGGTTCACTCCCTATCCCAACATGATGCTTCAAGATACTAAATATTACCCAATACATTAGAGTACTATATAATTTTGGATGCACATATAACAATCATTTAAATATCATGATTAAGTTTTCCAAATAGATCTTATAACATGGATTCATTCATCATAATAATTTATTCCATGATAAAGTAGTTTTGAATACAAACCTGAATGTACATAATATAAATTATATGTGAATAAATGTGAACACCCTTGATAATAAATTGGTATGGTATGTACCCACAATTGTTTAGTCATGGAAAATCATGGTGACATTTCGGCAGCATAACGATGCCACTTAAAATTTCATATAATTGGTTGATGAGTGGAAAAAGGGTATCTCATAATTTTGAAATAACATAGAAAGTAATAGGGACATGAAAGAACATATCCCATAAAAACTAAATTTAAATTAAAAGAATAGGATAATGAAGAAACTTGATTAATGAGGAGAAAGAAAAAGAACTGTTACAAAATTTTAACATGGTAAATTGTGTACATAAATGATCATAAAAGGATTAATAAGAGTGAATTTAATATCTAAAAAAATTTAAATCAAATGGAATGTAAGTGGGTTATGTAATAATATATCCCATCAAAAGAAAACATGAAATTTACAAACATAACAAATATAAGTGCTTAATAAAAAGAGAAGTGTGAAAGATATCTTACTTGAGCGTGTGACTGAAAATGCTTGAGAGGGAATTATTTAGAGAATGGTGTAACCTTTGGGGGATTATATAGAGTTTAATGAAGAGTATTTATTTTGTACAAGGAGTTTTAGTAAAGAGAAATTGGATCATGGGTGGGTTTATATAGGGAATGAGGGGTTTTTCATACTTATTTATATTTTGGACTTCATAAAATAAAATAACCAAAACCACAAACCACCACATGGTTATTCCATGGTTTCTGCCAAATAGAAGTGTTTATAATTATTTTATAAGTCTAGGGTTTAAAAATTAATAAATTAATTCACCTTCTTATGTGGAGGTGAGTCACACTCTTAAAGAAAATATTTTAAAACCTTAAAATATATTAATGGTTTTTTAGAATTCATAATGAATTTATAAAATTAATTCAATATACTTAAATCCAAATTATTTAAAAAGGGAAACATAAAGTTTTCTATTGATACCATTTATAGTATTTATTAAATCACATTTTGTTCATTATAATATCATAATAAATAAAGTATATTGATAATATTTAATTTTTACCTAAAAATTCAACTATCCTTGAAAATTATGAAAAATTCACCATTGGATAATTTGGAAATTATGATTCAAAAAAATAATATTAATTTAATCAAAATGTTTTTTAAAATATGTTTATTTTCACTTTTAAAATAATAATCCACCTTTATTTAGAAATTATTGTTTTTTTGACAACAACATTTTTCGAACCCATATAAAAATTAAATTGGACTTCATAAAAAATATATGATCATTTTAAAACAAATTATTTAATGATAATATTAAAATATTATTTATTTCAAAAATCCTTTAATTCATAAAAATAAATTCATTAATTGTGTTTAAATATTACCCAGAAAATACAATTTGTGAGTTATTATATCGTGATAAAAAACATTTATAAATTAATAGTAATTGGATGAAAATATATCCATTACTCTAAAAAAATAACGTACATAATCATATAGCTAGGTTCTTGAAACATATCCTTTTAATACAACTAAAAACTATCTAAGAGTAAGGTGTGTGATGTAGACACATTCATGGGGTGGTTCACCATACCTGGTTTGGGTCGTGATCTCAATGGACTTGAACTTCTCTCATAAATGTTTTCTCTCATGCTTAAGGTGTTGGATCTCATCTTGGGATTAGTCACTAGAAATTCTCAATGATGTTGTCTCCCTTGGAGGCTTTAATAAATTGTATTCATATGGTACAATCCTACTATTTGAGGCCATCACTTCCTTTTTCTATGCCAATTGGATTTGTTAAAAAACTATATTTATAATAATAATGTTATCACTATTCAATGGATATATTATCATAGTTAATTATGCTAAAAGGTCATTTAAATATTTTAAGATATAATAAAACCAAGTAATTTCATGTGTTTTCTATATCAATATTACATAATTAACCATTTCATTAAATTACAAGTGAAGTTTTTTACAACAGTTCTTGTCATTAAAACACATTCCTTGTTAATTTATATTAACTTTTCCATATAAAATGTTTATTAATCTATTTGTTTAAGGTATTTCTGTCATTTTAAATGTCATACATTATTTATTTTAAATATTCTTTATAACATTCATGTCTTTTAACTTGAAGGTGAAAGGTTAAATTTTTTTAATTAATTGTGGTATCATATTATGGAATCATTGGAGAGACCCTACTAATATTTCATCTCACACCCTACCTATTCCATTGAGAGTTTGTATATTTTCTCCATCAACGTTCTAGGTGGGGGAAAACCACTTGGATGTGGTATTTGTTGTTGATCATTGGAATTTGAGCTATTATGTCCCTTGGGACATGGGTTGTTATCCTGTTTTCCAGTATATGTGGTTGTAATTTGGGCCGTTTTTTCCTATTTGAATTCTGTTATAGTTTTCCATGTTGATTTTTTCTTATATAGATACCAATTTATTTATCATTATTCTTTTATGATTGTGAAAAATCTGTTCCCTCTTTCATATTGTATAATTCCAGTTGTTATTCTCCAACCATTTGGGATTGGGAACGCCCTTCAGGTCATGTTAGGACTAGAATTGTTATCAGGGTAATATGGTATCTGGGTTAGTCCATGAAAAAAACAATAACAAAACTTGGTTTTGATACTATTATCTTTAAAAAAGTTATTTTAAAAATAAATTTTCTATGAGAAAAGTTTTTATATATGTATTCTATATTTGATATCATTTTATTTGTACTATCCATTTACGGAAATTTATAAATGATAAATGTTATTTCTTTATATGTTATTTATTTTTACATGTCCATGAATATCATTTAGAATATTAGATATGGCCATCATGTATGATATTTTTGAGATTTCACGCACTATAAATCAGAAATTTGATTAATTTATAAAGAAGTTATATATATATTTTTTTAATAAATAAAATTCATTATAAGTATGTATTTATCCAAGTTATTTTTATAAATTCTTATAAATATTATTGTTTAATGTAATGAAATTAGTATGATTATTTTATTTTATGAAAATAATTTATATATGTTTTTGAAATGCTTTCGGGTTTTGAGGGAGAAAGAAAATATCATTGAAAATATTTTCTAAAATTACAACACTCATGTATCGAATGATATGATGTGGTATGGGGTGTAATATCATGACCTCAAGGGGACGTTGTCCTAAATATGGTATAAGTATGTTCCATTATGGTTTTTCTAAAAATTTCTAATTGTCATAAATAATCCATAAAATTTATTATTATGAAAATGGAGAAATCCAAATATGCATTTATAGAGAATTAATATTTGGAAAATATATGGTTTTCAATGTAATATACACTACTTCAGGATATTTAGAAAATCTTTCAATTTGTGAATGACCTTTTCTAATTATTGATTTTATCAAATGATAAATTTTTTCAAATAGATTTATATTATTTTGGAAATGAACTTCAAAATGAATTTAAAAACACATACTAGGAAAATTAATGCTTACACTTTTTTTTTTGTTATAATAGACATTCAATTGGTATTGGTTTCATAAAAGTATTAAGCACACACAAATATAAATGATTAATTTTTCTACAACATTTATAATTGTAATTTATATTTACATTCATCCAAAACCTAAAATAGAAAATGTCTTCGAATTTAATGTTTTCTATTTATTTTTCAGTTGCCTTTTATGAAAAAATACACTTCATTTATATGTTCTTAATCCAGAACTACAGGTTCATAGATTTACATAATTGGGATTGTTTCTTAGTTATATGTTACCGAAATTGAAATTTTAGGGTTCCCTTATCTTTTCTATCGGGTTTTATTCCTTTTTACCATTATCTCAAACCCTAGTTTCCATGTTTGGTTGATTTCCATACCTAGGGTTGTTCTACATTTATATATCTCTTTTCTAGGGGTATTTATCCCTCTATTGATACCAAATCTGGTGTTTTTTCAATGAAGGTGATAATATTCCACCATATAAGGTACATGTTTCAATTTCATTAACATTTATTTAATTCATATGTAGATGATTGGATTTCTAAAATAATTATTTATCATGATAATTTCTCTGCGGTTTATATAGGTTTTAATTATCAAAGATTTCTATAACATCACTATGTTTTCACATCTCCTATTCAGTGGAATTATAGGATTACATAAAATTTGGAGGAAAAGAGTGTTTAATGTACTAAACATGTGTAATAAAATGTAAATGATGGTTTTATCATATAAAAACATATGTTCATTGATTTCTAAAACATATTTGAATTTTACTGTGTGTTTCCCTTTCATGTTTTAGGGGTTTGAAAGTTTTAAAAGGTGTATGGTTGATTTATGAAATGAAATAGATATTCCTTTTAGTTTTTATGGAGGTGTTTTATTATTTATGTTTATTTAACTTGAAATTATGTTTGTCATCAAAAAATATTGTAAAAGGATTTCTAAATGTATATATTGTATGTGGTAAGTGAATAGCCTAGTTTGATATTATGTGAAGTGTTGTTTTGATTTATTGGTTGGTCGTTACCTTGTTAACCCCAATTGTATTTTTTATGATATATATTTATATTCAAGTGATGGGTGTTTGAATTGTGATTCTTGGTGTGCTTTTTTTTGGATCTTGAAAATTAAAATGTGGGATGTAGGAAGGATGTGATTATGATATTACACATGATATGGGATGCATTTTTTTTAAAGTGGCCCACAGACTTTAATAATTTCATGAGGGACCCTATAAGACTATGTGGGATGTCAGAGGATGTATCTAAGATAGTTTATACTATGAATTACCCAGTGAACCATGGTTTCACCTAATGCATAACTAGGGGTGTCACCGATGAGACTAGTTTAGATTGATTTGGTGGACATGATGTGTGACCATTAACCAATCACCAGTTGTTCAACCTTTCTTCATCATGTAATTTTCCCATTAGTCCCTAAGTTGCTGCCTCAGGATATATATCATGTTTTATTCCATTCATTTTTTATTATAATGATTTTTTATTATTGTTGGATGGACATGCATTGATGTATTGATAATATTTTTGTTTAGTCTCGATTTAGACTAGTATTGTTCTATATATTTAATGAAATTTTTTAGGAATTTATATGGATCTATTCTCACTATAATTTATCATCATTCGTTGAAAATATTTTCATTTTGTGTGTTAAATATTTTAAATTTAAATGGGTCTGTTTTTTTCAATGTTCTAGTCTTTATTTGAAATTCTATTGAATTATAAACTACTTGATGATTTATTTTCAAAGATGATGTTTAAAAAAAAGAAAGGAATGGTTTAACTAGATTCTTTAATAGGGTGATGTATTGAACTTATATGATTGGGTTTTTAATTTTAATATATTTTAAAAAACTTGTTTCTATCATCTTTTATTATTATTTGATTAGATAATACAAATTTTCAATATTTGTTTTATTATATCATTAAAAGGAAATTAAAACCTATTTTTTGAATTATTTTCAAATTGATAGTTTTTGTTTACTTTAAAAATTGGATGACATCAACTTGTATTGGAATTCCAAAAGCCTATGTGTCATACCATACAATCATTTTTTGTTGGGTATTAATTCTCTATTTCATTTATTGGATTCTTTGGGTCTTGGTTTTTGTAACATCCCATGTTTTAGAACGGGGTGAAAATTTCCTGAGAATATTTTATTTTCATTTTGTGGATAAAAGTAATTTTCAATTAATCCTTAGAATGTAATTTTTAGGATTTAACACATAAAAATGTTGTTTTTTGGATGGATTTTAAGTCCATAGGAGATTATCAGGATATCCTTTAATTTTTTACAGAGTCGGGATTCAAAATCTGGATTTCTGGAAAGACATATGGGGTTCATAGAAAGTTCAATGTTATTGATAACCATGGCCCTAACTATGAATGGAATAGATGTTATCACTTGGTTTTTAAAACCATTCACTCGATGCCACATGACCTTGTGAGGAATGTTCAGAAAATTAAAATATCAAATCGCAAGGGCTGCACACAGATAAGAAAATTGTTCACCTAGACCACACATTACGTGCCACTAAGGTAGTGAGTATACATGGTTGGTGAAAAATTTTAAAAACCTAGTAGATAAATTTATAATCTCATCAATGGGATGGTAATTTCCATTTCTCCCCATAATCTTTTAAGGTTTTTACCTAGTTTTCATCCATCATTCACCATGGAGGTACCCTGCTCATGCACCCCATCCTCCATCTCTCCCTCGGGTGGTTTCGCCCATGTTTATGGTGCAATTATAGAATTATCAGGTCAGATAGAAGCATAAAAATGATTTTGTAATAACTCTTTCCTGTATTAAAATTTTCTCTTCACTCTTTTGGTGTAATCATTTTGGGAGATCATTTTCCCTATTTTCAATGATTTTTTGGATTATTTGATTTCTATCATTCCAAATCAAATAAAATTGTGGTATTAGATCATTGAATCATCCTTGGTATATGTAGATGGTCAATATGATTTTATATTGATGTTTTGTTGTTTATATAATATTTCCATTATGCTACATGTAGGACCCCCAACATATTTTTCTTACATTATGAAATTCCATAAATTAAATAATTAGACAACGCATGTGATGTTCCTTATAACCTTAATATTGTCAGAGGTCTAAGACCACAACCCAATCAACCAAATAAAGTTTTTTCTATTTACATTCCTTAGTGACAATGGTTTCAAAGATTCCCAAGACACCCTTATGTTAGATATGAGTATTCTTTTACTAGTAGAATACCCAATTTAAATTAAATAATCTATTTGATGTTGAAATTTCACTTTTTGACATCGTTATTTTTTATAAGTGAAATGAAGTGGTATCCTAATAGTCCTCCTAATCCTAATGTATGAAATTTAACCACCTTTTGAGGTGTGTTTCCATATTATACAAATGAAATGACCAAATGACAAATAAAAGTTCAATGGAATGGTCATATCCCATTAACCTATTTATTATTAAAATGAATTTATGGGCTAGATGATATGATGGATTCTATTAAATATTATATATAACTTATAAATGAATGTCAACTACGTAGTGAGAGATGATGGGTTTCTCCTTAAAAAGTCCAATGCTAAGGGAATATGGTGTACGTGGGGTACCCATTAATGGATTATTAAAGAGGGATCACAGTTAGGGTTGTTGGATATGAAGCTTCACACCACATTCATTAAGGAAGTTGGAAAATAAAATTCACTTCACCTGGTATGTTATACATTGCAATCCACACCCCATCTATTATGATACTCGGGCATGGGATATTTTTTTGTATTTGTGACAGTCATGAATGTAGTTCCTTCCTTATTTATGATACCTTGGTATGGTTTCCCTTACAATTCACGGTATGTGGGAATGAAATCCATTTCTTATACATGTTATTATATTAGGTATTAACATAATTTTTATATAAATATTATTATAATATCCAAATGTGGATGTGTGGGAACTGTTCCATAGGTCATCAACAATGTATTTTTATCTCTACATAAAAATTAATTTTTATACTTTTCCATATAAGATACCATGTTTTGAGACATTCTGAGTTAGGCAGAAGTAGGTATGGTCAACATAATGTCCATGAGAAACATGAGATAACTTTTTAAAATTTACATTACTACACTATATTACATTTATTATACATGCACACTGTTTATTTTATAGTCATGGGATAGATTGTATCTGATGTCATTACTAGTGGCTTAAAATTTTTATCTCACATTCTATTCAGGCCAACAATTTGTACTTAAAAGGGAATCATTCCATTTCATTTTATGAAATTGACCTTGTTGTGTTACTTCACATTAGGGAGTTTGACTTAACATCTGATATTTGGAGTAGCAGCTAAGCATGTACTCGAGCTACCTTCTAGAGTTGGATTCATTTATTTATATCTTATCCAATCTAATCATGTTGTATATGCATCTTCTAATCTATTTTTTATTTCATTTACATTGTATCATGTTCTTGAATGGTTTGATTAATTTATTATTGATTGTCAGTTATCATTTATATTCTACTAATTTTTCTTAAACATATTGACTATTTCTTCAACTATACATATTACTAATCTAAAGGGTATTTTCATCTTACTATATAATAATTATAACATTGCTAAAAGTAAATATCCTCTAGCTTATGGGGTGGAATTTTTGGGGTAATGTGATCGAATAGCTCAGGGAACTGTTGTAGTAGCTCCTGGGATGAGATGGTACAATGTGATATTATAAAAATCATTTTCTTTTTCCTTAATGTTTTTTCTATTATCTAATAGACTAAGAACATGTCAGCAGGTGGAAAATATCTCATGTCTAGGTCTGACCAACTAATACATGAGTGAAAGATCATGTTTCTTTGGATGAGACAGTTTTTTATAGTGTTTTCTATCAAAATAGATTATTATTTCAACTAGAGTTATTGATGTACTTTTTCAAGTTGTTGATTTATGGATATTAACTCCTTTCCCAATATATACAAAATGTTTCATTACAATAATCATTATAGTCGCATAACGATTTACATACCATGTTTATTCCCGGACATATAGGTTTCATTATTTGAATAATTGATACCTAATAGATGTGACTTTTCTAATTTAACAGTATGCTTAATTTCATTCCTACTTTGTTGATTTTATATCATGCATACCTGTATAATTTCTTGGGATAATTTTTTCATGAAGACCTATAATCTCTACTTCTCTATTAGTTGGTCATGTCTACTTCCTTGCTTTTATTTATATTATTTCTCTGAAAAAGATTTTCTTATTACAGACAAAATAAATGGTCATTTAAATAATGAACTTTCATAAACCAAAATTTGGTTTTACCACATATCTAGATGGTTTCATTGTATTTTAACAACCATTTATGGCATCATTAATCCATGAGTAATTGGTTTCATGGGTTAAAAAATTTCTTTTTTCAATTAAATGGGGTCCAGTTGTTCAATTTATAATGTGTATGATCCTTTATAAATTGGACAATGGTAACACATATAATTGATCCATCAAATATAGAATTTTTATATTTCAGACTGAAAATAAAAACCTTTTTTTCATTACATGTATTCCAACTATAAATTATCAATTTATGTAACTGTATAATTTGGAATCATGATTCATCTTACTATACTAGTATCTATATATGTAAAGACCCTAACCCTAGTAGTCAAGAGCTGGTGCCTCACTATAATACATTAGTACTATGAGTAAGTTTTCTCATCCCAAAGGGACTAATAGTTTAATAGCTTTGGAAATCTAGATACAAACATAAGTATTACATTTCAACATTAAATGAAATAAACTATTAAAAAACCATGAGAAACTACCATAAGTTGCTTGATTATCCTTGAAATTCATTCATAATATTCATCTCCACATCTTGGTGAAAAATAAAATAAAAGAAATGGGTGAGATTAGATGCTCATTAAAGGTAAGAAATACAACATAAGCGATTACAAATAAACATAAATAGTAGGTTATGGTGTATAAATAAATACACATTCTAATATAAGATAATCTTGAGTATAATATTGTAGGAATAAATTTTGATTAAAAAATCAATATATAATCACATGAGAAAGAAACATAACCATGGATATTATAATAGTCTAATAATCACATGGACTATCAATTAATTGTATCATAATGAGGGAACACATAATTCTAGGTATCATAAACATATTTTCAAGGCCTCATCCAATACACCATATATTAATGTGTAAAATCCTAGTCTAGTTTTTCTCATGAGACATATCAATGCATCAAGGGGCTACAGAAAGCCCCGCCTATCACATTCAAAGTCCAATTCATTTCTCATATGAGTGGGGTTAAACATTATCAATATATTAAATCATATTGAAACTATCAAATAAAATGTTAATAACTTTCTCTAGAAAATTAAAATAATCATAAACAATCTAGAGTAATATGGAGATTGATATGAAGATAGCACATCTACATATAAAATATGGTAGATGGTAATATAAGAGATAAATTTCAATAAAAATTATCATTTAACTTAGGGTGTTTAAATACAAGAAAATAGTCTAATAAATTCATTGAGGAATTCTTGATAGAAATGTCCTTCTTTATTTTTCAAAAGAAGAGTTAATTTTGAAAATTACATTATATTTGTTATAAAATTATATTGTAAAACATTATAAACTATAAAATAAATAGGAAATATAATGAAATTATTTTGGAGGAATAAATTGTTTCCAACATCTAAAATGATATTTTAAGAAATTTAAAAATGGGCCGCTTAGGCTGTTTAAGGAAAAATATAAAATATTCTTTAATAGAGAAAATTGTTTAATTGTTGATATAAAACCAAAATACAGATAAGATATTTTTTCATTATAAAAAAATTTGTATTATAAAAATATCAGATTATTTTCATAGATTATGGATTTTACATGAAAATGGGTAACAAATTGGGAAGTATCCTTTAATCGGGCTTGCTTATCAGGAGTATTTGAAAACTAGACCTTGTAAAACGTATACTTCCCCATAATAGAATGATGAAATAATTAAGAAAACATGAGTTTGGAACATATAAAAATAATTTATAATAATTATTTATAAATAAATAGTAATTACAATGTGTTGAAGATACTGACACCATAACCCTAATGAAAAATGGATGTTTGAGGAGAATTCTTATCCTTATGTCTTAAAGTGTTATTCACTTGTACATAACATCTTGGATAATGAAATTATATTAATTAATAATTTTATTCAGTACCTATTCAAAATTTAATTGATATATTATATTTTTATAAAGTTCATTTAAGGTCTTTCTGATTAGTTTTAAGCTTCAATTTTGTATTTCGGAAGTGTATGTTTCCTGGGATTCCATGATTGGTTCACAGGTATACATGTTACAAAAATCAGGTGAAATGGGAATAGTTATCGTGAATTGAAATTATATGTTATTAATATACATGTTAAAAAATTTATTTCCTTATAAATAAATTTTCCCCAAGTATGATGAAAATTCATTAGATAAATTGTTAATGATAACCGTTTAGATTATTTTGGGGTTTTTTGATCATCACGCACTAGATCTAATTTATAACATTATTCATATCTATCAGTTAAAGAATATTAGATATGTGTAAACATATATATTTTAATTTATATTAACCATAAAAATTATCTTATGACCATCCTTGATGGAATTATTAGAAAGAAAAAATAATCATCGTCCACGAAGGCGGTGAATCGACACCTCACAGACGATGTATTCATTTTTAGAACAAAAAGGGGAAGAAAAAATAATTGATGGTGAATATCCCATTATCACAGTATTATTCTAGTATATATATGATATTTTATTTATCATGAATGTTTGGACATAGGAGGAATGTAAATGATAATAAAATAAAAGAAATTGAATGAAAATTAAAAGAATCTAAGGGGATTTTATCCCTTGAATTCCACTCCTTGAGAACCTCATTAAATTACTTTGAATTGGTTTTTTGGGTGAGAACAGAAAGGACATAACATGGGGTAGATGTATTGGGATGAAATTTGTGAATTTTATGTATTTATAGGTCTTAGGAGAGGAGGTGTTGAGGGTTGGTGTTTATAGTGTAGGAGAGGGGAATTTTTTATTTCAGTCATTAGTTTATTATTTTGGATCAACACAACCAATAATATTGATTCATGTGACTAAATAAAGTAACTACTGAATTTGATATTGAAATAATGGTACCAAACTCACCCATACATCATTAGTGACTCAATAATTCATGTATTTAACTAACACTTTAAATTAGCATATTTCACAATTCAATAAAAATTAAATTATTTTAGAAAAGTCAAAAAAGTAACTAGAACAATTTTTTGACATGAATAATTAAAAAATGGACTCCGGTTTAAAGAAATAATTTTTTAATTATGATAAATTTAATTTTTAGATAAATCATCATTTTTTGAAAAAAAATAACAATTTTTTATAATAATTGTTTTTATCACAATTTTAGAAATAATTTATGGTCCCATAAAATTATCTTACATCAAAATATTAATTTATTAATTTATTTTATGAAAATATAATATATTTTAAATAGTTATATTAATTATGATATTGTAAATAAATATTTCTGTTTCATAAAAATTACAAAACTTAATTTAACGTTTTAAAACATTTTTTTATTTCTTCCATGATATAAATATACTTTATATTCATTTAAATGTTACAACATTTTATTTATACTTTAATAAGTGAATTTATTATTCTATTTGTCATATTACTATTCATAATGGCCACATTACTATTCAAATGGTTATATATAATAGTATATTATAGTTTTAAAATGGGCACAACATAAACCATAAAAAATAAAAGATATTAAATTTTAAAAGAAAAATCATAAAATATTTGGGTGTCACAATCTCCCCTCCTTCAAAAAATAGCATCCTAAAAATTTCCCGAATGTCACGTCATAAAAAAATTTATGTATTTCTTTATCATAAATTCTTCCAGTTCCCATGCCACCTCATGTTGGAACCAAGGATTTTTGTTGATAATAATGGATTTTGTTTTGTGTTTTTTGTCAATCTGTACACGAATGACTAGGGAGTTTCTATGGAATGAGGTCATACGATTGAGGATGAAAGCAGTACTTATGGTGGCACAGTTTCTCGGTGTTTTCCATACTTTTGGGCCTAAAAATCGAGAGTTTGAAATCTGTACATGGTGAAGGCACACAGTATGTGGTGAAGGCGTGCGATTTGCGGTGAGGGTGTACAGTACGTGGTGAAGGCATGAAGTATGTTGTGAAGGTGCATGGTACGTAGTGAAGGTGCATGGTACGCGGTGAAGGTATGTGGTACAAGGTGGAGGTAGTAGGAATGGTATGTGGAGTGGAGCGTGGAAACAAAAATAGTCCAAAGCAACGGTATGCAGTGAAGTAATTATCTACGTGGAATGCTGAAGGTTGAAATGAAAAATGGTTTGTAGTAATGGTACGTGGTGAAGGAATGTGGTACGCAGAATGATAAAGGTTGGCAGGAATGCTGCGATTCGCGAAACAGGAGTGGTACAATATAGAGGCTAACCGTACATAGATAGAGTTATGATTGTCCCACGTTTAATGTTTGGGTAAATCAATTTAACAAAATTTGTGGAGTTACATGCCTATTTAAGGAATAGTAATCCCCTTTGTTAAATGAGATGATTGGAGATTTAAATTTTTGGAAGAAATTTTGAGATGTCCATAGTGGTTGGCATAGGAGAAGAGGATATTTAGAAATGATCTACCGTGTAAGGAAAATAGTCCGCGGAAGAGTGTGTGGTTCACGCAGGAAGCTCTCACAATACGCGTTTTTGAAAACCTCATGTGAAGGGTGGTCTTGGAATTAAAAATCTCAAACTTTTTAATGAGTCCCTTTAATCTAGGCTCGCATGGATATTGATAAATAACACCCTTGAATCTATAGTGTTTCTTAAAAATAAATACCTTCTGGAGCTGGGGGAATCTGAACCTTGTTAACTATTTGATCTGGCCTTCCATCAAAATTTCTTTTTCAAATATTTTTAATAACCCTAGATAGATGGTTCGCATGGATTCCTCCCTGAATTTCTGTCTTTAAAATTGTATTGTAACCCCCTTATATCCATTTTATCACCCCATTCCCCCAAGAAAATTGCAACTTTAATATAAGGGTGGTGTTTCATTCTCAAAATTTTAATTTATCAGATACCATCATGTATGTGGTTGTTAATTAATCATTCTCTATCTATGATGAATTTCTTATTTGGGAGACATCCCACAATGGAGTTCTTCATTCAAAATTATTTTCCAATCATAACTTCTCAACTTCTGATGCTAGTTGTTGTGGGTTAAAACTCTTTGACAAGCCCTGGAGTAAACCCTCAATACATAACCTTGTTTGAGGTATTTCTCACAACCGTCTTCCTCCTAAGGTTTTACATTATAAGTTTGGTATCCAAAACTACTCTAAATGTCACTTTTGTCATCAACATAGAGAAGATACAAATCTTTTATTGTTTTCTTGTGCCACGGATTCAGCCCTCTGGAATTATATAAATGGCATGTTTGACTGTAGTTGGTTATTCTCTTACTCTATTTTTTCGTAGTTAAAACATTGTGTTGAGCTTGAAACTTCACAGAAAATCAAGAATATATTCTTAGCCACTATTGTTGAGCTCTTCCACGTGATCTGGTATGATAGAAATTCTATTATCCACAACAATTACTCATATAATCTCAATACAGGTCGGACGAAAATTGTCATAGCCATTAGAGATGCAACCTCACATTAGAAATCTCATTGTGAAAACTCTGTTGGAGAATTTGTGATTCTTCGTCAGCTTAGGATTGAAGGCCTCTACATAAAATTGTGACACACAATGGTGGTTTTCTGGAAGTCCCCACTTCTCAGATGGATCAAGATCAATGTTGATGGAGCCTCTAATGGGAATCTAGGGCCTACGGGTTGTGGTGATATCATCAGATACATTCTTGGGCATTGTCATGGAAGCTTCTAGAGCAGCTATGGTACAACCTATTCTCATGATCCTGAAATAGTGGTGGTGATTCATGCTATCATCTTTGTTAAAAAAGGGCTGGAAGAACATCTAGATTGAAAGTGATTCAACCACAACTGTCCAAGCTGTTTAGAGTGGTGTGGTTCACCTTTCCTTGCTGGTCAATACACGTTGGATGAGTTTCATGGATTTTATTTTGGATATTAGATACATTACCACACATTCCCACCAGGAAGTGAACATGGTTGCTGATGATCTTTCCAAAAAAGGGATCAACCAATGTATTATAGGGTGGCATGAGCTTTCAGTTGATCTTCTTACGCTTTATTAAAAATTGTAATAATATCCCCTCTTTCTGACTCTTTTATTTTCTTTTTCTTATTCAATAAATTGGGTCTTAGTCTATGACCAAGGATTTACCTTTTAAAAAAATGAAGCAGCCACCATGTATATATTCTGAGAGATGATTATTCCCACACAGTGATCAAGGAGGAGTTAACAGAAGTCATCTGAGGGACGCAGTGTGCTATCCCTTAACCTTGTAAAGGTAGTGCGACTATCATAGAATGAACATGTAAAAATATTGTATTCCACAACCTGTGAAGATTAGTGGTTATGGTATGACTGACACACTGTTAGCGTACGCCCCTTGGACGTAGCCCTTAGTGGTGAACCATGTAAAATTATTTTGTCATTGCTTGGGATGTGATTTTTTATTTTCTGCACTACCTCTTTAGATAGGTTTAATAGTTTCCTACCGACGTGGGAAGAGGATAAATCAGTTTAGAAGAAGAAGCTAAAACCCAAATTCACCCATCCACTTTAAGGGTGTTCCATGGTCCTTCAAGTGGTATCATACCATAAAGGTTGCTTGTGTTGAATTTTTCTTCTGGTGTCATGGAGAATCCAGTCATCGGTAGAGGAGTTCACCTCTTCAATGGAAGTAATTTTCAAAGGAAAAATACAGGATGAGATCTCACCTACATTCTCTTGGAAGGGTAGTATTATTTTCTACTGCATAAAGAACTCAAGTCACTGATCCAACATGACTATCAATGACAGATTTAGAGAGGAAATTGGTTGATACTGATGAAAAATCACAAAATCTTCTCACTACATCCCTTTTTGATCAAATATATCTAAATTAAAGGAGTTTCACGTCTTCTACGTCAATGTGGGTGAAACTGGAGAATATTTACGATGGATATAGAAAAGTGAAGGAGGAAAAACATCAAGTACTACACAACAGGTTTGATGATCTAAAGATGCACCCTGATGAGAATTCATACTCCTTTTTCTGTCAAATTACTGAAGTTTTAGGATAAATCTGAGGTATAGGCGATGAAATAAAGGACATTGACATAGTGAAAAAAATCTTGAGAAGGCTTCAACCACTTTACAATGCAAAGGTGTCATACCTTGAGAAAAGAGATTTCACTAAACTCTCAATGGATGATCTTTTAAGAAATCTATCAGCTTATGAAATGAGAATCAATCCAGAATAAGATATGACTTGTTTGAGTAAAGAAATGGAATTCAAATCCATGTAAAAAAATTAGGATATAGCTATGATATAGATAATGAGGAATACGAAACTCTCTCTCTCTTTTTCTCGAAGATCAAGAAAGGAAAAGGGAAATTTTAAGGCAACCTACCTCTTGTGTATTTTTTCTGTGGACGAGTTAGGCACATTTCCAATTAGTGATCAAGAAAATTTGATGATGAAGAGTGTGAAGATTAAAATATGAATACGCCTCAAAAAATATTTTTCAAAAAGGGAAACATTAAATTTGAAAAGAAACTACAGAAGATGAGTTTTTTCTATGAGGAGGACGATGATGATAATGAATACATTGGGGAAGATAAACTAGAGTTTAGGACTGAAAACCATGCCTTCGTGATGGATACAATTGAAATTTCAGAACCATTGATAGATAAATCTGGAGATAATTAGTTGACTACTCATGTCAACCCCAAGTTGCAACTTAAGGATGCTTTTGGTAAGCTTTATATTAAATGTCCGATATGTAATAAGTGGAAAGCAATGGGGTAGGAATCATCAAAATATATTGATCAGCTAGAAGTGGATATTGAATGACCAGAATAACTAGGTAATGTTCATTCATCAATCCTTGAATGCAATGATGATGTTGTGGAACAAAAACTCATAATTGAAGAAAAAGAAAAGGCCATAAATGACCTTAACTTGAGATTGTAGGAGAAGTCCAAGACCATTTAAGTACTCGGAGGATAGGTTGTAACTCTGAGAAGTAAACTTGAAATTGATTCAATTTCAAAACAAGCAAAGAAGAAAATACAATTTGGTAGGTTCTCAGATGCTGAGCTGCTAGAGAGAGAAAAACATGGTTCTAATGGAGTTGAAAAAATATTGACTAATCAAAGACCCACATTCATGGGAAATAGTGGAATTGGTTGTGATTTCGAATCCTCAAATTCTATAAATAAAGTGAACCATAATAAAGTCATGATTAAGGTTGATCATGTTGAAAAGCCACAAGATGTTTTGAAAAAGGAACCCCTTAAATCAAACTAAAATGATAACTGAAGATTATTCTCGAGTATACAAAAATTATAGGCAGTCAAAACTTTTTCCTAAGAAAGGAGGCATGAAGAGAAATAAAAGTGGGAAGACAATTCCCTTCATGAAGTGTCAGTTTTGTGGCTATCTAGGCCATTCTATGTCATATTGTGAAAAGGAATGAGCTATATGAATGGGGAAGAGTAAGGAGTTCAGAAAAAGAGAACATTTTTATATCCTACTTTTTGTGGAAGAATTAATTTCTATGGATATTGTTTTTACTATTATAACTTTGGTCATAAAGCTGTGTATTGAAGGCAGAGTTATGACAAGAGAAATTTATTCAATACTCAAAGATGAGTCAATACACATCAACCGGATGATGTTTCTCATTCATATAGGTTTTCTCTTCTAGAAAAAGAATTTGAATATAACGAACCCATGTACATAGAAAATAGTATTGAAGGGCCATCAACATCCTATAATCAATAAAATATTTCATGGATGGAAAAGAGTAAAATTGAAAAGTCCAATTTTAGAGAATTATCCCTCAAAGTGAAAAAGAACAAAAGCACCTAGATTCTTGATAGCAGATGTTCATCCCACACGATAGGTAATGAGGAACAATAAACAAATTCCAGGAAAAAAGGTCAATGGAACAATGATGTTCGATAATGATGGTACTTTAAATATAAAAGGTTGTGGAAGTAATGAGCTGGATAATGGAGAGATGAAGAAAACTAAAGTCCCTTTTGTGGATGGTGTAAATGAAAATGTTCTTAGTTTGAGTCAACTCTGTAACTCGGGTCATATTGTGACATTCAACCAGAATGGTTGTACTATAAGAGGAAAGTGATGAATTTAACTCATGAAAGGTTGTAGAATAGATGAAAACTTATATCAATTTGACAGCATATAGAAAATTTGTTACTTAATAGTTTAAGAGGAAAACAACTTATGGCATCGAATATTAGGGAATATCAATCAGCAAGTCGTGGAAATGATATCTAAGCTAAAAATAGTCATGGGTATACATAATCTAATGTGTGAACAAGAAAAGGCTTATGTTGCGTGCATTCGAGGGAAATTGTTCTATAGTTCCTACCAACCAATGAAGAAGTGAGGTTAAAATCTCCTTGACCACATCCATACAGATGTATGTGGTCCAGTAAATGTTTTTGGAACACAAGGAGAAATGTACATTGTTCTTTTCAATGATGATTACAGTATAATGATATGTGTGAATGTTATACACATGAATCAATAAGTGCTTGATTGGATGAAACTCGATCATCGAATCACCAAGAAATATATTATATGAAAGATAAAATTTCTACGGTCTGTTAATGTAAGGGAATAAGTATCCATTGAATTTGAAAATTACATAGAGAAGTATGGGATACAACATGAGGTGGCTACTATGAGAACTCCATAGAAAAATGGAGTTGTTGAGTAGATGAATTGATAGATAAATAACATGGTCAGAAATATGCTGGTCGAGAGTCGTATTCCATGAATTTACTGGAATGATGCAGTACAAGCAGCAGTGTATATTCAAAATCGAACAGGGCTATATATTGGTGAGACAAAGACACCATACGAATTGTGGCATGGAAGGAAGCCCTCTTTGAAATATTTTTATGTTTTCAGAAGAAAATGTTTTATCTGAAACAAAGAAGTAAATCAATGGAAGTATGGAGACAATTCAGTCGAAGTAATATTTCTAAGATACTGAATGAAAAGAAAATCCAAAAAGTGTTTCCATAAGCACATGGAATGAATTTTGCAAAGAAGTTATATAAAGATCATTGAAGATAAAAATGTAAATTCTTCATGTAAATCTTATGCAGATGTGATAGAAGAGGAAGAAGGATGTGAAGATGGAACAAAATCTAATAAAGAGGCAGAGGAAGATGCTCAAAACTCTCAGGAGTCACATCCTGATGTTGAATCAGAATAAGAATCAGAAGTGGAAGCTATAGCTAGTGAGAATTTGGTCGAACACAAAAAGAGAAAATGAAGAGTATAGATTGATCAATCCAACATTATTTGGGATCAGAATGTACTTACAAAAACATGGATAAGGAAGAATAATTCTCAATTTTCATTTCTATAAATTTTGGAACCATCCTCATTTGAAGAGGATGCAAAGGATGAGTCGTGGTTGAAAGAAATGAATGAAGAGTTAGATCATATTAACAAAAATCTGGCTTGGGATATTGTCAGAAGACTTTAAGGACACAATGTGATTTGGTACAAAGTGGATTTTCAATAAAAATATTTATGAACATGGAAATGTGATCACAAATAAGGAGTTCTTAGTCTATAAGGGATATTCTCAAATCGAAGGTATTGATGTTGAAGAGACATTTTCTCTAATAGGGAGACTAGATTCAATCAGACTATTTCTTGCCCTGAAAATCTAAAGAGGTTATAAAGTGTATCAAATGGATGTAATGACAGAATTCTTAAATATAGTATTAAAAGAAGAGGTATACATTGAACAACCTGTGGGGTTAATTCTTGGAAGGGATGAATTAAAGGTTTTAAAATTAATGAATGCTCGTTATGGCCTAAAACAGGCACCAAGGGCATGGAAAGAACTCTAGTGGATGAATTTGAGAATATCCAACAGGACCAATTCATGGTATTGTTATACATGCATGATATTATTATTGGTGGAAACAGACGTGGATTAGTGGATGAATTTTCCAATAACATGAAATAGGAATTTATATGTTTATAATTGGTGAAATCACATACTTTTTAGGGTTGCAGGAACATCAGAAGAAGGATTACACTTCCATTTTTCATGGAAAGTATGCAATATATATGCTAAAGAAATTCAATATGCATGATTCCAAACCAATTTTGACTCCGATTGTAGTTGGATCAAAGCTCGGAAATCATGAGGAGGGGAATTCAGTGGATCCCACCATGTACAAAAGAATCATTGGAAGTCTACTGAACCTGATGGTGACACAACCAAATATTTTCTTTGGAACATGCCTTACAGCCCGCTTTCATAGTAATCTGAAAAAAGAACACGGGGAATAAGTGAAAAGAAACATGAGATACATTTAAGGTACACATAATTAGGGAGTATAAATTTTTGCAGTAAGATATGGTGAACTATCATAATTTTCGTATGTTGAATGGGATAGAGATGAAGTGGAAAGAAAGTCGACCAGTGGTGGAGCATTTTATATTGGGAATAAATGTGTGGGCTGGTTTAGCAAGAAACTAGAAAATACTTCACTTAGTAGTGCTGAAGCTGAATATAAATCTGCTACCAAGGGATGCACTTAGTTACTATGGAGGAAGCAACAATTTAGTGACATATATGATGAAGTGAAATAACCAATTGTGATTTACTGTGATAACAAAAGTTCAATTTATATTACGAAGAATTCTGTTCAGCACTCTAGTTTGAAATATATTGAGATCCGATATAACTTCATTAAGGAAAACGTTGAACAAGGTGTGATCAAAATGGAAAATGCGGGGTCTGATGTGAAAGTGGATGATATTATGACTCAGCCACAGTCAGTATTTGTGTTTGATAAACATCGATTGAACCTTGGTGTTTATCCCCCTCCTAGTGCATAAAGATGTTACGAGATTCCCCTTTCTCCAATTGTTTGAACTGTGCTAATCTGTTTGTGGCACTGTTGCAGTTTAATGGGGGAGATCCGATGTAGGGGGAGTATTTTTTTGAGATCTACAATGTTAAATTACCATTCTTTAGGTTTATTTCCAATTGGGGAGAAAGGATAAATTCAATTTCAATGGAAAATTGATCTGTTTTTTTGAATAAAAGGTTCAATCCATAACTACAATGATAAAGGTAGAGAAAGGAAAAGAATGAGAACCCACATCAAGTCATCTCTATTGTTTTCTACACCGAGCATTGCTTTCCTAAACATAGAGTGATGACCGAGTTGTTTCTTGATGATTTAGGTTTTGATTGTGGATGGTTCATCAGTGAATTTCACTAGAGATTACTGACTACCACAAAGGGGGAGATTGTTGGAACCAAGGCTATTTGTTGATAATAATGGATTTTGGTTTGTTCTTATTATCAATATGCACAAGGATTACTAGAGAGTTAGAAAGGAATGGTTATAAACAATTGATGTTGAATGTAATATTGAAGGTGGCACAGTTTCCAAGTATTTTCCATAATTTTTTTGCCCAAAAAATAAGGAGTTTTAAAGTGGTACACGGTGAAGGAGAATCGTACATGGTGAAGGAATGTGGTAAGTGGTGAAGGCGCATGGTACATGGTGAAGGTGCATAGTAAATAGTGAAGGTTCCCAATACGCGGTGGAGACAATGGGAATGGTATGCAAAGCAGTGTGCGGAAACGAAAATAGTTCATAGAAATGGTACACGGTGAAGGAATTCGGTACGCGAAATGATAAATGTTGAAATTAAAAATGATTCTGTTAGGTCCACTAGGAAAGATACCGTCATAGGAGGGTGAATCTGGGTATGAAAAATTAAAAAAACTAACCCTTTTGTTCTGGTTTTTTTGTTAAACAAAACCCTCTTCCCTCTCTCTCCTTCCTGTTGTAGTGTATGAATGAGTTTTAAAGCATAAACATGACACACCAATTTCAATAGGTTCACCCTCAATTGGCTACGTCCAAGGAGAATACATTGACGGTCTTCCAATCTACCAAATCCACTATAAGTACACTGATTTTTAGAATTTTGAAGAGGAAACATTTTCCCTTCTGGTTCACAACCACTAATAATTTCAGAACACGTTGCTCTCTCAACTGAAGTGTGCTCACTTCATCTTCAGAAGATCCACTCACATTTTATAGACCTATAGGTCTCTTCATTGTCACTAATGAATGAATCCTCTTCTATATATAGATGCTCTAATGAAGTCCAAGTTTTATCCATTGATGAAAACCCCTTTTCCGTTGGTCAATAAGAAACACACTTTGGAAATACCTTCCCAAAGCACCCTACTTCGTGAAGCTCCCAATTTTTTTATGCTCAAACAAGCCTTTATTAAGTTCCTACCTCTTCGCAAAACAAACACCTTCATAGAGATCACTACCTCATGGAGAAAACTACTTCATGGAGCTATGACCTTCACAAATATCAATCCTTTGCAAAGCATATGTCGTCGCAGAGCTCAATTCATCACAGAGAGACTTCCTTCTCTTAGTCATCGCGAAGCTCTTGACTTTTACGAGGAACACGACCTTTTCGAACCACCTTCGCGATTCTAGAGAAACAAATTTTTGTTAGAAAAATGTCCTCTTCTACCGAGGGTTCGAGGTCTATTTATAGGTGATTCCACAGACCATCAAACCTTCCACCCAAAGTCAGCACCACGTCAGCTCAAATAACAATGAATTGAAGTTTCTGACGAAATTATCTCAATATCATGAAGCACAATGACTATTTTTGGATCATGGAGCTCTTTGTATTTGCGGAGATTTCCATCAATTCCTTCACAGATTCTCCACGATTCTCCATTCGTAATTCCCATTAACACTGTAATGCTCTTCAAGTGATAATATAGTGGAGAAACACATGAATCATCAAGTACATTCAATTGGGGAAGGCACAAACCCGTTAGGAGGTAGTTTGTTTACTAAGATATAATATAGTGGAGAAAGACACCCTTCCACAATCGTACTAATTCCATTAAATTAACCTTATTAAATTTTATAATACAAATGACCACAACTATTGATTTTATTAGAAAAAAATTGAATAATTTATAAGGCATCCCATAAACACAATAAAAAGGGTGTTCTTCATGGAGGTGTATGACCCCCAAAGATACAATTAAAAGGAATTATTAATTTCATATAATGAATTAGTTTCTATACATTTACTTACACAATTAAAAGGGAATAGATGAATAGATCATTTTGTGGCACAATGACATAATTTTTAATTCAACAAATTCTGAGGGAAAGGCTATAGACCGCCTACCTTATGCCATGGACACTTTACTCACTCAATAATGAGCTCAGAATCAATCTGTTTTGAGATAATCAATTAAATAATAAAAACACCCATAAAATGGGTTGAATTAGCAAACATGAGGATACTGTTGGTGATAGAATGGTAAACATCAAATTGGGCAAGAGTAGTGGATCACATAACAGTCCACATCCAATGAGAACAGCACCAAGAGATTCAATCAACTAATGGTGGAGATGTCTCTATCCCAAGGAGAGGAGAGGAGGAGATCTACGCGAGGTTTGTGGTGTGCGGGTGATAGGATATGAAAATTCATTAGATGGAATAAAAAATAAATAGGGTCAAAATTTTAAATTTACCCCCATTAAATGAGGTAAAAAGTTTGTCTGTACACACACCAACCATGGTTGGCCTACTATATATGAAGGGGTCTTGAAATGTTTATACTCAGTGTTTGAGAAACCATGTACAAACAATGAATTTATCTTTTTTCCTGGGTTTATAAAAATATTTATGTACATGTGACTTGGTTTACATAGTTATAATGAAAACATGTAATACCCTCAAGCTATATAAACTGGCGGAACATATTCTCTTGGTGGGATGCATAGTTTCAGACAAATTGTAAACCCTTAATAGATTCTCCCAGTTTGTATTTTTTAGATAATGACACACATAAAACTCATCTAAACTCACGATTCACATCTTAGGCCTTTAAAAAGTATAAAACAACAAATTTGAGGGTTCTAATGCTCAGATTTAAATTTTGAATCAGTGTTCAAAGAACAACCCATCCATAGAAAAAAAAATTAAATTCCTTTTAACATTTTAAATGGATCAAAATATGGGATGTTAAAACCTCACCACCACATATCTCTTGACCCCTTAGAATATTTGGGAAATAATAACATTATCCCCAAATGTATATGGGTCCATAATCTTTGTAAAACTGGTCGAATTGAATTTTCCAAATACTCAACATACCTCAAAACATACCTTTGACCATTTGTTATATAAGCCATATAAACTTGAGGTAATTCTCTTTTTTTTATCTAAAACACTGATAAGGAACTTTCCCAAGCTTGTATCACCTACGATCGAATCACAATATTGTTTCTTTTACCAAATGGCTTATGGTTCATCCCACTATTGGTTCTAACCTTTATCATCCAATTTTTAACCACAATACCTCTACCATTAGGACTACCTATTTAAAACAGGACTTTAGTGCACTAAGGATTATATAGAATGATTCCAAACCTGATTGTATGTTTTAATCTAGATTTGACACATTAGAATACTCAAGAAAACGTTTCTATAAAATCGCAACTGACCCTTAGACTACCGTCGTCTCATTCTGATGATGTTCCTAGTGCAGTTCCTCATTGACCACATACAAATATATATATATATATATATATATATATATCATTTAGAACCACATCTAGTTGAATACCCAAAAAAATGGATTAAATGGACACTATATTTGAAAATCTAAACCCATTTTCTTTAATAAAATGTAACTCAATATCTTCTCGGCAGATTCTCATCGAAACCTCTGACCAAATTCTAGTGATGTATCCAGTCAAAACATTCATTTAAATTTTCATTACCTAGAATGAATATGATTTATACTTTTTATAGTAAACTTGGATTGTCACCCTCACAACATCCCATTTGAGCCCGAGTGATGAATAGGGTAAACTTGGAATTATAAACTACATTCCAAGGATTGAATCCAAGGTAGTGCATACTTTAGTGTTTACAAGGGAGATGCCGGTACATAGTAGAAACATACCAATATAAAAATACTGATTGATCTTAATGAATGTCAAGTAAAATAACTAGCCACTATTTATGAGTCCATCAAATGCATTTCTACTCAAGAAACCTAGTATCACATAGAACTAAACATGCCTCTAAAAATACAATGCTTCGGAATAATAACTCTTATGGAGTTTATTTACCAATTCCAATGAAATATAATTTCCTTTTTTACCACTACATATAACAGATGCTCTCTCAGTGTACCTTGGATGATGTTAATAAAGGGTGAATAATTAACTATAAACCCAGGGTACACTAAGAGGATTTAGAATATTTCAAAAAATGATAATAGAAATACCAACTATATCAAGGATGAAGTGGTTGGAATGGTTTTGAAAAACTCATCTCCAATTACATAATAAAATGGATAGTCAAACCACCCCATGCTGGATCTTTTAAATAATCTTAGATGCACACACCGATATATCATCATACATTACCATTATTCCCCCATCACTAAGGTATCTCATCTTTTTTAGACATAACCACTGGATTCCATCCAAGAAGCATGGTGTCTTTAATGTTTTCATACATATACAACCACTCCTTGGTCAGGCCACCTTGCACTCACCAACATGTTACAAGACTTTTCAACCACATGGGAAATCAATAATATCCCAAACCATTTTAAAATGGTTATCCTAGTTTTTTTTCATTTTTTGTGGAAGAAAATTCATTACATAGATTGATTTGATCCTCCTAAACTTAAGGGTTTCATTTTTTTTGATTAATTGAAAAACTTAACTCATCTAGTTCCACATTCTCCTTCCACCACTAACCATAGTTTCTAGATGTGTAAAACACAGATTTTCCTAGCTTCCATTTGAAATGATAAGGAAACTAGCTACTTAAAATCTCATTAGAATATATTTACATAGACATATAGGTAACAATACTAACATGTTAAATCCTTGTGTTCCATAACAATAGGTTTAAAAGTTGAAACAACTGACCATCGTGTCAAAACACTCGATCCCCATTGGAATTTCATCATGATTATTGGGAAAATATAGACATCATTTATCCCTCAGGTCACTCTAACTCGGATTTGACCGATGATTCTAACATTGAATCTCAAATCCTTAATGATCAATATTGAAATAATATGGGCTTCTATACAATTTTTGGTTACTCAATGGGCACCACGTGTATCGACATATACCGTCTCTATATTTTATATACAAAAATGCACATCCCAAATATTATCCATAGACTTATCATACCTATACATTACAGTATATTAGGAACCATATAAAAAACTATCCTAGAGTTCTACTGTCCCATAAGACTATAAAACAGGGTGATGACTACCGGAGTTATCTAATATTTAAGAAGAGAAAGGGGGTGTCATGGCCCACTAAGGAGCCAATAATTCCTTAGGAAAGTAAAACCCAATGAAATAGAGCATTACATGATATTTACACCCTTAACAGTGGTAAAATTATCGAACAACAACCCATTAAGAAAATTTTATCACTCTAAAACTATGATTCCTTTATAGGATAATGACACCAAAACACTACCACACCTCAAAAACTGCTCACATACATTTACTCGGGTTTTACTTTTTATAAGGCCCTACCTACATTGGGTCATCCCCTTACAAAAGTATAAAAATAATCCTTATAGGTAGTCTATAATGAAAAAGTTACTGGTATCTACTTCTAATCACATTAAGTTATAAAATACCTACTGGGAATGCTCTCATTCTAACTATAAGGAAAAACATACTAAATATTTAAACTACCATTATTCCAAGGTCGAATCTAGAAACACTACATTAATGTTTCATTTTATCCACTTCATTTGATTTCATATTATCCTTAAAATTTTAAGGCTCAATTTAAACATAAACTAATAGTTATAAATAAAATTTCACATATAAAATTCATTTATTTAACACCATAGGGAACCAAGGAATGTGTTATCTAACATTCTTTTAAGCAATAATCAATTAATTGACATCATGTAAAATTTTTGTAAATTTATCTTATTACCATTTATTAATAATTTTGTATTTTTTCATTATGTTAATCAAAATTGAGATTAATTAAAGAAAATGACAGTTATAATCAATATAAGAAAACATCATTTAGGTTACAATTGAAATTTTAATTATCTAATTTCTTATATAAGTAAAACCAAAAAGAAGATAATATTTTTGTTGTAAATTAAAAGGGGTAATACTAAAGTAGGATTCCACCATGAAGCCATATGTGAATCCATATAAGCTAATGTAGACACTTTAAATAATCATCCTTATATTGAATAACATTTTCTTGTGGGGTTAAATACTAATGCATATCAAAATAATAGTGACCTACGAGGGTCTTGTTAATCTATTATGGGTTCAAACAAATGAAACCTAAAAATTTTTAATCATTCAGGTCATGAAACAACCTTAAAGGATTCATCCCATAGAAAAAGCACCATGAACGACTTACTTCAGATGATTCCTTTCTATCTCATAACCATAACATGTCAAAACAGACCTACTTTGGTCGATTAAAGTGAAGTGTCCAAAACCAACATTTTTATTTAAAAACAAAATTTAACATCTTTTATATTTATACCACCGTCACAAGGGATATAAAACACCCATAATATGGTTCAATTATACATTTCACTATTTTCAATTTATAAAGTTCCCATTCACATTAATGATTCCAATTTTGATCCCATTTGATCACAACCATTATGTTTCATCCCATGCATCCAAAGGGTTGTTAATAAAATATGTCTTTATTGGTTATTTATGGTTCTACCATCATTGAATACTAAAAAATCCATTTAGATTGACATAGACACATTAATAACCAATTTTATATCAAATTTATAATTAGACATGATTTCATAATAAATAAAGATTATACCAATATATACAAGAAATCATTAAAAACATGGAACATAGGAAAGTCATGATAAATGATCAAGAATCATAGAATATAATAATAGTAATCTAAAATATAATCATGAATCCACAATGGCATGATATATAAGATAAACATGTTAGACAATAAACTAAACATGGAACGCATGTAAACATTAAAAATAAATCATAGAAGCATGGAAAAACAGTCATGAAACAAATCACTATATCATGATGTCTAAAAATGAAACCTATATCACATGTAATATGAATATAATGTGAATATCTATTTTACCATAATGGTTCAGGTAATACAAATTCAACAACATATCGAGACATGGTAATATATTGTAAATCTCATAAATCGGTAAAAGTGTAATGTACACAAATAACCCCTATTGAATTCATAAACTACTATAATAATGATCAATAAGAACAACAATCTTATCCATTGAAACATAGTCTTTTACTAATTTGTGGGTTTACCACTCCATGAGATAGTTATATACTAACTACCAATACATTCCAAGTCCCATGTCTAGTAGTCAAAAATATTAAGACAAAGGAAAATAAATCATTGAAATGAATTTGCAACATCCTAACCTGGGAGCCAATAAAATGCTACCCTGATCTAGTTTTTCACATGGCTTCAATTTCCCCTACTCATAATCAAGAGAATATCGACTAGAATAAAGGGTATAATGGTGGTATGATAAGGAGACTATAACCTCATTAATAGATTTTCACAACGGTATACTAATAAGGAATCAACATATAATAGTGGATTCTATAATAATATATGATAAGAATTGGTTGAATATAAGAGACTGAATAAACATGGTCAACACCAAAAATAGCCATGCATGCATGTAAATGTGATGATATAAAAAACAAGCAATAAAAAAATAGCCGGAATTACAATATTGTACAGAACATGTAAAATGAAAAAAAATAACTAAAGGCTATCCCGACAACAATCTTGAGTACTAGCTCAATCCTATTATCCTAAAATCTAATGTACAATCCAAAATATAAGAAAAAATCCATGGACATTCAAACATGCGGTCTTCTTGAGTACCCTAGTGCAATGGAATCGAGAGTAGGCTGTGATATATACTATATAGACCACCACCAATAGTTTCTAAATCATAATCACATCTATTAATATAAAATAAAATATTTTGAAGTTATAATAAATAGATAGTAAATAAGTAAATAAACATAATAAGTTGGGCTTAGGTTCCTCAAGGGAACCAAGATGACCATACCTACTTTGGCCTAAGCCAGAATATTTATGAGTGATATATATATATATATATATCTGTGTGTGTGTGTGTGTGTTCACTATAAATATAGTAATATTTATATCTACATATATATATGTATATATCGTTATACATGACCCAATGTGTAACTCATGTATCCACAAGTAATTCTCCTCATAATACTAATATAGTCCAATTATGATAAATAAGGGTCATCATTCTTAATCATCATAATCAATATATGCATCCATACCAAGTGTCAAAATAAACATAAGATGACATGTTGAGTATCAAAAATACAATAAAGTGGGTCATACCAATCCTCTTAATCACAAGTGACTAGAACATCATGCCCAAATTCCCAAGTTATGTGGACATCATGACAACATCCTCATCCAAGGGGTAATGAAACATCATAATTAATGACACCACTCATGATCCCCTTAATAATTATGTTGATAAGTTAGTCATACTTTCCCTATTATCCCTTTTGGTTGAAATTATTTAAAGAGGAAATCAGCATCACTCAAGGAATAGTGGACCCTTTTCAATATAATTTATTTAACATTTATTAGGATTACATGTGTTCTTCCAAGACATTAATACCATTAAATTATAATAATATGTAATGAAATATCATAAACATCCCATTCACATAAATGAGGGTTAAAGAATATGATCCATGTATATAATCATTACACATTACAAGAGATGTATGCTTTTATAGAGTGATATACAAATTTTTCAATTCAATTAAAAAATAATAATGGTCATTCGTTTTCTTACATGCTTTATTAAATCATCAAAAATATGAGATTTAGGTTAACTATCAATAATAGTTAACACCATACAAGAAATATGTATAAAATAGGCCATGTTAATGTGCATACCACATATAAATCAATAATTCTATTCAATAATAAAAGGAATCAATACCTTTGGTGGTTGTTCAGTCACTCGGAGATAGTATGTAGAGTAACACACTCTTCCATTCTCTCATTAATTCCCTTAAATTAACCCAATAAAATTTTATAATAAAACACACATTAACCAGTGGTTTCATTAGAAAATCAATTTATTAATTTATAATTCATCTCAAGAACACACCCTAAAGGGTGGTCTACATGGAGACGTATGGCCCCCAATGATAAAATTTAGTTGTATAATTCATTTAATCTATATAAATAGTATCTACATGATTATTTTTAAATTTAAATGGGTAAAACAAAAGAATTTAGTGTGTGGAACAATGCTGCAATTTATATTTATTTGAAACAATTGGAAATATCTATAAACCAAATGCCTTATAACATGTATGCTTCAGTCATCCAATATCAAAGACAAAATCGATCCAGTTTGAGAGAAATTGATGAAATTAAAAAAATCATGAATATATAGATACTTTTATATCATGAAGATAACATAGGGTATGGAGAAGGAAAACATTGGAAATATAAATGGTATATAATTACTTATAGGTAAACGTCCAATGAGACTAATGGAAAGTGATTATGTTACCATATACAGTAAATCTATCCATCACTAGGAGAGAAGTGGATGATCTCTACAAATGGGATGGTATGCATGTGCAAAGGGAAAATGAAGTAGGAGAAATAAAAATAAATACGAGGGAAGGGTAATATTTCCACATTTAATGAGGCACATGGTTTGGCCACACAGTTGGCCAAACAATGTGTCAATCATTTTTAGGCTAATACCTAAGAACACGACTCGCTTGTTTCATCTACATAGTTTTAGAAAGAATGTGAAAACCATGCATTTACCCGATGTTATAAATATATAGAAAGTCACACATTCATGTGCCCTTGTGTGCATGGTTATTGAAAATATTCTAACACACTTAGCCTCTCTGAACATGACACAATGTTTCTTCTGTTGGGCTGCACGGTTTAAAAAATTATGCCTTTAACAGCTTCTCCCAGTTTTGATTTTTAAGAGCTTCATGCTCCAGGAACTAATCCAAACTCCTGAAACACTTTTATTTCTTTTTAAAAAATCTATAAATAAAAAATGTCACTATTAAACAAATCAGATTTACATTCCAAAGCTTTTTTTAAATAACATCCCATTCACCAAATGAAAAAAAATTAAATTCAACTCAAAATTTCACCTGGTACAAAAGATGGTATGTTATAAATTCCTATTAAATAAAGTGTCAATTGTTAGTAATGAGAATTTTAACTCTATATCTAGGGAATGGTAACCCATAAATATAAATTTATAAATACAAAAAATGATATCATTAGTTTTGTGGGGGCCTGTTGCTTATGATATAAACCTATTAATGTTGTTTTAAAATCACAAATATGATAGCAAGAACATTGTAGATTTATTTATTCATTTAATTCCATGATACTAGACCACATGGGGTATTATTATTCTAATGGGTTGGAAATTTAATGTGTCTATTGATGATTGTATAGGTTTACCAATAAAGGTATTATGGAATCATACTTTATTATACCCATTTTATTGTTAGGAGTCCTTTTATCTACTTTTGGGATTTATTTTTGTGAGGAATTTGTTATTTAAGTTGAAAATTAAAAATTAAATCTTTTTTCCCTCTATATCATGGAATTTAATTATTCATTAAATAAAGAATGTTTTAAAAAAAATTCTAATTAGTAATTTAAATGAATTTATAAGATAACATTCTTATTATGCTACATGGAATCAGCTAAATAAAGTTTTTAGTATATTTTTCATTGACATCTGGTACTTGATATCTTTTATTTGTGAGATTTTTAAATTTTTTAACAAATCACCATAATTTAAATGTATTATAATTTTTAATAAATAATAATTTATAAGTTTATTAAGATGAACCCTTTTAGATATGTGTTTATCATAAGCCCTTGTGTAAGGGTCGGATTTAAATGTCCCCCTGTAATAGTAATGTGGGGATTTTTCATAGATATGTGATGTGTTTTTCCAAGGTTCTGTTAGATCTAAAGGTTAGGTGATAACACATGTTTCCATTTTTTCAGGGATTTAGTTTAAAATTTAGACACCTCACATTATAAATGAAGGGTATCATGTGTAGTAACCCCCTTGGAGATGAGGAACAAATAGACTTTTCAGATGAGTTCCTAGGACTGTTATGTTTTATTTGCTGACACAATTGAGTTATTTAGGACTCATAGATAATTATGCTAAAATCTGGGTATATGGGTGGTTTTCTGGTAAGTTGATCCGTTATGGGGTATTAATTAATGTGTATATCTTGAAAGTTTCATCTCTTTTTCCTATGAATCTCACCATGTGACCCTTGTAGGTCAACAACCTTATTCTGGTTTAAATTTTAAAACTTTTTGATAGATTTTAATTGTACATTAGATTTTGTGTAATAAATGACCTTAAATGAGATGTGGTTCTCATGTTAGACAACTTTAGGATGGGTGGGAGACCTAGATTGCTTTACTTTTCACATGGGCCCTAGTGGATTGATGATGTACGTCCTGATCATGGAAACCTCCTAGATAGGTTGGTCAGAGTTTTATGGATTCCCTTAGAGGTAGTAAGCTTAGTTATACGCTCTTTTAGGAACTGATGGGTGGACGGTTCTTGAGACATACATTATTAGTATGGTGATGCTTGTGTTTTTTGAGGCAACACATGAAGTGGATGTTTTTGAAACTCGATTTGATGAGTAAGAATATTTGGGTGTGTAGTCCAGTTGACATATAATGGTAAGGTCGATGCCTTAATTTGGGAAATTTTTGTTTTAGTTGGCTGATCATTCAACAGGTCATAAAAAACTTCATATTGAATATTTTTAAGTGGTTTTCCAAAGTAGATCACTAATATATTCAATTACAAATTTGATATGTAGTACCTTCAATTTGAACATTTTAATGAATGAATCATTGGAGTGTGATTTTGGTTTTGATATGGGTGGTACAAGATGTACACCCATTGTGTATGTGAAGTCATGTTTTCATTGTCCTCATTGAATAATTATTCAATGTTAAACAATAGTGAGTGACTAGATGTTAGATGAGGACAACTGGTTTTTAAGAATTGATGCTTCCAGGCTTGGTGACCTGGATCATTGAGTAAAATTAACTGATGTTGGTATGATGAGGGATGTACTGAAAATATAATAGGTTTTATAGTATTGCTGAATCATTGATGTATATTGAAACCTATGGTTGGGATACATGGTTCCAGATGTCACATTAATGAAAATTTACCCTTTTGAAGTGAGGATTGATCGAGGGAGCTATACACACATATCGTTAACATCATAGTGTAATCTAAGATTAGAGATGACCAAGTCCAATGTCTTAACATCATCCAAAGTAAAATTATAGTGAATAAAATATACAATGATATTCCTATAAATCATCTTCTCATTTGATGAAGTGGTTCTATGGGATTTTTACTTTAGTTGTTATTTTAAAAGGAGACATAGGGGGTAAAGTACAAATTGGTTCTTTAAGGGTGGTGACCCTCATTATTTTCCAAACATTGTGAAAATCAAGTGATAAATTATTCTGAAGTAGTAATGGATGATCGGTGATATTTATATTGGCACTTGGGATGAGTAGTTTCCTAGCCTTGATGTTGTTATGTATGGGAAATGGTTAGTGATAATGATGAATTGTTTATATGGGAGATGATATGGAATCTCCTAAGGTGGGATTTTGCGAGTTGATTTCCTATGGGTGAACCACATGAGAATCGGTTGTGGGTCCATCAGACTAGTTAATGGAAGGTCATTTATGATCTTATATGTCATTGATAAATAAATCAATGTGAGTAAGGATTCATCAATAATTTCTATGTGAAGAAATTGATGTAGTCTCAGTACGGGTGTTAAGCTCGAGGATACTTTCAATGATCCATGGATGCTGAATCATGAATATATCGGTGCTAGTGATATATCAAGATGATTATTTTTCACATGATGTGTTTCAGTCAGGAAATATCGCAAAAATTCAGGTATTGTCTTCAGTGAGCATGCTTGAAATGATCTCAGTAATTCCTTGTGATAAAGTATTTCAAAATTTATTTTTTAATGCATCAACTTTAGTGGTAAATAAATGTATTAAATAGTTAGACTCAAGTGATTTTACATATGTTATTTTTTAAGATGAATGTTTTCGGGTGAAGAACTGTGTTGGGAATTTTGATGGTTTGGGAACAAAACAGTTTAACAATTATACATAACATTTCACGAAAAAGTTGTCTTGAGTAGTTGGACTTGGGTTTATTAATAATCATCCATTTTGATTGAATCCGGGGCCATGATTTTATTTCACATGTGTGACAGACTATCAGGAATTGATAAGCATTATAAAAGTGTCACTATGATGATATAGACATGAATTGGTAGGTAATTCTGATGACGGTAGTACCGTGAAAAACAATTTAAATTCAAAATATAGATCCTAAAATGGGGAGAGACATTGGTTGTCTAATAAAATAAATTATGGAATTTTTACTTAGGTTATAAGTGATCTGGTAAGCACTATCTCAATGCTTATTTTTTTAATATGAGATTTGGATTGAGTAATAGTGGCCTAAGTACTATGTGTTTAGAGATGAACTTGAAGGTGTGTTGGGTTTAAGAAACCCCGTACAGTCATTTTTGTAGGAATTCATGATCCATGAAGGTTATGTGATGTTTTAAATTTTTTTAAAAGTCTTCACATGGATGAGAAGTTCTATGGTAGGGATATTTTAATGTCTTCTCTTCCGAATTGAGTTTAAAATTCCACAAGAATTTGAGCTTTCCATTTGGTGGATAATATGAATCGTAAAATGATCCATGAAAATTACATCAAACCATTTATCACTTTAAATTGTTCTTTTTGGATAGAGTTTTAGGCCCCAGTGGTGTATTGGGTCATATATTGAGTTTGCGGAGTATCCAGCTTCAAATCCAAGGTTTCTAGGAAGAAAAACAGGGTTTCATGGTTACGGTATAGTTAGTTCTAACCATGTACCTCAACCATGCATGCCCTAGAGGGTGTCACATGGGTTTTCAAACCATTAACCCAAGGATGCATGATACTGTGAGAAATCTACAAAAAAAATAAAAATTTAAACCATATGAGTGGCGTGTGATTAGAAAAATCAAGCACTTAGCTCACATTTTTAGTGCCTCATAGGCATTAAACCCACACATTTGGAACTCATTTTTCCAAACCATGTATCTAAACCATGTGTCTCATTAAAGTAATTAATAGTATTACTTCAACCATTAATCCTTTAAGGGTTGTTATCCCTTTCCTCCAACATTTTCTTATGAGCTACCTCATGCATGCACCCCTTGCTCATCCTCTAAAATTGGTGATTTATCCCTCATTCTTGGTTTGATTTAGGTGTCATTCAGTGCATTTTAAGTGTAATAGTGTTTCTATGACTCCTCTTCCTTGTTTTATATATCTCTCTTCTTGTTTTTTCAATGATTGTTGGGAGAGCTAAATTTGTTCTATTTAAGGGTGTTTTTCTGATTCTTCTATTTCCTCATTATGGATCAAATCAAAGCCTAATATTTTTTTAGTGAAGTATCTTTCGTATAAGTTAGCTGGTCTATGTTACTTTTCCTTAATGTTTAATTGTGTATATAATATTTTAATTGTGATGAACACATGACCATCCCACCCATTGCTCCTAAATTATGAAATACCAAAAATTAAATACTTAGACCATGTCTGTGATGTCCCTTAGACACATTGACATGGTTGGAGGTTGAAGACCTCAAACAGATCCATCAAATAATTTTGGTTCTATTTACAAGATTTAGTGACCATTTTTTCACATATTCTAAAGCCACCCTATGGGTGAGTATAGTATAACTTGTCTAGTTTAATGCACTAAAAATATTAAAAAAAATTGATGCATAAATCAACCTCTATGAATTACTTTATTATTTATATTTGAAATGAAGTGGTATCCCTATAGGACATTTAATACTAGTATTTTAAATTGAAACAAATTTTGAGAAGATTTATAAGATTATATAAATGAATGGGTTAACAGTTAAATAAGTGGTGAATGGAATGGTCATGTACCCTTTCTCTAATTATTTATAAAATACAATTATGGAATTTATGATATCGTGGATAGTATTAAATATTAAATGGTATGTATAAATGAAGGTCCAATACATCTTGTGGAATGAGGTTTTATTCTTTCTTGATCATTAATGATAATAGATCATATGGAATGTGAGATTATGTTTTATTGAATTATCATAGAGGGACCTTGGATAGGGTTGTTGAACATGGACCTTCTTTGTCCCTTGGTTGAGGATGTTGGACAGGTTGATTCAAATCACTTAGGTTGTCGTACTGGACATTTCATGCCTAAAAGATTATGATACTCTGGAATTGAGTCCCTTTTTTATTTATCATACATAGGATTTATGTCCCTTCCTTATTTTTGATACTCAATCATTGATTCCCTTATTAATAATGATATATGGTCCTGGAATCACTTTTCTTATATATGAACCCCGAGCATGGAGTCCCATAATTAAAATTTAAATCTTATTATATTATTTTTATGTCTAATCCTATATATTAATCCTTGGATCCTCCCCATTTCATATATATCACAATATATATATATATAATATACGTTTTATGCTTATATATACAATATGGAATGTTCAGAGACATTCTACATTTGGATGAAATAGGAATGGTTGTCCATGTTTCCATGAGGATCCTGAGCTAACTTGATTACATTTACATTAAATTAATATCTTAATTTAATTATACCATCACATTGCTTATTTTATATTCATCGATCGTATTGAATTATATTTTGTTCACTGTGGATTTCTTATTCTATCTAACACCCTATTTGAGTCATTGATTGGTGCCCAAATAGATATCATCCTATTGCGGGACATGACTTGGATATTTTTTTAAATCATTATAGAATGGGACAGAAAATGGGTGATTGGGAGTGTTGTCTAAGAAAGTACTCAGGCTTCCTTCTGGAGATGTAGAAAAAAATTTATTTCTCCTCCAATTAATTAAATATTATGTGCATTTCTATTGTATTTTTTATTTATTGTACATTATATCATTTATGATCATGGTTTTTTATTCATTTTTTATTTATTGTCATTTAGCATTTATAATATATATTTTATTCGTCCCCTTATTAATTATTTTTTTTCAGAATAAATATTACTGATCCTGAGGGTATAGTCCTAAATTTTACCATCTTTAGACCATCACTTCTAGCTGACAGCCTCTAGCATACTGGGGGTGTTCTTAAGGCCATGTGGCTGAATAGATTAGGACACATTTATAGTGTCTCCTAGGTCTGAATGTTTTAGATTTTTTCTGTTATTTCGTTATATTTTCCATTATTATAATACGATTGTTTTGATTTTGGTGGTGACCTAAGAGTCACACAAATATGGTGGTTGGTTATTTAGTTTCATAGAACCATTTGGCTATAGTTTTTTTTAATCCTATCTAGCCTCCTATTCCATTTTTTCAGTTTTATTTTAAAAAAATGATGTATTAAGTGGTTATTTATAGGAAATATCATTCTTAATATTCATTATTGTTTCTATTATTTTATTATATGTTTAGATTTCAATTTTTACATTTTATTTCTATATATTTTGGCAGGACATCAAACACCTGGATACCACAAGTTAGTTAGTTTGTTAAAAATTTTGTTTACATTTGAGTTATTTGTGGTGAAACCAATACTAATGATTACCCTTGAAACCCTTGATGATTTTCCCTAACTAAAGGGGATTTGGGACTCCCTTATGTTTAATGCAATTTTTTTTGGAACATCTGCCTGGCTAGAAACCCCTTCTAGATCACTATAAATGGATTCAAAGTCTAATATTCTGTAAAGGTTTTCGTGGTTTTGAGATTCACCATCCTCTTATTTGGACGTTGATGATAGATATGAACAAGGACCATTGGGTAAAAGTGATATGTTCGAGGATGTTCTTGGTTATCTCTTCCTTGTAACAGATCTCACATTTTTATGGGTGTTCTAGATTTTTAGTTTGATTTTTAGGTTGTTAGTTCTTATATTTAGGTTACTTTGATGCACTTATATACTACACTAAGTTACAGGGATATTTCAAAAGAAATATTGATAAATTAAACATTATAGAGTGAAATTAGTAGGAATTTAGTGGGTTCATGGTAAAGGCACGTGGTCTATAAAATAGTGTGAATGTCATTTGGTAAATTATGGACAATATTCAGTGGAACTCACATGGTTGGAGCCTGTTCTAGAAAGGTTTTCTTACAAACCATGACCAATGAAGAAATTTTATAATTTTTTTTTAATATTTTTATTCTTTTGATTCTTCTTAGATTTATGAAGTCCTTTATGTGTATTTGAATAGATATTATTGTATTGTGATGTTTGTATAATTATTTTTTTAATGTAATGTTTTATTATTATTTACATGTTCTTGTTTGAAAAAAAAATATTGGGAGAGTTGATGTGTTCTTATAAAAATTATTAAACTTATTATATGTTATTTGAGTCAAGGAAGTGAATTTTGGGTTATGTTAGATTTAAAATTCCTTTAGTTTATGGAATAAAATTTTCCCCAATATATTGAGTAATAATTTGAAAGGGGGTTTTGACCATGACTTTTTCCTTCAAGATCGTGTTCCCTTATGAGGGATTTTAAGGTGGTTTTTTAATATTGATTTCATTAGTTTGTCATCATTATCCTTATTAAGACATTTGAATTAGTTTGATTGAGTTTTTTTCTATGTGATTAATTATAATGAGACCCCCAATAAATAAATAGAAATATGATATGGGAATGACTTGTGTACTTATCCTAGTGATACGTGAGTTATCTTTACGGCCTCTGACTCAGCCTAGACTTGTGATGGTGTGGTAGTGACATGTTCTGATTAGCTTGTGGATCATTCAAAATAGTTCTTGAATTGTTATCCTTTTGTATTAAATTATTATTTGAGATCCAATTAATTTATTTAGTGTCTAGTTATGTTTGGAGATATTTTCCACCAGCTACAAACTCAAAATTCTTCTATTGTTATGTGAAGGGTACCTTTATTCGAAACATTTTGTTTGGAGGGGTGGAAAAATTCTATTCTTGAAAAACTATTTGAAGTTATTTCATGTTCAAATTTAATATGTGTTTTAATCCAAATGATGTGAGAATTGATAATGTAATGAATTTTCTAGATATCCTCCAAATTTATTTGTTAAAAAAGAATATATTAAATTTTTCACCGGCCTAGTGGTATTTTCCTATAGAGTTTTCTACTTCTGATTCACAAAGGTGTGGATCTTTGATAGAGGACTTCATATAAATCTTAATTCATCCAGGATTTATTTGTTCTTGACTACATATATATAAGGGTTGATAATTCCATCATCATTGAAGAAATTTTAGCCAGAAAACCTATGGAAGAGGATGCTCCGACTCTAGCATGAGCTAGTTGATAAGCCCATTTTTAATGATTTTTGATATATAAATATTAATAAAAATTATGTATAAATGTTTAATTAGTGGTTTTGTTTTAAACATGGTGAATATATTACTTGTGGTTAATAGATTACAAATGGTGAAAATAATACATGTGGTGAATAGATTATATGTGGTGAAAAAGTTTAGATTGGCCAAAATGGCCAAATTTGATGTATTTTGGATTTTTAACCTTTTTTGACCCAGGACCCACTTATGACAACCTTTTGACTGATACTAAAAATATTTATTACTACAAGATCCCATCTGGAGTCTATAAATCAAGGGTTATTTTTCTACTATCAGATTCATTCGGGAGGCATTACTGTTGTGATCAGGTATATATACTCTTGTGAGTTGAATAGGATTTATTTTCCCTACCCCCTCATGGATGGAATGAGGGGGTAGAACTTGTGAAGATAATTTTTAATGAAGGGTGTAAACTATTTTAGGTATTTTATTTTTAAATTTAATTCATTGGGGTCTTTTTTCACAATCCCAATTGCTCAAATATCTTATTTTTCTTCAATCATATATGGCTATTATGTGACCGGTGAGGGAGTATTTCTATTAACACCACGACTAGATAATGATTCACACTATGGAATTTTGGTGGAATATTTTCAATGTTTAAAATGGTTCTGAGTTACCTGGTCATCGAATACTTTAACTAACATGACCATTGTTAAAAGGGAACATCGATGATTTTGGGGTTTCAAACCATGACCATTTAATTCAACTGAACTGGGTTCCGAAACCTATGATTAAATTTTCATTATTTTACTCCCTAATGAATAATGAACCCATATTTTCAATTTATGGTCATGTTTTATTATTTACATAAAATTCATATCTGTCATCATCTCTTATTTAAATGAATTAGTTTAGTATTCCTTTATAAAATACTTCAGGATTATTTTATTAAATTAATATTTTCTCTAACCCTGTCTTTATAGCTTCAACCTCAATCTTTAATTTCCTATACAACCATTTACATTAATGGTTTTTCTTATTCATGTTTCAAATTTCTAAATTTTGTAACTATGTAGAATTAATGTAGCTCACAAGGTTATCACTAGTATGCATGATTGGGATAATGAAAAGGATAATTAAGAAAGTGATGGTGAGTAGGTGTTATCCCCTCAAAATACTAAACATGTTTTAGTATAGTAGAATTAGTTATTTTGTATTTAGTGTGGTAATTCATGGAATATTTAAACCTCATGTCTATCATATTTGAAAATAATTCATCAATGTGTCTATCCTAGTCACATTCAATGTCTTTTTATTGTGGTCAATCATGATAAGAAAAATTCATTGAACTTTCCAAAATATGTGTAGTAGTCTACCATATCACCTCTATTTGAGAATTAGAAGCTAAGAGTTGTTTGGGGGGCAATAATATTTTATAATTTTTCGTTTTTATTTGGAAATAACCCATATATTGTGTACCTAGTTCATTTGATTATATAATTGATGAAAGGTAATTTTTTCATGTTTTTTTGTATCATTATAGAAGTTCATGCATCATTAATTATATTTTCTTGTTCTCTTCAATGAATATTACAGACCACGTGTTGATATTTGTTTGATAGATGAAATGGGATGCCTTGGAAGTTAGGTATGATAATGGGAATATGTTTTTAACTTATATAAACTATAAAATTTCTCTGTAAGACAGTAGAATATTTTTTGTAATGTTTTCAAAGTATAGTAAAATTTTGGCACCAAATTTCTGGGCTCGAAGAGCCTTACTATAGTGATATTAATAATATCAAATATATTGTATCATACAAACCTAAATTTTTATAAGTAATGGAATATCTACTGAATAATATTCTAGATATTAAATTTGGGTCCTTGTTTAATTCAGTAATGAGGGGTTCACTATATGCATGAAATTAAGTTGGTCAGCCTCAGATGGTCTATGGGGAGTACTCATTTGTGGGTGTGTTGAGTGAAATTAATTAATTAATTTAATAAGTTAATTTAAAATATCTAGACACAGCCTTACTCTATTTAATCATATTTATGGAAAATTCCTAGGGTTATTTGTATAAACCATTGTGATTAAAGGGTGGGACAGGGAGATCATTGGTGTTTGTGACCTCTAAATTTGGATTGACGAATGATCGAGGATAATAATGAGGAATACTGAAAATATAGTGGGATTTTGATCTTTATAACGGGTGAAAACCTTCTTCACCAATGATCGATCCAAATTTGATGATGGAATTTTTTTATTTTTCCCAATTTCTCCATCACTTATGTTTTTTCTATTTTTTTGTGATATGAAATATTTTTTCACTTTATAAACTCAGTTTTCAATCAAAATTTATTTTATCCATCAATTATACATCAAATTATGAGAACCCCATTACAATTCAAAAACCAAACTTTTATATCAGGGTAATTCTTTTCTAGATCGAAGCTTCCCACTAATTATTCTCTTTACATCTCTCACTTATTTCCCTCCATTTCATCATTACACCCTCTTATCCTATATCTCTTATCCGAGTGAAGTGTTTCCTACCAATCCATGGCTGGTGATAATATTGAGGGATAATGGATTGGAGTGAGAGGAGAGATTCTTACAAGATCTGGTTGTTAGTGAGAGTAGAGGGGGTCATCCCATGTGGATTGCTGATGTCACCAAGGGAGTCTTTCATGGAATTACTAATATGGAGAAATGTTTATTTTATGCATGGAGGGGAGGCATTGCATTTTCGGATAGAGGAGGCACTGTGTTCACTATGTGTGTAATGAGTGGGATTGTTAGGGTTTTATTATCAATTAAGGAATAATATGAAATGTTTTAATAAAATAATAACATACTTAACGTAAATGGAATTCAATTGAAGAGGGATGAGTTTCCAAATACATGTGTGAAGAGGGGGTTCCATCAAGTTCCCATATATATTTATATTGTATAATTGCAATACAAAAAATAATATTATTATAATTACAATTATTTTAATGGAATATAGGTTTTGATGTATCTTCTTCAAACAATGTTGGATTGACGAACTATCTATGGAACCATGATCACGTTATTGAGGTGACCGATTCAAGACCAAGGATTGATATTTATTTCTGACTTGTGGCCCCAACCTATAAAGATACCTCCATAGGTGGTATAATAATTTTTTTTTGTCAATGTGTATTATTTTTGGGAAGGTAAATAGACTATTATATGTTTTTTTGAATAAGTATCACAATAATGTGATCTTCCTAACCATCCATATCTATTTACAGTGACATATCATTATATTTATGTTTTATCCCTTTAGACTGGTGAAGAACTTGTGCATTCATTAGGATTTTTCAAGACTCAAATTTGGGCCTATGTGTATCACATCCTCAGAAGTTTTCCACACAGAACATTACAGTTTTATTTTTTTTGGTATTAAATATACATTGTGAGGATTTATGATCATGAAAATTATTTTAGTGATGTTCTAATGAATGAAATTATCCGGTGTGTTCATAGAGATGATGGGGTCAATACTCCCCTATCACATTAGGGAAAGTGTCCCACACACTCATTACATAGGTAGAGTCAATAATCTGCCACACTATAGAGGGTGTAGGCACTCTATATATTAAGTGGTACTCTCCTAGTATCGAGCTTTGACAGCGTGTAGGTCCACCATGGGATTTGGTGGTCCCTCTACTCTGGATTATAGTAGTGAGGAGCAGGGCATAAAACTTTTCTTTTTAAGATATTATGAAAGATGCCTAATTGGATATTTTTACTTTAGTAGTTTAAATTAGGGGTGAGGTGAAGACCCTCTACATAGATTCTAGTAAGGTTTTTTATGATGTTGGGAATTGGTGATGGACATTTTGAGCTATAGCGTAACACATTATTCTTAGCTAGTTGTAGAGATGGATATCCACTTTCTATCTTCATTTGGGATTCTTCATGAGAATATGTTGTTTATTTTTATGGTTTATATCTCATATTATTATTTACATACCTTTGTGGTAATGATATCTCTACTCTCCCTTGATGGTTTATGTTTTCGTATTTTGGGTGTCCAATTGGGTATGTTTTTTATCAACCCTACATGTGATTTTCCAGCACAATTTGTGTTTTCCTCAGTTGACGGATAGATAAGTATTGAATGTAGTATATTTTATTCATTGAATCTTGGAAGCACATTGTAGAATAGACTCTATTCAATGGTTAGACTCTTTGATATGGAGTTGGTATCTCCTTGGATCTACTCTTTTTAGTTGTGTTCTGTTTGGGTTCTCCCACAATATTTATTGTTAGTCGTGTAATTTTCCCCTTTATATCTTATATATTATATTTTTTTACTCTTAAATGCATTTCATAGAGTTTATTACATGAATTTTGACTCTATAAGTACATTATATTATTATACCTAGGGATTATTTCATAGAGTTGGTTGTGTGTGTGCATTCAGGTTCTTTAAGATAAAGCCTTCCACTTTACTATTATTTCTACCATGTATGTTTCTCTAGAAACTCTCTTATTAGATGTTGTCTTGGTGATATCACACTAGATTTATCATTAACCAAGATTTCCCTAGTGGTTCAGGTCATTAAAGGGTGGTGTAAGATTTGTTCTTTCTCCAATCTAGTGTTTGGTTTTCGATAAAGTTGTGAGGAATAGTTTTGGAACATAAGAAAATGGTGTTGGAGTTTCATGATCATGACTCTTAGGATATAGAGCCCAATGTTGTCATGGTATCCAAAATATCCATTCACCAAGACACTGAATACTTTCTTGTCGAGTTGAAATATCATGGAATATTTTTCATGGAAACCAATGGTACGTCCATCATATATGATTGAGTTTTTGACTTCCATGTACTTCTTCAATCATCTCTCAATATTTTCATTCTGATTATGGCATGAATTGATAAGTTTCAAGATACCTTAGTGATGACTACCAGGATGGATTATGATAAATTTTCATAATTATGACAAATTGAATGATGGGGTCTTTTTTTAGGGATGCACTAATGAGGTGTTTCCTCAAGGAATCCATAGAGAAGTTCTACCACTAGTTGAGAATCTCATGCACTCTGCTCTAGTGTTCTCGCTAGATGATCACCTACATAATGAGAAGTTGATGGATATATAAGGACATGATTATGGTGGGTGTAGGTTTAGTATGTATCATGAGTTTCAAAAATATATACCACTCATTTTTTTCTTCAAGCCAGACCCCCAAGAATTAGAGGATTTTCTTGAGGATGTGTTCTATGTTTTATGGATCGTTCTAACCCCGACCGACCGAATGGTCACACTCGTAACCAGCCTTACATTTAAGGAATAGTTTGTTTAAGTGGAATCATAAGATTATAAACCTTGTTTGATTTGGAATTATAGTTTTTGAAGATAGATACCTTCCAGGTATCATGGTGATCCAAACCCCTTTCTTTGAGATATAGATCAGAACTATATTGATGTGTGAAATACACACTTGGATAAGACCCCTCGTGATGGGGGTTATGGATGTGAGAATTATCCATGGTGATTAGAGGACATGGTACAACTCTTTTTTGGTGAATCTTGATGTGTATCCAGACAAACAAGTAAGATCAACACTCCCCCCCCTTGAGATATGATCCTTTGATGTGATCTAAAATTATCTGGGTGAGTCGGTTCCTCAAAAATCAAATTGTGTCAAAAATTGGTGGATGAATTCCCTAAAAATGTGAGTTTAAAGTTATTTTGATATTATAAGGTTCCACATAAGACCTAGGTTTGGAGGATATGTGAGAAATGTAAAAATTTAAATCATGTAGTAGAGGCATGTGTCCCCTATACTTTGGTTGTGATTGAGGTATGACTAGGTTCTTCCCTGCTCAATTTTTAGTTTTGATATGTGATTTAACTCTAATTTTCCATATATGTATCCCCTATTCCAGGAATATAGAAACAATAATATACTTTTCGTGTGACTCTTGTGTTCAGAGGCCACTGCAAAGAGGATTAGTGACCCAGAAATTTTTCTGACAATGTAAACTAGCTATGGGAGGGGAGAGAGACTTATGTGGAATATCATTATAGCTTATGTTGAGGACCTACGATGTTTAAATCTATATATAATGGTCTCTTACTATCCATTCCAATATTAACCCTACTAGCGAGTATTTCTATGTACCCATGGTTGTAGGATATAATATATCGTTCTCGAGAAGGAAGGAATCCTAGATAGATTAGGATGATCTCTTGTGCAGGTGCATATAGTCAATTCCTTATTAGTTGGATCGTATAACCCTTTGAGAATTATATTCTATGAGAATTAAATTATTGTGGTGTTGGATAGTTATGAAGACATTTTCACTAAGTTTGTTTCAATTTTACCTCCCTGTCATGGGTATGTTTTCCCTAATGACTTGCATCAGATATAGCTCGATATCTGCACTAGCACGTCAAATTTCCCCTTGTGGTTATGACAGTTAAAGGTGTAGTTTCAAATTCTACATAGAATTGTATTGCTAGATATTTTATTCCAACCTAGAAATTATTTTGTTCATCGCCTATTTGAATGATGACAACTTGATTTTTTGTGTGAATTTATGTCACCTAAATTAGGTGGCTTTTTAGAGGGAGTATCCACCCTTTAGAACTGACGACTTCTTCAACAAGGCATTTGGAATTAAGTTGTTCTTTTATTTTGACCTCATTATTAGTGATAACATTATCCAAGTGTGAGAGGAGGATAAACCTACTGTTGATTCATAGAGTCGATGCGGTGGATTTGGGAACCTTTTAGTGTTTTGAATGCCCCGACAGATGTTGTCTGCATTACGAATCAAATACTTAACCCATATTAGATTATTTAATGGTAGTATTCTTAGATGGATCCCTTATGTATGTGGTGTTACAGGTATATAACATGATATACTTAAGGTTGTTTTAGTACATGCTTCTTGAATACGAACACTATATAGATATATCATAGATAATGTTTTTGACTAAGGTTATCCACTTCTTAGGACATGTCTTCTCAAAAATAGGGTTAATATTGGGGATAGAAAGGGTTGAGGAAATTATATATTGAGATCAAACAATAGGAATCATCATGTTAGTAGATCCTCATAGTGAATTTTTATGTCCACTGTTGAGGAGTGAGGTGATGGAGAAGTTTACCACTTCACAATTGTACCTTGAGGGAGATGGTGGTGTAACATACCTCTAGTCGATGGGTATTACCACTATAATTTGTCAACCTGTTAGGGAGAATAAAATTATAAATATATACTGTGGGAAATTTCATGATTAGGTATCCACTGAACATAATCCTGATGGATTTTCTAAAGGTGAGGAGTCATTCATCTTTGTTATAGCATGGACGACGACACAATCCATTCTACAAAAAGAGGTCTTGTAGAGGTTTCTTTACCATATTTGTACATCCATAATAGTTGAAGATGTACCGAGATCCATTGGCATAAATTTTTGTATTCAATAATTTTGTGTAGTTTTCATTAGTTTATCTCTCAAATCCTCACTTATCAGTAGGTGATAGTAGAGGTTCTCGAATGGACGTGGAAATGGAATGCTGTATTTTTTATTTTGGTGTTCGTGCTTACACAGTCAATGATAGGTCACGACACTATCTAAGTGATAATTGACCAACTCCATGTTGTCCCACTTTCTATACATTTGAGAACATAACATATTGAATACTTTATATCCTCTTTTCATACATGAGGTCGTCTATATTCAAGAAATTCCCTCAATGATTGTTTTAGATTGTGATGCTTGATTCGTGTGATGATTATAGTGAGGGTTTATGGGGACTTTGGGACTATGTTTCATTTTATAAATCTGTTTCTACCCTAGATACATTACCATGTATGGTTGTTTATTCATATTTTAGTGAACATGATTTAAGTTTTCAAGTTAGGGCTAAGACATATTTTGTAAGATCATCTACCATGGGTTGCAGTTTTGTAACATAATAGTTTTCACTCCAACATTTGTGTAGAGCTATTTGATTCCATTCATAGGATACATTGTAGGTCATCACTATAGAAGTCAATGAAAATGATAGATAGTTCTTATGGGACAATAATTTGTGTTAGCGATGGTTATGAAGGTGCAGTTCATCCATGGGAAGACGAGGGATACTCGGAGTCATCAGGGGTCCTTTGAGGATCCACAATGGATGCCTTTGAAGTGTGATGAGTAGATCATATTTTTTGAAAGATATCACCTCATCAAGGATTGAAGATATTTGTATGCAGAATTGGGATATCTTTAATGTTTTTGGATACCTTTTTATAGTTATTGTATTGGGAATGTGATGATGTGTACTACTTGGCCCTACAACTGTAATCAGACTAGGTGGTTTGTTTTCACAATATATCACAGATTAAGAGATATGTGTGTATCCCATTGCACAATATCGACTAGGATGAGTTGTAACCTAAGGGTGGAGTAACCTTTTAATGGTTCCCAATGCTGTTTAAGAACTGTAGGTAATAGAAACGTCATGTGAAAATTTTCCCTTGGGTGCATGTCGGATGAGGACTGGGAACCTCCATGAGAGCCCGTCAGAGTGGAAGATCCAAATTAAAGCTCTCAATATTCACATGTATTAGTAGTCTTCTTGATTTTGAAGACAAAAATACTTGAATGAGGGTAGAATTTATCGACATTAAAATTTTTATACAACACTTTTTAATATTCCACTTAATATTTTCATAGTAAGGCATATAGTATGTGGGGAATTTTGGGGTCTAGATAACCTGAGTGATGTGATATTGAAAAAATTAAATATATTATTCCATACATGGATATTTATTTAGAAATAATATAATACATCTATAATATGATTTTTATGGGAAATATGAGACCATGGTAAATTTTTTAATACGGGGTTTACCATAGGAATGACATAAAGTCAGTCAGTATTAGAAGACCCATGGAGGGTGGTCATTGGAGGGTGTCTCATGAAAAATTACATAATTTATTGATTTAATTCATCTAAATTACCTAAATACAAATTTACTCCATTTAATCACTAATTTAGAAATTCCCAAATATTAGACAAATAAACTAGGGAGATTAGAGAGGAGGAGATGTAGTGAATTTGAGTTATTGGCCCAAGAATGTGGACTAAAAAACTTTAAAGGAGGATCATGAGGCAGACTATGAATGATAATGGATTTTATTGTTCATCTCTAGTGAATTTATTGTTCACAAAAAATTGATCCAAATTTGAGGTAGGTATTTTTAATTATTTTTAATCCCGTTATTGCATGTGATTTTCTATTTTTAGATTTGGGAGATGAAATCTATGTTTTTTACCAACATTATTTGGTTGTTCATAATTTATTTTATTCATCTATTATTATTAATTAATTATTATTTGATTTTTATAAAGGGGAAAGGGGGAAACAGTCCACAATAAAAGGGGAGGTGAGAGAGGGAGAGGAGTCTACGACGGCCTAAAGTGATGGAGACCGAGGGATTCCCCTTTGATCAAATTGAATTTTTCGGTCTTAAGAGTGAGCATGGTGTGTAAACAAACTGGGTTGGGGACGAGGACTTCAAGGGAAGAAATGTGATCTATAACTTTGTTTCCTCCGCTCTAGGAGTGGATAAATTTGGTGTTGTTTGATGTAGAGACCCAAAGCTTGACGTACATGGAAATTACATTAATTTTTCAGAATACTTAATTTATAACAAAAAAAGACAAACAAGGACCGTAATAGTTTAGTGTCTTTGGAAACTCGGAATATAAACTTCTAATCATGTTGAAATATCTTCAAAAACTCCCATAACGATCTTCCCCTTTTTGTTTCCTTACCTAAAACCTTTCCTTATTTCCTGGGGCAAATAAAACATAAAAAGGGGCGAGCTCAAATGCTCAGTAAGGGTAAACAAAAGAAATATCAATCACATCATATTCATAAGAACATAACTTTTGGAAATCTTAACCAAAAAAAGAGATCATAATTTCATAACATGGGATAAATCATAGTAGTGAAATGTAATCCCAATAATCATAACATAAAACATGAAAAATTGTGGCATACACACATAATCATAGAGAATCATTTCTTATTAGTCAAGACTCATTGCCAAGACAATCTTAGTGGACAAAGTCTATTTCTGAACCGAGTTCACTCCTCGTTTCAGTCTTGTTTCACTGAACCGGTTTAACCTGCCATTCCAGCCATGTCTATCTCATGAGATATACAATCTTTACCCAATGCATTGGAGGGAGATATGGGTCCCACCCATCTCATAATGATACCATTCTTATGTGTTCCACAAAATCATAAACCATACATCATAGCATAACCCATGTAATAAAAATGGGATTCTTAAACATCGTGACATCATAAAAAAATTCATATAAGATAATGGAATTCATAAAAATAATTTCATCACAACATAATCAAATCAATTTAATAATAGGGATAGAAACAGAACCCTATATTATCTTAGATGGAAAATAATTTTGATAAAACACTTGAACTCCATTCTTGAGGAAAATATAGTTTCTACTTCAAAAACACTTTTCCTTTTTAATAACATGTCATACAATTTTAAACTAAACGAATTTGATTAAAAATAAACGTGAAAACTTGTAAAGGAATCTTCTTGGAAATAATTTTTTAAAAATACATTCATGCCGTATATGTTAAAAAACATTCTTCTCGTACTTTTGTCGAAAAAGTCAAAAAGTACCTCGTACGAAAAATGACAAAATATTCCTTTCATATCTTTTACTAAATACTCACCAAAGGGTAAAATTGGATTTAAACAATTTTAGGTTGATGGAAACAATATTACATATCGATGAAACGTGGATGTGGATGATAAAATACACCACAGTAAATACCAATGTATAAACAATATCGGGTAAAATGAGATTGTGATATTTTCCCTTACCTTAGGTCCGATTTTCTTCGTAAGTGTCTGAACCTCCTGTATAATGATTTAAATAATGTTATTGACTTATTCCAGAATCATAATCATTGTTATGATATCATATATGGTCATATTCTCAGCTTATTATTAGTAATATTTCATTGCTACTTGTTATTCGGGTGTTTATTACTTTTTGTTATGCGTGTTTTGTCGAATAAATTCTTATTCATCTTTTTAGGCTATAGATACCTCATTTCCAAATGGTATTAGTGTAATATATATCATATTCATTCATTCAATTCATTTATATAATCATTATGCAATGAAGATCATGTAGAACGAGTCACATCACATCGTGGAGACGGTATTCCGTACGTACGCACGAGCGATGATATCGTTCCCATGATCGTGGAATTGTATTGGAGTGTATGTATACTTTTTCAGAATCAATATAACTTTATAATAATCATATATAGTCATTATTTACACCATTATACCCATCCAAGTAAGGTGGTGGTGGAAAATAGATTACACCACGGCGTGGAAATAGTATTCCGTACGTACGCATGCGCGGTGATTTCGTTTTCCGTAGGATGGATAGATGGTGAAATAGGGTTGTTTAATACTTATAATTACGTATTAGTATATGAGTGATACTGATGTTATTACTTCATACTGAAACAACTAAAGAAGAAGAAGTGGAAGAAGAAATAAAGTTGAAAGAATCGGTAACAGACATTACCTCTTCTTTGAAGCGCCTCTTTGAGACCTCCTCTTAGGGAACTAAAACTGGTCTTTGAAGAATACCAGGACCTCTAGGATGTTTCTAGGGAAGTGGAGAAGAGAATTTGGCATGGTTTGGCCGATCTTGAAGGCTCAAATGGGTGTGAAGAAAAGAGGGAGGAGGTGCCCTTTTATAAGGGTGGAGAGGGCCACCTTTGGAATAACTAAAAATATTATTTTATTATAAAGTCAAATTCTGGTTTTAATAGCTCAAAATTGATATATTTCGAAGCTAAGGTGGGGATGGGTAGAAATACTCTCATAAAATAGAATTTAGACAAGTTTAGGTAATTATATTAACCTTATCTTTTAGTTTTAACTCTTAGTTAATTAGATTGACATTTACCAGGTCACTTTGTATTTTTATATTATATAGTTAATAAACTTACCATATACATCCCAGCGACCCCCAAGTGGTCCATTAATGATACAGATATCATGATATAAGTATCTTGGCTGAACCTTAGATTTTTAGGAATATAATAACAATTAATAATATAATATTTGTTTTAAAAACTATTTTATGTCAATTATGACACTATTTGGTAATTGATTTTTGTGAAAATCATAACAGAATAATTAGTTCGAAAAAAATTAATTAAATAAATACTAACATGTCATATTATAATAAAAAATTATTCTAATTCACTAAAAGTCTCAAATTACATTTATTTGGGTATTTATAACATCAATTTTGTCAATATTTCAACAATAAGATAATTACTACATCATCATTGTATCATAAATAAATTAAATTATTTTAAGTATAAAAATTAAAAATAAAATTCCATTATGTTTTAAATCTTTTTATCTTTATAATGAATATTTATAGTCGAATTTATCGTATGTATAACCCTATATTAAAAATGATTTAGTTATTAAACTTTGATTTTAACTATTTTAACCCTTCTTTAAATAAATTGATAATAATTGTCCTAATCTAATCCAAGTGTTCCTAAATGGTCATATTTTATTCCTGCGATTGTATTTGGTCGAATTACACTTATCCAATAGAATTATGACCTGTGTTAGGGTAATAATAATCACATTTTTACCCTAAATTACCCTATTTACTTTTAACCGTGGTAAAAAAAAGTAAGAAGTTACTATTCACCAAAAATTATTTTCATCTCCTTGAACAACATTTTAGTCCTTGATATTAACCATGTCTCTTGGATTTTCAAAATTCTACTCACAGAAGCGGTAAAATTATGTTTTATGAAAAAATTCAGTTTTTTTTACTACCACTTAGTGGTTTCACTATTCATCAAAAAATGAAAGTTTCCAGAAAAATACAAAAACTTAGGCCTAAGATATATTTGATATTATGAATTGAAAAATGATGTCTATTTTACCAAATTCAAACCATATAAGTTACATTAAATAATTTAAAAATTAATTCTCGTCATCAATACAAATAGCGTGTTTTTAAGAGATAATAACTATCAAAAGATTGACACTTGTTTATGTTTGGTTTAAATGTGAAATTACAACCAATGAACAACATTGTATTAAATTGTAAAAATATATTCTAAATATACATGAAAACCACTAAATTTAATAATTTATCACTATTAATTAGTTTGATTAAAAAAGTTGTTTTTAATTAAAATTTTGTAATTTTCACTATTCATCAGAATATGAAAGTTATCCGAAAAGTACCAAAATTTCACCCTAAGCTAATTTTGATATTCCGAATCCAAAAATGAAGTCCATTTTGAAAGATAAAATTTATAAAATTTTAAAAATGGGTATTACTATTCATAACTTCTAGTTCATAATAATATTATAATAATATCTCGTTTAGTGAAACTGAATATTGCGTACTACACACGCTATAGAGGAAGGTCACGATTGTGTGTAATGCAAGGAAAGTCAGGGATGCATGTTGTGCAAGCTCCTTTTGGTGTAGTGTACAACACAAGACCTTAATGAAATTAAAAGGAATATTTTTCATAAAATCTCGGGGTGTTACATTCTACCCCCCTTAAAATGAATTTCGCCCTCAAAATTCGACGGGGTTATAAATGGTTTACTACTAGAAAGTTTCTTTAAAAGAAACACACATCGTAAAAAGGAATACCAAAACATGGCTTTAAAAACGAATGTATGAAAGGTAACGGTAACCCAAATTAACTCATCACTGGGATTCCACATAGGAGAACATAGGTAAAAATATGGATATGGAGGAAAAATATAAACATAAAGTTCTGATGGAGAGTGGTAGAGAAAATGCCAATAATCCCAAAGCCATAAATTTGTGACGATATAAGGTACCATCTGATTCATCAGATATGAGATCAATAGGACATCATTTTTGGTTTTCAAGATCATTTCTCTAAAGTATATTAAATTGGAATTAGAAGAAATACTTTCGTGATTTTGGTATAGTCTCACCGTTGGTCGTTCTTTGGACAATTTCCACTTCATCTCTTAAATAAATGAAGTTGAATTTGTCATTCGTGATGTGTTAGCAGATCATGTGATAGAATGATGGGTCATTCCATCTGTCTCAAACAAAAGTTTAGAAAAGTTATCAAAAAATACATAAGTCCATCTATAGTAATATTAATCATATATGGTTCCTAAAATGGACTTATACTTCATATATCATAATTCTTAATATAATATAACTAGTTTCTACTAAACATGGACTTCTTGTAGGCCAGTGGTACTCGATAAAGGCCGGTTTCACTTCGGTTGTTGGTTCGATTCCCACAGCCTTGTCCGACGCGATGGGCTGTCGCCCATCCTGTAGGTTGTCCTTTTTCTAAAACTACATTATTATAACATCCCATAAATAATATCGAAAAAAACTTCTATCCTTAAACAATACTAACTTATTTACAACATAATCCATTCCAATCTTTAAGCTTATCCATAATACTTCAGTCCACTCTCATAATATAGTGAAAACGATTACCAGAGATTTCATATAACAAGCATGTTAATACCGTCGCTGATCCCCTTATATCATGAGATATGTCTTGTTGGTCACATTCCAAACATTTTAAGGCCTTAATCGTGAATACCCATTGAATCTTAGTGAAAACATGTGTGTTGTCAAAAGTTAACTCTTTCCACATACCAAAACCCCAAAATTCTATATACTTAAACCATGATATAACTCTTTCATAATATCAGTCATGAGCTCATGAATACTGTCAAACATTTAATTTTCTCTTTATCCCTTCATTATACGCATATCATTTTCTTTCCAAAAATATCTCAATCACTTTCCATGGTTACCGGAACCATAAAATTATTGAATACCACAATAGACCAATACATAAATATTCCAATATTCCATGATACTATATACAACATTATTTTGGAATCCCATTACATAACCACTTAATCATTCCACCACATCGTTGTCATATTCAACATCGCCAATAGTGATCACATGTGACTTCCCTTTGTCCTTTGCCTTAAGCGGTTTCTCATGTCGATCATCACTAACCCTTGGATTATGGCATTTATTATCATAATTCCCCATTTCCTTGCACTTGAAGCATTGAAGTGTTGGTGGTGCGTTCTCTGCAGTCTTTTCATTATTCACGTCATTAGAAACCCTTTTTCCATTACTTCGACACTCAGCTACTCGATGACCTTCTTTTCCACACTTAAAACATTTTCTAGTCCTTTTACGACAATCTCCACCATGCTTCTTTCCACACTTTGAGCATAAAGAAACATTCATCTTCTTTTCACCATTGTTCTGAGATTTCTCCTTGAACTCCATCATTAGTTTCTTGTCAAAACCATGAGATGGACATGTTACACCAACTTTCAGTTCTACCTTGATAGCACAACTCACAATTTCTTCATAGCTACTGAAGTCTCTTATAGCTAATGCCCTTCGAAAAAATGGTTTTAAGCCACTGAAAAATTGATCAACTTTACTTTCAGGTTAGATGATAAACCCAAATGCATACCTTGTAAGTCTTGTAAAATTCGCTTCGTATATACCAACAGATTCATCATCCTTCTTCTTAAGCTCAAGAAACTCCTTTTCCATCTTTGTTCGAAGAATACAAGGGAAGTACTTATTGAAAAATAAGTTCTTGAACTCGCCCCATTCCATGGACTCAATTTCATCTCTTGGCCACGTATTCTTGATAAGATTCCACCATTGATCAGTTTCACCTTCCAAATGATATAATGATAAGATGAATTTATCATGTTCAGAACATTAAAGAACTGAAAATATCTTTTTAGTGTTACTGATCCATTGTTCTGCACCAAATGGATCAGAAGACTCACTGAAAAAAGGTGGACGTTGCCTCATTAATGACTCAATAGAATATTGTTCCCTTCTCTACTCATTTGGAAGTCCAGAATGATTCCTAGCTTGGGTAAGTATAGCAATAATATTTTTCACTCCATCTCCCATAACATTTTTTTGTTCATGAGGACAATCATTGCATTTTCCATTACATTGATCAACACTGTTCCTTCTGGTTCTAGCCATCGTCTAAAACCCAAAAAAGAATAGTTTGAGAGGCAAAAATCATGCCATGGAAAACAACATAATAAAGGGGGAGTAAATTCAATATATAACATATTAAGTTAAATTCTAAGATCGTTACCATAGTTCTAGGACTATTGTAACGCCCCGACCCCAGCTACCCAGAGTCGGTGCATTACTTCGTAACATTGGCATGATCACAAAAGATCAAGTCTCGAAAGACCGATTAGTTTAGTAGCCTTGGAAACACTAGATACATTCGTAAACGTTACATTATATCATAAAGTGAAAAACTACAATAACAAAGTCTACATAGTCCACACTCATATCCTCTTCTGACTATCCCTGCAGGTCATTCATAAAATACTTCTTCACATCCTGGAAAATATTAAAACATTTAAAGGGGTGAGCTCAGATTCTCAGTAAGGATAACAATAATGCGGAAGCTTTCATAAATAAACATTAACATTTAAGGCGATGTATAACTAAAACAAAAGCCTTTTAAACATGAACTTCAACATAATATGGCAAAAGTAAAATGAGATAATGCCATTTACTTATTCACATGGATATTCTACTGGTCGAATAATCACATGCAATATCAATAACCACTTTCATAATGATGGAATGCATAATGCCAGACTATCATAACCACGTAGCCAAGGCCTCGTGCCAAGACCACAAATTAGATTTTGTCAAGGCCTCGTGCCAAGACACTAGTTTGTCTCATGAGACCTGCCGATGCATCGAGGAGCTATAGCGGGCTCCACCCGTCACTTATTAAGTCCAATGCATTCCTCATATGAATAGGTTTAAACATATCATAAACCATAACATAATTGTATCACATAAAACATGCATAAAGGAAACATAACATTTCCACATTTCAATCACAAGATATCCATACAACACATTGATATAATAAAAATGCTTTCAAAACCATTTTCAATACCAAAATAAAAGAAAGTTAAAACTTTGTATTTATTTTTCATTAAAAAAATGATGGTTTGTAGAGGAAGCTGATAGTCAAATAATGGTCACGACGGCGGAGAAGTCGTTGTCGCCGCATAAGTATGGAATGAAAAACATTCCCTTTTTGTCGTTTAGTAAAACGCTTCGTATAAAAAAGATTCCTTTTGAATAAACATAAAAGTCAAAGGGGTTTATACACCGTATAAAAGAAAGTTGTGTATAAAGCCAAATATGCCTCAATGAAAGGAGATTGAGATGAAGTCCTTAAAAAGATCAGTTTTAAAATAAAATAGATCTATTATGTGTATTCAATATAGGTACACATAAAGAAAGTAAAAATACAAAATAGGACATAATAATATCATGACATAATTTGAAAGTAGGAGATTATCCCAAAGAATAGAAATTGGGTTAAGAAGTTCCCTTACCTCGTGTCTGACTTGACTCAACCGTTATTTAACCTCCTGAATAATAAAGTAGAGTTAATATATACCTTATTAAGAACCATTTTCAATTTCATTATCCTTATTATATCACTTATTACGATGATATGAACATTATGTAATTATTTAATTTAATAACGGTCGTTTTTTCGATATTTGGTACTTGAGTCAACAATAAACTTCTTATAATTACGAGTTGTTTATGTGGTAGAATATCCATTATCTCCAGAATTATATTCATGATTTAGATGTCATATATATCTTATATATCCAGTTTATACATTCATTTATAATATTACATAACATTTAGAGGTAAGAAATGAAATGCACCGTTCATGGAGACGGTAAGCCGTACGTACGCATGAACGCTACTTTCATTTCAATTTCATATTTAATGGAACGAAATCATAATGATATAAATGTATAATATAATTCCAGTATAATATAGTGTATAATACCATTTACTCCATCCTTTATACATCCCACATATGGCATTAACGATTCAAATCACTTTGAGGGGGCGGTAGTCCGCACTTCCTAAAATGAAATTATCGCGTTTTACCCATAATGGAAATCATAAAGTATGCCATAAATGAGAAATACAGAAGCATAAGTAAAATATAAACATATTATATATCATATATAAAAATAGTTACATCTTAATGTCCACCTTTTAAGGTGTTATATGAGTGTTGAACAATCATCGTTTCGTGAGGCAGAAATTCGCCATCCACAGAAACCGTATGTTCTTTAACCATTAGATGTAGGTGTGTGTAAGTGTAGCTAGAATCCTTATTATAACAACATCCTAGTATATTGAGGATACTTTTTTTGTTACAAAAGAAATTAATAAAAAGAGTTTAGGGGGTTGGAGAAGAAAAATAAAACAAAACAACATTAGAGAAGACATTACCTCAAAATCGGGTAACTCTTTTTGATTTGAGCCAAAGGCTTCCTTGGGAAGAGTTCTGACCAAAGTGAGGCTTCTAGCAGTAAGAAGGGGAAGTTGGGAGAGTATTTGGGCAGAGGTTGGCCGAGCCAAATGGCTTGAAAGTGTAAATGAGGTGGGAGAGGTGGGGGCCTTTTATAAGTGGAGAGGAGGGGCTCTTTTGAAAAGATTGAAATGTTACATTATTACACAATTCTTTTCGGATTTTAAAGGTCCCACACTTATATAGTTCGTGGCTAATGTGATAAGGGTTCGAGATCTACCCATCCAATAGTCTTTGGACAAGTTTATGCCTTGGAATTTACATTATCTTTTCATTTTATTAAAATCGTTAAATAATGAGGTCATCGCAGCATCATAATGATGTCATAAATAATTTAATTTATTTAATGTCTAAAAATTATAAAAAAACTACTATGATGTAGGAAATCTTTTTATCTTTCTAATTAATATTTATAATCAAAATTTGGACTTGTGTAACCCCACTTAAAATCTGTTTTAGTAAAACAACTCATGTTTGTGTCAATTTAATTTTAACATTAAATAAATATATATTAATGTCATTTTCCAACCAAAGTGGCTCCATGGGGTCCCCAATTTGACCCATGGGTTGTCTTGGTCGGCCATGACTCATCAAATAGTAGTAGGACATGTTTCAAGCTCATCTCATATTATTAAAACTTTATTTTTACCTTAAACTACACTAATTACATCTAATCGCGATTAAGAACTTAAAAGTTACTATTAACCAAAAAATTATTTTAATCTCATTGAACCACATTTTACTTCTTAATGACAACCATGTATGTCGGATTTTTGAAAATCAAATCACAAAAGTGGTAATATTTCATTTAAACGAAAAATCAGTTATTTAACTTCCACTTAGTGGTTTCACTATTCATCAAAAATTGATGTTTTTCAGAACAATGCCAAAATTTCACCCTAAGCTATAATTGATATTCTGAATTCAAAAATGATGTCTATTTTACAAAATTCCTAACATATAAGTTGCATTAATTAAATTTATAATCAATTCCCGATGTCACAACAAATAGCGTGTTTTTAAGAAACAATTTATATCAAAAGATTGGCAATTGTTTATGTCCAATTTCAATGTTAAATTAATTCTAATGACCACCATTGGATAAAATGGTAAAAATATATTCTAATTATACTTTAAATCCACTAAATAGTATAATTTATCACAATAAATTATTTTGATTAAAAAATTTGTTTTAAGTATTTATCACTATTCATAAAAAATTGGAAGTTCTTAGAAAGTTACAAAAAATTAAACTTGGGATAATTTCGATATTACGAATAAAAAAATGAAGTCCATTTTGAAATATAAAATTTCTATAATTTTAAAAAGTGGTTATTACTATTCATAATGGCTACTTTGATTAGTCGCGGTGTTTTAGAACTCGAAGTTGCGTACAATGCAAGATATTGCCTTATTGAATGAGAAGCGTCTCATGGAAGCTCGGGGTGTTACATTCTCCCCTCCTTCAATAAATTGCGTCCTCTCAATTTGAAATTTTTCTTTGAAAATAAAAGGTTGAAAATATAAAATACCTTTGTGGAAAACCCACATCGGAAATAAGGTTAATGAAATTTAGCCTTAATAAGAGGGAAATGGAAATAAGAAAGTCACTACCAAATTATGATCTCGATAAGGAGAACATTGGTGGCAATTAGAGACATATAATTGGAGGAAAAACGTAAATATTTGTAGGGAGTGATTGAGGTCATCAATCACAATCAACTGTCAAATTGAGGGCCTCAAAGCCTTCAATCTATGTTGATTTAAAATATCATCAGTTCAACAAGACATAAGTTATTAGGATAACACATTTTTTGTTTTAATATCTCTTTACTAAAGTTTAAGAATTAATTTATTCATTGAATAAGTGATAGGTATATATATATTTATGCTTGACAATTAGAGTTTCAACCTTCAACTCATCTTTCACTCAAAAAGATAATAGAACTCAAAAATATTATACTTATCCTAATTGTATAAGGTTCAAATTTTAACACATACCATTTAGATTAGTAAAATTATTTTGTAATAACCAGGGACTTCCTGTAGGCTAGTGGTAGGAAATAAAGGCCTGTCGCACTATGATTGTGGGTTCGATTCCTGCAGCTTTGTCCGACGCGACGGGTTATGCCCCACCCTGCAGGTTGTCCTTTTCCTAAAACTATAGTATCATAATATTCCAAAAATAATCTTCATAAATTTTTTAACCATAAACAATATTATCCAAAGATCAACTTAATCCACTCCAACCTTTATAGTTATCCAAAATACCTCTGTCCAGACTTTCTCTAAAAGGTCTCTTAATTCCAAAATCAATTTATCAGATTCCCCAAACAAAGTGAAGTTTCTTTTATTGTCACATACTAAAAATATAATTACCTTCATCATATTAAAACCTTACTGAAACAACAAGTACTGCAGTACAATCCTTATATATATATCACATTATTCTAATAACCAGAATATAATCCATGAGTCCAAAAGCACCAATACATTAGTTATTCTGCTTCAACTGTAGTAACAGCATAAGATTGTCCTTGATCCCTTGGCCTTTTCTGAGGTAAGTTTCCTTGACTCTTAGGACATTCATTTGCATAATGCCCCATTTCCTTACAATTGTAGCATTCAACATTGATAGACTCTTTCTTTCCCTTGCAATCACGAGCCTGGTGACCGTTTTCTCCACATTTATAACAAACTCCCATTCGTTTTAGGCAAGTACCAGGGTGATTCTTCCCACAATTATCACATAATGGAAAATCCTTCTTTCCCTTTTTCCCTTTATCTGTCTCTTGTTCCACCGTTCTCTTCTTCTCTTGCTTTACTTTGTTGTCATAAGACTTAGAGAATTCCTTTTCTGTCTTGATAGCACATGAGACATTATCTTCATATGATGAGAAGGATTGTGATACTAAAGCTCGACGGAGAAATGGTTTTAACACATCAAAGAAACGGTCAATCTTACTCCTTGGGTTACGTATATAATCTGCAGCATGTCTCGCTAACCTTGTAAAGTTGGCCTCATACTTTGCGACATTCTCATCCTCCTTTTGTCTCAGACTCAAAAACTGTCTTTCCATATCTGCTCGATGGTCATGTGGAAAGTATTTTCCTAAGAAAAGATCTTTGAACTCTCTCCATTCCATATTTGATACTTCTTCATCTTCCTTTGTGTTTTGAATCAATGACCACCATTGATCGGCATCTCCAGTGAGGCGGTAAACTGCCATGATAACCTTCTCCCTTTCACTACTCCCCAAGGCGTGGAATATTTTCTCTAAGGAGTTTATCCATTGCTCTTCTTCTAACGGATTTGTACCCCCATTAAATGTTGGTGGTTGTTTCCTCATGAAGCGGTCTAACATTGATCCTCCACGTTGCGGATCAGGGTGCTCCATACGAGTAAGGTTATTATTCATAACCTGAGTGAGTTGTCCCAGTATGGTAATAAGTTGATCAGCACCAGTTGTATCTCCAGCTCCACCATAATTATCTTGAGCAGGAGGGAAATCCCTACATGGAGTGCGTGGATTGATACGGTTTCCATTCCTTCCACTAGGCGCCATTTCTAAACAATGGCATAAACTATATTAGTTTATAAATCAAAATACATAATTCCATACTTGTAAGATACTTAACATAAATTGAACTATTTATGGATATAATCCATAAAAATATTTTCTTTGAGGAAGTATATACTCATAACCCTTCATAGTGGTTTATAAATAAAATGAGAATTATCCAAAGCATATCCCCCGGGAGTTTCGTAACCAAGAGTGCAGCAAGGCCCGTTGTCGTGCACCAGTTCCCGTTCAAGTCTAGCTCAAAGTAGTGTTTTTGGGTTTTACCCCTAGGTACATCTGTGCCAGAGCCGCCTCTACTTGCTCGTATCCAGACAGGGACGTATTGCTCGTAAAACTCACAAAATCTCTGTAATACCAAAATTATAGGAAGTTCTTCTATACTAATCCTTAAAGTCTATCTTCGGGCTATGTTCTCTAATCAGAGTTTATCTAAATCTTGCTTCCAAGGTTAGTACTAAACTGCCTCTAATACCAACTGTAACGCCCCGACCCCAGCTACCCAGAGTCGGTGCATTACTTCGTAACATTGGCATGATCACAAAAGATCAAGTCTCGAAAGACCGATTAGTTTAGTAGCCTTGGAAACACTAGATACATTCGTAAACGTTACATTACATCATAAAGTGAAAAACTACAACAACAAAGTCTCCATAGTCCACACTCATATCCTCTTCTGACTATCCCTGCAGGTCATTCATAAAATACTTCTTCACATCCTGAAAAATATTAAAACATTTAAAGGGGAGATCTCAGATGCTCAGTAAGGATAACAATAATGCGGAAGCTTTCATAAATAAAAATTAACATTTAAGGCGATGTATAACTAAAACAAAAGCCTTTTAAACATGAAATTCAACATAATATGGAAAAAGTAAAATGAGATAATGCCATTTACTTATTCACATGGATATTCTACTGGTCGAATAATCACATGCAATATCAATAACCACTTTCATAATGATGGAATGCATAATGCCAGACTATCATAACCACGTAGCCAAGGCCTCGTGCCAAGACCACAAATTAGATTTTGTCAAGGCCTCGTGCCAAGACACTAGTTTGTCTCATGAGACCTGCCGATGCATCGAGGAGCTATAGCGGGCTCCACCCGTCACTTATTAAGTCCAATGCATTCCTCATATGAATAGGTTTAAACATATCACAAACCATAACATAATCGTATCGCATAAAACATGCATAAAGGAAACATAACATTTCCACATTTCAATCACAAGATATCCATACAACACATTGATATAATAAAAATGCTTTCAAAACCATTTTCAATACCAAAATAAAAGAAAGTTAAAACTTTGTATTTATTTTTCATTAAAAAAATGATGGCTTGTAGAGGAAGCCGAAAGTCAAATAATGGTCACGGTGGTGGAGAAGTCGTTGTCGCCGCATAAGTACGGAAAGAAAAACATTCCCTTTTTTTCGTTTAGTAAAATGCTTCATATAAAAAAGATTCCTTTTGAATAAACATAAAAGTCAAAGGGGTTTATACACCGTATAAAAGAAAGTTGTGTATAAAGCCTGCCTCAATGAAAGGAGATTGAGACGAAGTCCTTAAAAAGATCATTTTTAAAATAAAATAGATCTATTATGTGTATTCACTATAGGTACACATAAAGAAAGTAAAAATACAAAATAGGACATAATAATATCATGACATAATTTGAAAGTAGGAGATTAACCCAAAGAATAGAAATTGGGTTAAGAAGTTCCCTTAACTCGTGTCTGACTTGACTCAACCGTTATTTAACCTCCTGAATAATAAACTAGAGTTAATATATACCTTATTAAGAACCATTTTCAATTTCATTATCCTTATTATATCACTTATTACAATGATATGAACATTATGTAATTATTTAAGTTAATAACGGTCGTTTTGTCGATCTTTGGTACTTGAGTCAACAATAAACTTCTTATAATTACGAGTTGTTTATGTGGTAGAATATCCATTATCTCCAGAATTATATTCATGATTTAGATGTCATATATATCTTATATATCCAGTATATACATTCATTTATAATATTACATAACATTTAGAGGTAAGAAATGAAATGCACCGTTCATGGAGACGGTAAGCCGTACGTACGCATGAACGCTACTTTCATTTCAATTTCATATTTAATGGAACGAAATCATAATGATATAAATGTATAATATAATTCCAGTATAATATATTGTATAATACCATTTAATCCATCCTTTATACATCCCACATATGGCATTAACGATTCAAATCACTTTGAGGGGGCGGTAGTCCGCACTTCCTAAAATGAAATTATCGCGTTTCACCCATAATGAAAATCATAAAGTATGCCATAAATGAGAAATACAGAAGCATAAGTAAAACATAAACATATTATATATCATATATAAAAATAGTGACATCTTAATGGCCACCTTTGAAGGTGTTATATGAGTGTTGAACAATCATCGTTTCGTGAGGCAGAAATTCTCCATCCACAGAAACCGTATGTTCTTTAACCATTAGATGTAGGTGTGTGAAAGTGTAGCTCTAATCCTTCTTATAACAACATCCTAGTATATTTAGGATACTGTTTTTGTTACAAAAGAAATGAATAAAAAGAGTTTAGGGGGTTGGAGAAGAAAAATAAAACAAAACAACATTAGAGAAGACATTACCTCAAAATCGGGTAACTCTTTTTGATTTGAGACAAAGGCTTCCTTGGGAAGAGTTCTGACCAAAGTGAGGCTTCTAGGAGTAAGAGGGGGAAGTTGGGAGAGTATTTTGGCAGAGGTTGGCCGAGACAAATGGCTTTAAAGTGTAAATGATGTGGGAGAGGTGGGGGCCTTTTATAAGTGGAGAGGAGGGTCTCTTTTGGAAAGATTGAAATGTTACATTATTACACAATGCTTTTCGGATTCTAAAGGTCCCACAATTATATAATTCGTGTCTACGGTGATAAGGGTTCGAAATCTACCCATCCAATAGTCTTTGGACAAGTGTAAGCCTTGGATTTTACATTATCTTTTCATTTTATTAAAATCGTTAAATAATGAGGTCATCGCTGCATCATAATGATGTCATAAATAATTTAATTTATTTAATGTCTAAAAATTATAAAAAAAATACTATTATGTAGGAAATCTTTTTATATTTCTAATGAATATTTATAATCAAAATTTGGACTTGTGTAACCCCACTTAAAATCTGTTTTAGTAAAACAACTCATGTTTGTGTAAATTTAATTTTAACATTAAATAAATATATATTAAAGTCATTTTCCAACCAAAGTGGCTCCATGGGGTCCCCAAGTTGACCCATGGGTTGTCTTGGTCGGCCATGACTCATCCAATAGGAGTAGGACAAGTGTCAAGCTCATCTCATATTATTAAAACTTTATTTTTACCTTAAACTACACTAATTACCTCTAATCGCGATTAAGAACTTAAAAGTTACTATTAACCAAAAAATTATTTTAATCTCATTGAACCACATTTTACTTCTTAATGACAACCATGTATGTCGGATTTTTGAAAATCAAATCACAGAAGTGGTAATATTTCATTTAAACGAAAATTCAGTTATTTAACTTCAACTTAGTGGTTTCACTATTCATCAAAAATTGAAGTTTTTCAGAACAATGCCAAAATTTCACCCTAAGCTATAATTGATATTCCGAATTCAAAAATGATTTATATTTTACAAAATTCCAAACATATAAGTTGCATTAATTAATTTTATAATCAATTCCCGCTGTCACAACAAATAGCGTGTTTTTAAGAAACAATTTATATCAAAAGATTGGCAATTGTTTATGTCCAATTTCAATGTTAAATTAATTCCAATGACCACCATTGGATAAAATGGTAAAAATATATTCTAATTATAATTTAAAACCACTAAATAGTATAATTTATCACAATAAATTATTTTGATTAAAAAAGTTGTTTTAAGTATTTATCACTATTCATAAAAAATTGGAAGTTCTCAGAAAGTTACAAAAAATTAAACTTAGGATAATTTCGATATTACGAATACAAAAATGAAGTCCATTTTGAAATATAAAATTTATATAATTTTAAAAAGTGGTTATTACTATTCATAACAGCTACTTTGATTAGTCGCGGTGTTTTAGAACTCGAAGTTGCGTACAATGCATGCTATTGCCTTATTGAATGAGAAGCGTATCATGGAAGCTCGGGGTGTTACAACTATATCCTATACGTATACTTATCCTTAGGGACATCACTAGACATACCTTAGAAATGTCTCTAGGGATCTCACTATCGTTTTTGCATCCTAGTTTCCAAAGGTTGACTAAACCATTCCTCTTATATCAACTGTAGACACCCAAAGATTGGCGTACATGGAAATTACATTACTTTTGCAGAATACTTAATACATAACAAAAAAAAGACACACAAGGACCGTAATAGTTTATTGTCTTTGGAAACCCGGAATATAAACTTCTAATCATGTTGAAATATCTTCAACAACTCCCATAACGATCTTCCCCTTTTTGTTTCCTTATCTAAAACCTTTCTTTATTTCTTGGGGCAAATAGAACATAAAAAGGGGTGAGCTCAAATGCTCAGTAAGGGTAAAAAAAGAAATATCAATCACATCATATTCATAAGAACATAACTTTTGGAAATCTTAACTTGAAAAAGAGATCATAATTTCATAACATGGGATAAATCATAGTAGTGAAATGTAGTCCCAATAATCATAACTTAAAACATGAAACTTTGTGTCATACACTGATAATCATAGAGAATCATTTCTTATTATTCAAGACTCATTTCCAAGACTATCTTAGTGGACAAAGTCCATTTATGAATCGAGTTCACTCCTCATTTCAGTCATGTTTCACTGAAGCGGTTTAACCTGCCGTTCCTGCCATGTCTATATCAAGAGATATAAAATCTTTACCCAATGCATTGGAGGGATATATAGGTCCCACCCATCCCATAATGATATTATTCTTATGTGTGCCACAAAATCATAAACCGTACATCATAGCATAACCCATGTAATAAAAATGGGATTCTTAAACATCGTGACATCATAAAACAATTCATATAAGATAAAGGAATTCATAAAAATATTTCCATCACAACATAATAAAATCAATGTAATAATAGGGATAGAAACAGAACCCAATATTATCATAGATGGAAAATAATTTTGATAAAACACTTGAACTCCATTGTTGAGGAAAATAACCTTTCTACTTCAAAAACACATTTCCTTTCTTAACATGTCATACAAATTTAAAATAAAAGAAGTTGATTAAAAATAAACTTGAAAACTTTTAAAGGAAGATTCTTGGAAATAATGTTTTAAAAATCCATTCATGCCGTATAAGTTAAAAAACATTCTTCTCGTACTTTTGTCGAAAAAGTCAAAAACTACCTCGTACGAAAAACGACAAAAGATTCCTTTCATATCTTTTACTAAAGACTCACCGAAGAGTAAAATTGGATTTAAACCATTGTTGGTGGATGGAGACAATATTACATATCGAGGAAACATGGATGTGGATGATAAAATACACCCCAGTAAATACCAAAGTATAAACAATCTCAGATAAAATGAGATTGGGATATTTTCCCTTAACTTAGGTCCGACTTGCTTCGTAAGTGTCCAAACTTCTTGTATAATGATTTAAATAATGTCATTGACCTATTCCAGAATCATACTCATTGTTATGATATCATATATGGTCATATTCTTAGCTTATTATTAGTAATATTTCATTGCTACTTGTTATTTGGGTGTTTATTACTTTTTTTCTTATGCGTGTTTTGTCGAATAAATTCTTATTATTTTTGTTAGGTTATAGATAACTCATTTACAGAATTTTATTAGTGTAATATATATCATATTCAGTCATTCAATTCATTTATATAATCATTATGCAATGAAGATGTTGTAGAACGAGTCGCATCACATCGTGGAGACGGTATTCCGTACGTACGAACGAGCGATGATATCGTTCCCATGATCGTGGAATTGTATTGGAGTGTATGTATACTATTTCAGAATAAATATCACTTTACAATAATCATATATAGTCATTATTTACACCATTATACCCATCCAAGAAAGGTGGTGGTGGAAAATAGATTACACCACGGCGTGGAGACAGTATTCCGTACCTACGCACGCGCGGTGATTTCGTTTTCTGTAGGATGGATAGATGGTGAAATAGGGTTGTTTCATACTTATAATAACATATCAGTATATGAGTGATACTGATGTTATTTATTAATAATGAAACAACTAAATAAGAAGAAGTGGAAGAAGAAATAAAGTTGAAAGAATCGGTAACAGACATTATCTCTTCTTTGAAGCGCCTCTTTGAGATCTCCTCTTAGGGAACTCAAATTGGTCTTTAAATAAGACCAGGACCTCTAGGATGTTTCTAGGGAAGTGGAGAAGATAATTTTTCAGGGGTTGGCCGAGCATTAAGGCTCAAAGGGGTGTGAAGAAAAGAGGTAGGAGGTTTTCTTTTATAAAGGAGGAGAGGGGCACCTTTGGAATAACTAAAAATATTATTTTATTATAAAGTCAGATTCGGTTTTTAATAGCTCCAAATTGATATATTTCAAAGCTAAGGTGGGGATGGGTCGAAATAGTCTCATACAATAGAATTTATACATTTTTAGGTAATTATATTAACCTTATCTTTTAGTTTTAACTCTTAGTTAATTAGATTGACATTTACCATGTCACTTTGTATTTTTATATTATCTAGTTAATAAACTTACCATATACATCCAAGAAAGCCCCTAGAGGTCCATTAATGATACACCTATCATGATATAAGTATCTTGGCCGAACCATAGATTTTTAGGAATATAATAACAATTATTAATATAATATTTGTTTTAAAAACTATTTTATGTCAATTTTGACACAATTTGGTAATTGATTTTTGTGAAAATCATAACAGAATGATCTGTTGGAAAAAAATTAATTAAATCAATACTAACATGTCATATTAACATATAAAATTATTTTAATTCATAAAAAGTCTCAAATTACATTTATTTGGATATTTATAACATCAATTATGTCAATATTTCATTAATATGATAATTACTGCATCATCATTGTATCATAAATAAATTAAATTATTTTAAGTCAAAAAATTACAAATAAAATACCATTATGTTTGAAATCTTTTTATATTTCTAGTGAATATTTATAGTCGAATTTATCTTATGTATAACCCTATATTAAAAATTATTTAGTTTATAAACATTGATTTTAACTATTTTAACCATTCTTTAAATAAATTGATAATAAATGTCCTAATCTAATCCAAGTGGGCCTAAATGGTCATATTTTATTCCTAAGGTTGTTTTTGGTCGAATTAAACTTATCCAATAGAATTAGGACATGTGTTAGGGTAATAATAATAACACTTTTACCCTTAATTACTCTATTTACTTTTAACCGTGGTAAAAAAAGTAAAAAGTTACTATTCACCCAAAAATATTTTAATCTCCTTGAACCACATTTTAGTCCTTTATATTAACCATGTCTCTCGGATTTTTGGAATTCTACTCACAGAAGCAGTAAAATTAAGTTTTATGAAAAAATTCCGTTTTTTTTACTACCACTTAGTGGTTTCACTATTCATCAAAAAATGAAAGTTTCCAGAAAAATACCAAAAATTAGGCCTAAGATATATTTGATATTATGAATTAAAAAATCATGTCTATTTTACCAAATTCAAAACATATAAGTTACATTAACTAATTTAAAAATTAATTCCCGTCGTCAAAACAAATAGCGTGTTTTTTAGAGATAATAACTATCAAAAGATTGACACTTGTTTATGTCTGGTTTAAATGAGAAATTACAACCAATGACCAACATTGTATTAAATTGTAAAAATATATTCTAAATATAGTTTAAAAGCACTCAAATTAATAATTTATCACTATTAATTATTTCGATTAAAAAATTGGTTTTTAATTATAATTTAGTAATTTTCACTATTCTTCAGAATATGAAAGTTATCCGAAAAGTACCAAAATTTCACCCTAAGCTAATTTTGATATTCCGAATCCAAAAATGAAGTCCATTTTGAAAGATAAACTTGTTAAAATTTTAAAAATGGGTATTACTATTCATAACTACTAGTTCATAATAATATTATTATAATATCTTGTTTAGTGAAACTCAATATTGCGTACTACACATGATATAGAAGAAGGTCGCGATTGTGTGTAATGAAAGGCAAGTCAGGGATGCATGTTGTGCAAGCTCCTTTTGGTGTATCTTACAACACAAGACCTTAATGAAATTAAAATGAATATTTTTCATAAAATCTCGGGGTGTTACATTGGAGATGATGCCTATGCACTTTCTGGTGATGTAGATTATGGACCATAGAGTTGGGAAAAGACTGAGCATGGAATTATGGAGTATTTTTGAATCCTTCTCAACCTCCAAAATGATGATATCCTTCTGTAGGAAATGGTTTAAACCTAGGATAAGAGGCCTGGCTTCATCCTGGAGTGAGGAGTCATGGACCAAGCGTGAGGAGAAGGCCAAGAGGGTCAAGCCTTGAGAGTTCCGAACAACCCCACCACCTCGCAGGACCCCATTCTGCAAGACCCATCAGTATTGAGTTTAACTCCCCTAGAGGGGGGATTCTCGCAAACCCAGTGACCTCTCGTGCTGTCAGTGCTGAGTTTGGTATCATGAGATCATGTACGCATCCATCGAATGGAGGGATCTTCCTACCTGTTTCTGAAGAGATGGGACAAATCAATGAGTAGGATTTGCATCCTGATGATGATGGAATGCCCTGTAGATTGGATTCCATCATGTCTCATTCTGTTTCTGGATTTCCAAATGCACCAGCACCCGGCACGAAAAATCAATGAGCGGACTACCTTCTCGGGTCCGCCTACTCCCGAACCATGAAACCACTTGTCCAAGAAAGAGTGGTCTGCCAAGTTGTGAACAATAAGACTAGTGAACTCCCCAAAATAATTACACAAAACCCTATCCCAATCGCCCTTGGGAATTATTTTCTACATCAAAGCTTCCCACTTGTCATTTTGTCTTCCCCTCTCCCTCCTCCCTTATGTTTTAAAAGACTACCCAGTTGTCAACTTTCTATCGGGAGAGAGAAGGGCCACTGGCCAAGACATGGTTGGTGATAACATTGAAGGACAGTGGATCAGGGTGAGTAGAGAGATTCAGGCATGAGAAGGTGTTTTTTTGGGGAGAGGATGTCATCCCATTCAGAAGGTTATCACCACCATGGGAGTTTAGCTTGACATCAATGAAATGATGTGACATTTGTTACATCTGATGAGTGGAGGCACATCATGTTAGGAGGGAAGATATGCATCGTGTGATATGTGTGAAAGGGGAGGTGTTGTTAGAGAATCATCATGAATTGTGGAAGAGGATTGAAATTATTTAATAAAAATAAATAACATATGAAATTAAATATGTTTGAAATTGAAGAGTGGGTTCTCATGGGATCCCTTATATCTATATATAATAAAATAATGACATTATTATTTTTATTATCATATTATTATTATTATGTTTACTATTATTATTATAAATTTGATGGAATGTTGGTTCTGACACATTGTCTTCAAATGATGTTGGATTGATGAACCGTTTGTGGCACCATGATCACAATATTGCAGAGGATGATGCAAGACCAATGTTGGACATTTCATTTTAAATCATGGCACATGCCCACGAAGTGATATTTTTTATGTGGTATGAAAAAATGAATTTTTTACATTGTGTATTTGTTTTGGTAATTTTAATAACATGTCATGAGTTTTTTTCAATAGAAATCTTAAAAGTGTGATGCGTTTCTCCATTCAAGGTTATTTAAAGTGAAATATCACGAGATTGATGTTTTATAATATTGGAATGATGACATTCCCCAAGAATTCTTCAGGATTTTTCTAGAATAATTTTTTTCCAAGAGTAGGCTATCCCAATAGATTATAAACATTGAATGGGATAGTATACTTCATTTGGGAATAAAATATATGAAGTGTGGTATGACAACCCTGCTTTCTATTACAACTTAAACATGCATTATTACATAAAACATCACTTGATACAATAAAGAATATCGTGAGGTTTAGTGTCTTTGGGGCTTAGGATCATTACATAAAAACATTACACATGAAATACAACATCTTTATTTAAAACTTCCTTTACATGACCACTACATTCCTTCGTACTTAGCATTGCATGGGATAACCTGAGGACATGCATAAGAAAAGGGTGAGCTATAAATACCAGTAAGGGAGTACACAGTGAATAACATGAGGAGTTAAATACATGTTAGGAAATAGGAATATCAATAGAGTATAAGAGTAACATGAACATAAAGGCATGGTAAAGCATGATAATCATAACATGGAAATGTGGCAACAACACTTAACATTGAATTAGCACGAGCCAAGGCTCATTGCACATAAAGCATGAGTAAACCCTCATTGCACTTGAAGCACGAGTAAACCCTCGTTGCACTTGAATTAGCATGATTCAACACTCATTTCACATGACGTATCATGATACTATACTCTACCCAATGTATTGGAGCGCTATAAGGGCCCACCCTTCATAAACATTTCATTTCATGTATAAGTGTGCCACATGGATCATAAAACATGGATTCATAAAGCATAATCATTTATTCCATGATAAAGGAATGTGGAATTCATATATCAAACTTTATAATCAATAAGTAAATGTTCATAAAGGTGAATACCCTTGATGGAGAAATGGGCATGGTATTCACTATACAATGATATTGGCTTAGAAAATCGGTGTGATTTCGGCAGCGTAACGGCGTGACATAAGAATTCATAAAAATGGTTGATGAGAGAGAAAGGGGTTCCTCATCATATTTACATGTAATGTACAGTAAGGATGTCATATAGATACATGTCCAACAATTGAAAAGGAATTTAGATTCATGATACAAAAGTATTGCTTGAATATAAAAGAGGAGAAAAAAAGTTCCTTTCGGAATTTCGGCATAGTAACGGGTGTACATGGGAGGCATTTAATGAGAGAGAAAGGGGTCTCCCATCATTGAAACAATTAGAGGGAATTATGGGGGAGGTGTAAAACCATACCCCAACATTCATAATTGAAATTAAAATGGCAATACAACTTAAAGAAAATTGACAAAAATGAGAAAGGAAGAAAAAACCATTACTTGGTAGTGTGCTTCCAAAGGCTAGAGAGAGGCTTGTGAGAGGATTATTGGGAGCTTGGGGCACCTTGAGAGGATTCTAGAGAGAGTAGGGAAGGGGTTGGAAGAACTCCAAGGGCTTTGAGTGAGGAGGAAGTGGGAGCTTGGGTGGGTTTATATAGGAAAGGTGAGGGAATTATTTATTATTTAGGTTTGAGACCCCTTATATTAAAATACTCCAAACCACAAACCATCCCATGCTATTTGCCCATGGTTTCTAGAAAAGGAAATAGGAAAACAATATTTTACAAGGCCAAGGTCCGAACTTATTAAAAAATTAGGGTTTCTTATGTGGAGGTGAGTCACACTCCCATGGAAATTAATTTAAAAAGGAAAAGTGTTGAATAAGTCTTGAGGGCTCCATTAATGCTTTGAAAAGTTAGTCAAACAAACCCAAAACCTCATTATTTTAATTATAAAACACATATTGGCCGAACATAAGGATTATGGTATTTTATTACATCACCATTGGGTCATTATGATGTCATAAAACACATTATATATTTAAATGGTATTTAATTTTTACCCAAAAAATTTGACTGTCTCAGAAAATTATGAAAAATTCACCGTTGGATAATTTCGACGTCCTGATTCCAAAAATAATATCTATTTTATTAAATAATTTTCTAAATATGTGAATTTTCACTTTTAAAATAAAAACCGACATTTATAAAAAATTCACGGGTTTTGACAGAAATGGCTTTCAAACCATAATAAAAATTTTAATTGCCTTCATAAAAATATAAGATCATTTATATTTAATAAAAATTAATTTAATATTAATAATAATATTTTATTAAAATATTATTTAATTCAAAAATCCTTTAATTTAATAAAATATATTTCTTAATTAAATAATAACTAAAAACACCATTTGTTCTTTAAAAACTAATTACAATGTATCAAAAATAACTAGAAATTATATTCATTATTATATACAAGAATAATGTACATGAACATGGTGATACTTATTTGTTACATAACCCCTTAAAATAGCTGCATAAGACCTAAGGGTAAGGTGTGCGATGGTGACAGACTCTTGGGGCGGCTCGGATAACATCGCTCGAGTGGTAATCTCTATCAACTTCCACTTTTCCTGTAGACAGTCCCATTCGAGCTTGACATAATGAAGCTCAGCTTGGGCTTATTCAAGGGAGAAGCCCAAAGACGCCACCTCTTTTCCGAGCTCCGACAAATGGGCTTTGTATGGGGCAATTCTACTGGATGAGGCCATCACTTCCTTTGTCTAAGTAAAATTGGGTTCGTTAAAGCCATATATTTATACTACTCAAGTGATCACTGTTCAACGGCTATAAAAGTAATGGTCATAAATCTTAACGTAAAACTAAAGAAGTTGACATCTTATAAAAAAAATTTCATAAAGAAACATTTAACTGGATCAAGAGGGATTTTTCATTAATGAAACTTTGGGTCGTTACAATATTCACCCCTTAAGAAATTTCACCCTCAAAATTTTCCTTTTCCCACACTAAAAAAAATGTGGGTAACTCAGCTTCATCATATCCTCCGACTCCCAAGTTTCTTCTTCAAACTTGTGGTTTCTCCACAACACCTTGACGAGGGGCATTGCCTTATTTGGTAGAACTTTTTCTCTACGATCTAAGATCTTCACTGGTTTCTTCTCATAAGAAAGATCATCTTCCAATTGTAACAACTCGGAAGAGAGTACATGTGAAGGGTTCGGTGTGTACTTCCTTAAGAGGGATACATGAAAGACATCATGCACCTTGGCCATAGTAGGTGGAAGTGCTAGTCGATAAGCCACAACCCCAACACGATCAATAATCTCGAAGGGACCGATTTACCTTGGACTTAACTTCCCTTTCTTTACAAACCTCATAACCTTCTTCCACAGAGATATGCGTAAAAACACCATGTCTATGACTTTAAACTCAAGGTCTCATCGACGATTATCTGCATAACTCTTCTGTCAACTTTGGGCTGCCTTGATATGATGCTTAATGGTTTTCACCTTCTCCACCATTTCTTCGACCATTTCTGGTCCAAGCATCTTACATTCACCAACCTCATCCCAACATGTCGGTTTTCTACACCTTTTCCCATATAGGGATTCATATGGTGCCATTTGGATGCTCGAGTGGAAACTATTATTATAATAAATCTCAACCAGAGGAAGATGTTGATCACATCCTCCTTTAAAGTCCATTGAGCACGCTCTCAACATATCCTCAAGTGTTTGGATAGTCCGCTCAGATTGGCCATCAGTTTGAGGATGATAGGCCGTACTGAAGTTCAGTTCAGTATTCAGAGCTTATTGAAGTCTCTCCCCAAACTTAGAGGTGAATCATGGATCTCAGTCACAAACAATAGATAGTGGTACTCCATGCAACCGTACCACATCCCTGATATATATCAGTGCCAGTTGATCCAAAGAGAAATCCTCTTGAATAGCAATGAGGTGTGCAGTCTTTGTAAGACGATCCACAACAACCCAGATTGCATTGTTGCCTTTGGATGTCCTTGGAAGTCGAGTGACAAAGTCCATGGTGATGTTCTCCCATTTCCATTCTGGTATGGGAAATGGTTGCATCATCCCCTTAGACTTCTTCCTCTCTGCCTTCACTTGCTGACACACCAGGCACATTGATGTATATTCAGCGATCTCCTTCTTCATATTATCCCACAAAAAGTTTTCTCGGAGATCTTGATACATCTTTGTGCTCCCTGGGTGAATAGAGAAATTTGAACTATCTGCATCATCCAAAAGTTCCTTCTTCAGCTCCGAACATTATGGAACCCATAGTCTTTTCCCAAACCGCACAATTCCTTCTTCATTAACATTAAACTTTGAGGATTTTCCCTTTTTGATAGCTTCCACTTTTTCTTGGATTCCTGCATCATCCTTTTGAGTATCCTTTAACCTTTCCAAAAGATATGGTTGAGCAATCATTTGTGAAAGGATTGATGATATTCCCTTCTTTATGATTCCCACATCCATCTTCATCAAGTCTAAGAAGATTGGATCCTTCTCAATTCTCATCATTGATAGAATCGCTGGATCCTTTCTACTTAGGGTATCTGCCACCTTGTTTGCTTTCCTAGTGTGGTAATGTATTGAACAGTCATAATCCTTGATGAGCTCTATCCATCTTCTATGGCGCATAATAAGCTCTTTTTGTGTGAATATATATTTAAAACTCTTGTGGTCAGTATATATCTCACATTTCTCTCCATAGAGATAATGCCGCCAGATTTTCAAGTCAAAGATCACCGCCGCCAACTCTAGATCATGCGTTGGATAGTTTTGCTCATGGATTTTCAACTGCCTTGAGGCATAGGATATCACTTTATCATTCTGCATCAGCACACATCCTAAGCCCTTCTTCGAAGCATCACTGAATGCCACAAAAAGCTCCCCACTTATGGGTAAAGTGAGCACGGGTGCAGTGATAAGCCTCCTTTTCAACTCCTTGAAGCTTTCTTCCCATTCATCACTCCAAGAAAACTTTACTCCCTTTCGAGTTATCTTGGTAAGAGGGTTGGACAATCGTGAGAAATTTCTCACAAATCGTCGATAATATCCAGCTAACCCCAAGAAGCTACAGATATCAGGTACAGATGTTGGCCTCGGCCATCCCTCAATTGCATCTGTTTTGGAGGGGTCCACAGATATCCAATTGCTTGTGATGATATGGCCCAAGAATGAGACCTCCTTCAACCAGAACTTACACTTGATGTACTTGGCCTAGAGCTTCTCCTTGCGTGAAGTCTCCAGTACAGTTCTTAAATGCTCCTCGTGGTCCTCCTTGGTTTTGGAGTTTATTAGAATATTATCTATAAAGACTACCACAAATTTGTCTAGGTAATCTCTAAATACTCTATTCATCAAGTACATGAATATTGATGGAGCATTGGTGAGTCCTAAAGGCATTAATATGAATTCATATTGCTCGTACCTTGTACGAAAAGCAGTCTTGGGGATATCTTCCTTCTTCACCCTTACTTGATAATATCTCGACTGCAAGTCCACCTTGGAGAAGTATTGTGATACACGCAGCTGATCAAACAAGTCATCTATTCTTGGGAGAGGATACTTGTTCTTTATCATGATTTTTTTAAGTTCACGATAATCGATGCAAAGCCGCATTGACCCATCCTTCTTCTTGACGAAGAGGACTGGTGCACCCCATGGTGATGCACTTAGGCGTATAAACCCTTTATCTAGATTCTCCTGTAGTTGTTTCTTCATCTCTTAAATCTCAACAAAATCCATTCTATATGGAGTCTTGGATATTGGTAGCGCCCTAGGTATAAGTTCAATTGAGAACTCAACATCTCTTCTTGGAGGAGGACCAAGAAGTTTCTCAGGAAATACTTCAGCGAATTCCCTCACAATAGGCATTTCTTCAGGGGTGGTTTCTTCCTTGGACTCAATCATCTGAGCCAGATATGCGTGCTCATAAGGCAGTAATATCCATGCTTGAGATGATGGAGATAAAGGAGATTCATCTTCCTCCTGACACTTGTAAAGAATCGGGGGTCGATTCTCCATATAGAGTGTGATTTCCCTCTCCCGACAATTTATGTTGGCTCTATATAAGGAAATCCAATCCATGCCAAGAATTGCATCAAATTCCACCAAAGGGAGTATGATGAGGTTCTCCAGGAAATTCAATCCAAAAATTATAAAAGGGGAGGACTTATACTCATGGGATGCAATGATTGCCCCATTTGCCGTACTCACCGCCATCTTTACTTCCATGATTTGTGGTGGTGAAGGGATTGTTCTACTAAACTTTTGAGATATAAAAGAATGCGTAGAACCTGAATCAAAAATTATTTTCGCTATTCTTGAATGAATAACTACTGTACCTGTCACCACTTCATTGTCGGGGTTCACTTCGGCAGAAGTGATGGCAAACGTTCTTCCTTGCTGTCTTGGAGGTTACTGGTTGCCTCCGATAACCCTTTGATTAGGGCACTGATTTGCAAAATGACCCGGTTCTTTGCATTTGTAGCATTGAACAATGCATTGAAGTTCTAACAAAGCGTTCCTCTCCTCTGTCGCAGCCGCGGGTCCTTCTTGCTGACAGTTAATAGCTAGGTGCCCTTCTCTTCCACACCTGAAGCATTTTCTTGTCCCCCTAAGGCAATTTCCATGGTGCTTCTTTCCACAGTTCTGGCATGTGGGGTGCTATAACTTCTTAGCGCCGTTGGATTTATCCATAGGACCACTAGCATTGAATTCCACCTTACGCTTCTTTTCCCCATGACACCCCTGTGATTCTATGATCTCCATTTCAACCTTGAGGGCACATCGGACAATTTACTCATAGCTGTCGAAGTCACGGATCGCTAATGCTTTCCGCAAGCTAGGCTTCAGCCCACCAAAGAAGCAGTCAACCTTGCATTCAGGGGTAACGACAAAGACAGAAGCGTATCGTGCAAACCTTGTGAAGTTTTCCACGTACGCTCCCACAGATTCTTCATCTTTCTTCTTGATGGAAAGGAAGTCCCTTTCCATCTTAAGACGGAGGGTGCGTGGAAAATATTTATCGAAAAACATCTTCCGGAATTCCTCCCATTCCAAAGCCTCGATCTCCTCCTCCGGCTTCATATTTTTGATCAACGTCCACCATTGATCAGCTTCAACCTCCATATGATAAGCCGCCATGAGAACCTTCTCTTGTTCAGAACATTGAAGGATAGAGAAGATCTTTTCAATGGAGTTGATCCATTGCTCAGCGATCGTGGGATCAGATGATCCACTAAAAGTAGGAGGCCTTTGTCCCATGAAGCTCTCGATAGCGACTTGTTCTTTCTTATGGGGGGTTGAATGTTCCTCTTGACCCGTGTTTCTATTCAAAACTTGAGTTAGCTAAGAGAGAAGCGTGACAAAGTTCGTGATTCCCGCTCCCATTGGATTGGGCATCTCAGTAGTACAATCATCACATTGATCTTCACAACGGTTGTTAGCACGAGTTCTCCTATTACCGGCCATTGGCTGGAATAAAAGGAAAGTTAGCGGTAACACATAAAGGGTAATCCAAAGACAAAATTTGATGACTTATAAATAAACTTTAGTCCCTTTAACTCATGAGTCAATAGGATTCAATCCAGGCTTTTCATGATCTTCCTTCTAACATATATTCTTAGGGGAATTTTTTCCTTAATAAGGGTTCATACTAAGATTGTGAATTTATCAAAACATATCCCCCGGGAGTGTCGTAACCAAGAGTTCAGCAAGGCCCGTTTTCGTGCACCAGTTCTCGTTCGAGTCTAGCTTAAAGCTGTGTTTTTGGGTTTTAACCCTAGGATACATCTGTGCCAGAGCCGCCTCTACCTGCTCGTATCCAGACAGGGATGTATTTGTTTGATAAACCACTTACTTAGTATTTACCAAAACTTTGGGACGTTTTTATTATAATTAGTCTTGTATCTAAGGCTTTACTAGGGTTTCCTAATCCCAAAAATAACCAAACCTATCCTTTGATATCAACTATGACAACCCTGCTTTCAATTACAACTTAAACATGATTTATTACATAAAACTTCACTTGATACAACAAAGTAGATTGAGAGGTTTAGTTTCTTTGGGGATTAGGATAATTACATAAAAACTTTAAACTTTAAATAAAACATCTTTATTTAAAACTTCCTTTACTTGACCACTACATTCCTTCGTACTTAGCATTGCATGGGATAACCTGAGGACATGCATAAGAAAAGGGTGAGCTATAAAGCCCAGTAAGGGAGTACACAACGAATAACATGAGGAGTTCAATACATGTTAGGAAATATGAATATCAATAGAGCATAAGAGTAACATGAATATAAAGGCATGATAAAGCATGATAATCATAACATGGAAATGTGACAACAACACTTAACATTGAATTAGCATGAGCCAAGGCTCATTGCACATGGAGCATGAGTAAACCCTCATTGCACATGAAGCACGAGTAAACCCTCATTGCACTTGAATTAGAATTATTAACACTCATTGCACATGACTTATCATGATACTATACTTTACCCAATGCATTGGAGCGCTATAAGGGCGCACCCTTCTTAAACATTTCATTTCATGCATAAGTGTGCTAGATGGATCATAAAACATGGATTCATAAAACATAATCATTTATTCCACGATAAAGGAATGTGGAATTCATACATGAAACATTATAATCAATAAGTAAATGTTCATAAAGGTGAATACCCTTGATGGAGAAATGGGCATGGAATTCACTACACAATGATATTGACTTAGAAAATCGGTGTGATTTCGGCAGCGTAACGGCGTGACATAAGAATTCATAAAAATGGTTGATGAGAGAGAAAGGGGTTCCTCATCATATTTACATGTGATGGAAAGTAAGGAGGTCATATAGATACATGTCCCAACAATTTAAAAGGAATTTAGATTCATGATACAAAACTATTGCTTGAATATAAAAGAGGAGAAAAAAAGTTCTTTTCAGAATTTCGGCATAGTAACGGGTTTACATGGGAGGCATTTAATGAGAGAGAAAGGGGTCTCCCATCATTCAAAAAATAAAAGGGCAGTATGGGGGAGGTGAGAAACCATACCCCAACGTTCATAATTGAAATTAAAAGGGCAATACAACTTAAAGAAAATTGACAAAAATGAGAAAGGAAGAAAAAACCCTTACTTGGAAGTGTGCTTCCAAAGGCTAGAGAGAGGCTTGTGAGAGGCTTATTGGGAGCTTGGGGCACCTTGAGAGGATTCTAGAGATAGTAGGGAAGAGGTTGGTCGAACTCCAAGGGCTTTGAGTGAGGAGTAAGTGGGAGATTTGGTGGGTTTATATAGGAAATGTGAGGGAATTCTTTATTATTTAGGTTTGGGACCCCTTATATTAAAATACTCCAAACCACAAACCATCCCATGGTATTTGCCCATGGTTTCTGGAAAAGGAAATATGAAACCAATATTTTACAAGGCCAAGGTCATAACTTATTAAAAAATTAGGTTTTCTTAAGTGGAGGTGAGTCACACTCCCGTGGAAATTAATTTAAAAAGGCAAAGTGTTGAATAAGTCTTGAGGGCTCCATTAATGCTTTGAAAAGTTTGTCAAACAAACCCAAAACCTCATTATTTTAATGATAAAACACATATTGGCCGAACATAAGGATTATGGTATTTTATTACATCACCATTGGGTCATTATGATGTCATAAAACACATTATATATTTAAATGGTATTTAATTTTTACCCAAAAATTTGACTGTCTCAGAAAATTATGAAAATTCACCATTGAATAATTTCGACGTCTTTATTCGAAATATAATATTTATTTTATCTAAATAATTTTCTAAATATGTGAATTCTCACTTTTAAAATAAAAACTAACATTTATAAAAAATTCACAGGTTTTTACAGAAATGGCTTTAAAACCTTAATAAAAATTTTAATTGCATTCATAAAATTATAATATCATTTAAATTTAATAAAAATTAATTTAATATTAATAATAATATTTTATTAAAATATTATTTAATTCAAAAGTCCTTTAATTTAATAAAATATAATTCTTAATTAAATAATAACTAAAAACACCATTTGTACTTTAAAAACTAATTACAATGTATCAAAAATGACTAGAAATTATATTCATTATTATATAAAAAAATAATGTACATGAACATGGTGCTACTTATTTGTTACATAACCCCTTAAAATAGCCACATACGACCTAAGGGTAAGGTGTGCGATGGTGACAGACTCTCGGGGCGGCTCGGATTACATCGCTCGAGTGGTAATCTCTATCAACTTCCACATTTCCCATAGACGGTCCCATTAGAGCTTGACATAATGAAGCTCAGCTTGGGCTTGGTCAAGGGCGAAACCCAAAGACGCCACCTCTTTTCCGAGCTTCGAAAAATGGGCTTCGTATGGGGCAATTCTACTGGATGAGGCCATCACTTCCTTTTTCTGAGTAAAATTGGGTTCGTTAAATCCATATATTTATACTACTCAAGTGATCACTGTTCAACGGCTATAAAAGTAACGGTCATAAATCTTAATGTAAAACTAAAGAAGTTGACATCTTATAAAAACATTTTTCACAAAGAAACATTTAACTGGATCAAGAGGGATTTTCCATTAATGAAACTTTGGGTCGTTACAATATTCCCCCCTTAAGAAATTTCGCCCTCAAAATTTTCCTTTTCCCACACTAAAAAAAATGTGGGTAACTCAGCTTCATCCTATCCTCCGACTCCCAAGTTGCTTCTTCAAACTTGTGGTTTTTTCACAACACCTTGACGAGGGGCATTGTCTTATTTCGTAGAACTTTTTCTCTACGATCTAAGATCTTCACTGGTTGCTCCTCATAAGAAAGATCGTCTTCCAATTGTAACCCCTCAGAAGAGAGTACATGTGAAGGGTCCGGTATGTACTTCCTTAAGAGGGATACATGAAAGACATCATGCACCTTGGCCATAGTAGGTGGAAGTGCTAGTCGATAGGCCACAGCCCTAACATGATTAAGAATCTCGAAAGGACCGATGTACCTTGGACTTAACTTCCCTTTCTTTCAAAACCTCATGACCTTCTTCCACGGAGATATGAGTAAAAACACCATGTCCCCGACTATAAACTCAAGGTCTCGTCGACAATTATCTGCATAACTCTTCTGTCGACTTTGGGCTGCCTTGATATGCCGCTGAATGGTTTTCACCTTCTCCACTATTTCTTCGACCATTTCTGGTCTAAGCAACTTACGTTCACCGACCTCATCCCAACATGCCGGTGTTCTACACCTTTTCCCTTACAGGGCTTCATTTGGTGCCATTTGGATGCTCGAGTGGAAACTATTATTATAAGAGAGCTCAACTAGAGGAAGATGTTGATCCCATCCTCCTTTAAAGTCCATTGAGCACGCTCTCAACATATACTCAAGTGTTTGGATAGTCCGCTCGGATTGGCCATCAGTTTGAGGATGATAGGCCATACTGAAGTTCAGTTCAGTATTCAGAGCTTGTTGAAGACTCTTCCAAAACATAGAGGTGATTATTGGATCTCGGTCAGAAATAATAGATAGTGGTACTCCATGAAACCGTGCCACATCCCTGATATATATCTGTGCCAGTTGATCCAAATAGAAATCCTCTTGAATAGCAATGAGGTGTGCAGTCCTTGTAAGACGATCCACAACAACCCAGATTGCATTGTTGCCTTTGGATGTCCTTGGAAATCCAGTGACAAAGTCCATGGTGATGTTCTCCCATTTCCATTCTAGTATGGGCAATGGTTGCATCATCACCTTAGACTTCTGCCTCTCTTCCTTCACTTGCTGACACACCAGTACAGTTCTTAAATGCTCCTCATGGTCCTCCTTGGTTTTGAAGTATATTAGAATATCATCTATAAAGACTACCCAAAATTTGTCTAGGTAATCTCTAAAGACTCTATTCATCAAGTCCATGAATATTTCTGGAGCATTGGTGAGTCCGAAAGGTATTACTATGAATTCATAGTTCCCGTACCTTGTACGAAAAGCAGTCTTGGGGATATCTTCCTTCTTCACCCTTACTTGATAATATCCCGACCGCAAGTCCACCTTGGAGAAGTATTGTGCTACATGCAGCTGATCAAACAAGTCATCTATTCTTTGGAGAGGATACTTGTTCTTTATCGTGATTTTGTTAAGTTCACGATAATCGATGCAAAGCCGCATTGACCCATCCTTCTTCTTGATGAAGAGGACTGGTTCACCCCATGGTGATGCACTTGGGCATATAAACCCTTTATCCAGATTCTCCGGTAGTTGTTTCTTCAGCTCTTCAAGCTCAACAACAGCCATTCTGTATGGAGTCATGGATATTGGTAGCACCCCAGGTATAAGTTCAATTGAGAACTCAACATCTCTTCTTGGTGTAAGACCGGGAAGTTCCTCGGGAAATACTTCAGTGAATTCCCTCACAATAGGCATTTCTTCAAGGGTGGTTTCTTCCATGGACTCAGTCATCTGATCCATATATGCGTGCTCATAAGGCAGTAATATCCATGCTTGAGATGATGGAGATAAAGGAGATTCATCTTCCTCCTGAAACTTGTAAAGAATCGGGGGTCGATTCTCCATATGGAGTGTGATTCCCCTCTCCCGACAATTTATGTTGGCTCTATATAAGGAAAACCAATCCATGCCAAGAATTGCATCAAATTCCACCAAAGAGAGTATGATGAGGTTCGCCGGGAAATTCAATCCACAGATTATAATAGGCGAGGACTTATACTCATGGGATGCAATGATTTCCCCATTTTCCACACTCACCGACATCTTTACTTCCATGATTTGTGGTGGTGCAGGGATTGTTCTACTAAACTTTTGAGATATAAAAGAATGTGTAGAACCTGAATCGAAAATTATGTTATCAATTCTTGAACGAATAACTAGCGTACCTGTCACCACTTCATTTTCGGGGTTCACTTCGGCAGAAGTGATGGAAAAAGTTCTTCCTTGCTGTCTTGGAGGTTACTGGTTGCCTCCGATATCCCTTGGATTAGGGCCCTGATTTGCAAAATGACCCGGTTCTTTGAATTTGTAGCATTGAACAACGAGTTGAGGTTCGAACAGAGCATTCCTCTCCTCTGTCGCAACCGCGGGTCCTTCTTGCTGACAGTTAATAGCTAGCGCCCTTCTCTTCCACACCTGAAGCATTTTCTTGTCCCCCTAAGGAAATTTCCAGGGTGCTTCTTTCCACAGTTTTGGCATGTGGGGTGCTAAAACTTCTTAGCGCTGTTGGATTTATCCATCGGACCACCTGCATTGAATTCTACCTTATGCTTCTTGTCCCCATGATACCCCTGTGATTCTCTGATCTCCATTTCAACCTTGAGGGCACATCGGACAATTTCCTCATAGCTGTCGAAGTCACGGATCGCTAATTCCTTCCGCAAGCTAGGCTTCAGCCCACCAAAGAAGCAGTCAACCTTGCATTCAGGGGTAACGACAAACCCGGAAGCGTATCGTGCAAGCCTTGTCAAGTTTTCCTCGTAAGCTCCCACAGATTCTTCATCTTTCTACTTGAGGGAAAGGAAGTCCCTTTCCATCTTAAGACGGAGGGTGCGTGGAAAATATTTATTGAAAAACATCTTCCGGAATTCCTTCTATTCCAAAGCCTCGATCTCCTCCTCAGGCGTCATATTTTTGATAAACATCCACCATTGATCAGCTTCACCCTCGATACGAAAAGCCGCCAGGAGAACCTTCTCTTGTTCAGAACATTGAAGGATAGAGAAGATCTTTTCAATGGAGTTGATCCATTGCTCCGCAATCGTGGGATCAGATGATCCACTAAAAGTAGGAGGCCTTTGTCTCATGAAGCTCTCGATAGAGACTTTTTCTTTCTTAGGGGGGGTTGAACATTCTTCTTGACCCGTGTTTCTATTCAAAACTTGAGTTAGCTGAGAGAGAAGCGTGGCAAAGTTCGCGATTCCCGCTCCCATTGGATTGGGCATCTCATTAGTACAATCATCACACTGATCTTCACAACGGTTGTTAGCCCGAGTTATCCTATTACCGGCCATTGGCTGGAATAAAAGGAAAGTTAGGGGTAACACATAAAGGGTAATCCAAAGACAAAATTTGATGACTTATAAATAAACTTTAATCCCTTTAACTCATGAGTCTATAGGATTCAATCCAGGCTTTTCATGATCTTCCTTCTAACATATATTCTTAGGGGCATTTTTCCCTTAATAAGGGTTCATACTAAGATTGTGAATTTATCAAAACATATCCCCCGGGAGTGTCGTAACCATGAGTGCAGCAAGACCCATTGTCGTGCACCAGTTCCCATTCGAGTCTAGCTCAAAGCGGTGTTTTCGGGTTTTACCCCTAGGATACATCTGTGCCAGAGCCGCCTCTACCTGCTCGTATACAGACAGGGATGTATTTGTTTGATAAACCACTTACTTAGTATTTACCAAAACTTATGGATGTTTTTATTATACTTAGTCTTGTATCTAAGGCTTTACTAGGATTTCTTATTCCCAAAAATAACTAAACCTATCCTCTGATACCAACTATGACAACCCTGCTTTCTATTACAACTTAAACATGCTTTATTACATAAAACTTCACTTGATACAACAAAGAAGATCGATAGGTTTTGTGTCTTTGGGGCTTAGTATCATTACATAAAAACATTAAACTTGAAATACAATATCTTTATTGAAAAATTCCTTTACATGACCACAACATTCCTTCGTACTTAGCATTGAATGGGATAACCTGAGGACATGCATAAGAAAAGGGTGAGCTATAAAGCCCAGTAAGGGAGTACACAATGAATAAAATGAGGAGTTCAATACATGTTAGGCAATAAGAATATCAATAGAGCATAAGAGTAACATGAACATGAAGGCATGATAAGGCATGATAATCATAACATGGAAATGTGGCAACAACACTTAACATTGAATTAGCATGAGCCAAGGCTCATTGCACATGGAGCATGAGTAAACCCTCATTGCACTTGAAGCACGAGTAAACCCTCGTTTCACTTTAATTATCATGATTCAACACTCATTGCACATGACGTATCATGATACTATACTTTACCCAATGCATTGGGGCACTATATGGGCGCACCCTTCTTAAACATTTCATTTCATGCATAAGTGTGCCACATGGATCATAAAACATGGATTCATAAAACATAATCATTTATTCCATGATAAAGGAATGTGGAATTCATACATGAAACATTATAATCAATATGTAAATGTGCATAAATATGAATACCCTTGATGGAGAAATGGGCATGGTATTCACTACACAATTATATTGGCTTAGAAAATCGGTGTGATTTCAGCAGCGTAACGGCGTGACATAAGAATTCATAAAAATGGTTGATGAGAGAGAAAGGGGTTCCTCATCATATTTACATGTAATGGACAGTAAGGAGGTCATATAGATACATGTCCCAACAATTGAAAAGTAATTTAGATTCATGATACAAAATTATTGCTTGAAAATAAAAGAGGAGAAAAAAAGTTCCTTTCGGAATTTCAGCATAGTAACGGGTGTACATGGGAGGCATTTAATGAGAGAGAAAGGGGTATCCCATAATTCAAACAATAAGAGGGCAGTATGGGGGAGGTGTGAAACCATACCCCAACATTCATAATTGAAATTAAAAGGGCAATACAACTTAATGAAAATTGACAAAAATGAGAAAGGAAGAAAAAACCCTTACTTGGAAGTGTGCATCCAAAGGCTAGAGAGAGGCTTGTGAGAGGCTTCTTAGGAGCTTGGGGAACCTTGATATGATTATAGAGAGAGTAGGGCAGAGAATGGACAAACTCCAAGGGCTTTGAGTGAGGAGGAAGTCGGAGCTTGGGTGGGTTTATATAGGAAAGGTGAGGGAATTCTTTATTATTTAGGTTTGGGAACCCTTATATTAAAATAATCCAACCCACAAACCATACCGTGGTATTTTCCCATGGTTTCTGGAAAAGGAAATAGGAAAACAATATTTTACAAGTCCAAGGTCCGAACTTATTAAAAAATTAGGGTTGCTTATGTGGAGGTGAGTCACACTCCCATGGAAATTAATTTAAAAAGGCAAAGTGTTGAATAAGTCTTGAGGGCTCCATTAATGCTTTGAAAAGTAAGTCAAACAAACCCAAAACCTCATTATTTTAATGATAAAACACATATTGGCCGAACATAAGGATTATGGTATTTTATTACATCACCATTGGGTCATTATGATGTCATAAAACACATTATATATTTAAATGGTATTTAATTTTTACCTAAAAATTTGACTGTCTCAGAAAATTATGAAAAATTCAACATTGGATAATTTCAACGTCCTGATTCCAAAAATAATATTTGTTCTATCTAAATAATTTTCTAAATATTTGAATTTTCACTTTTAAAATAAAAACCGACATTTATAAAAAAATTCACGGGTTTTGACAGAAATGGCTTTCAAACCTTAATAATAATTTTAATTGCATTCATAAAATTATAACAAAATTTATATTTAATAAAAATTAATTAAATATTAATAATAATATTTTATAAAAATATTATTTAATTCAAAAATCTTTTAATTTAATAAAATATAATTCTTAATTAAATAATAACTAAAAACACCATTTGTACTTTAAAAACTAATTACAATGTATCAAAAATGACTAGAAATTATATTCATTATTATATACAAAAATAATGTACATGAACATGGTTCTACTTATTAGTTACATAACCCCTTAAAATATACGCATAATACCTAAGGGTAAGTTGTGTGATGGTGACAGACTCTTGGGGCGGCTCAGATAACATCGCTCGAGTGGTAATCTCTATCAACTTTCACTTTTCCTGTAGACGGTCCCGTTCGAGCTTGACATAATAAAGCTCAGCTTGGGCTTGGTCAAGGGCGAAGCCCAAAGACACCACCTCTTTTCCGAGCTCCGACAAATGGGCTTCGTATGGGGCAATTCTACTGGATGAGGCCATCGCTTCCTTTGTCTGAGTAAAATTGGGTTCGTTAAAGCGATATATTTATACTACTCAAGTGATCAATGTTCAATGGCTATAAAATTAATGGTCATAAATCTTAACGTAAAACTAAAGAATTTGACATATTATAAAAACATTTTTCATAATGAAACATTTAACTTGATCAAGAGGGATTTTCCATTAAAGAAACTTTGGGTCATTACATGTGGTGTTATGAGCATGATGCTTCTTTGAGTGACGCTTAACGGATGGAAATGATCAGGTGTGATCAAAGTGATTTACAGGTTAGTACATATCTATCACAATAGTTTGTTGGTCTCCCACACTCATTACATCATTATAATCAATACTCAACCATACAAAAGTGGGTGTGGGTCCTCTATCAATAGAGAAGTACTTTTCCATTATTGAGCACTAGTGGTAAGTGGCTCTTCCACAATAGTTAGTGCTCCCTCATCTCTGGAGTGTGGTAGTGAAGAGTGGTACCCTTAACATTTATTCCAATGTTTTCACATGAGATGAATGATATGATAGATTCTCCCTTGGATTTTTAGATTTATCGTGAAGTGTGGACCATCCATAATTATTTTGGTTACATTTTGTATGATTTTGGGGATTTGTGATAAAACTTTGGATCTACAGAGTAACTAATAATTCATAGATGGATTTGGACCTAGGTATCACCTTTCATTATTTATTTGGGATTCTCATTGAGAATACTTGTTTTATTTTTATGGTTCTTGTCTTATATTTAAAATTACATTCCATAGTGGTTATGAGAATGATACTCTCTATTAATGAATTCCTTTGGTGATTTCGGGGTTTCCTTCTCGGTATTTTTATACTAACCCCTAAATAATATTTTCATACACATGTTATCATTTTTTTAGTCTATAGTGTTATTAAAATTTACTATAGTGGACTAGGTTCATAGGATCATTGATTTATGTAGTGGAGTGGACCATGTTTGGATGTTAGACTCTCGGATCTGGAGTCAGGAACTCCCCCACTTTACTATTTACAGTTGTCTTTACATTATTCTTCTCCACTATATTTATATTTTAGTGTGTATTTTTATCCTTTATATTAATTGGGTTGTGATTTTTTACTGTAATATGTACTTCTTAGTAGTTATTTAATGCATTGTTTTACATTCTAAACGTTCATTCTTCCATTATAATTATACACTACTGCATGGAATTAGTTTTGTCTGTGAATATAAGTAATTTAGGTTAATGCCTATAATTTCATTATAATGAAAACTTGTTGAATGTCAAAATCCCATAGCTTATTCGAGGTGAGCTTGGGGTTTTCACACTAGTCTTATAGTTGTTCAGTCAGACCCTGATATTTTGGGTTGTGACATTGTTTCTAGTTAATCTGTGAGTTCTACCTTGTTGAGATATTCTTCAAGATCTCCATGAGCGACTATTGCCCTGAGTTTACCTCCATGAATTTTCATAACCTGTGTTTAGAACCATGATATACCATATAATGGAATGTGCAAGTTGGGGTGTCTTTTTTGTTTCGTGGAGTTACTTTTCTCGATGATTAGGTCTAGTCACATTTTTGTTGTTATTGAGGATATTCTCTCTTATGGTGTTATTGATAGTCGTTATGGTTAGTGGAATTGTGTCTATTTGGTGAAAATATTTCTTTTTGGTTTGACTATATAATTTTTCAACATTAAATTGTCATTACAAATGATGGGGATTCCTATTCCAAGCCTCTAACTATTTTTCACATTTCATTGGGTGTGATCCTTTGGAATTCCTTTTTTAGGATGTGTTTTAATTTTTCTCTAGTAACCATTAGTGTTTTGTATGTGGTGTTTATGATTTTTCATGTGATCAACTTTGGGATTATGAAGATTATTATAAGAATTTTTGTATATCTCAAAATTCCCTATTTCAAATAAAATCATAGTAGTGGATATCCCAAAGTGATATTTCATTTTCTTTTCACTTTTGTTCAGTGAGTATTATGCTTCCTAGGACTCCTAATGAGTTATTGGTTATTGAATTATAAAACATTTGGATGTTGTTATCATAAGGAATCAATTTTTAATGTCCCATATCATTTTTCTATTTTTTTGAAGTTAGTTTTTAATTGATTCCTCATTAGTGGTAAGGTAGTCTTCACATTTTTTCTTGTCCAAACATGTTAAATACTTTTTGGTGGACAAATGTGGCATTGTTGGAAGAATTTTTACACCCCAAATCAGTTTTTTATGTGTGTATTTATTGTATGATTTGGAACACTCTAGTTAGATTATTTTTAGACATTAAAATGTTAAAATTTAGGATTTTTTTCAGGTTATAGGATTTTAATGCACGGTTAAAAATTATTCCTAATCACCTCAGTAGGAGTGGATATTTCCATACTTATTACATGGTTTTCTAAAATATGTGGGTAAACTATTGAACCAACATAAAAGGGCTGTTTATTTTTCTTTTTGGATCCTTATTAATTTGGGTTTCCGCCCTTTGGAGCCCCACTTCAAGCCATCCCACTAAGAAACCTCTCAAAACCTTTTTCCTTAATATCCAAGGCCGTGAAGGTGAATTTTCAATAGTTTCTTAGTGATTATTAACTCATATTTAAAATATAGGGTTCTCCTATCCTTTTTCTTTGGTTTACTTCCATTTTTATCCATTCTATCGAACCCTAGCAGCTATGGTTAGATAATTTCTATTTTGATGGTTGTTCTAAATTTGGGTTTTTATTTATAGTGGTTGAAAGACAAATTTTGAACCTAATATGGTTATTTTCATCAAAGTCTTTATGATTTCACCACATGAGCTAGTTTAATACCTTTCAATATGACAAATTTAAGATTTCCTTGTATCTGTGGATTTCTAAACACATTTTTAAACCTGATAATTATGATGTGGGTTATCTTGGATTGAACTATTAATGTTTTCCATAACTTAACATGGTTATCATGTGGATTAATTGGATTAATTTAATGATTAAACTTAAATTTGATGTAAATTGGAATCTTATTCATTCCACATGGTTGAAAAAATTATAAATATGGTTTTCTCTAAGAGAAACATTTTTTCACTGAGAATTAAAACATATGTGATATTCAATGTGGGGTTTACTTTCAATTTTAATGGGGTTAGTAAGTTTTAAAAGGTGTAGTATTGTATTATTAAATGAAATTATGATTCTATTGACTTCTAATAGATGTCATTAATTGTATATTTTAATTTCCATTGGATTTATGTTTGGATTACAAATATTTTGTAAAGGGATTACCAAATGGATACATAATTATTGACTTGTGAATGTTCAAGAAGTCACTTTCTGGAGTGATGTTTTATTAATTGGTTGGTTGTGAACTTATTTAACCTCATTGTATTTTTTTATTATTGTTTTGTATATCACATGTTGGGTTTTTAATTCGAATTCAGGATGTGTTTTGTTAAAGTTTTGGGCATAACGAAAGTTTCTGATGGGTCGTACCCAACATTAATTTTTTTTATGATCGATGATAAAAATGAAATGTACTCAATGATAAATGTTATGATCAATAGAATTGAATCAATTAATATACTCAATGGGTTAACACTAGAACTGAAGCATATGATCATTACATACTATATATATTTAATTTAAGCAATTAAATAATTACCCTGTATGAAATTATATCTTCGTTGATGCATCTGAAAAATGTATCTAGGTCATTCCATCATTACAATGTAGGGCTCAAGATGATATTCCCTCTAGCAGTTATTTACACATGTCTTACAAATCATTGAATTTTGTCATAGGAATCTCCGGGTGCAGGCATAGAAGATCATATTTCATGTGTCGTTCTCTTTTGATCACCACGAGAATTGATTCCAAAGGATTATAATTTATCTATCTTGAATTGAGAGTGGAAGGTGGAGAAATATCGTCAGATGTTATTGAGAGTTTTATTGGATATGGGAGCTCTCTGTGGCTTTTAGATGATTATATGGATTACTTTGTGCACAAAAAATTATTTGTCTCTTTGAAAAAATAATATAATTTTTTTATATACCACTAGGTTTAGAAATAAATAATTGTACAAGTGTCCTTTATTATTTATTTAATCACCATGGAACCCCATGTCTATAATAATAATAATATTACTATTTTCTGACATACAGAAAAATCCAGAATTAAAATTAAATATTTTTTATTAAAATAATATTCTATATAAATATTATTTCTCACTGGACTATTAAAATGGATCCTCTATTCCTCCAAAATATTTATCGATCCTTGAATAATAAATATTTTTTTAATAAAAAAATTTAATAAGTTTATTCAATAATAAATTAATAAATGTTATATTCACTAAAAAGAAAACAAATATATATTAAATGTTCTACTCATAGAATATTCAATTGAATAATAGGTGACATAATATATGTGATCAAGTAAGTAGGAATATTTATTTAACCACATACAAGAATAATATTTATTAATCTTTTTCAATAATAAATAATAATTTACTTTTTAACTAAAACTTTGGGCACACTTAGTGTGTAACACTCTAGACCTCTTTTTTAGTGGAATTAGGTGAATATGTCTAAAGTATATGTTTAGCATCTTGAAATATTCTAGAGAGCCCATAGAGAAATAATTTAATGTTTTAATGACCTAATACCTCATACAGATGCTTACTATGTAATATAATCACACTTTCACAATATCTTTAATCAAGAAGGATTCATGCTCATGTCATCAACCAATGTTCTTGTTGAATCATTCATTGACTTTTCAGAAATAATTTTTTTATAAAACACCATAAACTTGGATTTATTTAGGAAATATAATTTACATCAAAGGGAATTATATATGAACTTCCATTTAAGAATATAAGGGGAAAACCCTTTCTCACAATATTCATTAAAAAAATATTACCCAGGACACAACCAATTTATCATACCCCACCACGAACATATGTCATCATGGTTTTCATCAATACATCTAAGTACATGACTTATAACAAAAATTAATAATAATATTATTATCTAAGGATTAATAAAAACATACACAGATAGAAACATCAAAAGACACATATTATAAATGCGTTTTTCTTACTGGAGTCTCTCACTCTCAAAATATCCTACATTGGATATTACCATAGGCATACACAATTAGAAGGTGACTCATAGTCATATGATTATCCACCCTTGATAACATAAAAAACATTTTTCCCATAAATGACTTCATCCCACTATAGAACATTTATTTAAGAATATTTTTGTGGTACTTCATGGTTCTCATCATAGTGGGTAACTACTATAACGTTCCGGTGAAAAAAATTCTCTTAGGACATTATCACAAACTATGTCATGAGGAATAATAATCTTGATTTGTCTATGTGTTTATTAATATTCAAAACTATGAATAAATTCATTCATAATATAAATAGATGTTGGTTCTGGGAACAAAATCCCACAGGCACTCATTTCACTATATCCAACAACTAATAACCTTTAGTTTGAAAGCTCTCACACAATGCTTATGCATCGATTGAGATTGGATATTTTTCAACGTTTCCACGATGCTTTCTTAGGTTGGAACTATGATTACTGAAACGTCACCCCTCTAATAAAAATCCCTCAAGAGGTGATACTTTTGGTTTATGCTATTGATATATTGATGTGACCTTATCTATTTTACTAGATCCACCACTACAATAATATCACAATACAATGTGATAGGATTTTTACTTCTTGGTACTGCATCATGATCCTAGATAGAGTTTCAAATCCAAAAATCTTCCATGGTTGCATCAGAAGCAACTATATAGTCAGATATAACAATATAATCAGCAAAAACTGGCTAAATTGAACTATTATGCTCACAACTCCTCTATTGAGATAGAAAACATGTATTGACTGTTACTTCAAGTCATTTTGATCTATTAGAAAACATGCATCATTATAACCCTAGATGACTAACACCCCATATCTTCTACATACCAGGAACATATCTTCAGTTCTTATTAAATACATAAGTTTAGTCTTAAAAAGATACCAATGCTGTTATTCTATACCAACTTTATATCTACATACCATGATAAATTCATAGGAAACTTCATGTATAGTATACAACATGTTATACATGATTAATCATATTTCTAAAGTATATGGGATTTTACTCTTTCTCTATTTCTCCTATTTTGTATGAGGATAAAGTTTCTCATAACAATATATACCAGGCGACACTCAAACCAATCCCATGTTGGATTATTTCATACTATGTCTCTTTATTATTTGATCAATTTATTTACATTGAATTAGTCCATGTATCCTCTTAGATATATTATGAATGATCATGATCCCTAGAATATAGGCTGCATCTACTAAGTCCTTCGTGGATAAAAACCTGTTTATCTAGTCCTTAACAGACTATAATATTGGTATTTTATTTCTAAAAAGTAATATTTCATCAACATATACAAGTGGGATAATGACTGAATTCCCACAAAATCGCTTGTAAACACATGTCTCGCGTTAATTATTAATGAATCCAACATTTATATAGATTCATAAAATGTAATTTACCATGACCTAGATGATTTCTTAATCCATAAATAGATCTCTATAACATGAAAATATCATTGGCATCATCTATAGTCACAAACCCTTCTATTCATGTCATATATAAATCTTTATGAATGTTCCCATTATGGAAAGCAGTTCTGACATCCATATACCATATTTTTTATTTATGGTATATAGATATATCAATTAGAATTATGATGGATTTATAGATAAAAACATTTTAAAAGGTCTTACCATTTTCAATTCCTTGATGTTGTTTAATTGTTTTATCCACTTTCCTTTCCTAATAGGTAGTTAATTTACATACCATGTCTATTTTTCTCTTGAATAACCAATTTCACCCTACATGATTTAAATCAACTCTCACATCGAACAGAACCTAATCTCAGTTCGGATACACAAAATTCATTTCAGAATTCAAGGATTCATAACATCTTATATATCAGAAGCTCTATACGACATATTTTTATGATAGAGGGTCATCATTTTTTACCAATAATGAGTCACCATATTTTGTTTGTATAAAACCGTATAACTCTAGTAATATTACCTCTATTTTTAACCTAGTAAGTAGTTGTATTTTAGGAACTAATTCATCCAAAGGGACCTATGGAATCTTTTCATGTACCTACTATTGATTCTCTTGAGAATTATCTACCTCAAAGTTAATATTTCTCCCACTATCCGTTCTGAGGGTGTGATCCCTCTCAAGAAAGATGTCCTTTCTAGAAACAATCATTTTATTATCTGAGGGGTTTTATATGTATTATTTAATTTTTCATTATGATACACTATAAATATAATCATTATGACTTCAGGTTTTAGTTTTTTACCTATAATGTCCTTAAAAATCCTTAAAACTACATACCTGTGTATGAGGAAAAAATGTTTTATTTCCACTCTATAACTGAAAGGGAATTCCATTTCCCGTTATACTTGGTACTTAATTTAAGGTATATGTCATATTTTGATGTGAATATGAATAAAAGGATAATTGAAGATATATATGACTCATCATTTACCTTACCATTTCTAACAATGTATGGTTTTTCTATTCACTACCATCATTCCACTATGGGGTGTATGGTGGAGTGAGATGAGATAGAATCCCAAAATCACATAGATTGTCAATAAACACTTGGTTTAGATCACCACCACATTAATCTAGTTTAATATTCTTTATATTATTTATGTGTTGATTCTATACATCATTCTTGAATTAATTGAATTTCTCAATAGACTCATACTTATACCTCATAGGTAGACATAGACCTATCTACTAATGTAATTAGTCAAATTTATAGATTAAGAATAACTACCTCAAGCTTCTACTAGAAATGGTTCATATAAATTAGTGTGTATGAATCATAAAAGATCTATGTACCTTTAAATCAATCCATAAAATGGAGGTTTGGTCATATTTTATTATAAACAAGCATGACATATTTCATGTGGTTATAGCTTAGAAGAGTCTAAATAACCATCTTGGTAGAGCTTTGTTAAACGATCCTGAATTACATGACTAAGATAATGATACCATAGTTGGGTATTATATGATTCCTTCTAACATGATACATTTTTTATTATCAATGATTTTTTTCTTAATTTAATACATAGATACCCTTATTAAAATATTCCCCACCATAACATCTGTTTTATTAATAAAATAGACAACTTTTGTCTACAGACATGAAAATGAAACAATATGTTTCAAGACCTGAAAAAAGAAATATGTTCTTGGTAACAGTTTTTATATAATAACAATACCTTAATAAAAATATCATTCTTATTGGAAATGAAATATGGTTGTCAAACATGGCTAGAAGAGAAAACCATGCACTATGGAAGCTCACAAATCCACCACTCTAGAAATTTTTCAGAATCTACTTGGTTATATTATTAAGATACATATGTGATAATAAAAAGATATATCTAATATGAAATGTGCTGATAATGAATGATTACACTTGAAAAAAATTTCACATTTGATAACTCTTTCCTTTGGGAGGTTTTCCTCTTTTAGTGGCCTTTCATGACACGTTATTAACATACTACCTCATTTTCATTTCCATACCTCTTGATATTACTCTTTATAGAATTATGGGACTAGGGAACTTCATGCTTATTATGAGTCTTGGTACCCACCACCATGTTTATCATTTTTTTATTTACTATAAGAACCACATATTTTCCACAACACATGTCCCTATCAACATTTACAATCAGAGGAATATTTTTTGAAATAATCTTCTCTTTATTGGTCATGTTATAATTAATAATAAAATAAGAGAAGGTATTGGGTAGTGAGGAAAATATAAGATATCTTTGAAAATATTCTAGAAATTTAATTTTTGATATCTATAAGTGATAAATATAACCAATAAGCTTGACTATATGTGTTTGAGCTGGTGTGGAATCTCAAAAATTCATTACAAATAGAGTATTGGAGATCTCATATCCCTCTTCTCTTAACATCTCTTGATAGTGATCCAAAAGGTGATATTACATTCTATACACATCCATGACATCATATTTCATCAAAATATTAATGGTCATAGATTATATCATGAAACATTTAACTTATATATAATTTTTCAAATGTTTCTCAAAGAGAAACAATTCTTCCTCACTAGCATCATTACCAAGAACATTAGGAATAAGTTCGTCTAGAAAACACAATTTGCTTTCATTGTGTGGGATAAGGCATAAGCGTCATTTCCATTCTTTGAAATTTTTTATGGTGATAAGGATATCCTTATCACATTTGGATCACAGTGATATGTCTGAATTCATTTTAATTTTGGTTTCTACAACTAATATATGTATAGTTTTATTATTGTGTTTGGTTAAATTTATTCAAATAAATATAAATTATATTTATTAATCATTCACTATTTTATCAAAACCCAATAGCCCTAATTATTGTCTCTTATATTGCTTGTTTCTTGGACATTATAGGGGAAAAGATTCATAATCCACTTCTCGTTACCCGAAATGTTTTTAATCAAGCCATTTAAAGGGTTTTAGGTAGTCAATCAAAATTCGACATCCATTAAATCACATTACATTATTCTATTGAGTGGTCTCCCCAAACCTAAAATCATTTATTTGGATTTCTTTAACCTTCTCCTCCTAATTACACCATTGCATTCATTGGAAGTCAACACTTGATGTAATCTAAGTTAATTCAACTAAAAAAATCAGGTTATAATTTTCCAATAATTGAATACCTGATAACATTCGCTGTTAAAGAAAATTAAACTATGGTAATATTTTAAATACATTATTGGAACGATATTCCAAATAAATATATATTATTGAGTGATTTTATATTTATGTGTAAATTTCTAATTATTATCATTATTACATTCATCTTAATATTAATTGGATTTAATTAAGTGATCTACTATGTCAAAGATAATATTTTCACATAAGTCAATTTATTATAGTTCTCTCTGCTATGTTTATTAATTCATTAATTCATGTGACCACAAAAAAAACATACATATTGAAATAGCCCTGAATATTGATAGAAATAAAATTATAAAGTGGTATGATAGTGATATTTTACAAATTTTAAGTTTATCTAGAAGAAGTTAAACTAACCATCGACCTATTGGGAAAACCCCTTGAACCAATGAAGGTTTATATTGGAGGTTTTCACTTATAAACCTATGTATTTCTCTTGGATTGGATTCTACGTAGATTCAAATATGAACAACCATCACTAACTTGAGAGCTTCATCGATTAAATATTCTTTTAGTCACATACAGGTGATGGGAACTAAAGGATTGGTTAAAGGGTTTACATAAAAGAAACCATGGGCACACACGTTCTTATATAATAAGAGTATAGATATTATGAAAACAAAAATTTTAATTTAAAAATAAATTTAATGAAACCGATCACTTACAATTTCCTTGTATAGGCTCGTGATCATGCACTTGCATGTAAAAAATTAATCATTTAATAAAGTTAACATCCAATTATAATCATTCTTATTTATTATAAATCATCCCCTAATCAAGTAATTACCTTCTTTAATTAATCAATTATTCCATCTTACTTATCATATTAATTTTATTGAGATTCTCATCCTTCATAATTTTTAACAAAATAAATAAATTCCTTTAATATTAATTATGTTAGAATAAATGTAACTTGGTGGAAACATGGTGAGTACCCCTATCAACTACCTAATATGTGTTACACTCATATACATTTTACTCTTGCACCATGTGGAACAAATGAAATATAACATAATATAATGTCATATACTATCAATTTAATGACAAAATCGTTTACATGATTTTTTTACATAGTGTTTAATTCTTCAATCCACATAGATTAATTACTGTAATATGACGTATACATGTTATCTAGATCTAATCATTATGAAAAAATTAATTAAACCATTATATGTATAAAAAACTATCACAAGGAATTTCCAATCAACTCAATTACCACACATAATTATATGGTTATAAGGTTTGAACAGTATAATAATTAAATTTTTAATTATGCATAATTTGGTAAAAGTACATGGTGTGTACATTTATGATACATGGTGTATATTATTCTCACTATCTATATTTGACACATTCCTAGGGACATGGTGTGTAACCATTCCATAGAATGTTTTTTATTACATGGTGTTTATATGGGCTACCTGGAATGTGGTCTCTAAGTTACATGTCCACAACTCAAATAGGTCATGTAAGAGAATACACAACCCATATGTGACTAAGGGACTACACATTGTACACTGAAGCTATATATAATACACTCCAGTTGACCGTGCACTATATTTTTCCCAATAAAAAAAGGTGTGTAATTGAATTCACCACATGTAATAAATACACTTGACATGAATTAATTCAGATTTAATTCTTAGTTCATTAAACAATAGTACATGGAATTTCCCTTCCGGGTTACACGGTGGGTACTCTTGTCTCATCTGTCCAAATTACTCTCACCCTCCATATGAGAACTCTGAAATTATTTCATTGATAAAATTAATCAATTTCATTATATTTATTAGAAACAAATAGGCATAAAACTTGTCTTACAATTCATCTTATATAATAACTAAAATTTAACTTAAAACCAATAATAAATGTGTAAATCAATCAATAATCTTTAAATAATTTTAAATATTTATGTAACCCCTATTATACCACTTGATAGATACCAAAATAGAAAAATCATGTGATGGGTCCTTCCCAGATTTTGTTTCATGATCAAGGATTAATCAAATATTTACTTGATTATAAACACGAGGATCATCTGAATTGATTCAAAGAATATAGAAAATGGATAAATACCGGAACCGAAGTGTTGGATCATCACATATTATTTATAATTAATTTAAGAAAATAATGAATTAAATTTTGAGAAATTATTTTTTCATTTATGGATTTGTTAATAGATCTACATTTTACCATCGTTGTGTTATATGAATAAAGATTATATTTCCATTAGTGGTGATCTAAATGAGTTCCACAAATCACTGAATGTAATCGGAGGAATTTTCTAGTGCTAAAACATAACTTCCTATCACTTACATCATTAATCTTTGATGACCCAAAAATCACTTCCAAATTATTCTCCTTAATCTCAATTGAATATAGAGTATATAGTGGAGATACATTACTCTTCATTCTTGAGTGTTATAAGAGAAGGAAGATCTCTAGAGCTTTGATAATATTCCTTGGATTTCATTGTGCACAAAAAATGAATTGTATATTTGGAAAAATAATATAATCAGGTTTATATTCTATTAGGGTTAAAAATAAATAATTTCATAGGTACCCTTAGTTATTTATTTAGTCCCCAAAAAACCCCATTTATATAATAATATTATTATAATTTCTTGACATGCACTAAACTCATGAATAAAAATTAAATTTTATTTATTCAGATAATATTCAATATATATATTATTTTACACTGGACCATTAAACTCATTATTCCATATAATAATAATATTTATTGGGCCTTGAATATTCACTATTAATGTAGTAAATAAATATCATTAAATTATTCATCAATAAAAACTAAATATTAAATTATTAAAATATAAAATAAATATTTATTAAATATTCGGCTCCCATAATATTATCTTGAATAACTGGTGATAGAATAAATGTGATCATATAAACTAGAATAATTATTAAAAAATGTGAGATAATAATATTCACTACACTTGTTAAATAATAAATAAAAATATATTTTTTCACTGATATTCTTGATATATATATTTTGTGACCCTCTAGGACACTTTCTCGAGAGCATTAGGCGAAGAATCATAAAGTCCAAGGTTAGAATATAAAAACATTCCAATGAACAAATAGAGTAATAAGTTAATTCTTCAATTACATAATATCTCATACAAACACGTATTATGTAATATAATCCATTCATTGTGATTTCTCTAATCAAGAAGTTTGCAAGATGTTGTCATCAACCTACGTGTTTGATGTTTGTTTATTTGAAATTCTGGAAATCAAACATTATTCTAAAACAATATGGAAGATTATTTATTTAGGATATATAATCTCCACTAATGTTAATTAGAAATCAACTTATGTTATATTACATAAGGTAAAAATTCTTTCACACATTATTAATTACTAATATATTACCTATGACACACTAAACATATCCTACCTCACCGTGAAAATTTGTCATCAATTGTTTTCGTCAATACATCAATGTATGAGACTTAAAACACTCATTAGTTATAATATTAAAGTATATAGATCTATAAAAACTTTTATAGATATAACATACAATGACACATATAAATTTGGATTTCCTTACAGTGGGTCTCATTCATATAATATATTACAATGGATATTACGAAGGGCGTACACCATGAGAAGGTTCCTAAATGTATTTTGATACTCATCCAATCATAGCCTAAATCATTTTCATCCTTAAAATAATTTCAGAAATCTATAAGAAATATATTTAATATTAATATCATGGAACTTATGGTTTCTTATCATAGTGATGAACTTCTAGGACCTTTTAGTGTGACGACCACTCTTAGGATATTATTACAGACTATGTCATAAAGAACATTAATCATGATGTCATAAATCATTTATTAATATTAAACAAATTTTAATATAGGTCATAATAAAGTATAAAAAAGTTCTACATAGTAAAACAACTCTAACAATAAGGGATTGGGGATCTTTCTCGGGGAGATGTAGGAGGGAAGGATGTGATTGTGATGTTAGCCTTTGTGATTTTTTATTGTAATGGGATGATTTTTTTTGAATGTCACCCACGTCATTTAGTAATTACATGTAGTAACCTAGGATTGTAAGTGTAAATTCAAGGGATAAAGCTATGATAGTTGAGATTATTTTCTAGCTGTTGCCCCTGGTTTTATGTAATACCTTGCTATGAGGTGTTACCAATGAGAGTAGTTTAGATTGATTCGGTTGAAGTTATGTATAACCGTATTCATGATGATAATTGGTATAACTTTATGCATTTTGTACTTTACCCATTAGTCTCTATGGTGTTTCCCCATGAAATATAATCAATGTTACACTGCTCATTATTTATTAGCATGCTTTTTTCTTATTTATTAGATAGAAATACATTAATGTATATATCATTTTATGTTTTTAGTATTGATAAAGAATAGTATTATTCAATTGGATTTTTGGAATTTTTTATGAATTTATAAGGTGTTTTTTTATTTATAATTTCTCCTCATTCTATACTTATATTTGAGTTCGGTGTGTTAAATATTATAAAGGAATTGTGCAAATTTGTTTTTAAAGTGATGGAATTTTTTAGAAGTTCTATTGAAATGTTGTAAACCATATTATGTTTATTTTCAAATGTGAGGCTTTAAATTCAATGAAATGGTTTAAATATATTATTTAAAAGAGTGAAGTTTTTTCAATAAATTATTTGATTTTGAAATAGTATTGTTTGAATAAATCAAATTTATGCCATGTTTCTTAAATTCTGTTCTTTGAGAATGTGTAGGTTTAATATAGTTTTCATAGATCATGGAAATGAAATTAATTTTTTTATATTATATTCAAAATAGATGTTTTGGGTTCATTAATAAAATGAATGAAATATAATCATTGTGGAATCTGATTGGAATTTTACTTACACCATAGGTACTCATGTTGTTCGGTATGTTGTCTTTGTATATTTAGTATGATTCTTTAGTTCTTCACTTTTAGGCATGATTTAGTGTCATTTTCTTTGAGAATCATAGGGTTGTTTGGATTTTAAAAGTGAAAATAGAGTCACAAAAAGATGGTGCTCTACCATATTATTTCACAGAGCCTATTGGCTATATTTATGTTTAGGCCTCATTTTCATCATGTTCGATTTCTTTCACTATCAATTATTTGTTTTATAATCTTGTATTAAATAATTATTTGTCATACAAGTCTTTTTCAGAATTTATTATTATTTATCTATTCCAATTATATGTATGGATTTCTATTTTTATGGTTTTTGGTTATTTATTTTAGCATGACATCCAAAACATGTATTATGGCATCCCGCCTTTTTATTACAAAACTTTTCATTACATTTTACAAACATAGGATCTTTAATGTTTAGTGTATTGGAAATAAGGTACGTAATACATAAAAACCAAAAAAATATTTTAATCCAATTTAAAAGCTTCTTGAAGAGTTCATACTATGTATAATTACTACATCTCAGAACCTGGGGACATACATCAAAGTAGAGGGCTAGTACAAGGCCCAGTTAGGGAAAATAAGTGAAATAATGTACCTGCGAACATGAGCAATATCAATAAGAACATGAGGAATTTCATTAAGGCATGAGAAATATGTATATCATGATAATAATAACTTGAATAATATATTTTATATTTGGCTACAACATTCAATTTAGAAATTCATATTTCTATTATCAATGTCCATCCCCAAGGTGCCATAAAAATTACCAAGGTTATTCACCAAGGTATCGTAAAACTTGTCATCTCTAGAGATTAATTTCATTACCAAATGAATTATAAATATATGAGTTAGAAACCTTACTATTTATTTATTTTCATCTAGTATACCTATATCATAATAAACCATTTCATAAATTACCAAAATATAATAAAATAAATGGGTTTCATATAAAAATTGTGACGTTTTAAAAGTTCTTAAAATGATAATTATATCATTTATAACCCAAGGATAGGGAATGCGGTTATTATGTATGTAAATTAAAAAAATAAAATATATCATTTTTATTTATATATAAATAAACATGTAAATTAAATAAGTTTGGGTATTCTCATAAGTAAAATTAAATAAGTTATTGAGAAAAAGAGAGAGATTTTGAGATGAAAATCCAACAACATAATGGTTGTGAAACATAGTTTCAGAGAACATTAAAAATACAGGGTACATGGGTCACCCATTCATAAAAGACGCATAATAAAATATGGGGGAAAATAAAATAGAAATATGTACATGGAATGGAAATTTGAATGACATACCACATAAAAGAGAAATTGAAAGAAAAAGAGAAGTGGAGAGTTACCATACATGGAATAGTAACTTCTAAAACTCTAATATAGGAACCTTGAGGTCTTGGAGACTCTTTGAGAGGTAATAATATCAGTTATTCTAGGTTAATGATTTTATAATTAAATGAAACAAAGGAATCACTTTGTATTTATATTAAAATAGAGTGAGTTTTTTTATAAATTTCCAAGGACACCTCATCGGTGGTATTTGAAAAACCATTGGCGTGCCCATTGTATTTTCCCATATTGTTTGACACATGAGACACCACATATAATATTTTGATCCACATTAGTCAACTAACATTTTATATAACATATTACACCATTATGATCACATAAAACACACTGAAAACTCAAAAAATGAATTTTTAATATTCAACGAAAAACAAACAATTTTATAAAAATATTATAAATTTACCCTAACCTAATATCGATGTTATGAATTCAAAAATGAAATTCATTTTATGAAGTTAATTTTATAAATATTCATAATTAAATTATCATGTAGAATCATTATTTACTTCTGTAAAATACTAATACTTAATTAATAATTTCTAAAACCGTTATTTATTTATACTATTATGTCACAATACCATTCAAGATTCCTAAAATACATTTATAATTACTTAGGTGAGGTTACTATTCCATTTTTGATATTATTATTTATAAGGTTAATTTTACTATTCCTAGGTTAATATTCAGAAAAAATTATGTTGGTCTTATCTGACACTAAATTTCTTTATGATCCCAACATCATATATCTTTTTGTTAAATAATTTCATAGTATCAATTAATTAAAATACTTAAAAATACTATTTTTTCCAATATTAATTAATAATATGAAACTTCTTATCAAAATACATAAAATTCATCCTAGATTAATTTTGTTATTTGAAATTCATAAATGATGTTTATTTTACGATAAAAACAATGTTATTTATACAAATGGATTGCACAAAGTAACTATGTCCTCGATAAAAAACCCCTCATAGAACATACATAAGACCTAAGAGTAAGGGCTACAAGGGTAGTATAATCTTGGAGAGGATCATACAACAATGCTCGAGTGGTGATTTCTATCATCTTAAACTTCTCTCTTTGGCGATTTTGTTTATGTTTAACGTGTTGATGTTCGGCTTGGGATTGCTCAAGATAATTCCCATTTATTCTACCTCCATCCCAATATCTAAAAATGGTCCTCGAAAGGAATGATTCAACTCGTAGAGGCCATCGACCCTTTTTTATGCATTCATTATCCATTATCATTTCTATTTACAAATAATATTCTTAACATTAAAAAATATTATTGTTTCCAACAATGAAATTAACTGATGGTTAAATAACATTCATAAATCTATGGATACCTTTCAATTATGATTATATAGTTTTATTTATTATTACATAGTAAACCATAAATTTTCATGAAACCAAATATTGTTCAAAAGTTCGGGTTGTTACATTCTTCCCCCTTAAGAAATTGTGTCCCAGAAATTTCAACTCGTACCCTTAGAAGAGAAAAGCTGTGGGTACTTTTTCCTCATAGTATCCTCTGGTTTCCACGTGGATTCTTCAAATTTTTGGTTCCTCAACAACGCATTAACAAGGTGGGTAATATTGTTACATAGATCTTAGTATCTACGATCAAAGATCTCCACTCGATGGTCCTCATAAAAGAGATCATGTTCCAGTTGTACCAACTCTTGATTTAGTACATGTGAAGTGTTAGGTATGTACTTCCCCAAGAGGGATACATGGAAAATATCATGAAAATGATAAATATTTGGAGAAAGTTCAAGCTGATAGGCCACTAATCCTACACAATCAAGGATTTTATAGGGGAAAATGTACCTAGGGCTGAGCTTCCATTTCCTTCCATACCACATGACTTTCTTACATGGAGAAATTATATGGAAGACTTTATCACCAACATCAAACTCCAAGTCCCTTAAATGGTTGTCGGTAAAGTTTTTCTTCTAACACTGATTATCCATATTTTTTTGTTGTATGATATAAACCTTATCTGTCATATCTTGCCCAAGATCAGGCCCAAGAGGCATTCTCTCACTAGCTTCATCCCAACATGTAGGTTTTGTGCATTGCTTCCCATAGAGATCTTCATATGATTCCATTTAAATACTCGAATAAATGCTATTTTTATAGGAGAACTCAACTAATGGCAGATGATGATCCCATTAACCTTTTAATTCCACTAAGCATGTTCTTAGCATTTCCTCAAGAGTTAGAATAGTCTTATCAGATTGGACATAATTTTGAGGATGATGGGATATAATTAAATTCAATTTGTTACACATATCATGTTGAATATTTCTCTAAAATTTGGATGTGAACCTGGGATCATGTCAGATATGATAGAAAGAATAAATCTATACAGCCTTACCATTTCCTTCCTGTAAATCTTGGCAAGTTGATCAATAGAAAAATCTTCCCGAATAAATATATAATGGGTAGACTTGGTGAGAAGGTCCACTAGAACAGATATCAAATTTTTCCCTCTGTAATTTTTCGAGAGACTACTGATAAAGTCCATAGTGATATTTTCCTACTTCTATGATAGTATAGGTAGCGGTTGTAATTCCCCTTTAAGAAGTTGTCACTCTACCTTCACTTCCTGACATACCAGTAATCTTTTAGTGTAGTTATCAATCTACATTTCCATATTATCCCACCAATAATTATCATGAATGTTGCCATACAGTTTCAGGATTCCAGGGTGTATATAGAATGTAGAGATATGAGCTGCATTCGTCAGTTTATTATTTATTTCTATAATTGATGGAGCACATTGTCTTGTATGAAATTTCAGTATACATTCATGATCAATATTGAACTTTTCAAACTTCCCATCCTTTACAGACTTAAACTTATTCTGTAATAATGGAACCTCCTTTTGAGATTTCTTGATCTTCTCTAGTAATGATAGTTAATAAATTATTTGGGATAGGGTTCATGATTTCCCTTCCCTTACAATTTCCATTTCCAGTTTTACTAGATCTTTGATCAAGGGATCTCCTAAAACATCATAATTTCCACAACAATATGTTCTTTCCTACTTAATTCATTATGGATTTTGTTTTCTATTCTAGGGTGATAATTAATTAAACAATCGTAGTCTTTATGAAGTTCCAACCATCTTTTATGTCTCATGTTCAATTCCTTTTGTGTGAATATATAATTTAAACATTGATGGTTAGTGTATATATCACATTTCAACCCATAAAGATAGTTCCTCTATATCATCACAGCAAAAAAAACCACAACCATCTCACAATCATGAATAGGATAGTTCTGCTCATGATGCTTAAACCATTAAGGTGAATAAGCGATGACTTTTTAATCTTGTAAGATAATGAACCCAATAACTTTTAGAGATGCATCGCTAAAAATAACGAATCCTTCTCTGATTGAGGAAAAAGATAGCACATGTAAAGTAACCAATCACTCCTTCCACTCTTGGAAACATTCCTCACACTCCTTTGTCTAGATAAACTTGACCACTTTTCATGTTACTTGGTTAATGGATTAGAATGTTGTGAAATTTTTTTCACAAAACTACTATAATATCCCACTAAACCAAGGAAACTATGAATCTCAGTTTTTTGAGGATGAGTCCACTCTTCTACATCCTTTTTCTTTGTAGGTTCAATATATGTTCTTTCATTAGATATAATGTTCATTAAAAATTCAACTTTTTGTAACCAAAATTCACATTTTCTAAATATTCCAAAAAGGCTCACCTTCTGTAGAGTTTTTCTAAATACTCCTTAGATGATCCTCATAATCCTCACGACATTAAGAATATATAAAGATATCATCAATAAAAACTACCAAAAATTTATCAAGGTAGTCCCTAAATACTTTATTCATAAAATACATAAAAATAGAAGGTTTATTAGCCAATATGAAGGGCATAACAACAAACTCACAATTCACATATCTTGATCTGAATGTGTTATTCGGAATATATTCTTTCTTCACTATCAATTGATGGTAACCAGATCAAAAATCAATCTTGGAGAAGAATTGAACCCCATGAATAAGGTCAAATAAGTCATAAATTCGTAGAAGATAGTCTTTATTCTTTAAGGTGATCCTGTTCAGTTCTCTATAATCAATGCATAAAGCATTGATCCATCATTCTATTTCGTAAAGAGAATAGGTGATCCCCAAGGAGACACAATCAGTCATATAAAACCCTTTTCAAAAAGATCTTGGAGTTTTTTCCTTAATTCCCTTAGCACCCCATTTCCCATCCAATATAGGGTCTTTGAAATCGAACGAGATCTAGTATATGTTCAATGGAAAAATAAACCACTATTTCTGGGGAGGTCTGGGTAACTCCTTGAGAAATATGTCAATGTATTCCTAAATGATGGGGACATACTCTATTCATATATTGTCATTTCCCTCTTCATCCTCACTAATAAACTCCATATATAAGGCTATAGGATGTGCTTCTAGAAAAACCTCTTGTCGAGAAATCTCTCCTTTGAAGATTATTGTAGGATTCCCATTCCAGACTATGATGATTTCATTTCCTATGCATTTGATATTAGCATTATAGATTATGAGACAGTCAATCCCTATTATAATTTCAAATTCATACATGGGAATTAATGCTGGATTGGCGATAAGATTTTGCTCACTAATGTAAATAAGAGTGTTGTGAAACACTGAAGATGCTTGGATAATCCCACTATGAGAATTTAATGAGAAATCTAATTTTAGAAATTCAGGGGGTGATTCTTAATTTTTGGACAACACAGATGATATAAAGGAATACATTGAACCAGAATCCAAAAAAGTACTTTCTATCTTTGGGAGAAAAACAAGAGTACATTCCACCCAATCATTTGGAGCGTAAATATTAGCTATTGTGATATTGAAAGCACAAACTTTCTCCCTTGGCCTTTGCTGAGGCATATGGTGATTCACCACCACTTCCCTTGGATTTAAATAGTTATTGGAAAATTTTCCATATTGTCCAAACATGAATCATTGGACTTTATGTAGGGTCTTCAACAACTTCCCCATGTCGTTAGTGTTGCGATGTTGAGTCTTCAACTCATTAAAACAATTCCGAGTGATATGTCTATCACTTCCACAATTGCAGAAATTGACACTCCGAAGTAGGTAGTTCCCTAAATGATTCTTCCCACATGTATTACAAGTGATTAGTTGCACCAGATTTCCTCTGATTTATGATCGTATTTCCTCTCCATGATTGGATCCATTAATATATTCTTTTCATTGTATTTATGAGACCATTGTGTCTTGCTAAAATTCTTGTTCGACTTTCATAGCACTCTACACAATCTCCTCATAGCTATCATTATATTGGTTGGATAGAATTTTGTGAAAATGAGGTTCTAGTCCACTAAAGAATGAATCAAACTTCCCATTAGAATCCATTAAAAATCTTGATGTGTAACTGGAATGTCTTGTAATGTTCATCTCATAGATTCCCACAAATTCATTCTCCTTCTACTTCTGCTTAAGAAATTCCTTCCCAATTTTTGTTCTCATAGAATGAGGGAAATAATTATTAAAGAAAATTTCACTGAATTATTACCACTACAATTATTCAATATCCTCTCTTCGCCTCATGTTTTTAATTGGTTCCCCCACTGATCAGCTTCTCCCACTAAGTAGTAAATAATCAGGGTGTCCTTTTTTTGTTCTTGAATAGTGGAGTACAGAAAATATCTTTTCGATAGAGTTGGTCCACGGTTTATCAATCACTAGGTCAATAGATCCACTAAACGTTGGTGGTCGTTGACACATAAAGGACCTAATAGAAATTTTATTCCCTTTATATTGAAATTTTTATATCATATTGATTCAATCTATTCTTGACAACTTGTTATAGTTGATTAATGGCTCTCATAAAATTTTACATTCCAGATTCCATCAGAGGTATGTCAGTTCATGGTCCATTATGGTCACCATTGGCATGTTTCCTCCTATTTCCTGCCATTTTATAAAAGAATAAAACCTTAATGAAAATATTATTTTATTGATGAATATTTTTACTATAAAAGATTTTTATTTCTTAAAACATTATTCATAAATATACTTATTTTACAATAAGTACATTTCTTGATAAAAGTCTCATAATGATTCATAAAAATATTTTGATTAACCAAATATATCCCCAGAGAGTGTCAAACTTGGAGTGAAGAAAGCCCCATTATAGTGCACCGGTTCCCGTATAGGTCTAGATCAAAGAATTATATTTTGGTTTTACCTATATATACATCTATGATAGATCCACATCCACTTGTTTGAATCTAGATAAGGATTTATTTGTTTAGAAACTACTTAATAAATATTTCACCAAAATACCACGATAGTTTCCAATATTTAATATTTTATATAGGTTTATTCATATATTTTTCATATCCTAATTTCCCTAAATAACTAAACTATCATAAAATAACAATTATGGCATCCCTCCTTTTTATTACATAACTTTTCACTGTACTTTACAAACACAAGATTTTCAAAGTTTATCATCATGGAAATAAAGAACATGATACCTGAAAACATAAATTATTCTTTTAATATAATTGAAATGATTCATTAAAAGGTAATACTATTTAGAATTATAAAATCTCATAACTTGGGGAAATACATTAATGGAAAGGTTGAGAAGAAGGCCCAAAAAGGGAAAATAAGTGAAACAATTAACATGTGAACTTGAGAAATATCTATAAGAACATGAGGAATTTTATTAAGGTACGAGAAAGGGGAATATCATGATTATAATAAATTTAATAATATCTTTAAAAATTTTCTAAAACATTAAACTTATTCATTCATAAGAATATCACCAAGGCTCATCCCCAAGGTATCGTAAATATTACAAAGGTTATTCCCAAGGTATAGTAAAACTTATCATCTCTAGAGATTAATTTATTTACCCAATGAAAAAGAGTTATATTAGGGTGCAGCTTTAATACTTATTTATTTTCTAATGTATTAAAAAAATAATAATCAATATTTCATAAATAAACCAAATATATTTAAATAAATGGGTTTCATATCAAAATCGTGATGTTTTAATAAGTGCTTAAAAACATGATCATTATGTCAATTGTAAACCATAGAAAGGGAATGTGAGTTTTATGTATGTAAATTTTAGATCAAATGTATAATTTTTATTTCTTTATCAATACCTCTTGAAATAAATAGTTTTGGATATTCACATAAAAAAATAATATAATTTCATGAGACAAAGAGAAATTTTGAGATGAAAATTATATAGTATATCAACTATGTGACATGGTTTTAGAAAATAGTAAAAAGAATGAGGATAAAGTCACCCATTAATAAAATACTCAATATAAAGTATGGGGAAAAAATAAAATGTAAATAATAACATGGAATAAAAATTTAAAATACATACCACATAAATGAGAACGTGAAATTAAAACGGAGGTGGAGAATTCCCTTACCGTGTAGAGTAACTTCTAAAACACTATGATCGGGAGGTTGAGGGATTGAGGACACCTTGGGAGGAAAACTTGGGAATAAATAATATGAGATATTCTAGGGGGATTATTTTTTAAATAAAGGAAATCATGGAATGACATGTTATTTATAGTAAAAGAGAAGCAGTTTTTTATTAGTGTTTAAGGACACCTAATCAGTGGTATTTGCAAAAACAAGGGCATCAACATGGTATTTGCCAATGTGTTTTTCCACATCGGACATATACTATAATATTTTAACCCACATGAGTCTAACATCATTTAAAATTACATATTACTTCATTATTATTTCATAAAATATACGAAAAACTTAAAAATTGTATTTTTACTATTCACTAAAAAAGAATACATTTTATAAAAAAATTATAAATTCACCCTAACCTAATATCAATGTTCTAAAATTAAAAATGAACTCAATTTTATGAAAATAATTTTCTAAATATGAGATATTTTATTTTTAATTAAAATCAGTTTTTACTTAAGAAAAATTATAATGCAGAACTTATACTTCCTAAAACAGCTATTTACTAATACTACTATATCACATTACCATTAAAGATGCCTAAATTACATTTATACTTCCTTAAGTGATGTTACTATTCCACTGGTCATATTAGTATTCATAAGGGTAATATTACTATTCATAGGTTACTATTCACCAAAAAATAAGTTGATCTTATCAAATTCTAAATTTCTTACTAATGACAACTGTATATATATTTTTTTAAATCATTTCACTGCATCAGTTATTTAAAATATTTTAAAATAATATTTTTTTCAATATTCATTAATAATACAAAACTTCTTAGACAAATAATTAAAATTCATCAAAGATTAATTTTGTCATTTGAAATTCAAAAATGATATTTATTTTACCATAAATACAATTTTATTTCTATAAATAGACAACAAAAAGTAATTATGGCCTCGATACACAATTCTTTATAAAACCTTCATAAGACCAAAGAGTTGGGTTTTTAATGGTGATAGAATCTTGGGGATTCTCAGACAATATTTCATTAGTGGTTATTTCTATCAATTTGAACTTCTCTAGTAGGTGATTTTGTTCAAGGAAACAATTTTGAAGTTCATCTTGGGATTCGTCTAGATCAAGGATTACTGTTTCTACCTCCTTCCCAATCTCTGAGAAATAGGCTTTATATGGTACGATTCTACTTGTAGAGGCCATCAAATCTTCTTTCTACATTTATTATCCATTAACGCTTATATTTATAAAAAATATTTATAATATAAAAAATTATTATTATTTCCATCAGTCATATTAACCAATGGTCATATAATGGTCAAAACACGTTGGTTAAATTTCAATCATACTTATATATTTTTATTTATTATGACTTAGTAAATTATAAATTTTCAGGAAGAAAATATTATTCAAATATTAGGGTTGTTACATGGATACCTAATAAATGGTTTCCAATTTGAACCCATTGTTTAGGTATGGGTTATTTAGGGTAAAACCATCCTCAATGGTTATTATTGATACACTTGATTCATTTCTTCAACCTAGGGGGATCGAGGACTCCCCCCGCATGTCATTGGTGGTTTAGCTCAGACATCAGTTCAGATGGAGGCTTAGGGCATTTAACTATAGTTTTTTTATGTTTTGAAAGAAATATTACTCTTCTTATATTAATAAAACAATTTATTTCATGAAAATAAATATAATTGATAATTTTTCCTTAAACATATTTTTTATGACTAAAAATACACGAACTATAAAAAAAATTTACACGTTATGTATGCTAATATTACAAATAATTTTTATCACCATTAAAAAATCATTTTTCTAAAATGTATCTCATATTTGGGTTATTATTCCTATTTTTTTTAACAAATTTAATTTTAATTTTAGACAATAAATGTTATTTTCTTATGTAAAAATTAGTTACTATAATAAAAAATGGTAAAGGTGAATAATCCAAGTGTAATATTCTTAAAACATTATAATAACTTGATTTAAAATATATCTTTAAATATTTATTAAACTTAAATTCCCCATATATACAAATAGTTACATTACATTTAATATTATTATAAAAATTTCACTACCTTCACTTAAAAAAGGGCATTCACCACCCTTCATCTCCTCACACTCGATGAAAATTAGTTCAATCAAAAAACTACCCAAATAAATCCCAACCATTATTACCAACATCTTAGTGAATACACTCTTTTCAAAACATTACCCTTCACAGGCTACCCTTTTACAGAGGCCTTTTCCCATGGGTATATTGAAAATTCTAAATCACTCATTTTCTAAATATTTTATTTTCTCTCTTATTAAACCTCTATAAGATATATTTTATTCATTATATTATAATAACATAAATATTCTTAATTTATATAAATTTTTTATGATTTTATAATAAGCATTAACTACTCTTTTCATTTTACTTGAAAAAAAATGTTTTCATACGTATTTGCAAACTGCCGCCTCTATGAACAATAGATTTAATACTCCATAACCAATATGAATTTTTAGTTTAAAATAAGATTTAGTTTATTAATATTATATTTATAAAATTATTAATATTTTGATATTATAATCAATTTTATTTATTCCTTTCATCTTATGGAAAACAAACGTGTCACCCGTGCATGCATGTGGACTATATAAAACACAAAAGTGACCAATTTCAATTTCATCTAGTCTTTAATTTTTATTTAAAAATTTTAAAATATTATTCAAAAAACAATATAATTAAAATATTTTCCTCATTATTCAATAATAATAAAAATTTAACAAAATAATAAATATCTAAACCATACTCACCTATTGATTAGAACATGTTCTTATTTGGGTTAGTTTAACAACCTACATGAACAATGATATAAATTTTGATCATGGAAGAATATAGAAACATAACTAATCTAGTTATTATAAATAAATGATAAAATGATATCTATTTTTGTTTATGGAAAGGTTATACTAATATTAATCTTATTATTATTATACCACCTTTTTTGTTTTAAACTTTCATAACAATAATTTCATTCAATAAATCATCTTGAATCATAAATAAAATACTTATAAAGTGAAATTATAACATTATAAATATTTATAAATAATATATTAAATTACCTATAAAAATATTTTAATGATGAACTTTTAATATATAAACAATAATCAACATTAATATTATTAAATATTACTAAAATAAAAAATATAACCACATCCAATGTTGAAAATGAAATATTTATAACAAATATATTAATAATAAATGAATATAAATTATGTTTTTAAAATGGTATATGTGTGAATAAGTTTTTAAAATTAGTGACTTTTTTTATTTTTTATTTTTGCACAGGAGGATAGAGAACATTCGACTAGAGGGGTTAAAGGTGAGAGTTTTGTATCTCAATTTTTCTTCATTGACATATGATGTGTCACTACAGGAATAATACATAATTACAATGGGTTATTTCTTATGGATGATATAATCTTATTAAATAGTCAAGTGGAAGGAATTATTTTACATGGATATCTAATTCCATGTAAAATATTAATGATTTAAAAAGGGATTTCCAATCCCATTGCAAATAATTTTAGCACGCATGTACACCGTTCCACAAGAGTATAATAAGTGTCATATTTTGTGCGATGTAATTTTTATCTATAAAAAAATAATCATTTATAGAAACATTTTTCAAATGATAATGTTGTCTATAACAAAAGGATTCCATGAGACCCTTTTACGATGGGATAAATTCCATTGTAACCATCTTGTTGTAAAAAATGAATTTATAATGTCATGTGACGGGATATTCAACTCCACCCCTTCATTTCTCAAACCCTATATCAATCCATTTTAACACCCTTTGATGACTATACCACATAATTTCATGACCCATACCAAAGGGGGCTATGTCGTGACAACCCTAAGTCTTCCTCCAATAGGAAAGGGGTTAGTGACTAGCCGAAGTAGGCATATCCCATACATGGAAGGTATTTTCCTATGCAGAAGTACAGACACACCCACAACTCCAAGACCAAAAATCCTGAACTATAAAATACTAAGTATACAATGCATGCATAATCTATGATACCGAAAATAGAGTATGATAACAGGAAATTGAAAAGAAAATAGGGCCAGAAATAAATCCCACAAAAGAAAGATTTTTTAAAAGTAAATACACAGGTTACTCAAACTCATCCATAGAAAACCCTACCTAAAGGGTAGGTGTAAGAAATATTTCTAAAGACATAGAATCACACCATGTTTTTCAAAACTATCTATGCATAACCTTTTCCTAGTCCATGTTGGACTCCTTTAAAGTGTCGATCATCTGTACAAGACACAACACATGCGGGAAAACCTGTAAAGGGGTGAGTAAAAAAATACTCTATAGACACCCTGAAACAACAAAGGAATACCACAAAAAAATATAAGAAGTATACCACAATAAAGAAATTAAGTACAATTAGATCTAAATAGGTATACACATGTAACACATATACAAAGGATATCTAGATATACTTGTAACCAGTCACAAAGTAAATATGTAAGTTATAACTAATCATTAGCCCCAAGATTATTCATAAAGTATTCTTGTTTTGGGATAACTCACTCATCGAGCCATGAAGTCCTTAGAGACTCTTGAAAATTTGTCCCATTAATTTCAGACTTACCCAATAGAATACACTAGTCAATCATCATGGTATATATAGAGGGGATACTTCCCAGAGAATACCTACAACTCATTTTGCATTATCCTTCAATGTAGTGGATCCTTCTTAGTGAATACTGATAACCCTACTGATGAGAATCTTAATGTAGGGGATCCTTCATAGAGAATACCAACGACCCTATAGATATAGTCCCCTTGATGGAGGACTAACACCCTACACTCTAAGGTCACTTCAATTCCAACAAAACCCCACCAGGGGTGATAGAGTATCACTCTAGTCCTAAGGAGGGATATTAAAACTCTATCTAAGTCTCGACCTCTAGAGGGGACTACAATCCAGTTATGTGGAAGTAATTTCATATGAAACCCTCAAAGAAAAAAAACCAATTAAATTATCTACCTATACTTGTCCATAGTAAAATCCCAAAAATTAATGTCAAACGGAACACCACATCTCAAGGGCACCAATGCAACAGACATCACATTAAAAGGACCTTCTGTTTTAATGTTACGACCATTTTAGTAAAAAAATGTATGACCTAGGTATGGTCTGGTCCTGACCCAGTCCAACCGACTGATCTGGCCTGCTGGCTTGTTGGAGCCAACCCATTAGGCCATTGGAGCAGCCCGGCCCATCCAACTCAGGCCGCTGCATGTGGGCCAACCCTCTTTTCCCTCATGTGGCTGACCCAATGACGTGTTCCCGACAAATGTAGTGTCATTGAGATCAAAAAGGATGACCACCACATCCCTGCCCCCCCCCCCCATGGCCTCCACCACCATGGGATCCAGGCAGACCTAGCTGTGTACGCGGCCCCTCACCGCTGCATCCCTAGTCTCTACCTACGGTCTCCACCGCCATGGGCTCCCACGCATTACCACCTGTATTGTGGGATCACTCTTCGCCTACTACCACCCCCTACCTGGGCACAAGCCACCTCCACCACCAGCTTCCCTGATGGTATCCCGTTTTCCACCTTGCGCTCCACTTGAACCTGGACAGAGCTACATCTCTGAGTGCCATGTTGCACCACAGTTAATCTTTGTTTTAGTTGATTCATGTCATTCCTCCACTATTGCACTGCAATGATGTCATTTCATTGTCTGATCCATGTTCTCTGATCATTACACCAAATAACGAAGGTGAAACAATCCTCTGTTCATATTTTATGAAGAAATAAGAATTCAGAAAGATTGGAGGAAAGAGATAAAATCATAAGAATGCCCAAAGAATAGATCATGGACTTTTTCATTTTTTCCTTGATATGTTCAGGTTATAATGAGGAACGTAGAGGATATAAAATGAATCTATAAATAGAATCATCTTCGATAATATACCCACATAAATTATCCATCCCGGAATAATGATCAATATATGTATCAACCTTTTGTGTATTGGTCCATGTTCATCATTGAATTTAAAAAAAGGAAAATATCATGAATAAAAACAACTCCATGCTGATATTTTGGATCAGCCCTTGATTAAGGGAGAGTAATGTTTTCTTCATTTGTTGATATTCTAACCAAGTTCTGATCTCCACTCTGTCTTCATCGTCAAGTGAACCTCCTTCTCTTTGTCTATGGGAAACTCCAGGGTTATGATGACAACCGTGGATCCCTGAAAAACCCAAATAAAAAGAAAAATTGAGTAGTTTTGTCTAAATAAATTATTTTTATTAGATATTTTATTACTGATACGTCTAAAATCTAACTTTAACGTCTAACCCACATTAGTCAATTTTAGGCCCCACTGATGTAAAAGTCTCTATTTTGAATGCAATGGTGCCCTCATATTTTTGATCTGGGAACAAATTTATAAATTATTAAAATTATAAAGAAATAATGCTTGCATACTCTATTAAAAACATAACATTATTCAATACCTTCTTCTAAGAACATTGGGCCTCATAATCACATGATGTCTTAGTGCATGGTTTTAAAATTTTCCCAATTAATTTATAAAAATAAAACATAAGAAAATTAGAGTCATTATATTCTACTCAACTTATGGATTTATATCCTTGAAAGCCAAAAAATGGCTACTCAACAAAAAGATGAGGGTAATGAGCAAGAATTTTTGCCTCCATATCCTAAGTGCTCTCTTGTAGATTCTCTTCCTGCCACTAAATGTTCACTGGAGCAATCAACTTCCCATGAAGGATCCTTTATGACTTATCCTATATCACCACTAGGTAATGTGTAATAGTTGACCCATCGTCAATCCCCAGCTCACCCCAATCGATGATGTGCAGTGGATCATGCGTATACCTACTTATTTGTGACTCATGGATGATTTTTTTGCACTAGGTGAAACTGAGAGTGTGTAGTTAGGTGGTATTCCACCTTACCAAATATCATTATAATCTGAAAAGGGGTGATGCATCTTATATATAACTTTCTACCTCACCTAAATCTCTGCAATCCATGTTGAGGAAAGACCCAAAGTAACACAAAGTCTTTCTCCTTAAACTCAAGTGGCCTCTGTATCCTATCAGCATGAACCTTCTTCTAGCATTGTGCATTCCCCATCCACTCCTAGATGGTCTGCACCTTCTCTATGGTAGACTGCAGAAACTCCATACCCTTGAGTGATGACTCTCCTAGGAATGTCTAGAAAAGTGTTTACCTACATGGTCTCCAATAAAAGGCCTCCAATAGTCTATACCAATAGTAGAGTTGTATCTGTTTTTATATGAAAAATATACTAGTTTTAGGTGATTCTCTTAGCTATGACTGATGTCCAAGATGTAGGTCCTCAATATATCCTCTATAACATAAATAGTCCTCTTCATATGGCCACCTATCTGGTGATAGAATTTCTTGATCAAGTGTAACTGATCACAAAACACCTCCTACAATCCATTACTCCTTCAGGATATGAAATGATAATAATGATATGAAATGATTTTTGATTGAACTCCTTGAAGTAGAACTATCTCCTATTCATAGACACATCCCAATATCTCCAATAAACACTGCTCCCAGATATTTAGGAAGTGGGATGACATGGTGAGTCAGTCAACGATCACCCAAATGGTATCGTGACCCCTGGATGTGCACGGAAGAACCATAACAAATTCCATAAATATCACATCCCACTTCCACTCAATAACCATTAGAGATTGGGACAAGCCCACTAGAACCTGTTTCTCAGCATTCACTTACTAGATGGTGAGGCATGGCGAAATGAACTCTGTCAATGCCGTTTTCATACCTAGCCACTGGAAGTAACATTAGAGGTCTTGGTACATCCTCACCACACCCGAATGTACTGCCAGAGAGGATTTGTGGAACTCCCTTAGAACCTCCTCCCGCAATACCACTAGTACAAATTTGTTCCCTATGAAAATAATGATGTTCTCTGAACTTATCAAATATCAATCTTGGGCATTCCATGTAAGCAAAATAGCACATCGGGTCTCATAGTCGGTATCCCAAAGCTGCCCCTCCCTAACTCACTACAAGAGTGGAGGGGTGACAACCATCATGTGGAGGTAGGTTGTTCCATCTATATCCATAAAGGATATTTATAATGCGGAAAACTCCTTTGATTCCTCACTCAATAACTAAAAGACGGATCTTCTACTGAGAGAATCCACCACCAGGTTCCCCTTCCCAGGAGTATAGAAAATATCAAGTTCATAGTAATCGAAGAACCCTATCCATCACCTATGTCTCATGTTCAGATCCTTCTATGAGAATAGATATTTGAGACTCTTGTGGTTAGTGTAGGTGATAAACTGCTCACCCACTAGGTAGTTTCGGCACATCTTCAATGTGAAGACTACCACTACTATCTCAAGATCAAGGGTTACGTAGTTATTCTCATTTTCCTCAACCAGTGTGAACTACAGTTAACCATCACTTACCCCTACATGAAGAAACAACCAAGAACAGTTCGGGGTGCATCACAATAAATGACGTACCTGACAACCTCCTATGGCAGTCTATAGATGAGAGCACTGATCATTATTTTCCTTAGCTCTTGAAAGCCATACTGGGATTTCTCTATCCATATGAAAGGTTTCCCCTTCCATGTCAAAGCCTTCAAGGGTTCATTCACTCTGAAATGATGGGTACAAACCTCTGGTTGTACCCAAACAAACTCTGGAAACTCTGCACCGTGGTAAAGCTCTTAGGTGGATCCCAAGAAAGAACATCCTCAATCATCATCAGATCCACTTCAACTCTAACCTCTGAAATGATGTATCCTAGAATGTGTAACTCTATAATAAAGAACTAACACTTCGAGAGCTTCCAATAAATCTAGTTCTCTCGTAGTGTTTCCAAGGCCATATTTAAGTGTGTTGCATAATAATCTATGAACATTGATGAGTCATTCATAACACCGAATGACCTCACTAAGTACTCTTAATAGTTGTACTAAAATCTAAAGGATGTCTTCGGTACGTCCCCATAATGTACATGAATTTGGTGATTGCCAAGAGTGAGGTCAATCTTTAAGAACCACCATGATCCCTTTAGCTGATTGAAGAAGTCTTCAAACATTGGTAGTGGATACTTGTTCTTCAAAGTCACCTGATTTAGAAACCTGAATTCAATACAATACCTGAAGCTCCCATCATCATTCCTGTTAAACAAAAATAGGGTCACCCAGGGTGAAAAATGGGCCTTATGAATCATTTCCTATGTAGTTCCTCCAACTGTACCATTAGCCCATGAAGCTCTGTGGGAGCCATATGTTATGAAGTGGTAGATATTGGTCTCATCCTAGGTTATAAATCAATGTACAAGTCTACCTCCCTCTGGGGTGGTAATTCGGGGACATCCTCATAAAATATGTCATCATACTCCACCACCACTGTAGGATACTGAGGACTCTTATCATCCACTACATCGAGAGTGATGATAACCAACTGCTGAGTAATTTGTTGAAACCTCTTATGTGTATGTCCATCTTACGCTGCATTTTTTTGAATTTTTTCAATAAAGGAATAATTATTCTAATCACTACGGACACACCACACTCTATGCCAAAAAAATCAATCTGAGCATGGACTATAGATAACAATTCCATGATGAGAATGATATCGTAAGGCCTTGAATCCACTAACATGATATCTCATCCAAACTCTCACCACCAAGAGTAAGCTCACACTATCAGAAACAGTGTGTGATCCTTGAATCCCATCATGTAGGAGTCTCTAAATGTAAGTGTCGAGTCAACAATTCAACCTAAATATATGATCCCCAAATAAGGTATGTGGCAAGTAATGAATGACTAGAACCTGTATCTATAAAAACTAAAACTATGGTGTAAAAGACAAAGATCATACCTCTAATCATCCCTAGAGCAATGAGGTCATATGAATTCATCGACTAAAACAATCATCATCCATATCAACTAGCTCCTTCAGCATGGTGTGAACAACCTGGGGGTGGTGGTGGTAACACGTTGATCCTCTTCCCACCCCATGTTGCTCTATCTACTTTTCTTCTACATCTTTCTCCCTATAGAACACCCTGCTCATGTCTCTATTTCTGCCTTATCGGTCCATTATCTCTCACATGATCTTCCATACATCGATGTAGGCAATCTCAATCTAGATTCCCCTTCCTACCACATGCATAACACCTACTATCTCTAGGAAGTCTCAAGCTACCATGGGAGACCAACACCCCAAACCCAATATCCTAGTGTCATCTCCTAATGTGCTTGGCCTACTTGGGTCCCAACTCTTTTCATCGACACCCTACTACAGAAGACCTTGTATCTTGGTTCCTACTGGTAGCTCCCATAACTAGGGTCTGTTCTTCTATAAAGATATCCACTATTATAGCTCACTCCAAAACCAAATTGTATATGGGAATGGAAATGGAGATCTTTAATGCCCTTGTCTTTGGAAGTATTCCCTCTTTAGAGGTCTGAACCCTAAAGAATGGGTCTCACACCATATCCATAGAGTAGTAAGAAAGATCAGCAAACCTTATTGAGTACTACACCATAGTTTCACATCCCTAATGTGAATATAGGAGTTTCTGAATGCACACAGATTGCAATGTAGCTGGAAATAACTCCTTCATAATGAGACAACCGAATTATTACCAAGATAGAGTCTCCTCATCATGTGTGTGGGTCACTAACTCCACTATCACCCCACTAATCCCTGAAGAAGACTCACTGGTAGGACCTCCATCAGGTTTGAAGGTTTCCTAACAAGGAAGGGGACACGTGTAACTACCACAAACATATCCTCAGCTACCTGGGGTCTATCTCACCCCGAACCCTATGAGGTATTTTCCTATGGAACTCATGAAATTAGCTCAACCAGTGTGGATCCTCAACTGGTAGCATTGATAATAACTGTTGCTTGGCAAGTGGTACTACAACAGGAAAACCATCTAGAGGTGCCACCTGTAGTACAAGCCCATGTACTAATTCCTCCTCACTGGGAGCATAATCCTCACGATCATGTAATAGAATCCTAGCCAGCTGGCTTCTTGGAGGTATCCTGAAAAAAACAAGATGGTCCATGACCAATCAAGTATAATTGGAGAGCTGAATCAATATGTACATGGAAAACACATCCCTTCCTTTATGATGCAAGTCCCTTTAATTCCATGAAACCAGTGTATTCATGTACAGAGTTGAAAAGTAGGTCTTTAGAGTCCTGGTGTATAGATATGTCATTCTCCACACCAACACAAGAGTCCCATTCTAAAAAATCCAAACATCAAACACTAAACACTATTTCCCCAAACCAGAATCATAGACTCTCGATCCTTATATAGAACCGACCTGCTTGGATAATGCACTATCACTACGCATCCTAGAGGGGCCCATGTCGTGACTACCACAATCTCACTTCTAATTGTATAGGGGTTGGATACTCAAACCGAGATGGAATATCCCATAAATGGGAGGCATTTTCCTAATTAACTATACACATGCACACAACTCCATGCCCAAAGATGATAAACTATAAAAACACCAAGTAGACAATTCATGCATACACAGATATACCAATCATAGAGTACAATAGAATGAAACTGGAATGTAAATAGGGAAATAATAAAATCCCAACAATGAAAGATACTAAAAAATTAAATACACATGTTCCTAAAACTCATCCTAAGAAAACCCTACTTGAATGGTAGGTGTTGGACAACTATCTGAAGTCATAGAAGCACACCACATCCGTCTGAGCTCTCTGAGAACCATCCTGTCCCAGTCCACCTAAGACTTTATCAAATCGTAGATTATCTAAAAAAGACATGATAGGTTCAGAAAAACCCATGTAGGGGTGAGTAAAAAAATATTCAGTCAGAAAACCCAAAACCACAAAGTAATATACGAATTACAACATAAAAATGCATGAAATATATTCATCTCTACACAATTATACGTCTGTAACACATATACCAAAGATATCCTTATATACTCGTAACCATCCACAATGTAGAGGTAAATCACAAAAAATCTTCACCCACATGAGTCTACTCAAGGAACATGATTTTTGGGAGAACTCACTACTCGAGCCATGATTTCATCAGATAATCTTGCGAAGAGGTCCCACTAATTTGGGCCTCACCAAAATGAATAAATTGGACAAAGATCATGGTATGCAGAGAGGGGATCCTTCCCATAGAATACTGACCACTCATTCTATATTATCCATGAATTTAGGGGAACCTTCTTAGAGAATAATAATAACCCTACAGATGTGTTCCGTAATGTCTGGGATCCTTTTAAAAAAATACCGACAACCCTATAGATACGAGCCACTGGATGGGGGACTAAGTCCCTGCACTCATTGTTAATGTAGATTACCACAAAACACCACCATGGGTGATAGTTGATCTATCCAGTCCCAAAAATGGGTACTAGAACTCTATCTAGGACTCGGACTCAAAAGGGGACTACGATCTAGTGATATGGACATAATTTCATACTAATCCCTGGAGGAAAAAACCAAGGGAAACTCCTTATCTATACTAATCGATACTAAAAACCCTCCAAGACATATCAAATGTACTACCACTTTTAGAGGGTCTTAGAACATTAGACATCTTTTCAAAAAAAATTTCTCTTTGAAAGTTACGGTCACTTTGGTGAAATAGTCTGACTCGGTTCAGGTTTGGGTCTGACCTGGCCCAACCCACCGACCTGACCCGATCTAGTCAACCAACCTAGCCCGAACCATTTCGCCCTATCCAGCCATGCCCACTGCATGTGGGATGGCCCCATTCTCTCACACGTTTCTAAACCAACCACATGTTCATGGTCAACACAGTGCTATCGTGGTCCACATGGATAGCCACCACCTCTCAGGCCTCCCCCACGGCCTCCACTACAACAGGATACACACAGACCCCACCACATACACCGCCCATTGTAGTCGCATCATCTTTCTCCACCTGTGACTTAATGCTCCCACCCACCGACCCCCCCCCCCCCCCCAAGCTACCTCTACTACCGGTTGCCTTGTCGGTGGTCGGCTGTCTACCTCGCGCTCCACCTGAACCCAGTCAGAGATGCTACTCTGTCACCACTGGATTCCACCGTAAACCATTTCCCTGGGTGATTCATGTTGCACATTCTCCATCACCCCTCCATGATTTTTTGGTGTTGGTTCATCAATATTGGATCATTGTGCCACAAATCAAAGGTGTAAGGATCCCCTTTCCGGATTTCATAAAGAATGAAAAAAAGAGGATGATTGGGGGAAAGAGATAAAACCACATGAATTACTAAAAATTGGATATTTTCTTTGATCGTGTTTTCCTTTACATGTTCATTTTATAATGAAGAAAATGGAGGAAATAAAATGAATCTCTAAATAGAATCATCCCCGATAATCAACCATCACAAACTATCAACGCCACAAGAATGATCAAAACACATATCATCCTGTTTGTGTGTTGTTCCATGTTTTCCATTGAATTGTAAAAATTGGAAAAAACATCATGAAGAAAAAAAAACATCCTACATGGAGTATGGATCGGTAAATGAAGAAGTATGAAACTGGGTTGTGGTCATTCATCAGTCCGTCAACCTTTGATCCATGTTCTGATCTCCCATATGTCATCATTGCTGAGAGAACCTCCTTCTATTTATCTCAAGAAAACTCCAGGGTTATATTGATAACCGTGGATCCCAAGAAAATCCTAATAAAAAGAAAAGGGGATTTGGTGGCTCTAAATAAAATATTTTTATTAATTATTTTATTATCGATACGTCCAAAATCTATCTTTCAAGTTCGGTATGCGTCGGTTAATTTTAAGCCCCACCTAAGGTAAATCCATTGTTCCAAATGCAACGGTGCCATCAAATTTCTGATATGGCCTCCCATTTATAAATTATTCCAGTTTAACTGAAAATTCTCCTCCACACTATTAAAAACATAACATTATTTAATAACTTTTTCTGGGCACACCAGGCCTCAAAATCATATATCATCTTAGCACCTGGCCTCATAATTTTCTTAATTAACTTATGAAAATAAAATTGGAGAATATATGAGTCATTGAAAAAATCCCAAAAATACCATCACAATTGTTTTATTACAGATTTAGGATAATATTTATCATACAAATACTCCACTTGTGCCCACCTTAATTCCTTTTTCAATTATACTTTAACTGTTGAAAAACTGAATTATTCAAAACCTATGTTAACAAATTTACTTGATTTTTATGGTTTATTTGATATTTATGGATCATATATGATTAATATTCCATATTTTGTTTTCCACTAACTATGCACAATTTGATTTCAATTGATTTAAGATATTTTTCTCATTATTTTAAATTTAGACTTAACAGATATTTTGTTTTTTATTTAGGGTTACAAGATGTTTATTATTTTATATTATTATTTGAAATATGAAGATAATGGAAATTATTTTTAGTGAAATATGATATTGATGAAGTTTATATTAATAAGTTTAATTTGTTAATTATATATCTTGTTTGTGTTGATAATTGTTTTGAAGAATTATGATAATTCATGGGTTGTGATATTGATGTTAAATAATGTTTTTTTTCATATTATGATTTTTTTTTATTTAAGATATGTTAATATGTTTTTGTACAAATTTGGAAATATATATAAGCAGGAATATAAATATATAAACGTTTTAAAAATAATATTTAGTATATTTAACATATATATATATGTCTGTTATTTTTTGTATGTAGGTATGTATGTATGTATGTATGTATGTATGTATGTATGTATGTTTTTATATATGTATTCATGCATTCATGCATGAATAGTTTTTGATATTTATATTTTTTTTAAAAACATATAAAAATATATTGATAATGAAATTCTGTAATATATATATAATATGAAAGTAATAGGAAATGAATTTGTTAAAAAAATGAATGAGAAATGAAATAGTAATAATAAATATGTTTTAATAAAAAAATTTATAATTAATAATTATTTAATGATAGATAATTACTTGTAAAAATATATAAAATACCAATAATTTTAAAGAATTAAAATTAATTAATAAAAATTTTGTATTAATTTATAAATAGTATGAATTATTATATTATTTTAATAAATTATATATAATTTTTAAATAATTAGTAAGAATTAGTATATATTAGTAAATTGTGATAATTTGAATAATATATATATATATATTAATAAAATGTTAAAATATTACACTTATGTGTGATGTTAGCAAATATTGGATGCACAAAAATGTAATGTGGTGCTTATAGTAGACCCTACACCCTGACCTAACTATTGTCTCATATTTTACATATAATAGACTATTATTGATTTAATTCAATGTTTTTAAAAATATATAATACAAATATTAAATTAATTTCCATCACATGTAATGTTACCAAACACTAGACATGCCCAAATGTAATGTCACATCTACGGTTGACATCACATCTCAGACCTAACGGTGGTATCTAATTTCTCATATGATACATTTTTTATTATATACTTCATTTTTTTCTATAAACTTATATTAAAAATATTAAATTAATTACCGTCACATGTGATGTTACCAAACACCTAACGTACAAAAATGGTATGTTGTACCTATGTTAAATATTTTATCTCATACCTAACGGTGTTCTCTAATTTCTTCTAAAATATATTGTTTTGGAGGAACTTCTATTTTTAATAAATAATTATAATAAAGATATGAAATGTATTACCATTGTGTGCAACGTTACCAAATACCCAATGTGCAAAAATATTATGTCATGCCTAGAGTAGACCCCATATTATGGACCAAATGGTTGTCACTTATTTCCAAATTGAGAAACGTTTTGGGAGATATTCTATTATTTTCATATAATAGTGTGTGTGTGTGTGTGTGATATACTATATTAAATATTTTTATTCTATATTTATTGATCTTCTACCGACTCCCGAATCTAATTATAACTTTATTCCTCACTCCTACTATATTTCATAACATATTCTTAGTGGTTAAAATATAACAGTACATTTAAATTTCGTCAAAAGGAGTAATAATTATTATTATTTATATTGTTTTTTGAAAAATTTGGAATCTGGAAGTAGAAATTTGTTTCTATTACCTGGTCATTATTGGATTAATTATCCAAATAATCCCAACAAATCTAGTATAAATCTTGTCTACATTATTGGTGTTCAACCATTTATATGATTTTTATCTACAAATGAAATTTTTTGTTATGAATTAACAATAAATTTCCATGTAAAATAAATGTGATCCTTTTATATAGGAAAAATTGTAAACTTTTGGAATTCATCTATTGTGTTTTGGTTTTCAGAAATATTATATATCCTATCATAAATGTGGTGAACATTATTCAATAGAAAATTCAAATTTTTTTTGTTTCAAATCCATCCTTTCTAAATTTAGCACAATATGTTACTAGTATGTATATTCATTAAACAACATATTAGAATGATATTCCAAATCATGAATTAGAGCCTTCTCATTTTTTAACATTTTTAAATCTACTGAGAATGCCTTATATCTAACATAACAAATGATCAAATATGAAGATGTTAGAAAAACTATTACTATTAATCAAAAATTTTTATTTTCAAATAGTTTCTTTTCTTAGATATTATTATTGGATAAATCATTGTTTATTGAGGTAATTACATTACCAACATGATTATATGAATGTAATAGGTCAGTCCATAATTTGGGTCTTAATCTGAAGATTAATGCCTGTAAAAATTATTTAATCTTGTATTATTGTGATTATGAATCATTAGTTAATTTTTCTACATGTCTATAATTGATTTATAATGAGGAAAAATAATGAACATCCATATTTCCTATTAAGAAGTTGAGATATATTCCATTTACAACATGTTTACAGTGTTTATTTATATATTACAACACAACTGCATTGATGAAATGAAATAAATAACATATTTATTGCATTAAAATCTTAAATCATCCATGTCATGGTGATCTATATAATTAATTTTATCATACGAATCCTTATTTTTCTCAGGAACCACATAACATATGGTTGGGTCATTCTACAAGTGGTTTTTTCCATTTGGTGATTATTGAAGTCAATATTATTGTTATCCTATTTTCATTGCTCCATATAACTTAACTCATTGGATGCTAGGGAAGGAACCATATATATATTGGGTTCCATTTAATTCCATTGCATTTGAAGAAAAATGTTGATTTTTATTTAAATACATTAATTGAGGAGTTAATTTCATTATGGTAGAATAGTGTGACTATATTTTATATAGTTGTAGGTAAAATAAATTACATTCATTTTTTCATTGATATGGATTATCCATGTGTTTCTAGAATATGTTATGTTATATGTATGGATTACTCACGGTCTAAAATCATGTCCAAATTTGATGGCGGAGAAAAAAGAATTTATGATTTTCAATAGGAGAAAAACTTATTATTTTGATTTTCATCAGAGATTTCTTACTATGGGTCACCCCTTTAGAAGGAATAAAAATTAAATTACTAAAGGTCAAATTGAATTGGATAAGAATACAGCAGTACCCTAGGGTATTTAGGTAAAATCTATCATTACTGAATTACCTCCTTTTGTTTTTTGACCAACCATAAATGAATAAAAAATATATATTTTGGGAGATATTATAATTGGATAAAGCATAGTATATTTGGGGGCCATCTATATTGGTCTAATTTTATGGTTAATCATATGCTGGATGCAATTCATATTGGGAAAAAAAATTTGATACCATATTTATACCATTTCGGTCACACCCTGTAAAACCATAGAAAATAAAAATGCATAGTTAGAACTTTCCTTGGTATGTAGATATTCTGAACTGGAATTATTTGAAGTGTAAATATCACACAAGTTAATGAATCCAAAAAAATATTGCAAACATTCTAATGTAATTGGATTATTATTCTGTCAACGGATTAGATATTTGAGGTTACTTGATGGTTATGGTTCTAATTTTTATCATTTCACCAGAAATGGACCTAATATAGGGTTATGAAATCATGAATACCATGTCCTAAAGGAAATATTATTTCATGATTGTATTAGCGGGTTGTCTAATTTTTCTATATGGGATATTTTGACCAATATATCTTATTTCCCCCAAAATATTTTTTTGTAAACATTATATTATGATTCCTATAGTATGATACAAAAATATGCAGCTTTATATTTATGAAAATTAGTTAAAATATTCATTCATGTGTCCTTTGACTCAATGGAACATTTAATATTGAATTTTCCTTATGAATCTAAATATAGGGTACTGGTATAATTATGATTGATTTATATATTGGAGATACATTTGAAAATATAAAATATGAAAGTAAATTACAATGAATCAGTTGAATGGTCAATTCTAAACGAATACATACATGATAAAATTTCAAATTTCATCTCATATTATTTTCAATCATAATTTCTGTATTTACATAACCGAAAGGTTCTCAATGAGAAAAATTTTGATGATGTTATAGACCATATGTTTTTAGTATTTAGTCATCCAAATATTGGTTTAGGTTTTTACCATGAATAATGGATTTAAGATGAAGAACTTTATAGAGCTCATACATATGTTCATCTGAATGGTGATGAAATGATAAGATTAGTGTAGTAACTACTAATTTTTCTTAAGTTTTAAATTTTTTATTATATATATTTATTTTAATTATTTTTTATAGATAATATGATGACCTTTTCAAAAAAAATTTAAAATCTATATATTCTTCTCTTGAATAACGCTATCAACATAATTTTGTACATCGGTTGTAGGACTGGTAAGTTAAGTTTCATTTAATGGAAAAATTAATCAACTTTATTATAATTTTTATTATTAATAATTTCTTATTTTTTCATGTTGGAATACATGGGCACTAGAGCCACATCTTAGTTGGTGAGGACTTGAAAAGTGCATCCAAGAGACCCAAGATCCAAACCAGGTGTAAGGATAATTTTTGATTACTGTAGTAGCTAGAACCGTTCACCCATTTGGGCCTTTGGGCCAACAGTTTGGTATTCAGGTCCTTGAAGGCCTTCAGGCCACCAAAGGACATCAAGCTAGTAGGGTTTTAGGGCCACCGTAAGGCCTTCAAGCCACCATAAGGCCTTTGGCCCACCTTATGTTCCTTAGGACACATGATCAATGCAGTTTCCCCAAACAGATTCAACAAAAAAAAGAGCATCCCTGAGGATGATTTAGAGAACGCACACTCCGAAGAGCAGAACTAACAGATTTGGAAGAATGAGAGGGTATTGAAATTCCATCGGGGCCAGCCTATGCTTCCATAGGAAGATTAGTTGGATGACCTTGTGAAGGTGAAGAGCTACCATCATGATGCAGATTCTGGGGAGGGGTTGTTCGTTGTAGTTATAGTCTGGTTAAATTTTCTAATACCTTCAAGTCATGTAATGCCTCATAAGCATATGGGTCATGTAATATCTAAGCCTATGGGCCTTGTAAGGGTTCCCCCCATCCCTTGAAATGGGGGTTACAAAAAATAATGAAAGAAGATGGCCTTCAGGACATTCAGGTAGCACAACTTGATAATGAAGTTGGTAGTATATTATTTGTAATAAAAACCATGCATAAAAATTGGTAAAAAAATATAACTGATATGTGGTTAATGAATTTATATTCCATGCACTCATATATAGTGGATCAAAGAAATCACTGAATAGTGGTATTTTCTTTAAAGGATATCATCATAAAGAAAGTGAAGTTTACTTTTATAGAATGTTGGATGAAATAATTGAATTATTTTATCTTGGACCAAATTATGTAACAATTTTTAAATGTTATTGGTTTGATATTTATCGATAGTTTTGAGATCATCCATGGAATAGAGTCGTTAATAATGAGTATAAAGGTAATCTTGCATCAAATGAACAATCTATGTTTTCACATCAAGTACATCATGTTTATTACTAAAATTGTTGTGGTGTCTGGAGATATATAAAGAAATGGTAGAGTGTAATAAAAATAATATCACATGAATTTCAATGTATTTGAAATGAAAATATTTTTATAAATGTGTAACATATTGAAATACTTCAGGAAACATCCCAAGAATATATCTCTTACCCAAAGAGATATTAATATTGAGGATGAAAACCCCCTAGTTAAAATCCAATGATATTGACAATGTTGGTGAAGTGATAAGGAATTATTAAAATAAAATTCATATCAAATATCATGATGCCGAAGATGAGGATGAATACATTGTCCTCGAAGAATAATATTAATAAAATTTTCATTGAGGTATTATATTTTGGTATTTATTAGTTTTTATATTTTTTATTTGTATTAACATTTATTTATAGGTAAGATATTTTATTTCATATAGTTGGACACGATGATCAATTATCTTCCCTCATAATTTCCAGAAATTTTTTTTATTTGTTATTTGTATTAAAAAATATTAACAGGTAATAATATTATATTATTTATTATATTTACTAGTTCTTTATATTTGATATTTATATTAAAAAATATATATATGTTAAATTAATTTATTTTGTCATTTATTTATATGTAATTATTATCTTCATGTATTTCATATATTTTTATATTCGATATATTTATTAATTGTTATTTACATGTAAAATTAATATATTATAGAATTTATTATTTCATTTATATTTCATATCTTTATTCACAATATCTTATATGTAAAATTATTTTTTTTGATGGCTAGCGATACTACGAATGTTCAATTTTTATCTCTCATTAATGTCGAACTTTCTACTAATGAGATTGATTCATCTGATCCATAATATTTTGTCCCAATTTGGTGTGGTCACAGTTTTCTTCAATTGATGGTTGCTGACCCTATTTTAATGAAATGACCATTTCATGATTTTGATCCTCATTTTTTGTGGTATGTTTCATTTTTTAATATAATTATTTATTGATATGTTTCTATATTAATTTTTTGTAATAATATTCTAATTTTTATTTCTACTTTCTTTTTTTTCACAATTATCTATTGGGAAGGTTAGTGGGATTGAATAAAATTGTTATTTAGTGAAATGGGGGTCATGGGAGTATGCCTCCATTATCATTTTTCAGTTGTTGTTCGACCACTATATTTTAAATTATTAAAAAACAATTTTTAGATAAAAATTATTTAATTAATGAAATAATATATTTAATTTTCTTGGACAATTTATGGTCTCCTATTGTTTATAGCATGACTTCTTGTACCTGGGTGGCATGGGAGATTTTTTATATGTGATCATTTTTTTTGGTTTTTACACAACCTCTGAAAATGATCTATGGATAGAGCATATGGTAATATTTTTTACTTGACATGTGTCTCCCATAGACTTAACTATATCTCAGCTCACGTATGGGATGAATTTTTCTCCAACTATCTAGGAGATAATTTTAGGAGGATTTCACAATCTGAACGTATGATCCGGGGGAGGAAAGAGGTCACACAAAAGGTTAGAATTCATGCATTTAGAATACATCAATGATACATGGTATGTGATTTTATTTGTTAACATATATATATATTAAATGTTAAATGTTTCTTATGATTTTTAGGCTAATACTAACCCATCTTTTATGAAGTTTGAAGTTTACAACAAGAAGTATACTAATCCCTATACTTGAGAACATGGAGAAGACTGACAGAACACTATTGTGGTATCTATTTTATTTAAAAAAAATCACTAACAGTAACTATACTATTATTATAAATTATAAGTATATATGAAGAAAAAATATAACATTGTGACGTCTCATTGATGAGATATTAATGACATGAGTAAAGAAAATTTCACTAGTGAGATAAGATTCAATGAAGGGGCATTTGTATAGGAGAGTTTTTATGGTGTCTAGAATGGTCGGGTGATTGGAATTGGTTCATGAATGAAATGAATAAGTTATTATGGTACATCTATGATGTCATCATTCATATATAAAATATATCGTAGAGAGTTTTTGTCATCATATTATTCAATGTATGGGGATCAGTTGAGAGGACAGGATGTGATGATATAATGAATGCAAAGAGAGAGGGAGGTGGAGCGTAAACAATATTGTGTGAGAGATAGGAATATATTGGAGTATATGTGATGGCTTGTGCATAGATTTGGTAAGAATTTTCCTCCCTCTGATCCATATAGTTATACTCCTCAACCTGATACCTGTTTATATTTGGTAAATTATTATTATAATTGTGTTTTTTTGGGTGAAAAAATTATTTAATGTGAAATGATGCATTAATGATATATATATATATATATATTAAATTACTAAATTTCTTTATTATTATTATTATTATTTAGAAAATATTCTTTTTTACGATGAAATAATATTCTATCACAAGTAATACTATTATCTGCAGTCCCATAAAAATTGAATATTTAAAAATTTATGTCTAATTTTTTTCATGGATAATTTGAGCATCGAAAATAATAGTTATTTGTGATGAACCTTCACAAAAAAGTTGAAATTTTGATGACATTAATTTTTATATAACAATTGTTATGACCTCCAATTATAAATGACTATTTACAATGCTTTTCTATTGTTGTTGGGTCATTACAATAAATAGGAAATCTAGTAAGGTGAATTCACCAATATTTTATTTATGTGTTGTATATACTGGAAAAAAATTTCTATTACCATAATTTATCATGAATTTTTAGGAATTTAAAAATTCATTTCATTTTTTACATTTCATATTTTATCAATTTTGACGATAATGATGAGTAAGGGTGTTTTCTCAATTTACATTACATGAAACATGTTTGGTTTTAGGCACAAAATTTCATTTTAATAATGTTTATACTACCTTTTGGATTTATAATATCATAAAATATCTTATATTAATGGTATTTAAAATTTAATTTCAAGCTATCTATTTCAATGAGTTTCAATAAAAGTGTTTATTATGTTGCAGTGGGTTCTATTGACTCAATTTATTTTACAGATTCCTAATGATTCTTCTTTGAATATATTATTTTTGGAAATTTCTTAATATTAACTAATAACATAATACCTCCATTACTCTTTTATTTTTATGGAATCAGATTAATGGATTTATCTCTTCATAATTCTATATGATGTTAAAAATAATTATCATTCTCTCTATATTTTTACTTTCTCTTCCATATCCATGTTTAAAATTTTATAGAATATACTATTTTCTCTCTTTGAAGTCAAAATTTGGTGTATATATTGTGATATTAAAATTCTCATTTACATATTTTCAATTGAAATATTTATCACTTTCTTTAGAACTAAATTTTAAGTAATAGTATTTTTGAAATGATAAAAAAAATTCTCTTTATGGGATGTACATAATAGCTTCCACACCACATTTTCATGGAAAAAAACATTAGGTATTTTTCAAGAATCCATTATTAATGTTCACTTCTAAAATAAAATGTTTTCAATAATATTAAACATCACATTTTTGAAAATTATTTTTTTCTGTGACCTGTATATTTGAATTTTTGGCTAGAGTAAAAACATATTTGTAAAGGCTATTTTATTGTTTCTTTTACTATGATAAGAATTTTTTTATATATCCTCATTTCAATGTTTTAAAATGGGTTCTTAAATGATATTAATTATTATCTATTTTGAAAACAAAATGAAACAATACATTAATTTTCAAATGGAACTTTTATCTTAAAATGGATTATTAATTTTCAAAATTGATTTTAAGGGATTTTGTTTTTTAGAAACAAATATTTAGTGGTTTTATGTATTCTGAAAGAAAATCTTTGAAAGCATTTACCTTATTAATTTTTTATATAAAAACCAATATAGGTCATTAAGTATAATTTTAAAATTTATTATGATGTTCAAAATATATCATCTTCGAAAATATTTTCAATCATTTCAAAAATTGATATTTCTTTTTTTTAATTAAATAATCCCAAATATAAAAAGGGTGATTCACCAATTTTATCATCCTTTGATGTTCTTTATGTTAATATTTTGATATAATCTTAGGATAGAATCAACCTTCTTTCACAATTTGGCTTATGATGATGATGGTTTAATGATGTTCCCTTAAAATCCATTTATTTACCATGGGTTAATTAATATATGGTGAAATGATGAATATTATATAATCTTGTGACATAATTTTGTATAGTATTCATTATTATAATTTTTATGTATGATAAAGCATTGATATAATTTGATTTTGATAAATCTTAGAGATGGTTTGGGTCTGATAAATCTACGATCTATCTTATATCCGATAGATCCATTATATGTTTTGGGTTTGATAAATACTTGAAATGGTTTGGGTTTTAGAAATCCATAATATGTATTGAGTTTATTAAATTACATTAATGAATTCATTAACGTATTATAACGCCTGAGATAATAATGTTGATAATGGAAATTATATTATTTTTAAACATAAAGTGTGGGAATTATTGAATTTCCTCAAAATGTTATAATTTTCCAATGCTTATATTCTTCCATGTTAATTTTAATGTTGTGTTTCATTGGGTTTTACATTACTAGTTTATATGCTTATCACTATGCTTCATGTATCGTGTTCATTATCCCATGATTCATCAATCATTTTCCATCTTCTATGTCTATTCATTTTTGATTTCATGCTCTTTTTAAATAGTTCTTTCACCAGTGATAATGTTTTCTCATATTCTTGTAATCTAACCATTGATGAAATATTGAGGGGTTCTTCCTTTTTTGGGCATTAAAGATCAACCCTTTGTTATGTTTAATTCCCAAGGTTTTTAAGATTATTATAACCTATAAAGACCCTAGAATTGGTTCTGGTGTAGTTCTATTTTGGATAAATGTTCACAAGAATCATAAAATATGTTTCTTATGTTGTTGATCAACAATGACACTAAACCATTAATTATTTGGATTGTGTGGTTACTCTGATACATAATTTTTAATTATCTGAAATGATTTAAAATAATTTATGTAGAATTTATGTATTTATTTAAAATTAGTCCTGGGATTATGGGTATAGGGCACCTAAGATTGTATAAAATAATGGTTTTGTTATTTTTAAAATTGATTCAGTTTTTTTAATTAGGATTTGATAATATTAATGAAACTCTTAGGAATATATAAATTTCATATGAAAAATATTTCTAAATATTATGAAAACATTGATTATATAGTTTTTATACAAATTGTATCTCAGCCTAGATACTAGATACTGCTTATAGTGGTGTCAAAGAAATGCCTTGGAAAATTCAACCTAAAAATGGCCAATTGAGTATGAACAAAATATTATCTTAGTGCATGATGAGTGGGTCTATGACTTCACACCTAGATATACACTACTAAGGGATATACTTTGCGAATTAATTGACTCTTTATGAATCATTATAGAAGATTTTATCATATATATAGTATAGTAAGAGAACCTAATAAGAGATAGATAATGAGTAAAAAATATTGAATCCTTAAAATATATAAGTTAGAGTTACATATAATATTAATGATTTATTCATTTTATATGAATATTTTTTCATTTTGGATATAGTATTCTTATATTTATCTTTTTTATATTTGAATTATTGTCTACGACATAGTGAAACTGGGTTAAAAATGGGCATTATGGGTAATGTGATGATTGTTACAATGCATAACCAAATAGGGTCAAAGATTTATCAAAAAGTAATATATCTATTCCTAACTATTTATAATGAGTTATGATTAAAATATTATACTTTTTTAATCTTTCAAACTCACCAAATGAAATAATGATGGAGTTTCATGGAATTTAAAATGATAATGACTCTTGAGAAAAAAATATTCAATTTCTCATATGTTAAATATGTGCTACGAATTGCCAAGGGGAAATTCATAAATAATATAGAATATGATTAATGTGTGGAAAAAAGGGAATAAATTATCCATTTCTGTGTAAAAATTAATATTATAGTTGATTTAGTGAATGGAAATAAAGTTCTCTCTAAGGCCCCACTAATAGATCAATGTATAAAATATGAGAAATTTGAGAATTATACAATTTTATTACTTAATCCAAGGACTAAAAAGGTCAATAGATTTCTTCAACCTTCTATATAATGATATAAATATAGAGACTATATATTAACTGCCACTAAATTGGATCACTATAATTAATGTACACTTATCCCTACTCCAGAGTTTTTGATGTATTATTTGAATTTAATTCTTGTAACCCTAGTATATATAGGATGTTTTATGTGTATTAAATCACCACCCTTATGATTTTATTAATAGATAATAGTTTTATTTATATTGTAATTTTATCTTAATTTCAATTTTTGGGTAATGTTCTTCATGAGAATATTATTTAGAATAATTTGATGGATTGTTGATCTCTAGAGACTACATTTTAATTTACAATATAGAAAAATTACATTTCATATTTCAAAAAAACCCTTTAACCATAAATTAAGTCAAGTATTACGATGAAATATTTATAAAAAACCCATCCTATTATAATACTCATGATACCAAATCATTAGGTATGTTTAGCTCAAATGATCAATAGGGATACGTCCAATCTAGGGACATAATAGATGGAAATCACACAATCTTTTAAGTATTAATCTTATAGTAACCCTTAAAATACATACATAGATATTCTGTTAAAATTGAGTAATATTCATCCCAAGACATAACAAAACCATGACAACACTATATAGGTTTAATGCCTATGGAAACAAGGAAACCAAAACAACTGGTTCATAAGACATCTACATTGTCTCTTGGTTATTCCTTCATAACTATACCCCCTTTTAACATATCCTACTTAATAACCTTATTCATGACCTGGGGAAAAGAAACATAATATATGGTGAGATCAGTTTCTTACTAAGGGTAAATAAGGGTGTTATCAAACATATCATAATCATGAGACATAAGAATATAACATTTGAAAATATTATCCTGCATATAAAAGATCATGATATCATGTCTTGTGATAAATCATACAATTTAAAAAGAATCAATGAAAATATTTCCAAAAGTCATAACATATGACATGGAATTTGTGGAATACACATAAGAATAAAAAATAATTTTATATTAGAAAAGGCTCATTTCCAGGACCATCATAGTAGACAAAGTCCATTACTAAACCAGTTTTACTACACATTTCACCCTTTTATTACTAAACTGAGATCATTTATCGTTCTAACCAAGTCTATCTAATAAGATATAAATCATTACCCAATTAATTAGAGGGAGATATAAGCGCTACCCATCTTATAATGAAATAAATCTTACGTGTTCCATAAAAACATAAAATCATTCATCATAGCATAACCCAAATAATAAAAAGGGTTTCTTAAATGTCATTCCATCGATAACATAATCCATAAAAAAGAATATTTTGAGAGGAAAGTTTCATAATAAGAAAATAATAAAATCAAGTAGAAGTACATTAAATATACAAAAATCATACTTTTAATCCTAGTTTATCCATTATCGTTACCAAAACCTTATGATTTTATCCTATACATAGATTTATCCTTAGGAACATCTCTATATATATCCTTATAAAAATCCTTAGGGATCTCACTAACGTTTTTGCATCCTAGTTTCTAAATGTTAACTAAACCTTTCCATTAAAACCAAATATAAAAATATAGACTTTACATTAATAAATATTACTTCAAAATTGAATAATATTCATAAAAAATATAAAAACAACCACGAAATGACCATATAGGTTTAGTTATTTTGGAAATATAGAAACAAAACAACTGGTTCATATGACATCTACATTGTCTTTTGCTTATTCTTTCATAACTAGACCCCTTTTTGACATATTGTACTCAATACACTTCTTCATGACCATGGGAAAATAAATATATGACATGGTTAGATCAAATTTTCAATAAGGGTAAACAAGGGTGATATCAATCATTTCATAATCATAAGACAAAAGAACATAACATTTGAATATCATATACTTCATATGAAAGATCAATATATCATATCACAAGATAAATTGTAAAATATCATAATAATCAATGAACATATTCCCAAAATTCATAAAAAAACACATATATTTTGTGGCATACACATAACTATAGAAAATCATTTCATATTAGTCAAGGCTCATTTTTATGACCATCAAAGTAGACAAATTCCATTACAGAACTGAGTTTACTCGTCGTTCCACCCCTGAACTAATGATCCATGATCATTTCCCATTCCAACCATATATATCTCATTAGATATAAATATTTACCCAATTCATTAGAGGTATATATAGGTCCCAAAAATCTAATAATGAAAAAATTATTACATGTTCCACAAAAACATAAATCATTCGTTATAACCTATGGAATAAAATGGTTTCCATCAAACATCAATCCACCATAAAATTATCCATGTAAAACAAAATGATTTAATAAATATAATTCCCTCATAAACATAATAAAACAATATGTAAAATAGGGATTACATACTCAAAACATAACCATATTAAATAATTCCATCTTAGATGGAAAATATTTTTGATAAACACTTGAAATTAATTCTTGAAAAAAATATCCTTTATTCTTCAAAAACATTTTCTTTTCTCAAAATGAAAAACAATTTTAAAAGAAAACAATTTATTTGAAAATAAAGCTGAAATTTTGTAATGGAATCCTCATAAAAATAATGAGTTATGAAAACATAATAATCTACCCATGCCATATAAGATAGAAGAAAACATTCTTCTTGTACTTGTGTTGGATAAGTCAAAAAGTACCTCGTATTGAAAATGAAAAAGTATTCCATTAATACCGCTTGATAAAATTTAAAAAATCGGTAAAATTTAATTTAAATAATTTTAGTATAATATGATTAATATTTTAAAATAAATTTGTAGGAATCATGTACATGGATGATAAATATATCCCTATAAATACTTACATATAAGTAATCTCACATAATAATGGGATTGAAAAATTATCCTCTAACATTTTATAATCTGTTGAATTATATGCCTCATAAAATAAAATAAAATAAATTAATATTATAACCTCCAAAATAATAATCATAAAACATTCATGGGAGTCCTAAATACCACTCAAAATAAATATGTGGTGTATAAGACATATATCCCACATAAATAAAAGTGAAACAAAATTATCTCTTACCTTAGGTCTTCTATACTTTGTATTTATCCAAACCAACTATGTAATGATTTAAATAATTTTATTAATTTATCCAAGAATAATATTAATTTTTACAATATCACATATGATCATAGTATCAATCGTTTTTAAATAAAATTTCTTTATTACTTGTTATTTGGGTATTAAAAATTTCATTTTCATATGCATGTTTTGTCTAAAAACATTTGGATATCCTCCATAGGTCATAGTTATATCATTTAAAAATGATATTAACATCATATATGACATATTTTTTCATTATATAAATTTATAAAATCATCATTTAACGAATATCATATTGAATGAATCAAATGACATTGTGGAAATGGTAGGTCATATATAAGCACGAGCGACGATATCATTCATTTAATTATGGAAAGGTATGAAAGTAGATGATATATATATTGTTAAATAATTAAAATATTTTTATAATAATCATATATTTTTATTATTTCCATTATTATACCCATTCATGTAAAGTAGTGGATAAAAACATATTACACCATGTCGTACAGACGGTAAGCCATACATGCGCACACATGGTGAATTCATTTTCCGTAGTAATGATAGAGGGTGGAATATGTTTTTTCATAATAAAAATAACATATAAAAATAAATATTATAATGAATTTATTACTTTAAAATGGATACAACACATGAAGAGGGTGTATAAGAAGAAATAAGTTTAAAATAATCAGTCGTGGAGATTATATCTTCTTCAACGGGCTCCCTTTAGACCTCCTCTTAAAGGTACTAGAGTTGGACTTTTGATAAAACCAAAACCTATAAAATGTCACTAGGGATGTTTGTAAATAAATTTTTATGGTATGTACAAGATCATAGGGTCATGGTGAAGTGAAGAGGTGAATAAGTAGGTTCCCTTTTATAATTGAGGTGAGGGGAACTTTTGGGATCTCCAAAAATATTAATTTATAAAAAATTCAAAGACCATCCAAAAACCTAAGAAGTGTACTAATTATTAATAAGAGTTTATATAAGTTTGTAAACTCATCAAAAAATAATTTCTATACTTGTTTTGATTTCATTTGAAACATTATCATTTTGTTTTACCCTTTACTTTTCACTTTTAATATTAACTAAGGCAACAATTTTCTCTATATTAAAATTGTGTAATTGTTTACTTATTTGATGTCGACAGACCATAAATGAAAAATATAGAATATTTTATAGATAACCATAAATATTTTATATTTTTTAAAATATTTTATTATTTTTAAATAATTTAATAAAACATTATTTTGACAAAAAATCAATTGTCTCATTTTGACACTATTCATCTATGGATTTTTAAAAATATCTGCAATTGTTGTTAAACTAAAACCAATACTTTTATTATATATTTAATGATCCAAGGTAATATATAAATGTTTTTTATATATTAATTATCCAAAATTATATTTATTTCAGTATATTTAATAACATTAATTTGATATTTCCAATACTAAAATAATTACTACATCAGGTTTTTGTAATTTTTTAGTATACATATTTGTTGGGGAAAATTAATAATAAAATATGACGATGTATATAAATCTACTATAATTCTGAATAATACTTTTAATTGAATATATATTCTCTAAGATCCATCATTAAAAATGTTATAATTATTAAAACATGAATGTGACAAGTTTAACATCACATAAAATAAAATAATATATGTGTCCTAAACTCCTCTATAAGGCTCCAAATGATCAATCACTTGACCCATGGATGATTATTGTCGATATTTAATCTACCAATAAGATTTTTTCATATTTTTGTGTCTTTTAATGGTTATTATCTTTTAATAAAAATTAGTTTATTGATTTTTCATTAATTAAATAATTTCTACATCATCAATATATAAACATTTAAGTTAATTATTTATCTCTTAAAAATTAAAAATAAATTACCATGATAAATAAAAAATTAACATTTGAAATGAGTATTTAAAATAAAAATTATCTTCTATATATTCTTATTTTTAAAAGGATAATGTTATTAAAATTTGAGTAAGACGTATTGAACTTTTCTTAAATAAAATATATTAAATATCCTAATCTCATTAAAGAGGCTTCCAAAGGGTATCATTGAGAACCAAATATGTATTAAGTAGAAACTAACACATCTATTCTAAAATTAATGGGTGTTAAGATAATTATATAATATTATACTTACCTTTAATTACATGATTTTCCATTTTACTGTATTAATAAAAATTACTAAAGTTACTATTCATAATCCCAAAAATAAAAACTAAAATCTATTTAAATTGTTTTAAATTAATGATTAAAAATATGGAATATATTTTTGTAAATTAAAAATACATAAATTTTAGTAATTATTTTAAAATTAATCTCATCCTTGAAATGAAAAACATGTTTTTAAAAGTTAAAACATTACAAAAGATGGAAATGTTTTTACATAAATATTATGGTAAAATTATTTCCAATGACCAAAATTATATTAACTGATAAAAATATATTATATTTTTACTTTAAAACAGTTCAGTAATATAATTTAATAAGAAAATTATTTCGATGAAAAAAAGATGATTTCAATTAAAATATAGTATCTTTTTATTATACATCAGAACATGGAAGATGTCTGAAAAATATAAACAATTAATTGAAAGTTAAATTTTCTATCCTAATACTATATAAGTATTTATTTTATTATATATAATATAAAAATGTGTTAAAAACATTACTTAAAATGTGTTTTCCATCAAAAGTCAGCAAAGCTACATTTTTTTGAATTTGTTTGTAAATCATGTCTAGAAAACAAGTAAAATGAATTTTAAACACGAAATTGAATATATTAAATATATATTACATTATTAAAATCCATAAATTGTGATTTTATTATTTCTTAAACTTACTTATTTTCATTTAAATTCATTTTTAGAGGAACGTTAATACTGTTCATACCCACCATTATAATGACTAGGTTATATCGTAATATAACAATATTTAGTCGTTCACATAAACTCTGCATGGATGGAAATAAAATCTATAAAAATAACTTGAAATTTGGGGCTATATAATCCATGAATAGTGTTATTTATATCATATGGTATGTCAATTTTTTGTATAGCGCAAGCATATCGAAGTGTAGAAAACAGCACAAGACATCAAAGAAATTAAAATAAATAAATAAAGGGAAATTAAAAATCTATCTCATAAAAATATCATGGTGTTAAAACTCTACTGATGAATTTTTTTTATAAGGAATCTACATATAAAAAGTATATATTAATTTAAGATCTCCCTCATCCAGATAGGAAAAAGGGTAAGAATATGGGGAAGGAAATAAAAAGGAAATATTATTCATTTATTTGAAGAACAAAGGGGACGTGATATTATAGTAAAATCGAGGGTTTTGAGGGGTAAATTTTTAATCCATTAAGTTTGAGAATACATATCCAATTTGATAATTCTTTTTATGTTTCTATGACCTTATAAGATCATACTATGATTAAAGATATTGGGAGCATAAAAGTGGGACAAAGAAAAAGTCAACCTAATACATATTTTGGATTTGATAATTCACTCTAAGAAGGCGGAATGGGATAATGATTTCCAAATTAAATACTATAGGAAAGATAATAATAGGATGTTTATAAGGGTGGTCCAGGTCAATGTCAGAAAATAGAAACATTTGAGGATTTATAGTCAAGACCGTATTTAGCACTATCTGTTTAATGAAGGGAAGTTGAGAATGGAATAACACATCAAGATCTTTCACCACAAGTCTTCATGATTTGAGATCCTCATATGAGAATATAATAAATATAGTCACATTAGTATTTAAAAGATACAATATATAGATAAACACTCTAAATTTTTTTTGAATGATTAGAGTTTTTTATTATGATTTAATATATAGTTTGACGCCCTAGTTTGTTTGGGTTCACCTTTAACCATTAAAAACTGATTTTATGAAATGTTGAATAACTCTTATATTACCTTATATATACACATTATTATCTAATTATTTAAATTTCATGGATTCATTTTTTTAAAGCAGGGAAAATGTAACACCGTGAGATTTTGGAACATAAGTTTCTCTAAATTAATATTTTATTCAAAAAAATGTTTCACATTAAACACCAAACTAAAATTATTCTCATCATTAGTAGTTTAATATTATAAAAATTATATGACTAATAGAAACTCTAAAAAATAAAATAAAATATTTACCAATTAAACATTATTACATTTAGAGAATATATAATCAATAAGAGTTAATATTTAATGGTATTTCTCATTATAAAATAATAATTAATAGTATTAATAATTTAAATAAATATATTTAAAATTATTATTATGATAATATATGTGAATTATATAAATTATGACTTACTATCAAATAATATTGGGAAACCCAAATGTTTTAAAAGGACATCTTTTCAATAAAATTGTTGTTTCATTTTATCATCAATTTATATGTAAAGTATAAATTTAAAAATATTAAAATATGAATATTATAAAATTAAATTAATTTTCTAATTCATCTTTTAATGTTTTTCATATGGTGGATTTATGATATTTTTCTGAAATGGTTACTTTTTATGTGAAAAGTGAAGAACAAAGTGTTTATTAATATCATAACATTTTTTACATTATCAGGATGTATAAATGACTCATAAATTTATAAAAAAAATCATAAAAATTAAGTTATTAAATTAGTAATATTTTTTTTAAAAAAATTCTTTATTGAATTTGTAAAACCCATGTTGAACATTTTGAAACTAAATAATAAATTATTGTAATAAAAATTTTTTTTTTGTATTTTACATTAATTTTAATAACACAATGCATGACTATATTTTGTATTTATTTTTAATCCTTATGAATCTAGTTTTAATATCAATAAACCTATATAATTCATATAAATCAATGAAATTTAAAATTTTATAATAAAAAATATTTTATCACTTAAAAATAAACTTTTCCTAAGAATGGTTTCGATGTGTCATGTGTGCTATGATTAAAATTAATTTTGATCAGCATTATGAATTGTTTTTTTAAATTTATTTCATATTTGGATTAATTCTTTTAAATTTTTTCAATAAGGCTAATTTAATTTTTAGGAATTAATTTTAAATTACTTACGTAAAAATTAATTAGTGCGGTAAAACACAAAACAGTAAAAGTAAAATATATATGAGTAAATGAATTTAAAATAAATTAAAAATAGGTTTGAAAATATAATATTGTGGTCTTTTCAACCATAACCCTTCTCCCACTCCATTATTGTCCTTTATTTGATCTATTTTACCCTTTACTAGTGATATTATAATTTCTATTGTTACCAAGATTTCACTCCATCCACTTAAAAAAGGAGCCTTCACCACCCCAATTATCCTCACTCACATGGCTACTTAGTTTGATCCAAAATATACTCAAATACAAAAAAATATTTCTTAGAAAAATTCTATTTGTTTTGGTAATCTCAAAATACAACCATTCAATGGATTAATTCTTTTTACACAGGCATTTTATAAAGAGAAAGATGAAAACTCTTAATTACTTATATTCCATTTTAGTTATTTTATTTATTCTTCAAACTCATTAATATATATTTTATCTACCATATTATAAAAAAATCAGTATTATTAATATATAGAAATTTTATTATGGTGATGGAATAATCATTAAGTTCCCTTTCCCTTTCTATTAGAAAGATAATAAAGTTATCATGCATATGCGTGAACTACCATCTCCATGAACAATATGTTTTGTTGTTCATTTCCACCATGGTTTTATAGCTAAAATGTTGTATTTTATAAATTAATATGATTTCTATAACTTTTTTTATATTATAATATTATAAATCATTCTTTATCTTTATCCCATTTGATAAAAAATAAACGTGTCAGTCGTGCTTATGTGGGGACAAAAACCTCGGTGAAGGTAATATTTTTCATTATTAATATTATATTTTATTATTTATAATATGTTTTAAAATATTATTAAAAACATTAAAAATATTAAGTAATATTATTATTCTTCTATAATGATGATATTATTATAAAACAACCACTTACTCAATAATACACACCTATAGATTATAGATTATTCTTGTTTGCGTCATGTTAACCACATACAAGAAATATATAATAACTTTCTATCAAGTATGAATATGGAAACATAAATTCTTTTATATTATAAATTAATTTGAAAATAATTTTTTATGGTCCTATAATTGTTATAAAAATATTAAGCATATTATTATTGTACCACCTTTTTGTTCATTATAAATTATCGAAACAAGATCGTTAACAACTTCATTGTCAATAATCAAAACCAAATTACTTATGAAGATAAATTGTAAAATTTCAAATAATAATAAATAAAATATTTATTATATATAATGATACAATAATGATGAAATTTGAATCTACAAACAATAATTGTCATTGGCATAAAGAAACTAGACTAAAGAAACAATTGAAACTAATAACACCGCTTGTTGAAAATAGAATTTAAATAAATAATATATCTATTATAAATGATGGTAAATAATATTTATATTGTTTGGAAATAGTTATTATGATAGAATTTTTTTTATAAATGATCTTATAGGATGTTTGGATACATGGGATTAAAGAAATAGTATTTGCATCTAAAATTTTCTTTGTTGAGAAACAATGCATACCTTCCACGTGATTTATTTGTATTGTGTATCTATTGGACATGGATTTATTTACCTTATTTTTTCATTAAATAGAAGTAATTTAAAAATACATCTCACTTTCCACCTTTCAGGGGTTATCAATTCAAATTATAGTGCTGATGTAAGGGTTTTTCATCTCAATTTCCTCTCTTTATGATGTGTTATTATCCACCAAATTTCAATTAAATGGTATCTATTATACCTATTGGATAAATAATATCATGAAATATCTTTTATTCATGGTATTTTATGTTCCATTTCATGATATCTATTTCATCTGGTTTCTATTATAAATTTTCTTAGGATATAAGGTGGTTTCCATGACTCAACATCTTTTCTTGATTTATAATGATACCACTTTGACAATGGTTTTACATGATTATTTTCTTTTATTATATGATGAAATTATATATCCATACATATTTTTATTGTAAAATAATCTTCTGGATTTTTTTTTCTATATAAAATTTTATGATGTAAAGAAAAATTCCCATTCTCCCTAAATTTTTCACTCTCACTTTCATATCTATATTTACACTCCCAACCAATATTCTCCTTTTATACTTTTAAATCAAAATATGTTTTATTTTTTGGTGATCTTAAAATTTCACTCCACCTATTTTCAAATGAATTATTTATCACACTATTTATCATGTGGGTTTCAATAGTTTTATTTTTAAAATGTTGAAAATGTATTCCCGTTTATGAATATACAATTTACCTACCATTCCACATTTCCATTTAAATTAATCATGTACTTTTCAAGGATCTATTATTTAATATTATTTTCTAAATTAAATGTTTTGAAATTATTTTATGTTAAATTTTTAGAAAATTGACATTGGAATGGGGCTTGTAACTTCATCTTTTATTATTATAGTAAAAATGTTTTCTAAAACTCATTTATGGATTCTTTCTCCATTATAACTCTTATTATTTTTTAACCTTATATCCTATATTTTAATATGGGTTTTTGAAATAAAATTAACTCATAATTATTATTCAAGTAAAATAAAATTATTTTAGATTTTTAAAATATAAATTTTATTTTTTAAGTGGAATTCATAATTTTAAAAATGGATTTTAAGTGCATGTATTTTTATGAATGAACTCTTTATTGTTTTATATATACTAGAAGAATGATTTTCAAATCATATTTATCTTATAAAATAATGTTTCTAAAATTATATACTGGTATTAATAGATAATATTTAAATGTTATATCAACCACAATGTATTTCATTTTAGAGAAACTAATTTTAAATTGATTTTATGTATTTAAAAAATGGTTATTTCATCTTGTGTTTTTTAAAATTAATTCATTATATAATTTGAAAACTATGTTTTTCATCTATTTGAGTATCCTTTTATCCTCTTTATGCTTTACTATGGATATTTTCCTATAATAGAATCCACTCTCAATATTTAATTGGCTTATGATGTTGTTTTTTGCAAGAAATTTCAATAAAGTTATTTCTTTCCCTTGAGTTAATTAGTCAATGATAAAACGATGAATGTTATATGGGCATGTGGTAAAACTATGTGTGTATTTTATTATGATTCAGTTTTGATCTTATAAATACCAGATTTGTTTTATGTCTAATAAATCCTTGAGACAGTTTGGGTCTGAAAAATCCCCAAGACAGTTGTGTCTAATAATGTCTTGATATAGTTTGGGTCCAACAAATATGTTATTGTATTTTTCAATTATAAATCAATTAGATAGTATGGCATCTATAAATCCCTATATTACATTGTTTAATGATTAATATCACCTGAAATAATGATATCATGCATTGAAATTTTGTTTGTTCACAATATTATACACGATAATTTTTTCATAACATAATGTGTGGGAATTAAATAATTCCCTAATAATTTTATTCTTTCTATAGATTTATTTTTGTTATAAGATCATTATCATGTTAATTTTAAAGGGAATTGTACATTCCTATACCATATTCCTATGATTATTTTTTATGTATTAGGATTATTGTCTCAGCATAAGGCACTATTTTTCTATGGAATATGTTTTTTCAGAATATATTAAATGCCCTTGTATCATTACTTATGGAGGAAACATATTGTTAAATGATTAATTTAATTACATATTTCCCCCTTAATCATTATTTAATACATTCTTTTGATCTAAAACTTGATGAAATGTAAATTATTTTTTCCTTATTGAATGTTGTGATCTCCCCTTTCTGACTTCTCTAATCCCCTGGTTATGAATATGAATATAATCTATATGGACCTAAACATATGTACTATTGTGGTTTTATTATGGAGAAATGTTCACAATAATCATAATTTAAGATATTTATATTTTTTATCATCAAAAAAAATAATCCTTTAATTTTGGTTATTATGTGTTTACTGTGAGGTGTAATGTTTAATTTATGGAAATGATATAAAATAAATAAATGTTTAATATGGATCATCTCACTTGGTTTTAGATCAAATGTGAAATGTGTTTGTTCTTTTAGAACTATAATAAGGAGTCTAGGTGAATGGAATCTAATAAAAATTGAAGAAAAGTGGTTTCATTCAAATTTATGTTGTTTTATAAGAGATAAAAACAACTTGGTTTCAAAAAGTTGAGAAACCTATATATACCATATGAATGTTGAAGTATCCATTTCATAATAATCTATAAAAATTAAACTCCATTATAATGTGTTTTCACAAAATCATTTCACAATTCTCTATTTTCAAGAATCCTTGATTCTAAAATATCTTGAATATTATTTTCATTTATCATTAAAAATTTTGAATATATAATATTAAAAACTAAAGTCCTGATTCACTAAAATAATTCTTTATCCGTTAAAAAAAATTTATTTTCAAAACATGAGAATATAAATACTAGGAATTCTGAAAAGGGGTATTTATTTGATTCAAAATTGTAAAAAAGAATTATATCAACTCCAAATTCCATGATTGGTGTCCGTTCCAGATTTTTTCAATAATTATTTTATAAAATTCATTCCAGTTTTTATTAGTGTATTCCCTTTATCTACTTCCACTTCCATAATTATATATTTAATTTTTTGACAAATGATAAAATTTATGTTCCATTACCAAAATATAATTCAATACACATGTTGTATAAACTATGGATCTATTGGATAGTTTTATAAATAATTTATATGATTGTTTTCCTTAATCTATAAAGATGAGTATCTTTAATGATTAATTACAATAATAGATTCTCCAAAGTCATAGAAATTGTCATTAAGGTTCAACTTCTCTATTTTACGTGGAATTGTATAATTCCTTTGATATTATTACTTTATAAGTAGCTAGGGGAAGATCAATTCCAACACATTTCTTATTATTATTAAAAAATAATTTATTTAATGTTATATATTATTTGTATAAATTTCATTTAAAAAATTCCCATAACATGGATTCTCATTAATGGATTCCTATTGTAGGATTTTTATTATATTTTTTTTATGGGAACACATTATGTGGAATATAATTGAGGCCTATATTAAATATGAGGTTTAGAAAAACTCAATAAATATTCTCCAAAATTCATGGTTCCAGAATATTTGAGGTGATTTATTAGAAGCCAAGGCCCATGCTAAGATCACATTACTAGGGTTCTAGTCTATATAGAAAGCTCTAAATGAATCCCGATACAAAGATATTAGATTCTATATCTTATTCTTGAAATTGTATGTGGGCTCTCTAATGAATGAGCTTAAAAATTTTTTCAACTTGAGGTCTATTTCAAAGACCACTAGTAAAAGCATCCCATAATGATATTGAATGTGGAGTATATTAGTAATATTCATCATGGATAATGGGTGTATTGGGATGACCCCAATAATAGTATAAATTTGAATACAGATAGATCAAGAGAGAAGGGAATGTTTTAGTGATGAATAATCACTCATCTAATGATGGGATCAAAGGACATGGTTTTGGTGAATATTATAAGAAATATTACCCTCTTATAGAATATGAAAAATAAATTTTAGTGATGTATATATTTTTAAACTCCTTAACACTATATTTTCAATTGTGGAAATTTATTCGGCTTCATTGTTCAAATTTTTACAAGGAAATTTATTTAATCATTACTCTATCATTTACTATATAATAGAATAAAGAGGCATTATCAATCAACATGTAAAGACACTAAACACTTGGTGTAAGGGAAATATGGTGGCTGGAAGGATGTATTATAATTGAATGGATGATGATAGCTTGATCATATACTTAACTCTTAGCTTTCTACCTTTATCTTGTATGGATTTTCTGACACATTATTCTCTCAGGCTGTACTACTTTTAACCCCATGATTTTAGAGATTTTGTATTTTAGGCAATTATTTCCCATTGAAAATAAGTATTTAATTTTGATTTCAGATAATGATTGTGGAATATATGGATTTTAATACATTGATCTATTTCTTTTATTCATTTTTATAACTCATTCAATCATATAACAAAAAAAATTATTTTTTAAAAGATTATCAAAAGAATTATTCTAATTTTATTTTGTTTTTTCAAGGATCGTGTTTTCATATGATAGTTTTTTTTCTAGTTATGTCTTATTTATACTTTACATAGCTATCATATAGAAATTATTATTTTTTTATCAGATTAGAATAGGAAGTATCCCTCACCATTAGCTCACAAATTTTTTTAATTCTGTGATAACATTTTAAATTTTAATTTTCATTCCCTATTGCTCATTTAGATGAGTGGTTAAAATATTTAATAATTCATTAGTGGTGGAATCTAAAATTTCTTCAATTTTTTTAAATCCCAATTTTAATGGTTTTTTTATTTTATTATTGGCCAACCCTATACTAAACATTATAATTATCCATTGAATATTGGTTCTATATTAGTAGATGATATAATTTGTTCATGAAAAATGTATCACATATATTTGTTTCTATTAATTGAGGTAATATATCATTATACTGTAATTTTGATGTATAAACACTATAGTTCTTGGCGTTGGATGATGTGTTGATGTTATTATCTTTTGATTAATAGTCATATTTCATTCAATTCTAGTTAGTATAATTAATTTTATTTCGATCAAAGAGGATTTAAGATTCATTAAATGTTTAATAACTTCAGAAATATTACAGCTTGATCCAAACTATTTTGATTTCTAGAAATTTTTCCTTGTACACCGTTGATTCAAATGGGGATTCATTAGGGAAATATCCTCCAAATGATGAGTCCAATAAATTTCTATAAATTTCAACTATTCCATGATATTATAACATAAATGAATGGTTTTATTCTATTTTTTATTGTATCAATCATGCATAAATATTTTTAAATCTATAAAAATATATTTATATGGTTACTTTTTAAAATTTTCTAACCATGTTGACATTCTTATGAAGAAAATTCTTCACTTTAAAAAGAACATTAGGATATAATATTCTCTAATAGTCATCCTAGATAGTAAATTCACTAGATTTTATACCATATAACCATTCCTTATCAGTTCCTTCCCATGATAGTATAAAAACCCACAACATCACTTATTTAATAATGTTTTGTTTAAATTATTTAACCATAGGTTCATATTTTATTGTTCATGGTATATATATGGTATTATCAAAAATGATTATTCCAAAATTATCTATCAAATGATCAATACACCTTATATTTCTCTATATAGGGAAATAAATTTTCTCAATCTCGGGATCAAGTATTAAGAGTCCATAATTCCATGATCTAGTCATATTTGATATTAATTTCAATGAAAAAAATTCAAATTAAAATTAAAAATAAAATAAAATAAATAATTGATTTTGAGTATAATAATTATCTCTTCCCAAAAACACAACTAGTTTTATTAGGTAAAAAATCACAGGCCTATAAAATTATTATTTAATTCTATGGGAATATAGTGTTTTAGATAGCTTGATTTTATATAAAAAAGAACTATATTCACTAAATAGTGTTTATTATGTCACATTTTCATCAATTTATTTATTATTTATGAAAGTTATGTGAGTGATTTTTCATAGGTTTTTTTATTTAAAAAGATAGAATTTTAAAAATCATCAAATTATCATTGAGTGAAAATAATATCCAATCTATATAAGTTTCACCTAATCCATTCAACCATTGAAAAAATGATAAACAATTTTCTATGAATGAAAACTATAATAATAGATTCATCACATTTCATTAAGGTGAAATATTATTACTATTTTACTATGACCAATTTACACCAGGAATATTTTAATGTGTAATATTATAGGAACAATTTGAAATTTAAAAATGATTCAATCATGCCTTATATCTCACTTCTAAAAATAACTCCAAATTGGGATCATTTTTTCTTTAATAAATGATAAATAAATTTTGTATACCATTTATAAGATTGTATAAAAAACAATATTTACAAGATTTCTTGATTCAATCATATATAAATATAGTTATATGGAATAAAAAGTATAATGGTTTATCGAAGAGGTATATAATGGTTCTATTTTTATAAGAAAGTAAATAGTCCACACACTTTTATTTATTAACTATAGAACTAGAACAAGAATGAAATAGAATCTAACATAAGGATAAAATACTCTAGAATGGACTCGGTTCTCAATATTTTGGATGTTCTACTAGGATTAGTTAAGATTATCATACTATAGTTCACTGGAAAAACAATTTAGAGAGAATAAATATACATAACATACATATTGTAAAATTGAAAGAATATATCCTAGATATATGAATGAAATTCTCCTTTCAATTTATAAAATAATAATATAGAGGATTCCCTCATGACTCTGGGAAAACTCTAGGTGTATTACCATAAAAAGTTATTTATCCATGATTCGAATATAACATTCTATGACTTACTCTTTCCTTTTGATATCCTATATTCTATTAAAAACAGAAAACATTCCCCATAAAACATATAATATGCTTCTTTCTTTACATAAAGTATTTATAAAATATTTATTATTCCATTTGTTAATTTGGTTATATAATGACATAAAAAAGTTCACACATTTAATTTTATCCTCATGTCATGATATTTCCAAATTAGGATTAGAATTTTAATTTACATCACATTATAGATTATGGAATGATATATTACCTTTTGAATATAGATTTAAAAATTGAAGGCTCTGTAAACATATTAATTATGGAAATAAAAGTGCTTTATATGATTTAAATGCCTTTTTATGATAAAATATATCAAAATAAATGCTATAATTTTTATATTTTATTTCCCATGAAATTATTAAAGATAACCAAAAATGGTGAATGAATATTTATGTTTTTTCTATATCATAGTAAAGGATATATCCTGATTGTAATCATTTATTTTCCTTCCCCTTATCCTAAATAGTAACATATTCTATTCATTTTCAATAAGACCATTCATACTACTAATGATGTTTTTCATAGGTTAATAAATCCCATTTTATTTTAGCTACATCCATGAATATTATCACTATATATTCCAAACTATTTTTAGGGAAATAAATAGTATAAATTATATAAAATATCATTTCTCAAAATACACAACCATTAATAATTTTTATTAGATTTATTCACTATTATATAGATGATGATGACTACATGGATATTAGTCATGAAAAGTTGATATCTATAGATATTTTATGATATGCTCAAATAATTTGTGATATTTCAATCATGGCATAAAATACCTTATTTCATTTTTGGAAAGATTATTATTATATTTAGAGTTATTTTGATATGTTATTAGGATATTAGTATTATATTTTTGTATCCAATCAATACCAGATACATCCCCTCCTACATTATTAGTTATTAAATCATAGGTATCATTAACTCCAAGTCATTTCTCTAGATATCATACATATCTTCATCCCTTATATTTTGCATTATGAATTCTTATTCAATGTCCTACCATACCCTTGTTTCATTATATCACACCTTTAAATATCATTTTTATATATAGTGGTCCTTATAAAAGTTATATTGTTGTTTAAAATTTCACCATATGCCTTCAAAAATTCCATTAACACATAATATAAACATGAACCGCTACTTGGGTATCAATTATTGAAATTATTTTATCATTATATATGATTGATAATAAGTAAATTATACTTAAATTAATGTATGTCAATTTTCTTTTCTTGTTATCCTCCCCTGGTTCAAAAACATGACTCTAAAAAACTAAATTAATTAAATAATACTTGTATAATATTCAAATAAATTGAAAGATGAGATTAATTAATATAATTTCACAAATAAACTTATAATTTATTAAATAATAATGTAAAACAATATACCTTAATTATGATTAATTATTTTAATTTATCACGAATAATTTAATAAGTTTCAATGATATTAAAATATAAAAAATATATATATTTATTCAGGTTCCAATATCAATACCACTTCATTAGAATATCTACATTATAAATATCATAATAAAATATTGGTTGATTGTTTTGTTTTATGAATCCTTAATAATATAAACATCTTTTAAAATAAATGAAATATTATATAAATCATTAGATATTTTGGACTCTAGAACTATAGTCTTACTAAGATTCATAAAAATTAAATAGTGGTTCAATCACAAAATAGTATAGATATTTCAATCTTATTCTTATCTATCTCATCCAATCAAGAATTCATCATATTGAATATCATAAGGATCTTACTTTTTAATTCTATATAAATTGATTTATTATCCAAATTCTACCATTATTTTATAATTTCTTCTTTATTGTTTCAAAAGGCATGAAATATAATATTTAAAAATTCAAAGAGACAATATTTTATACTCTAAAGTTCAACACTACTAAAAAAATTATTCATGAACTAGAATATATACTAATCCATTTACTATTTTATGAGTGGATATATTGACATTAACTTTGGGTAATGTATGAATATATACAGAGTATCATTTCATAACACTTCTACCATTGAACTCATACTCAAGTGTAAATCAATCAGTTATGAAAAATCTGTAATATATATATTATTCCCATAAATTTGTTCCACAAAAATAATTTCTACGTTTACTCTATCAAGTTCTAGTTATATTATAAATGGTTCAATATCCACTGGTTCATCCTCTGTTATATCAAAATATATTTGTAATTCTTTTTTATTATTCTCTACAATTTCATTTTCTACCTTCCATTCCACTATAGGTTAGTAATTCACTACTTTAACCCCTACTAAATCATTAATCATGCTTTTTTAACCAATTAACTGTAATGAATATCCTTAAGTAATCATATCATCCAAAATATTTTCTATTTTTTATGATATAACATCAATATGGGTATCCCACCAGGATTTGGTTAATAGCTTAAATGATTTGATCTCTCATAATAATAATCCCCTAATTTGGTAAATATCCTCATTAAATGATAAAATATTGTCATATTATATATATTTTATGGGTATTCTAATTATCATCATATTCTATTATGGTCCCATCATCCATATATAATCTATTATACTCGTATTCATGGAAAGAATTATCTCTTATAACTAAAATATCTCCCCCAATAAACAAAATTGATCATATTCAAAATATATGATCTCATCAAGTCCATTATCTCTATAATGAAAAACTTCTAGTAATATAGGATTATAAGTGTGTCTGTAGCTCTTACAAAAAAAATTATGTACCCTCACCTATATATTTTTCCACAGATTCCATCTATACATTTTCTGAATATATATGCCTCTTCATAGGTATAATCTTGGAGAATCTTGTGATAATTTATTTCCAATTCCAAACTGTCCATTTTATATTAATATCCATAAATTTAATATGGAATATGGTATGTTAAGTAGATTAAAACTAGTTGTATTGAATTCTTATATATGTAAAATTAGAAATTGAATAAGTTTAACTTGCATCAATTCCTTATCAAATAAATAAAATTATATTCCAATTTATTCCATATAAAAGTCTTATTTACATAGACTCATTATATTTTTTAATATTTTAACATGGATTAGATTATCTCCCTTTATCTCTATGGTCTTATTCTATCTAAATTCACTCATACTAATTAATGATAATAAAATATCTTCTAACTTAAAACAATTTCTATTTAAAATTAATGTGATTGATAAGTCACTAAAATAACCCTTATAAATTATTACCTTATTTTCTACCAACTTTTTAAAATAATGTGTTACTTATACTCAATAAACATTAGATTTAACAGTTTTTTTCCTATTTTTTATAATAAGGTGAGTGTTTAAATAGAAATATTTTACTAATCAAGGGAAACATATCCTAGTAAATAATAATGTAGACTATTATGAAATTTTTGAATAATCTGGAACCATAGATGCTCGTTATTTCAAAAAAAAACTATCTATAGAGTTATAAAATGTGATTAATCAATCCTTCAAGAAAAAGAATAAATACTCCAATAGATATCAATATGCTATAATGTTATTATATAAATATTATTTCCTCTTCATTGGAGGTTAATCCAATTCACTTTATGTTTTTCATATTTATAAAATTCAATTATAAAATGTTTATTTATTCTCATATTTCAAAATAACAAAATGGAATTTTACTATGTAATATTATTCATTAGAAGAATATAGCTTTATTAATAAAAAACGTAAATAAACACCTTAATAAATTAATAAATAATGACATTTTTAAAAAACAAACATAAATAATTATTTTAAAAATTTATAATAAATGAGAAACTATTTTATATATTTCATGTATAAACACTATAATTAATAATAAATTAAAAAAATAGATATTTACATACCAAAAAAAGAATAAACTCTTAAATAAAATTAATGTAATAATAATATGTTTTAAAATCACTAAATTAAAATTCATTATCCAAATTTCTTATAATATAATATTTATTACCATAATATTACAAGGTTTAGTGAAAATATATGCATGTTGAAATTTAGTTCCAAATATTTGAAGAGTTATATCATCTTTTCAATGATAATCCCATAATAATAGAGTTATTATATCAATATATATTATTTGAATGAAATATTGTATTTTTATAAATGTGAATATCAATTTATTTTTTTGTAAGAGAATTTATAAATTAGAATCTATAATCTTGGAATGTTTGTTTCAACCACAAAATATGTGTGTAATGACTGCTAGAAACTACTTATTCTTATGTGGTAGTAAAAAATAAATTAAAATTTTATTTTATATTGGAGCATAAATATATAATTTTTTAAAAAAATTATTTTCTTTATTGATGATAATTAATTCTAACTTGAAAACATAAAATTCAACATTAAAAAAATTATGTAAGTCAAATAATTATCTGTAACGCCCCGAACCCAGTTACCCAGAGTCGGTGCATTATTACATAACATTGGCATGATCACAAAAGATAAAGTATTGAAGGACAGATTAGTTTAGTAGCCTTGGAATTACTAGATACATTCATAAAGTTTACATTACATCATAATGTGAAAAATACAACAACATCATGTCTCCACAATCATATCATTTATACTATCCCTGAAAGTCATTCATAAAATACTTCTTCACATTCTAGGAAAATAAAACATAGAAAGGGGTGAGCTCAGATTCTTTGAAAGGATAACAATATAGCAGACACTTTCATAAATAAGCATAAACATTTAAAGAAATGTATAAATAAAATTATATCTATTTAAACTTTAACTTTAGAATAATATGACAAAAATAAAACAAAATAATGCCATTTACTTATTCACATGGATATTCTACTAGTCGAATAATCACATGCAATATCAATAACAACTTTCATAATTATGGAATGCATAATTCCAGACTATCATAACCACATAGTCAAGGTCTCGGGCCAAGACTACAAATAAGATTTTTTAAAGGCCTTGTTCCAAGACACTAGTTTGTCTCATGGGACCAAATGATGAATCGAGGAGCTATAGAAGGCTCCACCCATCACATATTAAGTCTAATTCATTCCTCATATGAATAGGATTAAACATAACATAAACATTCGTATTAAAACTAGCATATGAGATGTCAATACTTTATCCATAAACCATTAATGGTATAAAAATAACACATCCATAGTCAAACATATCACAAAACCTTCAATACAATATGGATGTTTTGTATCATAATAAATCAACTTCAAATAAGCATAAAATCCATCAACAGATGTTGACCTAGATGAAATCAAAACTATTTGAGAGAAATATCTCTTTTTTTGAAATCATTTAAAAGTCAAATAATTATAAAATAAAACATTAACTTTGAAAATATTCTTATAATATTGTAAGGGAAAGTTCGAATATTTTATAATGGAGGAAAATAGCTGCACCCTCCGTATAAGTTAAAAAAATACATTCTTACCTTAATTCTGTTGAAAATGTTAAAAAGGACCTTGATTTGTTGTGGTGTGTGTTAGAACATGAAGTTTCGTACATAACATGCTACTGTATTATTAAAGAAGAAGTGTATCGTGGAAGCTTGGGGAGGTACATTCTCCCCTCCTGCAAATACTTTCGTCCTTGAAATTTCTGTAATATTACTGCATAAAAGGACTCAGGTGGTTCTTCATCATAAGTTCCTCAGGTTCCCTTGTTTCCTCTTCTATTTTATGGTTTCTCCATAGAACTTTTACCAGACGAGTCATCCGGTTTCTCAGCACTTGTTCTCCTGTATCAAGAATCTTGACAGGCTCTTTGCAATAAGAAATATTGGGTTCTAGTTCTAATTCCTCATAGGTAAGTACATGTGTTGGGTCAGGCATTTATTTTCTCAACAATGATACGTGGAATACATTGTGAACTTTTGAGAGATTTGGCGGCATTGCCAAACGATAAGCTATAGCCCAAATTCGTTCTAGAATTTTGAATGGTCTGATGTACCTAATACTCAATTTACATTTCTTACTGAAACGTATAACTCCCTTCCATGGAGATACCTTCAAGAAAACATGGTCTCCTACTTGAAATTACAAATCTTTCCTTCGGTTGTCATCATAGCTCTTCTACCTACTTTGAGATACTTTGATGTGGTTTTGGATTACCTTTACCTTTTCCACCGTTTCCTCTACCAGTTCTAGGCCTACAAGTTTTCATTCACCAACGTCATCCCAACAGGTTGGTGTGAGACATCTATTTCTGTATAATGCTTCACATGGTTCCATATAAATACTTGAATGGAAGCTATTGTTATAGGAAAATTCCACTTGAGGTAAATATTGATCCCACATACCCTTAAAGTCAAGTGAGAAGGGTCTCAACATGTCTTCTAATGATTGAATTGTCTGTTCTGATGGTCCATCTGTTTGAGGGTGGTATGCAGTGCTCAAACGATGTTCAGTATCCAAGGCCTTCTGATGACTTTTCCAGAATCTTGAAGTAAAATGGGGATCACGACCAGAAACAATCGATATGGGTACTCCATGAAGTCTCACAATTTCATTTGTATATAGTCTTGCTATACTTTCAAGTGGTAGATCTTCTCTTATAACATGAAAATGTGCTGACTTGGTAATATGATCAACAAAGACCCATATTGCATCGTTCCTTCATGGAGTCATTTGTAGTCCCATTACAAAGTCCATCATAATATTATCCCATTTCCACATATGTATGGGAAGAGGTTGCATGACTCCCCCAGGTTGTTGCATTCAGCTTTCACTTGTTGAAAAACCAAACATCTTGACACAAAATTAGCAATCTCCCTATTTATGTTGTCCCACCAAAAATGTTCCTTCAAATCTCTATACATTTTGGTGCTCCCAAGGTGTATATGGACATTTTAACTATGAGCATCATCCAACAACTCTCTTTTTAGATCAGTTATATCGGGAACACAAAGCCTCTTCCAAAATTTCAGAATTCTTTCTTCATACACAAATTCTATCAATCTCCCATTACTCACAGCTTTAATCTTCGTTTGAAACTCTTCATCACTGGTCTGAGAACACTTTATCCTTTATAGTAAATATGTTTTGGCAACCATTTGAAAAAGTATTGATGTTTCACCTTCCATTGTAATTCCCATATCCATCTTTACTAGATCCATGAAAATAGGATACCTTTAATTCTCATCATGTTCAAAACTCTATGATCTTTTCTTCTCAAATAATATTACTTTTAAAATATTTAATTGAAGGAATATTTTTTCGATGTTGCATAATAATTAAAAATAATTATATAATTAATAAAAATTATAAATAAATTAAAATCGATAGGGGTACTCGATGAAGTCTCACAATCACTAAAATAATATTACTTTTAAAATATTTAAAATCATTTATTTTACTTTTCATTTAATTGAAGGAATATTGTTTCGATGTTGCATAATAATTAAAAATAATTATATACTTAATAAAAATTATAAATAAATTAACATCCTTAAGTTAATTGAATTATTATATGAAAAATATTTATGATTCAATAAAAAATTTCAGTTGTCCTAATGTCAACCCAAAATAGATATTTAAAAGTAAGAAAGAGACATTTTGTATTTTTTTTCTTGAATTAATATAAAGGTCATATTCAACTAAATATGACACCATGTGTCCATTTATTGGAGGCTTGGATGTACATATAATAACTCTAGACATATAATTGGATAAATTAACCTATTATATAGATTCAAAATCCTTGTACCAATTTGATAAACCTAGTTTACCCATTTTAGCCTTATTGAGGTAACAAAATTTACTATGTTGGCTCTTCATATTGAAAAAATTTTAAAGGAATTATTTACAAAAAATTTATCATGAAACATAAAAATATGTAATAAAATTTTTAATATTAAATTTATATTATTAAATGAAATTCATTTTAAATTAAGTTTATAAAACATGATGAAAACTGCTTTTTAGTTCAATACATTTCTAGCATGCCCATAGATTAATTCGTATCCCATGCCTACAAAAATATTAGAATAAATTTAAAAAATTTATAGAATATATAATATATCAAATACATTAAAAACATTCATAAGTAGTGATTATTTTAATTTCTTATGATATAAACATATCGCTCTCATGAAAATATTTTTTTAGAAAAAAGTCATTTTTACTTTCAAATGATTTTTATTTTATTTTATAATTCATCGATGAGAAAAAATAATCATATACATATTTAAACCAGAATTTTTATAATTATTTTTGACTTATTCATATCGTCTATTAGATCGACTTGGTGGAAACTGTATCATTAAATAATAAAATTTTAACAGTATATCGATGTTCATATAAATAGAGTGTTTCTTGCAAATAAAGAAATCAATAAAATCAATTTCTTTAAAATAATTTATAAAATCATAGGGTGTTACATTATAGAATCTTGAAAATTAACTTCACCCAAGAAATATCAGTATTAGGATACAAAAAATGAGGATATTTTTTATTCATTACATCCAAAAGTTCCCTAGTAGCTTATTCAAATTTCTGATTCCTCTTGAGAAATTTAAATAAAGGATTAGTCTTATTATATATAACATCATCAATATGATTAAATATTTATACCAGTTTTACTTAATAATAATGATCATGATTTAGTTTATAACCATTGAGGTTTGTACATGTGGTGAATTATATATGTTCTTCCTCGATATAGAAACATGGAACACAATGTGAACTTGATAGAAGTTTAGTGGAAGCACCAAGTGATAAGATATCATCCATAATTGATCAATAATATCTAAGAGGAAAATATACATAGGTATTTTATTTCCATTATTTATGAATATCACAAACTTCTTCCATAGTGTAATTTATATAAATAATTTTTCATAAACATCAAACTCCATATCTCACTGATGATGTTCAGCATAACATTTTTGTCAACTCTGAGATTCTCTTCTATATTTTTGAATGGATCTAACTTTATTGATCATTTTATTATATAAATCAAGTCCTAATATATTTAATTCTTTAATTTGATCCCATAATTTTAGAGTAATTAACTTCCTACCAATGAGGGCCTCATTAAGGACATCTAAATGATCAAGTTAATACAATTGTTGTAACAAATCTCGACTAGAGTAAAATTTCAATAACGACCACATTTATTTTCTAGATGAAAATATCCCATAATGTCATCTAGTGTTTGAATAGTTCTATCAAACTGACTATCTTTGAAAGAATGATAAGCAGTGAAAAAACCCAACTCTTTATCTATATCCTATAGAAAACATTGCTAAATTTTCAAGGTATACATCACATCCCAATCAGATACAATAGAATTTGGAACTACATGAGACCTTACCACTTGATTAATGTATATTCTAAAAATATTATCAATAGATTAATACTATCTCATAGAAATGAATTGGGTCAGATATCTAGAGTAATTTAGAATAATAAAAATATTCTTATGGCCTTTAGATGTTTTTTGGGAGTAAGAAAAAAAATTGGCAGTCATGTTTTCCCATTTCAAATCTATTATTAGTAATGGCTATATCATTCCCCAAGAATTTTGTCTCTTAGCCTTGACATACTGACATAACAGTCACTGAGATAGATATTTTATAATATCCCATTTCATGTTGTACAACAAGAAATATTATTTCAGATCTCTATATATGTTCATAAATCTAGGATGAATCCAAAATAAGAAACTATGAACACCATCAAATAGCTACTTCAAATCTGGTATGGAAGTGATAGATACATGGAACCTAAATGTAACGACCCAAATATTGAATAATGAAAACTCATTTTGATCAAATTAAATGTATTATTATGTTAAATTGTTATATAACATATTCACTTCTTTTGTTTTATGATTTTGTATTTTTAAAAGACCGTTATGAATAGTGATCATTTGTAATATAGCCATTGAACAGTGATCACATGATTAGTATAAATATATGGCCATAACAAATCCAATTTACTCAGACAAATGAAGTGATGGACTCATCACGTATACCTTCCCCGTACGAAGCCCATTTGTCATAGCTTGGAAAGAAGGTGGCGTCATTGGGCTTTGCTCTTGGCCAAACCCATGTTGAGCTTCAATATTTTAATCTCGAACAAAACCGCCTACGAGAGAAGTGGAAGTTGATAGAGATTACCAACTAAATGATTCTATCCAAGACACCCCAAGATTCTATCACCACCGCACTCCTTACCCTTTATTCGTATGCTAGTGTTATAATGGGTCACATAATGAGACCCTAGTACTATGATTATTACATTATTTTTGAATGGATAATATACATTCATTTTATTATTGTTACTTTGTAAATATTTATTAAAATAAAAAATAGTATTTTTCATTAATATTAAACTATGGAATCTATTTTGATAAATTAATGGATTTTTTATTAAATATTATTTTAATATAATATTATTATTTTTAAATTACTTTTTATTATGTATAAATAGTGGTATAATTTTTATGAATACAATTGTAATTTTTATTATGGTTTGAAAGCTATTTTCCCAAAACATATGAATTATCAATAAAAGAATGTTTTTATTTTAATAGTGAAAATTCAAATATTTGTAAAATTATTTAGATAAAATTAATATTATTTTTGGAACGAGGGAGTCAAAATTATCCAACAGTGAATTTTTCATTATTTTCTGAGACAATAAAATTTTTGGGTAAAACTTAAATACTTTTAAATATATTATGTGTCTTATGAAATAATAATGACCAAAGAGTGATATAATAAAATAATATAAATGGTATGTTCGGCCAATATATATTTTACCATTAAAATAATGTGATTTAAGGTTTATTTTATTTATTTAACAATGCATTAGTGGACCCACCAAGACTTATAAATCATTTTATCCTTTTAATTTGATTTCCTTGAGAGTGTGACTCACCTCCACATAAACAATCCTATTATTTTAAAAATTATGAACATTTTCCTTATAAAATATTGTTTTATAGTCCCCTTTGGCAAAAACCATGGGCAAAAACCATGGTCTGGTTTGCGGTTTTGATTAGTTTAATGTGTGGTGTCACGAACCTAAATAATAATGAATTCAATATTATTTCCTATATAAACCAACCCAAGATCTCGATTCCTCTTTACTCAAAGAATTTGGAGTTCATAGAACCTATTCCCTCCTCTCTCTAAATCCTCCCAATGTGCTCCAAGCCCACAAGAAGCCTCTATCAGGCCTCTCCCAAGCCTTTGGTATCACACTTCCATGTAAGGGATTCCTTCCTTTCTCATTTTATCCATGATTATTAATATTGTTATGCCCTTTTATTTTCAATTATAAATGTTGGGGTATAATTTAGAACCTCCCTCATACATCCCTCCATATTTTTAAATGATAAGAGACCCATTTCTCTCTCATTAATGTCTCCCATGTACACGAGTTACCATGCCAAAATTCCATAAGGGATTCCTTCCTTTCTCAATTTATCCAAGTTTCTCAATATTGTTATTCCCATTTATTTTAAGTTATAAATGCTGGGGTACGATTTCGCACCTCCCCCATATTCCCATATTTATTTTTTTAATGATGATAAAACCATTTATCTCTCATTAATTCCTCCCAGGTACACCCATTACCATGCTGAAATTCCATAAGGAATTTCTCTCCCCTCATTTACATTTTAGAAATTATATTATATTATGAATCCAAATTCCATTACTTATGTTGGGGCATGTATCTACATGAACTCATTACATAACTTTGAATTTAAAATTTATTATACACACTTTTGTATCTCATCAACCATTTTTTTTGAATTCTTATGTCATGTTGTTATGCTACCAAAATTGCACCGAGTTTTTCCATGCCAAAGTCATTATGTAGTGAACACCATGCCCATTTCTCTATCAAGGGTATTCACATTTACGCACATTAACTTATTGATTATATATATTCATTTATGAATTACACTTTCCTTTATCATGGAATAAATTACGTTAAATCCATGTGGCACACTTATGGATGAAATAAAATTATTAAGAAGGGTGTGCCCTGATAGCTCTCCAATGCATTGGGTAAAGTATAGTATCATGATATGTCATGTTCAATGAGTGTAGACTCATTCTAATTTAAGTTCAATGAGTGTTTACTAGTACTTAATGTGAAACTATGGTTTATAAATGCCCCATGTTTAATGAGCCTTGGCCCATGCTAATATCATATTAAAAGTTGTTGCCACATCCCCATGTTATGATTATCATGTTTAATCATGACTTTATGTTAATTTTTCTATTGTGATCCATTGATATGACTACTGCCTAAAATGTATTGTATTATTCATGTTATGCCTTGTTTACTCCCTTACTGGTCTTTATAGCTTACCCCTTTCTTATATGGGTCCTCATGTTATCCCATGCAATGTAAAGTATGAAGGAATGTTGGGGTCATATAAAAAAATTTCAATACAGATTTCATATTCCTTGTTTTAAGTTGTTATTTAATGATCCTAATCCCAAAAGACACTAGACCTCTCGATATTTTTTTTTGTATTCTATGAAATTTCATGTAACAAATAATTTCTAAGTGTGTAATAAAGAGAAGGGCTGTTATACATAACATTATCATTCCATGATAACCAAGGCTGAACACAGTAATATTTCACAACATATTTTTTAGCACAACATATTCCTTTTGATCCTAATTAATCCTTACATAGATATATTTTTGTTCATTTATTTGATCTAGATATTATTTCTCCCCTTCCTTTAGGATTTAATAATCTGAATTATTTTAATATTTTAATATTTTATCCTTTTTAATCCTAAACATAGATAAGCTATCATGATCCTTTTGAGTTAGATATTCTTACACCATGGTCACCTTCCCAAGGTGGTAATGAATTGAGGTCTCAAAATCATCAATTATCTCCAACCATATTTTCTATCACATATTCAAATAGTTTTTAGTGAATATATACTTTAAGCTTGTATGATCATTATATATGTCGTATCTTTCCCTATATATACAATTCCTCTATATCTTTAATGGAAAATTACAAAAACTACATAAAAATTAATATTTGGAAATTTTTTCTTATGAACCATTAATTTTTATTAGGTTTAAGATATAACCATATCATTTTACATTATAATTCTTCCTTTTCTATTCATTGATGCATCACTACAGATTAAAAACCATTATCTACGGCATGGTAATGTAAGAATGGGCTCAATGACAAACTTTCTCTTTATATCCGTGCATATTTTACTCACTTTTATCTATCTAATAGAACTTTTCTACCTTTTGGGATAACATGTTGAGTTGATTATACATCCATGTAAAATTATATACAACATGTCAAAAATATTAAGACAAACCAAGAAAACTATGGATTGTAGTAACCACAGTTTGTTGACTCCATTTATCAATAACATCTATCTTTGAAGGCTCCACCAAAATACCCTCACCTAAGATTACATGACCCATGAAACTTTTCAAATCCATATTTCACATATATTAAATGTTTCATACAACTTGTACTTGTTCAGGGCCTTTAGTACAATTCTGAAGTGATCTTCCTTACCTTCATTTCTCAATGAATATATAATTATATCATGTATAAATACTACCAAAAAATTATCAAAGTAATATAAAATGATTATATTAATTAAATCTACGATGATAGTAGAAAACTTTGTAAGAAAAAATGGGACCACTATAAAATCATTGTGTTTATACCTCAAATAGAAGATTTTCTTCAGTATGTCTTCACTTTTGAAGCATATATGATAATAATCAAATCAAAATAAATCTTATAGTTGTATTTTTTCCCTAAAATTTGATCAATCAAACCATCAGTATGAGGTAGAGGAAACATTTTTTTGATAGTTGTCTTTTTATGTTTTTAATAATAAATGTAGAGTCACCTTGATCCACCTTTATTCATAACAAAAAGAATGGGTGAAACCCAAAGTGATCCACATAGAAAATTAATCCATATAAATATTATCCTAGTATTTCTCATTCAATTCATATAACTAAATTTTGGTCATTCAATAAGAATTTTTTAAAATAGGAGTAGAACTAGGTATGAGTTCTATTGAAAAATCTACTTCCTAACTCAGAGGAAGACCAATAAATTCAATTGAAAATAAATCAAAAAACTTTTGAACAATAGATATATTTTTGATATTGATATTCTCCCAAACTAACTAAGATAGATAGCCTTTATTGATAGGAATTAATATCCATAACATATATTTAATTTCCATTTGGGGATTGTATTCATCCCCACACTAATAAATGGTCATAGGTTCATTTGGAATGTGAAATTTGTCATCTATTTATCAAAAATTGATTTTTTATACATTTAAATAAAGTAAATTCATGCCTATAATCACATCAAATTCATCCAAAGGGAGAATCAAAATATTTATAGGAAGCACTTTCCCGTAAACTTCAATCGGAGAGGAATTTAAGACTTGACATTAAACCATCATACCATATGGATTTTTCATCACTAAATAAATATATAAATATTGAAATTGAAATTCAAAACCATTTAAAAATTTCTTATATATAAAATAGTCAGTTGATAGGGAATAAAATAAAAAATTAGCCATTATAGATTAGAAAATATTTGCGCATTTCTCTACACCATTCATGCAACCCACTTCTACAGTTGTGTTCAAATTAGATTACTATATTTTATTTCATATTATGAAGTTTTTACACTAATCTTAATAAAAACCTTTGAATTTTTGAACAATTTTGAATAATTAACATACTTCTTATATTTGATGAATTAGAGTATTGGTGTTACATTAGTCGATGTCTTCTTCTCCTCAATTTCATTGACTTGACCTCTCATCATCATTTCACATTCACTAGATTTATGAACCACCATTTCATATTTAAAAAACCTCCCAATTCAATTAATGAAATTCTATTGAGGTTTCGTCCTACATTTTTTGGAATATATATGGCTGGAGTTTCATTCCACCATGTTATTTCTTCGAGTTTTCATCAAACATGGTCTTTATTTTCATATAAACCCCATTATAAAGTTTGTAATATCTAATTTCTATTTCTACTATGATTGGAAATTGAACGATTTCATCATATATACTTAATAATCTTATAGATAATTCATTTTAGAGACATGTATTTAAGCCACCAAAAAATTGATGAATTTTTTTTTCAAGGATAATGATTAGAATAGAAGAATACCTTGTAAGCCTTGTAAAACATTCCTCATAAGTACCAATTATTTTATCCCCATTTTAATTAATCTTAAGGAATTCATTCTACAAAATTTTATATATAATATTAGTGATGTAGTTGATAAAAAATATCATCTTAAACTCATACCATTCTATGGAGTGAATTTAGTCCTCTTATCTCATATTCTTAATAATGTTACATCATTGATTTGATTCACCTTATAAATGAAAAATATATAGAATAATATTTTCATATTTCAAGCACTGTAGAATCGAAAATATCTTTTCAATCATGTTAATCTATCAGTTATCCACTGGTTGATCAACATACCCACTAAAATAGGGTGGATGTTTCCTCATGAAAGACTCAATATTTTGTGGATACCACCTTAATCATTTGAAATATCACCATGATTCCTTGCCTGAAAAATTTGTGTCAGCTTAATAATAATATTATTCAATCCATATCTCCGAGATTTTGTTTCGTTTGGTGGAAAATCATTTCATTTTCAATAAAATTCGTTGTTAGTAAGATGTCTTCTACATTCATCCACTGACTAAACCAAAAAAAAGAAAAGTGTGAGGTACAATAATCATAGTGGAAAACTATATAATAATGATATATTTATATGATTTATATATCATGAAACATTTTTATTGCCTGATTAAACCATAGTTTTAACCTAAATTATATATAGTCTCAATTTATTCACATCCTTCAGAATAGTTTGTAAATAAAATCTGATGTATTCCAAGCATATACCCAATGAGTGGAAAATCACGTACTCAGTAATGGAAAACTCATCATAAACCAATAAGGATAGATGATATATACTCAATTAAATCTTCTTGGAGTTATTGCCCCAAAATTTAGGTATTCCAAAATCACATCCACTTGTAGTTTCCATTCATGGATATATTTATAGGAATATTCCAAAAACTATTTTTTACCAAAACATTATGATGTTATACTTAAATTAAAATTATCCATACAATTTACACCAACCATATTGAATAATAATCTATAAAAATTAACTAAACTTATTCATTTATAACATCTAAATTGACGCAAAATTTTTATATAAAAAAATTGCATCTTTTTAAATTAATATAAAATACATTTAACAAATACTTAAGTAGTGACTATAAAATTTTAGTGTCTTTGAAGACTAGATTTTAAATCATCTCATTACATGAAAAATATTCAACATATCTTATAAAGGACATCTAAGATAGTAAACATCAAATAAATACCCAACTTAAACCATTTTTTATAACCTTGGGAAATTAAACATCAGAAAGTGTTCACTTAGATGATCAATAAGGGTAATCCTGAGAGATAAAAATTGTTTATCATAAGAAAGTGTAAGATAAGAATACATGTTTGAGATCACGAACATTAATTAAAAATATATTACCTAAAATCTCATGGAACCTAACAATATTCATGGAATAAAAATTTATTATTTCAAGAAACATGATTATAAGTGTGGTAAATCATCATGATTCAATAATGAACAATAAGTTCTTGTTTAAAATGTATTTCACCATCATTATTATAGAAACCATTTCATATGAAAAGGTTATCAATTGAGACTATCAAATAATGATGTATCATGTATAAACACTTGTTTATGAAGTAATAATGGATCATACATCATCACATATTTCCTATTTTTGATCAGGAACATCAAATTATTTCCCATAGTTGATCAAACAAATCGACTTGTTTACCATAATTATCTCAAGCGATAGAAACATTACCAAATTCATTAGAGGGATATATAATTTTGTTTCTACTAATTACATTAATAAAATCATACATATGTGTGATATAAGAACATTAAATATTCACAATATCATCACATCATAACATATTCAAATAAAATTGTTTTCATAAGCATTTCATCAATTCATCATAGCATAAACCATCAAAAATAAATGGGTTTCATAAAAATATCATCATTATAATAATAAAATAAATAGATAAAGAATAAGGATGACATAGTTTTATTATATCCTAATAAATATTAATTAATATGAAATAATTTTATCTTAGATGAAAATGTATTTAAAATATCACTTGGAAATTTTTTTGAGTAAAATACACTTTTTAATTTCAAATCACTTCTTTGAAATCTAAAACATTAAAAAGTACTATGAATTTTTTTATATATCCTTTGAAAATTCTAATGGATGCATCAAATAATTAATTTTTTAGGATGTTATAATATTTTCTTCCTTAATTATATGTTAAAAACATTCTCTTCACAATTTTGTAAAAAATCAAAATGTACCTCATTCAGAAAATGACAATATGATTCCTTTAAAACATTTTTTAAAAAGTAAAACATGGATAAAATGACATTAATAATAATTGGATAATATTAAAGACATTATTTAAAATAATTTTTAGAAACATAGGCATGGGAGAGAATGATTCTCGACTAAATTGTAAAACATATTAAATATTCCATAAAAATATTATTTCAGTCTCATAAGTACGTAATGTGAGAAACATGAAAGGAAAAATTGTATTATAAAGAAGTAAAAATGAAATAAGAAAAATAAAATGTATTTTTAGATAATTATCATATAATATCCTCAATTTAAATACATGAATAATCAAACCTGATTAAAATATAATTGATACATAATTCCCTTATCTTAAGTCACCACATTCGTCAAACAGATTTGAACCTCCTATACAATAAATTAAGATTCATTAAAAATTTATTAATTTATAATAATTATATATATAATACCACATATGATTTAATTATGGAATATTATTACCCATTTATTAATAATATATCATTAAAATCATTAATATGGGAGTTAATTGCTTTGTTTTTCATGTATGTTTTGTTTATGAAGTCATGATCCTACTAATCTGATCATGGTTCCATTATAACAAGAATATTAACAATGATATAAATAAAACAAATTATATAAATATATAAATATATTCATCACCAAAAATTAATAGATAAAAAATTAATTACATCGTTTATAGAGACGGTAGGTCATAGTTACACATGAACACTATTTCCATATTTCGTCATATCAAATTAAATAATGGTAAATAATAATTCTGAATTAAAAAAATTATTATATTATACATATCATAAGAATTTATTAAATATATCCTTATTACCATCCATTTAGAATGGAAAGGATGAACAAATAACATCACCTCATGGAGGTGATATTGCAGATGCACGCACGAGCTATGTTATTATTTTCCCATAATTTAGAAGACAATAAGTTAGATGTGATATTATAATTAAAGTATAAGAATTATTTAATGAATAACATATAGAAAAATTATATCCATCATAATATGTATCTATAAAATATTGTGATGAAAAATTAATTTTATCGTTTTGTGGACACAGTAAGTCGTATATATGCACAATAGATACTTTCACTTCCCATTTGATGGGAAAGAAGATGGATTTTGGTGTTTTCATAATAATAATAAAATATCAGTATATTTATGATATATATTTCATTATTTTATGATAAATTCAATATATTCATCAGAGATGAAAGAAGTAGTAAAAAATGTGATCAGTTAAGATGATTACCTATTTTTCGAATCAACTCCTTTAGATCCCCTCTTATGAACCTTATGGTTTGACTTTTGAGGAGAGAAAAAACCTATAAAACATTTCTAGGGAATTTTGTAATAAAATTTTCATAAGGTTATGAAATATATAAGGATAAATTCTGTGTAAGTAAGATAATGGATTGGTGTCCTTTTATTTGTGAGGATATGACACACTTCGAATTTCATAAAAGTTTAAAATATAATAAATTCATTTTCTATAAATTAATTCCAAATTAAATAAATTCAATGAAAATTTTTTTCTACGGAAATAATAAAACATTTCAATGAAATTTACATTGCTTTTTTTGTAATTTTTTATTTTTTTTAAACCCCTTCATTAATTATTTTTGCCTTACCCGCAGTAACAAACATTTCAATATTAAAGGGTTATGAATGTTAAAATAAATGGGAAAATTAATTCTTAATGGAACATGGTGGATATTTTAAAAAATATTTTATTTAAGTGGATAAATATATTATTTTCATCAATTTTAAATAAATTAATTAAATATTATTTATTATAAAATATTATTAATATCAATTTTGGAACTGTTCATTTCATTTTACATTAGAAACCCCAATACTAAGATGGAATTAAAATATAATATTTTCACACATCCATAATTTTTCATATATACCTGCATAATTCTTGGAATACTACAAATAACTAAACATATATCACTCTTAATATTTTTAATAAAATTTATTTTTATTTTTTAATTAATTGAAGGAATACTATGTTGATGTATACGAATTTAAGGTAATTATAGAATTACAAAAAATTATAAAAAAATTACCATCATTAATATAAAATAATTATTCTAAAATTTAAAATTATAATTAATTCAAAATTATATTTTGACCTTATGTAAAAACATATGATATATTTAAAAGTTAGAGGGAGTCATTTTGTATTTTCCTATTAGAAGATTAATAAAAATGTCATATTCAATGAAATATGGAACCATGTGGCCATATATTTGATTCTAGGATATGGACGACTGAAATAAACTCATCCCATAGAGTAATGTCAATATTTAGGTAAATGTTAATGACATATTTCAATGTTTTAAACTTATTTTACATGTTTTACCCTTATCAAGGTGACCAAAATTACAATGGATACTAATCATTTTGAAAAAAAACAAAAGGGGCATATTTACCGAATTTTATTATTTGGATTTCAAATATGGAACCAATTTTTTAAATTATATCTCAATAATTTATAGAAATTAATATTAATATAAGTGTAATAACTGCAATGAAAATGGTTTCATTTGGGAAAAAACATTTTTATGCATAACACTGGATTAATTTCATCTCATTCCTTAGAAAATTATTAAATGAAAATTTAAAAAAATTATAGAATATATATTATAAAAAGATTATTAAAATCATTCACTAATAGTGATAAAATTAATTTGTTATGATAAAAACATATCTCAAAAATAAATATTGTTTTTTAGAAAAACTTCTCCTCTATTTTCATTTTTAAAATTTTTAATTCTAATAGACTGATAAGCAATGAATTAATTTTAAACATGTGAAAACAAAAATAAATCATAAATGTTTTATCTTTATTCACACCTTATAATTTAGAGTCTTTGAAATATAAAAAACATTAAATAATAATATATTAAAATTATGTCTCAGTTTTTTTAAACTCAATTTTTCATACATAGAATGTTTTCAACGAAGTGAATTTTTTTTTAAAAAAAAATAATTCATTACATATTTGGGTGTTATAATATCCATGTTCAAAATGGAAAAAATAATTTTTGATGAAAATTACTTTTTTAATCATATAATATATTTATCCATATTATATTCCTTATAAGAATAACTAAAGAAATGTTAATTAATTTGATTGGATATATAATTTAAGCTTTTCATTAAAATCTGTTATAAAAATTTGTTAATTTAGTTCATGAAGTTAAAAACCTTATGCATGTGAAAAAATTATTTTTATTTTAAATGATTTTATTTTTATTTCTAATCAATATATAATAAATTTATGAATTATTATTTATTTATTAAGGTAAATATGCATTAATATATTTCATAATGAGATTAATCTTTTTCTCCAATGTTTGACGAACAAATGATATAAAATATTTTTAAAATAAATTCAATGAATTGTAAGATAAAACATACATTAATTAAAGGAAAAAACCTTTTTAATATTCATAAATACCCTTTTCAAAAAAACATATCATAAATAGAGATAATAAAAAATCCTTTCAAAAAAGAAAATTGAATGTATGAAGGTCACAAAGAATAATTATAATCAGGTTCCAAAATAAGGAGAATATTATTAGGAAGTTAAAACATGGACTCATAAAGAAGATCCATTTAAGAGATAACGATATAATTTTATGATAAAAAAATTCATTTTCTTTATAAAGATAAGTATACACCAATTCCTCATAAATTGTCACAAAAGTGTAAAATTTTCATTTTAGATATTCTTTTCCAAAAATTTTGGGTTTATTTTAATATTAAGATAGAACAAGATAAAATATACTTAAATGATTTCATAAAATCCATATTCACAATTTCATCCTTTGGTTTCATGTTTCAATCATTATGTATTTCATCCCATGTTTGAAATTATGAATATTCATGATGATTACTTATCATACATAAATCATAAAAATATAATTTTTAATATATCATGAGACCTATAAAAGGATTAAAATATATAACTCCAATCATTACTAAAACAAAAATAGCAATCACAAGGTAAGATAATAGAAAAAATTAATAAACAATCGTATTAATAAATAGTACATTAATCTATAAAATTTATATAATAATACCCAATGATCAACTTAAATCATTCTATAAATATGTAACCTTAAATCCCCCTTAACCATAATTTACTCAACATCAAAGAGAATATTAACCTCAATGTTCATTTTATACCTTTCAACTTACATCTAAAAATGTAATAACTTTTTCCTAAATAACGATCAGTCGATAAATTATTTTAAACCTATGTGTCAAATATACCTAAATTATAAATTAAAACCCAATAAAACATCTCACAAAATATTATTGATCACCATAAAATTACATTGCATTAAACCTCAAAAAGTTATAAATGAATTTAATCTTATGATTAAACATAAACTCTTTTAATGATAATGATATCCCTAAAAAATAAAATATCCTCAACAAATAACATCCCAAACATTGAATTTATCAAAAACCATAGTATGATACCTATTATAATTTCCTAGACACTTTCACCCAAATCAGGTCTAGAAACATACTCTTTAAAATTTAGGAATTAATAACAACTTATGAGACTAAAATTTAACCATATATAATTACAAAATTAAAAAAATATTGAGTCACATACATACATAAGACCTATTAGGTTTAGAGTTTTTTGGGAAATAGTAAAATCATTTATGTAACAAAACAAATATATTTCCATACAAATTGGAATTCTTCCCATTATACCTAGATTTTATTCATCCATGATAAGCAATTAACATATACCTTAAAATTCTCCACACATGAAACCCTTCTAGACATAACTTATATAACATCAATCAAAAAAATGTGGGGATATTAAATCATAAGAAGATTGAGAAAAAAACACTCAGTAAGGTTAAACATATGCCTCAATCAAATTTCAACAGTAATGAAAAGATGGTCACAAGGCTAGGAAAACATAACCAAATTTCCTAACAATTACATAATTGAAATCATATCGATCAAAACATAGATCATAAAACATGAAACATAAATAAATTAAAGTGTCACGTGATTTATAAATCATGAACCTTATGAAATCAATTTTGTTCAGTGAAACAATTAAAAATCATATCTGTTAAAGATAAAACATGTTGGTATATTGGGACATCATAATTTTAGCATGGAATGACTTATACTAGATAACTCAAACATTTTCTTAAGAGTATATTCCATCAAGTTACCTTAATTGTATCATAATAGTTACATATATTTAGAAAAAATCATCATCTTTTAGGAGTAACATCCATCAATTTAACTAGGACAAATTACCCAATGCATTTGAGAGATATATCAAGATAACCGTTAATCATAATCTATATTGGGCCCAATAATAATCATCCAAATTTCTAAGAACCATAAGATGAATAAATTATATAGAGATTTAATTTCATTATAAAACAAATATATGAAACATTTATTCTCTTCATTACTTAATTAACCCAGGGAAAAAGTTTCTTGAGAATTTTCATTAAAACATCTCCTTTACTCCATAGAGATAAAATATGTTGATGGTATCGTTAAAAAAAATCCCCAGTGAATAATTGAAAACATCAAGGATGTTTACATTGATGAAAAATGACATAAATTGACCTCATATTCACTCAGAAACTAACATCTGACCCAATCTATGGAATACATAAATGGCACTTAGATTCCCCGTTGGTGGGATACTAGCACCCGTGCATCCACAAAAACAAAAAGGAATTATTTCTCCAAACCAAAATGAAAAAAAGGGAATATAATTCATAGAGAAATATTGGAAAAAAAGAGAAAAAATGTCCATAACTAAAATAATCTAGAAAAAATGATATGACTCAAGTGATAAAAAACAATAGTATAAGCCCAATAGAAAATTACAACTAAAAAATTAACTAACTACTCTATGTGATATCATGGAAAATATTCCACTGTCTCACCACCATCTATCCAACCGAAAATGAAAAAAAAACGTAATGCCTCACTACAACACAATTACTTTCCCTACATCAAAAGTTATAACCATGTCTACATAAGACATAATAATTGTGTAGGGTGTGAGCTAAACATGTTTGGTAGGATCAGACCCAAGGGTTCCATAACTTGCCTATATATAAAAATTCAGACATTCTAAACATAAAATAAAATAAGGCATGATAATAAGTAAAATAGATTGGCATAAAAATAATGAGAAAAATTATCCCTTTTTCAATAATTCTATACAATCCATGTCAAATAGTTTCAACGAATATCACATGAATTAGAGAAAAAAAATTAAAAAAAAAAGTAAAATCCTGACATGGTTCACTATGAGTTAAGCTAGATAAAACACCCAAACCAAAACATATAAAATTTTGTTCATTACATCACTAGACATATGAATAGTGTCATGGTAATAGAGGAAGACCCCTAAATCATAAACCCCCAAAAATGTCTAACAAGTCCCTAAAACAACATTCACAGGGATATAAATAACACCCCATGAGTGAACCCCCCCAACAATAAGGATGGATGTGGCCCGTTAGTACACCTTCCACTGAAGTACCAAATGATTAATATATTCTACATTTTACAAATCATTTCTTCATAACCATTATTTGAAAACCAATTCCAAAATCCATTTCAAAAAGATTTAAAAAAACCTTTTATTTTATCAAAATAGGAATAAAATCCCTTTTCTCATATTCATGTTCCCGCACACAATTCATTAAATCATTCAAATAAATGTTTAAAAATTTTATAAAACCAAATTCATGTTTCATCTAATAAATTCTAGAGATGTAAATTAATACTTCCAATCATATCTCGCATTCCCACAATGGGATCCACCGGTAAATAAATAATGAAAAGACACCCACGAGGGCCATGTAATTTATTTTAACATTATAGAATCAATACATCAATAAAAATTATTGCCAGAAAATATAAAATTATATATCCCTAAAAACCCAGGTTTCAAATCTATCAACATGAGGGTTATCAACTTTGGGATGATCTCAAAATGGAACTGGATGGAATCAACTAGAATGTCACTATAGGATCAATAGATCAAGAAACATAGCCCCACAATGTTGTTGTGGCCAATGAAAATGATGAAATAGGAAGCGTTCTTACCTGGTAAAATATATTCTAACTCCATGGATATTAATTGCCAAATAAAAAGACCAAAAAGTTAAAGATATCATCCAATTAACATACAGTGTTTCCTAGTGTTGGAGGGAGAGATCTACATAAATTATTCTAATGAATGTTAACATGATGTATGATTAAAACCTTTTGGATCATTGGATTTTTTGTGTAAATTAGAGACTTACGGTGAAAACTCCCCATAAGGCATTTAAGATGAAAAATAATCTTCCATAGATTGAATTTTTCCTGATCAGTTATCTTACAGTATAAAAGGTTCTACTATAAATTATAATAAATTTAAAATTTAAAAAAGGTATTTCAGGAAATAACAAATTGTTATGTCATAAAACAATTCATGGATTGAGCCCATCAAAACTTTTATATCATAAACTACAAATTTATGATGAAAAATGGTCCTACTGGATGTACCTAGTTGAGGTCCTACATAAAATTACCAACAAACAATTGGAGACTACCAAAGCCTTTAGAAAATTTATACCTTGACTAAATTAGTTAAAACATCCATATATCCCTAAAATTTAGGTCGTTTTCCCAGAAAAATGATCTCCAGCCTCAAAAGGTTTAGAATGAGACCAAAAAAAGTGAAACAATAAAAGAGACACAAATTACCTTAATGAAGATAATGAGATGTTACATTCTCTAAACCATAATACATTCCATAATATGAATGTTATGTTGAAGAAGGGTTCTCAAAAAATATGTCAGGCTACTACTCTCTCAGTGACATTTCACTATCCCAAGTATCATGGGAGGGATCGAGATGATACTTGTTAAGATGATATATGTGGAAAAAATCGAAAATACCTATAATTTGGGCCAATATTTCAACTATTAAGTAACATATGCAATACACTCAGCAACCTCAAATAGTCTAACATATATCAAATCATGATTTACCAGTTTTCCAATCCAATAGTGACCAGTACAAGGACAAGCGTTAAATAAGAATCAACCACCAACAAAAAGCTCTAAATGATGACATCAACGGTATTTATGTGATTTATTTAGATTCTATAATGTAACCAGATACTTACATAAATTCTAAATCCTTTCTGAAAAATCATGAATGAGATTCAGTCCCACAAGATTTGTCTCTCCCACATATTCACAAAAAAGAGGTTACTTACATGGGAAGCCATAAAAATACTTGATGAGATTAATTTTGATTGATGACTCATATCTATTATTAAAATTAAACTCATCCAATCCAAGAATGTTTCCTAAAAACCACAAAATTAAAACATGTATGCATAAACTATATCCTCTTGTATTTGAATAAATGCGTTGTTTGATTTTCTATTAGTGGATAATAACTTTTACTCAACCTAAAATGAGTCTTCATCACCTCATAGTTACTCCCCCATAATTGTGAGCTTATCCTTGGATCCCTATCATAAACAACAGAAGGATCTTGGATGATATCTCTTTTATGATTTGTCCATATGATAAGTCGAGTTTTGAAGATGTTCTAGAATAATATGAAATTTATGAGGTAGTGGAAGTTATTATCTAAGAAATATATCTAGTTCCAAATAGCTTTCTAGTGTCATTATATGTGTCTTCATTGACTCTGATTAAGTGGAGATGTGGTGGAGGTAGTGAAACACTATTTTCAGGGTGTTTTCCTCCTTCATGTGGCTTCTGAAACTTCAATGGTACTCATTACAAATGTAAAATACCTATATACACAAAATAATTACTATCCAACCAGTGTGTGAAACTTCCCATATATGGTACTCGCAATTATCATCAATCAAAGATTATTAATATATTTATCTAGCTGGGTGCTAGAATAATATCATTATTTCATTAAGGTTATATCAATATAGGGTGACATTGGCTTGGATCAGGAAGATATCAGTGATGGTAACATCAAGGAATTATATTCCAATGTTTTTATTAATATAGATATGGATAAGGGTTAACATTGATATGAAATGATATTTTTCTTGAAGGATATTAACAAAATAGGCTTCTCCCCATGGTCAACTAATATTATGTTTATGTGCTTTAGATCTAGATGGAAATCTATCTATTTCATAGGGAAAATTTTGGATTCCTTAAAATAGTGAGTGGAATTAGGCAAGGCAACACATTTTACACTACCTTGTACATTCTCATGAAAAATTCTCCCATCTTCTTCATCAATAAGATTCTCTATGAAGGAAGAATACTTCCCTATCATTTTAGGTAATATCAACAATGAATCTACCATATTATGTATATTGATGACATTGCTATTCCCGAAATGGAAGTAAGATATATATATATGGTATTAATAGAATTATGGAATAGTACTTCCATTGGATTGGAAAGTGGAGAACCATGATAAAAGAATCTTGTATATATCTAATAGGTGTCTCAATATATGAGCTACCATATTGTAAAGTAGTCTACTAATACATGGGAACACCTTCCTACTAGATTATTTAGGGACTCTAATTTCTTTGAGCAAGCCTCATATCCACCAATTCAGTAAGGAGGTTGATAGAATCATTGGACTCATTAATATTCGGAAGAATCCATTATTTTCCTTCAGTAGAAGAACCTCCCTTATTATCAATTCTCTAACTTCTATTCCAATGCATGTTTTATTCTCTCTCCTAGTTACAAGATCAATGGTTACAAATATTGAGAATGTTTTTACCTCATTCATATGGGATGGTCACTAGGATGGGAGACGTCATTGGGAGTCATGGGCTTAGATGGATAAAATGAATAAGGAATGTAGCATCAACACCTATAGTGTCTTTAAATATATGCATGGGTTTCATGAAAAGAAGGATTGAGAAATTATAGTAGGTCAGTCTTGGATGGTAAGATCATGGTGCAAAAGTATGGGATTAAAATGGGTGTCTAGAATAGGGTCTCTTCCTCCTTTTTTGAATCATTTATATGCATTTAGTGGTTCTCCAATGGAACTCTCGGTGGATATTGGGTTGAGGAGAGATCATATTCAGGCTTGAAAACTAGAATGGTATCACCCTAGGCTTTCCTAGGGGTCTTTCAATGACTATGTTCATCAGAAAAAACAAGAAGTTCTCGATCTTCACTCAAGAATTGTTGGATGATGATAAGTGAAAATAATTTGATCACATATATATTTCTTCGGATTCAAATATATGCGTGTTTATAGGTTCTGCATCAGGTATTTTCTCTGATTGGTACTACTATCATTTGGTGTTCCTCACCATTGAGAAGTATATATGGGGGGATTTACTCTGGTGTACATATTTCCCATTGAAACCCAACATCCACATTTGGTGAATTCATAATAATTCTCATTCCATGGATGATCGGGTTAAACAGAGAGCTTCCATCCTCGCTTCCAAGTGTTGTTACAGCATAGGTCCCATCGGTTAATCATTTGAACGCTTTTTTTAGGAGGAGTAAGAACATGTAATGTGGAACACATTCAGAGAGTTCCCTGGTCATCAATTTTTGGGATTTGGTAGAGATTTTTTCTTTAACCTTTCGTTTTAATGAATGATTAACAACAGTTTAGAACATAAAGTAATAGTTTTTATCTTAGTAGTAGGATGTTGGTGCATATGGAAGGTAAGAAACAAATCTCAGCACGAGGGGATAGGTAGCTGAAGACAAGGCATTATCTCTTAACTAAATGTTTAATAATTGATCTCTCTCACCTAGGAAAGAACAAGACTAACCCCCCCCCATCCATCATGTTTCTAGGGAATACCAGATATCCTATTTACACCACTATTGGGAAATGACATGTTCAGTGGATTTTTTGGCACTCTCCCAGCTTGGGACTCAAACTCAATCCATATGGTTCTTTTAGTGAAGGTATAATAAGTGTAAGTGTCATTATTAATGACAGTGGGGGTTCATTCATTATTTCTTTCACTTCCTTTTTTGGTGTCGGTGAATCTCTTTAGACTAAAGCAAGGGTGATGTTGGAAGGTCATACTCATTGATGATATATTATTGTTAATCTCATTGAGGTCAAAACTGAATCCAAAATTATTTTTAATTCATTTTGAAGACTCGGTTCTAATCCTTTTTTGGACTCTTATCTCATACATAGGTGGGAAATCCCTATAAACAATTGGGTGGTAGAACTAAATATATATCTTGAGGGGAATAAAATTGAAGAATTCATTGGATCTAAAGACACACATGAATTTTATGTCACGTTTTTCTCCACATTGGTCTACTTTACCCCTAAATGAATTGATTTAGTTCTACATGATACCCTTGGGCTTCATTACATTTGACCCCCTTGACATGATTTTGTTTGTACGTGGATTCTACCATTTGATAAATAAATAAAAATATGATGATATTCAATCACCACATAGATAGTATTATTCCCTTAGAGAGTCCATGGTAATCCCAAAATAAATCCCTGGAAACCTATTCATTTTTCAAAAAGAAAATTAGAAAAGTCTAGAGAAAAATAGAAGGTTGAGATTCCTCTACCTTAATTTATTGGAATGTGTAGCAGTAAAAATCATAATTTTAACGTCAAACATTATACCCAGCCACTAGAATAATTATCTCATGCCATCATACATATTATTAGTGACCATACGAATGGTCCATAAATAAATATGACATAAAAAAATTCATCCTAACATATTCAAGAATGATAAACTGACACCCAAATAAGAGAATACCAACTAATGGAAGTGACCAACCATAAATAGTCTCCCCACCACAAAGGGTTTCTCCAATTCCTATAAACTAATCCTCCTACAACATAACCAACAGAATAGTCTTAAGTTGATATTATTATAAAAAAACCTATCATAACAAAACATGAAAAATCCTATTAAAAATCTAGGTACAACTAACTGAAGTGTCCATATGGTTCCGCTCTTCTATCGATCTCAAAATAGCATGCGGTAGAACATTCCTACTGTGACTGTCTTCAGTTAAATTCATCTTCCACGGGGTGTATATGATGTCAATGTTGAATGTATAAAGGAATCCTAGAAACTACCACTTCTAGATATTTATTTCATTCTTAGTAAAAATATATCTCAAACACTTATGATCAGAAATGACTGTTAATCTCTCCCTGAAGAGATGGTTCATCCCACATTTAATAACATGCATAACTATTGAATAATCCGAATAATGAGTGGGGTAGTTATTCTCATTTCGATGAATGTAACGAGATCCATAGGGCAAAACTTGATCACATTTCATATGTACACAATTGATGAAAATTTGATAGCATCACAGTATGCCACATACCCTTTATTGGGATCAAGTGATATTAGAATAAGATCTGATGTCAGAATCCATTTCATTTCATTGAAAGAAGACTAACATTTTGAATACCATGGGAACTTCACCCCTTTATTAGTAAGTGTATAAAAATTTAACAAAAACATTTATAAATCTAGGAATAACCAACAATAGTTTCATGTTCGGTGAAGGAATCCCCAAATCTAAAATAAGTTTAGTGTCTCCCCCCCCCCATGATATGACATTCTTCACCTTCTCTGGATCAACGGATGTTCCATGTTCAAAAATAAGATTCCCTAGGTATTTCACTTCTTAGATCTAGAAACAATATAATGGAAATCCTTCCATAAAAATGGTAACACCTCATGATTTAAAAAAACTAAACTCATATGGGGATTTTTTTCATGCTCAGAACTCAAATAAACCAAAATACATCCATAAATACTACCATAAAATTGTCAAGATGCTTTTTTAATAGATGTTTCATCAAAGTCATAAAAAACTAAAAAAGTGAATTTCAAACCAAAATACATCACAATACACTCAAAATGACCATAATTGGTATTTAATTTCATCTTTGGTATATCAAGCTCCGGAAACCTAAGATGATGATAACCTGACAAAAGATCAATTGTATAAAACCAATTTTCCCATTTATACCAAACAAAAAAATTATCCAAATGGGGGAAATGGATCTTATTATCTTTCACCAGCATGTATAACTTCCAATATAGCATGTAAAATTGAAGTGATCCATCAAAAACCCTACAAAAGAACACTGGGGATTTCAACAGAGAAACATTGGGGTGAATGAAACATTTTTTCCATCAGATCATACAACCAAATCTTGATCTCTTTCAGCTTCCATGGTTTTGTATAGTATGGGGGTGTCCATATTGACTGCATACCTAGAACCAGATTTATAGTAAACTCCACCTCCCTCTCTAGTGGAATGTAGATGAGGTTTTTTGAGAAAGAATCCAGAAAATCCTAAAAAATCATGGGAAGAATTCCAATTGAGAAAACAACCTCAGTGTCAACAACAATAAAAGATAACCAAATCATGAGATCTTTTTGGAAAGGTCTCGCATAACTAGAGCCTTGATCCTACACTCCATAAAACACAAGAAATATCTCATCAGTATCAAGGAATGATATATGTCGTTGATAACAATAAAATTTCTCCTGATGAGTGATAAGTTAATCTATACCAATGACAATTTCAAATATATCCAGATCGAGAATGAGTAAATACGAATTATACTCAGAATCAGCAAGTGATAGAAATTGAGGACACACAATCCCATTTTATTTCCTCTTCACATAATTATTTCTAACTTCATAAAAAAGTCTTAGGTTTCCATGAAATTTAATTTGTATCAATAAAATAGGAACAAATAAATGAGTTAGAGTAACATGTATCATAAAAATAAATTTCTACATTATTTTCAATAATGATGGAACCTCTCATAGTCATAGGACCTACATCATTATTTTTCAAAAACTCATCCACTGTTTGGAGGTACAATACTCCTCAAGACTTTTTCTAGATCCCAATAGACCATAAAGAATTGTACTTTACCGAAATATCCATTGGAGAATATAATATCAAACCATAACAAAAAATAAATATATCCTAAAAAATAGTGTAATTGGCCATAGAGGCCACCAATATTGATCTTATTCACATGAGTGGAACAATAACATTGGGTGTTTTTTGTTTTCCACACTGATAGTAGGTCAGAGGAACACTATTGGATGTAACTAATGGAGTAGAGGAGGCTTGCTGCTGAGAACCACCTCGACCACTCCTGTGACACTCATGCCATATCCTCTTTTTTCCATGTGTTCCACAAAATATGCCACTAGGTAAAAGATAAGGGTTATAATGGTCAATCATGAATGTTTTTTTATTTATACCATCATATCCATGTTTACCATCTCCTCATTGGTGGATATATTTAGAATAAATAGGTATTTTTTGGCATCTGATTGTAAACCGTGGTGATACTTCTGAAACACCTATTTATCATTCTTCACAACCTTCATAGAAAAATGGGCTAACACCATCAATTGATTTGTGTACACTAACATTAAATTCTCCCTCTAATATAAATATAGGAAATAAAGTTAATTTTTCATGACCAAATACTTTGGACAAAACTAATTAAATAAAACATTATTTAAACCCCTTATTTTCAAGAACACAAGGCTATCTGCATGTACCATGGACTCCCCCCATCACTTTATAGGAACCTTGAGTCTGAATGTTATTCACTTCACCTAGATATTCTCAATTGTTTCTAAAAAGTTGAAAGTTTCATCAATATTGTTCATCCAGTCCAACACCTATTTGGGATAATTTTTACCCTTAAAAGAAAGTGGTTTATTACATAAGAACCCTCATGATCGATCCACTTCCCCCAGCTCTTGGATGCACCTCAAGAACTATGTTTCAGACTTGAAGTACATTTTAGTCCATGGATGGAATTTATCACATGATAAACTTTATAATATTATGATCCAAAATTAGATTCCATTGATAATAATCCATTAAACCCTCCTATAGAGCCCATGGAATATGACATGGAGATATATCATTACACATTGAAAACAAAATAAAATAGTGAAAAACTAGATAATTTCAGTTCAAACATGAAATCTATAAGAAAAACTAGATATTAAGATCTAGAAATCACCATATGAGAAAAAGAACCCAATATCTCTTCGTAAATTGTGTATTATTATGGCAAGATTTTACTCAGATGATAAACTCTATAATATAATAATCCAAAGCTAGATTCCTTTGATAATCATCCACTGCTCCATTTTATAGAACCCATGGAATATGTCTTGGAGATATATCATTACACAATGAAAAAAATATTGGATAACTAGACAATTTTAGGTCAAATGTGAAATCCCTAAGAAAAAATTGATATTAATATCTATAACTCAACATAGGAGAAATAGAACCCAGTATCTCAGGGTAAATTGAGTCTTCTCATGGTAACAGTTCACTTAGAGCTCACTGCAACCTCCCTCTCAAGTCTCGAAAATCCTATCATCCATCAAAAAACATCTGAAGACTAAGAATAGCCATTATATGATACCAAAATGTCAGGAAATAACCCAAGTACCCTCAAAAATAGTACCCGTCCTAATATGTTCCATACATTAAGGGAATTAATCAACCCTATGGGTTGGAGACTTACACATGAGAATTAATAATTAAAAGAGGGAATACTTTTTCCCACCTGAAGTTGACAGTATGAAATATATATATATATATATATATGAGAAAAAAGGGAAAGGGAAAATAAAAATATATATACCATAACTAAAAAAAGACATAGAAAATGATACAATATATGTAGAAAGATCCACCAAGGGTAAAAGTTCAAGAATAAAGGATAACTAAAATAGAAACTGACAGCTCTATGTGATATCATATGAAAACTCCCACCATATAACCACCAGTTATCCAACCGTAGATGATAGAAAATGAATCTCCTCAATGTGGTACATTTTCATTCACTATATCAAAAGGCATAACCATGTTTACACACCATTAAATGGGTGTGTAGTTTGTGATCTAAATGGTATGAGTGGAATCCCATGTAGGTTTTATATAAGAAAACTTTGTATAACAATATAAAAATTCTCAACTTTAATCAAAATAACTCATGATAATTAGTTAAACAGTTTTATATCAAAAATATGTTAATACATTACCCTTTTTCCATAGCTCTAAATAAACCATGTAGAATATTTTCAAATTAGCTCACATATTCCAATGTAGGTAATCATATCCAAGAAGTATAAAATCAAAAGACAAGTCAAATCAGGCCAAGGATCCTAATAGGTCATGATACCTATAACCCTTGTACTCAAACATAAACAATCATGAACAACACAACCATATATATAATCATCTAATATAGGGAGAAGAGGAACACCCCAAAAAGTGACCCCCCCCCCAATAGATTTAACAAGTCATTAAAATAGCAAGCCTAGGGAAAACAGGAACACCCCATGAGTGAACCCCTGATAGTATCCATAGATGATTCCTATTACTAAACCTTCCACTTAATTACCCAAGGCTTCCCATGTTCTTAATTTTCTAAATCACTTCATCAACACCATTATTTAAAAATCATTTCCTAAATCCACTTCATAATTCTTTTGAAAACACCTTTTCTTTTCTAAAAAAATGGGCAAACCCACCTATTCTCACAAACATATTTACAAAAAAATTAGTAAATCACACCAACTATTTTATAGGTCAACCTATAAAAGCATAGAATTCAAGGTTTTCCCAACATATGCTTTATATGAAACAACCCATATCCACTTAGATCACAGACACTCACAACAAGATCCGCCATCATAGAAATATCATAAATACAACAACAGAGGCCTTAGAATTTATTCCCACATCATAAAATCAATCTAAAAAAGAAAAATGTTTGATATAGAAGATAAAATGACCCAAATATAAGAAAACCCACATGACACACCACAAACAAAATGTGGGTAATCCTCCCAGGGAAGGTCTCATAATGGAACTTTAAAGAATCAACCAAAAACATTTCAATCATTTTGATGGATCCTAAAGCGTAGTGCCACAACATTTTTATGGGAAATAGAAATGATGAATTAGAAATTCCACCTACTATTGATAAGTGACACTAATACCATGAATATTCATTGATGAAAGAATCAATCTAAAAGGATATGAGGTCACCAAATTCACAAAAGTGATCCACTAGGGTTAAAGGGAGGACACTACACAAATTATTCTAAAAAATATCATTGTGTAGTATGATTAAAACTTGTTTGGAATTGATATTTATGGATTAAATAGAATACATACAATGGAAACTCCTCATACTATATTTATTCTAAAAACACATCACCTCAAATATAATTTTCCCGGATTGATTTTCTACAATATAAAAGGTAAAATTAAAGTGAAAAAAGAAACTTAATCCATGAAAAGTTATTCGATTTATTTCAATATTCTTGTGTCATAAAATGTTTCATGGCTTGTTCTCAGTGACATATTTATTCAATAAAATACACAATTTGGATGAAAAAAGTGTTGTAGGTTGTTTCTATACCAGGCCTTACAAACAATTCCTAGAAAAACCCAAAGACACACAAGATCTGTTTTAAAATTTATTTGAAAACTCAAATATACAATCCCAAATAAGAATACATTTTCCTCAAAAAAATTATCATTGTATTAAAAAGGCCCAAAATTCCCAAAAACAAAAAGGGAAACAAATATAAAAACATTAAGAATCAAAAATAAGGTAACACGATGTTACAAAAAAATATTTTAAAATATTATTTGAACATTTATTTTAGAATAATAATAATATCCTTTTATTTTGGTATAATTAAAAAATATAAAGGATCAAAGAATATTGTGAAATATGATTTATTTGAAAATAATCACACGAACATTTAAATTAGGCATCAAAGAAGCAAATATTCCTAACTGTGGGAAATAAATTTATGTGGAAACAATTTAGAAAAAGATATTTTTCTTGGTTTTTCTAAAAATTCATAAGTTACCTATTTGAAAAATATTTAAAAACTCATTTCTAAAAGATTGAAAATAAATTAAAATAGGGTTAAAAATAAATTTAAATAATAATTTGAACATTGAAAATAATATTCTAAAAACATTATAAAGATCATGTGTGTGAAAGACACATTTATCCAACTGAAGAGGAAACAATGTAAGATTTTCATTAAAAAACATCTACATCCTTTTAAGTACCCAGGAGAGGAGAATGAAAGTAAAACAATAAAAACATAGAAACAACTAAAGTGTAATATTAAAAATGGGGTTTACTAGATAAAATATAATTCTTCTAAAATAGATTAATACATAAACAATCCATGATAAAAATAAAATTACAAGATAAACCCTTACTTCTTGTGAAACATTAAATCATTATCCATTGAATGAAATAACAATGAATGAGTCATTAAAGACCACGAATATAAATAGATTCATACTATAACTTTGTTTTTTGTTAAAATAAATCATTCTTCATTTTTTTTCATGGTTGGTTCCTTTATTGTGGGGGGGATTAATAGTTATATAGCCATTCACATCAAATTTATCACTTAAGAATAACTTTTAATGGGTTTTGTTCATGGATCTGGAAACACCCAACGGTTCCCTTATTCAAGATATATAATTTAATAGCTTTCTAGGTAGGTGATTTTTTAGAGATGGGTGAAAAAATGCTTAGGGACTCACATTGGTTAAGAGGATGTGATTTCGGACTCATCATACTATTTTTGGGGGAATTATTTTCAACTCTCTAACTCTTTTAAAGATTTAAGACATATTCATGAATCCTTTATTAAATTCGATTTATGATATAGAATTTTTATGAATTAATAATAAAATATTAGCATGTATGAACTTTATAATCACATGTATATATCTTAGGTTCTTAATTAATGGGGACATCTGTATGTATCCAAGATTTTCCATTAATGGTATCTTATTACATACAAATTAATAATTCATTGGTCTTTTTTAATTACGATGCTTTTTAAGCCATACAACTGGGGCTCACAAGTATTTCATCTTCCCGGAAGACAAATGTTGTTTCAATGTCAGCATTAGGCCCATAAAATGGGTTTCATTTGTATCCCCATAAATGAAATCATAATCCACATAGTTTAGTGTCACTTAATTGGACACATCATACCTTTTATGGTCAAGTGATGAGGACCAAACTATGTAGTTTAGTGTTATTCATAAAGGATGTCCATGAATAAGGTTCCTAGCCAAATATTTCTATTGAAATTTTACTAAACTGGCCTGGGAAACATGGAAGGGATGTGGGTTCCTAGGTTAGCTTTTACCCTACTGGGAATTTGTCCCAATGATAATTAGGGTTTACTTGAATTGTTGGGTTTGGTCATCAAGTGTGCTTCCTATATATCCCATTTGGATGGGAATCAAATACCATGTATTTTATATATGTTAAAGGACCCATTTCTATGGAGGTCTCTAAAGGTTTTTCTAGTAGGAAATTTGGGCCTATGAGAGGATTGTTTATGGTATTATACCAAATCGAGGGTTTCCCTATGAGATGGATACAAGTATTTTAAGACCCACAACTATGTATTCCCTCTAAAGGAAGGGAAGAATATAACCCTAGTTAAAATTATCTTAAGAGACATGCTTCTAACTGTATAGATTTCATGATCACCACCAACCTTGAAGACCAAGTGTGTCATGGAAAAATGTGATAAACAAGTGGAAATGTAAGATCTCACAAACCCCAAAAAAATTTATTCTATTGGTTGAAGTGGTTGGGGATACAAGATAAGAAGAAAGGGATTTGGTGTGGTCATATCCTACCATTTGTTAACCAAGATAGTCACATCAGACTATCAAAATATTTATAGCCCATTAGAGAATCTTAGGGTCTCACTCTAAGAGGGATGACCTACTATAGTTTCTAAAGAAGATATGAGGATACTAAATTATCCCCCAAAGGGATATGAAATCATGATCCTCTCCCACCTTGTCTAAATTTGGGGGGCCCAGTTTTAGAGATGGTAAGGGAAGAACATGGTGCTATCCCTTGTAAATAACATTGGGAGGTCCTTGAAACGTATCTCAAGGTTTTTGTATTTTTGAAAGAGTGTATTAATAACTTCATGCACACATGGACCCAGCACATCAGGTAGAACAAGTGCAGGACACCTCTAACTGAAGGAATTCATAACCGAATGGGAGACACATTGGTGTGTCTCTCACAATGGTTGTAAAATTTTGGAGGCATCGGTGGAGGTTTCAATTTTTTCCTCTGAAATAATGGATTCAAAGGAAAGGTACCCTACCATTAATGGATTGAAAGAGGGCTCAAAGGGTGTCTATTTTAGGTCAAGTCTTGGTGAACAGAAGGTGAATTGTGTAGGGTTTACAATGGAGGAATTAGATTTTCATTGCATAGGGTGGGCCTATGTGAGCTAGAGGTGCCTTGGGTGATTGAAAACAATGGTATCAACAAATGGTCATGGCATATCTCTAGGTACCAGGGGTTTCTTCGTGTATCCCTGTAAGGATCTCACGCAGGTCATGAGTTTGATGCGGGACCTTCTCAATATTTATATTCAACTAGGGGGTCCTCACATAGTTTTCTTGTTATTTAGACCCTATATGGGATTCTACGCCACTATACCCCTTAATTCTCTCTTATCTTAGATTTTGAAAGGCTACCCAAAAGATTTTCTAGGGCCTGGGTCCTATGGATGTGTGAACCAAGATCTGAAGCTTCATCTGTTTTTTTAGTCTCTTAAACGTGGATCCCCAATGTCTTATTTATATGTAAACATGGGGCCATGGTCGAAGGTGATAACTTGTGTAGGTGCCCCACATAGGTGTCCTACGCAGTTACCTCGCGTATGGGTGGATTATCCGATACAACCATCTAGGTAGGGCCCACATGATCCTTCTTGCCACATCTTGGGAGTGTGTAGGCTAACTTGGCCTAGTTTACTTGATCTATCTTGGTGCTATTCACCTCTCTAATACATTATGTACTTTTCATTAAATATTTTTATACCATATTACAAAAATTAGTGTCAATAAAATCCCCCCTCCCACTATCATTCAGGATTGGATCTAATCATTATATGAGAGTTTAATCATAAGGTAGAGGGATGAAAGGATTCTTGTGGTCATGAAAGTAGTCTGGATAGGTCGTTTGTGCAGGTCATCCCTGTCGGTCTTCCATACTGGTTTGCTATATCTATAAATAACATTGACCATCTAGTGAATTCTTACATACACATTCAATTTCTTCTACTATTTTCATGAATTTATTCTATGTATTATTTCCACACTTTTCATTTGTGCACATCATTAGAATAATATACTTTATTCAAGAACTCTGTATAACCTTTTCTATGTGTCATAGATCCTTGGGTGACTGATTTTCGTGATGTCAGCTATATATGGGACCTATGAATGGTCACTTGTGTGAGTCTCTTGTGTGAGATCCTTTCCTTTTCCAAAATATATGAATTTTATAAAATAATGATTTTGACTTTAATGAAAATATTGATGTGTACTTAAAAAGCTCTAATGGCTACACATGTGGATTCCCATGAACAAGATTATGCAAGTGTCTCAATTATTCTTAAATATGTTGGGATATAATTTTTTGACATGTGTGACTCCACACCCTAGACATAGAGATGTACTTGACAAAGTACCAGAATGATTATCCATAAAGTGGATATCTACATCTATGTGATCATGGTCTTCTAAGAGACTCTCACATCCTGAAGGGTCAGATTTACTTTTTGAAGTCATGGATTGTGGAATATTATATCTTTTACATCACCAACATCTCCTCCATGGGTTTATTCATTATGGAATGAATATTTCCTAATGCTTGTGTCATGCTCCACAATCACTATACCCCAGATCTGAAGCCTCTCGCCCAAAGTTGAAATCTATTTACTACAATTCATCATTATGTGATTCCAAGAAAAACCTATCACATTGTTATAATGAGTATTTGGAATCTCACTCTAGAGGGGGAGTTAGGCCAAAATGGATTTGGGCATACTAGGCGTGCCAAACATGTTCATAATTCAACACTAGAATGAAAAATGTCAACATTTATGTGTCCATTTGGGTGGTAAAAACATAATTGTCCAAGAACATAGACACCATACCTATAAATATTATTCAAAAGATCCCTAAGAAAAGAAATTCATCTAACACATGTAAAATTAATCATTAGCCTATGGTATGATCATTAATAATGGAAAATATGTTGACGGTTTGAGGTCGTACATTATTTCATTTAGATAAAACATACTGGAAGCTCGTATAGACATTGATATCATATGTGAAGAATATATATTTTATCAATTTACCTACCAATGCGTGTTTCAACAATATTGAAGTGTCTCTCCTCCCATATAAGTTTTACGTGAGAAACACCAGATGGTGTCCTGAAATTTATGTATTTTTATGGGCTTGCAAGTATCCCAAATTTCAATCAGAATTCCTTTATATGGTGCAACAATTCAGATGGAATCTTGGTATGCAAGTTCATGGAATTATTCATAATGTTGAGGGAATGTAACAAAACTAATTCCTCATGTAATGACTACAATGAATGATGTTCGTGGAAATAATGGAAGAAAGGTTCACCCCAAATTTGATGATGTTGAACCTCGAAATCCTTCAAAACAATATCGAGAATGTGCCATGGAGGAGGCTAGGATTGAGAAATCCATATCTTCTAGTACAAAGCGGTATATTCTTCACTTTCAGGAGGAGAACTAAGCTCTTATAACCTTATCTCTAGTGATAGAAGAATGGCCAAAAAATGATTCAAAGTAAAAAATAAGTTGGGTCTTCCCCATTGTTAGCCACATTAGCATTAGATTTTGTGATACCCCTAGCAATCCATGCTTTTTAGGACATAACCCATGACATCAGAGACATGTTGGTATTTTTCCAAGATGGTTTATGCATCCAAGAGTAGTGGAATATATTATTACCCTATTAGAATTACCTATAAATAAATTTTACTGAGGTGGGGAATTATTTTCTGGAGCTAAGAATGTTGATATATTCCACTGATGATTCGATGTCGACCACAAAGAGAGTGTTCGATATTCTAGATAGAGATGGTATTAAAGGGCCATCTGGTTTATCTGAAGTGTATTGGGATGAATATTTGTACATTTTCAGGGTATCTCACTATTTTCCCTCATTCATTCCCCACCTTTCCAATCGTCATTAATTTTTAGGGGATCTATCTCATATTTGGGAGGAGGAGTAGAAAAATCGTCTAGAATGATACCCAAGTCACTGAAATATTGGCCCATAGGAACCCCTTTAAAAGTGGGGGTTGAGTCTCTTAAATCCTAATAGATATTCTCAGTTCAAAGGTTGATGGTGAACGAGATGGTGGGAGGCTCTTCAGAACTGCACCCTCTAGTACCCATTATTGAGTGGACCAACACAGGTCCCTCTTCAACTCAAGAAACAAAGTGAAAGAGGGAATAGAAGTTAGATAGACATATGTATCATGTAAAACATTTCACTTTAACATAATCTCATGACATTCTTTGAATACCCATTTTGACCATGCTTTCCATTAACATGATCTTATTCACTTTTATCTCTTAATAGTTCTATCAATGATACTTCAAGGATCAAGGGGGATATACAGGATGAGGAACAAACATTTTCTGATGAATCTATCCCTTTGAAGGAATAAATGATAAAAGGAGAATCTTTTCTCATTACTATTACAATAAAAATAGAAAATATTCCTCATAATGTGAGACACATGGCATAAGGTTTCATGTTATTATCTCTAATTATTATTCTTCATGATTTTTCAGATCCAACGCATAAATTAGAGGACCCTAACGCAACAAAAATTGGTTGTGTCTATATTTTATAAATGGATTATAGAGATTTTGGATAATCCAATGAAGGTGTTAATACTAAACCTAACCCTAAAGGGTTTTAAGACATTTCACCAGCTGTGATGTTGGCAGACAGAATTAATGTTAGGGACTATTTGGGTCCTTATCCATGTATCTCAGATACCGCTGTTGGTGAAGATGTTTCTAGACTTGAATAAATGTATAATTAAATGATAAAATTGAGGATAGGATAAAAAACATTAATATTTTTACCTCTCTAGAGGAGTTCTAGGACATTGGTAAGAAATAGGAATGATGTGAGTTTTCTTTTTCTTATTTTTTCAACCATAGTTGACCTTCTTTCATTTTATGTTTTATAGCACATATCATCTTGTTTATCTTTTTCCATAGAAAATATCACTAAGTCGCTTCATGGTCAAGGGATCCAAATCCATCCGAGTCCCATTTCTGAGTGAGTAACAATTGAGAAACCTGAAGTTAGAGATTCTATAGGGATTTAGATCTTGGTTTCTAAATAATCATAGGGGGTTGTGCGTTCTTGACAGGTTCTTACTCACAGTACTAAGGAAAAAAGTACTATAGAGTCATTAATCCTAATAGTTGATCCAATAATTGGTAAGTGTTATTAACTTCTATGGTTTCTTTAAATACATTGATATTTTTTAACATTATGATGTTAATAAGTGTGTCATTTTTCTCCAATTCCATCAACTTCTGCGACTGAGCATGTGAGGGGAGATTCTATGCCAATTCATCCAATAATGGTAGGAAAAACTAAAACTATTTTGGAGGCAGTGGAACATGGTGACTCATTGAGTCCTCTACTCCTAGAATACATATCTCTCTTTGAGGGGGACATTAAGATATACTTATAGACACAATATTTCTTTCACCCCACATGCCATGTGGTTTGGAGAGACATATGGGATATAGTCTTGGAGACACGTCTGGAAAACCATCCACTGTTAATTTTCCTAATTACAACCATGTTTTAAATTTTTTGATATATAGGTTTTTATTACCACATGATCCACCATGTTTTAAAGTCAATAATCAAGTGATAATATGATGAGGCATGGTCATAGTAGGTTAAATAACAGCAAGAAAACTAGTTTAATGATATTAGAGTTTCTGTATTCTAAGATAAGTGAAATCATTCCAGGGAGGTTGAGTAATATCCATGTTGTCTTAATGAGAAATCACTCCAAATGATTCTCCATCAAGAATAATTCAATATCATTAAGAAAGATAGTGTCCAACTCCACTGATCCTTGAATGGGGTCTTTGCACAAGGAAGATATTATATTACTATGTAATAAGAGAAACATCATAATTCAGAGGATGTTATTACCTAACATGTTTTCAGGTTTTAGAAAATTATGGATAATGTATAATCCACAATGTAATAACTCAAATCCTATGTTAAGGATCACTTGACAAATATAGGGGAAAGTCTCTAACATGTGGGTGTTCCATTACAATTTAGAATTTGAATGTGAAGGATTTTGTCTCTAATCACTACTTCCATCATTCCGGTCATCCCTATATTTATAATATAACATTCAATATGACCCATTTGATTGAATTTCACTACATTATAATTTCAATGATATCGGTTAAGAGGAGCATTAATTTATGTCTTGGTATTTGGACCTGGAGACCATAGTTCAATTGTTTCTAGGCTTATATATATCCAAAACAACATTGTTTCTTTTGTGTCGTATCACTAATTTATACCAGAGTTCAAGAAGAAAAAGAATAAGTGGGTGAGATTTTCATTTTTCTTAGGCTTCCCTTAGAGAACTTTTGGCCTAATAGTTTTTCTTCCTCATACATTTTCATTTCTCGATTCTTTTATAAACCATGTAGGCCATTGATCTAGCAAAATGAGACATAAATTTTACCCAAGGTTCCATTTTTTAGTTTTCAACATGGAAAGTAAAGTGTCTCTATTTTTAATGTCTCAAGTATCGAAATTCAATATAATTTTTCAAGTGTTTTAGATTAAAATCTTTGACCATGAGTTTTGGAATGATAACCCAAACAATTATTGTTTTACAAGATTGTTCTAAAACTCTTCTGATACCCAAAGTGGAATTTTTTATTGTGATTTTGTGATTTTTAGATCTGAAACAAAATGACATAAAAATATATAATGAAAGACCATATACCATATTCAAAAAGTGGTTTCTATCAAGATATTGTGGTTTGGGTTTATAGGGATAAAATGGTCTCTCCCAAGGATGAATATACCTTTGGTTGACATGACCTTTTCTGTAGGATACATATATAAAAAAACTAGGGTTTATTAATTCATAGTTAGACAAAGGAATCATTGGGAATCATACATTTTAATACTGATAGCCAAGTAGTTTTCGAAGATCTGAATTTATTAAGACCATGTGTTGTGGTTTACTAAGGGAAGGTGTCTGAGAATGAATAGAGAAACTGTATTGGAATTTTTTATTAATGGGAAACCACTCCTATATGAATTTCTCATATGTAAAAGAGGGTACATTGTATTAAATTATTCATGTCAGGGGGGAAATCCCCTCTCTAATATAAGATGAAGCATTATATGTTTTATTCCATGCAACTAGGACATAGACTAGGTAGTTTAACATATTATGTATAGTATGGTAGTTCTATAGTTTAAGATCATTTATATCTAATCAATATATTGTTTATTTTACCCTTTCAAGGTGATCTATCTATGAATGTGACATTATTTTCATGTATGAAGGAGGGATGGTCATAAACTGAAATATGGTGGTTTTTATATGATAATAGTGAAAAGGGATGAAACTTATATTGGGTCTTACTGTGATAGAATAGGTACACTTGGGGATGATTGTACCTCTGGTTGATAGGACCTATTAGTGGGAGACTTATGGAAATACAAACAGTGTATTTTATTACAAAGTCAAATACTAGAATCTTCTAACTAATATTCCCTTTTGTTGGGTGAATTATGAAAATACAACTGATGTATATTACTTCATTGTCAGAAAAAGTTTCCCTTGGAAATATGAAATTCCACTACTGATGGATAGGGAAAGCTTATGATGATTTGAATTTTCCTCAACATAGAGTTTTGATCAAGGGAGTGAAGTACCTAAATATCGGAGGATCATTTCATATCAAAATAATCAGCAATAGGGATAAAAAATTTCCATATATAGGTCTGACATATAAACAAGAATAGAGGGTTTTCTTTATTATGTTGTGGCTAAAAAAATGGATACTACATGGGAATCTCTATGTATCTTTCTTTGGTGAGAATCAAGAAAACTGTAGTTCTACAAGAGATTCTCCATACTGAGTGAATTTGTTGTGTGGTAAAGGGTTTTCTTTGTATATGGGCTTAATAATGGGGTGAGATCATATATTTTATCTTCTTATATAGATCTAACTCATATATTAGAGTGCATGTGGATTTCTTGTATTTTTTTGGACTAGGATTAGAGATATGGGCGTGAATTTGTATCATTTTATGATAGGAATAAATCCACACATAGTTCGTGAATATAGGTGTGGTGGAAGACTACCATCGTATATTATGACACGATCAAGAACCGATGGAAATTCTACACAGTTTTGTTTTATTCAACAAGGATGTAAACCATGAAACTTTACATCATATAGAAATGATCTTTTCATATATAGTAGTGTCTTATAAATAGGTTATTAAGCCACGTAGTTTAATGTATCATATGACAGGCTAGGTTTTCTTGTATTTTTGGGTCATACGACTAAGACTATATGGTGTTCATTTTAAGGTTGTGCATAAAAGACCACGATGTTATGTAGTTTAATGTCATACAGTAATGATTTTAGTTTCATGAAGTTAATCATCTTTTGATATGGATGGAATTTCATGCATTTGAAGTTCTTGTGACAAATACTGACTACGCAGTTTAATTTCATGCAGTTGTGGACACTAATTATATTTTATCACATGATTTATTTTTTGAGAAACCTTGCAATTTAATGGGCCATAATGAACTCTCCATTCATTAGGATTAGGTAATAATCTCTGTTAGAGTGGAAATTTTGAATGTAATAAGGTCCCTGCAATATTGGATCAAGATTTTAGGGATTTTCTCCTAGTTTCATTGGATTCCAAAGGACTAGTACCTCTTCTACATAGAGTTGTGAATGAAGGTAGGCCATATTGTTTAAATCATAACTATCCGATTTTTATGGACTTCCATGTGAGGGAATCTATGAAATATTTTCACATTGAATTGTTCCAATTCAACCAGATATTTTTGGGATCTCTCATCGATGGATAAGACATCATAAATGGTATTCTAGAGTGATAATATTTGATTCTCAATCTCCAAGACATCTTTTGTTCTGTATATAAGTTAATATGGGGTTTCTCATATGGTAGTATGGGTTGTGGTCTGGTAGGAACACAATTCATGTAGGAGTTTTTCAAGCTAATACTTGTTATCCTTATCAACCATATTATTGATTTTCTTCAACATTGGCTTTTTGAAGGCCTACATCTATCCATTCTCTACTTTGTGATAGTGGAAAAAATGGTTGGATTTGATATTATACTCTTGATAGTGATTCTCCATATTAGATGAATAGAAATTAGTGTTTTTTATATCAATATTGTATTAGGGACACAAATTCCAGTATGGATGTTGGATTTCATGAGGCTTACGATGCTTTTTCCCTTGACTTCTTTTAAGTGAACTTCCTTGGACCATTTTGATACAAAGTCAGTAGTAGTAATAATGTATTTGAACTGCTTGGATGTAGTGGGATGATACAACCCTAAAATATCCATTAATCATACAAAAAATGGTGAGGGTTATTTGGATATATGTAGAAACTCTAAGGAATAATGGATGTAGTCGATGAGAATTTATGATGAATTGAATTTGATGGTACATTCTATGAAATCCTATGTTATTGAAGGATATAAATATACAATAATTTTTTATTTGATAAGAAATATTGAAACCTGATTGGTGGACACCACAGGCTCCATTTTGACCTTCTCTCAGGAAAGTAAAGGACTCTTCGCTGTCAATGCATCTAATAATGAATCTAACAAATCCTTATTTATAAAAGAATTATTGGTTATTTAATCCATCATAATGTGTAAAATTGTACTGTCATAATCAGATATAATTTTTTATAGATATCCCTGATGAGAGAACCTTATTTCGAAGGTAATCCACAATTTTTATCATCCAACCAACCATGGGACCATCTATTTTGGAAACGGGACTGACTTCATTGTCCTCTTCCATGTCAGCACAAGAAAAAGTAAAGGTCATTCGGTGATGCACAATTCTGATGACTATTTCATCCCAATCAGGATCTACTAGGGTTATGTCTTTATTTTCCAATGCTTCTTCTTGGGAATTTTGTGATCATATTATGTGAGTCAATATTGGAACTAAGTAGAACTCTTCCATTAGTCCTTATACAAAGTCATGGAAGTGGATTAGTTATTATTTTCTAATGGCATAGTCCCCATTGATTTTTTTGATTACCAATTATGAATCACATTTCACCTCTAGCTATCCCAATTGTATTTGAAGTTTCAGTTCTAGGCCTACAATTAGGGCCTTATATTATGCCTCTAATATTTGTAAAACCATATAATAGTGGGAAGGAGTGACGAATTACTTCCTTTTCAAGATATATGATCATGACTCCCAACCCAACATTGTGGAGATTATGGTCTTCTATTATCTTCCCTATTGATATTATAGATGCACCATCGAAATACATTTCCCATGTCTAGGGGATATCTTGAATATAAAATAACACTTCATAAAACAATTTAGTATTTAATAATATTGTATCTATAAATGTTTGTTCTGTGAGAAAACCCTTCATAGCCTAGAGTTTCACTGTTTTATGAGGCACAAACTGTATGTCAAACTGCTAAGGAGAAACATTACACCATGCTTAATGTCGTGTTAATATAGGATGGTTGAGGATATATTTGATTGGGTTATTATGAGAGACTGAATAGATCCCATGCTTCTAAAGGTATCACCTCAGTTTCTGAGCATCCATGATCAGTGCCATACATCTCTTCCCAATATTAAAATAATGATTCTCAGTTTCGATCATGGTTCAACTGAGATAATAAATGTTTTATCTTTCTAAACATTTTTATTTTTTACATGGAACGAACTCAGTGATCAATCCATGTTTGTTACATACAAAATGATTGGATTCCATTAAATAGGTAGAATTAGAATTGATGGACTCAACAAAAATTTCTTGAGATATTATAATTTATCTATGCAGTTTTCAATCCACTGGTATGAAACCCACATATTCATCATCCTGGATAAGAGAAAACACTTTTCCCAAAGGTTTGATATAAATTTTCAAATTTAGGAAATACGCCCCTTAATTAAACACAAATCTATAAGGATTCAAGGTGGTGACATATTGAGGATATCCTTTTTCATCATAGGTTCAAATTTTATTCCACGATTGTGTATGATAAAGCTAAGATATTTCCATGAGGTGACCCAAAATGCATACATCAACATGTTCATATTTAGGCTATTTTTTCAAAAAAACAAATTAAATACTATATCAAGATTAACTAGGTGATTAGAATTTTATTAGGACATATAGACACAGTCATCGACATAGTATTCAAATGAAATCCCCTAGAAGGGTTTAAAAATGGAATTTATCGAAAGTTGTTATGTGGTTCCAACATTTTTCAAGAAAAGGGGTATTATTTAATAGTACAATAATCTCTATTAGGCCTAAAGGTGATTTCTTATTCTTGTTTTAGGGTCACCAAAATTTTAGTGTTCCCTGAATAGTCATCCATGAAGAATATGAATAGATAGCTAGTCATTGGATCAATCACTAACTCTATGAATTAATCTGAGAAGTCATATTTCATACAATTTCGGTTGAGATATCTTAAGTGGATTCAGACCCAAATATTCACATTATTTTTCTTTAATTAGACTATATCACCTATCCATGTCATATACTAGACTCCCCTAATGAAATTTTATTTCATAGGCTCGTCAATATCAACCTCAATTTTTGAGTCGTGGGTCGGGTGTATCCTTTCGGATGCTTGTTTTGATACCAAATAGTTTTCTAGAAATCATAGGTGGTGAGTATCCACCTCAGGGGAAAGTCATGGAATCTCTGTGTAATTCTCGGTGAATAGGTCCCAATATTTATTTAAAAAATTTGTGTATACCTCTTGTTTTTCGAAATAAATGGTCGTGCTGATTAGGGTGGGTGGTGGATCTTATTATGTGCACAAATTTAATTCTATAAGTTTTCAATGTAGGTAAGAACACTTTCCTCAAATACAGGAGCGACATCCTTGTGGTCCTCCTCCTATTCCTCTTCCCATTGTTCTTCCTCTTATTTCTCACCCTGAGGGGAAGTAGGTAATAGAAGAATCTCTCTTGAGATTGGAGGGGAGTAAATATTTTCACATTTGGATGTTGAAGTGAATCACTCTGACCCCAATACCAATATGGGGTCATATAAAATCTCTAGAAGTAATTTATTGAGGGGTAGAGAAGGAGAATATTTATTATGTCTAATATTAAATGATGATGTAGGGATCCATTGGGACTCTTTGGATAAGATGGGGTCATTTTCATCTAAATATATATTACTTTATGGAGGTTCCATGACTATTTAGAACTATCGTTCTTAGTTTTCATGATTAATATCATGATGGTTGTTGAAAATGTAACTACATTTCTGCTCATTTCTTCGATTTGATGGATAAAAAACATATATTATTAACTGAGATATTTCTTGGGATTGATCGTGGTTATTTCTAGACCACTCAATTCCATGATCTAAGAAACACCATCATTCGTCGGTTGTTTCCCGTCCCTCAGGTAGAATCATGCACCAATTTATATAGTTTCACAAGATTAAAATGGGGATTTGTCACAATATAACATCCTACATTGACCATTAGTGAAATATTTACAGAATTGTTATTTGATGAGGGTATTGTTACATGATTATTCAACCAAGACCACCCCAATAGAACATTAAATGAAATGTATTTCTAAACATCTGGAAATTATTAGTCGGATATAATGGTCCCCAAACTAGGCCTTGATCTTAATTTCACTAAGATACATTTTCCCCCTCTTGTAATAACTCTATATTGTCAAACCGGAAGGGGAAATGTGGTCCATGATGTAACCAAGTCAAAAAAATTGTTCGGACTATAATGAGGTTGACTCTTTAGTTGTTGACATTAAAATATCATCAGATATCAATTTCATTTATCTTACCAGATACAAAAAAAGTTATGATGTGTCTTGTATAAAGGTATTTCTCAGGGTCTATGAAATATATGATCATGTTCATTATAACGGATTAATATATGAAAAATATTCTTCATTATAAGTACCTTCAACCTAAAATTATTGTGGTCTTGAAAAATCCTTTACAAGATCTTCCCATAGGCCTTTTAATAGGCTTGGAGCATCTAGGATTGACAACATGGATGGACCAGAGATAATTGATTTAAAATTTCATACTTATAGGACATCTTTTTATGATTTCCATTAAGGAGATGATATTCTTTAGTCTCTTTATGAACATTAGTGCTTGATGTTGGATGATCAACCCTATGAATAAGAGATAAAGGTGTGTCCATCCTTTATGGGATAGGTTGACTAGGTCTGCCTATATGTCGAGGCTGATTTGGTGATAGAATCCCATATTGTCAATATTCTATGATGACTAGGTCAGGGTGTCCCCTTTATTATGTGGGTGATATTTAATACTTATTCTAATATCACTAGAGGGCTCCCCCATGAGTTTTAGTCATGTAGCCAGTCCGAGCAAGGATGTGACCAGAGTATTAATTTCTACCACAACTGCATCTTACCCTATATTCATAACCCCTATGGCCTCTTCCCTTTAATCCATAATTATATGTATAGAATTTAATTTCATAACCACACTAATAATCTAATAAGGGGTCTAATATGTTGAAACACTAATTGAATAGAAGATCAATTCCTAATTTGATAAGAACTTCGTCTGGTGAGTCCACTCTTGTTGTACCATTTGGTGGGGTGATGCTCATGCTTATAGGACTAAAGTCATGATTTCCAATTGAATAAAATAAAACAGCATCATTAGTATAGTTTTATCATCTACTATTTTAGTCTCAATTTTACACCCATTTTTTTCAAGGAAGACTGGATTTTGGATGAATATAGTGGTGATGGAGTCGGCTATGTCGTAGAGGATGTGGTAGGGGGCATGGATGGTTGTTCCAACTATGTCTAAAGGATATGATTAGTTCAGTTTACCAACTTTCTATCCATAAAAATATTAAATTATTCATTCCATATTTAGTAACTTTGTACCATTCACCCTCTCCCTTTTAATTGGCATTAGAAAAGCATTTTTCCTGTACCGGTATCTTGTCCACCATTACCTTTTCAGAGTCCACCATTTTTTTAGAATTTATTTCAAATAAAATAATTCATGAAATTTTTTCACCAAATTTTGGTGGAAGGAGAAATACTATGGGATATATTAGAGTCCATAATGATCAAACCTATTTGTCTTGGAAACTTGATAAAGTTGTTTTCCAAATACACTATAAAGTAGAAAATATCTTTGTCATATCAAGATGAATAAACCTTGTTATTTAGATCATCAAACTAGTTTTTCCTCTAATCACGTCACTCATAATGACTAATTAGGCATTGTTACTGATGCTTGGGAGGAGGCATCTCATGATATGGCACATGTTTATAGGTTGTATCTAGGGAAAGGGATGACTTAAGCATAACAGTGGAAGACTTTTCTTCCTCGGTTCTCTTCCCTTGAGCTGCTATAATTACTCGACATCGAGCCTTGGTTTAAAATACGGACTTTTCATTTTTTGAGCCACTTAGGTGAGATCCTGAAACCCTCCTTTTTATTTAAAACGCATTAGGGTAGTACAAAACTAATATTCAAGTTTTTTTATACATATATACAAAAAATCATCATGGGGAAGCTATAGGTTCTAGGAGTTGTTCAACACATTGCATTGTTCAAAAAAAATATGAGATCCTTTCATTCACCAAATTTATATAGTTTTATATGTCGATTATTATTTTCTTCTTCAATGTTGAGCTTAATTGATGGATAAATTGTTTATGGAGATTATCACATCCCAAGATTGACTGATATGGAAAACTAGTGTACCAAACAAAAGCTTAACTTCCAATGTTTCTACAAATAATCTAAGTTTCATTAATTTCTTCTTCTGTAAGGGTCCTCATCATGGGATCATAGCAAGACCCAATTTGAAACAAATTTTGATTCGGAACCCATAAATCATTAATAATTCGAAAGGTGGGGTTCTCAAAATTTGGTGGGGGAGGGGTCAGACCCACCCATTCTGGGTAAGTTGTTTTTTTCATACTACATTGGTATACACTATTCTTTCATAGCTTTTAACCATGCTATCTATGATTTAATAGTATTAAATAGAAATTGGGGGATGTCTAGTTGAATAGGTGATAGAGTAAGGACAGAATATGGTAAAGCAATATGTGTAGGCTCTACTTAAACATGTGGTGGGAAGCATGCAGGGGATGGTTCATGACGATGTGACTGAACCAACCCGGGTTGTGTGTCTATATGATGGAACTCATGATATCTCATTGCCTCAGGGTCCAAATCTAATGTTAATTGATCATGCATGTTGGTTGGATGTTATGGTACCATTTCATCTATTTGGGTGAATCCTTTTTGTTGATATATATTAGTTGGGAGTGTGAGTTGAGGCTCTATTTCTATAACATATCTGGTAAAAATATTTACTCAAATTACTTTTGTGTTAATTATCCTTAACTCTTTCTTCTCATCCTCTTTAAAATAAAATATCTCCTCTATTGTGAGGGGTTAAATCTATCTAGGAGTTCAGTGAGGCACAATCTTGCCTCTACCCTTTTCTTTGGTGGATGATCTCTACGGTGGTAGTAATGGAGTGGTTGAGGGAATGAAAAAATTTCATAGTGAACTTCTGGTTTAAGGTATGAAAACATTCTTCAATCATTTCAATTTGGATTTTATTATGAACTAAGACTTAGTTATATTTATTATTCATATTGGTTTTATGTTCTGTAGTGTTTTCAGGGGTGCTATTATTGAAATTCACTGATTTGTAATGCATTACTGACATCTCATTAGTCAATTTGAGATAATACCTATGGTTGCGCCCTCCATGAGGCCATGTCCTCTCCTCCACTGGTTATCATTGAACCTTCTAAATAATATTAATATGAATGTAATATCCCAATAATTTTTTCCTACATGTTCCAAGAGAAGACATTGTGTTAAAAATGGGAATAATTGGGATGGTTCATTAAGAGTGTCCCCCTAATTAAAAGAAGACAGATTTCTACTAAGGATGAGGTTATTGATGTGAAAAGGCCCCCAGCCTTATGTTTTGGGTATATTCTTAATCCATTTTCTCAAACTTTTGAGCCTAGATTGCTGACCTTGAAGGGTTTTTTAAAAAATCCCTCAGACCTGAAGTTTGACTTTTCTCTTGGATTATCATGGATTCTACTGTCCTAGCTATTTTATTGATTTTATGGAGTCGTTCCAAAACATGGGTTTCATGTGTGGTTCAATATGAACCTAAGCTACTAGTTTCTGAATAAATTTTTTCTATTTTAAACATTTGTTCTATTTAATGTTTGATATCCCTTAATCGGGAAGCCTTCTCAAAATATTCAAACACCAAATGCAAAATCCCTTTGATGGATCGATCTCTTCTAGCCTGACATCGGTGGGTGTTAATAAGGGTCTATTTTTTATCATGCTATTTATTTTAAATAATGTTTTTTTGTTGAATCTGGTTTAAGGCTAAGGAATTTCAAAATATCACATTTAGTAGGCTTTACTGATTAGGGATCATAGAAAAATGCAATTATCCTTATTTTCCCCATCTTCTGATATGAACACTAGATGGGGAATCTTTGATCATTTGATGGAATTATTTTTATGAAATGAGTAATGGTAGATAAAGGTATCCTTTCCATTTTCCCAATTTTTTATGTCATGCATCTAAGGGAGTCACTATGTCAATTTGTAAGTATGTAAATTCTATCACATTGATGATTCTTGGTAATTTTTCATAAGGTAATACTTTATCTATTAAATTATAAAGAGTGTTTCATATATTTAGGAGGATTTCATGAAAAAAAATTCTAGAAAAACTTCTGGAATGATGAACTGAGGAGTAGCTAAAGGGAAAACATGACTAGTATGTTATCTTTAGCCAATTATTTTCTTATGTTCAACATGTATTCTCCATATTTCTCTAGAGGATCCTCAACCAAGTATAACAATATTGGATTCTTCCATTATTATTTATTGTAAACTATTATATCAATGGAGACTTCCTCTATCGTATTGGAAGACAGGAAGCCTAAGGGTGGTTTAGAGAATTACCGTAGCCTTGAAATATCATTAGGTGAGGAAAGTATTTCACTTTTCAAGGAATCAGGCATGATTGGACTTGTTTTACCAACTTCCTTGTGGTAGGATTGATACCTCATAATTAAATCACAAATGGAAGGACATCCTTGACAAAGAGAAATGTCAGTGTGGGGAGGACTACCATCACATATCAACATCTGAATGCAATGTGATTTCATACAGTGTATACCCTAGAGAAGACCATTGGGTTAGACAATATCATGGGGAGGACCTTCTTTTTCTTTGATCTTATGTCCATAAATAGGGAATCCATGGTACTCATTAAGAGATGGGATATCGAGATTGATCATATTTTTAACATGAAGAAATACAACAAGTTGAGGTGTCTATGGTGGACTTCTAGAACTCTTTCCAATATTCTCATAATTTGGTAATGGGAGAGAAATATCTTGAGCTGCTATAGATAAGAATCTAAGAGAATTAAGAACTCTAACATTAAGTAGATATAGTTTGTATATTATATCTTGATTTATTATTCATCTCAAGTGAGGCTTATTTTTGGATGAGTTCTTGTCGATGATCGGGGTTGTTTTCTAGGGAAATATATTTTCATATATGGAAGGTTCTTCAGTTATCTCTCATTTTTCTGCCAAAATTTTCTAACATGTTTCTACAATTATGGAATGGGTTTTATCATTCCTGTTAGTTTCTCTTGGAATAGTTCAATTACCTCTTATTTGAATTAGGGTATAGACCTATTCCATTTGACCATATGTCTTGGGGGAATTTGGCCCTCATCCCCCGTGGATGGGAGTACTGTTGTGTTTCTGCTCTAGAGTGACATGTTGATGAGTCTCCCTAATTACAGGGATGGAGTTGTGTGTATTACTCAATGTGATATGTTTATAAGACTAATCCCCCCTGATAATGGGTATGTAGTTGTGTATCCACCCCTTTTCCAATACTGCTTCTGTTATAATATTCTAGTATATTTGTAGGATCTAGGAATAATTTTTCATGTACCCTTCGTAGAATTTTCATAATGTTTTTGTAACTTAAGTGGATGAAACATGGATATATTCCCATTTTGTGGCAGGATCAAGGGTTTATGTTAACTCATGTCCTCCATTTCCTTTCTATGGATACTGACAGTACTCAGGTGTGGCGATAGAGGTTTGGTTTTTCCCCTAGTTTGTTGTCGGGACATTTCATCTACATTATCTGACTGCTACCTGGTTAGGTTGATAGTCATCATAGATATGTGTACATTCAAACATATTATCGCAGTTCATCATTGAATTTTACGAGTGCACTTGATAGATGAAGGAATTTTTTTGTTCATACTCATGGTTTTCCACCGATATTGACTAGTAGGATTTCATGGTGCAGGAAGGTATTTTTACATGGTCATTTTTTCCATCATATTTTCTAGGATGGATTATCCAAAGGGGATAGAGGTGTATCCCCATTCCCTATTGGCCAGTTGTTTTTATCAATGGACCTTCTTGCATGATCGAGTCTGGATGACATGGAATAGCCTTTCGAGGGAAATACCCTCATCATGCTGAGGTTTTACTATCACACGACAATGGAGATAGTGAATATTATAATGATATCATTGAAAGGCCCACAGTTTATTTCGGGTTACTCTATTTGTGGCCTCTTGATCTACCTCCTTAAGATGGGGTATGAATTGACTTTTGTGTTTTGGGGATAGGATCCCAAAACTTATTGAGATAGTGATTAGTGTCATCTTCTTCTATGACACCAACCATCATTGAGAGAATGGTTGGTGGGAATTAATTAGCTATAGGTCCCTTAGATCATTATCCAAGGTTAGGAGGGTACCATTTAGTGGTAATCCCAAACTAATGCATTTGAAACCCAGTGTTGATAATTCTGACTGGGCGATGGTGTTATTTATTTGTTTGAGGACCTAGCTTATGTATTGGCTGATGCACACATCTTTGAGAATTAATATGACACTATTTAGATCGAAGGGATATATGTTTAAAGGTTTCTAAAAAATAGTTGAACAACAAAATAAAAGATTCCCAATTAAATTAGCATTTCAATAAACAAACACAAGCATAATTGATTGTCTTGTTAGGATCCCATTCATTTGAGAGTGAATGAGGCCTAACATATGGGTGAAACTATCATCTTGTTTAAGGTTTAAAATTGGGTTAAATTTTTTTCCCAATATAAATAAATCATTTAATGTTTTTTTCAAGCATGATGCCTTGATTATGGGGTGGTGGTGAATGGTTACACAACCATTCACATATAAGTCATCATTTTCAAATGGCTTCTAATAGGGTTTTATTATGTACTTATAAACACAAAATTTTTCCCTTATTCAGGATGTTTCTTGAACCTACCTCCTAAAGGTAGGTATTTATTTATAGATGTACCAAAAATACTGAGGGACTCACATTGGTTGATAGTATGGGTGGTCAAGTTCATCACACCCTATTGGGTAGAAATATTTCCTACTATGAGACTCCTTTATAGATTTATGACATATTAGCAAATCCTTAATTAATTCCCAAGTATGACATAGGTCTCCCTTGAATTAAAAATCAATTATTTTCTTGTATGAACATTGAAACAATATATATGTATCTAAGGTTATTCATCAATGTATAAATTTGTATGTATCGATATTTTTCCATTGATAGTGCTGAGGCCCATAAATATTACGGATTTTTTGGCCATTTACTATCATGATCCATGTTTTAAGCCATGTAGTGGGGTGCTCTAAATTATATCATATTCTAGGGAGATTAAAGTTGTTTTCATGTTAGGATTGATCCCATAATATGGGTTTCATATGTGTCCACATGAAAGGTATATAAATTCACATATTTTGGTTCCACTTAATGGAAAAAATCATACCTTATAAGGTAATGTGGTGAGGACCAAACCATGAATTTTATAATTATGTAGTAAGGATTCCTTGGAGAAAGGTCCATATTCAAATATTAGTGTGAGACTTATACTGAAGTAGCCCGAGGAACATAGAAGGTATGTTGGTCACTAAGTTAGATATGACCCTACTGGGAATGTGTCCCAATGGGAATTAGGGTTGATTAAAAGTGCTGGGTTTGGACATCATGGTGGATTCCTACGTATCCCATTTTAAAAGGAATAAAATCCCATGTAGTTCAGAAAGGGTTGAGGAAATAATCATATATAGGTTCTATAAAGGTTCTTCTCATGGAGATTGTGGCCCTTTGAGAGGATTGTGTTGGGGATTATACCAAATATTAAAATTCCCTCTGAGTTAGATACATATATTTGTGTAATTACACCTGTGGATCCCCCTAAAGGAAGAAAAGATGAATAACTAGAAAAATATTCTCTAACAATCCATTAATCTGACCATGTAGGTGTCATTATATCTACAAACCTCTATTCTCACATGATTCATGATCAAATGTGATAAACAAGTGAAATTGGAAGATTTGACTAAACTCACAATCCTTATTACACTGGTAGAAGTGGTTAGGGATATGGGAGAATAAGAAAGGGCTTGGTTGTGCCAGTATTATTTCGTTTTGGTAACCATGATAGTCACATCTGACTTCTCATATAATTATAACCCATAAGAAAATGTTTGAGCCTTACTCCATGAGGGATACCCTGCTCTAGATTCTAGATAAGATAGGATTATAATCCACTAACCCTAGAGGGAAAATCATGTGTGATCCTATCCCACCACACCTGGAACTGAAGGTCCCTAATCTTAGAGACGATGAGGGAAGGACATGGTCTTTACCTCAAATCAAATACTGGTAGGTCCTTGAAATGATCCCTAGGGTTGGGGTCCTCTAAATCGAAGGGATTCATAACAACATGAATCCTGAGGACCCAATCCATCAGGTTGGACAAGTGTGAGACATGTCTGATCAAAGGAATGCATAACTGAATTGGAGGCACCCTCGTGCATCTCTCACTAGGGCCACTAATGAATATAGGATTCGGTGCAGGATTCAATTTTTTATCCCTCAAATGATGTTTACAAATAAAAAATGTAACCATTCTATTTATTTCTTAAAATTGGGCTTATAGGGTGTCTTTTAGAGGTCAGGTCTTAGCGGGAAGAAGGTAATTTTAATAGGGTGGACCTAGGAAGAACTAGAATTGCTTCATGTAAGGTAGGCCTACATGTTCTAAAGGTGACGTTGGAGGTGTCAATACTAGAGAATAACACTTGGGTGAGGCCAAAATCTAGGCACATATGGTTTCATTAGTTGTCCAGGAAGGCTTCCATGTAGGTCCTATGTGTAACGCCCTGACCCCAGTTACCCAGAGTCGGTGCATTAATTACATAACATTGGCATGATCACAAGAAAGATCAAATCTCGAAAGACCGATTGGTTTAGTAGCCTTGTAAACACTAGATATATTCATAAGTTTTTCATTACATCATCAAAATAAAAAAATAACTACTACAACAACATATTGTCTCCATAGTCCACACTATTAACCCCTCATAATATCCCTGCAAGTCATTCATAATTTACTTCTTCACATCCTGGGAAAATAAAACATAGAAAAGGGGTGAGCTCAAATGCCCAGTAAGGATAACAATATAGCGGAAACTTTCATAAATAAGAATAAACATTTAAGGCAATGTATAACTAAAACAAAAGCCTTTTAATCTTTAACTTCAACATAGTATGGCATAAATAAAATGAAATAATGCCATTTACTTATTCACATGGATATTCTACTAATAGAATAATCACATGCAATATCAGTAACCACTTTCATAATGATGGAATGCATAATGCCAGACTATCATAACCACATAGCCAAGGCCTCGTGCCAAGACTACAAATAAGATTTTGTCAAGGCCTTGTGCCAAGACACTAGTTTGTCTCATGAGACCTACCGATGCATCGATGAGCTATAGCGGGCTCCACCCGTCACATATTAAGTCCAATTCATTCCCATATGAAAAGGTTTAAACATAACATAAACATTCGTATTAAAACTAGCATACGAAATGTCAATACTTTCACCATAAACTATGAATGGTATAAAAATAGCACATCCTCAGTCAAACATATCACAAAACCTTCAATACAATATAGAGGTTTTGTATCATAATAAATCAACTTCAAATAATCTTAAAATCCATCAAAGGATGTTGACATAGATGAAATAAATTTTTTTTAAAGAAATATCTCCTTTTATTTTGAAATAATTTAAGATCCATATAAAATAAAACATTTTCTTTGAAAATATTCTTATAATCTTGTAAGGGAAGCTTTGAAGATTTTATAACGGCAGAAAATATCCGCACCCGCCGTATAAGTTAAAAAAACATTCTTACCTTAATTCTGTCAAAAAGGTTAAAAAGGACCTTATTTTGAAAAAGACGGAAAGATTCCTTTATAAACCTCTTATAAATAGTCAAACAAGGGTATAATGACTTTAACCCATATTCTTGTAAATAATAAATATGTTTTGAAATACATTTCAAAGAAACATGGATGTGGATGATAAAGAAATCCCAGTAGATTATTACGTATAAACAACCTCGGATAATGAAGAGATTGTGAAATAACCCTTACCTTGTACTTTTCCTTGGTTGGGGTAGGTTAACCTCCTGTATAATGGTGAAATAATTGTTATTAAATTATAAAAGAATCATATACATTAATATGATATCATATATGATCTTTTAATATTGATTTGATAATAATATCTTAGTATTATCATTGTTTCGGGTGTTAACTTACTTGTTTTATTTTATATGTTTTGTTACGTAAGCCAAGTTTGTAATGGATAGTTTGTATATTATTCATATCCAGAATGATATCAAGTCCTTAAACATCATTTTTAAATCAACAAATGATAATTATACTTGAATAGATACGATGGAGAATGAATCTTATCGCGTCTGTGGAGACGGTAGTCCGTACGTACGCACGAGCGACAATATCATTCTTTTGATATTAAAATAATATATAAATGGATGTTATATCATATATACAGAATAATTAACATTTTATATTTATTATTTACATGAGTTTCACATCATTATTATAACCATCCAAATAATAATATATTGAATAACAATTACACCACGACGTGGAGACGGTAAGCCGTACGTACGCACGTATGGTGACATGTTATTCAAAGGGTGGATAGAATACTGAATATGGTTGTACCATATTTATAATAACATCACAGTATATGTGAGATACTGGATTTATTATTTTAGAATGGTAAGAACAAATAAAGAAGAAGTGGAAGACGAAAGGAACTTGAAAAAGGGTGGTGAAATCATTACCTCTTCTTCGGGCTCTTCCTTTTGATTTGATCAAAAGGGCTCCTTAAGTTGGCTTTCTGATCAAAATAATGCCTCTAGGTTGTAGTGAGGGAAGTTGGGAGAGTATTTGGGCAGGGTTTGGATGAGCCAAGTGGCTTGAGAGGTGTGAGGAATGAGTAGAAGTGGTCTCCTTTTATAAGGGAGAGGAGGGGCTCTTTAGGAAAGAGTGAAAGTATTACTTTATAATATATTTATATTCGGTTTATAATGGTCCAAAAATCATTGAGGTCGAAGATAAGATGACTAATTTTCTAAATAACATCAACCAATAAGAATTGGACAGGTTTTAGATAATATTTTAATCATTATAATCTTATTTATTTAAATGATTTATTAATGAGGTAAACATTGCATCAGTATTGTGTCATTAGTAATTTAAATTATTTGATTTCTAAAAATTATAAATAAAATATCATTATGTAGGAAATCTTGTTAGCTTTCTAATGAATATTTATAATCGAAAATCCAACATGTATAACCCTATGTAAAAATTGTTCGTCTAAAAGATGTAAGCTTATGCCATTTTTATTTTTATTTTAACTTTATTAATATAATGTGTCCCTACCACATACAAGTGGCTTTAAGGGGTCCCCAAATCGACCCAAGGATGCCCATGGTCGGGTATGTGTCGACCAATAAGGTTAGGACACGTTTTAGGGTAATTGTTTATTATTATAATATTATTTTTTAACCCTTATTTACCGGATTTACCCTTTAACCATGGTAAATAAAATATTTACCGCAGTAATTATTCAAAATGTGTAAAAATAAAAGTTACCTATTTACACAATTTGAACATCCTGATTCCAAATATGGAATCCATTTTCCTAAATTCAAAACACAGAAGTGTCAGAAATTAATTTAAAATTAATTCCCGCTGTCAAAACAAAAAGCGTGTTTTTAAGAGATAATAACTATCAAAAGATTGACACTTGTTTATGTTCGGTTTAATTGTAAAATTATGTCCAATGACCAACATTATATTAAATGGTAAAAATATATTCTAAATATACTTTAAAACTACTAAAATTCATAATTTATCACTATTAATTATTTTTATTAAAAAAGTTGTTTTTAATTAAAATTTAGTAATTTTCACTATTCATCAAAATATGAAAGTTATCCGAAAAGTACCAAAATTTCACCTTAGGCTAAATTAGATATTCCGAATCCAAAAATGAAGTCCATTTTGAAATATAAAATATATATAATTTTAAAAATTAGGTATTACTATTCATAACGGCTAGTTTGATTAGTTGTTAGAACTCGGTGTTGCGTACAACACACGCTATCGCATTATTCAAAGAGAAGCGTACCGTAGAAGCTTGGGGTGTTAAATTCTCCCCTCCTTCAAATTATTTCGTCCTAAAAATTTCTAGAATACTATCGCATGAAATGACTTGGGTGGTTCTTCATCATAAGTTCCTCGGGTTCCCACGTTGTCTCTTCCATTTTATGGTTTCTCCACAAAACTTTTACCAGACGCGTCGTCCGGTTTCTCAGTACTTGTTCTCTCATATCAAGAATCCTGAAAGGCTCTTCACAATAAGATAGATCGGGTTCCAGTTCTAATTCCTCATAGGTGAGTACATGCGTTGGGTCAGGCATGTATTTTCTCAACAGAGATACGTGGAACACATCGTGAACTTTGGAGATACTTGGCGGCATTGCCAATCGGTAAGCTACAGCCCCAATTCGTTCTAGAATTTCGAAAGTTCCGATGTACCTAGGACTCAATTTACCTTTCTTACCAAAACGTATGACTCCCTTCCACGGAGATACCTTTAGGAAAACATGATCATTGACTTGAAATTCCAAATCCTTCCTTCGATTATCGACATAGCTCTGCTGCCTACTTTGAGCTGCTTTGATGTGATTTTGGATTACCTTCACCTTTTCCACCGTTTCCTCCACCAGTTCTGGGCCTACAAGTTTTCTTTCACCAACGTCATCCCAACAGGTTGGTGTACGACATCTCTTTCCGTATAACGCTTCATATGGTGCCATCTGAATACTCGAATGGAAGCTATTGTTATAGGAAAATTCAACCAGTGGTAAATATTGATCCCACATACCCTGAAAGTCAAGTGAGCAAGATCTCAACATGTCTTCTAGGGTTTGAATAGTCCGTTCTGATTGTCCATCTGTCTGAGGGTGGTAAGCAGTGCTCAAATGAAGTTCAGTATCCAGGGATTTCTGAAGACTTTACCAAAATCTTGAAGTAAAACGGGGATCACGATGAGAAACAATCGATAGGGGTACCCCATGAAGTCTCACAACTTCATTAATGTATAGTCTTGCTAGACGTTCCAGGGGTAGATCTTCTCTTATGGCAAGAAAATGTGCTGACTTGGTAAGACGATCAACAATAACCCATATTGCATCATTCCTTCTAGGAGTCTTTGGTAGCCCCATGACAAAGTCCATCGTAATATTGTCCCATTTCCACTCCGGTATGGGAAGAGGTTGCATGACTCCTCCAGGCTGTTGCCTTCCAGCTTTAACTTGTTGACAAACCATACATCTTGACACAAAATCAGCAATCTCCCTCTTCATGTTGTCCCACCAAAAAAGTTCCTTCAAATCTCTATACATTTTGGTGCTCCCAGGGTGTATAGAGAAATTGGAACTATGAGCATCATCCAGCAATTCCCTTTTTAGATCAGGTATATCGGGAACACAAAGTCTCTTCCCAAATTTCAAAATTCCATCTTCATACACAAAGTCTCTCAATCTCCCATCATTCACAGCTTTAATCTTCTTCTGAAATTCTTCATCATCGGTCTGAGAACTCTTAATCCTTTCTAGTAAAGATGGTTTGGAAACCATTTGAAAAAGCATTGATGTTTCACCTTCCCTGGTTATTCCCATGTCCATCTTCACTAGATCCATGAAAATTGGATCCCTTTCAATTCTCATCATGTTAAAAACTCCATGGTCTTTTCTGCTCAAAGCATCTGCCACCTTGTTTGCTTTCCCCGGGTGGTAGTGTATCGTGCAATCATAATCCTTGAGTAATTCAAGCCATCTCCTTTACCTCATGTTGAGTTCTTTTTGTGAAAAAATATACTTCAAACTCTTGTGATCAGTATAAATCTCACATTTTTCACCATAGAGGTAGTGTCTCCATATATTCAAAGCAAAGATCACAGCTGCTAACTCAAGATCATGAGTAGGATAGTTTTGTTCATGAATTTTCAACTGTCGTGATGCATAGGAAATAACTCTATCATTCTTCATAAGGACACAACCAAGTCCTTTCTTTGATGCATCACTATAAATAACGAACCCATCATTCCCCGATGGTAGAGTCAATATAGGAGCATTGACTAATCTTATCTTCAGTTCTTCGAAACATTCTTCACACTCTTTTGTCCAAACAAATTTAACCCCTTTACGTGTGAGCTTCGTTAATGGGTTAGCCAATCGGGCAAAATTCTGGACGAAACGTCGATAATAACCTACCAAACCAATAAAACTGCGTACCTCAGTTATACTCGTAGGTGCTGGCCATTCTTGGATTGCCTTGGTCTTAGAAGGATCAAAAGAGATTCTATCTTTAGAGACAATATGGCCAAGAAAATAATCTCATGAAGCCAAAATTCACACTTGCTAAACTTCCCATATAATTCATGCCTCCTCAGAGTCTTCAAGATAATGCGCAAGTGATTTTCATGATCTTCGTAGGTTTTGGAGTATACCAGGATATCATCAATAAATACCACCACAAATTCATCGAGATACTCCTTGAAAACTCTATTCATCAGATCCATGAATACAGAGGGTGCATTTGTCAATCCAAACGGCATTACAGTAAACTCGTAATGCCCGTACCTGGTTCGAAATGCTGTCTTCGGAATGTCTTCTTTCTTCACACACAACTGATGGTATCCAGATCAAAGGTCAATCTTTGAAAAGTATTGAGCTCCATGCAGTTGGTCAAATAAATCATCAATGCGAGGTAGGGGATACTTGTTCTTTATCGTTATAGCATTGATCTCCCTGTAATCGATACATAACCTCATAGATCCATATTTATTTTTAAAAAAAAAGAATAGAGGCTCCCCATGGAGAAACACTAGGGCGAATAAATCCCTTATTACTCAATTCCTCTAGTTGTTTCTTAAGTTCGACTAATTCTACAGTGGCCATTCTATAAGGGGTCTTCGATATAGGCCTTGATCCAGGAATCAAATCAATGGAAAACTCAACTTCTCGTTCTGGAGGATGTCCAGGTAAATCTTCCGGAAATACATCTACAAATTCTTTCACAACAGGTACATCCTCTATTTGAACATTCCTTTCCTCACCGATAGTTATTTCATTCTCTTCCTCCCCAGTAATTGAATTAAGTTGAGCTACTAGGGGTGGATCTAAATAAGAATTAGGTGGTGACGATTCTGCTCTAAAAATAAGGTGTTCCTTATCATTATCATCATGAATCGTAACCTCTTTCTTCTTACAATAAATCTTCACATCATAGTCCGAAAGCCAGTCCATACCGAGGATTATATCAAACTCAATCATAGGTATGACGATGAGATCAGCAGATAAAGAAAATTTATGTGCTCTAATGGGGACTGATTCACAAAACTTTGTTGCAATGATACTTCCCTTAGGAGTTTTAACTGAAAACTCCCTTATTAAATCATATTGGAAATATCTAATTTTCTTAGCAAACTGGGAAGATATGAAACAATGCGATGATCCAGAATCAAATAATGCATTTGCTAAACTTGAGGAAACCATTAAATTACCTGCCACCACGTCTTTCGGAGCTTCTACCTCAGCAGTAGTGATAGCATAAGCCTGGCCTTGATCCGTTGGCCTTTTCTGAGGTAAGTTCTCCTGACGCTTAGGACATTCATTTGCATAATGCCCCATCTCCCTGCAATTGTAGCAATGAACGTTGGTAGCTTCCTTCTTCCCCTTGCAATCACGAGCTTGGTGGCCTTTTTCACCACACTTGTAACAGACTCCCATTCCCTTCAAGCAAGTACCAGGGTGTTTCTTCCCGCATTTACCACAGGATGGATATTCAACCTTTCCCTTCTTCCCCTTATTTCCATTCCCAGATTGATCAGCAGGTCTCTTCTTCTCTTGCTTTGCTTTAAAGTCATAAGACTTAGAGAATTCCTTTTCGGTCTTGATAGCACATGAGACAATGTCTTCGTACGATGAAAAGGATTGTGAGACTAATGCTCGACAGAGAAATGGTTTTAACCCATCAAAGAAACGATCAATCTTACTTCTTTGGTTACGTATATAATCACCAGCGTACCTTGCTATCCTTGTAAAGTTAGCCTCATATTTTGCGACATTCTCATCCTCCTTCTGTCTCAGACTTAGAAATTGCCTTTCCATATCTGCTCGATGATCGCGAGGGAAGTATTTTTCTAAAAACAGATCTTTGAACTCCCTCCATTCCATATTTCATACTTCATCATCTTCCTTCATGTTTTGAATCAATGACCACCATTGATCAGCATCTCCAGTGAGGTGGTAAACTGCCATGATAACTTTTTCCCTTTCACTGCTCCCCAAAGCCTGAAATATTTTCTCTAGGGAATTTATCCATTGCTCAGCTACTAAGGGATTTGTACTCCCATTGAACTTTGGTGGTTGTTGCCTCATGAATCGATCTAACATTGATCCTCCACGCTGCGGATCAGGGTGCTCCAAACGGGTAAGGTTATTATTCATAACCTGAGTAAGTTGTCCCAGTATGGTGATTAGCTGATCGGCACCAGTTGCATCACCAGCCCCACTATAATTATCTTGAGCAGGAGGGAAATCCCTACATGGAGTGCGTGCATTGATACAGTTTCCATTTCTTCCACTAGGCGCCATTTCTAAACAATGGCATAAACTAGATCAGTTTATGAATCAAAATACATAATCCCATACTTATAAAACACTTAACATAAATTGAACTATTTATGGATATAATCCATAAAAATGTCTCCTTTGAGGATGTATATACTCATAAACCCTTCATAATGGTTTGTAAAGAAAATGAGAATTATCCTAAGCATATCCCCCGGGAGTGTCGTAACCAAGAGTGCAGCAAGGCCCGTTGTCGTGCACCAGTTCCCGTTCGAGTCTAGATCAAAGCGGTGTTTTCGGGTGTTACCCCTAGGTACATCTGTGCCAGAGCCGCCTCTACCTGCTCGTATCTAGACAGGGATGTATTGCTCGGAAAACTCACAAAATCTCTACAATACCAAAATTCTAGGAAGTTCTTCTATACTAATCCTCAAAGTTCATCTTAGGTCTACGTGCTCTAATCAGAGTTTATCTAAATCTAGCTTCCAAGGTTTGTACTAAACTTCCTCTGATACCAACTGTAACGCCCCGACCCCAGTTACCCAGAGTCGGTGCATTAATTACATAACATTGGCATGATCACAAGAAAGATCAAATCTCGAAAGACCGATTGGTTTAGTAGCCTTGTAAACACTAGATATATTCTTAAGTTTTACATTACATCATCAAAATAAAAAAAGAACTACTACAACAACATATTTTCTCCATAGTCCACACTATTAACCCCTCATAATATCCCTGCAAGTCATTCATAATTTACATTTTCACATCCTGGGAAAATAAAACATAGAAAAGGGGTGAGCTCAAATGCCCAGTAAGGATACCAATATAGCGGAAACTTTCATAAATAAGAATAAACATTTAAGGCAATGTATAACTAAAACAAAAGCCTTTTAAACTTTAACTTCAACATAGTATGGAATAAATAAAATGAAATAATTCCATTTACTTATTCACATGGATATTCTACTAATCGAATAATCACATGCAATATCAATAACCACATTCATAATGATGGAATGCATAATGCCAGACTATCATAACCACATAGCCAAGGCCTCGCGCCAAGACTACAAATAAGATTTTTTCAAGGCCTTGTGCCAAGACACTAGTTTGTCTCATGAGACCTACCGATTCATCGAGGAGCTATAGCGGGCTCCACCTGTCACATATTAAGTCCAATGCATTTCCATATGAAAAGGTTTAAACATAACATAAACATTCGTATTAAAACTAGCATACGAAATGTCAATACTTTAACCATAAACTATGAATGGTATAAAAATAGCACATCCACAGTCAAACATATCACAAAACCTTAAATACAATATAGACGTTTTGTATCATAATAAATCAACTTCAAATAATCTTAAAATCCATCAAAGGATGTTGACATAGATGAAATAAAAATTCTTTTTAAAGAAATATCTCCTTTTATTTTGAAATAATTTAAGATCCATATAAAATAAAACATTTTCTTTGAAAATATTCTTATAAGCTTGTAAGGGAAGCTTTGAAGATTTTATAACGGCAGAAAATAGCCGCACCCGCCGTATAAGTTAAAAAAAACATTCTTACCTTAATTCTGTCCAAAAGGTTAAAAAGGACCTTGTTTTGAAAACGACGGAAAGATTCCTTTATAAACCTCTTATAAAAAGTCAAACATGGGTATAAATGACTTTAACCCAAATTCTTGTAAATAATAAATATGTTTTTAAATACATTTCAAAGAAACATGGATGTGGATGATAAAGAAATCCCAGTAGATTATTACGTATAAACAACCTCGGATAATGAAGAGATTGTGAAATAACCCTTACCTTGTACTTTTCCTTGGTTGGGGTAGGTTAACCTACTGTATAATGGTGAAATAATTGTTATTAAATTATAAAAGAATCATATACATTAATATGATATCATATCTGATCTTTTAATATTGATTTGATAATAATATCTTAGTATTATCGTTGTTTCGGGTGTTAACTTACTTGTTTTATTTTATATGTTTTGTTACGTAAGCCAAGTTTGTAATGGATAGTTTGTATATTATTCATATCCAGAATGATATAAAGTCCTTAAACATCATTTTTAAATCATCAAATGATAATTATACTTGAATGGATATGATGGAGAATGAATCTTTTTGCGTTTGTGGAGACGGTAGTCCGTACGTACGCACGAGCGACAATATCATTCTTTTGATATTAAAATAATATATAAATGGATGTTATATCATATATACAGAATAAATAACATGTTATATTTATTATTTACATGAGTTTCACATCATTATTATACCCATCCAAATAATAATATATTGAATAACAATTACACCACGACGTGGAGACGGTAAGCCGTACGTATGCACGTATGGTGACATGTTATTCAAAGGGTGGATAGAATACTGAATATGGTTGTACCATATTTATAATAACATCACAGTATATGTGAGATACTAGATTTATTATTTTAGAATGGTAAGAACAAAGAAAGAAGAAGTGGAAGAAGAAAGGAACTTGAAAAAGGGTGGTGAAATCATTACCTCTTCTTCGGGCTCTTCCTTTTGATTTGATCAAAAGGGCTCCTTTGGTTGGCTTTCTGATCAAACTAAGGCCTCTAGGTTGTAGTGAGGGAAGTTTGGAGAGTATTTGGGCAGGTTTTGGACGATCCAAGTGTCTTGAGAGGTGTGAGGAATGAGTAGAAGTGGTCTCCTTTTATAAGGGAGAGGAGGGGCTCTTTAGGAAAGAGTGAAAGTATTACTTTATAATATATATATATATTCGGTTTATAATGGTCCAAAAATCATTGAGGTCGAAGATAAGATGACTCATTTTCTAAATAACATCAACCAATAAGAATTGGACAGGTTTTATATAATAGTTTAATCATTATAATCTTATTTATTTAAATGATTTATTAATGAGTAAACATTGCATCATTATTGTGTCATTAATAATTTAAATTATTTGATGTCTAAAAATTATAAATAAAATATCATTATGTAGGAAATATTTTTAGCTTTCTAATGAATATTTATAATCGAAAATCCAACATGTATAACCCTATGCAAAAATTGTTCTTTTAAAAGATGAAAGTTTATGCCATTTTTATTTTTATTTTAACTTTATTAATATAATGTGTCCCTACCACATACAAGTGGCTTTAAGGGGTCCCCAAATCGACCCAAGGATGCCCATGGTCGGGTAGGTTTCCACCAATAAGGTTAGGACACGTTTTAGGGTAATTTTGTATTATTATAATATTATTTTTTAACCCTTATTTACCGGATTTACCCTTTAACCATGGTAAATAAAATATTTACCGCAGTAATTATTCAAAATGTGTAAAAATAAAAGTTACCTATTTACACAATTTGAACATCCTGATTCCAAATATGGAATCCTTTTTCCTAAATTCAAAACACAGAAGTGGCAGAAATTAATTTAAAATTAATTCCCGCTGTCAAAACAAAAAGCGTGTTTTTAAGAGATAATAACTATCAAAAGATTGACACTTGTTTATGTTCGGTTTAAATGTAAAATTATGTCCAATGACCAACATTATATTAAATGGTAAAAATATATTCTAAATATACTTTAAAACTACTAAAATTCATAATTTATCACTATTGATTATTTTGATTACAAAAGTTGTTTTTAATTAAAATTTAGTAATTTTCACTATTCATCAAAATATGAAAGTTATCTGAAAAGTACCAAAATTTCACCTTAGGCTAAATTAGATATTCCGAATCCAAAAATGAAGTCCATTTTGAAATATAAAATATATATAATTTTAAAAAGTAGGTATTACTATTCATAACGGCTAGTTTGATTAGTTGTTAGAACTCGGTGTTGCGTACAACACACGCTATCGCATTATTCAAAGAGAAGCGTACTGTAGAAGCTTGGGGTGTTACACTATGTTTAGGGAGGGACCTTCACGCTAGTTATTTCAAACTAGGTATGAGGGGGTCCACATGTAGGTGCATTTTATTTTAGAACATGGAGGGAATTTGATCCCATTATAACCCTTAATTCCCTATTCTCTTTTACATTGGATGTCACCTAAAATATTTTTTAGGGCATGGGAGAAGGGGATGCACGACCAGAGATCTGAAGCTTCTTCTATTTTTATAGTCTCTCAAATGAGGAGCTTCAAACATTTATTTATGAGAAAAACTAGAACCTGGTCAAATGATTTCACCCACACAACTACCCCATATATATTTCCTCCAAAGGTACCTTGTTCATGGGTATATTATCCTTAATATTCGTGAAAGTGGAAAATATGCATGCCTTCTAGCGCACAGGTTGGGTGTGCATATATCGACTTGGGTGAGTTCTCTGAATATTTTATAAGGATATTTTCCTATCTAATATGTGTGATACATTTCATTAAATCTTTTCATCCCATGTGATAAACATATTTTTAACAAACAAACCAAATGGGAATTATATATGTAATACCCACAAAACTAGGTGTTTTAAATGAAACATGTCTTAACGAAATAATATTAAGACTTGGAAACCTTTCCAAGGTCATAATATTTAATTTCAAATTGAACCAATCGAAATAAAGAAGTTTAAATACCAAATAAAAAAATATATTTCGTTTCACCCATTATTTTTTCATAACATAGTTAATAATTAATTGATATAACCTAATAAAAGGATATTGAGTTAAAAAACATACCTCAAGTCCAAATTTATAACGTATGTTCTTTATATTCATTAGTAATAAAATTTTATTAATTATTTATGACAATAAAAAAAAATTAAGGGTTATTAAATTATAATAATCTTATTTATTTCATTTATTACCATGTTTTATATAGTAATTAAATCAATTAAGCTCATGTTGGATATTTTGGGGATGTTCGATTCATAATCCCAAAACAATGTTATTGGGTTAACCAATGTCAAAGGGATCATTATTATATCATACATAGAATATTAAACAACAAATAATTATCATTTTTATATAGTAAATACATTTTTATAAACATTCATTAATGGATGTTATGAGAAATGAATCACATCACATTGTGGATGTGGTACCCCACACATATAAATGAGAGATATTATGAGTTTCTAATGGATAGAAGGATAACAAAGTAAGTAATAATTTAGATTTATATAATCATAATTATGTTATATATATATATATATTCAAATTATCAATCATTTTGACCATCCATATTTGGTGGTGATGAAAAAAGTTGCACATCATTCCATGGAGGTAGTAGTTCACACATACATTCAAATGATGTTTTTCCCACAGAATGGAAAATAACCTGAATACAATTTCATCCATAAACATAATTAAATTAAAATATATTTAAGATAAATATTATTTTATATGATCATGTTTGTATAATATTTTAATGATGTGGAAGAATAAATAAAGCTGAAAATGCTCAGTTTAGAGTTATGCCAGTTCTTTGGGAATCCTGATTTGGCTTACAACATAATCCATCTAGGTGAGAATTTTAATGAGAGAAGGTCCTATTGGACATTATGAGGATTTTTTTAATAGGATTTTTTAAACTATTGGTTGATATAAATGGATCAATAGGTGTGTGGAAGACTGGATAAGAGGTGTCATTTCTTAACTGGCGTGGGTGGCAATCTTTTAATTTCATTAAATATAAGTATATAATATGTGTCTAGCTCATGTCACATAGCTCCAAACAACCTTATATTCAATGTTAATAACTAAAAGTTATATATATATTTATAAAATTGAATTTATAAAATTATAATGGGTATTTTGATCATTATCTCTTAGTTTAACACCCTCATTAAAACTTTTAACCTTAACTGGGGAAATTCATTTTGCCAGTTCTATGAGTCATGAAAGTAATTTTAAAAAAAAAGTGTAACATTAATTTATCATTCAATATATACATGGGAAATTATCATCCAATTGAGTTATTAATGGTTTTTTATGACTTTCGAATGATTTAAAATTAATTTTTAAACACTAAAAACCATTTAATTTCAATTTCATGAAAATTCACATAATTCTACATTATTGACATCAAGATTAAAATGAAATTAATTTATAATAACTTTGACCATAAATTATACGTTAAATGTATCCATTAATTTTTTATAACATCATAATTGATCCAAAAATAATACTTTTAATGTTTTTTAATATCATTTACTTTATTTTTTAATAGATTGCACAAATGTTGCACTAACATTTTGTAAACATTCTAAGTAATTGTAATATAAATTAAAAATTATAATAAATTAATATAACACAAATAATTTATTCATATTAAAAATTAAGATTTACAAACTTTAATAATTTTTTTTATCATAATGAAAAAATATTAGTTATATTTAATTAAAGAGAGTAATATTTTGTAATTTTCCTTTATAAAAAATAATATAATGGTTATAATAATATTAATGTGGCACAAAAATGAAATATTTAAGAATCTAAAAAAAATTATGGTCAAAATCTAGAAATCGCATGAAATATAGGAATTTATCAAGTTTATTTTTAGACCTTATCCATTATTTTAAACCCTATTAAACTCATTTTACCCATTAAATTGGTGAAAAACTTTCATTACTATTTAAGTTCATTATGAATTATAAATAAGACAAAAAATATTAAATAAATTTCAATATTTTTATTCCAAATAGTGAATCTATTTTACAATTTTTAATTTATATATTTGGTAAAAATTAATTTCAATATTAGAATGTGAAATTCAATAAAATAATTTAGAAAAATTGTCTTTTTAAACATAAAAAAGATTTTATTAAAAAATTTATTAATTTTAATTATAATTGTATTAATTGGAATATTTTTATTAAAATATGTATAGTTGTACTTTAAAACTAATAAAAAATATAATAGAAGTTTTTAAATATATAAAATGATTGAAAAGTTTTATAAAATCAGTATTTTTCACTCTTCAACCAAAATCCAAGGTTTTCAAAAAAAATCCAATAATTTCACCCTAAGCTATATTTTATATCTTAATATAAAAAATTATTTTCATTTTATCAACTGAAATTTTTAAATGTGGAATAAATTAAATATAAAATAACCTCAACATTAATTTCTTACCAGTCATCTTACATAGGAAAAAATAGCATTCTTCTCAAATAGCTTTCACATTAAATGTTATGTTAAAACTATGGGACACATATACCTATATAATATATTAATCCCCAATAAAATTTCTAATAAATTATTATTCATCAATATGAAATTCTATTTCTTAGAACCTCAAAGGTGTATTTTTTTCCTTTAAGATTGTGATATGACATAGACTTTTTTACCCATGATAATATATTTAAATCCTAAAATAACCTCAAACAATAATATCATAACCTCTAAAGTTATTTAAAACCGTGATTTGATTCTAACTATAAAACCCAATACTTTTAAACTTGTCTTCAGTGCTAAAATCATTCTATTTACAATTTTATCTTTGATACTAAAAGATGTGTCCCAATAATAACTATACAAAATAATAATATCAAAATGAAATATTTAGTCACTTACAAACCCAAGACAGTTTAGTTTTATATTTGTAGAGAAATAAGAAAAAACTTAAATGAACTAAACCAATATCTTTCCCTCCAAAAGAAACAATTTTCCATTATATCAAAATTTTGTTATTCAATGAAATGTCATAAAAATATCCCATACTATTCTCCTCACATGAAACCCTTATGTAAATAACTTATATAACATCATTCATTATAACATGGGGAAATTTAAACATAATAAGGGTGAGCTCAAACATTCAATAAGGGTAAACATGGGCATAAATAAAATATCAACAATGACCATGAGATAATCATAATGGTATAATAACATAATAAAGGTGCATGAGAATAACATAACAGAATTAATACCCATCAAATTATTAATCATAAAACATGAGACACGTAATAAGACAACATTCATATGAGTTAACAATCATGAAGAAGTTTAAATCAATCTTGATCAAAGTTGCCATTAAAACTCACATTAAGGATAGAGAACTTTTGTTGGTATATTGGGATATCATAAATTAATCATTGAATAAACTAAAATATATAATTCAAATTTTATAATAAGAGTAACTTTTATAATGTTACCTCCATCATCTCTTAGGATTTTCTTCTATTTAGTTAACTCTTTCATCTTTTAGAAGTAACTTCTATCCAGTTAACTCTGTCACATTACCAAATAAATTGGGGAGAAATATCAAGCCCACCCATCGTCATCAATAATTTCCATGATCCATTACATGAATAATGATCATATATATTTAATTTCATCATAAATTTCAAATAAATAACCATAATTCCTTTCATAACATGACCAACCCATAAAAATGGCTATATAAAATTTCTTATTAAAAATTTTATCTTAAGAAATACAGAGACTATATGGTGATAATATCACTAAAAAATATAAACAATTAAGTATTGTAAATATCATTCATATTCAATTAGATAAAAAAATTCTATTAAAAGAGTATTTGAACATTTTTTTGAAACTAGGGAATTTTTTTTGTATTTCACTGTATTTAAAAACTAAAACAAATCCAAGACTATTTAGAAAACTATTTTCAATAAAATTAACTATGTAAGATTTTTTGGTAATATTCTAATAAAATAAGTGTGATAATGGTATTAAATCTATTTTTTGGTAAAACTTTATGAAAAAAATATCCCTTTATTCTTTTTGTAAAAATTCAAAAATAACCAATTCAGAAAACATTTAAAAATTCTATTGAAAACCATTAAAATGAAATTATATTATAGTTAAAAATAAATCAAAAATTATAATTATATCTTATGAAAAAAAACTATAAAACCCAATTTAAATAACATGCGTATAGAAGAAAATGCTTTTGAATGAATAGGTAATAAGGTAAGCATTTCATAAAAACATTTTCTTGGCCAATATAACTACCAAAGAGAGAAGAATGAAAATAAAAACATAAAAACCACACAAATAAAGATAGTAGAAAAATATATATGTGGTTTAAAAGATAAATAAAATGTAATTACCTAAAATTAGATTTACATATAATCCATCCCATTTAAAGATAAGTTTTCAATATAATTAATTATTGCTTTGATAACATTTAAATCAATAGCCCCTTAAAAAATAATTTCAAATGAAACATTAAATGCCATGAATATATATATATATAATCATGATATGACATATAAAAGGGTTACTAAATACACAATATAAATTCAACTTAGTGAATAACATAAAACTTGTCTCAACTAAATAATATTTATATGAAGAATCGTTAAAAAATCATTACATACAATATTGGATTCAATAAATGAATTGATTATGTTATATAAATGTAAATCCATATAAAACAGGAGTAAATAAAAAATAAAAAATAATAATTCATTCCACACATTATTTTGGAATAACTTGGTCAATAGAAAACTGATAAAACCTAATAAAGGGAAATTAAGTTAAGAAACCTATTACCTTTAGTCCCAAAATTTCTTGTAATATATTTATATTATTAAATAATAAAATTATATTATTTTTTTAAATTCATAATAAAATATTTTCATTTATTACATTATAATAATCCCACTTATTTCATTTCTTCCATGTGTTATATATTTAATAAATTTATTAAGTTCAATTTATATGTTATAATAGTGTTCGATAAATAATCCACAAAAAACTTTGGGGGTTATATAAGATCAAAGGGGTAATTTTTAAATCTTATCAAGAATATTAATCATGAAATAATTATCATGTTTGATAATTAAATACAATTTTAGAATAATTCTTTAATTAAGTAAATGAAAATAAAATCACATCACATCATGAAGGTGGTCGTCCCTTTGTATCAATGGGTGAGATTATAGTTTTCCAATATATAGAAAATTAGGATTGAAAGAATTATATTATAATTGAATAATCATAATTATTTCAAAAATATAATATATTTTGATTTTATCTATTATTTTATCCATATATATGAGTAGTTGATTAAAATTTTAATACATCTCTTCATGGAGGTGCTAGTCCACTAATAAAAATGAACGACATTTTAAATTCCCAAAAAGGATATTAATAAGGGTAATTACGTTAATATAATAACATATAAGTATATTTTAGAAACAAATATTATTATGTTATAAAATTTATATAATATTTTAATGATTTGGAAGAAAATACACATTAAAACACTTGGTTAAAATTTATACCTCTTATTTGATAACTGTCCATTAGATAACACGTTGACCCTTCTAGGATAGCCTTTTGTTGAGACCAAATCCTCTAGAACATGGGGAGGGTATTATTGAAGGGATTTGGGTATCTGATGATTTAGATAAATCACTCATGTGGTGTGAGGATCATGGGAGAGATATTTCATTTGATATGTGAGGTGGGTGGAAGTTTTGTAAACATTCGAAATATTAATATATAATATGTTTCTAACTCATGTAAAATGGATCCAAATTTAAATTTAAATGAATATAAAGACGATATGGGCAAAATAAATACAAATAATAAAATCTATAAAATTATAATTTGTATTTTTAAAATTATCTATTAGTTTAATCCCCTATTTATTCCTTTTTACCTTAACCATAGAATCAAATGCTTCAATATATAAGGGTGATAATGGTAATTTTATAAATGAAAAGTATAATATATGTGGCACCCTGATATTTTTAAAGATAAAAATCATATTCAAAATCATAAATGACATGAAAAACCAAAACCTCAATAATTTATGACATATATATTTTTAAATAAATTCAATCTCATTGATATATTGAAATACATGCAACAACTCATTTTAATGAAAAATGATACAGTATTAAAATATTATTATTGAAACATAACTATTATAACCTAATCATTAATATTAGGGTATTAATAGTAATAAAAAATGTACTAATATTATATGGTTTAATCATTTCTAAATTGAATACAATTGTTATATATTTATTTGAAATAAAATATGAACCATTTTAAATAGAAAGAATGATTTTTTTGAAAAAAATATATTTTTTGAAAGGTTGATTAATATCAATTTTACCATATAATTTAAAATTAATTCGTACCAATTTTAGAAACATTAATTGAAAAAAAGTAAGTTTATATATTAAATATATATTTCCAAATTACTTATGTATGATTTTTTGAGAATTTTCTAGAGAGATTACTTTTTAGATGAATACTAAAAATAGTGATTTTTATTGAAAACTACCTTTACATTTAAATTATTTAAAATATTAAATTTTATTTTAAACAAAATTTTTTCAATTATATTAATATTTTAATATATTATTTCATTTGAATCAATTTAAAAATTAATTATTATATTAAAACATTTAATAATTATGATAATTTTCTCTCTAGAAAACCGATATTTCGTCGTCTGTTACTTCATTTTAATTTTAATTCCTTGGATTCAGTTAATTGAATTTGGAAATATTTATTCCAAATTTATAATAATCATTTATTTTAATAATATTTTTAGCTTAATTTTTTACCTTAATTAATAGTGAAATTATTAAAAATTAAATATCGGGGTTATGGAAAAAATGGGTTAATTTGGAGGTTAATGTAAGAAGATATAGTTCTAAATAACATTTCAATTTATCAAATTCATATTTAATGGAAATATTTTGATATTTATCACTTTAGTATCTATTTTTACAAATTTAAAGGATACGTTTCGATGAATTTTTCATAAATAATAATTTATGTGATGAAAAAGAAAAAATGTCACACTCTTTCTATTAAATTTAAATTATGTTTTTTCATAGGGGAAAACCAAAGATTTGACAAATATGGATTATAATTTGATGGATAATTAAAATATTTCATTGAGGGTAATTTATTTTTAATTTTTTTAAAATATAATTAATTTCAAATCTTAAAAAACACTGACGAAATAATTATTTAGTTAATAGAAAAGATAAATAATTGATAATAATAAATATGAAAGTAAAAATAATTCATGGAATTGTTTTGTTTAATTAATTTTTATATAAATATTTATTTTTATATAGTTTCTGAAATAATATATTCAAATAACATCATTGTCTTGGTATTTTTTATTTAAATTATATAATTTATGTCAAAATTTCTATTAAATACTTTTTATAATAAATGATATTTTAGTAAATGATTTAAAATTACTAAAAATATTATCTTATTCCATGTAATTTTTCAATGATAAAAATTATCATATATGATCCATTAGTTTACCAATTGTTCTTTTATAGTTTGTATGTTGACCCCAAACATGTAAAAACTTTTTTAGTGTAGTTAAGGTTAAGGCGATGTTTTGTCCCGCTATATGAACTTGTGTCAAAATTAATTTTCAACACACATAAGGTTTTGTTATGATAAATTGGATTGAATATTTATAATTAGTGGAGCTATGATATCTAATAATTCACAATTTATGTTAGTTATAAAATATAAACTACCTAGGTTAAAGATATCAGTTACCTTAGTAAAAAACTAAAATGGTAAAAGTAAGGATACTTAAAATTTCAGGAAAAATGTATTAAAAATGTGTTTTATTTATTGGTGTATATTTTATTCATGACCATAGAATCCATTAATTCCTTTAATTTTCATTTTTTTTGTGCAACTTAGTGACTTTCCAGTATTGAATAGTTCTGGGTATTTTCAAAATTGTCGCACCTCCTCAACTATAAAAGGCCACTCACTAAACTCCATTATTCACACCTCTAAAGCCGTTTAGATCAACCAAAACCTACAAAATTACCTCCCTATAATCCTTATTCACATTCCAAAGCTTATTTGTTTCCCAAAATACCACCCTTATGGTCCTTAATAAGTTATCCAAAAGGATGTTTTATCTAAGAGAATGTAATTGTCTTCACTAAGCTCATTCTTTTATTTCTTATTTCACTTCATTAAATTAAAAATTGATACTTAAATTATAATAATTATAGTATTTCCCATTTATATATTTTAATATTTTTGTTTCATAAGATTTATCCTTCTCCATTTCCCTCAAATGGGAATCAAAATTTTCAATTGTGTGTACAGCAGACTATAGGCTCATAAACTGATGTAACTTGTTTTCCATCAATTATTATAATGATTTTATATAAGGATGGAATTAATTTATATATGTAATCATTATGAAATAATTATAATACTAGAGTTATAATATCATATATATACCTTTTTAATTTCTATTCTTTTTAAAATATTATAATGTCACTTGTGTGTAAGATGGACTACCGCCCCATGAAGCGATGCAGTTCACTTTTCAGTTACCCTTTACAAGGAAAGTAATATGGATAATGTTGATGAATATATGTAATTTATATTTCATGATATCAATTCCTACTAATTAAAATCTCGACACTTCCATACCCTTTCACCCTTTAGTGGCATGACCCACTACTACAAAATATGCCTTTAACAGCGCTAGAAATGGCCTTTATCAGCACTAGAAAAACACTGGCTACATGAGCAAGATTAAAAGCCTTGGTCTTTAATTAATACTAAAAAACACTAATAACGGTACTTTTGTCAGTTCTTATAGAATTTTTAATAAATTATACCATTATATTCACTTTTAAAAAGCACTTAAAACTCTATCCTTTATCAACACTTTTAAATGTGCTGAAAAATGTGTCCTTTTTAGAACTTTAAAAGCGCTAAAAAAGTGTCATTTACCAGTTCTTTTAAAAGTGATTAAAAAGGGTCATACTATAGTGTTTAACAACAACACACTATATCCCCATTGTAATAGGTTGTAACAGTACACTACAACACTATAAACATGCCATATATCAACAAAAAATAATTCTTAATATTGAATTTAAATGAAAGAAATTTACAACACAAATACAAGAAACAAACATTATATTAGAGACATTTCAAACATTGGTTTATACAATTACATAAATACAAATTATTACATATATTTAAAAACATAAATGTTCCTTTATCTTTTAATCATTTCCCTAACTCAGGCTATTTCCAAACAAACCACCCTGATTGATAAAAATAATGAACTTGTATAAGAAACAAATTCTTATGATAGTAATAATATAATGGAATAAATTAACTAAAAGTGTTAAATTTACTAAAATTGATGACAATTTTAAATAAAGAAGACAAACTATGAGTCATATCAGTCACACCATTCATCAGATTGTGGTGTAGCTTATTCCAACACGTCTCAAATGACGTTTGCATCATTTTCCTAGAGTATCAAAACAATACGAATCAATTTTCTTGGTTTTGAATACATTAGGTTTCTTTTTAACAAAACTTTCATCTTAAACTTGAAACACACACTTTTGACTCATTATGATCACATCGTGTATCAGTTTGATTGGAAACCAATTCTTTTATATCATAAATTCCTTATGAATCCTTTTCGTTAATTATTGATAAAATCTGAGACTTGATTGGTTTTCAATGAGTGACACTTTTTGAACTAAAATTTCAATTTCAAACTCATAATGGATAATTTGAGTCATACCGAGAACATCATGTATCATATTATGGTGTGAATGATCCAATACAACAAAAATGAAATATTTATCATTTTTAATATATAAAAATATCCTAAAAGTGTTTTCTCAGATTTGAGTAGTTCAGTTTTCTACTTTACTAAAATTGATGTCAATTTCTAAAAAAATACTCACTTTGAGTCACACGGGTCAAACCGTGTTTCAGATTTTAGTGGGGATGAATTATACACATCAAAAATTACTTATAGGTCATTTACTAATGTATAAAAACAATCTGAATGTGTTTTCTCATTTTTGGGAATGTCAGTTTTCTTTTTTACTAAACTTTCATTTTAAACGAGAAACAAGAACTTTGACTCATTCCAATCACATCATATATCGGTTTGATGTGAGACTAATTCATACATGTCAAAAATTAATTATGAATCATTTTCTAAATTATCATGATATGTTGAGTGTTTTTGATGGGTTTAATGAGGGACACTTTTTGAAAAAAAAATCTATTTTAAACTGATATCGGAGGCTTTGACTCATATTGGGGACATTATGTATTATATTCAGGTTTTGATGATAAATAAACATCACAAATATCTTATTAATCATCTTTATAAAGTATCAAATCCATTAGAATGAGTTTTTTTTTGTTTTGAGTTTGTCTGCTTTCCATTTTACTAAAATTGATGACAATTTTAGATAAAAAGATGCACTTGGAGTCATATCAGCCACATCATGTGTGAATGAGGTGAGGTTAATTCCTACATATCTCAAAAGACATGTGGGAAATTTTCCTAATGTATAAAATAAACTTGATTGTGTTTTCTCTGTTTTGAGTACACCAATTTTCTTTTCTACTAAAATGTCATTTTATACTATAAACACACACTTTTGACTCATTTCAATCAAATTGTGTTTTAGTTTAATGTGAAACTAATTACTACATTTCACATATGACTTATGACTTGTTGAATTAAATTAACATGAAAATAAGAGTGCATTTGATCAGTTTTATTGGAGCAAATCATTGGAACTATAATGTTGATTTTAAAATGATAATGAATAAATTGATTTATACGAAGAACATCAGGTATCAGGTTAAGGTTTGGCTGGTTCCTACATGTAAAAAATTAAATTCGTACCATTTTCTTAAAGTATCAATACAATTTTAATATTTTTTTCAGGGTTGTGTATTTTAGTGGTCAATTTTCGTAAAATTAATATAAATTTAAAATATAAAGAAATACATGGAGTCCTACCGGTCACACTGTCAGTTGGATTGAAGTATGAATAATTCCTACACATCCCAATGTCTCAAAACAATCATAATTTTCATTGTTACCATGATATCCATTGACTTTATATGATAAAATATCAACACTTTATGAGAAGATTTGAAAAAACCACCCCACTCAAAAAAATTAATTCACCAGTATAAGAAGAAAATATTATATGAGTAATTATAAAAATAAATAAATTAAACATAAATATGAAATAATACATTAATTATATAGGAAAAGATTTTACTGTGGAAACAACAATATTGCCTCAGTGATTGAGTAGTGGTGGGAACTTGAAGTAATTTGATAACTATCAACATAGTAGGGGTGAAAGCCTCTGAGGGAGAAGAAGACTGTGGATTTCAGAAGGGTTATATGCATGCCCTCTTGCAAACATTATGAATTATTAAACTACATATTCATACAATTGTGTCAAAAAAACTAGTGTGCATCCATTTTTGATTTGTATCTATCTTATTGGATTCATAAAAGATTAATTTTCTATAATAAATAAATACATACATACATACAAGATATTCATTATCAAATATAAAAGTTATAGAAAATTCTAATAAGGGAAACTCATCATAGGGTTGTTTCAAATAATTTTTGTATGTTAAATGAAATGTTTAATTATATTTATGAAAATAATTACTCCAATATGGGAGGTATTATCTCATGGATTAATTAAAAGAATATATTTATAGATAACTCATCCTCATCAACTCATCTCTTAAGAATTTATCATTGAGTTTTGTTGTTTGACACATCCTTCATCTCTTCTGGACCTGCACCTATATTTCCTGAAATACTATAATAAGTACTCAACCATATGATGAATAATTCTTAGAGTGGTACAAGAAACATGAAATATATGGGGGATGAGTTTCAAGTAACAAAATTCAAAAATTACTATTGGGGAGATGAAGGTGATAAGGATGATAATTGTGTATAAAAGTGATAGGGGTGAGTCTCAAGAAAAAAATTACAAAAAAAACTATTGTTTGACAGATATCGAGTTTTTATAAAATCCCCTAAAAATTATAATAATATATAGGTAATTAATGAGTTATAAGAAACCCAAATATTATAAACATGAATAATAAACTCTCATTCAATAAACAAGAAGATATAAAAATATAATTCTAAAACTTTTTAATAAATAAATAGTAATTTCATATATATGGATAGTAATCAGAGATTCCTAGGGGTAGAACCAATATATGTAGACCTAAAATCATGATTACCTTTAAATAATTTCTAAAATATAGAATTTGATAACATCCATTTTATTTTTTGAAAGAAGTGGTGTCGAAACCTATAGAATTATTACCTTTAATATTAAATGTATTTATTATATTTGAAACATATCAAGACTCTTGGAATGTCCTATCACCACATTGAACCATACCATGGATTCTAGGGAGTTTTTCACATTGGATCTACCCATATAATGAATTATAGGGAGGTTATCTAATACACATTGGTCTATCCTTAATATTGTAGGGTGGTCTATAAAGACGTTTTCATAAAGAAATAATACACATCAACAAGATATATCAAAAACAAGGTAGAAAACACACCAACACTTGTAATGTATATCTCATACACATTTATATATATAACATGGAATTTATAACACCCATAATTAAAAAATGAACAATAAAACAAAATTTTTAATGAAAATAAATATAAATCCATCCTAATTTTGAAATCTAGAACTATAATTTCTGAATAAATAATTATAAAATCACACATACATTATATGTTCTGAAAATGTATATAGATATATTGAAAGATATATATTTACACCCACCTACACACACAAAGATATATATATATTTATATATATTTATAAAATATATTTAAATTGATTAAAATATATGTAACCCTTATAGCATAAAATCACATCATGTAAAATAAATACAACCCCATACTAATTTTAAAAATAGAGATCCATTGAATATAAATAAATATGGTATTACCCTTACGAAGGTTTATATTAAAATTAAAAACAAAATTTTGAGAAAATAAATTTTTAATGAAAAAACCCTTACACTGGAATATTGAAAAATTAAATAAATAAATTCCCTTACTTAGATAGCATAAAATCAACTTATTTTGCTACTTTGCACCACCACCAGACTAATAATTGGATTTCTAAATAAATATTAATGTTCAATTAAGGTTTTTATATCCAAAACATCCACTTTTTAAATACTGGTATAAATATTTATTTAATTGGTTTATCTGCGGACTAGAGGTGATTCTCTAATATATCAAAACAGTGACAAAAACATGTTTTTGGAATAATCTGGGATATAGATGTAGACAGTGAAGAAAGTTGATTCAAAAAAATTAAATAGGCCAAAGAGGGATATCCACATTAGTAGTCAATAAAAAACAGATCATAAACAAAGTGTTTTGTTCATAATCTAAATGAAATAAAGTATAAAACGACCATGTCATAAATAAATGAAAACATCGTAGAAGAAGAAATAAAAAAACAAAACAACAAATACATAAATAAAATAGAAACATATAAAGGAAAACACAGGCCTACCTAACTAGGTTGAAGAAAATCCAAGAACCATAGATCTGGATCTCGATGTTTTCTTCAGAAACCCTAACTGCAAGCAAACATTGAATGTCGAATGATGTCCAAGCAATTGGAAGCAAACACCATATGTATGATTCAAACTTCGATTCAATGAGGAGGAGTGCCAATAGTGGGTGGATTCTATGGGAAGATACTTATATCATGATGGGTTCACAACTAGTTAAGTGTTTTTAAATAGATTGGGACAATTTTATCAGTGCTTTCAAAAAAGAGCTGATAATGAGTCTGTTTATCAGTTATTAAGTAATTAATGCTGATAAAAAGTATATTTATTTGTTTTTTAGCACTAATAAAGGTAGGTATCTATCAATCATAACGTTTTCTTGTAGATAAATATTGATTTTATCAGTGAAAAAAAGTGCAGATAAAATTCATTTTATCTATGCTTATTACTTGAGCACTGATAAAGGATTTATAATTATAATTTTAAATAATTTTTAATATATATATTCATAATAAATGTGTATAAATATAAATATTATAAATAAAATACTTATATAAATATATTTTTATAATTTTATAATTATTTAAAAATACAATTATTTATTTTCAGTTATATAATTATTTATAAAAATTAATATTTATATAATTATATACATATAATAAATATACATAAATATGAATATTGTCAATATATTCCTTATTTAAGAAATTTTATTAAATATTTAATAATTATTTAAGTATATATAATTATTTAAATTTATATAATTATTTAAATATATATAATTATTAATTTATAATTATATAAATACATTAAAAAAATATTTATTTGTTTCTAATAATAAATATATAATTTCTTTAATATATTATTTAAATTTATAGATATATTTATTTATAAATATTTCTTTACAATTATTTTTTAACATTATTAATGAATATCTAATTTTATGTGCATTCATATTTAAAATTAGTGAAATTGAATAAATTAAAAGTAAGTACACTTTAACAATAATGAAAAAATGGAAAAGTTTTTTCTTTTTGTGTAATATATAAAAACACCTTAATATAATATATTTTATATCAATATTAATCACACTTATCTGTGTTAAATTGAGAAATCAAACGATATTCAATTATATGTCCATTACTATATTCTATTAGTATGCATTTTTAATTCCTATTAATTTTCAATTATAAACAATTATTCAATAAATTTGGGACTATTTAATGTAAAGTGCATAAATACTTTTTAATATATAAATTATTTTTATATAAATTAATATATAACTATATATTTAATATATACTATTTATTAACATTATCAATATTCATATAATTAACAAAATGTTTAATGTTTTTCTAAATTTAGTTATTTTTAATTTTACTTTGTTTAATTTTAATTTTTTATATATTAATATATTTAATTCATATTATTTATTAGTATTTATAATTTATATATATTTTAATCAATTTGTTTAATTTTATCTGTAATTATTTAATTTATAAAATTTGTAAAAAAACTAATAAACTCATTTTGATTTTTTATTTATTTAAATGTTTCATTTTATTTATTCGGACCTTTATTAGCACTAAAAAAGTGCAGATAAATGATTCCTTTATATATGCTAAAAATATAGCATTGATACAGGATACACTATATCAATGCTAAAAATAAAGCTTTGAGAAAAGGTACCCTTTATCACAACTAAAAATAAAACACTTCTTAAGGGTTACATTTATCACTGACAACTTTAGAGATGATAGAGTTTCTAGTTATCAGTTATTTTTCAAGAGCTAATAAATACCAGTGTTTTTAAATGCCTTTTTAAGTAGCGATATCATGACTCATATGTGCGTATGGCCTACGATATCAATGAAGGTATGTGATTCATTTTTTATATCCAATTTTTATTAATGGTTATAACGAAGTATCTAATGAAAAATAAATAAATAAGATTAATATCACTCAGTATATGATGGAAATATATTTGAAGTAAAAGAACTATAATTTTAATAACAAAACACGAATGAGAGAATAAGGAAATTAACACCTGAATCAATGAATATAATGAAATATTATTAACAAAAGGGTGGTGAAATACTATAGTAGGATCAAATATGGTATTATATATATTTTTAAGTTTTTTTAATATATGTATAATAAACCTATATTTATTATATAGGAGATTGAGACACATATGAATGGATTTGAACCTGAGGTAAGGGTTTCCCATCACACTTTTACTTCTAGGAGATATATGACATATTCATCACTTATTCTATTTTTTCTTGTATATAATACAACTTTGATATGATATATCATGGACTAATTTCCATTCATGGTATTCAAAGATTCATTAGAGGTTATTTATTTCATGGGGCTTATTATTTAAAATTTACAAAATTGGAGTAGTTTATTTCACAACCTCATCATCATTTAGGATTGTTTATTAAGTCTCCCCTATATTAATTATTTTATTTTTTTCTATTTTAAGAATATTCTATTTTTTTATAATATGGTCTATCATAAGTAATATAATAATTTTTCACACTTTGGTAGTGAAAATTATTGAGAATGGCTTTTAAGAATACCCGAAATTATTTCTCTCTTTGGTCAAAAATCTATTTTCATCAATATCCAAGTTTTCTAAAAATGGTTTCAAAATAGTTATTAACAATATAAAAATAAGTTTTTAAATAAATTTTTACAAACAGATGATTTTTTTACCGAAAGTTTTAAATGAAATATTCTTGTCATCCTACAAATAATGTGTCATTGGCTTTTATTGAAAATCTGAAAGCAATCATTGTTTTAATGTGTATGGCATGAATAAAGACTTCCAACCTCGAGACCACTCATTGTAATAAATTATTTTTAAAAGTTTCCATATGTTATTTTCAAATAATATCATTTTAAAAATATTTTATGAACTTTTTTTAAAAAAAATTAAAGTTAACGGGTTATTTTCCACAAAAATGTTTTTAATGACTTTTTTTGGCAATTATAATCATCATTGACTTAAACCATTTATTGTAATTATGATCCATTGGGGATATTTTGTATTGATGTCATCATCATTATTTATTTGTATTTTTTATGATCATTTTTAATTAGGATGTACAATTTTATTACCATTCAGTAAATTAATCTAGATGGTTTGAGATTATGTTTATTTGATTTGGGTAAGTATTAACATTTCATATCTTATTTTTTCAATAATAATTATTATTTTGATTACATTTCACCTCTATTATATGAGGATTGAATTAGAATTTGTAAGTGATGGGAGATGACCGGTTATAGATATCCCCTTAGTTTATTGATAGGTATCATGATAAAAATAAGTTGGCCAAATTATATGGGTTTCTACCCACATTGTTAAATTGTATTGTGAATGGTCTTGATATTATGTTTTAGACATCCCGAAATAATAATTCTGTCATTACGAGATCATTTTTTGATGTCCGTGTAATTATTTTATTTCTTATAATATCCATGGATATGTTTCATTCTCATGTGTTTTTTATGTTATTATTTGATAATTATATATTTCTTACATATAATGATCAGTTTATAGATAAAGGGGTAAATGTTTTAGTAAACTAAATTTCCTTGTTGATTATTCTTATTTATTCATTATGGATTCCACTATACTCTTACCCTTATTGAGAATCAGATCTTAACACTTTCATATGTTTTGTTTTCTCCAAGATACTAGGAAGTATTTTTTAATTGATATGTACGGATACACTATGAAAAATAATTGTGTTATTACAGAAAAAACTTTGTGCAATTTATGTTTTAAGTTATAATGAGAATTTCAAGTATGTATCCTATAAACCAATACTACTAAACTATTCATTACATCACGTTGGTATTCCTTGAATCTTGTGAGAATGTAATAAAGTAACCACCGACTGTTGGCTAATATGGTTGGGGTGTTTGTAGATGGTATTATTGTAAATTTAGTAGAAACGATGGGAAATAGATTTTGGATAACATATATTATGTAGTATAGCGCCATGATAAATATTTATTATCACTATCCAAGAAAATCCTAAGTACGAAAGAAGAGGGAAGAAATGAAAAAATGGATGAGGATAATAAGGTGAAGATATTTCTCCCACACGTGATAATTATGGAAAGAAACACCCTTGTACATGCTTGAAGAGAATGGGAATTTGCTTCAAGTGTAGAGATAAAGACCATAATCAATATAATTGAATGTATAAAAAAGAAGAATTATTTTGTTAATTTTTTCAACTAAAAAAATATGAGCACTATAGAAATGAATTCCCCAAGCATCAAGGTAATATACCTCAGAAGAAGCTAAAGGATAAAGGTGAAGTTTATGCTCTTACTATGGCCAAAGTTCAATTATTAAATTTCTTATGTATTTGGATTAAAAAAAATTTATAAGGGTATTATTATCATTGATATTATGGTTATAAAAATTATGAAATATATAAGGATTTTACTATAGAATTTTTCTTTAAGGATTTAGGATCATATGTTGAATGATACTGGTGATCAAGAAATGTGATTCAGTGGAAAATTAATCTTTTGGAAAACAAATGATTTATGGAAGATAACCATTAATATGTTATTTATGATTAGATAATAGTGATAAGGTGATGTTAAAGGGGTAAAATTGGTTACCATTAAATTGTTTAGTGATTTGATGGTTTATGATTTCTTTGTAAGAGTTTACTACATGATTGGATTTATGGAAGTTATTAGAAAACCTAAGATTTTATTTTTAGAAGAATACATGTTTCCATTAGGGTTCTATGGTGATTAGGGTATTCACATATTTAGAATGTGACATTAAAGGCCAATTTGTATAGTATGGGGTAATATAATGTTGATTGAGTGACCTTATTTCTAAATTTAATGAGATATATATTGGAAAAACCATAAGGCTAACTATTAATGGAAATAACTAAATTGAACCTTATGTGTATAACTTACGCTAATGATTATCCTCATAGAATATATCTAGAGAATTTAAGGTTGACATGCCATTATATTATTATGATAATAATTTAGTAAATGTAAATTTTGGTTCTTTGGGAATGAATATTTCATCTTCAACACTCATAATTTGGATTAAAGATGATTTTTGATGGAAATAATTATAGAATGAAATAAAACTTTTAAAGAGAGTATATATCCTTATTTTCCTACTCTAGATGGTAAATGAAACCCTAAACATTAAGAAAATTATCTTTAAACAAAAATGCAATCCAATTACATTTATATTTAATGAATGAATGGTTTTTTGACTCATTAAAGATTTATAGTTTTCTATTTTCTGACTTTATGTTGATCATTCACTTTATTTTTATTAGTGACCTCTATCACCCTCCTTCATTATTTGGGAATTATTTTTTTCTTCAATGTCCATATCTTCACTTCACAGCTATGTTATCCAATTTGGAAACCTAGTTATGTGATTATTTATATGACCTTCACACATCCCCTATCCTATTTTCAAGAGGATAATTTATTAACCCAACTCGCGATTTGGGATTTTAGGAAAGTTATGTTTACATTTCAAATCCTTAATTACCAAGATCAAGATTAAATTGAGAGGATGAAATTTATTTAAGGGAGTAGAATGTAACACCCCGATATTTTAAAAGAGGAACATCATATTCAATAGTTTATATGACACACAACCCCAAGTTTAGAAGAGAATGTAACACCTCCTAAAATTATGGTAAATTTATTTGTAAATAAATTCGTTCTCTCTAATAAATTTCAATGCACAAAACACTAGGTTTGAACAAAATGTGACACTCTATTAAAAAATTATTATTTAGACATGAATATTATAAACAATCCATTATGATGTTGGTAATTAAGAGTAATAAATAAATTATTTAAATTTTATTGATTAAAATATTAACAGTGAATTCAATTGTTATCTATTTATTATAAATAAAATAATAACCCTTTAAAATAGAAAGAAATTTTTTCAAAAAAAAATGTATTTTTCTAAAGAGGTGAGAAGTCATTATTTGCAAAAATAATTTAAAACTAATTATAAGCAATTTCATTATTTTTATTTTAAATCATAAACTTAATTTTTTTTAAATTTATATTTCAAAACAATCTTTGGATGAATTTTTCATAATTTTACAAAAATGATACTTTTTGATGAATAGTGAAAAAATTGATTTTCATTCAAAGAATCATTTACTTTTTAATTATTTAAAATGTTAAAATACATTTAAATTGATTTTAAAGTAAAAAATAGTTCAATAACATTACAATTTAACTAATTTAGGTCATTTTAATTGAATCTATATTGAGTATTTATATTAAAACAATCTATACATATGAGAGTTTTCTCTTCGGAAAACCACTCTTTCGTCGCCTCTATAGTTTAATTTTAAATATAATTATGCCACTTTTGGGAATTTATTTTGAAAAAAATGGATGTAATACTTATAAAAATAATAATTTATATTCTCTAATATTTTAAACATAATTCTGGACCATAATGTATTGTGAAAAAAAATTAAAATTAATTATCGTAGTTCAGGTAAAAACTACTTCACCAGGAGGTTAAACTAAGAAGATAAGGGTAAAAATGACATAAAAACTTATCAAATACCAATTAACTAGAAATATTACATACATTAACACATTATTATCTATTTCTAGGAGTTTTCGGACAACATTTCAATGAAATTATCTAATTTAATAATTTATGTAAAGAAAAAGACAAAATATCATCCTCATAGTATTCAATTTCAATTATGTGTTCACAGAGAGACAATAGAATGATATGAATGAATTTGGGTGTTAATTTTGAGAATAATAAAATCAATTTCCTTCGGGTAATTTATTTTTAATTTTAACTAATTATATAATTATATTACATGTTTAAGAAATTCCAAGAAAGACATTATTTATTTAATAGAAAAATAAAATAAATTATAGTAAAAATTTTAATAGTGAAATAAAATTAATGAATTATTGTGTTCCATTAATTTTTTTGATTAGTATATAATATTATAATGTTTTGAAAAAAAATTCGAATTCTATCACTGTATTGGAATTTTTTAAATTATAATTAAATGAATAGTGTAGAAATTGACATTAGTTTTATTTTAAAACAAATGACATTTTATTAAATGATTTAAAATTCCTAAATATAATATCATATAGGATGTGATTGTTTTTAATTTTTTTAAAAACATCAAATATGATCCATTAATAGAAAAATTGTTCTTCTATATTGACTATGTTGACTCCTAAAGAGTAAAAACTTTTTTATTATGGTTAATGTTAAAATGGTTTTTAAAGCTACATGTTCTTGTGTTAATATTAAGTTTCAAAACACAGTGAATTTTTATTTTATAAATTGGATTTCATGTTTCGAATCAGGTTTTCCAAATTTTTTAATAAGGATCATTTTATTTTAGAATTAAATGACAAACTAACTAGGCAAAAAAGACTACTTACCTTGGTGAAAACTAAAATTGTAAAATTATGGAAACATAGAATTTAAGGAATAAAATCTTAAACATATATTTTTTTGTGGAGGGTTTTATCAACCCTATAATCCCTTAATCCCTTTAATTATCACTTTTTATCCACTTTTTTTGAGTGTTACATTTCATTATTGATGATTTTTGGGTATTTACAAAAATGTCACTCATCAACTATAAATCGGCACACACTCCCCTAATATCATTACACCTCAAAATCCATTTAAATCAATAAAAAACAACTGAAATACATCTCCAAAATCATTATCCACATTCAATATCTTTTGTTTTTCTTTAGAATGACTCTAGGTATCTTGAGAAGCGATCCAAAGGAGGTTTCTCTAAGATAATGTAATTGTCTTCACTAAGACAATTTTATTTCATTATTCTTTTCCAACCATAAATTACATATTAACACATAAACTATAATAAAAAAACTATTTCACATATAATGATATTTTATTTTACTGCATTCATTATATTTATCAATTTCCACTTCCATTAAATGGGAAATGAAATCATCAGTCCTGTGTACAACCGACTATAGCCTTGTAAGTCGATGTAACTCGTCTTCCATCCACACTTCTCATAGTTGGAAATAATGATGAATTTAATTTACATATATAATATTTATGATATATCTATATTCTAGGAGTTATAATACCATATATACCTTCTTATATTCCCTTATTTTAAAAAAGTGATATTGTCGCTCGTCTGTACAATTGACTACCGCCTCAGAAAGCGATGTGATTAATGTTAAAATTGCACATTACATGAAAATTAATATAGATTAATTTAATGAATACATGTAATATATATGAAATTATATCAATTATTGAAAATTAATATATAATACTCTTTTTTAACTATTATCCCTTTATGGGAATGATATAATCGCTGGTGTGTACGTAAAACCAACCGTCTCTACGAAGCGATGTAATTCATTTTATATGTCTGATTTTCAAAAATATTTAAAAGGATGTATCTAATTGAAAATAAAATTTATATCATTATTTTGATGATGTAACTATATCCAATGTAAAATAATATGAACTTTCAAGAAAAAATATGGATGAGAAAATAAGGCAATTGACACCCGAAATAATGACAATAATGAAATATTATTAACAAATAGGTGGTAAAATGTTATTAAAGGATAATATATTGTATAAAATATATTATTATGGTAATATAATAGATTTATAATAAACTTATAATTATTATAAATTATGTTCAATCATATATTTAGGTATTTGTTCTTATGATAAGGTTTTCTCATCCCAATTTTACTTCTGTGAAACATACATCATATTCACCACTTATTCCTTACATGGTGTATATGATGCCCATTTTGATATGATATATCATGAAACTATTTCTATTCATGGTATTTAAAGTTTCCTTATATGTTTTTTCTTTCATATGGCTTATGATTGAAATTTTACCAAAGTGTCAAGGGATTATTTCAAAATCTCATCATTATTAGTGATTGTTTTTGTTTAAGTCTCCCATTATAAAATTACAGGATATTTATATATTAAAATAATTATATTTTCCTCTCCAACGATTATTATAGAACTTTTTAAATTAATAGTACTATTTTCACACACTTTGGTACATAAAATGATTGAGAAAAGTTTTTAAGAATGTAATACTTTATTTCTCTCTTCAGTCAAAAATACTTTTTTATCAAAATCCATGTTTTCTAAAGATGTTTTCTAAAATATTTTTAATATTCTCCAAATAATTTATTAATTGAATTTTTACACATGTTTTAATTTTAAAAAAATATTGGAATATTTATATCATATTCCAAAAAATTCATGTTGGACTTTTACCAAAAATTTCAAACCAAGTTATGTTTTAACATGTACGACATGATATTAATTTTCTGCCCTCAGGACTGCTCAATGTTTTAAATATTTTTTTACAATTTTTAAAATGATATTTTCAATCAAAATTAATTTCTTTTTTTAAAAAAACATTTAAAAAATATTTTCAATTTTAAAATATTATTTTATTAAAAAATATAATGTCATTTTATGAAATTTCTATTTATTAATGACAAAAAAAATTATTTTACATATGATACAGTAGAAATATATTGTATTTATGTTATAAAAATTCATTAATTTCATGGTTTAAGATCATTTGGATGAGGATGTACAATTTTTTATCATTCACAATATTACTCGAGATTGTTTATGAATTTGTTTATTTTGATGGGGTAAGTATTAACATTATCTATTATAGTTCTTCAATATGAATGTTTCTGTTTATTATGTTTCATCCATTTTATATGAGTAATGAATTTGAAATATCAAGTGACTGGTGTGGCCTGGTTTTAGATAGCCCATAAATACATTGAGAGGTCTCATAAGGAAAATTAGTTATCCAAATTAGACAATTTTCTACCCACTGATTCAATCTATATTTTTAAATGCATTTAAAATATGTTTTATATGTATAAAAATATGAATTACCTCATTTTAAGACTAGTTATTTATTTTTATGTGATTATTCTATTAGTTAGAATATCAATAGATAGGTTTCAAGATCATATGTTTATTTATAATGATTCATTTTATAATCTTTTATTTCTTCAATATTATTATCATATTATTAACTAATGTAATGTGTTTAAGTTATTTACCTTTATATTTTTATTATTATTATTTATTCATGATTTTTTCCATCGTAGACTTACCCTTATTGAACGTCAGAGCTCACCCCTTTCTTATGTTTTATTTTCTCCAGGATACGGGGAATTGTTTTCGGATTGATATGAAGGGATACTAAATAAGTAATAATGATGTTAATAAAAAACTCATTTTCTATTTTATGTTTTCAATTTTATTGAAAATTTTTAATATGTATATATTTTATGAATACTGTGAAACTATTCCGTCCTTTGAAATTTGATTCCTTGAATGTTATAAAAATGTAATAAAGTAACCATTGACTATTAGTAAATTGGGTTTAGTTCATTACATCGTGTATAAACCATTTATTATATCATTGATAATGACCCATACAATAGAGTTAAGATATGATTTTTATGATTTTATAATGATTTCAAAATTATTATCAATCATTAAATACTATGTAATGTAATTTTCATTTCTATTTATAGATTTTTAATTTAATGGAATCATGATAACATTGAAATTAAAATATAAACACTTTAACCATCACTTATACATCAAAAGTATACAATTATTTAATGTATCACACAAATTGACACAAAAAATAAAATTTTTAATGATTTTTAAAACCATTTACCAGATTTTTCTACTTCTTGTGTAAGTGTTGTGATGACATAATATAAACATTCTACGTAATTACGCCATCACTAAAAATTAAAAATAAATTAATATCATGAAAATAATATATTCATTTTCAAAATATAAAAAATTATAACCATTCAGAAATTATTATTTTTTATATGAAAACATATTAGATATATAAAAAGAAAGAGAGTGACATCTTGTAATTATCCTCTACCTAAAATAAAAAAAGATATAATTAAAGTCATGTGTCACCATAATATCGTTTTTTGAATCTAGAGTGATTCAGCATAAAATCCCATCAAATAATGAAATAAATGATTGTTTTGGGTTTTACTTTTTGACCTTATTCAATAATTTTAACCTCATTTCACCCATTTCACCTTTAATTGTGGAAATAAACTTTTATCATAGTAAATATTCATTGTAACTAAAAAATGAAATCGAACATATAAAATTATTTAAATATGATAATTAAAAATATTGAATAAATTTTATAATTATGAATTTATTTAAGTGAGAAAGATATTTTTAATATAACTGGAAGAAACGTAATGAAAAATAGATTTTAAAAATTTTCATGTTTTAAGCATAAAAATGATCTTATACAAAAATAATGATTAATAATTATTCCTATTGAATTATTTGGAATATTTTTTATAAAATGGGAATAATTTTACTTTAAAACCAATATAAAATAGAATAGGACTTTGAAATTACTCAAAAAGAAAAGTTGTTTTTTATAAAATTTTCTATTTTTCACTATTAAAAAAATTGTCTTTTAGAAAAAGACACAAATTCACTATAAGATATATTTTATTTGATGATATATAATGTGATTTCTATTCAATAGAATAGAATTTATTAAATTTTTTGAAATTATTTATAAAATAAATCGACAAAATAAAATAAAAACAATTTTTAAAGAAATAGTGTTTTTATAGGATAAATAATTTATTTTATTTATTCTCATTCATTTCCATGTAACGGAATTAAAGTATTGTTACTTATTATTATTAGATATATAATCTTAACGTTTCAATAAAATAATTCATAAATAATGATTAATTTAATACATTAAGATAAAAAAGTAAATTATGAATATGAAAAATATATCTTTTATGTTGAAAAGATTTTATCTTCATTTCATACCAATTGATAATCAATTTAAAAATGAATATTCATTTTATTATGAAAAACCATTCAAAATATATTTCATAATGATGTTACTCTTATTCATACCCCCCGAATTTAATAGTTTTTTTATAACATTCATATTTTAATAACATTTTCATATTATATCAGTATTTGTTTCAAATATATATATCACTTGTGGCCTACAAAAACATACATAACATTAATTTAAAATATTATAAACTAAAATATCAGGGTGTCACACTGTTTTTTATTAGTCCAATTCAATATCATATTATTGAATGTCTCTATAGACAAAGCTATATTATTTAATTCTAAAATCCATAGCATGGTCTGTGTTTAAATAATAATTATTTGTATTAAAATTTTAAATATCATCCTATAGGTTTTTGACAAGTGTTTTGAGCTTATATGGAAAATTTTACTAAAAATGACATTAATGTGTTCTTTCAAAACATTTATTCCTTTATTAATAACTCTAAATTAATTATCAGTGTTAAATTATCCTTATAATATTCCTTCTTAAAACTTATTTTCAAACTTTTATAAATTTTATTTTGAGTTGATAATAATGCAATTTTTACCAATGAAATTTAATTAACATGCCTTGGTATTTAAACCTTTCCAAAATTCATAGGAAATATTTTTTTAAAGATATCTTAATTTAATATTATTAATTTAATGAAAGGTAATTATTATTTACTAAATCCAAAAATAAACATGAAACTCAAAATTATTGTGTATGAATTTGGATATTTATTAGAGTTCTATATTTTACCTTTTAATGAAATTATTTTATGGTTTGATAAATTAAAATAAATTGTGAATCTACCCATAAAGTCAATAAATAAAGTTAACAATTTATTTTCAAAATTCACATACATGGTCAGTTCTCATTGTCTTTTTAGAAATCCCAATAAGGTTATTAATTTTACTTGAAAATGTTTCAAAGAAGAAATAAATATTACTCTTGTGTGGAAAATATTAAATATAGGAAAATCTATAATATTACTAAATAATGAAATAAGAAGAATTATTTCAACCTGGAAGAGAATCTCTTGAAGGATTCAATAAATTAATATGAACCAACTATAATTGTTGAGAGTTTGAAATATGTTTCTCTGGTTTTAATGAAATTATGAGTTTTTTAACCTTTAAAAAAGTATTAAAAACTTTAACTATATGGAATTATAAATTTTAATATCCTCAATGTGATATTTATTAGATAATATTTTGTGTTATTATACAGTATAGTGTCCTTGTCACTTGTGTTAGAGACAAAACTCTATAAAAATTATTAATATAATACAAGATGAAGAAAACATTCAATTTAATTCTAATAAATATATATTTATCTTTAGCTAAGAAATAATAGATAAATCATTATTTTTAGTATAAATTTGGAATACATCATTTTTGAAATTAATATATAAAAAAGATGGATAATACTATGAATAATGTACATTTTTTAATATATAGGATGGAAGTAACTTGTTTTTTTAAACAAGTAAATGCATATTTTTCTAGGTAGAGGGATCCCATTACGTGACTCATATGACTATTAGACATTTAATCCTATACATCTATCACATTGGCCTCGGACCCAAAGGCCTAAAGTCCAAAATATTCTAGGTATAAATGGCACTCCTTGACCATTGAACCCCCTAATCTCTCTTAAGAATCCCTCTACCAAGAACATCTTCAAGCCTCTCAACATTATCTCTATTGATAGTAATCAAACACCATTTAATATAAGACATTGATACCTCGCCATTTTTTCAATATGATTTTTCATCTTATCTCGACACCAAAATCTTTCTTAGAGATGGTCCTTCATTATTCTGTTTTTTCCATGCCGATTCGCCTCACCACAGCCCATTTTTTCTCTCATTGAGAACACAATGTGTCCAGCCACCACTCACTATAGACCTCCTTCCACCCATGAGAAATCCCCCAAATTTGGGGCACCCAATTTTTTTATCCTTGTTTGGATAAAGGATTATAGGTCCACTATTGCTTCTAGGCTAGGAACCCAACATCACTACGAATAGTTTACTTTAAAACATAAACAATAAAGATGTAATAACAATGAAAATAATATTACATACTGAATTTTATTATAATTAATTAATTAAAAAACATTTAATTGAAAATTGTAACACATTTTTTTAATCCATGTTACAAAAATAAAATAGATAAAAAAATGATTTTATATCTCAATATAGATCATTAAATTTGTATCTTCTACTTCAAAAAATTAGTTATATTAATATTTAAAATTTAAAATTTTATAGTTAATAGAAAAGGTTAAAACTCTTTCTAACAACTCCTCAAAATCATCCATGTAATAAATTTTTTTGTCGATTATATGGGTATTCATCTCCCATGACTTCTCTTGTCTCTTATTCATCCTTTTGTGAGGTCCGTGATGAGATAATGTATCCTAATTTCCATCATCATCAATGATACCAATTTTTTTATGGTTGTATGGGTTGTTCTCTCTTCTTCTAGATAAGCATCTTCAAATATAAACTCACAAATTAAATAATAGTTGGTATGTGTGCATGTTAAACCATGGAAGGTATTCTCACCTCACATCTACCATTATCATCACCAACAATATGTTATGGAAAAAAAGAATTCAACTTTGTGGGTCACCCTTCAACACGTCAACCATCAGACTTCGATATCCAAAAAACATAGTCATGTAAGATATTGAAGGTATAATAATAAAATCTAATGGCCTTTTAGACCTTTTAGATCTAGTTCTCTCTTCCATAGTATGTTATAATACCTAATGATCATAATCAGTTATCAATGAATGGTGGAAATATTGGGAATATTAATATTATATAGAGTAAAACAACTCAAAGTCATATGATCTAGTGTTACCCCATGAACTAATGATAAAGAAGGACGATAGTGATTTTTTAGAATTGAAAAAAACTTAAGGGTTGTAGTCAGTGATATATCAGTTCTATAGATGTGATAATCCATGAAAAAAATTCCTTATGAAGATTCAGATTGACATTTGAGGCTTCCAAAGTTCAAGTTAGAGGATCTTTAACATGATGGGACTATTCGTTGACTTGACACTAAAGTTTTCTCCTATTATGATAATGACAATTACAAGTCCATTGAATTTGAATGTAAAAATTAATATTAACCTAAACTTCATCTCATAGTGATGGTGATACTAGAAACCACCTCTCTAGAAACTAAAAGATAAATATAACTTTGTTGGGGATTAAAATGTTCAATATCCATATAGGTATGGGTAGAGACAATAATTTTCCTGAATTGTGTAAGATCATTAATTTATAGGAATCATATGATCAAGTCACAAATAATTTTTAGGGTATATGGGTTTATAAAAGAAGTAGAATTCTGGTGGAATAAATCCACAATACTATAGGCTTGTATTTTTGTCTGTTATTAAATTAAATTATCTATGGAAGGGGGATAATATATAATTGTCACATCTTAGCACTAATAATTTCCAGTCATGGAGATATTGGTACTAAAAATTGGTTAACATTGATGTGGAAATGGTTGAGAATGAAATGTAGGGGCATAATAAAATGGTGTATCTATTGAAAAAACTTCATTCCTTTTAGGAGAGGGGAATCAAGGGGTAGGAAAATATTTATGTAAAGTAATATGAGTGGTATTGTGGGGCCTCAAGAAACTTCAAATAGAAAAAAACTAAGAGATTATTATTCCTACAGTTATAGAGAAGATTACTAAATAGACATTATGAGGTGTCAATTAAATATTACATAAGACCAATTTTTTACTATTTATTATCCCAAAATATAATGTGACTACCATTTAATTTTATTGGAAATTTTAATTTTAATGTATCTCTATTAATATTTATTTATCATGAAATATCCATGTAACACATATAATTCTCTAATTTTTAAGTAAAGTAACCTATAATCATAAAATTAAATTACTATTGGGAACCTAAATATATTTGGTTCTATTAAAATGATATTCAAGTTCCTTAGTCACCAAATTTTTCTTTATTGGTCAATCATAATAAAAAATTAATACATTTTAGAAAAATTACACCATTTCCTTATAAAAAATAGTGAATTAGTTCATAAATTATATTCATCTATTTCCTACATCACAATGTGTATTACAAACAAGAGTTCTACATTTATAACTCGAGATAGTACTAGGGAAAAAATAATTTCAATAAACCACTCTTCATCACCTATTCTATTAATTCAATACATCATTGAATTTGTGTCGTATACAATATCCTAACATCTTATTCAACATAGATTCAACATTAGAAATATTTCATGGGTTTTTATGGGTTATTAATTATCAATCTTGAGAATATTTTTGATTCATTTAATATTTTATAATTTATATTTTTGGTCTAAGAACATTCTATCTTTTGACTAAAATTACATGTCTCTTTATAAAAAATTTGTCAATTTATTTCCTTTTTTATTACAACCCAAAAACATAAGATGGTGTTCCTTTAATTTTCCCAAATAAATAATTTAATCATAATGAATTTCAGTATCATATTAAATATATTATAAAAGCAACATAGTTTTTGATTCCAAAAATCAATGATTTCCATTCTATTTTGGTACATCAATACCACTTTGTTTAAATTGCAAGATATATCCCCTAATTCACTCTAATGGGTATTATTCATTTCCATTTTTGGATACATTATTATATCATACTAAATCATATAAATGATATTTTTATATTTATCTTTGATGTAACCATTTTATTATATTCATTTAAAACCTCTTCACTATAATTATTGACATTTTTCTAATATATTTTCTTATCAGTCATCCCATTGATATTAATGAATATATAAAATGATATTTTCTTTAAATGTAATTAATTTTTTCTTCTATAGAGATAATATATATACTCATGGATATCACCCATACCAACACTCCTACAAGATTCAAATAGATATTTATATTCATTTTTGTAGAATTTTAATTTAATTGATATGTTTTTCAACTAATCATAACATTTATTTAATGAGTTTATTTTCTACTCATACATCAAATGTTTTTCATTCAGTGAATTTATAATATCCTATTCTTGGAATTACTAATATATGATTAAAATAAAAATATATCTATATTATCAATAATTAACATCAACAACCTTAGGATCATTTATTTTTAATCCACATTTTCTATTAAAATATTATAGGGTTGGTGATTATATTTTTTTAATGGGTAGGAGGGATTACCCCCATTTTTAATTGAAATTAAATAAATATCTTATTATTCTAGGAAGAGAAACCCTATTACATGATCATAGAAGACACAATGGGTATTAAACCCCATTTTAATTGGAACATATTCCTAGATTCATTAACTTCTTACACCATGACTCGATCTCTTGTATAATTCATCTCCCTCCTTTATAGAAAACACCAACACTGTGCAAGGGTCTATAACTATCTATGCAGACTACCTTCCATGCCTTTTGGTAGCCTCTTTGCCTAGTATCATTGTCATTGTGGCCTTCCATTAGATTTTATAATCTCCATTATCTACTGACCATCATATCATTTTTTTTAATAGTGAAATAATGCAAGACATCCACTTATCGATGCCCCACAATTCCACCTAATCTCGTCGTCAGCTTGAAATGACTGCTGATCCCATAGCTAGTGAACCATCCATCTATAATCCCATGTGCATTCTTCCCCCATGACACACTCCACCCCATCCATGAATTCTTACCACCATGACATGTCACCTAGAATTTTTCCACATAAATAGAGACTAGCAGAATTTGATCCTAGATTTTATGCAGTATTATAGGGAAACCTTGACTTTAGGTCAATGCCCCATCTACAAATCCATAAAGACATTCATTTTTTAGGTTTTTTGAATTAATTGAACATGTAGCACATTAAAAAAAAATACCCATTTTTATCTTCTTAAATGTATTATACCAAGTTTTATATATATTTAAACACATTTAATTTTCATTTATAGTTCCCATATTTTAAATATTCAAGGTATTCCATGTTTCTTTTATATTTCTACAAGATAAAAAAAGAGTAAATTTATCTTCAAAACAAGTATATATCATAATATACATAGATTTGAAAAAATTATCATAATAATTACATGTGGTTTCACTCAAGTAAATTTTAGAAACATTAGTATTTAAAAAAAATCTTCAATACTAACCCAGATATCAAATCCATGAAAATTATGAAATATTTTTATTAGGATATTTCATTGGTAGTAGTTGGTACCATTGATGTAAAATAATATATTAGTGGCATGGAATATTTATATTGAATGGCATATTTATATTTTATAAAATACTATTCCCTTCTTGAAATAGATCTTACTCAAAATGTAGTTGGAAATTAAAAAAATTGAACTACATAGAAATATATTAAAAAAATTGTTTTTTCAAATTTTCTCAAAGGGGGTGAATTGGGATAAATAATTCTAAAATATATTTAATAAAATATTTAAATTATTTTTGAATTCATCTTAATGAAAGCACATTTTATGATTAAAATAGTAAAATTGAATTATTTGGGTATTTTCTAAATATTTTTTAAAATATCTTGTAAATACTCAGTAAAATACTTAAGAGAAAAATGTTTAATTTAAAAGAAAACACACACAGACAGCAAATTTAGAAACCATAATAAAATAAATATAAAAACAAATTAAAAATTGTGAATAAAAAAGCTCATATTATGTATTATTAAGTCAAACAAATATGTGAAATCAAAGTGAAAATATTTATTTAGTTTCAAATAAAATCATACTCTAATAGATTTTATTATAATAAGTTTAATGTAATAATTAATAGTGGATATTAAATATTGGTTTGTCTCAAAGGATGACCCTAGTCCTCTTCACAATATATAAACTATAACCAATTATATTATTATTATAAATGTATTTTATATCTAATGTATAAATTCACATCCTAGAGTTGGTTTAATTAATAAAATCAAAGACACTATTAGTTTATTAAAATACTTCATAAACTACAAAATATAGTAACGGATAATTTCATATATAATAAAAAAAGGATCTATTTTTATAGATTAATTAAAATTAAATTTTAAAAAAACTAAAAATTGATATTAATTGATTTCAAAAGATGGACGAGTTCTTCAAAATATGAAAAAACATCTCAAAATGAGTAATTTAGAATCAAATAAATAAAAATAATAGTTAATAACAAAAATTTGATGAGATTATTGGTATTTAGATTAATTTGTTTTGATAATGAGTTTATATTTTATTGGTAAATAATCATCAATAAATAATGTGATTGTGATTAAAAGAAGAGGATACCACCTAACTATTTCACAAATAATAAACACTTTTTTTATTTATATCAAATAATAATTTTATAATCATCATTAAAAATATTAATATTTTATTTATGAAAAATAAAAAATGATTGGTCTTAAAAAATAAGTTCATCGAACAATATCTCCAATGAAAATGAATATACAACATGTCACATGCTAATAATTATTTCTTTCATGTTTTTTCAATGATTAATAAAAAGATAAATAATTCACAAGAGAATGACAAAGTAAAAAAACAATTCAAAAGGAATAAATAAATAATTCATAGTGATACATATTTAAATATTAATCATTCTAATTCCCCCATGATGTTTTTTCCCAGAAAAAAATTCAGATTCATCATAAAATAGAATAAATTTCATTGGAGTCATGTAGAAATAATGTATGTATGAGTGACCAATGGCCTTATTTTTTATTAATTTTTATAATTAACTTGTAAAGGTTGAGGAGTAACCTTTACATAGACCATATACCTAGATGAACTAACCCTTAATACAAGTCCATTTCAATCCCAAAGACCAAACACCCAATAGAAATCCCTACCCAGCTGATGCTAATTATTTTGGATCCAAAGTGACTGGTGTGCAAAGATACCTATAAGGCAACCCAATGTCTAACTTCAAGTCCCTTGTACTGATGTAAATTTCATTACTATCATTTAAACAAATATTATTGCATTACTAGTGATTTTTCATTGCTCTGACCTCGTATGGGACTGCACCTCAGTATGTGGCCCAAATTTTCGTTGCATTCAAAACTGTCTGTCGAAGCCTAAAACTCCTGCTCCATTGAGACTCATCCACTATGACACTATCTCTCTAACTTGATATATTTCACCTGACCACATCTCGTCCTGACCCCCCATCACCACTGCCTGAGTCAATTACCTTTCCTCCAGTATCTTCACAGCCCCATCACCCTCTATCCATTGAGCAAGTAGAACACCTGACCCCCAGTACTGCACTGTTGAAGATGTCCACCTTCAAGGCCAGCACCACCGCAATCCATGAAATGGATGAATTTTTCTCATGATTACACTAAGGACCTGAAAACCTATGTCACCTGCTACCTTTGGGTGTCACTGGCTTCATCACTGGCCGACTAAAGTGGTTGTTCGATGGTAGTCTCCCACACTACAGACACAACACCTCAAGCCCATATATCACCAAATTTGAGGATGTCATAGATTGATGCTTTGTTTTTGTAGGATTAAAGGTTATCCTTAACCACTTTCCAAGGACCCCAACTACAGTATAAATAATTTATAAAATTTATTAAAAGAGTTTAGAATCTTCTTGGTTGAAATATTCTCTCTCTAATTTCTCTATATTTCTTCACCAAAATTTATTATCTTAAATATAAATCCTTTTAATCAATATATCAGACCATTTTATACAATTATGTCACAAAATAAAACCCATAAAATCTTATATGGAACTTTTATATCGTGTTCCTAATTCTGTTTTTCCTTTTTTCTAACCAGAAACCAAAATTATTGTAACTGAAATTCAAAAAATTCCAAATCCTCACCTACATATCCATCCATCCACCAATTGAGTTTTTCTTAATAATTTTTCCCTTATTAATATCTAATAAATCCATTTTGTCATAAAAACTTGTATTTTTATTATGTTATTATTTTTATTTGTTCTAACCCTATCATTTATATTGATTTCTATGTGTCCCCCTCAATTAAATGATGATCTACCTATGGTCATCAACTCCCCACTAACTATTACTCAACCCTTATTTATCCATGATTTTTCAATAAGGGTTAACTGTACTGGGATCACTCTATTCATTAATTGGTACAACATATATGTTTTTCTATATTTTGAGATTCTCCATGATTCCACATTAGTGGCTCATAAATCTTTATTGTTGATAAAACCAGTTTGTAATCCTATTGATTAATAATCCATATTCATAAAAATATGTCCAATTTTTTTTATTTCAAGCATATTAAATATAGTAAGTTAAAGTACCAACAAAATTAATATATTCTTCATGAAACTAATGATCATTTTCTTATATAAGATTCATTCGATGTTGCATCTATAGAAGAAAATTTTTATTGATCCAAACTCAATATCTTTTATAATATCCTCTTGTATCCAAGAAAAAAATTCATTAGATCATAAAAATAACATTAATATTTCTTCTAAAATGATTATTAGTAAAAATGAGCTTTGTCTCCCAATGACAGACACTCAATCAAATTAATTTACTGTCTTTATTTAGTAGTAAATTTAAAATAAATTTTAAAAAACCAAAAAATAGAATATGAGGAAATAAAATTAACAAATTAATGCTTTAATGAAAATAAAAAACAAATAATATATAATATTTAACACAAAATAACAATGAAAAGAAACACTCCTAGTACTACCCTATTGATCTTTTATTTTATTTCAAATATAATTTCTAATCTAACTATATGATTATTCATGTATCATTCACATGATCATCCTTGTTGATCAAATTATGTGAACACAAAATATACAAAGAGAAATATAAAATTTTGTTTTATTATATTCACTATTATTAAGATAATGAAAAACATAAAATGACTATGATTCAAAAACTAACCTCACCGGATTGTAATTGCATCATACTATTCACTCAATTATTACATCTAATATGTATAGACCATCAAGAGGAGGGATAGATAATATATTTAAATATAAAAGAATAAAATAAGGTAGATAATGATGAAGGGATCTATCACCAACCATAACCTCATCATTCCTACAAGTTCCTAGATATTTGAAAAGGAAATAAGAATTGTAGGAGAAATAGACTTAAGAGACAACTTAACATTCACCTTAGATAAAACCCTTAGGTTTGACTCTCATTATCACGATAGTTGGATATCATAGTAATGAGAAGGAAGAATCATTGTTTTATGGTTAATGGGATAAAAATATAATTTATAAAGAATAAAAAAACAAATATCTAGATAATCCCACAAAAATGACCCCAAATCATAGTGGTCTTCAATAGATCTTAAAAACATTTAATGTCTTCACCCACCTTTCTCAATTGTTTTCTTTTATCATTAATCCTTTGGAACCATAAGATTCAATTCCCTTTGATTTAATATATTCTATATATTCCATAATAATAAATTTTATTTTGGTATTAATTAATTTAGATATTCAAAGTGTATACGAAATATTTTATTATCACCTTTAATAGTTTGTATAAGCCACATGTAATTATTTTTTCATCGGAATTTTGTTCTCCCCAGTCTCCTTAAATCCCTTGGTTGATTTTAGGTATGTGAAAATCTATACATGAGTTTATATTCCTCTTAGCTATGTTTCTTTTAATATAATCAATCCAGTTATAAATTTGATTGATTTTTTCATTGGTTCCAGTTATTCTATCATTTCCTTCATCATTATTAATATTATCATAAGAAATTGGGTTTCCTCTTCAGTTCTCACATCTATGTTCAAAACTATACATAGTTCTTTTGTTTCTCAATATGCTTATAAATAGAATATAGAATTTTTAGTTTATTCTTATGCATCCAATAAAATTCATTATTTAACCATAAATAGCTATCTTTAGAATGATTTATTCTTATATAGCTCACCTAATTACACACATGTAGCTAGTTGGTCTAGTTATAATAGGCAAATTATCAAGAATACCATGCTTAATAATGACCATGGTCAATTGTAAACATTATAATTTAAATAATTTAAATCAAAAAAATATGTAATATTTACAATAAAATCTAAAATATTATAATAAAATGAAAATATAGTAAATTACCTTGTATTATGAATTTAGTAGGGCTATAGAAAATGAATAGAAAAATAAAAATGTAAAAATTTAATGATTCATCAATCACCCACCTGTATTATTTAGAATAAAAAAATTATATATTACACGGTCGACTCAAACATCTCAAGGAAATATTTTTAATACCATTAAATTCCAACATTAATTTTTCCACTCCTTATTCTTGTATGAAACTCATCTATCAATTAATTTTTTTTTCAAAAAAAAATCAATTCAGTCAATTTGTGATACCAATGAAATGTTTCAACATAACATCATGAAAATGTATGAATTTTTTCTCAATTCATTATGCTAAAATATTTTATCTTCTCATGTTCACTCATGATATTCATCCACTTAATACCCTTCTAGATTATTAATATAATATATTCATAACATGATATCTATTAAGAGGGATTCACATGGCTTTTTAAGGTGGGTGGTTCAACTGTCAAAAACAACAAAATAATAATGTTGCATCACAATTTAAGAAAAATAAATGATTTATAAATTTTTCACTCAATGGTATACCTTTAACAATCAACACACAAAAGGTACTTCCATCCCAACATTTCCATTTTTCTTTTAATATTAAAATTTTAATAAATATTTTGACTATGATTTCATTTAAACATTATATTTATTTTCTTTATTCATTTTGTTTTTTTAAGTTTTTGTTAGAGAAATAAATGTAACATTGATTTCAAAGAATACTATGAATTCTCTGACCCAACATATAATTGATTACCCCCCCCCAGTCTCATAGAAAAATATAATCCCACACTATTTCAATTCAAATAATAACAAATTTACAAATAGTAGGGAAGGTGAGGATAACATGCCATTAATGTGGTAATGAAATAAGATATTTACGGTTTATATGGTCTTATAACAGGTTATTTGTAAGGGTAGGCTCAATGATAGTGATATTTCAAAACTTATTTTCAAAATCATGCCACAATAATTTATATACAACACATGATATCTGATATTATTATATAATAACCATGATAAGTTATAGATAACATCACACAACTCAAGACTCTTATGAAATGTATAAACAGAAGAAGATATATTGACAGCATAAAAACTACTTAGGTTCGAATGTTTCGCATTGGAAAATATTTTTATAATGACCTACATATCACAAACATAATATTACAATATTTTAATTAAATTTTTTAACAAAACACTTCTAGAAATATATTTTTATTGTGTACATGTGAAATTTCGTACATAATATAAATATTTTAACATTATAATTAAATACTTTACTTATATTTTTTAATGTGCTTAAAAATATACCAAACTATCACTATATGTGATATACTATGGCACACATAATGGGTAAGGAATAAATCCTATGAGGGTGTAGAAAGAAATAAATAAGGGGTAACTAATCATAGTAGTCAAAAATCATACCAATGAATCAATAAGGGAAGGATCATAAACCATAACATAGAAAATGGGATATGACCTAAAATATCATAGTTGTATGGTAAAAATGAGAATCATAAGATATTAATAAAACATAAGGAATTTTATCATAAAAAAGTTAAGTCTTACCACAAAGATATTATAACATTTTGTAAAAATCTAACCACGTCATGATAATGCGAAAAAAATTCACAAATATAACCATATCATTCATCTGCATAACATTGTGGAAAATTATTTCCATATTATCCCTACACATAAATTTTTTGACAAGGATAAATATGTCACACCCACATGTAAGAATATCTTGAGATATAAATTATTACCCAATAAATTGGGTGATATATAATTCATGGCTAACCCATCTTCATACCGTGTCAGGGATATATGTCTCTTGTATAAAAGAAAATTCGAAAAACCAAAACAAGAAATAATACATGATAAATAAATGGTGAATATAAAAATCCATAATTCTATATTAAAAAAGGAATCATATAAAATCTAAAGAATAGATGGTATTAAAGAGTCTTGTTCATTCATTTTCATGTAAAGAAGTGAGATTATTGAAAATATTACTCAAATTGAAGGAATAATCATTTGAAAATGTGATGTCAAATTCTTGAATTGATAAACTTTTATATAAATATTAATTAAAGATAAAATATATAATTAAAATCGATATGATTATTGAGATTTCACAAAACAAGAATTAAAAAACTATTTTTTACATTAAAAGAAGTAGGGTTTTGGAAATCATTGGATATAAATAATAATTATAACAAGGGTATGTATAAAATGAGGATAAATTGAAATGTTCCATTTATATGATTTTAATTTTTATAAAAAAATTATATTTGGAACTAAAAAGGCAAGTATATACCAACAAAAATGATATAAATGGAAGCATAGAGGACATAATGGAAGTATAAAAATAATATAAATAGGGGAAGAGAGATATATAGAGGGTGATAGGGAACCAAATTTTTTGAATAAAAACATGAATGAAGGAACCCTTACCTCAATTATCATCTTGATTTGGATGGTTCCCTAACCACAGAGAACCTTGAGTTACCTTTTTTGGATTGGTCCTAAATTCTTTGAATAAGATAATGTTGGTGACACTAAGTTATTAAAAACATTTTTAAGAGAGTTTATAGTGATATTTGGGTATTTATTTGGTAAGGGACAGAGTTTAAGATTTTTAGGGAAAGGGGTTGAGGAGAGTTGTTTTAATATTTAAGGGGATTAGTATTTTAGTATAAAATATTTAATATTTTATTATTTAGGCCAAATAATATGAATCGTATTGATTTATATGATTATTAGCTTGTTATTTAAAAATATCGATTTCTTTAAAATTTTAACACACCCAAAACTGAAAATCATTTTATAAATATTTTATACAATGTTAATATATATATATATATATATATTAGAATAAAATCTAGCTTTGGTTTTGAAAATTAATTTTCATGTTTGAAAGTTATATTTATTATTTCTAAATGTACTTTTCAAATAATCAAAAAAAGTTTAAATAAAGAAAAATATTTTATATTTTTATGATATTTATAAATGTTGTTATATGTGTAAAAACTAAATTTTTTAACTATTCACAAAAAAATTACAAAAAATTACAAAAATAATACACTAAGAAAATTTCAATTTTCTAATTCCAAAAATATTGTTCAGTTTATCATATTCAGTTTTTAAATATTATAAATTTAAATTCCAATGAGCTTATAGCTAAGAGGTAAAAGATCTTTCTTGGTATCCCAAATACCCATGTTCAAAACTAGGTAGGGGTATATTTTTTATTAACTATGGTATTTACTATAGTGGTTACTGTATCCGTTATTGTAATGGTTATTGTAGAATTATAAATATTCACTTGAATTAGGCCTACGGGCTATAGAAATGGTCCTTCAAGCCATATGGATTTTGTGCCACCATTGGCCTTCAGTATTCAAGACATCTAGGCCTCCAAAGAGTTAAATGTGATGCATAGTGACCGGACAATAAATGAAATGCATTGATTTGCAGTGTAGCATAGCTTTAGAAAGTATTTTCAGGTGGCTATCTCTAAAGTGTTATTAGTTTATTGGAACTGATCAACTATCCCTATAGCCGCTTGGCTATTAGGGGGTCTCTTATATGGAATTTCAATGTGATGAACATCATTATGGTTTCTAGTAGAGGGGGTGATGCATCATTTGAATAGTGACAACCAGACTGGAAAAGAAATGGATCATTTAGGTAATGTGGCATAGTGACATTAAGATTGTACTCGGTAGACAGCATGAAAGTGTGATCAGTGTGTTGGAACCTATCATCTCGCGCCATCCTATAAATGGGTTTAATAGGGGTTATCTTCCATGAATTCATGGTGGTATAGTTCAATGAAAGAGTTGACTGTAAGGGGTGTCATAGTGAGATGATTGAATCATGATGTGAGGTGTGGCTGCTCAGCTTGGGCTTTGGGTTATCTCATTTGACTTTTATTCCAAAGATCCTTCGGTCCATCAAATTATAATGGAAATTTAAGCAACTAAGACTTCATGTCATGTAAGGATTACCTCAACCAATTGAAAAGAAGGATTTCTTTATATATTAATTTCTTCCCCTACCTGTTAAAAAAATTATTATAAATATTGTTTTTAAATAAAATCATATAATTCCAGGAATAATAATTTCATCTCAAAAAGGTACTATATATTTTACTATGTGTGATTACATATTTATTTATTATCATTAATAATTTTTATATAATTTATAGTTAATTGTTTTATATATTTTTAATAAAATATGTTTCAAAATTAAATAATTAATTTTTTTAATAAATATTAATATTTTACCTAATAAGTGAACACATATATTGTTAAAAATTATTTTATATTTATTTCATGTTATTGGAATTGAGGAAAAAATTTATAAACTTTGAGTATTTATATTTGAATGTTTTACATAATTTTAATATAATCTTTTAGGAATTTTTTTTAATCTTATCAATCAGGTTAAAATTTTAAAGGTCTGTTATTATTCAAATTATCATATAATTATTTATTTTTTAATAAATTTTCCATCTTTCATTCATTATTAAACCACCCCATTTTCCAAAAATGTTATTTATATTTAATATATAATGTTTAAATATTTTTTATATTATTTTATTTTTCTACAACATTGTTGTGAAAATTAGACATAATTCTATGAGACTGAAATTTATGAAAAGTTAAAATTTTTGTTCAATTATATTTTTATGTTTAATTTCATGTTATACTGTTTTAAACTATCTAGATTATATTTATAGTTCATTTGTAATATTTTATATTGATGTAAAAATTTTATTTTTGATTTTATTAGTTCATAGATATGATTTTTAATGTATAGTATACATAAATATCTCATGTATATATTTAATGAATAGAATTTATCATAATTGAAAAGTATGGATCATTAAAATATTCCCTCTTAGGGAATTTCAACATATATATATCATATCAAACCTTAATAGAAAAAACACATTATTGTAATTTTCTTTATATGAATCCACAGGTTCTGTTTTTTCCATTTTATACTAAGGATTCTTCTTTATTACTTTGAAAAGATGAGATTCCATGTTTCGTAGCAAATTATATCTACAGTATAAGATCTCTTGACCCCCGCCCCCCCCCCCCCCCCGCCCCACCCCCTAAAAGATAGAACATTCTAAAACTGTACCACCATAGGAATTAGTGTATGTGCGGGATCTGGTGACTTCTTCCTATAAAGGGCCAAATAAAACACATCATCTTCTTTAAATTAGTTTAGTTGCAGGGAATGTTGATAGTCTGTAGTGCCAAAATGTTCAAGAATCTCAATGCATTCAATGTTCCTAGAACTATGATTCCACTTCTTCCCAGTCTGCATAATTGTCTTCTATAGAGATATTCAAAGGATTAAATTGTCCTTATCCTCAAACTTCTATTATAGATAATGATTTTCATTATAATTATTCTATAAAATCTATGATTCTATGATGAATCATTGAATGTATTAAACATTCTTAGTCAAATATTCATCCAATTGAAGTCTCAATATCTTCTACTATCCATTTTCATATCAATATTTTAGAGTTCAATATTTTCTCTTATAGAGGGTTTCATATAGGTCATTTGAATTCTTGATTGGAAGGTATTTTTTATGAGATCTTGGTAAATGGATAGTGTTAACCCCAACCTTTATTAAATTTAACAAATAAATACTTGATCATATATTCTAGAGATTTAATTTATCGTTTAGATTGACCATCATTCAAAAAAAATATAAATCTAAAGTTCAAAACAAATTTTAATTCCTTCTAAATGATACTTTATTATGTTGAGGTGGATGTCATATCCTGATAATATACAGCCAATATCATTGATCCCAATTTTTTGGGTTTTATTTTTTTAAAAGGACTGATTATAATGATATTCCAATTAGATTATAACTAATTTAGGTATATTGGATGATTTGTTAAATATTTAAATATTGAGGAAGAATAAGATCATATGATTTTTATTCAATCATATGAAAAAAAGAATAAGACGAAAAGACACATATTGGAAGAAGTCGATTGAATATTTTAACAGTTTCATTAATTTTGTGTAAGAGACATAAAATATATATACATGAAGAAGAAAACATGAGGTTATCCAAGAAAGGTCCACCTCAACCCTACATGTGGGAGAAAATATGACAACACAACATGTAGCTCACATGGCCAGCCCAAGGTGTTAGGGAGGTATAATTCTTGTATGGGAATTCATGGGAGTGCATAGGTGGTGAGCATGAGATACATGATTCACATGGAAATTCCTACACCATGGGAGGGTGTGTATATGTGTGTGAGTTTTGGTGTAGAACCAATAAAGCACAATTTTCATAGAGTGTGTAAAAAAAATTTATTTTCCTGATGTAGTACAAAGGATGACCAGGGTTGTATCACATTATGAGAATTCAAGTCGGTTCAATCACTAATTTCATTCCACCTAATCTGACTCTTTTTTTATTTATAAAACTCATGGTTTTTTGGTTTTTGAAAAATATTAAATTAAATTTTTAAAGTAATGAATTAAAACCTAATAACATGTGTAGACATAATGTAGATTAGGAATAATGGTTTGTTTATATTGTTTGGTTATGTGGGTTCTCTCATTATTAAATTTAATTTGAAAATATAGCCCTTTCCACACATGGATTGTTATTATCTACCCCGAGTGGGATTATTAGAATTCATATTAAACCTATTTTGAAAACAAAATATCTGAACCCGTTATAGAAAATAGAAATGAAATTTATATCTGAGCTATGGTGGACTATATCCACTACCTTGAAATTGTCTCTTATGCACCAGAAATTAAATTAAAACAATTTATAATTAAGGGGAAATAAGTGACAACACTATGAAATCTCCCTTAGGTACAAACCATGGGTTAGTCACTTCCACAGAAAAGTAAAAAAGTGATCTTGATGGAAATATGTAATTGAGATCAAATAATATTAGGGTTGGAAGAAAAGGTGGGATAGAACAATAAAGGGTAATCTATTCTATTAAAAATATGCATATACATAATATTACAACAAGAATTTAAAATAAAAATAAAATTGAAATCCTAGAATAAGTATACCTATAGTGAAAATTATAAGTGGATTCTTGGGAACAGATCCATCCTTTTTCACCTGGCCTAGGATTGTATTTATATGTCTCAATCCTCCTTGGGTTCCATCAATGGCATCATAAGTGGGTAAAAAAGTAATCATAAGGGAATTTGGGGTCTTAAATGTCATATTCCAGCTTTAATACATATAACATTCCTATTATGTTTCCCATAAAATGTTTTTATGTCGTGTAATTATATTAAAAAATGTGTAATGTTAGGGGTTGAACTTTTCAAGATTTTTTTCATGAATTGTTTCATGGAATTTTTTACCTAAAGTTACACATTTAAAATATCACATACATGATGTTTAAAGCTTTTCCCAGCTATTTTCACTTTGAATAATCATGGTTATTCATTTATGAGCTATATTATTTGTCTTTATCTTATCCTTGACTCTACTATATCTTCAATCTTGTGTAAAAATCTGGTGTCATGCCACACTAATTTTTCTTGTGGCGTGGAGTGTCTAAATAAAACTATATATGACTCGTTTTTTTCATTTTTCACTAAACATTCAATATTTCCTAAAAATATAAATAAAATATTTTTATAATTAATAAATTAAATTTTAAAGATATTGTGTTTTATATTAAAATAATATATGAAAAATATGGATATGTCTCTTGGTTACTTACATCATGAAACTAAGGTAATGGTCTTCCATATAACATGGAACCATTCCATATATATAAGCAAAGTGTGTCTTGAAAATAATTCCAAATTATTCTCCCATTAAAAATGCATGAAAATAAAAAGAATCCATCCCATAATAGTAGTATATGTCATCTGATCACACCATGAGACTACCTTATACCTCTATCCCTTCAAGGGTTTGTTGTGCACAAAAGATCAGTCATGAATGGGCCTACAACCCATAAAAGCATGATACCATGGGGATATACCATGATAAGGAGTGAAAATGGGAGTGGAATGATACATTAATCATAAAATTAAAGCTACCATGAGGTGACAATGTGAGGATATAACATTGACTCTAAATCATGTGTTTCCATAAATCGTGACTGTGTGATAGCAGGAGGAGCTACTATAACATTTGCATGGAAGGAGGAGCTACCATGACCAGTATATTCTGTTCATATTAGATGAGAATTAATTTATTAATTTTGAACTATTATCAATATGAATCAGCCACTATAATTATACCAATATTGAATCTTTATATATATAAAAATATGAACATTTACAATATCTTGAGCTGCTATGTCTACTTATTTTGAAGCAGTGAATCTGGATGATAATTAAAACATATCTATGTATGTGGTGAGATATAAATGTCAATACATTCATACAGTAATATATATATATATATATAGTTTAGTCAAAGGATAAACCTAATAAAAAATTAAAGTAAGTATAATTCGTGGTTCATCTTGATCCGTTCATTCTTCATTGAAGTTGTTTATATATGATAAGCATAAAAATCATGTTGCGTATAAAATATATGAAACTAAAATGCTTGAGAAGATAATTTAATGGTTATTTCTATTTATACCAATGATTATTATTGATGAATACATGAAGATATTGTGATTATTATAAATCATGTGTTGAAATTGATGTAATAACACAAGAGACATTCAGGAATCCAAATGAGGAGTTACAAAATAAACATGATGGTTTAAAGAAGACAAAAATTCTGTGATTAATATTATGACCCTTGGATCCTGAATCATGAGTGTTGATTAATAATAATTCTTATATATTAAATATAAAATAATATCTGAAATTATTGAAAAGATAATTTGAGTTTCATTATGAAAAAATTGAAACAAAAATAACTACATTATGGTTATATGTAGTCATGATGAAGATACCATGGAGGATAATATAGAAGATAAAAATAATAAAAAAACTAACTAACACTTTAGTTATTATTATTGTTATATATATATATATGTTATGTTGTTGAATAAATAATGTAAGATACTATTAGAATAGATTTCATACAAAACATAAATAGATTACTTTCTAGTATATAAGAAGAAGAGAGATACCCAAATCCATGATTTTCATCCTCATGTACATGCTATTATTTGATGAAAATAATTTGACGATATAGTGAAAACTGTTTTTCTCTGAATAATAGTTTGGGAAGAAGAGAGTAGGGAATAAATTATTGTTCATAACATCTTTCAGAGTAAAAATAATAAAGATAATGACAATTTACTGAGTTGGTCCTGATGTTCACAAGAGGATAATGAATTTTTATAGTTCAGTTTTGGTAGAGAAAGAAGGGTCCAATAAAAATTGAAAGGGAAGATAGAGAATAAAAAAATTATAAATTATTGTATGTAAAAGAAAAGTAGTTTATAGGATTTATCTAATTTTGATGTGAAATTATAAATAGATGAACGGAGAAGGAATATAAGAATAAGGAAGCACTATTAAATTCAACAAAAATTACATCGGGTGGAGTAATTTCTAAATGTAGTTAAGAACATGAAGATGTTTATGGATGTCTATATGGGAAGTATAAAAATCCCAAAAGAAGTTATAGTCATACATGGATATCAATAGTCCAGGGACTCGAGATTGTTTTTACCCCCCACCCTAATTGAGTATAGGGTACCATATTTTAGGTTTATGACTATTTTATTAATGACCCACTATAATAAGTATCTTATTATAGTGTCTTGTGTGGTTGAGAAATAGTTTCCCTATTATACTAGGAACATTCATTTCCTATTGAATGTAAACCTTACAAATATCCTTTTCACTTTATGTGTGTGCTAAGAAATGGTGGTAAGGTAAGAAAATTAGAGAATAAATATTCTAATCGGTCTAAAAGGTATAGGGATAAAATATTAATTTAAAATAAAAATCCCCCAAAAATAATTCACCCCCTCTCGTATCAGTGTACAGAATATCCCAATACAGTCTTATCATTTTGTAGCAGAGCACCAAGTACACCTCTATTAGGTTATCTATTTTAGAATTTTTTATATTTTGAGGATTTCAATTTCCTTCATGATTTATAATGTATTTCAGTTTTAGTGATGAATCTTCAGTTTCATATTTGAATTTTTCTTCTTCCCGGACTTTGTTGAACATAAAAAGTAAGGCTAAATGGGTGGTTAAGAAGTTGTCACTCTTTTCAAAGGAGGAAAAATATTTGAGTTCCTCAAGAAAGGAAGTAACATTTTTATTGGAAAGAGAATAAGAGGTGTTATAATGTTTCACAATGGATATAGACATCATATTAACCCAGTGGTATCAACATATTCAATTGATCATTAGGTGTGTGTGATTCATTCTTTAACCTTATATAAGAATAATCAAGCTATTAAGACCATAGGTTAGTTAATTTATCTATTTAATCATTATAATATATCATTTATTTTGGTCAAAAATAAATAGTTCCTATTGTATGTGGTGTTATTTAAAGTGGGTATTAATAAATCCATCAATGTGAAGGTGAGGTGAACACAAAAGAGAATGATCTGAAAGAATGATAATTGGTGTATATGAAGCTCTATCAGTATGTTGGAAACTTCAAATAAGTAAAATCAGAGATTAAATATAAGTGATACATATTTGAAGATAATATAATCAATAAAATTCATGCTAATTATGAGGTGACTAAGGAATTTTTAATAACATTCATGCCTTAGAAGAAAAAATGAAAAATTTCTTTGATGTCAAGTATTTTCAATTTTAGTGATATAAAATAAGATCAATTAATTTGAATCATTGTTACCTGACAAGGATAAAATACATGAAGAAAATGATGAAAGAGTGAGGATGGACTATTAAGATAGAGTGGTATTAATATAATATTAGAATACTTCTCTCAATATTCATTTTTTAGCATTTGAAATCAAATTTTCCAATTTGGGAATGTCACAAATTTAGTCTGCACAGTTAAAAAAGTTTGGATCTTCTTTCATAGAAAATTTTGAGGGGAATTATAATGTAAAAATAACTATTTTATATGTTAGTAATATTATTACATAATTTTATGAATCATACCTAGTAGATGTGAAGAAATAGTTACCATAAATACCCATTAATAGTGAAATATATAAATATATTATTATGAACAGTAAAAGATTAAAAATAAAATGTATATAAGTATAGATGAATAAAAGTGATGAGAAACCTACCAATATTTAAATTGTGGGTAGAATAAGTATAGAAGTTTATTTATGATAAAGATACTGTAGACCCTGAAAAACGCGTTCCTGAAATTTTCCAAATGCCTTCATACCCGATCCAAGATCGTAGAACGTTTCTTAAGCTTCGATTTGGTAGGTCGTAGGGCCCGAACAGAGTTACGGATTAGGAGTTATGGACGTTTGAAGTTTGGCTGGAAATCTGGTTCGTGAAGCCCATTCGCGAAGCCCCCCTCCGTGATCGCGGAGCGCCGCTGTGAAGTAATGATGCGAGAGGCTCCGTGAACCCATTTGACGTTCGCGAAGCGCCGCGAAGACCCCTCGCGAAGACCCCTCGCGAAGCACCGATGCGAAGCACCCGAGCATCGTGGTCCCGCGAAGCTCCGGAGGCGGTAACTCTCTGCGAACGAATTTCACGTTCGCGAGCGCGCTGCGAAGCTCCTGAGGTGGCGCGAGAGTTCTGCTTCGTGGCGCCCCTTGCCTATAAATACCCAGCTCACCCCCCTTCTCAGAGGAGGATGGCCACAGCCACTTCGCCCCTTGGGCGGCCGAGCGGAGCTCCGCATCGCGGCTCCGCGGATCCATGCTCCGCGAGCAGCTTCCTTCGCGTTGCTGCTCCGCGAGCCGAGACTCCATGAGTCTATGCTCCGTGAGCCGATGCTCCTTGATGCTGCTCGCGAGACCGAGCTTCGCGAGAGCCCATGCTCCGCGATGCTGCTCTGCGAGACCAAGCTCCGCGAGACCCCTCTGCTCCGCGAGACCAAGCTCCGAGATGCTGCTCCGCGAGACCGAGCTTCGCAAGAGCCCATGCTCCGCGATGCTGCTCCGCGAGACCAAGCTCTGCGAGACCCCTTTTCTCCGCGAGACCCATTTGCTCCGCAAGACCCCTTTTCTCCGCGAGAGACCATTGCTCCACGAGTCCAGGCTTCGCGAAGCAACTTTGCGAAGACCTATCCTTCGCGAGGATCCTACCTTCGCGCCCACCGGTCCATACTGCGGGGGCTGCGCCCCCGCACACCCGCTCGGGCTAACTGTCGGGGCGGTCCCTTCGCTACCTTCACAGTCCCCCATGAAAAATGGAGAGTCACACCGCGACCTTTTCCGCCCGGGATGCCGGGATTTTCCATTCTGCCCTTTTGCGCTCCCACCTTCCACCTGTGGAATGCCATGATTAGAGATACTCCTCCACACACCATGAAATACCTTGAGTCGACATATTTCCCTGGGTTTCATTCCATGTCATGAGTTTAGATTCTCATCATCAATTCCCCAAGTGCCTTGAGTCGATCCATTCCTCAGGCAACTCCTCCAAACCCAATCACTTGGCTCATATGCCAGGTTGAACTAGAAAGGGCCGCCCTTGCGTAAGTCCCAACACCAACCATTTCTAGGCACCTTCTTCCTAACTGTCCTTTCTACATGACTCTAAACTGTAGTAATCCTTATGTTCCAAACATAGGATGCCTCTTGCCCTATACGAGAGATTCCTTATGCTCCTAGCATGAGATGCCAATAGTCCTATCTACATGACTATAAACTGTAGTAATCCCTATGTTCCAAACATAGGATGCCTCTTGCCCTATAAGAGAGATGCCTTATGCTCCTAGCATGAGATTCCAATATTCCTATCTACATGACTATAAACTGTAGCACTCCCTACCTAACAACTGATAGGGTGCCTCTTGCCCTATACAAGAGATGGCATATGCTTCTAGCATGAGATGCCAACAGTCCTTTCTATATGACTCTAAACAGTAGTAATCCTTATGTTCCAATCATAGGATGCCTCTTACTCTAAACCAGAGATGCCTTATGCTCCAAGCATAAGACGCCTAATGCCCTGATTACAGTGGCACGATTCCAATTCCCCCTTGGCAGTATCCCTCTTGTGCACCTGTGCATAAGTGAAGGCCTCAACTCACCAGTGAGTTGGGATGCCCTCATGGCCTGACATGAGGAAGACATTACGGGCATCTTCTTGCATAAGCCCCATTCACCCTTGCCGCTCCTTAGCGGCACCCAGGCAGCTTCCTTGCATAAGCCCCATTCACCATTGCAGCTCCCTAGCGGCATCCGGGCAGCTCCTTGCATAAGCCCCATTCACCATTGCCCCTCCATAGCGGCACCCGGGCAGCTTCCTCGCATAAGCTCCATCCACTGTTGTGACCCCATCCAGTCGTAAGCCGTTGTGACACAATCCAGTGGTAATCCGTGCGACCCCATTCAGCGGTAAGCCGTTGACATCATTTTCCAGCGGTAAACCTTTGTGACCCCGTTTAGCGGTAAGTCGTTCACATCCTTATCCAGCGGTAAGCCGTTGTGACCCAATCCTGCGGTAAGCCGCTGTGACCCCATTTAGCGGTAATCCGTTCACATCCTTATCCAGCGGTAAGCTGTTGTGACCCGATCCAGCGGTAAGCCGTTGAAACCCCCAATCGGTGGTAAGCCGTCATCAGAAGAACTATGTGGTCTTTGATCCATGTCAAAGCATGGTACGTTGGAATCCTCTTCAAGGCTCAAGCCCGAAACTATCCTCATCCTTTTCTTTGGGCCTCCATCCTAGAGTATGTCCCAGCACCATGGGCCGCCTAACGCGTAAGCCCCTCTTCGCTTCTCACGGACGCATCCTTCGTGACATGATCGTCAGGTCTTTGCAAACTCTTGTTTCTCACACCGAGCATGACTCACGTGGGCTTAGAGTGAGCACCGAACCTGACCACCCGTCAAAAGCGAACTACGAGGACTTTGATCCATGTCAAGGCATGGAACGTAGGAAGCCTCCATGAGGTTCAAGCCCACCTGTCGCTCATTCACGCCGGGTCTCATTCTGGTCCAATGGCAAGCCATTGCGACCCATCCCAAAGTGAACTACGAGGACTTTGATCCATGTCAAGGCATGGTACGTAGGAAGCCTCCATGAGGTTCAAGACCACCTGTCGCTCATTCACGTCGGGTCTCATTCCGGTCCAATGGCAAGCCATTGCGACCCATCCCATAGGGAACTACGAGGACTTTGATCCATGTCAAGGCATGGTACGTAGGAAGCCTCCATGAGGTTCAAGCCCACCCGTCAAAAGTGAACTACGAGGACTTTGATCCATGTCAAGGCATGGTACATAGGAAGCCTCCATGAGGTTCAAGCCCACCCGCCGCTCATTCAAGTCGGGTCTCGTTCTGGTCCAATGGCAAGCCATTGCGACCCATCCCATGGAGAACTACGAGGAATTTGATCCATTTCAAGGCATGGTACGTAGGAATCCTCTATGAGGTTCAAGCCCACATGTCATTTCACGTCGGGTCTCACCCCCGTCCAGCATGACGTTAAACTGCATTCCGGTCCAACGGCAAGCCATTGCGACCCATCCCATTTGAACTACGAGGTCTTTGATCCATGTCAAGGCATGGTACGTAGGAAGCCTCCATGAGGTTCAAGCCCACCCGTCACTAGAGAACTACGGGGACTTTTATCCATGTCAAGGCATGATACGTAGGAAGCCTCCATGAGGTTCAAGCCCACCCGTCGTTCATTCACGTTGGGTCTCATTCCCGTCCAGCATGACGTTAAACTGTATTCTGGTCCAATGGCAAGCCATTGCGACCCGAGCCACCCGAACTACGAGGTCTTTGATCCATGTCAAGGCATGGTACGTAGGAAGACTCCCAGAGGTTCAATCCCACCACTCATTGGACCAAGGTCGACTTTCAAGTCGGTTCGTCGACAAATCCCCATTTGAACTACGAGGTCTTTGATCCATGTCAAGGCGTGGTACGTAGGAAGCCTCCACGAGGTTCAAGCCCATCCATCATCCAATTCACGTCATGTTCTACCTACGTCCAGCACGACGTTAAATTGCAATTCCAGTCCAATGGCAAGCCATTATGACTAACCTGAACTACGAGGTCTTTGATCCATGTCAAGGCGTGGTACGTAGGAAGCCTCCCCGAGGTTCAAGCCCAACTCCCATCGGACCAAGGTCCCTCATTTACGTCGGTTCGCCGACACCCACTTCCCGTCATCTATTCACGTCAGGGTTCATTACCGTCTCGCATGACGTTAAACTGTATTCCATAAACACTTTGAACTACGAGGACTTTGATCCATGTGATGGCATGGTACGTAGGAAACCTTCCCAAGGTTCAAGCCCACCACTAGTGGACCAACGGGTCTACTTTCACGTCGGTTCACCGATGAAACCCTTTGAACTATGAGGACTTTGATCCATGTCAAGGCATGGTATGTAGGAAACCTTCCCAAGGTTCAAGCCCACCACTAGTGGACCCACGGGTCTACTTTCACGTCGGTTCACTGATGAAACCCTTTGAACTACGAGGTCTTTGATCCATGTCAAGGCATGGTACATAGGAAGCCACTTCAAGGCTCAAGCCCATCTCGCATGGGACCAAGGTCCACCTTCACGTCGGTACGCTGACGATGCCCATCGGACCAAGGTCCAACTTCACGTCGGTTCGCTGACGCATCGGACCAAGGTCCACCTTTACGTTGGTTCGCTGACGACATCCATCGGGCCAAGGTCCACCTTCACATCGGTTTACCAGCACCATCCCGAACTACGCGGACTTTGATTCCCTGCCACGGGGATACGTAGGAGGTCTCTTTGAGGCTCAAGCCCAACTTCACCATCGCCCCTGCGATGGTCCCATTTCATCCTCCTCCACTTCACTCATCCATCCATCACCCGTCATGATTCTCACCCGGGCCGCCACATCCCGGTGGGATCATGCCATCCACCTCTTCACTGCTCCTAGCGGCGCATGGGCCACTTTCTATGTGTAAGCCCCATCATATCTTGGGGTCGTTGTCCTCTGTGTACACCCCGATTCATCACCCTTTCGAACTACGTGGGTTTTGATCCCTGTCCTCTACACAGGGTACGTAGGAAACCTCCAAGTGGTTCAATCCCAACCAATGGTAATCCATGGTGTCCCCCATCCGGGGGCACACTTCCCCTGATCCACCCTCAGTGGTGTTCAGATCAGCCATCACGGTGTGATATCTCCCCTCTAGGGAGTACACCACCATCTGATCCGTCTCTATGGGACGTTCTGATCAGCCTCATTCTGTCTCCGTAAGACGTTAAACTCACGGCATACCTCGTGATAAACATGAGATGCCTGAGGAAAACCTCGGATGACACACCTTTGGTGTAACCGTCTTCACAAGACGTTAAACATGCTGCATACCCTGTGTTAAACATGGGAACCTGAGGAAAACCTCAGGCACATGCCTATGGCATATGATTCCCCGCACTCGACGTGGGATGCCGCAGGTTATGCACCCTTGAGATGCCCTCTCATGAGGAAGAATATAGGTTCCCCAATTTCCATGCACCCAGGGATGCCCTGACATGCCGGATGTTGCCGTCTACTCTGACTGAAGGTCGCTACCATGTCAAGACCCCATGGAATGTCTTGACGGAAGTAGTGTAATTAACCGGCGTCCATGACGATATGGCACCGAGAATGAGGTTAACGAACAACGTATTAAATCTATGAGGGAGACCCGGACTAGGTGATGAGTTATGAGGAGGAATCCATGGAAGTAAGAACTGACATCCCATCATCCCGTTTCGATCAAGGAGCAGACGTACCTGAACAAGGAGCGAATGTCGCCCGCCTTTGGAAAGCGGGAATGAGGGACAACAAGCAGCGCGTCCTCCACAGACGGATGTGCGCGCCCCGGCGAAAGCGTCGGAAACAGATACCAACAAGTAGTGAAGAACACCTAAAAATATTATTCCTATATTTCTAGAAATTATAGAAATCATGTAGTTGATATACAGAGATCAATGTTTCTGGGTGAATGATGGTGTTGAAACTAGTTTGGGAAATATTCATAGTAATTATAAAACAATTCATTAACCTATAAAACATAGTTTAATCCCATGTTAGGGTGGGATAATCCATATAAAAATAATCATCAATATATGACGAGGAATTTTTCAAAACCAAGTAGATTTTATATTCTTTAAGACATATATGATAATTATTGTAATAGTGGTAACATAAATAGTTCATGATTGTATAAGATATCATAAAAATTAGATGATAAAATAATACACTTAAATTTGGTGAAGAAATATGATGAAACATCGGGAAGGAATAAGTTGTTTTTTTGCAGAAAATAATTCTCCCAATAATATGTCAAAAATTACAGGTGAATGACCTTTGGACAAAAATAAAATGTAAAATCAAATTCCAAATACGTATAAGAAGTCTAAGAGGTTTGAATCATCCAAAATTTCTATAAAAATGAGAGCAATCCATAAAAATCTATACGGATAACCCAAACTTGTTGGATATGATATCAAATATATTTTAGTCTACTTTCACGAAATTCTAGAATGAGAAAAAAAAATTAGAAGCAGAATAAGAAAAATCTAGTGCCAATGAAAATGAAGATATTCTATATGAAGATATCTAATTTCATTATATTTCCCAATAAAATATATATCTAGTGTTATAGGTGTTATTTTTTTGAGGTGTGATGTGTCCTGACATATTCATAGATATTATTTTACTACAATTTATGAAAAATATGTTTTTTAAAAGAATATAAAAGTTTAACTAGGTGACTTACATTCCATGAATACTCTTGAGAGTTGAAAATTAAAACACAATGAAATTAAAGAATTTGTAAGTACCATGTTGCATCAAGATAAATCAGATTTTGTGTTAATATTTTTAATCAAATATAATGGAATAAATAGACTATATTGGTTAAAAAAATATCAACCATATTGTTCACATTAAAATAGAATAGAGATCTAGTATATTCCCTTCCATTTTTTAGGTATTGTACATATAGTTACAATAAAAGAAATTTATGTTGAAGCATGGTCTCTATTGTAAAACCTGAGAAATATTGATTCCTATCAATTATGGATTATCTAGATGGATATGTCTTGGTTTGATATTATAATCAATATTTTGTAAAACATGAATTTTATAAGATCATAATTAAAGTTTATTTAGAAGTAGTCAACATTGGGAGGCCACATAAAGAAATTCTATATTGATGTTTTCTCAATATGAATCAACATGATATATAAATTTTACAGAGATAAACCACTATAAAGATCATGAGGAATGTATACTAGAAGAGGGTACAAGTTTAGAATGATGAAAAATATTCTTTAATCATTGTCCCATAAAATTGTGATTATTCTAAAAAGTTGCTGAAGAAAATGTCACTGAAGAGGTATATATTCATTCTTATCTCTAATACTTGGTAAATAAAATAATAATTCTTAAAAAACTAGTGGAGAAATTAAATTATTCAATGGTATAAGAAATGTGAATGAATAAAAGTGTACTAAAGTTTTTGATATTATAAATTTCTATTTGAGTGACTTTATCCCTTTTTTAAAGCGAGATCATGAATTTTGGGTTAATTAATTTAGAAACATATTTTAAAAACATTTCTTATATTTTTCCTGGAATATTATTCAAACTACTCTTGATAATAGTTTTTTTATCATTTATTATAATCTATTTTATAAGGTACAGTTTTATTATCTAGATCAAACTCTCTTGTTCCAACATTGAGATTTGATCAAGAATACTTATAGTGGAATGATTGTTGGTACACTTCTAAATATAAATTATGACCAATTATCTTGGTTACTTTTTATTTCATGTCAATAAGGGGGATATTGAGTGAAATGAAACTTAAATAAGGAATGGGGAGAGAATTCATGACACATATTGACACAATATTAGGAAGGTATTTAAAACAAATACAAAGTTGATATTGTTGATCCTACTTTGTGTGTGTTTTATTTTCATTTGGGGAAGGATTTTAAAAAAATTCAATATGATTAAGTATAATTGATGTTTCTTGTATGTTTAGATAAAAAATCCATTCTTGAAGAGGAATAATATCCCACGTTTTTTGTCTAATCACATTTTTATAACTAATAATGAATTACACATATTGGAAATGGTGGTTTTAATATTTAAGTTGTTTCATCTATGTTATTTATAATAAATAGATTATATATAGATAAGTAAGAAATCATGATTTTTTCTTGGTAGGGGCCATCTAAACCATGTGTGTTGGAAAAAATCACCCCACATGAGATGCATCCCACATGGCTATCCAAAGGAATCAATGAGTAAGAGTGTATATATGGGTAGTCATGGGCACAAAAGGATGGAACACAGGGGATTCACGGTTCACACTAGTTGGTGTGCACCATGTAGAGGTGTGTGTGAGTGTTATGTAGAATACATGGTTACTCAAATAAATTGGATTAGGGAGTGGGCATCCTATTAAAATGTTGGAAGCTATATGTGGAAGTGATGCGGGACTCACAAAGCATGATACACTATTCACCCATTAAATTGATATGAAAATAACCAACACCAACCAATTAAATTGATTTACGTTGTCTAATAACACCAAATTATTATCTTCTACCATATAACATTAAATGTATTTCTAGGAAGATAAGCATAACCATGAGAATTCAAGAAACTTTTAGTAACATGATACTGTGAGGATCAAACAAGAGAAGATATGTGATCATGAATGACATTCTATATTCAGGTGTGATTTTCAAGAAATGTTTACTATGAAATGCATTCAACCATGAGGTGTGACCATGATAAGGGAAATATGACTCTGATCCAAGTTCCTCCATGAGGTATGACCATGTGAAGGTAGGAGGAAATATCATGACCTTTATACAGTAAGAGAAGATATTGTGACCCGAATGATCCATGCATATGGTAAAATAAATTATTAATTCATCTTCTACCATTATCTATATTATTCATCCCATGGAATTATTCCATGTTGAAAAAATGACTGATATAAATCCATGTGAATTTTCACGATCTTGAGCCACTCTGTCCAGAAGTTCTCATGTAATGAATCTGGATGATAATGAAACCATGTATATACATGGGTTGGGATAAAAATGTCTATATATGAATATATTTATAGATACAAAAATGTTAGTAAAATAGAAACCCTAATAAAATGTTGGAGGTATTGGTATTCAAGGTTCATCCTAATATGATCATTATCTATATAATCTATACATATATGATAAGATGATGGAATCATGGTACATGTTAAATACATGCAGCTTCCAAGAATGATTAGAAACTTTTTGTGTTATTATTCTTCATTATATGTGAAATTCCATGATGAATATATTTATATGATATTGTTATTGGAAATAATGTGAATAAATGTAATGACGAATACTTGAGGCATTTGGCTATTTAAATGAGGAGTTATAGACTAAATTTGACAGTGTAATTAAGAAAATATTTTGGTGAAGAATATCACAACACATGGATCATGACTCATGTAACATTGATGAAGAATAATGGTTGCACAATAACCAAAAATAATATACAAAATTAATGAGAAGTTAATTTGAGATTCTTTATGAACAAATTTAAAGAAATATAACTCTATCATGGTTAAATTCATTTATAATGAATATTAAATGGTTGATAATATAGAATAAAAGGAAATGTGAATAAGTGACCAATGATACTGTTATTAATATTGTTATATATATATATATATATTATTGTTTGTTGATGAAATAATATAGTGGTGTTTTATAATTGATCTTATAAAAAACAAAGATAATATTTACTGGTATTGAATAAGAATAGAGATATTTTTCTTTGTGATTTTCATCCTTAAAGGCATGATTTCATTCTAATAAAAGTAAAAATAGATTTAGTGCATATTTTTTTCACTCAAGATTAAAGAGAGAATAATAAATAATATAAAAATGTTATGTACATATTTTCTTCACAACAAGAATAAATAGAAAGAGAATTGATATATTTTTCCATGAATTTCTCAAGAAGAAGAAGTCTTTGAATAGTATTTTTTTCATAGAGAGGGAAGGGTGAAGAAATTATTATAAGAGAATAAGAAAAATAAGAATAAAAACATGAAAAACGTTTTGTCCACTGTTATATATAAAAGAGTAGAAGAATATAGGATTTATTTCATTAGTCTATAAAAGTGACAATAAATGAATATGAGAAGAACAATGAAACACCAAAATATTCAACATAATTCATATCTGGTGGAGTGAAAAGACCCAGAAATTCCATATAATTTTTTTTAATTATTTGGTAATTTTACGAGTCCGTGAAAATTGACGGCGCGTGATTCCGAGTCCTAGTGTGCCCGGAATGAATTTATGAACTTTTTTTTATGTACGTTCAGTAAACGTGTGAGTGGGTTTTGATAACTTTTGAACAACTGCTCGGAATGGAAATTTGAGGACACCGTTGAACTCGCAATGCCAGTATTCACTTAAACAGGCATTCACCTCGATGGTATTTGGTCGAGGGTGAAAGTTAGTTTTCATGTTATTCGTTGAAATAAAAAAATAAATAATAACTTTTATTATATTTTTAACCTCACAATTGAATGCTCAGTGGTGGGGACCACCCGAGCTAGAAAACCCCCAATTCCATCTTTGGAGGTTGGGACCTCCAAAACCCCTCTTAATGGGGGAAAACCTCTCAACTCCCCCATTAAATTATATCTCCCATTTAATTTCGCCAAATAATTATTCCAAACCCACATAACATTGTGTATTCTTAAATAAAATTAAACCAAATTAAATAAGTTGGAATATCTTTTTGGTGTGGTTGGGGAAATTATTAGCGAAGTGTGTTCTAGGAAGAGCCTCTTGAGGAATATCAGTTCTTGTCAAGGAGGAACCGAAGAATGGAGGATCGTCAAACTAGTGGCGTCGTTGGAGGATTCTTGCTTCGGGATCGAAAAAAGAAAATATTTAATCAACCGTGGATGATCTCTAACAAAATATTCAAGGTAGGGGTGTGTTTTCAATGAATCATTGTTAATTTTCATTCACGTTGAATCTCCTCCAATGAGCCACTTGCTACCGCTCTAACGCGGAGGGTATGGGCCAAACGAACATGGCCCGAACTCTACAAAAATCATTGTGGTCATTAATATGATCTTCATGATGGATGAGGATAGAAACTGATACCGGTGGCGCTCAGAAAAGGCGGGCGGCACCATGGCCTTCCATAAAGAAGGCGGCGGCCCGACCATGCCGCCGGAGAAGGGACGCTGCCCATCAGGCATGGCGGAGCAAGGGCAGTGGAAGACACTCCAACCAGCCACCCGAAGGGGACAGTGATGCATCTCTACACTGCTCGACATGCAGAAGCCATAGCCTTGTTCAGCGGTGGCAAAGGGATGGTGACAGGCCGAGCAGGCCACCGGTGATGGCAAGGCATGCGACAACCTCGCGCGCGGAGGAGGCTGTCCAATGAGCCAGCTGGCGAGCAAGCGGGCCACCGCACCGTGGTCCGTCACACCGCGGGCCACCGTATCGAAGGACTAGAAGGACACCATAGTGTGAGCCCAGCGGGCCACCACACCGCTAGCCCAGTGGGCCACCACACTGTGAGCCCAATGGGCTACCGCACCATGGTCCACTGCCTCGCGGGCCGCCGCACCGTGGGTCGCCGCACCACTGGACGCTGCACCACGGGCCACCACACCAGAAGCCCAGCGGGCTGCTGCACCGCGTTCCCAGTGGGCCATGCCAGTGGGTCGGGACGGGACAGGTCAGTCCTACCCAGATCGACTTCGACCCATTCTCACTCTTTCAGCCTTATCTTGAGCTTTAGGTGTCTGTTTCACAAACCGTCTACAGAACCGGAAACCTTGGATCAAGACAGTCCTTTTGGTATACCCACCCATGATATTTGGATAATGTTGGGGTATGGTCGGATTGGATCAAGCACAAATCCAACTTGGCCCACGGGACTAAAAGGCCAGTAACTTACACACCTGTCGTCCAATTGACGCACTTTCTATTGCGTTGAGAGCCCTTTTATGTAGCAGTCCTTTGAGATACTTCTTCGTGGTATTTCGCGGTAATTGGAGTACAGACCTGTGGAATGAGGAGGAGATCCTCTCAGAATAAAGCTAGCTTACTGCAGTAACCATGTAGCTGGCAGTAACATGAGAAATGGATCCTATGTGGGTCTGTGCTTTGGGATCCTTTTTGGGTCTGTGTTTGAGATTCTCACTTGGATATTCTCTAGTAACCCACGTGGGACTACTCTAGGATCCTAAGTGGGTCTACTATACTAGGATTCTATGTGGTTCTGATGATGTACTAGGATCCTATGTGGGTTTGATGATTTTGGATCCTATGTGGGTCTGATGATTTTGGATCCTACCTGGGTCTACCTTTTAACACAGTAATATGATTATGTAGTTAAATACAATCATCTTTACTACCGTACCTATGTTATACCTAGTGCGAGCTGAGTCTTTACCTTTGTGGTAATCTTCTGTGTGGCGTAAAATTGTGGTAATTACCTTCATGGTGATCCCTTTGTGGTATTATTCTATGTGGAGTACCTATCTGGTACTTAACTACGTGGTGATGCCTTTGTTGTATCCTTTTGTGAGGCATTACCTTTGTGGTACTTACCTTTGTGGTGTTACCTTAATGGTAATATTTCATTCGTGGAATAGTAGTACTTTGGCTAAGGAGTTGGGCCTCGTGTTTCCTAGTTAATCAGATTGGTAATATTTGATAACTTTGGTATATGTATGGGTATATACCTAAGTAGGTTTTTGACTGGTCTACATGTTTTTTGGTTTATCCTTTGTGGATTTTGTGAGACCTCGAAGGGTCTCGAGATCCCTACTGAGTATCGTTATACTCACTCCTTCATGGCCTATGCCCGCACCCTATTGTGTTTGGTGGAGACGACGGACAGTGGTGACTGAGGAAGAGGGTACCGGGACTGGTGGTAGGTTGGAGGTGGAACATAGATGAGGCATACCGCAGAGACGATCGTTCTATAGCTATACCTACCCTTCAGGTAGGTTCCTTGTCGGGTGTTCAAAAGAGATGTTCCGATTTACTTGTAATTTCTAGTTTTCTTGCACTTTCTAGTTGGGCTTGTATTCTGGCCCGTTTTACTTATTGTACACACTCTTTTTTACAATTCATTTACTTTTGTTTTTATCTTTTTACCTGCTTGTTCATGTGTGTTTACAGGATATAAAGGCAATCTCTTCCCATTTTTAGGGAATACAACTTTCGGTTCTAGTCGCCAGCATCTGGCCTATGGATGGCGGGCTTGGGGTAGTCACATCATAAGCCCCGGGGGACGGGTTGTGACAAATTAGCATAAGAGGAGTTGGTTCTACCATAGAATTTTGGACTCTGATCATTTAACATAAATAGTGTTAAGTGTTATGATTGTGGTTATCAGTTTAGGGAATCCAGTGTTGGAGCGGCGACCGACATATCCATACACCAGAACCCTGACTTCTTATTCTGAACTTGGTGCACAAAAACACTGATTGTGTGTGTGTTCTGAAGAGTTTTCTTTATGATCTCTTTAAGTAATCTCACCAGGTATAACTTATTGACCATGGATCTCCTGTTTCCTTTTAGGATTCATCCATAGAGATAGCTTGCTAGGGTTCCGGGTAGAGTACGTGATGATAGCCCACCAAGCGATGACACCTCGGTGCGGGGCCCTTTATTAGTATAGGCACTATCGGAGGCACCAGTGGTACCATTATCCATTGGTCCATCGATGCCACCAGCCCTAGCAGTAGAGGGTGCATGATAGTTGAGCGCATTGCACGAGTTCTAGCGCCAGAGGCCACCCAGGTTCTAGGGAGTGACGGACCCACAGGCGAATGAGGATTGGTTGGAGGCTGTGGTGAGAGTCTTCTAACTGGTAGGGACACCAGCTGATCTCATGGTGATCCTTGTCGCCAGTCTTCTCTAGGCAGCAGCAGGCATATGGTGGAGCTTGATGCTCCAGGTTCACGATGATATGACACTTTTCTGGGAAGACTTTGATAACCTGTTTCAGGCGGAGTTTGTTCCAGCGACCCTTCTCATTGTGCGCAAAGAGGAGTTTCTTCATCTGTATCAGGGAAGCATGACTGTGGCACTGTACTCAGCAAGTTTCACCGACCTCTCACGCTACTCCAATGATATGGTGCGGGACCCATTCTTTAGGGCCCAAACCTTCAAATGGGGACTCAGGCGGGAGATCAGGGCTTCGATGATTTCTATTAGAATCCTGCCACATGTCAGTTTGTTAGAGAAATCCCTCTTAGTGAAGATATTTTTTGTTGAGCAGACACCAGCAATGAGACCAACCACCGGGTGTCACATAGCGGAGTCTTATGCAGCTGGAAGCAGACAGATGTCAGAGAAGTCCAAGAGGACCAGACCTAAAGGTGTACAACCACATGATTCAGGGTCGGTTGGGCGGGGAACCTGAGATAGAGCCAGTCATGAGAGCTTGGGGTAGTGACAGCACGGGCCCCGGGGGGCTGATCGTGACAAATTGATATCAGACGAGTTGGTTCAACCATAGAACATTGTAATCTGAACATTTAATTACAATAGTGTTAAGTGTTATTAGTGTGGTTATCAGTTTACAGAATCTCGTGTTGGTGTGACAGCCAACATATCCATACACCAGGACCCTGACTACTGATTCCAAACCCATTACAAGAAAACACATATTGCATTAGTGTTCTTTATAGTTTTCTTTGTGATCTCTTTGAGTCAGCTCACCAGGAATAACTTAATGAATGTGGCGCACTGGTTTCCTTTCAGGATTCCTCCACACAGACATCTAGCTAGGGTTCTGGGTAGAGTATGCGATGATAGCCCACCAAGCGATGAGGCCTTGGTGCAGGGCCCTTTTCAGTAGAGGCCCCAAAGGAGGCACCAGTGGTACCATTACGTATTGGGACACTAATTCCACCATCCCTAGTAGTAGAGGGTGCACGCCGCTTGAGCGCATTGCATGGGTTCCAGCACTAGAGGCCACCCAGGATCAGGGGGGAGACGGACCCACATGTGGATGAGGATTGGTTGGAGGCTATGGTGAGAGTCTTCCGAGTAATAGGGATACCAGCTGATCTCATGGTGATCCTCGCCGCCAGTCTTCTACAGGAAGCAGTAGGCAGATGGTGGAGCTTGATCCTCCAGGTTCATGATGATGTGACACTTCTCTGGGTAGACTTTGAGAGCCTTTTTTTGGTAGAGTTTGTTCCAGCGACCCTTCGCGCAGTGCGCTTACATGAGATTCTTCATCTACAGCAAGGTAGCATGACTATGGATCAGCACTCATCGAGGTTCACCGACCTCTCACGTTACTCCAATGATATGGTGAGGTACCCATTCTTCAGGGACCGAACCTTCGAGCAGGAACTCAGGTAGTAGATCCGGTCTTAAATGATTTCTTTCAGCATCCTGATCAAGAAGGGGTGTTAGAGAGATCCTTCTTAGCGGAGATCATTCTTGCAGAGTATTCACCAACAGTGAGCCCCAACACAGGGTGTCACATAGCGAAGTATTCTGCAGCTAGCAGCAGACAGATGTCATAGTGGTCCAAGAGGACCCAACCTACAGGTGGATGACTACAGGATTCAGGGTCGGTTGTGTGGGGCATCAGATATAGATCCAATCATGCATGGGGAGGGAAGTGTTACACATGCGGCAGGCAGGGGCACATGGATCATGATTATCCGACATGTCATACGGAGGATCAGAAAATAGTCGAACGACCTCCCGGGGAGAGACAAATGTTCGACTAAGGAGGTCCTCAGGGAGCAGGAGGATGTGGCAGAGGAGTTGTCCATGTAGCTGGCAGTGGGTGACGATTCGAGATGTTACTGCCACCACCACCAGGTGGGCCACCCTAACCACAAGGAGTAGGTGGATAGGGTCAAGCTCAGCTCCAGGCTGCTGAGGCCTATGACCATGGTGCTCCGGAGATGATACGAGGTACGATTTGTGTCTACTACACCTTAGTTGCAGTACTTATAGACACAGGTGTTAGTCATTCTTTTTTTTTTTCACTACCCTCATTCGGAGCTCATAGATTCTGATGCAGCCATTGGATCAATCATTAGGGCTAGAGACTCCTATGAGATAGGATTCTACGATTTCACACTAGATCTGGCAGTGTGAGCTTACTCTAGGAGATGAGATCTTCCACTAGGATCTCCTAGTAGCAGCATCGAGGCCTTAAAATGTCATCATGGGTATGGACTGGTTATCTACAGTCCATACCCAGATTGACAGTGTTAGGCCCAAAGTGTAGTTTTTCCACACAGATATGAATAGGTATACCATCACCGGTAAGAAGGGAGCCTTTGCAACACTGGATTGAATTACCTTGAGGAGAGTGCAGCTGATCACTCGTCAGTTGGCTAGCCTTACCCTTAGAGCGGTTGATGTGGAGAGTCTGAGCTATCTCGTAGTGGTGGACTTGTACGCAGATATCTTCTTGGATGATTTTCTGGGTCAAACTCCTCACAAAGTGGTGTACTTTTACATTTATTTGTTCCCCAGGATGAAACCAATATCTACATCAACATATCGGATGGATCCCAGAGAGCTTCGTGAGCTGCGGGTACATCTGGATGACTTACAGGGGAAGGGGTTTATCCGGCCTAGTGTTTCTCCTTGGGAAGCCCTGATTTTCGTCGCCACGAAAGAAGATGGGAGCCTGAGACATTGTGTTGACTATCAGCACCTAAACTAGGTGACCATGAATAACATATACCCACTAACAAGGATTGACAACCTCTTTGATCAACTGAAAGGAGCTTGGTGGTCCTTGAAAATAGACCTCAGATTTGGCTATCACCATCTCAGAGTACAAGACGAGGATGTGTAGAAGACGATTTTATGATGTCGATATGGACTTTATAAGTTCTTGTTCATGCCATTTGGTGCGACCAATGCTCCAACAGTGTTCACAGGACTCATGATTAGGATATTTTAGCCATACCTTGACTGGTTTTTAGTAGTCTTAAGTGACAACATTCTGATCTACTTGGATATAGAGAAGGAGCATGCGTATCATTTGCAGATTGTTCTGGACACACTCTGAGATCACTAGATTTATGGTAAGATCGCGAAGTTCCAGTTTGGGATCTGAGAGTTTCACTTCTTGGGACATATCATCTCAGAGGTGGGTGTTGTGGTGGATCCAGTGAAGATTGAGGCGGTAGTTTCTTGGAATCCACCCAGGAGTGTGATAGAGGTATGGAGTTTTTTGGGTTTGGTCGGATACTACCGGAGGCTTGTGCCATATTTTTTATAGAGTTGTAGCAACTTTATCAGCGTTGACGAAGAAGGGGCAACCCTTCGTATGGTCAAAGAGATTCCAGCAGAGTTTTTGGGAGATGAGGTAGAGAATGAATAGTGCCACCATCTTGAGGATTCCTGAGTAGGGTATTGGGTATGTAGTCTACATTGACGTTTCAGGGACTAGTCTTGGATGTGTTCTAAAGCAGGAGCAAGTAGTTATTGCCTATGGTTCTCGACAGCTAAGACAACAGGAGAAAAACTATGCTACCCATGACCTGGAGTTAGCAGCGGTGTTCTTCGCTTTGAAGATGTGGTGACATTACATAATGGGTGAACATTTTATGGTTTAATCTGATCACAAGAGTTTCGTATATATCTTATCTTAGAAGAACCTGAACCTGAGGGAACGAAATTGGATTGATTTCCTCCAGGACTATGACTTCTATATAATCTACACTCTTGGGAAGGGGAACGTTGTAGCAGATGCACTCAGCATGAGATCTGTTATACATCTACTATGTGAGGCGACTGATCAGCTGGCCTCTTTTCCAATATCCATTGTGGATCGAGATGGAGAACCTTTTCTTCAGTCCCTTATAGTCACTCCCCCACTTCTTCAGCGATTCAGAGAGGCACAGTGTGGGGACGCTGACTGCAAGGTTCAACATGCTCAAATATCCACTGGATAGGCACCTGATAAATTTTATGAAGGTGAATAGAACGACATCCTCTTTAAAGGTCGTAGCATGGTACCAATGTCTCTTTGGCAGGTAGTGTTGAGGGAGTTCCACACATCACCTCTAGCGGTACATCCAGGAGTGGCAAAGATGTTTCAGGATCTCTGACGACAGCACTAGTGGCCAAAATTGAAAAAGTAGTAGCATAGTTTGTCTCTCAGAGCCTCAAGTTTCAGCAAGTGAAGGAATATAATCAGGTACCAGTAGGCTTAGTTTATACTTTAGAGGTCCCAGAGTGGATGTGGGATGTAATATCCATGGACTTCATGAATGTACTTACACGTACATCTAGGGTTCATGATTCTATTTGGGTGATCATCGACCGACTCACCAAGACGGCCCACTTCCTACAGATCAGAGAGCAGGGTTCAGCAGAGATCTAGGGACGCATCTATGTGCAAGAGATTATGCAGCTACATGGAGTACCCTCAATGATTGTCTCTGATTGTGATGCATGTTTCACTTCCCAGCTATTGAAGGTGTTGCATGTGGATTTTGGGATGCAGCTTCATTTGAGAACTACCTTCTATCCCCAGACTAATGGCCAGACTGAGCAGACCATTCAAACCCTCTAGTACATGTTTCATTCTTGCGTCCTCAAATTAAGTCGTATCTGGGAGGATCACTTGCTTTTGTTGGATTTTTCATACAACAACAGTTATCACTCCACCATTGGGATGAAACCTTTCGAGGCATTGTACGACCTACCAGGAATATCGCCTTTGTGCTGGACTAACCTAGGGGTGTCAGCACTCATGGGACTAGATATGGTACGGGCTACCATGAAGAATGTGAAAATCATCCAGGAGGGGATGAAGACTACTTAGAGTAGGAAGAAGTCTTATACCGACATGAGATGAAGACCACTAGAGTTCGAGGATGGTGCCCACGTCTTCCTATGTGTATCACCCCGATGAGGATTGCAGAGATTTGGACGGGGAAGCAATTTATCTCCAAGGATCATTAGACCCGTCCAGGTCCTCAGCAGGGTTGGCAGGGTGGCCTACCACCTAGCGCTTCCCCCTCAGTTTCATCGAGTGTGTGACGTCTTCCACGTATCCCAGCTGAGGAGATACGTGCACGACCCTTCTCACATCAACAACCACGGTGACCTAGACGTCTATGATGGGGAGACATTTACGGAGGTTTCGGTGAAGATTGAGGATCGATAGGAGAGAGTCCTTCATGGGGGATTGATAACATTGGTGCATTTATGTTGGTATCATGGGAACCTCCTAGAGAGAACATGGGAGCGGGAGGCTCTGATACGTGTTTAGTACCACACGTGTTCCCTTACATTGAGTTGTGGCATATAGAGGCACAAAGCCCTGAGGTGGGGAAAATGTAAAGACACGCAAATTCAATGTAATTTTTTTTTTATGGGAATTTTATGAGTCCAGGAAAATTGACGGCTCCTTATTCCGACTCCTGGTTTTCCCAGAATTAATTTCTAAACTTTTTTTAAGTATGTTTAGAAAATGAGCAGTCGGGTTTTTGTATCTTTTGAACAAGTGCTCAGAATTAAAATCTGAGGACACCGTTGAACGTGCAGCATCGGTATTTTCTTAAGGAGACATTCACCACGATGGCAGTTTGTAGGGGTGAAAGTTAGTTTTCGTGTTTTTCATGGAAATAAAAATAAAATAAAGAATAACTTTTATTTTATATTTATCCTCCCAATTGAATGTTTCGTTTTCGGGACCACCCAGGCTAGAAAACCCCCAATTCAATCCATGGTGGTGCGGACCACTCAAACCCCTTTTAATGGGGGTAAAACCTCTCAACACCCCATTAATTTATTTCTCCCATTTAATTGAGGCAATTAATTATTCCAACACCACGTAATTAATGGAAATCTCAAATTAAATTAAAATTAATTAAATAAGTAGGAATTTCTTTTTGGTGGGTTTGAAGAAATCATTGGTGAAGGGTGTTCTTAGAGGAATGTCTTGAGGAAGATCAGTTCTCACCAAGGAGGAACCGAAGAATGGAGGATCCTCAAACAAGTGGCATCGTTGGAGGATGATTTCTTTGGGATCAAAAAACGCCAATCCTTCTTAAACTGCAGACTATATCCAACGAAACCCTCAAGGTAGGGGTGTGTTTTCGATTAATTGTTGCTATTTTTTTCATGTTGAATGTCCTCCCATGAGCCACTTGCTATCGATCTAAAGAAGAGGGTATGGGGAAAATTAACATGGCCCGACCTCTCAGCATATCATTTTGGTTATTGATGTGTTCTTCGCAATGGATGAGGACATCGACTGACACTAGTGGGGCTCGAGAATGGCGGTTGGCACAACGGTCGTTCGCGACGAAGGCGGCAGCGGGGCCGTGTCGCCTGATAAGGGTCACAACCCATTGGATGCAGTGGAGCATGGGTTGCGGCTGGAACTACATGCGACTTCACGAAGGGGATGGTGGCGCGCGTCTGCACCGCCCGGCGTGCAGGAGCCGCAACCTTGTGTCGCAGCGGCAAAGGGAGGTTGGTCGGCCGAGTCACCCACCGATGATGGTGCGGCGCGTGACTGCGCCTCGTGTGGAGGATGGTGGCCAACCGGCCAGCCGGTGAGCCAGTGGGATGGGCCGCACCAGCGGGCCAGGCCGGACCCAGTGGGCTGGGTTGACCCGAACTAGGTCGAGTCAGCCCTGGCCGGGTCGGGCTGGGTTGGTCCGACCGGACCCGAACCAACATCAATCCATTCTTGCTCTTTCGGCCATATCTTTAGCTTCAGGAATCCATTTGACAAACCATCTATGGCACCAAAAACCATGGATCGAGATGGTCCTTTTGGTATACCCCACATGAGATTTGGTTAAATTTGGGGTACGGTCGGGTTGGATCGAGCATGAATCCAACTGGGCCCTCGGGACTAAAAGGCCAATAACATACAGAATGAGTGTCCAATTGATTAATCGTCTTTTATGTTGGTACCCATTTTACGTGTACGTCCTTTGGGATACTTATTTGTGGGACTTCGTGGTAGTTGGAGTATCGATACGTGGCTTGAGGAGTGAATCCTCCCAGAATGAAGCGATCATAGTACGGGAACCATGTAGTCGGCTATAATATGAGAAAGGGTTCATATGTGGGTTTGTGCTTTGGGAGACTTTGTGGGACTGTATTCGAGAGTCTCACTTGGATCCGCACTTGGAATCCATGTGGGACTACTCTAGGATCCTATGTGGGTCTGCTGTACTTGGATCCTATAGGGGTCTGATGATATACTGGATCCTATGTGGGTCGGATGATTTTGGATCCTATGTGGGTATGATGATTTTGGATCCTACAAGGGTCTGCCATTTAACACAGTAATATGATTTAGTAGTTACATCTAATAATCTTTACTACCGTACCGAAGTTATACTGGGTGCGAGCAGATTCTTTACCTTTGTGTTAATCTTCTGTGTGGGATACCTTTGTGGTACTATCCATCATGGTGATGTTTTTTTGGTATTCTTCTGTGTGGCATACTTGTGTGGTACTAACCTTCATGGTAATGCCTTTGTGGTATCCTTCTGTGAGGCAATACCTTTGTGGTACTTACCTTTGTGTTGTTACCTTCGTGGCAATCTATCCTTCATGGAACAATTATACTTTGGCTAAGGAGTTGGCCCCTGTGTTTCCTCATTAATGAGATGGGTAATATTTGATAACTTAGGTATATGTATGGGCATATACCTAAGTAGGGTTGTCACTAGTTTACATGCTTTTTGGTTTATCCTTTGTGGATTTTGTGAGACCTTGAGGGTCTTGAGGTCCCTATTGAGTATTGTTATACTCACCCCTGGACGGATTATGCTCGCACCTTGTTGTGTTTGGTGCAGACGATGGAAAACTCTGACTGAGGACGAGGGTACTAGGACTAGAGGTAGCTCAGAGGTGGACCTTAGACAAGGCGTACAATAGAGAAGACCATTTGAGAGTTGTACCAGACCTTCAGGTAGGATCCCTGGCGGGTGTTTAAAGGAGTTGTTCCAGTTTACCTGTACTTTCTAGTTTTCTTGTTCATTCTAGTTGGGCATGTATTCTGGACCCTATTACTTACTTTACACACTCTTTTTTACTATTTAGTTACTTGTGTTCGTTTCTTGTTGCATGCTTGGTCGTGTGTGTTTACAGGATATAAAGGAAATGCCTTACTGGTTTTAGGGAATACACATTTCGGTGCTAATCTCCATCCCCTGGCCCATGGAAGGTGAGCTTGGGGTAGTCACGACACGGGCCTCGGGGGACGGGTCGTGACATGGAGGAAATTATAAATTTTGTAAATAACTTGAATCAGTTTAAGATTTTATATATAGGAAGTATAAATATCGGATAGGTAGATTCAATTGGAAAAGTATATCACCAATCCAGTGACTTAGGATTTCTTTTTCTATCCACTGGAGTGTAGGGTACAATAATTTAGGTTAAATATGGTTCACTAGTCTATTCAATATAACAAAAATTTAATTATTAAGGATTATGTGAACGAGTACTATTTCCATATTACAAAATGACTAGCCATTGTTATTGAAGGGAGAACCTCGTAAATATATTTCCTAAATTATGTTTGTGATAAAAAAAATTAAGGAAATGTAATATAATGAGAGAATGAAGATCCAATTATATCTTTGTGGTAAAGGGAAAAAAGTTCAAATTTTAATAAAAAGTATACACTCCCCCTAGGGCTGAGCATATCCTTAAATGGTCCTTATAGATAGTGGTGTTCTATGTAACTTCATCACTTCTCTAAAATAAATCATGTATTGTTAATTTTGTGAGAAGTATTTTGGAATAGTAATGAAATGAGATTTCTTTGTATGAATATCCACCACGAATCCTATAAAATTAGTTTTACCATATGTTATTGGATGACCCATTATAATATACATGGTTATGTTCTCCCATTTAAATATTTACATGGTTAATTTTTTCATCATCCCTTTTAAATTATACAATTTTTCCTTAACATGCTGACATATCCAATACGTTAATGTATATTTGGAAATATAATCGTTAAAATTATAATAATATGCATTCTCTTATTGATATCTATACATATTTTTCCTCCTTATGTGGATATAGAATATTGGTCTATGAGCATCATAAAATGAATCATTCTTTATTTCATGCTCAAATTGTACACATAATAATGCACAAAATATTACAACTCCGACTTTACCAATGTTTAACAATAGGATTTTAACCTTCCTTATTACATCCAAATTTATTTACATCTTCACATAATCTCTTTTTAATACATTAATATTATTTGTTACAGATATTTAATAAATTATTTGAGAAATTTATGATATCATACCGTATTCTCTGATTGACATGTTTATCCTTTACCAGTCTTACAAGATTAGTTCCATTTGAATCCTCATTAAAGATAGGGTTGTAGGATATTTTTTGATTAGGAAATATACCTCTCTGTTTTTATTATCAAAATAGGAATAGATTGGGAATTCATTTCCTTTGATTAGGTTTATCCATAATTATTGGTTAATTTTCATACCCTTCTATTTGAGTATATAATTTGGACTTTTCTTATCAATAGATATGTAACACTTATCCCCATATAAATAATTCTTCCTAATATTCATGTAAATGATTAATTCTACCAAATCTATACTTTGAGTCAGATAATTTTTCTCTTCTTCCTTTAATTTTCTTGAAGCATAGGCAATCACATAGCTATTTTTCCTTAGTACAAAACCTATAGAAATCATTAAAGAATCACTATATATATCAACATTCTTCCCCAATTGAGGTTGGTGTGAGTACAAGTGTGGTAAAAAAATTATTTAAATTATTTAATTTCTATTCAGATTAGTTTATCCATGAAAACCACAATATTTTCCATGTTATCATAGTTAGTTAAAATCATGATAAATTTCTCACAAACCGTCGATAATATCCAGCCATCCCAAGATGGCTATAGATCTCTCTCACTGATTTGGTTCTAGTTCGTTCTTTAATCACCTTATTATTTGGAGTTTCTATTGATATCCCCTCTATTATGAAAAAATTAATTAAAAATATTATGTATTACATATTGAAGTAATAACTATTATACAATACCAAATATTTATCCTATCAAAAAATATTTTACATAACGTAAAAGTGACCTTCATATTCTTTCATAATTATGAACTATAAGATAATATTATTTATAAGAAAACACCCAAAAAAGTTTTAAGTTTGTCTCTAAATAATATATTCACCAAGTTGATAAATATTTATATATAATTAGTGAGATGAAATGGAATAAAAATTAATTCATAGTGTTCGTATCATATAAGTAAATTATCTTTAATATTTTTATAATTTTTTTACCTTAAATTGATAATATATTGATCAATGACAAAACTTAGAAAGTATTTATCCACATGCATTAAATCAAATAAATCATAAATCTATGGCAGATGATATCGGTTCTCTATTTTTATCTTGTCTATTTCATGCTAATTAATATATAGAAACATTGATCCATCCATATTTTTTACAAAGGGTACTGAGGAAACCTATAGAGAAGCACTAGGGTGTATCAAAACCCTTATCTATATTTCATTTTTTTGTTTGTTCAACTATTCTATATTAATAATAGTTTCTTATAAGGAATGTTCAATATGGGTATTACTTGATGAATAATCTCTATAGATAACTCAACCACTAATCGAATTAAAGAACATCAGTCTCTTAGGGGCATTCATTAGCATATTCCTTTAAAATAAAAATGTAGTTTGTTGTATTATTTTCCTTCTCATCCATAATTAGAGATATATATGATTTCTAACAAGGATATAATATTTTCACATGAGAGGATTTCCATATATTTATAATTTTTCATACAATTTTATAGGATAAGAGAATGGATTGGTATATAGAAAGTGATTTAACTCACTTAATAGTGATATTAGATCAAAATAAGGAAACCCAATTAATTCCCACTCTCATTAGTTATTTTTTTATCCGTAAAGAAAGACCATTTCTCCAATAAAATTTTGTTTATTTATAGTGGTTTGGTTATATTAGTTTAGGAGAGGATGGTGGTATTATCTTTTGATTTTTCCATATTTTTGTTTTAGGTCCATTTTTTCCACATATTTATGTGCATTAATGTGTCATCACCTGTCTTCACCCTTTACCCTTTCTAGAAAACTCATCACAAAGGACACCATATTTGGTCTCTTGTAATAATTATTAAAATGTATTGGTATTTTTTGAGGGGAAACATTTGATAGTGGTTATAGTCTCTCTAGTGGTTCAACATCCCTATTTCTATTGTTTGGTTGGTATACTAGAAGTTTAAGGTATCATATTCCACACTGTGGAACATTATTCCTTTACCAAAGAACAATACCTCATCCTTGGACTAGTGTGGTGGAATTAATTATTTATTGGGTTAGTAATTGTAGGGTTTTACATAGTGTAGTATACATGCGGGATTATTGGTTTGGTTTTCTCTCAAATATCCTTGGAATTGTGAAACTTTCTAGTAGTCCTTTATTTAAGAGTTTATTTATCGAAACCCATTGTAAAAATTCCCTTCTTCACATATCCCTATTGATTTCAACCTTCTGAATCTACTTTAAGATTAACTCCGTTATAGGGTTCATTGGATATGTCCATTCTAGTGGAAGTAGTAAATCATCAGTATCGTGATGTATTCTTTAAAGAATGGAATCATGTGATGTGGATAAGGGTTAGGTTAAAGCATATTTTCTTATTCAGATGTTTTCTGGTTTCATTATTGTTCCACATTGTCTTGTTGGGTTTTATAGGTGTCATGCTATTTTTCTTCTTTAAGTAGTGGGATACGTTTTCACCAATGATAAAGAATTGGTCGATGAAAATGGGTGAAGGTATGAAGGATATGACAACAGATAGATTCAATATCATTTTTTCACCCTTTTTCTAGGTTATACATGGATAGTGATTCATTTACTTACAAAAACACCCTGATATTTTTTGAAATATTTTTTCAAAATAATTTAATCTTTTCAGTATTTTTTCATTTCACACAACAGTGAATATAAATTTTTTTATGCAAAAGAACAAATTTATTATTGATTTATACACAACCCCAAGTCAAGTTTTCAATCTAAGAAAAACTTATATTATCTTATGTCACACACAACACTACATTTCTCTTATGTTACACATAATTTTGATCTCTTTAGATAGCTTGAGTTACACACAATACAAATTTTTACAACATAACGGTATATTATTAAAATATAATTTCTTAATACAATAATATATAACCAAAATGATAAATTTGATGTTATAAATAGTATTATCCAGATTTATGAAAATATATGTTTTATAGGATAAATTCATTAGTTACTAATTAATTAGAAACAACATATAAACTAATTGAATATAAATGAAATGTTATTATTTTTATGCTCCAAAATGAATTCTGTATTAATAAATTAAATTAATTACAATTATTGAATGATATTAATTAAAAATATATTGTATATATTAAATAAAATATTTTATATATTCATCCAATAAATTTTATTGGCATGAGATAAGAATAAACACAATTCTATGAATAAAAACCTATATTTTTTAAAAACTGCAATTTTGCCTCCTTTTAATGCATTACCCATTTTAAATATAGTTTTTTACATTTAGGATTTTTAAATAAAAAAATAAAATTTTTATTTTAATGTGGGGTATCAAATTTTAATTTGTTTTAACATTTTCTTTCAAATAACTTTTATATTTTGATGAATAGTGAAAAATACTGGATTTTTAATTGAAAATAGCATTTTCATCTAAATAAATTATGTTGTTAAATTTTATTTTTGATTGTTTTAAAAGTATAATTATATTATTTTTTTATCAGTTAATCCAATTTAGGTTGATGGAATAAATTTTCCATTATATTCGGATATAAAAACATTTCAATATTTTGAGTGTTTTCTCTTTCAAAACTCAATTTCTTGTTCCGTCAAAGTGATTATTTTTTGAATTTAATTGATCCAATTATGTGTTTCAACTTTAAAAAAAATTGATTTTATATTTGGAATCACAAATTAAAAATTTAGTAAATTGGACCTCTTTTTCTGGACATTATGTATAGTAACTGTAGTAATTTTTATTACCATGGTTAAGTGAAAATCAGGTAATTAAGGGTAACAATAATATTATAAATATTATAAAACTACCCTAGAGAATGAAAAAAATTTATTGGATGATTTTAATTCGAATCTAAACAAATTGAATAATTTAATGCACACTTTTCTATGAAAATGGCTTAGATATTATTAAAATAAAAAAAAGTGAAAAAATGTCACACTCTTACTTTTAAGAAGAATAATATTTTTAATATTGGGATAAATTGAAGATATTCTAGAATGTATAAATAATTCAGAAAAATAACAAAAAATCTACATCATAGAGGTTTATTTTTATTTTTTAGTGTGGAAATATTTATCATAAATAATTAAAAAATGATGATGCATAAATTACACAATTAATGAAACCATCAATTAAATAATGTTAAAAATATTAAAATAAATATAATTTTACTTAATTAAGGTTCTACATAAATATTAAAGGTTAATATGACATTTTAGGGGTGTCTTACATGAATTTTTTCAATGTTATATTACTACATGGATTTTAGTAAAGTTAATGTAATGAGTGTTGTAAAAATTGACACTAATGGTATTTTATGAGAATAATAATTTATTAAATTAATTAAAAATAATAAAAAATCTAAATGAGGAAAATATGTTAAATTATGGTAAAAACTATCATATATTGACCGTTTTTAGTCCAATTGACACATTATATGTAAAAATTATATCCCCTTATTATTAAAACCCTTGTTACCATAGTTAATATTAATATAGATTAACTAAGAGTTAATTAAAAAGATAAGATTTAAAATTACATAAGATCTGATCCGAAATTTATTGATTTATGATATTAAAAACATAAATAATCTGAGTTTATAATATATGACCTTTTTAAGGTATTTTTATTGAGTATTAATTTTTTATAAATAAATATTTTGGGGAGTTTTTAAAAGATCCCCTCCCCTATCTTATAGAAGGAAACTTCTCCATATATTTTACTCAAACCTATAAAAAACTTTTTCCTAATTAAAATATACCTAAATATCCTCTCAAATTCCTTACCTTAATCCAATAATCCTTACATTTCATATAATTCCAACCAAAGAATTCTTTTTGTGCAAATCAAAAACAGATACCCAAAGAAGAGGTAATGTTCATCAATGAACGTTTTTGTTTTATTTCTTCCTTAAAGCCACAAAATTATTATTTTTTCACTTTTATATAATAACAAAAATATCCTCAATATATTGAGATGTTTTAATGTTATGGTTTTTACAAACACTTTCACACACTTCCATATAATGGTAACGAATATACGTTTCATCTGTACGAAGGACTACCACCTCACAAAATGACGATTGTTCATTTTTCTTTTTCCCCACTTCATAGTGGTAATAATCATGGGAAAACATTATTTATATGATATTTATGATATTTATTTATTCTTTATGATTTTTTAATTATAATACATAACATACTTTCTTGTTTTCCATTTTTAAGTATGATAACTTTATTTGTGGATGTGTGGACTACCACATCCTCAATGCAACTTGAATTATACACACTTTACATGGAATGTATTAAGGATAGGTTTATTAAATGTATATGATAAATATAAAAAATAATTCTAATATAATTATATATATATACATATATGTCACTTAATTCCATCCTTTCAATATGATAAGAAAATGGAAACAACATTCATGCGTACGTACAACCTACCGTCTCCATGAACGGTGTATTCCATTTCACATATCTATATTTTAGTGATATTTTTATAAATAATATATATGATATATAAAATTTTTTATGTATTATAGATATAAGAAACTCATTATCTAAGTAAGATGATCAAGAATAATAGTCAAAAATGTACAATAAAATATAAGTAATTATCAGAAACGTTGATTTAACATGGGAGTGTTAATAACTAGGGAATATAAAGTCATAGTCGAATCCCATATGGTATGATATAAATTAATATGGTTTTTTAATATATTTATAATAACTTTTTTAATTATAATGGGGTTTTTATGAGTACTATGAGTGTTAAGACACAAGGTAAGGTAATTTAATCTCACTTTTTATTTCCATGAGATAAATGTCATATTCACCACTCGCTTCTTTTGTGTGGTGTATATAATGACCCATGATATGGTATATCATTAATTTAATTTTATTAATCATATTAAAATATTTCATTGATGTTATTATTTTATGGGTTTCATGATTCTAATGTTACTAAAATAGTAAGGGATTTATGGTTCACTTTTATTTCAGTGGGACACATGCCTTATACACTACTTGTTTTTTCTACATGGAGTATATACTACTCGTGAATTTATTTTATGATTATTTTCCAGAATATTATGTTGTTTTCATATCCAAATAATTTTATTTATTTCATTGGTAATATGATTGTACTCATTATAAAGTGATGAGTATTTATTTCACAATACCATCAATATTCAGGATTATTTCATTTTAAATATATGTTGGGGAATATTTATCCTCCGCATACATGTTTTCAAAAAATATTTTACAAAAGTTTTTGAAAATTATATTACAAATATTTAATGTTATTTTTATACATGTTTTAATTTTTACTAAATGGGTTATAAGGAATATTTTTTTTGTTTTCCAAATGAGGTACTTTGTGACTTTTCTAAAAAAAGTACAAAATTAATATTTTTAAACTTATACGACATGAATGTTTTTTTACACTTTATTAATTACATTTTTCCTTGAATTATCTCATAAAATCATGAAAGATTATATTCAAATAAAATTTTCCCTTTTAAAATTGCGTGGGATTTAAAGAATATTTTTTTTTAAAATAGATATGATGTTTTCCTCAAGAATTATTTCAATTGATCTCTCAAAATAGTTTAACATATAAGAAAAATTAATTTGGTAATACTTATGTTTTATTAGGGATATGATATGATGATAATATTGTTATTATTTATATTAATAATTTACGATGGATTGATGTTTATGAATTATGTTTCTCTTCCTTAAGTTATATTATTATGAAATTTTGATGAAAATCATTTCAATTTATGGGTTTTGATTTTATTCATGTTCTTATAGTACACATATATTTGGTTTTAATTATATGATAGGTGGGAACCATGTATCCATCTAATTAATTGGGTAAATATTTATATCTCATCAAATAGAAATGTCTATAATGGAGAATGAACTCAGTTTAGTAAAGAAGTGTGTCTGTTATGTTAGTCTTGTTAGTAATCCTTTAAAACTAAAATATTCATGGGAGTGAACTATGTCAACCATGATGGTATGGGGAGTGAACTCATACTACTAAGATATCCTTGGTAGTGATTAATTTACTAATATGGAAGTAATTCTATATACGTATTTTTATACCACAATTTCATGTCTTATGTTCTGAACTCGTAGAATATGTTCATTGATTATTTATGAACTTTTATGATTTATTTCGGGACACGACTTCCAGATCCTTGATAAACAAGATATTATAATCAAATGGTTTATTTATGTAAATATTAATTATGATTATGTTATGATTTATCACATCCTTTTTTACCCTTATTGATCATATGATCTCAGTATTTCTTATGTTTATTTTCCCAAGATACAAACAAATGTATTATGTTTGATGTGTCAATAAGGGTTATAGTTATAAACAAAAAGGATGGTGAAGAAGTAGATGTGTTATAAACCAGTTTTTTATGTTTCCAAGTTTCTAATGGAATAAATTAATATGTTCTTTAATAATGTGTTTTTGTCATGTATCAAATGTTCCGAAAAAATTATTTAATTCCAATGTATGTTAATATTTGGTCATTAAATCCCTCCACCCATGACCCATAATATCCATGTTTCCTTTGTTTGGTTGGAAAAGGATTGTTTCTAAACAATTATAGACTAATTTGGATAAATCATATTTTATTTTATTTTCTTATTGGTGGTTTATATTTTAGTTTTTATACTTCAATTTAAAAAAATAAATATAACCACATTTTGGTTTTTTGAAAAATATTGAAAATAAAATGGATTAGAGAGATAAATAAAATGAAAATTATATCATATCACTTATTAATTATTAATATAGGTTATTTAGGTTGTTTATTATTTAATGTTTTCTAACATAACTTCTACATATAACTACAAATTTCTTTGATATCAACTATAACACCTCGCATCTCATAAACATAAAATTACATCATTTTTCAAAAAAAATATCCCTAAAACACTCTCAAAAATGTAGTCGTGCAGTATATTTGAGATGTTAGGAACATATAAGGACAATTTTAAACAAACTATGTAATATTTAATTTTTAATTGGATAACTTTCTCTTAAATCCCACTGAACTCCTATCACTGCATGGGATATCCTAGTGACCTAGATAAGATAAGGGGGGATCTATAAAGACTTATAAGGGTGTAAAACAATATAAAAATGGAAGGAGATATAATGATCAACCAAAATAATACCATTAAATCAATAAAGGAAGGATCATTAACCATATCATAGAAACATGTAAAATATGTCATATTTATATATTTATAAGGAAAACACCAAAATCATAAAAATTGTTACAAAAATATGTCAAGTCATCCAAAACATAAGACAAGTCTCACCACCAAGGCATCATAAAATTATAGAAAAATCAAACCACATCATCTCTATACAAAATATTGTAGAGAACTGTTAACATGTCATGCAAATTCATAACATTGTGGAAAACATTTGACATATCAAGACCACACATACTATTTTGTTTACAAAAACCATATCATTATCACACAACATGAGATATAATTAATTTCTTATTAAATTTTGGGGATATATAATTTTTATCTAAGAAATAATCAAAATATTTCCTGAAAATGTTTTCCCCATGGAAAATAACATTCATGATGCATAAAAATGAAATAAACCATGATAAGGAAATGGATAACATAAGAAATCAATAAACCATTACTCATTGAGGTATCATATAGGATTCTAGGAAAATAAGGAATTATAGAATAATGACCATTCATTTTCATGTAAAAAAAGGTTGTATTCGTGAAAATATATCTCAAATCAATCATAAAAATCATAAGAATTGATAAATAATAACTCTTGAGATGTAACCCAATTATTGAAATATTATTAAAATTTCAAAAAAATATTTAAAATGGTGAAGATAAGAGTGTTCACATAAAAATATGAATAAACCAACATAGTATTTTAAAATGATAATTTTGTTTTGGAAATTATATAAATAAAATAATATGTATAACATAATAACTTGATATGTGTAAAAAATGGAAATATTCCTTTTATTTAGTTTTAAATTTAAAAAATATTGGAAGTATAACTAGGAATACATTCCTATAGACAAAAAAGTAAGGAAAAAATAATCATGTAATGAATAAATAAAGTTTATGATAAAAATAAAAAAGGTAATAGTTGTAGGTTAAGTGTGATAGAGAACATAAATTCAAGAATAAAAAATATTGAGAAGGAACATTTACCTCAAGTCACAGCATGATTCCAATACTTCTCTAACATCCTCACACCTCTTTTTCCTCCTTTGGATTTGATTTTCTGAGTTCTATGATGATTTAAATCTAAGTCGGACTGGTTAAATTATAAAAAATTCCTTTTATATTTTATTCATTGAAATTAACCTCCCTATATGATTAAATTATTAATCCTCTCTATCCTTAAACTCTCACTCTTACCCATATGAAATTGAATTAAACAAATATTAGGAATATAGATATTTTTATATAGTTCATAACCAATTTGGTTGATTACTCTATACTAGGTTTGTCTAGAATTTTGATACCTATATTTAATCGTTAAGAATATGTGTAATTAAAATATTTATATCTAAATAGTTTAGTCTCTAGAATATTTCACCATATAAAAATTATATAATTATTCTCACTCCCACTATTTTAAAAAAAGAATAAAAAATGAACCAAGAATATCAAAATAAATTTCGTTTATGATTCAACATCATCAGAATGTATTCTTTAAGAATTTAGCATACACAACAATATACAATATTCCTCTTCATAAATATATTAACATCAAAATTATGTAAAAGGATGTAGTTCGTCACCTATCATGAACTCAATCCCAATCTATTCTACTTCTCAGTAATTATATCACGTGATTGAGAAGATCATCTCGATTATTATAGTGTCGAGAATCTATCTTTAATTTTGATAATCTTTTCTAATTCTTCTTTAGTTATTATATCATTGGTATCTCACTAAGATATTTTTTTGTATACATTGAATATGAAAAACCCATCAATATCATTACTTCAATTCATCATCATTCTTAGGAATTAAAATAAAATTAAACAAATCACATAAAATATATCACTATGAATATGTTATTAATCTTCAAAATATATCAAGAATAATCCCAACATATTATTTCTATAATAATTGCGTTAATCTCTCAATGTTTGCATGAAAACATGAAACAGAACTTTCATGGGTTGATGAAATTTCTCACCACATGACTTCTTTTAATTTTTTTATGGTTGCATTAAGGAAACTCCTGTTGTGTTGGGGAATAATATTTCATCCAATTTATTATTCATCATAAATAGAAATAACTTATATCTAGATTATAACTATAATCATTTTATTTACATCATTAATGAACGGATCAAGCATAATATATTTTTCTTAACTCTGGAATAGAGGAATTATTAAATCACTAAAAACCCTTTTATAATAAATATTTTACATAACCCAATAGAGTGATTTAGTACATATCACATTTTTCAGTTTAGAAAATTATTATGTATTAACAAAAAACTCATATATACATTAAAGGATATTACATATCCCAATGTAAATTTTATCATTTCAATTTCTAAATAAACATCCAGATATATATTTTATATTCCTCAAATGAAATCACATATTACTATGGTCTTCACCGCATGTTCAATTTATCAATTATGGAATCTCTTATGTGTGTACTAAAAGTTTATTATCTATCAATTTTTTATTTTTCTATTTTTTTCAATTCTACATGATCCTCAAAAAAAATATTACATATTCTCTGAAAATATCTAAAATTTCAAATTAAGATATTCCATTTTATATATTTTAGAATGATCTTTAGCAAATATATTTCATATTCTCTAAAAATATCTTATTTATCACAATAATATATTTACTTTTCTATATATTTACACCACCTAATTTTTCTTTTTACTAGTTTCCTATGATAAAACTTATGAATCACATAGAGAAATACCTATGTAATCTTTTTTCCTTTTCCAAATTATTCAAAATCTACAACTTCAATAAATAATATCAAGAGGTCTCAAGTTTAATTCAAGAATATTTAGGTATCTCAAATCAACTCAATAAAATTCTAAACATTATAAAAAATCTCTAAGAAACATTAAATTATTAGAAAAAAAACATATAACCAATTATAACAGAATATCAATAATTCCATATTTTCTTAAATCTCCCACTTTGGATTTGTTATCAACCAAAAAAATCACCCCATATTTATAATATGAATTTTTTTCTTAATGATAAATTTAATGATGCAAAATTTTGTATTTTACAATATTTTTTATACAATTCATTCCTTTATGACAAGTAATTTTTAGCTAGGTAATTTCCATCTTCTTCCCCTCAATATAGCCTCTTACTACTCCTTGATTTTGTAATAAACTCAACATTAGAATCAGAATTTTTATCCTAAATATTTTTGTGCCTTTTTTCCTTTTGACATTAGATTTTATAGTAATGAAGGTAATTATAATCTACTTAATGTAATAGGTATATGATGAACATTCATATTTACTATTATGAATTAAAATATACCCTTTGGTATTGACTTTTTGAAAATATCTATAGTTTGATTACTTATTAGAATGAACTTCAGACACACATGCCTATTTAAAAACACATATTTATTAAAGTGATACCTAATGTCAATGTTTCTAGGTCTAGGGTACTATACTTGATCATTATAAAAACCATTTTCACTTTTATTATCACATGATATTCTAAATTGGATTCTTAATCATCAACTTCATATATTCCCAATACTCACTCATCCAAATTATTTGTATGCATGAATGTGTAACATCTACACACTCATCCTCTTTTATGATTAATGTCAGAGAGTTTTTAGGTATGTTAATCCATATAAAAAGAATTCTCCCATAAAAAATTTACCATCTGATGTTGTTTTCTTATCATCATAGTATGCATCCCAATTATCATTATTGTATGCATATTGGTTTAGGTGTTTATCATTTTTGTACACAAATAAACATTTAGATTATCTTTTTTTATTTTAGAACTATCGCATAATCCATTATTCGACATTATTTTAGATCTCATTAATTCATTTCCATCATTTTTACTACATATAAAAAACCATACCTTGATGATGTGATATAAATCAATCTACCAAACAGCCTTCTGAATTTATTCTAATTTAATTTTTTTCCTCTAATATCCTTTATTAAAATCATGAAAACTTTTATGGGTGTAAAAACACTTGGGAATATTCCTTGATAAACTTATTAAATAATTACAAGGTATATTTTTCTTGGTATAAAAATTTGAAATCACTTTTTACACAACATGAAATCCATAGAATAAACTTATTTTTACAAACATAGAAAATGAAAAGTGTTTCATTATTTTTTTTGAAAATTTCATACAATATTAATCTTTTTAAAATATAAGAATGATGTTATCAACATAAATTATGAAAATAAGATTATTTTTCCTCATATATATACATATTGGTTGTTGTTAACTATCACTTTAGTAAATTTCATGATTTTTATCAACTATATATATTTTAATATAGGACTATAAGGACCTGTTTTATCCCATATGAAACATTATTCTACACGTACACCATAATTATATCACTACCAAGAAAAAAAACATTTATGTTGTTAAATATATATTTCTTTTTAATGTATTCAATTACAGAAACTAGAAAACAGATCTATTCAATATATTTGGTAATTATTTTGAGATGAAATAGCTTGAAACATCCTTATGGTTTCAATTATTACATCAGGATAAAATATATCTTCAAAATCAACTCCTTTAACCAAATAGTAGCTTTTACAAACTAATTTGTCTTTTTTCTTGAAAATTCACCTTTTTTATTGAGATTTTTTTTGAATACCAACATGATTTCAATGACATTATTCTCTTTTGATCACAGAAAAAGGTCCCAATAAAAATATTTTCAATCAAATATAGATCCTCATTTAGTATATCTATGAAATATTTGTGATAAATAACCTCAATACCTAATTTTTTCTCAACTTGAAAAATTAAGTCTATTTGGTTATCATGTATCACGCTCATTTTTATTGAAACTAGTTCATTATTATTTAAAATTATATATACATATTCAACATGCTTCATGAGACTCTAATTATTCACTTTATTATTCTTATCAGTACCTCCATCGTCATTATTTTGATATGAATCAATATGAAAATTATATAGTTTATATTTATTTTTTTATTCAATAAATTAATAGTTAATCATCATGATATCTATATGAATATTTCCAATATTTGAATTATATTCTACAATAAAATTGGGATTTGTTTCATTAAAATTTGCGACATAACATTCCATGAACATGTATAGAGCCTTTTCTATCATTTATAGTATATTTAATTCCATAAATATCCCATAAAAATTAATTCTACATATTTATCATAGTAGTTTTCCATATCTAAACTTCTGAGCTTCATTAAAAATGGGATTCAAACATCATTTAAGTAGTTAATAGTAGGATTATTCTTAAATAAAATTTCATAATATCTCATGTTGGATTTACGTCTCAATAGGAACCCACATTGAATGATCATAGCTATACTAACATATTCTCTCTATATATTTTTAAATGATGTATTCTATAAGAATGGTTCTTCCCATTTTAACCAAGCTTATGTCCATCCCCTCTATAACTCATTTTAATAATGTTTATATAAATAACTATAATTATTATTCATAACATTATCATCAAAATGGATTTAAATGAATTTATTCTGAAATAAATTCCAACACATGTTCTTGATTTCTTGATATAAACCCCCAACTCTTTCTCAATATCTCATCTAAAATTTTTGAATAACTGAAAAAAAATTATTTATGATTCATAAATTTTACATTAGTTAATCGTGTAAATGAATCAATAAATGTGATAAAATAATAATCCTTCTTTGAGAATTGGTCTCTAATTATCACATATAAATATGATGGAATTAATTCAAGTGGCAAAGGAGATCTAATTTTGACTTTATTATTACTTCCATGTGATATTTTTACTTTTCAACATATTTCAAAAATATCTACCCTTTCTATCTTCAGTTGAGTAATGTATCTTACCACATATTCTCTTAAGATATTTCTCAAACTTCATTGACCAATATCTATATGCATTTTATGTCATAGCTTGTTCTTATCATTTAATCTCATGTAACAAGAAATATTCTTAATTACCAATCTAAAATAAATTTCTATATGTTTATTCTCTCATTGTGACACTTCTTCCATTATTTTATATCATGATGATATAATAAATACCCCCAAAATTTTAAATCATTCTCATCATCCCAAAGCTGAATGACACCCAATAAATTATTTCTGAGTCCATCAACAAATAAAGCATCATTAGACTTCAGTGTTTGAACCTTAATATATGTTTTAAAAATATGCGTTGAAAATCTTACTTATTATAAAATATTCATCATGAAATTTCAATATTTTTTCATAAGAGATGAATAGCCACTATCTAGAATACATTGATTTATTCTCTAAATTTTTAAGAGCCGCATTGAATAAGAAATGACTTATCAGCATTGTTTCTTCTTGAAAATAACTTATCTTTATCATTATAAAAATTATTCAAGGAATAATTTTCATGAATTTCATAGATCAATTAAATTCTTTAATGACATTAAATTTCAGTATGTGTTTTACTTAAATTAATATTATTTAAATAGTTTTTTATCATTAAATACTAAGCTGTAATGAATTTTTGAACAATATAAAATTGTAAAAATATAGTCATAAGATTGGTGGGTAAAAAGAGAGGTAACTAAATAATGAAATATATTTTATATAAAAATATAGTTCATTGACAATGTTAAGTCCTTGAAATTTTATATTTATGTAGCTAAAAAACCTATAATACTAAAATATGATTTAAAATGAAACCTTTCTAAAAATTGACTATTTATATATTTTTTCTAAGAAATAAAATAAATTATGAAGAAAATATTTTTTTTGATATGAAAAATATATTTAAAACAATTTTATTATTAATTAAAATTTAATAATAATAAGGATGGTTAATATTTTTAAAAATCTTTATTATTTTCCTATAAAAATAGTTTTCAATAAATATGTATATTTATAATTAAATGTTAAATTCTAAAATTTTATATTTTGGGTCTGATAAATTAAAATTCATTTTTAGATTTACCATTTCGATATTATCCTAAAATGGATTTTTTTTTGAAATAGTTAAATTATAGGTGAATAGGGAAAATATATTTTTCTCCAAAATAGTAAATTTTATGACTATATCTTTATATAAAAATTACCTTAATGTTTCTAAAACATTTTATTTATTAAAATATTTATTTATGGAATAATGTTATACATTTTTAAATACCATTCTAAATATATAAATCTTAATGTCTAAAATTTTATGAACCTATGTAATCTTTTCCAATAAAAGAAATTATTTGACATAACTTTCTAATTAAATATTTTTTTTGTAAAATTTGGTGTTGCGTTACTGTAAAAGGAAGATAAATTTTATTTTTGATAATAAAACTATTTTTATCATAAAAAAAATACATTGATAATTTTATCATGCATAATATTTTTAAGCTTATAAATATATTGTTTATAAAAAATAGGTTTTAACACATTACATGAGATAATGTTAAAATATATTTTTATTACACAATTAAATTTTATATAATAATATGGAGTTAATATTTGGAATTAGTATCTCCAAATTATATAATAGAATCACTTTTTTGAGTCATTAAAACAAAATTACATTGGTAAAAACTAAATTCTCTCGTAAAACCTAAAATGGTTTAAGTGAAAACTCTAAAATTAAAGGACTTGAAAACATGTATATTAATTAATGTGTGAAAATGAATGGTATTGGACTATTTACCTTATATCATCCCCCGCTCAATTTTTTTCCATTTTTAGAGCCACATGAGATGTGTAACGTGTTCTCTAATTATATGATGTTGATATATTTAAAAAATAATCCATTCTCACCAATTATAAAAGGGGCCTCTCTCCACAACTTCAATACCACTCAATAATTTGGTACCCTCTTAAAAAATATCCATGACTACAAACCCTATAATACTATTTCACACTCTTATTCTTTTTGTACAAAAATACAATCCTAAATACTTTTAAAGGAGTCTTCTAATGGAAATATCTAGTCATCAACATGAGTACTCATTCCCAAAATTCATTTCAATTCATTATTATGTTCCCAAATCTAATTTTATAATTCCTATATAAATAAATTATTATTATATATATAATAAATTATAATATTTCAAGGGAATAAATATTAACCTCTATCACATTTTCAAATAATAAAAATGAAATATTTATTTGTCCATTATACAGACTACCACCTCCATAAAGCGGTGACTTCCACTTTTACACCACCACCTCTATTCACTTATTATAAGGTTGAATTTTACGAGTAAATGTGATATATATATAACATAACTATTATTTTGAAGATAGCATTATAATCCACTATCTTTCCATGTCATTTTTTATGAAATGAAATCGGTAATCATGTGTTGTGTAGACTACCACCTACACTAGAAATTCCTAAACCCTAGTAGCCAAGAGCCAGTGGTTACTTTATTAAATTTGAACTAGATACTAGAAATCACATACCAAAAGACCAAATAGTTTAGTGTACTTGTAAAACTAGATACATAGTTGAATATTACATTACATTTTAATCCATAACACTATATAGTATTTTCATTGAGTGAACCATTATTCCTTTTAGAATATCCATGAATACCAATCATAATACACTTCTTCTAATCCTCAAAAAAATAAACATAGGAAAGGGGTACATATCTAAAAAACATGATATTTGATCAATAAATAATCTTGAAGAACAATATTGTAATAAATAATGATGATAAAATAATTCCATATAAATAATCACATGATTTTAAAACTTATCCATAGATATTATAAATAATAAAATAATCACATGGACATAAAATAACAAATCTCATAATGTGAAAATTTATAATTTCATATATCATAAACCTATAGTCTGGGGCACATACTAAGACATCTTACATAAATGGTTAAGGCCTCATCCAATACCCAAACATGTTTTCTCACTAGACCTATCAATGCATCTAGGAGATATAGAAGACCCCAATTTCTCACATAGTAAATTAAATACATTACTCATATAGAAGTGGTAAAATATAATCAACATAAACAATCATATTGAAATTTAAATATGAAATATTAATAATTACCCCCAATAAATTAACATAATTATAAATCATCCCCAATAATATGGTTAATGGTATCAAAATAGTGTATCCCCAGCCAAACTGATCTCATAACATACAGTAAATTAAGGTTGATGGTATCATAAGAGAATAAAATTAATAAATCATAAGATTTAATAAATGATTTTGACAGAGATGAAAATAATTTAATAATATCATTTAAAAATTCGTGGGGAAAATACCATTTTCACTTTGAAATCACTTATTTTTATGACTTTGAAAATACTAAGGAAAACATTTTATTTAGAAAAACATATAAAATTATAAATTAAGATTCAAATAAAATATTATTCACAATTTCGAGAAATTTTGTTAATGTTATATAAGCTAAAAAATATTCTTTTAACACTGATTTAAAAATGTTATAAAAGTAACTCGTTCGGAAAATGAAAAGAAGATTCCTTTCAAAACATTTAGTAAAAATTCAAACATGGGTAAAAATGTCATTAATAATAATCCAAGGGTAATATAAACGCTCATTAAACCTTTTTAAGCAATATATGGATATAAAAGAAAAATATTCACTTAGTCGGGATATAAACCTAAAAAATCCCAAATAATGATGAGATAGTGAAGTAACCCCTTATCGCTTTGGTAACATTTGTATAATAAGCCCCTTGAGAGGAATAAATTCAAATGAAATATTAAAAAACATGAAGGTAAATTTATTCATGATATTACATATCATATAGGTAGTATATACCCCAATAAAAATAACTATGTGTGGAATATGGCATATATCTCAAGAAAGTAAAAGTTAAAAGAGAAACCCTTACCTCCAGTTTGAATTCCATTGTATGTATTTTAACCTAATATATAATAAATATATTAGATAAAAAATTCATATACATCATACCCAATATGAATTTCTTTTAAATATTCATCTCCTATATATTTAAAATTCTTTATTAAAATCAATGTTCCGGGTGATAAATATTTCATTTTTCATGTTTGTTTTGGTTAGGTAGATTTTGTATTTTTACTTTGATCATGGATATATCATCTCTATATTGCTAAAAATGATATTATTATTATTCATATTCATTATATACATATTTTAGATCATTAATAAATGTAATATATAAAAAAATGAATTACAACATTCATAGATATGGTATGTTGTACATATGCGTGAACACTCTTTTCATTTATCAATAGATGAAACAAAATAAAGGTAAATAAAAATTATTATTTAAAGATTCATTATTATATAATAAAAATCATATAAATTAATCCAATCCATCCTTATTATTATCCATGTGTAACATAAATTTAAAACAAATCACATTGCTTTGTAGAGGTGGTAGTCCACATGAATGCAAGAATAATTTTATTACATCCCAATGGATTAAAAGGTAATAAGATTGATGTGATATTATAATTAAATTGATATAATTATTAAATAAGTATCATATATAGAAATTAATTCTATCATAATAACCATTGATGAAATATAGTGGTGGAAAATGATTTTATCACTTCTTAGATATGGTAATCAATATGCACGCATGAGTGATACCCTCACTTCCCATTTGATGGGAAAGAGGGTTCATAATAGTTATTTAATTATCATAATTATATTGTAGTATTTTTTAAAAAAATTTACTAATTTACGATAAATAATACTTATTTATATGATTTAAAGAATAAGTAAAAGATAAAGTTATCGGTTATGGTGATTATCTCTCCTTTGAAATAACTCTTTTAAATATCATATTAACGGTCCAGTGATTGGTAATTTGGGATGACCAAAACCTATTGAATGTGGATAAAGAAGTTGAGAAGGGATTTTTTAGGTTTTTGTAGTGATATATGTCACAATGTGGAGAAAATAAGTTATAGAATGGGTGGCCTTTCTGTATGATATGCGGGGATCTTTCAGAATTTCTTGAAAGATTAAATAAAAATAAAGTCATTTTATATCCCAAATGCCTCCAAATAGAAAATTATTTAATAACATATTAGTATATGGTTGAAAAATGTCAAAAAATAAAATCTATAGAGGTTTTATTAGTTGTTTAAATCTTACCTTTTGGTTTGACCCCCTAGTTAACATATATTAACATTAATTATGATAATGAGTTTTTTACATTTAAAGGGTTATAATTTTAGATATAAGGTACATAATGACTCATAAATTGAAAATGTATGACCTTTTTTACCATATATTACCATATTATTCCTTTTTCAAAAAAATTATTATTTATAGATAATTTAATAAAATGTTGTTCTGAAAAATTATTATTAATGTCAATTTGGACACTATTCATTTAATTTGACTTCAGATACACTATGAAAAAGGTGTAAATATAATATAATTAATTTAAAAATAACTAATATGTCATTTATATCTAATAAATTTGACGAAAACTATAAAGTAATCAAACTAAATCACTTTTAATATTTTAAATACCATTTATTTTATTTTCCTATTAATTGAATAAATATTGTGTTAGAGTTTAAAAGGTATTTAAGGTAATTATATAATACATAAAAATTATAAATAAATTTTGCGATTAACCAAACTGAATACACTCCCAAAGTGGTACCTTACCCGATATGTCACATACCCGACGAGCATTCCCATTCCCCACGGGCTGGCGACTACCACCTGGACGTCAAACAACAAACAAAGGTAATGATTTTGCTCAACCTGAAGCAACCACATGGAACACATATACAAAAAATACATAAATAGAAAAGATAAATATATTACACAATAGAAACCAAACAATTGAAATAAAAAACTTAAGAGAATAACAAATATCCAATTGCAAGTCTAACCATAGAGGGCAACTAAAATAAGAAAAAATAAAACAACTTGTCCATGTGATAGCAGGGTCAATCCAGAACCATTCACTATCCAGATTCCAAATATCAACTAAACTGAAATCTCACCTCTTCAATATAGTTCCTTAACTGTTATTGCATTGTAAGACATTCCATGTAATACACACCACAAAAAAAGTGTGCAGGGTGTATGTTGACATGATTAGTAGTGTCCCACCCAAGTGTTCTTTAATAAGTCTATGTATAGTAATCTTGGAATTCTTATTTAAAATAGAACCTGTAATGATAAATTTTAAATTAGTTTTTATCAAAAGTGTGGAAAATAGGTTCCTTTTTTCATGAATTTTAAAAAGAAGGTTGGTATATCAATTTCAAGCATAATTTTCATTATCATTCATCAATATCTAAATAATTCATATCAAAGCCAAAGTATTATAAATACAAGAATAGCTAAATCATTCCATGGAACTAAATAGGTTAGGTTAGAATATGTTTCATACTACAAAAATAACTAGTTCATAATAAGTCCCTAGTACACCTGCCTAAGGAGCATAGAAACACCACATGAGAGAAACACCCCTATCAATGTCAAAAAAAGTCCCCAGAACAATAGTCCAAGGGAGAAAAAATATCATCATAAGCTTACCTCATGATGGTAATATATACTATGTCCTTAAGCTAAACCATCCAAATTCATACCCAAGTCTTTCCATGTGTTTTATATTATAATTCATTTTAATTCATTGAAACCCCCACTTTTCTATTTACCAAAAACCATGGAAAAATCACATTTTATCACATGTCCATTTACACAAAATAAAATAATGAAAAATTAATTTATAAATAAATTTATAAAAACAAGATAAATATAGGTCATCCATTATTGGATAGAGATGGAACAACCTAACTCAAAATTTTGGGTCACACATTCCCATAAAAGATCCACTAACAAGAAGATCGAAACTACAACAACTGAGACCCTATAATAAATATTCACATTATAGAACTGATCTAATTCAAAAAAAAGCTTGGTGGAGAAGAGGAAATGATGCATATTTCAGGAACACACACCCCCACACCCCAACCAGCAATAGAAACATCCCATTTTAGAAGATCCTATAACTACTCTAAAAGAAAAACAAAGGAACAATCACCACGGATTAACATATATAATAACACAATGCAACAAAGCTATCATGATCTAATCAATGGGGAATTAGAAAGGATTACTCACCCACAGATATGTGTTCCAACCAAAATGATAATACAATGTCTAATGAATCATGTAGATCAAATGGAGTCTCCAAAAATCACTAGAGAATCCTTATATGTTGAGATCCAAGAGAACTGTGGGAGAATGAAATGAAATTTTAGTAGATTGTAACCCTAAAATATTACCTCTAGATAGTTACACAGCATGTAACTCTTTTACTTGCCATGTATTCCACGACGATAATGTACACTAAAAAACATATTTTATTTTTACTAAAAACTGACATTTGATTATTTTATGTCATGTAACTATTACACAACATATAATCCTTTCATTTTGTCTTCAAATATTACGACTTGTGTCTGGGGACCATGTACACGTTTTTTAACCACTTTACATGTCATGTAAAAGACCATAACATAGCATAAACTCTATATTCTTTAACAAAATCCCCAAACCAACTCAGGATTTCTATAAACTGGAGAAGACCCTACAAAACCATTGACACATTTATAACTATAATCCATGAATTTAAACCATAAAATATGCCTAAAAAGTTGGTAATTTGTTCCTAAAAAAATCTCAACATCCCCAGGAGTCCCAAGACATATCCAGTTCAAGAGGAAAAATAATAAAATAGAAGGGAATTACCAGAAATTGTAAAACTGGATGTTACAAACTCACCACCATAAGACCTTTTTTCCCCAAGAAATCATGTAGACGAATGAAGTATAGTAAATAAGAGAGGTCATTTTTTCCTCATGGAATACATTCTCTCCCAAGTCTCATGAGAGTATGATCTATGCTATCATAAAACACTAACCAGTGGAATAGACATCCCAAGTAATACTTTCACTCATGAGTCGGTAATCTCAACATGTTGTTTAATAATAGAAACATCTGGATCTAACTCAATCTATATCCAACACAAAATGTGAGAGGGATCATGATGATATTTACTATGTTGTGGTATATGGAAGACATCATCAATTTTTTTCAACTGAGCTGGTAATGCCAATTGATGAGCAACCTTCCCAAGCCTTTCAATGACCTCAAACGGTCGCACATATCTCAGAGCCAACTTTCCCTATTTTTCAATATGATAGTGACCTAACACAAGAGAAACATTCAAAAAACCCTATTCACCTATAAAAACACCAAAGGATGACATATTTAATCTATGTAATAATTCTATCAAGTTTTCACTAAAACTAGATGTCAACATATATTGCAAATTATCGGAGATGTCTTCTGAACCAAATTTGGTCCCACCAAAGAAGATTCACCCACCTATTCTCTACAAATAGGTGACCTACATAGGTGATCATACAAGACCTAAAAATGATCCATTAATATAGATGACTAATAAATGATTATATAAAAAAATAAACCAATCACAGATGTCAGTCCCATGATCCACCAAAATCCATGATATAGGCACAAATCATATCCTCCCAAAAATGAACAGCATGCTCCATCTGAACATGTTTCTATGAATGGTATGACATAATCAATATGAACTTAGTCCCCATTAACACTTTTAGTCTTCAACAGAACCTATATGTAATCATAGGATCCCTATCTAAAACAAAAACTAATGTAAACCCATGTAGCCTTATAACATCCTGTATATACAATTTACATAGATCATAAACATTTGTAGTTTCCTTGATTAGAATAAAATGATATGACCAAGTCAACTGATAAATAACCACCTAGATAACATTCTCGCATCAGGGAGTCTAGTGATTTGACAATGTAGTCCATGGATACCACATCATAATTTCCAAACAGGCAGCAGAAGTGGCTGAAGAAACTAGAAGGTTTTAAATGATTTATCTTTATCTAATAATACGTGTAACAGTGGGACACAAAATCAGCAATATCATGATTCAATCTTATCCAAAAAAATCATTGTTTCATGTCACAATACATCTTTTTAGTGCTTCAATGAATGAACCCAAAGAACGATGACAATTAAACAAAACTATGCTCCTCATTGTTGTTGGGACAACAAACTGATCCCCAAAGTGGAGTATACCATCTAAATAACGATACCAACCAGAAACAATATCCCCATCATATAGGATTTATAAAATTCCACTAAACACATCATCCGACTACTAATTGAATAGAATAGACTTTATAAGAGTTGATGTTACTACATGTTGATCAAAATCATGCATAAAACATCATCCTGAACATATTGATGCAACTGAGAAAATATCCATATAAGCTTCCACTCTTCCATTGATTACAAAATAGGTATGATGGTAATTTATTATTAAGATCATCTAAAATGAAATTCCCCTTCCCCTATGTATAAGTGATATTGAAGCCAATAATATAAAGGTATTCCAATGACCACATTTATCTAAGATTCATTTTTTATAAGAAAATATATAACTATGACTTTTATGGTCATAAAAGACTCTGAACCTTTCCCTAAAATGTTAATGTCTCCCATAATTATGTTCATGTATAGTTGTGGAAAGAATTAAATCATGAGATGGAAAATTATTCTCATATGTTCAAACCTGAAGAGAACCTTAAGTCACCACATGGTCATCCTACCTATGTACACAACCAAAATAACTTTCATAAGCATCATATAAATACATATACCTCTTACTAGGATTAGTTTATATTGGAATAGAAGATGATTTCATAAGTAATTTCATATCATCGAAATATGAGTGAAACTTCACATACCATATGAACCTGACCCATTTCTAGGTTATATTAGTTAAAGTGACACCAACATATAGAAATATTATTGAATTGTTTATAGTATATAGAAATACCTAGAATTATATGAATTTCAAATACATTTTGTATCTCTTACCATGTAAAGAAAACCTTTACCTTCTCAGGATCAACTGAAAATCCATGCTCAAAAATACAGTGCCCCGAGAATTTTACTTCATGAATCCAGAAGTTTCATTTTGAAATATTTCCCTATAAACAATGAATCCTCAGAATTTCCAAAACCAAACTTAGATGGTGCTTGTGATCATATTCATATCTTGAATAAACAAAAATGTCATCTAGAAAAACCACCAAAAATGTTTCGATATGCTAATGTGATATCTAATTCATCAAATCCATGAAGACTATAAAAGTGTTAGTTAGACCAAACAACATCACAAGATATTCATAATAGCCATTCTAGATCCTGAAATATGTTTTAAGTATATCATAATCCCATACTCTAAGGTGATGATAACCCGAATGAAGATCAATCTTTGAAGATCACTTTTTCCCCTTTAAATGAACAATCAAATCATCAAAATGAGGGAAATGATACTGTTATTTACTATTACCCGGTTCAACATCCAATATTCCACATACAATTGGGGTGAACCATCTACTTTCATGGAAAGGTGAACTGGGATTTCCCAATGTGAAACACTAGGGAAAACCCCCCTTTTCACCAGATCTTCCAAATAAAACTTGAGAAATTTAAAATCTTCTAGTTCTATATGATATGAAGTTATCAGTTTTTGTTGAGTCCCTAGAACCATGTCAATATTAAAATCTGACTCTATATATCTCTTTATGAATCCCATAAAAATCATATAGGAATACATAAGGAAAGTCCCAAATAGCAATAGGAAAATCAAAAAAAAAAGAAGAAACATCATCAGGCTCAACTTCAATAATAGACTATGAACTCCTGAGATCTGGGATGGAAGGTCCCTCACGGCCAGACCTTAGATCCCACTCTCCATGAAACACATGTGATCTCCATTTAGCTGTAACAAACAAAAAATCCAATGATAAAAATCAGCCTTATATTGAAAATAAATAATATAATCCATCCAGATGATGAAGTAGAACACATCCAGATAAAGAACAAGAAAATCCAAGACTATCTCTATATTTTCTATATATAGTTCACAAGGACACTAAAACCCATGCTCTTTCCTTTTATATAGAGGTGTCTATAACTCCATGGAAAATGACATGAGCTCCAATATTTGGTTAAATATATAAAAAATGATAGATATAAATGGGTGGGTTTCACATGTATCAAATAAATTAATCGATATAGAGGAATAAATAAATATGGTACCTCTCACTATTATTAGACCCCATATACATTCACTAAAAAATCATATAATTTATGAAGTGCTTCACTCTATAGGATTGTGGCTGGATCCTTACAGTCTTGGAAGCCTCAAACTACACCACTGTATTCTTTGGAGCTGACAATCCCAGTCCATGTTGATGAGTAGACCTAGCCTGACCAAAATATTGTAGATGAAGGTAACACCCATAGTTATTACACATCTTTAACAAGTTAATAAAATAATTTCATGTTTTTCCATCCTTTCCACACTGATATCATTTCTGTAGAATATTAATATCATTAAATAAAGGTGTTGAGGAGGCTTGATACTAAGAACCAGTTCCACCACTTCGGTGATGATTCTATCACTTTCTCTTTTTCCTTACCTTGCCACTGAAGCTGACACTAAAAGGGAAAGGAGAGTCATAGTATCTTACCTTTTCTGAGATATTCATTTATTCTATCATTTTAACGTCCACTATCTGTAAAAATGTATAAATCATAGGTATAAAAACCTTTAACCTAATATATAGTTTCAAATCATGTAGGTACATCAAAGACTTTAGCTACCATTATTTAGTACCTTTGTTGAAAAAGTAACCAACTCAGCAAAATGATTGGTCTATGATGACACTATTTGCTCTCCTGACTATAAATAGGGGAACTCTAGGTCCATTTCCATCATTAGTGACTCTAGACAAAAATATTGGAAGAAGAGAGTCATAAAACCCTTCCAGTCCAATCCCACATGCATATCAGCCTGTAGTAGGGAATCCCACAGCCTCTTTCTAGGACCCTCAAGCTGAATCCCAATACACTTCACCTTAATACTCGCATGTGTATCCACGAATTGAAGTATCTGTTTGATCTTGTATTTCCATTTCTATTCATCTTTTAGTTCATTCATACCCTTAAAGGATGGTGGATTCTCATGCAAGAAATCATGTGATAGATCCATATCTCCTCTATCTTTTAGATGTACCTCAATAACTGAGTTCTGAACATGTAAGACATTCTAATAATCAACACGAACTACCCATATAACACCCTCAAAGAAGTTTTGTTCCCTCAAAGTGTTCACGTGATAAGTATTAGTTTCACCTTATTTGAGGAACTAAAAAACCATGTCTTAGATGCATATTACTTCACATAAAAATAGAAGAAATGATCAGATAATAGATTAATCTCAATAAAAACTAGAACCAACAATCCAAAACTGAGATTAGCACTGAAACTCAACATAAGAGAGAGACTTCCCATGGTATCATGAGTCTCTTCATATAAAGGGCTATCTAGAAACTCATTACCATATACCTCACATGTTCCAAAAATCCTCTCTCCAGTCTAAAATACATCCCAAGACAAGGACTCTAGAAAAAAAACCACCTATGATAACAAAATGTGATGAACTGACCCAAATACCCTCTCAAACCGGTACCCGACCAAATTATTTCACTTGCCTGAAGGGCATTTTCGACCCCCATAGGAAGGAATAAGAACACAAGAATTGAAAAAAATATATATAGGGAACAATTTCACCCAACCAAAATCTAAAAAATGTAATACATATACAACAAATAAGTTAGTGGAAAAGATAAAAATATTACATAATAGACACCAAACAACGGAAATCAAAAACTTGAGAGGAAACCAAATCTCCATGTCCAATTCCAACTACAAAGGACAACTTAAATGATAAAAAAAAATTAAACCAACTACTCCATGTAATAGAATGGGAAAACCTACACCATCTCACTATCCGAACACCCAAACTCATCTGACCAGAAACGTTGCAACCTAACTATGGTTCATTTCCTTTCCCTATATCGAAATAAATACAATGGACTATGCACCAGCAAACAAGTGAGTACGGTGTGATCTAACAAGATCTGTAGGGTACCACCCAGGTGATCCATAAAATTACTTAGTATAATATTCCATATATGCTCATTTAAAATAAACCATGGCATGATAAGAAGTAAATGAGTTTTATCAAAAGCATGGTAAATATTTCCCACTTTCTATCAATTTAAAAATAAATTCAGTTGTATCAATTTCAATCATAATTTCCATTTTCATTCATCAAAATTAAAATAATGCATATCTAATCCAAAGAAATATAAAGTCAAGAAAAGTTAAATCGGTCCATGTAACTAAATAGGCCAGGATAACATACTATTTATACCTCAACAATGACTAGTTCACAAAAATTCTCAATAACACATGCTTAAGGAGTATAGCAACACCCCATCAGTAACCCCCCCCCCCCAATTCAAGATAAGTCTATTGAATAATTTTACTAGAGATAAAATAAAATCACCATGAGATAAAATTTTTATGTTCACATATATGATGCATGGTTTCGCCCAAATTTATCCTAGAATTAGGGTTAAGCGGTCGCCTTTAGTTTAGCATGGGTGGTCGATTCCTCATAGACCTAAGAACTAACCTACAGACACATACATTCTACAAATTGTTTTTGGATATTAATTGGAAAAATTTGGGTTCATTTTATATTGGTTTAGATGAACACTAATAGTCTTAAGTGAATTTGAATTATGATAAGGGTTGATCCTAGGTTATTACAAGGGGTGGATTGGATGCATTCTTTTTTAAAACAAATATAAATATCTTATATTTTAGATGGATTAATTTATGGAGATCAAAAAAATCATCCTTTAATAGTTTAATTACTACACACCCTAATACTAATCACATATACACTTGAATGATCAATGTTTTGAGCACTCCAACGTAAAGTTTTGTATTAGCACTTGAACTATGTGACCTTAAATTCAATAAGGATGAAGAGGTTTTAAAGTAATCAAATAAAAATATCATTTAAAATAATTTATTATCCATTAATGGAGTGGGATATAACATCCAATCCAGCCACTTATACTCCAATAGATCAATCCATAAGTGGGTTTTCCTTCCATGTATCCAATGGTTACAATGGAAGCCGGAAGTAGACTCGTGAGGGAGGAATTGGAGAAGTAAAAAAAATGAAATAACGATCGCTCCATCGTTGTGTGATAATATCATAAGGGTTGGTGTCAAAAATTTCACACCTTGAACCAACAGTATCGAAGTGATATTAATAAAAACATAATAAGAGGATAAGAAGATCTTTATTTAATAAACTGAAGTTAATTGAACAACTTACATGTGAAAGACAAACATGAGACAACAAAATCACAGCATAACATTACGATGAAAGGAAGCTCAAAGGAATATAAACTCCTACACCACCACTTACTTAAATAGGAATTTTGGGAGCCTTTTCTAGAGACTCAATCATTATAAAGCACCCCACTTTATTATGGTAGGCCTAGAGTGGTGGAAAGTAAGGGAGAGTGTAATTTTTTATCCTTGACTCGAATTTGAATCCATCTTGCATCCACCTAACATACACGCCAAGATGGCCTTCTAGATGGCCAATTTAGAGTAGTACACAGAAGATAGATGTGAATTAATGGATGTCTCCTAGTTTGATGTAAACATCCAGCCCAAATGAATTTGTGGTTGCCGAGATATGATTAAATTGGTGGGATTTTTTTCTAAGCTGTTGAATCTGGCCTAGAATTTTATCTCTAACTTTGTCCACATGAATAACCACAATGGAGGCCAAATTAGAAATGGCTCCTAAATAAGTATATGTTCCTCTATGTCTCTTCTACCATCAAAATAAATTTGGGCTTCAGTGGGTCTATATTTTAGGGCCCACATTCTCATCAGTGGTCTGGGTTCCATTGTTCCTTCTCTATAATTGTTTCCTTTCATCGCCAAATATCCCCATCATCCTTTATAAATCCTCCATTGATCTTTGAATAAACAATGTTCAAATTTAAGTATATATCATTTTTCCAAAATATAAAATTAAAATATGGATAATTAAATTCCTTAAAATCAGATGAATTATTGGGACTAAATTGGTGTACATTTGGCATGAATTTCAAAAATGATGAGAATGGATGTTCAAAATTAAAATCCACTAACTCAGGCCCATGAGAACAAATATGAAAATTTAATACCATTAAAATATAATTAAAATATGTATTTTTATTGTCTAATCACACCCCCTAACTTGATATTTTCTAGTCCCAAGAAAAATGTATCTCAATAATATGAAATTCAAATTTTCTTTTCCAAAAACATGTTAATACCCAATGATCACCAAAAACCCTTATATCAAAAAATCATGAAACCCAAAAATATATTTTAATATAAGATAGTTTCATATAAAGATCCCAATCCTAAGCCCATTCCTTTGTTCAAATTCATCACCATATTTTATCCAATATCAATTAAGAGTGATGATGTGTTGTGCATCGCATTAGACATGGGAGTTCATCTTTATTCAACGGTGAAATGATGGAAGCACTTGGTGGAATCATATTTCAATATTAACATGAGTATTAAAAAAAATTATTTCTTTTTTGTTTGTTTGTTTTTTTTTTCAATTTTTACATGGTAATTGAAATTTCACTCAATAGAGTCAACCCCTATAGAGAGACTTTGTCGATAACTCTCAGGCTCAAAGACCTTAGGGCACCAAGTGAATCCCACATACTCGGGCATCATCTTCAGTTAACTCAATTAAAAAAAGTCAAATTACCAAAAATAAAGATAAAATTACTAACATTGGGCCCGAAAACTATGGAATCATGATCCCCAAGTGCTGAAAGCCACGTATTAGGTCATCTCATTACTCTACGCGCACATTTATTGTTTTTTAAAACTCATGTTAAAACTAAAATGATCATCAAGACTATGCTATATATTTCAAGACCCCATGAACTCAAAATAATACCCCACTATCCAAAGGTAATGCATTGTGATATCTTTTTTTCTATTTGTTTGAAAATATAAACGATGAAATTTTATATTAGACAGCCTCACTTTCCAAAATCTATGATCATGAAATTATACATGGTTTAAAATTTGAATTAGGGAAAGCAAAATTATTTGATATTCAGTTTCAAAGTTTTCAATGTGTATTATCATATTCAAAGTTAAAGTAATTTTTCATTCCATTTATACACATTTTTTTCAACTCATTTTTTTCACAGAAAAACATTTTTTTACACAAAAGCAAATTTCATATTTCATCTCCCGCCAACTTAAAATAACATTGTCCCCAGTGATTTATGAATAGAAAATTTATATGGGGTAGAGGTTGATAAGGGGAGTTCAAAAAGGAAATTGAAAATGATGATCATGGAATGAAGTCTCCTGGTGCTTGAAGTTGAAGTTTGTGTTACTCCAATTTTTTCCTTTGATATCCATGTTACTCAAAAAGTTCCCTAGTGGGCAGAAAACAAACAAACAAACAAAACAATATATATATATATAATAAAAAGTAAAATATAATTATATATATAAAAATTATAGAATAATGAAGTGAAATAAGTTGTAGGTTAGTGGTAAGTGTGTGCCCATGTCTCCCTTCGGTCCTGGGTTTGAGTCCCCATAGCTTCACCGGTTGTGACTGGGTTTTCCACATGACCTATGATGTGTGCTTTAAATTTTTTTTTATTTTAACCTAAAAAGACAAAAAAAAATGAACTGATGATACATTGTATTCTTTTTAAATTTTTGTGTATGGTTTTACTCAAAAATCACACAACGTGACACAGATGAATATGGTGCTCCCCTTTCATACCCATCCATACTCATAATAGAAGAAAAGTTGAACAGTAAAAAAAAATTATAATAATTTTTTTAAATATCAATAATTTTTTAATAATCTTATATGAAAAATAAAGATGATTCAAAAATATTAGAAACATTAAAACTACAGGCTGCCTCCCATGCAGCACTTTTCTTTAACGTCGTTAGCCTGACATAAATCCAAAATCTATCAATTTTTTCCTAGTTCATAGGTTGGCTCAGTTAACTCAACCTCTATTTCATGTTTATTGAATAATTCAATGAATGGTTTTAACCTAGGACCATTAACTTTGAAAATGTGACCACTTGTGGGATCCTGAATCTCTACTACCCTATGGAGGTACACATGATGCACTATGAAAGGACCTGGCCATCTAGACCTTCGATTTCCTAGATGTATATGAAGTTTTGAACTATACAAGATCACAAATTTTCCTAGTTCAAAATTTTTGACTTTGATATTCCAGGATTGGTAGGATTGAACTCTATCTTTATTGATCCTTGAATTTTCATAGGCCTCCATCCTTAGTTCCTCAAGTTCATTGAGATCTAATTTCCTTTTTGTTCCTGCCAATGAGAGGTCATAATTTATTTTCCTAATTTCCCAAAAAGCCTTATTCTCAATTTCAATAGGTAAATAGAATGACTTTTCATAATCCAACCTATATGGTGACATTATTAGGATGGTTTTGTATGTTGTATGATACGCCCAAAGAGCATCCAAGAGTTTCTTAGACCAATCTTTCCTAGAAGGATTTATAGTTTTTTTAAGAATTTTTTTAATTTACATATTCTCTAACTTAGCTTGACCATTTTTTTTAGGATAGTAAGCAATGAAAACCTTGTGAGAAATCCCATACTTAGACAAGAGTGAAGGGAATGGTCAGTTGCAGAAATGGGTTCCATGATCACTAATGATAGGTCTAGGTATTCTAAATATAGAAAATATATACTCTTTCAGAAATTGAATCACTTATTTATGATCATTAGACTTATTGGGAATGGCCTCAACCCATTTTTAGACATAATCAATAGCTAAGATGATTTAGAGATATCCCCTAGAGTTTGGGAAGGGTCTCATGAAATTAGTTCCCCAACAATAAAAGATTTCGATGACCAGAATGGGAGTGAGTGTCATTTGATTTCTTTTTGTGATGGACCCAACTTGTTGACACTTAGGAAATCTTGGAAAAAAATTTAGGAGTCCCTTTAGAGGGTGGCCCTGAAGATACCACACTGAAGAACATTAGTAGATGTTTTTTTAGAGGAAAGGTGACCTCTACATGCCTCTCTATGACAGAATTTAGGGATAAACTCTTGTTCAGATTCTGGGACACACCTCTTAATGACTTCTTCAAGGTACAACTTATAGAGGTATAGATCATCAAACACAAGTGCCTAACATCGTAAAGGAATTTCCTTAGATATTGAGTCCCTAAGAATTTTGGAATGACCCTTGTAACTATGAAGTTGGATATATCGCCATACCAAGGGCAGTCACTCACAGAGTATAGGTGTTCATCAGGGAATGAAGAAGACATAGAGAGGTGGTTTTAGTTGTCTTTGAATTCCATCATAGAGAGGTGATCAGCTACAACATTTTCAACACCATTTTTCTCCTCGATTGTGAGGTCAAATTCTTGTAAGAGAAGAACCCACCTAATTAGTTTAGCCTTGGAATCTTGTTTTTTGAAGAGGTATTTCAGTGCAGAATGGTCAGTGAACATAGTGATGGGGGATCCTAAGAGGTAGGACCTAAAATTATCGAAGGTAAACACAATATCTAGTAACTCTTTTTTAGTGTTCGTGTAGTTGATTCGGGCATCATTTAAGGATTTTCTGGCATAAACAATGACATAAATAGTTTTATCACAACATGATCCTAACACAACTCCTACATAAAATTCAATGGAATCACACATTTGTTCAAAAGGAAGGATCCAATTTGGATATTTCATAATGGTATGAGAGGTGATAGAGGATTTGAGGGTTGAGAATGAACCCTCACATCTTTCTATCTAAACAAATGGAGCATCCTTTACTACGAGAGCACAAAGGGGATGGGAGATTGAACTAAAGTCCTTGTTGAATATTCTATAGAAACCATCATGTCCTAAAAAAGTCATCACTTCCATAACAGTACTAGGTAATGGAAGGTGATTAATGATTTCAACCTTTTCTTTTTCATCTTATATTCCCCTACCTGAGACTATATGGCCAAGAACTAATCCTTGTTTAACCCTGAAATGGAATTTTTCCCTATTTAAGACCAGATTCGTTTCATCACATCTGGAAAAAACTCTCTCTAAATTCCTAAGACATCCCTCAAATGTATCCCCAAAGATAGAGAATTCATCCATGAATACCCCAAGAAAATCCCCTACCATGTCTGAGAATATTCCTTTCAGGCACCTCTTGAAGGTTCTAGGGGCATTGCATAACCCGACGGGCATGCGTTTGAAGGAAAATGTGTCGAATGGACAAGTGAATGTAGTCTTCCCTTGACCCTATAAAAAGTCCTCAATATGATTTTACTCTCAGTACCCATCTTTGAAACTATAGAACTCATGACCTTCCGCTCTCTCGAGGACTTTTTCCATGAATGGTAAGGGGAAATGGTCTTTCTTAGTGATTGAGTTTAGATTCTTATAGTCAATGCAGACTCTCCAGACACTACTCACCCTAGTTGGAAGAATATTTACATCCTTATTGGTCATCACAGTGACTCCTGCCTTCTTGGGAACCACTTGAATTGGGCTCACCCACTCACTCTCAGCTATGGGATAGCTGATACCAGCTTTTAACAATTTCATATGTTCTTTTCTCACTACTTCCATGAGATTAGGATTGAGTCGTCATGGAGGTTGACGACATGGATTTGAATCACATTCTAGAACAATCCTATGAGTCCTGATTAGTGGTCTAATCCTAAGAATATCATATAGGCTCCAACTAATTTCTTTCTTCTGTTTCCTAATGATATCTAGAAGCATCCTCTCATGATTGAATTCAAGAGAAGAAGAAATGACAATAGTATGTGTTTCATTTTATCCTAGAAAGGAATAATTAAGAGAAGAAGGAAGTTATTTAAATTTAAGATCAGGTTAGTTCAACATTTCAGTAGAATATTTGGACATTGTCTCAAGATCAATTTCTTTTTTTAGAGTTTCAGATAGAATTGATTCCCCATGTGTAGAAGTTTCATCTACAAGATTATTTTGATCAGATTTAGGGAATGAAGTTTTATTGGTCTCCATTAAAGTGGTTTTCCTAAAAGTTTCATTGATTGTGGACCTAAGACTTCATCATAAGAGCAATTTGAAAATGATTCAAGTGAAGGAGATAATCATCCTTCATTTGAACAAAGGAAATCAATCTCATCCTGACTTAAACATCCATCAAATATTTCTTGATGTTCTATAGTTTCATTATCAATGCTTCATATCGTGTTTACTTCATGAATGTCCTCATCATACCCTATTTGTGAGCTTGCATTGTAGGTGTTCAAGTCTAGACTCATGTTTCCAATGGTGATGGTCATGTTTCCATTTCAGACACAGATAACAAATTTGATTGTAGCAAGGAAGGGATGACCAAGGATGATTGGGGTTTTTTCCTTGTTGCCTAAATTAGGATTTCTTTTCAAGGACAATGAAGTCATCATGGTATACGAAGTTTTCTAATTTTACTCGAACATCCTTTAAAATTCCTTTTGGAACCCTAATGCTACGATCATCAAGTTGAAGTGTGACAGATGTGGGTTGGATCTCTTCTAGGCCTAACTGGCAGAACACAGCATAGGAAATGAGATTGACACTGGAACCTGGGTTACACAAGGTTTGGATAACTTTTTTCTCTCATAGTTCAACATTTATGTAAGGGCATCCTGGGTCTTTCATCTTTGATGTAAAGATTCCTTGGATTTTTGTACAAACATTTGCTGTTAGAAGGACTTAGTTCTTATGTGAGAATTTTATTTTAAAAGTGAACATGTCCATAAAGTATTTGGAGTAGGCAGGTATGGATTAAATTTCATTTAGGAGTATATTGTTAAACTTTAATTTTGAGAATATTTCCTTCAATGTTTCATTCAATTTAGACTTGGTTTTCCCCCTCATGTGTTGAGGAAATGGTGCTGGTTGTGGGGTTGTTTGTTGAAGTGTTGTTTCTTTGACAATGTTATTCTGTTTTTCAGTTTGATCATTTTGTTCATTTGCATTTTCATCCATGTTTGAATCTTCGGATGGCTGCTGAATTAGTTGTTCATGTTTCTCAGTTGATTTCCCACTTCTTAAAACAGTCACATCATTTAGTTGTTCATGAGTTGTTTGAGTGAAACTTGACTCTCCACTTACTGTTTGTTGTGGAATGGATTGTGTAGGCATGGGTTCCTTTTCTAGTTTTGATGGTTTGAAGTTCTTGTTTTAGGTAAGAGACTTCCAAGTTCATCCTTTCCATCTATTTTCATAGTTGTTCTAGTAGTCTTTGAAGAACAATTTGGGTTTGTTCTTGAGAATATTGGTTTATCTGTGGGGGTATATTTTGGTGGTATGATGGTTTTTTGAAAATGGACTAGTGGTTATTAGTATTGGATAGTTTGGGTTTATAATTGGTTATGGGTTTGGTAGTTCTTATGGGGGTAAGGATTTTGTCTCGATGGTTGTCTAGGTTACTGGTTATCTTTATAGCGGAAGCCTGGGTGGTCATTATTCCTTGAGTTGAAGGTGTTTTGGTATTAAGGCTTTTGAAATTTCAAAGAATTTACTACCATTGGGGGTCCTACTAAAAGAACATATTTTATAGATGGAATGGTTGGTCGGTTTTCTGTCTTATGGTCATGTTTTTCACAAATTGTGCAAACAGGGTCCACAGTTTGGATTTTATGGAATTGATTAAGGTCAATATCTTAAAACTTCCTAGAGGGTGTTGCGAGTTTAGCCCTAAGGCTTTCCACCTCTCTATGTGTATAAATTCTAGTATTTCTTTGGGGATTTTCAGAATAAGGTGATGTTCCCCATGTTTGTTTTTTTCGGAAAGGCTTTCCAGATACTCATAAGCATCATTTGGGGATTTGTTTATAAAGGTTCCCTTACACATCATGTCAATGAATTGTTTGTTCTCCCGACCCAACCCTTCATAAAAAATTATTATTATTCAGGTATAGAAAAAACATGATGTGGAACCATGTTTAGGGTGTCTTTGAACCTCCCTCATGTTTTATAGAACGTCTCTCCCTCTTTTTCAAAAAAATTTTGGATGCAAGTGAAATTTTTTTATTGTGGGGAAAGTATTTTTTGTATAATTATCATTGTAATTGGTCCCAATAGTAGATAGATGATGGTCTCAAATTTTTTAGACAATTTTTAGCTTGATCCTTTAAAAAAAAGAAATTTCCTCGTCTTATCGGATTCTAGTTGAAGTGGGGGACGCATGGTTTCAACAATGTAATTTAACTCCTTAACGTGAAGGTAGGGCATCTCAGAATCCATTCCATGGAATGTGGGAAGATGGTTTAGGACATGGGGTTTAAAGATGTAGTTGGAATCTCCTAGGGATTTGTGTCGAATTCATGAGGGGGAATTGGTCAAGGAAGGTGTGAGGTTGTCATTCATGGTTTGATCAACTGTATTCTCCATGTTTGGTGCTGCCTCATTTGGATTTCCATTTTGGTTCCCACTCGGATTTATGAGTTGATTTTTTTTAAGACCTTCCATTGAAATGGGATCAATTTTTGACTCGGTGGTATTATTAATATTAGGATTTAATGAAAAGGGTTACCTTGGTGTACCTGACTACCCAACCCTAGGACTATCAACCCTAACTAGACGGTTTGATTGATCATGGCTGTAGGCAGACATGTGCCAAAAGAAAACAAATGAGAAAGGGAAAAGATACGAGAATTTGGATGAGAATAGAAGAAATGGGGGAGAGTAGAATTTGAGTTGATATTAATTACTTGGTTCCCTAATAACGATGCCAAAATTTGGTCTCACCCAAATTTACCCAAGATTTAGGGTTAAGCGATCGCTTGTAGTTTATCATGGGTTGTCGATTCCTGAGAGAACTAAGAAGTAACCTACGGACACGAACATTCTATGGACTATTTTTGGATTTTAAGTGGAAAACATTGGGTTGATTTTAGATGGGTTTAAATGAAAACTAAAAGTCTTAAGTGAATTCAAATTATGAGAAGGGTTGATCCTAGGTTATTACAAGGGGTGGATTGGATGCATTATTTTAAAAAAACTCAATTTCTTATATTTGAGATGGGTATATTTAAAAATATCAAAAAACCATCACTTACTAGTTTAAAGACTACACACCCTAATACTAATCACCTATGCACTTTAAGGATCAATGTTTTGAGCTCTCCAAGTTAAAGGTTCGTATTAGCACTTGATGTGTGTGGCCTTAGATTAAATATTGATGAAGAAGTTTTAAAGTCATGAAATAAAAATCTCATTTAAAAGAATTTATTAGACATTAATGGACTGAGAAATAACATCCAATTTCACCCCTTTCTACTCTCTTGTATCAACCGATAAGTGGGTTATCCCTCCATTGATCTTATGGTTTCAATGGAAGCAGGAAGTAGACTCATGAGGGAGGAATTGGAGAAGTAAAAAAACAATGAAATAACAATCACTCCGTCGTTGTGTGATAATCTCACAAGGGTTGGTGTGAACAACTTAAAACTTTGAACCAATGGTATAGAAGTGATATTAAGTAAAATAGAATAAATGGATAAGAATTTTATTATGAAACTAAAGTGAGTTGAACAACTTACTTGTGAAAGACAAACTTGAGACAACAAAATCGCAGCATAACATTACAATGAAATGAATTTTAAAATATGATAAACTATTACACCCCCACTACCTAAAATATGAATTTTGGGAGCCTTGGGTCGAGCCTCCAATAGTAAAGAGCATCCCACTTGATTATGATAGTCCTAGGGTGGTGGAATGTAAGGTAGAGTGGACTTCTTTATCCTTGACTCGTAGTGGCTTCTATCTTGCATCCACCAAAGAGATGTGCCTTGATGGCCTTTTAGATTGCCGAATTCAAGTGGTTTATATAAGAAAAATGTGTAGCACCGGATGTCTTCTAGCCCTCTGTAAAAAATTCAGCCCAAATCAATTTGTGGTTTCCGAGATATGATTAAATTGGTGGGTTGTTTTTCTGGGCCACAGAATCAGTCCTAGAATTTTGTCTCTAACTTGGGCCGCATGAATAACCACAATGGAGGCTGAATTAGCATTATCTCTTGAATAATTATATGTTTATATATATGTCTTATATCATATTGAGAAATTTGGGCTTATGTGGGTCATTATTGTGGGCCCCACATTCTCATCAGTGGGATGGTGTCCAATCTACCTTCTCCAGAATTGTTTCATTTCATCTCAAAATATTCTCATCACCCTTTATGAATCCTCCATTGATCCCTAAATGAAAAATGTTCACATATAATTATATATACTTTTACCAAAATATCATATTAAAAAATGGATAGTTACATTACTTAAATCAGATGAATAATTGGTCCTAAATTTGTGTACATTTCGCATGAAGTGCACAAGTGATGAGAATGGATGTTCAAAATTAAAATCCACTAACTCAGGCCCATAAGATAAAAAATGAAAATTTAATACCATTAAAATGTAATTAAAATATGAATTTTTATTGGCTAATCAATGAACTTAATCTAAACCTTTAACCTACACACCCAAGGCTTCCCATTACGTGCATTTAATAAATCATTTTAATTATTTGAAAATATCATTTTTTCATTTTCCAAAAAACTAGGTAAAAACCACCTTTAATAAAAAATAAATTTAAACCCAAAAAAATCATGAAAAGTTAATTTATAAATAATTTTATAAAAATAGGATCAAAATAGTTCATCCAATACAAGCTAGATACGGAACCACCTGCCTCAAAACTTAGGGTAGCACACACCCACGAAGGATCCACTAAAAATAAGATCGAAACAACAAAAAAGAGGCCCTAGATTCAATATTCAAATCTTATAATTGATACAATTAAACAAAAGGGTTAGTGGATAATATGAAATGACACATACCTCAAGAACTCACACCCACTGAACCACAACCAATGATTGAAACATCCCACAGAATGAGATTGCACAATGAATCTAGAACAAAAAAAGCATCACGACAGATTAATGGATCTGATAGCGCAATGTAGTGATGATACCAAGATAAAAGAAAAGAAGAAGAAGAAATTACTACTCACTTGAATAGATGAAATTCATCAAAAATGGTGATCTAACATCAAACGGATCAATCCAAATCCAACGGAGTCTCCAAAAATTGTTGAACAAGACTTCCAAGAAGAGATCCAAGAGAGATGTGGGGGAATAAAATAAAATTACAGCTAAGCAGCACCTTGAAATCAAACATCCCTATAGTTAAAAAAAATTAACTCTTTTAAAAGTCATATAATCAATGACATGTAACTCCTTTACACATCTTGAAATCCATCACGATTAAGTACACAAAAAACACATCAATTTTTTTATTAAAACCCCACATTTAATTTTTTTCACACCATCTAACCATTTCACTATGTGTAATACTTTCATGAAGTGTACAAAATTATAATAATGTGTCCAAAGACCAAGAATATGTCATTTAACCCGTTTACACATCATGTAATGGCCCAACACACAGTAGAAACTCGATATTCTTACACAATAACCCCATACCAACTCAGGCGTCCTCCAAACATAGGAAGAACCCCACAAAACAAATAATGAATTTATAATCAGACTCCATCAATTAAAACCAACACACATCCCAAAACATTTTTCCATTTTCTCCAACAAATGGTGTCAATCCTCCGGAGTCTCAAGACATAACCAATTGAGGAGCAAAAACATAAAAGTGATGGGAATTACTTAAAAGTGGATAATGAGATGTAACAAATTTTCAATATAAAAGTAATTTTTTATGATAAAAATACCCATTTATATTCATTCAACATTTTTCCCCTATGTGGGAACATAATAAGTATTTAAAATAAAGAGAGTCACAGTTTGTGACTTTATTTCATTAATATATAAAATTGGTCAGTTTCGAGGACAATTTCCATTAAACATGTCAACTTAAAGACCAAGGTGATTAGGTTGGAATGTAATTAATCCAATAAAGATAAGGATGAAAAATTATGACCTTATCACTAAATTTTAACCAAGGTTTACCCAATTTACCCTTTACTAAGGTGATAAATTTTACCATGGTTACTATTCATACTAGCAAAAAATAAAAGGGACCTAATTAAAAAATTTGACCCTTATAATTCCAAATATGTAATAATTTTTTTTAAATTTAATAACTACAAGTATTATAATTTCTTTTAAAATAAAAACACTAAATGCAACGAAAAGTAGTTTTTTAGAAAAATGCATTTTATATATAAAAATGTATGTATACCAAATTCAATCATTAAATTAATTTCAATGAATATAATTAAGTTATTGTTATTATAATTTATATAATTTAGGTTTTAAATAATATTTAAAAAAATTTAACATTGTAAATGCTTTAGAAAACACATTTTTCTATAAAAAAAATAACATTTTTCACTATTCTCCTGAAAAAAATATTTTTGAAAAATATCAAAAATTATCCTTAATATAATTTGGATATACTAAATTATAAAAGGATATTATTTTTATAAAATTGAAATTATAGAAGTTCCAAAAATTAATTATAAAACTTTACCAATAAGAGAAAAAAATTTTTTTTTAAGAAAACAAATTGTTAAAGAATAAAATATCTTTACTGAAAATTGGGTACTTCTTTCCTAATATTTAATGAAATATTTTTCATTGATAATGTCCTTTATATATATTTTAGAATTCATTTAATACTATTCAAGACATCTAGTTTAATTCCAATGTTATAATAGCCATATTAAAATAATAATATTTCGTGGTTCATTTTGGTTTGGTGTTGGGTGTCATATACTCTATCAAACACATTGTTCTTCTAAAATATAATTGTGATAAATAATCCAACATATATTAATATACCTTTCTCACATTGACTTTTTTTTGTAATCAAGGTTTTGATATTTGAAAATAACATTAAGGAAAAAAAATCATAAACAGGGTTATTAAAATATCTTTCTAAGGTGAGGGAAAGAGAAATATGAAGTTCATCACAATATTTGAAGTATTTACAAAAAGAAATAAAATAAATATGTATGGTTAAGCATGATACCTCTTCTTTAGGAAACATACATAGGTATGCACTAAAATCATTATTAACATGGATTTCTGATCAAACTAAGGGATCTCGGTCATTGGTACCAAATAAATAAATATATTTGGGTAAGTATTGTATGATTTAGAGGGCACTGAATTTTTGAATAAGAGGAGATGGTGGGAGTCCTTTTATTGGTGAGGTTATTGACACACTTTAAATTTTTGAAGTAAAAAAGTGTAACCTAATTTTTCATGTGCCACAAGGATCCAAAATCAATAATAATTGACAATTATATTTTATAATGTTTAAATATGGCCATAAAATTTATTTTATACATGTTTCTAGGTTATATTAACACTTACTTTTTAGGTTAACCCTCGGTAAGACCATTTTTTACTTTAATCGTGGTAATTAATTTTTGAGAGTTTTATTATTAATTACGTTAAAAAAATAAGTTAAACTTATTTGATAATATAAATTATTACGATTAAAATTTTTGAATTTTATTTTAAAAAATCAATTCATATAATTGGAATATTTAATTAAAAATAAAACCCAAAGATGCAATGAAAATGCGATTTCTCAAGAAGTGTATTTTTTGAGTAAAAGATTATTTTATATTAATTATATGACTAATAATAAACATTTTATGAATATAAATTTATATTTATTGATATATAATATATAAATATCATCTAAAAATTCAAAATTAAGGATTATTTTTTAAAATAATTTGGAAAATCACTTGGCACTTTAAAACATATTTTAGAAAAACTCAATTTTTATACACAAAGACAATCTTATACTAAAATAAAATATAGATTTGATTAAAAATTAAGAGATAATATATAAATAAATAATATTTATTTTAATTTAAATCAAATTTAAACATAATTTTACTTTTAAATTACTTAATTTACTGAAAGTAAATTAATTTTTTACAAAAATGGATATTTTTACAATTCACTAAAAATTCAATATTTTTCAAAAATTAGCAAAAACCAACCCTAAGTAATTTTTGGTATGAGAATTTCAAAAATGATATAAATTTTTTAAAATTTAAATTTTATTATTTATAAATTAATATTTTAATTAAAACCTGTCATGAAAATATTTTATTTAAAACTATTTCATTTTTTAGAGAAAAATAATAATTTTATAATGAATATAACTATAAAATTCTTATTAATAATCATATATATAATTTATTCCTTTATTTCCTAGTTTTATACAATTAGTGTATATATAAAATTGAGTATACTATTTTTTGAATGATCAATGTTTTTTTGGGAAGGATTAGTAACTTAATTTGGCCTAAGAGAGTACAGTTCAAGTAACATTAGATGTTATATCAAAAATGAAAAATATGTTAAGAATACTCAGAATCATTAATTTGATAGGAATAATTAAAAATTTGAGCTCACAATTTATTTAAGCTGGGAATGTAACAACCCTAAATTTCTAAATATATTATCCATGAATAAATATTATTTATTAACTTTTTTTGCACGTAGTACCAAACCCTTAAGAACCATAGAACCATATATTTCCATTCAAATTTAATCACATAATTCATGATTAAAAATTTATGAATCCTAATTATTAAATACATGTTAAAAAATAAAGTTAATTACGGATGATAAGGCATTGATGAATTAAATTAGTTAAGAAAAATAACCAATAAGACTAATTTATGCTTTAAAATGTGACCTTTCTATAAATTGACTTTTTATATATATTTTTAAGAATATAAATAATTTCTTTATAAAATATATTTCCTATATGAGTAAAATATTTTCAAAAATATGATTGGTAATTTATAGGAAATAATGATCAGAGTAGTTAATATTGTTAAAAAACTATTATTATCCTATGAGAACATTTTTCATTATATTTTTATTATTGTATTCAAAAGATAAATTCTAAAATTTTAGAATTTTTTTTAAAAATAAATTCTATTTTTATATTCATAATTTCAATATTATCATATCAACAATTTTTGGGATATTTCTCCAAATACTTTATTTTTAGGTAAACAGTGAAAATGCAATTTTTTCCAAAACTGTAAATTTTATGACTATATCAATAAATAATAAAACATTACAAGTCTATAAAACATTTTAATTGATAAAATATTTATTTCTGGATTAAAACTCCAAATTTTTTAATACCATTTTAAATTAATAAAACCAATGTATATTGTTTTAAGAAAAGGAGTAATATTTTTCAATAAAAGAAAATGTTTTGGCCTTTTCTTTTAATTATATATTATTTTGGTAAAATTTAGTTTTGTATAGGTATTAAATACACATAATTTTTTTAATAGTAATATAATTTGTATCGTGAAAACCCAATAAATTGAAAGTTTTATCCAACATAAAGAAAATTAAGCTTTTAAAATCACTTTTTCTAAAAAAATGTGTTTTTACATGTTACATGCATTACTATTAAAATTTATTTTTCTTACACAATGAAAATTTATCTGATAAAATAGATTTCATATTGAAAGTCATTATATAAATATTTTATAATAATTTTCTTTTTATTTTTTTTCATTAAAATAAAATTAAAAGGGTAAAAACATGATACCATTGTAAAACCAAAAATGGTCAAATTGAAAATTCTTATATTAATGGAATTAGATAAAATGATTAAAAATGTGTAAAAATTAATGGTTAATATATTCATCAAATTAAATCATCTGCCACCCCAAAATAAATTATTTTCCATTTTTTGGATCCACTTATCATGTGAAACATGTTCTCTCTTTATATTAACTTGAAATAACTATAAAAATATAATTCTCACCACTTATAAAAAGAAACTATTTCCACTCCTAAATACTAATAAAACATTAGGTTTCCTCAGGAAACTATAAAATTATTCTTTACCCTAGAATCCAATTTCAACCTATTAATCTTCTTTTCAAAATATATTAGCATAATACCTCTCTTTCTATGGATTCTTCCAAGAGAAATCCCAAGTCCTAAATGTGAGTATTGTTTCCCGAAATTCATTTGTCTTCATCCTTAAATTAGATAATATAATTATATAATTACTATATGAAAAATTCATTATTTTTTATACATGATTTTATTACTCCATGGAAATTAAAATGAACCACTATTCCCATTTACTATTAAAAAAATGAAACTTTCATATGCGTTTTATGAGGACTGCCACCTCTATAAAATTAAGACTTCCCTTTTTACACCAACACCTCTCTTCACTGATTAAAATGGTGAAATATAAGAAAAAAATTGGAATATATAATATAATTATAATTATAAATATAGAATTATAATCCACCTTATTTCCATTCCATTCATTGAGAAATGAAAATGTTAATAGTGTGTTATGCGGACTATCGCCTCCACACAGTTATGTATAAAAATTTTCAATTAGTTTATTATTTATTATATTCTTTTAAAATATGATTGAAAAAAAAATTATATAAATAATATCATTATTCTTCTGTAATTAGGATAATTTCCACAAAATATTCCACTCTCATGAACAAGATCATTCATTAATTATGGTATGTTGATGTTTGGTTCGGTCAAACAATGTACTCGAAGAATGATATGAAATAATATCATGGATTACTATGAGAACTTAATTTCTTATAATATATTATATTAATAATAAATTAAATATATTTTTTCTTTAATGGATTTTTTAATTTTAAACTCATTTATTAAGATAAAAATGTTCATTCAAGAAAAATCACCTAAACATGGTCATTAAAGATTTCATCTTTAAGGATCATAACAAAAAATCAAATAGAATTAAATTATAAAATTATAAATAATAATAAAAAATAAATCACATTAAATTTTATGATCTAATAATTATATAATTTGGGATAATAATTAAGAAAAAAACAACTATTGTGAAACTAATTTAATACAATCAATATTACTCACACCAAATACTGAAAATTGAAAATAACTAATTAATATAAATATAGAGAATAATTATAAATAATTTTTATAAAATCATATAGATATGACTAATTTTATTAAACTATATATTATTATGCTTATTTTTTTATACATGAGATTCAATTGCTTTAGTGGATGTGAGGGATTTTGATAAGGGTTTGTCATCTTAAATTTTCTCCCCTTGATGCATATTTCTTAGTATATGTTATATTTTATTTAGAAAGCTTTATGTAAAAACATTTTAATATTTTGTGTCATATTACTCCCTTTATTTATTATATTTTATGTTTCATTTGAAATCATATACTTTAAGTTATTTTTATTTAAATGTTACTCAAACTCTAAAAGATTTATCCACTGAAATTCTTTCTACTTGAGTCATAAATACTCTACTTTCTTATGATCTTCCAATATATTTTTTCCTTAAAATTAAATTTATCAATGGTATTTTATTTTATTCCACACAGAATTAAATTATTTTTTTTATATCATATTTATTTATGAAATAACTTTTCAAATAATTGTTTAATATTTGAAAGAACTACACGTATTCTATTCGATGTATTTTTCTTCTATGTCTACATTTTACATCCAACCAATTTTGTACTTTATAATTGGAAACCTAATTGTGTTTTATCACATGTGACTTCTATATTTACCCAAAAATATGTTAAAAAGAATGTTTTGTTACCCAATTTATGATGTGGTTTTTCAATAATGATATTTCCAAATATGAAAACAATTTTCCCAACCTTTCAAAAAACATTATCTTCCTGACAACATTTATTTTGATAACATTTTATCTTTTCAATGATCTATTATTTCTTGTTATTTTTGAAAATTAAAATTATTCAATTTTTTCAATTCAATTTTTTCTAAATAAATTTTGAATTTGACCCTTAACTTCCTCTTTTTACAATAATGTTAAAAAAATATAGAAAATAGCTTCTTAAGTTCTTCTTCTATAGGAACACATCATTATAAATTCATTGTGTTATCTATAAAAAATTAAAATTTATTCCTTTTTGTTTTCAAAAATAAATTATTACACTCAATGTCTAATAAAATAAATTATTTCAAATGATTACGGATATTTCTTAAATGAAAGTTTATTTTATTAAAAATATAGTTAATTGTTTTTAATCCATGTCGTTGACCTTTGAAATAAATTATACTTGATCATCCACATTATTTATTAGGATGGAATATGAAATATTATTTTCTATAGAATAATTGGTCCATCACATCTTTTTTCTTGTCAAATTATCCTCTAATATAGGCATGATATCTATTTTAACTTAGTTCCTCTTTGAGAACTCTATATTTCATTCCTTCGATCGAAGGGAGTTCACCTAGATTCCATATGTTAATTGATTTTAAAAACTATTGACATAACCATATAAAATTTACATATACAGTTTCATTTTTAGGGATTATTATATAGAAAAAAATTCTATTTATTTATTTGGGAAACAATTATAATATGTATACTTGTTTTCAAAATGGATTTTTGTGGATTACCAAGGAATTTTTATTATGTATTGTTTATAAATTATCCTTATTTTATAGATAGATAATGTCTCTATTATCCCATTTTTTGATCAGTAAATCATTTATATTTCATATTTTTTTGATCTTACTATTTATTTTAATTGATTCCTAAGGCTATTTGAACATGTATAGTGTTGTATAATTTATTCATGTCACACACGATTTTTTATGTCTTGGTTTTGATCTGGTTCGTTAGAAATATAGATCATTTTCATGGTTTTTGGGTGATTTGAAGGTTGATTTTATAAGTTACATATATTTATAATCATCCTACCATGGGTTTCCTACATCTTGATTTGATGTTTTAGAGAAAAGGGTGGTTACTTCATGATTTGGTCCAAACAGTGAGCTCGTTTCCAGATTTAAAAACAATTGTTTTCCTTTATAACTCCTTATTTTTTTTATAGATTTTCACTCATTATACATCCCACTTGGCCTGTAAAAACTTATTAAAATCATAATATACATTTTTACCTTTTAGGAATTCAAAATCATGGTGGCTTTGAGTTATTTATTCATGTATTGGGCCAGCCCGTGAGCCCATTTCCAGTTTTTTTTTAAAAATATTTATTTTCTTTTATATCATATTTATTTTATAATATTTTTCCATCATTCCACCTCTAAATAGAGTCCATAAACCCTATGTGCACCCCCATGATCCATTTTACCTCTTTTTACCTCATCTTTATCTGGGATTAGGGTAAACATCCTCACGGTTTCTCAAAATGTCCAGATTTGAAAAGGCAATTTTTTATTTCATAAATCATTCATTTTTTACTATTTTCCCCAAAATATTCTTTATTGGGTTCATAATTACTTAAGTATACTCTCCATTTATTTCCAAGCCATTCCCTCTCCTCTAATATCATGGATCTAAGGGAATATAAAGAGTTCCATAGTTATTATGGAGAGTTTCCTTCTCCTTTCTTCTCTTTTCTCCAACTAATTCTACTTTTTTGGGGTTTTTTATTCTCCCCTAGTCATGAATGACCTAGGGTGATGTTATAAAAATATTTTTATGGTGTTTTGTCTCGTTTAGGGCTGGTATTCATAGTTTTAGGGTTTATAAACCCTTAGAAGGTGTTCTCAGGTGTGTGTTTCCATTCCGCCTTGGATTTAATGTAGGTTCCCCCAAAAACATGCCCTTATTATTTATGTTTCAAATTTTTCATGCATTTATCACTTTATATACATGTTTATTGTTTCCTTACAACCTTTGGATAATATTTTTGGTGTCAAAAATGGTTATTTATGCCTTGGTTTTTGTAAAATGGTGTTGTTTCGTATAAATGTGCACACTGCATGTTTAAATAAATGTTATGTAGATTTTTGCATATGGTTTGTGATGTTTATGACCTGGTTTAACAACTTTAATAATTTTTTTGAATTAAAAATTGTATTTATTCCCTTTTATTGTTAAATAGAGTTTTTTTATTAAAATTTCAATGCCTCATTTTTTGGAAAGTGCCTGGTTCACTCTTGTGGGTTCAAGGTGTTATGAAAAGATTGTTTTAGATTATGATAAATATTTGAAGCATGTGAATTAATGTTTTTGGGTTCCTTATGTGGTTTCCAATCTGGTTTTGGGTTTTATAATGAATTGAGTATCAGGTTTTAGGGTGTTTTGGCATGTGTTCTCAGTAAATGGCATGTTTGGCACCATTATAGAAATGGATGCATTTTTTATGTGTAACCTAAGTTTTTAATGGGTTTAAGTAAATGTTATGTTTCTTAAAAAGGTGTTTTTACACATCTTTATGAATAATTTAATTGGTTCTTTTGATAATTTTTTTTTATGAATTCTTAAAATCTCATTCGCCATTTTTATTATATAAATGGTTTTCATGAGTACTGCATGTTATATCACTTGGATCTATTTTATGGTCCATCAAATATATTTATTAAATGGTGTTGTGGCCGAAAAAACTAGTTTTATATTGTAGTGGTAGGTGTGTTTCCTTAAAATAACATTTTTGAATTGTTTTTATGTGCAAAGCTTCATTATACTTCTTGAAATTATTTTATGAAAATTTAAAGTGGTTTATTGATATGTGAAGGAAATGTGAAGCATGTTTGCGGGATGTTTGTATGTTTATGATTTTGGAATGAAATTTTCATATACAATGTGTATTTTATAATATGTGTAACTTGATTGAGCACTAAACGGAAACTCGGCTATCTAGGTGGGTGGACATGAACTAGTATGCCAGTGATCCTGAGTGGTTTCATCCCTATTTCATGTAGCATGTTTGATAATAAAACATTAACTAAACTATGATGATGATGTTTGGGACCACTAGTTTATGGGTATTTTTACCCTACAAGTGGATCGTGCACAAGAATGGATATTTTTATGGTTACATTCACACCGATATATGAGGTATCTGTGGATCACAATGAACTAGTTCCTAGGGGTGTTCCCATGACTAGTTCTCATTTGATATATTGTATTCACCATTAGAATACAGTGTATTTGGTTGGAAAATTTAGTAGTATGTGTTTTTTATTAAAAAGGTTACTTTCATTAAAGATTCCCTCTTGAAAATTGTTTTCATTTTTAAGATTCATATATTTGGAAATTATTCTATCATTATTGTGATAAAACATAGAAGATTTATTATTATAACTTCCATAGCATGTAACCTTATTTGGAAAACATAATTTTTCATATTGTATTTCAAACATGAAATTTATGTTTCTTTTATTTTAATTGGATGTGCATTGGGAATAGAATATCATGCTAACATACCAAGTTTTAATATTCAATACTATAGATTTATTCTATGTTTTTAGCAATTATACAGGTTTCATCTTGAGTTTGATCGGCATGATCGACATGGGATCGTTGTGTAGGAGAGTAACCAAAGAGTTCACGTGGAGTTAGTTGTTCATCAGGTCCGGTTGGTTGAGTTGTATCATTGAGTTGTACTTCCAGTTTTTTTATAAATGATTTCAGTTCAATTATTATATAAATATGTATTAGGATGTCCATTATTTTTATTATTTTCATTTTTGTTTATTTTTGGGAAAATCATTCCCCTGTTTACTCTATTAATGCCCTTGGTTCTTTTCACCATCCTGGGAGGATCATTAATACCTTTTGGGACATGTTGCAGAGCAGCCTGAGTGACCAGTTTAGGGTCGACTCAAGCTGGTTTGTAACAAAATGGTATCAAATTAGGTCAGCTCTTTGAGGACCTTTCTTTTCATAGTTCCCTTTTTAGTTGGGGGTGTCAAGTTAGATGGAGTAGGATTTTTGGGTCTTGAGAGGTAAGTGCGGGAAGAGTGTTGCGAACTATTGTTCATTCTGATCCTCAAGTTTCCATGGGAAGTCTGGTTTTATTAGATTAATTGGTTCTTGTTGATTTTTTGGTGTCGGGATATGACATGGGGAGTCAGACTAATGGTATTTGTGAACATGCAGGGCTAGGAAAGCCATGTGAATCTGGGACATGGTCCTCAAAAGGCTCTCAATGGTGATGGTGTTTTTGGAATGTGGCCACCAACTATATGGTCAACTCACCCAACAATACTAGTTTCCTTTTGTAGATATGTCGGACCATTCTTGAATTGAAAAATTATTTTTAAAATATTATTGTAAGAATTGTGAAAATTGGTTTTCAAAATTTATTATAAGAATGGTTCTTGAAGATTGGGTTTGGTGAAACAAATATTGGGAATAAAGTGAAAAATATTTAATAGTATAATATGTTACCTAATCTAAAATTGTGTTTTTTAAATAAAATGTTTTGAAAGCATGGATAATTTTAAGGTGATTTTGATTTTTATTAAAATGGGGTGTTTTGGGATGATGAAATGTGTTTGAATATAATTAATATGTTTTGGAAATTGGTTTTGAGTTATTGGTATGTTCCTAGAAAGGGTCTTGGTATATGTGGCCATCATATTATCAAAAGAGACATTTCTGAATTATTGAAAATTGTAAAGGGATGTTTTGATGGTATTCTTGTTTTGGTAGTTGTTTTAAAATAAATGAAATGGGTTCTAAACCAAATGGTTCTTAAAAATTTGTGGATTGTTGAGATGCGAAAAATTGTTTTGAATAAAGGGAGAGGATTTTGATGGAGAACAATGGGGTTTCATTTTCTAGCTTGGTAAAATTTTTTTGTGTGTGGAAATATGAAAATGGTTATTGAATTGGTGGCTAGTGTTTCTATGGAAGGTACATGATTTTTGAAATGGGTTGAATTTTTTTTGCTTGTAAAAAGTGGTAGTTTGATTTCAACATTCGTGTTTTCATGGGTGATCACATGCATGGTTTTGTATAGATATGTTGATGGATGCTAGGTATGGAATAGTGTTTTGGTGCTCGAGGTGGCACAGGAATGTTCATGTGAGTGATACTTAATGAAACACCATTGGTGAATGTGAAAGTCCACCAAGTTTTTTTGTTTTTAAAAAACGTTTTAAGCTGAAAATTTGTTGTGTTTTTGTAAACTGATGCTTATGTGGGATTATTTTTCATGTTTTAGAAGTTTGAATTGTTTGGTATGATTCCTCATGATATGGATGTGATACTCTTGGTGTGTCCTGATATGAAATCTTGTTGGTGGCTCAGTTTTGGAAAAATGTTCAGTGGATTTCTAAGGATATGTTGTATTTTGTGATGTGGCCATGGATGGTTCTCCATTGGAAATATTTCTTGTTGATAAGCCTAATGATTCATTTCTAGGGTAAAATTCACCTCTTTTAATGATGCCTCAACCTGTTATTTTTTATTAGAGAGTATTTCTGGATCAGATTAAACCATCTTCCTGATATGGTGATTCACTCAGTTTTTTTCATTATGCTTGGTGATATAGATGGACTTCACCATGTACCTTGTTTCTTCTAATCCTAGTTTAGAGTGAGATAGAATGGTGATGTGTATCTTTTAAATTTCTATTTGGTTAAACATGTCTTATTTGATCTAGTGAGTTTCATGGGGTTTTGTGATCCTTAACTCTTGACTACGAGGAAGTAGATGCTTCAACCATCAAAACTCTAGCCATATGTCTCGAAGTGAAGCTGGTGTGTAGTTAGGAATCCTTGTACAGGTGGAGTGTAGTTAAATTTTTCCTCCACCATTATGGTGAGATGGTTTTGGAATTTCTATTATGGTTTCTCATCACTATGAATTTATATTTCCTCAAAGTGTGTGGTGGATATAAATACTCATCCTTAATTGTTGTGTAATCTTGAATTATGTTGATAATTCACATTAAGGATATTTTCAGGTTTGATATTTAGATAATCAGTACATAAATTATACATAAGGGCTTGAATATTTCAAGTATAAACTTCTACTCACTATCCATTATTTTCATAATACAAAAACTCTTTAAAAAATATATATGTTTAGTTCCCTGATTTAAACAACATGACTTTTCCATGATCCCATCCTTGACCGTATTCATCTTTAAGTCCTATGAAAAAACATTTCAAAACATAGGATGAGCATAATAATATTAGTAAAGAATATAGAAAGAAGGAAAAATATTTGTTTTTCAAAACAACAGGTAAACCATGAAAACTTTATCATAAAGTTATAACTTTCACCATTAAGAAGTATCAAAAACATATCACTGAATATAAGCTCATTGCTTACCATTTTATTAACAAAAATCCTACCATAAATCCCATAGAAATCAACATACAACATATGAAGGTTAATTGGGAAATAAACATACATAAATTGAATAACCATGAGATCTACTTCCACACATATCACTAAATATAATACTCATACTGCCGACTTCCATTCCCAGTTCATTGGAGGTTTTAACATAACCACTTATCCTTGATTTATCATAGAACCTCCCATGATTTGTCTTATCACATAACCACCCATAATTGGTATATCATATGACCACCTGTCAAATGTATAAGTACCATTATATAATCAAAACACATAAAATATTGAGAATATCAACATTTCACTAATAACATTTCATTTTCAATCCCAAGAAATAATATCTAGATACTGAAATATTAGATCCATTTCAAAAAAACATGTTCAATATAAAAAAACCAAAAAAGGGAATATGTGGTCTATTTTCCTTTAAAAACATTAAGGTTTATAGAGGAATCCAAATAATGATTTTAGTGGCAGAGAGGTCATTGTCGCCACATATGCTAAAAACAATCATTTTGTCGTTTAGTAAAAATCTTCATAGATAAAAGATTCCCTTTGAATTAAAATAAAAGTCAAAGGGTTTTATTATACACCTTATATTATAAGGAGGTGTATATTCTCAATACATGCTTCAATGAAAGGATATTGAGACGAAGTCCCTTACCTTGAGTCCAAATTATCACATATGTTCTTTGTTCTTCCTCAAATCAGGTAACTTCTTTTGATTTGAGAAAAAGAGATTTCTTGAATTGTATTATGCCTAGGGGAAGGCTTCAAGGAGGAAGATATAAATGTTGGGAGATTATTTTAAATGATTTCGGATGACCCAAGTGTAACATCCCAAGTAAATGAAGAATAAAATATTTTTATACTTATTAATATTTTTGAATTAAATATTAATTTTACTTTAAAAGGGTTTCTATGTTCGATAGCATACCCGATACGCAACAACAGGTTTCTTTGGAATCTTACGTTCCACACTAATAATATAATATTATTATTTTAAATGGTAGTTAACTCATAGAAGTTGTATTGGAGGGAATTAATGAAACTAAATACAATATTATTATACCTGTTTGTTAAATGTATTTACATTTTCCAATAAAAATTTAGAGGCTTAAAATGTGAATGAATCTAATTTTAAGCATAATTTACATTAAAAGTCCGATTTATCACCTTTTATTGGGGAACCATATTTAAATATATTTCTGGTCACTTTAATACATTCTCATTGACAAAATAGAATCTTTCTTTATACTGGGGACATCAAATTTTACTTTGGGTAATTTTTTGGTATTTTTCTGATAAAGTTCATTTTTTAATGAATAGTGAAAAATATTGTATTTTAATTCAAAAGTGCGTTTTAATCAAATTTATTTATATGGTTAGGTTATCTTTTTAGTTGGTTTTAAAGTGAACATAAAATATATTTTTACCATTTAGTCCAATTTTGGTCGTTGGAACTAATTTCACTTTGAAATTGGACATAAAAAAATTTCAATCTTTTGATAGTTATTGTTTCTTAAAAACACGCTATTTGTTTTGATAACAGGAATTAATGTTAAAATTAGTTAATTCCACTTATATGTTTTGAATTTGTAAAAATAAACATCATTTTTTTAATTCGGAATATCAAATATAGCTTAGGCTGGATTTTTGGTATTTCTCTGAAAAACTTCAATTTTTGATGAATTGTGAAACCACTTGGTGGTAGTTAAAAAAACTGACCTTTTCATTTAAATGAAATATTACCACTTCTGTGAATTGAATTTCAAAAATATTAAATACATGGTTTTTATCGAGAAGTAAAATGTGGTTCAATAAGATGAAAATAATTTTTGGTGAATAGTAGCTTTTGACTTTTATTTACCACGGTTAAAGGTAAATAGTGTAATTACAGGTAAAAAGAATATTATAATAATTCCAAATTACCTTAACACTTGTCCAAATCTTATTGGTTGAGTCATTTACGACCATGGGCATCTTTGGGTCGATTTTGGTATCACTTTTATCCACTTGGAAGTGATAATGACAATTTATATTAAATAACTTAAAGTAATGACAAAATAGACATTAACAAAACTCTTTTAGTAATTATTTTTTATATGGTGATATATAATATTTATTTTCAACTATAAATAATCCTTGGAAAGATAAAATTATTTCATATAGGATGGTATTTGTTTTATAATTTTTAGACATCAAATAAATTAAATTATTTATGACACAATAATGATGCAGTATTTATCTCATTAATAAATGATTTAGATAAATAAGATTATAATGATTAAAATATTATCCAAAACATTTCCAATTCTGATTTTATGATTTTATTTATACCATGACTCATCTTATCTTAGACTATAATGATTTTTGAACCATTAGAAACCGAATATCATTATATTATATAATAATATTTTCACACTTTCTTAAAGGGCCCCTCCTCCCCCTTATAAAAGGAGACCACATCTAACCAATTACTAAAACCTCTCAAGCCATTTGGCTCATCCAAACTCTGCCCAATTATGCTCCATGCATCCCGATCATCCTCTTAGAAGCCTTACCTTAGGTAGAAGGCACTTCAAGAAATCCTTTTGGTTCAAACCGAAGGAAGTTGCCTAAATTAAAGGTAACATTTTCTCTAAAATTGTTTTCTTTTATTTTACTTCTCCAACCCCTAAAATCTTTTTTATTCCTTTCTTTTGAAACAACACCAGTATCCTAAATATACTATGATATTGTTATAAGAAGGATTCAAACTACACATACACACACCTCCATCTAATGGGTGAAGAGCATAATGTTTATGTGGATGGCAAACTAACGCCTCACGAAACGATGATTGTTCGATTATCTCCCACCGCCTCTCATGGTGGCCATTACGATAGAACTGTATTTATATATGATATATATTATGTTTATGTTTTTATTATACTTCTGTATTTTCCATTTATATCATTCCATTATTGTTTCCATAGTGGGTAAATATGATTATCTCATTTGAGAAAGTGCGAACTACCGCCCCCTCAAAGTGATGTGATTCGATAATGCCTTATGTGGGATGTATAAAGGATGGAGTTAATGAAATTATATATGATATTATACTGTAATTATAATATACCTATGTATAATTATGTTTTATTTCCATTAAAATAATAAATAGAAATGAAAGTATCGTTCATGCGTACGTATGGCTTAACGTCTCAAGGAAGGGTGCATTTCATTTCTTATCTCCAAATGTTATGTAACTATTATAAATACATGTATATACTGGATATATATGATATATATGATATCTAAATCATGAATACCATTCATGATATAATGGACTATTCACTACATGGACAACTTTTAAATATAAGGTGTTCATTTTTAACTCAAGTACCAAATATCGACAAAATGAACGTTATTAAGTTAAATGATTACATAATGTTTATAACATGGTAATAAGTGATATAAAAGGAATAATAAACTTGAAAAAAAATCTTAATAAAGTATAAATTAACATTAGTTTATCATTCAGGATATTAAAGAACGAATGGGTCAAGTTGGACACGAGGTAAGGGTCTTCGTCTCAATCTCCTTTCATTGAGGCATATTTTGTTTTAATACAATACTTTCTTTTATACACTGTATAACCACCCTTGACTTTTCAAATGGAATATTTTTCTACAAAGTGTTTTACTAAATGAAAAAAATAATGTTCCTTTTTAACGTAAGTGGTGACAATGACCTTTTCCGCCGCCGCGAGTATTATTTGATATTTGGATTCCTCAACAAGTCGTACTATTTTAAAAATAAAATAAATACCATATACTCTGTTATGTATTTTTTGTTTTGAAAATGGTTTTGAAAATGGATTTGTTATGTCAATATATTTAAGTGATATATTGTGATTGAAATGTGGAAATTTTTTCTTTCCTTTATATTTGTTGTATGTGTTATGATTTTATAATGGTACTTGCACATTTGATGGGTGGTTATGTGACAAACCAAATGACGGGTGGTGCCGTGAATACAAGTATGGGTGGTTACGTTATAACCTCCAATTAATTGGGTATGGAAGTCGGCCATATGGCTATTCTATTTAGTGATATGTGTGGAAGTCGACCATATGGTTATTCTATTTAAGTATGATTATGTCCCAAGCTACCTTTATATGGTATGTGTTCTTTAAATGGGTTTTATGGTAATATTTTGGTTACAAAAGGGTAAGTAATGATCTTTTATTCAGTGAAGAGTATTTACTACTTCATAAAGGTGAAAATTATTACTTATGTTAAAGTATTCATGGTTTACTAGTTGTTTTGAAAAACTAACAGTTTTCCTTTTTTGTGTATCCCTTACTGATATTTTTATGCGCATCCCATGTTTTTGAAATTTTTTTCACAGGACATAATGTGAAATAGGGTCAAGGATGGGATCAAGGAAAAGTCATGTTGTCTTAAACATGGAACTAGACATGACTATCTTTTTTCTAAGAGTTTATGTTTTGTAAAAAAAATGGAAACTGTGTAGAAGTGTCTACTTTTTATTCTTTTGAGATGTAATGGTTATGTCCTTATTCTCTAAAACTATAAACCTGAAAGGATCCTCAATGTGAATTATTCATTTAATTTAATATTATGTAAGGTTTAAGGTCGGGTCCTTATAGTTGGTATCAGATGTCGGTTTTGATAACTTTAAGTGTTATGGTAATGTTAATGTAATATCCATAAAGTAATTTATGTTAACATTAATATCATACAGCATTTACAGATTACCATTTTGCTTTGGCTAAGATATTTCTATGTTCAAAATGGTTTTCCGCAGAGGAAACAGGGCAGCTATGTTGGAATGACATCAGGAGGAAGACAACCTTCCAAATAAGCCACCTGAGATGGTCAGAATCAGAACTGAACAGTTTTTTGCAGTGATGGCACGGTTGACTTAGGCTATAAATGGGGGTGGTATCCATGTACGAGATCAGCCAGATCAACCACAGAGGAACATGTCAGTATTGGAGCATGTTAAGAGCCAACATCCCCCATCATTCAAAGGATCATCTAACCATGTGCTAGCTGAAGGGTGGATTAAATCACTGGAAAAAGATTTTTGATGTCAGGGGTTGTTTAGAACATCAAAAGGTTAGTCTTTCTGTTTACCGTTTTGAAGGTTAAGCTGATCAGTGGCGGTCGATGGTGAAAAATATCAGGGATAGTGATGAGATTGATGCTCTTGTTTGGGAAGAATTCAAAGGTATGTTTCTTGAGAAATATTTTCCTAAGGTGGATCATCCTAGGATAGAGAAACAATTCCTGGAATTGAGGTAGGAGGATGATTCAGTGGCTGCTTAGGAAGAAAAGTTCACTCAACTGGCAAGGTATGCACCAAATTTCATCTGAGATCTTGATAGTAACATAAATAGATTTTACTCCGGACTAAATCCATGATATCGAAGAGCATTATCCTCTCGTGAGTTCAAAAGTAATGAAAAACTTGTTCGATGTATAGAGAAGGTGGAAATGGAGTTTGTCGATGATCAAGTGTTCTTTGAAAAATACATAATAAGAGGTCTAATTGACAGGAAAAGGGGGAGAATTCATCAAAGAATCCTAGAGGTAAGAAAACTAAATATCCAACATGTGAGAAGTGTGGTAAAAAGAATCTTGGAAAATTTTTATCGAAGTCTGGAAAGTGCTTCTTGTGTGATAAGTCTGGTCATATTTATCATAACTGTAAGGAAGATGATAAAGCAGGAAATGAAAAACCATCGGTAAGATGTTTTAAGTGTAATGAAATGGGTCATTATGAAAATGAGTGTCCAGTGAAGAACTCAACTGAGGGAAAGAATCCAGATTACAATCAAAAAGGGGTGTTTAAATCCTTTGCAACTACTTCAGAAGATGTTGGGCCATCAAACAAAGTAGTATCAGCTCTAGGGAGCTCAGTATTTTTCGAAGATTGATTTGAGGTCGGGTACCATCAGTTGAAAGTAAAAGAATCAGATATTCGGAAGACCGCATTCTGTACAAGATATGGCCATTATGAATTTGTATTTATGGCTTTTGGTTTAACCAATGCACCTGTTGTGTTCACAGATCTTATGAATAGAATTTTTGGTGAGTTCTTGGATAATTTTGTGGTTGTGTTCATTGATTATATTTTGGTTTATTCAAAAAGTAAAGAGGATTATGAAAGTCATTTAAGAGTTTTCTTTCAAACCATATAAGAAAAGAAACTTTATGGGAAATTCATAAAGTGTGAGTTTTGGTTACAATAAATTTCTTTCCTTGGTCACATTGTTTCAAAATATGACATAACTGTTGATCCTACTAAAACAAAAGTTGTTGAAGAATGGCCAAGACCCACAAATATAACCGAGATCCGTAGTTTTCTTGGTTTGGAAGGTTATTACAGGAGGATTGTTGAAAGTTTTTCATGGTTATCTAGTCCAATGACTAAGTTAACTCGAAATGGTGTTATGTTCATCTGGACAAAATAAAGTGATTATTTTTTTCAGGAATTGAAAATAAGATTGGTGAATGCTCCAGTTTTGGCACTTCCTTCCAGACATGGTTAGTTTGTTATCTACAGTGATGCTTCGTTGAAAGGATCGGGTTGTGTCCTAATGCAAAATGATCAGGTAATTGCTTATGCTTTACGTCAGTTGAAACCACATGAGTTAAATTACCCTACACATGATTTGGAATTAGATGCTGTTGTTTTTGCTTTAAAATTTTGGAGGCATCATTTGTATGGAGTAAAGTGTGAAATATATAATGATCACAAAAGATTTAAGTATATATTCACTCAGAAATAATTGAACATGAGATAGAGGAGATGGTTGGAATTAATCAAGGATTATGATTGCATTATCCTTTATCATCCGGGGAAAGAAAATAAAGTGGATTATGCTTTGAGTCAAAAAAGTAATACTTAATTAACCATGTTACGTTTGGAATGAGATCCTTTGGTTGTTGATTTGATGAACTTTGGAATAGAAGTTTTTGTTACAAGAAATTCTCTTGTTTTGTATCAGGTGTCAGTGAGATCATCTCTATCAGATAGAATTAAGAAAGTACAGAAGGAAGACAGTGAGTTGCTGAAAAAGGTAGAGTTGGTTCAGAAGGATAAGTTTTATGATTTTAATATTGATAATGATTGTGTTTTGAGATTTGGAAAGAGGTTATGTGTATCTTTTGATTCACAGTTAAAGAATGAGTTGTTATGTGAAGCTCATAGTTCCCTGTTTTCAGTTCATCCTGGAAGTACTAATATGTACAGAGATCTTCATGAGTATTACTAGTGGGATGGAATAAAAAGAGATTTTGTTGATTTTACTGTGAAGTGTTTGACTTTCCAGTAGGTTAAAGTAGAGCGGTTGTTACCGAAAGGGATACATCATCCTTTACCGGTGTAATAGTGTAAATGGGAAAATATATCCTTGGAATTTGTTGTGGGATTACAAAAGACATCTCGAGCTAATAATGCAATATGGGTTATTGTTGATCGATTTACTAATTTTACTCATTTCCTTCCTATTCGAGTTACTTTGTCTCTAGATCAACTTGTTGGGTTGTATGTTAAAGAGATAGTCAGGTTGCATGGTGTTCCCCTCTCCAATGTTTTTTATCATGATCCCATGTTTACTTCTATCTTTTGGAAAGGCCTTAAGAAGTCATTAGGTAGTGAATTATGTTTTAGTACAGCTTTTCATCCTCAATCAGATGGGCAGTCATAACGAACAATTCGAACCATGGAAGATATGTTACGTGCTTGTTCGATGGATTACTAGGGAAGTTGGGACCAACATCTTTCTTTGGTTGAATTTTCATACAATAACTGCTTTCATTCCAGTATACAGATGTCTCCATTTGAGGAATTATATGGAAAGAATTGTCAAACTCCAGCATTCTGGGATGAAGTAGGTGAAAGGGAGATGATGGGACCAGAATTGTTGGAAGAGATGGCAGAGAAAGTTCAGTTGATTCAGAAGCACATGAGAACAGCTCAGAGTAGATTGAAAAGTTATACAGATAACTAGAGGAAGGATCTTTCCATTGAGGTAGGTGATCATGTCTTTCTCAAATTTTCTCCATGGAAAAGTGTGATGCGTTTTGGTAAGAAGGGAGATTTGAGTCCAAGGTTCATTGGACCTTATGAAATTCTGGAGAAAGTTGGATGAGTTGCGTATAGAGTGGATTTACCTCCAATTTTATCCTAGGTACACAATGTTTTTCATGTTTCGATGTTGAGAAAGTATATGCCAGATCCATCTCAAGTTTTGAGCCCAAAGGTAGTTCAGTTGGAAGAGAATATCTCTTATTAAGAACAACCAGTTCAGATTCTTGACCATAGAGAGCAGGTGTTGCGGAATAAGGTAATTTACCAGGTAAAGGTTTTGTGGAAAACCCATATGGTTGAAGAGGCAACATGAGAATCTGAAAATGCTATAAGGGATAAATACCCCCACTTATTTTGATAAGTGAATAAAAATTGCAAGGACACAATTTCCAAAAGGGGGGAAGGATGTAACATCCCAAGTAAATGAAGAATAATATATTTTTATACTTATTAATATTTTTGAATTAAATATTAATTTTACTTTAAAAGGTTTTCTATGTTCGATAGCGTACCCGATACACAACAACAGGTTTCTTTGGAATCTTACGTTGCACACTAATAATATAATATTATTATTTTAAATGGTAGTTAACTCCAAGATGTTGTATTGGTAGGAATGAATGAAACTAACTACAATATGATTATACCTGTTCGTTAAATGTATTTACATTATCCAATAAAAATTTATAGGCTTAAAATGTGAATGAATCTAATTTTAAGCATAATTTACATTAAAAGGCCGATTTATCACCTTTTAATGGCGAACCATATTTAAATATATTTTTGGTCACTTTAATACATTATAATTGACCAAATAAAATCCTTCTTTATATTGGGGAAATAAAATTTTACTTTGGGTAATTTTTTGGTATTTTTCTGATAAAATTCATTTTTTAATTAATAGTGAAAAATATTGTATTTTAATTCAAAAGTGCCTTTTAATCTAATTTATTTATATGGATAGATTATCTTTTTAGTTGGTTTTAAAGTGAAATTAAAATGTATTTTTACCATTTTATCCAATTTTGGTTATTGAACTAATTTCACTTTGAAATTGTACATAAAAAAATGTCAATCTTTTGATAGTTATTGTTTCTTAAAAACACGCTATTTGTTTTGATAACGGTAATTAATTTTAAAATTAATTAATGACACTTATATGTTTTTTATTTGTAAAAATAAAAATCATTTTTGAATTTAGAATATCAAATATATCTTAGGCTGAATGATTGGTATTTTTCTGAAAAACTTCAATTTTTGATGAATAGTGAAACCACTTAGTGGTAGTTAAAAAAACTGGCTTTTTCATTTAAATGAAATTTTACCACTTCTTTGAATTGAATTTTGAAAATCCGACTTACATGGTCATTATCGAGAAGTAAAATGTGGTTCAATACGATTAAAATAATTTTTGGTGAATAGTAACTTTTGACTTTTATTTACCACGGTTAAAGGTAAATAGGGTAATTCAAGGTAAAAAGAATATTATTATGACAACCCTATTTTTATTACAAACCTAAACATGATTTATTACATAAAACTTCACTTGATACAACAAAGAATATCGATAGGTTTAGTGTATTTTTGTCTTCGGGTCGTTACATAAAAACTTAAAACATGAAATAAAACATCTTTATTGAAAACTTCCTTTACATGACAACTACATTCCTTCATACTTAGCATTGCATGGGATAACCTGAGGACATGCATAAGAAAAGGGTGAGCTATAAAGCCCAGTAAGGGAGTACACATGGAATAACATGAAGAGTACAATACATGTTAGACAATAGGCATATCAATAGAGAATAAGAAACATATGAATATAAAGGCATGATGAAGCATGATAATCATAACATGGAAATGTGGCAACAACACTTAACATGGAATTAGCATGAGCCAAGGCTCATTGCACATGGAGCATGAGTAAATCCTCATTGAACATAAATCATGATTAATCCCTCGTTGCACTTGAATTAGCATGAGTTAACACTCATTGCACATGATGTATTAGGATACTATACTTTAGCCAATGCATTGGAGCGCTATAAGGGCGCACCCTTCTTAAACATTTCATTTCATGCATAAGTGTGCCACATGGATCATAAAACATAAATTCATAACACATAATCATTTATTCCATGATAAAGGAATGTGGAATTCATACATGAAACTTAACAATCAATAAGTAAATGTGCATAAAGTTGAATACCCTTGATGGAGAATTGGGCATGGTATTCACTACACAATGACATTGGCTTAGAAAATCGGTGCGATTTCGGCAGCGTAACGACGTGACATAAAAATTCATAAAAATGGTTGATGAGAGAGAAAGGGGTTCTTATCATATTTACATGTAATGTACAGTAATGATGTGATATAGATACATGTCCCAAAAATTGTAATGGAATTTAGATTCAAGATACAAAAGTATTGCTTGAATGTAAAAGAGGATAGAGAAGTTCCTTTCGGAATTTCGGCATAGTAACGGGTGTACATGGGAGGCATTTAATGAGAGAGAAAGGGTCTCCCATCATTCAAACATAAAGAGGGAAGTATGAGGGAGGTGCGAAACCATACCCCAACATTCATAATTGAAATTAAAAGGGAAAAACAACTTAAATAAAATTGGACAAAATGAGGAAAGAAGAAAAAACCCTTACTTGAAAGTGTACTTCCAAAGGCTAGAGCGAGGCTTGTGAGAGGCTTCTTGGGAGCTTGGGGCACCTTGGGAGGATTTTAGAGATAGTAGGGAAGAGTTTGTATGAACTCCAAAGGCTTTGATTGAGAAGGAAGTGGGAGCTTGGGTGGGTTTATATAGGAAAGGTGAGGGAATTCTTTATTATTTAGGTTTGGGACACATTATATTAAATTAATCCAAACCGCAAACCATACCATGGTTTTTGCCCATGGTTTTTGGAAAATGGAAGACGAAAACAATATTATATAAGTCCAAAGTCCTAACTTCTTAAAATAATATGGTTGCTTATGCGGAGGTGAGTCGCACTCCCATGGAAATTAATTTAAAAAGACAAGGTGTTTAATAAGTCTTAAAAGGTCCATTAATGCATTTAAAAGTAATCCAAATAAACCCAAAATCAAATTATTTTAATGGTAAAACATATATTGGCCAAACATAAAGATTATAGATTTTTATTACATCACTATTGGGTCATTATGATGTCATAAAACACAATATATATTTAAACGGTATTTAATTTTTACTCCAAAATTTTATTGTCTCAGAAAATTATGAAAAATTTACCATTGGATAATTTCGAAATCCTGATTCCAAAAATAACTTATATTTCATCTAAATAATTTTCTAAATATGTTAATTTTCACTTTTAAAATAAAAACCGACATTTATCGAAAATTCACGGGTTTTGACAAAAATGGCTTTCAAACCTTAATAAAAATTATAATTGCATTCATACAATTATATGATCATTTATATATAATAAAATTAATCTAATAACAATAATAATAATATTTTATTAAAATATTATTTAACTCAAAAATACCTTAATTCAATAAAATAGATTTCTTATTTAAATAATAACTAAAAACACTATTTGTACTTTAAAAACTATTTACAATGTATCAATAATGACAGGAAATTATATTCATTATTATATAAAAAAATAATTTATATGAACATATTACTATAGATTAGTTACATAACCCCTTAAAACAGTCGCATAAGACCTAAGGGTAAGGTGTGCGATAGTGACAGACTCTTGGTGTGGCTCAGATAACATCGCTCGAGTGGTAATTTCTATCAACTTCCACTTTTCTTGTAGACGGTCCCATTCGAGCTTGACATGATGAAGCTCAGCTTGGGCTTGGTCAAGAGTGATGCCCAAGGATGCCACCTCTTTTCTGAGCTCCAACAAATGGGCTTCATATGGATCAATTCTACTAGATGAGGCCATCGCTTCTTTTGCCTGAGTAAATTTGGATTTGTTAAGGCCCTATATTTATACTAATCATGTGATCACTTTTCAATGGTTATATTAGAAACAGTCAAAATTCCTAACATAAAACCAATGAAGTTGAAATTTTATATAAACATAAATAGACATTTAATAAGATCAAGAGTGATTTTCCATTAATGAAACTTTGGGTCGTTACAATATTCCCGCCTTAAGAAATATCGCCCTCAAAATTTTCCTCTTCCCACACTAAAACAGATGTGGGTAACTCAGCTTCATCACTTCCTCTGATTCCCAAGTCGCTTCTTCAAACTTTTGGTTTCTCTACAACACCTTTATGAGGGGCATTGTCTTATTTCATAGAACTTTTACTCTACGATTTAAGATCTTCACTGGTTGCTCTTCGTAGGAAAGATCATCTTCCAATTGTACCACCTCAGAAGAGAGTACATGTAAAGGGTCCATTATGTACTTACTTAAGAGGGATACATGAAAGACATCATGTACTTTGGCCATGGCAGGTAGAAGTGCTAGTGGATAGGCCAAAACCATGACACGATCAAGAATCTCGAAAGGGCCAATGTACCTTAGACTTAACATCCCTTTCTATCCAATCCTCATGACCTTCTTCTATTGAGATATGCGTAGAAAAACCATGTCTCCAACTTTAAACTCAAGGTCTCGTCGACGGTTATCTGCATAACTCGTATATCGACTCTCGGCTTCTTTGATATGCTGCTGAATGGTTTTCAACTTCTCCACCATTTCTTTGACCATTTCTGGTACAAGCAGCTTGCGTTCACCGACCTCATCCCAACATGTCGGTGTTCTGAACCTTTTCCCATACAGGGCTTCATATGGTGCCATTTGGATGCTTGAGTGGAAACTGCTATTATAAGAGAACTCAACCAGAGGAAAGTTTTGATCCCATCCTCCTTTAAATTCCATTGGGCATGCTCTAAACATATCCTCAAGTGTTTGGATAGTCCGCTCGGATTGGCCATCAGTTTGAGGATGATAGGTCGTACTGAAGTTCAGTTCAGTATTCAGAGCATGTCGATGACTCTTCCAAAACATAGAGGTTAATCTTGGATCTCGGTCAGACACAATAAATAGTGGTACTCCATGCAACCTTACCACTTCCCTAATATATATTCGTTCCAGTTGATCCAATGATAAATCCTCCCAAATAGCAGTGAAGTGTGCAGTCTTTGTAAGATGATCCACAACAACCCTGATTGCATTGTTGCCTTTGGATGTCCTCGGAAGTCTGATGACAAAGTCCATGGGGATGTTCTCCCATTTCCATTCTGGTATGGGCAATTGTTGCATCATCCCCTTAGACTTCTGCCTCTTTACCTTCACTTCCTGGCACACCAGGCACTTTGATTTATATTCAACAATCTCATTCTTCATATTATCCCACCAAAAGTTTCCTCGGAGATCTCGATACATCTTTGTGCTCCCTGGGTTAATAGAGAAATTTGAACTATGTGAATCATCCAAAAGTACTTTCTTCAGCTCTGGACATGATGGAACACATAGTCTTTTCCCAAACCTTACAATTACATCTTCATTAACATTAAACTCCGAGGATTTCCCTTTTTCGATAGCTTCCACTTTTTCTTGAATTCCCACATCATCCTTTTGAGCATCCTTTAACCATTCCAAAATAGACGGTTGATCAATAAATTGTGAAAGGATTGATGATGTTCCCTTCTCTATGATTTCCATGTCCATCTTCATCAAGTCTAAGAAGATTGGATCCTTCTCAATTCTCGTCATTTATAGAATCGCTGGATCCTTTCTACTTAGAGCATCTGCCACCTTGTTCGCTTTCCCAGGGTTGTAATGGATTGAACAGCCATAATCCTTGATGAGCTCTATCCATCTTCTCTAGCGCATATAAAGCTCTTTCTGTGTGAATGTATATTTAAGACTCTTGTGGTCAGTATATATCTCACATTTCTCCCCGTAGAGATAATGCTGCCAGATTTTCAAGGAAAAGATCACCGCCGCAAACTCCAGATCATGCGTTGTATAGTTTCGCTCATGGATTTTCAACTACCTTGAGGCATAGGATATCACTTTATCATTCTGCATCAGCACACAACTTAATCCCTTCTTCAAAGCATCACTGAATAAAACAAAAAGCTCCCCACTTGTGGGTAAAGTGAGCATTGGTGCATTGATAAGCCTCCTTTTCAACTCCATGAAGCTTTCTTCGCATTCATCACTCCAAGAAAACTTTACTCCCTTCTGAGTTAGCTTGGTAAGAGGGTTGGACAATTGTGAGAAATTCTTCACAAATCGTCGATAATATCCAGCTAACCCCAAGAAGCTACGGATATCTGTTACCGATGTTGGCCTCGGCCATCCCTCAATTGCATCTGTTTTGGAGGGATCCATAGATATCCCATTGCTTGTGATGATATGGACCAAGAATGAGACCTCCTTTAACTAGAACTCACAGTTTCTGTACTTTTCATAGAGCTTCTCCTTGAACAAAGTCTCTAGTACAGTTCTTAAATGCTCCTCATGATTCTCCTTGGTTTTGGAGTATATTAGAATATCAACTATAAAGACTACAACAAATTTTTGTAGGTAATCTCTAAAGACTCTATTAATTAAGTCCAGAATGATTGTTGGGGAATTATTGAGTCCGAAAGGTATTACTATGAATTCATAGTGCCCTTATCATGTACGAAAATTAGTCTTGGGGACATATTCCTTCTTCACCCTTACTTGATAATATCCCAACCGCAAATCTACCATAGAGAAGTATTGTGCTCCACGCAACTGATCGAACAATTCATCAATTCTTGGGAGAGGATACTTATTCTTTATCGTGATTTTGTTAAGTTATCGATAATCAATGCAAAGCCGCATTGACCCGTCCTTCTTCTTGATGAAGAGGACTGGTGCACCCCATGGTGATGCACTTGGGCAAATAAACCCATTATCCAGATTCTCCTGTAGTTGTTTCTTCAGCTCTTCAAGTTCTACAACAGCCATTCTATATGGATTCTTGGATATTGGTAAAGCCCGGGGTATAAGTTCAATTGAGAAATCAACATCTCTTCTAGGAGGAAGTCCAGACAGTTCCTCGGGAAACACTTCAGCGAATTCCCTCACAATAGGCATTTCTTCAAGGATGGTTTCGTCCTTGGACTCAATCATCTGAGCCAGATACGCGTGCTCATAAGGCAGTAATATCCACGCTTGAGATGATGGAGCTAAAGGATATTCATCTTCTTCCTTACACTTGTAAATAATTAGGGGTCGATTATCCATATGGAGTTTTATTTCCCTCTCCTGACAATTTATGTTGGATCTATATAAGGAAAGCCAATCCATGCCAAGAATTGCATCAAATTCCACCAGAGGGAGTATGAAGAGGTTCGCCATGAAATTTAATCCACATATTATAATAGGGGAGGACTTATATTCATGGGATGCAATGATTGCCCCATTTTCCATACTCACCGACATCTTCACTTCTATGATTTGTGGTGGTGCAAGGATTTTTCTACTAAACTTTCGAGATATAAAATAATGCGTGGAACCTGAATCAAAAATTACATTCTCTATTCTTGAATGAATAACTAGTGTACCTGTCACTACTTTGTTGTTGAGGTTCACTTCGGCAGAAGTGATGGAAAAATATCTTCCTTTCTGCCTTGGAGGTTGTTGGTTGTCTCCGAAAACCCTTGGATTAGGGAACTGATTTGAAAAATGACCTGGTTCATTGAATTTGTAGCATTGAACAATGCGTTGAGGTTCGAACGAAGTGTTCCTCTCCTATGTCACAGCCACGGGTCTTTCTTGCTGATAGTTAATAGCTAGGTGCCCTTCTCTTCCACACCTGAAGCATTTCCTCATCAGCTTAAGGAAATTTCCAGGGTGCTTCATTCTGCACTTTTGGAAAGTGGGGTGCTGGATCTTCTTAGCACCATTGGATTTATCCATCGGACCACCAGCATTGAATTCTACCTTACGCATCTTGTTCCGATGATACCCCTATGATTCTCTGATCTCCATTTCGACCTTGAGGGCACATAGGACAATTTCCTCATAGCTGTCGAAGTTATGGATCGCTAATGCTTTCTGCAGGCTAGGATTCCGCTCACTAAAGAAGCGGTCAACCTTGCATTCGGGGGTAACAACAAATCCGGAAGCGTATTGTGCAAAACTTGGGAATTTTTCCTCGTACACTCCAACAGATTCTTTATCTGTTTTCTTGAGGGAAACTAAGTCCCTTTCCATCCTAATCCGGAGGGTGCGCGGAAAATATTTATCGAAAAACATCTTCCGAAAATCCTTTCATTCCAACGCCTTGATCTCTTCCTCAGGCTTTGTATTTTTTATCAACATCCACCATTGATCAGCTTCACCCTCCATACGATAAGCCGCAAGGAGAACCTTCTCTTGTTCAGAAAATTGAAGGATGGAGAAGATCTTTTCAATGGAGTTGATCCATTGTTCAGCGGTCGTGGGATCGGATGATCCACTAAAAGTAGGAGGCCTTTGTCTCATGAAGCTCTCGATAGCGACTTTTTCATTCATAGGGGGTTTTGGAAGTTCCTCTTGACCCGTGTTTCTATTCAATTCTTGAGTTAGCTAAGAGAGAAGAGTGACAAAGTAATTGATTCCCGCTCCCATTGGATTGGGCATCTCATTAGTACAGTCATCACACTGATCTTCACATCGGTTGTTAGCATGAGTCCTCCTATTACTGGCCATTGGTTGGAATAAATGGAATGTTATGGGTAACACATAAAGGGTAATCCAAAGACAAAAGTTGATGACTTATAAATAAACATTTATTTCCTTTACTCATGAGTCTTTAGGCTTCAATCAAGGATTTTCATGATCTTATCTCGAACATGTATTCTTAGGGGCATTTTTTTTAATTCCCTTACTAAGGGTTCATACTAAGATTGTGAATTTATCAAAACATATCCCCTGGGAGTGTCGTAACCAATAGTGCAGCAAGGCCCATTGTCGTGCAACAGTTCTTGTTCGAGTCTAGCTCAAAGCATTGTTTTCGGGTTTTACCCCTAGGATACATTTGTGCCAGAGCCACCTCTACCTGCTCGTATCCAGACAGGGATGTATTTGTTTGATAATCCACTTACCCAGTACTTAACAAATCATAAGGATGTTTTTATTATACTTAGTCCTGTCTCTAAGGATTTACTAGGGTTTTCTAATCCTAATCCCAAAAATAAATAAACCTATCCTCTGATACCAATTATGACAACCATGTTTTTATTACAAACCTAAAAATGTTTTATTACATAAAACATAACTTGATACAACAAATAAGATCGAGAGGTTTAGTGTATTTTTGGCTTAGGATCATTACATAAAAAGTTAAAACATGAAATAAAACATCTTTATTGAAAACATCCTTTACATGACCACTACATTCCTTCATACTTAGCATTGCATGGGATAACCTGAGGACATGCATAAGAAAAGGGTGAGCTATAAAGCCCAGTAAGGGAGTACACATGGAATAACATGAGGAGTACAATACATGTTAGACAATAGGCATATCAATAGAGCATAAAAAAAACATGAACATAAAGGCATGATAAAGCATGATAATCATAACATGGAAATGTGGCAACAACACTTAACATGGAATTAGCATGAGCCAAGGATCATTGCACATGGAGCATGAGTAAATCCTCATTGAACATAAAGCACAAGTAATCCCTCGTTGCACTTGAATTAGCATGAGTCAACACTCATTTCACATGACGTATCATGATACTATACTTTACCCAATGCATTGGAGCGCTATAAGGGTGCGCCCTTCTTAAACATTTCATTTCATGCATAAGTGTGCCACATGGATCATAAAACATGGATTCATAAAACATAATCATTTATTCCACGATAAAGGAATGTGGAATTCATACATGAAACTTTACAATCAATAAGTAAATGTGCATAAAGTTGAATACCCTTGATGGAGAATTGGGCATGGTATTCACTACACAATGACATTGGCTTAAAAAATTGGTGCGATTTCGGCAGCATAACGGCATGACATAAGAATTCATAAAAATGGTTGATGAGAGAGAAAGGGTTTCCTCATCATATTTACATGTAATGGACAGTAAGGAGGTCATATAGATACATATCCCAACAATTGTAATGGACAGTAAGGAGGTCATATGATTGTTCGATTATCTCCCACTGCCTCTCATGGTGGCCATTATGATGGAAATGTATTTATATATGATATATATTATGTTTATGTTTTTATTATGCTTATGTATTATCCATTTATAGCATGCCTTTATTGTTTCCATAGTGGGTAAATATGATAATCTGATTTGAGAAAGTGCGTACTACCGCCCCCTCAAAGTGAAGTGATTTGATAATGCCTTATGTGGGATGTATAAAGGATGGATTTAATGATATTATATGTGATATTATATGGGAATTATAATATACCTATTTATAATTATGTTTTATTTCCATTAAAATAAGAAATATAAATGAAAGTAGCGGTCATGCGTACGTACGGCTTACCGTCTCCATGAACGGTACATTTCATTTCTTATCTCCAAATGTAATGTAACTATTATAAATACATGTATATACTGGATATATATAATATATATGATATCTAAATCATGAATACCATTATTTATATAATGGACTATTGACCACATGGACAACATGTAAATATAAGGTGTTCATTTTTAACTCAAGTACCAAATATCGACAAAATGAATGTTATTAACATAAATGATTACATAATGATTATAACATGGTAATAAGTGATATAAAAGGAATAATAAACTTTAAAAAGGTTCTTAAGCAAGTATAAATTAACATTAGTTTATCATTCAGGATATTAAAGAACGAACGGGTCAAGTCGGACATGAGGTAAGGGACTTTGTCTAAATATCCTCTCATTGAGGCATATTTTGTTTTAATACAATACTTTCTTTTATACGCTGTATAAACACCCTTAACTTTTCAAAGGAAATATTTTTCTACAAAATGTTTTACTAAACGACAAAAATAATGTTCCTTTTTAACATAATCGGTGAGAAAGACCTTTTCCGCCGCCGCGAGTATTATTTGATCTTTGGCTTCCTCAACAAGCCGTACTATTTTTAAATGAAATTAAATACGATATACACTTTTATGTATTTTTTGTATTTAAAATGGTTTTTAAAATGGATTTGTTATGTCAATTTATTTAAGTGATATATTGTGATTGAAATGTGGAAATGTTTTCTTTCCTTTATATTTGTTGTATGTGTTATGATTTTATAATGGTACTTGGACATTTGACGGGTGGTTACATGATAAAACAAATGATGGGTGGTGCCGTGAATACCAGGATGGGTGGTTATGTTATAACCTCCAATGCATTGGGTATTGAAGTCAGCCGTATAGCTATTACATTTAGTGATATGTGTGGAAGTCAACTGTATGGTTATTCAATTTAATTATGATTATGTTCCAAGTTACCTTTATATATTATGTGTTCTTTATATGGGTTTTATGGTAATCTTTTGGTTACAAAAGGGTAAGTAATGATCTTTTATTCAGTGAAGAGTATTTACTACTTCATTAAGGTGAAAAGTACTACTTATGTTAAAGTATTCATGATTTACTTGTTGTTTTAAAAAACTAACAGTTTTCTTTCTTTGTGTATCCCTTACAGAGCTTTTTATGCTCATCCCAAGTTTTTGAAATGATTTTCACCGGACATAATGTGGAATAGGTTCAAGGATTGGATCAAGTAAAACACATGATATCTAAAACATGGAACTAGACATGACTCTTTTTTTCAAGAGTTCATGTTTTGTAAAAAAAATGGAAACTCTGTAGAAGTGTCTACTTTGTAATCTTTTGAGATGTAATAGTTATGTACTAATTTTCTAAAACACTAAACTTGAAAAGATTCTCAATGTGAATTATTCATTTAATTCGATATTATGTAAGGTTTATGGTTGGGTCCTTATACCAAGGGACTCGAGAGGTGTGAGTAATGGGTTAGAAGTGGTGTCCTTTTATAAGAGGGAGGAGGGTCACTTTATGAATGTTTTGAAATATTATTTTATTATTAATTGATTTTAGAATTTTAATAATTCCAATGTGAAATATTTATAATATTATATGAGTATGGGTCTAAATCCTCTAATATTATGGGTTTTAGACAAGTTTAGGTCATAAAAGTAACCTTATCTTTCAGCTTTAACCCTTAGTTAAATAAATTAACTCTTACCATGTCTTCTTGTATTTTTATAATATATGGTTACGATAGTTACTATAAAATTCCAAGTGACACAAAATGGATCATTAATGACATTTGTAACATAATATATGTCATCTAAATGAATATTAGGTTTTTAGGACTATTATATCATTACTAAAATATTAATTTATTTAAAAACTTATTTATGTCAATTTTTATACTATTCATATCATGACTTTTCAGAAATCCATAAAAACTTTATTAATTAGAATAAACTTTTTTAATTCAAAGATAACAAGTCATACATATCCATAAAATATGTGGATGGAATAAAAAGTTTCAAAATAAATTTCTTTTAATATTTATAATCTCATTTTTTTAAATATTTCATTAATAAGGTAATCACTACATCACCATTGTGTCATAAATATATTTATTTATTTGATGTCTAAAAATTATAAATAAAATACTTTGATAAAAGAAATATTTTTTTATTTATAATTAATATTTATAGTCAAAAATATCACTTGTAAAACACTATATAACGTTTTTTAGTAAAATATACATGTTTAGGTTATATTTTCCTTAACATTAAATTAAAAGTAATTAAATGTCATTTTCACACACAATTGACTCCATGAGGTGCTAAAATAGACCCAAGGATTTTCATGGTCAGAAATATCTAATCCAATAGGGTTATAACATGTGTTAGGGTAATTTAATATTACTATAATATTATTTTTTAAACTTATTTACCATATTTACCCTTTAACCATGCTAAATAAAATATTTACTGACATTACTCTTCATAATGTCTAAAAACATTTACCTATTTATAAAATTTAGAACTCCTTATTACAAATATGGAATCCATTTTTCCAAATTAAAAACATAAAAGTTGTAGAAATTAATTTAAAATTAATTCCCATTGTCAAAACCAAAAAGTATGTTTTTAAGGAGTAAAAACTACCAAAAGATTGACATGTGTTTATGACCAAATTCAATGTGAAATTACATTAAATGAAAATAATTAGATTAAATGATAAAAAATATAATCTAATTATAATTTAAAATAAATATAAAAGAAAATCTAGTCATATAAATAAATTAGATGAAAAGACAGTTTTGATATAAAATGTAGTAATTTCACTATTCATTAAAAAATGAACTTTATCAGAAAAATACCAAAAAATTACCCAAAGTAAAGTTTGATGTCCTGCTTCTAAATAAGAAGTTTATTTTGTCAAATGGAACATATAAAAGTGACAAAAACTAGATTTAAAAAGATTTTTACATCTATAAGAGGTAAATTGACCTTTTAATGAATATTAGAGTTTTTCATGCTTAAAATCAGATTCATTCTAATTTTAGGACTCTAAAATTTATTGGATAAATTTAAAGACATTTAAAAATAATTTTTAATAATAATTTAGTTATTTATGTTCATTCCCATTAATACAATGACTATGCATTAACTACCGTTTAAAATAATAATATTATTATATTATTTTTTGGTATAACTCAACGTTGTGTGCAACATAAGATTTTAAATAAACCTGTTGTTTCATGTTGAGTACACTATTAAACAAAGTTTCATCTTTAACATAAAAATAATATATTATTCAGAAATATTAATAAATATGAAGAATTATTATTTTATAAATACCTGGGTCATTGCATCCTTCCACCCTTTTGGAAATGCATCCTCATAATTCTAAAACTGGTCTTAGAAACATCATTGAAATTCCCACATCAGAAAAAAAAAGTGTCAATAAAACTATCACTTAAAATTAAAGAAATGGAAGTACAAAGGTCACCCAAGATAACCCATACTGGGAATCCATGTAGGAAAACATGTATATGGAAGTAAAACAAACCATCAAGTTATGATGGAGAGTGATAAAAAACATGAACAAGAGAAAGTTAACTACTAAAAAATCTCAAACTTATTATGTGTTAAATAGTATTTGATTTCCCATTAGAAAAAATAAACGGACAATGTTTTTGTTTTAAGTTAATTTTCATATATTTTATGAATTTATTTATGATATTGACTAATAACATAAGGAAACATTCTTAATTTCCAAGTAAACTTTCATCCTTTACTAAATTTCTACCACAAAATCATCTTTTCTCCAAATGATCAGCATTCCAGATGACTTGGTCACATCAAAAGTGCTAGAATCAATTTCTAGATAATCACATAATACAAAAAAGATGAACAATATATTTCCCTACTGTTTAGACATTAACAAAACCCAAAATGATTAGTACGAGATAAGATAATCCCCAAAAGGATAGTCTTTTATAAAAATAAATACTGCTCTTAATCTCATAAATTCAACAAACAATACCCAAAGTTCAAAAAACCATTCAATACACAATTGTACTTAATGTTCTTCATTATAATCCAAACTAAGATTTAAACCCAAAAATAAAAATAATTTTATCACATAGTCATCCATAGTAAATATTAATATTTGTCTCTAAATAACATCGACTACTCTTAAAGTCTCATACTGAAGTGTAATTGACCTAGTTACATCTTCTCTATGATAGGTTAATCATTTCCATAAATAACCAAAATCACCATATTTCCACAACAAAAACATAGATTCCTCCAAAAAAAATTCAACCATTACTCCACAAATAAAATCCCATAGTATTATATTTTCCTTAGGTATATAGTGTTCCCAAAAAAAGATAGCATCTTCTAAAATAACATTTACCACTTAATCAATAAATCATTTTCTTATACTAAGGATATCCATTTGATAAAACATTATTTCCCAAAATCAACTTATTCTTGATCCATAAAATCATTTAACTAAAAAGAATTAGTCATACTAACCAGGGACTTCATGTAGTTTATTGGTAGGTGGTAAATCCTAGTCACACATTGGATGTGGGTTCGATTCCCACAGCTTGGTCATACGTGACATGTTGTCACACAGTCAGTATGTTGTTCTTTTTCAAAAACAATATAAATCTAGTAAAATTAACAAAATGATATAAAATCCTTAAAAATATCCATAACATGTTTTAACCTCAGATATTATTTCATACATCACATTTTGCATCCCAAATAGTAATAACCCACAATTGCCTCAAAAAAAAAGATCACATAAACCCCTAAGTTTATCGATTATTTACACACAATAAAAGATAATTCTTCCTCGAATAACATTATAAAATATCAAACATTAGTGTTACACATAATACAAAATGTATTCCAATGTAATCCTATCATTAATACATCTAAATTTATTTTCATCCATAGATCCAACATTACTCTTCAATTCCTAGACATCTTAATCATCGAACATTCTTCATGATCCTTTATACATGTTTTTCCCTATTATTATTTTATACTTATTTCAAAAAAAAATCAAGCATAGTGGTCTAATATTTCATTAATTTAAAATCATGAGCTATGAAATAATCCATAACATTAATAGGTCATTTTCAGTTTCCTCCTCTTCAATTGGAATGGAATTAGGAACTAGTAAACAAATATTCATATGATCCTACTGATCCCATTCCCAAACCTTATTTTGTATGAAATTTGTTTTTATAATGACCGTGCACACCACATTTAAAACATTCAATTGATCCTTTATAAAGAACTTATTTCCCTTTCCTATAGTCAATTGGATGCGTCTTTTTTTTATGGAATGTTATTGCTTTATGACTGTCATTACCACATCTGAAACATCTTTCCGTCCCTTTGAAGCATTTTTCTAGGTGTTTGTTTCAAAATCCATGATACAGAGGATTTTTAATATACATACCTCTATGATTATTACCTGAACTTCCATTGGGAATTTTTTCTAGCATATATGATCCCTTAGAAAAAAAACAAAGGTTAAAGTGGTCAATCAAGACTCCAGATAGTTTGTTAAGAATATAAAAAATATTTCTCATTGTAGATTCCATTTAATTCAGTTGATCATTCATAAAACCACAAATGTTTCCTTCACATCTATTATTACTTTTGTTCCTACTTGATCCATCCATTTACTAAAACCAAAAAGGTTAGTGTGAGTATATCAGTAAAATCATCATATAATATCTTATGAGGAGGGTAAACACAAAGATATTCTTATTCATGTTATCTTAAAATCATTCAATTTATCTAAAATAACAACGACTCTTTAAAATATGAAAACCATTATGATTATGTCACTTATGATTAAATAACACCCCGAGCTATGAAGTTATCTAAACTAACCTCTCATACAAACTATAAAGACTCGGCCTTAAACATTATGTAATATTGAATTAAGTTAATAATTCACATTGAGGATTTTTGAGATTTAAAAAATTATAAAATTAGGTTATATATTATACATAACAACTTGAATATTACATGAATACACTTCTACTCACTATCCATTATTTTCATAATTCAAAAACTCTTTAAAAAAAGAGACATGTTTAGTTCCATGATTTAAAGAGTATGAATTTTCCTTGATTCCATCCTTAACACTATTTATCTTTTTGTCCTACGAAAAAAATTCAAAACTTGGGATGAGCATAAAAATCTCATTAAGGGATACATAAAGAAGGAAATCTATTAGTTTTTTTAAAACAATAAGTAAAATGTGAATACATTGTTATAAATTAATACCTTTCACTATTAAAAGGTAGAAAAAACACTTTACTGAATATAATATCATTGCTTACCATTTTTGTGACAAAAATATTACCATAAAGTCTATTGAAATAAACATATAACATATAAAGGTAACTTGGGACATAAACATACTTAAATAGAATAACAATATGATTGACTTCCACACACATCACTAAATGGAATAGCCATACGGCCAACTTCCATGCCCAATGCATTGAAGGTTATAACTTAACAATAAGTCCTTGGTTTATCACCGAACCAACCATCATTTGGTTTATCACATAACAAACCATAATTGGTTTATCATGTAACTACCTGTCAAATTTCCAAGTACCATTATATAATCATAACGCATAATATATTGGAAATTTTAACATTTCACTAATAACATTTCATTTGCAATCACAAGAAATAATTTCAGGATATTGAAATACTCAATTCATTTCAAAAACAATTTTCAATAAGAGAACACCAAAAAAGGAGAATAAGGGGGTTTTTTCCATTAAAAAAATTAAGGCTTATAGAGGAATCTGAATAACGACTAAATCAGCGTAGAGTTCATTGTTTCCGTATACGTTAAAAATATTCCTTTTGTTGTTTAGTAAAATGCATCATAGGTAAAATATTCCCTTTGAATGGAAATAAAAATAAAAGGGGTTAATTATACACCATATAAAATAAGGAGGTGTATATTCTAAAAATATTCCTTAATTATAGGAGATTGAGATGAAGTTCTTTACCTTGAGTCTGAATCATCACGTAAGTTCCTTGTTCTTCCACAAATCGGGTAACCTCTTTTGATCTGAGCCAAAGGGATTCCTTGAATTGCGTTCTGTCTAAGGGAAGGCTTCTTAGGGGAAGAGAGGAATGTTGAGAGCTTATTGAAGTATATTTTGGATGAGACAAGTGGCTTGAGTGGTGTAAGTAATGGGTTAGAGGTGGTTCCCATTTATATGATAGAGGAGGGGCACTTTAGGAATGTTTTGAAATATTATTTTATTATTTATTTATTTTCAAATTATAATAACAGAAAAGTGATATATTTCAATGATAAGATGAGGATGGGTTGAAATCCTCTCATTCAATGTTTTTTAGACATGTTTAGAAGGTAAAAATAACCATATCTTCTAGCTTTAACCCTTAGTTAAATAAATTAACTCTTACCATGTCTTCTTGTATTTTCATAATATATGGTTACTATAGTTAACAAAAAATTACAATCAACCCAAAATGGATAATTAATTAAAATTTCAACATCATATATGTCATTTGGCTGAATATTATATTTTTAGGACTATAATATCGTTTAATAAAATATTAATTGATTTAAAAACTCATTTATGTCAATGTGTATACTATTTATATCATGGAATTTTAATAATCCATAAAAACATTATTAATTATAAATAACTTAATTAATTAAAATATAAAAAGTAATAATCATCCATAAAATTTGAATATGGCATAAAAAGATTCAAAATAAAATTATTTTAATATTTATAATCTCATTTATTTAAATCTTTCATTAATATGGTAATCACTACATCACCATTGTGTCATAAATAAATTTAATTATTTGATGTCCAAAAATTATAAATAAAATACCAAGATGTAGGAAATATTTTTATATTTTTAATTATGATTTATATTCAAATATATCACTTATATAATCCCATGTAATAATTGTTTTAGTAAAAGATACATGTTTAGATTATATTTTCCATTACATTAAATTAAAAGTAATCAAATGTCATTTTCACACACAAGTGGCTTCATGGGGTTCTAAAATCTACCCAAGGATGCACTTGGTCAGTAATATCTCATTAAATAGGGTTAGGAAATGTTTTAGGGTAATTTTATATTATTATAATATTATTTATTAACCTTATTTACTAGATTAACCCTTTAACCATGGTAAATTAAATATTTTCTAAAGTTACTAATCATAATGTTTAAAAATACAAGTTACCAATTTACACAATTTGGACATCCTAATTCCAAATAAGGAATCCATTTTTCAAAATTCAAAACATATAAGTTGAAGAAATTAATTCCCATTGTCAAAACCAAAAACGTGTGTTTTTAAGAAGTAAAAACTACCAAAAGATTGAAATGTTTTTATATCCAATTTTAAATTGAAATTACTTCCAATAACCAAAATTGGATTAAATGATAAAAATATAATCTAATTAAACTTTAAAACTAATTAAAATGACAATATAATCATATAAATAAATTATATGAAAAGATAGCATTCACATAAAATTCATTATTTTTCACTATTCATTGAAAATGAACTTTATCAGAAAAATACCAAAAAATTAACCAAAGTAAATTTTGATGTCCCAATTATAAAGAAGAAGTTTAGTTTTTCAAATAGAATATATAAAAGTTAAAAAAACTCGATTTAAAAAGGGTTCGTCATCAAAAGGCGGTAAATCAACCTTTTAAGAAATATTAGAGTATTTCATACTTAAAAAAGAATTCAACCTTATTTTAAGCCTATAAAATTTATTGGATAAATATAAAGAAATTTAAAAAACATTTGTAATCATAATTTAGTTATTTATATTATTCATGGTAACACAATGGCTATGCATTAACTACCATTTAAAATAATATTATTATTTTATTATTTTTCTTCATAACTCAAAGTTGTGTGCAACATAAGATTCCAAAGAAACTCATTGTCGCGTGTTGAGTATGCTATTAGGAAAAGTTTTATATTTAACGTAAAATTAAAATTTTATTCATTAATATTAATATATATGAAAAATTATTATTCTACAAATACAAGGGTCGTTACAGTGGACTTACCCATCATATAGTTTTTATTGTTATACCATCTAGGATGAAAGGTTCCAGTCAATGTTCCTGTGTGGACCACCCATGCGAATCAAGTGTGGTCTTGTATATTATCTATACATAGGTGAATATTAGTAGGTTTTTTTCAAATTTGGTTTAAACGGTCCTATCATTGGGCTCCTCCCCTCCCCTCCCAATGTGGTGGTGGTTTTTGACCTGTGTGAGATGTTTTGGATATGTTATTGTTACCTCCAATCAGTATAGAGTAGTTTAAATGATCATGTTGTGTTATTCTTGGCCAGGTTTGGTTGGACATTGTAAGGGAGTTTTGGTTGGCCTTTTTTGGAGATCCCCAATTCCATATCAAATGGAAATTTTGTTTGGTCATTGTTGGATGGTTCTTAATGGTGGGGAGTCTGTTCTAGCCTCCTATTAAATTATTGAATTTCATGATGTTATTTTCTTTGGGGTGGGAATTTGGATATTTTCTATAATTACCAACAATATAGTCTTTGATTTGTTGTTGATGGGTGGCTTGATCCTTCCATTGATTCTTGGGAAGTGGTTCTGAGTTGTTCTTTCATTTCAAGAACGAAGATTAAGTTCTATTTTTGTGTTTCAAATGACCTTTTATTTAGAGGATGGATTGTTATAATGATGATTCCTTGGGCATTTATCAGTCATCTGGAAGGTGTAATGGTAATCTGAGGGCGAAAAGCTTTAATTGTGAGGAGAATTGTCACACCTGGTTTTTAATTTCTTGGTTTTCATCCATTCCATTGTCAATAACAATATTTTTCTTGGGTTTTGGGTAAGATAAATGTTTATTTTTGAAGTTAAATCTATTTATAATCATCCTACCATAGTTTCCACATAGCTTCTCTGAGAGTTTTTGGAGAAAATGGTGGTTACTTCAAGATTTGGGCCAACCCATTAGCCTATTTCCTAATTTAAAACCAAAATTTGTTTCCTATATAACACCTTCATTGTTTAACATTTTTCATCTATTCCACTTCCCAATTGGACAGACCTGACCCAATCAAATCAGCGTATCTATTTGGACCCATTAGGAATTCAAAATCATGGTGGATTAGGTTTATTTATTCAGGTATTGGGCCCGACCGTGATCCCATATCCAATTTAATAAAAATATGTTATTTGTTTTATATTGTATACATTTTTTTAATATTTTTACATCATTAAACCTCTCACAAGATCCCATAAATCTTATGATCACCCCCATTTTTTATTTTCCCTCTTTGGACCGCTTCTTCACTGGGGATTAGGGTGCACTTCCTCAAGGTTTCTCAAATTGTCCAGATTTGAAAAGGTAAATTATTTCATTGAAATAAAATTCATTTTTTACTATTTTTCCCCTAAATATTCGTTCCCAGGTTCTTCCTGACCAAATTATATTCTAGATTTATTTCCAAGCCTTTACTTCTCTTATAAGGGTGTGGATCTAAGGAAATATGAAGAGTAATCTAGTAATCAACGTGAGTTTCCTTCCCCATTCTCCTATTTCCTTCTCCTCCTCCTAATTTTTTTATCTCTATCTTCTATCCTGGTCATTAAAGACCAATGGTTATGTTATCCTATGATTTTTATGGGGTTTTTTCTTGTTTGGGGTAGGTATTCAAAGGTTTGGGGTTTATAAACCCTCAAAAGGTGTTATGGAGTGTGTATTTCCATTCCTCTTTGGATTTGAGGTATATTCTCCAGAGAACATGCCCTTATTATTTATGTTCCATATTTTTATTTCCATTATCACCTTATATACATGTTTAGTGTTTATTTAAAACCTTTGGATAATTTTTTTTTGGTAAAAATGGTTATTTATGCCTTGTTTTTGTGTAAAATAGATTTGTTTCGTATAAACATGCACACTGCTTGTTAAAATAAATGTTTTGTGGGTTCTATCATATTTTTTGTGATGTTTATGACCTATTTAAAATAATTCAAAAAAATGGCATGAAAATTTTCCATTTTACCCTTTTTAATGTTAAATGGGGTTTGTTTTATTAAATTTTATGTGCCTCGTTTTTGAGGAAGTGCCCGGTTCGATCATGTGTGTTCAAAGAGTTTTAAAATGATTGTTTTACATTATTAATAATATTGGTAGCATGTGAATAAGTATTTTTGGGTTTATTATGTGGGTTCAAATCTATTTTTGTGTTTTATAATGAATTTAGTATTGGTTTTTAGGGTGTTTTGGCGTGTGTTCTTGGTAAATGGCATGTTTGGCACCTTTATAGAAATGGGTGGGTTTTGAATGTGTAACTTTAGTTTTTGATAGGTTAAATTAAATCTTATATGTATTAAAATGGAGTTTTTACACCTCTTTATTAAAATGTAATTGGTTTATTTGAAAGTTATTGTTTTTGTAAAGAATTCTTAAAGGATCATTTGGAATTTTTCTTGTAAAAATGGTTTTCATGTGTACCCTATGTTGTATCATTTGGATCCATTTTAAAGTACATGAAATTTATTTATTAAATGGTTTTGGGGATTCTAAATCTTTATTAATAAGTTAATGGTCGTTTTTTTCTTAAAAGATCATTTTTGAATAGATTTTATGTGAAAGCCTCGTTATACTTCTTCAAATTATTTTATGAAAATTTAAAGTGGTTTATAGATCTTTGAAAGAAATGTAAAGAATGTTTGCAGGATGTTTCTATGTGTAGTATTTGGGAATGATATGTTCATTTTCAAAGTATATTTTACAATATTTGTAACTTGATTGAGCACTAAATAGAAACTCGGATATCGAATTGGGAAAAAGTGTACTAGTATTCTAGTGTTCCAGAGGGGTTTCGTCTATGTTTCATGTAGAAAGTTTGATGACGAAAATACTAAATAAACATTGATGATGTTGGAGACTAGTAGGTTATGGGTATTTGTTCCCTACTAGTGTCTCATGCACGAGAACAGATATTGTTATGGTTACATTCAAACTAAGATATGAGGTACCTGGGGATCACAACGAACTAGTGTCTAGGGGTGTTCTCGTGACTAGTGATTATTGTATATATTGTATTCACTGTCAGAAAATAGTTTATTTGTCTGGAAAATTCAGTATAATGTGTGGTTTATTTAAATGTGTACTTCATTTAAAGTATCCCTCATGAAAATTGTTGTAATTTTGAAGTTTCATATCTTTGGAAATTGTTCTAACATTCTTGTGTATAAAAATTGTATGCTTTTGTCTGACAACTCCCATAACATGGAACATATTTTGAAAACATAATTTTATACATTTTATTTCACACATAAAATTTATGTTTCTTGTATTTTATGTGTAAGTTAATTGGGAATAAATTATTGGGCTAACCTACTAGGTTACTCACATCTATAGTTTTTATCTATTTTTTATCCCTTATGTAGGTTTCAACTTAAGTATTGTCACCTTGAGCAACATGGTATTATTATGTTGGAGAATGACCAGAGAGGTCACATGGATTTAGTTGGTCATCAGGCTAGGTTGGTTTAGTTGTATCATTCTGTTGTACTTTCATTTTTTTTCACACAAATGATGTCGGTTCGATTTTTATATAAATGTGTATTGGGTTGTCCATTATTTATGTTGTTTTCCTTATTGTTTATATTTGGGTGAAATAATTCCCTTGTTTACCCTATTTATTCCCTCAATACTTGTCACCATCCTTGGAGGATCAAGAATGCCTTTTAGTACTTGTCACATAGCGGCCCGAGTGGCTGGTTCAGGGTCAACTCAGGCTGGTTCGAGAAAATTAATTAATTCATATGATGAATTCATTGGAATTAATTATTTAAAAGTGGGGTCTAATAAATATATCCCCTTAATGCATTGATAGGTCTCACAAGACATATTATCATGGATATTTTGGTGTATGCCTACCTAGAAAAAAATATTTCCAAGCCACGGTTCCTTGATGGTAAGATCATGATGTATAAGATAATGATGTCTTATCTTAGAGAATGGAATTAGATGTCTGGAATTATCCATTTCATCTCTATAAAACAAGTTATTGTCATCCACAAGATATTTTCCATTATGTTACATAAAAATGATATCTGAGGTTTTTAATTTCACTCTAATATTTAATTATATTCATAATTTTTTCCTAACATATTATTTATGCTTGTCTTATGCTTAATTTTCATATTTGATTGTTATTGATTACATTTACACTTACTTATCATTTTACCTCACAATTTTATGCTTATATTTCCCAAGGATATAGATAATTACATTACACATGGTATGTCAAAAGGAGTACCATGTGTGGGGAATTTTGGGGGAGATTTTGAATACTTATTATAGATTAATTAGTTTCATATATAGTGGAAAAAATGTCCATATGATGAGAATGATGTGGTCTTGGTTAATTAAATGTTTTTTCTAACAATATATAACTCTAAACCTATTAGGTACTTCAAATGTATGGGATTCAAAAAAATTTTGTGATATTTAAATTATTTATGTATAAAATTGGGTCACATCGGTTCATTTAAATGCTTATATGTAGATATTTTTTTAATATTCACTTCATTATAAGAGTGTAGGTCCAAGGAGTCACACCTTGTTGTCTATATAATCCACATATTTCATCCAAGAAATAAAATATATTCTGAGTAGGTAGTGTTCATATATTTCTTTTCATATCTTCTTTCTTCTCAGAACTATTCCACATTTTCCTTGGATAGATCCCCCTAAATTATTTCTAATTACAGTTATATGGAATTGGAATGTTATATGAATAAACAAAATATTTATTCCTAAAAAACCCACATAAAAAAATATCCATTAATATATGATCATTCATACTTGTGATAGGTCTATCTATGAAAATATTCTTACAGTCTTGGTGAATTCCAAAATTAATGTTTTCCTTATCTTGGGGAAATCTCACTTGTCAACTTACACCCAACTAAACTTGATATAAAAGTGGAGTTTTCATTAATGTTCACATTCTATATATGTCCATTTTTTAATACATGATCTATTATGTAAATTATTTTTTAATATTTTAATAAACATTAAAAACCTATACCTTCATTTCTAAGATGGTTTTCATAAAATGTTTAGTTGAATTTTCCGAAACATGCACAAATTTGTTTTATATTTATTTATAATTTTGAAGTTATTTCCATCTTCAATAAACAAATATTTTTTCTTACTCCGCTCATATTCATTTTTTGAAAATTTTTCATCAATGTAATTCAATATTGGATATTATTCTACCATTATCAAATTTATATTCTAAATTTATTCAATGTAAAAACTATTCTTATTGAAATATTTATCTTCGTAATATCTCCCTTTCTCATGTAGTTTGAACCTTTTCATGCACTTATTGTTTTAATGAAAACATGGTACAACTTATATATAAACATACATTAAATTTAGATATTTTCATCATCCTCATCACTAATTGATGCGAATTCATGTTAATTAAAATGATCCATAAATGTTTTTATTTTTTTTAGTTGTTCATTTATCATAACACTCATGACATTGTTTTTAATATTCATGTTATTAATTTTTTTGATCACGTCATTTAGTTTCTAAATTTTTATCCATTGGATATTAAAATAAAAAATTCACAATTCCACCATGATTAATGAATTTTATAATAATAATACCACTTTATTTACCTCTTCCCCTTCTGATGTTTTTTTAAATAATATACATGATTTTATCATGCTCTTAATATATTTCTTAATCATCTTCGTATTCTAAAATTGATTAATCCTTAATTTAATTTACCTTAAGATGTTTCATGGATTTAAATTATATTTATTTCTTCTTTTTAATCTTCTTGTTGAAAATAAAATCATTTCTCAATTTAAAAGAAACATGAAAATTATTTGAACTTTTAAGTGGTAAATAATCTCTATCTTACAGGGTAGAAACACTCGTAAAAAATATATCTAGGAAGTTTCTAATCAGCTTCTTAATAATGATAGTGTCTTCTAAAGTATCTCTAAAACATCTGATATTTCTGAAAATTTCATTCACCCTTGTGAATTAATCATCAGTGGTCTTATCATTATCAATTCTAATATCATAAAAAAGTACCCTATAAAAGGATATTATGGATCATTTTACTTTGACATTACCATTAAAAATTCTATCAAGATTACCCCATGTTTCTTTTTTAATATTTATTCCAATAAATTTAGTATAAAATCTATCCGATAAGGATATAAAAATAGAATTAATTAATTTTTCATCATCCTACATATTCATTTTTTCTATAAATATTATAGGATATTCTTTATCAAATTCGGTAAAACCCACAATAGAATCATCATTTTGTTTGAGTTCATGATAAATAATATAAATAATAATATTATTATTAGAACCATGGTAGTTAATTTCATTTAATATAAGATAATATCAATTATTTATAGAATTCAAATACCACATCATCATCTTTAAAAACCCTAGGATCACCCATAGGGTTCTTGTATTTTCTATGAATCCAATTTAATGACACTAGTATGTGATGTTGTATCTTGAAATTTCAAAGTGGATGAAATGATGATATTCATTTATTATATTTTATTATTTGAAATTTACTTTTGTGTCCTATTAAATTCTCTATAAAGTCTCTCTTTAAAATCTCACTCTTACCTATATTTTATTGAATTAATGAACTATAAGGTATATATGTATTTTTAAATGGTACACCCCGAATGTTTATGAATACTTATTTTTGGGTTCATGTCTAGTTCTATGACTTAAATTTAATATTTAATAGTAAGAGCAGTTGACATAATTAAAAATTAATACCTCTATGTTTTGACTATTTAAAAATATCATGATTGTTTGTTTATACTAGATCCCTATAGTGTACAAAAATAATTTGAAAAAATCCATGATGATCCCCAACTTGCTTCAGGACTCTCCAACATCAAAATAAGAACTTCTAAATGGAATTAAAATATTCAGTATCATACAAGATTCCTATTAATTATGATATTGAAATTAAAAATGTGCAATGGGATATAGGGTATTTCAAGTCTCTAACTCAAACTCTGTCTCTTTTTCTTATCAATAATTCTCACATTTGATAGAAATGATTTTTAGGATTATCACAACATAGGGTTTTTTTCTCCATTTTAAATAATGAATTATTCTCATTTATCATTTATTATATCCTTAGCATCTCCCTGAAATATTTTTATCATACATCCAATATAAAAAACCTTTATTCTAATTATTTATATTCTTTACCATTTTTTTCATCATAACTGATTTAATATGATCATGAGAAAATATCTCCATAAAACTTGTACTTTAATATTTACATGATATTTAGAATTATCAGAACATGCTATTTCTAAAATAATTAAACAATATTGTCAATGTATGTATGATAACATTCAATGACACTGTGTGAATGAATTTCTCTCAACAAAACTTCTTTTTATTTTTTCATGGTTATACAGTGGAATCATTGGTTGCAGTGTAGCAAAATCCTTTATCTAATTCATAATTCATCACCAAAACTATTTTCTTGAATCACTATTATAATAGTAATAAATATATTTAAATGCATGATGAACTGATCAAGAATAATCTGATTTTTCACTCTGGAAAGCTCACATTATTCATAAACCAAAAATCCATATGTAAGAAATGTCCTACATATCCCAATGTAAATATTTAAAACATTTAAAACTATTAACTTTGGGAAATTATTATACATTAACAAAATTCATACATATTCTTCTAAATATATTACAAATCACAATTTTAGTTTTTCCTTTTCAATTTCTACATGATGTTTATAATATATATTATATATTCCTTGAAAGATATTATTCATCAGGGGGAGCCACAAATCTTTTTCAATTTTCAAATTCTATAAATTCTAATATATGAACTAGAAGTTTATTCTATATCAATATAAAAAAAATTTCCTTTTCCTCACTTCTTGTGAGACTCAGAAAATATATCATGTATACTAAAATAATTTCTTACATATCATAGTAATATATTCCACTTGTCTTATTTTAGTATACGTTTTAGAAAATATATTATGTATGCTCAAAATCAAATTTTAGATATCATAGTAAGATCCTTATTTTTCATTTTTAACTTCACCTCAGAGTTCATATTATGTATTTATTATGTTGAAATTTATGTATCAGTTATAAAAACCCTTCAATATGTTATTTTCCTTTACTGGTTTTTTAAAATCTACAACTTATAGAACATATATCATATGTTATCAACACAAATAGAAACACGTTCTCCATCTCAAATAAACTTAAAAATATTATCTACACATTAAAAAATGTTCTCAACTTCTTTGAGTTTTTTTCATAAATTGTTGAAACCAAATATAATACTTCCTCAACAATTTTGTGGGTTGTTCAGGATTGAGGATAAAGCATTAGAGGAGGTCATTTATATCATAAAAAGTTCTTTAAAGAAGTGTATATTAGTTTTTAGAGAGGTATTTGGGTAAATATTTTCTAATGGAAGGAGTTTTGGAAGTGAGGATAAAGGGGTGGATGAGGGGTGCTTATATAGCTAGACATAGCCTCTAAATTATCTTGGTGTGCGTAGGTTTTGGGGTTAACACAAATCTTCTTACTTTGGGGATATGGATAATATAAATAAAGTATATCTTTCCTTATAGAATATTAAATCCCAATCTCTTGATAGAATATTCTCTCCTGTTATAGGAGTTATCATATCTACTTTGTTGACTCATTTATGATTCATAAGTGGCCTATCACCTTTATTACATGTATGAATAAAAGAATAAAAAAAGGTTTTTTGGATCTCAATAGTTTTTTACAGGAAATCTAACATAATTAGTTTTAAAACATGTTATAATCCAGTCTAGGATGTAGCTGTATGCATGAGGAACCTGTCACTCTTTAATGATTCTTTATAGGCTTCCATTTTATTGGGAATAAAAAATGCCAATATTAATAGTGATTTGTTTCCTAGGAATATATTCATTGACAAGGTTCAATATGGAAAATGTACATACATGTTTAATTCAATATGGACTTGTCCTATGAATATTTACTCTATGATTAGGGAGCATAACAGATTGTTGTCTTGTTATTAATCAAACCTCATTTTAGGGTTTGATAACTGGACAATGTTCCTTCTATGTAAATATTTGCCTGATTAAATTTAAGATCTTAAAGGGAATACACAATATTTATTCAATTATCTATTGGATTACCTTCCTAGATTCCTCATGGAGGTCATTATGTCTTCCCAATTTCTACCTAGAAAGCATGTCTTATTCTAGAAGCTTGCAAGGCATGGTATGGTTACATGTATGTTATGTTATAACATATTTAAAGGGAGGCCACTGGATTTTTAAAAGGAGGTAGATTATTTCAATGTGACCTAGATGTAACACCACTAAAATTTAATTTAAAATAAAAATGAGCTCGATAACTTTCTTAACATGCAACACTAAGATTTAATATAATTGAAATATATTACCAAAATATTATTATATATATGTGACTGTTATAACATAGTCGTTGAATTGAAGGGTATTGATATGAGTAACCACATTATAAAATATATGTATAATGGTCCTAGTCAACAAAAAATTTCCGATTAATTATTATTAAATAAGAACTCGTTTTTTAATAAAGCCATTCTATGCTTTAAAAGGACATTTTATTCAAAAATTATTTTTATTGCATTTTATGTGTTGAAATTATAATTAATTTCTGCCAAAATTTTGGAATTTTATTTTATAAAATATATATAATTAGTTAAATAATAATATCATAATTCACTCAAATAGATTTTTTTTGGATTTTTCTTAAATAATTGGTTTATGAGTGAATAGTGGATAAACTAAATTTTCAAATATTATCATTTATTCTCATTAAATTATGTAATTTAAAAGAACCATTATATTTTGGATTTGGTATTAAAGTGATATATTATGCATTATATTCATAATAATATAATTAAATCCATTTGAGTTGGAAATATTCTTAATTTTAATATAAGTTAATTTTTCTGCCTAAAACACATTTTTCTAAAAACTGATTTAGTTATATTTTACCCATTTGTATTAAAATTAATTTCTTCCACTTAAGAAGATTTAATAATTAAAAATGAAAAAAATATATATAGAATTAAGAGGTTTAAATTTGGTAAATATGTCTTTTTTTAGTCATTATGAATAGTAATCATGGTAAATATTTGTCGCCTCGGTAAGGGTAAAACGGGTAAAATAGGGTTAGAATCAATAGATAAGTTCTCCAAAAAAACCAAAAAATGAATTTATAGTATTTTATGGGTTTCATTATTCAATTTCCATCCAATTGTAAAATATATAATCACTTTTTTTAGTTATTCTTTGATTATGAACTTTATATTAATTTAAGAAAAGAATTAATACACAATGTCACACTCTTTACATTAATATCTCAATAAATTTTACAAAATAATAAAATGTGGAAAAGTTTTATTATAAGTATTTAATTTAAAGATAAATTAATTATTATTTTTTAAATTAATTTATTTTAAAGTTTTATTTATTAAATAATTACTTTAAATGCATTTTCAATGCAAACATTGTATTTATTTAATTAATAGAAAAGTAAAATAAATGATTTTGAAAATATTAAATATAAAATAATTTTGTTTTATTTTGTTGTTATACAAATTTTTGTGATTAATATAACATATTAGTGATCTTTGAAAGTTTCATATTCAAATTATATTATTTTCATGTTGTTTTCAATGGAAAATAAGTGATTTCTTTTAAAATGAAATTAATAGTATTTTATGATAAAATTATTTTGTAAAATTATTTAATGAGAATAAGAAAATTTAAAGGGGAAAACTATGATTTATAATTTTTGGAAATTTCATACAATGGTCATTAATGATCAAATTTTTACTTATAATTAAATTTATAATTCATTAATGATAAAAATATCATTTTTGATTTTAAGATTAACATTGGTTAACAAAGGTGTCAATGAAAAATATGGTGTTTAAAATGACACTAAAACCTATATAAATTTAATTTGATTATGTTATTTAGAACCAATTTTATTTTTATTCATATATCTATCCATTTTTAAGTATTTTTCATGAGATTATCTTTGTTATATTTTATTCTTTTTTTAATTCCAAGTGTTTAATTTCCCTCCCTTATAAAAGGAAACCACTTCTCTAATTTCATTAGAAAATATTGATCCATATATCTCAGCCAAACCTTTACCAATTATCTTATAAACTCTCTTAAACATTAATTATATGTAAATTATTCTTAAAATACAATTATAATGGTCATTAAATATGATCTAAAGTAATCCTTAAGAAGAAGAGTTAATTGTCTTACCCAAACTCTTTCGATTATTTTCTTTTATAACTCCTATAAAAATGTTATATTCATTATAAAATAATAAATTCAGTATCCTAAATATACATAAAAGTTATTATGATTTTGTAACCTCCAATATCTACCCTTTATTCCATCAAATGGGAAGTGAGAATATCGCATGTGCATACGTGTGGACTGTCGCGTCCATGTAGTGATACAAATCATTTTCCATCACCATATTTCATAGATAATTATTATGATGGGATTAATGTTTAAATATAATATTAAAGATATAATTATTTTTATTTAATTATAATATCATATATTACTTAATACCTTACCATTCTTTGTAAAATGATAATGTCGCTTGTGTGTATGTGTAGACTACCACCACAGTGAAGTGATGTGATTCATTTTTCAATTATTATTTACATGGATGTTAATAAAGATAGGTTTAATGAATATATAGGATATAAAAATGATTCAAAAAATAAAATTTATTATTTATTATTATTTTCTACCTATCTATTTGAAAGTGAAAGCAATATTTATGAGTACATACGACCTATTGTCTCAATGAATAGTGTAATTCATTTTTCTATCTTTTAATTTTATGGATCAATATAAACATTTATATAATGAATATATATGATATTTATATAATTGTTTGAGCGATAGAAATTATAAAACCATGATCCATTTACAAGGACCAGAACTACGATACCATAATTCTTATGAATAAATGAAATAGTGAACACCCGAAAATAGTGATTTCAATCAGGAGTTATTAATAAATAGGTGTTAAAATGATAAAAGTGGATCATAATAATATTATACCTATTTAAATGAATCAAAAATAAATTTATAATAAATTTACATTTATTATATAATAATTTAACATTATTTCAATGAAATTGAAACTTAAGGTAAAGGTTTATCATCTCACCTTTACTTATGTGGGAATTATTGCATATTCACCACTTATTTCCATTAAGTGGTTTTTATACTCACCCTGAATATAATTTAAGATTGTTTCATTAAAATTATTGAGTTTTAAAAATATATATGTGTTTTAAATCCCATGACATTACAATATATTTATTTTAAAATAAATTAAATTTTATCGATAGTTTGTGATGCACGCAACACCGGGCTTAAAAACATGATACTTTATTAAAATATTATTATTTAAAATGTTACTATTATAATATAGTTTTTAAGTCGGAGGTTATTATTGGGACTAAATAATATTTGAAAATATAATTTTTACACATTCTCATTTTTATCTATTGATTATAAATAAAAATAAGAATCATTTGAAAGAAGAATAAATGTTTTAAGAAAAAATATATTTTTTAAGAAAATGGTTTCATCGCATCAAGAGAACTAATGTTAAAATTAATTTTTCAAAATTTTAAAAAACATATTTATAAAATTAAATTATTTTTTTAAAATCATAATATCAAAATTATCAATGGTTGAATTTTTGGCATTTTTTAGAAATAATTCATTTTTTGATGAATAGTGAGAATAATTAATTTTTATTAAATTACCTTTTAGTTTAAATTATTTACAAATATAAATTATATTTTAAATTGCTTATAAATTAAAATTAATTAAACTATGTTACAGTCAATGAAAATTATTTCATTGAAACCAATTTCATATTGAATTTTGATAATCAAACAATCTGAACATATTAGAATTTTCTATTTAGAAACAAGCTTTTTTATTCCGTTTGTGGGTATAATATTAAATTGAATTTGGTCACTTATATGTATTTAATTTAGAAACATGAATTAAATATTTGGAATCATAATAACTTATATTACCTAATAAGGTAAAATTAATTTTTGACCAACGTGACTATTGAAAACTGTAAAAATTAATTACGGTGATTAAAGTAAAAATTGAGTTACTGGGGGGTTAAAATATTAATATAATGGTTATAATGACCTACCAACTTATAAAAATATTATTTAAATATCATATATGGACCTTATCCTTCCCATAGTTAGAATAATAGGTAATTTAGAATCATTTGGAATCATTTTTATTTGGAATTACTTTATCTGTCTGGATTCTTTTGGGAAATTTCTTGGCAATTTCCAAGGGGGATCTGTTTCCACACTTATAAAAAGAAACTTCCCCCCTCACATATTCACACCTAAAAAGTTATTTGGATTGAAAATAAACTTCCACAATATCTCTCTAATTTCATTATTCACATTCTATAGCTTTTGTTCCTTCCAAAACACAAACCCTAGGGTCCCTAAGAGGAGTCCAAAGGAGGTTTCTCTTAGTGACAATAATTGTATTAAAAGGATTTTTTTTTCATTAATATTTTTCAAAATTAAATTATTATTAACCATTAAATTATAAAAAAATAGTATCTCTTATATACTTAGATATTATTTTGTTTATTTCATCATATTTATCCATCTCTTCGTCTATCAAATGGGAAAAGAAATCGTCAAATATGGGTATTGAGAACTACCGCCCCACGAACCAATGTGACTCATTTTCCATGAAAACCTATCATAGTCAGATATAAATATGGTTTTAATGGATATATATAATATTTATGATAAAAGTATACTTATTAATTAATAATATATCATATACCTTTTTTATTTCAATCCTATTTATAATACAATAAAGTCGCTCGTGTGTACAGCAGACTACAGCCTCTTGAAGCGTTGTGATTCATTTTTCACTTATGATTTGCATGGTAGGTAATAAAGATTAATTTAATGAAAATATGTGATATATATGACATTAAATAAATTATGAAAAAATAATATATCATACAATTCTTTATGCTTTCACCCATTAATTGAATGATATTGTCACTCGTGTGTACATACGGCCAATCGTCTCCACTAAGAAATACAGTTCATTTTCCATGATTTTTTTTAATTGTTATAATAATGTATATATTGAGTAAATAGGATATTTATAAAATTATTATCATTATGTATATAATTTATTAATATCCTATAAATAATAACTGTAAATTTCATGAAAAAACATGCTTGAGAAAACAAGGAAACTAATACCCAAAGTAATGAAAATAATGAAATATTATTAAACAAAGGGGTGGTAAAATGTTATAATATGATCATATATGATATTATAAATATTGATATGGTTATTTTATAAATTAATAATAGTATTATAACAATTATACTATAAGTCAAATAATATTAAACCAAAGGGAAGTGTGAGGTATGGGATATCATCCAAAATTCAATTTCATTGAGACGTATTTGTTATTATGAACTTATTCACTTTTATGTGGTGTATATACTGCACATTTGATTTATTTAAAATTAATACCTATTTATTCCTGATAATTAATTTTTCTTTCAAGTATATTATTCAAGGAGTCACAATTTAAATGTTACCAAAGAGGTAAAACATAATTGTACAATCTCACTTTCTTTTGTGATGGTTTTCATTTTTTGAAACTATTACATTTGTGTGATAATTTTTAATTAAACACTACATTTATCTTAAATATACATGTTTTGTTTTATGTGTATTATTTTTACCTAAATCACCCAGCATTTTTAAATATGGTTTTTATATCAAACTTATTTAATTAAATATGGAAATATTAATAAATCTATATCCATTACTCAATACATATATTTAATGGTGAGGAATATTGATTCATGCATTAAATATATTGTTTGATATATGATTATTGATTTGTAAATTCAATTAAGAGTGGGTTCTGGTTATAGATAGACCCTATGTTCATCGACAGGTCTCATGAGACAAATCATTTTTCAAAATTAAATGGATTTTTTATGTAGTTTTAATCTATCTTATAAATGGTATTTATAGTATAGGTATCATGATACATGAAGTCATGAAATACAATAATTATGAATTTCCTTCATTAATAATTTTGTTATAATTATTATCCATGAGATTTTCTCATTGATATTTTCAATTGATTCAATTATTTCTCAAGTTATTTATTAAATTCCATGTGGTATCAGTTATTTACCATTCCATATTTATTATGCCCTATCTAAACGTTATATCCAAATTATTTAAATGGAATGTGTATTTAGTTATTTTCCTTTAAATATTGATTATTCTTATTGATTCATGATATATTCCACTCTATGTGACTCATACCTAGTATTTGAGATCATCATTATTTTATTTCCATTCCTTGGGTTGTGAAGATGAATCCTTTGAAGGATTTTTAAGGATGGTGACAGTTATATTTTGTTATGTTTTATTTTATATTACCATTGAAAAATGGGTATCATGGATATATCAAGTTCTCCAAAACTAAAAAACTGATTGTTCCTTGGATGTTTAATCCCTTGTATCTTTTACAATCTAATAAAATAGACATTAACTTCTGGTTATTGGAGTCGGGGTTGTCAAAATAAGGCACTTTCATTAAAGATATTTTAATATAGATATTACTAAAGTAGTACATGTTTTATGATATAATATCATTTTCATTGATACTTTTCATGATTAAGTTTTTGATAATGTAATTTCATGATCTACCTCTCAAGAATATTATGGAATTTCTTATCCAATGTTTATTTCTGAAGACCCCTTTTTTTCTTTTCATTTTCCTTAATTTATGAAATCAAGTGAATGAAATAATTTTTTTAAAGAAACCCAAATTTACTTCTCTCTTTGGTCAAAAATAATTTTTATAACATCTCCATGTTTTCATTAAAAAATTCATTAATATTTTCATATTATCCTATGAAGGTTTAATTTTATTTTTACCTATGTTTGAAATTTTACAAAATGGTTTAAAATGAATATTCTTGTAATTTTTCAAATGATGTATTTTGATTTTTTTTTCAAAAATGGGAATGGAATATTTGTTATAATATACATGATATGAAGCTAATTCCCCACCATCATGGTAATTAAATTCTATGAATCATCATTTACATGTTTTCATATATCTTTTAAAAGAAACTTTTTTCCATAATATTTTAGAAATTTCTATATTTTAAAGAAGTGATGTAAAATAAAAATGGTAATTTCATATAACTCAATTTTTTTTTGAATTATATTTTTGTAATAAATTAAATTTATTTGATATCTTTTGTTGTACAGAACAATGATTTTAGCTTGTGTTACGTGCAATACTAGTTTTTAGCAAACTGTGATATACTATTAATATTATTATTTAAACACGACCATTATAACCTTGTCATTAAACCTATAGATATTAATAGTGATAAATAATTTTAAAATATTATGTATAATGGTTTCATATAAATAAAACATATTTATAAAATGTACTTTATTTTTGTTAAAGTCATTATATTTTATAAAAATGTTATTTTCCCCAAAAAATGAGTTTCATTTGTTTTTATGTAAAATAATTAAATTAAATTTTTTAACTTTGGGAAAACTAATATTATGAAATATAATTAATTTTTAAATCATCATGTTGGAATTATCTTAGAGTGATTCTTTGGGGTTTCTCTGAAAAGATTAATTTTCTGATGAATAGTGAAAAATAATGGTTTTTGTTAAGAAAATGCATTTTCATTTATAGAATTTATAAGGTAAGTTGTTTTAAAAATGGGTTTAAAAGTAAAATTAACTCACTTATATATCAATTAATCTAATTTTTTTTATTTAAATCATTTTCATATTGAAATTTTATCCCAAAACGTTTTAAACATTTGAACATTTACTCTTTGGAAAACAACTTTTTCATCATGCCTATGAGTTTAATTTTAAATTATCTTTTACAATTATATGAATTGAATTTAGAAATATGGATTCAATAATTTGAATAAGAATAATTTATATTTTCTAATAATTTAAATTTAACATTTTACCATAATGAATAGTAGAAAATAGTAAAGATTATTTATCACGGTTAAGGGAAAAAATGGGTTTACCAAAGGTTTAACTTAAAAGATAAGGGTTAAAATGACTAAAAACCTATACAAAACTTGTGTTTTGTCTATATATAGACATTATATCTTATTTTATTTATAATGGAACATTTTTGATCCGTTTTCCATGTAACAAATGTGGTTATACATTTTTTCATTAGAATTATAAGTCTACCACTTACCTCAGTTATAAAAAGGCCACCCCTTCTCCTCTCCTATTAAAATGTAAAAAACAATTTGAATCAGCCAAAACCTACTAAAATATATTACTTAAATCCCTAATCATATCATAGTTTCCTTATTTTGTTCATAGAGTCTTCTTTTGAAGGCTTTTGGTAAAAACCTAAGGAGGTTACCCAAAGAAGAAGTAACCTTCTTCAACGAGCATTTAAATTTTAGGAATTCCTCCACCTACTTCATTTTTTATTAAATTATTTTGATATTATACCCTCAATATCTTAAAAATACGAAGATTTTTTACCTTAATTTGATAACCAATAACCATCTCCACTTCTATCAAATGAGATATGAACACATCATTCATGTGTATGGCGGACAACCGCCTCACGAAGTAAGTGGTAAAATGTTATTAGATGATAATGTATGATATTTTAAACATGAATATAGTTCTAGTATAAATTAGTAAAATTATCAATAAATTATTCAAAAGTTAATTTTATTTTTTGATCAAAATTCAAAAGGAATGTTTTTATGTATATAGTTATAATAAACTCTCTCATCATTATAACTATTTTACAAAATGTACCTATGTCTACTCATTTTAAATAGTTTTAAGAAGAAAACAATTTTTTTAAATATTATATTAATATTTTACATATATTTCCTTTATACTTCCAAAGGACATTATTTGATTTAAAATCATATATTCCTGATGAACTGAGAGTCACCTCTTATCTCTTGTCAAATTTTGTAATTGTAACTTCATTTTGAGACAATCACATTCTTATAATAATTTTTTCATTTGAAATTATATTTATATTAAATATATATATTATTGAATGATGTATATGATTATTGTATAAACTATATTTCATTTTTTCATATGGTTTTTTCTATGAATATTATTTTATTTACTAGGGAAATATTGATAAATCTATATCCTTTACTCAATATAAGTTTTTATTTATAAGGAATATTGATTCAGGAATTAAATAAATCATCCGATATTCTATGGATTACATTTAAATTCAATGATAGGTGGTTATGGAATTATATATCCCCTCGATGCATTGGAAAATTTCATGAGAAAAATCATTCAGCCAAATTAATTGGGTTTTTACACATAGTTTTAAACCAACTAATGAAAGGTATTAATGGTATATATACCATGATATCTTGGAACATAACATCCAATATTAATTGTTTCAGTAATTTATAATTTAAAAATTATTATCCATGAGATTATTATAATGATATTATCCATGGATTCATTTTGTGCCCAAGTTATTGAATAAATGGCATTCATGTACAGTTGTTTACCATGATATATTGATTATAACTTATCTATTCATGATATTAAGGCTATTAAATGGCATGTGTGTTAAATTATTTCACATTCGATAATGATTATTACTTATTTAATAATGATATTCAAGTAATTAAATGAAATGATTGTTAAGTTATTTACCTTTCCAATTTTATTATTCCATATGTATTCATCATATCTTTTATTATAAGTAACCATTACTAATAATTTTACATCATTCTTATTTATTTTACATTACTCATGATAAAAATAATAATTTTTTTAATGAGTTCAAGGATTCTAAATGTTTTCTATTTCTATGTTTTATATTTTTCCCCATTGTAAAATGGGTATCATGTTTCTATCTATGTCTCAAAGACTACAAAACTAATTGGTACTTTGGTATTTTACCCCTTGTATATATACCAATGTTATAAATTAGTCTTTGGATCTTGGTTAATATAGTCAAGTTTGTAACATATATTGACCCTTAATGAATTAGGTAATGATGGATAACTTGATTGGTGTATGTCTTAGAAATTTCATGTTCATAATTTTATATGTGGACCTAGTTTCAATATCTATAGGATTATGCATAGACCTAGATTTCATGCCATATTTTTATGCATGGACATGGAATTCATGTCCATAAGATTATTTTTTGACCTAGTTTTCATGCCCTTAGTTTATGTGTGGAACAATCATTCATGTATATAAGTATATGTGAGGGCATGATTTAATTTCCTTATCATAATAACTGAACCTATCTCTATTTGTACATGTTCCAAATTTTTAAAGGTTATGTTTCATGGATCATTTTTTTATTCCTATATGATGAAATTATTATTAATTTCCATGGTTTATTACATGGCTCAATATTATGATCTATGATATATAAGTCATGGGTTTTAAATGACAAAATCCTATTCACATACCCTTTTTCTCTTTTTATTCTTAAGGTATTATTGATACCTCCCTTATTTATCCTTACTGAGCGCCTGATCTCACACATTCATATGTTTCATTTCCCCAGGTTATGAAGTAAGTTCTTAATTAGTGTATATCTATGAAGAGTACTATATTGTGAGATATTTTTTGGAGATGTTGAAGATATTTCAATAATTAAGATTATTATGTCTCTTGGATCTAAATACACTAAACCTTTACAAGAATTGGTAATTTAACTGTAAAATATATTGGGTATTCATTTATTAAGATAGAGTATCTATGTATTAAAACATTAGGTCGTAATACTGGATATTTATTTCTTGGTTTTTTCTTATTTGGAGTGCATTGTACAACATGCATCTTACTAAGGAAACCATAATGAAATCTATGATTTTGTTGTGCTATATTTGTAGCTCTTGAAAAGAACGTAATTATTATATTGCACATATTTTTTAAATGTATTTTTTCTAAATTTATATGTATAAATGCATTTATTTTAAGATGATTATTTCACTGATTGTAGTATCGGGAATCTTTCAAAACAGCTATGTCAACCATGTTGGTTCATCCAAATATAATAATATTTTTAAGGATATTGTAACTAAGGGTTAGTAAATATATTGGTTGAATGTAAACATTAACATGCATGGGGCATATTATAGTAGAATTTAGATGTTAATGAAGAGTATTATGGACTCTATAAGTTTGGATACTAGTTTGGATTTTGGGTTTTGTGGGAATTCCATTCAAGTGTTATATTTATTTGGTAGGTTTGGAATGGAGGGTCAATTTAATATTTAAAATGGTTATAATTATGTTATATGGAATACTATTATTTTTTGTGAGATTAAAATCAATATGGATGGTTCTTCAAGATTTAATCTAGGACCCTCAAGAAGTTGTGGGAACATCTGGAATGAAAATAGAGGGGCACTTTTCTCCTTTAATTCGAATTTTGGAAAGAATGTTTCTTATAAGGTGAAGATATAAGGAATTATTTTTTATATTAATATTACAAGTTAAAATAATTGGAGACAAAATAGGATTCATTTAGATTCATTCTTCATCTAGTATTCTGTTATGATTCAGTATCACTCTCCTTCATGGAGGCTTTTGGTGGCATTGGGGGATTTCAGGCAATACAATAAGAATATTAATTTTATTGTTATACACTTTTATAGGGAATGTAACAGAATCATTGACAAGAAAGCCAACATCGAGTTTAGTTCAGGGGTCATTTTTTGGTCTTTGTCACTCTCTGAGTATAATGAGGATATTTTATTTCTAGAAACTTATAAACTCTTTCCAATCATTTTTTTGAAAATATTTTTGGGTCCAAGAGTTTTCCCTCGCGGGATTTTATATAACAGTTAGAGGTATTTTAGAATAAAACATTAAACATTTATTTATTTTGAGCAATGAATATGAATAATGTTGATTAATATGAATTTCATTAGTTTAAGATTTATAAATGGATGTAAATTTAAAATTTTAACACACTCAAAACCAAAATTAAATTTTTAAATATTTTATACAAAGAAACACATCAAATTGTGTTTTTTATTACAAAAAAAATTACTAGGGTATTAAAAATTTAATTTCATGTTTCCAAATTAATTTTATTATTTTTCATATGAATTATTTTACTCATAAAATTTCTTTTATATGGATAAAAACATTATAAATTTTAATTCCAAATTTATATAAGTTATGGTGTATGTAAAAATAGTATTTTATATTATCCACCAAAAAATAATTTTTTTATAAAATTATTAAAATATCACCCTAAAATAATTTTGATGTGATTGTTCCAAAATTAAATTTCATTTTATCAAATTCTATTTATAAATATTATAAATTTAATTTATAGCTAAAATCATACAATTCGTGGAAAAATAATTTTATATCTTATATATAATATATCTTTTTTCATGCATAATCACACATTTATTTATTATCAATTCTAAAAATTATATGATTTATAGTTAATTATTATATATATTTTAACTAAAATAATTTTCAAAAGTATTCAATTTAATTTTTTAATAATAAATAATATTTACCAAATAAGATTAAACGTATATTATTAAAAAATTATTTTTTATTTTTGTTAAATGATTTGAGTAAACATTTATAGTTTTATAATAATTATATTTTAAAATATTAATTAATATAAAATATTATTTTTTTGGTATTTCAACGTTTTCATCAATCTAGTTAGAATTTCAGTGGTTAATTGTTATTCCAAACAATAGTTAATATTCTAAAAGTCATATATTTAATAATTTTCCTATAAATATATCTTATTTCCTTATTTTTCATCCACACAATTTTCTATAAAATTTATTTATGTTTCATTTATATAATTTAAGCAGTGTTATTTATATTTTTTTTTATTTTTACATTTTTGTTCACATTAGTACTAATTCTTAGAGATTGTGATGCAATAAAATTTTAAATTCTAGTAATGTTATTTGTTTGTGTTTATTTACACATTTAACTATTTTCAATTTATGGACTATATTTATATGTAATATGTAATAAAATGATGTTTTTTAGTTTTCCATGTGAGGGATTTAAATTATATATTCTATTTAAATATGAAGCACTTATATTTAACATAGGCAATTTATACTATTTTAAAAATATAGGTCATTATAATTTTCACACGTGAGCCTTAACATTTGATCAAAGATTATTTAATGTTAAAATTGGATATTTGAGATTAAAATCCAATATAAGTCCTTAGGTATTGAAATTGTTTAATTTTTCAAGACAAAGCGTAATGATTTTATTTGAATAGGGTATTCTATTAACCTCAAGGACTTTATAAAAATAGTCAAAAATATAAATGAAAACAAAAAATTAAAATCCTATAACATGTAAGTGTCATTAAACCAACAATCATCTATCTATAACTCATCTCTATAGTTCAGATATTATTATATAATTTTATATAAAGAATATAGGTTGATAGGTAAAAAAATTAATCAAAACAATAAATTCAATATATTGATTATTCTATGGGATGAATAACAGTATGAATTACTCCATATAGTAAGAAATTATATACATTTTACTTTCTTTAAAATATTAAAATGAAACAAAAGGAAATTAAAACTATAAATAAAAACAGAGAGAAAATAAACGATCTTGGTTTAAGCCTCCCTGATTGGGACTTCCTTATGAGAATCCATCTATAGAGCACCAGTAACCTATCACCATTCTATAAGAAAACATATTTCATGAGAAAAATCTATGAAAATGGATTTATTATATTATCCTGCAAATTATGGGTGCATATGAATACTGGTAGTGATTTCTACCTCCTACTTACACTAAGGCCCTCTATAACTACATAACGTATGTCCTCTACTTCAATGGTATTCTCCATATAGTATAAGAGTGGTACATAGGGACTTCAATATATGTTCCTTGATCATAAAATCTTATTCTTATCCCATTGGAATATCTATAAAATTTTATTGCATCTCAATATATTCCTCAACTTGTGGTTTATTATAAAATTCATAATCCTCTAAGGGAATCCCACAGTTAGTCGATTTGTATGAATATAAAATTACTAGTGAGTTATCAATTTAGATTTAATAAAATATAAATAAAAAGGATTAAAAGCAAAAATATTTACCTCTGGAATCTTATCAGTCCTCTCTAGTTATTGTTTCACTTATGATTATTCAATCCTTGTATATAAACAATAATAATTAACATTCAATATTACACTTTTTTATATATTTAAAGTACTAAACTTAAAATAGTAATTTTAGAGCTAAACTCCCCATAATCATATAAAATATTAATTTGATCTATCTATGATCTCATAAAATTAAAAATTATATTTCTATTTAAATCATATATATTGAATACTAGAATTGTCTCCAAATAAGAGTTTCTCAAACAAACTGCTATAATTTTTCAGGTATCAAATTAATTAAAATTCATTCTAAAAAAATATGTGGTAAAATGATGAAATGTTAAAAATATAATGAAAATTAGAATTATAAAAATTAAAAACACCCTATATAAAAAATGTTAAATGGAACTAATCTCATGAATGAACTAATGCTCTTTCATTTTCTTTTAAATTTCAATCTAAATAAAACTCTATTATTTTTTCATAAAAATCATGATAATCCTTACAAATAATATTATGTGAACACACAATACTTATAGGGACACCCGATTCACTACATTCCATTTTCCACTAGTCTTATGAGTGAGAATCATCTCAAATGGGTATGAGTCCATCACTAACCAAACTGGTTTGTAACTGTATCTCAGTCATCACTAAAATGTTGGTTCCACCATATACCAACCATTGAGTGAAGGGAGAGAAAATTTATTTTTATAAAATTAATGATAAAATTGAGTTAAATATGACGGAATCTATAACCAACCCCTCTGTATAAGTTTCCATAGATTTAAAAAGGATAGAAATTTTATAAGAGAAAAAGACTCTAGAGACAACATGGATTCTTCTTGGGAGAATTACCTCATGTTAGTCTCCCATTGTACAAAGAGTTAGATATTAAAACCAATATGAAGAATAAAAAATGAACTATAGTAATTATAATGAATATATGTAGTACAAAGAAAAATAAAATAATTAATTCGTTAATCACTCAAAAAGGTTCCCTAGTCATAGAGGTCTTTGATAGTACATACAAGTATTCAGGTTTTTCATCAACTTTTATCAACCATATTCATTCTACTTTAATTCATGTCTTCCATGGGTTTTAGTTCCCTTATTATTCCTCTATTCTATATATTATTCAATGTGGAATAATTTTGAGATATTACCATATGTTTTTATGAAAATTATGCTGGAAATCATTGATGATCCTCTTAGGTCAAGCATGTAAGAAACATGGAATGAAATTTTCATCAATGTAAAAATATACCCCTTATTATTATTATTAAAGGAATATTTTGGCATATTATAAATCCATATGCGATCATATATCACTCTTAAATTTTTTTTTGAAATTTAATGTAACCAGTTATAATTATGATTTATTCTTATATACGTTATAGTTTTTCTTATGTAGCCCTCAATATTTTACATTTAATCATATTGAACTACGTTTCTCCATCAGTTCCAATAGTTAATTACAAATCCATACATATATTTTTTTAATTGAGTTACTATTAAATAACCTTTAGGGTTTTGAGATTAATCTTACATAACCTGGAAAAATATATTTTTTTATAATATATAACTAGATCAAGGATGATTTATTCTTACATGGAACACCTAAAATCCAATTTACTTCTACATAGGTTACCTTGATGGTATTAACCTATAAATTATAAATAAGATATAATTTTAAAGTATAGGAAATTTTATTTATATAAAATACTGTTGGAGTTAATAAAATCGCCTAATTATGTAATATTTATAGTCAACTCCAAAATAACCTAATATAGTAAAAATGTTTTTAATTCCCTTTTATTTTGAATTTATTAAGTATTTAAACATGAATTTTGGAATTAAAAGTGTAAATTTATTAGTTCAATATATTTCATAATGCATCCTTCACATTAATGACATACATGGATTTATCATTGAATTATAGTATATTAATTACATGATAACATCGTCATATGATTCATTTGGCCTCTATAATGGTTTGGTTTTACATTTTCACAATATTATAGTATATAAACCTAAAACAAGTAATATTTGATATCTACATCACTATCTTAATGATGGATCACTAATATTATACTCATTTCAATTCCTTGGAGATTCTCGGATAATGACATTCAATATCAATGTCCACTTATTTAGTTTGTCTTCATGATATGATAATATTTTTTAAACTATGATGGAGCCTATATTTATCATTTGAAGAATTATTTTATTTTTAACTAATCTAAAAATTTATCAAAACTGTCCACCGTCAGTTTCACTTAGTGGATCATTTTGAAGTAGGATAGGAAGATGATTCAAATACCCTTAATTAGTTATCCACATCTCTCATATATGATGATATGTTCAAATATGCATTAGTGATTGTGTATTTAACCCCCCTAAGTAAAATATATTTTCTTATTCATTTGTTTCATTTTATTAGTAATATGTGAAACATTAATTAACAATTTTATATAAAATGTTTTTAGGAATGTATCATCCCTCCAAGAAATGGTTATTCCAGTAAGGAAATATAGTACATTGGATCAAGTGCAGCCCTGGTCACCAAATTCTAGAAACTAGCACCAAGGGTTTAAGGATATTAATTAAAGATAATTTTACCCATGAATTGTCCATCCCATCATAATTTAAATATAAACACACAAAAATAATTACCAGTGTAAATTGGTGTAAAAATTCTTTATTTAAAATGAAAATATCCCATAAATTCAAGTGTATTTCATACATCCAAACATGAATCAAAGTTTAAGACAAATTACATTTGTACAACCAATATAGTTGAAGAGAAGAAACAAAATAATGCGTAGACAACTGGTTCACCCAAATTTTCCCAATAGGTTGAGTTTTTAACCTAATAATACATAGATACTCTATATATTAACTCAGCTATAAGGTTTCCAACTTATAGTTTATTTTCTCCATATTCATAAAATATTTAAATAAATAATTTATTTTTATTACAAATATTGATTTTATCTTAATATATTTCTAGGTATGATTTGGATGAATTTGTTTTTAAAGTATACAATTCCATAAATTCAAGATGGATTCATTTAATGAAACAAAGTCTGACTGTATCATTCACTATTTTAATACCCACACAATAATAATTATCATAAATTAAAACCTTATAGAATCACATTCAAAGAAACTCAATGTTAAAGGATCATTCTTAAACATAGAATATGTATCCTTAAATTTTAGAGTTGATGATAGAGTAAATAAATAATAAATGGAATTCTCAATTACAATTAGTGATTTGAACTTAATCGAATAATAAATTAAATGAAATAAAAACCCTAGAACCATCCCTATATTAGTAAATAAGAGTTTTATCCATTTATTTATGCATAAATCTTAATGGATGGTGAATTTTGACTCATTAGTGAGGAATTGAATAAGGAAAAAAATAAAATAATGAACACTCAACCATTGTGTGAATAATTTCACACTTATTGGTGTGAAAAAATTTACCATATTGGGAATCATTATAAACATTTTAATAATAATATAATAATAATAATAATAAGAAATTTTATGTTGAAATAATATTTTTTCAAGAAACATTCATTGGAAAAAATACTTATGTTAAATAAATATGAACATAACATTACAATTGAAATAACAAACAACTATATTGCATTTCCATCACACAAACTACCTTAAATATGGATTTTGTAGGGATTTTGGTCAACTACCCATTTATTCAATTCTTCCCATTTGATTATGTTTTCTATGGGAGGTTCAAAAGTTTTTGGAAATTACACTTTTTAAACCTTGACCCAAAATTGATTCAAGTTAGTTCCACCTTATTAACATGAAAAAAGAAAATCTAAATAGAATAATTTTAGTTGATTATAGAATAAGAAAATGAAAAAACTATATTTATTATAAAAAAATAAATTTTTTCCTTCCAATTTAAGCTAGTAATATTTATTTTATGATTAAAATAGTGGACTATCATTCAACAGTGCTAAATTTCTACCAGATTTTTATCTTCAAATTCGGTTATCTGGATCACCAATAAAACCATACAATTAGTACATAACACAGTTTAATCAAACATTACACAATATTTCTACTATCTATAGTAAACAATTATACATTATTAGTGGTATAATTTGATTTTTACATGAATTTTAATATATTAGAAATAAATTCAATTATCTCATAAAATATTACATTCATGACCCAAAATGACAATCTTCCCCAATGAATATCGCATTACTATAGAAGAAAAAAATATCCCAATAAATATGGTAGCATAATACTAAAATTTAAATTTAAAATTAATCCTAATGGGTGTAATACAATTTGTTGAAAAATGTGCTATGTATTAGTATGTTTTATGAAAAAAAATCACACATTATAAGGAATGAGGGTAAAATTATAAAATTCACTAATACTTGGGTTTATTAATATTAAATAACAATAATAATCATTAATAAACAAATAATATTATTATTATTTAATTTCTAGGATGGTTTTCTATGTGTTTTAATATGACCAAAGGGCATCCAATATCTTCACAAGAAAATATTTCCTAGAGGGGTTGATAATTTTCATCAATTTTGTTTATTTCCTTATTTTATAACCCTTTTTTACCATTTTTTGAAGTTGGTATGATAGGGACACTTTGTGGAATATCCCATACTTGTACATGAGTGTCAAAAATGAAATAATATAGAAAACGGATCTCCAGTTACTAATTATAGACATTGGAATTCTAAATCAATATATGATGTTTTCCTTGTGTAAATGAATCATAGATAGATGATCATTGTAATTAAGGGGAATAGACTCAACATATTTATATATGTAATCAATGAATAAGATGAAATATATGTATCCCCTGTAGTCTAGTAACTGTACCCAAAAATCAATTCCCCAACAATTAAGGAAATATATAATCTGAATTTTAACAACTAGAATATGATACCTTTTAGTTATTGATCTTAGTTGTTGACACTGAATAAAACATTAAAAGAATGTGTAGGATTACCTAAAGAAGATAGTATAAAATAAAATACTCTATAAAACATTTATAATGGTTTTATTTTTAAAAATTCCTTCTAAGTTTCTCTTCAGAATTGAATTTTAGAATGACCTCTAGATCAGCATTCATGAAACATCACCTAATACCATAATCAAGATAAATATTATGGATGTACGAATCATTGAAAACATGTTGTTTGAAAAAAAAATTAATTTCCTCATTTCTTGAGTCCCAAATAATTTTTTTATTGATGCACAAAACTAATTATTTTTCTATATTATCAAGAAATGGGAAATCATTAATAGAATATAAGTTCTCATTAGAAAATGATTCAGAAATAGGAAGATTGGATGAATTATCTTTGAATTACAAACTAAAAATGTGATCATATACCACATTATAATTAGTATTTTAGTCCATAATATTTATTTAATATTATATTAAAAGAATCATATACCTAATAAATCATTCATTTGTATCTTGTTCTCATAAAAGATATTTAAATACTAAATAATCAGTGAAAGTAGTGAAGAGACACCCTAATAGATAATATCTAGCCTTCTATAAGGAAATGAAAAAATCAATCAATTCTTTCTCCATGGCGGTGTAACATATTTGTAAATTGTTCAATTCTTTTCATGCATAAAAAAATTATAAATGGACTTTTACCACATAGTTTTCTTAAGATATAATATAAAGTAAACTGACTTGTATCACACAAGATTTGAAAATAATTTTCCAATTTTGAGATTTCTTGATGGGTGGAGATATAAGAAATTACTTGAGTGTCGAGAACCATTCCTCGTAGAATTTTTTCCATTAAAAATAAGAATATTTCATATGTAGAAAATAATGGGGTAATACAATTGTGCACAAATTTACAATGAACCTTATATAGAATCCATCAATTCAAAATAATTATCTTGATTAATTGATATATTTTAGATAATGAAATTGATGAATGATTTTTACCTTGTCTTTATCAATATCAATTCCTTTTAAAATAAAAGATGCTGATGGAACAGTCCTTAATTTACCATAAAGTATACATTTTCTAATTTAGGTCAATATTTTCATCCACACATCCTGATAAAAAACTTCTAAAAATTTCTTAAGAATCCCTAAAATCCCTATAGATATAGAAGTCATCCATAAATAAATTATGTTAATCCCCAACCATGTCAAAGAAAAATCACATCCTGAACCATTAAAAGCAACTAGGCATATCACAAAACCCAATGGGGATATTCTTGAATAAATAAAATTCCAAATATAAAGGTGAATGTTGTTTCTCATTGATATTTTACGGAAACATCAATTTTATTTTACCCTGAATTCTCATTTAAGAAATAGTATAACTCATGTCCCACCTCTCACTCAATGATTTGATCAATTAAAGGAAAATTGAAATGATCTTTCTTAACTCATGAGTTAAACATATTATAGTTGATTCACACAATACATCAACTAATCACCCATATGGATATAAGATCACCGTCTTCATTGGTAATCATAGTAATTAAAACCTTCATAGGGACCACTTAAATTGGGATTACCCACCCAGTATCAGTAATGGGGTAGATAATACCAAATTTCATCAATTAAAGTATTTTCTTCTATACCACAACCATGAGATTATAATTGAATCAAAATTTTGATTGAAAAAATGTTTTAGAATCAGTTTCAAAAATAATAATATTGGTAAAAATGGGGGGGAAATATAGATAATTTAAGAAAGGTTATAGGAAAATATAGACCACATGAGAAGGACCATGAATAATGTGTTGCACAAGCCTTCTCTTTTTCAAAAAAAAACAACCATTGTGGCCTCCACCACTGGGTCAGCACTATTTTTTTTGGCTCATCAACCCATCAATCTAGGCTCTTGTGACCCTTCTTCTTCAGCTCCTCCTAGTTCCCTTTCCACTCTTAGCATCCCCTCTCATGGACATGAAGCTTGTCTCTCCTTTTTCAATACTCTATATGGATCTTCCCCATCTACGGACCATCCATGATTCTTGGAAGTATTCTAAGGGGTTCCATAGTCATCGTGTCAAGGATATTGGGTCTACCTTGACATCCCTGATTCAGAATATTCAGAATCTTCGGCTAGCTTTCATCACCCCCGCATTTCCCTCTTCGGTTCCACTAAACCCTTTATCGCTGGATTTTAGAGCATCGTGGACTCTTGGGGCCTTCACCTTTTGTTGTGGATCTCTTATCTCCACCACCACTCCTTATCCATTGTCCTCATTTCGTAGTAGGACTTTACTCATTCATGGTTTAGGGTGCCTCACTCCTAGGGTTGATAGTCTTTTATTCTGTCCAGATGGTCAATGGATTCCCATTAGGGGAAAGAGATCCCTCTCACTGTTGTGTAGATCAATCTCTCGGGCCTCCCAATTCCTTTAAAAATGATGGTTTTATTAAATCCATTGGCGACTCTTTGGGTTGATTCTTGTGCGTGGATGCTCAGACAAACTGCTGTGTTGAAGCCTCTATAGCCTGTATTTTTATGGAATTCTATCTTTCTATCCCTGTCACAAAAAAATGACCTCTTGGTGTAGGACTATTTTTGTTGGGTTAGAGTAATTTCCTAGCATGTGTTACTGAGCCTTTTCAATCACTACCTTCTTTAGGTTCACTCTATGTAGGTGTTCCACCATCTACGATAGGTTAGACGGCACCGACCAGCCCAATTAGAAAAGGTTAGAGGTGATCACCTGGCTCCACCAAAAGGTGAACTTCCAAGAGTGAACATAGAGGTTGAACAGCTCCTAGTGTATCGTTGGTACATCCATTGATGGACACAACCCCTATGAACCCCCCCTATCCTAGCCTCAGAAGGAATCAAAAAGGCTTCCTAGGACTTAGTTCTTTATGCTATGTGGTTCTTGTCCTGGGTCTAGGTTGGATCCACTCTTTAATCTCTTATTCTCCATTTGGACCTACCAATTCCTACCCCCCTTGGAGTTACCATTGGCTTGTAGTGGTCAGGGTATGGATGAGTGGTTGATGGAAATAGTGTCACTAGTCTATTATTTTGAAGGCTCCCCCTATTACAATGTTATAGGCTTCATCTCAGATCATATTATGGGAGACCCCCAATGGAAGGCTACTAGCTTGAAGAGGGAGTCCCAATCTTCCACAGGTAATATGGGAGATCTCGTGTGTCTCACTAAGGCCTCAGATCTCCTTCTAATGTATACCTGAAAAATGAAATCGGCGTGTGCACAAGATCTCAGTCTAAGAAACTCAAGGGACAGTTGTCCACACATTTTGAGAAGGCCCTGAAATCTGGGTCCAATCCCAAATCCTTGTTTTCCCAATGATTCCTCTTCTCATCAGGAATTCCATAGGTATTGAAGCACACATCAAAAGAGACTTCCTGAATTTGGTGATTCAAAAACATAAGGTCTTGGTGGTGGCCATCCTTGGACACAAGAAGCAATTAAGTTGTTTTAGTGACTTTTCTAGGAGGCTTAAACTGCATGGCTATATGCATGTTGAACTGTCCAACAAGCATATCTGGATTTTCTAGCACTAAAGTATTTAGGTCATTCTGACCAAGGCGGGGGACCCGTTCATCATTTTTAAAGTTTCCCATGACCTTAAATCCTTCTTAGCCTCTCTCATTTATGGATGTTACGATCCTCAATAGTGAGAGTTCCATTGGAGTTCTTTCAATGTTTTTGACCCTCATAATATATCTTGTATCATTGGGGGGATTAGATGTCTATGTTGACCTGGAGGTAATTAGGGGAAGAGGTCATTTCAACAAGAAGGCCGGTATTTCTTTTTCCCAATTTATGGCTGGAAAAGTTTCCATGGACCATAGATTCACCGGCGATCATTTTACTTGGTGAAATAAAAAATGGGGATCTCATATGTCCTTGAGTCGTTTGGGTAGATGTTTGGCCAACTTGAGTCCTCTCTCTGCTTTTTCCAGTACCCGGGTGACCCACTTGGTGCACATAATATCCTAACACTCCCTGATCCTAATCGCTTTAGCCTCTAAACAAGATCATCACACCCAATTTAGATTTTACCAGCCCTGGGTGAGCATCCCAGGCTATGGTGATCTAGTTAGGGACTCCTGTGTCCGGACCCGTCCTCGGGCCCATGTCGTGACTACCCCATGCCCGCCTTCCATAGGCCAAGAGCTGGCAACTAGCACCAAATGAAAAATCCCGATAAAACGGAAGGCATTGCCTTTAAACCTATAACACACAGTCTGAACACAAGCAGTAGAATAAATAAGTACAAATATAGAAAATAAGGGAGTACTGAAAGTAGGTGGGCCAGTATACAAACCCAACTGAACAACAAGTACAGGTACAGGTAAAAAGGGAAAAACAGCTCCTGAATCGTCCACTGGGGAATCCTACTTAAAGGGTAGGTACAGAAGTTAGACAACTCGTCCCTAAGGTATGTCCCATCTATCCCAGCTCTGAGCAGCCCCTCGTCCATCACCCTCAGCCTCGATTATTGCTACATGTCATCTGCACAGAACAAAACAAGGTGCGGGCGAATCCCTTGTTGGGGTGTGTATAACAATACTCACTAGGAGACCCTGAGAACCCCCAAGGTATCCCAGAATCCACTAAGGATAAACCACAGAGGTAAGATACAATCACGAAGTATCAACCAACCTTACTTAGGTATATGCCCATACATATACCTATGTTACCAATCACAGTCTGGGTCCAACTATTGAGCCCAAGCACAACCCATTCCACAAAGGAAGTAACATCAATCATCTCGATGATAACAACTAAAAGACAAGACTCATCTCACATAGGTATTCAACTCATAAATAGGGGTAGAGATGATTATTTGTAGCCATTGAATCATCTCTTATGTTGAAACCATGTAGGATCCTGAAATAGTATCAGCGTTGTCGAACCCACGTAGGATCCAGGTACAGAAGTCATCACTGTCGAACCCATGGAGGATCCCGATATAGATGTCATCTTTGTCAAACTCGAGGATGATCCCGGTATAGAATTCATCGCTGTTGAACCCACGGAGGATCCTGGTATAGAATTCATCACTATCGAACCCACAGAGGATCATGTCATCCTGATCGCAGCTAGCCATAGGGTTCCCGCACATAGCACGCTAGATTCCGGGAGGGTCCACTCCTCAAGCCATGTTTCAATACATCAACTATCACGAAGTCTTGAGTTTATGTATCCCTTTGTTCTATCTCATCAAAACGAACCCAACGCGACAGACAGCGCGTCAATCGGACGCCCGATGTAAGAGTTATTGGAATTTCTGTTCTAGGGGCCCAGTTGGTTTTTAGGCTCAAACCAACCCAACTGTACCCCATCTGCATCTGAACCTCAAGTGAAGTATGCAAAAATAATCTTCATTCTCCAATAATTCCATCGCCGCAGACGGTTCATCCATCGAACACCTGTAGCCCAAGATACGGGCTAAAAGGTGTAAATGGCCATAGTGGGTCCGGGTCTGGTCCCACCCAGTCGGACCGACCCGAGTGGTCGGCCCAGCCCAAGTGGGCGGCCCGAACCAAGGAACCAGACCGACCCAAAGGGGCAGCCTAGCCCGAAGGCGCGGCCTGGCCCGAAGGCGCGGCCTGGCCCGATGGCGCGGCCCGGCCCGAAGGCGCGGCCCGGCCCGAAGGCGCGGCCCGGACCGAAGGCGCGGCGCGGCCTGAGGGTGGCGCAGCCGAAGGGCGGCCTGGCCTATGGCGACCCATCCAAAGGACGGCCCAGCCTTGGCGTCACGGCTCGTGGTGGCCCGAAAAAATGGAGGCCGAACCGACCACGCGTGGTTGGGGTGTGCCCCCTCCCCCTCCCCCCCCCCCCCGGTTGTCGAACGGAACCGATGTATTGCGTCAGTTCAGGAGTTGTGGGACCCGGGTGGTCCCGCTTGACCGGCTCCACGGTGGCCAGCTCGGCTGGCTACCACCGCTCCCCCACCATGGCTTGACGGCACCGTGGTTCTCCTACTATCCGCATGACACGACGACGTCGCGCCCAGACTGTCGCGGCCCGACCTGGACGCAGCCTTCGGCTCCTCCACGCGGTGTGACAGCGCGGCTCTTCTTCATCTGTCACAGCCCTCCCGGTCACGGTTCCTCTCCAGTGCGGTGCAGCGGTGCTGCACCCCTTTTCCACAGCCCACCATGGTCGCGGTTCCGCACCTCCGGCATGGCGCGGCACGATGACGTCATGCCTCTTTCGTCCGCTGCGGCCCTCCTTGTCGCAGTTCTTCTTCTTCATGGGGTGACGGCACTACGCCCTTCCAGCTCCACCTCCAACATCAACCAAACAAGAACCAATGAAGGGATGTCAGGCCATGTTTGTTCGTCCTGCGCCCTCTGCATTATGTGATAACAATTGGCCAACATCGAACCATAATAAATGACGAGGAATGAGGATTTAATATAATCAAAACAAACTCATACATAAAATTTCGGTGATTAATGACGGAGATGCGGAAGACAGATGTCGCGGGAGATGGACGTCATTCCGTCAATGTTGGAGGAGGAAAAGCTCGAAGAAGACGAATCGATATGACATCATCGGTGAAATTCATGGGTGGTGGTGCTTCCCATCCTTTCCCCAGTTAAAGAAGGAAGAAGTTGATGCACGACATTCTTTTGAGATGAGAGGCGTTATTCATTGGAATAAGTCGTTATCCAAGAACTCCAAAGCTCCACCAAAGAGAATCACCAACCAAAATAAAATTATATTTTCCCTATTATTTTATTGTTTCAATGCATTCAAAAAAGAATTCAAATGTTTTCAAAATGATAATTAATTGTGTTCATTAATTAATATTTAGGTGTGTTGGAACCATTATGGGGAAGTTCAAGAGTTTCCCCCATTAATGGGGATCTCAAGGGGTTTATAGGGGGGTTATAGTTGTTAAAGGGTTTGGGTGGGCCCCACCCTAAAACGTCATCCCAATGGAGGTTAGGGTGTGGTGGGCCCCACCACTAACCTCCACTTGGTGGTTTTAACCTCCAATCAAATAAAAATATGCTACAGGTATTTTTATTTAATTATATTTAGAAACCCAAAAAATTATCTTCCATTCCCCCCACAAAATGCAACTGCAGTAACAGTCTCCTTAAGTGAATATCGGCACTGCGAGTTCAACGGTGTCCTCGGATTTCAATTCCGAGCACCAGCTCAAAAGATATAAAATCTCAACTGTACGTTTACTGAATTTACCCGAACAAAACTTCAGAAATTGATTTCGGGCACACCAGGCCTCAGAATTAGGCACCATCATAAACTACAAACTCGTAAAATTCCCATGTATTTAAGAAAAAAAAATCCATGGAATTGTTGGAACTTTACATTCTTCTCACATCAGGGCTTTACATCCCCGTAAGCTACAACTCACACTAAGGAAATAAAATGGTGTATTGATCATGCATATGAGCCTCCCGCTCCCACGTGCTCTCATGGAGGTTCTCGTGCTGCCAGCGAACGCGCACTAGAGGTATCGACCATCCACAAAGGACCCAATCCTGTCGATCCTCAATCTCCATTAGAACCTCCGTGAAAGTATCCCCATCATCGATGTCCAGCACCCCATGGTCTATAATGTGGGACGAGTCATGCACATATCTCCTCAGCTGAGATACGTGGATGACATCGTGCACCCGGTGCAACTACGGTGGAAGAGCCAAGCGGTAAGTCGCCTCATCTACCCTACTGAGGACTTGGAAAGGCCCAATGAATCGGGGAGATAACTTGCCACCAAGGCCAAATCTTCGTAGACCTCATCGAGGTGAGCCCTGTAGAAAGACGTGGTCACCATCCTTGAACTCCAGTGGTCTATCTCTTATCTACATAGTACTTCTGTCTACTCTGTGCAGTCTTCATCCGCTCCTGGATGATCTGCACCTTCTCCATCGTAGATTGCACCATATTTGGTCCTATAAGTGCTGACTCCCCTGGGTTAGTCCATCATAGAGGTGATCTACAAGGTCGGACATACAGTGCCTCGTAAGGTTCCATTCTGATGGTGGAGTGGTGTCTGTTGTTATACGCAAACTCTACAAAGGGTAAGTGATCTTCCCAGATGTGACCAAAGTCAAAGATGCATGCCCGGATCATGTCCGCGAGAGTCTGAATGGTCCTCTCAGTCTGGCCATCTTTCTGAGGATGGAAGGTGGTGCTCAAGCAAAGTTGCGTCCCAAAAGCCTCTTGCAACCCCTTCCATAGCTGAGAAGTTAAACGATAATCTCAATCAGAGACAATTTTCGATGTCATGCCATGAAGTTGTACGATATCCCATATGTAAAGGCATCCCAAGATCTTTACTGAGCCCTTCTCTCTGATCAATTGGAAGTGGGCTGACATGGTGAGTTAGTTTATGACCACACAGATAGAGTCGTATCCTCTGGATGTACATAGAATTCCCCTCATGAAATCCATGGATATCCCATCCCACTTCCACTTTGGGACCTCTAAGGGCTGAACCAAGCTTGCTGGAACCTGGTGCTCCACCTTCACTTGCTGACAAGTGAGGCATCGTGAGACAAACTCTACAACTGCCTTCTTCATAACTGGCCACCAGTGCTATCATCGGAGGTCCTGATACATCTTCTCCACTCCTAGATGTACCGCTATAGGAGATGTGTGGAACTCCCTCAACACTTCATCCTAAAGTGAAACTGGTACCATGGTACCTCCTCTGATGATAATGAAGTTCTTTTCACCTTCAAAAAATTCATCAGGTGCCTGCCCTGAGGATATTTGTGTACGTCGCGTCTCACAGTCAATGTCTCCATGTTCTGCATCCCTGGCACGCAGAAGAAGTGGAGGAGTGACAGTGAGAGACTGAACAAAGGCTGGTCCATCTCTATCCACAAAGGATATCTGCAACGCATCCAGCTGCTATGTCACCTCTCCTTGTAGCTGAAAGTCTGATCTCTTGCTAAGAGCATCTGCTACAACATTCCCCTTCCCAGGAGTATAGACTACCTCAAAGTCATAGTCCTGGAGGAACTCGAGCCATAGTCGCTATCTCAAGTTCAGGTCCTTCTACGAGAAGATGTACCTGAGACTTTGGTGGTCAGAGAAGACTATAAAACTCTCTCCCATCAGATAGTGCCGCCACATCTTCAAGGTGAAGACCACTGCTGCTAACTCCAAGTCATTGGTAGAATAGTTCTGCTCGTGCTATCTCTACTACAGAGAACCATATGTGATCACTGCTCGCTCGTTCATCAGGACACACCCGAGTCTGGTCCCTGATGCGTCGCAGTAAACTACATACCCAACGCCCTCCTCTATTAGCCTCACGATGGGAGCACTAGTCAACCTATGCCTCATCTTGTGAAATATCTGTTGGAAACTCTCTGACCACACGAAGGGTGGCCTATTCTTCTTCAATGCTGAAAGTGGTGTTGAAACTCTAGAAAAGTATGGAACAAACCTCAAATAGTACCCAACAAGTCCTAGAAAACTTCGTACCTCTGCCACACTATTGGGTGGCTCCCAAGAAAACACTGCCTCAATCTTCACTAGATCCACTACAACTCCAGCCTCCGAGATGACATGCCTCAGAAAGTGTACCTATTGGATCCATAACTGGAACATCGAGAGCTTACCATAAAGCTGGTTCTCACAAAGTGTGTCCAGTACTACCCACAAATGGTATGCATGCTCCTCCTCAGTAGTCGAGTAGATTAGTATGTCATCGATGAAGGCTATGAAAAAGCAATCAAGGTAAGGCTGGAATATCCTATTAATGAAACTCATGAACACTATTGGAGTTTTAGTTACACCAAAGGGAATAACCAATAACTCGTAGTGGCCATACCGACACTTGAACGCCGTATTCTGAACATCCTCGTCTCGAACTCTGGGTTGGTGATAACCTAACCTAAGGTATATCTTTGAGAACCATCGTGCTCCCTTGACCTGATCAAAGAGGTCGTCAATCTTTGGGAGTGGATACTTTTTCTTCATGGTCACCTGGTTCAGGCGCAAACAATCAACACACAGACGCAAGCTCCCATCCACTAGGGTGAAACACTGGGTCAGATAAATCCCTTCCCTTACAAGTCCTCCAGTTGTACCCGCAGCTCATGAAGCTTGGAGGGAGCCATACGAAATGCTGGAGTAGATATCAGTGTCATCCTGGGGTATAGTTCAATGTATAATTCTACCTCTCTGTGAGGAGGTAGTCCTCGAACATCGTCAGGGAAAACATCCACGTACTGATCCACCAAAACAGGAAAACTCGGACTCCGCGCATCAACCCACTCTGAGGATTAGACTAGCCAACTGATGTGTGATTGGTTGCCCCCTCCTCTGGGTAAGTCCATCCTATGCTGAAAAGGCTCCCTTCTTGCCGATGAAGGTAAACCTCATCCCATCCTTACAGACACACTGCACTTTCCGCCTAATAACTCAATATGAGCATGAACTATGGGTTACCAGTCCATACCTAGGATGACTTCGTAAGGCCCCGACGCCACTATGAGGAGATCCTAGCCTAATCTCTGGCTTCCTAGAGTAAGCTCTCATGGCCGACACTAGTGTGTAATTGTTGAGTCTACTCCTGTAGGAGTCTCTATTCGTAAGGATCGAGCAAATGGCTTCGTCGGAATCTCCGAGCTCTGAACGAGGGCAGTGGAAATAAAAGAATGACCCGCACTTGTGTCTATAAGTACTACAGCAAGGGTGGCATAGACACATATAATTTCTTGAATCATCTCAGGTGCACCGTGGTCATAGGCCTCAACTTCCTCGAGCTGAGCCCGCCTCAGTCCGCCAGCTCCCTGTGGTCGGGGTGGACCTCTTGGTGGTGGTGGTGGTAGGGCCTCAAAATGCCGTCCACCACCTGCTGCTCGGCTAGCTCCACTGCCACGTCATCCTGCTCCCGGAGGACCACCACAGTCGAACCTCTCCCACTTCCTATGAGGTCCTTCTAATGTCTTCCGCTCGTCTACAAGGCGGGTCGGTATGTCTCGAGCCATGTGACCCTGCCTGCCGCATGAATAGCACTTCCTACTCCTCGTATGGATGGCTTTTTTTCGTGTGCCCCGCACAACTGAACATGTATCCTGGGGTCACCAACCTGACGGCCTAGCCCACTTGGACCTCTGTGACATCGATCTACTGTCAGCTACAGAAGACTCCTCTACATGTCGCCCTGTGGTGGGTCTCACTGCTGGTGTCTGTTCAGCAAGAAAACTCTCCATAAGAAGGGATCGATCCAGCACCCCCGCCTACGTCGGGATGTTGAGGGAGATCATCGAAGCCCTGATCTCATGCCTGAGTCCCTGCTCGAAGGTCTGGGATCTGAAGAATTGGTCTTTCACCATATATGTGGAGTAGCACAAGAAGTCGGTGAACCTCGCTGAGTACTGAGCTACTGTCATGCTGCCCTACTACAGATGAAGTAACTCTTGAATCTGTACCACACAAAAGGTGGATGGAAAAAACTCTGACCGATAGAGACTCTCAAATTCTTCCGAGAGTAATGATGCCTCTTCATGCACCTGGAGCATTAGGCTCCACCATCTTCCTACAGCTACATGGAGGAGACTCGCAGCAAGGATCACCTTGAGGTCGGCTGGTGTCCCTAAAAATCTGAAAACTCTCACAATAGCCTTCATCCAATCCTTAGATGCATGTGGGGCGTTCTCTCCCAAGAATCGGGGCGGCCTCTGGCACTGGAACTCGTTCAACGCACTCACACGTCATGCACTCTCTGATGCTGGAGCTGGTGGAATCAGTGGTCCAGCGAGTATTGTTACCGCTGGTACCTCTGCTATGATGGGGCCCTGCACCGAGGCCTCGTCGCTCGGTGGGCTACCATCTCGTACCAAACTCTAAACCCTAGTTGGATGCCATCATGGGTCCATCCTGAAAAGAAACAGGTGATCCATGGTTAAAACAATATACCTAGTGAGCTGACTCAAAGTAATCATGAAGAAAACTCTTCAAAAGAAACACACACGCAATCTGTGTTTTGTGGACTGAGTCGGAAATCAAAAGGCAGAGTCACAGTGTATGGATACGTCGGCCATTGCGCCAACACCAGTTTCCCTAAACTGATAACCACACCCAAAACACTTAACACTATTTCCACTTTAAATAATCGGAGTCCAAGTTTTGCGGTATAAACAACTCCTCAGATACCAATTTGTCATAACCCGTCCTCAAGGACCATGTCGTGACTACCCAAAGCCCACCTTCCATAGGCCAGGGGCTGGAGACTATTACCAAAGGAGAAATACTGATAAAAGTGAAGGCATTTCTTTTAAAACTATAACACACATAGTCTGAACACAAGCAGTAGAAGTAACAAGTACTAATATAGAAATGAAAGGTGTGTTGAAAGTAAGTGGGCTAGTATACAAACCCAACTTAACAATAAGTACAAGTACAAGTAAAAAAGGGAAAAATAGCTCCTGGATTGTCCACTGTGGAATCCTACTTAAAGGGTAGGTACAAAACATAAACAACTCATCCCTAAGGTACGTCCCGTCTAGTCCAGATCTGAGGAGCCTCTTGTCTGTCACCCTCAGCCTTGATCACTGCTGTCCGTCGTCTGCACAGAACACATCAAGGTGCGGGCAAAGCCCGTGCAGGGGGGTGTATAACAATAATCAGTAGGGGACCCTGAGACCCCCGAAGGTCTCCCAGAATCCACCAAGGATAAACCATAGAAGTAAGATACAATCAAGAATTATCAACCAACCTTACTTAGGTATATGCCCAAACATATACCTAAGTTACCAATAAAAGTCTGGCTCCAACTCTAAATCCCAAGCACAACCCGTTCCACAAAGGAAGTAACGTCAATCATCTCGATGATAACAACTAAAAGACAAGAATCTGCTCACATAGGTATAAAACTCATGAATAGGGGTAGAGATGATTAGTTATAGCCAATGAATCATCTCCTCTGTCAAACCCACGTAGGATCCTGATATAGTATTAGCGTTGTCGAACCCACGTAGGATCCTGGTACAGAATTCATCGCTGTCGAACCCACGGAGGATCCCGGTACAGATGTCATCAATTTCGAACCCACGGAGGATCCCGGTATATAAGTCATCGCTATCGTACCCACGGAGGATGCTGGTACAGAATTCATCGCTGTCGAACCCATGGAGGATCATATCATCTCAATCACAGCCAGCCATAGGGTTCCCGCACACAGCACACTCGATTCCGAGAGGGTCTGCTCCTCGATCCAAGTGTCAATAAATCAACCATCACGAAGTCTATAGATGATGTATTCCTTAGTTCCGTCTCATCAAAAGGAACCCAATGCGATAAACGGTGCGTCAATCGGATGCTCGGTCTGTGAGTTATTTGCGTTTCCATTTTAGGGGCCCAGTTAGTTTTTAGGCTCAAACCAACCCGACCATACCCTATCTATGTCTAAAACTCAAGTGGAGTATGCCAAAATAATCATCTCACTCCAAGAATTCCATCACTGTAGATGGTTCTTCGATCAGACATCTGTAACCCAAGATACGGGCTAAAAGGTGTAAATGGCCATAGTGAGTTCGGGTCCGGTCATACCCTGTCGGAGCCACCCAACCCGACCCGAGTGGTCGACCTGGCCTGAGTGGGCAGCCCAAACCAAGGAAGTGGCTTGGCCTAAAGGGGTGGCCCGACCCGAAGGCACGGCTTTCCCGAAGGCGCGGCACGGCCTGAGGACGGCCCGACCTGTGGCGGCCCGACCGAAGGGCGACCTGGCCTATGGCGGCACGGCCAAAGGGTGGCCTGACCATGGGAGCCCGGCCCATGGTGGCCCGGCCGAAGGGCTTCTTGACCCTGGAATCCCGGCCTGTGGCGGCTCAGCCATAGTGCCCCATCCCATGGCGGTCCGACCGGCCACGCGTGGGAGGGGGTGCCCCTCCCCCGGTTTGTCGAATAGAACCAACACATTGTGTCGGTTCAGGAGCCCCGGGACCTGGGAAGTACCGCTTGACAGGCTCCACGATTGTCGGTCCATCCGGCCTCCCCCTCTCCTCCACCGTGGCGTGATAGCACCGCGGTCCTCCTACCCTCCGCGTGGTGCGACGACGCCGTGCCACCACCACTGCGGCCCGACCTGGTCGCCGCCTTCGGCTCCTCCGAGCGGCACGACGGCGTCGCGCTTCTTCATCCTCCGCGGCCCTCCCGGCCGTGGATCCTCTCTGGTGTGGCATGATGGCACTGCACCCCTTTGTCGCGGCCCTCCCTAGCCGTGGTTCCGCCCCTCCTGTGCAGCGCGGTGCGACAGAACCATGCCTCTTTCATCCGCTGCGGATCTCCTGGCCGCAGTTCTTCTCCGGCGTGGTGTGACGGCACCATGTCCTTCCGGCTCCGTCTCCGACGTCAACCAAAAAAGAACCAACAGAGGGATGTCAGGCCATGTTTGTTTGGCCCATTCCCTCTGCATTAGGTGATGATAATTGGCCAATGTCGAACCATAATAAACAACGAGGAACGAGGATTTGATTTAATCAAAACAAACCCCTACCTTGAATTTCTATGATTAACGACGGAGTCCCAGAAGTCGGACTTCGGATGAGACGGACGTCGTTCCGTCAATGTTGGAGGAGGAAAATCTCAGAGAAGACGAGTCGAGATTATGTCTTCGGTGTATTTCGTGGGTAGTGGTGCTTCCCTTCCTAGCACCGGTTGAAGAAGGAAGAAATTGATGCTCGACATTCTTCCGAGATGAGAGGCGTTCTTCGTTGGAATAAGTTGTTCTCCAAGAACTCCAAAGTTCCACCAAAGAGAATCACCAACCAAAATAAAATAATAGCTTCCCTATTATTTTATTGTTTCCATGCATTCAAAAGAGAATTCAAAAGTTTTGAAAAAGATAATTATTTGTGGTCATTAATTAATCTGTCAGTGTGTTGGCACCATTATGGAGAAGTTCAAGAGCTTCTCCCATTAATGGGGAGCTCAAGGGGTTTAAAGGGGGGTTAGAGGAGTTAAAGGGTTCGGGTGGGCCCCACTTGAAAACAACCTTCCAAGGGAGGTTAGGTTGTGGTGGGCCCCACCACTAATCTCCACTAGGTGGTTTTAACCACCAATCAAATAAAAATATGTTGCACATATTTTTATTTAATTTTATTTAGAAATCCCAAAAATTAACTTTCATTCCCCAAAAAACGCAACTGCATTAAATGTCTCCTTAAGCGAATACCGGTGTTGTGCGTTCAACGGTGTCCTTGAATTTCTATTCCGGTCACCGGTTCAAAATATATAAAATCCCACTCGTACGTTTACTGAAAGTACCTAAAAAAACTTCAGAAATTGATTTCGGGCACACCGAGCCTCAGAAGCAGGCACCGTCAGAAACTACGTACTCATAAAATTCCCATGTATTTAAGAAAAAAATTCCACAGAATTTCCATGTCTTTACATCCAAGGATTCCCCTACATAGGGCCATATATGTTCATCTATCCCCAAAAAATTAATACAGCACTAGAAAAGGCTCCAACTATGGTTAAAGGATTCTTCATTATCAAACAGAGACATGAAACATGATATGCAGGATGTTGATCGTCTCCAATGTTGCCTTGATGAGGACTGGATTGGTCAGCCTTTTGAGGAGATTGATAACGTGAAGGATCATCTTTCAGACATGCTACTGAGGAAAGATAGAAAGGACATGTAGGATTCTAGGATACAGTGGCTTAGAGAGGGTGATAAGAATACTGAATTTATTCATGGTTGCATTAAGGAAAGGAAAAGATGGGTTAAACCGAACATTGATCTGGGGGATGGATATTATTCTGATGACCCGGAGGTGATAGGGGAGCTAGCTAGCTCTCATTTTCATGTCTTGCTTCCTGGTCCTATCCTGAAAATTACAAAAAGGTACATATGGGCTAACATGGGGATATTTTATATATTTCATCCCACCTTCTTTGCTCAAGACAACAAATCCCTAGGTTTCAATCCCCAAGAGGATGAGATTTGCGATGCCATGATGAATCTGAACCCAGATAGTGTGGCTTTCCCTTATAGATTCCCAAGATATTTCTATAGAGCCTCATGGGACATCATGAAAAGGGATATAACTATATCCATTCGATACTTCTTCATGGGTGGTCCTTTACCACGAGATGCATGTGCTACCACTACCATCCTCATTCCCATATCCAATTCCCCCTCTTCCATTGAGCACTTTAGTCCGATCATTATGTGTAATGTACGATTCAAAATTCTATCCAGCATTATTAATTTTTGATTGTCCATCCATCTCCCCAATTGCAACTCCATGGAACAACACGAGTTTGTGAGAGGGCATTCTATCTAGGGGTGATGAGCTTGGCACAGGATATGATCAGGGATCTCAACTTCAAAAATCACAGCTTAAACATGGTGATAAAACTTGATATGAGTAAAGCCTAGGAATGTGTGGATGGGAGTTTCCTCAATAAGGTTTTTTCAGGTATAGTCCTTTCCCCTATAATATTGATATCATCTTTCGATGCTTTATCTCAGCTTGGTTGGAGATCTTCCTCATGGGCCAAACATTTGGTTTCTTCAAAGTAGTATGCAGTCTTCAACAAGAGGATCCTATCTCCCTGAGCATTTTTATCATCATTCAGGATGTCCTCATACGTCTCATTCATCACAACATTAGCAATGGCGAGATTCTTCCCTTCTGTAGAAGGAATAGATTCCCTACTATTTCTCATCTTATATTCCCAGATGAATCTATATTCTTCCTCAACGAATCTAGAAGGTCAGTGGAAGGCCTGAAAAGAGCTTTGGAGGCCTACTGTTTTGATAGTGGTCTAAGCATAAACAAAAGTAAGATTAGTTTCTTCATATCTAGTAATTGTTTTGATAGTCGTGTCCTTAACATGAGTCTTTCTTTGGGCATGAAAAAAGGTATCCTCCCCATGTTGTACTTGGGATCCTATATCTCTTTGAATCCCTTACGAATTTGAGATTTCTATTCCATTTTATGTACAATCATGGAGAGGGTGCTTAACTAGAAGAATTGATACATGTATTTTGGAAGTAGGATTTTCTTTGTTAATAGAATCCTCTTAAAAACTCCAAACCATGCACTCTATTCTATTAAAGTTCCCGAAAGGGTTATTTGAAATATGGAAAAGATATTTGAATGTTTCATCTGAGACCAAATGTATGAGGGTAGAAGGAATTGGGTGTCTTGTCATAGGTTGGAAAGGCCTATCTGTGAAGGTGGTATCAATGTTCGATGTCTCGGAAATACCCTTTCCTGCATGCATGTGAAAATGGCATGGAAAGTGTTGGAGAAGAAGACTTTGTGGGGGCTGATCAAGCAATAATTTTATGTCTGGGATGGGTTTACAAGGGGTGGCCATGCCTCTCCCTTATGGAGTGAGATCATTCCCCTCGTGAATTCTATTAGGCCTTATAATAGATGGATCAACAGAATAGGGGATATCTCATTCTGGCAAGATAACTTGTGTGGAGAGATCATTGGGTACCTGATCTACCCTGCCAACAACATATACATCAAGAAGGCCAATAGATATTTTTATTTCATCAATTTTGTTCTTACCATGGATAATATGGACATGTTTCATCTCATCAACCTAACCTCAGCCCCTGACCGGTGTGTGTTCACCCCATTCTCCTCAGGCTCCTTCATGTCTAATGATTACCCTAAGGTATCTACCATTTAGACCAGTGAAGAAGAATGGAGTGAGGTTCTATGGGATGGGGAAATACCCATGAATTTTAACTTTCTTACTTGGAGGATTCGTAATAGAGCAATTCCCATAGATGAGAATATTAAAAGTTGTGTCATGAGCATGGTCGACTGATGTGTCTTCTTCAAGAGGCACAAGGAGGAAAGATTATATTATCTGTTCTATGAGATTTAATGGAAAAAGTGGTTTATGAGTGTTTTGGTGCTTTCAATACCTTTCCTATCCCAACCATGGTGGACCAGTCCTTTTTTGTTCGATGGTTCTGTGGCTCTAGAGGTCAGGGCCCAGAGAAAAGGGATATCTCTTTGGTTTTGTACACAGGTTGCTGGTGCTTGTGGCAGGCAAAGAATATATAACATTATGATGGGGTGTCCCAGTATATTTGTGTGATTACTATACAAACTAAATATATGCTCAGTTATATGTTTAGGGCTCTCAACACATGGAGGGAGGCTCCTACTCTAAAATGGATACTTCCTACCCATAAAGATCTTCCTTCAGTCTCCAAATTCATTTCTGGTAATTGGGTCAGATGGTACCCTCTGCCTCAGGGCATCAAACTAAATTCATACAGGTCATGTGTATCAGGTATCATGCGCAGTGGGGGGTGGTCATTCGTGACACTAATGTCTTGGCCATCCTTTCTTTTTTTTACTCGGTTGGTCAATGGTACATCACTTATAGCTGAGGTTAAGGCCATGCATGTTGGTCTTACAGTATGCCGTCAAAGAGGGTTGGGTCTCAAGGAGGTTGAAATAGATTCCATGCTTGTTTCCAATGCACTTGAGGGACTCATAGTTGTGCCTTAGTCTATTGAATATGTAATCTTCAAATTCCGTGACATCCTCGATAATGACATCACAGTATCCCACACCTAGCGGGAGGGCATTAAGGTACCAGATTATGTAGCCTCACCAGACATTACTGAATTAAAGAGCTTATTTTTTCATGACTTTCATAGACTAACACCAATGTGAAATATTATTCTTATGGGATATTACCTTGGTCTTCACCATTTTAGACCCTCGTAGTCTTATTCGGACAGACCTACTTCTTTGGCCCTTTTGTGTTCTCTACTTTATCTTTGAATAAAATTTATATGATAGTGATAGAAAGGGTCCACCTAATTTCATTCTACTACTAGATCATTGAATCTAGAAAAATTGTCTCATTATAGACTCTTGAGAATAAGAAATTACAATATAAAGTGTTTTGTTATACTATAATAATACATATTTGATTGAGGAAAGTAGGACCTTGAATTAAAGATCTGATGGGTTATAATTTCTTAATGTATATTAGGAATGTGTATCAAACTCATTTTCCTTTTCCAGAATTCTCAACAAAATTAGACCCTTTAGAATTGATTTTTCAGCTATAAAATTGAATGGATCGATATTGCGAATGGTAATAAAATCAAAGAAAATTTTACATGTCATTGATCCTAATGATTCATCATAGGAGAAATATGAAAAAGATTCAATCAAAGTAGAAAATTTACCCCCATGTGAACAAAGTAAATCTATCTATTCATAACATAAATATCCATAAAAAATTACATGACATAACTCAGGTTTACTTTAAACACTAACTATCCAATTCATCTCAAGAAGCTCCCCATTATCACCAATTTGAGATATTTTATTGAAGATGTTTAGATCCAAGATCATGTACCCAAATTTTATTGTCATGTTATATTTCCTCACTCGACCGAATGTGTTCATTTTTTCTAGGAACAATTGACCAAGGATGATAGGATTTTGTTCCATAGTTCCTATGTTTAGATGATATAGAATGGTAGAGAATTAAATAGGTTAGATAATGTTTTAAACATTTACCAAATATCCCATTAATACACCCTTAGATACTTGAACTATAAAATCCCTGAGTTAGATTATGAAAGTAGTGGACTAGAGCTCTTCAAGACCTAACTAAAAATACATTGTAAATGGAATGAAGATAACATATGCTCATAGATCACATAAATACTTAAAAACATTCCTCTTGCCTAGTTTTACATTAATTTTTATATAGTTTTCCTCTGTCCACTTTGGATGCATGGTTTCTTAGATGGTGGTGTTCACATTAGAAGCTAAAAAAACATTTTTTTGTGAGACAATTTCCTTTTGAAAATTCAAATATCATTAAGATACTTTGATTATATAGGAATAGTTTTTATTTTAAAAATAATGGTAATATTTATCTTCAAATTTGAGAGTGTTTTATTCATTGTTTTATTCATCTTATATTTATAATTCCTCTAACTCTTTGTGGTAATGGATTATACTTATTGATTTTTCATGGAGGTGGTGGTTCCTTAGAATTATAATTAGATTTCTAATATTATAAGTGTGTTTTTTCAGCATGATCATGATAGGTTGATGCATAAAGTGGTTTAGGAATGCTTAGTTCAATTTGTTCAATAGATTTACCACTTCTCAATACATCCAATTCTTTTAGATATTTGAGAGAGGGTTGGGTGCAATTAGATTCTCACCTTAAATTTTGGGAATGGACTCGCGAGCATGTGTTTCTTACCAATTTTAATGGTTTCACTTTCAGGTTTTAGGGATGAAACATCCAAATTAATTTTCTTTATTTTTCAACATAGTTTCTCATGTAATAGAGGAGGAGTATTTTGGGAATTGCTCAAAGATGGTTTGTTTATCCTTATGGTATTTTAGGCTATTGAATGGGTTGTTGTAATTGTACTAGCCAATGTAATAATTGAACTAATTAGAATTCAAACTACTTATGGGTTGGAAAGTTTTATAGAATATAAGTATTTAGAATTTATACTAATTTGGTTTTTTATTATCCTTACAATTTAATCATTGATGGCCACTATACATTATATTTAAATTGTTTTGGTATTGTGGCTTCTAAAAATTCAAAGCATTAACCTTGGTAGGTGGTCCTCCTAAAAGCATATCCTTTATAGGTTGAATGGTTGAAAAATTGATAGACTTATTATAATATCTTTCATAAATTTTGAATATTGGGTATAGATATTGAATTTCATGAACATTACTAAGATCGGTATCATCAACCATTCTAGTTCAGGTTATGAGTTTAACCTTAAAACATTATGCATCCATAAAAGTGTGCATCATAAAATATTTAAGATGATTTACATAAAAGGTTAAGGTTGCCTAGATTTTTTTTGAGCAAGACCTTCCAAATACTCATAAGAATAATTTGGGGAACTATTTTTAATGGTCCCATTAAATATCAGGTCAATGAATTATTATTTTTCAAGACCTAACCCTTCATAATGGTTATCACTTATTATGGTATTGGAAAACCATGATGAAGTACCATGTTTAGTGTATATTTATACTTTTTTTAATTATTATATTAATAATTATTCTTTTTCTATAATATTTTCAATTCCATTTTTATGTTAAATTTTTTGTTTTTGTGAAAGTGATTTTTTATAGAACTCTTGTTTTAACTATTCTTATAAATGTATGGATTCCAGTCTTAAAATTTTTAACCAATTCTCAACTTGATGATTTATGGAAAATAGAATAGCATCATTTTATCTAACTCAATTTGATATGGGGATCACATGATCCTAATAATGTCATTGAATTATTATAAAGAAGGGTAATTTATCCCCAGATCTATCCAATGAATGATGGGAAGATGATTTAGAACCATGGGTGTGAATACATGGTTGTTATTATGGTATCATGTCTAATGAAAGAGGGTTTATGGGTCTAGGTAGGTGTGAGGTAGTCATTCATGGATTGATCTACTTCATTCCCCAAGTTATTGGTGGCCTTATTTAGTTTTCCATTTTCATTCTTGCCTAGTAATATTATTGGGTTACATAGATAACCCTCCATTGAGACCACTAATGTTTAGAATACAAATTTTTATTAATAATAGGATATAATGAATGAATTCCCCTTGGTTTGGATGATTCAGAAAACCTTGAATTACCCAACCAAATTAGTTAGTTTGATTAGTCAAAGATATAGGATATACATAAAAGGATAAAAATGGGGAAAGATAAGAGAAATAGAGGTAAGAATAGAGAAGTGGGATGAGAGTAGAATGGGGGTGTTTAAGATCACTTACATGGGTCTTTGGAAATACTATCAAAACATGGATTCCCCAAATTTACCTAATGGGTTAAAATGATCACTTATAGATCTTTTTGGTTTGTTGAATCCTCATAGACAATTGAAATAACCTAGAGACACATAAATTCTACAAAGCATGAATTGACCATAATGTTTCCATGTAAGGGTTGATGTGATTTAGATTCTCATATTATAGAAATGTCTAATTGAACTTGATTGAGAAGAATGGGTTTATACAAGGATATTTATAGGTGTATATTAGATTAATTTCATTTTAAAATATATCAAATTCATAAATTTTAGTGGGATACATTCAATTGAATAAGACAAAACCTAGTCATTAACTATTTTAATAATTACAAAATCTTAAAGATGATCACCTAACACTTGGAAAAACATGTTCATGAACATTTTTCAATGGAGTATTGTTTTAATACATGAAATGAGACACATAAAATTTAATAATCAAAAAAGGATTAAATAAACATCAAATTGAATTTCTAATTTAAAAGATGGATTAAATTATAATTTAATAATAAATTAAATCAAATATATCCCATTATAACTTCCTTAGATCAATCCATAATATGGATATCCCTTCATTAATGAAATTATTTCAATGGAAGTGTAATGTTCACTAGTATAAAAAATATTTTTAACGTTACCTTTTTTTCACGTCGGTTTTTTTGAACAGACATGAAAATCTCTATAAATTTATTTTCAAATCAGTTATTATATAAACAATGTTAAAAGCCATTTTCACAGATTTTTTCACATCGATTATATAAGAACCGTCATGAAAAATCAATATTCATTACTTTTTCACATAGGTTGTTTTATAGAAAACATTAAAAGGAATTTTTCATGTAATTTATTTAATAATTTATGTAAAAAATGTCTAAAAAATTAGTTTATTTCCAAAGCTTCAATTTTACTGGTATCAGAGCTCAAATAGAGTTACGGATCAAAAGTTACAGTCCTCAGAAGTTGGCATTCCCTAAGACTTTGTTTATAGATGATCAACTTTTGATGCCAATAACTTTTGATTCTTAACTCCGTTTGAGCTCTAATACTAGTCAAATAAAATATTGTGTAATGAACTACATTTTAAATAAAATCACATTGTTTATTAAATAACTGATGTGAAAAATTCATTTTAACATATATTATTTAATAATAAGCATGAAAAAGTCTGGAAGATTGATTTTTCACGTAAATTCTTATATAACTAACATGAAAAATCAGAGAAAATTTTAATTCCTTTTCATGATAGTTATCATGAAACTGACATGAAAGATAATTTTAATATCCCTCTAATGCGTAATTTCAATTTTTTACTTCACGACATAGAAAGTTTCAATTTCTACCTAAATTTTTAATACCACATTTTATTTTACCATATCAGTTATATTTTTTCCTTATATACATATCACAATTTAACAACAATTTCTTTCAACCATCATTGTTCCACTGAATTGACTCATTTGATCTTCAATGTGAATCCCCTATTTCTTCTTTCTATGATCTCATCAAGGTATTTTCAATTTTTTATCCATTATTTACATTTTTCATGATTATTTTTCTTAATTAATATACCATTTAATGATAAGTTCCTTCGACCAACATAATTCCACTAACTCACCTCAATCTATCTTCAATATGAATCCTCTATTTATTCTTTATGCGATCTCGTCAAGGTATTTGAAATTATTTTTCCATGATTTATGTTTTTTATAAGTAGTTTTTTTAATTGATATATCATTTAATGATGATTATTTTATTATAATGATGAATAATTCTTCATAACATATTAATACAAAAAATCCCCCTTTGGATTATAAAATTTTTTCTAAGATGAATCTATGGTTGGCTCTTTCGATCTTTCTAAAAAATATATATATCAATCTTCTGATGGTCATAAATTTTAATCTATAAAACTATTTGAGATATAAAACCTAACAAATTGAAACATAGGAAATTATCTACAATATTATAAATAATTTTTAAATAATTTTTTAAAAACCAAGATTAAAAAAGACTTTTAACATCAGTTTTTAAAAAACCGACATAGAAAATGACTATTAACGTCGGTTTTTTAAAAACCGACTTAAAAATACCTTTTTATCATCATTTTTTATAAACCATGTGGTATTTCAGATTTTTCTTAAAACAACTATGTGAAAAACCATAAAAATTATTTTTATCCTTTCTCACAAATATGTCAGCTCAAAACTGATGTTAAAATGCTAAAAAACCGACGTAAAAAGGTGTTTTCGTACTAGTGGTTGTCTTAGATAAGGGGGAATTGTAGAATAGAAAATAAGAAAATAATAAAAACTGTACCATTGTGTGTATAATTTCACACTTTGTGGTATGAATAAATTCACACGATTAGTAAATGATATGATTTTGTTAATAAGAATAATATGATAAATGAATAAAATGGAATTTTTGTTACAACTAGTGTGTTTTCCGAAACTTAAAAGAGAAAAAACAAACTTGTGTAGAAAAAACATTATAACATTTCAATTTAATAAAAAAATATAATTACATTTACATCACTACCAATACCTTAAATAGTAATTTTGAGTTGTGGTTCAACCCCTAGCTTTCCAAGTTGGCATAATTGATAAGGGTTGACATAGGTGGGTGGAATGTTTGTAGAATGTTAACTTTTCCACCTATAACACAAATGTTGTTCAATCTAGTTAATCCTTATTAAAGATCCAAAAATACATTCTATATCGATTAATGGGGCAGTATTTTTGGATAAGAATATATGGTCTAATATTTCTTCTAACAACTGTTTTTTATACCCAATTGGACTAGTCATCTTGAATTTATAACTAAAATTGTAGGTTTAATTCTAGGTCATGTACTCTAGACAATAATTTTATTATTAAAAATTATTATTATCACTAAGAATAGTTTCATGAAATTATAAAAATTATTTCCTCTATATATAGTGTAAATATCATCTTCATTAGAATTTAATAATAGTTCCTGTCATAATTTCAGTGGACTAGTATTAAGTTCACTGATCTTTGAAAATTCATATTCAAGGTATTAAATGATTGCCTTCCCAGATGAATATCATTGTTCTATGGAAGGTAAAATTATTCCCTATAACCAAGGTAAACTGATCCTATAATTTAAAATTCATCTTAATATCATTGGGTGATTTAAAAGGTGTTGAAAAATTAGTCAGGTATTAATTTATTATAATAAAAATTCCATACACAATAATGAAAGATGTTTAAATTGTAAAATGAACTAATACTAGAGTTTATGAATAGTTAATCATATGAATATTCAATAATACACCAAAACATAGGGCCTTTTTTAGAGGCTAATCAATAACCCTCCCAACAACTCCACAAATTACCACAAATTAATCCATGATGTCTTGTGACATCATCTACCAAGCTATTGAGACCACTTAGCTTTACCAACAACATCATGCATATAATATGTATGCACAAAAGATTTGTATAAAAGGTAATTAGGGATAATTTCAAATTATAATTCATTTTAAAAACATGAACCCCTTGGATATTAAATATTATAATATAGAAATAGTGTAAGGATTAAAATGATTTAAAAATGAAATTTTCTTTATGAAAATTAAACATTGGGTTCTAACCAAGAGACCCAGATAGTCTCATACCTACTTCAAACAGTGTTGGTAATTGTAGTATATTGCATCCAAAAACATTTATCTTTATGACCACATATGAAAAAAACACGTCATCACAATGTTTCTTAATCAAAAAAAAATTGAATTGCATAACTGTTTGGGCCTAACTCAAGGAAAATACAACCCCATATATCCCAAATAAATATCTCATGTCTTAACTAAAACCATGACTACTAAAATTGACCAAAATAAAGGAACATATCAAAGCATTTAGAGTTAGATAAAAATACCCAACCACCACTTCTCTTTTTTTATAACATATAAAATTAATCATGAGTTATTCCACTCAAACAACTCAATCATTTTACAAAACATATAGAAACAATAATGTGCCTAATAAAATATCATTCCCACATAGAATTTTAAAAAAGTAATAGACACACAAAAATCATCTTTTTTATTCCATTTATTTAATTAGTATATTAAATAATTTAAATAATTTTTCCCCTTTTTATAATATTTTCATTATATTGAATAAATTTCATTCAGCACAAAAACCTTGAAAAATTGTAATAGAAATATTAATCAAAAGACCCCGTTTACTCATTTTTTTTATATTGTGTTTTATCCCCCTCTATGAAAGAATTTTAAATAAATTTCAACTTATTTATGGTATTAATACCAAAAATACAATAATCATATCAAGTAAATACTCTATAAAACTCACTATTATTCATATAAACACAATGTGATTTCATATAATATAAAAACACGCTCAAAACATCAAACTCATCACTAAAGAATCAAATTCAATCCTTGATTACATATTATTAATTTTTACATTAGTTATTACACCAATATCACAATTTAAATGGTTTTTCACTTCATTAAATAACCTCTTATGTCATGGAGTCAAATAAATCCAGCACGTTAACAAAATATATTATAATGATCATCAAATATTTTTATAAAATTATTCTTTAATAATATTATTATTTTATATATTAATAAAATCTCTTAAATTAGTAAAAGAATTAGAAAATAAAAAATATATGTGTATGATCTAAAAATTGCACACCACAATAACTTCTTGGTCACCTACTTGACTTAATAAACACTATTAACATAATGAAAAAAATACTCAAATCCTTAATGAAAACAAAGAAATATCAAAATCAAAAAAACTAAAATGAAATATAGATAATTAAAATGGGAAAGTGAGTAATCCTTATCACCTATATACAAAATGATTTGACTCTTGAAGCACTCATAAAGATAGATTCAATTCCACCAACTTCTAAAAATTTTGACTTTAAAAAAGGGAGAAATAACTCCTTGATGTTGGAAGAGGAATAGTAGATATTATGTTGGGATATATTCATAAAAAATATATTTTGCCTTGAAAAATATCTATTTAAAAATTAAACCTTGTGACCTTGAAAATATAGAAATATACCTCTTAAAACATTATAAATATAGATAACTAGACCATCATCACCCACTATAGAGAACCCAGTGGTAGTCTAAGTGATCAAACCTAATTCTAACTCCATATATTACTCAGTACTCCACATTGGGTACTTTGTGGTATATTTTGTGTAAAATAAAAAAAGTTTCACCTCTAAAACAGCTTCTTTTCTCTTGTCTTTTCCTCGAGTGTTAAAAAACAACTAAGAGTATATTTAAATAATTTTTTATCATCAAAAATTAAATCAAAATCACATATTAATAACTTTAATCATTAAACACTCAATATCATAATAATTTCCATCCTAAAGAAGTTTCATCTAATATTATCAATAAACAAACCCATCGATTGGGACCTCATTTTCACCTCTTATTCCCAAGTATCCTCTAACACTCGTTTGTTATTTCATTAAACCTATATAAATGGTATAACCTTTCCCAAAATATAAATCTCACTATGATAACATATATGCACCAACCTCTCTAGAAAATAAAAATCTAGTTTAACTCTACATCATTACATTAAATCATATGTAATGGATCTGGTTTTCATTCTATAAAATAAGACACATGAAAGACATCATGTATCTCTATGTACTTCAGATGTTACCCTGAATGATAAATAATCTAGCTGATCATACCTAAGATATTTAATTACCCATTATATTATATATCCAACTTCATAACCTTTTTAATTATATAAATACCCAATTATGGTGAGACATAATGAAGAAGATGACCTTTAATATCGAACTCTGGAGGAAAAATCATATGATAGACTTAATACTTCTCCTAAATAGAAGCCATATCCAACCTATTTTTAATCATTTAAACAAGATCAAAATTCTATTTAACCATGATAATAAAAAATAAACACACCTTATAAATAAAATCATAATGGATAAAATATAAAATTACAGTAGAAATCTAGAAAACCCTAAATTAGAATAGAGAAGTTTTAACAGTTGTAGCAACATGGATAGTTTTAGAAAATCGTTTTAGTATAATGTAGTGTTAAATGAATTTAAATTATAGTAACATATGTGATTGGAATATAGTAATTATTCAATGCAGAACTAATTTATTTTTTTATCCATTTATATTTAAATTACTAATGGTATTAACTTCAATACAGGGTCTTCCCATGTTCTTGATCAATGGTTAAATCCCCATAGTTTCCAAATAAATAAGTAAACATTTATTCCTTCAATTATCATTTCATGATTGATAATACATTGAGGATATATATAAACTTTTATAAAACCTAATAATATGTTATAAAAAACATAAAAATATGTCAATACCAAGCATTATTTTTTCTCAACAATATAATTTTTGAGGCCTTTATATTATTGTTTTTATCCACTTAGTGTAGTTTCACGATGACCCCGGAAAATAAATTGGTGCTTCAACATTGAATTCATTTATTATCTTAACGTTACATTATTCTCACAAAAAAATTCTATATAACTCTCTATGGTAGTTTTCTTGGGTGGTGTAGTCTTGTGTAAATCTTAGAGAGTACATTGTTCATCAATTTAGTGTGAGTCACTTTATTTGTACTTTTGTATCACTAAAATTCATTTATGTTAACTCTTAGGAATATATTATACATTTTACATAGTCTTACTTCAACTCTTATAAAAGCAATGCTACTTATATTGGGATAACATAGTCTTATAATAACTTTTGATTTTATATTGGATTGTAAGGTAATGTCTTCCATATTATTATTTTAATTCCATGATCAATTTCAGATACAATTAATCTTAATAATGATATATGCTATACATAATACAAAAAAATACACCTTCTATTCAAATAATATTTAAATAACTAATCAAAATCAAAGCATGACTTAATTCAAAAATTTAATCTCAAACCACTACTTTCAATAGACATAGGAATGTAATTGAAATTAAATTTTATTAAGATCCTATTATAAAACTTAAATGTATATAAGATTTGGTATAGCATTGTGTAGGCTTTCAAATACATGTTGTATTCACTCCAATACAATGTGAACTCAATATTACATAAAAAAAAAGCTTAAACATAAAGAACATTGTATAAAAATTAAACTAGAAAATGGATTACATATCAAAAAAAGATATTATTATATCAATGGACTCATAATATCCCCTTTTTTTATAAGGGAAACAAACATAAAAGGTAACAAATAAATAATAAAATATAATTTCGTAATGAAAGAAAAAAAATATATTTAATGATAAATCATAACCCCCCCCTCACCTTATTCATATATTTAAACTATACTTCATCAATAATAATCTTCTCCCCTTAAAAAATTTCCAAATAATATAAATTGATGAGATAGTTAGAGAAAAAATTGATTTCATTTCATATAAAATATTAAATATTAGAATAATTATAGCAAAAATAGACTTTATGAGTGGACATGGTAAATAAAAAAATCGTATTAAATATGGATAATCCATGTATTTGGTTTTCCTTTAATATATAGAGTCAACTCTATTCATCATAAACAAGGTAAATACTTGATGATAGGGGAGGTGAATTATTGTTTGTTGATTTCTTAAAATGACCCTCACCAGTGATTTTTCACCACAATTAGTAGGAACTTCTCTCACCATAATGATAAATTTAAAATGAAACCCCAAGTAAAGAGGGTTATAATAAATTTTTAATTTTTTCACCCAAAATAGGCTACTCTAAGAAGAATATAATATAAATGAGTTTATGTATAGGAATTACTAAGTGAACTATTTTCTTCATATATTTTATCCAGTCCTAACATACCCTGTAGGATTAAAACACATATAAAAATGAATAATCATTATTTTATATCACTTATAGACAAATAATTATTTTATAAGATAAATCATATTGATATTCATGAATAAATAATGAGAATACACCTTTTATGGTGTATTAATGAGATCCTACATCCATATGAAGAAATCTGTGACCCTTTAGCTAGAAAGAATCATATATCTCCTCATTTCATCTCTCTAAATTTATAATATAGATTAGGATTGCATATGATTTATCATGATCATACTTATCTTATTATAGATAAAAGAATATATCTAATTTCAATGGAATATCATGTCTCCATTTTAAATAACCATCATTAATCCCTAATTTTTGATGAAAAAAATTATTAAAAATATGTTCGTAAATCTTAGCCACACTCTGTCATGAATAAGAACCATGAGATCCCTAAAATATTGGTTCTTTGAATTCTTATAATCTTGTTGACTTAATTCCTTTATGGTTTTATTTTAAGATTTATGATGAAATTTATTTTTCCACCAAAAAACATTGATATCTCCAATACTAATGTTAATTCCACCTCATCATTAATACCTCATTAATGATTAAAATACCTTCACCTATGAGTTTCATGGCTTGAACTCTGAAAATAAAAAATTGGAAAAATATTGGGTTCTCCTTTAACTAGACAACCATGGTGTGAGGGTCGTTTTATGATGTGATATCCAATATGAGGTTAAACATAGGATATCATCTCCAGCTACTTCATATAACAACCATACCAACTGTAGTATGATTTCACTTTATGTATTCTAGTTTTATTGTTACATGAAAATTATATAATCTCACACAAGCCCCATAATAGTGTGACACCATGTTTTCAGAGAAGAAATTCATAATTAACTCCACATGTCCTCACACTAAACATTCATTGGGTTAAATTCACTACGTGAACCACTCCCCGTGAAACCAACCTCTAAAAGTTTATTCTATCATGGCCTTTTCATGGAATGACCTCACCCATTAAGGAAAGATATGATTATAATTATTCTTCCATAAGTTTTATTTGATGATAAATATCTTCAAATTCACCACTTTGAGACTCTTATTCAATATTTCATATATTTATTTAATCATGTTCACTTCCCTTGTAGCATAGTTTCCATTATATCCAATGAAAATTAAGGAAAATTAATACTTAATGTGTCTAATCTAGATACTTACGATAAGATTTATTTCCTAAAAAAATAACTACTACTAAATTCTTAAGATTTTTCAAAAACACCTCTAATAATCGTTATTCGAATTCCTTAGCCTCTTTAGATGTCTTCTCCACTGTCTTTATCAATGAAAACAACCCCAAAAACACTTCATGGGTATTTTTGTTCACAATATACCATTTTGTTTTGGTTGATAAAAATTCATGTTTTGAACCATCCCAGATGCCCTAGTACCCTAATCCTCGAGCTGACCGAGATATTTTTCCAAGGGTGTTCCCAATCCCCACGAGTTGGCGGCTAGAACCTAACATCATCTCAATCATCAAAGGGATTAGTTTTTCCAAAAAAAAGTTCAAACAACCGCATATAATTTAATACATGTTCATTATGATCAAATAATCTCAACGAGAATAAACCATGAGAATAAATAAAAAGAAATACCCTGAACAATACATTGTCAAAAGACATAGCATTTATCAAGGTAAAAGTTCTGAATGATCCCATATAACTAGTGGATCACATATCCACTAGTCAGATCTATATCTCCATGACCCATGAAGAAATCATATGCACCTCCCCACAAAGTCACTTCCCTTTCACATTGACCTAGAATCACATAATTAACAAACATATGTAGGTAATGGTAGGCTATGAGTAAAAATTACATGTAGGATACTAGGAATGATGCAATAATAAATTAAACAACAATAAACCTTTTATTATTTTAATTATAATTTAAAAAATTCATGTAATAGCATTTACATATTTCAAATAAAACATTATTTGAAATTGAAAAATGTAAGATATATCAAATATAAAATCAACTAAAATCTTTCTTATAAAATTAATTAAAAATTAATTTCTAATCAATACCTCATTTTAGGGTTTCAGTTGTAGGTTAAAGCCTTATGGAACTTCAAAACATTAATAATCTGATCAAATCAACACTCATAATAAGAAACACGAATAAAGAATGAAGGAAAGGTGTTTATGGAATCAAACCAAGAATCAAGATCCATTAAAACCTTAATCTAATCTATCAACCACATGATTTTTCAAAAATATGAAATGGGATATAGATATAGGAGAATGAAATTATAAAATCAAGGAATTGATCACATACTAGGTAGAGGTCAAGATCCTTCTTCAAAACATCCATTCGCAGGAGAATAGGTTGGATGAGTCAATTTCATCACATCAGAACCTCCAAAGAACAAGGAATAATGTTAGGATCGAATGGGGTGTCCATGAATAATAAATGGGAGTTTCAATATATTAAAAAGAATATTTTTTCGAATTAAAAACCATGAACATGGTTTTTTGGGTCAGGAAACATGGTTAGTAGTAATAGTGTACCCTAACTATGTTCCCTTACTCAGCTTCTAGATAGGGTGAATAGTTTAGACACATGGTTATTTTAACCATGTTACAAATTTAAAAACACTCATTTTCCAGGTGTGCACATTTTGGATGGGTGTTTTCAAAACATGTAAAAAATGATCACCCCCTTCCAGTGGATCAACATAGGGTGCACAATTTGTTGGGCTAAACCACATGGTTTTCCCTAACTATATACCAACCATTAAATTCCCCCATGATCCTCCAAAATTATTATAAAACTCATAAAATGATTCCAAAACAATAAAAAATCAATGAATGATTAATTCTAGGGTCAATAAATACCTAAAATAAGGTTACATGATAATAAAAACATCCCACTATAAAAACATTTTGTCCCCAAAAACCCTGTAATGAAGAATCTACATCAAAGAGATGTGTATAATGATCCCTCATCAGTGCCCTACACTCCGAAGTCTCATGTGAATTAGAACCATGCTTCTATATCACACACACTAAAGGTATAGACTTCACACAAAGAACTTTTGTCTCTGAATCGACAATCCTAACTTGATGTGCAATCACTGATAAATCAGGTTTCACATCGAGGTATTCCCATCTCAAGACATGAGAAGGATCAAGAAGATGCTTATTATGTTAGGATACATGTAACACATTGTGTGTTAAAGTCAACCATGTGGTAATTCTAAACAGTAATATGAATTTATCACCTACTCAAAAATATCAAAAGGACCAACATACTATGGTATATGCTCTACCTATTTTCTAAGACTTCAGTGACCTAACCAAAGTGAAACTCTCAACAAAACCTAGTCATCAATTGAAAACTCAAATGGTCATCAATGAATATTAGCATGATATGTACACAATCTTTATTTTCTCACCATTATTTTACAAATAAAATGAATATTTTTCATTCTCTCTTGTAAAAAAACATATTTCAACCCATGAAGCTCCACCAATCTCCAAAAAACATAATAGATATTTACATGGATGACCATAAAAGGCCTCAAATGGTTTCATCTTGATGGAAGACTGGTAACTTTTGTTATATAAAAACTCAAACAGTCATTATTGAATGTCCCAAGCATCACCAAAATAGTTAATTTATGCATTAATCTTGTCTTTAAAGATCTATATATGTCATTATTCTAGGAAATCCATATAAAAAGGATAATATGTTCTAAAACTCACAATTGATCCCAACAACCTACTATGGTACCCTCCAAAAAATGATAAGTGAATTATGGATCCCTATCCTAAACAATAGTAGATGAAAGTTCCAAAAGTATGACAGTCTTCTTCACATAGAGACTTCCCAATTACTTCAATTTCATTATATATTCAATGTATATAAAGTGAGACTATTGCATCAGTGATCAATCACCACCCATATCAGATTCTTTACTCAAGGGTTATGAGACAACCCAACCAAAAATTTAATAGAAATATCATACCTTCTGAAAGTAATCATAGGAAGGGGGTGAAGAAAACCAAAATGTTTCTAGTGCTCATACATGACCTAATAAGAGGTATAACAGTAAGAAAAAAATAGTGATGTATCATCCCATAAATAGCCACTAGAATCATCACCACATATCCTATAACATCTTCATGGTTTTTCGGTTCTCTACTCATTGGGAATTATAGAAATCCCCCAGCATGACCTTTCCCAATGGTGAAGGTACAATGTAACAATTCAAGGAATATAAAACATATTAAGTGGAGAATAACCAATCACAAACGGTATCCCTAAAATGAAAAGACTCCCGAACATCACATAATTAATCATTAAGCTACGTCTTCATAATAATAATCTTTAGAATAGAGCGGTTCAGTTACCCAGTTTCTATAACAACCTTAGTCTTATTCTCATAGACTCTCAAATGAAACTAAGAAAATATAGCCATAAGATTCCACTCTTCGGATGATTCAGTCATGACCTGGTTCAAAAGTTTCCCACTCAAATCATAAACAATGGAATTCCCCTTACAGTGCATATAAGAAATACCATAATCAAAATATTATAGGTTCTCTACCAATTATCTTTTTGAAGGTTCATATATTTATTTTGGGATATATACTCAATATTTTTTGTCATAATAGATGTTAAACCTTTCTATGTAAAGGTAATGTTTATAACTATTAAGAGTGTGAATCATAGATACATGATCAAGGTCAAGGATCAGATAGTTCTTCTCATGTGGCCTAAGTTATCTAGAATTGTAGTCCACTATATGGACACCATGTATAAGAACACAACCCAAACCCAAAATGTATGTATCACAAAATACCACACATCCTTATCTATCCATTATAAGATTCAAGAAAAGTTAATAATTAAACATTAATTCCAAATCATCAAAATAATTTTGAAATTTCAAATCCAAAATTGACTTCACCCTTTTATGAGTGAGAGTGGTCATTAGAGAATCTAAATTAGATAATTATTTGAAAAACTGATAGTAATGTCCCACAAAACCAAAGAATATATGAATCTATAAAATATTACATGGTATCTCCCATATCATACCAACCTTCACCTCCATAGGATCAATTGAAATACTATTTTTTGATACCATTGTCTTAGGAAAATCACTTCTCAACTCCAGAAATTACATTTTGATAGAATGGTCTAATGTCAATGATTCCTCAAAATTCCCAGAAATACTCTCAAATAACACACATTTCCTTCCTCATTTTTGTATTAAACGAAAATATCATCCAAAAAAACTACCATGAAGGACTCAAGGTACTCATGAAATATCTTGTTCATCAATTCCAAAAAAATAGTATTAACTTTTGTTACACTAAAAGGAATAATAAGATACTCATAATGTATGTTAATACCATTGAAATTGGTATTCAAGATGTAATATTCTTTAATTATCAACTGGTTATAACCAGATAAAATATCAATCTTTGAAAAATCAATTTTTTCTTTTACATGATAAAATAAATCATCTATCTGAGGAAATAGATACATGTTCTTTACTATAACTCTATTTATTTTTTAGTAGTCGACACAAATTCAAAGTTTCCTATCAACATTATTTGAAAAAAAATAGGTGCCACTCAAGGTGACACACTTGATCATATAAATCAATTTCCCATAAAATCATAAAATTATGCCTTAAAATCTTTTAGTTAAGTTGGTGACATTCAGTAAGAAGGAATAGAAACTAGTTGAGTACTAAGTATAAAATCAATGGAAAACTCTTCATTACAATTTTTGAGCTTCAAAATCATATTGAAAAAAATCAAGAAACTAAATATAAACTGGTGCATGATTACCACTCAAATATTCCTACTCCAGATAAACATGAAACACGAATATCTCCCTTCCTAACTCTGGAAAGGAATTACCATCTCTACATGAACTTGAGTCTCGTTCTCCCAAAAATACTTGGTCAATTCCATAATGTAGTGTAGAGGAGACCCGCTAAAAATAACAGTTAATTTTGGCCTTATACACAGTAAAAAAATCTATCTTGAGTATAACATCAATAGGTTTCATGTTAAGAACCATAAAATTCCACGTGTGCTCAATCTCAGATAGAGTGAAATTGTAAAAGGGACATCATAGTCCCTTCTCTCTCTTCGTTTTTAGGGATGTAGTAATATTTTTCACATAATAAATAATCTATATAAGAATATTCATAAAATGAGTCAATATAAATGAATAAGAGGAACAAGTATCAAATAAATAATTAAATAAGGATCAAGTTATAGTTATGGTACCTCTCAATATAACTAGACACACATTAGATTCCTCTGTAGACTCTTCCACTATCTAAAACAGAATCATTCTAGATGTCTATTTCTAGAACCCCTTAGTTCATGAAACATATTATTATAAAATAGTACCTTTTGGTGTCGATGATCCCATTCCACTCTATGGATAAAAAAGACATGATATAACTTCTACTGGTGACTTGACTATCAATATAATCCATAGATCTTGGGTTCATCTGTGAAATCCCATTTTGAATACACAACCTTTCCATACTGAAATAATGTAATAGGGACTCTATCAAGAACTTCATTTGGACTAGATGAAATCTAGTATATAGATCCACTATGAAACTCACCACCTTTCTATTTCATTTAATGGAACTAACATAACAACCATTGTGAGAAAAAAAAACTCTTTTCAACCCTAAATTTCCTTCTAACTCATGCTCATCCATCAACACTCTATCCAGCACACCCATATAAGAAGTAATATTCTACATGAAGAAATAAAATAAAATATTAAATAAAAGTTCCAAATAAAATATTTGATCCTTGAATTTCTCATTTGTATCAACCTCGGTATAAAATTGAACAAGTTCAGTAAATCAGTTTGCAATATGAGTCACAGACTTGTCACCCTACTGGAGGCTAAGAAACTCAATATACTTCAACAACACCATTAATTACAGATATAACTACTCTATGAAAATAAATATAATGTATATACATTAAATTAAATTATGTATCTTCAATATAACCATCAAATCCCACCATCTCCTACTAGGTCCTTTCATTATAAAGGTAGCACATTTCACCTTTATCGATTCAGGGGTTTCAAAGAACTCAAACAAAATCTAAATCATTTCAAACAATCCCAAAACCCATGAGGATAATTTTAGACCCAAAAATATATTGTTTTTTAAGAAACTCTTGGGCATGATCTATAGATCCATCTCTTTGTGTTTCCAAGAATATAGACTAAACGGGAATTTGTGCAGCTACCTGTCCCAAAGCATTGATTGAACACCCATTTATCTCAAAAAGGATCTTTTCAATAGAAGAGTTTTCTTATTCTGAATAATCTATATCTCCTCCAACTTAAGTTCAAGAATTACCTTGGAGGCATGATGATACACAACATCAACAGAAAAAACCAAAACATTGGCAAGGATCCTCATATCATAAACTCAAACAAAAGATACAAGGATATAAAAATTTTGGGATTTCAAAACCCTCAGATAAAGTTGGGAAAATAAAATAATTAGAATAAAATATTTATGAAAGAAACATTTTCCATACATAAAGGGTGACCTAAGGCGTGTTATAATGAGAGCTAGCAAGGAACTCAAACATAACTAATGTCCCAAAAAATAAACCTAATTTAAACCATGGAATTCAAAAATATATACCAACATCAAGGATTGGAGGTCAACCTCTAATAATAATAATTTTTCATGAAACATACTAGATAACATGGTATATTGACACCTAAGTCAACCCAAAGATAGCCTTAAAGGAGTTCCCTATCCCCATGGGTTAGCAACTAGAACCTATCATCATCTCAAACATCAATGGGAATGGTTTTTCGACAAAAACATTACAACAATGGATTATCATTCAACACATAATAAGTATGTTCAATATTACTCAAGGAGAATGTACCAAAATTATATATATAATGAAATACCCAAAATGGTACATCATCTAAATACACAAAATCTATCAAGGTAAAAACTATGAAAAAAACCATGTAACAAGTGGATCACATCTCCGTTAGTTACTGCCATCTCCCTAACTCCCACAAAACAAAAAGCACACCCACCGCCTTCAAGAGGATATTTCCCTTTTACAAGACATAGAATAACATAATATACAAATTCATGAAGGAATAGATAGGGTTTGATAAAAATATCCCACTAGGATACCACTAAATATTTAATGAGAAATTTTACAATAATAAACATTTTTTTCATCCAATTTGAATTTAAACAATTCATGGAATGAAACTTAAATATTTTAAATCAAACATGATTTCAAATCATAGGATGGAATATATAACAAAATAAGATTAATTAAAAAATTTATATAAAATATTAATATAAATAATCTTGCATGAATAATGTAGTTATATAAACAATTGCATGTATAATCAAGTAAAATTCCTACACCATGCTTGTATTCCCTAGGTTATGTTAATTTCTAGATTTATGGTCCTCACACTTCTCAATCATAAATCATGGATTAGGTATGTGTGAACAATCCCTAAGTCTCAATCTATGGGTAAAAAAATAAACACCCCATTAGGAGACAAATCACATAAAATCATGAAAAACTTGATTTAGTTAGTATTGTCATCATCAATTCATTTCTAGGGAGTCAAATTCTTAGTGATCTTGTCCAAATTGCTCACCAAATTATCAAGATCACATGTTCTTCAAAAATTCAATCAATAAACCTATTATGGGAAATCAATAATTTCAAATCAAATAACCATTCAAAATTTAATGCCCAAATTTCAAGTTCAACATTCCATTTAAATTTCAAAAAAATCATGGGATTTCATAAATTTCCTGCCATTAAAATTGTATTTTATTTTAGGCTAATTTTATAAATAATAAACATCAAATCATTTCTAATTTCAAGCCATTTTTTACTCAAAGTCTACCCCAAAATTTCAATGCCATTGAAATGGGGTTTGTCACAATTTCCATTCCCTTTTTAATCAAATATAAAATATCTCAAATATGGGTTTTTAAATTAATTAAAAACTAATTTCTAATTAACCAATATTCTTAGGGTTTCAATTATATAGTAAATCCTTATGAAACAACCTACCACTAATCATGTGATCAAATAGTCACCTGAAATGGGAGACAACAACAAATAATGAAAGCAAATAGATCATGTAATCAAACCTAGAATCAAGATACCTAAAAACTAAGAACTAATACATCAACAATGTGAGGATTACCCACTCTCAAAAGGAATATAAATATAGATGATTTAAAACTAAAATAAGGGAAGAGATCACATATTGAAGAGGGGTAAATATGTCCACTGAAACATTGATTCGCAATAAAATAAGTTGGAGGTGTCAATTTCACCTTTTGAGAGCCTCCAAAGACCACTTAATTTTTTAGGGTTGAATGGGGGTATTTAGACATCTTAAATGATGTTTTTGGTATTTTAAGAATAATTTTCAGGTAATTAAAAACCACATGCATGGTTTTTTGGGTTGGGCCACATAGTTATTTGTAATATATCACTCTAGTGATGCACCCTTACTGGGATTTTGGATGAGGTGCATGGTTTTTCCACATAGTTAGTTTAATAATGGGTTAACTAAAAAAGATCCCCACTATCCAAGGCTGTATAGTTTTTAGGTGTGGTTGTGTGGTTTGGAAAAACTATGTTTCCCCTTCTATTGCCTAAATATAAGGTGCACTATTTGTTAGAAAAAAATGAACAATTTACCATAACCTTTCACAGTCCCATGGGATTCCAAAAAATTAAATAAAATGACCAAAATTACCCCAAAACAACTCCTAATTAATGAATGATCAATACATGTGTCAGGAAATACCTGAAATAAGGTAATTAAATTTTAAACTTTAACACATATAACACAACTTCAAAAAAATCATTAGAACTTACTATTACACAGTCTAAAACCATTCTACATTATATAGTGTATTAATGATTTACTAATCACTCACTATAATACCACATGACTCCAGATCATTATGCTAAAAAGGATTTAAATAAAAAGATATAAATGGTAACACCTTCTTGATCATCATTATCTTCAACACATCAAATCAAATATTCTCCCCCTAAATAGTTAGTCAAATAGTTTCGCATTGTAATGGCTTTGACTCTAGTAGCCTAGAGCTGGTGGTTACATTTTTACATTGGCACTGGATACAAGGTATCCAATCCCAAAGGGAAAAATATTTTATTATTATTGGTAAACATGATCCATACTTGAATCTCAAATACAATAAAAAATATAAACCTAACAATGAATTTTTTTTAGTACCCCATTATTCGGTTTAGCATATCCCTATATATCAATCATAATACACTTTTTGGAATCCCGGGTAAAGGAAACAAAAGGGGGTGATATAGAATGCTACATATGGTAATGAATGCATAGGAATTAGTCATTAATAAATTAAGAATAATCAATATTTCATGGAAAATATCTAAATACACAATCCATTTAATCAATAACTTAAGCATAAAGAATAATATGGAGGGAATAAATGATAATCAAATAATGCCATATAAATAACCACATGATCATGAAACTTATGCATGGATGTCATAAAAAATAAAATAAATAAATGGAAATAAATAACTAATATCATAATGATGTAATTCATAATTTTTTACATCATAATCAAACCATTAAGGCCACATGGAAAGACATATTAAATGAATGTCTATGGTATTGACCAAATACTCAAACTAGTTTGTCTCATGAGACCTATCGATGAATCGATGGGATATAGGGGGCCCAATTATCACTTATAAAGTAAAATGAATTCCTATTTTGAATGGGGTGAAACATAATAAATATAAACATTCCTATAGAAAATAAGAATGTGGAATGTTAATAACTTCCCAAATTGTTAAACATAATTATAAATCATGTAGAGTAATATAGGGAATATCATCAAAATAGTTTGTATCTAATCAAAAATATCACAAAACAACTAGTGTAATAATAAAGATGGTATAATTATAAAATATCCCCAATGGAGCATAAGGAAAATAATTTTTTTTATCATTGATTAATATTAATTCCATAAAGTGATCATTGAAACATTATTTAGGAAAATAACCATTACACATTGGGAATCACTTTCAAAACCTAAAAATTCAAAAAATATCGTAGAAAAAATTTAAATTGAAATTAAAATTTTAAACATATAACAGAATATTTAAAAAATTTAGTGGTCATGACGGTTGGAAATTTCATTCATGCCAACTACTTTAAAATCAATATTACAATCATATTTTCATTAAAAAGTCAACGGGTACCTTGTTCATAGAATGACAAGAATATTCCTTTTTAATGAATTTTTAAAAGTTAAAACATGGGTAAATTTTTTCTATAAAATCATTCTATAATTTTAAAAAATTTGGAAGCATTTTTAGAAAACATAGATTTAGAAGAAAAATGATTTTCATCCAAAGAGAAAAATAAAGCCCGCTTTTCTTAAAAAAAATTCTCAATCAATTTAAGTAAAAAATATAGAAAAATGGTATTATTGCATAAATATTTCATAATAAACCATAGAAGAAAAAAATATATTTGGATTAAGATAAAAATAACAAATAATCCCTCAATAAATGCATAAATATAAATAACTTTTAATAATGAAGAGATTGGGAAATAAACTCGTTCCACTTTGGTAACTTTTGAATCTTAAGCTCCCTAAAAAACATAATTTCAATTGAAACATCAATTAACATGAAGATAAAGGTATTTATAATAAAACATATCAAATGGTATGTATATAAACCACAAAAAAATAAATAATTGAAAAATATAGAAATCTTTCTCTTGAAAGATAACAGATATTTGGTATCACCAGGGTTTGGGAGACATGATGCCTAACCCCTATAATGATTCAGTCATTTCTTCATATCATTCTTTCACAATATTTTCACCATATTTTTTTATAATTGAGGATTGACCTTGTGATGTTTAAGTATGTCTATACAATCATTTTCAGTGGATTCAATTATTCATTTTTCTTAAAAACTCCTAATGATTCCAACATGCATAACAAGGTACATACCTACATTCCTAAGATAAGTGATCACTTCGTGTTTGAAAACCAATGAATCTTAAAAACTCACATTTATCAAGAGGATGGTATGTTTGTCTCATGTCACCCATTTTGGGGGAATTATTTCCCATTTTAGGACCCTATTATAGATTTAAGAGACCTTCAAGAATATCTTCAAAATCCTGATATGAGACTAGTTACCCTAACAAAATAATCAGGTGTCATATCCTTATATGCATAAAGGGGTTATATAAATGAGACAATATTTATGTATATATGTTTCTCTATCCATTTCACTCTATTTCTTAGCAATGGGTAGAAACTTATATTTTGAAACCATATAACCAGGAACTCTAGATTTTCTTACCATATTGGAAGGATATCAGTATCCCAAGGATGGGATTAAACCCTTATGAGGTGTATTACATGTCCTGTTTATAATATAAAAAACCCACATAAATCATTTATTCATGATCCATTAATTTTAACATCATTTGTAAAGGACATATATGATGGCACTTAGGCACCGGGTATGGAGCTCGATCCTTAAAATGGTGACCAATAAATCCTACATATAATAGGAATTATAATCATTCCATTTAGATATTTTTTCAATCTTAAGATTGGTGGTGATATATAATTAAGGCCCATGAGGGTTATTTCTTCAAGTTTTACTAATATTGGAATGTCATTATGACTTACACAGAGGTGGATTCCCTTGTTTGGGGGCAGTAATATCATGCCTCTAAACGGTACATACATGCCATTGTTGCTATAGATATGGGGAATTTATGATTCATGTGATATGATCATTGAAAATTCATAATCCCATCATATTTATGCTCTATATGAGAAAAAATGGATTTAAAGTGATCAAACTCATCAAATATAGATATGTGATTTACAAACTGGGATAGCCCTTATGGGGTTTTGGATATAGATCATGGGGATTAGGAATGTGTCCTATATATCTTGCTTATAACATGAATCAGAGTCATCATAGTTTAATAATATTCTATATCCACTCATTTTTGAGGAATAATGATAGAGTTTTGGTCATATGGTTCGATTACCTTAGATATAGTGGGACTTACACTGAGGTTGATTCCCAATTGGAGCATGGGCCATAATAAGGCATCCACCGTATCCTCTTTGGATATGAATAAATGTTATCATAGTTATATACATACCAAACCAAATGATAGGTTTTAGGTAATTGAGGGAATATTCAGGGATTACAAATAAAGGTATTACCATGTATGATCATACTTCTCATCTTTTGGTGGACAAGGAAGGATGGTAGACTTATTAGAGAATGAAATCCCAATAGTTAAGAATATTTGAGATATGGAGGGACTTATATAGGGGTGTATTCCCATTGGATCTCAAGACCTAGGAAGGAATCCTATCTATCCTATATATATTAGAATCATACTCCTCATATTTTAACTTTGGTGCATTTCTGAATGTGTCTACTAGATAAGGTTATAATTTCCCTGTGTTCCTACCCGAAAAGGTTATCATGTCCTAGAGTATCTTCCTTATAGGGTTATCATGTTCCAAGGTGTCTCCCTGATAGGTTTATCATATATTGGGATGTCATTATAACATGGTTGATATGTCAAAGGATATATTCCTAACATTATTTATATATCATGAGTATCTATATGAAAATGCTAGCATCCCTGGGTGTTTCACATGATTGTTGTATATGTGTGAGAGGTATGATACATGATCTCACTGACATTTCCATATGACTTTCTCAGGACATGGTTGACATGTCTTAGGGACTTCATGTGATCAACATTATGTGTCCAATGGTTTCATGTGCTCATGTATGACATATTAGAAGGTTCTTACACGATCTGGTGTCTAGTCCGGAGGGCTTCCCATGACAAGATTGACATGTATGGGGGGATTCTCATAACTTGGATACCATGTGTTGAGGATTTATCGTGGTTAAAAAGACATGTTTGTTGGACTTCTTGTGACTCAAATAAATTTTCAAAGATATTTTCCATGATCTAGATGGAATATCCAGAAGGGTTTTGAATAACATGGCATACATGTCTGGTGTCCTTCCCATGATCTGGATGACATGTCCAGGTGTTGTCCCAGGATTTGGATGACATTTCTAGAGGAATGTATCTTGATCTAGATTGATTATGTGAATCACATGATTACTTATTATGAAAATCAATGTATATTTCCTTTAATAAATATCACATTTTTGAACTTTATTGAATATATGCCTTAATGTTTTTCAAGCATTCTATTGTTGATGTTTTTTTATCAAGTCCACATATAGAAAGTCATTTTTATAATTTGGATTGTGCACTATAGGTCCTTAAAATTATAAATAGAGTGATAATAAAAATCACATATTTATTTCATGTAATACCTTAGGTAATTTAGTGTACTTTACCTAGTGGATGACCCTTGTGATTTCATGGATTTTTTATCAGAGAAGTTTTCTCTCTCTTTTGTGCTCATTTGGGTGTAACATACGCCTTGCATGGATCTTTTCCCCATGGGGGAAATTGTAAGGATCGTAACTCTATTTATTTTCCACCTTTGAATGGAGTGTATATCACCAATATAGGATGAAGTTGATAGATCGGATCCTGCATAACATGCTTTACGTCAACCTAGTGCAGTTCCTCCATGGTGTCATCTCTATATCACAAAATAAATAAATACAATCAAAAAAACTCCATCATCATCATATTTATTGGAACCTCATATTATTAATGGGTTTTTTCATGATAATATCAACATGTTAAAGAGCCTTGCAGGATTGAGCTGACATATCTTGGAATCTTCATAAGACCGGGACACCAATCGGAGAGGCTTTCAAATGATCAAGGATACTTGGTTTGGGACCTTTTCAAGATTAAGTTGGACTATCAAAGCGCCTTTGTGTGATCAATGATATGATCACATGAACAACATTACTCAATACTATAAGAAATAGAATAACTCTACCTCAAATGTGGATTATTCTTTTTCCAGCTTTTATTCATTATTTTACAAGTCTTACAGCCTATTCTAATTTTTTTCATCAGGGTGTCACAAGTTCAATAATGGATCTCATGATGGAATGTGGGAATTATTATGTATAGTCACTCTACATATATGTGGTGTGTCCCAAGACCAAATCCACATATCAATGGGCCTCCACAAGACCTGGATGACATTTCTGGGAGTCTTCATGTGATCAAGGCACATGTTGAAGAGGATTTCACATGATTGTTAGGTACTAATCTGTAACCCTTCAAGAAATCAAGATTAATTATCAGAGATCCTTCACAAGATTAATATAGAATGTAAAAGGACCACCATGTGATTATTAGTGATCACATGAGGCCTATTACCCCTTCTTAAGAAAAATAGATTAAATTAAATGACATGAAGCCTAGACCCTTTTCATATTTATTTATTTGTTTTATGAGGGGATTCATGTGATTTCTAGGAATCTGTATCTTGATATGTCACATGATCATAAGAGATCTTATGGGAGTCTTCTCACTATCATCATTTATTGTCTATATTCATTCAAAAGAATAGAATGTATTTTTCTTGGGGATTTGGGTGATCATGAATAGATCATGTGAAGTGCATGACCTATTCGTGTGACCTTCCTAGGTTATTGTGATCATGTGTCTTCTTAAGGGTTATGGGATCCACAGAGCCCAGTCACATGGGCTCCATTTATAAATGACGATCCTTTTTTTGTATTTCAGAGAATTTAATACCCATTCTTTGAGTATTTATCTGATTATAGAATGTACCATTATCAATTAGTGGGTGTCAATAAATTCCCCCCTCATGATTGATGATTTCAAGGACAATGACTCGGTTATGAGGAGAGTAAATCCATTCTCGAGTCCTAGATGCTTCTATTGGTTAGTGTCTTGAGTAGTGTTTGGTATTCTAGGGGACATTTTGAGTTCAATAAAGAATACAAAAAATAGTTGTGTGATGAAGCCACTCATTTCATTGGTGACTCAGACTCCAGATCTCTTTTGAATTCTTCTCATGTATGAGTTCTTCACAAGATCGCATCACAAGATAGCTTTAAAAGACTATTTTGTGAGATCTAATCATGTAATATCACCATTTTAATTCATTTATATTGAGTAATTTCCCAAAAAAATCATTGAATCAATATATGTTAATTTTATTGAACTATGAAACATGTTCTCAGTCTCGTGGTTTTCCTACAGGCTTCGTATGATATGTTGGTTCTATCATATGATCATTTGGTCATTACATAGTTCATGTAACAACCTCATGGTCATGTGATCATAAGTCGTTCAATGGGTTATGATATTTTTGACATTCTATGTGGGTCATACAATTTTTGAGACCTATGTATAATCATGTGATCATGAATCCTCATATGGTTCATGTTATTTGGATGATGCTTTTTGAGTCATCAATCTCTTTTTGTAGGGTTCCTCTCTCATCTAAAAAGTGCATCTTAGTTTGTAAAGATGGAATCCAGTTCATGTAATCCATTAAATTTGGATGTTCAGGGGGATATTATTTTCGATAATAGAAATTTTAACCTTTATTACCATGTATTCATTGAACATAAAATATTAATGGGGATTCTCCTGACTGAAATTCTAAACTACATTCCTCTACACCGACTAACTTTGTACGGATTGGTCCTCATATATGATACAAAAATTCCTTCACCTAACCATAATCTTCAATATTAGTGGTTTGTATAATATCATGAATATATTCGAATGATGATTTATGAAGAAAACTAATTGGTTTTGGTACCACTCTCGGGACTACCCCTCGTGTTGGATAACTCCCACTCAGGTCCAAATTGTTGCAATCACACCCATCATCCAATTTCCCAGAACTAATCAAAAATACATTTATCATATTTGGATAACCTGAGAAGTTGATAGAGCTAAAAATATGAATTGTGACCTTGGGTAAGATTTTATGATGAATGGGAATGGTTTTTCTTGGTACGGTAGAGTTTCTTATAATTTTCTAACCAATTTCCTGATATTCATCTTTGTGAGGCGGTATGGACTTCTCAGTTTATCATATACCATTAATCAATGATCCACATGGAAATTATTAGCCATTAGTTCCCTAGTACTATCTACTTTCATATTTACCATGGTGAACTACGGATCAACCTCTATCATATTTTCAATTTAAGAGGAGCACCTCCTCTTAGGGATATGTATGGTTAATTCCTCCCATATTTGGATATTTTGGATGACTCCTCACAAACATATACATTGGTATGGTACATGTTGACTATCTCGAAAGAGAAGTTAAATAAGGTTCTGAAACTATGATCTCTCATTTAATTAAAATATTGGATCAAAATTTTACTCTACCACACTGAGACTAGGACAACTGTTGTATGACCTAACCAATGTCCTTATCACAAAGTTCAATATAGTGCAGACCCTTATTGGTCCATTATGGATGTTAGTGAAAAACCCTCATGGGGTTACTTGGTGAGATCATAGGTACCCCCCAAGACTTTAATTATTGGTGTTTCTATCCATGTTTTTGAATTGACAGATTCTCCCTATCAGGGTCACATGCTTAGTCATATGAGTGGGAACATTAGTGATGGAATATCGATTATCATAGGGGTGTCCTATTAATCTATAAGTGTTGACACATACTCATGTTTATCAACTCCATGGTCATATCCAAGATGAAAAAATACCATATCCAAATAGCGGAACATTCCAATTCTTATTCGACTGGATATGAGACCATTTCTAGTGTTATAAATATAAGAACACTACTAATATTCCTCATGATTCATCTCTTTATCGAATATTAAATGTTTTTGGGGTTATGGAGATTCTATTTGGTCCTAATGATGTTATCTATATGTCAATATAGCATAAAAATTTCAAATTTATTCCCTATCATGTATCGATAAGGATAATTGTTGGTAATGATAGTAGTTTTTTTAAGAGAGGTCATATAAAATCTTTCTTGGAGGTAGGGTTCTTCCAACTCATTTAGACAAGCTGGTTATCTATGATCGATTTACCCCATGTCAGTTTTCTATTCATTTTGTCTATATTCAAAGGGTTTCTCCTCATCCCTTAGTTGAAGTGAAGGGTGGAAAGCATTCTAGACTCCTTCACCAATTTTGGCTTATGATGCCATGTGAGGTTACAAATTCTAAAATCATTCTTATGCATATCGATGCCCCTTAAATCCTTTTTATGGAATATTACCAAGCTTGGGTGGAAGACTATATTAGTGATGTATTCAATTGATCATTTTGTTATGTGGATAAGCCTTGTGCTTAACCAAAACCCTTGTTTTTGGTAGTAATGGAATTGGATTGGGTATTTGGGGTGCCTCCAAGGAAGCACTCTCATCATAGTGAAAAAATTCCTACTAGTGGGATATAGTCTGTTACAGAGGATAGACCATGAATACCAACAAAAGTTGACACACTGATTAAGGAGAGCACAAGATACTTCTTCTATTGCTTCTTTTTTTTCTCATCCAATCATTATTTCAATATATTTAATGTATGAGTACCCTAAATAACCCATTCCTCCTTTCAAAAATCCCACTCTAGTGGATGCAAATAACCAGTACTATAAATTCTATTTTGGAATAAAATCCATAACCTAATCACTAAGACTCTATTTGAGGAGTTTCATGGTCAAGAAGAAGGCCTTCACTAGCTCTTTCACAATTTGAGGGTAGGTATCATTATTTCCCAAAAACTATATTATATCTTGTTGTAGAATATCATATCATAGAAACAACTATTTTATAGTGATAAGGGAACACACATCTTCAGTTAAAAAATTTCTCTTACAATGTTAATATGGGATGCTTCAGAGGTTCTTCAGGAGAGCCATCAAAAATTATCTCAATTATGCACTCAAATGGATGTATTGAGAATAGAAATAGATAAATATGAGCATATATAGCTAGTGTGAGATACCATTTTGTTAAATATTTATGTTTATTAGGGACTAGTCATAAATTATTCAATGATATATCATCTATAATTGAGACTCTTCAACCTCATGCAACAATAGAAGAAATAGAGAGGGAGACACTTACACACCTAATTGATACTATAGAGACTCTGGTTTTTACATATAATAATTTTGGATATTCCTAAGAATATTTATGAATCTGGCCACTAAGTCGGCATGGGAATCTTGGGCCCAAGGACCCTTGCTGAAGTGATTATAAAAATATTTAATCACAGTTGAACATTTTTTTTCTGAAACATAAATAAATCTCAAGAAGTGACTCCGATCCGATTTCTAAGTCCATAGTTGACTTTAAAACATCTTGTTTTACCTAGGTACAACACAGAGTTTTCCTCATAGGAAGGTTTGGTGGGATGTGAGATGATGGCGCATTAAATGGTGGATTAATTTTTTAAATGAGGATTTAACTAATTAATTAAACCTAAACCTAATAATCATACTCTCCATCTCACATTGGGAGAACAAATAAATATGAGGGCCAATCCTCCTTTTCTCATATACTCCCTTTGGAGACAATATAATCAAGACAAAATCAAAGTGGTTAATTGATACCGTTCTCTGTTGCGGATGTTTTTCGTCGTGATATTATGAAGCAGAACAATCCGAGCACCATTATTCACCCAAAGCATCAGTGTTTTGCCTTTGAGGTAGGAGGTTTTTTATTATATTCACAATACCCATTATTTATTCCTTATTCTAAGGTCCTAAAGCCCAATTGCAATTGTTGATGATTCCTACTATGTAGATCTGTGGTTTTTGTTTTAAATTGGGGAGAATCATGTATTTTAGCAGGTGATTCCCAACTGGAATTGTCATCTATATAAGGTGTAGTCCAATAAAACACATCGTGTATCCCTTAATGTTCATGGAAGATCATATTTGGGGACTACACACTATATATTAGGGTTATATGCCATGTAGTGACCCCAATATGTGTGACCATGGGACATGGATTTGGAAGTGGTGTGAAAACACATGGCCATGTACAACTACACCACCAATGTATATAGACATGGGGTATTGTACACAGACATGGGAATAACTACACGGGCTTGGGCCGGCTAAAGAGGGACATGTCATGTACTATCTCTACACATTTTTTTCCCCTACATTGGTTGGAAAACCATGCAGACGGAATACCGAACTAGGTGATTGGGAGTTTTAACTCAATGTGTTTTCCCCAGTTCATGTCATGTACTACTAGGATATCTTTATGAGATATTCTTCCTTCTATATCTTCTTCTATGGGACTTGGATTCAGGCTTGTGAGAATCTTATCTTGATTTTTTTCTTCATATAATCTGATGGTGGACTCTGTTTCGTCCTATGAGGTATGAGGTGGCGCATTTTGCTCAAGATGATTGCGTAGTGGTTCATATCATGGGTAGTGATCATATTGAATCACTAGTTTATCATCGAGGTCTATACCCTTTCCTTTAACTTTAGGATGTGGGTACCTTGGACTCATTAGACCAGTAGAGTGGTGATCCTCTATAGGAACAGGGAACGGGTCCCCTACCCATGCCAATGTTACAATACAATGTATAATAAGATTGATTCTCCTCTTAGAGGCGCTTGACTGATGTTGAATATCGGTGTGGTTCATGAAGGGAGACACTAGGACTAGTCATCCCATGTGGTATTAGGGATTAGGTTTCATCTTACCTCTCCTCTTTGGTAGATATGGGACTCCCCACATTGTGGGTGCGAGTTATTTTACCTTTAGGTCCTCTACATAGAATTTTTTGCTCCTCATCCACATGGCACACAAACGAGACATGGATTGGAATAGCATTGGTATCATAAGAAAGAGGAATTCATTCCCCATCGATATGGATCCTTGTGATATGATCTAAAACCATTATTTTGAGTCAGTTCCACCCAAAAAGATAGTATTATATGTGTGGATTGGGTTCCTTAGACTTATGTTTTCAAGGTAGACACGTGGGATGTTGGGCATTATTGATGAAATTTCAGAACTGTTTTTACTCCACTAATGGATTAGGCTATGGCTTCCCCATATCATTCATAATGTTAGAAAGTGCTCCCATATCGTGCCAAGGTGTAGGACATCCATATTTTTTGGACAGATAGATTTGGAACTCCCATGTTAGACTAGGGTGAAGTTCCTCTATCTTAGGAATCTGTACTCCCCTATCATTTTAGGGTTTGGATCCTCAAAATTTTATGTATAGATAGAGTTCAGTACTCCCCTACCTGGATAGGGAGTGGGTCCTCTATCCTTGGATTCGGTACTCCCATTCCATTCTAGGGTGTGGGTCCTCCATATGTGTTATTCCAACAGAGTTGGTAGTCACCTATTGTATCGGTCAGTCGGTCCTCTATCCTCGGGTAGGTACTCCCTTATCATACCAGGGTTCAAGTCCCACATGGTAAAATAGCTTGTAGAGTCGGTACTCCCATGTTCTACCTGGGGTGCAGGTCCTCTATCCACATAGTGGTACACCCCTACCAATTAGTGTTTGGGTCCCCTAAATTTGATTTTAACTCCCCTATCATATCAGGGTGCAGGTCCTCTATCCTTTGGGTGGTAATCCCCTACCATACTAGGGTATGGTTCCTTAATTACAAAGTAGTATTCCGCAATCTCTGAGATGTAGTGGGGAGCGGTTCCTTTATTAGATTTAGTTCTCCCTTGACATTATTGTATAGTGCTAAAGATTGGGCCCCTCAACTTGATATGTGTGATTCCTAGTTAGTATTTAGTTCCCCCTCGATGGACTGAGGTGAGGTCCCCTCTATACTTTAGCGACATAGGTTTCATGGGTTATTTAGAAACCAGTACTCCCTTGACTATAGGGTCGTGGCGAGTTGTGAGTCCCTCGATTCTATCTAGTTAGATGGGATGTATGTGGTGTGTATCCTAGAGTAGTGATCCCTCAACTATAGGGTAGTGGTGAGTATCAGGCCTCTTCACTTGGTTTCTTTAGCCTTGTGTATGGAATAGTCTAGAAATGGAAGAAACTATGGTTCTAGAAACTAGAGTTGAGCCATGTAGGTTGTTCTCGATGGAGCACGTTCTCTAGAACATTCCGTTAGGAATTGTAGAGTATTTCTCAATCGAATGTATCTCTTGAAGGGGTTCCATATGAGATGGTAGAGCATATGAAGTGTGTTATCCTAGTTTTGGTGTTTAAATTTATAGGATTGGGTATAATACTATTGCTGGACATGATTTTAGAACCTTAGGATACTTTTTCTTTGAGATGAGAATATCTAGGAGATGTCTAGGAGCCCTTGCGGGGTTGTCACATTCTTGGTTGACACCCCATGAGGACTGAGTACTTACTTAATCTATTCCTCAACCTTAGTTTCATTTGATATATTTCCATGGTTGATGAAGACGCTTGGGGTATTCCATGTTTTTTCAATGTTTATCTTCTTGTTGTTGTAGAAGGTCACTTTCCCTTTAGGTGTGTCAAAGGCTCTATGTGTAGTTCATCTACTCACCATGTTAAGCCCCATGTTCTTTGACATGGTTTATTTTTAATTGGGTTGATATGTGGGATGAGTTTTTTCCTTACTCTTTTACATAGGTTTCTTTAACATATGTGACTATTCATGTATAGTTAAGTATGATTTGATATGGAGTTTCTCTTAACCGGGGTTCCCTATGGTTAGGTCAAGTAGACTATTACCTTTCCGCCACTCCCTTTTCATCTTTTGGGTTTTTGGGAACCTATTGGGTGTTCTTATACACACACATGCACAAGATTTTCCGGCACATGGTTTTTTCCTTATGAAGATATTAGGCCTTTCAACGGATTCTATGGGGGACTTGAGGTAGGTGGATCATATTTAGTTTGACTGAATAAGGTGTTTACCAGAGCTTAACCAATGATCTTTCTGGTAGTGAAATTATTCAGTGATCCCCTCCTTATAAGCAGGTTGGATGCTTTTGTAGTTATCTTTTTGTGGGAATTATTTTCCCCATATTAACCTTTCATTACTTATATTTTACTCTAGTTTTGGATAAATGTATACATGCTTTTTAGTTTCAACTTCCTTTTCTGTCTCCGAACTGTTTTATTGAGGTGTTTTTGGATATGTGTGTACTGGTACATTAGAAAAAGGCCTCCCTGAGTTTAGTTATTCCTTCATCACTTTTCACTACAACATGTTCTATATAGGTTCACTTAGGTTAGTTATGGATTTAGCCTCAGTTTGGGTTGGGTCATGACTGAGTGGTATCAGAGAAATTTCATTCTTTGGGATGTTGTTCAGACTTCTCATTAAAAGGATTTTTTGGTTCATAGAGACAGTGTTTGAGTGTTTCAAGTTCGGTTCATAAGCCATAGGTTACAGGTTTAGTGTGGAAGCTAATGTATCTGTTTACATGGACTCTGAAAACTAGTTTTTCGACTTAGTATATTAGGACACTGCTCGCAGGGGGATAATGGTACATACATCATACAGGAATGGGTTTTAGTTTTCAATTGACCTTCATGAGTCAGCTCCCCATATAAAATATTCGAATGTGATGCATCATGATTTAATTTTAGGATGTCTCCGTGATGACAACCAGATAGGATTCTATGGTTTGATCATGATAAAGACCCACCCCATGAAGAGGATTTATTGCATGGAATTGGTTTTGTGGTGTTACCTATGGGAGGTCCACCAGTTGATCCACCACCCTTTGAGAATATGTTTGTTCTAGTTGTTCAAGATGAGGATGCGTGCAGGCTATGTTTATTACACGAGTTCCAAAGGTAGTGAACTCTTAGGTACCAGGGTGATCTAGACCCACGGGTATCTTATGACTTACTTAAGGCAGTCACGTGAGTTTTCCACCTTGTGAGTACACCTCCAGATCATATGGTGGTCCTAATTGTGATCCCTATACAAGGTTTTATAGGGTGATGGTGGATCTTATTGACGCAATCCCACGATGTGGATACTTTCAATTAGGTAGAGTTAAAGAGGATATTCAGGGAAGAGTTATACCCTTCCACGTTAAGATCAATGTTTATCCAGAAGATTTTACTTCTTTGGTAGGGTTCCATGATTGTTCTATAGTACTCAAAAAGGTTCACAAACCTATCTCATTACTCCTTAAACACGGTTTGAGACCCATTCTATAGAGATAAAACCTTCAATCAAGGCCTTAATAGATGTGTTATAGTAGGCTTGGTCTTAGTGTGCCTTCCCACATATGCAGGGGTACTGGATCAAGATCTAGTCATAGAGAGCTTCCTAGAAGGGGAAAAGATGGATGTGACCCAGGGTGGTGGTCATGAGGTTGAGGAGTCAACAGTAGCCAGTAGACATAAGGTGATGGGATAATAGTAAATGAGGCATACCCATGCCCAGACTGAGGCACAAGGTCCTGTAGCATGGGAACAGCATTGTGGGCTAGGTCAATAGCAGCATAAGTAATGTTATTCTTACAATGGTTGGGGAAATTTTTCTATAGATTGTCTAACCCGCCATGCTACTGAGAGGGAGTCATCTGATGGGCCGCCTTGGTAGAGATAGTGCTTGGGGTAGTGAGTTACACAAGATAGAGGATGTGGTAGAGGATTTGGGAGACCAGTAAAAGGTGGTATGAAGATTGAGGTGTTTCCACCACTACCCCCAAGTGGTCCACACCAATCTTGGGGTGCTGGAGGACATGGGTGAGGATAGAAGTAGTCCATAGAGGCCTTTCACCCATAATCACTAAAAATGGATAGAGTTACCCCTTATGTCCCTTCTACTTTATGTAGTATTAATTGATTGAAACTGTAGGGGGTACTCATTTCCTTTCTGCTTTTTTCTCAATGTTTAATTAGAGAGAAATAGGGTGTTGGTGTAACAATTTGTTAGTGTTGTTCAACATAGCTTATAATACACGAGGAAGAGAGGACCTTCTTTTACCAAGATTTTTTCTGTTACACGAGAAAAACTGTGTGATCGAGTCAGCCCTCCCAAAAGAGGATAGTTTCAAGGTGAGGTGGACAAGTCTCTCTGACTTGTATTTTCTGGTTGAGGTTGCGCAGTAAGTGTCTAAGAAGGACTTGGCTTTTCCAACGGGGCTTTCTTCTTGAACTTATATTCTTGTAATTCTTAGTAAAGGGAGGGCCTATCTTAGAACCATTCCATATAGGTGGATTTATAACATAAGATGTTTCTATAGTAAGGGTAGGTTTTCTACCATCCATACTCAGTTGGGATGCTAATAGTGGGTGTGAAAATGTTTCTGGTTTGGTTTACTCTATTTCTGGTAGGATTGAAGATGTGAGGGGTATTCCACGTTCTTTTTCTATCTAGATTCTCTTGGTTGGATGATTCTTACCTCCTTTCATGTTCATTGGTACCCTCTTATGCTCAGAATCAACCTTGAATGTACGACACTTGAGGAGTTAGTGGATTATTTAATCTAGGGGTGGAATTAAAATGTGGGGTTACGTTAGTATCTTCGTCAGGTTAGCGATCTAGTGTACTTCTAGACCCCATGATTGCAGATGGAATATTTTACTTGGTGGTTTTCCCACCATTTGTATCTAGGGAAACATGTTCCTCTTGTTGAATTATTTTTTCCTATTTGAAGTAGGATGTAAGAGTGGTTTGGCCTTCGTTTTTCCCTTGAATTCATGCATGGAAGCAGCATGGGAACCCTTAGTGAGATCATTGGTATGGGATTCCTAGTGGTAGAGCTCAGTTTCTTTTCTCTATGCCTAGACTTTTTGATTTTCAAGGATGGAAATATTTGAAGGTGGTAGTAATGTAAAGACTATGGTATTGACCTATAAGACTTTGGGATATTCTGGAGAATATTTCTGATGATGGGAAATGAGTTGGAATAAGAATCTATTGCTTGGGAAACCTCGACCCAATGTTTTTAAAAATATTTTATTAGGCATGTGCAGTTTCACCTGAAACATGAATAAATCAAAATAGGTGTCTCAAATAGGATTTCAAAGTCCATGGTTGAGTTCAGAATGTTGTGTTTTCCCTAGGCATGACATAAAGTTGTCTGTGTCATGAGGTTTAGTAAGAGGCGATATGCCATGGGTTTAAGTGGGGGATTAATTAATTAAATGAGGATTTAATAAATTAATTATTCCTAAACTTAATAATCATTCTCTCCCTCTCATGTTGGGTTCCGAATGAACCATGAAGAGATTCACTCCTCCTCTTCTCCTCTACTCCCTTTGGTGATAATGCAATCAAGCCTAAATCAAAGCAATAAAGTGATTTCATTCTGAGTTTCTAATTTAGATCATCATCAGATTGGAAACTTCAATGATATGGGCATCAGTTATCACCAAAAACATTAGTGTTTCTCCCTCTAGGTATGTAGTTTTGGGTATTAGTCCCAATCCCCATTTGTTATGATTTTTTATAATGTCCTAAAGCCCAATTTCCATTTTTTATCCCTTCTAGGTAGATCTATTGTTTTTGGGTAAAACTTGGGAAAATCGGGCATTTATGTAGGTGATTCACAGTTATAATTGTCATATAAACTACATGTAGTCCTGTGAAACATGCCGTGTATCCCTTCCTATTCGGGGAAGATGATCGTTTGGGACTACACATCATGTATCGGGGTTACACATCTTGTAGTGACCCCAATCTGTGTGACCATGGAACATGGCTTGGGAAACCATGTGAAAACACATGGTAGTGTACAACTACATATCCAATGTACACATACATGGGGTCTAGTACACAGACATGGGCAGAACTACATGACCAGGGGACAATAGTAGAAGGACACGACATGTACTATCTCTACACATTGTGTACCCCTACATGGTTTGGAGAACTGTGTACATTGGATACACAACCAGGTGCTCAGGCGGGATCACACATCATATCTTCCCTAGTGCATGTTTTGTACTTCTAGGAGATCATCCTCACATCTTCCTCCTTCTATATCTTCTTATATGGGACTCATAATCAGTCTTATGAGTAGACTATCCTATGTTTGTTCCATGTAGAACATAATGGTGGCCTCTGTTTCTGCCAATGATGTATGAGGTGGCACGTTTTGATCAAGAATCATGCATAGTGGTGAAAATATTAGGTATTTATTAGGGTGAATTATTGGGTTTTTTTCAGGGATGGTACCCTTCCCTTTCACTATAGGATGTGGGTCCCCTAATCTCTTTATACTGGTTGAGTGGTGCTCCAATGTTGGAACAAGGTGCGGGTCCCCTACCTATGGTAGTGTTACTATACAAGGTATGATAAGCATGAAACTCCTCTTAGTGGTGCTTGACTGATGCTTGAGATCGGTGTGGTTCTTAAAGAGAGATGCTGGGACTAGTAATCCCCTATTGTATCAGGGTGAGGGTTTCCCCTTACCTATATTCTTTGGTAGATACGGGACTCCCCATGTCATGGTTTCATGTTCTTTTACCTTTTTCTCCTCTACATAGAATTTGTGCCTTCTTAACTATGTGGCACAGTGAAGATATATGGTTTAAAATATCCTTTTACTCATGAGTAAGTGGAATGCTTTCCCAAATGATATGTGTTCTTATAAGGCAATCAAAAATCATTTGGGTGCGTTAGTTTAACCTAAACTGGATAGTATCAAGGTTTGGTGATTGAGTTCCTTATAATTGTGTATTTAGTGTAAAAATGTGGGATGATAGTCTTCATTTATATACTTTCATAATTTTTGGTACTCACCTAATGGTTTAGAGAATGGGTTACCCGTGTCATTCATAATGTCGAACAGTTCTCCCCTATCGTGTTAATGTGCGGGCCCTCCATACCAATTGGCCAAATAGAGTAAGAACTCCCATTTTTGACCAGGGTGTGGGTCCTATATTCATGGATTTGGTACCATCCTTTAATTTTAGTGTGTGGGTCATATATGATGTATAGATAGAGTGGTTACTCCCCTACCTGGATAGGGTGCGGGTCCTATATCCTTAGAGTTGGTACTCCCCTATCGTTCTATAGTGTGGGTCCTCTATAGATTTGGTAATCCCCTTTCATACTAGGGAGTGTTTCCTCTAGCCTGGGGTCAGTACTCCCATGTCGTACCAGGGTTCGGGTCCCCCATAGTCAACAAACTGTTAGAGTAAGTACTCCCCTATGGTACCTCGGGTGTGGGTATTCTAGCCATAGAGTGGTACTACCCTTCTGGTTAGGGTGTGGGTCCTCTATCCTTTGAGTGGTAATACCATGATATATTATGGTTTGGTTCCTCTATCCTTTTATTAGTACCCCTTGTTGTACCAGGGTGCGGATCCTCACCTACGAAGTAGCACTCCCTTTTCTCAAAGTTGCATCGGGGAGAGAGTCCTCCATTAGAGTAAGTTCTCCCTCCACTTTAGAGTATAGTTTTGAGTAGCAGTCCCATCCACTTAATATGCATTATAACTAGTTAAGTGTTATTTATCCCTCGATGGATTGTGGTTTAGGCCCCTCCATACTGAAGTAATATAGGTTTCACATGTTAGTTAAGAGATACTACTCCCTCGACTATAGGGTAGTGGTGAGATACAGGTCCTTATATTATTTATCATTAGAAAGGATGCATGCGGTGGATATCTCAGAGTTGTTCACCCTCCATTGTAGAGTAGTGGTGAGCTGAAGGACACTCCACTAGCTTTCGTTAGCCATGTGCAGGGTGCTAGCTATCGATGGAAGAATCTTTGGTGTTGGACACTAGAGTTAGACCTTGTATGTCATACCTGATGAAGCATGTTCTCTAGGAAGTACCATTATGAATGGTATAGTAGTTCATGATTGATTGTATCTCTTGTAGGGGTGTAATCTAGAATGAAAGATCTCATAAAGTGTGTTATACTATTTTTGGTGTTTACCTATAGAGACTTGAGTATAATCATATCATTGGCCAGGAGTTTTGAACCTCATGAAACTTAGAGTCTGAGATGAGTATATCTAGCTGATGTCTGGGATCCCTTGTGGTGTTGTCGCATTCTAGGTTAGAAACCCTTGAGTACTGATTAATTAATTCTTCAATCACCACACCTTAGTTTTAGTTTCTCTCTTTCCATAAGAGGTGAAGAACAGTGTGGTATTCCACATTCATTCCATGAATAGATTCTCATGATTGGATGAGTTCACTATCCTATTAAGGGTGGAAAATAATAGATGTGTAGTTCATCTACTCACCATATTGATCCCCATATGCTTGGAAGTGGTTGTTTCTTTCATAGGTGGAGCTGTGGGATGGGGTTTTTCATTACTCATTCATTTGGGTTTATTTTACTTAGATGACTGGTCATGTGCATCTTAGGATCATTCAATATATAGTGTCTCTCTCATTTGGGTTCCCTGTGGCTAGGTCAAGTGGATTTTCACCTTTTAGACGCCCCCTTTTCTATATTTTTTTTGTTTTTGGGGAACCTACTGAGTATTACTATACTCACCTTTACATGGGTGTTACCCACACATGTTTTTTATTCTTCCCAGACCATATACTTTTTGATGCAGTCCATGGAGGACCTGAGGTAGGTGGAGCTTAGTGATCTAGACTTAACAAGGTGGTTACCAGAACTGGACCGAGGACATTTTTTGAAATATAATTTGGAAGTGATCCCCTCCTTATGATCAAGTTATATGATTTTGCAGTTATCTTTTTGTGGGTATTGTTTTACGCTTTTTACCCCTTTAGTACTTATATTATACTCTGGTTTAGGCTAGATGTATGCATTCATTTTAGTTTCAAGTTATTTTTCTATCTCTACACTATTGCATCAAGGTTTTTGTTGGCACACAGATATAGGTACTTTAGGCAATGGCCACCCCGAGTTTAGTTATTTATTTGGTGCCTGCCTCCACCCCCTGGCCTATGGAGGTGGGTTTGGGGTAGTTAAGGATCAATCCTCGACTTGGGTCGGGTCATGATAGATACCTCTCGCAAAACATTGGATGATATTTGAAACACATATCACCAAATTTTATTATGGATCAATTATTATCATATATGATTTTTTATCTTTTTTGAAACATTAGGAGAGACTCTGGAATGTGGGGACTCCTTTTTCATGTTATCATTGTATAAATATTATGAAAATTACATGGCATTGTCCATCTCCCTTTTATTTATGTTTTGCGTGTAATTTCATTGATTTTACATTGTATTTATCATTAGATACACCCCTCATTTTTATAATACCAATTAAACATAAATGGCTTGATTTGAATGCTTAAATCATAATAGATTTCTCTTTAGAATTTCTCATGAATTTCTATCGATATGAGATTCCTTATTGATTCCTCTTATCAAATCATCCTAATATCACCTAGTTTAGAATTTATAATTTTATTGAAATACATGTCCTGAAGGTAGAACACTCTAATTTATCCCTATTTTATTAAACTTATAAATCATAGCTTGATTTTATCTTGGGACATGTAAAGATCCCTCTAAGATTTTTATATTTTTTTATTTCACTATATTATTCTGAAATTTAATATAGGGAAAATCTTAGCATGAATGGAATTATATTTTTCTTAGGATTCCATTTTACATGTTTTCAACCTGAAATTTTTTATTCCTTTTCCATTTTAGGAGTACTCAATATTTCATTTATCGCACAAGGTGCATATCTAGTGAACAAAGACTCGACTTTTTTCAAGGGTACCCTTTTTGGTTTTTCAAATTGGTGAGCATTGTGTCTCTTTCATTTTTTTTAACGACTTGAAAACTTTACCATTTTTTGTGCATTATTTTAGGTTCTTACATCTCATATGATATATCTTTTTTGTAGTCAACCGTATATGTAGTAACATTATTTGTATAGTTTAACATCATTTTATAAGGATATCTTCTGTGCAGTTCAATGTCAAATGGGGAGGAAATAAAATGCTATGTAATTTAAAGTCTTACTACTAGGTCATGAGATGATGTATGGTTTACGATCATGCTACTAGGACTTATGACTATGTACAATTTAGAGTCTTTCTTACAGGACTTTAAACTATGGACAGTTTAGAGTCTTGCCTCCAAGAATTTAGATATTGTGCATTTTAGAGTCTTCTTGATAGGACATGAGATGATGTGAAGTTTAGATTTTTTCTGCTTAGACATTAGACATTATGAATTTTAGATTAAGGATTTTAGGACATAAAATGTTTTTCAATTAAGAGTCTTACATCCAAGAATTGATATTCAATGTAATTTGAAGTCATGTTATAAATAATTATGTTATCATGTAGATCAAATTCTTTCTTCTAGGACTTGATAGCATGAGATGGTTGTCGATCCCACTTCGATAGATGGAATATAAATTGTTTAAATCATATGTCTAGTATTTTAAACAAAATAAATATGGAGTGGGGCATACATATCAGGTATGACCCAAAATAACATAAGGTACTGAGCTATGCCCTGGTGTTATTGGTACTCATGAGTGGAATGATCTAGACATACCATGGATGATCCAAAACTCTTTAAGGTGTAGAGTTTTACGACGACGTTGTCATGGATCATGAGGATTGGAGGTCCTTTCCTGCAATGGGTAGATGCCTCTAGTTGGTGGGTCCAAGTACCTTACATGTGATCCCATAGGGATTATATTTATGGTCAAGAGGATATATTCCCACTCTTTTCCAAGGGCCATGAAATATTTTTGATGACTCAAACATTGGAATGATGAAGTTTAAAGTGGGGTGAAGGCTATCCAAAGAGGGTTATGACACCAAATGGTATTTTATCTTTTTTCAGGAGGCTTAGGCCCAAATCCATGTGGTGTTGAGTCATGTGGTGTGGTCCATCAAAATGTTTGGTAATGGAGTGTCACACTCCTTCCTTTGGAAATGGTACAATAAAGGTTGAATTAACATCCAGGATGTCGAATCTTGTTTAATAGTATGGTTCTGGGGACTATAAATCAGTGTATATGTATATCTATGTTAATAAGATTATATATTCCCTATTACTACTTTTCTACAAGGATGAACCAGTGAAAAGGGATCCCAAAGTCCATTGGGTTTTCAGAGAAGGATACCAACTCGAGGAACTAGTTGTGTCATCTCATATTTTAAAGACATGTATATGGTCTATGAAAAATTTAATATTCAAGAAGAGTTTGAGAACCCTAAAATATGTATCACTTCTAGTGAACACATTATCTTGGTGAGGATATGTGATACATCATTGATCTAGATTTTTCTTACCCTAGGGGGTCTAGAGAGTATAGCTCATCTTTTACAAGGTCCAGCAAATAGACCCTGTGAGATTTGGGACTTGTTTATTTACTCTCTAACTTTATCCCAAAATCTATAGAAGAATATTTTAGTGAATATAGAGTAAAATTCTTCTCAAGACACCCTTACGGGTTTTCAACTTGTAAATTTTTATGTATCTTTAACTAGTAGTTTTGGTTCTTGCGATTTGGACCATCAAAGGCTAAAGTTCAAAGTCATAAATCTTTTACCGAAGTGTGTTAATGTTATGGTTATAATACACATGGAACTAGTATGAGGTTAATGTTACATGGTATAATAATTAAGACACTTAGAGTCAAGATTAATCTAATTCCTTTTTGAGTGAGATATGAAAATGTTGTAAATCATGGATCAAGGTTCTCAATTCATGAGTAATAGTACGGGAAAATCAAGATGAAAATGATCGTGACTTTTTGAAGGTGATGACCACTACTTTTATGACATTGGGTCTCAAAAGAATCACAATAACCTTCCTAAATGTCCAAGATCCATCTAGTCGTTGTTTCTAAAGACCTTATGCAGATCCACCTCTTGAATGGTAATATATATATATATATATATATATATATATATTCTTCTTTACAAGGGATGTCAAAGGTTTACAGAATCCTAAGTTTCTCAAGAACTGATGTGTGATTTATGGATTGACGTTCTTAAAAGATGATGGAATCAAACTATACTTTGGTTCATTGGGGTCAAGATATTGTTGTCCTTTGATAAGGATTGATTATGGGTGATAGTCTACACATTTTAACATCATGAAATGGGAATGTATCTTTCATGTAGTTTAACGTCAGGCAACAATAAAATTTTTCTTTGTAGTTAAACATCATGTGGTGAAGATCTAAGAACTAATTAGAAATTTTGAAATATATCAGTGTGGACACATTTAACTATTTAGGGGAAATTTATATGTGATAAACATCTTTTATCCATTCATAGGCTAATTGATGGGTAGCTTTATTCTAGATCCCATGTTGCATAGATTTGTCTCATGTGAAAGAAAACCTTAGCAAGATCTAACTCATTTATAGGGGATATTATTAGGAATTATGGAAACCCATTGTTGGTCTTGAAAAAGAGGATCCATGTATCACTACATATCATATGATAGAAGGAATCAAGACACATGTAGTTCTGAGATAGTTCCCCGCATAGGTCTATACCATATGAAAGGGGGTGCATTTTCATAATTCTATATGTACCATCTAGATCCATGATTGCTGATCTGGGTGTTATTATGTATCCTATAGTAATAAGAATCAACACAGACATAGTTTTTTCATTAAAGTTTCCACTGTATTTCAAACCAATGCTTAGAGAGGCAGAACATTTTTATATTGCAGTTCGACCTTGGATTGAAAGTTTGGGCATAACAATGTATCCTATAGTGATAGGAATTAAGCCACATATATTTCATGAATGTAAATAACTCCATAAAATTATGAAATATATGTGGAGGGGGGCTATTTTATATATTGTTTCATGTCCCTGGATTGGAGATCCATGCCTCACTATGTATACTATAGTAATAAGAATCAAGCCACACATAGTTTTTTAATGAAAAACTCTTCATGCGCGTCTGACCCATATGCATAGGTGGTATTTTCTCATTGATATTGTGTATAGACCAAATATTGGATATTAATTCATCACTATGTATCCTATAGTAATAGAAATCAAGCCACACATATTTATAATATGGAAAAATATCTACATGGGTCTTACCCTTACATAGAGGGGGAGTTTTTCCATTAATATTGTAGATTGACCTTGGATTTGAGTTCTGAACATCACTACTTATCCAATGACAATAGGAATCAAGACATATGAGTGGAAATGTGGTGGGAGACCAACACCATGTATAGTGTTCCTCTTGGGAGAGGTCCGTACTGATTCTAAATTTTACATCATGCAAGTGATGTTAATCATGCAATTTAACATCATGTGGTAAGGATGCTTGGTGTTCCTTTTATGGTCTTGCATCTTAGACCATGTTAACCATGATGTGAATTGATATGTCTCGACTATATGGGGAATCCATTATAAAAATTCTTATTCCCACATGGGTGGTGATCTATGGGATAATAATGTATGGAAAAGGTTTTCTTCACCACAAAGAGACAATTAAAACAAAGGACATGGGAATTTTTATCATGTAATGGTTTAGAAAATATATAGGATCTAGGTATCTTAATGTATGTCATTGGAATGAAAATCATGTTGTACATAGATCTGGGATTATTTTAACATCAAATTCAAGGGACACCAATCATGCAGTTTAATTTCATGTGGTAAGTATGAAAGATGTTGTGTATTTTAAAGTTTAACTTCTAGGACTTTGGATGTTGTGTAGTTTAAAGTATTTTTTCATTGACTTTTTTCTTTTCATTTTAACATCTTGTGGTAAGTGGGTATCGTTAATTTTATATTTATGTAGTGAGGGTGAATGGTGTCTTGTAATTTTAGTTCAAATGACTATAACAATATGTTTTTTATCATGTTAAAATATTTCATGAGAAATCATCCATTGTTATAAGGTGTAGTATGCTCTCTTCCCATGGTGATCAACGAATATGCTTCATTGGGATAGACCATGTAGATGGAAAAGGTTACTTCCCATTTTGGTTCTTTTATTGGAGGTTTCAATCCTAGTATCATTGGGGTTATATGATCCAATACCAGTTCTCCTTGCATGAACGAGCAGAGGTGAACCTTTTTATTTAAGGCTCATGTCATCCAATTTTGATGAACTTTGAGGTTCTGCATTGTGTGAAACCATTTATCATTGAACTTTTACAACTCATCCATACACCTTTTTTATTTCTCATTTCCTAATAGTTTTCCATATATATCTATTTGGATTTATGAAAACTAGAATTCTAGGGGGGAACTTCCTCAGTTATGTACACCAATGAATATGGGGTCACATGTGTGGTTAGGTGCAAGGTTTTAGAGTAGAACCATAAATCATGAAATATATTGGTTCGCAAGGACTTCATGCCCTTTCCCACCATATTCTATATTATATTTGATATAGTCTTAATAAAGGCCTATATTTGCCTATTTTTTGCTATATGATAGAAAGATTAATGGTTAGATTCAATGATTTACTCCTGGAATAATTAATTCAAATTGGTAGAATAAATTTTAGTGTCTTTTCCCATCATTATCATGTGAGGGACTCTAAATCAAGTGATGATATTGGATTTTTGAAGTTAATGAAACTCTTCATTCTAAATTCTTTTATGGGTATAGCCTCATCCCATTTGGGAAGAATTTGTTAGTAGGAAGGATATACATAAACTAATTTGTTGTGGATGGGGGATATGGCCCCAGAAAATTCATTCCCCACACTATAAATGTATATGAATAATTAGTTATATGTAGTAACTCTATGGTTGATGGATAATTTTTTCATGAATATGGAATGCTTGACATTTCATGTTGAATTCTACATAGTCTGGTATCATTGTTTTCTCTAAGTCTCTAAGCCTCCAAATTTAGTACAAGATCATCGTCCAAGATTTATGAGTGTTGTAGGAGGCTTCTTAGACTTATTCCATGATGGTGGGAATATCTCCTTTTATGATGCATATGAGGAGGATTTTAGAAAATCATCATTTTTAGAGGTTTTCATTCTCATTTATCTCTAAATAAAGGTTAATATTCACTTATCAACATCAGGTCTATTACTTTTCTCCTGATCTAATGTGAGGGTCTCATTCTGGAGGTAATCAACAATAGGATCCATCCATCTGGGTGTGCATATTGGTTTTTCATGATCTAGGGTCATGTTGACCTAATTGATTTCTTACATGTCATAAATAACTACTAATGAGATATTCCTTTGGTGCATCCTACGAATGACCACCTGATCCTAATTAGGGTCTTCCCCAACTATGGATGCATTATCCAGTGCATCAGCACAATACTTTTTTGATTGATGTATGTGAAGAAACATTGATTAAAAATGTAATTATTCTATAATTCCTTTTACATAACTGATGAGATATAGAAATTACTCCTTCCTGATGGTATATTATCCACTACTTTTTTTAATCACTATCATTGAATCCCCTTTCATGATTAGGTAGGCTATTTTTAGGTGTAAGGATAATTCCAAGCCAGTAACAAGGGCTTGGTATTCTACCTCATTATTAGTACATCCTTTAGATAGTGAAAAAGAGTAGGGAAACATTTCTTATTTCTGGTAAATAAATACAATCCCAAGACCATACTAATTGATATTTGTGTTTTTTATCCTCTTATTGATAGAAATTCAGGAGACATCATCAAAATATATGTCCCATGTCTACAAAGTGTCATGGGCATAGAAAACATCTTCTTCTACATGTTTAGTTTCCAATAATTTAATTTTTGGTGTGGTATGTTCTAGAATAAAATCATCTAGGTAATTGCCTTTTAATTTATTATGTAACATGAAATATGTGTCATATTGTTGTATCATAACCACCCATTGGGCCATATACCTAGTCAACATAGGTTGTCCAAGAATGTACTTGATCAAGTCAATATGAGAGACCAAGTGAAAATTATGATGTCGCAATTAATTTCTTATATTTTTCACTATAAATATTATTTTGAGGTTAATCTTATAGATATAAAAATACCATGTCTCAATACCTAGAATCAATCGAATCATGTAATTAAGGATGTTTTCGTTCCCCAAATATTTTTTGTGAGGATAACACCAAGGGATCATTCCATGGAGGTCCCGTATAAGATATCTAGTTTCCCATCCACTAGAGGCACTAGGAACAATGGGTATATTAGGTACTTCTTGAGATTATCAAAGGCTTATTCTAATTACTCATCCCATTGGTAGGTAACTCCCTTATTCATTAACATAGTTAAGTAGAAAAATTTTCCATCTAGGTTAGCTATGAAGCGCTGAATGTAAGTGAGGTTCCCTTGGAACCCCCTCGGTCCATTAAGATTTGAGGTCGTGATATTAATAACATTTAATTAATCTTTTCTAGGTCAAAATTAATGTCGTGGAGGTGTACCAAAAAGAAAAGGAATTTCCCTAATGCTGACACAAAATCCCACTTTAGTGGGTTTATCTTAAAACTATTTTGTTGCAACTTGCTGAGGTTTTTTAGATGATCTGTGAGGTCATCACATCATTGTTGATATTTTATTACCTGGTCATCCACATATATTTATGTTATTCATCCCAAAAAGGGATTAAATATATAATTCATGGTATGTTGGTAAGTAGTTTAAGTGTTCACTAATCTTAATGGAATGACCTAAAAATTAAATATCCCTTAAGTTTATCTGATGGAAGTGGCTTCCTCATATTCAGAAGTCATATTTATTTGAGTATACCATGAATAATTATACATAAATGAAAGGTCATAAAATCCATTAATTGAATCATTAAAAATATTGGTGATTGAAAATGGGAAATCATCCTTTGGGCTGTATCGATTAAAGTCTATAAAATTGTTGGATACCCAAACATTCACATTCATTTTGTTCACAGGGATGATGTTTGTGAGACATTTGGGGTACTACAATTTCCAAAAAAACATATATTTTATTTATTTGTCGACTTCTAATTCAACATTAGTATGATGATACAGGTGAATCCCCCTAAATTATTTCTTGAAATGTATATGGTCATCGGGTAATCATCGGTGATGCATAGACACATTGATGTCTATCCCACACATTTTTGTATCATTATAAGAGAAAATGTATCTATCCTACCTTAGAAATGAAATAAATAACTTGTAATCCTCTAGAGGAATAGAGGTACTAATCAATGTAGGTCTTTTATCTTCTTTTGTTCCTAGATTCATCTACCTAAGATCATTGATGTTGGTGGAGACACCTTCCTCAAATTTTAGAAGGGTTTTTCTAAGGTCGTCCTCTTCTTCCTCCATCACTGAGACCATGGAGTATTTTTCAGACATTATGGTTAATCCAGAAGAATTTATATCACTATCAAGGTAAGAGAGTCCAAGGGGAGAGGAATTTTCATCATGAACTATTTGAGGCATCACAAAGAGATTCTAGAGCTTAGTGTTTTCTTTTATACTATCATTGGATATAAGAGGATCTCATATATATGGGTTTATGTCTGGGCCTCAATCATGTTTATGGGTAGAACATAATCATTGTGAATCATAATCTAGGGATTCATAGGGGTAGTCCACAAGCCATTGGGGCCTGAAACCTTCGTATTTCCATCCAACATTGCTTTTTTCCTTTCCCTTTATAGAAACATGCCTCCTAATATATGGAATCAAAGGACTGAGAGGGGGTATTGACACCATGCCATATTCCAACCTTCCCACCAATGGGGTGTTTTAAATATTGATGATATGTTAAAGGTATCTCCATGTGGATGTGAATATAATGTCTTCTAATAAGGACATTATATGTTGTGTCTTGTTGGATAACCATGAAATCATCATTTTATGTGAGATACCCAAACTATGTCTTGAGCATGATCTTATTTAGTGGTCTTTTCCCACTCATATAATACAATTGAATGGTTGCCCTTGTTAGAGATAATCCCCTCTTACTATATCCCAAACGTTGTAGGGTCATAATCAGGATGAGTTTGATCCTGAAACCATTTTTAATCAGATCCCATTTGATGTTGAAATTTACATCATTACCTAAAATATATAGGGGTTTGATATGTCCCTTGAAGATTATTCCTTAAATATTCTTGGAATGAGATAGTAATGGGACATTCTAATGACATAGCCTTCGCTTGATAAGTCACAATAGTAGTGACTTTTGTCTCAATATCCTATGGGATCTTCAGGTATATTATTATTGTATCTCAAAGTTATTTTAAAATATGGATAGAATCCATGATTGAGAGTTCGGATAAGACTACCTCAAAAGTTATCATAATTTCATACATTTATTCCATAGTTCTGTGCTTCCCAAGGTGTATTTCCTTTCGATTATGTTGCTCAAGAGTTGAGGTGTTTGAGGTAGAAGGGTATAGTGCTTGAGTATAGTTCAGAGGAGTATCTTCTTACAATTGTTTATATTTCCCAAGCCTTCCCCTTTGTCTAGGATGATCAAATAATCACACCCCCACTAGAAGATTGTGAAAGATAACTGGGATTGGATGATTGCGAGATGGTTTTGAGGAATATATGTATTTCTATTGTTCTTTTTGGAGTTCTCATCCATAGGAATCGACTACATATATACTCTATAGGTATGTGACAAGAGTATTGGGTTCAACCACACATGTATCACCCCTATATTCTCAACACCTGTATCCTTGGCCTCCGAGTCCCTGATCAGGTATGGGGAACTCAAACTCATAGGTGTATTTATCACCATAGAATGAGTCTATTAAGTGATCGATGTTAAAATAACTAAAAATTATCTCCTCATCTGATTATTATTCTATTTAGTGGGATGGAAACTATTTTAAAAATGATTCAGGAAAGAAGTCTTCAAGAGTTAGGGATTTTGTAGAAGCTATACATGACTCTTCCTCTTGAGTCTTTTCCTATGATTAATGACTAATTCTTACATTGAGAGGTGTATTCAATGTCTTCATCCAAGGTGACAGTATCACTATTGGTTAATGATGTTTTTCCATTAGGATGACATAATCTTGGTCAACTGCCTTTCAAGTCATCCAATTATCAAAATTTTATCAATGCCTAGATGAATCCTCCTTCTATTAACCATATTTGTCTAGTTTGGAGACGGTTACACAAGTCACCTATGATAGGTAATTTTCTAGTATCACCTATCGGTAATCAACCATGACTTGAAGGATGTATTTGAAGACAATGTAGTTTTGGATGTTGTGACCCTTCCTCTTATTGAAAAGGAAGTAGTCAGGTCGATCGGTATGATTGGACTCATTGGGTTTCCTAGGCTCTATTATCAGGACTAGTTTATATTCCATGTCTTTAAGGAAATAACTGAGGACCTTCTCATTTTGGAAAGAGTAAAATTTATTCATTTAATCCTAAAATCGTGTGTGACCTTGATCTCTTTTTTTCATCCAACCAAGGGTGATTTTGTTAATGATTTTGCTTAATGGGAGGATCCATATGGTTTAGGGAATTCCTAGGTACTTGAATGTGGAATGCTACTAGTTTGAGGTTAATAACAGCAGTATCATCCTTAAAAATACTTTTTCCCCATCTAAAGGTATGGTTTGAGATTTAGCTGAGGTCTGCTAAATGGAATCATCTAGGATTTTACTATTTATCCAAACTCACATAATCTACCTAGATACTTCATTAGGATACAAGTTGTTTGTACTCATACCGAATATTTTCATCACATAGTTCCAACAATTTCAATTATGAGAGATGGATGAGGAGTGAATAGGGTAAACCATTCCATTATGTGATGAAGATAGAAACCCAGTCATTTTTGTGTTGTTTGTAATTATTGAGGATGAATTTTTTCCCTCATTGTGTTTCTGAAATGAAAAATTAATTGATGATGATTGTATCCCTATACCATAATGGAGCCTTCTATAAGGCCATTATACCAAATAAAGGTTATCCCAATCAGAATATGCAAAAAAACATAGTTTGGTTACCTATTTTTGGTCTCAAGGGTGCATAATCAGTCTATATAGATACATGAATTACATGAGATGTTGTTATTAATATCTAACACCATCAAAGCTTGAGATGGTGGGATATTCAAAATTTGGTGGGGGGAAGGTTCATCCACCCATTATGGATATTACATCTTCTCAGGTTTCATGGATGTGAACCATCCTTCCCTAGAATTTGTTCGAGAAGGTAGGGATTCAATGCTGCTGAGGAGTTCTGGAGGTACCACTTCTTGGATCACCTTCTACCTACTAGGAGGAGGTGAGTCTTGATTATGTGGCCCCATTTTTATATCCCTCTAATTCTCAATCTGTTCTATGACTCAATGATCTCCCGAATGAGGGAGTAGCTATCACCATAATATAGGAAAGTCATAATCATCCTTAACTTCCTCATTTATATCGAATGGTTACATTGATCTGAATCCAATATCAAATTTATATTTTTATATTTCTTGAGGAATAAATATCCCCTAATATGTGGGAGGAGGAATGTTCATCTTTGTCTAAATATGATACCTAGTGGGAATGTTTCCCCTAAGTAGTTTTTCATTGATTGATATGAGAAATTGTATCTCATTATCATATTGTGCCAGCCATTTCTCCATGGAAGTAATTTTGACTCCTATAGGTGTTGAATTGGATGTAGCCAAAACTACCCCTTTATCTTTCATAGTGATTAGCCAGAGAGGATGAAATTAATTATTCATAGGTATCCGGTTTTGGATCCTTCTTTGATTTTGTGTACGGGTAGCCTCAGTTACTTCATCAAGATCACCCTACACTCAAGGTATTTTTTCATTGCATCTCTCTTCATTTTCATCTTGATCCACATAATTTGTTGTGTTTAAGGTTACAACATTCACTAAGGAGTATCAAGTGATGGTAGTTATCCCATTACTCTTAATAATAGGATAACTCTACACTACTAACTACTCCTTTGAGGATTACATCAGGGTCATTTCTATAAACCATATCCATAGTACGAAATTTTTTCTTATGAACCTTATCGGTTTTGATTTCCTTTATTGTATATTCGACCTATCTCAATTTGTAAATAGTGACCTTGAGGGAGTTTTTTATTGTGTTAGACGAATAGACCCCAAATAGCAGTGGTTTTTCATATGGTGGGAGGAACAAATGGGATGATGAATTTTGATATTTACCTCCCAGTTTGGAGAATATTTATTCCTTCTAGGGTGATTATAATGATGAAAATTACCCAATCCCTATAGGTTGAGATGATTTAGGACCGCTATTAGCACATTTTGATCCCATTTTAGATGATTTAATGATTTTAGTCATGGATTTGATCACTCCTGAGAAATAAATTTTGATATAAATGTTGTCATACCTATGGTATGGGTTTGGTCTAGAACCACTACTAATTTTCCCAACACTCTCATAGGGTCCGGTGAACATGGTGATTTCGTTTGAGACAAAAAATTCCCCTTGCCCTATGGGTTGAGGTCGGTTCTCTACTGCCACTGATATTTACTAGATCCTCTATTGGTTTGATGACCTAAGGGTTGAATGTGGTGGTAAAGATCCCCCCATCCCTATGGTCTTGGTTCACACCAAGAATTATACTATGGAAGTTGCTATTGTGATCCGCTTTATTTGGCACAGTTGTGTTCATAAATGAGTTGGGTGTAATGGATTCATATGATGGGAGTCATTTTCGATGGGAAGCTATTGGATGTTCCACAACTTTATATTCTTTTTCTAAAATGAGTTACAATTTTTTTAGGGGACCAACTTAACAGATTTTGGAAGTCCTCTTTCCCAGTTCACAATGTATTTGCATCTTCAGAGTGGGAAAATATCGCTATATTGACCAACCGGCATGTGCATTATCTGGCTCACTAATTTATCTTATCGATATAACATTATAAAATTTCATATTTGGGGGAGTTTTCTATATTGGGGACATAATGAAGTAAAATTATACATATTTCCCCCATCCTAATATATATTTGTCTAATAGGACTATGGTAATCATTTGACAAAGATTTGTAGTGATATAGAGACAAACAATACAATGGTGTTTTTCATACTCTTTCATCCCTAGGTTTCTGGCTATGGAGAACACGGATATGTATAACTAACAGAATAATATATGTATGATATATAAATTACCCTCATATCATTAATAATAGAGATTTGTATCCATCAATCATTGATGATTTGGCCACATGTTCTTGCATAAGTAAGGAATTCACTACTTCTATATATCTTTTGGGATCTCATAGTAGGAAGTGGTAATGGGGAAGAATGCGGTTGAGAGGTTTTTTCTAGATAATAATTTTTATATATCCATGTTTTTCTCTTCTTTATCAGATTTTTATGCCTCCACCTAGTTAGACTATAGAGGTTTCTTCTCTGGTTTGTCTACTGACCGTGGTGAAGTGATACTGGTAGTTGATGGTGCACTATATATGGTTAACCTTATGGTTTTAATCACTTATCCATAAAAATTTCTCTGAGTATTGAGAACCTATATATGAAAATTTATCTGGTAAAGGATATTATTTCCTTATATGAGATAGATATCACCAAGGGGAGGTTGACCATGGTGGATGTTAGGATTATAGTCCATGTGATCTATCTCTAAACTACCATGAGGAGTACTATGGAGGTAATGACTGACTTCTACATTGTTTAAAGAGTTGATGGACCCTTTAGGTGCTTCAAATATGCATCGAAAAACCTCAACAAAATTGGAATTTAGAAGATCAAGGTTATGATCCTAATTTTGCTTTAGGGATGGAATATGTTGACCTGTATTTTGGGGTTGAGTAGGGATATGAGCCTATTCTATCATGGTTCCTGGAATATGTTGATCTGGTGAAGTAGGGGTATCATCCTACTAATAATAATCTAATAAAGTATTCTAGCGAGATTCAATAATATTGGATGGAATATGAGCTAGACTGTGGGTGGTTTTTGGAATATTCTAGTCAATTCTGGTTAAATCATGGATATGAGTATGGTTTTCCAAAATCTATATTTTCTAATTTTATAACAACACTTTTAAAGGTTAAGTTTGAACCATAAAAATGTTCCAAATATATAAAACCTTGAATATATTAAAACCACCATAACCCGCCTACATTAAAATACAAAAAAACGTACCATCAAATAGAAATTTTCATTTTTAAAATTCGAAAAATAAACTTGGTCCACATGAAATCCACATCACGCACCAACCTAATCCATTAACGATGATGTCATACACCTTAAAAAATCTCGTCATCATCACCATCGTCGACTCCACAATGCTATTAATGAAATGAAATAACCATTTCTCTGACATCGAATACATCGACCATCAGATCACTATCAAAATCCATCTACTAAAGATCCCTATTGTCACTGTGATCACTATCATCATCACCATAGATCAACACTAGAAACCATCATTAGTGTCGGTAAGAGCACCAACATCATAATTTAGAGATACCATTGGAAGCCTTCGTCATCATTAGATAAGTAAGCATCATCACTACCAAGAAACAGAAGCTCATTATCATCATTATTATCAATGCTTTTGAGCCACTAAAGACATCATAATCATAATCATGGACTAGGATTTACTATGGGATTAACACACTAAAGTTATAGTCACATCATCGCCAACCAAAAAAAATGACGATGATGTTTGAAACTCCCATCAAAACCCACCATCATGGTCATGAACTGACCAAAACTAGCAAGTTGCCTGAGGAACCCATCATTGTAGTCTTCAACCTTGCACCACTAAAGACCACCAAGAAACACTGACACAACAACAAATAGAAAAAAAATTCCATCGAACGACTAGAAGTAAAAACACATCATAACCCCAAACTGTATAGAAGAATAAATCCATAGTGGTAAAACAGAACCAGGGATGAAACCCTAAAGGGAACTAGGGGAAAAGGGGCATGAAACTCAAAAGGAAAACAGGTTTGAATCAGTAATTGAACCCACGACCTAGAATAAAGAGGGAAACCATGGGATGAAACCCTAATTACATAAAAACAATAATAGAATCCAAAAATTAAAGAAAATGGAATGAGGGAGGGGAGAAATGAGATTGAAACCCTAAAAAGGAATCAATATTGAACCCTAATAAGAACCCCCAAAAGCATCAAGAGAACCAAGGGAAGAAGCCACCAAAATAGAGAATCTCGCATTACCTCATCCCCCACTGCAATAGTCCCAAACCCACCTAAAAAAACAACACACCCTCCCATGATGGAGATGAGTGTGTCAGACCAGATCGAAAGAGAAGAGGAGGGAGAGGAGAAAATGAGATAACTCAATAGAACCAAAAGAGAAAAAAACTAGAAAAAGGAATTCCTAAGAAGCTGGTGAAGGATAAAGGATCTTTCACCACATAGAATGGATTGAATCCCTAATAGAAATATAGAAATTCATGATCCTGAGAGCAGATTCCAAGAGACTGAGGCTCCATCGATAAAACTGTGGTTAAAATAAGTATTACCTATTATAATATGTTACTGAAATTTGAAATGGTAGAATATATATTATCCTTCTCATGTATATCTTCTGAAGGATTATGTTGCAGTCTTTAATCAAATGAAGTAGGGGTGTAATCCTTTATTATGTAAGCTTCGGGAATATTCAAAATTGCATCAATGGTTGGGATGTGATCCTACTCTAAGGTGATTTCCTTATTCTCCAAGAAAAACTCGATTGTAGTAGTAATATGATCTTGTTCCTATTACTTTAGAGTATTCCATTGGTATTTTTTTATAGGAATGTGTACCAGCCCCAATGCATGTTCCAAACCCTCTTGGTAAAACCCGATTAGAATGTGGATATGATCTCGATCATTTTTATTTGGAGTATGTCACCAGTGTCATTCAAAAAGATTGTACTCTTGTCCTGAGGTATGTTCCAAACTAACTTGGTGATCCCTAATTGGAATTATTATATGATCCAGGTCATATACCTCATTCTTTACCAGAATATACTAAAAATCCTCCTGGAAGGGAGAAAGAATGTGTTATTTTTCTATAGTATCCATCTATTCATATTAATCATGGTGATGTGTTGCACTGGTTTTTAGAAAAGGAATATATTTATATCCCTTTATATATACTAGTGTTGAAATTTATTTATGGAACTCTATATCTACTTCTAGACTATAGTGTCACTTTTTCAAATATTTTGTGGTAATCCAGGACTACACGTTTTCTGTCAACAAAATATACTAGTGGATGTCTTTAATATAAGTGGTGATATAATCCCACTGATTTCCTCCTTGAGAAGTCGAAATATATTGATGGGATTCATGTGTGGTGGAAGATATATGTTCCTCGAAAATGATTTATTTAGGAATATTGCATATAGACTTTATCTGAGTGAGAAGGGATATGAGCCAACATGTTGGATACCACCAAACAATGTTGATGGGCTTCATCATTGAAAGCGAGGATATGATACCAATACCATTTATCCATATATCTGATTACACCGTGAGATCTCCATTGAACATGTGCATGAGTGTCCAGGGTGTAAATTTGTTTGGTAGTTCCCTCATTAGGGGACCAAGAGGCACCGAAAGGATGTTGCTGTTTATAATGGTTGATAGGATCCCTCCTCGGCAAGTCCTAAAAAAATATGTATCCGTATTCAACACCATATTACACCTTCTTAGTATATGGAATGTTCATATTGTATTTCTTTGTAGATAATGTTTTTAGTTGATTGGTGGTGGTGACAGGTGCCACTAGTTTAATTGCAGCTTTCCCTAAATGAGAAAGACTTTCTGACTTCATTGATTATAAACTTTTACATGCAACCTCAAGGGTCAGGAATGTACTATATCGATGGTATTACCAAATAATCATGTTCTCAACCCGAATCTGGATGCATTGGGTGGGTGATGTTGTTATGAGACCCACAATGGTTGCTTTTAGGGAATATTTTACATAACATTTTCTTGATGCATACTTGATCTTGGTTTGAGGTTTTATTTTTGAGAGTAGTACCTACAGTCATAAATACAACAAGGAACAAGGTCACTAATCAATTCATCATCACAATTGTGAAACATGCACACTCAAATATGCATAGGTACCACAATTTTTCTTTATTATTACCCGTTTTTTCATTTTTCTCATTTGGACTTGTCATAGTGATAATGGACTTATTTCATGGGAACCCTGGGTATGAAGGATTTCACATCTGGTGTTCCATTTTCATTTTAATAAGATTCATGACCAAAATGGACTGAATCATGGTATGATGATTATTTTTTATTATAGATATTCACATAGGGTTATCCATTTTTCCACTAAAAATATTATGGATATGTGGTATTCCCAGGATTGGGAGATAAGACTCCCAAAGCCTATAATGATTCAGTTATTCTATCATTATATGATTTAACACTCGGTTCACCATTTTTTTCTTATTTGAGGATTGATTTTGGGTGGTTATGTGCGGTTGAAAAATCATCCACATTTGTTTTACTATATTCGTTATTCATGTAAACTCCATATGGTTCTCACATCTATAATAATCTATTGACCTGCCTTCCAAAGGAAGGCAATCACATGGGGTTTCAAACAAAATTAAACTTAGGAACTCCCATTTTTCAATAGGATGGGTGGTAAAACTATTTGCACTATTTGGGGGGGTTATTTCCTACTCTTGGACTCTCTTATATATTTAACATATGTTGATGAATCTATTCCAAATCCTGATATGGTGCTTGTTACCCTAACAGAATGATAAATTGTTTGATTCTTATTTGATTATGGGGGGTTTCATTAATGAGAACTTTTGTATGTATCTATGGTTCTCTATAAATTCCACCTTATTGATTAATAATGGGTAGATGATTATATTTTGAAGCCATATAACCACAAGCTGTAAAGTTGACCTCCATCAAATAATGTGATTGGTGTCTCGAAGTTGGAATCAAACATTTATGATGAATCCTATGTATCCTGTTTATAATAAGAATTAAAACTCGTATATTTAATTTAATTTTGAGATTTTCTGCTTAACATCATGTAGAACAGATATATATGTGGGAACTTAGGAACCATGTATGGATCTTGATACTTAATAAGGAATCAAATATATACTTCTTATTACTATAATTAGAATCATTTTAGTTGGGTTAGACCTGAATCCACTGATAATCGATGATAGATAATTAAGTCCCATGAGGTTTATTTTCCCAATGTTTACTAATATAGTGATGCCTTCAAGAATTTCACTAATGTGGATACCCTTGTATGGGTGAAGTCGTATCATTTCACTGGATGGGGAATACAAATTGATTTTTTCCTAGATGGGGGAAATTTTTTATGTGAGTGATATGATCATTGAAAACACAAAATCCCATGTGATTCGTCCTTGGTGTGAGAAACAAGGGATAACATGTGACTGGACTCGTCACATAAAATATGGGAATTATACATTGGGGAGTCCTTTATAGTGTGTTTTATATAGACCTTGGGCCTAAGGAAAGAATTTTATATATCCAACTTATATAAGAAATTTGAGTCCTCATAATTCAAGATGGTTCTCATTCCATTGATTGATGTGAAAAAACAATAACCCAGTGGATATTTTTTTTACCAGGGGTTAGAGTGTCTGATATATGGAGGGACATACACTGATGTGGATGCCCAATTAGAGCATTCCCCTTATGAAGGGATCCTATGTATCCTATTTCAAAAGAATTAGAGTCCCCATAGTTCAATATGTCCATAAATTCTAATGTGTTTGGCGTACTTGAGGTCATGTCCATATCTTATATATAAATGGATGACCATCTATGAGCCCACTTTTCATCTTTTGGTGGATGAGGAAGGATGGTAGAGTTATTGGGGAATGCATCCCCATGAGTTAAGAATATTTGATATATGGAGGGACTTATTCCAGGGTAGATACCTTTTGGATCTCAGGACATAGGTAGGCATCCTACAAATACTTTTTGGATAGGAATAAGATTCCTCGTAGATTAATTGTATTGTATGTTCAAATGTGTATACTGGATAAGGTCATCCTATCTTGAGGTGTCTACCTAACAAGGTTATCATGTTACGGGGTGTTTTCTTGGAAAGGTTACCAAGTTTTGGGGTGTCTTCCTAAGAACGTTATCATGTCTATGGGTGTCTTTCAAACATAATTGGCATGTTAAAGGGTCTATTATTGACATTGTTGACATTTGTAGAGTGTATGTCGGACAAGGAAATCAGGTCTTAAGGTTCTTTGCATGATTATGGCAGACATTTCAGAGGAATTCTGCATGATCTAGTTGACATGTCCATAGAGTTGTTGCATGACTTGGTTGGTATGTATATGGGTATTCTTGGGATCAACAAAAACACGTCCGAGGGTGTAAGGTGATCAAGGATTACATGTTAGAAGTTTAACACATCATATTTCTAGAAAGTCCTATGGACTTCGCCTGAAATGGCTGACATTTATGGGGGCCTTCATGTGACTTGGATAACATATTTGGAGTACTTCACATGATTCAGCTGACCTGTTTGAAAGAATTCACTTGGCTTAGTTTACATTTCTGGGTTTTATCGCATGATCTGGCTAACATATCCGTAAGACTTCAAATAACTTTCATGACATGTCTCGGGACCTTCTCATTATCTGGATGACATTACTGGGTTCTATTAAATAATATGGCTGACTTGTGTGTTTGAATTTTGCATTATTTGGATAGTTCAAGCAAACAACATGAAAACTTTTCATGAATATCATCATATCTATATTCACCTAAATCTACCATATTTTTCACCCTTTATTTTCTATATTCTTCAATGTTTCTAAAGTATTTTCTTACTGAGGTTTCACATGACCAAGTTGATAGGTGTAAACTCCTTCACATAATCTGTCTAGTGAACCATATTTCATTTTCATGATCAATATGGTGATCATGTGAAGTTCATATTTATGCCACATAATCCATTAGGTCATTCTCCATATTTTACATATTGGAAGACCCTTAAAATTACGTGACCTTCCACTCCAAAAAATATACTCCCATTTTTATGCTCTTATGGATGTGTCTTGTGTTTCATGTGTCTTTTTGTGTTGAGGGGGAGGAAATTATATCCCTCACTGCCTTGTCTTGTCGAAGGGTTTTCGCAAGATCATTTCAATATTTTAGAGAGCCTTAGAAACATTACGCTGACATGTTTCGTAGTCTTCAATAGACTAGGATTCCCATCGAAGAGGCTTTCATAAAATCAAGAAGACTTTTATGGGGTTGTTCATGGGGTCAATTTGGTTTTTCAAATCGCCTTTACGTGATCAATGAGGTGATCACACAAGCTAAAAAACCCCTTCACATAAAGGATAGTATGAATCTACCATGCATGAGTCTTTCACATTTTTTAGATTTTATTCATTTTTTTATAGTACATGGGGCCTTTTCTCATTATTTTTCTATCATGGGTTCTTATTATCAATAAAATATCTCAGGATGGTGTGTGATCATTTTCATGAACAGTAGATCTTCTTTTCCATGGTGCATTACATGATAATATCAATATTTCAAAGGGAATCATCAATACTGGGTTGAAATGTTTTGAGAGACTTCATGATATTAGGAAACCTGTGGAAGTGGATTTCACATTATCAAGGGAAACATGCCTCTAAGCCTTCTTGAGATCAATATAGCTTATCAGAGATCCTTTATGGGATAAAGAAGGTATACCAAAGTACATTTTCATGATCAATGGTGATGGAACAAGTTTCATAAACCCTTGACATGAAAAATAGTGTAACTTCAACAACATGAATCCTCCTCCACTTTTGACTTTATTTTTTTATTTTATGAGGGGCTTCGGGTGATTTTCAAACATCTGTTGTCTAATATATATAATGATTATAGGATCTCATCATGTATCTATGAATGAAAATTATTTCATATATGGACACATTCTCAAGAATATAAGGTAATTTCATATGTGATTTTCATTATCATGAATAGATCATGTGAAGCTCATGACCCGTTCACATAACCTTCCTAGGGTCATGTGATCATGTGTCATCTTGGGGGTCACATGATCTGTGTGACCAAGCCACTTGGTCTCCATATATCCATTATTATCCTTAATTTATCTTTTATATAACTTAATATCCATTCTTGATTTATTTCTTCAAATCTATAATTTGTTTATGATTATTCAGCAGGCGTCAACTATAATTTGTCTCACAGAAGTAAAAGTGAAAAATGAAACCCTTACCTCGGGACCATTTTCCGTCATCTATATTTGAACCTAATATATAATAAATATATATGTATTACAAATATATTACATAAAATTAATATTATATAGCATACCATATATGATTTAAATATATTATTTTATCACCTATTTATAAATAATTCTCTGTTAAATTCTTTGTTTTGGGTGACAACTGCTACATTTTTCATTTATGTTTTGGTTTGGTAGCTTCAATCCTTTCAATATGATCAAGGTTCCAGCATCTCTATAATTTTAAACATGATAAAAATATAGTATATATTTATTATATATGTATTTATCATTTTTATATAAGTTATATATAGAAAAATTAATTACATCATTCATGGAGATAGTAGGACTTCTGTATGCATGAACATTGTTTCCATTTTTTCGACAGGTGGAATAAAAGATAGAAATATAATATTTCAACGTTATAAATTAAGTTTTATATGATATATATAATATATATTCATTAGATATATCCTTATTTCCATCCATTTTAAAACAAAATTGGAAAATTTATCACATTGGTTCATGGTGGCGGTGGTCCACATGTACCCACGAGTGACATTATCATTTTCCAATGGATTGGAAGGTAAAAAGGATTATTTGATTTTATAATTACCTAAGTATAATAATATCTTTAATATAATATATATACATTAAATTAATCATAATATCAAACCATGTGATGTGGTGATGCAAAACTAATTACATCGGTTCGTGAGGTGATAGTCTACTGTACATAAGATTGACAGTTTTGTATCCCATTTGTTAGAATGGGATATGTATATTTATTATTAAATTAAAATAATATCATATAATTACATGTAAGATAATTTTTTTGTTATCTTATAATATTTATTTAATATTTTAAGGGGTTATAAGAAGAAAAATGAAAACTCATGGTTAAGAACTATGCCTCTTCTTCAAACAACCTCTTTGGGTTATACCAAAATCCTTCCTAGAATGGTGTTATGATAAACATAGGAAATATAGTTAATGGGTAGGGATTTAAGGAAGGGTTTTCAAAAATTAATTTCAGAACCAAAGGTATATTTTAGTGTGGTAAGAAGAGGATCAGATGTGTCCTATTATATGTGTGGGAAGGGACCCTCTTGGAAACAACTTGGAAATTTCCCAAAAAATACAAAATGATAAATTCATTCCCAAGAATTTTTTTAAAAATAACCTATATTTAAATTTATAATAGTAAAAGGTCAAAATTTACCCTTAAAATATGATTTATACAAGTTTTCATTGGAAACCATACACTTTTCATTTGGTTTAACCCCATGATAAACTTGTTTTAACCTTACCACAATAATTAATTTTAACTATGTTTATTATTAATTATAAATAAAAATTATTTTTAAATTATTATATAATATTAATTATGTTGATTCAATGTTTTGAATACATATTATCAAATTTAATTCACATAGGCGACATAATTTCATTAAATATTAAACCCATAGATGCGATGAAAAAATAATTTTCCAAATAAAGGTTTTCATAACTATAAAAGGTTTTAATATAAAAAACCCAACATAAAATCGATTCCAAATACCTAAATTATATTAATTATTATATAATTTTACTAATTTTACTTTTAAAACTATCTTAAAACAAATTTTAACTGTTAAATGATTTAAACTAAAAGGGATTTTTTAATAAAAAGTCTATTTTTTACTATTGGTCGAAAAAATAATCTTGTCAGAAAATTCTCAAAAATTCACTTGAATATAATTTTGAAAATATTACAACAAAAATTATTTAATATTTTTGAATAATTTTTATATAATTTATAAAAAATAACTTTAATTTAAGTGTAAAAAATGCAAAGGATTGCTTTTTGAAAAAATGTAGTTTTCAAAGAAAAATTGATTTACCTTTTGAATGATTTTTATTTTTTATTTATAAATAATATAATACCATTAAATTTATTTATAATTGTGTAATAATTTTCATAATTTTTTTTCCTATTAATATACACTTATTTAATGTCTAGGTTATCATATTAATATTGAAATATTATACTACACAGGTCGTTTAAGCTCGGTGTTGTGTGTCGTATACGCTATCATTCACAAATATCATATTTTAAATTATTAGGGTGTAAAATTTGCACCACATTTAATAAATTTTTTTCTCTAAATATTAATGTTGTACTCCACATGTGATAATAATGCTTTAATGATCACAAATCTTATTGTTGTTAATTAATCTCATTATTATTTACAAATATTATGAGTGATCACAAATCTTATTGTTGTTAATTAATCTCATTATTATTTACAAATCTTATGCATGATCACAAATCTTACTTATCTTATCAAACCTCTGTATTTATGTTTCAAGTTATCTTACCTTATAATGGTTAAGGTTAATTCATATTATGCATATTACTGTTTAAGTTTGAGTACAGTTATTTGTCTAAGTATCAAGACACCGTGAAGTTTGACATAGTAAGACAGACTGTGTGAAAGACACAGACTGTGTGAAAGACACAGACACCGTGAATTCTAAGTCTCAGACACTGTGAACAGTGAGACATTGTGACCTCAACACACCGTGACAGTAAGCCTGACATTGTGAAGAAAAATAATATGAGCAAGGCACCTGAAGTCAGGCACTGTGACCCAGACACAGTGAGTCAGACACCGTGAGTCAGACACTGTGACTCAGACACCGTGACATGGATACACTGTGAAGGACACGCCATGAGCCACATACATGAAGTGTAACGCCCCGACCCCAGTTACCTAGAGTCGGTGCATTATTACATAACATTGGCATGATCGCAAGAAGGATCAAATCTCGAAAGACCGATTGGTTTAGTAGCCTTGGAAATACTAGATATATTCATAAGTCTTACATTACATCATAAAAATGAAAACTACAACAACATATTTTCTTCATATTACACACTCATATCCCCACATAATATCCCTGCAGGTCATTTATAATTTACTTCTTCATACCCTGGGAAAAATAAAACATAGAAAAGTGGTGAGCTCAAATGCCTAGTAAGGATAACAATATAGCGGAAACTTTCATAAATAAGAATAAACATTTAAGGCAATGTATAACTAAAACAAAAGCCTTTTAAACTTGAACTTAAACATAGTATGGCGAAAATAAAATGAAATAATTCCATTTACTTATTCACATGGATATTCTAATAATCGAATAATCAAATGCAATATCAATAACCACTTTCATAATGATGGAATGCATAATGCCAAACTATCATAACCACATAGCCAAGGCCTCGTGCCAAGACTACAAATAAGATTTTTCCAAGGCCTTGTGCCAAGACACTAGTTTGTCTCATGAGACCTACCGATGCATCGAGGAGCAATAGCGGGCTCCACCCATTACATATTAAGTCTAATGCATTCCCATATGAAAAGGTTTAAACATAACATAAACATTCGTATTAAAACTAGCATACGAAATGTAAATACTTCATCCATAAACCATGAAAATAACATATCCATAGTCAAAAATATCACAAAAACTTCAATACAATATGGAAGTTTTGTTTCATAATAAATCATCTCTAAATAAGCTTAAAATCCATCAAAGGATGTTGACATATATGAAATCAAAACTCTTTTTAGAGAAATATCTCTTTTTATTTTGAAATAATTTAAGAGTCATATAAAATGAAACATTTTCTTTGAAGGTATTCTTATAAGATTGTAAGGTAAGCTTCGATGATTTTATAATGGTGGAAAATAGCTGAACGTGCCGTATAAGTTAAAAAAACATTCTTACATTAATTTTGTCAAAAGGTTAAAAAGAACCTTGTTTAGAAAACGACGGAAGGATTCCTTGATAAACCTCTTCTAAAATTCAAACAAGGGTATAAATGACTTTAACCCATATTCTTGTAAATGGTAAAAATGTTTTGAAATACATTTTGGAGAAACATGGATGTGGATGATAAAGAGATCCCAATAGATAATTACGTATAAACAGCCTCAGATAATGAAGAGATTGTGATATAAACCCTTACCTGGTACTTTTCCTTGGTTGGGGTAGGTTAACCTCCTGTATAATGGTGAAATAATTGTTATTAAATTATACAAGAAACATATACATTAATATGATATCATATATGATCTTTTAACATTGATTTGTTAATAATATCTTAGTATTATCGTTGTTTCGGGTGTTAACTTACTCCTTTTATTTTATATGTTTTGTTACGTAAGCCATGTTTGTAATGTATAGGTTGTATATTATTCATATCCAGAATTATATCAAGTCCTTAAACATCATTTTTAAATCATCAAATGATAATTATACTTGAATGGATATGATGGAGAATGAATCGCATCGCGTTCGTGGAGACGGTAGTCCGTACGTACGCACGAGCGACAATATCATTCTTTTGATATTAAAATAATATATAAATGGATGATATATCATATATAAAGAATAATTAACATGTTATATTTATTATTTACATGAGTTACACATCATTATTATACCCATCCAAATAATAATATATTGAATAACAATTACACCACGACGTGGAGACGGTAAGCCGTACGTACACATGTATGGTGACATGTTATTCAAAGGGTGGATAGAATACTGAATATGGTTGTACCATATTTATAATAACATCACAGTATATATAATATACTGGAGTTATTATTATAGATTGGTAATACCAATGAATGAAGAAGTGGAAGAAGAAAGGAACTTGAAAAGGGGTGGTGAAAACATTACATCTTCTTCGGGTTCTTCCTTTTGATTTGATCAAAAGGGCTCTTTAGGTTGGCTTTATAATCAAGATAAGGCCTATAGTTTTTATTTAGGGAAGTTGGGAGAGTATTTGGGCAGAGTTTGGCCGAACCAAAAGGCTTTGAAGGTTTGAAGAAATGAGAAGGAGGAGTTCCCTTTTATAAGAGGGGTGAGGGGCATCTTTGGAAAAGCTAGACATATTAATTTATAATAAATACATATTCAGTTTATAATGGCTCCAAAGTTTATTATTCAAAGGTTAGGGTGGGGATAGGTCGAAAACAATTCAACCAATATAATTTAGACAGGTTTGGGTTACTATATTAACCTTATCTTTTAGTTTTAACTCTTAGTTAATTAGTTTGACATTTACCATGTCACTTTGTATTTTTATATTATATAGTTAATAAACATACTATATACATCCAAGAGACCCCCAAGTGGTCCCTTAATGATACACCTATCATGATATAAGTCTCTTGGCCAATCCTTAGATTTTTATGAATTTAATATCAATTAATAATATAGTATTTGTTTTAAAAACTCTTTTATGTCAATTTTGACACTATTCAATAGTTGATTTTTGTAAAACTTATAACAGAATGATTACTTCGAACAAAGTCAATTAAATCAATCCTAATATGTCATATTATCCTATAAAATTAGTTTAATTCATTAAAATTCTCAAATTATATTTATTTGGGTATTTATAATATCAATTATTTTAATATTTTACTATTATGCTAATTACTGCATCATCATTGTGTCATTAATAAATTAAATTATTTAATCTCAAAAAATTATAAATAAAATATCATTATGTATGAAATCTTTTTATCTTTCTAATGAATATTTATAGTCGAAAATCCAACATATATAACCCTATGTAAAAATTGTGTTTCTAAAAGATATATGCTTATGTCTTTTTTGTACTTATTTTAACTTAATTAAAATAAAGTGTCCCTATCACTTACAAGTGGCACAATGGGGTCCCAAAATCGACCCAAAGATGCCCATGGTCGGACATGTATCCACCAATAAGGTTAGGACATGTTTTAAGGTAATTTAGTATTATTATAATATTATTTGTTTAACCCTTATTTACCGAATTTACCTTTAACCATGGTAAATAAAATATTTACCGCAGTAATTATTCAAAATGTCTAAAAATAAAAGTTACCTATTTACAAAATTTGAAAATCCTGATTATAAATATGGAATACATTTTTCCAAATTAAAAACACAGAAGTGGAAGAAATTAATTTAAAATTAATTCCCGTTGTTAAAACAAAAAAGCGTGTTTTTAAGAGATAATAACTATCAAAATATTCACACTTGTTTATGTCCGGTTTAATTGTAAAATTATGTACAATGACCAACATTTTATTAAATGGTAAAAATATATTCTAAATATACTATAAAACCACTCAAATTAATAATTTATCACTATTAATTATTTTGATTAAAAAAGTTGTTTTTAATTAAAATTTATTAATTTTCACTATTCATCAAAATATGAAAGTTATCCGAAAGGTACCAAAATTTCACCTTAGGATAAATTCAATACTCCGAATCCAAAAATGAAGTCCATTTTGAAATATAAAATATATATAATTTCAAAAAGTCGGTATTACTATTTATAACGGCTAGTTTGATTGGTTGTGGTGTGTGTTAGAACTGGAAGTTGCGTACAACACACGCTACTATATTATTCAAAGGAAAGCGTATCGTGGAAGCATGGGATGTTTGATTTTAAATTTTTGATGTCCCCATTTAGTCAAAAAGTTTAAAATATTGAATTTAAAAAGGGTTCACTATTAAAAGTTGGTAAAAGTGCAATACTGAAAATGAATTTGTTCTTACATTATGTCTAAGAAACTCATAATATGGATTCTAAAATTATAAGGATTATATAAAGTTTTAAATTTAGTTAATACTATTCATAACCTTTTTTGAACGACTTTTTTGGTATGTCATGGTGCGCTTGACTCGGTGTTGCGTGTAGTGCAAGTTATTGTATTATTTTGAAGAAATAACACACTATGAAATCTTGGGGTGTTACATGAAGATCATACCGTGAAAGACACACCGTGAAGGAGACACCATTTTCATTACTACGGTAAAACCGTTTCTTAAACTTTTTCAATATTATTTAAATAAAGCTAATGGTCATATTTGATGTGTGTAATGCAATTAATGATATTTAATGATATTTGTTGGCATGTCAAGAAACCGTAACTTGTACCTATGAAAAGGTAATCATTCCTATTGCTGGAGCTTGAGAAATATAAGGAGGATTGAGCTGCATTATAAGATACACAAATACACATACTAGAATATATGCGAAGCTACAGACAATACACGCGAGCTTTGTACTAAACAGAAGAAAAATCTTGAGCACAACTGAAGAACACAATGCAAGATCTTAAAGAACTCACATGCATGCAATCCGACCTGGAGGAACTGAAATCAAGAGAATGTTCTCACTTTTTAAGAACACCCGCTGAACCATGACACTCTGTTTTTTCACACAAAACCAGAGAAGGACTCAAAAGACTTTCTATTGAATCCCAAGTTTCCAGAGCTACACTCCAAATCACTAGATCTTTATAAACATTCATATACTCTCTCTAAGTGATTAATTATTTACTTTTTTGATCAGTGTGTGTGCTCTGTATATCTTAAACACACACACTGACTCTTGTGCTGAACTGGATGATATCACAATCCTCACACCAAAAATCCTTACTCTTGTTTACCCACGACAACTGTGGAAGAGGTCCTTGTGTTGCCTGGTATTTATTTTTGTTTCCCACAAAGAACTATGGTAGAGGTCCCTGCGTGGCCTGGACAGTCTTGTACAGTTGTTAGCCCCAATCCAATGTGTAGATCACTTTTATATAAATTGTTTAAGAGGACTAAGTCTCAGCTTGAGACTAAACCTCTTGTTTATATATGCTGTTCTTTTTAGTATAAGTCTAAAATGTACAACATATATCTTTTATATTCCACTATTATTACTTTGAAATACAATGCTATTTTAAAGTTACATTGATAGTTAAATTAGACAGTGTTTATACTTGTTGTGGACCAGTAGGTTAGCTACAAAAGCTAATTTAATCCTATGATTAAATTGACTAAGATCTAATAAATCTTTAAGAATCCAATTGAACATTTACAATCTGTATAAATTCACTACAGTTTAACTTTGTTTTTAAATTGGGGTATTTTAAGAGAAATCTTTATTTCACAGAAATTTTAATTGGAACTCAATTCACCCCCCACTTGAGTATCCACTCCGACCAACATTTGGTATCAGAGGCTTGTTTTTGTTGTTCAATGTTTTAGAAATACTCTGTTTTTTAACTATGATTTTTGTTACATGTTTAAAGATCTTAAATTTCTGTTAGTTCTAAATCTTATCTCTTTAAATATATTTTCTAAAATCTAGCTATGGACAATAGACTAGAAGGTTCTGCTACTAACCGGCCACCTTTCTTCAATGGTACAAACAATGCTCAGTGGAAATTGAAAATGAAAATACATTTAGAATGTATGGCTTTTGATATCTAGACTGCTATAGAATCTCAACATAAAATTCCAAAAACTGAAATAACTACTTGGGATAAACCTACTAAAGTAGCTTACAATAATAACTGTAAAGCTATGAATGTCTTGTATTGTGCATTAGGAGATGAGGAATTCAATAGAATATCTGCCTGTAAAACAGCTTATAAAATATGGGATACTTTAGGTGTTTCTCATGAGGGAACAACTAATGTTAAGGAAATTAGATTGAATACATATACTATTATATATGACAATTTTAAAATGAAGATTGATGAACCTATTTCTGATATGTATCTCAGGTTCAATGAGATATTCAATACAATGAGTTCACTTGGTAAAGTTGTTCCAGCAAAGGAACAAATTATGAGGATATTGAGATGTTTTCCATATAGATGGATAGGCACATCTATTTAGATAAGAGATTCATGTGACATTGGATCTCTTCCTGTCAAAGAACTGACTGGTAAGCTTATGATGTATGAGGAAGAACTCAAAGTGAATAAGGAGGAAGATGATGAACCTAAAATGAAGTCAGTGGCATTTAAGTCTACTTCTTTGAAGAGAAAGGACAAAGACAAAGTTCAAATTCAAACTGAAAGTTCAACAAGTGAAGATTCAGACTCTAACAGTGATGATGAGATGGCTCAAATAGCCAGGAGATTAAAGAAGTTCTATCGGAAGAAGAAATTCTTCAGAAAATCTAATTACAAAGGAAAGTATGACAATAAGGGTCATTGGAAGAAGGACTGGAAGAAAGCTGATAAGAGTGATGAGTTTGTTTGCTATGAATGCAAAAGGAAAGGACACATAAAATCTAACTGTCTGAAACTGAAGTTGAAGAAGAAACATGACTACAAGGATAGTAAGTACAAGAAAGATATGAGAGATTTTTGGAGTGCTTTAGAAGACAGCACAAGTGAGTCTGAAGTTTCTTATTCTGAAAGGAATCGTACCAACATGTGTTTCATGACTAATACCTCAGAGGTACCTACTTCCCCTATGCTGAATGATTATTATTCTGGAACTGATTATGATTCTGAATCTGAAAATATGACTACTGGGGAATTGTTTGAATACTGCAATATTCTTTAGGAAACAAGCAATGAACTTAAGGAAAAATATAATTCATTAAATAAATAGCATTCTCTCACAACAAATGTTAAATCCTCCCTTGATATAGAAATATAAAATAATGCTCAACTGTTAATGGAAAATACTGAACTGAAAATGTCTAATGAGAAACTTAGAAAAGAATTATAAAAGTTCACAAATGGAAAAGACACTCTAACTAACATGATAGGAAATCAAGTGGCACCAAAGTAAACTACTGGAATAGGTTACCAACCTGGAAAAAGACAGTTCACTAAAACTAGATTTATTCCTAAATCTGGACAAAATACTGCTAGTTCATGTTCTAGAAATTCATATGATTCAACTAGTTATTCACATAGTTATAGATCAAATGGAGTTTATCTTCAAAAATATTTTGATTCTGTAAAATTTATGATACACATAAGACAAATTTGGGTACCAAAATCATTGATTGATAACCTGTCTAGACCCAAGAAGATCTGGGTACCAAAGTCATTTCCCATCTAAATTTTTTTTGTAGGAAACCTGCTTGAAGAGCTCCCATAAGAAGACATTGTACTTGGACAGTGGATGTTCAATGCCTATGTCTGGGGATTATTCATGCTTCAAGAGCTTAATCAAGATTGATGGAGGCCATGTCACCTTTGTTGATAATTCTCAAGGAACGATCATCGGCCTAGGCCAAATTGGTAACACTAACTCAGTTTTAATTTCTAATGTTTTATTTGTTGATGGGCTTAAATATAATTTGTTAAGTATTTCTCAGTTATTTGATGATGTCTTTAAGGTTACGTTTGAAAATTATTCTTCTAATGTTTTTAATTCTAAGAATGTTTTAGTATTTTCTGATTTGAGAAATGAAAATGATTATGCAGTGGATTTGAATTCTTTAGCTAAACAAAACATTACTTGTTTAAATGCTTTTCATAAAGAATCTTGGCTTTGGAATAGAATATTAGGACACTGTAATATACATTCACTTAGAAAACTGACTAGGAAGAACTTGGTTAGAGACTTACCCAAACATGAGTTTCCAAATGACAAAGTTTGTAATCCCAATCAAAAGGGAAAGTAACACAAAATCCCTTTCAAACCAAACAAAGAACTTTCAACTTCTCAACCTCTTGAGTTGGTTCCCATGGAGTTATTTGGACCTTCTAGAGTTTCTATTATAAATGATAATCACTATGTATATGTCTTAGTATATGACTTTTCTATATATACTTGGGTATACATCTTATCTCACAAAAGTGAAGCTTGTCCTTACTTTATTAAATACTCCAAGTTTGTAGAGAACCTTGGTGGACTTAAGATTAAGACCCTGAGAATTTATCATGGCAGTGAGTTTGAAAATTGTGAGTTTAACTCCTTTTTCTCACAAAATGGCTATACTCACAATTTCTCTGTCCCTAGGACACCTCAACGGAATGGTGTGGTTGAAAGGAGAAATAGAACCCTGCAAGAAATTGCAAGAAAAATGATTAATGAGTATGACTTGCCTATTTATTTTGGGGATGAAGCTATAAATACAGCTTGTTATATCATCAATAGAGTCTTAGTCAGACCTATTCTCAATAAGACCCCTTATAAAATATGGAACAATGGGAAACCTAAAGTTAGCTACATTAGAGTCTTTGGTTGCAATGTCTTTATTCTAAATACCAAGGATAATCTGGACTAGTTTGCCTCTAAGAGTGATGAAGGAATCTTTCTAGGTTATTTTATAACTAACAAAGCCTATAGAGTGTTCAATAAGAGAACCATGTGTGTGGAAGAATCTGTTCACATCAAATTTGATGAAACTGATCCACTTGAACCTAAGTCATCTCTTGAAAATCTTGAGGAATATTTATCTGTTCTGAACCTTAATGAGAGAATCAATGAACCTGCTGTAAAGACAACTAGTTCTGGAAATATTTCAGAATCTACTCGTAATGAACCCGAACCTAGAGAAGAACCAAAAATTTCTAGTCCTACTGTTACTGGATCAACTGGGATTCTAAAGAATCATCCTTTAGATGTTGTTGTAGGAAATTTTGATATAGGGACATAGACTAGAGATTCTCTTAGAAATCAGGTTGAACATCAAGCCTTCTTGTCACAGCTTGAGCCTAAAAACATTAATGATGCTATTAATGATGAATGTTGGGTAATTTCTATGCAAGAAGAACTCAATAAGTTTGAAAGAAATAACGTTTGGAAACTTGTTGAAAGACCTAAGGACACTTTCAGAAAAGGCACTAAATGGGTCTTTAGAAATAAAGTAGATGAAGATGGAAACATAGTTAGAAACAAGGCTAGGTTAGTTGCATAGGGCTATAGTCAAGAAGAAGGAATTGACTATGAGGATACTTTTTCTCTGGTAGCCAGACATGAAGCCATTGTAATTCTACTTTCTTATGTTGCACATCTAAATTTTAAACTATATAAAATGGATGTCAAGAGCGCATTCTTAAATGGTTATATAGCTGAGGATGTTTTTTTTGAACAACCACCTGGATTTACAAACCCAAATTTTTCAAATCATATTTTCAAATTATCAAAAGCTTTATATGGTTTAAATCAAGCTGCAAGAGCTTTGTATGATAGATTAAGTACTTTTCTAATTTCCAAAGGTTTTACAAAAGGAATAGTTGTTCCTAATATCTTCATAAAATGAATTTCTAAAGATGTTTTAGTTCTACAAATTTATGTATATGATATTATTTATGGATCTTCAAAAACATCATTATGTACTGGTTTTTCTAAAATGATGTAAAACAAATTTGAAATGAGTTTAATGGGTGAACTTAAATTCTTTCTTGGATTTCAAATCTTTGAAAATAATGATGGAATTATTTTAACTCAATGTTAATATAATCGATATCTTTTAAAATGTTTTGGATTGGATATCACAAAAAGTAGTGACACTCCCATGAGTACCACCTATAAGTTGGATATTGATGAAGATGGAAAATCTGTTGATCAAACCACTTATAGAGGAATGATTGGAAGTATACTCTACTTGACTACTAGTCATCCTGATATTATGTTTAGTGTATGTATGTGTGGTCATTTTCAAGAAAATCCTAAATAATCACATTTAAATGCTGTAAAAATAATTTTCAAATATCTCAAGCAGACACCCAATTTAGGACTTTTCTACCCTAAAGGAAAATCATTTGTTTTAGTTATTTATTCTGATGCTGATTTTGCTGGATGTAAGTTAGATAGAAAAAGCACCTCTAAAACATGTCACCGTTTAGGAAAATCACTAGTATCATGGTGTAGTAAGAAACAAAATTATGTTGCATTATCTACTACAAAAGCTGAATACATAGCTGCTAGAAGTTGTTGTGCACAAATTTTGGGGATGAAACACACTTTACTAGACTATGGATATCAATTCAAACATGTCCCAATAAATTGTGACAACACAAGTGCTATTAACATTTCAAAGAATCCTGTTTCACATTCTAGGACAAATAATATTGATGTAAGACATCACTTTTTGAGGGATCATTATCAAAAGGGTGATATCACTTTAGAATTCATTGGTACTGAATATCAAATTGCTGATATATTCACTAAACCATTAAATCATGAGAGATTAGACTACATCATACATGATCTTGGTATGATTAATCATAAATAGATATCTTACCAGTCTTACTATTTAAAATCTTGCTATATTTTACTTTACGGTTTCATGCTCACTGTTTCTCAGTTACTGTTTCATGCTTACAGTCTCATAGTTAACACCTTGTGTTCACGGTCTGTCACTTAACTGTCTCACCATGACGGAACAGTTCACTCACTTTCTCACCGTGACTGCATAGAATAGTCATTGTCTCACTGTGACAACCACCAACTGTCTCACCGTGACGAACACCAACTGTCTCACCGTGACGACTACTTTTCATAGCATCGTAACGCCTACTCATGGTCTCACCATAAAGATTATTTTTGAATTTATTTTAATCCGTATTGTGGTAATTTTTATTTCACCACTATTTACTTTCCCGCATTTTTGTTTTTATGATGTTTGACATTCCCAAATAATAAAACAAAAGGGTTTTCATTCAATTCCTCACCCGAGATCTCTCCTGCTCACTCTCTAGAAACCTTCTCTTCTTCTCTCTCACTTGTACCTTCAGTGGATGCCCAGGATGAAGCGTCCATCTTCACCCTTATCTGAGAAGCACCGCTCGAAGAAACAGAAGAGATCATCGAAGATAGCTCCCGATGGTCCCCTGAATCCTAACCTAGTAATCCGTACTGTAGTTCCTGAGAAAGAGATTTTCCATGAGTGGCTGATGTCTAGCAAGTCTTTGGTTCTAAAAATATTAAGAGAAAAAGGATGGATTTAATGGTTCTCTCGAAGAGATAGACCTATTTACCCGATATTGGTATCTCAGTTTTACCAGTATGTAAATTTTTTCATTAATGCTGGAGAAAGTTTTATGATAACAAGATGGATCAATGGAGAAAAATGCTCATTCTCTTCAAGACTATGGGTTGCATGCTTGAGGATCACCCATGAAGGGATTTGTGATGACTACCAAAGAGACCCTCCTCTTTCAACCGACATATTTGATCTTGAAAAATCCTTGGAAATAATAACTGGAAATGGCACCAAGAGAAGGGCCATAGCAGCTGAATTGGTTGGGGAGACAAGGATCATGTTTAAGTTTGTTCAGAATTTGATTAGTCTGAGGAAAGGAGACTTTTCTGTGTTGAAATATCAGGATGTGTTCTTGATTTATCTGATGAAGAATGGCCATAAGATCAATCTTTGCAAATATATCATTCACACATTGTGAACTGATTAAGGTCACTTTCGAATCCACCTCTTTGTTTTACTCAAGGATGATCTCAACTATGCTAGTTTCCAAAGGAATGGTTGGACCAAATGAGGAAGTAATCATGGATTTTGATTTTTTTTGTCCAAGACTACCATTATAATGATGATAATTAATTGGAACCCTTCGAAAAAGCATTGGGTCGAAGATAATGATCAACTTTATAAGAAGTATAATCCTGTTGATTATCCAAGAAGGAAAAATAAAATTACTGATCATGGTTTGGAACCAGATGAAGTGGCTGAGTATCCAAAAGAGGTAGAAGAAGAGGAAGTGTCAGGTGAAGTACCACCTACAGAAGAGGCTGAAGTGCCTCAAAAGGAAGCAGCTCCTATTGAGAAAGAAAGGATTGTTCTCCCTGCTAATGTTCCTGTTGAAATACCTCTTAGAGAGGAAGTTTCTGTTGTTTGTAGAGAAGAAGAATCTCTTGTTGTTCTTAGAGAACAATAATATCATGCTTCTAGCTAGGGTGTTGATCCATAAACCCATCTTGAGGCTGCAAGAGATTTGATTATCCCTGATTTAGAGCAGCAGGCCATTGAAGAGTCTGGTGATGCAGAAAACCTCCTTGAAATGCTAGAAGCTAGTCTAGAAGAACTCCCTATTGAAAAAGAAGCAATTATGGAAGCACAGCCTATGGAACAGTCAGTTCCTGAGTATATACCCCCTACTAAAGAGAGGATAGAAATTTTCGTTCAGTTGGAAAGGCAGGAAATGGCTGAAGAAAATATAGCTGATCCTGTAGATCTTAACCAAGATGTTGAGCCTCTAGTTCCTGAAATGGATGCACCTATTGAGGGGGAGGAACCTCAAAACCTTGAACCTAGTGCAGTTGAGTCTGATGAATCTGAATTTGAACATGGTGATGCACCTCCTTCCACTAAGTCATACTCTGTGTACACTCGGTATGAATTCCCCAGTTTTTATGATGTGAGTGAATCATAGAAAGTGACCACAACTAGTATAGATCTCTCCTCTTTGTTTCATTTGAAATCAGTCACTCACCCTGAGCCAGAACCTGAACCTCAATCTCAATGAGAACCTGTACCACTACCTTCACCTGTACTCTTACCCGAGAAACAGTCATTTGTAACTAAAAATGATTTGAAAATCTTGGGAGAGACTATCTTAGCTGGAGTTGAGAAGATTATATACTCTCAACCTAGTCCTGTGACTCAACTAAGTTAGGAAGATGCCTCGATTCTTTTAGAAAATATTATTCTGCATATTCAACCAAGGATGATCCGTAAAATTCAAGAAGTCGGGGTTGAAAACAAAATGCTCAGTGCTGATGTTTCAACATTGAAAAGTATGGTTGCCAACATGCAAAAAGAACTTTCTTCAAGATCAAAGCGTGCTCATGCACCTGTTGTTACTCCTCCAGAACAAAATGTTTCCAACATTTCAAGTGATATTGCATCTCAAGTTCATCCATATCTGTTATCTTTTAATGAGAATATTGTAGAAAGGAATGTAAAGATGCTGCAACGCATGAGAGAGCTTGTAGAAAATATGAATAAGCTCACAGATGAGTACATTGGATGCCTTCAAAAGGTTTTGAAACAGCTCAAAGCTCTAACTGTAGCTGTAAAGGCTTCTCCTCCATCTGGTCAACCTTCTGTTCCTTCTTTGGATGATTCTCTACTGTGATCCATAATCAAGGAAGAAATTCAGAATGCCCTTAGTGGTTTAGATTTGTCTTCTTTATCTGAAGTTGTGAAGAACAATGATACAGCACTTGACTTGGTTCGCATTCATTCCAATATTTCTAATGATGCTCAATAGGAGATCACCAAGAAGATAGATTTGTATCTCAATCAGATTTACTCCAAATATGGTTTGACAAATCACTTTAAGTATCTTGTGGAGAATCTGAAAATCCCTCCAGTGACTCTGGCTTTCAAAACTCAAGTTAATAAGCTTACAAAGTTCACAAGATTGTTGTACAAATTCATGGAGAATAAGGATGATTTTGAAGAGGCTATGAAATATGGTGGATAAATCATTACTGATTTCATCAATATTTTGAAGTTGTATCTTCATGTGCAGAGTATTGTTATTGTTGCTCCAGCTGCTGCACCCCTTAGACCTAGTCTACCTGCCTTAGCCTCAACTACCATGTCAGTCAGCCAAGCCCTTTCTCAGATCAGACCAATCATTCTTGACCAAACACAGACTATATCTTCTACTGCTCCCTCTTTGGCTCCATCTATTTTTGAAGGTCAACCTTTACCTTCTTTGTCTACTACCTCTATGCCTTCTTCTACATCAGATCTATCTCCTGCTACTGATAAAGTCAAAGAGAAAGCCAATCCATGAGGCCAACCAATGATTTTTTTATTTTGGATGGGATGTATTTGTTTTTTTATTTCTATTTTATGATGTATTTTGAATGTTTTTAATGACAAATGCATTGTTTCACTCCATTCTCTCTACTTTTTGATAATCCCAAAAGGGGGAGAAAAAGTGAGAAGAGTTATCTCTTAATATTTTATTTTTTATTCTTCTATATTTTATTTTCTCTAACGTTTCATTTCATTTATACTTTAAATATACATGATTTATGATCATCAAAATGGGGGATATTGTTGGACTCCTCATGTGTTAATCATGTTTCAATGATCACAAATCTTATTGCTGTTAATTAATCTCATTATTATTTACAAATCTTATACATGATCAAAAATCTTATTGCTGTAAATTAATCTCATTATTATTTACAAATCATTTTCATGATCACAAATCTTGTTGCTATTAATTAATCTCATTATTATTTACAAATATTATGAATGATCACAAATATTATTACTATTAATTAATCTCATTATTATTTACAAATATTATGCATGATCACAAATCTTACTTATCTTATCAAACCTCTATATTTATTTTTCAAGTTATCTTACCTTATAATGGTTAAGATTATTTCATATTATACATATTAATGCTTAAGTTTGAATAAAGTTATTTGTCTAAGTATCAAGACACCGTGAATTTTGACACAGTAAGATAGATTGTGTGCGAGACACAGACACCATGAATTCTAAGTCTCAGACACCGTGACCAGTGAGACACCATGACCTCAACACACCGTGACAGTAAGCTTGACATCTTGAAGCAAAATACTATGAGCAAGGCACCGGAAGTCAGACATCGTGACCCAGACACCGTGAGTCAGACACCATAAGTCAGACACCGTGACTCAGACATCGTGACATGGAGACACCGTGAAGGACACACCGTAAGCCACATACATGAAGATAATACTGTGAAGCACACACCATGAAGGAGACACTGTTTTCATAACTATTGTGAAACCATTTTTTAGCCTTTTTCCAATATTATTTAAATAAAGCTAACTGTCATATTTGATGTGTGTAATGCAATTAAGGATATTTAATGATAGTTGTTGGCATTTCAGGAAACCATACATCGTACCTATGAAAAGGTAATAATTAATATTTACGGAGCACAAGAAATATAAGGAGGATTGAGCTGCAATAGAAGAGAAAAAAATGCACATACTAGAACATACGCAAAGCTACAGGCAATACACACGAGCATTGTACTGAACAGAAGAACAATCCTAAGCACAACTGAAGAACACATTGCAAGATCTTCAAGAACTCACATGCATTCAATCCGACACTACTGGAGGAACTGAAATCAAGAGAACATTATCACTCGTGAATAACACGCGCTAAACCATGACACTCTGTTTTTTCACAAAAAAACCATAGAAGGACTCAGAAGCATTTTTTCTGAATCCACGGAGTCCAGAGCTACACTGCCAATCACTAGAGCTTTTTAAACTTTCATATACTCTCTCTAAGTGATTCATTATTTACATTTTCGAGCAGTGTGTGTCCTCTGTATATCTTACACACACACACTGACTCATGTGCTGAACTGGAGGATATCACAATCCTCACACCAATACTCCTTACTCTTGTTTACCCATGAAAAATGTGGAAGAGGTCCTTATGTGGCCTGGTATTTATTTTTGTTTCCCATGAAGAACTATGGTAGAGGTCCCTAAGTGGCTTGGATAGTCTTGTACTATTTTTAACCCCGATCCAGGGTGTGGATCACTTTTATATAAATTGTTTAAGAGGACTAAGTCTTGGCTTGAGACTAATACTCTTGGTTATATCTGTTGTGATTTTTAGTATAAGTCTAAAATATACTACATATATATTTTATAGTCCGCTACTATTACTTTGAAATACAAAACTATTTTAAAGTTACTTTGATAGTTAAATTAGCAAGTATTTATACTTGTTTTGAACAAGTAGGTTGGCTTTAAAAGATAATTTAATCCTATGATTAAATTGACTAAGATCTAATCAATCATTAATAATCCAATTGAACATTTAAAATCTGTATAAATTCACTATAGTTTAACTTTGTTTTTAAATTGGGGGATTTTAAGGTAAATCCTTATTTAATAGAAATTTTAATTGGAACTCAATTCACCCCCCTCTTGAGTATCCACTCCGAATAATAATTAACTTTCACTTTTAAATCAATGGTTTTCCATCCTAAAATTTCTTTTTTGAAATCCCATATAAAAAAGGTTAATAGACTTCCTCTTAATAAGAGATAAAGGGAAGTATGAAGGTCATTTAGAATTAAAAATAACAAGGTTTCCTAAAAGGAACACATTAGTAGATAATGGAGTAAAACCATAAATAATTATAGGGAGTTATAGAGATAATTGATCACAATAAATTGAATGATCAAGAGAAATTTAATAAACACAAAACCATTAACCAATGAGGTGTGAAAAACACAATAATTCATCAAAAATAAAGGTAAATGTATAAACATTTTATTTCAAGATCCTTTTCCAAAATTTGTGGTTATTGTTTACTATATAGATGAATAGAATAAGGAAATATTATTACTTAGTATTTATAATTTCATCATTTATTAAATTTACACCATAAATTTATTTATTTCTAAAAATTATGATAATTAAAGATGATTATTTTCATTCCAGAAGCACTAAAATAAACATCTAACAGAAATCATAATCCAAAAAAAGGTATTATATTCCTCCAGTCTTTATTAAAATAAAAATTAATTTCATAATTTATCCAATATGGATAAATATAATGCATTAATCTCTAATATTTAAAAAAACAAAGGCTTAAGATTGATCATTCCGTAAATAAACAACCCTATATCTGAAATAATACAAATCAACTCAACATTAAAGTGTTTTTAACCTTAAATTTTATCTCACACCATTCAGAGTACACATATAAAAATAATATAGAATTATTCCCAAATTATACTTTACATTAAACATAATGGTTATATATATGTATCAACCCAATAAAATGTCCCCTGAAATATCCTTTATGAAGACAACATCATAAAAAGTTTAAAAATATTTCCTCGTATAATAAGTTTCCCAAAATTAAATTAATATTCGTCCATAAAATAGTGGATGTAAAAATAATTTCATGCTAACTATGACATAATATATATTAATGGTATGTAATGAACCCTATTCATTCTTCAGTTGTGGGTTCAAGCCCCCACAACCTTTCCTAATACAACAGGTTATCACCTATCATGTGGGTTAGCCTTTTTATAAAAAAATATTAATATAATTCATATAAAGTTTCCATATTATTATAACCCATAATTACCTCAACATAAAAGATAAGATAAACCTTAAAGGTTACCCATACCTTTAAACCTATGTCAACAAAAGGTAAAGGAATTATTCCTTAAAAAACCTTTTTAATAAAACATATATATATAACTATTAGGTTATATTGCCATAAATTTCTCCCAAATTTTCATTAATCTTGATAAAATATCATAGCATAAAACCAAAAAATGGGTGTTTAATACTTTAATTTATGATCAAACTTAAACTCATAAACCCATAACAGTATCCATAAATCTTAACTTATTCTTATATAAAGATATATGGGCTTCAAAAATAAACAGAATCCTTGGGTTTTTCATGATTATTATAACCAAAATTCATTTGTTAAAAATAATTTTAAAACATAGTTCTAGAAAACCAATAAATAAATAATTATACACATTTATTCTAATTATTGGTATAACATAGGTCATTCCATGGTATATGTGTTAACCTTTTAAAGAGGGCGTCAAATCAGATAATTCACATGGTCTCCACATACAAGATAACAAACAATAAATGGATCTCTAGGATGGAATTTATTTTTCTCTACTGAACTCTTCACTCTTCCATGATAATTTGTTTCTCTATGACCTTATTTTCCACACATTAAAATTTTTCATTTTTCTTTGATGCATTATCTTGGGTGTCTCTTTCCAAACTTCTGACATGAAGGAAATTGATACTTTCTTCCTCTATGGACTTCACTTCTCGAGATCTTAGTGGACTCTATCCTTCTTTTCATTAGTGAATCTGAGAGTTGGTTAAGCTATAGGTTGTTAATCATATATTAGGATAACTAATTATGAATAAAAACAATATCTTTTACTTTATTCATCATCCTATTTGATGGCATAGAATCACCATATTTTTCATCTCATTAAGAATTAACATCATTCCTCCTTCCAGTCATTGACTAAAACCATAAATCATCATGTGGGTAACAATAATCATAATTATGAAAAAAATAGGATTTATAAATTGTGACACCTTATTTTAAATCTATAATGCATTATGATTAACCTAGGTCATCCTGATCATAATATATTCAAATCATTCATGATGGTTCATAAAAAAAATGTGAATTAACCCAAGAATATACCCCAAGAGGGTCAACCTTGGGGTAACACAAGTCTCGTAGTCATGAAGTATGTAGAAATAAATTTAAATAACAATGTCCACTTTATAGGCTTATTACTCCAAAGTAAAACTATTCCAGATCTATATCCACCTGTAGTATCCTACCATGGAAGGATTTCTAGTAAATCCACATAATCTATCCATTACAAAAAACTTAATTATGTGATTGTACACTTTGAATTATCCTCAAATTAAATCATTTGGTTATGTTCTATAATATATGTTTTCTTATATCTAGTTCCCAAAGATTCTACTACTCTTCCTTTGATACCAACTATAAATCCTGCAACTTAAGCAGTAGGAAGTAGGCGGTAACTTGATTAAATTATCACCAGATATAAGGAATCACATCCCAAAATACTGAATAGTTTAGTAGTGTTTGTGAAATAGATACTTACATTAATCTTAAATAAATTATAAAAGATAAAAAACGTAGTATTTTTTTCATAGTACACCATTATTCACATTAGTATATTTATATATATAAATCATAATACACTTCTTATAATCCTTGGGAAACGAAACATAAGAAAGGTATGAGGTCATATTCTTAGTAATAGTATGCATAAAATGATTATTTTTATGAATAAATTAGGAATAATAAATATTTAAAGAAAATATATGAAAATAAATTTCATTTAATAAATAATGTGAGCATGAATAATGATATGTAAGGTATTAATTATGATCAAATAATTACATATAAATTTTCAAATGATCTTGAAAAATATACATGGATATCATAACTAAAAAAATAGTCACAGGTAAATCAATAACTAATCTCTTGATAGGGGAATTCATAATTTTGGACATCATAATCATACTATCAAGGCCTAATGCCAATATATATTACATAAATGGGTAAGGCCTCGGCCAAAAACCCAATTTTGTTTGTCTCATTAAACCTAGTGATGTATCTAGGGGCTATAGAAGGCCCTAACCAAAACTTACTAAATCCAATGAATTCCTTATATTAAAGGGGTGAAACATAATCAACATAAATAATTTGTATTGAAAACTAGCATACAAAATATTAATAATTTCCCCAATCATTAAACATAATCATAAACCATCTAGAGTCGTATAAATAATGGTATCAAATACAGTACATCTCCAGTCAAACTGATCATAAACTATTTAAATTAATAATAAGGATGGTATCATTTCAGCATATCCCATGTGGATCATATGTAAAATAAGGGTTATTTTCATTTATGAATTGAAATTACAAAAAAGTGATTATTGAAAACATCATGAGGAAAATAACCTCTCCACTTTGAAAATAACTATTTAAAACTAACATTAACAAAATAATTAGGAAATAATTTTCATTGAAATTAACATTTGAAACATATAATGTATGATTTAAATCATTGAGTGGTCATGATGCTAGGAAAATTTGTTTATTCAATGAATGTTAAAAAAATATTCCTTTCACATTTTTAGTAAAAAGTCAAAAATTATCTTTTTTTGGAAAATGACAATAAGATTAATTTAATAAAAAATTATAAATATTAAAAAAAATGGGTAAAATAAATTTAAAAAATTAATTAGATAATATTAAGAAAATTAAAAACAATTTTAGAAAACGTAGATTTGGAAGAAGAATATTTTTTCCTAAAGAGAGAATTAAATATAGCTTTTCTTAAAAACATTTTCTCAATCGTTTTAAGTAATAATTATTGGTAATTATATTATTACATGAAAATTTCATGAATAATTATAGGATAAAAAAATATATTTGGTTTAACATAGAAATATCAAATAATACCCCAATGAAATCATAAGCCTAAACATTTCTAAATAATGATGATACTGTGAAATAAACCCTTACCATTTTGCTAACATTTAAATCATAACCACCATGTAATAAATTACATCAAATAAAAATTTAAATACCATTTATAAAAATTGATTCATGATATAAAATATAATAGGGGTATTAAATATACCATTCAAAATAAATAAGTGTTGAATACGACATATGTATCATAGATGTAAATATGAGATAAGAAACCCTAACCTTAGGTTTGATTCCCGTCACACAAGTTCCAAAATATTGTATAATAAATATATATTTATTAATAATATATTATTTAACCACAATAAAATATATCATACCATATATGATTTACTTATAGCATTTTATTAACCCTTTATTAATAATTCTTTGTTAAAATCACTTTTTCGAGTAATAACTAGTCTGTTTTTCATGAATGTTTTGGTTCAATAGTTTTAGAATTTTTACATTGATCATGGTTCTATCATATCTATAATTTTCACAATGATTTAAATATTATATATATTCATTATATTTGTATTTTTTTATCCACAGAAATTATATATATATATATATATTTATTTATTAATTTCCTCATTCATGGAGACGATATCTTGTATGTACACATGAACAGTATTTTAAATTTTTTAATGGATGGAATAAAACAAAGGTAAAAAAATATTACCGATTTACATAATAATTATTATATCATATATACAATATATATTCATTAAATATATTCTTATTACCATCCATGTCAATATAAAATGGAAAACATATCACATCACTTCGTAGAGGCGATAGTCTACACATACACAAGGGCGACGTTATTGTTTTCTAAAAGATGGGAAGGTTAGAAGGTATACGTGATATTATAATTAAAGATTTATAATAATTTCATATATATCATATATATATATATATATAATTAATAATTAAATTCAACTGTGATATGTGGTGATGGAAAAAGAATATCATCGATTCATGAGCTGGAAGTCCACCATACACATGATAGATAGTTTTATTTCCCATTTGATAGAAGTGGATATGGGTATAATTTAAGCCATTAAAATAAAAATATATTATTATATTGAAGGTAATTTTTTTTATATTTTAGAATATTTTGGTAAAATTTTGTGGAGTTATAAGAAAAGAAAAATGAAAAAAAAATGGTTAAGAATATTACCCCTACTTCGGGCAGTCTCTTTAGGTTTATACCTATGTTCTTCTTACAATGGTTTTCTAATAAAACCATGAGATATAGGTCATGGATAGTGAGTTATGGAAGGGTATTGGGAAATTATTTTCTAAATATAATATATCTTTAATGGTGGGAAAGATAGGAAAGGAGGTGTCCTTTTATAAATGGGGGAAGGGATCCTCTTTCAAAGAACTTAGAAATTTCCAAAAATAATAAAAATTGATAAAGTCAATACCAAGAAAAATACGTCCAAATGACCTTATTTTTTATGTTTGGATAGTATTAGGTTCAAATATTTACATAAAATATTATTTGTACATGTTTTATTGGCTAACATACCCTTATCTTTTTGTTTAACCTCTAGTAAACTCATTTTAACCGTCAACGCGGTAATTGATTTTAACTATATTTACTATTCATTATGACCAAACTTAAGTTTAAATTGTCATATAATATAATTATTATGATTAAAAATATATAATCCATTTCAAAAAATTAAATTAATATAAGTGGATGAATTTAATTTAAAATTAAACCCACAAATGGGATAAAGATGAGGTTTTCCAAAGAAACGATTTTCATAAGTATAAAAAGTTTTAATATTAAAAAAACTTAAAATTATTTACAATGACTTAAATTAGATTATTTATAATATTATAGAACTAAGTTATATTTTAAAACCATATTAAAAATATTTATCTTTTAAATTCTTTAAATGAAAAGCCAGTTTTTAATAAAAAGTCAGTATTTTCACTATTGATCGAAAAATTAATCTTTTTAGAAAATTATAAAAAATTAAAACTAAGATAATTTTAACATAATTATTCTAAAAATGAAGATTATTTTTTCAAATAAATTTTATAAAAGTGGAAAAAAATTAATTTTAACATACGTTTGAACAATTTGAGGAACATGTTTTTAGACAAATATATTATTCTTGAGAAAAATATTTATCTTTTCATTCAAATTATTTTTTTATTTATAATCAATTGCTGAAAATTGAATTTATTTAAACATGTTTAAACCATATACTCTCCATAATTTATGTAGTAATATTCATATCTTCTAACTTAACATCTTGGTTATAACAATCATATTTAAATAGTTTATTTCACAAGTTATTTATGATCAGTTTCATGTGTCACATATGTTATCGAAAAAAATTCCTTATTTTAAAATATTAGTGTGTTACACACACTATCCAGAATTTTAGCATGGTATATCTTACCCTTGGTTATTAAAGAACAAAATTCTTCTATATTCAATTTCTGAAAACCATTTAGACAAGTTATCCACCTTTTTCAGTGAACCCAAATAGCACATTATTAAATGTTAACAAGATAGTGTTGGAATTACAAAAAAAATAATTCAAGGAAACCAAATACCTTTATATAAATATAAAATTACATAAGGTATTGGGGGTTAAGTCACCAAAAAACTTATTAGATGGATATGGTCAGATTATAAGAGTCAATATATTCCTCTAAAAACACTTGTCCATTATGACTTCATCATGGTGTCTACAACCTTATTTTATGTTGACATGAACCTCAACATCACTAGAAATTTTTCGAAATTATACTTGAGTAATTAATTCCTAATATCTATGTTTTTTTCTTTATTGATTGAAATGATTCTTTTAGTTATGATGGTACTCAATTTATTGATCTTGATTGAAATAAGGCACTAAAAATCAAATACAACATCCAAAAGTTTTTATTTGATGCATATAAATTAAGTAAATGTTTGCGTAGATGTAATGTATTTATGTTTTACAATTTTCAATGAATTAAAATATTTTCTTATTTCCTATATAATAAATATACAATCCTCTAATATATAATGAACCTCTCAATGATATCTTATCATCATCCATCAAACTAACCCAATCAACATCCATAAATCCCAATAACTATTTATATAATGTTTCATGATAAAAATAATATGAAATCCATCATGATTCTGACATAGAGAAGAATACTATTTACTATTAGAATGTATATTCCCTTAGTATAAATATAGTACTATGTTTCATGATAAGTGGAAAACACAATATCGAATATTTATATTATCGAGTAAAATAGGATACTAATCATTTTTCTATATTCCATCACATAAATATTTTTGCTATCATAATCCATTTAATATCTCATACATATTACAATTAGTGTCATCATATCCTTTTATTCCTTATTTATAATATCTCAAAAAACTCCTTGACATATTTAGATTATGAAATAATAGATTTAGGTATTCATTGAGTTATATATAAACCAATGAAAAATGTTAACTTTCCAATCAATGACATCTTAAAAATGTACCACAGTAATTCAAAAAACATCTTTTGATTTTCTTCATATAATCCTCTAAAAATTATTTCATCGACATAAGTATACTCCAACATCCTTTGATCATTCTTCTTCTTGATGTGGAGATCGTGATCAACTCCTCTTTATTGGAATACAATATTTCTCAACTATTGATCAGGCATATAATACTATGTCATTGGTTCTTTATTTATCACATACAAATCCTTCTTCAATTGGTATACCTTTCTATCATTGTCATTAAAACTAAAACTATATGGTTTTTCAATTTACACCTCTTACATAAGATTCCTGTTAAGGAATGCAGATTTGAAATCCATTTGTAACACCTTGTATCTTAATTACATCTAAATTTCCAAAAATAATAAAATTATTTCTAACTTGTATACTAAGGGGGAATGTCTCATCAACATCAATCCCATAAATTTGGGAATACCCCTTTTACATTTTCTTCATTTTTTGAACGAATTTTCCTTATTCATAGAGATGGTTATGAAAAATCCACTTGGTTTCATGGATATATTTATTATCTATCTGGAGAAAAATTTCCAAAGTTTTATTATTATCAATTTATTCAAACTCTCCATTCATATCGTTAACCCAAATGTAAACTTTCGTAGCCTTTTCAAAATTCCTTTTATCTACTTGAGATACGAATGGTATTTGTTATAGATCCTTCATCCTTCTTGATTATGAAAGATATTACATATCTCCAATGGTGTTATCTTCATTAATTTCATCCCTTTTTTTAACATCCTTGTAGTTTTTTGTGTTTCCTGCTTTTCCTCGTCATAAGTTTCCTCCTCTAAACCAGATTTAACTCTATATTATCACCCTATAATTTAATTTTCACTATCACATTCTAACCTAGTTTCACCATAGTTTTTTAGATAACTACTGAATGGATTAAGAATTATACTCATTTTCCATAATTTTTATTTCATGACATTCAATGATTTTTATAAATATTTTAATATAGAATTTTTTTAATATAACTGCTTTTCCTTCATAAAATATTTTACATACACAAATAAAATTGTGAAAAATTCCATTATCTATGTAGACATTCTTATACCACAATTATTTTTCTCTGAATTTATATTTTTTTGGAGCCAATGATATTAAAACCATAATTATTTCTAAAAAAATGACACATTATTTATTATACTCTATTTCATTACAAATATATTTATTCTTGTCATATGGGAAGTAAAACCACTTATAAGAATCCATAACCATGATCAATTTGTTTCTATCGAAGCAATCAACATGAAATTAACCTTCACTTCTCTTTTTCTCATGATACATATCTGATGCATCTCTTCATTGGGTGGTGAATGTGATTATTCTCCCATTAGACCTATTGGATCATACTCATTTTCATTGATTTAAGTAGATTATGATATTTTATCCAACATGATGATGTATCCTAAAATATTGATATCCCTTTTCGTACATTCGTAAGCATATCACATTATACTCTATATGAAAAAATTATGATATTTTATTCCATAAATTTTAAAAAAAAATATCCATAAAAAACATAACAAGGATACGTATTTATTCTTATTTATTTTTTCTCTAATAATTTGAAATGTTTTTGTTTTTATATATTATGAAGATTATATATTCCCTATTATTCCACAATATTTTCACCAGATTTAAGTTATATTATTATTTTTTTATTTCTTAATCCACTTGTAGCATATTGGGTTTTTTGGGAGTCACCCAAATAAACCTTCTTAGAAGTTGTTTGTTCTTGAGGTCTTTCATAAATCATTACCACATTTTTCTTATTGTGGATCCCTCAAAAAATTTATCCTTCATTTTTTGATATATTGCACTTATGGGAAATTACATAACTTCTATATTGAATCCTTCTATTTCTTTTAATTTCTTTGGTACCCCTTACACTCTAACATATCAATTCCATTCTATAAGTTATAAGACTCTAATGATCTTTTTTACTTCCATCATATCTTCTGTGAATTATTTTTCAATATCCTTGATCTTTTTTACATGATATTTTATAGAATCGGTAATGAAAAGAATAATATAGAAAAAATACTATATTTTGATCTTGATATCAACCAAATTATCTAATTTTTACTAGTTTTCATATTAGATCCAATAAATTTTATCCTTTAACTCTAACTTCACTAATTATTTATATTGCATATTATTTGTGGGATCATGAACAATTTCATGATGTTTCTTGGTTTTGGCCATATAATCATCAATTTATTTAGTATCATTTTCTAGTGAAACCTTATAGTAAACTCTTCTGTTAACTATAGTTCATTCTTCATCATAATCTTATGGTTGCGATTGTTATATGACTGAAACATGAAATTCTCTATTTAGTACTTTTTAGTCCTTAATTTCATCCACTTCCATTTATTATGAACCTATATATTCTTGTGAAATTATGTTATTTTTATGACTAATTTGTTATTAATTTCTTTTATCCTTTTAAATATTTATTGGATTTTACCATGGATACTTCATCTTTATCTTTATCTTGGAATTTCTCGATACAATTTTTAGTGATATGCCCATTTTTCACATGGAAATAAAGAAATTAGAATCCTTCATTTGAATTTTCCTTTTATCATTACATATTTGAGAAAATGAAATATATCACTTCATCAACCTCCCTATTTTTAGGACCATCTTAGAAAGTGTACTTCTCCATTTCCTTGACTTCCAATTATTTAGAATTCTTTTTATCGAAGGAATTGTTACCATTATTACTTATTTCATGTGCAATGAGAGTGCTATGAAAACTATCTAGTGTCACCTAGTTTGGCTAAATTTTTGAAGTATCTAGACCTTCATAATAATATATCGTGACAATTTTCTCAGGATTCACTTCATGATTTTGATACAATTGATAGTTTCTTCAAGTCTATTATTTTCCTATAAAATCACATTCTCATAATAGGAAAATACATAAAAATATTAATATGGGGGTGCCCTCAAGCCTTTGTACTTATAAAATAGAACCTGTAATTTAGATTCATGTGCCTCAGAATCTTTTACACATATTTTTAGATGTTTTTCTCACAAGGAGTGTGAGGATATACATAATATCAAATTTATTCAGATTACATAGGGAAAATATCACCCCAATTTAATGATTCCCTTGGAATTAAAATCATTCTCCCATCGATCAATCTCTGATAATTCATCACTATACAATTTAATTGAGATCTTATATATGAATGTCATATAGCATCCATTCCAAATGATAAAAAATATTATGGAATCTAATTTTTTCATTATTGAAAAAAAAAATCTAATATTTTAATTATCTTATGGTTAATGAATTTTCTCATGGATTTATAGATAAAATACTCTAATAAGAACCTTTAGCTAAAACACAACTTTTTGGTCCCAAACAAGGTAAATATTCTAAGAGGGGGTGAATCACAATATGTTAATTTATTCTAATGACCCGGCCAAAGATCTTCTTTTACTGTTAGTAGGAAAACCTCTCTATGTTATGATAAATATAAAGTGAAAAATAATGTAAATAGATATAGAAGTAATTTTTATTGGATTTACCCAGATTAGGATAATAAAAGATGCATATAATGTTAATCTTCTAATATGACAAAATCACTATGAACATTTATTTTTTCAAAAAAATTATAGTATTGAACTTACCCTCTATGAATAAAACCCTCAAAAAGTATAGAAATCAATATACTAAATAACTTAAAAGATCATTGCTCATCCAAGATAAATTATATCAATATTTATGAACCAATAATCAGATTAAACCATTGATGATGTATCAATCAGATCCTCCTTCATCCACATGATGATATTCATGAACCTTTAGGAATAATGACTAATGTATTTAATCATTTATTCTCTCTAATATTCTAGAATATACATAAAATCAATCTACATTCTCATGATCTTCATTCCATTCTTAGGAAGAAGTATATCTCTCTAAAATTAAGATAATATCTATGTTTCCTATTTAATTGACCTTTAATCCTACTTAATTATAAATGTAAAATTATTCCATATAATTCGTTAAATATTATGAAAAATCTACTATAAAAAGCCAACGAGCCCATACCCGAGTGGTAAGGGCTCCTGCTTGGTATCCAAGAGGCCCGGGTTCAAAACCGGGTGGAGGTGAATTTCTAGGTGCTGTAGCAGTACTTTAGCAGTTATTGTTCGGTACTATAGCAGTTGGAACTTTTCACCCGATTTGGGCCTTCAGGCCATCGGTTTGGGCCTACGGGTCTCCATGGCCTTCGGGTCATCAAAGGCCTTCGGTCCATAGGGCCTTCAGGTCACACAGACCATAGAGTAGCCCAGTTCACACAGTGCAGGCCCCAGAAGAGGATCAGAGCAATATGAGTAGCAGCCACCAAATGTAGAGCTAACCAGATTGGAATAATGAGCGGGTATGGCAGCTGCCATCGGGACAAGGCACCGTGCAACTTTGTACGGGGTAATTCTTGCCGATCAGCAATGCAAGGTGGGGAGCTAAGGTGATAAATGATGCATGATGCTAGGGGAGTGGAAGTTCTAGTGATCTGGGCCTACGGGTCATGTAATGGGCATGGTATGCCTCTGGGCCTTTGGGTCATGTATTGCGGGTCATGTCGGGCCTTGTGCCTTGGGCCTACGGGTCATGTACGGGTTCCCCTTCAACCATTAAAAGGGGAATTATCTATAATAAAATAAAAAAAGAAGGCCTTTGGTCGATTCGGAGGAAAGTAATATTGAATTTTGGAAATTTTCATGACTTGACTCTTTTTTTGAATGTTACAAGTTTTATGGCGCAATGCTTTTGTAAAATCAAAAACCCAAAGTTTCACTCTTCCATCTTTCACACCACCATAGTATAAATACCTCCTACATCATCTGAAACCCCATTAATTAGGAGTTTTATTAACCAGACTCCACAAATCACATGATGGATAAAAATTTCTCTTCTATAGGTAAATTGCATCATATTGTCATCCTTCTTTTAAAAATTTATCTTCCAAAAATACAGTTTTATTCTAAAATAATTCCTATTTGATCATGATATACATAATTGCAATTTGATTTTTATCCTAGAAATAGAATAGTTACATCTTTCTCCAACCTCTTCCAAAACACATATAATCACCATTATTTCACTTCTTAATAAAATTTGGAATTATTATCCACAATAATATTAAAAAACTATTACACAAAAATCACTTTATAGAATTTTTTATTAACAAACATTAAATTTCTTGTCTTATATATTAGTTGTTTAAAAAACCAAAGTATCTCATTAATTTTCTACTATGAACTCTTCTAAATAATTGTATAATGTCTCAATAATAGGTATATCTAAATCTAAATTCTCTATATATTTTTTATGTTTCACTTCTACTGCTATTAGAACATTTTTAGTAGTCACTAAATTTTTCTTATCCTTACTCCCTCTAAAGATGGAGCTTCCTATTGTATAGTAGTAATAAATTTAGATGATGTTTGAATTAAAATGTTGATAAAATTTGAAAATATATTTTATTCTATCAATTTTATTATATAAATGTACACTAAAATATGACCATCTAGAGACATTTTGGCTAAATAAATCTATAATTCAGTTATAACTTAGTGTTCCAAAGCATGTAAAGTATTAAAAGTATCACAAAACATTGGTCGATATGTATCTAATATTGATGGAATTTTATGAACACTTAATATAGGTATTTCTAAACCTATCTTAATACCCTCCTCTCCATCACTCTTAGGAATAATAAAAACTCTTATCTTCTTCATCATAATAGGTAACATTTTTCTAAAGGAGCATCTATTTTGTTCATTTTAATAACATTTTATTTCTAGACCATTGAATTCTTAGGCTTCTCCTTACAAACTATTTATTTCATTATTTCTATAAAAAATTCACTTATTTAATTACCTTGTTGTTTTCAAAATATTTTCTCTATGATTATCCTTTAGAAGGAACTTCCTTCTTAGTTGAATCATTCCAATTTAAAAAAAAACTCAACTTTTTTTAGATAAGGATCATGAATTTGAGATCCCATTACATGAATTGACTGTGATTCCTCTTATAAAGCCTTATTAGATGTTTCTTCTTTAACTCTTTCAACCTGAATAGATATAAGTAAAGGTTAATATTAATTAACTCTCATTTATTCATTTTATAATGGTAAAACATAGAAAATATTCTTACTAGATTCATGTTGGGAATTGACAAAGTTCCCAATATGAGTCACTACCTCCTTTAGTTGTTAAAACTATTTGAATTACACATAGATATTGAATCCAATTCACTTTAAAGTTTCATATAAAATTTTATTTATTTATTACTTAATTTTTTATATGTAACTCAAATTATTATAATTAACATTCTTAAATTATTTAATCTCCTCCAAAACATCATTTATTCTCTTAAAATAGTTCTTTGAGATAAAATTCTAAGGAAAATTTGGTTCAACCTTTTTCATATTCTTCTTATCCTTTAATATTCCTCATTGTAAGAATAGTGACTACACTGGAATAGATGATTGATCTTAACTAGTAGAAAACTCCATAATAATGTTATCTTATAGTGAATTAGGGTATTACTAAGGATTTTTATCATTGAATTTCCAAAGAATATTTTTAGTAAATATCTTAGACTGATGGTCCCATGAAATATTATTATTCCCTAAAATTCCTTCACCATAATAGGTTTCAAAATTAGGAATTCTCCCTTTATTCTTGTATACATAAACATATATCCAATTTAAAAGTCAATATATGAACCTTCTAAAGATGGTTTACTTAATTACTCTACCCTTCTATAAAGTAATTGTGTTTATCATCATCAGCATTAGTTTGACTGTGTTTAAAGTCTTATTTAAAATCATAAAGTTAAATGGATACACATCTTATAAAACCACATGTTCATAATCCCCAAGCCTTGGTTCTAATGAAACCTACAAAAAATTTAAATAATAATATATTCATAATTTCATTTTAATATTCCTAGACTATCAAATCTTAATTTCATAGCTAGTATATTCTATGTATCCTCATGTGAAAATTAATTCTATTTAATAAATTCATTTAAATAAATAGAATAGTTCTTAGTGTTCTCAAAAATGATAATTTTAGTAATCTTGATAGATGTTATATATATTATGACTTCATTTACTCATCAAGTGATTAAATCGTAATTTCATTTTCTGGATGAATTGAAGTTATCATATAACTCCCTTGTTTATCTATAAAAATCCATCTAATTTTATATGTATTTAAAGATTTCGTTCTAATTATGAAATGAAATTATATCCAGTAAATATCTCTTTTAATCCCTAATTCATTCTCTGTTAAACATGTTGTCAAACATTATCTTCTGCTTTATACATATTTCAGCAAAATTCCCATGCACAAATGAAATTTTTATATGAAATTTTTATGATGAATTCCTTCAAGTAAAACTATTATTCTTCAGTGACACCATATAAACTTTCGCTTTTACCCTCTTAATAATAGTAATAGGTTATTAATGTTTTGAAGATTACTTACCACTATATTGTATTTTAAATGAATTATCTTTATTATATCTCATGTTGAAAAAAAATATAAAACAAAATATGAAATGGGAAATAAAGATAATTCTAAATTGGTTCAGTGTAGTTCAAATAAACAGATCTAGTAAGATATAGTCATAAGTTATAACAGTTTTAACATTCTATTTCGTTAAAAAATGATCAACAAGTTATTTTATATGGTTTATATCTTAACTAAAATTAAAATAAAAACATATCATCTCATTATCAACATGATTCCAGATAAATGATTAAATGTACACAAATAAAGATATAACATGATGTTAAGACTATGTCATAATGATTAAGTAACATGAGGAGTAAGCTAATAAAGCACCACAGAAGCGATATAATCTTAGTTCATATCTTAATATTTAGTTTATGTTATAGAATAAACTATATTTTAGGTTGAGATAAAATTTCTAGATAACATAATCTCATATAATATCTTTATATTACATTCAAGTTCAATTATATTCTCACATTCCAGACTAAGAAAACATCCATATCTAGAAGTATTCTCACATTCCTAATTAATATATAATCTAGGTTGTAACTTAGTATCATATAAAACACTATAATAGAATATATCATCAATGAAACCAAAATAGTTTATGAAAATTTCATTTTAATATCTAATGTAACCTCAAAATCTAATTCTTTCAAGTATTGAGGCTAAAAAAAGAGTTGGAACCAATGCACAAAGGGTTTTCATGATAATATATTCTCAAGTCCCAATGAAAAAAGTGATTATTTTATTATTTTATAATATCTAAAATTTTTCAAAACATTGTAAATGTAAATTCATTTGAATAGCACTAAACAAATCATTATATCTCAATCGAAACAAGGTTAATTTGGATAATCATAAACTTTAAATTATCCAATGTATTATTAAAGATATATTTCAACTATTCTTATATAAGAACAAATTATGGAGTGATAGATTCCTTCTTAACAAGGTCCATAATAAATTTGGATCTCTCTTAAATGTTCTTATACAATGAATATTGAAGTTGGTTCATAAAAATAGATATTGTACAAGAGTTATCAAAAATTATCTTAATTTCTTTCATAGATTATACTAAAATAAGACATATTTTTCTTGGTCTATAAGGTATATACAAAATAGTATTTTTCTTCCACATACATAGTTATTGATAAAAAACTGAGTGATACTTCTCAAAATATAGTTAAACTAGGCTTTTATCAATATAGTGACACATTACACTTTTTACTTTTCTATTGGTCATGAAACCATAAAAATATGAATATGATTAATACATAAATTTTTCTATTTTTTCCAATATATAATAATACAAGATTTGTAGTACATTATAAATAATAAATTGTCCTTTTTTAATACAGTTATATGGATTTCATTAGAATTTTCGTGAAACATAGTACACACGAACACATTGTACATGAGATCAGTCCTGCATTCCATTAAATACAATAGACTCCCAATCATCCCTTAAAAAATATTATGATCAAAAAAATTTATAGAAAAATTCTCATTTAATCTACCTAATGTACTCATTCATATAATCAAGGTCTTACCTAAATCAAATCCAAATCTCTCAGATAAATCTTTTGAATACATACTCTAATTTATAAAAATCTCATCATCCCTCCCATAAATTTGAAACCCCAAAAAGAACACAATCACTCCCATTATAAACATCTAAAATTCCTTATCCATTAAATCAAAAAAATCATTACAAAGAGACTCCCTTGATGAACCAAATATAATTTCATACAATAAATTTTAATAATCAATTTTTAAAAAAATACCTCTTAATAAAAAAAAGTGGAATCTTTATTTCCTTTATCAAACTTGTTTTAAAGGAAACTATAACAACCTTTTATTAAATTCTTTTGGTTACAATTTCAAACCATATAATGCATTAATAATATTAAACACATGATTTTAAAATTTCTCAATCTAAAATCTAGTGGGTTACCTTCTATATAAATTCTTTGAAATAAATAAATTCAAAATTGTACTTTTCCAATCCATTTAATAAAATGTAAATTATTTATATCTTTCATAGGTTAAAATCATAATAAAAGATTAATTTATTTCTACTAGAGAAAAATTCTTTCCATAATCTATATTATCATCCTTTATATAACCTTGAGAAACCAATCTCACTTTCTTATTAACTATATTTCCCAACTCGTCAATCTCATTCATGAAAATTCATTTTACTCCAATCACTTATTGATCCTATAGTAGATTAACTGACTCTCAAACCATGTCCCAAGTAAATTCACTAAGAAAATATTACATATCCAATACCAAATCCAATTCAATCAACGATTTTAAAACTTCATTTGGAATAAACTATGAAATAAAAATCGGATGTTCACAAATATTTTTTACTACATTCCTTAGGTTGAATTTTCTATATATTTCTATAATTACATTCTCAATGGGAACATCCAAATGATTTTTCCACATCCTAAATTGAGTAGGATAATTCTCTCCTTTATTTGGTTAATTTTTTTCCGATATTTAAACAATTCATAAATCATCCAGAATGGGATTTATAAAGACCTCTTCAATTTTATCAATCACTATTGATCCATCCAAATGATCATTCTCATCAAACAAGATGTGATTTTAGTATTCAAATGTTATAAACATTTTTTGTAGACTCTATAAACTTTATTATGGTTTTAATAACACATAAATATTTCTTCATCAGACTTGTTATCAAACTTATTCAAATTATCCTTAGGTATAAGGATGAAAACATTATATCAGAACACTGTAAAATACCCAAACATCATTTTCCTAAATTAGAAAATCTCGTATAGTGTAATATTGTGGATTGGTCATAGTGGTATCCAATTGAAAACTTATTAGGGTTTGTGTAATTATTATTCCAACAGATAATTAATTAAATAGTGGTCATTTATCATTTTTTTAAGTTAATTGAAACATCTCATTTCTTATCTCCAATAAATGTTTTTTGGAAAAGTCCTAGGTGTAGAGAAATTTTGAGAAAAACCATTATAATCACAAAAATTCTCAAAATATTGTTTCTTGAACTCACATACATTATAAATTTTAACTAAGAAAATATTTTAAACATTATCATTATAGAAAAGGTTTCAATAAAATGGATATATAGAAATACATTCACTTTATTGAGGGAAAAATATACCCATGAAAATCTAGTGAAGGCATCCACAAATGTAAACATGTTTTTATTCCCTCTAAGATAGGAAGTATGTTATGGATTAATAAAATAATGTGACCAAACTAAATAAGTTGGATAGTGTTCACTTTATTTATTAACTTGAAACACTCTTTGTGTTTCTTTACCTTTATATATAGATCAAAAAATCGGTGCATATCCACATTACATCTATTAAACTATTTTACCCTCTTATGTTTATCCAGCTTATATAGTAGTCCAAAATTGAAATTCTCAATCCAAGTATGCCATGTCGTATTATATCTTTGAAAAATATTCATACACATTACAGGTTGTATAATTATTACTCCATGATTATTGGTATACACACCATCCATGTGATTAGATGAAAACAAGATAGAATCACTCATAAACTTAAGACATTTGTCATTTAGAAATATAACATGCATTCCATCATCACATATTTGAGATATTTTTCTTGGATTTTATTTCAATTCTTAAACATATAGGAAATTACTGATAATAGTACAATCTACAAAACCTAACTCATTGAAACCTTTTAACATAAATTTGTAATTCCTCTAAAATTGATAGTTCCTTAGTGACATCTATTGAAATTTTTTAAATTATATGGGTTTCTAGTCATATTCATAAATTCAAATATCCTTGCACCACATATACTTCTATATATTTCCAAGGATTGTTTCCTTAAAATAATAAATAATATATTCTCTTTGGTGCCCAGACTAATTTGGGTCCAATTTGATTAGTCCCACTACCATTAGATACCCATAAATAATTTAAACAAGTAATAAAAGTGGAACTACTTGATTGAGAGTTAATGATATATATTTTAATATATCCCAAATTATATAGAAATATATTAGAATATTCACTTGAATAGTTAAATTACAATCTATATTCTAAACAAGTAACAATTTAAATACTAATTTTATAAAACATCAAAAAGTAGTATATGTGTATCATTTGAAATTTATCATTGTAACTAACACTGCTCTAGTAACTGGTAATCCTCTATGATACAATATTTTCTCATAGTTTTCTCTATGATTTTTTATTTTGGATGATGATTGATTGAAACTCTCCATATAACAATTATGTTACTCATTTTAATTCTAAATAAACCCTATTTCATCAATAACTGTTTAACTAATATTGGAAGTAGGGTTTCTAAATTTCTCATTATCTTGAGATAAAAAATTATTTTCCTCAATGAGATTTTATTTGTTTTACTTAATTTTCTTATTAAAATAAAATATTTAAATAAAAAATATATTTAATTTCATTATTTTCTATAAAAACACATCAACATTGTGCATATCACACTTAAAATAAATCATAACTTAAATTACTGACCTCTTTTATAGTAGCCATCAAATAGATATTTCTATAATAATTATTTGTGCCTGAATCATCACTTGAATCTGATACACCATTATATATCCAAGATATATCCATTGTTATTTTCTCCTTTTTCTTGCACTTATTGTCATTTATTTACTTTATTAACCACTTTCATCCATAATTGATATTTATTTTCATCCTACATTAAATCAGGGACATATATAATATTAAAATTATAACTATAGTTAACTATTCTTTTTTCCTTTATAATCATCCCTTCTATGGTAACTTCTAATTTTCTTCCTATAACAGCTAATCATGTTCTTCTATTTATACACTCATTTAAAAACTTGACCTAACACATTTATTTTAATTTTAATGTATCTTAATTATAAGAGTTATTTAAAATAATATTTATAGTTTTAAATGAAACACCTTTATTTTTAGTAGTATCTTACTTAGAAGTGGACATCAACTCTAACTTTTATTATAGTAGATAATTTATCATCACTTCTAAAGTGTATTCCATGAAATTTCTTACTTTCATAAATGGATACCCTCTTGTAATTAGACTTCTTTGTAAAATATCCGAGAACTCTCTCAGCCAAAACACAATTCACCAATGTTTCTCCCACAACACTCATACTATTAACAATTCTTGTGAATCTTTAAAAAATATGATTACAATACTAATTTTCTCCCATATTTAATTATTTTTGATCAATTATATTTTTCTTAAACTTCTTACCTTCAATTTTTATATAACATAGTTAGTTAATTAAAAAAACATATAAATTTTATAATCTATTTTATTAATATATAGAAGGCTGAAAAAAACTACAATTAATAGAATAATAGTAAATGTTCATGATTTTATAATTAAAAACATACTTATAAAATTAATTATCATTTAGAATATAAAAGTATAATTTACATAGTATTTAAGGTTTTATCAATTAAGGCTAGTTCTCAATACTACAGTTCTTGAAATACGACTCCATTCTGTCAGTTGTTAATCATATTCATTACCATCAATGTATAGGGGTTCTGTAGAATAAATAAATAATTTGAACCGTAATCACCAATAAAATAAGATAATTCCCATAAAACCTTGAGATTTTTGGACACACTTATTACTATAAAATATAATTCTAAAAGAGTTAATTCTATGATACAAAATTATTAACCATATAAAAATATGGCATTTAGTTGAGGTGTGAATTGACATAATTTGACATTTAATTACTAAAATTAAGTAAAATACCAAATGTATTTTTAAAGTAGTTATATTAAATGATATTTCATCCACTATTAACTTCTCATATACTCTATTAAAATTATATATCATACTTTAACCTAACTTTTCTATGGGATTAATAATGAAATTAAATTATACATTTTTATTGGAGGTGAAATTGGTATAAACCCTCCCTTTTCAGGTGGTAGAACCAAATACAACACATATATTTAATATATTTATAACAAAAAATAATTATTAAATGTAAATGAATAAACCAAAATACATTTAATGAATAATGGATAAAATAAAAATTATAATGCATAACACAAAGTACCAAATTGGAGCAGTGAAGGTTGAATAGTTTTCATAGCAGGATCACATTTAGAAAAGGTATTCTGCATGTTATATCATTAAATAAATTTAAATTAGATTAAATGATGTGATCAAAAAATAGTATATTTTTAGTAATTATCTAATTCCCTTTATAATATGTTCATAAAACACATTAATGGTTTTCTGACCAATTAATTATGTTTAAATTTTTTTATCAATAGCTCAATTTCTTATGATTTTAAAACAAATAAGTTACCATTAGAAACTTTGATTGCTAAATATTGATTAAAAATACACTAAATCTCAAACATAGACTCATGTAATAGCTTAAAAATACATTACTAAAATAATTATAATATGTTATTGACTGAAATCACATCCTCTCAACTATGTAGATTATGACAGATTGCTAGTACTGCATTCTCGACATGGATTTGTCTTATAGTGATCCTTAAAAATACATTAGTTCTTTTAAAACTGAACACATTTATTATCTTCACATTCCATAATCCCAATAACAAGGTCCCCTGACAACTCTCCATGGTCCATTCATGTGTTATCATAGGCTTGCACAACACTTTTAGGTTATGTTATTGATCAACATAGAATATGTCAACCTTTTTTTGATGTTTTTTTACCAATTCTTTCTCATATGATCCTTTGAGAATATATTATCTCTTAGGGCATAGTATTATCTCAACAACATCAATATTAATAGTAATTTCATTCATTAAATGTATTATTGGGATAAATCTTGATAATACATTGGTTTATAAAATAGTAATTTCCATGTGATTGTTAAAATTACATGCTCAATTTTATATAAATGAAATCATAGAAACAATTCAACCTATATGTAATTCCAAAAAAATACACCCAAAATAGAGAATCTAATAACTAATTAAGTTAGCTTGAATTTTTAGTGATAAAATTTCAAACATATTACATTGGTTATAGTATATTTTAGGCTCCCAAATCTTATTTCATTCACTATAACATATTATAAAGTATATAATAAATTTAAAAAATACTTAATAATAAAACAAGATTAGTATATAATTTAAATTATAAATTGTTATAATTACCATAACAAAGATATTATTGGATAGTGTATCTAAAAAATATGTGATGTTTCCCTCATAGAATGAATCTATACACAAGTTTGAGGGTAGATGGTAGTGTAGAAAGACCATTCAAGATTCCTAAAAATATCTAAAAATTAATTAAATAACTCTCCATTATCTAGTATAAAACCAATGTTCTTACATCTATGCTCTCCAGTCAATCCGTTGGATCAAAATTTCATGAAAAAATACATTTTAAACAAGATTACAAATATCAAAAGTTTTTCATCTAGATGAAGGAAATAATTATGAGTATTTTTTAATACAAAGTTAAAATTTATCACCAATAACCCATTTTCACTCAATCCTTGAAGAGTAAATTACTTTATAATTATATGAAATTTATTAATGAAAGGAAATGCGTCTTGTTTGGGAAATACATTGAAAGGTGGAATAAAAATAAGTAAGACTACATTATTTAGTAATTTCTATAACTTTTCAAAATATTAACAAAAAATTAATTTCCTAAATTTATTATAATTATATACTCTTTAATACTATGCCTCTCAATATTTTCATTTCTAAACTGAGGTTGAATAATTTGTTAATTATGAATTGTAGATATTTTACCTAACCATTCAATTTCCAGCCTATGATTTATCCGAATTATGCTACAATGTCTCCCTATATCTATTATATGAGGTTTTAACTTAGTTAAATTTGTTTTCATATTTCATATGAAATCATAATTTAATAAAAATTATGTTCAATTATAAAATAGAAAAAAATTCGAATAAAAAAACTAACTTATAATAAAAACTCCCACAAATAATTTAAAAGTAATAATATTCAAAAATATAGGAAAATATATACAGAATTTAAAATTTTCTAGGATTATCATGGTAAATAATACAGTTTTCAATCAAAAAAACACAACAAAATAAGCAACCTATAAGTTGTTAGCACTAAAATCGGCGTAAAAATTCATTTTAACTATAACAATATATTTTTAAATTTTTAAACACAAATAATAATCAAATTATGATATTCAAGTGTTCATGTAAAAACATTAAATATATTTTTAACAACAATTACATCAAACTATAGTTTTCTAGTAGTTATTATTGTTTTAAAAAAATAGTGTTTTTTTATATATTTACTTAAAAAAATTGATGAATTTTTTTACTAATAAATACATGAATACCTTCCCAAGAATTAGTACAAAATTTTTGATATAACATATGTTATTATATTCATATTTGAATATTACTAAAACTCTTTTTGGCACCCAAAAAATCATTTATCCAACATCAAGCAATTTAAGAAATTAATTGGGCATGCTTTGGAAAAGGGAGAAGAATTTTCCAATGACCTGAACTTGTGATAGTTTAATTACATTTATTACATGAATGATCATAAAACTTTCTTCAATAAGATTCAAAGATATACATATCACATCATGGACAACTACAGGCTAATTTCTTATAAATAACTGTAGTCTTCCCTATTTTCAAGTATCTATAAAATTTAAATAGAATTCAGGGTGTCTTAAATATTACATGATTATTATAAATTATTAGGTTATTTCATATCCACCCTTAGGTAAATAAATGTGAGAAAACTTATTGATGGTTATGTGATTTCCCCCAACTTAATCTCATATTTAAAATTAGCAACCCTTAGATCCCTATAAGTAGCACTTGTACTGAAGAAAGCTAATAACTCTAGATCAATGACAAATATATGTGGTGCTTTCCTTATGAATCACTTGTTAAAAGGATAAAAAATTATTTTCTCATGTCAATACCTCATTTCTAGGGACTTCCATGATTGTGTATCCTTCAATATAACTCACAATGACTACATATCCTTCAATGTGGATATCCATGAAAACTCTCATTCAATATATCTATAAAGTTTTCACACCTCATAATGTGGAAATATATAACCATGAAAATTACTAAGGGAGAGTCTTTGATTGTGTGACCACTTTCATGGCCATTACTTAACACACACCTAGAAAATGGGAGATATATGACCATATATCTTGAGTACTCCATCTACACAAATTTCACTTAGTTCATACAAGGACACAATACTTTAGGGACTCCATTATGTAATAAGACTCATACCATCATCTTACTCTTCCATTAGGGTGGGAAATAAAAAATTGATACCTATTTATAAGTTCGACACCAAATCATTCATTGAAATATTTCAAATAGGGTTCTTCATTATATAACCTTAAATAATAATACACAACTTCCTTAGGTGCATGAAATTTAAAGGAATTTTATTGTCCATAGTTTCATGTCTTTAAAAGGTAACACTATATTATTTATCATTTTACATTAAGAGGTATAGAGTACCTTGATATATGTAATTAGATTCCCTTAACATGTATATGTATAAAACCCCTCTTATGGACTCAATCCCAACAAAACCATTCTTCTTATTCGTGATGAGTGATTGAAATTTCTCTATACCTTCAATCCATCCTAGATGAAATGAAGTCTAGTGTAACCTTAAGTCCTCATTGGAGACATAAATCCAATCGTATCCCTTTAAAAAAATTTAAAGGGTATGAAAAACCAGTATACCCTTGTTTACTATGAGTATATCCAAAACCCTTTTATAACCCTTTAAACCTTCCCAGATACCATATGAAAGTAAAAAGTTCAATAAAAATTTATACACCTAATTTTGTTATAAAATGACTCTAATGAATTACATTGAAATTATAAAGGTACTATATATCTATTTTGATGTAAAATAAATTTAAATAAAATAAATAAATATTTAAATAAAAAGTCGGTTTTTAACAATAACGCAATGTTTTTCACTATTCATCAAAAATTGGATGTTTTCAGAAAAATACCTAAAATTTACCTTAATCTAATTTTGATATTCCAAATTCAAAAATTAATTCTATTTTAACAAATTCAAAACATATATGTTTCATTAATTAATTTAAAATTAATTCCCGTTGTCAAAACCAAAAACACGGGTTTTTTTTTAAGTCAAAACTATCAAAAGATTGACATGTGTTATTGTCAAATTTAATTGTAAAATTACTTATAATGACATAAATTGTATTAAATGATAAAAATATAATCTAATTATACTTCCAAACCATTCAAATGCATAATTTATCACTATAAATTATTTCGATTAAAAAAGTTGTTTCAATTAAAATTTAGTATTTTTCATTATTCATCAAAATATGAAAGTTATTTGAAAAGTACCAAATATTTATCCAAACTAAATTTTTATGTCCTCATTATAAAAAAGAATTTAATTTCATTAAATTTAATATATAAAAGTTTCAAATATTGGTTTTAAAAATGGTTCTCCATTAAAAGGTGGTAGATTGGCATTTTTTGAAAAATATTTCTTTTATCTGAAAAAATGAATTTGTTCTCATATTAGGTCTAATAAACACATAATATGGGTGTTAAAATTATATAGAGTATATAAGATTCAATATTCAGTTAATACTATTCATAACCTCTTTTTGAACTGCTAGTTTAGTATGTTGTGGTGCGCTCGAACTCGGTGTTGTGTGTAGCGCAATTTATTAAATTACTTTAATGAGGTAATGTACTATGAAATCTTGGGGTGTTACATTATCCCCTTATTTAATAAATTTCATCCTCATAATTTGAAATTGTTCTTCAAAAATAAATGGTTAAAAATAGGAAAATACCTTTGTGGAAAACCAACATCAGAAATTGGGTTAATAAAATTTAGTCTTAATAAGAGGGAAAGGGAAATGAAAAACTCACCACCAAATTATGATATCTATTAATATAACATTAATATAAATTAGAGACACATAATTGGAGGAAAACATAAATTTTTATAAGGATTTATTGAGGTCATTAATCATAAACAAGTTTCAAATTGAGGGCCTCAAAGCCATCAATCTATGGTGATTTAAAATATCGTCGGTTCAACAAAACATAAGGTATTAGGATAACACATTTTTGGTTTTAAGATCCCTTCCCTAATGTTTTAGAATTAATTTATTCATAGAATAAGAGGGAAAAAATATACTTGATAAGTAGATTTTCATCCTTCAACTAATTCCTACCACAAACTCACCTTTCACTCTAAAATATAATGGAATTCAAAAATATTCTATTTATTGTAATCATATAGGGTTCCAAAAATAATCAATTTATAATTCATTTCATAGAATATTTAAAAAAACTACATTACATAAACCAGGATATCACGTAGGCCATTGGTAGGTGATTCTCCCTTGTCTCCCTTCAATTGTGGGGTCAAGTCTCGCACCATTGCCGGAGGTGACAGGTTGTCGCCCGACCTCTATGTTGTCCATTTTATAACAATCCAAAAATAAACTTAAGAAATGAATTTACCTTAATAATAGTATCCAATATCAAACTTAATTTTTTAAAACCTTTATACTTATCGAAAATACTTCTATCCAAACTCAAAGTCCAAAATTTTTAAGAAAGGTAAACAAAATGAAGATCACGTTTTCCACGTAATAACATATGAATACATTCATCATGTATTATTTTAAAATATGGAAACACCCAGAATTACTATAAAACCTTATTGATTACATTCATTATTCCTTATTCCTAATAGAATACTAGATATATTACTTATATCCAAAAAATTTAAATATTCCAACAAATATGGAATAAACAAACCATTAATTAGTTCCAAGATAGTCAATAATATCCAATACAATTTATCCAAATCAACTATCACTTATTCCAAAATCACTACCTCAATACGAGGACCATATTATGGTTTACCTTTCCTTCAACAATGTATTGTCCAAAAATTTTAACATGAAACTGTGTCACTTTACTTGGTACCATGCAATCTCAAATCCTTAATGAAATAGTATTGAGGTACAATCCTTATTTGTTTCCCTAATTCATATAACCAGTATATCATTAATAAAATACTCAAATGACACAATACTTTAATAAAAATATAACAAATATAATCATTCCTCTTCATCTTCAGTAGTATCAAAACTTGATTATTATCTAATAGCATCATTTAGGGTATACTCTAATGATTTGGACATTGCTTCACGTAGTGTCCCAACTCCTTGCAGATGAATAATTGTACATCTGAAACCTTTTTCTTACCATTTAAATCACGTACATGGTTTCCTTTTTCTCTACACGTATAAAAAACTCCTATTCCCTTCAAGAATATTCCAAGGTGATTCTTTCCACAGTTATCACATATGGGAAAATCCTTCTTTCCCCTCTTCCTTTTATCAATATTTCTCTCTTCCATCCTTTTCTTCTCTTGCTTCCCTTCAAAGCCAAAGGACTACGAGAATTCTTTACTTAACTTATTAAAATGTGAAACTATTTTTTCATATGATGATAATGTGTTGGAGACTATTTCCCGTTTAAATTTCGGCTTAGTACTATGAAATATTTGATCCTTCTTAATCTTTCGATCATCTGTATTGGTGGAATTATCATTCCTTGTCCTAGGCGCCATTTCTAAACAATGGCATACACTAGGTTAGTTTATGAATCACAAAGCATAATTCCAAACTTGTAAAATACCTAACAAAAATTGAAAATATTATGCATATAATTTATAATCATAAAATTTTTTCTTTGAGAAATTATTTACTCCCAAATCCTTTTTAATGGCTTGTAATGAAAATGTGAATTATTCTAAGCATATCCCCAAGGACTGTCATAACCAAGAGTGAAGCAAGGCCCATTGTCATGTACCAGGATACCATGGGTCAAGCCTGAAGCTCCTTGTCGGAGTTTTAACCCCTAGGTACATATGTTCTAGAGCTACCTCTACTTGCTCGTATCTAGACAAGGATGTATTGCTTGGAAAATACACAAAATCTCTACATTACTAAAATTATAGGAAGTTATTTTATACTAATCCTCAAAGTCTATCTTAGGTTAATGTTCAATAATCAGAGTTTATCTAAATGTATTTCCAATATTGTTACTAAAATTATTCTGATACCCACTATAACGCCTCGACCCCAGTTACCTACAGTTGGTGAATTATTTTAATACATTGGCATGATTACAAGGAATCAAGTCTCAAAGTACCGATCAGTTTAGCAGTCTTGGAAAATAGATTACATACATGAATGTTACATTACATTATAAAATAAAAAACAACAAAAACATTGTCTCCATTTACCACATTCGTATCCCTTAGACTATCCCTATTGGTCATTAATAATATACTTCTTCACCTCCTGGGAAAAATAAAACATAGAAAAGGGTGAGCTCAGATGCTCAGTAGGGATAACAATATAGCGAAAACTTTCTTAAATAAGCATAAATATTTAAAGGAATGTATAAAACAAAAACAAAATCCTTTTAAACTTATACTTTAGCATAATTTGGAAAATATAAATCAAATAATTCCATTTACTTATTCACATGGATATTCTTCTAGTCGGGTAATCACATGCAATATCAATAGACAATTTTATAATGATATAATGCATAATGCCAGACATCATAGCCACATAGTTGAGGCCTTATTCCAAGACTATAAATAATATTTTGTCAATGCCTTATGGCAAGACACTAGTTTGTCTCATGAAAACTACCGATGCATCGAGGAGCTATAGAGGGATCCACCCATCACTTACTAAGTCCAATGCATTCCTCATATTAAAAGGTTTAAACATAACATAAACATTCATATTAAAACTATCATACAAAATGTTAGCACTTTATCTATAAGCCATGAATGGGATAAAAATAACATATCCACAGTCAAACATATCACCAAACCATCAATAAAATATGAAATTTTTTTATCATAATAAATCAACCTAAATCAACAATAATATCTCGTAATGGATGTTAACATAGTTGAAAATGATCAGTAAAAATCATTGAGAGAAATATCTTTTTTATGAAATCATTTAAAAGTCACATAATTTTTAAAGGAAATAATTTAAAAGATAGTTTTTAATAAAAATGTCCCATACCACTTTGAAACTTTTGGAAGGAATTAACATTTTAAAACATTCATTTCCATATAAATGAATCCATAAAACCATTTTGAAAACATGGACATTAATGAGAATGGTTTATAAGAATAAATCATTAAAACATATAAAATGATGTTTTAGTAAATAATTCCCTTAAAAATAAACTCTCTGAAAACTCTTTTATGAAACATGGACATGGATAATAGATATGTTCTATTATAAACTTATATACAAAAAAACTCGGATAATAAAGAGATTTTGAAATTAACCCTTACCTTGCACTTTCCTTTGGTTGGGGGTACGTTTAACCTTCTGTATAATGACCATAGTACATTATTAAATTATACTAAAATCATATTCATATTTATTATATCATACATGATTCATTTTTGACTTTATAAAATGCATTTAATAATGATTTCCATGTTAAATTAACATTTTGGGTAACAATTGATTTCTTTATCATACGTGTTTTAACTTGTTATTCTTGATCATATCATTTAAATCATGATTTAAATACTTCCATAATATAAACCTTGATTTATATATAAAATATATTTATAATATAAATATTTATAATATATAGATATATGAAATTGAAGGCACTGTTTATAGATACGGTAGGTCGTACGTACGCATAAACGTTGTTTCTGTTTTCATATCGTATTGAACGGAAGTGAGTGAATAAGATATATGTAAGTACATAAATATATATATATATATACATATATATCTCTAGTAGAATTATTATTTCATATAATACAAACTTATTAATAATATATATTTTTATAATCATCTTTGAATGGTGAATGTGGAAATGAATGTGTCGTGGAGACGGTAATCTGTACGTACGCACGAGCGACAATATCATTATATTGATAGTGAAATAATATGTAATTGGATGGTATATCATATATAAAGAATAATTAAAATGTTATATTTATTATTTACATCATTTATACTCATTATTATACCCATCCAAATAATGAAGTGTTTGAATAACAAACTACACCACGACCTTTAGATGGTAAGCCGTACGTACGCACGTATGGTGACTTTGTCATTTATTGGACGGATTGAATAACGAATATAGTTCTACCATATTTATAAAAACATCACAGTATGTATAATGTACTAGATTCATTATTTTTTTTATGGAAACAACAAATAAAGAGAAAGTGGAAGAAGAAAAAAACTTGAAAGAGGGTGGTGAAATTATTACCTCTTCTTTGGGTGTTTCATTTTGAGTTGATCAAAAGGGCTCCATATGTTAGATTTATGATCCAATTAAGGACTCTATGTTGATGTTTGGGAATTTGGGAGAACATTTGGTCATGTGTAGGCCGAGACAAATGCCTTTGGAGTTGTGATTTTGTAAGTAGGGGAAGTACCCTTTTACAAGAGAGGTGAGGGTCACTTTAGGAAAAGCTTGAAATATTATTTTATAATAAAATAATTTTCGGTTTCTAATATCTCAAAAATGATTTATTTCTAGGATAAGATGGGGATGGGTCGAAATCCACTCAACAAATAGGTTTTATACAGGTTTAGGTCACCATATTAACCTTATCTTTTATATTTAACTCTTAGTTAAATAGTTTAACTTTTACTGTTTCTTCTTGTATTATTACACTATATGATTAATAAACTTACTCTAAAATTACAAGAGAACATAAAGTGGTTCATTAATGACATATATAATATTATTTAAGCCCTTCAGACTAACCTTATATTTTTAGGAATATTATATAATTTAATAATATAATATTTGTTTTAAAAACTCATTTATGTCAATTTTGACACTATTTAGTATTTGGTTTTTATGAAAGTCATCACAACTTTATTACTTCGAAAAAGATACATTGAATAAATCCTAACTTGTCATATTCACCTATAAAATTCGTGTATGTCATTAAAACATTGAAATTATATTTATTTTAATATCTATAATACCATTTATTTGATTCATTCATTAGTAAAGTAATTACTACATCATTATTATGTCACAAATAAATTTAATTATTTAATGTTTAAAATTTATAAAAAAAATATAATGATTTAGGAAATAATATTATATTTCTAATGAATATTTATAGTCTAATTTATCTTATTTATAACCCTATATTAAAAATGGTTTAGTTATTTAACTTTGAATTTGACACTTTTAACTCTTCTTTAAATAAAATAATAATAAATGTCCTAATCTAATCAAGTGGACCAATAAGGATCATATTTTATTCCTAAGTTTTTTTGGTCCAATTTCACTTATCCAATATAATTAGGACATTTTTTAGAGAAATTATAATATCATTTTTACACTTAATTACCCTATTTTTTTAACTGTGGTAAATAAAAGTCAAAAGTTACTATTCCTCAAAATTTATATTCATTTTATTGAACCACATTATACTTAATAATGTTGACTATGTTTCTACTATTTTTTAAATTCAACTCACAGAAGTGGTAAAATTATGTTTTATGCAAATTTGCAAATGCTCCTAAAAGATGGGTAAAAGACGGTAAAAAGTTCAATAAAATTTTATACGTCTAATTTTATTATAAAATGACTCCAATAAATTGCATTGAACATATATAGGTACTATATATATATTTTCACTTAAAATAAATTTAAATAAAATGTAGAATTATTTAAATAAAAAGTCAGTTTTAAACAATAACATAGTGTTATTCACTATTCAAAAAAAATTGGATGTTTTTAGAAAAATACCAAAAATTCACCATAAGATAATTTTGATATTATGAATTAAAAAATGAATTCTATTTTACCAAATTACAAACATAGTAGTTTCATTAAATAATTTACAATTAATTCCCATTTCCAAAACCAAAAAAGTGGGCTTTTAAATGTAAAAACTATCAAAATATTGACATGTGTTTATGTCAAATTTAAATTTGAAATTAATTATAATGGACTAAATTGTATTAAATGATAAAAATATAACTTAATTATACTTCCAAACCATTGAAATTCATAATTTATCACTATAGATTATTTTGATTAAAAATTTTGTTTTCGATTAAAATTTAGTATTTTTCACTATTCATCATAATATGAAAGTTATCAGAAAAGTACCAAAAATTTATGCACTCTAAATTTATTTGTACCAATTCTAAAGAAGAATTTAATTTCAATAAATTGAATATATAAAGTGTCAAATATTGGTTTTAAAAAGGGTTCTCCATTAAATGGTGGTAAATTTATATTTTTTGAAAAATACTTCTTTTATTTGAAAAAATGAATTTGATCTCATATTATGTCTAAGAAACACATAATATGGGAGTTAAAATAATTTAGAGTATATAAGATTAAAAATGAAGTTAATATTATTCATAACCACTTTTTTAACGGTTAGTTTGGTATTTTGTGGTGCGCTCGAACTCAGTGTTGCATGTAGCGCAAGTTATTGAATTACTTTAATGAGATAATGTACCATGAAATATTGGGGTGTTACGTATTGTTTTAATAATTTATTAAAATGATCCATAAGTCATTTTTGATGTTTAGGAATCATACTCACCTCAACCTGATACACTATGTTTCCGTTATGATACAATTTTCCTCTTATCAGTTTAATATCAATATATTAGTTGAAAAAGTGTCACTCCCTGAAAACTGAGCAAACACACTAAAATTTTCTTTATAGTTTAGGATAAAGATTCATTATTCATTTTTGATGTGTAGGAATTAGTATCACATCACATTAAAACATGATGTTACTGGTATGATATAAAGTGTGTGTTTCTATTTTAAAATGGCGTTTTAGTAAAAAATACATGTGATGTACTCAAAACTGGGAAAACACATTCAAATTGATTTTATAGTTTAGAAAAATGATCCATGAGTAATATTAGATGTGTAAGTATTAGTCACACATCGATCTATTTCATGGTGTTACCGGTATGACTCCAAGTTCATTTTTTCAATATATGAGCATCATTTTAGTTTAAAATGTGCATCACATCACCAAAACCGAGCTAACGAGCCTAGATTGTTTCTCTTCATTTAAATTCTGTATGTGTACATTATTTTTTTTGATTTTTTGGTGTTTTGGGTGATGTGGTGTTCTGTTAGAGCACACTACACTGGTCAGGCATTATGCTATAATAGCATAGTGTAGTATGCCCATTTATCAGTGCCTTTGAAAGCAGAAATAAAATACACATGCTTTTAATCTTTCTCCATCATTCATCACTTATATAGCACTAATAATGGCCATTTTTATCACTATTAAAAGCCTATTTTATATTATTTAAATGTATATAATAAAAGTTTAAACCTTCCTGGATGGCCTAGAGTCTAGAATTACACATCTTGTCCATGAACCCATTAATGATGAGCTAATGGATGTAATCCAGTAGTGATGAGATTATTAACCCAAACCACCATTAATGATGATCCAATAAACACAATTTTATATGGAGATATAGTGGAATGAAATATCTATTTTTATGAGCCAATGGTCTCATCACACTGGTTACAACTAAGAAGTTCAATTGTATTTCCTTCTTCCTTTATAAATATTGTTAATCTGTAGTTCACCTTCTTACCTGGTTTCTAATTGTCGAAAAACTATAAACTCCATCATGTGATATTCATGGGTTTCCCCATTCCAGGGTCATGGGGTCATTAAAATATCATTTAAATCCAAAATAGTTAGTCAACCACTTGTTATATAGGTTTTCTCTGAATAAATTTGTTATGTATTGCATAAAAACTATTATTCTTATCATGAAATATTTCGAAAATAAATTTAATATATAATATAGTCCTAATATAAATGAAAATATGATATGTGATATGATTCAACCACCCATCCTCTTATTTTAAAAACACATACCAAAATAAATCAAATCAATTGAGTGTGTTGAAGAATCATCATAAAAAATGGTGAACCTAACATGAAATACTTTACACGTAAAATATTTTAACTAACCGTGTATATTTACTTGTGATACTACACTAACAGAATATTTTTTGTATTCCTGTAGAATGAAAAACAAATCCACTAGTAGACACTATATTTCTATAACAATTAACAAATAATGATCTAATATAATAGTTTTCATTTCCTAAGGAATTCATTATCTTTTTTAGGTTGATTCTTATAGCTAGGATACTAATAATATAACTTATACCTTGAATTTAGTTTCCCACCTCCCACTTTCACTAATCAAATGCCTCCAACTTCATATTTTTAGTTTACTTGTGTAGGTGTATTCATAGTATTGGATGATCCATATAAATTCCTTGTAACATGAAAATATCATACGAATAAATCTAAGAAAAAACCACTCCTCAATACAAGAATAGTGTGGGAAGGTGTCTCTAATAACTATATCCAGCATGTTCAAGTACCTATCTCTTAATCATTAAATGTTCCACCTTTTATATTAGAAGGTGGTTGGTCAAGATATTATTTGTGTTCCTCTAATATTGATAGATTCACTCAACAGAGATATTGTAAATTATGTTCTCCCCAGTATCTTGTTACACCACATGCCCTAGTGGTTTTAAAAGATACCTATACATTATCTTTCTATAATAGGGTATCTAGGAGGGGACCCATAAAGTATAGCCCCACCCAAATGTGAGACACCATAGAACCACACTCTCAAGTCCATTTGTAAAACCACATATATTTAATATCATAATTGATAAAAACTAAGGTGAACCAATAGAAAAATATCATTATTTTAAATCATTTTCTTCTGTGAAACATTACATCTAACAAGTAGTCTCAAAATATCAAAAACTGAATGTTTATTTTCATCAAGTATTATCCATATAAGAAACTTATTTTACAATTATTTTGAACACTTTATGATAATAGAACAATACTAGACTACCTTCTAGGATTATTATATGTTATACTCATATTCATAACATGTGCAAAGGAAACATAATAAAAGGGTAAACTCAAATTATCAATAAGAAAAAAACTAATTGATATATCTTAAAGGTCTGGAATATAATCATACGAGGACACATGAGAATGGGATAAATATATTATTAAAAATAACCTTGAATAATAATATTTATCCATAATTTATGATACCATAATATGATATCTCAAATGAAAAGACTTGTGTCATAGCATAAGAGTGTTAGATAATAAACATGAGTCGTAGACCATAATTATAAGCATGAAATAAAAATATTAAATTTCATGGTAAAATAGAATAAAAAAAGTATGGTAAAAACATAATCATAGGAAACCATTACATAGATTTTTAGGTATTAAAATACTATAATCCGTTATATGGGGCTCAAACATTACTTCTTAAGACCCATTATTGAGTTGAGTATCATAACTTGCGGCCCAGTAGAAACCCGAGTATCATAAATCGTGCTCATTTTTCTCCCATGAGATATATAAAATGGACCAATTCATTATAGGGTGATATGGGACCACACCCTTACAAATAAATACATATGTATTAAATAATATTCCATTCATTAATTATAACATGAAAACCTAAGGAAATAAAATGGGTTTTATGTCATTTAAAATTGTATGTCGTAATTTGATATTAAAAATAGATTTGTTGAAAAAAAATTATGTCTCCCAAAATTATTATTTCATAAATTAATTTAGAGGATGATTCAAAAAAATAACTCCATATTATATATTTTATTTATAAACAAAGAAGAAAATGGAAGTAGAACTAAAAAAATGGTCATCAGAAAAAAATTCTTAAACTAATCGTAATGAGGAGAAGTTACGAGTCACATTTGAAAAGATCATTTTTTAGAAGTTTTCATGGAAAATTTTTCAATTATTAAATTATAATAAATCTCAATAAAGAATCAATTAAAAGTAAATAGATGTTTCCCCTATGAAATTTATGTTGGTATATAAAATATAAAGTCGTCAAATGAAAAAAACATTTTCAATATTAAAAATTAAGTTTTTGAGAACCACAACTTAAAAATAGTGATAAATATTCCATTTTAAAATTACTAAATGAAAATTTAAAGATCATAGAAATAAAAAAAAATTATATTACAAAATAATAAAGGATATCATTTTCAAGAATAGTGAATTTTTACATGGTATAAAAAAATGATCATTTAGAGATCATGGTAATTATTCTGAACATCATCAACTTCTATGAAGAATGAAATACCCCAAACAATATGTATTTGAAAAGAAAATTTAATTTCCTAGAAATTAAAGAGGAAATTAAATATAATATCATGATATGATAGGAGAAAAAAAATCTTGTGAAACCATATTCAAAGATAAATAATTATAACTCAAGAAAATAAGTTGAGTCTAGAGAACCCCTTATCTTTTACTCACAACTCCCATAAAACATATTTAAACTATTAAATAACAAAAAAAACATAATAATAACCTATTTAATACCTATATTAATAACTATTACCCAATATAATCTTCAATTATGATCATTTATTATACATTTATTAGTTATTTGTAGTTTATTTTCATTATTGGATGTTAACAATTTTGATAATTTTTGTACAAGCTCTAAAAGGTAAATATTTATCCCCATTATTTTAATATATGTTCATCAACATTATATTGTGAAATTATAGAAATATATTTTTTATAATTATTTATAAATTCATAAATTCATTTCATGTTATTTTTATTCGAGATACATGAATAGAAAATTGATAAAATCTTGTTTTGATATTTTTTTATGAACAAAAGATGGCATATTAATAATGAGTTAAATATTAATATAAAATTTAAAAACAATAATAATTTCATAAAAATAATTTAAATTCATTATATAAATTATTATAGTTATCCATGTATGGTAGTGGTGAAAAATGAAATACATTATCATATGGAGAAGGATGTTTGCGCATATAGATGGATGATGTTTTAATTTTCCATAAGAAAGAAAGAAAATAAAAATTTAATTATACTTTAATAATAATAATATTATTATTATTATTATTATATTTATTCATTAAATTCCCATTATTAAATCTCCATGTAACTTGGTGATGAAAAATTAAACACTTTTTTCATTGAGGTGGTAGTCTGCACATATGAATGGACGACGTTTCAATTTTTTCGAATGAGAAGAGAGGAAGGTAAATATTATTTTTCAATAAATATAATAAAATTTAAGTATAATAATAATTCTTATCTTATTATTTTATCATGTTATAATATAAATTTATGTAGAATAAAAATCAAAATTGAAATATAAATTAAAATGAGTGATTTTTGGAATTTTTACCTTAATCCTTGGAATAGCTCCCATAAAAATTAGATTAAGTCTTTGAGGTTTTAACTTTTTGAGTAGATAAATTCGTCTAATAAATTTCTAATAGTTCTAGGGAAGGACTTGGGTAGTATTTTTTAAAACTAATTGGATTTTATTATGATGATAAGGGGGTGGTGATGGGATTTGTTTATAAGTGAGAAGAGTGGAATTTTTTTAATAATAGGTGTTCTATTAAAGGAAATTTTCTCCAAAATTAGAAAATAAGGTGGAAGGAATAGGGTAAGGATAAAAATTCCCTCAAAAACTCAATTTGAGACATGTTTGTAATATTTTTTGTTTTTCTATCCTATATTTATACCTTTTACCATTTTGACTAGTACCGTGGTAACTAGTTTTTACCTAAGTAATTTTTTTATGACTAAAAGTAAAATAGATCTCATTAGATAATTTTTACTATAGGATTTCAAATATTAAATCCATTTTATTAGAAATTGTTTTTAAAGTGATAATATTAATTCAAAAACAATAAATGTATAACACATTAAATAAAATTTTATAGAATAAATATAAGATAAGTTCTAAAATATCAAATTTTGGCTTGTAAACTAAACTAGATTTTTTTAGAATACAATTTCACTTTTAAAAAAAATATTTAGTCAAGATATATTAAAAATAATTTATGATATTATTATATCATAATGATGTCAAAAAATGATAGTATTTTTAAAAATAGAATTTTGTATTGTTCACATAAAAATGAATCAACTCATAAATATTCCAAAAAAACATCCAAATATAATGTTATTATGATGAATTAAAAAATTAGCCTGATTTTCTAAAATTTAAATTCTGAAATTTAGTAATTAATTTTTTAAATGGAATTAAAAAATATAATGAATAGTGGTTTTTATAAGAAATCTATTTTTTCGAATATTAATAGTTTTTATTATTATTTCCAATAAATAACGAATTACATTAGTGTTAATATATTATTCAAATAATTAATATATTTTATCATCATTTTACTACAATATATTCAGTCACTTTAAATAAAAAATCACAACAAATAAAATTCCAATTTTAGGAAAAATAAATTTTTAAGAATAAATCAATCTTATTAGTTATTTAGATATATTAATTTAATATCATCAGTGGATTAGTATTAAAAATAAATGTTATTTTTTCATTTAAAAGTAAAAATATGAAATGTTTAAAATTCATGTGATATATATATAATGTATCATGTTAATAATTAAATATCTATATCATCTTATCTTCTACTAACGTAACCCCTCGAAATCTCTATGTAAGGCCTAAGGAAGAGATAGGATCCCTTGGAAGTCATAAGTGGTGGTTCAGATAGCATAGATCTTAAGGAAATTTAAATGATCATGAACTTATCTAGAAATCAATTTCACTCTAGCTATATTTTTTGGAGTTCATCAAAGGCTTATTATAAGGAAAACCCTAGAAAAAATGGTCACCCTTCCATGAATGAACTTTATAAGGAATAATTTAACTATTAAATGTAATTTATTATATTCTCTTACTTTATTTTTTAATATGGTTACTTATATTTATAAAATATAATTCAATGTATATATTACAATGGACTTATCTTAATTATAGCATGGTTAGTTTTCATTCAGTATTTCATGTAAAATAAGCTATTAAAAATAGTATTTATTTAAAAGGAAATAAATAAAAAAATGGTGTTATAAACCATACAATTTGATATTTCTACCTATTACAATAATATCATGCATAACATTATCCATTTTATATAGATGATTACTTAGTGAATGTTTCATGTAACTATGGGTTATAGGCCATGGTCTCATACCAGGTGCGTGTTAGAGTCATTTATTTCTAATCATTTGTTTTTTAAGGGTTAAATGAATAATTATGTTCCTCCACATAGATATACCACCACCCATCATGGAATTTCTACCCATCTAAATAATTAAAAGACATTATTTGGGTCAATTACAAATCAACATGACTCATCCCTCAATAAGTCTCAATAGTAAGTGGTCACAGCTTTGACAATTCCCTATCCAAATAAGGAAAAATATAATGATACTAACATTAGCATACCCTATTTCTTAGAGAATAGTATGTGATTCAAGATATTTATTTCACTTGGATAATATATTCATGCCATTACTAAGTCCCACTACAAATACATTTTCCTAAAATTAAAGAACACAATATCAACTCCATGCTCTTTTATCTTTGAGGGATCTAAGTCTAAAACTATGTCATTGAAAAACCATCAATAAATTGATTACCTAAAGATGTTCGATAAACACTCTTATTAATACATCGTATTAAGGTCAACAGATTCTCTATCTTTATCTAGAAATGTGTTAGTATGACCATATGATACCTATGAGCAGTGGCCATCATCAATGACACACCTAGTCAGTATGAGTTTGGGAAAGTGTGATTTTTATAATTGAGAAATTTTTTATTTTCTTTTTCAATAATATAAATTTTAGATTTGTAATTTACTTGGTTATTCAAGAATATATATTTTTGGTGAGCATGGTGATACATGAATAAATGTGGAGATTGTTTCCATATATGGGAACCAAATTTGGTAAAGAATTCATAACCTTGATTTATATTTCATTGGATTTTGAGTATTCTTAATAAGGTAATATATTTATATTATAGTACATTATAATAGTGTCATAGATTTCAACATGCATGTAGTTATTTATAAAAGGCTAGTGAAAATCTAATAGAGGAAGAGCATATCATACCGTAATGGTGTACCTTGCATCATAATTGATGTCACGGAAGAATAATACTATACTGTATGAAATTATTTTTGGAGAAGAATCATTTTATGATTTGTTTTCATGGAATAATTATTTTCTTGTATAAATATTATTCTGCATAAATTTATGTTTTAGGGAGTATCATGTCACAGTAACCTTGCGTCCATCATGAAATTGGGGGCACACCATAGATAGGACCCCATAAATATTTGGTACAAGTCTATCTAGAGATGAATGTTGTATTATATGGGGTATTGGGTTTTCAAGTCATAATGGATGGTATGTACGAATGAAAATCTAATGAACAGATTTTTTAAAGTCAAAAAAATCCAAAAACAAAGCCACATAAAATCACATCTTGTCAATTTTGTTATAGAGATTATTTTCATATAACAAGTGTTTTTCCATGCCATGATTAACTTAGTGTTTGTAATAATCATGAAACAATGTCCTGGATACATCTTTAGGAGTGTGTTTTTAAAAAAAATCCATGAAAACTAGTTTTTATAAAAATTATAATGTTGTTCTTTGAGACATGTCATCTGGTCATTGTAGGATTTATATTAAATAAAATTTTATATTATCATGATGGGATATATCAGAAGTTTTAAATGGTTTTACATCTAGTTTTTATTGATCTAGTGTTCTACTAAATATTTCATAACTTTTGATGATATCACTCCAAAAATAGTTGAATTTAATATTTTTCACAAAAAAACATAGATTTTCATGTCTTTATCTAGAAATTTAGTTTATATCTTGATGATTTGGCCAATGATGAATTTTTTAAGAAAATGGATTTCATTATGGGATATTTGATTTAACATATTTAGAGGATTCTGGAAACTTATTTGTATGTTATTCAAGGTAGTTTTAACATAATAAAATCATAGAGTACTTTTTGACCAAAGTGTGGATAATTTTATAGAAATTATTTAAAGGGTCTTAAAAGAGTTATTCTTTAAAATATTCTTCATTAATAATAGAGAATATTTCATCAATTTTGATTATGGTGAATATCTGAACATTATAGATCAATGATTATGGTTGAAAATTTGACCATTATGGATATTTCACTTAGTAAAAGGGGAAATAGAAATTATATATTTTTATTTTAAGGATTTATATCGAATCATGATTTATTTGGTAAAACTCTGAAATTTGATGGATATTAATTTTAATGGATATGCATGTATATTATTTTTCATATAATTAATAATTGATCGAGTGGAGAGAATGTATTTATATTTCAGTTTGACATGGAATCGTTGAGATCTATTCTTGCTGAAAATTTTCACTATATATTTTTAGAGATATTAAAGGAATTAATGAGGAAGATTAGTCAATGATATTTTTCAATTTATGGATTATATTTTGATTGGATATCTACATCAATAATGAAATGACACATGGAATGATAACTTTAAAATGTCATATCCATTAGGGATATGTCATGATGGTGAACATAAACTATTTATTCATAGGTTATTGAAGTAAGAAAAGGAATGTGAAAAAGGAGAATCATTAACATATTTTGTTCTTTGAGGGAGAATAAATTTTAGGGAAAATCCTTGACACATATAGAAAAGTGAAATATAGAGGCGAAGAGTAATTTTTATTGATACATTTGTTTTTTTAAAGGTATCCTAAAAATAATAATTCTAATGTATAATTACTCTTGATCTAGTGGAGTTCATCACTACTATGATGATTTTATGGAAGATGGTGATACAACTTGATTTAGGAGAAATTGATCTCATTTGGTACTAAAGACTATAATAATAGTAAATTGGATAATATTAAGGTATCTATCAAAAAATTAATGTTTGTAATAATAACACATTATATGTGTATCATGAATAGATCATCACGTCTATAAGCTAACGGATTGTTAGATCCTGACCTTTCATGAAGGTACATATTTTATTAAATTTTGGTTACATTTCTTTAGTTAGGGATAATGAAGTTGTTCTTGGGTGTATGGGTAGTTTTAGGATTGTTCTAGGTGTTGGGACATGAAAGGAGTGGAAATAGGAAAAACATTTTGAAACACATGGTTGGCACATAGTTAAAGAGAATTGTCAGCATGGCCCAGGAAACTGTGTGGCTTGGGGACCCTTTCAGAAAGAGGCTAGCACACGGTTACAGCACAATTTTTCAAAACCCAATGGTGATTCTAGGAAACCATGCAGCTTGTCCCCTCTTGGACATAGGTATATGCGTGGTTGGAACACAATTTGGCTAATCGTGTGGCCCTTAAAAAGTGAGAAATTCTAGTTTTCCCCTCTCAATATTTAATTTTTCTAACCCTATTCTATTTCATATTCCTCCTCCAGCAGCTTGGTGGATGAAAAAACCCTCCAAGACTTCATAGAGGTGATTCTACATCGATTTTGAGGCATTTGGATTCAATTTTGGAGCGAATCAATGATTTGTGTGAGTCTAACACTCTTTTTTGCTCTATTTTCTATATTAGGGTTTGTAGAATCTCTCATATTCTTCTTAATCCCTACAACCCTTACTTTTTTAGTAGATTCTATATTAAGTATTCAATGGTTTTTCGATTTCAAATCAAGTGTGGAGGTTAAGAAATCGTTCTTCAATGAACATGAGGTAGGTGGACATTATGATTTTACACATAGTCATGATGTTGAATATGTTTATGTAGTATTTTTGATGTTATTACTTATTGAGTTTCCTTATCTTGGGTGGTAGATTATAATTTGGGAATTATATTGAGGTTTGAAACCCCTCGCCAACCCTTTTGGGTTCATAGGTGAGTGAGATCAAGCCTATGGCTACCCATGGGGTAAGTCAGAACCCTATAAATAGGGAATAAAATAGTTAAAAATTTAGATGGGGGTATTATAAGAGTGAATGGGTAAAAATAATATAATTGGTATGTAGATTTTAATGGGTTAATTTAAATGATTTTAAGTTGGATTTTGTAAAATATTGATAGGTTTTGAAATGTTTTTTATGGTATGTTTTAAGTTTTTGACCTGATTATAGATTTTTTAATGGAAAATGATGTTTTAAAGTGAGAAATGTTTTGAAAGGAGGTGTTGAACTCAGCGTGATTCAAAAATTGGTTTTCTAAAGAGATTTAAAATGATGTTTTAAATGAGTTTCAGGTTCCCTTTTGAGAAAATGGTTTAGTGGTTGTTTTGGATGGTTGAAATGAAACGAAATCATTTGGGAATGTTTTTCTTTTAAAATAAGAAGACGCATGTTTTAAAGGGAAGATTCAAGATGATTTAAAATAAATATTTTGAATTATATTTTATACCATTATGTGGTCTTAGATGTATGTTGGTACCATAGTCATTGAATTGATCTATGGGCTAGTGAGATAGAAACCATGGTGATTATGTTGGCATGAAAAAATGGATATGAAATGAACCAAATGATGAATGTGTAAAGTAGATGACATGGAATAAGGGGGTGTTACACATAATGATATATGTTTTTTATTGTTATGGTATTTGTTTTTAAATGTTAAATGGTTTGTAAGTGAGTTTAATGTTGACTTTGTTTAATTGAAAACATGGAATAAAGGAATTCTCAGTACAAGGAATGTGGGTTAATGGGTTCTGATATGTAAATAGTAATTGTGTAATGGTTTAAGGCATAAAGATAATTTATATGTTTATTCAATTTGAATTGAAAATGTTATTTGTATTGGTTGTGATATGGCATGTGTTGTAAATGAATAAATAAGAATGTGCACATGGCTAGGTAGTGTGGGTATTGAACTTGAGGATCTATTCCCATGGGTTGGGAAAGACTGAGTCTCTAAATCCAACCCCATAATTCATGGGTTATAGAAAAGGACTGTGGCTCTATTCCCCTAATAGTTTCATTTGATTAGACTACCTGGACCAAGGATCCAAGGAAAGTGTGATTCATTTTCTTATGAAATTGTTTCCCCTAGTGAGATAAGGGACTTTACTTACTCCATTATACGTGGTAATTGACCATATTAATCCATTGTGTAAATGATTTTAGTTCTTAAACCATGGAAATAATGACAAAAATGGATCAGATGATGAAAATGGTAAAATATAATATTTTTATCTAATGGGTTGGTGATGGTTTGATATTATTGAACACCTCATGTGGTTAAAAGCATGTGAAACCCCTTGTTCCTTGGCTCAGACTCCCCATGTGACCTAGTTTAGTTTTTTTGATTATTTGACTCTAGAGAATATAATGGATAAATGGATATTAGATAATTACTTAAATGAATTCCTTTTTTCCTTGTCTACTTGATACACTTGATTATCTATATACACTATTTTATAGACTGGTTATTTGTTTCAACACTATTTGTGGTATCCTACTAAGTTGTACTCACACCCTGCTCGGGCTCCCATAGCACTTGGGTACCTGAAAAAGTGCTACATTTTTTCTGATACGGGCTCACGACATGGACCTGGTGTTTGTTCATGCATGGGATGATGGGTTACAGAATGGGAGTTCAGGACCAGGTTGGGACTCGGGTATGGGTTCATAGACTTTTGATGTTTTTGTCTTGGTTTATATTGTATGAATTCTTAACATATCATGTATTCACTAGATTTTGTTATAGCATGTGTGCTTGGTTTCTTATTGGTAATTGTTGTATGTTTTTCATTTATCTTTATGGTTGGTTATTTTATCTATTGATGTTACTTATATTGTGGATTCACTCTTATGAGTGGGTATAGTCACCCCATGTTTTTATTTAGACCTGCACTGCTTGTCAGTATCCTCTAGTGTACGGGGAGGTGTCCCTGAGGTCATGTGATGACCCATCTCGGGGCACCAATTATAGTGGCTTCCTAGTCAGGGACATTAAAAAGTGGTATCAGAGTATGCCTTCTTTTGTATTACTATTTTTTAATGGTAGAAAGGAGACTAGGATATTTTCAGGGCTTGGTAATGAGCTTTTTCTTGGGTGTATGTATCCCTATGTACGAGGGGATACCTAAGTTTCTAGGGGTGGTAAATGATGTTATGTTTTGCGCTTTTATAGTTGGTTGGTATTTCCACCTTGGGTGGCATGCTTGGATGTGATTTTCTTGATTTATTATGTTTTATTTCTTTTCCCAACACTATAAGAAAGGGTGTGTGAGTTCATGCATTCTGATAGGAATATAGGATAGATAACTCATCAGTATGTTTAGTGTGATTAACATGTGGATGACATGATGATAAACTAAATGGGTGTTGAAAAGTTTTTTAAAAGGGTTTTGATAAATTAAATATTTGGTTTGGGAAAATAGAAATGTTTTTGAAATGTGATTTTGAATAAGTCTAGGATTTTGGAAATGTTGGGCTAACAAAAAGGTTTTTGAAAGTATAAATTCTTTGGTTTTGAAAATTAAATTTTGAAAATTGAAATTGTGGGTTTGAATGGTAAAGTTTCATTAGGAAGTTAAATGGTAAAATAATTAAACTTTTAGAGACAATAGTGGTGGTTATCCCTTGTGTTGGTTGTTTACCCTATGTACAGGTGGTTTGGGTCGTGGGAGTTCCATAGTTTTGAGTCCCTAGGTTACGGGATGTGGGATCTTGATGATTGGTTGTGCCAATTAACGGCATGGTTCATGTTGCTTCCATGATTAGGTTGTGACCTTCAAGTTGTAAAATGAAGTCGGTTAATGTGAATGTGGTGACTCTTTTCAGTTGAGACCTTGTGAGATGTGGTTTTGACCCAAGATTTGGTGTTCAAATCACAGTGCAACTATACATGTGAAAGTATCATTGGTGTGATACCTAGAGTAAATGGTTTTTTGGTGCATTAGATATAGTGTGTTTGGAACGGGGGTAGGATGACCTCCATTGGTAGTCAGTTGTTATAGGTTTGGTGTATATGGATTTTAGAGAGAGACATTGACCTTTGTTAGATGTGGATTTAGATTGGGGGAGTTGGTATCATTGGACTCTTGAGGATGACCAATGAGAGAGGTCAGTCGGGGTGTTGGGGCTTTTGGGTTTGTGTGGCATAGGTTCGAACATTGGAATTGGCACATGGAGAGTATTTCATAGTGCGGGAATAACCTATGGGGATAAATAGAAAATTTAATGGTTTTGGGAGATACAACTTGAATTGTGGCTATGAGTTGAAAATATCGAGAAATCCAATTTAGGCTCAAGGGAGGTTGGCCACGGGATTCAGGTGCCTTGGAATTTAAAACACAGGTGGTTTCTTTAGAGGTAAAATTGATGCATGGTGGGTGCCATCGGGTCTTGGTAAAAGTGCATAGTTATGCCTTGGCATCACCTGAGGGTATCACCTCAGTTATAATGTTTGGTTTTGTGGGTGTTTTGAAGGGAAGGATCACTCAGATACATGAACCTGTGGTTTTGATGGAGTTAGATGAGGAAAATAGTGTTGTTTTGGTGTAGAAGAGGAAAGGGTGGTCAATGAATTGATGGAAATTTTTTGTTTTGGAGGACACTCGAGGTGAGGGTGGTCACACAATTGGGCTATTTGTAGGAGTGGTTTATTTTTTTGGTGAGATGTTGAGAAATGTTTAGGTTCGATGAGGTTTGAAGATCAGCTGGTATGAACTGTTGTGTGAACGGATATTTGTGCCCATCTTTGGTGAGGTATGGTTTGTGTGATCTAGAGTCGAGTTTTGTGTATGGTCGGAGGAGAGTGCGAGAACTACATGATTCTAAATAGTACTAGGTTATGGGAACGTGTTATAGATTCACGATTACATGAGTATATGTTCCAAAGTGGGTTGGAATTATTTTCATGTTAATTCCATTTAATCAAAGTGGAGAGGCCTCGGTAGTGCGAGAAATGGTTTGGTTTTGGACTGATGGAATGAATTGTTGCATATCTGTTGTGATTAGTGAGACAGTGCAAGAAGAACTCGAGTGTATTAATGATAATGGTTCAAAAAAGAATTATGTATTATGACTGCTTGGAAGCTGGTCATGAGGTGTTACTGAGTTTGGTTGGAATTTCCTTTTTAGTATTGGTGTTTTAGTATTGGTGAGACATTGGTGAGAAAGGAAGATGAGACCTATGGAAGTTTGAGGTTTCTTATTGGTGAAAGGGGATAGTGGTGGTGGATGGTTTTTGGTGGTGTTCCTCAAATACTTATTAGCTTACTTTTAGCCAGTGATGATCATGCATAATACCTTGACATCATCTCAGGTACTCTACGAGAGTTATGGAATTATTCCTAGAAACCTAAATGTGTTTTGAATGGGAATGGGTCCTCTTGGAGTTTATCCTCCTGGATCGGTATATGTGCAATCATGTGGTGGAGAGTACACCATTTACTGGTTGCTGGTATGGTCCTTGGGATAGAACAGATGATCACAAACACCATGGGTGTCGTTATTGAAAGTTTGTAATGAGTAGAGGGTGATGTTTACTTTGTTATTATAGTGGTAGTTGGATGGATACATATAAGTTTTGGGGTTCATCTTGTGTTTTAGTATGTTCTTAAAAGGTCTAAATTGCTTGAGAAAAGAGGTTACAGTGACACTCCTATGGTTGGGATCATTATGTTAAGTCATGGATGTGTGGATCAACCTATTAATTGGATGTAGGGGAATCAAGATGACAATGATAAATCTATGAAGTGCATGTTTGGTTTCCTTGGGGGATAATTGAGTTGTCCTTGGATGTGATGGTTGATCAAGCTGAGAAATGGCTTCGATCATGGGTTAGTTCTAAAGGTAATCAAATTGGTCACAATTGAGTTTTTTTGAGTGGTGATATAGAGAAACAAATGGTTTGAAGTTTAGATAATTTTATTATGGTGGAGTTTTACCAGACATTAAGGATGAAATTGGTTGGTGTGTGCAATTTAAGGTGATATGCATTAAGTGAAATGGCATTGTGGATAGTTAAAAGGGTGATGTACCAATAGTAGATGTTGGTAATAAATGGAATGAGTCAACCAAGGATGGATTGACTCAGTTGGGATAAAGGGAATGGATGTGGTGGGCTATAAGATACCTCTGGTTAATGATGGTTTGATAAGCACAAATATGAAATTGGAATGGGATTTAAGGAAGAACAAAATTACCCTTAAATGTTTATAGATAGTAGAGGTGTCTGATCTAGGTGGTTTCAATATAAGGTATGAATTCCAATGTTGGATGGTGCTCTGGTGGATGTTTGGTCTTAGTGAGTTGGAAAAATTTCGGGTATGTTTTGAAAGTTATTTTTGAGGTTTTTTTGTCTCCTTTTCTAATTGTGTAAGGGCTCAATATAGTAAAAATTGTTGTGATAGAGCATATGGTGGGAAGCACCATATTGGAAAATTAGTAAGTTAATGACGCAACCTAAAATTCTAGTTATATGAACTTGGGTGTGATCCATCAGGCTGTATTAGTTTTGGTGATGGGAACTAGCTCGGATGTTGACCAATTTATTACCTTAAGATGAAGAGTTTGTTTGGGTTGTGGTTTTTTGGATTTTCCAAAATAAACTGAGGTTTTTCAGCATCAAGTTATGGATTGGGGTAGGTCATGATATGTGGTTAAAATTGTGATATTATCTCTAGTGACGTCAGGGTTTGTTCACCATTAGAGCTTTGAACGAATCTGGGTGAGATGGAGAAAAGTGATTGGGGCCATGAATTGCAGAGAGGATCGAACCGAGGGTGTTCTGGTTGGCTCTCCAAGGGTAATGAAGTGCCTTTTTAGTATCCTTTTGTGTGAGGGTTCAGTGATATTACCCAAAAAATCCTCTCATATTTTATGTGGATAATGATAAGTGGGAAGTAGTTTCATCCTTTAGGAGCGTCGACTTGCAGTTGTGCAGTACAACACAGGAAGTTTCTTGGGGTAGGATTGTTTCCTTTATATGAATGGAGTGATGGTGTGGTTATGTATGAGAGGAATCTTGAGAAACATAAATTGACCAATGGGCCTTATGGCTGGGACTGTGGGGATTTTGGCCTGACCATTGGCCGTAGATTCTCAATAAGATCACAAAGTACAGCTCGTGGATAAGCCTCTATAATGTGGGGATGTTATAAGTTGCCGACCTTTCTTGAATATATGTCCTTGTTTAAATTTTGGTTGCATATCCTTAGTTATGGATAATGAAGTGGTTCTTGGGTGTAAGGGGAGTTTTTTGGAGTGTTCTATAAGGTTTCATGAAATGAAAGGAGGGGGGAATAGGCCAAATAAGTGATGTGCATAGATGGCGCATAGTTAGAGAAAACTGAGTGTCTATCCTAGGAAATATTATTGCTTTGGGACCCTTTCTGATAGAGTCTAATGCACAATTACCAAAAGTTTTGTCAAACCTTGTGGATGATTCTAGGAAAATGTGCATCTTGGCCTTTCTTGGATTTATATAGCTGTACAAATGGTGCATGGTTTGTCTAATAGTGCGTCCAAGCCGTGCAGCCCTTAAAAAGTGGGAAATTCCAGGTTTTCTATCTTGGTATTTAAGGTTTCTAACCCATTTTTCTTTCATATTCCTAATCCAAAGGCCTAGGTGATAAACCAAACCCACTGAGACTTCTAATAGGTGATTCACCCATAATTATTAGGTGATTGAAGTGTGTTTGGGTATGAATTAATGATCTGGGTGATTCTAACACTCCTCTGTTTTATTTTCTTGATTAGGGTTTATAGAATATCTCCTCTTATTCTCAAGGCCTAAATCCCCCACTTTTCTGGTAGAAATTAAGTTGGAAATTCAATGGGTGTTCGAGTTAGAATCAAGGGTGGAGGTTAATCAAGGATTCAATAATGAACATGAGATAGGTGGTCTTTTAGATTTACCTCAGAGTCATGATGTTCTATATTAATATGTGATTGTTCCAATGTGCTTCCTTATTGTGGTTCCTTTTCCTTGGTTTTAAAATGTGATTTGGGCCATATATTTAGGTGTAAAACCCTTCATAAACCTCACTGGATCCATAGGTGAGTGAGACCAAGCCTTGGGCTACCCATAGAGTAAGCCAGACCCTTGTAAATGGTGAATAAAATTGGTAAACATTGAGATAGGGGTATTATGAGAGTGAATGGGTAGTGTAAATATAATTGGTATGTGGGTAATTTCCATGGGTTAATTTAAATGATTGTATGTTGGATTTTTTAAATTATTGAGAGGTTTTGAAATGTTTTGGATTGTATGATTTGGGGCTTTTACTCGATTTTAGATTTATTGATGAAAAATAATGTTTGAAAGTGAGAAATGTTTTGATAGGAGGTGTTGACCTCAATGTGATTCAAAAAGGGGTTTTAAAAATAGATTTCAAAAAATATTTGAAATGAGGGAAAGGTTACAATTTTGGTAAAATTCTTTAATTTTTGTTTTGGATGGTTGAAATAAAACAAATGCCTTTAGAAATATTGTAGTTTCCAAAGAAGAAGGGCCATGTTTTAAAGGGTGGATTCAAGATGATTTCAAATAAGTATTTTTAATTTTTTTTATACCATGATGTGTTCATAGAGGTCTATTGGGGTCAAATTCTTTGAATTGACCTATGGGATAGTGAGATATAAACCATGGAGATTATGTTGTCATTTTAAAATGGTTATGAAATGAACCAAATTATAAATGCTCATAGTTGATGATATATCATACAAAGGTGTTTGTAATATTGATATATTTTCTTAATAGTTATGGTTTGTGTTGGTAAATGTGAAATGGTTTGTAAAGGAGATTGATTTTAACTATCTTTAATTGAAAACATGGCATAAGGGAATGCTTGGTACACAGCAAGTTGGTGAATGGGTTATGGAATTTAAATGGTAAATTTGTAATGGGTCAAAGCATGAATATGATTTATATGTTGGATGCAATGTGAATTATAAATTTTATGTGTATTGGTTATGCATGGTTGTGACATGGTATGCATGGTAAATGAGTAAATAAGAATGTGCACATGGCTTTGTAGTGTGGATTATTGAACTTGAGGATCAATGCTAATGGTTCAGGTTAGACTAAGGGTCTAAGCCCCACCCCATAATCCATGAGTTAGGGAAGTGGAATGAGGATCTATGCCCCTAATGGTTTCATTTTTTCAGACTACCTCTATCGAGGCTCCAAGGTAAGTGTGATGTATATTTTTATGAAATGTTTGTCCCTAGTGGGATAAGGAACTTGATTTACTCCCTTATGCATGGAAATTGGCCAGATTAGGCCGTAGTGTAAATGATGTATTTTCCCAACCCATGAAAATAATGATTAAAATTGATCAAATGATGAAAATGAAAAAAAAATGTTGTTAACAAATGGGTAGGTTATAGTTTGTGATTATTAAACACCTATTGTGATTAAAAGCATGTAAAACACCTTGGGCCTTGTTTTAGACTCATCGTGTGACCAAACATAGTTTTGTTAATTGGTTGACTTTAGAGAACATAATGGATAAATGGATATTTCTTAATTAATTAATTAAATTATTTTCTTGTTGCCTTGTTTACTTGTTGAACTTTATTATCTACATAAACTATTATAAATACTGGTTATATTTTAGAAACTATTTGTGGTGACCAACTTCATTGTACTCACACCCTTCTTGGGCCACCATGGCACTTGGGTACCCAAAAAATGCTACTTTTTATGATAATGATTTAGGACAGAGACCTGGTGTTTGGTTATGCATGGTATGATGGGTTGGATCATGGGAGGTCAGGACCGGGTTTAGACTTGGGATTGGGTTTAGAGTCTTTTGATTGTTTTGGTCTTGGTTGATATTGTATGACTTCATAGAATGTATTGTATTCACTAGATTTTTTTATTGCATGTGTACATGTTTACTTATGGAATTTTGTCATATGTTGTCCATTCATCATTCCATATGGTTATTTTATTTGTTGATGTTACATATGTTCATGATTCACTCTAATAAGCTGGTATAGTCTCCCCATGTTTCTCTTTAGACATTCATAGCTAGTCAACAACCTCTGGCATACGAGGAGGTATGCCTAAGGTCATGTGATGACCCATATTGGGGAACCAATTATAGTGTCTTCCAGTTAGAGGAAGGTACATGGATCATACCCTGATGTAGTCCACATATGAGAAGAATAGGAAAAAATACAAGGGAGGTAGTTCCTCTTCCCAAATTTTTTTAAAGGAAGTGATCCTTCAAATGGAGTAAAAATAATTGAATCATGTATCTACCACACTAGTAAATATAAGTGGATTTTGGCACCTCAAAACATCCTCAGTGTGTACCCATTAGATTTATCCCATTTTTCTTGAAAAGATTAAATATCATTGTATATTGTATGCTTCCAATTCTACATTTTTGTTTGAAATTCGTTTTTATTGACAATGAGGATCTGTGAGATTTAATGTGTTCCTTAAAATTAGTGAGCATGGTCTTAAAAATATATATGAAAATTATTTAAGGGAAAATAATTATTTCGTAGAAATCCATATTCACTCTTCCCCCTTCCCAGTGTGCATATATTAATCTTGGTCCCAACAAGTTGGATCATAACCAATATATTTGGACTTATAGTGAAATATTTTAAATTTGATTTATATTTTTTACACCCATGTCATTTTTAATTATGCCTCATGTTTCCATTTCTACTAAATTTTTTATATATAAAAAGGAAATTCATTAGTTAATATAAGACGTGGTGATGATTCCATGGAGTATATTCTTTATGATTCTAATTTTATAATGAAAATTGAATGAGTATATGGTGTAGATACATATAAAATTTTGAATAAAGGTATCTACAGTGAAGTTTTCAAGAATACCATCTATAATAAAAGTGTTTTTTATATAGGGAAGGTCTTTCAATAAATCTGTGTAAATCATTATTTTTGTAGTTTACCACATGATCAGATTGAAAATATTGTAGTGATATGATATTAATGAATTTTTGAGCCCAAGTATTTTATTTTTCTTCAATTGGTCAATATGTGATGCAATGATTCTTGAATAATAGTTATGGGTTAATTTAATGGAATTGGATATAATTATTAAACAATTATCATTGTAAGTATGAAGATTATTGAACTGGTCTTAAATCTATAAGACAACATGTGTCAATGGTAATTAAAGAACTGTTATATTTTTTACATCATGAATATTTCCATCTTGAGATGTGTTGGATTAAAGAAAAAATTAGCATGGATGAAGTTTTAAAGATGTAAATTCCATTAAAATAATATATGTACATTCAAAATATATATGTTTTTCAAGAATAATTTCGAAGTAGAAATTTCATACGGATACATATATGTATAATTATTTTTAGGAGGAATTAAAATAATTTTTTATGATTTTACTAACTCTTTTATAGATTTTAGTAAAAATATTTGACCACCCCCTCAATAATTTTGAGCCATCTCGATCAACTACATTATAGGAGGATTCCCCAACCACATGAGAGACCTAAATCATTGATATATTATGTCAGCAGGGGAGAGAGAGAACCTATATAGGTATGCGAGTGTGTGAAAGGGATATCATGCACATAGAGGTGGGAAGGTGGGCCGATATACGGAGGCACAACCCATGAAACCCAATTGTGTGCAATTTGGTTCCAATAGAGGACCATGGGATACTCGTATCTTTTGTGTTCATGGAGTGTGGTGAAAAAATGGAACTTCTCAATAAAAAAACTTCTATAATGTAGGACGGGAGTTCCATTGTATTATTTTTGAATTAAAAATGTACAAATATAATATTGTTAATTAAATTAAATCAATATTTACTATTTGATTGAAGTGAAGTATTCTACCACTTCACTCGCTTGAGGATTTTAATGTACATAGTTATCCCAAAAAAATTTAGATATAGTGATCATTGTATCAAAATAGTTAGATATTTTATCCCTTGAACAAAGCCATCAATCTCCGGAGATCAAGTTAAGTCTCATGAACACATTGAAAATGGTATTCATGTATTTTCCAAGAATGAACCAATGAAACAAATACATGATGTACCCTATCAAGAAGATGAACGTTAGAATGAAATAAATTATTGATAAATGAAAGTGATACATTTGATATAACTATACACATGTATGATTACACTTTTATATATGTAGATCGAGTTAAAAATAGAAGGTAGTGATTTCTAGGTTCGTCCTGAGCCTTTCATACACCATAGAAGTCACATATAGGTTTCACCTAAGAATTGGGATGCATATACAACATAATAGTACATGATAATGAGGTCATGTGAATAAATAGGGATTTATTACAAAGTATTTCAGGATTCATATACATATATATATTCCATAGAAGAATAAAGTTGTAATGGGATTCTCAAGAATTTTAAATGAGTTTCATGACTTATTAATCATGGTATTTATTTATTCCTATGATGAATGACAAAAACTCAAAACCATTGGGTAATTCAATTGTGATAGATGAGGATTCAGAACACCAAAAAAATATTAGGTATTCGAAATGAGGAAATATAATACCCACCACCATTTGGTTTTTCTTATTTAAAATGAGGGAAATAAATGTGTATTTAATAACCCATTTAACTAAAGGCTTTATAATGAATAAAATGAGGATTTTAGAAATGAAATAAATGACATATTATCACATTCACAATAATTATTATTTTTTGATAATTTTTTTTTGAAAGTGATGAGGAACTCGAGGAAAAAAGATGAAATAGTGAGATACTTCATCCATTATGTAAGAATATTTTGATATGCCTGATACATATTCATATTAAAGAGATAAAGAGTTTTAATTAAGGATCATTTGAAGAAAAAGAAACATGTGTGCCATATTATTCAAATATTGAGAGGATCATATAATTCAATATCTGAGAAGAGTTTCAAGTCCAACAGAAATAATGCATGTAGTTATTAAAGACCTTGAAGCATTATTCACAATGAAGAGGTATTCATCTTTCTTATTGAGTGAGAATGTATAAAGAAGAATTTATTTCTATCTCTAGATCATCATGTGAAGATGTGAATAAATCTTCTAGTTGAATCTAGATGTGGAAGAATCTAGTGGACTCTATAGGAGGAGAAGGGCACAGTGGATTTTAGGTTGATTGTGTGAATAGTTGGGAGCTTTAGGATCTATAGTGGAACATAATGTGGGATAATTATATACTTAGTGTTGATTGTAATGGACTTTAATTATATGTAACCACCTATATATAGTGGAGAATACATATTGGGGACTATAACCAACTTGGAAAAGAGTAGTCTTTCAGGTCTAACCTTTTAAATATTGTGTGTTCTCTCTTTACTATTATAACTACAAGAGATAATATTACATTTATATAGAACATTAAAAAGTTCAAGGGGTTTAATTAAAATAGAATTTGTAAAACAAACCATACTACAAATTCACCCCCCCCCCCCCCCCCCTCCTCTCAATGGCACCTAACTGATCATTGGACTCTACAATTGGTATTAGGGCATGTTTCCTATAAAGATCCAAGATTTTTTTAAGATATAATATGATAAGGATTCAAATTACCTCATTGAACTTATTACAAAAAAGTTTAAAAAAAGTATAAAGTGAGGAATGAAACATTTTGGGATGAAATAAATCTCCTTAAATTAATGATAAATGTAAGAAGAATAATGAGTTTTAGAAATAATATTATCTCAATAAGGAAGTAACATTCATTAATGATATTAAGAAGAAAATTATTAGATAATTAAAATAAAAAAATACATTTATTTATATCAAGAATAAATTTTCTAAAATGGAATAATATTTGTTAAAGACACAATAGATATGTTTCATAGCCAATCATGTGTTAAATAAGGTGAGATAAGACTTCAAAAAAACAATGGATGTTTATGGAGAATTTTCTCATGTGGGTGAGGTAAAGGGTTTCAACAAAAAATTAAAATTTGATTCTCAAAAAGAGATTTTCTATATCAAATAGTGTTGGTTTTAAAGATAAATTAGTAACAGTTTAGACCAAGAAATATATTAAGAGAAAATATTCCCCATAAAAGGAAGAAAGAAGGTCATTAGGATCATTTTCCATTAACAAAAATAAGACTTTCATTAATACAGGACATCAAAAACATATTACTAGATAGATATGGAATTGGTCTTGAATATTACAATTCATAGGTCATTGTTGGTGTTGTGGAAGGTATGTCCCCCAAGCCTATTATTATTGGTATAATAGTCATTTCTAGGAATGTGGTAAGATCCAAGGGGGTCCTAGAGAGAAAAAGCATTATTATTTATTTAGGAGTAAACAAAATTAAATTTTTGATTCAAAAACACCTAAGAAGACAAAGAAAGAATAAAAGATTTCAGTTAATGTCAACTTAAATGTGTCTAGTGTCTTGTGTAAAAGGTGTGAAAGTCGAAAAATATGGATAAAATTTTCTTAGCATGTCTTCTTAAAGAGTTGGAATTATTTAAAAGTAAAATTATATCACCAAAGTAATTATATACTAAAATGAAGATAATGTAAAAGTAGATTTTGCACAAAGTAAAGAGTGGGCTTGGAAGGAAAGAGTTCCCTAGGTTAATAGAAATCTTTCTTCCTTAGAGTTACTCCTATGATATAAAAAGGTTCCTCCTTATACCCAATTATTTTATGTTTTCTGATCTAACATATAGGTAATTAAAGGATATGGTTGAGTCATTCATTTATAGAAAACATGAAGAGATTATCTTTCATGGATTCTTCTAACAACTATGAAATGAAAATTAGGAGTGTATCCTTTTAGGGGGATATTACATGACTATGAGGTATTCTAATCCAACTCTCATCCCAGTTTCTTAATCGTATTAATCATATTCATTAAGGGGGAGTTCTTGGTTGATGAAAATATGAGACAAATGTATTTTTATTCTTTTACACTTGAACCTTGTGGTTTGTTTTTTAAAGTCTGTATATGATGTTTCATTTCATTGATAAATATGATCATTTAGAACCCATTAAATAAAAATTGTGAATTTTTCTTCATGATTTCACATCCACTATAAATTTATGGATAGCTCAGATTACCTAAGTTATATCTCTCTTTTTTTATACTTTGGGTTAGCCCTTGTATACTTAGAGTTGATTAACTAAAGTCTCTTTGCTAAAATATCCATGAAATATTATCCATCACTCAAAATTATTCAAGAAAAAATATTTTAAGGGAGGTGAATATGTTTTGGAAAATTAATTATATTTCAAGAGCCCCAAGTTTACTTTGTATTTGATTTTCAATAAGGGTAGAAAGAGAAAATTTTCACATATATTTACTTTTATGAAGTGATGAGATATTGAGAAAAAAATATGAAGGGGATATTTTTGATCCCATGTGTTTCATTTATTCTTATTGGTCCAATATGTGTAGTGATGATGGTTTTAGAATATTTATGGATTCAATTAATAAAATTGGATTTCATTCTTGAAAATTCACCTTGTATGTATGATGATTGTTTAAACAATATTAAATATCAAACACAACATGTGTCAATGGTAATTAAAGAATATGAAAAAAAATCATCATTAATAAATTCAACTTGAGATGTTTGGGAATGAATAATCATTAAATGATGATGAACTTTTAAATATGTAAATTCTATGAAAAAATATAATTCCATGAAAAATATATATTATTTTTCATGAATAATTTTGAAGAATAAATTTGTGAACGATTCACATATGCATAATTATTTTAAGAAGGCATTTAATTAATTGTTAAATACTTTACTAACTCTTTTATGGAGTTTAGTAAAAATAATATGGCCAACCAATAAAAGCTTTGTGGTTAATATCAATTGACTGAATTGTGGGATGAGGTCCCAATAATAAAGAAGAGCCATATTATTGATCTAGAATAGAGGCATGAGAGAATGAGTTCCTGTATAAGTAGGAACGTGTGTGCATTGGAAAGCATGTGCTTAGAGATGGTTGGGAGGGCCTGATCGGGGAGGTGTGGCATGTAAATCGTATATGTGTGCAGTGTGGTTTTGGGAGTGGAGTTTGGGATTCTCACATCTATCGAGTTCATGGAGCACGATATTATTAATAGAAGTACTCAACTGATGAATTATCATATTTGGGATAGGAGATTCATTGTATTATTCATGTGCTAAAAACATACACATATAACGCTAGTTATCTCATTCGATCGAACTGTGTCATTCAATCGAAGTGAATTGTGTTGTCTTCTTCCCTTTCTTGAGATTTCAACAATGTGTTGTTATCCCTTCACTTTTTAATTTTTGGGATCATTACCTCAATCCAGTTTGATATTTTATTCCATGACCAAATCCATTGATGTCCTCATTTCAAGGTGACTCTAAATCACACATTGAAAAAATTATTCACGCATATTCCATGTGTGAAAATGGTAACCTAAGAAATGATGTATATTATAATGAATAAAAGATTTTTGATGAAATACAAAATTATTAAATTCATGATATACATTCGATATGATTATATATGCATACAGTTACACTTGTATTTATGTGGTTTGAATGAAAAATGAAATTAAATGATGTCAAGGTTAAACCTAAGCCTTTAATATCCCATAAAACCCATATATAGGATTCACTAGATAATCATGATGCACGTATAGTTTAATGGTTCATGGCAGTGAGGTCATGTTAATAAATGGGTAGTTATGAAATAGTATTTTAGGAATCAAAAACTACATATGTTGTGGAATAAATAGGTTATCCTGGGCTTCTTGGGAATTTTAAATGAGTTGCATTCCATATGAGTCATGGAATTCATTTATCCATGTGAAGAATGATGAAAACCAAAAATATTTTTTTTATTTAAAATGATATGGATGAGGATTCAGAATACCCATATAACTATCGAGTATTGACAATGAGGAAATATAATACCCAACACTTCTTGGGTATTCAAATTTAATTTGAGGAAAATAAATTTTTCATTCATAACACATTTAAATGATAGTTTTTTAATGAGAAAATGATGAGGATTTTTTTGAAATGAAAGAAATGATATATTTTCACATGCATTATAGTTTTTTTTATTTTGGATAAATATGTGTATGTATGTGATAAATAATTAGAGAAAAAAATAAAAAATAGTGAGGTCATGTATCTATTGGGAAGGAAACTTTTTAGAAGCCCATTATATCTTTATATAAAAGAGAGAGGGAGATTTTGGTGTTGGTATCATTTAAAGAAGAAAAAACTTTTGTTCCCATGTATTTAAATATTGATACAATCAGATCATTCATGATTCGATGAGAGTTTCGTGGAAAATAGTCTTATTGTATGTAGCTATTGAAGACTATAATGAAGTGTACACAAGTAATGGACATTTAGATTTATTATGGAGTAATTCCATATAATGAATAATATATATATATATATATATATTCATGTGAATAATTGAATAATTTTTCTACTAGAATATGGAACTGGAAGACTCTAGTGGAATCTAGATTAGTATAATGGCATAGTGGATATGGTATTGATTACATGTGTATGTGGGAGATTTGTGATCTCTAGTGGAATATATAGTGGGAGCACTGTAGAATCAAGGTTGATGGGAATAGACTTTCCCTATATGTAACCACATATAAATAGTGGAGAATATATGGTGGAGAGTATAACTACTATAGAAATGAGTTTGATTTTAGGAAAGAGCTTATAAATACTGTGTAATGATCTCTATATTGTTATAATTAAACACTATGTGATATTTAGATAAAATAATGAGTGAAACAAGAACCTTGAAAATTTCAATATTTTAAATTAAAATTTAAATTTTAATAATGAGTGTGCCACTAATTCACCCCCCCCCCCCCACCCCCTTAGTGGCACCAAACTGATCCTTGGACACTACAATTGGTATCATAGTAGGTTACCACTAAAAATTAAAGTTGTTTACAATATGTAATATGATAAATATTTCAATGATATATTTTCCCTTATTTCATGAAAGTTAAAAAAAATTAAATTGGATAATGAATTCATTAGTGATAAAATAAATATCCTTTCTTTTAATAAGAAAATGAAGAAGAAAAATGAGTATGGTAAGGAATAGTATCTCAATAATGAAGTAACATACATTTATGATATTAAGAAACACAAACTTAAAGATGTGGAACAAGAAAATATTATCATTTATTTCAAGAACAAATTGTCTATAAAGGAATAAAATTTTTCAGATACACAAGCCATATGTTTCATAGTTTTTCATGAGTTATATAAATCTATAGAATAATTAAATAATATATTTAGATTAATTTATAATATTTTCTACTTGTTGAGATGAAGGACTAGAATATACAAGTAAAATCTAATTCTAAAAATATATTCTCTATATATGTAATATAGGTATTAAAGATAAATCCGTACAAGTTTGGATCAAGAAAGATATCAATAGAAACTCTTCCCTATAAAATTAATAAAGGAAGTTAAGAAGATCATTTTCCCTTAAAAATGAAAGATTATGTTGATTCTGGGAATCAACAACATAATATTATACAAATCTAGAATTGATATGAAATATCATAATTCAGAGGTTATTGTTGGTGTTGTGGAAAATATCACCACAAAGCCTATTCTTGTTGGTCTCATATGCTTTTTCTAGAAATATAGCAAGACCCCAGGGGTGTTTATTGGGAAAAAGAAACTTGATTGTTCCTTTAGAAGTAAGGAAAAGTAAAGAGTTGACTCAAAAATACAAAATATGAAAAATAAAGAAGAAGATATGTCAGATAATGAAAACTTAATGAAGGATAGTGTCTTGTGTGAAAAGGTGTAATAAGTGAGGAAATATAGCCAAAAAACTTTCAACATGGGTTCTTGGATATTTGGAATTGATTAAAAATAAAATAAAAGAACCTGGGTCATCATATATTCAAATTACTTTAATGTAAAAGGAGATTTCATACAAATAAAATAATGAGATAGGAAGAAAAGAGTGTCCTAGGTTGAGATGAATCTCATAGCCTTATAGTTACTTCTAAGAAATCCAAAGGTTCCTTCCTATTCACTTTTATTTTATGTGTTTTGAACTAACATTAATGGAATTAAAGGAGAAGGTTGAGGCTATCACTTTTAAACAACATGAAGTGATTATATTTCATGGAGTCATATGACTACCATGAAATGAAAACGAGGAGTGGGTGATTAAATGAGTATGAGGTATTCCAGTAACACTCTCATCCTCAATTATTAATTATATTGATCATATTCATTAAGGTAGAGTGTCTGGTGGTTGAAAATATGATATAGTGGAGTTTTTATTCTTTTGTGCTGAAATTTATAATGTTTTTTTGAAGTGTGTGTTGGATTCTTTATTTCATTGATATATCTGATCATTTGAAACCATTTAAGTGATAATTCAGAATTTATGGGCATGATTACACATGAATGGTAAAATTGTGGATAGATTAGATTACATGAGTTATATCTCTCTTGTTTTCTACATATGGTTATCCCACACAGACTTACATTTAACTAATTAAGTAAATTTTCTACGTGAACCAGGTGATATCATCCCACTCTCATAAATATTCACAAAAAAATAATTTATGGGAAGATAATGTTTTTTTAATTGATGAGATGTTAAGACCATTAAATTCCCATTGAATTTGATTTTCAATAAGGGAGAGAAGAGTAAAGTTATAACAAATATTTACTTTTATAAATTCAGGAGATATTGAAAACAATATTAAATATGGGATATTTTCAATCCCAAGTGTCATATTTGTTTTTAATTGGTAAATATGTAAATTTATGATGCATAAATAATTGTTATGGATTCAATTAATGGAATTTGAGTTCATGATTGAACAATTATCCTTATAGTTATAATGATTGTTAAACTAGTATTAAATCTCAAAGAAAATGTGTGTCAATGATAATTTATGAACATACCCATTGTTTGGATCTTGAATATATCCATACTGAGATGTGTGGGAATAAAGATTCATTTAATGATGATTAATTTTTAAATATGTAAATTCCATTCAAAAATAGAATGCTAGGAAAAATATATTTTAATTTTCATGAATAATTTTGAATAATAAATTTTGGGAGGCTTCTCATATTCTTAATTTTTTGATATGGCACAGAATTAATTATTATAGATTTTAATAAATATTTTATCAAGTTTAGTAAAAAAATATGTCCAACCACAAAATATTTATGGGTCATCTCAATCGACAGTAATTCGGGAGGTATCAACCACATGGGAGAACTAACTCACTGAGCTATCCTAGAGGAAGGATAAAGAAATAATTTTCATTGGTAGGTAGGTTTTTAATGGGTTAGCACACACTTAGAGGTGGGAAATTGGTCTTACAGAGGGTGATGAGGCTCATTCATCCCAAGTGTGTGCAGTGTTGATCTAGGAGTGCACCTTAAGCTACTCGAATCTACTGAATTCATTGATAACATATATTTAAATGTTATCCCTCAACCAAATAATTATTTTATGTGGGACAGGAGACACACTATATTGTTTATGCATTAAAAACATACACATATAACATTGGTCATCTGATTCAATCAATATGTGTCATCTGATCTAAGTGAAGTGTGTTTCTTCATCCCTTGTTTGAGGGTTCTATCTTTCATGGTCATCCCACAATTTTTAATATGTGGTTATCATTATATCAAAACAATTAAATATTATATCTCATGATCAATTCCATCAACCTTTTATGATCTAGCTGAGTACAAATAAGACATTGCAAATGGTATTCATGCATTTACCATGCATGAACAGAAGAACCCAAGTTATGATGTCTCTAATAATAAATTCAACGTTTTTAATGAAATAAAATATTGAAAAAATCATAACATAAATTCTATATAGATACACATGAATGAGTTTATGCTTTCATGAATTAGGATCGAATAAAAAATGATGGTAGTGGTTTCTAGAATCATCCTAATCCTTTCATATGCCATGGAATCCATGTATAAGGTTCACCAAAAAAAGATGATACACGTTCAATTTAATGGTCCATTATAATTCTTCCATGTAAATAAATGGGTAGTTATTTAAAATTATTTAGGGAATCATAAAATATATTTGTTGTGAAATAAATAGGTTATCTTATGCTTCTTGGAAATTTTAAATGAGTTGCATGCCTTATGAGTCTTGGTATTTATTTATCTACATGAAGAATGAGGAAAAACTAAAACCTTTTTTCATTTCAAAGGAGTTGGACTAGGATTCAAAATACCCATTGAATTATCAGGTGTTCAAAATAAGGAAATATAATAACCAAAACCTTGTAGGTATTCATATTTAAATTGAGGAAAATAAATTCGTTATTCATAACATATTTAATTGATGCTTTTCAAATGAGAAAATAATGAGGATTTTTTGAAATAAAATAAATGAGATATAATCACATTCATGATAATTTTTTTAATAGGGATAAATGTGTGTATACAGGTGATGAATAATTAGAGAGTAAAAATAGAAAACTTAATGGGATATTGAATCCAATGTGAACGAATATTTTGATAATCCTGATACATCATAGTATCAAAGAGAGAATTACTTTAAATGTGGGATCCTATAAAGAAGAAGAATAAAATTATGTGCTTGAGTATTCAAAGATAGATATAATCTAATCATTCAATATCTGAGAAGAGTTTCTTGTAGAACAAACCTGCTACATGTATTTGTTGAAGACCTTGAATAATTATACAAACAAGAGGTTCATCTAGGTTTCTTGTGGAGGAAGACTATATAAATGATAAGTTATTTATACCTCTGTATCGTCACATGAATAAGTTTGAAATATTATTGTGGAATCTGGTATTGGAAGACTCTAGTAAACTCTAGAGTAGTAGGACACAGTGGTTTCTATGCTGATTTCATGTGTAGGTTGGAGCTTTATGATCTATAGTGGGCATTTGAGTGAGAGAATTTATGAATCAGTATTAATGGGAATAGACTTTTCCTGGATATAACCACATTCAAATAATGTAGAATAAAAGTTGTGTGGTATAAAAAGTATATAAGGAAGTCTATTTTCAAGTCAAACCATGTAAATATGTTGTGAAGCTCTCCCTATTACTATAACTACACGTGAGGTGATATTGAGAGATAATATTAAATGGATGTATAACCTTAACATGTTCAAGAGGTTGAATTAATATAGACTTTTAAAAAATTATTTTACCACTGATTCACCCCCCATCTAAGTGGCACCTAACCATTATTTAGAATCTACATGAAACAAATAAGAGAAAATATCCCTATGTCAAAATTTAAGAGGGACTGGAGTAAGAATAAGATGACTATAAAAAGCATGGCCTCTCCAATCAAGGTGATAAAATTTGATTCTATTAATAAATTTGAAACTAATATTATTTTGAAATATTCTTAAAATGGATAAATTTATATCCCCCCATAGAGGATGTAATATATGGTTATTCTATAGAATAAGTAGAAATAAAATTATTTTATCAATCTGTAGATTTCTAATATAGTAACTCTAGGAAAAAATATAATCCTTACAAGATCGGGTAAATCAATAGGATATCATATCATATGTGTATTATATCTTTATAGAACAATTAGTGATAGAAAATAAGAGGTTGAAACAAGAGTAATTTTTCATGAAAGAATCTATTATAAGTGTGGGCACAATGATAAAGTGTCAAAGTTATTTACACAAAGAAATTTCACATTAATTAGAACAAATGATAGACAAAATGAAAGCACTAAAATAAATTATCATTCTACTAAAACCACAACCTTAATATAGAATAAAATCTATAAAAAATATATCTCAAGGGTGAAACATATATCATAAAAATTAATCGATATGGATGAGAAAATTATTGATCTTGTATTGATATTAAATATATCAAATAAAAAGATAGAGATCCCTCCTCAAAATTCATCATCATGTAGAGTGAAAAAAGGAAAAAATATAGAAATAGTGGCTAAAAATAATATTCTTTAAGAATTTAGAATTGAATGTACTTGAGGAAAGGTGTTATTGAGATTCTAATATTTTTGAGTTGAGGTAAACTACATGTATTACTGTCTAGTAGAAAAAGTACTAAACAATGGAAGGAAATTTTCAACAGCATCTCAGATGATACATAACTACATAGGGTGTCATTTTATTAGAAGATTGTTTATTTTTATAACCGTAGAAATATGGTGAGATACTATAGAATAAATGATGATTTAGATTTAGTGAATAAAACACCCAATCCCATATCAAGTGGGATACATGTATAGAAATTATAATAAATCATTACATTAAAGAATAGATTCACCAAGTTGAAGGAATTAGGTCGTGAATCTTAATAAATCATTAAACAAGAACCAATGGTAAATTATTCATAGTGGATCCTCCTAGAGATAATGAAAACAAATATAGAGGAAGAAAAGGGGACCTAATCTTGTTGAAAAATGGAGGATGAGCACTTGGAGAAAGTATCACAAAGGATAAAAAAGGTTGTGGTATTCTTAATTATTATCAAAGTAGATAATTATGGTGTATGTCTAAGTGGTCTCACCCACACCACTACAAGGAATGTGTATAAGGTTAGTGTAAGATCCCTTATACTTAAAAATAAGAATGAAAAATGGTGTAACCAAAATTCATCAATAGAGGAGGTGTGGCCATGTTAGACTAGTCTCACAATGTACATGGATTCCAAGCTAATGAATATATAAAATTCAAGATAAATAATCTCTAAAATGATGTTTTTATAAGTGTTATCACTCAAAGTATAATGATAAATAAGTCATTGAAGCAAGTTAAAAGTAAAGGGTTGGTTAGTCATTAACAACCACAATCCTCTACTTGATAATATTAGTAAGGACGCATTTCCCATATATTAAATTTCAATAAATATTTCTAAAGTGTTATAGGTTTGAGGGTGATTTATAGGTTATGGGGTGATGATTTTTTAATTCATGATGGATTAATAAATTATTGTTGAACCTTTGAAAGAAAAATTTACTATATATGGAATTTTAAGTTGTAAAATATCACAATACAGGATTACAAGTGATGTTAGAGAAATTAAACTTGTTCAAAAAGTTAAATCTGGAATTTTCATGTGGTATAAAGAATAACATAAAATATAAAAATTATAATTATTCCATATAGAGTTGTATCAGAACCTAAAAATGTAAGGGAATTCTTTTTGGAGGATTAAAAATATTCATTAAAGAGTTCTTGATTTATTTATTTAACTAACCATATGGTATCATATATAATTTTTTGGTTACTAAAATCAACTAAAATGAGACTCTATTAATGAATTTTATCTCAATAATTGATGTCAAGATAAGAAGGAATTCACATGAATGATTATTTTGTTGATTCAAAGGCTACTTGGATTGTAGAAAGAGGATAAATTTCTCATGGAGGAAGGAAGTACATGGGTTACTTATAGAATCATGAGTTTATTAAAATTAGTGGTATTAATTTATTTTAAATGTTTTATGGTTTGTAAACCTTTTTCATTAATGTGTATAACTAATGATCTTGTGTATATATTATTGATTTCATAAGAATATTCTTGATGAAATTTAATTTCTTAAGTGGATTCATAGAAGAACATTGCAACATCCTGCCCCATCCCATTGGCTTGAGAGGGCGGAGGAATGATACTTTTCCTTAACCAATGTTACCAAGGTGAAAATGATGGAAATAAATGTTTAGGTCTTTGAGAATAAATTGGGAGAAGATTTTCCATTCAGATAAAACAACCAACCAACAATCCATTAACAACAAACTACACGATTTATGTAAACCAAACAACCCAACCCATCCATTAGCAAAAGACAACCAAGCTATTCAATAACAATATCACATGCCAAATAAAACCAAGCTAAATATCAAAGTACCAAGTGGAAGACTACACAGCAAGAACCCAAATAACTAGGACACCATCCAAAGTTCCATACCATGCTTCGTGCTCCAATGATCAGAGTATCCCCGAAGCATCATACTAAACTGCTAGTAAAATGAGATGCTTTACTATTACCTATGTCCTAGAAAATAACATTTTCAAAAGCACCAAAGTGCAAAAGTAGAGGGTGTGTACAGATAATCAGTAGGTTTTCCCAAATGACTTCTTACACATGCTACAAGGATAAAACCATTATCACATTTATATAAAATAGTTTCTATAAAACATTAAGTAGTGCAACAGCTTACAACAAGTCAAGCACTCCTTACTAAGCCATTTTCACCGAAATTCCCACAACACATGGGAAATCCAAACAACCATGCCACGAGCCATTTCACCATTCCACAAAAGAACAAAAAAACTCATCTTACATAGCAACACAAAACAAAGAAACCAAAATAGTTGAGATTCGATCTATCTCATTCACTACATTTCCAACTAGTGGTGCTTCCCAACCAATATCCATAATGGTGTCTCTTCCATCCACTATCCATCACCTTTTATAGTGAGACTTCCTGCCCACTTCCATACAATCCACACAAGCCATAACACTTAATCAACCAATAATAAAAAAGAACCAAGGCCACAAAATTATGACACCATCATTTCAAACATATGCCAATTCACATCACTAAATCACCCATTTATTGAAAACACACTTTTTCCAACATTCCATGCCCAACCACATTTCAATAAAAACATATTTATTGAAAAATATTTTTCACAAAATACAATTCATAATAAACCACTAATGATTTTAAATTCAACATTTTAAAATCACACAGTAAGATCTTTTTAGCAAAAACAACCCAATTTCCCCAAAATCTCCCAAATCATCACCAAATAGATTTACAAAAAGATTATCACATCATTACCACAATTAATTTCAACAAAAAAACAATTTTAACCAAAACCACTAGTTCTAACTAAGTTGAGTCGACAGAGAAGCCACTTACCTTTAGGGTTTTGGTGAATTCGACCCACATGCAACTGCTCCCCAAATCCAGACTAATGCTCCACCAAAACCATTCTATATTTCATTCCCTACCATCAAAAATCCTTAAAATCAACACCCAAGGAAACAAAACCGTACATTTACACACAATGGGGTAGATATAGAAAACTTAGAGAGAGGGAAGAGTAGATCTAGAGAAACCCACAAAGAACTAAGTGAGTAGACTTACCGAAGAAGAATCAACTCAACCACACCAAGAAAACCCTTCGATTTTCTTCCAAAAGAAGTGGGATAGCACTCATAACCCTTGAGAAGAGAAAATCTTGAGTGATTCTCGAATGGGAGAAAGTTTGTTTTTCTTTAGGGCAATCCTGGAGAATCCTAGATTTTTAAAAAAACCATTTTTATGGGAATCATGGTTCGCTCGCATAGTTAGACAAATCGTGCGCTAACTGTGCACCTACTGCTGCCTCCAAGGGGCACCTCGCACATACCACCCCCCACAGTTAGGAAAACCATGCACAAACTGTGTTTATATCACTACCCACATGGTTTATCTCGTATGGTTTCCCCTAACTGTGCTCAAACTATGCTGCCTTAAAAAGGCCTCTAAACGTATTCAAAACAATTCCAAACTCTTCTAACCTCTTCTAAACTCATCCCAAGCACTTTAAACACATAAAAAGGCATAAAATTATACATACCTCAAACTGGGGGTGCTAAATTCTCCTCACGATTGGAATTTTTATCCTTATAAAGTACAGAACCACCTCTTTGACAAAAGAGATTGGGCCGTTGCTCAAACATCTCTTTCTCCAGCTCCCAAGTATCATCCTGAATCTGAACATGCGGCCACAAAACCCACACTAAACCGATGATTTTACCATGAAATACTTTTCCTTTCTTATCCACACACTACAGAAAAACCGACGTTTCGCGGCGGTTTTTTAGCGGCGGTTTTAAAAACCGCCGCTAAAAAAAATCTGGGTGGTGTTTCGCGGATGGGTTCAGAGACTTTTGATGTTTTTATCTTGGTTTATATTGTATGAATTCTTAACATATCATGTATTCACTAGATTTTGTTATAGCATGTGTGCTTGGTTTCTTATTGGTAATTGTTGTATGTTTTTCATTTATCTTTATGGTTGGTTATTTTATCTATTGATGTTACTTATATTGTGGATTCACTCTTATGAGTGGGTATAGTCACCCCATGTTTTTATTTAGACCTGCACTGCTTGTCAGTATCCTCTAGTGTACGGGGAGGTGTCCCTGAGGTCATGTGATGACCCATCTCGGGGCACCAATTATAGTGGCTTCCTAGTCAGGGACATTAAAAAGTGGTATCAGAGTATGCCTTCTTTTGTATTACTATTTTTTAATGGTAGAAAGGAGACTAGGATATTTTCAGGGCTTGGTAATGAGCTTTTTCTTGGGTGTATATATCCCTATGTACGAGGGGATACCCAAGTTTCTAGGGGTGGTAAATGATGTTATGTTTTGCGCTTTTATAGTTGGTTGGTATTTCCACCTTGGGTGGCATGCTTGGATGTGATTTTCTTGATTTATTATGTTTTATTTCTTTTCCCAACACTATAAGAAAGGGTGTGTGAGTTCATGCATTCTGATAGGAATATAGGATAGATAACTCATCAGTATGTTTCGTGTGATTAACATGTGGATGACATGATGATAAACTAAATGGGTGTTGAAATGTTTTTTAAAAGGGTTTTGATAAACTAAATATTTGGTTTGGGAAAATAGAAATGTTTTTGAAATGTGATTTTGAATAAGTCTAGGATTTTGGAAATGTTGGGCTAACAAAAAGGTTTTTGAAAGTATAAATTCTTTGGTTTTGAAAATTAAATTTTGAAAATTGAAATTGTGGGTTTTAATGGTAAAGTTTCATTAGGAAGTTAAATGGTAAAATAATTAAACTTTTAGAGACAACAGTGGTGGTTATCCCTTGTGTTGGTTTTTTACCCTATGTACAGGTGGTTTGGGTCGTGGGAGTTCCATAGTTTTGAGTCCCTAGGTTACGGGATGTGGGATCTTGATGATTGGTTGTGCCAATTAACGGCATGTTTCATGTTGCTTCCATGATTAGGTTGTGACCTTCAAGTTGTAAAATGAAGTCGGTTAATGTGAATGTGGTGACTCTTTTCAGTTGAGACCTTGTGAGATGTGTTTTTGACCCAAGATTTGGTGTTCAAATCACAGTGCAACTATACATGTGAAAGTATCATTGGTGTGATACCTAGAGTAAATGGTTTTTTGGTGCATTAGATATAGTGTGTTTGGAACGGGGGTAGGATGACCTCCATTGGTAGTCAGTTGTTATAGGTTTGGTGTATATGGATTTTAGAGAGAGACATTGACCTTTGTTATATGTGGATTTAGTTTGGGGGAGTTGGTATCATTGGACTCTTGAGGATGACCAATGAGAGAGGTCAGTCGGGGTGTTGGGGCTTTTGGGTTTGTGTGGCATAGGTTCGAACCTTGGAATTGGCACATGGAGAGTATTTCATAGTGCGGGAATTACCTATGGGGATAAATAGAAAATTTAATGGTTTTGGGAGATACAACTTTAATTATGGCTATGAGTTGAAAATATCGAGAAATCCAATTTAGGCTCAAGGGAGGTTGGCCACGGGATTCAGGTGCCTTGGAATTTAAAACACAGGTGGTTTCTTTAGAGGTAAAATTGATGCATGGTGGGTGCCATCGGGTCTTGGTAAAAGTGCATAGTTATGCCTTGGCATCACCTGAGGGTATCACCTCAGTTATTATGTTTGGTTTTGTGGGTGTTTTGAAGGGAAGGATCACTCAGATACATGAACCTGTGGTTTTGATGGAGTTAGATGAGGAAAATAGTGTTGTTTTGGTGTAGAAGAGGAAAGGGTGGTCAATGAATTGATGGAAATTTTTTGTTTTGGAGGACACTCGAGGTGAGGGTGGTCACACAATTGGGCTATTTGTAGGAGTGGTTTATTTTTTTGGTGAGATGTTGAGAAATGTTTAGGTTCGATGAGGTTGGAAGATCAGCTGGTATGATCTGTTGTGTGAACGGATATTTGTGCCCATCTTTGGTGAGGTATGGTTTGTGTGATCTAGAGTCGAGTTTTGTGTATGGTCGGAGGAGAGTGCGAGAACTCCATGATTCTAAATAGTACTAGGTGATGGGAACGTGTTATAGATTCATGATTACATGAGTATATGTTCCAAAGTGGGTTGGAATTATTTTCATGTTAATTCCATTTAATCAAAGTGGAGAGGCCTCGGTAGTGCGAGAAATGGTTTGGTTTTGGACTGATGGAATGAATTGTTGCATATCTGTTGTGATTAGTGAGACAGTGCAAGAAGAACTCGAGTGTATTAATGATAATGGTTCAAAAAAGAATTATGTATTATGACTGCTTGGAAGCTGGTCATGAGGTGTTACTGAGTTTGGTTGGAATTTCCTTTTTAGTATTGGTGTTTTAGTATTGGTGAGACATTGGTGAGAAAGGAAGATGAGACCTATGGAAGATTGAGGTTTCTTATTGGTGAAAGGGGATAGTGGTGGTGGATGGTTTTTGGTGGTGTTCCTCAAATACTTATTAGCTTACTTTTAGCCAGTGATGATCATGCATAATACCTTGACATCATCTCAGGTACTCTACGAGAGTTATGGAATTATGCCTAGAAACCTAAATGTGTTTTGAATGGGAATGGGTCCTCTTGGAGTTTATCCTCCTGGATCGGTATATGTGCAATCATGTGGTGGAGAGTACACCATTTACTGGTTGCTGGTATGGTCCTTGGGATAGAACAGATGATCACAAACACCATGGGTGTCGTTATTGAAAGTTTGTAATGAGTAGAGGGTGATGTTTACTTTGTTATTATAGTGGTAGTTGGATGGATACATATAAGTTTTGGGGTTCATCTTGTGTTTTAGTATGATCTTAAAAGGTCTAAATTGCTTGAGAAAAGAGGTTACAATGACACTCCTATGGTTGGGATCATTATGTTAAGTCATGGATGTGTGGATCAACCTATTAATTGGATGTAGTGGAATCAAGATGACAATGATAAATCTATGAAGTGCATGTTTGGTTTCCTTGGGGGATAATTGAGTTGTCCTTGGATGTGATGGTTGATCAAGCTGAGAAATGGCTTCGATCATGGGTTAGTTCTAAAGGTAATCAAATTGGTCACAATTGAGTTTTTTTGAGTGGTGATATAGAGAAACAAATGGTTTTAAGTTTAGATAATTTTATGATGGTGGAGTTTTACCAGACATTAAGGATGAAATTGGTTGGTGTGTGCAATTTAAGGTGATATGCATTAAGTGAAATGGCATTGTGGATAGTTAAAAGGGTGATGTACCAATAGTAGATGTTGGTAATAAATGGAATGAGTCAACCAAGGATGGATTGACTCAGTTGGGATAAAAGGAATGGATGTGGTGGGCTATAAGATACCTCTGGTTAATGATGGTTTGATAAGCACAAATATGAAATTGGAATGGGATTTAAGGAAGAACAAAATTACCCTTAAATGTTTATAGATAGTAGAGGTGTCTGATCTAGGTGGTTTCAATATAAGGTATGAATTCCAATGTTGGATGGTGCTCTGGTGGATGTTTGGTCTTAGTGAGTTGGAAAAATTTCGGGTATGTTTTGAAAGTTATTTTTGAGGTTTTTTTGTCTCCTTTTCTAATTGTGTAAGGGCTCAATATCGTAAAAATTGTTGTGATAGAGCATATGGTGGGAAGCACCATAGTGGAAAATTAGTAAGTTAATGACGCAACCTAAAATTCTAGTTATATGAACTTGGGTGTGATCCATCAGGGTGTATTAGTTTTGGTGATGGGAACTAGCTCGGATGTTGACCAGTTTATTACCTTAAGATGAAGAGTTTGTTTGGGTTGTGGTTTTTTGGATTTTCCAAAATAAACTGAGGTTTTTCAGAATCAAGTTATGGATTGGGGTAGGTCATGATATGTGGTTAAAATTGTGATATTATCTCTAGTGACGTCAGGGTTTGTTCACCATTAGAGCTTTGAACGAATCTGGGTGAGATGGAGAAAAGTGATTGGGGCCATGAATTGCACAGAGGATCGAACCGAGGGTGTTCTGGTTGGCTCTCCAAGGGTAATGAAGTGCCTTTTTAGTATCCTTTTGTGTGAGGGTTCAGTGATATTACCCAAAAAATCCTCTCATATTTTATGTGTATAATGATAAGTGGGAAGTAGTTTCATCCTTTAGGAGCGTCGACTTGCAGTTGTGCAGTACAACACAGGAAGTTTCTTGGGGTAGGATTGTTTCCTTTATATGAATGGAGTGATGGTGTGGTTATGTATGAGAGGAATCTTGAGAAACATAAATTGACCTATGGGCCTTATGGCTGGGACTGTGGGGATTTTGGCCTGACCTTTGGCCGTAGATTCTCAATAAGATCACAAAGTACAGCTCATGGATAAGCCTCTATAATGTGGGGATGTTATAAGTTGCCGACCTTTCTTGAATATATGTCCTTGTTTAAATTTTGGTTGCATATCCTTAGTTATGGATAATGAAGTGTTTCTTGGGTGTAAGGGGAGTTTTTTGGAGTGTTCTATAAGGTTTCATGAAATGAAAGGAGGGGGGAATAGGCCAAATAAGTGATGTGCATAGATGGCGCATAGTTAGAGAAAACTGAGTGTCTATCCTAGGAAATATTATTGCTTTAGGACCCTTTCTGATAGAGTCTAATGCACAATTACCAAAAGTTTTGTCAAACCTTGTGGATGATTCTAGGAAAATGTGCATCTTGGCCTTTCTTGGATTTATAGAGCTGTACAAATGGTGCATGGTTTGTCTAATAGTGCGTCCAAGCCGTGCAGCCCTTAAAAAGTGGGAAATTCCAGGTTTTCTATCTTGGTATTTAAGGTTTCTAAACCATTTTTCTTTCATATTCCTAATCCAAAGGCCTAGGTGATAAACCAAACCCACTGAGACTTCTAATAGGTGATTCACCCATAATTATTAGGTGATTGAAGTGTGTTTGGGTATGAATTAAAGATCTGGGTGATTCTAACACTCCTCTGTTTTATTTTCTTGATTAGGGTTTATAGAATATCTCCTCTTATTCTCAAGGCCTAAATCCACCACTTTTCTGGTAGAAATTAAGTTGGAAATTCAATGGGTGTTCGAGTTAGAATCATGGGTGGAGGTTAATCAAGGATTCAATACTGAACATGAGATAGGTGGTCTTTTAGATTTACCTCAGAGTCATGATGTTCTATATTAATATGTGATTGTTCCAATGTGCTTCCTTATTGTGGTTCCTTTTCCTTGGTTTTAAAATGTGATTTGGGCCATATATTTAGGTGTAAAACCCTTCATAAACCTCACTGGATCCATAGGTGAGTGAGACCAAGCCTTGGGCTACCCATAGAGTAAGCCAGACCCTTGTAAATGGTGAATAAAATTGGTAAACATTGAGATAGGGGTATTATGAGAGTGAATGGGTAGTGTAAATATAATTGGTATGTGGGTAATTTCCATGGGTTAATTTAAATGATTGTATGTTGGATTTTTTAAATTATTGAGAGGTTTTGAAATGTTTTGGATTGTATGATTTGGGGCTTTTACTCGAATTTAGATTTATTGATGAAAAATAATGTTTGAAAGTGAGAAATGTTTTGATAGGAGGTGTTGACCTCAATGTGATTCAAAAAGGGGTTTTAAAAATAGATTTCAAAAAATATTTGAAATGAGGGAAAGGTTCCAATTTTGGTAAAATTCTTTAATTTTTGTTTTGGATGGTTGAAATAAAACAAATGCCTTTAGAAATATTGTAGTTTCCAAAGAAGAAGGGCCATGTTTTAAAGGGTGGATTCAAGATGATTTCAAATAAGTATTTTGAATTTTTTTTTATACCATGATGTGTTCATAGAGGTCTATTGGGGTCAAATTCTTTGAATTGACCTATGGGATAGTGAGATATAAACCATGGAGATTATGTTGTCATTTTAAAATGGTTATGAAATGAACCAAATTATAAATGCTCATAGTTGATGATATAGCATACAAATGTGTTTGTAATATTGATATATTTTCTTAATAGTTATGGTTTGTGTTGGTAAATGTGAAATGGTTTGTAAAGGAGATTGATTTTAACTATGTTTAATTGAAAACATGGCATAAGGGAATGCTTGGTACACAGCAAGTTGGTGAATGGGTTATGGAATTTAAATGGTAAATTTGTAATGGGTCAAAGCATGAATATGATTTATATGTTGGATGCAATGTGAATTATAAATTTTATGTGTATTGGTTATGCATGGTTGTGACATGGTATGCATGGTAAATGAGTAAATAAGAATGTGCACATGGCTTTGTAGTGTGGATTATTGAACTTGAGGATCAATGCTAATGGTTCAGGTTAGACTAAGGGTCTATGCCCCACCCCATAATCCATGAGTTAGGGAAGTGGAATGAGGCTCTATGACCCTAATGGTTTCATTTTTTCAGACTACCTCTATCGAGGCTCCAAGGTAAGTGTGATGTATATTTTTATGAAATGTTTGTCCCTAGTGGGATAAGGAACTTGATTTACTCCCTTATGCATGGAAATTGGCCAGATTAGGCCGTAGTGTAAATGATGTATTTTCCCAACCCATGAAAATAATGATTAAAATTGATCAAATGATGAAAATGAAAAAAAAATGTTGTTAACAAATGGGTAGGTTATAGTTTGTGATTATTAAAAACCTATTGTGATTAAAAGCATGTAAAACACCTTGGGCCTTGTTTTAGACTCATAGTGTGACCAAACATAGTTTTGTTAATTGGTTGAATTTAGAGAACATAATGGATAAATCGATATTTCTTAATTAATTAATTAAATGATTTTCTTGTTGCCTTGTTTACTTGTTGAACTTTATTATCTACATAAACTATTATAAATACTGGTTATATTTTAGAAACTATTTGTGGTGACCAACTTCATTGTACTCACACCCTTCTTGGGCCACCATGGCACTTGGGTACCCAAAAAAATGCTACTTTTTATGATAAAGATTTAGGACAGAGACCTGGTGTTTGGTCATGCATGGTATGATGGGTTGGATCATGGGAGGTCAGGACCGGGTTTAGACTTGGGTTTGGGTTTAGAGTCTTTTGATTGTTTTGGTCTTGGTTGATATTGTATGACTTCCTAGAATGTATTTTATTCACTAGATTTTTTTATAGCATGTGTACATGTTTACTTATGTAATTTTGTCATATGTTGTCCATTCATCATTCCATATGGTTATTTTATTTTTTGATGTTACATATGTTCAAGATTCACTCTAATAAGCTAGTATAGTCTCCCCATGTTTCTCTTTAGACATTCATAGCTAGTCAACAACCTCTGACATACGAGGAGGTATGCCTAAGGTCATGTGATGACCCATATTGGGGAACCAATTATAGTGTCTTCCAGTTAGAGGAAGGTACATGGATCATACCCTGATGTAGTCCACATATGAGAAGAATAGGAAAAAATACAAGGGAGGTAGTTCCTATTCCCAAATTTTTTTAAAGGAAGTGATCCTTCGAATGGAGTAAAAATAATTGAATCATGTATCTACCACACTAGTAAATATAAGTGGATTTTGGCACCTCAAAACATCCTCAGTGTGTACCCATTAGATTTATCCCATTTTTCTTGAAAAGTTTAAAAATCATTGTATATTGTATGCTTCCAATTCTACATTTTTGTTTGAAATTCGTTTTTATTGACAATGAGGATCTGTGAGATTTAATGTGTTCCTTAAAATTAGTGAGCATGGTCTTAAAAATATATATGAAAATTATTTAAGGGAAAATAATTATTTCGTAGAAATCCATATTCACTCTTCCCCCTTCCCAGTGTGCATATATTAATCTTGGTCCCAACAAGTTGGATCATAACCAATATATTTGGACTTATAGTGAAATATTTTAAATTTGATTTATATTTTTTACACCCATGTCATTTTTAATTATGCCTCATGTTTCCATTTCTACTAAATTTTTTATATATAAAAAGGAAATTCATTAGTTAATATAAGACGTGGTGATGATTCCATGGAGTATATTCTTTATGATTCTAATTTTATAATGAAAATTGAATGAGTATATGGTGTAGATACATATAAAATTTTGAATAAAGGTATCTACAGTGAGGTTTTCAAGAATACCATCTATAATAAAAGTGTTTTTTATATAGGGAAGGTCTTTCAATAAATCTGTGTAAATGATTATTTTTGTAGTTTACAACATGATCAGATTGAAAATATTGTAGTGATATGATATTAATGAATTTTTGAGCCCAAGTATTTTATTTTTCTTCAATTGGTCAATATGTGATGCAATGATTCTTGAATAATAGTTATGGGTTAATTTAATGGAATTGGATATAATTATTAAACAATTATCCTTGTAAGTATGAAGATTATTGAACTGGTCTTAAATCTATAAGACAACATGTGTCAATGGTAATTAAAGAACTGTTATATTTTTTACATCATGAATATTTCCATCTTGAGATGTGTAGGATTAAAGAAAAATTTAGCATGGATGAAGTTTTAAAGATGTAAATTCCATTAAAATAATATATGTCCATTCAAAATATATATGTTTTTCAAGAATAATTTCGAAGTAGAAATTTCATACGGATACATATATGTATAATTATTTTTAGGAGGCATTAAAATAATTTTTTATGATTTTACTAACTCTTTTATAGATTTTAGTAAAAATATTTGACCACCCCCTCAATAATTTTGAGCCATCTCGATCAACTAAATTGTAGGAGGATTCCCCAACCACATGAGAGACCTAAATCATTGATATATTATGTCAGCAGGGGAGAGAGAGAACCTATATAGGTATGCGAGTGTGTGAAAGGGATATCATGCACATAGAGGTGGGAAGGTGGGCCGATATACGGAGGCACAACCCATGAAACCCAATTGTGTGCAATTTGGTTCCAATAGAGGACCATGGGATACTCGTATCTTTTGTGTTCATGGAGTGTGGCGAAAAAATGGAACTTCTCAATAAAAAAACTTCTATAATGTAGGACGGGAGTTCCATTGTATTATTTTTGAATTAAAAACGTACAAATATAATATTGTTAATTAAATTAAATCAATATTTACTATTTGATTGAAGTGAAGTATTCTACCACTTCACTCGCTTGAGGTTATTAATGTACATAGTTATCCCAAAAAAATTTAGATATAGTGATCATTGTATCAAAATAGTTAGATATTTTATCCCTTGAACAAAGCCATCAATCTCCGGAGATCAAGTTAAGTCTCATGAACACATTGAAAATGGTATTCATGTATTTTCCAATAATGAACCAATGAAAAAAATACATGATGTACCCTATCAAGAAGATGAACGTTAGAATGAAATAAATTATTGATAAATGAAAGTGATACATTTGATATAACTATACACATGTATGATTACACTTTTATATATGTAGATCGAGTTAAAAATAGAAGGTAGTGATTTCTAGGTTCGTCCTGAGCCTTTCATACACCATAGAAGTCACATATAGGTTTCACCTAAGAATTGGGATGCATATACAACATAATAGTACATGATAATGAGGTCATGTGAATAAATAGGGATTTATTACAAAGTATTTCAGGATTCATATACATATATATATATTCCATAGAAGAATAAAGTTGTAATGGGATTCTCAGGAATTTTAAATGAGTTTCATGACTTATTAATCATGGTATTTATTTATTCCTATGATGAATGACAAAAACTCAAAACCATTGGGTAATTCAATTGTGATAGATGAGGATTCAGAACACCAAAAAAATATTAGGTATTCGAAATGAGGAAATATAATACCCACCACCTTTTGGTTTTTCTTATTTAAAATGAGGGAAATAAATGTGTATTTAATAACCCATTTAACTAAAGGCTTTATAATGAATAAAATGAGGATTTTAGAAATGAAATAAATGACATATTATCACATTCACAATAATTATTATTTTTTGATAAATTTTTTTTGAAAGTGATGAGGAACTCGAGGAAAAAAGATGAAATAGTGAGATACTTCATCCATTATATATGAATATTTTGATATGCCTGATACATATTCATATTAAAGAGATAAAGAGTTTTAATTAAGGATCATTTGAAGAAAAAGAAACATGTGTGCCATATTATTCAAATATTGAGAGGATCATATAATTCAATATCTGAGAAGAGTTTCAAGTCCAACAGAAATAATGCATGTAGTTATTAAAGACCTTGAAGCATTATTCACAATGAAGAGGTATTCATCTTTCTTATTGAGTGAGAATGTATAAAGAAGAATTTATTTCTATCTCTATATCATCATGTGAAGATGTGAATAAATCTTCTAGTGGAATCTAGATGTGGAAGAATCTAGTGGACTCTATAGCAGGAGAAGGGCACAGTGGATTTTAGGTTGATTGTGTGAATAGTTGGGAGCTTTAGGATCTATAGTGGAACATAATGTGGGATAATTATATACTTAGTGTTGATGGTAATGGACTTTAATTATATGTAACCACCTATATATAGTGGAGAATACATATTGGGGACTATAACCAACTTGGAAAAGAGTAGTCTTTCAGGTCTAACCTTTTAAATATTGTGTGTTCTCTCTTTACTATTATAACTACAAGAGATAATATTACATTTACATAGAACATTAAAAAGTTCAAGGGGTTTAATTAAAATAGAATTTGTAAAACAAACCATACTACAAATTCACCCCCCCCCCCTCCTCTCAATGGCACCTAACTGATCATTGGACTCTACAATTGGTATTAGGGCATGTTTCCTATAAAGATCCAAGATTTTTTTAAGATATAATATGATAAGGATTCAAATTACCTCATTGAACTTATTACAAAAAAGTTAAAAAAAGTATAAAGTGAGGAATGAAACATTTTGGGATGAAATAAATCTCCTTAAATTAATGATAAATGTAAGAAGAAGAATGAGTTTTAGAAAGAATATTATCTCAATAAGGAAGTAACATTCATTAATGATATTAAGAAGAAAATTATTAGATAATTAAAATAAAAAAATACATTTATTTATATCAAGAATAAATTTTCTAAAATGGAATAATATTTGTTAAAGACACAATAGATATGTTTCATAGCCAATCATGTGTTAAATAAGGTGAGATAAGACTTCAAAAAAACAATGGATGTTTATGGAGAATTTTTATCATGTGGGTGAGGTAAAGGGTTTCAACAAAAAATTAAAATTTGATTCTCAAAAAGAGATTTTCTATATCTAATAGTGTTGGTTTTAAAGATAAATTAGTAACAGTTTAGACCAAGAAATATATTAAGAGAAAATATTCCCCATAAAAGGAAGAAAGATGGTCATTAGGATCATTTTCCATTAACAAAAATAAGACTTTCATTAATACAGGACATCAAAAACATATTACTAGATAGATATGGAATTGGTCTTGAATATTACAATTCATAGGTCATTGTTGGTGTTGTGGAAGGTATGTCCCCCAAGCCTATTATTATTGGTATTATAGTCATTTCTAGGAATGTGGTAAGATCCAATGGGGTCCTAGAGAGAAAAAGAATTATTATTTATTTAGGAGTAAACAAAATTAAATTTTTGACTCAAAAACACCTAAGAAGACAAAGAAAGAATAAAAGATTTCAGTTAATGTCAACTTAAATGTGTCTAGTGTCTTGTGTAAAAGGTGTGAAAGTCGAAAAATATGGATAAAAGTTTCTTAGAATGTCTTCTTAAAGAGTTTGAATTATTTAAAAGTAAAATTATATCACCAAAGTAATTATATACTAAAATGAAGATAATGTAAAAGTAGATTTTGCACAAAGTAAAGAGTGGGCTTGGAAGGAAAGAGTTCCCTAGGTTAATAGAAATCTTTCTTCCTTAGAGTTACTCCTATGATATAAAAAGGTTCCTCCTTATACCCAATTATTTTATGTTTTCTGATCTAACATATAGGTAATTAAAGGATTTGGTTGAGTCATTCATTTATAGAAAACATGAAGAGATTATCTTTCATGGATTCTTCTAACAACTATGAAATGAAAATTAGGAGTGTATCCTTTTAGGGGGATATTACATGACTATGAGGTATTCTAATCCAACACTCATCCCAGTTTCTTAATCGTATTAATCATATTCATTAAGGGGGAGTTCTTGGTTGATGAAAATATGAGACAAATGTATTTTTATTCTTTTACACTTGAACCTTGTGGTTTGTTTTTTAAAGTGTGTATATGATGTTTCATTTCATTGATAAATATGATCATTTAGAACCCATTAAATAAAAATTGTGAATTTATCTTCATGATTTCACATCCACTATAAATTTATGGATAGCTCAGATTACCTAAGTTATATCTCTCTTTTTTTATACTTTGGGTTAGCCCTTGTATACTTAGAGTTGATTAACTAAAGTCTCTTTGCTAAAATATCCATGAAATATTATCCATCACTCAAAATTATTCAAGAAAAAATATTTTAAGGGAGGTGAATATGTTTTGGAAAATTAATTATATTTCAAGAGCCCCATGTTTACTTTGTATTTGATTTTCAATAAGGGTAGAAAGAGAAAATTTTCACATATATTTACTTTTATGAAGTGATGAGATATTGAGAAAAAATTATGAAGGGGATATTTTTGATCCCATGTGTTTCATTTATTCTTATTGGTCCAATATGTGTAGTGATGATGGTTTTAGAATATTTATGGATTCAATTAATAAAATTGGATTTCATTCTTGAAAATTCACCTTGTATGTATGATGATTGTTTAAACAATATTAAATATCAAACACAACATGTGTCAATGGAAATTAAAGAATATGAAAAAAATCATCATTAATAAATTCAACTTGAGATGTTTGGGAATGAATAATCATTAAATGATGATAAACTTTTAAATATGTAAATTCTATGAAAAAATATAATTCCATGAAAAATATATATTATTTTTCATGAATAATTTTGAAGAATAAATTTGTGAAGGATTCACATATGCATAATTATTTTAAGAAGGCATTTAATTAATTGTTAAATACTTTACTAACTCTTTTATGGAGTTTAGTAAAAATAATATGGCCAACCAATAAAAGCTTTGTGGTTAAGATCAATTGACTGAATTGTGGGATGAGGTCCCAATAATAAAGAAGAGCCATATTATTGATCTAGAATAGAGGCATGAGAGAATTAGTTCCTGTATAAGTAGGAACGTGTGTGCATTGGAAAGCATGTGCTTAGAGATGGTTGGGAGGGCCTGATCGGGGAGGTGTGGCATGTAAATCGTATATGTGTGCAGTGTGGTTTTGGGAGTGGAGTTTGGGCTTCTCACATCTATCGAGTTCATGGAGCACGATATTATTAATAGAAGTACTCAACTGATGAATTATCATATTTGGGATAGGAGATTCATTGTATTATTCATGTGCTAAAAACTTACACATATAACGCTAGTTATCTCATTCGATCGAACTGTGTCATTCAATCGAAGTGAATTGTGTTGTCTTCTTCCCTTTCTTGAGATTTCAACAATGTGTTGTTATCCCTTCACTTTTTAATTTTTGGGATCATTACCTCAAACCAGTTTGATATTTTATTCCATGATCAAATCCATTGATGTCCTCATTTCAAGGTGACTCTAAATCACACATTGAAAAAATTATTCACGCATATTCCATGTGTGAAAATGGTAACCTAAGAAATGATGTATATTATAATGAATAAAAGATTTTTGATGAAATACAAAATTATTAAATTCATGATATACATTCGATATGATTATATATTCATACAGTTACACTTGTATTTATGTGGTTTGAATGAAAAATGAAATTAAATGATGTCAAGGTTAAACCTAAGCCTTTAATATCCCATAAAACCCATATATAGGATTCACTAGATAATCATGATGCACGTATAGTTTAATGGTTCATGGCAGTGAGGTCATGTTAATAAATGGGTAGTTATGAAGTAGTATTTTAGGAATCAAAAACTACATATATTGTGGAATAAATAGGTTATCCTGGGCTTCTTGGGAATTTTAAATGAGTTGCATTCCATATGAGTCATGGAATTCATTTATCCATGTGAAGAATGATGAAAACCAAAAATATTTTTTTTATTTAAAATGATATGGATGAGGATTCAGAATACCCATATAACTATCAAGTATTGACAATGAGGAAATATAATACCCAACACTTCTTGGGTATTCAAATTTAATTTGAGGAAAATAAATTTTTCATTCATAACAAATTTAAATGATAGTTTTTAATGAGAAAATGATGAGGATTTTTTTGAAATGAAAGAAATGATATATTTTCACATGCATTATAGTTTTTTTTTATTTTGGATAAATATGTGTATGTATGTGATAAATAATTAGAGAAAAAAATAAAAAATAGTGAGGTCGTGTATCTATTGGGAAGGAAACTTTTTAGAAGCCCATTATATCTTTATATCAAAGAGAGAGGGAGATTTTGGAGTTGGTATCATTTAAAGAAGAAAAAACTTTTGTTCCCATGTATTTAAATATTGATACAATCAGATCATTCATGATTCGATGAGAGTTTCGTGGAAAATAGTCTTATTGTATGTAGCTATTGAAGACTATAATGAAGTGTACACAAGTAATGGACATTTAGATTTATTATGGAGTAATTCCATATAATGAATAATATATATATATATATATTCATGTGAATAATTGAATAATTTTTCTACTGGAATATGGAACTGGAAGACTCTAGTGGAATCTAGATTAGTATAATGGCATAGTGGATATGGTATTGATTACATGTGTATGTGGGAGATTTGTGATCTCTAGTGGAATATATAGTGGGAGCACTGTAGAATCAAGGTTGATGGGAATAGACTTTCCCTATATGTAACCACATATAAATAGTGGAGAATATATGGTGGAGAGTATAACTACTATAGAAATGAGTTTGATTTTAGGAAAGAGCTTATAAATACTGTGTAATGATCTCTATATTGTTATAATTAAACACTATGTGATATTTAGATAAAATAATGAGTGAAACAAGAACCTTGAAAATTTCAATATTTTAAATTAAAATTTAAATTTTAATAATGAGTGTGTCACTAATTCACCCCCCCCCCCCCACCCCCTTAGTGGCACCAAACTGATCCTTGGACACTACAATTGGTATCATAGTAGGTTACCACTAAAAATTAAAGTTGTTTACAATATGTAATATGATAAATATTTCAATAATATATTTTCCCTTATTTCATGAAAGTTAAAAAAAATTAAAGTGGATAATGAATTCATTAGTGATAAAATAAATATCCTTTCTTTTAATAAGAAAATGAAGAAGAAAAATGAGTATGGTAAGGAATAGTATCTCAATAATGAAGTAACATACATTTATGATATTAAGAAACACAAACTTAAAGATGTGGAACAAGAAAATATTATCATTTATTTCAAGAACAAATTGTCTATAAAGGAATAAAATTTTTCAGATACACAAGCCATATGTTTCATAGTTTTTCATGAGTTATGTAAAGCTATAGAATAATTAAATAATATATTTAGATTAATTTATAATATTTTCTACTTGTTGAGATGAAGGACTAGAATATACAAGTAAAATCTAATTCTAAAAATATATTCTCTATATATGTAATATAGGTATTAAAGATAAATCTGTACAAGTTTGGATCAAGAAAGATATCAATAGAAACTCTTCCCTATAAAATTAATAAAGGAAGTTAAGAAGATCATTTTCCCTGAAAAATGAATGATTATGTTGATTCTGGGAATCAACAACATAATATTATACAAATCTAGAATTGATATGAAATATCATAATTCAGAGTTTATTGTTGGTGTTGTGGAAAATATCACCACAAAGCCTATTCTTGTTGGTCTCATATGTTTTTTCTAGAAATATAGCAAGACCCCAGGGGTGTTTATTGAGAAAAAGAAACTTGATTGTTCCTTTAGAAGTAAGGAAAAGTAAAGAGTTGACTCAAAAATACAAAATATGAAAAATAAAGAAGAAGATATGTCAGATAATGAAAACTTAATGAAGGATAGTGTCTTGTGTGAAAAGGTGTAATAAGTGAGGAAATATAGCCAAAAAACTCTCAACATGGGTTCTTGGATATTTGGAATTGATTAAAAATAAAATAAAAGAACCTGGGTCATCATATATTCAAATTACTTTAATGTAAAAGGAGATTTCATACAAATAAAATAATGAGATAGGAAGAAAAGAGTGTCCTAGGTTGAGATGAATCTCATAGCCTTATAGTTACTTCTATGAAATCCAAAGGTTCCTTCCTATTCACTTTTATTTTATGTGTTTTGAACTAACATTAATGGAATTAAAGGAGAAGGTTGAGGCTATCACTTTTAAACAACATGAAGTGATTATATTTCATGGAGTCATATGACTACCATGAAATGAAAACGAGGAGTGGGTGATTAAATGAGTATGAGGTATTCCAGTAACACTCTCATCCTCAATTATTAATTATATTGATCATATTCATTAAGGTAGAGTGTCTGGTGGTTGAAAATATGATATAGTGGAGTTTTTATTCTTTTGTGTTGAAATTTATAATGTTTTTTTGAAGTGTGTGTTGGATTCTTTATTTCATTGATATATCTGATCATTTGAAACCATTTAAGTGATAATTCAGAATTTATGGGCATGATTACACATGAATGGTAAAATTGTGGAGAGATTAGATTACATGGGTTATATCTCTCTTGTTTTCTACATATGGTTATCCCACACAGACTTACATTTAACTAATTAAGTAAATTTTCTACGTGAACCAAGTGATATCATCCCTCTCTCATAAATATTCACAAAAAAAATAATTTATGGGAAGATAATGTTTTTTTAATTGATGAGATGTGAAGACCATTAAATTCCCATTGAATTTGATTTTCAATATGGGAGAGAAGAGTAAAGTTATAACAAATATTTACTTTTATAAATTCATGAGATATTGAAAACAATATTAAATATGGGATATTTTCAATCCCAAGTTTCATATTTGTTTTTTATTGGTAAATATGTAAATTTATGATGCATAAATAATTGTTATGGATTCAATTAATGGAATTGGAGTTCATGATTGAACAATTATCCTTATAGTTATAATGATTGTTAAACTAGTATTAAATCTCAAAGAAAATGTGTGTCAATGATAATTTATGAGCTTACCCATTGTTTGGATCTTGAATATATCCATACTGAGATGTGTGGGAATAAAGATTCATTTAATGATGATTAATTTTTAAATATGTAAATTCCATTCAAAAATAGAACGCTAGGAAAAATATATTTTAATTTTCATGATTAATTTTGAATAATAAATTTTGGGAGGCTTCTCATATTCTTAATTTTTTGATATGGAACAGAATTAATTATTATAGATTTTAATAAATATTTTATCAAGTTTAGTAAAAAAAATATGTCCAACCACAAAATATTTATGGGTCATCTCAATCGACAGTAATTCGGGAGGTATCAACCACATGGGAGAACTAACTCACTGAGCTATCCTAGAGGAAGGATAAAGAAATAATTTTCATTGGTAGGTAGGTTTTTAATGGGTTAGCACACACTTACAGGTGGGAAATTGGTCTTACAGAGGGTGATGAGGCTCATTCATCCCAAGTGTGTGCAGTGTTGATCTAGGAGTGCACCTTAAGCTACTCGAATCTACTGAATTCATTGATAACATATATTTAAATGTTATCCCTCAACCAAATAATTATTTTATGTGGGACAGGAGACACACTATATTGTTTATGCATTAAAAACATACACATATAACATTGGTCATCTGATTCAATCAATATGTGTCATCTGATCTAAGTGAAGTGTGTTTCTTCATCCCTTGTTTGAGGGTTCTATCTTTCATGGTCATCCCACAATTTTTAATATGTGGTTATCATTATATCAAAACAATTAAATATTATATCTCATGATCAATTCCATCAACCTTTTATGATCTAGCTGAGTACAAATAAGACATTGCAAATGGTATTCATGCATTTACCATGCATGAACAGAAGAACCCAAGTTATGATGTCTCTAATAATAAATTCAACGTTTTTAATGAAATAAAATATTGAAAAAATCATAACATAAATTCTATATAGATACACATGAATGAGTTTATGCTTTCATGAATTAGGATCGAATAAAAAATGATGGTAGTGGTTTCTAGAATCATCATAATCCTTTCATATGCCATGGAATCCATGTATAAGGTTCACCAAAAAAAGATGATACACGTTCAATTTAATGGTCCATTATAATTCCTCCATGTAAATAAATGGGTAGTTATTTAAAATTATTTAGGGAATCATAAAATATATTTTTTGTGAAATAAATAGGTTATCTTATGCTTCTTGTAAATTTTAAATGAGTTGCATGCCTTATGAGTCTTGGTATTTATTTATCTACATGAAGAATGAGGAAAAACTAAAACCTTTTTTCATTTCAAAGGAGTTGGACTAGGATTCAAAATACCCATTGAATTATTAGGTGTTCAAAATAAGGAAATATAATAACCAAAACCTTGTAGGTATTCATATTTAAATTGAGGAAAATAAATTCGTTATTCATAACATATTTAATTGATGCTTTTCAAATGAGAAAATAATGAGGATTTTTTGAAATAAAATAAATGAGATATAATCACATTCATGATAATTTTTTTAATAGGGATAAATGTGTGTATACAGGTGATGAATAATTAGAGAGGAAAAATAGAAAACTTAATGGGATATTGAATCCAATGTGAACGAATATTTTGATAATCCTGATACATCATAGTATCAAAGAGAGAATTACTTTAAATGTGGGATCCTATAAAGAAGAAGAATAAAATTATGTGCTTGAGTATTCAAAGATAGATATAATCTAATCATTCAATATCTGAGAAGAGTTTCTTGTAGAACAAACCTGCTACATGTATTTGTTGAAGACCTTGAATAATTATACAAACAAGAGGTTCATCTAGGTTTCTTGTGGAGGAAGACTATATAAATGATAAGTTATTTATACCTCTGTATCATCACATGAATAAGTTTGAAATCTTATTGTGGAATCTGGTATTGGAAGACTCTAGTAAACTCTAGAGTAGTAGGACGCAGTGGTTTCTATGCTGATTTCATGTGTAGGATGGAGCTTTATGATCTATAGTGGGCATTTGAGTGAGAGAATTTATGAATCAGTATTAATGGGAATAGACTTTTCCTGGATATAACCACATTCATATAATGTAGAATAAAAGTTGTGTGGTATAAAAAGTATATAAGGAAGTCTATTTTCAAGTCAAACCATGTAAATATGTTGTGAAGCTCTCCCTATTACTATAACTACACGTGAGGTGATATTGAGAGATAATATTAAATGGATGTATAACCTTAACATGTTCAAGAGGTTGAATTAATATAGACTTTTAAAAAATTATTTTACCACTGATTCACCCCCCCCCCCCCCCCCATCTAAGTGGCACCTAACCATTATTTAGAATCTACATGAAACAAATAAGAGAAAATATCCCTATGTCAAAATTTAAGAGGGACTGGAGTAAGAATAAGATGACTATAAAAAACATGGCCTCTCCAATCAAGGTGATAAAATTTGATTCTATTAATAAATTTGAAACTAATATTATTTTGAAATATTCTTAAAATGGTTAAATTTATATCCCCCCATAGAGGATGTAATATATGGTTATTCTATAGAATAAGTAGCAATAAAATTATTTTATCAATCTGTAGATTTCTAATATAATAACTCTAGGAAAACATATAATCCTTACAAGATCGGGTAAGTCAATAGGATATCATATCATATGTGTATTATATCTTTATAGAACAATTAGTGTTAGAAAATAAGAGGTTGAAACAAGTGTAATTTTTCATGAAAGAATCTATTATAAGTGTGGTCACAATGATAAAGTGTCAAAGTTATTTACACAAAGAAATTTCACATTAATTAGAAAAAAAAATAGACAAAATGAAAGCACTAAAATAAATTATCATTCTACTAAAACCACAACCTTAATATAGAATAAAATCTATAAAAAATATATCTCAAGGGTGAAACATATATCTTAAAAATTAATCGATATGGATGAGAAAATTATTGATCTTGTATTGATATTAAATATATCAAATAAAAAGATAGAGATCCCTCCTCAAAATTCCTCAACATGTAGAGTGAAAAAAGGAAAAATTATAGAAATAGTGGCTAAAAATAATATTCTTTAAGAATTTAGAATTGAATGTACTTGAGGAAAGGTGTTATTGAGATTCTAATATTTTTGAGTTGAGGTAAACTACATGTATTATTGTCTAGTAGAAAAAGTACTAAACAATGGAAGGAAATTTTCAACAGCATCTCAGATGATACATAACTACATAGGGTGTCATTTTATTAGAAGATTGTTTATTTTTATAACCGTAGAAATATGGTGAGATACTATAGAATAAATGATGATTTAGATTTAGTGAATAAAACACCCAATCCCATATCAAGTGGGATACATGTATAGAAATTATAATAAATCATTACATTAAAGAATAGATTCACCAAGTTGAAGGAATTAGGTCGTGAATCTTAATAAATCGTTAAACAAGAACCAATGGTAAATTATTCATAGTGGAACCTCCTAGAGATAATGAAAAAAAAATATAGAGGAAGAAAAGGGGACCTAATCTTGTTGAAAAATGGAGGATGAGCACTTGGAGAAAGTATCACAAAGGATAAAAAAGGTTGTGGTATTCTTAATTATTATCAAAGTAGATAATTATGGTGTATGTCTAAGTGGTCTCACCCACACCACTACAAGGAATGTGTATAAGGTTAGTGTAAGATCCCTTATACGTAAAAATAAGAATGAAAAATGGTGTAACCAAAATTCATCAATAGAGGAGGTGTGGCCATGTTAGACTAGTCTCACAATGTACATGGATTCCAAGCTAATGAATATATAAAATTCAAGATAAAAAATCTCTAAAATGATGTTTTTATAAGTGTTATCACTCAAAGTATAATGATAAATAAGTCATTGAAGCAAGTTAAAAGTAAAGGGTTGGTTAGTCATTAACAACCACAATCCTCTACTTGATAATATTAGTAAGGACGCATTTCCCATATATTTAATTTCAATAAATATTTCTAAAGTGTTATAGGTTTGAGGGTGATTTATAGGTTATGGGGTGATGATTTTTTAATTCATGATGGATTAATAAAGTATTGTTGAACCTTTGAAAGATAAATTTACTATATATGGAATTTTAAGTTGTAAAATATCACAATACAGTATTACAAGTGATGTTAGAGAAATTAAACTTGTTCAAAAAGTTAAATCTGGAATTTTCATGTGGTATAAAGAATAACATAAAATATAAAAATTATAATTATTCCATATAGAGTTGTATCAGAACCTAAAAATGTAAGGGAATTCTTTTTGGAGGATTAAAAATATTCATTAAAGAGTTCTTGATTTATTTATTTAACTAACCATATGGTATCATATATAATTTTTTGGTAACTAAAATCAACTAAAATTAGACTCTATAAATGAATTTTATCTCAATAATTGATGTCAAGATAAGAAGGAATTCACATGAATGATTATTTTGGTGATTCAAAGGCTACTTGGATTGTAGAAAGAGGATAAATTTCTCATGGAGGAAGGAAGTACATGGGTTACTTATAGAATCATGAGTTTATTAAAATTAGTGGTATTAATTTATTTTAAATGTTTTATGGTTTGTAAACCTTTTTCATTAATGTGTATAACTATTGATCTTGTGTATATATTATTGATTTCATAAGAATATTCTTGATGAAATTTAATTTCTTAAGTGGATTCATAGAAGAACATTGCAACATCCTGCCCCATCCCATTAGCTTGAGAGGGCGGAGGAATGATACTTTTCCTTAACCAATGTTACCAAGGTGAAAATGATGGAAATAAATGTTTAGGGCTTTGAGAATAAATTGGGAGAAGATTTTCCATTCAGATAAAACAACCAACCAACAATCCATTAACAACAAACTACACGATTTATGTCAACCAAACAACCCAACCCATCCATTAGCAAAAGACAACCAAGCTATTCAATAACAATATCACATGACAAATAAAACCAAGCTAAATATCAAAGTACCAAGTGGAAGACTACACAGCAAGAACCCAAATAACTAGGACACCATCCAAAGTTCCATACCATGCATCGTGCTCCAATGATCAGAGTATCCCCGAAGCATCATACTAAACTGCTAGTAAAATGAGATGCTTTACTATTACCTATGTCCTAGAAAATAACATTTTCAAAAGCACCAAAGTGCAAAAGTAGAGGGTGTGTACAGATAATTAGTAGGTTTTTCCCAAATGACTTCTTACACATGCTACAAGGATAAAACCATTATCACATTTATATAAAATAGTTTCTATAAAACATTAAGTAGTGCAACAGCTTACAACAAGACAAGCACTCCTTACTAAGCCATTTTCACCGAAATTCCCACAACACATGGGAAATCCAAACAACCATGCCACGAGCCATTTCACCATTCCACAAAAGAACAAAAACACTCATCTTACATAGCAACACAAAACAAAGAAACCAAAATAGTTGAGATTCGATCTATCTCATTCACAACATTTCCAACTAGTGGTGCTTCCCAACCAATATCCATAATGGTGTCTCTTCCATCCACTATCCATCACCTTTTATAGTGAGACTTCCTGCCCACTTCCATACAATCCACACAAGCCATAACACTTAATCAACCAATAATAAAAAAGCACCAAGGCCACAAAATTATGACACCATCATTTCAAACATATGCCAATTCACATCACTAAATCACCCATTTATTGAAAACACACTTTTTCCAACATTCCATGCCCAACCACATTTCAATAAAAACATATTTATTGAAAAATATTTTTCACAAAATAAAATTCATAATAAACCACTAATGATTTTAAATTCAACATTTTAAAATCACACAATAAGATCTTTTTAGCAAAAACAACCCAATTTCCCCAAAATCTCCCAAATCATCACCAAATAGATTTACAAAAAGATTATCACATCATTACATCAATTAATTTCAAAAAAAAAACAATTTTAACCAAAACCACTAGTTCTAACTAAGTTGAGTCGACAGAGAAGCCACTTACCTTTAGGGTTTTGGTGAATTCGACCCACATGCAACTGCTCCCCAAATCCAGACTAATGCTCCACCAAAACCATTCTATATTTCATTCCCTACCATCAAAAATCCTTAAAATCAACACCCAAGGAAACAAAACCATACATTTACACACAATGGGGTAGATATAGAAAACCTAGAGAGAGGGAAGAGTAGATCTAGAGAAACCCACAAAGAACTAAGTGAGTAGACTTACCGAAGAAGAATCAACTCAACCACACCAAGAAAACCCTTCGATTTTCTTCCAAAAGAAGTGGGATAGCACTCATAACCCTTGAGAAGAGAAAATCTTGAGTGATTCTCGAATGGGAGAAAGTTTGGTTGTCTTTAGGGAAATCCTGGAGAATCCTAGATTTTTTAAAAACCCATTTTTATGGGCATCATGGTTCGCTCGCATAGTTAGACAAATCGTGCGCTAACTGTGCACCTACTGCTGCCTCCAAGGGGCACCTCGCACATACCACCCCCCACAGTTAGGCAAACCATGCACAAACTGTGTTTATATCACTACCCACATGGTTTATCTCGTATGGTTTCCCCTAACTGTGCTCAAACTATGCTGCCTTAAAAAGGCCTCTAAACGTATTCAAAACAATTCCAAACTCTTCTAACCTCTTCTCAACTCATCCCAAGCACTTTAAACACATAAAAAGGCATAAAAATATACATACCTCAAACTGGGGGTGCTAAATTCTCCTCACGATTGGAATTTTTATCCTTATAAAGTACAGAACCACCTCTTTGACAAAAGAGATTGGGCCGTTGCTCAAACATCTCTTTCTCCAGCTCCCAAGTATCCTCCTGAATCTGAACATGCGGCCACAAAACCCACACTAAACCGATGATTTTACCATGAAATACTTTTCCTTTCTTATCCACAATATGAACTAGCACATGCACCAAGGAATCATCTGGTTCTAGTTCAATATGATCCAAATGAATCACATGGTCATGATCTGGCTGATACGTTTTTAACTGCGACACATGAAACACATTGTCCAATGAACCAACACATGGTGGAAAATCCAACCGATAATCCACCTCTCTAATCCACTCAATTATCTCAAAAGGCCCAATATACCATGGAGATAATTTACCCTGATTTCCAAACTGATGATGTCCCAACCTAGGATAGATTCTCAAAAACACATGATCACCCACCTCGAATGACAATGGTCATCAACGATGGTCTGCATGCAATTTCTGAAAACTTTGAGCTATCTCCATCCTCTTTCTAATCATCTTGATCTTATCCATAGTCTATAGGACAAGTCAAGGTCCATCATGGAAGACTCACCTATTTCCACCCAATATAATGGAGAACGACACAGACTCCCATACAATGCCTCAGACGGAGCCATATATTTTGAATCCTGGTAACTATTATTATAGGATAACTCCACCAACAGTAAGTGATCTTCCCATGAACCAACAAAATCCATCACCCAAGCCCTTAAAATATCCTCCAATGTTTGTATCATCCTCTCAAATTGTCCATCCTTATAAGGATGAAATGCCATGCTCATCATCAAATGGGTCCCAAGGGCCTACTGTAAGCATTTATGAAAATGATATGTAAACTCTAGATCTCTAACTGATACAATCGAAGCTGGAACACCATTCCTCTTTAACACTTCCTGGATATATATTTTTGGATAGATCTTACACCGTATGATATTCATGAATCGGGATGAAATGTGCCGACTTTGTGAGCCGATCCACAATCCCCAATATGGAATCGTGTTTTCAAACCGTTCTTAGAGGACCTGTAACAAAATCCATCATTATATGCTCCCATATCCACACTGGGATAGGTAAATACTACAAAATTCATGTTGGCCACTGATTCTCAACCTTGACTGGCTGACAAGTAAAGCATCTCAAGAAACACTCAGCCACACCTGTTTTCATACCAGCCCACCAAAAATACATTTTCAGCACCTTATACATATTCTGATTTCCAAGATGGACAGCCCACCTGGAATGATGATAAGCCCTATGAAGTTCCTCCTAACAAGACACTAGTACCACTATCAGATTCTGAAAACACAACACTGAGTTCTCATTCAGTTCCCACCATTCAATGGTCTCCCCACCATTGAGTTTTGACCTCATCAACACACATTGATAATTAGATTCTTTTGCCTCTTTAACCAACCCAGTCAAGCCAGGAACCAATGAAACCGGATAGAAGACCACTTTTTCACCCTGGTTCTCACATTCCAACTGCATGTCAGTTATGACTGACAAAAACTTCCACTAATTTGATATCTGATTTAAAACCAGAGCATATGATTTCCTACTTAATTTATCTGCCACCGAATTTTCCTTACTCGGTGTGTACATTAAGTCAAAATCAAACATCTAGAGACATTCCATCTATCTCTTTTTCGTAAAGATCAAATATATCTGTGACAAAATATGTTTTATACTCTTATTATCAGTAAACACCATGAATTTTCCACCGAAGAGATAATGATGTCATGTTTTTAAAGCATGAACCACTACTGCTGACTCCAAATGATGTGTTGGGAAGTTATTCTCATGAAACCTTAACTGTCGTGATCTATATGCGACCACATAACTCCCCCACATGATAACACAACCCAAATATGATCCCAATGCATCACAATACACTATGTACTTTTTCCCTAGTTCTGTAAAAACCAAGATTGGTGCTGATGTAAGGTGACCCTTTAGCTCTTCAAAGAATCTCTGACATTTATCATCCCATTGAAATGGGATATTCTTCCTGGTCAAATTTATTAATGGTGAATCCAATCATGAGAAATCACAAGAAAAACATTGATAATTGACAGCTAGACCAAGAAGTATTGTATGTCGAAAACATTCTTTGGCAGTTGCAATGAGATAACAACCTCTATCTTTTCTGGATCAACTAAAACACCTATCTCAGAAATAACATGGCCAAGGAAACAATCCTCTTGTATCCAAAATTCATAGTTTGACCATTTGGAATAAAACCAATGATCCCTCAAGATCCCCAATACTATCTTCAAGTGATGCTCATGCTCTACCCTTGTCCTCAAATACACAAGTATATCATCAACAAATACCTTCATAAAAATAATCCAGATAAACCTAAAATATCTAATTCATCAAGGCCATAAACACCGCTAGTGCATTCATTAGACCAAAGGGAATAACCACATACTCGTAATGGATATATCTACTTCTGAAAGAAATTTTGGAAATGTCTTCTTTAATTACCCTCAATTGATGATATCCTGACCTCAATTCAATCTTGTAGAACCACTGATCTCCCCTCAATTGGTCAAACAATTCATTAAGGCACGTAAGTGGATATCGGTTCTTTATCGTAACCTGATTAAGTCTACGATAATCCACACAGAGCCGTCGAGTTCCATAAGCCTTTTTAACGAACAAAACTGGTGACGCCCATATAGACGATCTAGACAAGATGAACCCTTTTTTCTATAACTCTTCCAACTGCACCTTTAATTCCCATAATTCTATTGGATCATATGGTAAGATAGAAGTGAGATAATACTTGTCCCCGGAAGGAGATCAATCGTAATCTCCACTTCTTTCACAGGTGGAAACCCTAAGAATTCATCATGAAATACATCCATAAACTGATCCAAAACCACTAGAAAAACACTTTTCTCAACAGCTTCTACTGATGCCAAAAAAATGGCTTCTAACAGGTATGATATTGCACCAACAGTTGGTGACAAAAAAACTGTTGCACCCATCGTTTCACTCTTCTCTCCCCTAAATAGATGTTTAACTCCATCCTCCATCACAAAATGAACCATTTTCTCATAGTAATTGATGAGGGCCTTAAACATCACCAACCAATCTATTATCAGGATTATATCATAAGGATCCATCTCAATCACTAAGAAATCCCACATCAATTCAATATTGTCCGCGACTAAACAACATGCTCTACCTAAGAAGGTTGGACACTCTCTTTGACCTAGAGAAGTTTGTAGTTTAAAAATAGAAGGCATCATTTCCATAGATAACCCAACAAATCAATGATATGTGAAGCAAGAAATGAATTTTAAGCAATTGTATCAAATAAAGAATTCATCAATGTGGAATTTAAAATAACTATACCTTGCACCATGGATAGTCCTAACTGATCAACCACCAAAAACTTCTCATCTCCAAACAACTGCTTACTACGATCTTCTCTTTGTTTCCCTGTGGAGATGTCATGGTACTTCCAGAATCATTATGACCAACATTGCTCTGCTGACAAAGGTTATGCTACTTTCCTTGTCCTGTTGAGGCAGAAGACCCCTCTGACCCCTGAGGAGTGTCACGAACACCCGACCTCATAGCATTCAGACAGTAACACTATAGATTCCCCATCTTCTTAAAATTATGACATGCTTTAGGTTGTTCCATACAATCTCGATGGATGTGGCTTATAGAACCACACTAAAAACATCCCAGCTTACTTTAAAGCTTCGAAGTAAGATACATTGATTCTAGAATTGGATTCTGAGTCGTACCCTCACCCTAGAAATAAGTGTCCCTCTTCCACTTTAACCCATCGTTCGAGTTCCCACCATTCCCTATAGGTACCAACATACTTCCCCCACATGTCGCCCCCAAAATATCTCACTCAGCCATCATAGCTCTATTCACTATTTCTGTGTAATCATTAATACACAACACTTCTATCTTGGAACGAATATCCTACCTCAACCCAACTTAAAAAATTTGTTCCTTCAATGGTGTACTACCCACCAACTCAGGTGAAAATTACACTATGTTCATAAACATAGCTACATATTTCATTACTTCCATGTTCCCTTGCTTCAATCTCAAGAATTATGATGTATTCTGAATTCAGAATGTATGAGGGTAGAATTGTTTGTTAATTAATTCCTCAAACCCCTCCCATGTCACACCTTAGTCTGTCCCAACTTAGACTTCCAGCTCCCACCACTTAAGGGAAATATCTTCCAACATGTGCGTGGTTAATTTAACTTTCAACTCTACCGGTGTTCTGAAAAATTAAAATATCCTATTCATTCTCTTCAGCCACGCTTCTTCCCTTTCTGTCTCTAAATCACCCCTAAAAATGGGTGGATTCTACCTTTCAAACAGAACCACATGATCCACATGCTTCAGTTCATCCACATTAATCCCACTTTCCATAGCTTGGAAATATTCCACTATACTCTGTACTAAATGTCGGTTCACCTAAGGCCTAGGTAAAACCACATTTTCAGTAGCTTCATCTGGTTGGCCACTAGGATGCCTAACCAGTGTCATTTAGATCAACATAAAAACAACCACAAATACCACACCCTTATCAAGAAAATTTATACAATTTTTAATTTTAATTACATAACAACGATCATAACCAGGATTCCCACAATTTCACATTTACCATATTGCAATATTCTGAAGAAAAAAAATACACCATGTTTTGAAAATCGACTCATTTTCAAAATACCGAAAGTTTCCATGTTTCAAATCCCTATGTTTTTTATCCCACTTTAGATTTCCAAAATCCACACATTTACATCACACTTCAGATCATTATACCCAAATGAAATATGCATCCTAATGGGAATTCATTTCTACCATGAATTCCATGCTCGTCTCATTAGCTACATCCACGAAAATGAGATATTTAATGCCTATAAGTGTCTCCTATAACGTCCCGGATCTGGGTGCCACACCATGAGTGCCCCAAACCCAGTTGGTAACATGACCTCAAGCACATTTCCTCAAACACCAGAGAATTATGACTAGCAGCAAGGGCCCAGGTCTAAAAGTGGGGAAACTATGCTCTCATTTGTGAAAGTGTAGCTCAGCAGAAAAGATAAATAACATACAAAAGTGGAAGCAGTAAACAATATTTAACTGAAATGGACAACTGATGTAAAATAGAACCAGCAGTTATATATATAACAATTCAGCATGTAACTATTCTATGAAATAATCCAAAACAAGTTACACTTCAATACAATACAATACAACAAAAGTAAAAGTACAGCAGAATAAAACAGAATAATCAGCAGCATCACAAGCCTAAGCTCGGTCCCATGCTCTAATACTCCTCACCAACAATCAAGTACCTGTATAGGGACTCTTGCCCCTATCGACACCTGCAGTAATATAATCTGTTTGGGCTGAAGACATGACCCAAACAGGGTGTGAGAAATAAATCCGAGTAGGAAACCACCAAAGGCTTGTGCCCAACAGTCAGTGAAAAAGTGCAACAGGAGTGTGCAATAGTAAATGCAATAAACTAAGCAGTAATAAAAAGTAACTAAATACCAGTTATATTGAAATTTTAATATTCATTTAATCATTCAATTTAAGATATCACCATAGTGAATATTTTATGTAAATAGTCAGTTTCCTCAGACATGCAAACTCTTACCCTCGGGTAAACAGAATCTTGCCCTCAGGCTAACAGAACCACACCCTCAGGCTAATCAGAATCACTCCCTCAGGTGATTTCCCTCAGGCATAATGAATATTTCCCTCAATCATGGAAGTATTTTCCTCATAAATAAGAAACGTATCCCTCAGGAAAAACAGAACATTTCCCTCAGGCTAAGCAGTACCTTGCCCTCAGGCTAAACAAACACTACCCTCAAGCTAAATAGAACACTGCCCTCAGGCACAAGTAATAGGGCTGATCCCAACATATAAGCAAGAAATTATATAAAATTCATCTCAAGGAAATTTAAAGAATGCTAAATTTATGGTATACCCTCGGGTAACATGGCGAAACAGCTAAACAGAAGAACACACCCCCGGGGTGGTCCTGGATCCAAGAAACGATCCCATACATCAAGTTATAATTACATTAAAATATCTATACAATTCTAGGTATATAATTCTTCAAGTCCTCAACCATACAACACCCCATTCATGGGCTCATATCACAACAATACACAAATTCACCACAGCAGTTGGAAATAAACACTAGACCACCTACCTCGATCAACTCTAATAGGTATACGTGAACGACGCCTCCAGAAACACCCAATAATGACATAGATCTGGGATAATATAATTCTTGTTCAAACATAAATAACATTACCTTGATAAATAATTAGAAGTAACAACTCAATAAGAATGGAGGGCTTACTCGTGCAGTCCCAATGAGATCGATAGAGGTGGAAACGGATTCCCAGCGTGCGAGTAGGAGATCTCCAAAGCTTCGGTCATCCTCCCGAGCTCCTACGGCATTCTAAGCTTCCTCTATGAATAGAGGAGGATACTGTCTATTTTAAGCAAAAAAAAAACAAAATACATGGCGTGTACTCTCAAGTACACAGCGTCTACTCTCAATTACACGGCACGTACTTTCCATTAATTAAACTGTTCCTCTGGCGGCTTCTCACCAGCGATGCACTATTCATCTATCAACATAAGTACATGGCGTGTATTCTTGAGTACACAGCGTGTACTATCGCTCAGTCGGCGGCTACCTCCACCACCTTACTATTCACCTGCCGACTGATTACACAACGTGTAAATATTAAGTACATGGCATGTAGTCAGTTTTTACACCCTTAATCTCCGACAGGCCTACACTCCCTGTGTACTCATCCCACACGGCCAGTCTAGAAGGCATTTGGAAAAGTACATGGCGTGTACTTCCAAAATTTGGGATTTTTCCCCGTTTTCCACATTTTCTCAAAAAAACTTAAGGAAAAGTAAAATAAGAAACCCATACCTCATGAATAAGAACCACGTTCTTACAAACTTCCCCCTTAAAGAAATTTGTCCCCGAATTTCCCTTCTAAGGGTGGCAAAGATACAGCTGAGAATAACTCTGGCCACTGAGCACGTACGTCGGTCTCCCGCTCCCAGGTTTTGTTCTGCACTTGGCCATGCTGCCATAGTACTCGTACGAGAGGAACTGACTTGCCTCGGAGAATCTTCGTGCTCTTATCAATAATAGTAATTGGATGCTCCTCAAAGAATGCATTGACGTGAAGTTCAACCTCCTCAAGCTGAAAGACGTGAGATGGGTCTGAATGATAATAGCGCGGCTGAGATACATGGAAGACGCCGTGCATGGCCTAGTACCTCTGTGGTAATAGAAATTGATAGGCAATCAACCCGACTCTCTTAAGAATCTCAAATGGCCCCGCATACCTCGGTGAAAGTTTACCCTGTCTCCTGATCCGCCTGTGTCCCAACCTCGTCGAAACATGCCAGAAAACCTGATCCCCGACCACGAACTCCAAGGGTCGTCTGCAGTGATCAACATAAGATTTCTGATGATACTGTGCAGTATCCATGCTCTTTTGTATCAACTGGACCTGCTCTGATGTCTCATGCATGAGACGTGATCCCAGTAAAGCTGCCTCACCTGTCTCTAACCAGCACATGGGTGATCGGCATTGCCTAACATATAAATCCGCGTATGGTGCCATCTCAGTAGTTGCTTGAAAACTATTATTATAGTAAAACTTGAACAGGGGTATATGCTTCTCCCAATAGCCCCCAAAATCTAAGATGCATGCATGCATCATGTCCTCAATCACCTGTATCGTACACTCTGACCAGCCATCGTTCTGAGGGTGGAAAGCTGTGCTCAGAAGCACCTATGTACCCAGTGTCCTATGACAAATCTACCAGAAACGAGACATAAAATGGGCATCCATATCTGAAATGATAGAATGAAGGACTCCATGAAGACGTACGACCTCTCAGATATACAACTTCCTGATCTCGTCAACTCTTAAGGTCTCCTTTATCAGCAAAAAGTGAGCTACCTCCATAAGTCTATCCACAATGACCCACATAGTATCATTGCCTCAAGGTGACCTCGGCAACTCGGTCAAGAAATCCATCGCGACATCATCCCATTTCCATTCTGGAATAGGTAACTGTTGTAACAGTCTGGCTGGCCTCTGATGCTCCGCCTTCACCTATTAACAGGTGGAACATCTAGTCACAAAACCATCTACTTCTCTTTTCATACCCGGCCACCAATACTGATGTCTCAATTCATGGTACATTTTGGTAACACCAGGATGAACTTCCAAAGCTAAAGCATAAAACTCCCACATCAACTCCTCATGGATGCTCTCTGGAACCCACACTCATCCATGGAAACACAGTACCTCATCATCGCCTATCGTCCAACCAGGAGGAGGGTATTCACTTGCCACTGACTCCCGTAGAACTAGGCCTTCTGAATACGATAGCTTCCTTATTCTCACTCTATTAAGGAGGGTATAATTCACAGCTAAGGAAGAAATATAGGTTTTCCCCTGACTGTCGTGCACCTCCAAATGCATCTCAGAGACCAGATCCATAAGCTTCCATTCACCACTAGCCTCATGAACTTTCTGTGTCTGAGTCTTCCTGCTCAGTGCCTCAGCAACTTTATTACCCATACCAGGTGTATAGGCAAGCTCAAAGTCGAAGTACTGAAGGTATTCGACCCACCTTCACTTTCTCAGATTCAGGTCACGCTGAGTAAAGATATACTTGAGACTTTTGTCATCAGTGTAAACCAAAAAATGCTCTCCGAAGAGATAATGTCTCCAACAGTGCAACGCATGAACAATTGCAGCCAACTCGAGATCATGCGTCAGGTAATTCCTCTCATGTGGCCTCAACTGCCGAAAACTGTACGCAACTACTCGATCACCATGCATCAACACTACTCCCATCCCAATACCTGATGCATCACAGTAGACTGTATAGCTCTTCCCTTACTCTGCAAGTATCAGGATTGGTGCTGATGTCAACTTTCCCTTCAGCTCCTGAAAGTCTGTCTCGCAAGATTCTGACCAAACGAAATTCACACCCTTCTTAGTCAAACCCGTCAATGGCACTGCTAAGCGAGAGAAGTCCTATATAAAGTGCATGTAGTAACCAGCCATCCCCAAGAAACTCTGTATCTCAAACATGTTCATAGGATGCTCCCAAGAAACTACTTCTCTCACTTTCTCTAGGTCTACTTCTACTCCTACCTCTGAGATGATATGACCCTGGAAGTGTATCTGGTCCATCCAAAAGTATCACTTTTAGAGCTTAGCATATAGTGGATTCTCTCTCAGTGTACTCAATATAATCTCAATATGGGTAGCATGGTCGTGTCGAGTGTGAGAGTACACCAAGATATCATCCATGAAGACTACCAAAAAAGAATCTAGATAGGAGTGGAACACACGATTCATCAGAGCCATGAAAACTTCTGGCATGTTCGTGAGTCCGAACGGCATAACCAAGTACTCGTATAGACCATATCTACTCTGAAATGCTGTAAGTAGTATGTACAATGGTCTAAAGCATAATTGATGATATCCGGATCTCAAGTCAATCTTCAAAAGCACTCATTCTCCTCAAAGTTGAACAAAAAGGTCATCAATCCTTGGAAAAGGATATCAGTTCTTAACCATCATCTAGTTCAGTTTCTGATAATACACACAGAGTCTGAGGGTACCATCCACCTTCTTAGCGAATAGAATAGGCGAACCCCATGGAGAAGTACTAGGTCGGATGAAACCCTTTGCTTTCAACTCCTTAAACTTCTTCTTGAGATCCTAAATCTCTGGTGTAGCCATCCTATAAGAAGGAATGGGCACCGGTGCTGCTCCTGGAACAAGCTCAATAGAGAAATACACCTCTTACTATGGAGGTACACCTGAAAATTCATTCGGGAAGACATCCCTGAAACGATAAAATATTGGAGGAAAATCCTTCTAACAAGTTTCCTGATCATCCAGATATAAGATCTCAATATGGGTTGTCACTCCACCTTGCCCACGATGATCAGGTCTAGCCCAGCTTTCCTGGACATCCCATTCGCCCGTGTATAGAAACTCTATGCCCTCTAGTGATGTGAAACTCACCCTATGACGGTATCAATCAACAAAGGCTCGAAAAGGTACCAACCAGTCCATCCTGAGAATGACATCATAGTTCATCATCTCTAAGACATAGAGGTCCCAGAGAAAGTGACACCCACCAACCTCTAGGGGGCACTCCCTGTACTGACGCACACCAGCCGTTCTAGTCCCCAATGGAGTGTCCAGCTCCATAACACCAGAAGAAGAAGAAACACAAATCCCAAGGCTTTCCATAATGGGCACATATATAAATCTATTTATAGAACCCATGTCAATAAGTATAAAGATAAAACATAAGCTACTAATATAGTACCTCTGATAGTAGAAGGTTCGGGATCCTGATCCTGTTGGGTCTATTGCACAGCATATGCCTGCCCAGTGTCTCGGCCCTGTGACACATCCTGGATACCCTGAGCTATCCTGCCCTACTGCCTCTAAGATCCTAGTGTCTGGCTATCATGGCCACATCCACCATCTCTGCCTGCACGCCCTGACGTATTCCAATTTCCCAACTGGTAAGAAGCTGTTGGTCCAGCTCCCGCACGTGGAGTCTACACAGAACCCTTCTCACTAGACAATGGTATAAACTCCCTGCAAAAGCGTTGCAGATGACCCATCTTGCCACAAGATTGGTACTTCATTGGGTCTCGAGGACACTGAGGTCGCTTGTGCCCCTCTCTACTGCACTAGTAGAAAATAACCGAGCCAGCTGAAGTATCCTTCTGGCTAGTACTACCACCGTGAGAGAAGTCCATCTGTCTCTTCCTCTTACCAGTAGAAATAGTACCAATAACTAGTGTTGAACCACCCTGGCCCACAACACTAGCTTCCCGTAGGTTCCGCTCAGTAATCAGTTCCTAGTTCAAAATAGCATGCATTGTAGGCAACCTGAAATCATTCATCAATGATCAGATGTCATATCGAAGACCATCCTAAAATCATCTGTCCCTCAATGTCTCATCACCCACCAGAACGAGTTCAAAATTATGAAGCTCAGTGAAGCGATCAGAATAATCCATCACTGACACGGAGCCCTACCGTAGATTTATGAACTCTCGGGCTTGATATTCCCTCAGCGTCTTTGGGAAGAAGAAGTCATAAAAAGCTTCCTGAAAATCTTCCCATGCCATGTCGCGGTGATGCTCAGACTGGGTGATAACATCCCACCACCTCTTGGATGAATCATGCAGTATATAAGTCGCGAGTTTGACCCTGCGCTCAGTAGGCGTCTCAAGATGCTCGAAAATAGTCTGCATTGAATCCATTGAAGACACCGCAGCCTATGGTCCTCCATCCCCTTAAAAAGTATGTGGATGTTGCTACTGGAAGATAGGTGTCAGCTCTACCATTGATGTGGCAGATGGCGGTGCTCCCTTAAAGGTCTTCATGAACCGCATGAAGCCTTCACGAAACTGAGCATCTGCACCTGTGCCAGGTATAATGGTTGGCGTCGCATCTGGCTCTGCTGGAGGATCCATTGGTAGCCCATGGCCTACCATTTCCGAAGTATACTCGTTGCCTCTCTCTTAGAGAACAACGCGAGGTTGTCTCGGTGGCATGACTCTACAAGGTCAAAACACGCCTCAGATTTAAGTTTATCAAAGAATTAAAACTAGGGGACCAAAAAAATGGAACAAGAGGAATAAATCATTCAAGATTTGCAAAACAAGACTACACATCATTTATATTATCTACACGGCATGTACCAAACTTTTCTTCCCCTACCCGAGTCCTTCTACACAGCTTAGTCACACGGCTCTCTTTTGATCAAAATTACACGGCGTGTATAAGAACTACATGGAATGTACAGTTTAATTTCATATTAATTGTGTTCTTAGTGACACGGCCGGCTACTTGGCCGACACTACACGACGTGTTAAACCCACACACGGCGTGTAAACCACCCAGTTTCCCTAGCCACACGGCCAAGTCCACACAATCTCTCACCGGTCAAGACTACTCGGCATGTCCCATGGGCACATGGTGTGTACTAGGTTGGGTAACAATGACTCGTGTTGTTCGTGACATGGTCGGGTACCTAGGTCAGACTACACGTCGTGTAAAATATTGACACGGTGTGTTCAAACAAATATTTCCTCCATCCGTGTTGTTAGTTACACGGGCGGTCTCCCGGTCAACACTACACGGTGTGTACAACCGGTACACGGTGTGTTTCCCCAAGCCAAGCCCTACCCCTTGTCCCCGTCAACACAGACTTTGACATGGGAAGAGTCTACACGACATGTACATAGGGTACACAGCGGGTACTTAAAAATTTGCTTTTTCTTCACAAACAGAAGATTAAACGGCGTGTAATAATAGACCTACACGGCGTGTATCTGGGGTTTTCCGTACATTAAGCCTTTGAAACTACTCCGAATCCCAGAACACACTAAAACGAACACCTAAGTTCCAAATTCCGATCTGTGAGTGCCCATACTCCTCGTGAATCAAAGTCTGGCATCTTATATGTGTTATAAAAAAATAAACAGCCAATGATCCACCAAATTTTGGTCAATGAGGGCCCATACTCCTCAATAACCAAAGTTTGGAATTCATTATACTAACCTTTAATAACAATACCATATCAAATAGCAGGTAGTTATCAAAACAGCTATCACAATAGCATGCTTTTCTAGAACAACATCTATCACAATAACATGCAATTTTTAATGCACCTACATGGCATGGAATCTATGCATGGAAGGTGATTTCTTGCATGTTCCTAAATGTTTCATGAGACGACATACCCTCATCTCATCGGGTTGCAACTAAATAGAACCTATGTATAACATATAAACAGCACAATCACAAGTGTGTCACCCAACGGTGAAAATCAAATCAACTATAAAAGTGAAGAATCTGAAATATTGCAATACACGAGGTAGACTGGATTTTCCCTGTACATGGGTTAGCTACTCCTAGGAAAATCTTATTACCAAATACCATTTCTATCATATCCCTGAATATAGTCTTCAATAGTATGTTAAAGAGAAGAAACCCCTCTGATACCACTTTGTAACATCCTGGACCCGGGTGCCACACCACGGGTGCCCCAAACCCGATTGGTCACATGACCTCAAGCACATTTCCCCAAATGCCAGAGGCTACTCACGAGCAGCAAGGGACCAGGTCTGATAGTGGGTAAACTATGCCCTCATTTTTTAAAGTGTAGCATAGCGGAAAAGATAAATAACATACAAAAGCGGAAGCAGTAAACAATATTTAACTGAAATGGACAACTGAAGTAAAAGAGAACCAACAGTTATATATATAATGATGCAGCATGTCACTATTCTATGAAAGTAGACAAAACAAGTTACACTGCAATACAATACAATACAACAAAAGTACAAGTACAGTGAAACAAAACAGAACAGTCGGTAGCATCGCAAGCCTAAGCTCGGTCCCATGCTCTCCTACTCCTCACCAACAATCAAGTACCAGTATAGGTACTCTTGCCCCTATCGACACCTGTAGTAATATAATTTGTTTGGGCCGAAGACATGACCCAAACAGGGTGTGAGAAATAAATCCTAGTAGGCAACCACCAAAGGCCCATGCCCAACTGTTAGTGAAAAAGTGCAACAGTAGTGTACAATAGTAAATGCAATAAACTAAGCAGTACTCAAAAGTGACTAACTACCAGTAATATTTCCATTTTAATATTCATTTAATCATTCAATTTAAGATATCACCATAGTGAATATTCTAAGTAAATAGTCTGTGTCCTCAGACATGCAAACTCTTACCCTCAGATAAACAGAATATTGCCCTCAGGCTAACAGAACCACACCCTCAGGCTAATCAGAATCACGCCCTCAGGCGATTTCCATTAGGCATAATTAATATTTCCCTCAGGCATGGAAGTATTGTCCTCAGACATTATAAACATAGCCCTCAGGTGAAACAGAAGATTTCCCTCAGGCTAAGCAATACCTTTCCCTCAGGCTAAACAAACACTACCTTCAGTCTAAATAGAACACTGCCCTCAGGAACAAGTAACAGGGTTAAGCCCAACATATAAGCAAGAAATTATATACAATTACTCTCAAGGAAATTTAAATCATGCTAAATTTATGGTATACCCTCGGGTAACCTAGCCAAACTGCGAAACAGAGGAACACACCCCCGGGGTGTTCCTAGATTCAAGAAACAATCCCAAACATCAGGTTATAATTACATTCAAATACCTATACAATTATAGGTATATAATTCTTCAAGGCCTCAGCCATAAAACAACCCATTCATGGGTGCGTATCACAACGGTACACAAATTCACCAGAGCAGTTGGAAATAAACACTATACCACCTACCTCGATCGTCTCTGATCGGTATACGTGAATGACGCCTCCAGAAACGCCCAAGAATGATGTAGATATGGGATAATAGAATTCCCGTTCAAACGTAAATAACTTTTCTCGGGAAAGAATTGGCATGAACTACTCAAGAAGAAGGTAGGGCTTACCCATGCAGTCCCAATGAGATCGACAGAGGTGGAAACGGATTCCCGATGTGCGAGCGGGAGATCTCTAAAGCTTCGGCCGTCCTCGCAAGCTCCTATGGTTTTCTAAGATTCCTCTATTAGTAGAGGAGGATTCTGCCTGTTTTAAGAAAAAACAAAATACACGGTGTGTACTCTCAAGTACATGGCGTGTACTTTCTATTTTTTAAACTGTTCCTCTAGCGGCTTCTCACTAGTGTGGCACTGTTCATCTATCGACATAAGTGCATGGCGTGTATTCCTGAGTACATGGCGTGTACTGTTTCTCAGCTAGCGGCTACCTCCACTGCCTTACTATTCACCTGCCTACTGATTACACAACATGTAAATACTAAGTACACGGCGTGTAGTTAGTTTTTACACCCTTCATCGTCGACAGGCCTACACGCCCTTTGTACTAATCCCACATAGCCATTATACATGGTGTGTGGAAAAGTACACAGCGTGTACTTCCAAAATTTGGGATTTTTTCCCATTTTCCTCATTTTCTCAAAAACACTTAAGGAAAAAGAAAAGAATAAACTCATACCTCAAGAATTAGAACCGAGTTTTTACATCTCCAAACACTTATGTACACAAATCCTTAGTAACTTGAAGTTCATCATAAAAGGGTTATATGTGTACATTTATGATATACATTCCATGTTCTGATAATCCTATGCCTTGCTACCATCCCGACTCAAGGAATATATCCAGAATGAATGTCAACACCATGACCAAAAATCACCACCAAAGGACTGAACAACCACTCTCACTTGAAATCTAAGGACCAAACAAACTAATACCACTTGTAAAAACCTACCCCATCCCATTGGCTTGAGAGGGAGGAGGAATAATACTTGCCCTTAAGATATGTTCCCAAGGAACCAAAAGATGGAAATAAATTCCTAGGTCTTCAAGAATAAATTGGGGAATGATTTCCCTTGAGAAAAAACAACCAACCAACAATCCATTAACAACAAACTACATGATCTATGTTTACCAGACAACCCAACCAATCCATTACCAAAAGAAGAACAAGCTATTCCATAACAATCTCACATGCCAAATACAACAAATCCAAATATGAGAGTACCAAGAGAAAGACTACACAATAAGACACTAAATAACTATAACACCATCAAACATTCCACACCAAGCTCCATGATCCAAGCACCACAGTATCCCCAAAGCATCATGACGAACCACTAGCAAAATGAGATGCTTTACTCTTACCTGTGTCCTAGGAAACAATATCTGTAAAAGCACCAAAGTGACAAAGCAGGGGGTGAGTACAAATACTCTGTAGGTTTTCCCCAAATAACTTCCCCACACATTCCACTAGGATAAAACTATTATCACTTTTATATAAAATAGTTTCTATAAAACATTAAATAGTGAAATAACTTACAACAATCCAAACACTCCTTAACAAACCATTTTCATCCAAATTCCCACAACACATGGGAAAGCCAAACAGCCATTACACAATCCATTTCACCATTCCACAAAATCACAATAACTCTCATTTTGCATAGCAACACAAAATAAAGAAACCAAAATGGTGGAGTTTTCGTGCAACCCATTCACAACATTTCCAACTAGCGGTGCTTCCCATCCACTATCCATAGTGGTGGATCTTCCATCCACTATCTATAACCTTTTATAGTGATAATTCCAACCCACTTCCACACAATACACACAATCCATAACACTTAATCAACCAACAAGCACAAACCACCAAGGCCACACAATAATCACACCATCATTTCCATCATATGCCAATTCACTTCAGTAAATCACCCATTTATTGAAAAAACTATTTTTCCAACCTTCCATGTCCAAACACATCTCAATAAACATAATATTTATTGAAAAACATCTTTCACAAAATATTTTCTTCATAATCAACCACTAATTATTTTAAAATCAACAATCTAAAATCACACAACAAGACCCTTTTTGCAATAATAACCCACTTTCCCCAAAATCCACCAAATCATCACCAAATGGATTTCCAAAAAGATTCTCACATCATTATCATAATGATTTCAACAAAAAAAATTAATTTTAACCAAAACCTCTAGTTCTTACCAAGTGGATTCGAGAAAGAAGCTACATACCTTTATGGTTCCAGTGAATTTGATCCACAAGCAATCGCTCCCTAAATCCATACAAACGCTCCACCAAAACCACTCTATCTATCCTTACCTACCATCAAAAAGCCTTAAAATAAACACCCAATTAAACAAAAACCCTATATCTACAAAAAAATAGGTGTAGATATAGAAAACTAAGAGAGAGGGAAGAGTATATCTACAAAAAATCACAAAGAACTATTCAAGGAGACTTACAGGAGAAGAATCGGCTCAACCACACCAAAAAAACCCTTTGATTTTCCTATAAAATGAGTGGTAGATAATCCCTAACACTTGAGAAGTGTAAATAAAGAATGAGGCTCAAATGGGATAAAGTTTTGGTGTCTTTAGGGAAATTCCAACTAATCCTAGATTTTTTTAAAAAATTCATTTTTACGGTCCACACTGTTAGCTCCCACAGTTAGAAAAACTATGTGCTACCCGTGTGCCTGTTGCATCCTCAAAGGGAAACCTCGCACAGCCCACCCTGCACAGTTAGGCAAACTGTGTGCAAACCATGTGTACCCCAATTCTTGCACAGTTCATCTCGCACTGTTTTCTGTAACTGTTCTCAAACCATGCGGCTTTAAAAAGGACTCCAAACTTATTCAAAACTATTCCAAACTCTCCCAACCACTTCCCAACTCATCACAAGCACTTTAAACACAAAAAAGGCATAAAAAATCTATGTACCTCAAACTGTGGGTGCTACAAAAACAATTGAAATGGGAAGCACTAACATTTTAACATAAAATCTTTTTTCCTACACTGAGTTCTGACTCAGTATGCATAGATTATTTTTTGAATGACTCCTCTCTAAGTATAAAGTTCACTCACTGAGAATATTTATGAAGGCAGAGGTAGTTTAAAGATGTTTTGAAATGGAAAAATATATATATAATTGGTAAAAGAATGTTTATAAGTGGTTAAAATAAGTTAAGGTTGAGAAATAGTTTCATATAATATGGGGATCTCAGTATCTCTAAATATATTATAAGAGTTTTATTAGAAATGGGGGAGGAAAAATAATGTTTTATTAAGAAATTACCCTTTATATTTTATTTCTTGTGCGGGGGGGAATTAAAATGCATAATAAATATGTACATTGTTCAAGAAAATAAAGGAACTAGGGCAGGATGGAATTATGGTAGTATTGTTAACAAAATAAAAAGGGGGGGGAATGTTGAAACTAAGAATATGTGTGTTGGAATTATTAACATTAAGAAATGTTTATATTTGGTTTTTATTTTATATTTACTAAAGATATTTTTTTGTGCATGGTGATACATGCTTCAAGATAGAGATATTTACCAAACATGGGAACCACATTTTATAAAATATTAACAAAATTGATGTATATGTAATTGGACATTGAGATGGATAAAAAAAGTAATCAATTTTTATTATGATAGAATATAATAGTAAAAAATGTGTGAACATGCATGTATTTATTTGGTAATTGTTAGTGAATGTCTAGTAAAGGAATATCGTATCACAACATAAAGGTGTTCCTCACACCGTAATGTATTTATTGTAAGAAAAATATTATACTATATAAGAATAATTTTAGAGGGTACTTGATAAAATAGTTCTAGATATTCCATAGAAATTTTCACATTTGAATATAATTCTAGAGAAATATAAGATATATGATGTTTTGTGTCTGAATAACCATGCATTAACCCATGAAACTAAGGCTTCATTGTAAAAATTAAATCAAGAATATTTAGTATGGGTTTGTGTGGATCAGAATATTGTATTGTGTTGTGGAGCATTTGGCCACACTGAACTTGGTTCTACATATAATTAAAAAATTATAAATTATTTTTTGGTGGATAAAACCCACACCACATTGTCAGGATAACGAAAATTGATGTAGGTATATTTTATTAAGAATAAAATATCACATTATAATTGATTTATAATGTTATGACTGATTTATAGTTGGGAATAATTACACCCCAACATATTGAAAACGTCTTGAGGATTATTTTTTATCAAATCCATGAAATCATGTTTTTTGGAAAATGGAGATGTTTCCCCGTGAGGTTGTTCAGAACATAACAGTAGGTATATGTTTTGATAATATTTGATGATATCACATTAAAATATCTCTAGAGTTTTACATGATATTGCATCCATATTTTTTAGATTTCGAGTTTTACTAAAGATAACATAAAATATAGAGATCTCATACTATAATTTGGTTGAAGTTGATGCATATCACTCTGCAATAAGGAGTTCCACACCATTGCTTGGTAATTTGTAGAATATCTTGAAGATTTTACCTAATTTGAATTTATAGAAATATATTGATATTGTTAAGGGAAATTTTACTCAAAATATTTTGAGGATTTTAGAGACTCATGTTATATTTATTCATGGTTTTTTATTATGATAAAATCATGATTAACTTTTTAATAAAATCGTAGAGAAACTCGTAGGAATTAATTGAAAGAAATTCAAAGATGATACTTTTTAATGATTTTTCATTAAGAATATAGAATATTTTATAAAATTTTATTTTGGTAAATATTTAATCATTGTGATGATTTGATTTTTGTGAAACTTTGACCATTATCAATACTATAATTCGTAATAGAGTAAAGTGAAAAAAAACTAGGTTTCTATTTTATGGATCTATCTTTTAACATGATTTATTTTCTCAAGTTTTTGAAATCCATATATATTAATTGGAAATGAAAGTATCAGATATTATTTAGATTGGAATTTATGGTTGATCTAGGAGAGAGAATATTTCAATATTTTAGTTTTATATATAATCTTTGATATATATTCATGGTGGAATATTTGTACTAATATTTGTAGATTAAATAAAGGAAAGGGGAATATTTGAATGAGATAATTGTTAGCCATTAATGGAGAATATTTTGATAGAATACCTACATCAATATGGAAATTAGAAATAGAATGATAAATTGTAAATATTCTATACCTTTAATCTATGTATTGATGGAGAATATTTTTTATTTATTTTGATCATATGGTAGTAAACCAAGGGATGCAAAAAAAAGAGTATCAATGAAATATCGGGTTCTTTAAGAGAGAAGTGAATTCATTATAAGATATATCCAATAAATTTTAAGAGGGAGAAGAAGATATAAATTCGTTGATAAATATTATTAATTATGTTGTACAAAAAAAATAATTCCCTTATTGAATTACTCTTCATCTGATGGAATTTATTTCCAGTGTGAATATTTCATAGAATACAAAGATTCAACTTACATTATGTTGAGTTGAACTCATATAATACTCTAGAATAAGAAGAGTGTAGTGAAGTGGATAATATTATTGAATCTAACTAGATTTTATTATTCATAGTTATCACGCTTCATATATTGATCTTATAGAGATCTTCATGTATATAAATTGATAAAAAAAGTCACTAATATAGTGTGTAGAGGAGTTAAATAGGAAGTGATATTATGGAGGTGGTGTTTCATCCAAAAATATTTATAAAGGAAGTGATCCTTGTAATGGAGAGACCTTGATTGAAACTTTTATCCATATAACAAATAAACCTTACTGTATTTGGAACATTGACATAGCATCAATGTGTGCTCCTTGTAAATAGACTATTTGGGGTAAACCAAGTACGAAACCTCATATATATTTTTATTTCAATTATACATTTATGTTTGAAATTTTATGTGATCAACAATGAGGGAATTTGGGATTAAACAAGTTACATTAATGGAGGGAAAATAACCAATACGGGGATAATAATATTGAAGAGAAAAGTTAAATTTGGGTGAAACCAAGATTCCCCCTGACCCTGCTCAGGGTTTATACATTTTTCCTTTTCCCAACAATAATAATGATAAACAAATTGTGACTCAATGAAACATGAGATCCTGTAAGAAACCCTTATGGTAAAAGTTATCATATGACCCATATTCCTCGTAAGAAGTTGATTTCGGTGACATATAGAATGAACTTTAAGGGGATAAGATGTCATTCATGTCTTAAACTCTCATCACTCAGAAATTAATTAAACCCAATAATGTCATAGTAGTGCATATACTAAACATATATCATAACATGTGGGTAATATATAAATGCCTTTTTCATCATATACTATATACCAAATATATAATACATATTAGTTTTTTCTTCAAAAAATATTTTAATAGATTAACCTAACTACTCTTTTTATAGTTGGGAGTCCCAAGTCACATAGATAGTAGGAGTTCCATAAACATGATTAAGTTAATCGCCTTTGAGTATTTTCTCATCTTATAAAAGATACCACCAATCATATATGAATTAATAGTGGGGGAATATGCAACATTACACTTCACTACCCATGTGAGTAGATATGATGATTATAATGATTTAGTTATACCCCCACATTTAAGTAATTCCAAAGGAGGAATGTAATATCATTAACTTCAATAATACCACACGCTTGAAGAAAAACTACCAATAAGGATACCTAGTGGATATGTCCCGCTTCTAAATCTATTATAATAAATTTTCATTCATATCAAGAAATTAGTTGCCTCATCCATGATTTCATCCACAAGAAAGGGTGGTGTTAAATAAATAAATAGAATAATCAGCTAAGGTAAGGTCACTACAATGATGATTACTCCCCAACCACCCACAACTGAAATTTAAGTCCATCTAGAGAGTCATATCCATTTCATGCATATAAGAATATACTCCCAATAAGAAAATAGAGCTATGACCTTAGCTATGACTAAAATATAGTAAACAACCCACTCTATAGGGATAGATACATTTTTATCTATTCCTCTAAAACACAAACACATAGGGTTGGGGTAATTTCCATCTCAATCATCATCTTTCAAATAATATATACTATAAATGGTAGTGTAACCAACTCTAGAGAGTTTAGTATTGTCAAGAATAGGGTTATCCCTATAAGGAGATAAATAACCAATCATTCCCCCTAAGCCTTGATAAATGATGGTAAAGGGATATTCCCTTATAATTATATATCATAAAAATCATTTTTTTATCATGAAGAGTACCTCTTAATTCTATGAAAATGTTTCAGAAAGTATTTATGTTTTTAATCCCCTAATGAAAGTTGGTCACTATAACTGGTGTTGATTTTATACATCATTAGTAATATATAGATGTTGATGATGAAGTAATACTTATTTTTTATGTTTTAATATATATAATCATGTAAGAATCCCCTAAACATATAAAACATGGTGGGGAAAACAATCGGAATAGTTATGAATCCTTTATCTAAAATGAACCCCATGATGAAATATTTAAAGTGGGAGTACATACCTTATTGTAAAGACAAATCCATGTATTTGGAAATCCCCCTAATATACCCCACTGACCAATTAGTGAGCCACGCAAAAATAAATAGAAAAATAAATTTCCAGGTCATTATATCGTTTTTAACTTAAAGGTGTGGTGACCATATCACATTGGTAATAATATGATCGTTTAGGACAAGATCATAACGGTCTACAACAACATTAGTTAATGCTAATTATATGTAATATACACAATGATAAGCTAGGTTGGAATGCCCATATGTTCCAACTAATCCAACCCATCAGGAAGGGATCACTATAACATCAAGGATGGAACCAACCCAAAAAAATAATCCCTAGAAAAAATTGACCTATTTTGTAAATAAAATCCTTGGTAGACCACCAATAATTCCCTCCCCTGAACTATCATTTGTCTATGGTTCAGTAAATTCATATAGAGAATTCCCCTACAAAAGGATCAACATCACAAACCAAGATGCTTGTGGTTTATGTTTCTTGGTTAGAGGTGATGGAGGTGAAATGATACCAAATGTAGCCAGAAAAGAAACTATTCCCTAACTAGGTTGAATTTGAGATACTCCAACCTTAACAGACAGAAATATTATATCAATTTACATGAATATTCATTACATATCAAACTAAATCAATCCCTTAACCTATACTTTTATTTTATTTGGAGAATAGATACATAACAAAATTATTTTAAAAATATTCTCGTACATATTCCATAAAATTATCCACACATAATACTCTAATAGACACATCATGCATAATAAAACTTAATCATTACTTATAGAATATAATCATAAGAATGGGTGAGCTAAAAAGCTCAATAATAGTTAAATATAAAAGATATCAATCAAATATCATAGGGGGCATAAGATAAACATTTGGGTATAAGAGTATAATCAAGGTATATGAATAGAGTATAATAAAATCATACACAATAAAATATATATCATAAAAAATGAATCATGAGTTTTTTTAATAATATAAGAAATGGTTCATAAAATCATGATAACATGATTCATTTACAATGATCCATGAAAACATAACATTGTAATATTCTGTAACATGGAAATATAGAATAATATAAGAATATAAAATCATTTTTTATGTCAAGGATGACTCTCAAGACCATCATCACATTGTGGAAATATTTTTATAGTGGATTGGGATTACTCCCCAGTCAACTAATGTCATTACATGAGATATAATTCTTTACTTAATGCATTGGAGGACAATATAATTTTGGGTAACCCATTACATAGCATACAAATCCCCTTAGGGGTTTAGGTTCACTCCGAATTCCCTAGAATATCATGAGATATAAATCTGTTTTCAATTCATTGGAGGGATATGTAATTCCAAGTCATCCCTTCACATAATAGACAATCATATATATGGGTTCCACATGAAATCATTCATAATTCCAACATATCATAATTAACCCATGATAAAGAAAATCGTTTCATTAAAATTTTCATAAAATCAGATCATGAATCATCCAAATAATGAAGGTGGGTTATATAATTAATGAATATCCCCAGTGAAGTCAAATAAAAATTAAATGATATTAGAATAGATAAAAACACATTATAATTGAATTATAAAATTAATCTAAAAAATATGACAAATTATCCTTGAATTTTTTAAATATTTTTTTAATTAAATAATTATTAAAATAATATTTCGAGAAAAATTAATGAAAATGGGAAGGAAATCCTCTTTCAAAAACCATTAATTATTGGAAATAAGTCTTTTTAAATAAAATCAAAAAAAATGGGGGGAGAAATAAATAGTGAAAAAATGATAAAAATGACTCCTTTAATACTTATGTAAATAAAGTAAAAGTAAATAAAATTTAGCCTTAATTAATTGTGGAATTATAAGAAATTACATCTACAAAATTATGTTCAAAAAATGGACACATATAAGAATTAGTCATGTTCGAAAAGAGGAGATATGGTTGGATCCACTTATAATAATCCTTTTGTTGAACTATAAACTAAAGGGAAATTAAATGATGAAAATATATGTAAAACCAATAAATAAATATAGGATACAAAAATATATTTCTATTTAGAGAAAAAATATAGAGTTTCCCTAAATTTAAATTTATTCATAGATAAACTTAAATTAAAAGTGAGATTGGAATAAAACTCGTGTAATTTGTAACTTTGGAATCAAAATCCCTCAATAGAGAGAACCTAATATTTATTTCAAAATATTTTAATTATATGAAAATTAAGATAAAATAAATCTATGGAGAGGTACATGCCCCATATAAAATAAAATAACTTTTGAATATGGAGCATATTTTATTAAATGTAAATTGAGATGAGAAACCCCTACCTCAGATTTTCGCATGGTTAGACATACTTTAAATCTCTAGATAATCATTTTTGGTTTATTATTAATCTATATAATTAAAATATTTATATTTATTTTAATTTATACCATTCATTTAAAATTTCTTATTACACATTTATTAATCATTATTTTTTAATACTAATATTCAAGTGTTAATTATCTCATTTGTTCTAGGCTAGCTTCAATATGGAAATTACAGACCATGATTATTTACTATGTGTTCATAAATTCCCAATATTTCATAGTGGTCAAATAGGTTTTTTTATATATTTATTATAACAAATGTATATTTTAGGAAATTTATATTAATGGATTATAAATTTTGGTTTAAATCTATTTTTTAGGAACTTAAATTCATGAAAATAATTTTATTAATGATTATATTTATATATAATACCATTCCATAATTATTAAATCATATTAAATTCCTAATTATTACATCATATTAATATTATTTAAGTTTTCTTAATCATTCATGATGGTAATGTTATAGCATCGTTCAAATAGGTGGTAAAACTAACCCAAACAGAGACATGTTATAACAAGTTAATGAGTAATGACATAGAGTTATATTATGCACATATCATTTATAAAAGAAGAATAATGATGATAAAATTAAATAATTAAAATAAGGAATGATATTTCTGATTACTCAAGATGAAAAGGTAAATGAAATGAATGGTGAATAACTTATTACTTACATTGTTGAAATCATCCCTTCTCACTATATCTTTCTTCGGTATAAAAAATTTAAGACTCTTTTTTGTGAAAAAAAAGATACCAAATATGTGATAAGACTTTAGAAGAGGTAATTTTTTAGGTATATAAGAGAGAATAAAACGTTATAATTATTTTTTTTCTAGGTTAAAGATATCTCCTTTTATTAGTGAAAATGAGGGACATTTCATTGCAAACTTGAGTTAGGTGATGGGTAAATATGGAATCACAAAGAAGTTTTATGAGTTAACTAAGGAAATATTGGTGATAATTATATTATTTTCTCCCACACCTAAAAAAGGTATTCTATAATTAATTTATATCATTTTAATTGTCAAAAATTAGATTCGGATCATTTTTACCCATTTTCACCTCTCTTTTCCCTCTTTAATTATATACTATGGTGATTATTTATTTACTAAAAATATAATATGACTCCTCATACCGAATTTTTGAATTATAACACTTAATTTTTTTTCTATTTAGTATTATTAAAATTCCTGGAATTATATATAAAACTTTTATATGAATACATAAGATATATAGAAAAAAATATTATATATAAAAATGAGTTTTTAAACATTATGTGTTCTTATTCTTATTTAATATAAATTGAAAATTAAATGAGTGTTAATAGTTATTTTTTATATATCTAAACTTTTAATATTATAAGAATAATCCTTTAAAAGTGATCAATTTAATTTATAAGTATAAAATGCACAAAAATTAGAAGAGTAATTCTTTGAAAAATAAACCTAACATTAAATGATTTTAATCACAACACGTTATATATTTTATAATTATTAAATTTTATCAATTCATTTTTATTATAATCTTAATTTTAATTTTATAAACACATCAAATATCAATTTAATATTAGTAATAATATATAGCGAATACAAATACATATTTTTATGATAAATCAATTTAATTAATTAAATTTTTTTTATCCAAGAATTGTTTATAATATATGAACTTCATTATTTTTAATTTGTTAGTGAAAATTACAAAACTTCAATGTATCTATTGAATATTATTTTATCTAATGACCATATAAATAATATTCGTATATGTTGGTTCTAGTGGAGAAGAAATGTGTGATGGTTAGTTTTTAACATTTATTTTTGTCATGATCATTGATTAATATGAAATTTACATGATTATAAATGTCATGATAAATGGAATTGAGTAAAATAATATAGAAAATGGAAACAAAATCAAAAAACAAAGCACAAGATTCTCAAATATTATTTATAATTAATTTAAGGAATTAAAGAATTGCCTTGTAAGAAATTATTTCTTTATTGATGGATCTCACAACGGATCTATGTCATACCATTATTAAGTTTTAGGAATCATGATTAGATTACATCTATAAGTGATCCACACATGTTCCAAAAATCTCTGAACATCATCATAGGAATATTTTGGTGCTTGCACGGAAAATCCAATCACTTTCATTGTTCTCCTTTGATCGCCCCAATAATTACTTCCAAAGGATTATATTTGATCTATCTTGACTCAAGAGTAGAAGTTGGAGGAATATATCTCCCTATTTTTGAGAGATTTCTTAGAGAAGGGAGATCGCTATAGATTCAAGACGATTCTCTAGATTTCATTGTTCAAAAAAATTGAATTGGATCTCTTGAAAAAAAATTAGGTTTATATACTACTAGGATTAGAAATAAATAATTTCACAAGTTCACTTTATTATTTATTTAATCCCTATAGAAACCCATGTCTATAATAAAAATATAATTATCATTTCTTAACATACGCTAAACCCGAGAACTGAATTAAATATTATTTTATCAAATAATATTCTATATATATTATTTCTAATTATATCTACAAAATCTATCTAACATTCCTCCATAATATTTATCATGACCTGAAAAATGACTATTTATTTAGTAAATAAATATCAATTCATTATTCTTTGGTAAATAAATACATATTATATTCACAAAATAAAAATTAAATATTTATTAAATATTCTTCTCACATAATATTATCTCAAATAATTGGTGATTGAATATATACAATCAAGAGAAAATTAATACTTTTTTAACCACATTCTAGAATAATATTTATTCAACTTATTAAAAAATAAATAATATTATATTATTTAACTAAGATTCCGGATACACTTAGTGTGTAGCCCTCTAGGCCTCTTTCTCAATGGCGTTAGGTGAACATTCCTAACTACAAGGTTAGCATCTAGAAACACTCCAAGGCACTCATAATGAATAAAGTTAATGTTGAAATGACATAATACCTCATACGCGCACTTACTATATAATATAATCCATTTATCACAATATCTCTAATCACGAAGGTTTCATAATGATACCATCAATCTATGTGCTCGATGTCTCTTTCTTTGAATTTTTTATAATTAAACTAACCTATTGAATCCCACGGCCATGGATTTATTTAGGATATATAAATTTCATAAAATATTTTGAGATATCAACTTACATTTATGAACTAAAGGGACTAATCCTTTCTTAGATTAATCATTAATGAAATATTACTCACGATGCACCCAACATATCCTACCTTATCATGAACATATATCATCATGGTTCTCATTAATGAATCAAAGTGTGTGGCTTATAAAACTCATTAATAATAATATTACATTCTAAGCACCAACAAACATTTCTGTATATAGTAACATCCAATAACACATATAATTAAGGATTTACTTCTAGTGGGAATCATTATCATAATATCCTACAATGGATATTACCAAGGCCCTACACTATGAGAAGGTTCCCCAAAGTCCTATGATTATCTACCCCTGATATCCTAAATCATGTTTTTCCCACATATGATTTCATTATGATATAGAACATTTTTTTAAGAATATTGTCATGGTACTTTTGGTTTCTCATCATAGTGGGGAACTACTATAACATTTCTGTGTGGCAGCTATTCTTAGAACATTATCACATACTATGTCATGTATAATAACAATCATGATGTGATAAGGAGTTTATTAATATTCAAAAAAAATGAATAAGTGTTATCATAAAGTATATAGAAGTTGGTTCTAGGGAACTAACTTCAACAGATTCCAACTATCACTAGATCCAACTGCTATGAACCTTTAGTCAGCTATATCTCAAATGATATTCATACTTCTACAGAGATAAGACTTTAGTCAAGGGGTATAAAACATTTTCTTATTTGGGAACTCTTATTATTACAAATTCACCACTTTGATAAAAATCCCTCAAGAGGTGAATCTTTAAAAGTTTGTGATTTGTTTTTTTGTGTGACCTTATCTCTTTTTAAAGATCCACCACTTTAATATTATCACAATACAATGTGATAGAGACTTTATTGCTAGATTTCACATCAAGATCCTGAACAAAGTTTCATATCTAAATGGCTTTCTTAGCTACATCATAAATTTTATATATGAAAATTCCATTATGTAATTGACCTCGACTGTCGTTGAAGTTGGTCAAAGTTTAAAATTTATATACCTTTTAACTACAACATATGTGGAAAGAAGGGTCAAACCCACATGGAAGGCTATTTTGGCCACTGTTCTCTAAAAAAACATGGCAAGTTCCACTGTTGTCAGCAGCGGAGTGGTCGTCTTAATTTTTTTTATATCTTTTAATTTTTTTATGATTTTATGTACTATAAAGTGAAACTACACATCTATTGTAAACTAGTTCTACCTATACTAAAAAAAGTACAACTGGAAACAAGGTGCAAAAAAGAAGATAAGATGTTGATAAAGGAGAACAGTAAAGAAAGCTCAGGGTTCATTCTAGTCTACTGGTTTAAATTGATTTTCCTTTTCATGTAAGAGTATTGCTTCATACCACTAAATAAGATGACATACTTACCTCGCCATGAGTTAAGTCGCAAAAATTATACAACTTAGAGTTTTCCACTCCAAGAAGTACAACTTCAGAAAAATGAATTTAAAAGAACAACAATACAAACTCACCGTAAGTACTGAAGTTTTCATTATGAGTTGTTTAATTAAAAGATAATTCCATAACCAAACTTGCTGAATTATTATAGAGTTTTGATAATTCGGTGATTGTGGTACGAAACAGAAATGTGTATTTAGAACTGATCTCGCCGATCAATTATAATCACAGAAGAAGTGTTTAATGAAAAAGGACGAAAATGATTACCAATAGAACTAGGACTCTCCCCGAACTAGAAGTTTATCTAACTAACATATTGTTCATTATCACTATATTGAAAACTAAATTCATTCAAATATAGAGGAAGAGATTTGAAATAGAATAGAGGAAGAAAAATCCCTCTGCTTGCATCATTTGCCGCTCCGGTACCTCTACTCTACTCCGAGACTCGTGTGTTCGTCGAGTGACTGTCTCTCCCAGTGAATGAATGAATCCTCGAGTGAATGAATCCCCCTAAAAATATGCTACTTTCTCTGCTTAAGTACCTTCTTTCATCTGCTACATGTCACCTCTTGATCTCTACCGACCTCACAAGTTATTCACCCACGCACTGCAAAATGACCATTTTTTCGCGACAAGCACATCGCGTGATTTTTTCCCTTGTAACTAACTTCCGCTGAGTTAGTTGTATGTATCTGGACGTTTTCCCATATCTAGAATGAACCTACGAAGTTAGAACAGAATTGTAAATAAATAAATAACCAAAGAAAGATAAATAGTTATTTTTAGAGTTAAGAATCAAATTATTCGTTAAAAGTTACCTAGAGTTAATTGATAATTATTAACTTTTAAATTATTTATACAATTATCCACTAAAAATTACTATGGAGAGAACATAATTTAATTAAAAAGATATTAACATAATTAGGTTAATAAAAATAAATACTAAGTTATTAATTTTATCCATTTTTTTAAACAACGTTATTAAAAATTAAGAACATAAATAAATAATTAATTAAGAAAATATTTTAGATTGAATTAATAATTTAATTATTACTTTAAAAGAAATAAAATCATTAGATTAATTAATTAATTAGTTAATTTTAATTAATAAATTAAAATTAACACTAAAGTTTTAAGTATTTTAAATTAATAAATATATTTTATAATTATTTATAATTATTATTAATTAAATTATAAAATTAAAGTAAATTAATTTATTATAAACATTTATTATTAATTAAGTTTTATATTTTAGTTAATGATTTATCTATCTATTATAATTTTAATTGTTTTAAGTTTATTATTTTATATTAATTTGACTAAGTGAGTAAACTTTTATGTAAATTTAACCTTACATTAACTTTACCTTTTGTCTTTTTTTCTTCTTTAACTGTTGCTATAATTTTATTATTATTCTTGTCTATTATTTTTTTAATTTTTTTTTGTGTTGTCTCTTCCTCCTCCCTCCAATTCGGTGCAGTAAGGGTCTGGAGGTAGGGTTTCTTCCTCAAGGAAACCGGCGGAGAAGCTCCTCGGTGCGGCATCTCGACCTCAGCTCCAGCTCTGCCCTGGGCTTGCAGTAGTACACACCATGGCGGCATGCTTCTCCTCCTACGCGGCTCCAAACTAACCCTGCTGCGACTCAGCGGCGACTCAAACTCCATGACCCCTCCTCCGGTGGTGCATCCTTGTAGCATCATCCAACAGCAGCAGTGCAACAGACCCATGGCAACCCGCCTCTCCAGCTCAACTGAGTGGCGCATCACCTCTTCCTCTGCTCAGCGGCGACCAGACCCTCCTTTGCACATCAGCAAAAACACTTCCAGCAGAGGCGGACAGTAGTAGTGTCAAGCCAGTGATGGCATGATTCAGCGGACGACTTCTCCTTCGATGGCTCATAAGCAGAAGGTGCGGCAACACAGCTCTGGTCCTGTGCCAGGCGACTTTAGCGGCAGAAATGGGTGACTTGGGCTCTTCAAAACAGCTCCTCCCTTTGGCGTGCGGCGGCAGTGGACTCCGGTTGCAAGTTTCAATAGCCGCATGGCTCTGATTTTGCAGAGGCAGACAACGGTTTGGATCCTGTTAAACGTGGTTTGCATCAAAGGGCATGACGACAGCTATTGGTAGCTGTGAAGATGAGGAGAACCCGATGCATCAGTAGGTGAAAGGAATCAGTGAGGATAAGTGGGAAAAAATCTAACAGTGAGGTAAAGCATCGGGTGGAACACTGAAGCCGCTACTGATAGAGGAAAAGAAAATATAGTCACTGATAGGATGAGATATCGGTGAAGAAAATGATAGAGGATAAATTATCGGTAGCTGAGCTACTGATACAGGCAAGGGTAGTAGCTACCGATAGAATAAAAACAAACAATAAGTAAAATCAGCGGTGCAGGGTAACGGTGATGTCATCTATCGGTAGCTGCAAAAATGTGAATCACCACCACGCGTTAATTTAACTAAAACTCAAATAAAAAATTAATTAAACTAATAATTAAATGGTTAAATCAATAATTTATTTAAAACAAATAAAACCAAAACACAACTAAAACATTAACTAATTAATTTATTATCAAGATTAAATTATACAAAATTAAAGAATGAATTTAAACAACAGAATTAAAAGAATTAATTGTAATAAGAAGTAAAACTGCATAAAACATAATTTATTTTAAAATTTTAAAATAATATAATTAACTAATTAGATAGCACTAAAAATAAACATTATGTTATATTAGCAACTAACCTAAATCTTTTAAGCGGAAAAATAAACTATTAAATTAATGAAGTTAATTTATATTAATGGATGAAAATAAAATTAAATTAATAACTAAATTTATATCAATGAAATTAGAGTTTGGAAAAGGTACTGGTGACAAGGTCACTGGTAAAAGCTAGGTCACTGATACAAGCAAAGTCACCGATACAAGCAAGGTAACAGCAAGGTGCGTATCGGTAGCAAGGCTACCAATAGAAGGGGATGTATCGGTGAGAAAAGAATATTGGTGAGGAAAGAAAGTGTTGAGGGGTCACCAGTACTTAAAAACAAAAGCTCACCGATGTGTCATTCAAATAAAAGCTCACTGGTACACGACAAAAATAAAAAGGGTCATTGTTAGTGCTTGAATACCTCACCGGTAGACTAAAACAAAATTTGGTGACTTAATAAATAATCTGAAAACATAAAATAATATAATTATTGTTTAAATACTATTAAATAATTAATTAATTAACTATTTGAACTAATAAAATTAAAAGCAAACTAATTAATTTAACTTAAAACACTAATTATTTACTTAACTAATTAGCAAGATAACATAACACATAATATAACAATGCTAACCTATTCTAATGTAACTCAATTAAAAGATAAAATATTAACATAAAGACTTACTTAATTAATTGGAATTATGTTGATGAAATAATTTTTTAATTAGAAATTAACTTATTAAAAAGTTGATCAGAATTAAATTAACCAAACTAAATACTCATCGTTGTTTATAAAATTAAAGGTTCACCGATAGCTAAAATTACAGGAAACCGTTATAAATAAATGAGAGCTACCAGTATGAAAGAGTATCAGTGGAAAAGGTCACCGATAGACAGTACCGGTAACCTGGATACCGGTAGAGAAAAAGTAAACCTGCTATCGGTATCTTAGCTACCAGTAGTCTGGCAAGCTGTAACTTAGTTTTAAAAACATAAAAATTGAAATTAAACTAATTAGAAAACTCAATAATTAATAATAATGAAAAATTAAATAAAATAAAGAAAATATAGGTTAAAAAAACAAATTGAAAATTAATTATATTAAAACAAAGAAGGAATAAATCAACTATTTAAGGGCCCATAATTACATAAAAAGGGTAGGCCAATAGAAACCAGACTGTAGAACATTTTGAGCAGTTCTCTCACCCCCATGGTGACCACCCCATGGTGAAGAATGAAAACTTTCCAAAACAGGCAACATTTCTTCCTCAGGTACACATCTCCTAAGAATACCATCAGCACACCTCTTAAACAGCAGAGGATCATCCCAAAGGTAGTATTTAAGTTCAGAAATGAATTTATTTCTTTGATTATTAGAAAAATTTTTGGGAATGACGCCTACTGCCAGGAAGTTGGCAAAATCTACAAACCAAGAAGATTGACTGACTAAGACAGTGATTAGCTTCTCATCAGGAAAGGAGGAATTAATCTACCTAGGGTTTTCAAATTCAGATTGAGTAAAAGGAATCCTAGATAGGTGATCAGCAACTAAGTTTTCAGCTCCCTGTTTATCCCTAATTTCTAAGTCAAACTCTTGTAATAGTAGAATCCATCTAATCAGCCTGGGTTTAGTTTCTTTCATAGACAGCAAGTATTTTAAAGTAGAATGATCAGTGAAAATGATGACTTTAGAACCTAAAAAATATTGTCTAAACTTTTCCAGAGCAAACACAACAGCTAGTAATTCTTTTTCAGTGGTGATATAATTCTTTTGAGCATCATCTAGAAGCCTGCTAGCATAATACACCACATGAAACTTCTTATCTCTCCTCTATCTAAGTACAGCACCTACAGCCATGTCGCTAGCATCATACATAAGCTCAAAAGGTAATTTCTAATCAGGTGGAGTAATGATAGGTGATGTAGTGAGTTTCTCCTTAAGCATATTAAATGATTTCAAACAAATCTCATCAAAATTTAATGGTGCATCCTTGACCAGAAAGGAACACAAGGGCTTAGTTATTTTAGAAAAATCTTTTATGAACCTCCAGTAGAAACCGTGACATGCCCTAAAAAACTTCTAACACGTTTGACATTAACATGAGGTGTAAATTTCTGAAAAAACCTCAATCTTAGCAGTATCAACTTCTAGACCTCTCTTAGACACCTTATGACCAAGGAAAATACCTTCAGTAACCATGAATTGTCATTTATCCCAATTAAGAACAAGGTTGGTTTCAATGCATCTCTCCAAAACTAACCCAAGATTTCCAAGACAGGTATCAAAAGTACTACCCACAATGGAAAAATCATCCATGAAAACCTCAATGATTCTTTCAATCATATCTGAAAATATAGCCATCATAAACCCTTGAAAGGTGACTGGAGCTCCACACAACCCAAAGGGAATTTTCCTGTAGGAAAATGTTCCAAAGGGGCCTATGAAAGTAGTCTTTTCCTGATCCTCTAGATCAACAGGAATCTGGTTGTAACTAGAATACCCATCCAAAAAATAGAAAAATTCATTTCCAGCAAGCCTCTCAAGCATTTGATCCAAGAAGGGAATTAGAAAATGGTCCTTCCTAGTGGCTGCATTAAGCTTCCTATAATCAATACAGACTCTCCATTTTGTGCCTTTTCTAACTTGGAATTCTTCATTTTTTTCATTTTTTTACAACAGCGAAACCTCCCTTCATGGGGACAACCTGGACAGGGATGAACCAAGCACTATCAGAAATGGGATATATCATTCCAATGTCCAGCAGTTTAATTACTTCTTCTCTCACGATTTCTTTCATGTTTAGATTTAATCTTCTTTGACACTCTACTCTAGGCTTATGTTGAGGCTTCATAGGAATCTTGTTCATACAGAATGAAGGACTAATTCCTTTGATGTCATCTATGGTCCAGCCTATGGCAGATTTAAACTTTTTCAAAACTTCCAATAATTTTTCTTCTTGGTAATCTTTAAGTTTAGTAGAAATGATGACAGGCAGAGTAGAGTTCTCACCCAAAAATGAATATTTAAGATGAGCAGGGATGGGTTTCAGTTCAAGAGTGGGTGGTTCTACACTTGAAGGAAGACTCTTAGGCCTGGGAGGTTCAATAATTTTAACATATTTCCTGAAAGGAGTATTTATATTTAAAATATTTTCAATTTCACGCTAAGATTCAGAGATAACAGTCCTACTGTCTAAGGTTGACAGCTCACTGTCTAGACCTTCCATATCAAAGTTTAGAAGGTTTATCAAAGTATAATAATCTAATTGTCTTAACAGTTCTCCCTCAGTATCATCAAAGTGCTCAGCAAGGTTGGTGTTAACAAAAACACCCTCAATTTCACTCAGAAAGCTCCTAAGTTCAGAAACAGGGGACTCTCCTATAGTAGAAATTGGAAAGTTTTCCAGTTCTGCAAGATTTTCCAGTTTTAGTATTACAGTAGAATTTTCAACTTCTAGAACAGATTCACAAATATTTTCAGCTTCATAATTAATTTCTTCAGCAAAGGATTGATTTTCAGATTTTTCAATAAGTTCATGTTGATTTTTATAATAATATTCAGCTTCAAGGAATTAAATTTTTGAACAGTTTTCAGAATTAGTTGGTTCCTTAATATTTTTAAAAACATTTAACTCTTCTTCTTGTTCACCAATTTTGAATATCAGTTGACCCTTTGAAACATCTATAACAGCACCTCATGTGTCCAATAAGGGCCTACCCAAGATGATAGGTACCTCTTGATCACACTACATATACAGAACAAGGAAGTCAGTAGGTAAAAACAGTTTCCCAACCCCAACTAGTAAGTCATCTACCCTTCCCACAGGATGAGTGAAAAACCTATCAGTTAACTGGAGAATGACTTTGGTGGGTTGAAGATCACCCAACCTCAACTTTCGAAACAGTAAGTATGGGAGCAGATTAATGCTATCACCAAGATTACATAGACAGCTGAGCTGACCAGAATTTTTTAGAGTATAAGGGATGACAAAGCTACCTGGGTCTTTCAATTTGGGTGGGATTTTCTTTTGGAGAACAGCACTGCACTCTTCAGTGAGGCTGTAGGTAGCAAATTCTTCAAGGGTCTTTTTATTTGAAACAATTTTCTTTAAGGATTTAAGATAAGATGGGATTTGAATTAAATATTGGATAAATGGAATGTTCACTTGAAGCATGGAAAGGAGAACAAGGAACTGAATAAGTTTAGCCCTGGTGTTACTTTGAGGTTTCAGCTTCTCAGGGAAAGGGATGGGTGGGGGAAATTTTTAAGGATAGTAGAAACATCCCTCACCTCTTCCTCAAATTTCTCTTTTCCTTTATATTTTTTATTTTTATAAGAAATTTCAGCATGAGTTTCAATTGACAAGTTCATATTTAGATCATTTTCAAGAATTTTCTTTGAATTTCCAGCATGTGTGCAAAGCAGATTTTTATTTCCAGATTGAAACAAATTTTTATTTTGGGAATTTTCAATTTCTTTTTCAACAACAATTTGATTGTTACGGACACTTCTAGTTATAACATCCATAGCATTCTCTCTATGATTAAGTTCAGTGGTACTTGGATGTCTACCTTTTTTCCTAGATGAAAAATATCTAGCTAGTTAGCCTAACTGTGTTTCCATGTTATGCACTCTCACGTCAGTTTGAATTTTATCAGATTCATATTGACTTTGATTCTTGGTTAGTTGAATCAAGGTTATATCAAGATTAGAAGACATGTAACTATCATTGTTTCCTTGTGTATTTGATTGTAACGACCCAAGAAACTGTGTTTGAGTAATGACAAGTTTATTTTACAATGTCACCCATTAATTGAACAAACAATCATATTATAAAGAAATAATAATAAAATTAAGGATGAATTAGAGAATGCGTAAAAATGAATGAAAGGCCCTTTTATTCAAATGAGTAACACTTTGGTGACTACAACTCACAGCGATCGAACAAGATGTTTAGCTAACCAAAAATCCCAATTAAAAACCCGATTGCAATTATAGAGATACCGCTTAAAACCACAAGGACACCGAGAAGGTAGTAAGGGTCTTTGGAATCCATCATAATAAACATAAGGATGGCCGAAGCCACCGCAGACGTACTGAGCACCAAAAGAATCACACGAACTATCTCCTCTTTTTCTCCTTCAGTCGCCTTGAGTTTGGGATACCCCGAGACCAGACTTTTTATAAGAACACTTATTCGACCGTTGGACCCTAACGGCTATAAATATAACCGTTGGCTCCCCATTATCCTCTTATCCTCTAATGTTTTATTTTGGACTGTTGAAGATAAGAGTTTATTACCCCCGAAAGGTTCAAAAAGTTAATTATGTAATTTGCCTTAATATTTAAATAATGACATCAATAATAATATAATTAATTTAATGCTTGTTTTTCCAAAATGTGAATTATATTTTATATTCCAAAATAGTGAGAATTAATATTATTATTTTTTCACTATATATTATACACGTTTTTTTTAAATTGAGCAAGTAAACATTTATTTTATAATTATATTGAATCTAATGGGATTTTACTTTTTTTTAGTCTAATAAAATATTTACTCTAACTCTTGAGTAATATATCTTGCATAAAACTTTAAATTAAATGAATTATATTTATCTCTAAATTAAATATAATTATTAATAATAATTCAAATGTTTGCAATTTGACCTTTTTATAATTAACCGTTTTGAGATGATGTCAAATTGTGATTTCATTTACATATGTGTTTCATAATGTTAATATTTAGGTCAACGCACTCTTATTTGTGAATTTGAAAATAATTATAAATGTAGTTATGTTTAATGTTTAATTGTATTAATAATATTAATATTAATCTTTAATTAAGGAAATTAAGATAATTAGTCAATAAAGGAAAATAAAAAATAATAATATGTTTTGATAAGGGTGAATTAATTAATATACTTATGTATTAAATGAACCATTGACCTTGATTAATATAATAAAAGTAAGTAATAATTGAAGGTTAATAATAATAGAGATCATATAATAAGGATGATAAAAAAAATTAAAATTATTGATGTTTAAAAAAAATAAGAAATCGCAAGGGGGGGAGACCCGCGTTTTTTAAGCATCGCGCCTATCTGCAGCCATCCGATCCAGCGCTGCTTCATCCCAGCCATCCATGTTTTCTACGCCGCATCGCATTAGGGTCATCTGATCCTTCCCCGTGCAATCTTGGTCATTCCCTCTTTTTTTCGGGTTTTCATCTTCCCCGCGTCTCTTTCTTCTTCCTCGTGCTGTTGTACCAGTAGGGTGTAGGCAGCTTCGTATCATCGCTTAGGCCGGCGGAGGAACCACTTTGCTCCCTCCTTTCCATAGATTCGGCACCAACTCCGCCTCAGCTACCCGTCTACATCTTCACGCAAGGAGAGAGTTTCCCCTACTTTCAAGTTCTGGTTTGCACCGAAACAATGAGAGTTCTTGCTTCGTGAATCTTCGATCTTTTCGACCACCTCGTCATCGTCTCCTGCTTCTACCTATCCTCCTCTCCAAGCGATGGTAAGGGAGGTTTTCTTGTCTTTCTTTTAGCAGTTTTTATGAACCTGTACATGGTTATACACACTTCTCACACATATACATATATAAAATTTATATGAATATATATGTATATAAGGCCTTATGAACCGATTATACACTGATTTCTCTTCTTGCATGGAGAATAAAACCAGGGTCAGGGAAAATGTTCACCCTGCGATCCTTCAACTTCGGTATATACATATATATATATACTCCTTGAGTATATACATATATATAAGGTCACAAGCATCGTTTCATACCTATTTATCTCTTCTTTCATGAAGAATCGAACACCCTACCTTGTTTCGTTTTTTTTAGTTTCTTTTAGCCCCGGTGGATACATATATGCATACACTTTTCATTTATATATATGCATATAACCTTTGTATGCACTCTTTTCTTTATATGTATATGGTAGTTGTTGTAATCTGCCTCATAAAAATGGGGGGTTCGGAAAATTTTTATGAACTTATAAGATTATGCAAGTATATTTGTATTTTATATATATAAATATACAGGTTCTCCTTCTTTAAACAAAAAAAATGTATGTTAAAGTTTTCTAAAAATATTTTGGGTACACAGAATATGCAAGGGGCCTCACGCCTTCAAAGTATCATGCGAATCCTTCCCCACTAATTCCCTTACCTCACGAATATGTACATATGTATAAATGTTTACAATTTCTTCTTGAATCTGTTTAGATTTTCAAATTTAAAAACATGTGTATGTTCATTTCGGGTTATGATCTTTGAAGCATGACCTTTCATTTTTGGGTGTTGTTTTCAAAACCTGAACTGCATGCAAGTGGGGGATCTAGTCCCTCGAGTTCTTTGTGTACCTTATTCTCAACACACGTATGTTTGGTTATATATAATTATGATATAATTGGGGTTTCACTAAACTTTTTATTTAGAATTTTAAGTCATGCTACGATTAAAAAAAGTTTAATAAAACCTAGTTTTGTGGTGTGCAGATCCCAAACACGCACCTTAAATATACATGAATTCTTTTGATATAAGTGTCACTTCACCTGAATTCGTATATATCTCAAATTTGATTATTTTAAAGTAGATTGTGATGGTTGTTTTATGTTAAAATATAAATGTACTCCTATGAATAAGTTCATGGGTGTAAATAATTCTTTTATGCTCAAATACCTCTTAGGCCATAAACCATGTTTTATGTTATGGATGTTTCACAAGCACTGCCTTTGGTTCTTCAGGTTGGTGCTTTAGTGTATTATAAATAAACAGTGCATAAAAATTAAGTGGATACCATGGAGTTAAATAGGTTGTCGACATGGTTTGAACCAGGCCACCTACTAAAGGGTTTAGATGCAGAAATTGTTATCTCATGTGTTAATCTGTCATTTGTTTTTATGTAAGAAAGTTTTTTTTATTACTTGTGCTCAACAATATTCTCTTTTATGACACCATGTGAGGTGAAACTAATAAGTCTAAACTTTTTTCATAATTAATATGAACATGTTCAAAGGGGGTTATGGACTAAGAATGCAATATATGAATATAAGATCATGTTATATCATGTGAGGGATGTATTGGACTTAAATGATTATGGACGAGTGCTCCCAGAATTATATAGCGCTCCAATGCATTGGGTAAAGTATGAGTCTCATGAGACGTTATGTGTGACAGTCTTGGCGGTTAGCCTTGACTTGTGCTACCATGGAAATGGGATGAGCGGTTAGCCTTGACCCGTATTAAGTATGTTTTACGGTCTTGACGCAAGGTCTTGACATAGTCCGGCATTATACATTCCCTCTGCATGTGATGATAAATGGTCAACCAGGGGTTAGTCCAACTAACAAGACATCACCTAGTTGAAAATTCCCTTGACTATGAGAATGAATTTATGAAATAAGAACTTAACACATGTGGTATGCTATTATAAGAACCTTATTTGCCAATGTATCACAGTATGAATGTTTTCCCTGCTTACACTCAATTATTTTAGAACTAAAGTAATCTTCGTGGAATATTATGCATCATCTATTCTTCATCTGTTGCGCTCTCTGATTATGTTTACTTTAAAGTTTATTTTAAGTACGTACTTCTTCTATGTGCAAGTGGTTTTCAAAAATGTAGGATTTTCATGTTTTAAGAAAATATACTGCTTTGTTTTTAGAGAATCATTTTATTAGCTTCAAAAAGGGATGCTTTGAGAAGTAGTTTTCTTAAAACATTTTTTTAAAACCCCTTACTAGGCATATTTTCTCACCCTACGTTTTTGTTTTAAATTTTTTAGGCATGGTTTGTACTAATGAAGTTTATCAGAAGTAGCTGGTTTCCCAGAACCTTGAGCTACGCGATCTTCTATAGTATTGGGACATGATATATTATTTGTAAATCTTGAAATGAAATGTTAGTATATCATGTCTCATAAGGCACTCGGGGATCGGGGTCTCTACATTTGGTATCAGAGGATGGGTTCAGGAAACTCTGGAAAACCAGGTGGTATGAACATATTACTATGATTGTCTAAGTAAAACTGTTATAACTTTCAGATGGCTGATGAAAATGTACCTACCAACCAACTGTCACTTCCCACTGAGGCTCTAGAGAACATTGTATCTCTAGATAGCCGTGATAACTTTCTAAATTATGCCTGAATTCACACGACATGTAAGCACCTGTATGACGTGTCAAATTAGCCTAGGGTGCTTAGTCTACACCAGAGGTTGGGAATGGATCATCTCCAAATGATGACAACTCAATTCACCTCTTATGCACATCGGGGAAGGTACTACAAGGGACTCTTCTGAGTGTTCATGACTTGTGAACAGTTTGGAACAATGCTTGATAACCCCTTTCAAGAAGCTGCTACTGTCGGAGACCTCCGAGGGGCTTACCTATGCCATATTTTGCACTACGGCTTCTGGTGCCAGTTAATGGACTTTGGGGTGTTGGAAGATGAGTCCACCCAATTGTCTCTTAGGAAAGAGGTGTATATTGATGTTTCCCAACTCCATACCCCTCATGCTAAACTCAGGAGGCGTCATAGATGTTCCCATGAGTTTAACCCTGTCTGTTCATCTTGTGTGTGGTTTGAAGAGTTAGGGAGTTTTGCCACTCTTTGTGGTGTACGTTTAGTAAACTTAGGCTTTGTTATGTAAACTTTGCATAAATGAAAGTTTCATGTTTCCTTTCCTGCCTCTACCTAATTAGTGTTTTTATGTGTTTCCTTTCGAATGTTTTTTTTCAGATGGCTGGTCAAACGAACATCTCATCACTACCCGATGAGTTAGTAGAGTTTATTATGATCAGGACATTCATGGTGGATTATCCATCTTTTCTCCACCTGTGAGGGTCTTCCCAACGTCTTCTTGATTTAGCGAACAGTCATGAGATTCTTCGTTCATGTCCAGAAGATGACTGTGTTTTTCATCTCATCGCCACTGCCCAACTCCCCTGCTGTAGGCGAAGGGGAAGATACTATGAGGGTCTCTTTCAGTGTTTTACTCTGGCGCAAAACTTCTCTGCCAGAGCGTGCTTCCTCGTAGCTGCTCAGGATGGCCACCTTAGTGCAGCCTATATGTTCCAGGTCTTAAATTTCAGTCTCCTCAATCGCATCATTCCCCTAGATTACCTCGAGTGTGATGTAGCCCAGAGATTTATTAGGGAATTTATCTACTTGGATGTTTCCGAGCATTTCACCGCACGAGCCTCCCTTTGGAAGCCTGTGTGCAGTACGCACGAGAAGGAGTTCAAGACATACTGCTCAAAGTGCATCTGGGCTAGGAAAACGGAAGAACTATGTGCCAACTTTGGTATTCCGTTAACTGAGCCGGATCCCCTGTTTTGGTAATGTTGTACATGTGGGGTTTCTGTTTTTCTTTTTTTATGAATAGAATTGCGAGGACGCAATTCTTTGAAGGGGTAAATAATGTAATGACCCAAGAAACTATGTTTGAGTAATGACAAGTTTATTTTACAATGTCACCCATTAATTGAACAAACAATCATCTTATAAATAAATAATAATAAAAGTAACAATGAATTGGAGAACACATCAAAATGAATGAATGGCCCTTTTATTCAAATGAGAAACACTTTGGTGACTACAACTCACAACGATCGAAAAGAAGTTTAGCTAACCAAAAATCCCAATTAAAAACCCGATTCCAATTATAGGGAGACCGCTTAAAACCACAAGGACACCGAGATGGCGGTAAGGGTCTTTGGCATCCATCAGAATAATCATAAGTATGGTCGAATCCACTGCAGCCGTACTGAGCACCAAAGGAATCACACGAACCATCTCCTCTTTTTCTCCTTCAATCTCCTTGAGTGTGGGATACCCCGAGACCATAATTTTTATAAGAACACTTATTCAACCATTGGACCCTAACGGAAATAAATATAACTGTTGGCTCCCCATGATCCTATTATCCTCTAATATTTTATTTTGGACCGTTGAAGATAAGAGTTGATTACCCCCTGAATGGTTTGAAAAGTTAAATATGTAATTTGCCTTAATATTTAAAGAATGACATCAATAATAATATAATTAATTTAATGCTTGTTTTTTCCAAAATGTGAATTATATTTTATATTGGAAAATAGCGAGAATTAATATTATTATTATTTTCACTATTTATTATACACGTTTTTTTAACTTGAGCAAGTAAACATTTATTTTATAATTACATTGATTCTAATGGTAATTTACTTTTTTTTAGTCTAAGAAAATGTGTACTCAAACTCTTGAGTTATATATGTTGCATCAAAATTTAAATTAAATGAATTATATTTATCTCAAAATTAAATATAAGTAATAATAATAATGCAAATGTTTTCAATTTGACCTTTTTATAATTAACCGTTTTGAGACGATGTCAAATTGTGATTTCATTTACGTATGTGTTTCATAATGTTAATATTTAGATCAACGCACTCTTATTTGTGAATTTGAAAATAATTATAAATATAGTTATGTTTAATGTTTAATTGTATTAATAATATTAATATAAATCTTTAATTAATGAAATTAAGATAATTAGTCAATAAAGGAAAAAAATTAATAATATGTTTTGATAAGGGTGAATTAATTAATATACTTATGTATTAAATGAACCGTTGTCCTTGCTTAATATAATAAAAGTAAGTAATAATTGAAGGTTAATAATAATAGAGATCATATAATAAGGATAATAAAAAAACTTAAAATTATTGATGTTAAAAAAAATAAGAAATCGCAAGGGGGGAGACCCGCGTTTTTTAAGCGTTGCGCCTGTCTGCAGTAGTCCGATCCAGCGCTGCTTCATCCCAGCCGTCCATGTTTTTTTTACGCCACATCGCATTAGGGTCGTCTGATCCTTCCCCGTGCAATCCTGGTCATTCCCTCTTTTTTCCGGTTTTCATCTTCCCTGTGTCTCTTTCTTCTTCCTCGCGCCGATGTACCAGTAGGGTGTAGGCAGCTTCGTTTCTTCGCTTAGGCCGATGGAGGACCCACTTTGCTCCCTCCTTTCCACAGAGTCGGCACCGACTCCACCTAGGCTACCCGTATACATCTTCATGCAAGAAGAGAGTTTCCCCTACTTTCAAGCTCCGGTTTTCACCGAAACGAGGAGAGTTCTTGATTCGTGAATCTTCAATCTTTTCGGCCACCTCGTCGTCGTCTCCTGCTTCTACCTATCCTCCTCTCCAAGCGAATGTAAGGGCGGTTTTCTTGTCTTTCTTTTAGTATTTTTTCTGAACATGTACACGGTTATACACACTTCGCACACATATACATATATAAAATTTATCTGAATATATATGTATATAAGGCCTTATGAACCGATTATACACTGCTTTCTCTTCTTGCATGGAGAATCAAACCAGGGTCAGGGAAAATTTTCACCCTGCGATCCTTCAGCTTTGGTATATACATATATATATATAATCCATGAGTATATACATATATATAAGGTCACAAGCACCATTGCATACCTGTTTATCTCTTCTTGCATGAAGAATCGAACACCCTACCTTGTTTCGTTTTTTTTAGTTTATTTTAGCTCCGGTGGATACATATATGCATACACTTTTATTTTATATATATGCATATAACCTTTGTATGAACTCTTTTCTTTATATGTATATGGTATTTTTTGTACTCTGCCTCATAGAAATGGGGGGTTCGGAAAATTTTTATGAACTTATAAGATTATGAAAGTATATGTGTATTTTATATATATGCATATACGGGTTCTCATTCTTTAAACAAAAAAAATGTATGTTAAAGTTTTCCAAAAATGTTTTCGGTACATAGAATATGAAAGGGGCCTCACGCCTTCATAGTAGCATGTGAATCCTTCCCCACTAATTCCCTTACCTCATGAATATGTACATATGTATAAATGTTTATAATTTATTCTTGAATTCGTTTAGATTTTCAAATTTAAAAACATGTGTATGTTCATTTCGGGTTATGATCTTTGAAGGATGACCTTTCATTTTTGGGTATTGTTTTCAAAACCTGAACTGCATGCAAGTGGGGGATCTAGTCCCTCGAGTTCTTTGTGTACCATATTTGCAATGAACATATGTTTGGTTATACATAATTATGATATAATTGGGGATTCACTAAACGTTTTCTTTAGAATTTTATGTCATGCTATGATTGAAAAAGTTTAATAAAACCTGGTTTTGTGGTGTGCAGATCCCAAACACGCACCTTAAATGTACATAAATTCTTTTGATATAAGTGTCACTTCACCTGATTTCGTATGTATCTCAAATTTGATTATTTTCAAGTAGAGTGTGATGGTTGTTTTATGTTAAAATATAAATGTACTCCTATGAATAAGATCATGGGTGTAAATAATTCTTTTATGCACAAATACCTCTTAGGCCATAAACCATGTTTTATGTTATGGATGTTTCACAAGAACTGCCTTTGGTTCTTCAGGTTGGTGATTTAGTGTATTATAAATAAACAGTGCATAAAAATTAAGTGGATACCATGGAGTTAAATAGGGATTCAACATGGTTTGAACCAGGCCACCTACTAAAGGGTTTAAATGTAGAAATTATTATCTCAAGTGTTAATCTGTCTTTTTTTTATGTAAGCAAGTTTATTTTATTACTTGTGCTCAACAATATTCTCTTTTATGCCACCAAGTGAGGTGAAACTAATAAGTCTAACCTTTTTTCATAATTAATATGAACATTTTCAAAGGGGGTTATGGACTAAGAATGCAAGATATGAATATAAGATCATGTTATATCATGTGAGGGATGTATTGGACTTAAATAATTACGGATGGTTGCGCTCGGAATTATATAGTGCTCCAATGCATTGGGTAAAGTATGAGGCTCATGAGACGTTATGTGCGACGGTCTTGGCGGTTAGCCTTGACTTGTGCTACCATGGAAACGGGATGGGCGGTTAGCCTTGACCCGTATTAAGTATGTTTTACGGTCTTGACGCAAGGTCTTGACAATGTCCGGCATTATACATTCCCTCTGCATGTGATGATAAATGGTCAACCAGGGGTTAGTCCAACTAACAAGACATCCCCTAGTTGAAAATTCCCTTGACTATGAGAATGAATTTATGAAATAAGAACTTAACACATGTGGTATGCTATTATAAGAACCTTATGTGCCAATGTATCACGGTATGAATGTTTTCCCTACTTAAACTCAATTATTTTAGAACTAAAGTAATCTTGGTGGATTATTATGCATCATCTATTCTTCATGTGTTGTGATCTCTGATTATGTTTACATTAAAGTTTATTTTAAGTACGTACTTCTTCTCTGGGCAAGTGGTTTTAAAAAATGTAGTATTTTCATGTTTTAAGAAAAGATACTGCTTTGTTTTTAGAGAAGCGTTTTATTACCTTCAAAAAGGGATGCTTTTAGAAAGAATTTTCTTAAACCGTTTTTTTAAAACCCCTTACTGGGCATATTTCCTCACCCTACGTTTTTGTTTTAAATTTTTCAGGCATGGTTTGTACTAATGATGTTTATCAGAAGCAGCTGGTTTCCCAGAACCCTGAGCCTCACGATCTTCTATAGTATTGGGACATGATATATTATTTGTAAATTTTGTAATGAAATGTTAGTATATCATGTCTCATAAGGCACCTGGGGATCGGGGTCTCTACAGTTGGTATCAGAGGATGGATTCAGGCAACTCTGGAAAACCAGGTGGTATGAACATATTACTATGATTGTCTAAGTAAAAATGTTATAACTTTCAGATGGATGATGAAAATGTACCTACCGACATACTGTCACTTCCCATAGAGGCTCTAGAGAACATTGTATCTCTAGCTAGCCATGAGAACCTTCTAAATTATGCCCGAATTCACACGACATGTAAGAACTTGTATGACGTGTCAAATTCTCCTAGGGTGCTTAGTCTACACCAGGGGTTGGGAATGGATTATATCCTTATGATGACAACCCAATTCCCCTCTTATGCAAATCGGGGAAGGTACCACGAGGGACTCTTCTGAGTGTTCACGACTGAAGAAGAATTTGGCACGATGCTTGATAACCCCTTTCAAGAAGCTGCTGCTGCCGGAGACCTCCGAGCGGCTTACCTATGCCAGATTTTTCACTACGGCTTCTAGGGCCAGTTAATGGACTTTGGGGTGTTGGAAGATGATTCCACCTGATTGTCTCTTAGGAAAGAGGTGTATACTTATTTTTCCCAACTCCATACCCTAATGCTAAACTCAGGAGGCGTCATAGATGTTCCCATGAGTTTAACACTGTCTATTCAGCTTGTGTGTGGTTTGAAGAGTTAGGGAGTTTTTCCCCTCTTTGTGGTGTACGTTTAGTAAACTCGGGCTTTGTTATGTAAACTTTGAATAAATTAAAGTTTCATGTTTCCTTTCCTACCTCTACCTTATCAGTGTTGTTATGTGTTTCCTTTCGAATGTTTTTTTCAGATGGCTGGTCAAATGAACATCTCATCACTACATGATGAGTTAGTAGAGGTTATTATGATCAGGACATGCATGGTGGATTATCCATCTTTTCTCCACCTATGAGGGTCTTGCCAACGTCTGCTTGATTTAGCGAACAGTCCTGAGATTCTTCATTCATGTCCAGAATATGACCATGTTTTTTATCTCATCACCACTGCCCAACTCCCCTGCTATAGGCGAATGGGGAGATACTATGAGGGTCTCTTTCATTGTTTTACTCTGGCACAAAACTTCTCTTCCAAAGCGTGCTTCATCGTAGCTTCTCAGGATGGAAACCTTAGTGCAGCCTATATGTTCCAGGTCTTAAATTTCTGTCTCCTCAATTGCATCATTCCCCTCGATTACCTCAAGCATGATGTTGCCCGGAGAGTTATCAGGGAATTTATCTACTCGGACGTTTCCGAGCTTTTCATGACACAAGCCTCCCTTTGGAAGCCTGTGTGCAGTACGCATGAGCAGGAGTTCAAGATATACTTCTCAAAGTTCATCTGGGCTAGGGAAACGAAAGAACTATGTGCCAAATTTGCTATTCCGTTAACCGAGCTGGATCCCCTGTTTCGGTATTGTTCTATGTGTGGGGTTTCTGTTTTTCTTTTTTTATGAATATAATTGCAAGGATGCAATTATTTGAAGGGGGAAATAATGTAACGACCCAAGAAACTGTGTTTGAGTAATGACAAGTTTATTTTAAAATGTCACCAATTAATTGAACAAACACTCATCTTATAAAGAAATAATAATAAAAGTAACAATGAATTAGAGAACGTATCAAAATGAATGAAAGGCCCTTTTATTCAAATGAGTAACACTTTGGTGATTACAACTCACAGCGATCGAACAAGAAGTTTAGTTAACCAAAAATCCCAATTAAAAACCCGATTACAATTATAGGGAGACTGCTTAAAAACACAAGGCCACCGAGAAGGAGGTGAGGGTCTTTGGCATCCATCAGAATAAACATAAGGATGGCCGAATCCACCATAGCCATACTGAGCACCAAAGGAATCACACGAACCATCTCCTCTTTTTCTCCTTCAGTCGCCTTGAGTGTGGGATACCCCGAGACCAGACTTTTTATAAGAACACTTATTCGACTGTTGGACCATAACGGCTATAAATATAACCGTTGGCTCCCCATGATTCTCTTATCCTCTAATGTTTTATTTGGGACCATTGAAGATAAGAGTTGATTACCCCCGAAAGGTTTGAAAAGTTAATTATGTAATTTTCCTTAATATTTAAAGAACGACATCAATAATAATATAATTAATTTAATTCTTGTTTTCCCAAAATGTGAATTATATTTTATATTGAAAAACAGTGTGAATTAATACTATTATTTTATTTCACTATTTATTATACACGTTTTTTTTAACTTGAGCAAGTAAACATTTATTTTATAATTATATTGAATCTAATGGGATTTTACTTTTTTTTAGTCTAAGAAAATATGTACTCAAACTCTTGAGTTATATATGTTGCATAAAACTTTAAATTAAATGAATTATATTTATCTCTAAATTAAATATAAGTAATAATAATAATGCAAATGTTTTCAATTTGACCTTTTTATAATTAACCATTTTGAGATGATGTCAAATTGTGATTTCATTTACGTATGTGTTTCATAATGTTAATATTTAGATCAACACACTCTTATTTGTGAATTTGAAGATAATTATAAATGTAGTTATGTTTAATGTTTAATTGTATTAATAATATTAATATAAATCTTTAATTAAGGAAATTAAGATAATTAGTCAATAAAGGAAAATAAAAAATAATAATATGTTTTGATAAGGGTGAATTAATTAATATACTTATGTATTAAATGAACCATTGACCTTGATTAATGTAATAAAAGTACGTAATAATTGAAATTTTATAATAATAGAGATCATATAATAAGGATAATAAAAAAACATAAAATTATTGATGTTTTAAAAAAAATAAGAAATCGCAGGGGGGGAGACCCGCGTTTTTTAAGCGTCGCGCCTGTCTGCAGTCGTCCGATCCAACACCGCTTCATCCCAGCCGTCCATGTTTTTTTATGCCACATCACATTAGGGTCGTCCGATCCTTCCCCGTGCAATCCTAGCCATTCCCACTTTTTTCCGGTTTTCATCTTCCCCACGTCTCTTTCTTCTTCCTCGCGCCGCTATACTAGTAGGGTGTAGGCAGCTTTGTTTCTTCGCTTAGGCCGGCGGAGGAGCCACTTTTCTGCCTCCTTTCCACAGAGTCGGCACCGACTCCGCCTCGGCTACCCGTCTATATCTTCATGCAAGGAGAGAGTTTCCCCTACTTTCAAGCTCCGGTTTGCACCGAAACGAGGAGAGTTCTTGCTTCGTGAATCTTCGATCTTTTCGGCCACCTCGTCGTCATGTCTTGCTTCTACCTATCCTCCTCTCAAAGCGAAGGTAAGGGAGTTTTTCTTGTCTTGATTTTAGCAGTTTTGATGAACATGTACACGGTTATACACACTTCGCACACATATACATATATAAAATTTATATGAATATATATGTATATAAGGCCTTATGAACCGATTATACACTTCTTTCTCTTCTTGTATGGAGAATCAAACCAGGGTCAGGGAAAATATTCACCCTGCGATCCTTCTGCTTCGGTATATACATATATATATGTAGTCCTTGAGTATATACATATATATAAGTACACAAGCACCACTGCATACCTGTTTATCTCTTCTTGCATGAAGAATCGAACACCCTACCTTGTTTCATTTTTTTTAGTTTCTTTTAGCCCCGGTGGATACATATATGTATACACTTTTCTTTTATATATATGCATATAACCTTTGTATGCACTCTTTTCTTTATATGTATATGGTATTTTTTGTACTCTACCTCATAGAAATGGGGGGTTCAGAAAAAGTTTATGAACTTATAATATTATGCAAGTATATGTGTATTTTATATATATGCATATATGGGTTCTCATTCTTTAAACAAAAAAATTGTATGTTAAAGTTTTCCAAAAATGTTTTGGGTACACAGAATATGCAAGGGGCCTCGCGCCTTCAAAGTAGCATGTGAATCCTTCTCCACTAATTCCCTTACCTCACAAATATGTACATATGTATAAATGTTTATAATTTCGTCTTGAACCCGTTTAGATTTTCAAATTTAAAAACATGTGTATGTTTATTTCAGGTTATGATCTTTGAAGGATGACCTTTCATTTTTTGGTATTGTTTTCAAAACCTGAACTGCTTGCAAGTGGGGGATCTAGTCCCTAGAGTTCTTTGTGTACCTTATTCGCAACGCACGTATGTTTGGTTATATATAATTATGATATAATTGGGTTTTCACTAAACATTTTCTTTAGAATTTTTAGTCATTCTACAATTGAAAAAGTTTAATAAAACCTAGTTTTGTGGTGTGCATATCCCAAACATGCACCTTAAATGTACATAAATTCTTTTGATATAAGTGTCACTTCACCTGAATTCGTATGTATCTCAAATTTGATTATTTTCAAGTAGAGTGTGATGGTTGTTTTATGTTAAATTATAAATGTACTACTATGCATAAGTTCATGGGTGTAAATAATTCTTTTATGCTCAAATACCTCTTAGGCCATAAACCATGTTTTATGTTATGGATGTTTCACAAGCACTGCCTTCGGTTCTTCGGGGTGGTGCTTTAGTGTATTATAAATAACCAGGGCATAAAAATTAAGTGGATACCATGGATTTAAATAGGGTGTCAACATGGTTTGAACCAGGCCACCTAATAAAGGGTGTAGATGCAGAAATTGTTATCTCATGTGTTAATCAATCATTTTTTTATGTAAGCAAGTTTCTTTTATTACTTGTGCTCAATAATATTCTCTTTTATGCCACCATGTTAGGTGAAACTAATAAGTCTAACCTTTTTTCATAATTAATATGAACATGTTTAAAGGGGTTTATGGACTAATAATGAAAGATATGAATATAAGATCATGCTATATCATGTGAGGGATGTATTAGACTTAAATTATTATGGACGGGTGCGCCCGGAGTTATATAGCACTCCAATGCATTTGGTAAAGTATTAGTCTCATGAGACATTATGTCCGATGGTCTTGGAGGTTAGCCTTGACTTTTGCTACCATGGAAATGGGATGGGCGGTTAGCCTTGACCCGTATTAAGTATGTTTTACGGTCTTGAAGTAAGGTCTTGACAAAGTACGACATTATACATTCCCTCTGCATGTGATGATAAATGCTCAACTAGGGGTTAGTCTAACTAACAAGACATCCCCTAGTTGAAAATTCCCTTGACTATGAGAATGAATTAATGAAATAAGAACTTAACACATGTGGTATGCTATTATAAGAACCTTATTTTCCAATGTATCACAGTATGAATTTTTTCCCTACTTACACTCAATTATTTTAGAACTAAAGTAATCTTCGTGGAATATTATGCATCATCTATTCTTCATGTGTTGCGCTCTCTGATTATGTTTACTTTAAAGTTTATTTTAAGTACATACTTCTTCTATGTGCAAGTGGTTTTCAAAAATGTAGGATTTTCTTGTTTTAAAAAAATATAATGCTTTTTTTAGAGAATCATTTTATTAGCTTCAAAATGAATGCTTTGAGAAAGATTTTTCTTAAAACATCTTTTTAAAACCCCTTACTAGGCATATTTCCTCACCCTACGTTTTTGTTTTAAATTTTTTCAGGCATGGTTTGTACTAATGAAGTTTATCAGAAGCAGCTGGTTTCCCAGAACCCTGAGCCTCGTGAACTTCTGTAGTATTGGGACATGATATATTATTTGTAAATGTTGTAATGAAATAATAGTATATCATGTCTCATAAGGCACCCGGGGATTGGGGTCTCTACATTGATGACTCACACCTTTGTTGATTTTGAAAGTTTGGACTTGGTTGATTCTGATAATTAGGGGCAGAGGATTGCTTAATTAAGCCTTGATCTTTCCAGGACAAATTTAGATGGTTCCTATAGCCTTGGTTGTAATTGTTTGAAAAAGGATCTTCTTTAAGAGGCAATCTAGGACCATAGTTAACAAAGTTTCAATTTTCTTGTTGTTGGGCTAGCATATCAAAGTTGGGACAAAAAATTTTAGTATGCCCAAACATACCACACTGGACACACTGTTCCATTAAAGATTTGTTGGTATTTTGACATCCAAGTTAATTAACGGTTTGTTTAGAATTTTGGTTCATTAAATATTGAAGTTGGTTAGTGATTTCAGCAAGTTGAGCTTGAGTTTCATTTATTGAACCAGTGTTTGAATTAATATTTCTATTGACTCTTTTTATTCTTGAATTTTTATGTTGTGAATTCAGTGAAAGATTATTAAAAATTTGTCTAAGTTCTTCATCAGTCTTATAATTGTAATTACCCCCGGTAGCATGGTCAACTAGATTCTGTCCATAGGAGGAAAACCCTTCATAGAAAGTATCCATGAGGAGATGAGATGAGAGTTGATTATGGGGGCACTGCCTAAGAAGATCCTTGAATCTATCCCAAGCTTCATGAAAAGCTTCTCCATCCTCTTGGTAAAAACTAGTGATCTTAGTTCTCAGTTCACCTTTTAATCTTTGGGGATAAAATTTCATAATAAAAGAGTTGTAAACTTGATCCCAATTCTCAAAAATGCTCTCATCTAAGCTTAAAACCCAATTCCTAGCATTCCCTTTAAGGAAAAAGGGAAAAAATATCATCCTTAGTTCATTTTCCGTGATTCCTAGTAATGTTAGTTGTTGCACAGTGTTGTAGAAGTCTCTAATGAAGGCTAAAGAGTCCTCATTAGAGAGCCCATTGAATGCAGGCAGCAGTGAAATGTGAGATAGTTTCAACTCATAATTTCTGGCCCTAAGAGATAGTCTAATGGATGATGGATTGCTTGAAACTCGAGGGAGTTGGAACTCCCTCATCCTAGGCTGTTCATGTCCATCTAAGAGTTCTGGATGATTTTGGAAATTATTATGCTCAGGAACTCTATTATCTAAATTTTCCACTTCAATTTTGTTTTTCTTTCATAGAGAAGCTAAATGTTTGTCTAGTTCAGGATTCAAAGGCTCTAATATAGCACCAGATGTTCTTGTGCTCATACAAATAGCAGTGGACAATATTAGCAGTGACAGTTCAAAATGAAAAGTAACAGTTTTTTTTAACAGTTTTCAAATATTTCAATTTTTTTAAGATTTTTTTATATGTGTTTTTTTTAAATGTTTTTTTAGAAATGGCTCGTTCCTTCCCCGGCAACGGCGCCAAAAACATGACCTCGACTATCGTTAAAGTCGGTAAAAGTTTAAAATTTATATACCTACTAACTAAAATATATATGAAAAGCAGGGTCGAACCCACAGGGAAGGCTATTTTGGCCACTGTTCTCTAAAAAAAACTTGTCAAGCTCCACTGTTTTCAGCAGCAGAGTGGTTGTCTTAATTTTTTTATATCTTTTAATTTTTTTATGATTTTATGTACTGTAAAGTGAAACTACACATCTATTGTAAACTAGTTTTACCTATACTAAAATAGAGTACAGTTGGAAACAAGGTGCAATAAAGAAGATAAGATGCTGATAAAGGACAACAGTAAATAATGCTCAGGGTTCATTCTAGTCTACTGGTTTAAATTTTTTTTCCTTTTCATGTAACAGTACTGCTTCGTACCACTGAAGAAGACGACATACTTACCTCGCCAGGAGTTATGTCACGAAAATTATACAACTTAGAGTTCACCACTCCAAGAAGTACAACTTCAGAAAAATGAATTAAAAAGAACAACAATATGAACTCGCTGTAAGTAATGAAGTTTTCATTATGAGTTGTTTACTTAAATGATAATTCCATAACCAAACTCGCCGAATGATTATAGAGTTTTGATAATTCAGTGATTGTGGTACGAAACAGAAATGTGTAGTTAGAACTGATCTCGCTAATCAATTCTAATCACAAAAGAAGTGTTTAATGAAAAAGGAAAAAAATGATTACCAGTAGAACTAGGACTCTCCACAAACTAGAAGTTTAGCTAACTAACATATTGTTCATTATAACTATATCGAAAACTAAAGTCATTCAAATACAGAGGAAGATATTTGAAATAGAACAGAGGAAGTAAACTCCCTCTGCTTGCATCATTTGCCGCTTTGGGACCTCTGCTCTGCTCCAAGACTCGTGTGTTCGTCGAGTGAGTGTCTCTCTCAGTGAATGAATGAATCCTCGAGTGAATGAATACCCCTAACACTATAGGAAAACTGTCGTTTAGCGGCGGTTTTTTCACGGCGGTTTTAAAAACCGCCGCTAAACGTGTTTCGGGCCACCATTTCACGGCGGTTTTTAAACCGCCGCGAAATTCCATAAATTTTTTTTATTTTTTTTTATTTTTTTTATTTTTTTCGAGGATTAGTGGCGGATTTTTACAAAACCACCGCGAAATAGCGACGATTTCAGTAAAACCGCCGTGAAATGAAAAGAAAAAATAAAAAAACACGAGAAACCCCGAAATCACTAAAATGACCATAAGTTTTGATCCGGGCGTCTGTTGGAGCGCCACAACCAGTCAAATCGAAGCTCATGAAGAGATCTAGAGGCGCATATAATCAAAACTGTGAGACTGTCTAAGGTGCGGAAGATATTAGAGCTATAAGAAAGTTAGAAAAAAAGTTCTCCAACTTCAAACGGCCATAACATTCGCTCCGGGTGTCCGTTTGGGCTCTACCACATATCAAATCGAAGCCAGTGAAGAGAGCTATACATTAATTCAACAGAAGAAAGCTTTTGGCATGTTTTTCGACCCCACAAAAACCCTCTGAAGGCCTCCCAAACCCTATTTCTGTCACCGGTGTCTCGTCGAACTTGTCTTCAAACAGACCTAACATTCGATCCGCGTGTCAGTTTGGACTCCTCCACCTGGAAGATCATAGCCCATTCCATGAGCTTCAGTTTTTACTGGTCGTTGCGCCCACATGCACTCCTGGATCATATGTTATGGACTTTTTAGTGGGTATTGGGTTTGTTATGTTTTTCGATGCCTCGTTTCTAGCACCCGTTCCCCGTCAGCTTTTTTTTAAATGGTCGTAACTTCCGATCCGCATGTCCATTCAGAATCTTTCACCTATCAGGTCGAATATCGTTTCAGGATCTTTGATTTGACAGGTCGCGGATCTAAAACAAGCTCTCGGATCATAAGTTATCTCTGTTAATGTGAGTCCAATGTTTTTGTCTCTTCATGACCGTTTTGACGGGTTTTAACGGTTGCTCCATTTATTATTGTTTATTTGGGTTTCCATGACTTGTTATCTTTATCAATGGTTTTTTGTGGGTTATTATGATGATTATGTTGAATTATTAAGGGGTTTTCCAAAGTTGTCATGAGTTTTCATGCGTTCTCATTCTTTCTAATGCATCATTCTTCATATGTTTCTCCATCCGTTTTCATGCGTTTTCATGATTTTTCATCCCTTACCACGTCTTTTCAAAAAATTTCATGTGTTTCCTTTATTATTTATTATTTATTATTTATAATATTATTTAATTTATTTATTATCTATTATTTGTTACTAGTTATTTCTTATTTCTTATTTCTTATTTATTATTTATTATTTATATTTATTAATTATTAATTATTAATATTTATTATTTCTTTATTCTTTATTATTTATATTTATTTATTATTTATATTTATTTATAATTTAAATTATTTATTATTTATTTTTATTTATTATTTATTTTTATTTTTTATTTTTTATTTTTTATTTTTTATTTTTTATTTATTATTACTAATAATAAAATATTATTATTATTAATAATATTTGTTATTGGTTATTTATTATTTATTATTTATTATCTATATTTATTTATTATTTCTTATATATATATATTTATAATTTATTTATTATATTTATATATTATTTATATTTATTTATTATTTATATTTATTTATTATTTATATTTATATTTATTTATTACTTATATTTATTTATTATTTATATTTATTTATTATTTATATTTATTTATTATTTATTATTTATTACTAATTATTTATTATTAATTATTATTTATTAATTATTTATTATTTATTATTTATTATTTATTATTTATTATTTATTATTTATTTTTATTTTTATTTATTAATTATTTTTATTATTTATTCTTTGTTATTATTATTTATTATTTATTATTTATTATTTATTATTTATTATTTATTATTATTTATTATTTATTATTTATTTTTATTATTTATTCTTTGTTATTATTTATTATTATTTATTATTATTTATTATTTGTTATTTGTTATTTATTATTTATTATTTATTATTTATTAGTAATTATTTACTATTTATTATTTATTATTTGTTTATTATTATTTATTATTTATTATTTATTATTTATTATTTATTATTTATTATTTCTTATTTCTTATTTCTTATTTCTTATTTCTTATTTATTATTTATTATTTCTTATTTGTTATTTATATTTATTTATTTTTATTATTTATTCTTTATTATTATTTATTCTTTATTATTATTTATTCTTTATTATTATTTATTATTTATTATTTATTCTTATTTATTATTTATTATTTATATTTATTTATTATTTATTATTTATATTTATTTATTATTTATATTTATTTATTATTTATATTTATTTATTATTTATATTTATTTATTATTTATATTTATTTATTATTTCTATTTATCTATTATTTATTATTTATTATTTATTATTTATTATTTATTATTTATTATTTATTATTTATTATTTATTATTTATTGTTTATTATTTATTATTTATTATTATTTATTATTTATTATTTATTATTTCTTATTTCTTATTTCTTATTTCTTATTTCTTATTTCTTATTTCTTATTTCTTATTTTTTATTTATTATTTATAATTTATTATTTATATTCATTATTTATTATTTATTATTATTTATTACTTATTATTTATTTATTTTTTATTTATTCTTTATTATTATTTTTTCTTTATTATTATTTATTATTTATTATTTATTCTTATTTATTATTTATTATTTATATTTACTTATTGTTTATAATTTATATTTATTTATAATTTATATTTATTTATTATTTATATTTATTTAATATTTATATTTATTTATTATTTATATTTATTTATTATTTATATTTATTTATTATTTATTATTTATTATTTATTATTTATTAATTATTATTTATTATTTATTATTTATTATTTATTATTTATTATTATTTATTATTTATTATTTATTATTTATTATTTGTTATTTATTATTTATTATTTATTATTTATTATTTATTATTTATTATTTATTATTTATTATTTATTATTTATTATTTATTATTTATTATTTATTATTTATTATTTATTATTTATTATTTATTATTTATTATTTATTATTTATTATTTATTTCTTATTTCTTATTTCTTATTTCTTATTTCTTATTTCTTATTTCTTATTTCTTATTATTTATTTATTTATTATTTATTTATTATTATTTATTTATTATTATTTATTGTTTATTATTTATTGTTCATTATTTATTTTTTTATTATTTATTGTTTATTGTTTATTGTTTATTGTTTATTCTTTATTCTTTATTGTTTATTGTTTATTGTTTATTATTTATTGTTTATTGTTTATTTTTATTATTTATTATTTATTATTTATTATTTATTACTTATTATTTATTACTTATTATTTATTTTTTATTTTTTATTTTTTATTTTTTATTTTTTATTATTTATTATTTATTAGTTATTAGTTATTAGTTATTATTTATTATTTATTATTATTGAGTTTATATCTAATATTTGTGTATTATTTGTTTTTTCAATTAATATATATAAGTATATTAAATTCTGTTTATTAACCACATGACGAGTTTGCTGGAGTGGAAAAGTCTTTGGAAAATAAGCAAGAGGTTAGGGTTTCAAATCTCACCAAACGTCGTATTACTTTATATTGCATGGTCATGTGCATGTGCATGGGCATGTGCATGGGATGTGCATGCATGGATAAATAAAGTAAATAAAGTAATACGAAATAAATAAAATAAATAGGAAATAAACAAAATAAATAAATAAAATAAATAATTAAATTAAATTAAATTAATTAAAAAATTAAAAAAACTTAAAAAACTGCCGCTAAATCATTTAGAGGCGGTTTAAACCGCCGCAAAACGTTCTGCGACGGTTTAAAAAATCACCGCGAATAGTTTCCCGACGCACGATTTTACGGCGGTTTAAACCGCCACGAAACATAAAACCAAACCGCCGCTAAATACCTTTTTTGTCGTAGTGTAAAAATATGTTGTTTGCTCTGCTTAACTACCTTCTGTCATCTGCTACACGTCACCTCTCGATCTCCACCGACCTCACAAGTTCTTCACCCACGCACTGCAAAATGACCATTTTTTCGCGACAAGCATGTCGCGCGATTTTTTCCCTCGTAACTAACTTCTACTAAGTTAGTTGTATGTATCTGGACGTTTTCCCATCTCTATAATGAACCTATGAAGTTAGAACAGAAGCGTAAATAAATAAATACCCAAAGAAAGATAAATAGTTATTTTTAGAGTAAAGTTTCAAATTATTCGTTAAAATTTACCTAGAGTTAATTGATAATTATTAACTTTTAAATTATTTATACAATTATCCACTAAAAATTACCATGGTGAGAACATAATTTAATTAAAAAGATATTAACTTAATTAGGTTAATAAAAATAAATACTAGGTTATTAATTTTATCCATTTTTTAAAACTAAGTTATTAAAAATTAGGAACATAAATAAATAATTAATTAAGAAAATATTTTAGATTAAATTAATAATTTAATTATTAATTTAAAAGAAATTAAATCATTAGATTAATTAATTAGTTAGTTAATTTTAATTAATAAATTTAAATTAACACTTAAGTTTTAAGTATTTTAAATTAATAAGTATGTTTTATAATTATTTATAATTATTATTAATTAAATTATACAATTAAAGTAAATTAATTTATTATAAACATTTATTATTAATTAAGTTTTATATTTTAGTTAATGATTTATCTATCTATTATAATTTTAATTGTTTTAAGTTTATTATTTTATATTAATTTGGCTAAGTGAGTCAACTTTTATGTAAAGTTAACCTTTCTTTAACTTTACCATTTGTCTTTTTTTCTTCTTTAACTTTTGATATAATTTTATTATTATTCTTATCTATTATTTTATTAATTTTTTTGTGTTGTTTCTTCCTCCTCCCTCCAATTCGGCGCTGCAAGGGTCTGGAGGTAGGGTTTCTTCCTCCAGGAAACCGGCGCAGAAGCTCCTCGGTGCGGCATCCCGGCCTCAGCTCTAGCGCTGCCCTCGGCTTGCAGCAGTACACACCATGGTGGCATGCTTCTCCTCCTGCGCGGCTACAAACCAACCCTGTTGCGACTCAGCGGCGTCTCAAACTCCACGACCCCTCCTCCGGTGGTGCATCGTTGTAGCAGCATCCAACAGTAGCAGCGCAACAGACCCGCGGCAGCCCTCCTCTCCAGCTCAACCGAGTGGCGCATCACCTCTTCCTCTGCTCAGCAGCGACTAGACCCTCCTTCGCACATCAGCAGAAACACTTCCAGCGAAGGCAGACAGTAGCAGCGTCAAGCCGGTGATGGCACGATTCAGCTGACGACTTCTCCTTCGACGGCTCACAAGCAGCAGGTGCGGCAACACAGCTCTGGTCCTGTGTCAGGCGGCTTTAGCGGCGGAAATGGGTGACTTCGGCTCCTCAAAACAGCTCCTCCCTTTGACGTGCGGCGGTAGCGGACTCCGGTTGCAAGTTTTAATAGCCGCATGGCTCTGATTTTGTGGCGGCAGACAACGGTTCGGATCCTGTTAAACGTGGTTTGCATCAAAGGGCATGACGACAGCTATCAGTAGCTGTAAAGATGAGGAGAAACTGATGCATCGGTATGTGAAGGGTATCAGTGAGGATAAGTAGGGAAAAATCTAAAGGTGAGGTAAAGAATCGTGTGGAACAGTGAAGCCGCTACTGATAGAGGAAAAGAAAATAGAGTCACTGATAGGATGAGATATCGGTGAGGAAAAGGATAGAGGATAAAGTATCAGTAGCTGAGCTACCGATACAGGCAACGGTAGCAGCTACCGATAGAATAAAAACAAACAGTGGGTAAAATCAATGGAGCAGGGTAATGGTGGGGTCATCTATCAGTAGCTGCAAAAACGTGAATCACCACCACACGTTAATTTAACTAAAACTCAAATAAAAAATTAATTAAACTAATAATTAAATGGTTAAATCAATAATTTATTTAAAACAAATAAAACTAAAACATTAACTAATTAATTTATTAGCAAGTTTAAATTATACAAAATTAAAGAATGAATTTAAACAATAGAATTAAAAGAATTAATTTTAATAAGAAGTTAAACTGCATGAAACGTAATTTATTTTAAAAGTTTAAAATAATAGAATTAACTAATTAGATAGCACTAAAAATAAACATTATGTTATATTACTAACTAACCTAAATCTTTTAAGCAGAAAAATGAACTATTAAATTAGTGAAGTTAATTTATATTAATGGATGAAAATAAAATAAAATTAATAACTAAATTTATATCAATGCAATTAGAGTTTGTAAAAGGTATCGTTGACAAGGTCACCGGTAAAAGCTAGGTCATCGATACAAGCAAAGTCACCGATACAGGCAAGGTAACAGCAGGGTGTGGATTGGTAGCAAGGCTACCAATAGAAGGGGCTGTATCGGTGAGAAAAGAATATCTCTAGTACCTATCGGCGAGAAAAGAATATCTCTAGTTTTCTCTTGAATTCCCATTTTAACCCTATGGTCTTTACATCAACTAGTGCATAAACCAAAACCCAAACTCAGTTCTAATACATGGAACCCATTTTATAATTCGTGGCTTCTTGCAATCTTATTGATTCTGATATCTCTAATACCTATTTTTAGGAGATAAGTTTTTCACTGTCAACCAATAATGAGTCAACATCTTAGGTGACTAGAAAACCATATCTCTCTAGTTCTCTTACCACTCTAGTGCTCCTATACAGTACTTCTGTTTCATGAATTACTTATTCTATGGGGACCTGTAGAATATATTATTTTCCAAATCTTGTGTATCTTGAGCATCAACATCATCACAGTCAACCTTGCTCCCACTATCATTTCTAAAGATGTTCTCCCTCTCAATAATTATGGAATATCTTGTGATTGTCACATTATTGTCTAATATTTTGTATATATAGTATCCATTTTTCCATAGGATACCTAATAAAGATACACATTACGCCAAATGGTGCTAGTTTGTTTCCTGATAAGACCCTAACAAACACCTTGAAAACCCATACATGTGTATACAAAAAACAAGTTTCTTTCCACTGCATAACTTGAATGGAATTCAATTTTTAATTTTATTTTCTACTTGTTTTAGTGTTTATGTCACCATTTGTAATGTATATTCCCAAAATGATAATAGAAGGTCTTCATGGATCATTCTTGAATTTACCCTTTCTAAAAAGGTGTGGTTCTGCCTTTTACTAAAACCATCCCACTATGGTGTTTAAGGTAGAGTGAGTTGAGATAAAATCCCAAACTCCCATAAACAGTTGATAATGTAACACCCCAAGATTTCATAGTACGTTATTTCATCAAGGTAATCCAATAACTTGCACTACACGCAACACCGAGTTCTGGTGCACCATGACTTACCAAACTAGTTGTTCAAAAGAGGTTATGAATAGTATTAATGGAATTTTGAACTTTATATAATCCTTATAATTTTAGAATCCATATTATGAGTTTCTTATACATAATGTAAGAACGAAATCATTTTTTCAGATAAAATAAGTATTTTTCAAAAAATGCAATTTTACCACCTTTTAATGGAGAACCCTTTTTAAATCCAATATTTGAAACTTTTATATATTAAATTTGACAAAATAAAATTTTTCCTTAGAATTTTGACATAAGATTTTAGTTTCAATAAATTTTTGTTGTTTTTCTGATAACTTTCATATTTGGGTGAATAGTGAAAATACTATATTTTAACTGAAAACAACTTTTTTATGAAAAATAATTCATAGTGTTAAATTATAAATTTTAATGGTTTGGAAGTATAAATAAATTATATTTTTACCATTTAAGCCAATGTTATTCTTTGGATATAATTTCACTTTAAAATTGAACATAAACAAGTATCCATCTTTTGTTAGTTGTTATTTCTTAAAAACAAGCCTTTTGGTTTTAACAACGGGAATTAATTTTTAATTAATAAATTCAACTTATATGTTTTAAATTTGGTAAAATAGACTTAATTTTTAAATTTATAATACCAAAATTATCTTAGGGTGAAATTTTGGTATTTTTCTGAAAACTTTCAGTTTTTGATGAATGGTGAAAAGCACTGAGTTATTGGTTAAAACAAACTTTTAATTAAAATAATTATTTATTTTATTTAAATTTATTTTAGGTCAAAATAGATACATAATACTTATATAATTTCAATATAATTCATTTGAGTCATTTTATAATCAGTTTAGATATATAAAAATTTTATTGAACTTTTTACCGTCCTTTACCCACCTCCTAGGAGCATTTGCAAATTTACATAAAACAAAATTTTACCACTTCTGTGAGTTGAATTTATAAAATACTAGAGACATGGATGATATCTGTAAGTGCAATTTGGTTCAATAAGATGAAAATAATTTTTGGTGAATAGCAACTTTTTACTTGTATTTATCACGGTTAAAAGTAAATAGGGTAATTAAGGGTAAAAATGATATTATTATTACCCTAACACAAGTCCTAATTATATTGTATAAGAATAATTAGACCAAAAACAACCTTGGGAATAAAATATTATCCTTTAGGTACAATTATATTAGATTAGTATATTTAATATTATTTAATTCAAAGAAGATTTAAAAGTGTTAAATTCAAAGTTTAATAACTAAACCATTTTTAATATAGGGTTACACATAAGATAAATTCAACTATAAATATTCATAAAATATTTAAAAATATTTACTACATAATGGTATTTTATTTATATTTTTTATACATTAAATAATTAAATTAATTTATGACACAATGATGATGCAGTAATTACTGTATTAATGAAACATTAAAATAACTGATATTATAAATATCCAAATAAATTTAATTTGAGACATTTTATGAATTCCACTAATTTTATAGGTTACTATAACATATTAAGGATGGTTATATGAATTTTTATCAAAGAAATAATGCTGTTATGAATTTATAAAAAACAAAATTCAGAATAGTATCGAAATTGACATAAAAGAATTTTTAAAATCAATATTAAATTATTAATTGATATTATATTCCTAAAAATATAATGTTCGGCCAAAAGACTTATGTAATAATAGGTGTATCATTAATTAACCACATGGGGTTTTTTCATGTTTATATAAAGTTAATTATCCATATAATATAAAAATACAAAGAGACATGGTAAATATCAAACTATTTAACTAAGATTTAAATCTAAAAGATAAGGTTAATATAGTAACCCAAACCTGTCTAAACCCAATTGGTTGAGTGGTTTTCAACCCATATACACCTTAGTATTTAAATAATTCATTTTTGATCCATTATAACCCAAAAATGATTTTATTATAAAATAATATTTTAAGTTTTTTCTAAGATGCCCCTCACCCCTCTTATAAAAGGGAACTTCGCCTTCTCTCAAACTCACACCTCCAAATCCATTTTTCTCGGCCAAACCCTTCCCAAATATCCCCCAAACATTACTCTATTTATCCTAGAGGCCTTACTTTAGTCATAAATCCAACCTAAGGATCCCTTTTGATCAAATCAAAAGGAAGAACCTGAAGAAGAGGTAAATGTTTCATCACCTCTTTCAAGTTCCATTCTTCATCCATTTCCTCTTTCATTTTTGTTTCCATTATAAAATAATAACTCTAGTATCTTGTATATACATTGATGTTATTATATATATGATACAACCATATTCATTATTCTATCCATCCTTTTAATGATATATCACCATACATGTGTACGTACGGCTTACCGTCTCCACGTCATGGTGTAATTGCTATTGAATACATTATTATTTGGATGGGTATAATAATGAGGTGTAATTGATTTTTAATAATAAATATAACATGATAATTATTCTGTATATATGATATACCATCCAATTATATATTATTTTAATATAAAAAGAATGATATTGTCGCTTGTGCGTACGTACGGATTACCGTCTACACGACGTGATGAGATTCATTTCCACGTTCACCATTCAACGATGATTATAAAATATATGTCATTAATAGTATGTAATATATGAAATAATAATGATACTATAGATATATATATATTTATATATATATATGTACTTACATATATCTTATTCACTTAGTTTCGTTCAATACGATATGAAAACAGAAACAACGTTTATGCATACATACGGACTACTGTCTCCATAAATGGTGTTTTCAATTTCATATATATGTCTATTATACATGTTTATATTCTAAATATAAATTATATATAAATCATGTTTTATATTCTGTAAGTATTTAAATCTTGATCTAAGTGATACAACCAAGAGTAACAAGTTAAAACATGTACAATAAAAAAAGCGATTATTACCCAAAATGTTAATTTAACATGAAAATTATTATTAAATTGGTAGTATAAAGTCATAAATGAATCATGTAGGATATCATAAATATTAATATGGTTATGGTATAGTTTAATAACATACTATGGTCTTCATACAGGAGGTTAAACATACCCTCGACTAAAGGAAAGTACAAGGTAATGGTTAATTTCACAATCTCTTTATTATCCGAGGTTGCTTTTACATAAGTATCTACTGGGACATATTTATTATCCATGTCAATGTTTCATGAAAGAGTTTTAAAAGGGATTATTTGAAGTGAATTTTTTTCTATAACATAATTTTTAAATTTTTAAATATTTATTCCTCTAAATCATTCTCATTAATGTCCATGTTTCCAAAATGGTTTTTAAGGATTTATCTGTATGGACATGAATGTTATTAAAATGTTAATTCCTTTCAAAAGTTTCAAAGTGGTATGGGACACTTTGATTCCAAAATGTCTTTAAATTTCTAACTTTTTAAATTATGTTACTTTTAAATGTTTTCATGAAAAATGGATATTTCTCTCAAAGAGTTTTATAAATCATTTTCATCTATGTCAACATCCATTCAATCCTTTTTTTTTTTGAATTTTATAAAAATCCACTTTAAGGAAAGTGGGAACCTCACATACCAAAACTAAAACTAGAAACCACATGCTAACCACATGCCTCTATGTCCGAAATTCAAAAAAACCACGTAACTATCGCGAAATTCAAAATTCAAAATGGAAGACCAGAAACCATCAAATTCAAAAATTCAAAAACCGCCACTGTAAGATTCGCAAGCTTCCACCAGCTAAGATACAACCAGATCATCCATCAACCGACATACCCATCAGGTCTCCATCATCATCATCCATGTTATTTGAGTCCCATCTCTATCCAACATCATCATGAAACCTACAGTCGGCATTGCCATACTCATTGTCATCGACGTCGCTATCTGAACACCATCCTAGTCGCCAAGCACCACCGAAGCTGTCGAAAAACCCCAGAATAATGTCGTCGCGAGCCAGAAACATCTGAACCACCACCATAGAAAACAAAATATCATCAAAAGGCACTGTCGTAAACAAAACCACCATCCACCAAAGAAACAACACCGAAAACAAGGGGAAGAAAACCGAAGAAACTGATACCATCCCATGAACATTTCATTAGCACAAGAGAAATAAAAAAACATCATCAAAGATACAAACCGACTCAGACAATGCTAAGAGCACCATCGACCATAGCATCCCACCTCCCAAAACCTATGAGAAACCTTCGGTCTTGTTCTGACTCGGAGAGGAAAGAAGGGACTTAAGGTCAGGGCAGAGATATGAACAACCTAGGGCTCCTAGCAGCGGCATCACGGTGAGGCTAAAACCATCATCCAAATATGATAGAGATCCAACAAAGGAAAGCCTTAAAAACCCATGGCCGTTGAACCACTTAACCCAAAACCAGATTGAATCCATCGCTCCAGATCCGACCTGGAGAGGCGTGGTGGAATGCGCGGTCAGGGCAGGGTAGAAGCAGCTGGGGCCTTCAATAGAGACATCCTTCATCGAAACCAACATATCCACCATGTGAGATGAAATCCAAGAAAAACGCAGCGCAATGAAGGAGGAGATCTAGAGGAGGAGAAAAGAGGGGAATAAAGGAAGGACTGGAGGAAGAAAACGGTGGTCAGAAGTTCCGTCAACCCCGAATCAGAGGGTTTTCGAAGGAAACCCTAGGCACCGATGTCGAGAGCGGGAGGGGGAGATTCGGGGGCGAAGGGTGACATCACTTTATGTCAACATCCTTTTATGGATTTTAAACTTTTTTGAAGTTGATTTATTATGATACAAATATTCTATATTGTATTTAAGGTTTTGTGATATGTTTGACTATGGATGTGTTATTTTTATACCATTCATGGTTTATGTATAAAGTATTGACATTTCGTATGCTAGTTTTAATACGAATCTTTATGTTATGTTTAAACCTTTTTATATGAGAAATTCATTGGACTTAGTACGTGACGGGTGGAGCCTGCTATAGCTCCTCGATGCATCGTTAGGTCTCATGAGAAAAACTAGTGTCTTGGCACAATACCTTGAAAAAATATTATTTGTAGCCTTGGAACAAGGCCTTTACTATGTGGTTATGAAGTCTGGAATTATGCATTCCATCATTATGAAAGTGGCTATTGATATGGCATGTTATTATTCGACTAATATAACATCCATTTGAGTAAGTAAATGGCATTATTTTGATTTAAATTTGCCATATTATGTTGAATTTTATGTTGAAACGGATTTTGATTTAGTTTTATACATTGCCTTAAATGTTTATGCTTATATATAAAAGCTTCTGTTATATTGTTATCCTTACTGAGCATCTGAGCTCGCCCCTTTCTATGTTTTATTATTCCCAGGATGTGAAAATTATATTATGACCGACCTTCAAGGATAGTCTATGGGATCTCAGTGTTCTCTATGGAAACAATGTTGTTGTAGTTTTCTATTTTATGATGTAATTTAAACCTTATAAATATATCTAGTACTTCCAAGGCTACTAAACTAATCGTTCTTTTGAGACTTGATCTTTTGTGATCATGACAATGATATGTAATAATGCACCGACTCTGGGCTTCTGGGGTCATGGAATTACAGTTGGTATCATAGGAAGTTTAGTATAAACCTTGGATAATAGATTTAGATAAACTCTGATTAGAGTACATAACCCTAAGATAGACTTTGAGGATCAGTATAGAAGAACTTCCTAGAATTTGGGTATTGTAGAGATTTGGTGAGTTTTCCAAGAAATACATCCCTGTCTGGATACGAGCAGGTAGAGGCGTCTATGGCACAGATGTACCTAGGGGTAAATCTGAAAACACCACTTTGAGTTAGACTTGAATGGGAACTGGTGCACGAAAATGGGCCTTTCTACACTCTTGGTTACGACACTCCTGGGGGATATGCTTAGGATAATTCTCATTTTATTTACAAGCCATTATGAAGGATTTAAGAGTAAATACTTCCTCAAAGAAAAAATTTTTTTGATTATGGATTATATCCATAAACTGTTCAATTTATGTTAGGTATTTTACAAGTTTGAAATTATTCATTGCGATTCATAAACTGACTTAGTGTATGCCATTGTTTAGAAATGGTGCCCAGAAGAAAGAATGAGAACTCAAGCAATATTTATGATCCAAAGAGTAAGAAGAATCAAATATTTCATGGTATTAAGACAACATTTTGAAGGGAAACAGTCTACCACGTATTATCAAAATATGAAGAAATGATATCATGTGTTAATAAGATAAGTAAATAATTCTATGAGTTCTATGGTTTTGAAGGGAAGTAAGAGATGAAAAGGATGGTAGAGAGAAAGACGGATAAATGGAATAAGGGAAAGAAGGATTTTCCCATATGTGATAACTATGGAAAGAATCACCTTGGTAAATGCTTAAAGGTAATGGGAGTTTGTTATAAATGTGGAGAAAAAGGACACCAAGTACGTGATTTCAAGGGTGAGAAAAATGTTTCAAATGTACAATGCTTTATCTGTAAGGAGTTGGGACACTAAGCGAATCAATTTCCAAATCATCATAGTATACCCCAAATGCTACTATTGGATAAGAATCAAGTTATGATACTACCGAAGATGAAGAGGAATGATTAAGAGTTCTTATGTTGTTATTAAAGTATTATGTCATTTGAGTGTTGTATCAACGATGTAATGGTTATATGAATTATGGAAATATATAAGGATTCTACAACAGTACTATTTCATTGGGAATTTTAGATTATATGGTCTTGATACTAAGGTAGTAATTTTGGAATAAGAGATGGTTGATGTTGATAAATTATATTGGATATTCTTGACTACCTTTTAACTGATTAATGGTTTGTATATTACATCATTGTTGGATTTTACAACATTTTTGTATATAAGGAGTATATCCAGTATTATATAAAGAATAAGGGAGAATGAAAGTAATCAATATGGTTTTAAGGTAATTTAGGGTGTTACCATGTTTTAAAATAATACATGATGAATGTGTTCACATGTTATTACGTGGCACAAAAGATCTTCCTTGTTTTTAACTTCCCTATAAATTTTGGACTGTGAGTTTGGATAGAAGTATTTTGGATAAGTCTAAAGGTTGGAATGGATTAAGTTTGAAATTGGATACTCTCATTAAGGTTATTTTTTAATTTTTATAAAAAAGACAACATACAGATCGTGTGACAACCTGTCACGTCAGACAAATTTGCGGGAATCGAACCCACAACCATTGTGCGATTGGGATTTATCACCTACCACTGAACTATGTGAAGTCCCTGGATTGTATAATGTATTTTCATTTCTTAACGGTTCTAATAGGTTAATTATAAATTCATTTTTTTAACCCTGTATGAATAGGATAAATAGAATATTTTTTAAGTCCTGTTATCTTTTAGAGTGAAAGATGTGTTTGTGGTAGAAATTAGTTAAAGGATGGGACTATACTTGTCAAGTATATATATATTTTCTTCTTCTCCTATTCTATAAAGAAATTAATTCTTAAACTTTAAGTAAGAGATCTTAAAACTAAAAATGTGTTATCCTAATACCTTATGTTTTGTTGAACCGATGATATTTTAAATCATCATAGATTGATGGCTTTGAGGCCCTCAATTTCATAATGTTTGTGACTGATGACCTCAATCACTCCCTATAAATATTTAGGTTTTTTTATCTAGTTATGTGTCTTTAATTTAGACTAATGTCTTCTTAATCGATATCAATATTTGGTGGTGACTTTTTCATTCCCCTTTTCCTCTTATTAAGACTAACATTTTTTAACCCAATTTCCGTTGTGGGTTTTCCCACAAAGGTATTTTATATTTTCAACATTTTATTTTCGAAATACAATTTCAAATTGAAAATATGCAATTTATTTAAGGAGGGAAGAATTTAACACCCCAAGATTTCATAGTACATTATTTCTTCAATGTAATCAAATAACTTTCACTACATGCAACACAGAGTTCTAGTGCACCATTACTTACGAAACTTGTTGTTCAAAAGTAGTTATGAATAGTATTAATTGAATTTTGAACTTTATATAATCCTTATAATTTTATAATCCATATTATGAGTTTTTAAGACATAATGTAAGAACAAATTCATTTTTTTCAGATAAAAGAAGTATTTTTCAAAAAATGCAATTTTACCACCTTTTAATGGAGAACCCATTTTAAATCAAATATTTGAAACTTCTATATATTCAATTTTACAAAATAAACTTATTTTTTAGAATCTGGACATAATATTTTAGTTTCAATAAATTTTTGTTGTTTTCTGATAACTTTCATATTTGGGTGAATACTAAAAAGTACTCTATTTTAACTGAAAACAACTTTTTTAATCAAAATAATTTGTAGTGTTAAATTACAAGTTTTGATGGTTTGGATGTATAAATATATTATATTCTTACCATTTAATCCACTGTTATTCATTTTAAATAATTTCACTTTGAAATTGAACAAAAACAAGTATCATTCTTTTGTTAGTTATTATTTCTTAAAAACATGCTTTTTGGTTTTGACAACGGAAAATAATTTTAAATTAATAAATGAAAATTCCATGTTTTTAATTTGGTAACATAGACTTAATTTTTATATATATAATATAAAAATTATCTTAGGGTGAAATTTTGGTATTTTTCTGAAAACTTTCGATTTTTGATGAATAGTGAAAAACACTAAGTTATTGGTTAAAACCGATTTTTTATTTAAATAATTATTTGGATCATTTAAATTTATTTGACATAAAAATAGATACATAATACCTATATAAGTTAAATATAATTAATTTGAGTCATTTTATAATAATTTTAGATATATATAAAAAATGAACTTTTTACCGTCTTTTACCCACCTCCTTGGAGCATTTCCAAATTTACATAAAACTTAATTTTACCACTTTTGTGAGTTGAATTTTGAAAATATATGAGACACAGTTGATATAATTAAGTAAAATTTGGTTAAATAAGATGAAAATAATTTTTGGTGAATAGCAACCTTTTACTTTTATTTACCACGATTAAAAGTAAATAGGGTAATTAAGGGTAAAAATGACATTATTATTACCCAAAAACATGTCCTAATTCTATTGGATAAGTATAATTTGACCAAAAAAACCTTAGGAATAAAATATGATCCTTTAGGTCCACGTGGATTAGATTAGGACATTTATTATTATTTAATTCAAAGAAGAGTTAAAAGTGTTAAATTCAAAGTTTAATAACTAAACCACTTTCAATATAGGGTTACACAGAAGATAAATTCGACTATAAATATTAATTAGAAATATAAAACTATTTTATACATAATGGTATTTTATTTATATTTTTTAGATATTAAATAATTAAATTTATTTATGGCATAATGATGATGCACTAATTACCATATTAATAAAAGATTAAAATAATTGATATTATAAATATCCAAATAAATGTAATTTGAGACTTTTTATGAATTCCACTAATTTTCTATGTTACTATGACATATTAGGGTTTTTTAGATGATTTTTTTTTGAAGTAATAATTATGTTATGAATTTATCAAAAAACAAAATACCAAATAGTATCAAAATTGACATAAAAGAGTTTTTAAAACAAATTTTATATTATTAATTGATATTATATTCTTAAAAATATAAGGTTCATCCAAAAGACTTATGAAATATTTTTTGTATCATTAATGAACCACTTGGGGTTTTCTTGTAATTTTATAGTAAGTTTATTAAACATATAATATAAAAATACAATGAGACGTGGTAAATGTCAAACTATTTAACTAAGAGTTAAATCTAACAGATAAGGTTAATATAGTATCCCAAACCTGTATAACACATACTAGTTGACTGGTTTTCAACACATCCACACCTTAGTCTTTAAATAATTCATTCTGGAGCCATTATAAATCAAAAATGATTTTATTATAAAATAATATTTTAATTTTTTCCTAAGATTCCCATCACCCCTCTTATAAAAGGGCACTCCCCCTTCTCTCTAATTAACACCTTCAAATCCATTTGACTCAGCCAACCATTGCCCAAATACCCTCCCAACTATCCTAACTTCATTTTAGAGGCCTTACTTTAGTCATAAATCCAACCTAATGAGCCCTTTTGATCAAATCAAAAGGAATAATTAGAAGAAGAGGTAAATATTTCAACACCTCTTTCAAGTTCCTTTCTTCATCCACTTCCTCTTTCTTTGTTGTTTCCATTCTAAGATAATAACTCCAGTATATTATATATAATGTGATTTTATTATAAATACGGTACAACCATATTCATTATTCTATCAATCATTTTAATGACATGTCGCCATATGTGCGTACGTACGGCTTACCGTCTCTACGTCGTGGTGTAATTGTTATTCAATACAATATTATTTGTATGGGTGTAATAATGAGGTTTAATTGAATTTTAATAATAAATATAACATGATAATGTTTTTTTATATATGAAATACCATACAATTATATATTATTTTAATATCAAAATAATGATATTGTCACTCGTGCGTATGTATGGATTACCGTCTTCACGACGTGATTAGATTCATTTCCACGTTCACAATTAAACGATGATTATAAAATATATATCATTAATAACTATGTAATATATGAAATAATTATGATACTAGATATATATATATATTTAGGTATATATATATATATATTTACCTACATATATCTTATTCACTTAGTTCCGTTCAATACGATATGAAAATGGAAACAGCGTTTATGCGTACGTACGGACTACCGTCTCCATAAACGGTGTTTTCTATTTAATATATACGTCTATTATACAAATTTATATTCTAAATACATATGATATATAAATCATGTTTTATATTATGGAAGTATTTATATCTTGATCTAAGTGATACAATCAAGAGTTACAAGTTAAAACATGTATGATAAAGAAAGCGATTATTACCCGAAATGTTAATTTAGCATTGAAATTATTATTAAATGGGTAGTATAAAGTCATAAATGAATAATGTATGATATAATAAATATTAATATGGTTACGTTATATTTTAATAACATACTATGGTCTTCATATAGGAGGTTAAACGTACCCTCGACTAAAGAAAAGTGCAAGGTAAGGGTTAATTTCACAATCTCTTTATTATCCGAGGTTGTTTTTACGTAAGTATCTACTGGGACATATTTATTATCCATGTCCATGTTTCATGAAATAGTTTTCAAAGGGATTATTTTAAGGGAATTTTTTTTACTAAAACGTCATTTTAAATGTTTTAAATATTTATTCCTCTAAATCATTCTCACTAATGTCCATGTTTCCAAAATGGTTTTTAAGGATTTATCTATATGGACATGAATATTTTTAAAATGTTAATTCATTTCAAAAGTTTCAAAGTGGTATGGGAAACTTTGACTCAAAAATGTCTCTAAATGTATTCATTATTAAATTGTGTTACTTTTAAATGTTTTCATGAAAAATTGATATTTCTCTCAAAGAGTTTTACAAATCATTTTCAACTATGTCAACATCCTTTGATGGATTTTAAAATTGTTTGAAGTTGATTTAGTATGATACAAATCTTCCATATTTTATTGATGGTTTTGTGATATGTTTGAATGTGGATGTGTTATTTTTATACCATTCATGGTTTATGTATAAAGTATTGACATTTAGTATGCTAGTTTTAATGCGAATGTTTATGTTATGTTTAAACCTTTTCATATGAGGAATGCATTGGACTTAGTAAGTGACAGGTGGAGCCCGCTATAGCTCCTAAATGAATCGGTAGGTATCATGAGACAAACTAGTGTATTGGCATAAGAACTTGATAGAATATTATTTGTTGTCTTGGAACAATGCCTTGACTATGTGGTTTTGAAGTCTAGCATTATGCATTCCATCATTATGAAAGTGACTATTGATATGGTAGGTGATTATTCGACTAGTAGAATATCCATGTGAGTAAGAAATTGGAATTATTTTGATTTATATTTTCCATATTATGTTGAATTTTATGTTTAAAAGTATTTTATTTTATTTTTATACATTGCCTTAAATTTTTGTACTTATTTATGAAAGATTCCTCTATATTGTTATCCTTACTGAGCATATGATCTCACCCCTTTATATGTTTTATTTTTACCAGGATGCGAAAAGTATATTATGACTGACCTGCCAGGATAGTCTATGGGATCTCAGTGTTGTCTATGGAAACAATGTTGTTTTAGTTTTCCATTTAATTATGTAATGCAAACCTTATGAATGTATCTAGTACTTCAAAGTCTACTAAACTTATCAGTCTTTCAAGAATTGATCTTTTGTGATCATGCCAATGATACGTAATAATGCACCGACTCGGGGCTTCTGGGGTTGGGACATTACAGATAAACTATTGGTTACTATATTCACCACCTCGATCCAATTGACACTTCATTATCATTATAAGTTGATTCTCTACTTCATTCTTGAATTATTTTAATTTCTTAAAGGAATTAGACTTATACCTCATCTTGTAGATATTTTCTTATCTACTCAAGTCATCAATAAAAGTTATGAAGTAAGAATGTATACATCTACATTCTACTGGAAATGATCCACACAAATAAATGTGTACCAATCCTAAAATCTCTATATCATTTTAATCTGACTACCTAATGGTGATTTGATCTTTTTTCCTTATAAACAATCATGAAATATTTCAACTGAATTTATCTCAGAAGAGTATAAATAACCATCTTGATAATTCTTTGTCAAACACTTCTTGTTTACCTGACCATGATATTGATTCCATAGTTAGGTGTTATATGAGTCGTGTGAACATGATTCGTTATCTATTTCCAATACTTGGTTTTAATAATTAATGCATATATACCATTATTTAAATGTTCTATACCATAATATATGGTGCCTTTATAAAAGAAACATCTTTTTTCCAAATTTGAAAATAAAACCATCTTCATCTAGGAATGATATAGAAATTAGGTTCTTAGTAATAGTTAGTACATAATAACAATACCCTAAAACCAATATCATTTATGTTGAAGATGAAAGTTGGTAGTCACCAATGGATAAAGCATCTAGCCTCATGCTATTGGGAGCTCACAAATTCACCTCTCATCTACTAATATTTAATAATCTACTTGGTTCCTAAATTTGTATATAGATTTAAGAACCAAAAGATATATATAATAACCAATGTAAATATATTTAAATATTACACTCGATAATGAATGCACCTTTAGCTTCCCCTTGCTTTGAGGTGCAACTCCTCTTCCATATTCCTTTATTGCCACTTATAAAATATGATACCTATTTTTTCTTAACATGCCTCTAGATCTTCTTCTTCTTGGAACGAAGGTTCTTATTTCCTTTAGAATTGTTGTGAATCTTATCCCCCTTCACCTTGTTATTCCTTTTCTTATTCACAATATGGACCACAGGTATTTCCTGCCTCATGTCCTTATCCACTTAGAGAATCATATTAAGAAGTTATGAAAGAATCTTCTCATTATTTATCATGATAAAATTATTAATAATACTAGATATGGTCTTGGGTATTGAGGAAAATATGAGATATATGCACAAATCATCTGGGAATTTAATTCCATAGATTTATAATCTTTAAATGTGGATAATAATCTTGACTACATGAGGCCAAGATGGAACTAACTCTACATGATTAGCTGTAAATAGAGCATTAAAGATCTCATATCTCTTTTATCATTCCATATCATAATAGATATCCTAAATGTGAGACATCATGATATACACATCCATGTTCTCATGTTGCTTCAAAAGATCATTGGTCATGGATGATAGAATGAAACACTAAACATCTATGGAATCATTCAAATTTTTCTCATAGAGAGATTAATATTTTTCACTAACCTCATTACAAGGAACATCATAAATATGTTCTTCCAACACATACCATTTCCTTTCATCACATACAAATATATATAAGTGCATTTGCGATTATTGGAAATTTTTATGGTGATAATGGTATCCTTCTAAAGTATAGATCACATTGATATGTATTAATTCATTTTTATTGTTGTTTCTATAAATAATAGGATTATATTTATAGCACTTTTTCTGATAAAATTTATATGAATAACTAAATATTATATTTATTAATCTCCCTTTATTTTATAAAAACCTAATATCCCTCACCATTAGCTTAAAAATATCCTGTTTCTTGGGCATTCTAGTGATAAGGATCCATATTCGTCTTATATTCACCTAAATTTGGATGTTCAAGCAATTTGAATCATTTTAGTTAGTAATTCCAAATTCCACCTGAATTAAATCAATGTTCCTTGATCTATTATGTGGACTCCACAATCTTGAAATCCTTAAATTTGATTTCCTCAACCCTTTCCTCCCATTTACGTCATGTCCTACTTTCACAACTAACCCTTGATCTGAACTTAGTTAATTTAATCCAAAAAATCAAGTTATAATTCCTTCATAATTCAAATCACCCCAACTTTGGTAAGTCAAGAACTTTGAATTACGTTTCAATTTTAACTAAAGTAGGGGAAGGATATGCTAACATAATATATATAATTTAGGTATAATAACTTTCATTCATAAATTTAAAAGTATTATCCATATTAAATTGTTTTTAATATTAAGTGGATTTACTTATGTGGTTAACCATGTATTAGATAATATTTATGCATAATCCAATTTATTTTATTTCTAAATTTCATTCTTTTTAATTCCTTAATTCATGTGATCGTGACAAAAAATTCAGAATGAAATATCCATACATATTAACAGAAATAAAATATTAAATTAGAATGATCATGAGATTTTAATAATTGTTAATTTATCTAGTGGATGATAAACTAATTTTTGACCTTAAGGGGAAACACATTGAACCAATTAAGGTTCATGTTGAAGCTTTCAACCTATCCACCTATATATCTCTCTTGGATTGGTTTTTCCTCTTCTCTAAACTTGTATTGCCTCCACTATCTTGGGAGATTAATCCATTAAAAATGATTTTACTCACATGTGGTCAAGGGGAACCAAAATATTGGTTTGAGGGGATTTCATAAAATAATTCATGAAAAAACATGCCCTTACATAATGAGATGAGAGATGAAATATAGGCTAATAATTTAATTTGATAATAAATTAAATGAAACCAATCTCATACAATGGGCTAGTCTAGGATCATTATCATCCACATGCAACTAATTAAAATTTTAATAAAATTAAAATTTAATTATAATCATTATTATTTAAAATAAATCTAAATCAAATAAACTAATTATCTTATTTAATTAATCAAATATTTTATATTAATTCTAATCTAAATTTCCCTAATATTCTCATCCATCATAATTTTAAAAAAATAAATTTATTTATTTAAAATTAACTATGTACCAAAAGTACTTTGCATGCAACACGGTGAGTACCCTTTTAATCTAACCAATGTGTGTTATACTCATATTTTTTTTTATCTTTCATCATATGGCATACAAGAGTTATCATGTAATATCATGATGTAAACTATCAACTTAATGATCACCCGGTTTACATTATTTTTTCTTCTTCTTATGAAGTTTGTAATGCTTTAATGTGTGAGGAGTAATAACTGTAATACAATTTATACAACATATGTAAATATAAACATTACATAGGAATTAATTAAACTATTTTATATATAAAAAAACTTGTCACATGGCATGTCTTATCAACTTAATTACCACACACAGGTACATGTTGATAAGGTTTTCATAGTACAATAAAATAATTTTAATTCTTCATAATTTGGTAAAAGTACGAGGCATGCACATTTAAGATATATGGTGTGTATTATTCTCATAGTATATTTGTAACACATGCTTATAGACTCAGTGTGTAACCAAGAAACAAAAAATTTTAGAGTAAATGGTGTGTACATGGGCTAAATGGCATGTGATCTATGAGCTACATGGCCACCAGTCTTGTAGGCCATTTATAAAGGTGACCATCTCATGTTTGACTAAAGGAATACACACTGTTACGAATGTTATATGGTGTTTATGCCAGCTGACTGTGCACCAAGATTTTCTAGTCAACACATATTGTATAATTAAAATCACGACATGTAATAAATTCACATGACTATAATAAATTCATGGTGTATTAAACACTAGTGCATGGAATGTACCTTCGAGTTACATGGCATTTACTCTTTTGTTATCCAGCCAGAATCCTTGGAAACTTTAGATGAGATATTTGAATTTATTTCATATATAAAATTAATTGATTTGATTATATTTATTAGAAAATAAGAGGAAGAAATCAGATCATGAAATTTAGATTAAAGAGAGATTAATGTGGAATTGAAAACCATTAATAAATAAAAAAAATCAATCAATGATCTTTAAATAATTATAAATAATTATGCGACCCACTCGGATACCAATTGTAGGTTCCATGCTCAACAAAATCATGTGATGGTTTATTTCCAACATTTATTTATTTTTTCATGATCAATGGAATTTAATTTAAGAATATAGAGAATGGATAAAAAATCAAACCCAAAGAGCAGGATCATCACATATTATTTATATTTTATTTAAGTAATTAAAGAATTACCTTGGGAGAAATTCGTTATATATTTATGGATCTAACAAAGGATATACATTTCATCATTATTAAATTTTAGGAATAAATATTATATTCCCTCTAGTGTTGATCCACATGTGTTCCATAATTCTTCAAACATTGCCACATGAATCGCTGGGTGTTAGCATGGAAAATACTATCCATTGCATTGTTCACCTTTGATCACTCTGACAATCACATAAAAAGGATTCTCTTTGATCTCTCTTAACTCAATAGTAGAAGGTGGAGGAATATCGCTCTCTATTCATGAGATCATTTTTAGATGATGGAGCTCTAAAGGTATTTGAGAGGATTCTATAGATTTCATTGTGCACAACAAGATAAGTTATCTATCTTGAATAATAATATAATTTGGTTTAGATACATCTAATATTAGAAATAAATAATTTCACGAGTTACCTTTATTATTTATTTAATCTCTTTCAAACACCGCATCTATAATATAAATATTATTATTATTTCTTGACATTCACGAAACATGTGAATTAAATTAAATTTTATATAATAAAATAATATTCAATATCTATTATTTATCAAATGAACTATAAAATCATTACACCAGTCATCCACAATATTTATTAGGCCTTGAATAATTACTATTTATTTAATAAATAAATTTCACCGAATTATTCACCAATAAATAAATTAATATTATATTCACTAAATAGTAAATAAATATTTATTAAATATTCTACTCACGTAATATTATCTCGAATAACTGGGGTTGAAATATATGTGATCAAGAAAACAAGAATAATTGTTAAACCATGTTCATAAATAATATCTATTCAACTTGTTAAATAATAAGTACTAATATATTATTTAACTGAGATTTTAGATATACTTAAGGTGTGATCATCTAGGCCTCTTTCTCACTAGCATTAGGTGAAGTAGCCTGAATTCTAAACATCTAGAAATATTAAAAGGCACCCACATAGAAAGAATCTAATGTCTCAATGAAATAATATCTCATAAGGATTCTTACTATATAATATAATATCTTTATCGAGATATCTCTAATCAAGTAGGTTTCATACTAGTGTCATCAACCTATGTGGTCGATGTATCTTTCTTTGAATTTTCAAAAATTGAGCTTACCTATAGAACAACATGTCCATGGATTTATTCAAGCTATGTCATTTTCATAATATATCATGAGATATTATCTTTCCTTAAAGAACAAAAGGGAAAAATCATTTCTCACAATATTCATTAATTAAATATTACTCGTAACACACCCAAAATATCTTACCTCATTGTGAACATATTTCTTCATTATTTTCGTCAATATATCAAAGTATGTGACTTATAAAACTCATTAATAATAATATAAAATAATAAGGACCAATACGCACTTCTCTAGATAGGAATATCCAATGAAAAATTTAAATGTGGATTTCCTAAGGGTGGGGCTCGTTATCATAATATCCTACATTGGATATTATCAAGGGTGTATACCATGATAAGGTGGCTCAAAGTCCTATGATTCTCCAACCCTGATATCTTGAATCATTTTCTTTCATCAAATGATTTCATATTTCTATAGAAAATATATTAAATAATAGTTTTTATGTCACTTATGAGTTCTCATCATATTGGGGAACTACTATGACCTTTCAATGAAATAACTATTCTTAGTACATAGTAACATACTATGTCACACAAAGGAACAAAAATGATGCGATAAGAAGTTTATTAATATTAATAAAAATGAATACAGGTTATCATAAAGTACATAGAAGTTGGTTATATGGCACAAACTCCAACAACATATCCAATGACTATATATATATATGTCATATGACATTCCTATATATAGCCTTACCTAAATATATAAAAAAATTCATCATGTTCATTTAATCCACTATCAAAATGTATATAATATTTCTAGTGTTTTTCATTATTTAAATAGTTATAATCATATGTATGAACTTCAATAAAAATCATGTGGATGAGGATTTCAAGTTTGTGGTCTTTTCATTTACTTATGTTTATATTCCCCCACATATTTTTATTACTTATGTTTTATATTGTGTTATCAAAATGTTATATTTTTTATCATATTTATTAATATTGTATCTCAATAAATTATATCATGTTTCATTTTTATTTGGTGTTGCATAAGATAAAATCTTTTTGAAAATTTAATGTAAAAAAATATGTGTTGTCGTATTCTAACCCCTTAAAATATTTTCACCCTAAAAACTTCATTACTCCGATAAAATAAAATGATGGTATTTTTATCTCATTTATCTTTTGGTTCCCATGTAGCTTCCTCAATCATATGAATCATCCAAATTACTCTAGTCATGTGAGTGGTCAATATTCATAGTAATTTATCTCTACAATCCATGATTCACATTAATGATTCCTTATAAGAGAGTTCATGTTTTAGTGATATAACCTTTATGTTTGGTGCATATGCCATATCAGGATTACATATCCTCAAAAGTGATACATAGAACACGTCAATCACTTGGGAGAAGTATATTGTAAGTGAAAGATGATTTGATATCATCCAAAAATGGTTGAGTATTTCAATGGGGATAATATATCTAGGGCTCAACTTTACCTTATTCAAGTTTCTCATAACCCTCTTTGATGGTGACATTAAAAGGAATACCATGTCTCTAACTGCAAATTACAATTCTCACAAATGATTATCCATGTAGATATTTTTTCAAATTAGTTTTAATTTTTTTAAGAATGGTTTTAATCTTCTATAATATATCTTGAACAATATCTGGTCCTAAAAGTGTATGCTCTCCAACTTTATCCCAACATGTTGGAGTTATACACCTCTTTCCATATAAAGCCTCATATGGTGCCATATGAATGATTTAGTGGAAAATATTTTTATATGAGAACACTATTAGGTAAATTTATTGATCCAAACCACCTATAAAGTCCATTAAATAGAATATATACCCATAATCTAGAGTTTTAATTGTCCTTTAGTATTTGATATCATTTTGATGATGATAATATATACTAAAGCTCAACTCTATATCTAATGGGTATTGAATATTTCCTTAGATTTTTTAGGTTGAACACATATTTCGATTTTATATAATGGAAATTAGTACACTATATATCCTTACCAAATACATTATGTATATCATGGAAAGTGGATCTAGTGATAATTCATATTGAATTGAAACAAAATGCTCCAACTTTATAAGATGATCCACTATAGCCCAAAAGAAACTATGGACATTATAAGTCATGGTAATTACTATAATTAATTCCATAGTGATGTTATCCCATTTCTATATAGTTATGGTAAATGGTATCCTCATCCCCTTGGAATTATAACATTCATCCTAAGTTAATTATAAAAACAAGGATCAATATATATACTCTAGAACCTACCCCTTTATATTGTTCCAACAAAATGATCCATGATATCTCTATATGTCTTTTTACATCCAGGATGGATAAAAAATAATGATATAAATGTATAATATAATATCTCTTTCATTAATTATTTTATTGAAGGGATGCATATTGAATTCCCAAAACATAAAATACCATCACTATCAATGTCAAAATATGGAATATTCCTTACCTTCTTCAATGACTTTATATCATTTTTTCCTCCTTGATCTTCACATGGATGGATGGTTGAGTATTAATTTGTAAAGGATAGTATTTCTCCCCTTCCCTTATGATTACTAGGTCTATAATTTTCAAATCCATGAGTACTGGGTCCCTTTAAATCCTCAGCATGTATAAGTTAGTGTGACCCTTCTTACTCATAGCATCAGACACATTATTTACCATCACATGGGTGTATTGTATTGAGTAGTCATAATCCTTGATCAACACCAACCATATCCTTTTGAGAAAATCCAACTCCTTCAATGGGAATATATATTTTAAGATCATGTGTTCAGTATATATATCACAATTTTAACCATAGAGATAATACCTAAATATCCATAACAAAAATATTATCATTTTTAGCTCTAGATCATGTATTAGTAAATGTTTATTATAAACCTTTAATTGATGATAATAATAAGCAACCACCAAGTCATTTTTCATGAGTAGGCATCCAAATACTTTCTTTGATACACTCTGTATAAAAAAACGTTCTCCACTATAGGGTAGTGTGAGTATAGCTATATTGACTAACCTTCTCTCAATATCCTTGAAATTTTCATCACATACATATATCCAGAGAAACTTAAATCCCTTTCGATTTAACATTGTTTGTATATTTGACAAATAAGAAAAAATTCTCATAACATTTTGATTAAATCCAATCCATCAAAGAAAAATATGGATCTACGTTATTGTGGTTGGCTCAATACATTCTTTAATTTCCACTATCTTTGAAAGATCCAAATATATAACCTCAATTTTTATTACATAACCCAAGAATGGTACTTTTGGTAACTATAATTCATACTTTATAAATTTGACATGTAGTTTATTCTTTATCAAGGTATTAATTATCATCAAAAAATGATCTTTATTCACTTTAATTTTCTTAGAATATATGATAATATCATCTAAAAACACTAATATAAATTCATTGATGTAATATTTAAAGAATTTATTCATTTTATCCATGAAGATAATAGGGGAATATATAAGTATTAATGGCATCAATATGAATTCATAATGTCTATATTTTTTATAGAAGTTTTACTTGGGTGAATCATCTCCTTTCACCCATACTTGACGATATCCATGTCAAAGATAAATCATTGATAAGTATTTATCCCCACACAATTGATTGAACGAGTCATCCATATGAGGTAAAGGATTATTTTCTTGATTAAACTCTTGTTATGTTCACGATAATCAATGTAAAGATGCATTGATCAACCTTAATTTTTAATAAATAGGACTAGTTCACCTCATGGTGAATCCCTAGGTCTTATAAAACACTAATCCAAATTCATTTTGAGTTACTTATTTAATTATTCTAATTCAATTAGGTCCTTCTATAATGAATCTTTGATATAGGCATAGAACTGGTTATGAGTTATATTGAAAACCCATCCTCACAATATATAGAAGGATGAGAAAACTATTAATAAAAACACTATTGTATTCATTAATAATTAGAATATCCTCAAAAGTGAGATTACCCCTAACCATTTGCACCAAATAACCCTCATGATTGGGTATTAATACCCATATAATAGAAGTAATTTTCACTGTATGTTTATAGTCAACCTTTCTCTGATCGATGATTATATGTTGATTTGGGATATGAAATGTGACCTCCCTATCTTAGAATTTAATATGGGATCTATGTAGAGATATTCAATACATGCCTAAATCACATCAAATTTTACTAGAAATAGAATAATAAATTTTAGGGGAAGAACATTCTGATGAACTTCTATGGAAGAAGAGTTATAAACATTCTATGCAACCATCATACCAGTTTTGTTTTTCACTAACAATTTAATACTTTTACATTGGGGATATAAATTAATATTCTTATAGTATTTTCAATATATAAAGTAATTTATATAACCATGTTCAAAGAATCGTTTTTTAATATTTAGCATACATATCACCACCTAAATTTCATGATTCTTTCTTCACTCCCTTACAAAAACAAAAAATGCATTTAGTGAGTATTAAACAATAATATCCATTGTAATAAATCATATGATAATGAAAAATAATCCTAATATGTTCTAAATTATGACACCTTTATTTCAACCTATTTCATTTTTTACTCATCCTATATCACTCATGGTTCAATATAGTTTGTTTTATGTTTTATCCAATTATACTTCATAACCTAATTACCAAAAATAATTAAAACCCACTCTAAATCAAATCGAGATTACCCAACCTTATCATACAAATTATTTCATTATTTTTCAAGAATATTCAATAAATTTTATAATAAATCACACCCAAAAATATATAGGTTTGGTGTATTTATTGATTTGATTGAAAAATAATATATTTTCAATACATTCTTTAAAAAATACCTAAAAATTATTCACACATGTTACCCTTTTAGAAACATAATACATAATAATATTATTTATTACCCAGTAAAGAAAACATAGAAAGGGGTGATATAATATTATTAGTTATAGGTGAACTTAAGATATGTCAATATAAGATCATAAATGAGTATTTTATGAACATGTGGATATAATAACATCATCAAGGTACATGAATATATTATAAGAAAATCATACCCAATAAAACTTAGCTCATAAAATATGAGTCCTAAAATAATTATGTTTGTATAATTTAAGAAATGAGGCATGGAAGTGTTTAAACATGAGTCAATTAACGTGATTCATGAAAAAATAACATAAAAATATTGTTTAATATTGAAATGAGGACTAAAATAATCATATAAAATAATTCATTTAGTTAAGGATCGCTACTAAAATAATTTTCACATAGTGTGAAAATTCCTCTAGTGGATTAGGTTCACTCCCTAGTACATGACATGTCATATCAAGATATATAAGGATTTACTCAATGTATTGGAGGGGAATATAACTCAAGGCCCACCCATCACATTATAAACAGAGTCACTTAGGGTTTTGGGTTCACTATAAATTCCCTAAAATATTATTAGATATAAAACTTTATCCAATCAATTAGAGGTCCATATAATTCTAGACTCACCCATCACATAACAGGCAACCATACATTTGTGTTCCATATGAATACATTCATAATTCCTCTATATATTAAATAAACCATTAGAAAGGAATGTGTTTCAAGAAAATAAATATAAAACAAGATCATAATATATAATGAGAAAGATGTTTGATTGTGTCAATAAGTCATATCTTCAGTGAAGCATAATAAATATTAAAGGATATTGTTATAGATAAAAACACATTATAAGAACATTAAAGATTATATTTGAAAAATATGAAGAAATATACTTTACTATTTGATATCTTGTATTGTAAAAATAAATAATTTTTAAAAGAATAATTCCATAAAAATAATAAAAACTTGAATAAAATTTACTTTATAAAATCATGAAAGCATTGAAAGTAATCTTTTTAAATAAAATAAATGAAAAAAGAGGGAGAAATAAATAGTCTATAAATAATTAAAAACCTATTACATTAATATTTTTGTAATGACAGTAAAAATAATTATAAATTAACCTTAATAAATCATGGAAGTATATATAAGGATGTCTAGAAATTCATATAATAAACATGGTTATGGAGGAGAATTATTCCCTACTAAAAATAAGAGATAAGGTTGGCTCCACTTATAATAATTCTCTTGGTTAAACTACGAACCAAGAGGAGTTAATATTTTAATACTAAATTTAAACCCCATAAATAACCTAAGGAGAATAAAATATATTTGATTTTTGAGGGAAAAACATTTAATTTCCCTAAATGAAAATTTATGCATAGACAATATTGAATTCAAAGTGATATTGGAAAATAACCCTTATGACTTGGAAACATTTGAATAAAAAACTCTTAAAATATAAATCCAAAGATGGATTTATAAATCCCTTTAATTATAGAAAAATTAGGATAAATGACTCCCATTGAGTATTATATACACTATTTAAAATAAAATAAGTGGTAAATATGGATCATGTCTCAATAAATAGAAATTTAGATGATAAATCCTTACCATGGATTCATGATTTGTCAAAAATGCTCAAAATTCCTTTATAATATATTTAGTATTCTTATTCATCTATATAATAAATATATTTATATTATTTTTAATTTATACTATTAATTTATAATATATTTTTACTCATTTATTATTAATTATTTATTAAAATTAGTATGTGATTGTTAATTTTTTTCATTTTTATAATGATAGCTTCGATATAGTAGTTGCTTTTAATTATACTTCATCAGTTTTTTATCACCTAAATAATTGTAATTGAAGTAAAATGTGTGTTATTGATATATTTTTGAATTCCAATGTTCATTTAGTGGATGTTATGGTGGTGGTTCATAAAGGGCTGTTAAAATCCCCTTTTGAATTTTTATTCAATAAAAAGATTTGGTTTTATTAATGAATATACATATAAATGTATTAGAAATAAATAATTTTGAAAATATCTTAAATTAACAATTATTAAATAATGTTACCAATATTTATGTTTTCTAAATCATTCATCATAGTAACGTAATAGCATTGTTCAAGTAGGTGTAAAAATCAACCTAAAAAAGAATGTGTTATAAAAAATGAATGAGTAAAAAAATATAGTTGTATTATGATAATATAATATTTAAAGAAAATGATTTTCATATTACATTATTAGAGTGAATAATGAGATGTAGTAGGATTTTTTATGATATATAACATGGAATTACTGATGAATAACTTGTTACTTACTTTGAAAAACTCTCTCCTCACAACGTCTTCCTTCAGAATGAAGGACTTATGCTTCCTTTTTGTGACAAAATGATACAAAAAATGGAAGAGGAAATTAATAGATTGAGTTTTAGTGAGTATTAAATAGAAAATATAATGATATATGTATATTTTATTGTGTTTAATAGCGGTCCATTTATAGGAAAAAATAAGGGAAATATATTTGGAAACATGAGTTAAATGAAGGGAAAAGATAGAATCACAATGTATTTAGGTGAGTTAGTTAAAGATTTTGTGTTTATAATAATATTATTGAATATAAAAACAAAAAAAAGGTCTTTTATAATGATCTTATATCATTTTAATTATCTAAATTTTGAGCAATGTCATTTTTACCCATTTTTACCTATTTTTACATTGTTAAATTATTTAACACAATGCATATTTTTTATTAAAATATATGATAATCCCTATTTCATAATTTTGATATGATGATTAAAATTTTTTACTCTATTTAATATCATTAAATTTATATATATGATAAAATTAATTTTTAAAATAAAACATTTTATGTAGAGAAAAAATATTTTTATAGAAAAAAATACATTATAAACATTAAGTGTTTCTCTTATTATTTAAAAAAAATTAATAATTAAATAAGTTGTAATATATTATTTATTCATAAAACATTACATTTATTAGAATAATCCTTTAAAAGTAAAGAATTTAAATTATTATGATAAAAAATAAAAACACTTGGATCAATAATTATTTAAAAAATAGCTCTAGAATTAAATGATTTTAGTCGCACAACATTGTTTATATTCTAGACATTAAATTTTATTAATATGTTGGTATTAGAATTTTTCCTTTAATTTTATAAGAACATAAAAATTTTCTTTAAAATTAATGATAATCACCATAACATATAAGAAATAAAATACATATTTTTATAAAAAATATTTTTTTTCATTCCAAAATTATTTTTATAGATTAATTATATTATTTATACTTTTTTTAATAAAAATTACACAACATCAATTTATATATTGGATACAGTTATATCCACTAACCATATATCCAATAACTGCATATCTAATAGCCATGTATATAATATACTTATTTCATTCCTATATATGGCCTTACATACTCCCCTTAAATCATTCATCCTATTAATTTACTTCATTCTCAAAAATGCCTATTATTTTTTATTTTTTTCTCTTTCCTTATATAGTTGTAATTTTAGTTATGGTATTCAAAGAAAATAATGAATATGACTATTTCATATTTATGGTATTTTACTTGTGGTTTTATTACTTTTATAATTTTCTTAATGATGTGTTATATTGAATTACCATAATTTATTAATGTTTATATAGTATTATAATATTTAATATCAATATAATATTTCATGGTTCATTTTAGTATGGAGTTTATATTGAAAAATGTTATTAATCATGTTAAATGAAAACAAATTTGGGGTGTCACATTCTACCCTTGTTAAAATAGTTTCACCAATGAAATTAAATTACTCATATGAAAATAAATAAGGGTATTTCTTATTAATTACATATTTACATTCCTATATAGATTAATTAAACTTATGATTCATTAATATAACTTTTACTAGGTGATTGGTCTTGATTAACAGTAATTTATCACTAAGATACATGATTTCTATTAGTTTTTTCACAAAATAGTGATCATGTTTTAATTATACAACATATTAGTGATCACATGTGATCAATTATGTATGTTATTTCTCAAAATTGATACATAAAGCAAATCATTTACTTGGGAGATGTTAAGTGGATGTAAAATATGATAAGAAATATCTCCAACTTGATTAAGGATTTTGAAATAATCCAATGTGTTTAGTGATCAAATTCCCATTATTCATGAATCCCATAACCCTCTTCCATGATTATATTTTGAGGAATATATTTTATCTAACATCAAATTACAAGCCTCTATACTGATTATAAGCATATAAATATTTCAATTAAGTTTATTTTTAACTTGTTATTGAATAGTTTGAATATTCTCTAACATATCTTGAGAAATTTCTAGTTCATTTGGCTTATACACTCCAAATTCATCCAAATATGTTTTAGTTATCCACCTAATTTTATAAAAATCCTCACATAGTTCCATTTAAATACTATAGTGGAAATTATTATTATATTATAACTCTACCAATGAATGTTGTTTTATCAAAACCTCCTTTAAAAACTATTGAACAAGGTCTCAAAAATATTCTATGTTCTAAATAGTCCTTTTAGATTTACCATTATTTTGAGGATGATAAGCTATAAAAAATCCCAACTCTAAATAAATTTATTTTTTAAGACTCATCCAAAAACATAAGGTAAACTTAAAATATCAATCTAATATAATGTAAATTGGTACACCATGAAACCATACCACTTACCTTATTTATATTGTGGAAAGTTTATTGAGTGATAAATATTCTCAAATATAAATGATATGTATTGACATTTATAAATTGATTAACTATAACTCAAATGGTATCATGGAATTTATAATTATTTTGTAAATATTATAAATTAATCTAAGGATATGTTCTCCCATTTCCATATAGGAGTGTTTAATTATTGCATCTTCCTATTAGACTTCTGATGTTCTACCTTAACTTGTTGGAAAACAAAGCATCAATATATATACTCTTCAATATCCCCTTCATATTTTCCAACCAAATATTTTCTCTAATAAATCTATAATTATTTATTCTTTTTTGATATATATATAATTAAGATAAATTTTTATCATCCAATAACTCATTCATCAATTTCGGTATTGAATGGACACATATTTGTTTCCAAGATCTTATAATTCAATCACTATTAAAGTTAAACCCTAAAATATTTCTTACCTTCTTCTATAGCTTCATGTCGTCCTTTTTATCCTCCTTAATCATCACATGGATTGATGGCTGAGAAGTCATTTAGTAAATGTATGATTTCTCTCCTTCCCTTTTTATTCCCATGTTCACCCTTTAAAATTCATAAGTATTCAGTCTCTTTCAATATTAATCACAGATAAGGTATGATGATCCTCCCTACTCAGAACATATGCCTCTTTTCTTGCCTTCTTATGGTGTTAATGTATTGATCTATTATAGTCATCGATCAACTCAAACCATCTAATTTGGTGCATGTTGAACTAATTCTATGTGAATATATAAATTAAGGATTTATGATCAGTATATATATCACACTTTACAGCATAAATATAATGAATCTATATCTTTAATTAAAAAATCACCATTGTTGGATCCAAATCATGTGTTGGGTAATTTTTTTCATGAACCTTTAATTAACGAGTGGAATAAGTTTCCATTATTTCATTCAACATGAGAACACATCCCCATCCCTTATGTGATAAAATATTGTATATCATAAATCCTTATCATTTTTAGGGTAGTTTTAGTATATGTGAAATGGATAAACATCTATTGATCTCCCTAAATTTGGATTCATTCATCTATCCCGTGGAACTTGACTCCCTTCTGAGTTAACAAACTTAATGGATTTTACATTCACGATAAATTTCTCACAAAGAATTAATAATATTTATTAAATTCATGAAAGTTATGGATAATTGTTATAGTGGTTGTACTATGATAGTATTAAATTACCTATGTCCTTAGATGATGCACATTTATACCATCTCTTACAATTATAAGACCTAAGAAAGAATATTTTCTAGCCATAATTCACACTTGAAAAATTTGTTGTAAAGTTTCTACTCTATCAAGATATTTATCATAATCCTTTAATGATATTCATTTTATTTATTTATATTAAAATATATGATAATATCCTATTTAAATAATACCAAAAAAATCAATTTAATATCTAAACAATACATTCATTATATCCATGAAGATGGAAGGGGTATTTGTATGTATTAATGAAATCACTTTGTATTCATAGAGCTTATATCTTATATGAAAGTTTAAGATTGGTGAATACTATTGGTTCACTCTAAATTGATAATATTTAGATCAAATTTCAATCTTTGAAAAGTATTTATCTCTTCATATTTGATCGATAAATTCATCAAAAATAGGGTAGAGAATAATTATTCTTGGTCATGATCTTATTAAGTTTATAATAATAAATGTACATATGGATCGATACATTTTTCTTCTTAATAAAAAGTATTATTACACCCCATTTTAAATCTTGAGAATGCATAGAACCCTTATCTATATTCTCATGGTGCTTCTTCATTAATCCATTCAATTCAATCAGTACCATCCTATAAAGAGTCTTTGATTTAGGTATAGCACCATGTTTGAGTTCTATGCCAAACTCAACCTCAAAATCTGGGGGAATACTAGGAAACACTTCAATAGAAACATTAATGTATTCATTCAAAATTAAAATATCCTCAATATTAAGTTTCTTCCCAATAATTTGAGCCAAATTCCCCTCATGATCTGATATTGAGACCTATATAACATAAATAATGTCCATAGGGAGTTTATATTCAACAATTTACTAATAGATTATAATAGTTTAGTTTTAGATATTAAATTTCACATCATAATCCTATAAATTAATAGTTTCTCTACATATAGAGAGCTATTTTATACCTGAAATCCTAAAAAACAATTGACTAAAGGGGGAATAATAATATTTGAAGTCAGTGAATTCTCAAAAATTCGTATTTAGAGAATAGTTGTTGACTTAGGATGAAAATATTTCACCACTAGTAGTTATTATTTATAATTAAATATCAATCCATTAAATATATAGATTAATAGTTTTAGATACTTTTAATGATATAAATTATTCCATAGATCTGAGAAAGGTGAGGCATGATGCATCTTTGGTGGTGCTTAGATCAGTGTCGGTTGGTCATTGGATAGTGATGGTTAGGTCATTTTTTGAAAAGGTTATTGTTCATGGAGGGGTTTCCAATATTCATGTTCTATTAAAATATACCCATTATTTTCTAATTTTTGGTCACTTATGACAAGTTTTCTCTTATTTCGTTATTGGTCTATTGTTCCTCCAAATTTTTCAGTATTAAGAGAACTATAAATGTTGGGAGGTATGCCAGATGTGTCGGTGAGTAGGATGATGAAGGCCAACTAAGGTTTTTAGGGAAAAAATAAAAAATGTTTTTTCAAGGTCTATGGATCACTTTGTAATGGTTTTTATACTAATAGGCTTTCGAACTACTGAAACATTAGGTTATGTGCCTCTGGGACTTTGGTCAATGCTATATTTAGTGTCCTTAACTTGTTATGGGTTCCTTATTAACCCAATTCAAAATGGGTTTCCCTTTTATTTTTCTTGAAAATCGTATTTTTACTATCCTATTAAAAATATACTCAAATAATGTGTTTTCAATATCGAGTATACCTATCACTAAAAAAAATAGGATTCATTCTACTGTTACATTCTAAAACCAAAATGGTTTGTGTGATAATTATACAATAATATCCATTATATTAAATCCTATGATAAGAGAAATAATTCCAAAGACCTCTATAATTATGAAATAATAATTTCAACATTTGACATTTTTGGATAATCCCATTTCATTATTGGTTCAAAAAAGTTTTTTAATATATATCCTTTTATTCCTCATAACCTAATCCTTAAAAATAACTAAACTCTTCTATGATACCAACTAATATTACCCAACCATAACATTCATAAGTATTATATAATTTTACCGGAATATTCAATACATATCGTAATAAATTACACACTATAACTGGTATGTTTAGTGTATTTGGATTTTATATACATAAACAACTTATTTTAAAAACACTCTTCAACATCTCCTAAAAAATTATCCACACTTGATATCCTTATAAAAACATCATATATACTACTCTTCTTCATTTCTCGGATAATGTAAACATGAGAGGAGTGGGAAATATGCTTTGTAAGGGGAGAATTTAAGATATATAAATTGAATATCATATGTCAACATAATATGAATATGTGGGTATGGGATTATAATCAAGTTACACGAACATATTATAATCAAATCATAATAAATAAAGCATGGATCATAAATTATGAGTAATGACATGAATATTTTGGAATAGAATAATAAATGGGTCGTAGGAGTATTGAAACCTGATTTAATTACCAATATCCATGAAAACATAGCATATGAATATTTCATAACATCAAAATATTTCATTATATAAGAATAGAAAACCATTTATTTTTTAAATACACAGTTCCAATACTATCATCATATTGTGGATAGAATACCATATTAGAATGGGTTGACACCCCAATTCCGGACATGACATATCATGATATAATTCATTACCTAATTTATTGTATGGTTATATAATTTCCGGCCTACCTATCACATAGTGGATAGAGTCCCTGAGATTTTTGGTTCACTCTCTATTCCATATCATCTTGTGAGATATAAATATTTAACCAATGCACTGGAGGTATATATAATTTGGATCCCACACACCATATAATGAACAACCATATATACCCGTGTCGCATGAAAACAATCATAATTCCATCAATGCTTAGTTAAAACTACAAAAATAAGTGGGTTTCGTGAAAAATTACATAAAACGTGATCATAATCCATTTAGAGAAAAAAAATTATGGTGTCATTAATGAATATCACCAATGAAGTATAAGAAGCATTAAATGATGTTATCATAGATGAAATACACATTATATGACCATTGAAAAATTTCATTATAAATTAAGTTGAAATATACATTACATTTTGATAACTTTTATTTTTAATGTAAGTAATTTTTAATATAAAATTTTTAAACAATAATGAGAAAGTGAATAAAATTTACGTTGAAAACCATAAAAACTTAGAAAGAATGATTCTTAGATAAAATCAAAGAAAATGTAGGGGGAAAATGATAGTGTGAAAATTTTTAAAAATAATTCCTTTCATAATTTTGTAAATAAATTCAAAGTAAATATAAAATAACTTTAAAAAATCAAGGGAGTAGAGATAAGAACATAAAAAATTTCATATGAAAAAACATGCATGTGGAGAATAATGATTCTATATAGAACTAAAGAGGTAAGGTCGACTCCAATTACAAGAATCCATTCTATTAAATTATGAACCAAAGGGAAATGAAATGGTAATAATCCATATAATCCCCAAAAATAAAAAGAGTATAATAAAATAGATGTGGTTTTATAGTGAAAAACATACAATTTTTTGTGATTGGGTTCCCTATACCCAACTCCATTATATAATTTGATTTCCATTACATGTATACAATTTGATATATAAAAGTGTTTATTCTTACCATAATAGTGTTGATAAATATTAATCCATTATTTAAATTGTATTTTACAAAGATTATGTGTTGTATCAAAAGGTTATAATATCTCTTAGATATAATGAGAACCCTGAGATACTATGTTAATAATCTTAAATATATGTCATATGGTCTAAATACATCATATCGATGGGACATTGATGATGTCTAACTATCAGATGTTAGGGGATCGTAAGATTTAAGACTTATTCTCATGAATCTCAGACTTAGTGATCTCAAGTAGATGATATCATGAGGAGTAACCCATCAATAAAAACACCACATGTTTCAAGTGCCATTGGTAGTTCTTATCTATGAACATGTGTATTGGTCTCCAGACTTAATTTCATTATCAATGTGTACCATTTTATATCATGCTTTGATATGAGAAAAAACCCATGTAATTTATGTCATGGTGAGGTATGATGTGATGGGTGTATCATTAGTGGTGTGTAATTAGTTGAATGATCAATATAGAATTTATTTCTTCTGAGTTGAGGAAGAGATATATCGTGGGCCCAGGTTGGCCAGGATGGTAGTACCTTCATCAAATCCATAGACATGGTAAAAGAATGTAAGTCCATACAATAAGGTCATGAAATATATAGATCATAAAAATAATAATGATTCAAGTGTGCATCCTACTTTATAAGATACCATAAGACAAAAATATTATATTACACATAATGTTTTCGTTGGAGGGGGTCATATATATGACATTTTGTATCTCCTTAGAGGCTATGATGGGATTATATAATTCACTCTTGTTCTGTGGGTTGACTCACTACTATTTATATATGGACCTATAGAGTCACACACTAAGTGTATCCATAAGTTTCACCAATTTGGATGAATAAGATTTATGGATTAATTGGGCCATATGTGTGGGGTTGATGAACATCCAAGTGTGATCAATCACAAGTAAAATAAGTCAATTATTTTGATTAATTTTAGAATAATTATTATTGAATTTATTTCTCAAGGTATTCACAATTTTTAATCATAAAAGTGAATATGATAATATATAAGTTTTCAAACAAATATAACACGTTCAAGGTTAATTAAATTACTTTAGGATCATATTGGTAAAGTAAAAGGTTTTTATTTTACCAAGTAACATGTTAATGTGTTAAAATTGAGTGATAAAATATTTTTGACATTTATGAAAAGTCAAATTAATTCATAAGTGTGCATAGGTGTCTAAAATGAAGGTTGTTACTTTTGAGGGACCAAAGTGAAATTTTGGAAAGTATAAACTCGGTATAAAAGATTAATTTAGCCTCTTGAATATTAAACTCCACAATTTATATGATTTTATAGATATAATATCTTCTCTACACTCCTCCCAAGTTCTTATAGAGAAATTCTGAAAAATAACAAGGTCGGATCGATCCTTCTTTCTTAATCGAGTTTGTGTTCTTCACACAATGGAAGGGATGTTGTAATACTCTTATATTTTCCATTATAGCACCCCAAGAATTTTAGGCTGATGATCTAGGATCTATAGTTCATGTTTATACAGCCTACAGGATGACTAACATGGTGAATTTGAGCCATGAAACACTAAAGGTAAACGAATCAAATTGATGATTTCAAACGAACAAGGTATTATTTAAGCATTCATTCTATTTTATTTTTTATGCTTAAATTTAATTACACATTATCCTTTTATGAATTCATGAAAGTGGTTTTTTGGATTCGGTGTTTTTAATATGAATCCGAACAAAAAATTATAAATTATATATTTTTCATACATCCTATACGCCCCAAATTCATTCAATTGGTATCAGAGGAAACATGTAATTATTTAAGTTGAAAACATTAAAATTTCAATTAAATTTGTTATTATTCAGAAATAGGGTCATGATATGATCCTAATGAAACTAAAGGTGTATCGATCCATGTTCGTATTTCCATGATATTTCTAGGAAAATATTAATGGGTTTTTCATATAAATTGTGATAAAAATTTAAGATTTAATTTTTTTTCACATTAATGGCTACTGATGTGATGGATTTTTAGTCGGGAAATGATGCAAGTGCATTATGTGTTAACCATACATACTAAAATTTGGTTGGGCTAATCTATTTTCTTTATGTATTTTTTTAAAATATGAATTAAAAATCAATAAACAAAAAACAAATTTTGGGGTCCTTATCCTAAGATAAGGATAAGTTTTAAAAAAATATATAATAACAAAAGACAGAATACATATCCACATTTATTAAATAGATCGAGACACCTTGGGTCCCTCCCATTATAAAAAGGGTGATGTTTTTTACTTTATATATATTATATATTATTTTATATATTATATATTAAAAATATATATTTTAATATATATATATATATATATATATATATGACTTTAAATGGATGCCCTAGTTAGACTTTGTCTAGGCCAGGTTAGTCTGTATCCAACTTTCCTGAAAAGTTATGTAACATCTTTCATTTTTCTATGAATTACTTTTGGTTATTAAATGGATTATTTTTAGATCTAGGAACTGAGAAAACAAGAGATTTTGAGGCCCACTTAGCCTGGAAATAATTTCTAAAATATATTAAATATATTAAACATCATGTGTGTACAACTTTCCTAAAAAAATTATAATATATTATAAATGATGGTTTGTATTGAAAATATAATGTATTCATTATGTTCAAATCATGGGTTTTACTCTAGGTGTGACTTAACCTTGTAGAAAAACAAACGTTTGGGTTGGGAACAATTATAGGATGATTATTAAATGAATGAAATACATTATTTATTTTATTTCAATTATTCTCCACAACCTAGCATGGTCTATAAATATGTCCTTATGACTGATTTTCAGGTTTAGCCGTATAACCCTAAAAATTGAGATAGTGTTGTAGGATATTGTTCTTGGTCGGTGACATCGGGTCATATTAGAATCGAGGATCATTGTTCCATCAGAATTTGACGATCTTTCCAATAATAATGAAGTAAATTTGTTCGTAATCAATGATCAGTCTAACTCTAGGTAAGACATTGTTTTATTTGGATTTATCCACTTTTTTAATTCATATGATGAATAAAAATCTATTATTATCAAATTGATACACAGATCAATCATATTGAGAGCATAGGATAAATATTATTCAGGATTTGGGATTTATTTTTTTGATTATATTATCATCTATCCATTCATCAATCTAACATAAAAGAATCATGGCCAACATGAACATTGGCCGAGATCCATTATTCATGTTTGTGTGTTATGAATTTCTCCAACCCCCAATCCCCCCCCCCCCGTTCATCATTCATCATGGGTAATCCATTTGTCCCATTTTTTGATGAATACCTAGTAATCAATCATTGTGAACCCATTTCTTGGAGAAACAAATTGATACCATAGATTTGGGTTTGTCTTGATGATGAGTTTAAGCTATGATGATGGATAAAAACTGAATCAGAGTTCTTCATATGGTTTTTGGCATGTGGAAATCAGAAGATTCAACAGAATATTTTTCATTTGTGATTTAGTGTCCAAATTATGGCGAGAAGTGATGTCAAGGTTCATCCCAACATGTTCCTTGCATACTAGCTTGATTCACAGCTATATTGGAGGCTAGAAGAGCGGACAATGAGACATGAACCAAATCTAAGAAACTAGAATTACATGGTGTGTAATCCATAATTACTTGTCATGTGGGACCCTCTTGTGTGGAACTTGTGTTTTAGCAAAGAGATAAGTTTCACATGTCATGTGACTCGGTTACACATCGTGTTACCCTTACCTAGTAGCTCGACATGTACCCAAGGAGGTAAACGAACATGACCCGCCATATGCAGACACGGATAGCCATACACAGACACAGTTAGGAGTATACAGGCTCATAAATGTTGTGTACTTAGACACAAACATGGGAAAGGGCTGTGATACGTGAGTAGAAATTGGTGCTGAAGGTACATTCCATTTATTTCCATTACACATGGTATACTCCTTCAAATGTGTCTGTTGGACCTTTTCCTATTTAACATGGAAAATTTTCTTTAGGGTATGTTTCCTCAATCCATTCCCTAAGGGTTTAGTATGGTGTCATGTCTTATGCATATGATGGTGATACCATCTGAGGAACTTTATTCTTGGATAGAATTATTGTAATCCTTCATTGAGTCCTAGAGTGAAATCATGTATCATCATTATTTCCCTAGGTGGGGTTCTTGGTATCGTCATGACCAACACTTTGTGGGATTCGATCCCCTATATATCAGGTTAGTCCCGATTTTGTTTCTGGTATACCCCATGGCCTTGTGTGTGATCCCCATCTATGTATTTCTCTATTCCAAACTCTATCATGTACTTCTTATGGTGATACCCGATGAGCATGGCATTTTAGATGGATGCCATCAGTTTTATCTAACTTGTGGATTGTGTTCTCTCAAACCAGTGTTATATAGAACCTTCGAGTAAGAATCCTAGGATGGAAATATGTTTTTTATCTTACTTGAGGATTTTTGTTTCCTATGATTATATCTATATATTATTATTATATATTTCATTGACATATACATATGATGATCTGACTATTATTCTTTATGTTATATGATTAGTGATTTTGAGGTGTTCTAAGGGGTATTGTTATACTCACCACTTCATGTGATTTAATGGAATGTGTCTTATCATATGCAGATGACCAAACTTTTGAAAGAATCCTAGAGGGACCATGGCCTGGGGGAGCATAGTTATCTAGATAGACCAAGGTATGTTTTGGTGGTTACACTGATATCAGTCCTCACTTACTTCACAAGTTGGACTTGTTTTTAGTTTCTTTTAGTGGGATTGTATTTGGACCTTTTTTTTTCTAGTACTTGTTGTCAAACTCTGATGCTGGGATTCAAGGTTTATGAATCAAAGGTTATTGGTTTTTTTTATTTCAACAATGTATGGGCTTGGATATGTGTGTGTATGTGTACATGTGCATTAGGATATGGCCTCCCATATAAGTGATATTCCTACTCGACGTTGGTTGTTATCCCCTATCCTATTAGAGGCGTGATTAGGGTAGTCACACTCATCTTATCGCCAACTAGGAAGGCCCCATTTGGTCAGATCATGATAGATTGGTATCATAAGATTCAGTTCTACCTTAGAATCGAAGTTTGTGATATTGGTTTAGTTTTATGGATATATTGTTATGTTTTCCAATTTCAGATTTTAGGTCAGGGAATCTAGTGTTGGTGTGGTGGCTCATATATCCATACACAAGGACTAGGAAAACATTCTTATTGACTCGGTACATGTATACACTAATTGTATGGAAAATATTGGTACATTGATCATTTAAGAATTCATTTTTGTTTCCATGTCCTTCATGATTCAACTCTATGGATATACTTATTGACTGTTTTACATATTATTTATTCCAGGATTAATCCATTGATTTTCCTACCTAGGATTCAGTAGTAGAAATGTGAGGATTATCCCCTCGGTGATGAGGCTTCAATATAGGGACATGTTCAATAGGTTTTACATCCAGGTGTTGAACCAGTATTACTACCACCTGTCAAGAATAAAATTTTAATGACAGTACCATCAGATGACATATGTAGGTTGATCATGCTTCATGAGTTTCATAGATAGTGGCCCCCAGGTTATAAGCTGATCCTGACACACAAGAGACTGAGGACTAGCTTGAGGTGGTGACATGAGTCTTCCATATTTTCAAGACACCTTTAGACCAGATAGTGGTCTGGGCAGCAAGCCTTCTCCATGGATTTTTAGGATGATTACGGGGATTAGTGACCCATTCGTACGATGAGGAAACTCTTTTGTGATCAAAGTTTGATCACCTATTAGGATATGATTTTTCTCTATAAACATTTAGGGTTGTGATCATCCATTAGCTTCTACAGCTTCAGTAGGATATTATGGTATTTTCTGAATATTAATTGAGGTTCACCAACCTCTATCAGTACTCGATGGATATGGTGTCTGATTAGTTCTTTCAGGATCAAACCTTTGAGAGAGGACTATGTAGATACAATTAATATATTTTGATGAATATATGTATTCATACCTATTATCGGATTCTAGATCATTATTTTGTGGTTGAGAGTTTCCTAAATGATAAGATGTATATAGTTGTTGCTGACAATGGGCACACTAAAGCTAAGAATTTGGTGATAGGGAGCCGAAAATATACATAGAGGCCAATATGTGTGATATTTTTAGGAGGAGATCCCAATACATAGGATATGAAGTTCATGGATCATTGGATGGATCTAGTTATCCTAGAGAGAGTTGGTTATACTCTTGTGATGGCAGAGGACAACTCACGAAGGATTTTCCAACCCATCATATGGCTGATAGGGAGATAATGGATAGGACACCTAGGTAGAGTAAGATGAAATAGAAGGTTGTTATGTAGTGAGATGGATGTGGTAGAGTTGATGGGAGAGTAGCTTGAAATGGAAGACTTTCTCACTCATTACCACCACCATCCCCAGCTGGTCTGTGCCAAGTTCATGGAGTTTGGGACAGGGTTTAAAAAAGTTACATGTATTTGAGACTTATTCCCCAAAGGATATAGGGATTATATGAGGTAAAATATATTTATTTTGAACCTTATATTCAGTAATTATAGACATAGGTGCACATAAGTCCTTTATTTCCGCTTATTTGGTTCGAGACTTAAAGATTCTGGTTGATCCCTGGTCTTAACACTTGCACTTAAAGACTCATACGGGAGGTGATTTAGTGATCACACACTTATGTCGGTGGTGTGACCTGACTCTTAGAAGAAATATTTTATTCTATAATCTATTTTAAAAAAAATGAGTCCTTATGAAGTAATATTATGTATAGAATGTATATCCATAGTTTGTGTCTAGATACACTATTTTAGGAAGAGAATGCGGTGTGTCCGCAGTAATGGGACTATCTTTTACTTTTAGGGTGAAAAGGAAACCAATGTATATTAGGACAGACTCATACATAGAATGTTGAGGCCAATTACACACTAGTTGTCTAGAATGACTCTTGATGTAGTGGATGCTAAAAGTCATCAATTTCTTGTAGTGATGGAAGAGTATAAGGACGTATTTCCGAAGGATGTGTCAATCTTACCTCCCTATATAAAGATATTATTTTGAACTGATATACACCTTAGGATGGACTTAATATTAGCATTATCATATTGTAAGGATCCTACAGATCTTTTCAAGTTGAGGGCATGGGTGGAGGACTTGTAGAAGAAGGGCTTTATCAATCCTAGTGTTTCGCCCTAGGCAACCCCAGTATTGTTCACCAAGAAGGTGGATGGGAGATTGAGGTTTTGTATAGATTACCATCTCCAAAAATAGGTGACCATAAAAAACAAGTATCCAATACCAGTTATTGATGAATTCTTAAATTAGGTTAGAGGGGCATGATGGTTCTCAAAGATTGACTTCAAATCAAGATATCACTAGTTTTGAGTATGGAATGAGGATATACTAAAGATGAATTTATGATTTCATTGTAGTCACTATGAGTTCATGTTGATTCCATTTGGAATGATGAATTCCCCTATTGTGTTCATGAGAATCAAGAACTGTATATTTTACCCTTTCTTAAAAAAGTTTGGGGTAGTTTTCATCAATGATATCCTAGTGTAATTCGTGTCTGAGGAGGAGCACACAAGACACTTGAGGATTGTTCTGGATGTACTCTGATAGCACCATATTTAGAGTAATCTCTCAAAGTTCTAGTCATTTATTCAAGAACTACACTTTCTGGTACATTTTATCTCAGAATATTGTAAGGTAGTGGACCCATCAAAGGTCGAGGCAGTGTTATCTTGGGAGCCACCCAAGAGAATAACATAGGTGTACAGATTCCTTAGGTTGGTAGGATATTATCTTAGATTCATACCTAATTTATCTAGGATACCATCTACCTTTATATCTTTTAATTTAAATGGGAAAACATTCATGTAGAAAAATAGGTGTCATTAGGCTTTCCGTGAGTTGAGGCAGAGATTGGAGATCAATTCCATCTTGAGATTTCTGAAGGAGGGTTTTGAGTATGTACTGTTCTATGATGCATCAGGGACTAGAATTGCTTTTGTACTAATATAGAGTAATATAGATATTGGAAATGGTTCACATGTGTGGAATGAATAATAAAATTAACACAAGAATATTTTTTTATCAATGAATGATTAATAAATAAAAAATAATAAATTATAAGTGAATGGTATTTATTCATTAAAATATGAATTTCTTCAGGATATTGATGGATGATGATCCAAAATTTTCTATACATGAAGTTAGAGTTCATCTGACTAAGTGGGATTCTGAGGTGAGGGTTTTCATGACTTAATCTTCTTTTCATTGAGTCATCCAATTTATCATTAAATATATTTTATAAATATTGATATATTCTTCAAATTCTCTATATCAGGTTCTATTTTATCTTTATTTATAGTTATATTTAATATCCTTTCCAAAATTTATCTTTTTTATTGATTCTTACTTTGTAATGATGTTTTGTTATAAACGAAACACTTTTACTTTATATTTTGGATATTTTATTCCACCTCCATGTTCTTTCTTACTAAAAACCATTATTTTATTATTTTGAAATCTATTCATGTATTATCTTCTCTACCTTTCATTTTTACCTTTATAATTTTTTAAATTTAAATTTTATAATTATTTTATCAATTTAAATTTCCTTGAAATGTTAAAACTGCTTTAAAAGTTGTTTCTTTACATTTTTACGCATTTTGTATATTTCACTACAAATTTCTTCTATTTTAACCCTAATGATTTATATCAAAGTTTAATTATTGAGATGTTTAATTTTAAAATGTTTTTATAGTCTTTTAGAACCTTTGTAAAATGATTTTGAAAGTGACATTTAAATTTATTTTTACGACAATGTTAGAAAAGTTTTAAGAAAAATATTTATATGATTTATCTTTTATTTTCATATATATATATAAAAATATCTATATTTTATATATTTATGTTTCATTTATCACCCTATAAATGATCTTATGTTATGTTTCCTTGAGGTGATTTATTTTTTGGTATCAACTAATCCAATTCTTGAGTTCTCCATAACTGATACCATTTTAAATTATATGTAACTAATTTCCTTTTCACGGGTTAATCAAGATTTGATTTATAATTGATTTCATGTGGAAAAAATTTATAAATTTTAACTTTATGAAATGTGTGGTTCTGATATAACCCTCCAATTCATTTGATGAAGCTTTATATCTCATGGGATTAAGATAGAACACGGGTGGTTAGACTAAGTCCACTATGTTATGGGACATGGGTGGTTAGCGTAATCCATTATGATATGAGTGTCTTGGTGATTAACCTTGATATATATTATGATTTTTTATTATTATTTTTGTTCCACATTCCTATGTTATACTTTATTTCTCATGTTTATTATCTCATGTTTTGACATTATTATTTCATGGAATGTGCTATACTTTCATGATGACCCTTTTTGGGTTATATGTCTTTATTCCAATATATATTTTATTCAATTTTTCATTTTTATCATCTTTTATGGTTTTTTGTTCTTTTAAATTGTGTATTTATCCCATGTTCTTTTTTTATTTTATGTTTATGATATACCCATTTATGACATGTTGATATATTTTTACCTTACGAATCATTTGATCTCACTCCTTGTATTTATCAATTCCTGAGGAAATTATATACCGTAAAATGTCTAGGAGTGGGTTATGTGTGGTAAATATTTTGGGAGATATTGAAGAAAATAATGAATAATGAAACATTTACATTGAGAAAATCCAATGAATCCAATCCTTTGGGTTCTATGATTGCATGTTTTATATGTGGGATGTAATATTTAACTATGTTAAATGATGTATTATTTATGTATGTTAAGCCTGTGTTTCATCATGATTAGAAAGTTAAAATCCATTTTATAATCTACAAGAAAATCAAAACAATCATCCAAAATAAACGAATCATGAATGATAATTTTATATCAATCATTAGATAACATATTAAATGTATGGATGCATAATTTTATAGAAAAAAATCATTATTTGAACTATAAAAATATTATTGTAAAACAGTTGATTCATATTTTTTAAAATATAAGTGATCATATTTATTAATTTGAAAATATTTGTGGTAGATTAATCCAAATGTAAATCCCAAGAAATTACATATTATTGGAAACATCTTACCATTATGATAATTGTGATGAGTTAATCCTCTCACTCTAATACAAACATTATAGCACCAAAAAATATTTATAAACCCATTAAAAATCATATGCAATAAATTAATTAATAAAAAATTATCATATATAAACTCCACTAAAACCTAGATAAAACACTGTAAGATTATTCCAATAACTATATAAATCACTAATTTTAATATTTATCCAATTTTAATAGACTTAATAAACCCCAAATATAATTCTCAATTAAAGAAAACATTAATAAATCCACCAGATAAGGTAATCCCATAAAAAACAAAACAAATATTTGAAACCACACATCTAATTCACCCTTAACCCAAATAAGAAGAATCTAGGAAAAAATATATTTCATAATGAATTTGGTGAAATCCCAAATTAAACAACCCATTCATAATAATAAATGAGAGGAAATTTCATGAGAGAAAGATAGGAGAAAACTATATATATCTTACCTAGACTTATCCATGAATAAATCCACCAAAATACATGTTGTATCTTCAAGGAAGATGGTGATAATTTTAAGGAATCAAGAAGAGAACCCAAGATGGGGTATTCATCCATGGGGAAATGGGGCGGTTCTAGGGTTTAAATGGGGAGAGATAAATTATGTCTCTTACCTTTATAAAAAAATTAAAATAAATCTACCTAATAGTTGTATTCAAACATAGGGGAATAGGTGGGTCAAGGGTTTAAATGGGGAAAGATAAATTACCTCCATACCCTTCATAAAAAAATCTATAGAATACTTTAATGGATTACCGATTACATAATATGGTCCCATCGAGTACCCAGTGGCACCCCTAGGTGCTTAGGTCCTCTTCCCATGACACTAGGTACTTAGTGTACCCCCACGAGGTACCTGGAAACACATTCAGTATTAAGCCTATCGAAGACACCACCAGGAACCATCTAAAATTATATGAACCAACATTTTTTATAAAGAAAGTATGATAACTTTTCCAGGAGGATGAGTCTCTTTTATTATGAAAAACTAAAATTACATAATTCTGAAGGAAAGAATTTTATGACAATCTATTTGGAAAAGAGGCATCAACACCTCTGGTAGAGTATTAGACAACATGAGACCAACACAAATCAATCCTTTTTTTTCAAGACCATAAACCACAAAATTATCTTCATGGTATGTATGTGTGATAAAATATCTCTTGGAAGAAATGATATCCAATAATTTGATCCACCGAGTAGTCATCTTCCAAGATATGTGAATATTACCATTTCTAACATCCATTGCAATAGTTTTAGAGTCACATTATATCCATAAAGTGTTCCAATTTCACTTCCTTTCTAAATTAGTTACATTAATCATGAAAATCATTTAAACCTCAATAAATGGGGCAATTCCAAAGGATCTACAAATAAATGCCATGAAATCACTATTGTGATCTCTAAAGGCTGCTCCAAACCCCATTGGACCATATTTCCCTCTTGATTCTCCATTAGAGTTACAATGGATCCATTTAAGAAATAGTGAATTCCATATAAATTAAAGAGTTATAGTTGGGAGGCATAATTTACCTATAATGTCAAGGTGTTTAAGGACTAATAAATCAGGAATTGAATTATTACCATTACCATATTCGATGGGGTTTTCATTTCATGTCTCCATAATTATTTTTACAATGGAAGATTTCATATTAAAGGGGTAATGCTCTTGTATCCCAATTTTCTAGATTTTATAAATGATTTGACTTAATCTGAAGAAACTTTGAAGCCCCACTCCATATCCCAAAACATCCAAAATATCATCCAAAAACATAAATTTTGATAACTAAGTCCAAAAATGAAAAACAAAACTTCAACCAAAACCAAAAATTCAATACCCCTCATAAATTCATAAATAATTTTCCTTAAAAACATAATGGTCAGGGTCAGGGTCTTTACAAACTTCTCACCATATATTTTTCATCCCAAAAAAATCAATCATTAATATATAATATCATAAGTATTCAAACCATCAAGATTATATGACTCATTCTAAAATATAACCACAAGTTCCCATCACATATACATAATATGAATTCCAAAATGAACATATACATAATATTTTCTAAATAAAACACCAAACATAGTGCATACCAAAACACCTAAATCATCTAAATAATTCATCTTATAAATTACTATAATACCATCACTAAGGAAAATCTGTGTAGGCTAATAATTCTCTAGAATGTTAAATATTAATCCATCGCTCATAAGACATGTAAACTAAATACCATTAAATCGTAACCATTATTGAACATCAAAAATTTCAATACTCAAAATTATCCTTATCTAATGGTACTACCCACCATAAGTCTCATTTAGGATATGATTATCTTTGTCTTCTACATTTTTTTACTTTACTAAAATTATTTACTTAATGGAATCAGTTTCATGTTCCATTTCAAAATACATTTCAAAACTCATCTTAAAAAACACTTTTTTTTTAAAAACAATATATTATATTCATCTCATTATTGAAAAACATTTTTAAATTATTTCATAAATCTCACTTTATTTCATTATATAAATCACTTTATTATGAAAGCAATTCGCTTTATTAGTTTTCAAAGCAATAACCATAGTTTCACATACATTTCTTAGTGAAAAAATATCATTATGTATTATTTTTTTCTTATTTTTGACATAGGAAATAAATAAGTACATAACTCTATGTTGTAACATGATCAGATCATCAGTAATACTCATCATGGTAATAGACCTTGGGTATTTACATAAGAATACTAAAAAATACAATGAAAAAAAATAAGTAAACCATGTGACAGAAAGCAAGGAATGAATGATTTGACCAATATTAATCATTAACATGATATTTATGTATTAAAAAGGTAATTGAAGCATTCTCTAGTGCACTAGATATTCAAAACTCTAAAATATTAATAGATTAAATTCTCTAAAATTCAGATTATAAAAATTTCTACAATGTTGTGTCAAAATACTTCTTTATATACTTTTTTTGAAAATTACATTACACATATTTGACATATTTGATATCTTTTTTTATCTTAAAATATTTTTCAATATGATGTTTATAGTATATTATGTAGTCATTCTGAATTACTCTAACTTAATCATAATAATTTTACTCTGAGTGAGTAAACTAGAAGGTCACTATAAGTAATACTTTATTATTTTTCCTTTATATAAATGATCCAGATGATTTTTTATTATTGTTGTTTTATGAAAGGAGTATTTTAGTGGTGTTGAAAAATTTATCAGTAGAAGTAGAGAAAGAGTGTATCCCTCACAAGGATATATGATGTTTTCAATACTATTAAAAGTGAACCTAAGAGACATAGAATTTGAATGGTGAAATCATTACAATATTTATCTATAAATAGTACCATGAGATCAAGGTGAATAAGAACATTGTGATGTGATTTAAAGCATACATACAATTTGAAGCTTTCTAACAGCTTTTTGTTGAGATATCTTTAATTTGTTTTTATTTATATTTATTTTCACAGATTATAAGTGTGGGAGGATTTAATTATAATACTCTATGTTTTTATAATTTTTAATTGTTTTGTTCTAATCGTATTGATCATGGACTATTTGGTATAGCGAGGCTTAGTTTTTATGATCAGGTGTGATTGAGGGCTTCCGAAATGAAGAAATAATTGCATTCTGATTAGGCTAATTGAGGGATTCTAGGGTTTTCAAAGACATAAATAATGATAGGTTTATAATCATGGAAACCTAAATTTGATTTTATATACTTCCTTTCCACTTTGGGTGAAATCTAAGACCTCACTCAATTGACATATTTTAATTTTTTGTTATGTAATTTTATAAAAAGTAAGTTCTAGGTTTTCATATATTTTATCTCTTTATTAAATACATTTTTTGTTTTTTTTTGTTCTATTTTGAATTTTTAACTAGATTTAATTTTTTATATTCCATTTGGATTTTACTCAAATTCAATTAAGTTCGATGGAATGAAATTATTACAGTAAATTTAATAAATCTCATTGTAATTACATACAATATACTCTATAATAGTTTAAGTTTATCATAATAAAATCCTTTATATTAAACTAAAATCTTGAGGTGTTAAAAAATTTTAGGTTTTACATCTATCATATATTCTTAGGAAAGTTTTGGTATCAATGGAAATTATCAAGGAAGTATTTTTAGAGGTATTTTGGTTTGATAAATATGATTATATAATGAATTTAGCTACTGTTTTTTCAAGGTTGGGAGTCTTTTATTTTAATGAATGGTGCTAAACTCTCCCAATAATCCTCTCATAGAAATTTAGGGTTTTCTTCCCCCGCTTCAGATTTTGGGTTCCAGTTTCAGCTTCCCTCAAACTCCGACCTTTTTTCATCTTCCTTTTATTCTCTTAAGCTTCGTTAAAGGCTTAATTCTTGTATTTCCCCAACCTCAGCATCTTAGTTTATATTAGGATTATTTTCCTTCTATATACTACTTCTTAAATCTCTTTATTCATTTAGTGCATCTCCTATATTTTATTTCATCTAAATCCAAATGATATTTGATGTTCAAGATAAAAGCAGTCATTATCCTCTTTGGTCATTCCAGATCTGACCATTTTGGTTCCATTCGGTTTTGGTAATGGCACTCTGAGGCCTAAGTGGTGTTATACCATCTTCCTTACATCAATAGTAACCTGGTGTGCTGGTGTTGTCACTTGCAATGGTGTGGTAGGAGTTGTGGAACCGAGTTTCATTTGATCATCAGTGTTGGTTTTTCCTTCTTTGGTGGTTCTTCGATAGAGTTCAGGATATTTTGGTTCCCTTTCAATGGAATGTTTTTTTTTTTGATTTTTGTCCCCTTTCCTGCACTTCCACTTATCTTATCACCAAAAACTTCATGATTAAACCCCATCTTGGGTTTCCAAGAAGGTTTTTCATTGTCTTGGGTTTTTGCTGGTGTGACGTTCTTAGGATCTTCCTCATTGTCACACTCTCCCTCCACAATGCTTCCCTTCTCATCATGCTTGACTGCTTATTTATTTAGTAAGGTGTTGTTTATGTTGGTTTGGTATGGTGTTGTTGGTAGTGTTCAATTTTGAGGACTCATCTCAGTTGGTTTTTTCCCCTCCTACTGATTCTAGTTGATTCTAATATCCCAATGGTGGTAATCTTCTATAGGTTCTTCCCACAAATTTGATGTTATAATTTATATATGTTGTTTTTTTATCTAGGGTTTTTTGTATCATGGTTTCTCTCTCCTCTATAATGATTGTCCTGATCTTGGTGGATGGTTTTATAAAAGTGATTATGATGTTTTATGGTTTCTGTTTCACCTTCTCCCTAGTGGTCATGGTATTCCAGCGATGGTGCTTCTGGTTTTTTTAAGGTAAGTTTCTTTTAATGTGGCTATACTGGTATCATCCATGTTAGAGACATATTCTATATAAAGTAGCATAGGGAATGAAATTTATTTGAAATTTGAAATTTGAATATGATTTTGATTTTTTTGTTTTCTCTTCATTGGTGTGTATGAGTTACCACTTCACCCCATAAAAATGATTTTTTTAAAATGATAAAAATATAAGTTGTTATAGATTATTTTATTTTAAAAATAGAAGATTTTGATTTTGATTTTCCCAATATTGTTATATAATTCTATAAAATTGAAATTTTTATCAAAGTCTATGGTGTGAAAAATATATCCTTTAATATTTTTTGGAAATACTTATAAGATGTCTCTAAAAGGAATGACTGAGCTTGTTTGTACAAACCTAGAAGGTAAATATATCTTTATTTACAATAAGTTTCCAAATATCACAGGATCTTTTATAAAAGTTAAAACTAATGAATCGTTGTTCTTCATCATATAAAATTTCCATAAGATGCATTATATGTCTTTTTAAGTAATAATAGTGTTTCAGTGGGTACTAGCTTTTATTATTCATATAAAAAGAGATAATCATAATAATAAAATTTAGGACATGTATATTCTCTATTTCTTATGCAACATGAGGAAATTAAATCTTTTCCAATTTATTTAGATTAACATTCAGGTAATTTTATCAAGTGTTATAATTTTATAGTTTCCCCCATATCCATGATTTCTTACCAAGGGTTTTTTTAGTTTTTACAAGTTGAAAGCATATATAATTTACCAATGCCAGTAAGAGAGAATGATTCTATGTTTGGATATCAAACTACTTCAAAACTGAGGTTATTCTATGATGCTACTAAAAAAAATGCATAAATATCTGATAAAGTTGTTTTAGAAGAACATATTGAGACTTTGAAAAGAGAAGTTGAATAATTAAGGGTATAACTATATGTTTCTAAAAAATATCAATATCTCTTAATAATTAAACATAATACTATGTCTAATAAGTATTTTAAAGAGATTATGAAAAATAAAAAGGTTTAGGAGGAAGGGGATCCTCAATTTGTACTTTAGAATGTTGAATCTTTGGATCTTAGAGAAGAAACTCATAAAAGTTTGAAAGAGTAAGAAACGAAGAAGCAAGCTGAAAAAAAAGGCAAACTCAAAATTCTTAATAATTCCTAAAATGGTTTACAATCATATGTCATGTTGTTCCTGATATATCTTATAAGAAAAATATTAAATAGAGGGAAGTATTTGGGAAAGGAATGGAAATTGTTATTGAATGGGATGAAGTTTCTAAAGAGGTTGAGGAAGAAAATATTTCAGAATCAACTATTTCTAATAATTTTAAAGATGTTAAGTTGAATAGAAAAGCTAATCGAATAGTTTCTTCACCGAAGGAATCCTATTTATATACTTAGTTATCCACAACTACACATTCTTCCGAAAAGAAATCAAAATAAGATTCATAATTTCTAAGGAATAATTTTTGAATAATTTTGAACCAAAATAAGAATATGGGGTTTAGAAAGAATATTTCAATGAAGATCTTGACATTGAAGTGATTTAACCTTCTAAATTTGAATGTTGAGATGATTCTCAACATGTAAGAATCAAAAATTAACATCTTACATAAGTTTCTAATTTTTCTACAAATACATTGTTTGATACTTTGAAAAGAATGAAGATAAAGATGAATTATTTCAATTATGTAATCAAGAATTTTTATGTAATTCTTGATATTTTTATAGATGTCAAATCTATATGCAATTTTATTCAAAATATGATTACTCACATTTAGTATGGAAAATGGAAATAACATATTCTTGACTCTATTGTAGAAACCAAAGTTTGATCAATAATCCTTAAAGAAAAATCTTTTATAGATATAAAATCATTCAAAAGGGTTATTAATTGTGTTAATAAGTCTAGGAGATATTTTATTTTAATTGATGAATAGGTGATTGTAATAATAAAATCTTATAAGAGTTTTTTCAAGTTATCTAAATGTATCAAGCTCAATGTTGGATAAAATTATAGAGCAGTGGATGGTCTAAAATCCCTTACAATTCAACAATATGAGGAGATTAAGGATCTTAAAAATAAGAAAAATTATTAACATAATAATTTCGATAGGTTATAGAAAAATAGATCAAGAAGTTGAATCCTGTTATTAATAAAACTTTTAATAAGTATTGATATTTTTTAAGGAATTCTGATTTTTTAAAACTTTTTAATGGTTCTTGACATGTGAATAGATACTTATTCTTGAATATATTATATATATATATATATATCTTGGTTTTTAGTTTGTATTATATTGTATAAAATTTACTTATAAAATTATCTTTCAAACTTTCTAACTTTTACATTATTTAAATGTTTTGTTCTTTTTAAAAAACCCAAAGGGAAAGAAAATAAAAACACAAAAAAATTTACAAAGTGAGAGTTTTTTGTAAATTTTTGTTTATAAATATTTTTATCTAATGTGTTTTTCTTTATTTCTATTTACTTGTGATTTTCAAAAAAGGTAGAGATTTTTGGGTCAAAAGACTTTATTATATACTTATTTTGAAAATAAAAATACACATATTTGATGGATTTTTTTTATATTACAATGTTTTTCATGTTGATGTTTTTAGTATATTAAGTAGTCATTTAATATTAATCTTCCTTAATAAAAGAATATTAATATGTGTAAGTTTACAAGAATGATTTTGTATGTAAACATTATTATTTTTACTTTACATAAATTTTATTAAACGTATTTTTGACTATATTTTTGTTTGATGGAAAGAGCATTGTAGAGGCGCTAAAAAAAGTAGTAGTAAAGATAAACAACAGTAAATCCATCAGAATTATGGTTGATGATACCAATTTAGTTGAAACTAAACCTATTAAAATTGGAATTCAAATTTCAGATTCATTATAAGATTTTTCTAAAAATTATATCATGAGATCAAGGTGAAGAAGAACTTTGTGAGGTGATCTAAGGCATACATACATTTTGACACTTCGAAATAGCTTGTTGATGATATCACTTCTAATTATTTTTCTTTAGATATATTTTCTCAAATTATATATACGAGAGAATTTAATTTTAAATACTATGAGTTTTTTACTTTTTATTTGTTTGTTTAGATTGTATTGATTGAGAACTCCCACGGATAAATAGGTAGATTTGTTCTAATTAGGTGAGATTGGTAGTTCTAGAAGGAAGATAGGAAGTTATTCCAATCAGGCTAATCAATAGCTTCCATGGTTTTGGAATAATATACTACTGATAGGTTTGTGATTGGGGATACCCGAAACTAGGTCTACATACTTTCATGAAACTTTTGGTGAAAGTGAAGACCTCATTCAGTTTAAGTGTTTTAAGTTTTTATTATATCATTTTATAAAAAGTATGTTTATGATTTTATACATTTTAACTCTTCTATAATTAAAAATATGGTTGTTTTTATTCTGATATGAATTCTAAATTAGATATACATTTTTTGTACCATCTTGAGTTCACTCTATTTCTATTATGTTCACAAAAATTATCTTATTCTAATAACTTTAATATATTCCACTACATTTACATACTATATTCTCTTCAACCATTAAATTTATCAGAATGACATCCTTCTGATTTACCTAAAAACATGAGGTGTTGAAAATTTATAAGTTGTACTAAAAAAAATTCACCCCCCATAGTGTATCTGTCATACATTCCTTGGAAATATATAATGAATAGTAGATATAAATCATGGAATAACATGATCAGTTAAAATAATAGACATAAAACAAGTAGCATGCTTGAGAATATAACTCTCAAGAATTTATACAACATATTAATAAATAAATAATATGTGATCAATATTAACATGAACATATAGGTGAGTAAATATAATTAATTAGATTGTTTCTAATAAGGAATAAAATAAAACCATCTTCACTTTATTATCTATGATTCAATTAATTGAATCCATTCACATATGTTAATTATAACATAAAAAATCACATGTTCTAGTTTGACTCTAATTTATATAATACATGAATCCATGAAAATATTATATCTAGGTTGAGCCCCATAACACATCATTGATTCTTAATTTCCCATAGATAAATAATTAAGTCTAATACCACATCTATATTATTGGTTCCTGCCTATCAACTAGGATATCCCTTGTAACTTATGATCCCACCATAAAGCGGTTTGTGATGCATTTTTATGGGTTACTTTTCATGTCCTAGGTATCCTATCTCCAATATACTCTCAATCGCAACCATATTAATGTATCTAAGTGAGAAATTGTATCATTCATACTCTTTAATATCATATTGTAGAGACTCCAACTAGTACTCCCATAAAGCGCCAGAATCAAACAGCTACTGGCCCCAGGGATACTCAATGATCCCCATGGGATGGTGACTAGTTATGTGGGTAATATAATTTAGTGGGAGGTGATTCAAATGCTAAGTATTAATTAACTATAAATATATAAAACTAGTAATATATGAATTAATTTATTATTTTATAGTATAAATACACATCCAATGTAATTTTCATCAATAAAGAGAAGGTTTTTGATACACATGGCTCAGTGACAAACACAATCTCTAGTCTCAAGTTCTAACATCACCTAGAACTAAAATTATCCCATAGAAATCATACAATGTAATAACATATAACCTTGATATTTATTATAGTATTGGCAGTTACTTGTAAAATATACCATGAATATAAATGTCCACCAAAGTGTACATGTAGGGAGTGAGTATATACATTCTCAGTAGGAAACTATAACAATTATAATAGAAATGAGAGAAACTGAAGTTCCTGGATCAGGTCCATCGACTAATTTTCAAAAAAATATTGTATTTTAGCACAATAACTACTATAATAATAGTAGTAATGAATACATGAAATGATAAAAGATAAATAACAATACAGAACTCTCTATAAGAGGAGGTTCCATACCTGACAGACATACTTCTAGCTTGGCACTCAGGATCTAAGAAGAAAAATTCAAGGAATCCATGATGGACATATCATCTATACAATAATTTGGGTGAAACACTCATCCCATTCATGGGTAAAGTAGATCATGTATACAAGAGTAGGAAAAACTAAGATTCTGATATTATTAGGGTAAAGGGTAAGGGGTATACAAAATCAAGGTCATTATGATCCCTTCTTATTCAATTAACCTCTATGTATAAATAGGGAAACATTTTACAATTATAATATAATGGTACCCTTATCAAAATATTCTACATTCATAAGACATAAAATATAGTATTCATATTATAATCATGGAAATTAACATGAAATTTTGTCAGCTAATAAGTTTATCGAAAAATAAAAGATAATGTGTATAAAAATAAACCATCTAGTCTTGGTCTGAGTAAATGATATTGGATCATTTGATCTAACTTTAATTTTTATCATTATCATAATATTTCTAAACTATATTTTTAACCATTTCTTTAACTTTATATGTCATAACAATGTATTTAAGAAACAAATCAGGTATATGACATAATTTCCATGTAACCAAGGATGAGAAATCATGTACCCAACAAATGATTCACTATATCCATTACTAATCAAGGAAACTTATGATAACATGGGTATAACAACATCTAAAAAATATTTATTTATTTATTTGGAAATAGTGTAAACTAATCTCTGACACCCTATTTCACCCAATTGTTGCATCAACACTGAAGAACTCTCTTAACTAAATGTTAAGTATGGTTTTTTGACTTAAAACTTCTTCTAGTAAGGGTGTGGTAAATGGTTCATAAATAATTTTAGAAATATAATATTACGGTTAATAACTTCAATTAGGTTTAAGGGAAGTCTAATGAATTTTTAAAAAATATATAACAACCTTTTGGTGTGTCAAAGGACACTATATAATTTCTAATATCATAAACCACCACATTGGTATAGCTCATTTAAAATTTCAATTTACTAAATTATTATGTTTTACCTTAGATAAGGGTAAGTCCATTTATAATAATTTGTTATTATGTTCTCTCTTATTGCATTGTACATTATCTTCCATACCCAAGTTGACACCAAATTCCACAGGTTCACCTAACTAGTCATCTTGATTAAAAATAAAAATATAATATTTTGTTTTTTACAAAGTGTCTTTGATATCTTTTGTTAATCATTTAATAAATTTTTGGAGTCAGTATTTTTATTTCTGTATTCAAGCGGAAAACTTTAAATTCAAGCATAAATTTTTGTTCCATTTAAATTATTGAATTTGTATATTAATAAATTAGAACCATTAATGTATTTAAATACATGAATAGACCTTACCTTCCCATATTTATGGTTATTAAATATTGAGTTCCCCCAAAGGAAATTTAGAGTTTTTTTAGATAAAAAATATAAACTCATGTTTTTTTAGAATGACAAGGCTATTTTTATCCATTTTCAATTTAAGAAACATTCAAACCTCATCACAACCATACACAAAATGAATTAGTGAATGGAACAAGAATTATATGTTTTATCTAAATGTGTTAAAGGTATGGATAAATACACTAAAATTTAAACCATACTAGGAAGTTCTAAAAGATTTCTTAATCTACAATAAAACACATACATTCATCAATAATAAATGAATCATAGACTAAAAATTTAGGTAAATTGATAGACTACATAATCCACATATGAATGAACCATTTCCTATAAAAAATTATACATTGAGATATCAACATATTAATGGAAAACTCTTGATTCATAATTTTAAACAAATATCATATTATTTTTATTAATTTTGAAAAATTATTGATAGATATATACAAAGAAAAATCCAAAAAACTCTTTGGGCTAGAACCACCTACCATTTCAATAGCCTTAAAAATACATTCCTCAAAAAATAAAAACATTATATACCCTAAAAATAAACTCAAAACCATTCATTATCATATACAGTCAATTTCCAAATAAAACAAAACATTCATATAGAAATCTATTGAAACCTAGCTAAAACCTTGGTAAATTATGCAAATATTTCTATAAATAACCCATTAGAATAAAATTATAGATTTAAAAGATCCATGAAACATTAAATAAAAGTATCAATTCCTGAAAAAAATAATAAATTTACTACACATGGTAATCTCATAAAAATAGAAAATAAAATTTTGGAAACCACAAATCTAGGTCACCCTTATCCCAAATAATAATAAACCAAGACAAAAAAAATAGATTTCACCATGACTTTGGTGAAATAAAAAATTAAAGAACCTATTTAAAATAAATTATATAAAAAATATATAAAAGTAATAGAGTAGAACACTAGATATGTCTTACCATTCCTTATCATTAAAGAAATATTCCCTAATACATATTGGATCTTCATGAAAGATTCTAAGAGTTTAAATAATGTAATAAGATAACCCAAGATATGAATTTGGTGATGGGGAAATGAGGAAAAAATCAAGGTTAAGGGGGAAAAGATCAATTACCAATTTTAACTTTAGAAAAAAAATATTAATGGGAATCTATTCCAACCTACCCAGTACCCAATATAATGTGGTCGGGTACTCAGTGGCACCCCCATGTGTCCAGGGACTCTTCCCTTCACACCAAGTAACTGATGTACCCCCACTAGGTACATGATTCCACATAAATTATTTAGAGTATATTTTACATCAGCACAAACCTTCTTAAATTCATTGAACCAACTTTTAAACCTTGAGCCGTATCAAAAAACACTTAAAATATCATCTAAAAAAATCAATTTTGATAACTGGATCCTAAAATGAAAAAAACCCTTCTACCTGAACAAAAAAATTTATAACCGAATATAATTTCATAAATAAACATTTAAAAAAACATAATTACTAAGGTAAGGGTCATTATAGTCATAAAATAAAACTTTCCTCTAGAATAGGGCCATGAAACCATGATACATAGGAAAATCAGGCCCCTATATGTGTCTACATTACTTAATGATGTTTCAGTTCATTAAATCAGGGGATAAACCTTATTCCCTATTAGATTCTCTACCTTTTTAGATTTAGGTACCTATACTTGTCCCCATCATACTTGATAATTTAGGGTTATGATTAAATCAAACAAGATACATTGATAAAAACTATGTTGTAAACACAATTCACAGACCTCATATCAAACAATAGATTCATGATGGTCATCTAAGACATCACATTTAATGCATTTCTATGATTACTTTGGATACATGCTCATGTGGTTGGACCATCCTCCCACTAATAAGGATTATATTAATTCACTAATGGGATATTGGAGGGTATTTGTTGGTGATAATTATTCTATTGAATATTTTGAAACTCAATACATCAATGTTATGTACTATAAAAAGAATGAAAACATTACCAAGAATATTCACTTCTATAGTTAGTTTCCCTCAATTTATTTGAATCCAACCTAACTAACGCATATAATTATTTAAAGGATATTTTCTTGTTCCCCAGTAATAAAATCAAGGAAATAAATATTCACCTAGGAAACAACTTGTGCCCTTGAAAATAATGTAAGTTCCCCTAAAAAACACTTCTCCTATGAAGGAAAATTGATTGTTATAATTGAAACACCCCATGATATGAAAGGAGGAAATTATTATCTATACTAGATATGAGTAAAACCTCATTTGGTGAGTTTTTACTAGAATACTACTTTTAAGGAAACTCAATTGACACAACCCCTATTTTTTAATGGAATTTAAAATCAGTATAAAAATAGGATGTAAGGCTTGGGAGCTGCTAAGGCTATTTAAATGATTTCCATGGAAACATAATTCTATCCATCAACCCTTAATGATCATAACTCAATTTAAAAAAGCATACTAATATGATAATAATATAAAATTCAAATTAATTTTATGTATTATACACCTCTCCAAATTTTAATGAATAAGAGTTTGGTGATGCTCCACTCACTTATGAGGAAGATTCTTTAATAACCATTAAAAATAATCTAAGTGAACCTTGGTACCAAGGATGAACCATGGAACATACTTATTATTACAACCATTAACTCCAAATAGTGGTATCGATACATTTCATGAAATAAGATACAGTATGATGTCTTCACATGGAATTATATAGAAATACTAGGGTTAAATCCCTTAATCCCCATTCACTACCTCAACCTTGCATCCAATCATCATGGTTATAAATAATCTACTAGAAGAACGCACCCATCTCATAGTGTTATGGTGGTCTCAAATGTGGATTATTTAACCAATTCCCATTTCATATAAGAGGATACTTTTCCTAAAAGTTTAGACAAAATCATGCATGTCAAGAAGAATAATGGATAAATTGTGGTATGTATCAACTTTTATGACCTAAACCACCATTTATCAAAGAATTATTTTTTAATCACAATAATGAAATTACATATTGATTAAACAATAAATTTTTAGTCCCTTTGCATTATGTACAGATACTCTAGATATAATAAAATAAAAAATTCAACCAAAAATAATGAATCTATAGCATTACAGGCACCCCAAGGGGTGTATTGTTATCAGGTGATTCTCTTTCACCTAAACAATTTTGCGGTATACTAATAATGTTCCATGAAATATACTTTTAATTCCATTATATATAATATGTTTTAGTTTTATATATATTACCTAGTAGTGAAATTCCATCATTGTTGTGACCACTTCACCAACTTCGAGGTATTCTTCACTAAACTACGATAAGAAAAATTTAAGATAAAACTATTAATTTTGAATTAAAAGTTAACTCCTAATATTTTCCCATATTTTTATTTGTGTACTTGTGTGTTGAGTAAGATCCTAAAAAATCAAGGAAATCCTTTAAATTCCCCTCCCTTAAAAAATCTTGGAGTTGAGAGGTGACATGGTTACCTATCCTAAATTTTCAATTTCATTATAAACCTCATTATAATGTGACTACCCTTCACAGAAATTAATGAAAAAATATGTGACCTATGAGTGGGAGGAATATTATCAAAGTATATATGATATTCTCAAATAATACATTTCCTGCCCTATATTATTCATTATTCTAGTGCAAGGGAAACCTCTTATACTTTAGGTGGGAGCTCTGGAATAGTCACTAAAGGCACTTCTAGTCTAGAAGAATGGTGATGGAAATGAAAATAGTCTATACTACCTTAGTTGGATAATGTTAGAGGCTACGAGTAGGCATAGAATGATATATAAATACTACATTTCATGGATATTAGTTGTACAAATACAATAACATTACCTACAATATCATGAGGTTCACTTGGTATCTTGCATGGATCCCGCCAAGTATATCCTCAATCTCATCATGATAGAAAGGTTTTTCACCATATTTTTTGTATTATTAAAATAGTTATACGTATCATTTATCTCTAAGAAAGTGGTTAACATTCAGGAACTCATAGACTTTCCAATATATTATCTAACTCTATAATTAATTCATGATGAAGAAGTATTCACCATCAATAAAGATTTACAAAAATGGGAAATGTATTTTTGTATTTATTACTAGGGACTAATTATAGAAAATATGGAGGATCCAAAATTCAACATAGACATCCTAGGGATCATATTTATCTCCCAAACCAGTGGTATCATGACATATTTATTCCTAATATTAAAAGGATACACCAATAATGAGTTAGAATAGTAGGTATTATTTACTAGGTTAGAGTTATCCATTAAAATATTGATCACCCAACTAAACATTAAAAGTGACTTAGAGATGGTTATCAAAAAAATAAAAGGAGAATAAACTATTAAGAAGTATTAACTAATATACCTACTCCACTATACCTGATATATAATGGCACAATTTCCCTCTAATCCAATCATTTCTTACATCCCAAGGTCACAAAATCTGTAAATTCACTAGATAAATTTTTTGTCTCCCTTGTTGACATATCATGATGAAATGGTCATCTAAGTTTCACAATATAGTTTAAAGGAACTATTTAATAAGGATATAATATTATTGGATGTTATAAACTTCACCTCTCCCATTTTAGAGGATTCATTATCCCAAGAATTACCATTGGTCTTTTGGATGTACATAATTATAGATTACATCCATCATAGAATTTTCCTATGTGACCAAGATAAAATGTATCAAATATATCAATGATACATGGTCTTATCCCTCTATAATAGTCTAAGTTTAATGAAAATGGTTTACAAGAATGGATTTTATGGGATTCTCCTCTGATGATTTAAAGGAGTATCCCTTGACAGACACATGTGGAACCCATTAAACAGGAATAAAAATACCTTATAAAATTAAGAGACATGGAAATTTATGGTTATAAATTGTTCATGACTACATGGAATTTAAAAATAATTTCCATGCATTAATGACTATGATAATTTCATTTACCACCCTTGGGGTTGTTTCATACTATAATGCACTCTCATCCATTTTCCTTTTTGGAGATGGACATAATGGCCATATACCCATCAGTGAATATTCAGTTTCATTTATGTGATTCAGGAAAACTCATTAAGTTAATTTATAATGTTATAGTTGAGTTAATCTCAATATATAAATGGAAAATATGGAATTAATCTTACATCAAGGGTTATATTTCCCTAAAAACACCATTCTGTTTCATTTTCATTGGAGGCTTGCTATGAATTTTTTTTGAGGTAACTCTTTCATGATTTTGTGATGATTTTTGGTTTTATTCATTTAAAACATGCTTATAGATTAGTTAGATGATCTTTATAATTGAGTGGAGATTCAAATAAATTATGTTTTATAGAGGATGATAAATTTATTATATGAATAGTAAGGATCATTTAATTAAATTATTATGTTAATAATACATAGAAATGTGTTTATCTTTCATGATAAGAAGCATGTTGCATACTTTTGGTCATGTCATAATGATGTTGATAGAATAATGAGTTATGCTTACATGAGAAATGTGTTACACTTTCATACAAAGAATCATGCCATAGTTGGGTTATTTTCTTCATGAAAGATCAAAAAAAGAATTTATGAGTATTTGACTATGTTGTGATAACTATTAAATATAAAATGACATCACACCATTTTGGGAGCCAATTGATCTCATGACATTATGTAATGATTTATGATATAGGATTTGTAGAACTAATAATACCTTCATCGATTAGGAGAAACCACTCCACTACAAGTTGGGTGACAAAGGTTTGTGGATTTTATGATTCTAGATATTTTATGTATTCCATTATGTGGTTATCATTTCATGAAATAATGTGTCTAGTTACAGAATATTAATTGGTTATTGTTTCTAGAAATAATTGACCAGTCATGATAAAACCTACTAATCATGCCATTGAGACTATCAAAAATACTTTGAGATCTATATGATTTATCATTCCTTATATTTCATATCTTATGGTCAGGCCACAATTATAGTTTCCATGTTACAATACATGATATGTCTTTAAATAATCAGTGAACCACCTATAGGTTTGGGTGGTGAAAAGATGAGACACTCTGAAAGATACAACCACCCATTATAGGATCATTCCAAGAAAGATGTGTAAGTATATTGAACATAATAACAAGGGTGCACAATTAATAAATATTAAGGAGGCAATTGTGGTATAAAAAGTAATGATCATTCATATTTTTTTAATATCATTATTAACCATTTAAATGGAGTTAAAGACAATCCACTTTCTTCATTCCCCTTTCCTTTGATAATAAATAAGAATGTGTGTAGTGGGATCATAATCATTGTACACCAAGGATTATCCACCCAATAACAAGGGTTTGTGAATCTTATAAAACCCCTTGTGTATTTTTTTGATATTTATTTTTCTAAATCACATAATCATATCATCCCTATCGTGATCCAATCACACAACTAGTTATGGGAAAATAGAGGTTGGGGGTTAGTGTTTTGGTTTCCATTGATTCAACTAGGCCCCTATGAGTGGTTGATACTCTATATTGGGGCTTTCATTTGGTATCAATGAATTCTTGAGGAATGGTTCTAGGTAATTTCATAAGGATTTTAGTTTGATTTAAATTTATTATATCTTTGATTTGTGAGAACCATGGATTCTAAGAATATCATCAATAATAATTGAGTTCTAATGTTCAATGGTAAGAGATTATAGATATGGAGAGAAAGAGAGGGGGTGGTTATGTATCATCTATCACATGTTTTAGATGTTCTTTATATGATAAAGAATAGTTTTAATCTTCTTGAAATTGGTATATCCCACACTTTATTATACAAGAAGAATGTTTAAGTCTATGGAAGTGCATACAATTTATTACTCTAATCACTCCAATAAAAGGAGTTGATTTGAGTTTTGATAAAGAAAATAACATAAATAATTTTTAGGAAACACCATGAAATCCTTGAAATATATAAGAATGATAAATTTTATCAAATAAAAACCTATTGATATCAATTTGGAAATATCAAAATGGTAGAATAATAATTGGTAGATGATTTCAATATTTAGGTAAACAAGATTTTAATCTTAATTTGATGCTATAGTGAAATTATTAAAATTTCTATAATTACGAATAATATAATGATAATACACCCATATAAATTTGATTCAAAGGTTTACACCCTTAAAACCCCACACTTGGATGAGTAATACATTGAAAAAATAAACAACATCATGATTGCTTACGAAATAAGAATGGGGATATCCTAAAGAATAAAATTCAAAAGAAAGAATGGAACCCCATTAAATGTTTTAAAAGGATTGAACTATATTGATTCAAATAAGTATGGTGAGGTAGAAACTTATGACAATGATGAATTCTTGGATTTTAAAGGTCTCGTCTATTTATTCAAAAAAATCCATATAATGAATGATAGTTAAATACGTAGGAAAAATCTTAGTAAAATGTTTCAATAATGGAATGATTGTCTATATTATAGAGTTTTCCTTAGGAATAAAGAAAAATATGAGCAGGATTATTAACCCACAATATCATCTAAGAAGAAAAATATGGCTAATTTTTTAATATGAGGAAGATTGTTCAAAGGTATTGTAAATTCCAATACAGAAAAGAAGGAAAATATTTTCTATAATATGATTCCACATCTTATGATGAGGAAAGTTATAGAGTGAATAATGACTTGGAGAATAAAGGGAAATCAACTTTAAAGAGAAAATAAAAATAGTCTAAATTTTCCTTGAGTTGATAAAAAGAAGTAGGTATCGGTGAAGAAGAAAGTAGTGATGAGTAGGCACAAAGAGTTTTCAATTATAGTGGATCTCATAGTGTTTTCGAATGAAAACATGAGACTCAAATTATAAAATAATGAATTGAAGATAGATTATGACTCATTAATAGAATCCCTCAATGAGTAAAAAAGTTAAAGACATTATAGATATATAAATTGTGTCCAAATTATATATAGAATATCACAATGAAATTCATGAATAAATAGATAAATTATCAAGATTACCATAGAAAATTTCATTTCCAAAAATGAGGAGGTGAAGGCTCTTATAGAAAATATATTAGTTGATGAAAATTATTTGTGAAAAATGAAAATACTGGAGCTTAAAAATTTAGTTAATGGAGTTTATAAAAGTTCCAAAATAGTGGAGTAATTTTATAATTCTACTAGTTATCTTGATGAATACCCTTTGGTACCAAGAAAAATTGTGTTGGACACTTGGGATTTTAATTCTAGCGATGGTCTAAGAAAAAAAGGAAAAATAAGATGGTTACATCACCAAAGGAGGAGGAATCACTAATTTTCAAAGTTAGTGATGATTTTGGTTATTATAAAAGAAAATTAGTGTGTAATTATAAGAATATAAATTATAAAGGAAAAGGTATAATAAAATTTATAAAAATATAGTCCTAATCATGAGAAGGTTGATAATAAGTATTGGATGTCAAATTAGAGGGAAAACTGATGGGCAGTTTTTGAAGAACATATTTTCTACCTGAGGATATTTTTATTTGAACTAAAAATTTGGTTATATAGAGTATTTAGTCACAAATAATATTTTTACCAATATAAATTATCACTTCCCTAATATAAGAGATTCAATGGATCATGGGGAATTAAATTTTTAGATCCTATAGACTAAATAAAATAATATCCAAAGGAGAATGTAAAATTTCAAAATTCTTTTAATTGACTAGTATAGAATTTTGGAAGGTATTATAGTCCCAAAAACACCACCAAAAAATATCTTTACATGCTTCTATAGCTAATGAATAAAAAAATTAAACTGCAAATCTATTAATAAGTATGTTAATAAAAATAATTATATAGTGGTTGAGGTGGCCTATATGGTAGAAAAAAGGGAGAAGCCATGGAAACAAGATATTGGTTACTCCTCACATGTAACCAACAATTAAAATATATTGAAATATGTTTAATGGTATGAAGTATGTGATATCACTTTAAGAAGTTATGGATCACTCCATTTGAAATTATTTAGATACACCAAGATTAGTAAGAAAAAATCATGTGATTTTCTCCTTATTTATGGGTTAAGGAACAGTCTTTTTAGTGTTAATAAACATCATAATAATGAGAATGCGGTATTATTTTTAATTTATGGATGTATATAAATAGTTAAAATATGAAACAATTATGTTTAAGGGGTACTAAAAAATAGAAAATAATTACAGATTTCAGATGATCAAAATTCTGGTTGTGTGGTTGTAAAAGAGGTGAACCAACTTCCCCAAAAAAGACTTGGTCATTTAGTACAAAATAATATGGATAATATTACAAATATTGACACTAATAATTCTACAAAAGAAACAAAATTAAAGACTCAAAATATGTGCTATATTTTATAAAGTAAATATGGTGAAAAGGAGTCACAATTCAATGAAAATAAAAATAATGAAACCTATTGAGTTATTATGCTTGGATGTGTGCAGACTGATGATATTGAATCCAACTAATATAGAAAATTATTTTATGACTTTTGCTAATTATTTTATTTGTATGAATTATATCTATATATTTCAAGTAAATCATATTACCTTAATAAATTTAATCAATTTAAAAGGATTTTTGAGAATAAAAGCAAGGTATATCATAAAAATATTATGTAGTGACTATATTTTATACTTTTATTACTTTTAAATATATTAAGGAATATTTTCAGACCCAGGTTCCCAGACAATGTGAGATTCTGAAGCTCGGTGAGCCTAGAATTGATATTATAAAAACTATTATATATAATAATGTAACAAATGTGTAGTTTTTCATAATTAATGGAATATATCATGAATAGAGCATCATATCATAAATACTAGATGATAGTTGAATCTGGATCATGAGGATTACCCTAGGTGTGACCTAAAGTTAGTCTGCACTGAATGTTCGAATAAGGCATCCATTTGCGGGTATGTTAGGTGGATTAATTAAGTAATTTATCTAATTATTTCATTTAATACCCTAAAACCAAATTTCCAATTTAAATAGACAACTATGGATATTCTCCAGGGTTATATACATGATCTTGGGTGACTTAATAAGATCCTATAATGTTCTTCATTAATGAATCAAGTTCATAGGACGGTGGTTGATCAGATCAAGGTGGATCGAGTGGTAGTTAATTTAGTGGGACTTATCCCTCATTGGAGAACATGTTCTTCATCAATGATCAATCCAAAATTGAGTTAGGACTCATCAATTGTATATATTCATCATTTTGATTAAAATATTGACCATGAATAATTTATCTTCTTTGATCTACATTCACCCACCCTTTTCATGAGCCCGTTTATTTTTTTATCTATAATTGTTGATATGTCATTCTATTCACCTTGAATGTCCCTAATTTATGATCATTGTCCAAGAAAGATTTACCAAAAAATCACCTTTTTTTCTTCTATCTTTTCTACACCTGTTCTTTATTCTCTTCACTATTGGACCATAGGGTCACGGTTCGACATTCTTGGGGAGGGTTCAAGCATGCTGGAACCCCAAAATACATGGTGGTTCAGAAAATGATGAATATATCAATAATTTGCATATAGATCAAGATGGATTATAGGAGATACTTCATGGATTGGATATCTATAAATGGAGATGGGTAATGGAACATCTGTGAGACATGTGCAGGACTTTGAGTGGACCATTTGATTTCATTTTTTTGTCATTAGGGTCTAGGAAATGATTATCAAAGGATTGTTCCATCAATTTTAGGCAATCAATAGGTGATATCCATAGAAATAGACATAGATCTTGAAACTAATTGAGGAATAGGAAGTTGATGTGAAATCCTAAATACATTCCTTGTATCTCATAAGAACACCCAGTGTGTAGCCCCCTAGATATGGCACTAGGGTTTCAGGGAAAAGGTAATGATCAAACACTATGTGGTCATACCCACACATTGTGAATCCCTCCCCATGTGGCCTAGACATGGACCAAATATAACATGTCCAGTACCTAATATCAAAGAAAATATCATGTACTCTTGGATTATATGGGCATGGGTCGGTACCCAGGAACATCCAAGTACACAACCATGTACCCGTGCATGACCTGATGTAAATAGGCATGAACATCCACACACAGATAAGACATGAGTTACTGAGACATGTTGTGTGCCAACTATACACACTGTGTAAGGTGAAATGGATTCAAATCTATATCTAAAGGAGAACATGACCAGGCAATGAGGTGGGTCCACATACCATGTGGACCCCTTACACATCATACACTTTCATCCTTTGAGTTCTTCCTCTCATGTATCCTAGGTTTCGACTAAGATTTTTGGGCTATGACTAGCCTATCCTAAGTATTTTTTTACATAGAATGTGATGGTGTGCTTCTTTGTGGAATTTGATATATGATGTGATATATTCTGAGCATAAGGATTATTTACATGATGCATGATGATGGAAATGATTAGGGTAGGATCATCAAAGAGTTTCCAGGGTTGATACTCACTTTTCACACCTAGGCATGGGTCACCCATACACTTTATATAGATAGAGATGGTACTCCACTAAACTGGGTGCATTTCATCTATCTATAGAGTGGCACTCTTTTATTTTCAAGCTCCCGTGGTGTGAGGGTCCTCCACTAGTTTTGTGGTTCCGTCAAATGTGGAACACAGTAGTGAGGGGTAGGTCCCACCATGCATATTCTAATGAGGATTTGTTTGATATTGGGCATTAATGATGGACTTCTAGAGCTGTAGTATTACTCATAGAATTTTTATGGGTTTTGAGATGGAGACCCCTTTTATCTATCACCTGGGTTTCTTTATGAGTATATATATGTATTGGGTTCTATTTTCTTATTTATTTAGGTTGAGATGATTGTTATTGTTGTATCTTTTTATCGATACCTTTAGGTTTTTGGGGCATACTACTAGGTATCTATATACTCACCCCTACATGGAATTTACTCATACATTTCCTATCATATACAAATTATTGATAGATCAACAGTGAGTTTGGTGGAAAATAATGATACCTAGGTGCATTGACCATGTACGATGGTTGATCTTGGAGATCAAGAGATGGGGTCTCTTAGCTTTATTTATTTCTAATTACTATTAGGGTGGGTCTTTATTTCTATTTGGTAATGTATTCTTCCACTTTATGAATTACTTTTATTTTATCATACTCTGATGTATTACCAAGAGTTTATTTCATGCATGGTTTCACTATAAATAGTATTATCTTTTATTATTACTATGCACTATTCCATATATATGGATTAGTGCATGCATACAAGTACATTAAGAAAATTCCTCCCATTTTAGAATATTAATTATCAATTCTTTTCACCTTCCCCTCACCTATTGGAGGCGGGCTTGGGTGGTAGTGGCTCAACCTTCTATCATCTCGGTAGGAATCAATGGTTAGGGTGGTTAAAAAGTGGTATTAGAATAGTTCATTCCTTGGGATGGTGTTAGGATTTTTTCCCCTTATGATGTTTGTTTTGGACTTAGGTAAATAGTATCAAAGTATCCCAAGTGCATATTTTAGGCTTGGGAACCCTATGTTTGTGCGGTGGCCGATTATACATACACTAGAACATTGACTACTTTCTTGCTAACTCGGCATACCGAGACATTGGTTGTAGGGAACAATGGTATATGAATAATATAGGATTGATTCCTTTTATTATATTTATTGAGTCATATACCCACATATATATATATATATATATATTCTTGTCTTACCATGGTATGTCTTGATCACTTTCTGGATGCCTCCGCAAAGATATCCAACAAGGTCACCAATTCAGGATTATGATGGTGATATGATGAGTGATATGATGAGTGATAAGGCCACCGTTATGGGGTCATCTAATAAATTTTTTCATCTCAAAGGTCAAGTAGAATAAACCCTACCTATCGAGAAGGATGTATTACCAATAGGTAAGGCTAAGGAATTTCACGGGTTGAGTGTTCTACATGAGTTCTAACATAATATACTACTGAGGTTCCATAGAGATCTAGATCCCTAGACATTATAGGATTTCATTGAGTTGGGGGTTTGAGTCTTTGGTATAGTTCAAACCCAAAAAAATATATGTTTGTTCAGCAATCCATTCAGTTCCATGGAGTAGCTAGAAGCTGGTGGAGATTGGTTACACAGACAAATGATGAGGCATTTCTCTCATGATCTAACTTATAGTAGTTGTTTCATGAGGTGTATTAACCTTTTTTATTAAACTCTATTTTAATATAAGAGCATATTTAGTGATATTAGGGTGATAGTTTAGTAGTTGAGTATGACACGAAGTTCGCTGAACTTATTTGATAATCCCTTGATATAGTGATAGATGGATTCTTTCGGGTGAGGAAGTTCAATCAGGGGATCTGTGGAGATATTTGGTCCAGTGTTGTTTCCTTGTGTCTCCCTACCTGTGGGGGAATACTAGAGTGAACTTTGGTTACAGATATATTCATGGTATAGAGATGTATTTTGTTAGACATAGGCAATGCGTATCATAGGGATGAGTCATCTATATCATCTAGTGGGCATCTGATGTCAAGGTCTTGCCATGGGAGTTATACTCATGCCCAAAATTAGTCACATGGGAATGTAGCTCAGGGATCACACATAGGATCTAGTCATATTAGAGAGGTTTGATTCTATGATTATGAAAATAAAGGAAACTTATCTCTTGGTTTTTTAACCCATCGTATTGAGAAGGACGGGCAGATAGTGTATGGACCCCCATGACAAAGGCAGTTCCATGATTAGGTATCTTCTAGACATATGTAGGGAGGCCTGTAAGGAGGCAGTGACGGTAGAGAAATAGGAGAAGCTCTATAGAGTAGAGAAATTTTTGTATGATTCCATTATGAGCTCCTACCACCACCACCCCCACCACTACCAAGTGGCCCACATCAAGATCAGGGAGATAAAGGTCAGGGCCACGGACATTTTCCGGCCATACAGGGTTATGACAAGTTTTCATATTAGTTGATATAAGGTACGATCTGGGTTTATTATACTCTTTCCTTGGTACTAGTATACATATTTGTGACTCATTACTTCATCTACTTATTCTTGGTGTGATAGATGGAGGTTCCAATTGAGAGTTCATCCAAATAAATGTGGCTAGAGTTTCCTATAGGGAGCGATTCTTTAATATCTCTTGTCTACTGATAGTGAAAACTATCACTTAGTGAACAGGATTTCACATGGGACCTCTTGGTCATCATGATGAGATTTTATGATGTCATCTTGGGTATGTATTGGTTTTCCATGGTTTGGGATAAGATTTAATATCATCTTAGGTGAGGTAGATTTCTTTATACAGAGGGGACAAGATTATATTTTTTGGGCACTATTGGAAAATGGGGTTATCCTCACACATCTATACCCATGGTTTACATAAAATATAGGTATAAAGTGGATGGAATCTCTCTATACCAATGTATTATGTAAATATTTGGAATAAACAAGCTATCCAAACACTTTTAAAAAAATCATTGGTATAGGATGATATATATAAACAGTTTTTAAAAACATTGGGATAGAGTTCTATCATATCCATCAGCCTCCAACCCTCCCCACTTCACATGTAAGCCCTATTCTACCCTCAACCAATTTTATTCTAATTCTATTATCCTCCTGTGTTCTCCCCTAATTTGGGGATTTTTTTATGCTGATCTTATTTGACATCAGATTAGTGAGTTCTGAATTCTTCTTCTATTCTACTGAATATTGTTTTCATTTTTATCTATGTATAAAAACCTAACCAAGATACAGTTAGGTCATAATTACTCCATATTATTTTAAATAAGGTTCTTTTATATTATTTTTTTATATTATTTCATTATAAATGTGATTGTAATAGATATATTTACTGTTTTAATTTAGTTATCTCTTACTTTTACATTTTTGTGTAGTGTTTTTTTAGTATTTTTTTAATATATATTATGTGATTGTATTGAATTAATTTATTTATTTTTTATTAATGTATGAGGGGGTTATTTTATATCATTTGATTCTATATAATAATTCATGGGTTAGTTTTACTTAGATCAGTATATCCTTGCATAGCCTTCAACTTTCCCTGATTAACTTTAAATAGGTCAATGTTCTCTTAAACATTTTAGAATGTTAGTCTCACCATTACGTAAGTATTGAAGAGATCAAATAACCCTTATATAGATTATTCAATGGACTGCTCCTATTATTACACATGGGTAATGAACATACCACTTGAATAGCTAGTAGATACCACTAACAATCCATTTCCTCTAATTTATCTATAATGAATTATTCATTATAATGAGGCTAAGTATATTTTATGAGCCAATATTTATCTCTCTCTGGTTTTTTGAACCTCTAGACACCAATTTTTGAAACCACTTTTGTTGATATGATTATTTTTTCAAGTAGATTCTGAGTGTCCTAAAAAATAATCAGATGATACCAACATATTAGTTTATAATAAATAGAATGAAAGGATTTCAGAATACCCTATCTTAATTAGTAAAACTAAAACATTGATTTTAAACATGAATCACTCCAAACTACTCTTTAAATCCACTATATATTTAATATTTTAGTAGATTCATATATATTCCAACATGTATGGTCAACTTCACAATGTTCTGCACTTAATTCATGATTTGTGAAATTTGAGAATTATATGGAAATTTCATTTCATTATAAACTCTTATATTTGTAATACTCATTTTGATGAACACATGGTAAATACCCCCATGTATTGTATCTTGACCTTCATCCCAAATCACTCAATTTATTGTATTTAACAATAAATGAAAATGGTAGAGGGTTACCTCTGACATCATCATGTTAATGATTTTCGTTTTTCTTGATGAACCGACTCTTTTCTTTTAATCTTCCTCCAATCCTTTCTAGTGGATATTTTTTGCAAAACCAATTGTGATTATTCCATTTTAAATTTTCTCTATGATATTATTTATCCTTCTTGTCTTGGGATCATTCATTATTATGAGACAAATCCCACTAATACATGTCTCTTATTTTGATAAAATTTTCTTACACCATTCAACATGTTTCCTCTTCAAATGGAGGGATCTTCCACAAACTTTCACATATTACCTTATGGAGTGATATATGAGATCATTAATTCATAATTTTTGTTTTCCTCTTCTTTTATATCCATAATAGTTACTTTATACTTATTCTCCCTTAGTGAATCCTTATTTAAGGTCACTTTCTTCACAATTTATGCACACTCTATCTGTATGTAGACCCAATTTACTTTTATTTGGTAGTTTAAAGTTACTATTTGAGTTAGTGAATGATAATTGGATATTATTAGGGCTTATGGAAGGAGAAAAGTGATACATTTTTTCTTTCCAATTAGAGAGGAGTTCTTTTTTCTAACAAATTTTTTATTACATTTCATATATCATACAACATCAGGCTTCCAAATCCTTTATTACATTTTGGATATATTTTTTCATTTTATAAATATTATTTTCTATGATATTATGATTGGATGATTATTTATATTTATGTCAATTATGGTATTATTTATATGATATTATTATACCATTTTTGTGGTTTTGATTTTGTGTGACACATTTTTGTTATTCATGAGTAAATTTTTTCCATCATAAAGTCAATTGTATTTAATTGTATTAATTTCATATTCAAAACATGTAATTTAAAAAAAAAATCATAAAGACATATGTATATAATTTTATTGTCTAATAGTTATTTCCCATTCCATGTCTTATACTTTGCCTATTTCATTATTTTTTGGAATCACTTATTTCATATGTTATTTCTCTTATTCTTTCTTTTTATTACTACTATTATGCTTTGATTACTTTCATATAAAAATTGGTTGTAATTAATTTTTTAATTATGGTTTACATGGTTGATTTGAATATAACTTTTTCTCTATAATTGAATATATATAATCTTTTTGTATCATACTAATTAGATTTCAATCGTGTTTCAAAAGAATTTTGATATTTTTTTAGATTTTAAATTTAACAATGCTTTAGATTGGGGTCATATATAGTGCGCATGATATAATTGTGTTGGGAGACCATGGTTAAGTGTAATAATTTAGCTACCAAATAAAAAAATCTGGATTTCAAACAAAATATTATGTTTGGTATCACAATGGACAGGCAATACAATCTTATACTATTCATAAACATAAAGAAATAAGTGGTATAGAGAATTTAATATTTGATCTTTTTCCATTTTTGAATCATCACAGTAGTTATAGTATTCCAATTAAGGAATACAATTATATCAAAACACATGAGGAAAAGAATAAATATGATGATATAGATAGAGTGAAAAAAATTAATGGATGATACCAGAACTCCTGTATGTAATGAATATACTAAAATGATGAAGTTGGAATTCTTAATGTAGTTATATCATAGAAAATCATGTATGGAATTTGTAATACTACTATAGATTATATTATTTCCTTTTTTTAGGACTTTATTCCTGATGTTATAGATATTCTCTTAAATCAATATAAGGAATGGAAGTAATTTAAGCAGTTAGATTTTATACTAAAAAAATTCATTCATGTATGAAATATTTCCATTTATTTTGGGCAGAAACATAAAAACTTAATGACTATAAATAATGTGTAACATCTTGATGGAAGGAAAATTAAAATTGAACACCATCTTTTATTCCACAAAAAAAGTTATGTGGCACATTCCATTGATTCCCATGCTTCAAAATCTATTCATGTCTGCAGAAATATCAACCAGTATGTGATGGCGTGATGCTAAGGGAATTAAAGATAATTATGAGTTAGTTCCTCCGATGGATGGATTAGCATGGTAATTATTTAATAAAAACAATCTTATTTTTAATCTAATGCGTTTAATGTCACGTTGGGTCTATCATTTGATGGTTTTAATCCATTTTTTTAGATGTTTACTTCTCACAACACGTGGATAGTTTTTATTAACATTTATAATCTTTATCCAAGGATGTGTATGAAAAAACCTTTCGCTTTATTGAGTATACTAATATTTCTACCTTCTGATCCTAGATTTTATATAGACATCTAATTGAAACCTTTAATAAGAGATTTGAAGAAGCTTCAAGATATGGGTGTGTGCACATTTGATGCTTCTTCAAAAAATATATTTTAGATGTGTGATTACCTTATGTGGTCTATAAATGATTTACCTACTTATTCAAGGATGTTTATTTGTAGCATGAAGGGAAAACAATCATTTCTAATTTGTATGAAGAATACAATATTAATAAGAATTAAATATCATCATAGTTTCAGTTTCATAGGGCATCAATGATTCTTTCCAATGGATCATTAATATAGGAAAAAAGTTTTAGGTTTTCTAATACTATTTGTAACACCCCAATCTTCCACATTACGCTTCTCTTTGAATAATATAGTAGCGTGTGTTGTATGCAACTTCGAGTTCTAACACACCACAACCAATCAAACTAGTCGTTATGAATAGTAATACCCACTTTTTGAAATTTTATAAATTTTATCTTCAAAAATGGACTTCATTTTTGGATTCAGAATATCGAAATTAGCTTAGGGTGAATTTTTGGTATTTTTCTGAAAACATTCTATTTTTTATGAACAGTGAAAAACACTGAGTTATGGTTTAAAACCGAATTTTTATTTAAATAATTATATATTTTATTTAAATATATTTTAGGTCAAAATGGATACATAATACCTATATAAGTTCAATTTAATTCATTGGAGTCAATTTATAATAATTTCAAATATATAAAAATTTTATTGAACTTTTCACCGTCTTTTACTCACCTCCTAGGAGAATTTCCAAATTCACATAAAACATAATTTTACTGCTTCTATGAGTAGAATTTAAAAAATACGAGAGACACGGTTGATATCATTAAGTAAAATTTTGTTCTATAAGATGAAATTAATTTTTGGTGAATAGTAACTTTTTACTTTTATTTACCACGATTAAAAGTAAATAGGGTAATTAAGGGTAAAAATGATATTTTTATTACCCTAACACATGTCCTAATTCTATTGGATAATTATAATTATACCAAAAAATATTATTAATAAAATATGAACCACTTTGGCCCACTTGGTTTAGATTTGGAGATTTATTATTATTTAATTCAAAGAAGAGTTAAAAGAGTTAAAATCAAAGTTTAATAACTAAAACATTTTTAATATAGTGTTACACATAAGATAAATTCGACTATAAATTTTCATTAGAAATATATAATGATTTACTACATAATTGTAGTTTATTTATATTTTTTAGACATTAAATAATTTAATTTATTTATGACACAATGATGTAACAGTAATTACCTAATTAATGAAATATTAAAATAATTGTTATTATAAATATCCAAATAAATGTAATTTGAGACTTTTTATGAATTCCACTAATTTTATCGGTTAATATGACATATTAGGGTTGGTTAGATAAATTTCTCTCGAAGTGATAATTCTGTTATGAATTTAGCAAAAACAAAATACCAAATAGTGTCAAAATTGACATAAAAGATTTTTTAAAACAAATATTATATTATTAATTGATATTCTATTCCTAAAAATCTAATGTTCGGCCAAAAGATTTATATAATGATAGGTTTATCATTAATGAACTAATTTTGGTTCTCTTGGAAGTATATATTACGTTTATTAACCATATAATATAAAAATAAAAAGAGATATGGTAAATGTCAAACTATTTAACTAAGAGTTAAGTCTAAAAGATAAAGTTAATATAGTGACCCAAACCTATCTAAAACCTATTGTTTAAGTGTTTTTTGACCAATACCCAACTTAAACTTTAAATAATACATTTTTGAGGCATTATAAACAGAAAATTGTTTTATTAAAAAATAATATTTCTAGCTTATCCTAAGGTGCCCCACACCCCTCTTATAAAAGGGCACTCCCCCTTCTCTCTAATTAACACCTTCAAATCCATTTGGCTCGGAAAATTTTTTCCCAAATACCCTCTCAACTATAATACCTTCATCCTAGAGGCCTTCCTTTAGTCATAAAGACAACCTAAGGACCCCTTTTGATCAAATCAAAAGGAAGAACCAGAAGAAGAGGTAAATATTTCATCACCTCTTTCAAATTCATTTCTTCTTCCACTTCATTTTTCTTTGTTGTTTCCATTCTAAAATAATAAATCTAGTATATTTTATGTACTATGATGTTATAATAAATATGGTACAACTAAATTCATTATTCTATCCAACCTTTTAATGACATGTCACCATACGTGCGTACGTACGACTTACCGTCTCCACGTCGTGGTGTAATTGTTATTCAATACATTATTATTTGGATGGGTATAATAATGATGTGTAATTGATGTAAATAATAAATATAACATGATAATGATTCTGTATATATGATATACCATCCAATTATATATTATTTTAATATCAAAATAATGATATTGTCGCTCGTGCGTACGTACGGATTACAGTCGCCACAAATGCGATGAGATTCATTCCCCGTCGTATCCATTCAAGACTAATTTTCATTATATGATTAAAAATAATGTTTAAAGACTTGATATTATTCTGGATATGAATATGATACATACCATCCATAAACAATATGACTCTCATAACAAATAATATAAAGGAAAATGAATCTGTTAACAACTGAAACAACGATAATACTAAGATATTATTAACAAAGCAATGTTAAAAGAACATATATGATATCATATTAATGTATATGATTCTTGTATAATTTAATAACAATTATTTCACCATTATACAGGAGGTTAAACTATCTTCCACCAAGGAAAAGTACAAGGTAAGGGTTAATTCTACAATCTCTTCATTATCCGAGATTGTTTATATGTAATTATCTACCGGGACCTCTTTATCATCCACATCCATGTTTCTTAAAAATAAATTTCAAAACATTATTACTATTTTATAGAATATGGGTAAAATTCATTTATACCCTTGTTTAAATTTTATAAGATGTTTATAAAGGAATCATTCCGTCGTTTTCCAAACAAGGTACTTTTTGACCTTTTCGACAAATTTAAGGTAAGAATGTTTTTTTAAACTTATACGGCGGGTGCGGCTATTTTCCGCCATTATAACTTCATCGAAGCTTCCCTTACTGGATTATAATAATATTTACAAAATAAATGTTTTCTTTTATAATTATATGAATTTTAAATTATTTCAAAATAGAAAGATATGTTTCTCTAAAAAGGGTTTTGATTTCATTTATGTCAACATCTTTTGATGGATTTTATGCTTATTTGAATATGATTTATTATGATACAAAACATCCATATTGTATTGAAGGTTTTCTGATATTTTTTATTGTGGATGTGTTATTTCATACCATTCATGGTTTATGGATAAAGTATTGACATTTCGTATGCCAGTTTTAATACGAATGTTTATGTTATTTTTAAACCTTTTAATATGAAGAATGCATTAGACTATTAAGTGACGAGTGGAGCCCGCTATAGCTCCTCGATGCATCGGTAGGTCTCATAAGACAAACTAGTGTCATGTCACAAGGCCATGAAAAAAATATTATTTTTAGTCTTCGCACAAGGCCTTGACAATGTGGTTATAAAATTTTGGCATTATGTATTCCATCATTATGAAAGTGGCTATTAATATTGCATGTGATTATTCGACTAGTAGAATATCCATGTGAGTAATTAAATGGAATTATTTGATTTTATCTTTTCCATATTATATTGAAGTTAAAGTTTAAAAGTATTTTGTTTTATTCTTATACATTTCCTTAAATGATTATGCTTATTTATGAAAGTTTCTGCTATATTGTTATCCTTACTGAGAATCTGAGCTCACCTCGTTCTATGTTTTATTTTTCCCAAGATGCGAAGAATTATTTTATGACTGACCTTTAGGGATAGTCTAATGAGATATGAGTGTGTTATATGGAAACAACTTTGTTGTATTTTTTTCATTTTATGGTGTAATGTAAACCCTGTGAATGTATCTAGTACTTCCAAGGCTACTAAACTAATCGGTCTTTTGATACTTGATATTTTGTGATCATTACAATGTTATGTAATAATGCACCGACTCTAGGTAACTGGGGTTGGGGCATTACAGTTGGTATCAGAGAAAGTTTAGTACAAACTTGGGAATCTAGATTTAGATAAACTCTAATTAGAATACATTACCCTAAGATATAATTTGAGGATTAGTATATAAGAACTTCCTAGAATTTTGGTATTGTAGAGATTTTGTGAGTTTTCCAAGAAATAAATCCATGTATGGATACGATTAGGTAGAGGCGGCTCAGGAATATATGTACCTAGGGGTAAAACCTGAAAACACCACTTTAAGCTAGACTTGAACAGGAACTGGTGCACGACAACGGGCCTTGTTGCACCCTTAGTTACGACACTCCTAGAGGATATTCTTAGGATAATTCTCATTTTATTTAAAAACCATTATGAAGGATTTATGAGTATATACTTCCTCAAAGAAAACATTTTTATGATTATGGATTATATCCATAAACTGTTCAATTTATGTTAAATGTTTTACAAGTTTGGAATTATGTATTTCGATTCATAAACTAATCTTTTTTATGACATTGTTTAGAAATGGAGCCTAGTGGAAGGAATGGAAACTGTATCAATTCACGCACTCCATGTATGTATTTCCCTCCTACTCATGATAATTATAGTGGTTTTGGTGATGCAACTGGTGTTGATTAGCTAATCACCATACTGGGACAACTCACTCAGGTTATGAATAATAACCTTACCCGTATGGAGCACCCTAATCCACAGCACGTTGGATCAATGTTAGATCACTTCATGAGGCAACAACCACCAATATTCAATGGGGGTACAAATCCATTAGTAGCTGAGCAATGGATAAATTCTGTAGAGAAAATATTCCACGCCTTGGGGAGTAGTGAAAGGGAAAACGTTGTTATGGCAGTTTACCGCCTCACTTGAGATGCTGATCAATGGTGGTCATTGATTCAAAACACAAAGGAAGATGATGAATAATCAAATATGGAATGGAGTGAGTTTAAAGTGATTTTCTTAGAAAAATACTTTCCTCATGACCATCGAGTAGATATGGAAAGGCAATTTCTGATTCTGAGGCAAAAGGAGGATAAGAATGTCGCAAAGTATGAGGCTAACTTTACAAGGTTAGCATGGAATTCTGCTGATTATATATGTAACCCAAGAAGTAATATTGATCATTTCTATGAAGGGTTAAAACCATTTATCTTTCGAGCATTAGTCTCACAATCCTTCTCATTGTATGAAGATATTGTCTCATGTGCTATCAAGACAGAAAAATAATTCTCTAAGTCTTACGAATTTAAAGAAAAGTAAGAGAAGAAGAGATCTGCTGAACACTCTGAAATTGGAAATAAGGGTTAGAAGGAAAAAGTTGAATATCCATCCTACAGTAAATGTGGGAAGAAACACCCATGTACTTTCCTGAAGGGAATGCGAGTCTGTTACAAGTGTGGTGAAAAAGGACACTAAGATCATGATTGCAAGGGGAAGAAAGAGGCTATCGATGTTGAATACTACAATTTTATATAAAGGGGATATTATGCAAATGAATGTCCTAAGAGTGAGGGAAAAATACCTCAGAAAAGGCCAAGGGATCAAGTCCAAGCTTATTCTATCACTACTGCTGAGGTTAAATCTCCAAAAGATGTAGTTGCTGGTAATTTAATGGTTTCCTCATGTTTAGAAAATGATTTATTTGATTCTGTATCATCGCATTATTTCATATCTTCCCAGTTTTCTATGAAAATTGGATATTTACAATTTGATTTAACAAGGGATTTGTCAGTCAAAACTACTAAGGGAAGTATCATTGCAACAATGTTTTGTGAATTAGTCCACATTAGAACATATAAATGTTATTTATCTGCTGATATCTTTGTCATACCCATGATTGAATTTGATATAATCCTCGGTATGAATTGGATTTCGGACCATGATGCAAAAAATTATTATAAGAAGAAAGAGGTTACTATTTTTGATGAAGATGATAAAGAACACCTTATCTTTAGAGAAAAAATGTCACCACCTGATTCTTATCTAGATCCACCCTCAGTAGCTCAACTAAATTCAATTATTGGGGAGGAAGAGAATGATTTAACTGTGGGTGAGGAAAGGAATGTTCTAATAGAGGATGTTCCTATTGTGAATAAATATGTTGATTTGTTTCCAGAAGATTTACCTCAACAACCTCCAGAATGAGAAATTGAGTTTTCCATTTATTTAATTCCTGGATCAAGGTCCATATCAAAGAACCCTTATAGAATGTACATTGTGGAATTAGTGGAACTAAAGAAACAACTAGAGGAATTGAGTAATAAGAGATTTATTCTCCCGGGTGTGTCTCCATGGGGATCCTATGTCCTTTTTGTTAAGAATAAAGATGGATCTATGAGGTTGTGCATTGACTACAGGGAGATCAATGCTATAACAATAAAGAACAAGTATCCCCTACCTCGCATTGATGATTTATTTGACCAAATGCATGGCGATCAATACTTTTCAAAGATTGACCTTTGATCTGGATACCATCAGTTGTGTGTGAAGAAGGAAGACATTCCGAAAACAGCATTTTGAACTAGGTACGGGCATTACGAGTTTACAGTAATGCCTTTTGGATTGAATAATGCACCCTCTGTCTTCATGAATCTAATAAATAGATTTTTCAAGGAATATCTCGATGATTTTGTAGTGATATTTATTGATGATATCTTGGTATACTCCAAAATCTAAGAAGATCATTAAAATCACTTGCGTATTATCTTGAATACTCTTAGAAGACTTGAATTATATGGGATGTTTAGAAAGTGTGAATTATGGCTTCAGAATATTTCTTTTCTTGGACATATTTTCTCTAAGGATGGAATCTCTTTTGATCCTTCTAGGACAAGAGCAATCCATGAATGGCCAGCACCGACAAGTATAACTGAGGTACATGGTTTTATTAGTTTAGTAGGTTATTATCACCATTTCATCCATAATTTTGCCCAATTGGCTAACCCATTAACCAAGCTCACACGTAAAGGGGTGAAATTTGTTTGGAAAAAATAATGTGAAGAATGTTTTGATGAATTTAAGATAAGATTAGTCAATGAACCTATATTGACTCTACCATCGGAGAATTATGGGTTTGTTATTTATAGTGATGCATCGAATAAAGGACTTGGTTGTGTCCTTATACAGAATGATATGGTTATTGCCTATGTATCACGACAGCTAAAAAGTCATGAGAAAAACTATCCTACTCATGATCTTGAGTTAGAAGCTGTAATATTTGCTTTTAAAGATTTTAAAACACTATCTCTATGGTGAAAAATGTGAGATTTATACTGATCACAAGAGTTTGAAGTATATTTTCTCATATAAAGAACTCAACATTAGGCAAAGGAGATGGATTGAACTACTCAAGGATTATGATTGCACGATACACTACCACCCAAGGAAGGTAAATAAGGTGGAAGATGCTTTGAGTAGAAAGGGTCATGGAGTTTTGAACAAGATGAGAGTTGAAAAGGATCCTATATACATGGATCTAGTAAATATGGATATGGGAATCACCATGGAAGGTGAAACATCAATACTTTTTCAAATGGTTGCCAAACTATCTTTACTAGAAAGGATAAAGAGTTCTCAGACCGATGATGAAGAGATTCAAAAAAAAGAGTAAAGATGTAAATGATGGGAGATTGAGTGACTTCGTATATGAAGATAGAATTTTGAAATTTTGGAAGAGACTTTGTGTTCCCGATATACCTGATATAAAAAGAGAATTGTTGGATGATGTTCACAGCTCCGGTTTCTCTATACATCCTCAGAGCACTAAAATATACATAGATTTGAAGGAACATTTTTGGTGGGACAACATAAAGAGGGAGATTGCTAATTTTGTGTCAAGATGTATGGTTTGTTAATAAGTGAAAGCTGGAAGGAAATAGCCTTAAGGATTCTTCTAACCTCTTCCCATACCTAAGTGGAAATGGGATAATATTACGTTGGACTTTGTCATGGAACTACCAAAGTCTCCTAGAAGGAACGATGCAATATGGGTCATTGTTGATCGTCTTACCAAGTCAACACATTTTCTTGCTATAAGAGAATATTTTCCACTTGAACCATTGTAAAGACTATATATTAATAAAGTTTTAAGACTTCATGGAGTACCACTATTGATTGTTTCTGATCGTGATCCCCTTTTTACATCAGGATTCTGGAAAAGTCTTTAGAAATCCCTGGATACTGAACTTCGTTTCATCACTGCCTACCACCCCCAAACTGATGGAAAATTAGAACGGACTATTCAATCCTTAGAAGATATGTTCAGATCATGCTAACTTGACTTTCAAGGTATGTGGGGTCAATATTTACCTCTGTTAGAATTTTCCTATAACAATAGCTTCTATTCAAGTATTCAGATGGCACCATATTTTAGCGTTATACGGAAAGAGATGTCTCACACCAACTTTTTGGGATGATGTTGGTGAAAGAAAAATCGTAGGCCCTGAACTTGTGGAGGAAATGATGGAAAAGGTGAAGGTAATCCAAACCCACATCAAAGCAGCTCAAAATAGGTAGAGGATCTATGCCGATAACCGAAGGAACGATTTGGAATTTCATGTTGGAGATCATGTTTTCTTGAAGGTATCTCCATGGAAGGGTGTTATACGTTTCGGTAAGAAGGGAAAATTGAGTCTCAGGTATATAGAACCTTTTGAAATTCTAGAACGAATTGGGGCTATAGCTTACCGTTTTCCAATGCCTCCAAATCTCTTCAAAGTTCACGATGTATTCCACATATCACTATTGAGAAAATACAAGCCTGACCCAACGCATGTACTCACCTATGAGGAATTAGAATTGGAACTCAATCTGTCTTCTTGTGAAGATCTGGTCAAGATTCTTGATACAAGAGAACAAGTGCTGAGAAACCGGACAACTCATCTGGTAAAAGTTCTATGGAGAAACCATAACATGGAAGAGGCAACGTGGGAACCCGAGGAACTTTTGATGAAGAACTGCCGGAGTCTTTTTACACAGTAATACTCTAGAAATTTTAAGGATGAAATTATTTGAAGGAGGGGAGAATGTAACATCCCAAGATTCCATGGTATGCTTCTCTTTGAATAATACAGTAGCGTTTGTTGTACGCAACTTCTAGTTCTAACACACCACAACCAATCAAAATAGCCGTTATGAATAGTAAAACCCACTTTTTAAAATTTTATAAATTTTATATTTCAAAATGGACTTCATTTTTTTATTCTGAATAACAAAATTATCTTAGGGTAAATTTTTTTTATTTTTCTGAAAACTTTCTATTTTTGATGAATAGTGAAAAACACTGAGTTATAGTTTAAAACCGAACTTTTATTCAAATAATTATTTATTTTATTTAAATTTATTTTAGACCAAAATAGATACATAATACCTATATAAGTTCAATTTAATTAATTGGAGTTAGTTTATAATAATTTTAGATATATAAAAAGTTTATTGAACTTTTCACCGTCTTTTACCCACCACCAAGGAGAATTTGCAAATTCACATAAAACTTGATTTTACCGCTTCCGTGAGTAGAATTTCAAAAATCCAACAGAAACGGTTGATATTAGTAAGTAAATTGTGGTTCAATAAGATGAAAATAATTTTTGGTGAATAGTAACTTTTTACTTTTATTTACCATGGTTAAAAGTAAATAGGGTAATTAACGATAAAAATGATATTATTATTACCCTAACACATGTCCTAATTCTAATAGATAAGTATAATTCAACCAAAAACAACCTTTGGAATAAAATATGAACCGCTTTGGTCAACTTGGTTTAGATTATGAAATTTATTATTATTTAATTCAAAGAAGAGTTAAAAGAGTTAAAATCAAAGTTTAATAACTAAAACATTTTTAATATAGGTTTACACATAAGATAAATTCGACTATAAATATTCATTAGAAAGATAATAATATTTCATACATAATGGAATTTTATTTATATTTTTTAGACATTAAATAATTTAATTTATTTATGACACAATGATGATGCATTAATTACCTAATTAATGAAATATTAAAATAATTGATATTATAAAAATCCAAATAAATGTAATTTTAGACTTTTTATGAATTCCACTAATTTTATAGGTTAATATGACATATTAGGTTGGTTGGGTGATTTTTTTTCTAAGTAATAATTCTGTTAAGAATTTAGTAAAAACAAAATACCAAATAGTGTCAAAATTTACATAAAAGAGTTTTTAAAACAAATATTATATTATTAATTCATATTAAATTTATAAAAATATAAGGTTCAGAAAAAAGGCTTATATAATGATATTTTTATCATTAATGAACCAATTTGGGTTCTATTTGAAGTATATAGTAAGTTTGTTAACCATATAATATAGAAATACAAAGAGACATGGTATATGTCAAACTATTTAACTACGAGTTAAATCTAAAAGATAAAGTTAATATAGTGACCCAAACCTGTATAAAACCTATTGGTTGAGTGTTTTTTGACCAATCCTCACCTTATCCTTTAAATAATACATTTTTGAGCCATTAGAACCCGAAAATAATTTTATTATAAAATAATATTTCTAGCTTTTCCTAAGGTGCCCCTCACCCCTCTTATAAAAGGGCACTCCCCATTCTCTCTAATTAACACCTTCAAAGCCATTTATCTCGGCCAACCTCTTCCCAAATACCCTCTAATCTATCCCGACTTTATCCTAGAGGCATTACTTTAGTCAGAAATCCAACCTAAGGACCCCTTTTGATCAAATCAAAAGGAAGAACCTTAAGAACAGGTAAATATTTCATCACCTCTTTCAAGTTCCTTTCTTCTTCCACTTCCTTTTTATTTGTTTTTTCCATTATAAGATAATAAATTCAGTATATTCTATATACTGGGATGTTATTATAAATATTTTACAACCAAATTCATTATTTTATCCATCCTTTGAATGACATGTCACCATACGTGTGTACGTACGGCTTACCGTCTCCACGTCGTGGTGTAATTGTTATTCAATACATTATTATTTGGATGGGTATAATAATGATGTGTAATTGATGTAAATAATAAATATAACATGATAATGATTCTTTATATATGATATACCATCCAATTATATATTATTTTAATATCGAAAGAATGATATTGTCGCTAGTGCGTACGTAAAGATTGACGTCTTCTCAAACACGGTGAGATTCATTCTCCATCGTATCCATTCAAGACTAATTTTCATTATATGGTTAAAAATAATGTTTAAATACTTCATATCATTCTGGATATGAATAAGATACATCCCATCCATAAAAAATATGACTGACATAACAAATAATATAAAAGAAAATGAATCAGTTAACACCTGAAACAACGATAATACTAAGATATTATTAACAAAGAAATGTTAAAATATCATATATGATATCATATTAATGTATATTATTATTGTATAATTTAATAACAATTATTTCACCATTATAAAGGAGGTTAACCTGCCCTTGACCAAGGAAAAGTAAAAGGTAAGGGTTAATTCTACAATCTCTTCATTATCCGAGGTTGTTTATACGTAATTATCTATTGGGACTTCTTTATCATCCACATTCATGTTTCTTAAAAATGTATTTCAAAACATTATTAATATTTTAAAGACTATGGGTTAAATTCATTTATTCCCTTATTTGACTTTTATAAGATGTTTATAAAGGAATCTTTCTGTCTTTTTCCAAGAAAGGTACTTTTTTACCTTTTCGAAAAATTTAAGGTAAGAATGTTTTTTAAACTTATACGGCAGGTGAGGCTATTTTCCGCCGTTATAAAATCTTTGAAGCTTCCCTTAAAATATTATAATAATATTTCCAAAATAATTTTTTTTTATAATTCTATGAATTTTAAATTATTTCAAAATAGAAATACATATTTCTCTAAAAATGTTTTTGATTTCATCTATGTCCACATCCTTTGATGGATTTTAAGCATATTTGAAGTTGATTTGTTATGATGAAAAACTTCCATATTTTATTGAAGATTTTTTGATATGTTTGATTGTGGATGTGTTATTTCATACAATTCATGGTTTATGAATTAATTATTGACATTTTGTATGCCAGTTTTAATATGAATGTTTATGTTATGTTTAAACATTTTCATATGAGGAATGTATTGGACTTAGTAAGTGATGGGTGGAGTCCTCTATAGCTCCTCGATGTATCGGTAGGTCTCATGAGACAAACTAGTGTCTTGGAACAAGGCTTTGACAAAATCTTATTTGTAGTCTTGGCATAAGGCCTTGACTATGTGGTTATGAAAGTTTGGCATTATGAATTCCATCATTATGAAAGTGGCTATTGATATTTCATGTGATTATTCAACTAGTAAAATATCCATGTGAGTAAGTAAATGGAATTATTTGATTTTATCTTTGTCATATTATGCTGAAGTTCAAGTTTAAAAGGCTTTTGTTTTAGTCTTATACATTTCATTAAATTCTTAAGCTTATTTATGAAAGTTTCCGCTATATTGTTATCCTTATTGAGCATCTATGCTCACCCCTTTCTATGTTTTATTTTTCCCATGATGCGAAGAAGTATTTTATGACTGACCTACAGGGATAGTATGAGGGGATATGAGTGTGGTCTATGGAAACAATGTTGTTGTATGTTTTTTTCATTTTATGATGTAATGTAAACCTTATGAATATATCTAGTACTTCCAAGGCTACTAAATTAATCGGTCTTTCGAGACTTGATCTTTTATGATCATGCCAATGTTATGTAATAATTCACTGACTTTCGGTAACTGGGTTCGGGGAATTACAGTTGGTATTAGAGGAAGTTTAGTACAAACCTTGGAATCTAGTTTTAGATAAACTCTAATTAGAGCACATTACCCTAAGATAGGCTTTGAGAATTAGTATAGAAGAACTTCCTAGAATTTTGGTATTGTAAGGATTTTGTGAGTTTTCCAAGAAATACATCCCTATCTGGATATGAGCAGGTAGAGGCGGCTCTAGCAAAGATGTACCTAGGGGTAAAACCCAAAAACACCACTTTGAGATAGACTTGAATGGGAACTGGTGCATGACAACGGGCCTTGCTGGACTCTTGGTTACGACACTCCCTAGGGATAAGCTTAGGATAATTCTCATTTTCTTTATAAACCATTATGAAAGGTTTATGAGTATATAACTCCTCATAGAAAACATTTTTTATGATTATGGATAATATTCATAAACTTTTCAATTTATGTTAAGTGTTTTACAAGTTTGGAATTATGTATTTCGATTCATAAACTAATCTAGTTTATGCCATTTTATAGAAATGGCGCCTAGAGGAAGGAATGGAAACTGTATCAATGCACACACTCTATGTAGGGATTTACCTCCTACTAAAGATAATTATAGTGGAGCTGGTGATGCAACTAGTGCTGATTAGCTAATCACCATACTGGGACAAATCACTTAGGTTATGAATAATAACATTACCCATATGGAGTACCCTGATCCACAGCATGGAAGATCAATGTTAGATCACTTCATGAGGAAACATACACCAACATTCAATGGGGGTACAAATCCTTTAGTAGCTGATCAATTGATAAATTCCTTAGAGAAAATATTCCACTCCTTGGGGAGTAGTGAAAGGGAGAAAATTTTTATGGCAGTTTACCACCTCACTGGAGATGCTGATCAATGATGGTCATTGATTCAAAACACAAAGGACGATGATGAAGTATCAAATATGGAATGGAGGGAGTTTAAAGATATTTTCTTAGAAAAATACTTTCCTCGTGACCATCGAGCAGATATGGAAAGGCAATTTCTGAGTCTGAGGCAAAAGGAGGATGAAAATGTCGTAAAGTATGAGGCTAAATTTACAAGGTTAGCGAGGCATGTTGAATATTATATACGTAACCCAAGAAGTAAGATTGATCATTTCTTTGATGGGTTAAAACCATTTCTTCATCGAGCAATAGTCTCACAATCCTTCTCGTCGTATGAAGATATTGTCTCATGTTCTATCAAGACAGAAAAATAATTCTCTATGTCTTACGACAATAAAGCAAATAAAGAGAAGAAGAGATCTGTTGAACACTCTGGAAATAGAAATAAGGGGAAGGAGGGAAAAGTTGAATATCCATCCTTCAATAAATGTGGTAAGAAACACCCTGGTACTTGCTTGAAGGGAATGGGAGTTTTTTTACAAGTGTGGTGAAAAAGGCCACCAAGATCGTGATTCCAAGGGGAAGAAAGAGGCTATCGATGTTGAATGCTACAATTATAGAGAAAGGGGGAATTGTGCGAATGAATATTATAATCGTTCGGGGAACTTACCTTAGAAAAGTACAAGGGATCAAGGCTAAGCTTATGCTATCACTACTGCTGAGGTTGAATCTCCAAAAGATGTAGTGGGAGGTAATTAAATGGTTTCCTCAAGTTTAGCAAATGCTTTATTTTATTCTGGATCATCACATTGTTTAATATCTTCCCAGTTTTCTAAGAAAATTAGATATTTCCAATTTGATTTAACAAGGGATTTGTCAGTCAAAACTCCTAATGGAAGTATAATTGTAACAATGTTTTGTGAATCAATCCCCATTAGGGCATATAAATGTTCGTTTTCTGCTGATCTCATCTCCATACCCATGATTGAATTTGATATAATCCCAGGTATGGATTGAATTTCCGACCATGATGCAAAAAATTATTATAATAAGGAGGAGGTTACTATTTTTTATGATGATGATAATGAACACCTTATATTTAGAGCAGAAATGTCACCACCGGATTCTTATCTAGATCCACCCCAAGTAACTTAACTAAATTCAATTATTGGGGAGGAATAGAATGAAATATTTATGGGTGAGGGAAAAAATGTTAAAATAGAGGATGTACCTATTATGAAAGAATATGTTGATGTGTTTTCATAAGATTTACCTGGATATCCTCTAGAATGAGAAATTGAGTTTTCCATTGATTTAATTCCTGGATCAAGGCCCATATCGAAGACCCTATATAGAATATCCACTGTGGAATTAGTGGAACTAAAGAAACAACTAGAGGAATTGAGTAATAAAGTATTTATTCTCCCTAGTGTTTCTACATAGAGAGCACATGTCCTTTTTGTTAAGAATAAAGATGGATCTATGAGGTTGTGCATTGACTATAGATAGATCAATGCTATAACAATAAAGAACAAGTATCCCCTACCTCACACTGATGATTAATTTGACCAACTGCATGGAGCTCAATACTTTTCAAAGATTGACCTTCGATCTGGATACCATCAGTTGTGTGTGAAGAAAGAAGACATCCTAAAAACAACATTTCAAACTAGGTATGGGCATTACGAGTTTATAGTAATTCCTTTTGGATTGACTAATACACCCTCTGTCTTTATGGATCTAATAAATAGAGTTTTCAAGGAATATCTTGATGATTTTGTAGTGGTATTTATTGATGATATCTTGGTATACTCCCAAAGCTACGAAGATCATGAAAATCACTTGCACATTATCCTTAAGACTCTTAGAAGACTTGAATTATATGGGAAGTTTATCAAGTATGAATTCTGGCTTCAGGAGATTTATTTTCTTGGCCATATTTTCTCTAAGGATTTAATCTCTGTTGATCCTTCTAAGACAGGAGCAATCCATGAATATCCATCACCAAAAATTATAACTTAGGTATGTAGTTTTATTGGTTTAGAATGTTATTATCAGTGTTTCATCCATAATTTTTCCCGATTTTCTAACCCATTAACCAAGATCACACGTAAATGGGTGAAATTTGTTTGGAAAAAATAATGTGAAGAATGTTTTGAAGAATTGAAGAGAAGATTATTCAATGCTCCTATATTGAATCTACCATCGGGAATGATGGGTTTGTTATTTATAGTGATGCATTGAAGAAATGACTTGTTTGTGTCCTTATGTATAATGATAGGGTTATTTCCTATGCATCATGACAGCTAAAAATTCATGAGAAAAACTATCCTACTCATGATATTGAGTTAGAATCTGTATTCTTTTCTTTGAAAATTTGGAGACACTATCTATATGGTGAAAAATGTGAGATTTATACTAAGCACAAGAGTTTGAAGTATATTTTCTCACAGAAATAACTCAACATGAGGTAAAGGAGATGTCTTGAACGACTCAAGTATTATGATTGCACGATTCACTACCACCCGGGGAAGGAAAATAAGGTGGAAGATGCTTTGAGTAGAAAGGATCATGGAGTTTTGAACAATATGAGAGTTTAAAAGGATCCAATATACATAGATCTAGTAAAGGTGGATATGGGAATCACCATGGAAGGTGAAACATCAATACTTTTTAAATGGTTTCCGAACCATCTTTACTAGAAAGGATAAAGAGTTCTCAAATCGATGATAAAGAGTTTCAAGAAAAGAGTAAAGCTGTGAATGATGGGAGATTGAGTGACTTCGTATATGAAGATGGAATTTTGAAATTTGGGAAGGGACTTTGTGTTCCCAATATACATAATATAAAAATAGAATTGTTGGATGATGCTCATAGCTCCAATTTCTCTATACATCCTGGGAGCACAAAAATGTACAAATATTTGAAGGAACATTTTTTGTTGTACAACACGAATAGGGAGATTGCTGATTTTGTGTCAAGATGTATGGTTTGTGAACAAGTGAACACTGGAGGAAAATAGCCCGAAGGAGTCTTGCAACCTCTTTCCATACCTGAGTGGAAATGGGATAATATTACAATAGACATTTTCATGGGACTACCAAAGACTCCAAGAAGGAACGATGCAATATGGGTCATTGTTGATCGTCTTACCAAGTCAGCACATTTTCTTTCTATAAGAGAATATTTACCACTTAAACGATTGGAAAGACTATATATTAATTAAGTTTTTAGACTTCATGGAGTACCACTATCGATGGTTTCTGATCGTGATCCCCATTTTATATCAAGATTCTGGAAAAGTCTTTAGAAATTTCGGGATACTGAACTTTGTTTGAGAACTGCCTACCACCCCCAAACTGATGGATAATCAGAACGGACTATTAAAACCTTAGAAGACATGTTGAGATCATGCTCACTTGGCTTTCAAGGTATGTGGGATCAATATTTACCTCTGGTATAATTTTCCAATAACAATATCTTCCATTCAAGTATTCAGATGGTACCATATGAACCATTATACAGATAGAGATGTTGCACACCAACTTGTTGGGATGATGTTGGTGAAAGAAAACTCGTAGGCCCAGAACTTGTGGAGGAAAAAATGGAAAAGGTTAAGGTAATCCAAACCCACATCTAAGAAGCTCAAAGTAGGCAGAAGAGCTATGCCGATAACCGAAGAAAGGATTTGGAATTTCAAGTAAGAGATCATATTTTCTTGAAGGTATCTCCATGGAAGGGTGTTATACATTTCGGTAAGAAGGAAAAATTGAGTCCCAATTACACCAGACCTTTCGAAATTCTATAAAGAATTGGAGTTGTAGCTTACCGTTTGGAAATTCCGCCAAGTCTCTCCAAAGTTCACGATGTATTCCACATATCACTGTTGAGAAAATATATGCCTGACCCAATGCATGTACTCACCTATGAGGAATTAGAAATGGAACCTGATCTATATTCTTGCGAAGAGCCTGTCAAGATTCTTGATACAAGAGAACAAGTGCTAAGAAACTGGATGACTCATTGGGTAAAAGTTCTATAGAGAAACCATAAGATGTAAGAGGCAACGTGGGAACCCGAGGAACTTATGATGAACAACTACCCGAGTATTTTTACACAGTAATACTCTATAAATTTCAAGGATGAAATTATTTGAAGGAGGGGATAATGTGACACCCCAATCTTCCACGATACGCTTCTCTTTGAATAATATAGTAGTGTGTGTTGTATGCAACTTTGAGTTCTAACACACCACAACCAATCAATCTAGACGTTATGAATAATAATAACCACTTTTTAAAATTTTATAAATTTTATCTTTCAAAATGGACTTCATTTTTGAATTTGGAATATTGAAATTATCATAGGGTGAATTTTTTGTATTTCTCTGAAAAATTTCTATTTTTGATGAATAGTGAAAAACACTGAGTTATAGTTTAAAACTAAATTTTTATTTAAATAATTTTTTATTTTATTTAAATTTATTTTAGTTCAAAATAGATACATAATACCTATATAAGTTCAATGTAATTCATTGGAGTTAGTTTATAATAATTTTAGATATATAAAAATTTTATTGAACTTTTCATAGTCTTTTACCGAGCTCCTATGAGAATTTAAAAATTCACATAAAACATAATTTTACTACTTCTGTGACTGTAATTTGAAAAATACAAGAGACATGGTTGATATCAGTAAAGTAAAATTTGGTTCAATAAGATGAAAATAATTTTTGGTGAATAGTAACTTTTTTCTTTTATTTACCACGGTTAAAAGTAAATAGGGTAATTAAGGGTAAAAATGATATTATTATTACCCTAACACATGTCCTAATTCTATTGGATAAGTATAATTAGACCCAAAAAAACCTTAGGAATAAAATATGAACCTATTTGGTCCACTTGGTTTAGATTAGGATATTTATTATTATTTAATTCAAAGAAGAGTTAAAAGAGTTAAAATCAAAGTTTAATAACTAAAACATTTTTAATATAAGGTTAAACATAATATATATTAGACTATAAATATTCATTATAAAGATAATAATATTTCCTACATAATGGAATTTTATTTATAATTTTTAGACATTAAATAATTTAATTTATTTATGACATAATTATGATACATTAATTACCTAATTAATGAAATATTAAAATAAATGATATTATAAATATCTAAATAAATGTAATTTGAGACTTTTTATGAATTACACTAATTTTCTAGGTTAGTATGACATATTAGGGTTGTTTAGATGAATTTTTTTTTAATTAATAATGTTTTTAGGAATTTATAAAAAACAAAATACCAAATAGTGTCAAAATTGACATAAAAGAGTTTTTAAAAAAAATATTATATTATTAATTGATATTATATTCCTAAAAACCTAAGTTTCAGCCAAAAGAATTATATAATAATATTTGTATCATTAATGAACCACTTGGGGTTCTCTTTCAAGTATATAGTAAGTTTCTTAACCATATAATATAAAAATACAAAGAGACATGGTAAATGTCAAACTATTTAACTAAGATTTAAATCTAAAAGATAAAGTTAATATAGTGACCCAAACGTGTCTAAAACCTATTGGTTGAGTGGTTTTCGACCCATACCCACCTTATCCTTTACATAATACATTTTTTTGAAATTAGAAACCGAAAATGATTTTATTATAAAATAATATTTCTAGGTTTTCCTAAGGTACCCCTCACCCCTCTTATAAAAGGGTGCTCCACCTTCTCTCTAATTAACACCTTAAAAGCCATTTGGATCAGCCAAAATCTACCCAAATATCCTCTCAACTATCCTCCTATAATTATAGTGGCCTTCCTTTAGTCAGAAAGCTAACCTATGGACCCCTTTTGATCAAATCAAATGGAATAATCCGAAGGAGAGGTAAATATTTCATCACCTCTTTCAAGTTCCTTTCTTCTTCCACTTCCTTTTTCTTTATTGTTTACGTTCTAAAATAATAACTCCAATATATTCTATATACTGTGATGTTATTATAAATATGGTACAACCAAATTCATTATTCTATCCATCATTTGAATGACATGTCATCATACATGCGTACGTACGACTTACCGTCTCCACGTCGTGGTGTAATTGTTATTCAATACATTCTTATTTGTATGGGTATAATAATGATGTGTAATTGATTTAAATAATAAATATAACATGATAATGATTCTGTATATATGATATATCATCCAATTATATATTATTTTAATATCAAAAGAATGATATTGTTGCTCGTACGTACGTACGGATTACCATCTCCACAAACGCAATGAGATTCATTCCTCGTCGTATCCATTCAAGACTAGTTTTCATTAGATGATTAAAAATAACGTTTAAAGATTTGATATCATTCTGGATATGAATGAGATACATCCCATCCATAAAAGATATGACTCACATAACAAATAATATAAAGTAAAACAAATCCGTTAACACCCGAAACAAAGATAATACTAAGATATTATTAACAAAGCAATGTTAAAAGATCATAGGTGATAACATATTAATGTATATGATTCTTGTATAATTTAATAACAATTATTTCACCATTATATAGGATTTTATCCGACCCATAACCAAGGAAAATTACAACATAAGGGTTAATTCTACAATCACTTCATTATCTGAGGTTGTTTATACGTAATTATCTACTGGGACCTCTTTATCATCTACATCCATGTTTCATAAAAATATATTTCAAAAAATTCTTACTATTTTATAGACTATTGGTTAAATTCATTTATACCCTTGTTTGACTTTTATAAAATGTTTATAAAGGAATCTTTCTGTCGTTTTCCAAACAAGGTACTTTTTGACCTTTTCATCAAATTTAAGGTAAGAATGTTTTTTTAAACTTATACGGTGTGTGTGGCTATTTTCCACTATTATAACATCATCAAATCTTCCCTTACAAACTTATAAGAATATTTCCATAATAAATTTTTTCTTTTATAATTATATGAATTTTAAATGATTTCAAAAATAGAAATAGATATTTCTCTAAAAAGGGTTTTGATTCCATCTATGTCAACATCCTTTTATGGATTTTAAGCTTATTTGAATATGATTTATTATGATACAAAACTTCCATATTGTATTTAAGGTTTTGTGATATGTTTGACTATGGATGTATTATTTCATACCATTCATGGTTTATGGACAAAGTATTTACATTTTGTATGCCAGTTTTAATACGAATGTTTATGTTATGTTTAAACCTTTTCATATGAGGAATGAATTGGACATAGTAAGTGACGAGTGGAGCACAATATAGCTCCTCGATGCATAGGTAGGCCTCTTGAGACAAACTAGTGTCTTGGCAGAAGGGATTGACAAAATCTTATTTTTCATCTTGGTACAAGGCCTTGACTATGTGGTTATGAATGTCTGGAATTATGCATTCCATCATTAGGAAAGTGGCTATTGATATTGTATGTGATTATTCGACTAGTAGAATATCCATGTGAGTAAGTAAATGACATTATTTGATTTTAAATTTTCCATATTATGCAGAAGTTCAAGTTTATAAGGGTTTTGTTTTAGTCGTATACATTGCCTTAAATGCTTATTCTTATTTATGAAAGTTTCCGCTATATTGTTATCCTTACTGAGCATCTGAGCTCACCCCTTTCTAAGTTTTATTTTTCCCAGGATGCGAAGAATTATTTTATGACTGACCTACAGGGATAGTCTTAGGGGATATGAGTTTGGTCTATGGAAACAATGTTTTTGTAGTTTTTTTCATTTTATGATGTAATGTAAACCTTATGAATGTATCTAGTAATTTCAAGGATACTAAACTAATCAGTCTTTCGAGATATAATCTTTTGTGATCATGTCAATGTTATGTAATAATGCACCGACTCTAGGTAACTGGGGTCGGGGTGTTACAGTTGGTATTATAGGAAGTTTAGTACAAACCTAGGAATCTAGATTTATATAAACTCTGATTAGAGCACATTACCCTAAGATAGACTTTGAAGATTAGTATAGAAGAACTTCCTATAATTTTGGTATTGTATAGATTTTGTGAATTTTCCAAGAAATACATCCATGTCTCGATATGATCAGGTAGAGGTGGCTCTGGAACAGAAGTAACTAGGGGTAAAACTCGAAAACACCTCTTTCAGCTAGACTCGAACGGGAACTGGTGCACGACAACGGGCCTTGTTGCACTCTTAGTTACGACACTCCTGGGGGATATGCTTAGGATAATTCTCATTTTCTTTACAAACCATTATTAAGGGTTTATGAGTATATACTTCCTCAAAGAAAACATTTTTATGATTATGGATTATATCCACAAACTGTTCAATTTATGTTAAATGTTTTACAAGTTTAGAATTACGTATTTCGATTCATAAACTAATCTATTTTATTTTATTGTTTAGAAATGGAGCCTAGTGGAAGGAATGGAAACCGTATCATTGCACACAATCCATGTATGGATTTCCCTCCTACTCAAGATAATTATAGTGGTGTTGGTGATGCAACTGGTGCTGATTAGCTAATCACCATACTGGGACAACTCACTCAGGTTATGAATAATAACCTTACACGTATGGAGCACCCTAATCCACAGCATGTTGGATCAATGTTAGATCGCTTCATAAGGAAAAAACAAACAACATTCAATGGGGGTAAAAATCTATTAGTATTTGAGCAATGGATAAATTCCATAGAGAAAATATCCCACGCCTTGGGGTAGTGAAAGGGAAAAATTTATTATGGCATTTTACCACCTCACTCGAGATGCTAATCAATGGTGGTCATTAATTCAAAACAAAAAGGAGGAGGATGAAGTATAAAATATGTAATGGAGGGAGTTTAAAGATATTTTCTTAGAAAATACTTTCCCCGTGACCATCGAGCAGATATGGAAGGGCAATTTCTGAGTCTGATGAAAAAGGAGGATGAAAATGTCGCAAAGTATGAGGCTAACTTTACAAGATTAGCGAGGCATGCTGCAGATAATATATGTAAACCAAGAATTAAGATTGATCATTTCTTTGATGGGTTAAAACCATTTCTCTGTCGATCATTTGTCTCAAAATCCTTCTCATCTTATGAAGATATTGTCTCATGTGCTATCAAGACAGAAAAATAATTCTCTATGCCTTACAACTTTAAAGAAAACCAAGAGAAGAAGAGATCTGTTTAACACTATGGAAATGGAAATAAGGGGAAGAAGGGAACAGTTGAATATCCATCCTGTAGTAAATGTGGGAAGAAACACCCTGGTACTTTCCTGAAGGGAATGGGAGTCTGTTACAAGTGTGGGGAAAAAGGCCTCCGAGATCGTGACTGCAAGGGGAAGAAATAGCCTATCGATGTTGAATGCTACAATTGTAGAGAAATGAGGCATTATGAAAATGAATTTCCTAATCATTAGGGGAAATTACCTTAGAAAAGTCCAAGGGATCAAGGCCAAGCTTATGTTATTACTACTACTGAGGTTGAAGCTTCAAAAGACGTAGTGGCAGGTAATTTAATGGTTTCCTCATGTTTAGAAAATGCTTTATTTGATTCTGGATCATCGCATTGTTTCATATCTTCCCAGTTTGTTAAGAAAATTAGATATTTCCAATTTTATTTGACAAGGGACTTGTCAGTCAAAACTCCTAAGGAAAGTATCATTGCAAAAAAATTTTGTGAATCAATTCCCTTTAGGGCATATAAATGTGCTTTATCTACTGATCTCATTGTCATACCCATGATTGAATTTGATATAATCCTCGGTGTGGATTGGATTTTTGACCACGATGAAAAAATTTATTGTAAGAAGAAGGAGGTTACTATTTTCGATGATGATGATAAAGAACACCTTATCTTTAGAGAAGAAATTTCACCACCTGATTCTTATCTAGATCCACCCCAGTAGCTCAACTAAATTCAATTATTGGGAAGGAAGATAATGAAATAAATTTGGGTGAGGGAAGGAATGTTCAAATAGAGGATGTACCTATTGTGAAATAATATGTTGATGTGTTTACAGAAGATTTACCTGTAAATCCTCCAGAACAAGAAATTGAGTTTTCCATTGATTTAATTCCTGGATCAATGCCCATATCAAAGACCCCTTATAGAATGGCCACTATGGAATTAGTGGAACTATAGAAAAAACTAGAGGAATTGAGTAATAAGGGATTTATTCGCCCAAGTGTTTCTCCATGGGGAGCCCATGTCCTTTTTTTAATAAGAAAGATGAATCTTTGAGGTTGTGCAATGACTATAGGGAGATGAATGCTATAACAATAAATAACAAGTATCCCCTACCTCTCATTGATTGTTTATTTGACCAACTGCATGGAGCTCAATATTTTTCAAAGATTTATATTCGATATGGATACCATCAGTTGTGTGTTAAGAAGGAAGACATTCCTAAAACATCACTTCGAACCAGGTACGGGCATTACAAGTTTATAGTAATGCCTTTTGGATTGACTAATGCACCCTTTGTCTTCATGGATCTAATGAATATAGTTGTCAAGGAATATCTCAATGATTTTTTAGTGGTATTTATTGATGATATCTTGGTATACTCCAAAAACTACGAAGATCAAGAAAATCATTTGTGCATTATCCTGAAGACTCTTAGAAGACATGAATTATATGGGAAGTTTAGCAAGTGTGAATTCTAGCTTCAGGAGATTTCTTTTCTTAGATATGTTTTCTCCAAGGATGAAATCTCTATTTATCCTTCTAAGACAAGAGCAATCCAAGAATGGCCAGCACTGAAAAGTATAACTGAGGTACGCAATTTTATTGGTTTTTCAGGTTATTATCGGAGTTTCGTCCAGAATTTTTCCCAATTGGCTAACCCATTAACAAAGATCACACATAAAGGGGTGAAATTTGTTTGGACAAAAGAATGTGAAGAATTTTTTTAATAATTTAATGAAAGATTAGTCAATGCTCCTATATTGACTCTACCATCGAGGAATGATGGGTTTGGTATTTATAGTGATGCATCAAATAAAGGACTTGGTTGTTTCCTTATGCAGAATAATAGGGTCATTGCCTATGCATCACGACAGATAAAAATTCATGATCAAAACTATCCTACTCATGATATTGAGTTAGCATCTATAATCTTTTCATTGAAGATTTGGTGACACTATCTCTATGGTGAAAAATGTGAGATTTATACTGATCACAAGAGTTTGAAGTATATTTTCTCACACAAAGAACTCAACATGAGGCAAAGGATATGGATTGAACTACTCAAGGATTATGATTGTATGACACACTACCACCCAGGGAAGGCAAATAAGGTGGAATATGCTTTGAGTAGAAAGGATCATGGAGTTTTGAACAAGATGAGAGTTTAAAAGGATCCTATATACATAGATCTAGTAAAGATGGATATGGGATTCACCATGGAAGGTGAAACATCAATACTTTTTCAAATGGTTTCCAAACCATCTTTACTAGAAAGGATAAAGAGTTCTCAGACCAATTATGACGAGTTTCAAAAAAAGATTAAAGTTGTGATTGATGGGAGATTGAGTGACTTCGTATAAGAAGATGGAATTTTGAAATTTGGGAAGAGACTTTGTGTTCCTGATATATCTGATCTAAAAAGAGAATTTTTGGATGGTGATCAAAGCTCCAATTTCTTTATAAATCCTGGGAGCACCAAAATGTACTGAGATTTGAAGGAACATTTTTGGTGGACAACATGAAGAGGGAGATTTCTGATTTTGTGTCAAGATGTATGGTTTGTCAACATGTGAAAGCTAGAAGGCAACAACCTAGAGGAGTCTTGCAACATCTTCCCATACCTGAGTGGAAATGGGATAATATTACGACGGACTTTGTCCTGAGACTACCAAAGACTCCTAGAAGGAATGATGCAATATGGGTTATTGTTGATCGTCTTAGCAATTCAACACATTTTCTTGCCATAAGAGAAGATTTAACACTTATAAGATTGGTAAGACTATATATTAATGAATTTTAAAGACTTCGTGGAGTACCACTATCGATTTTTTCTGATCGTGATCCTCATTTTACATTAAGATTCTGGAAAAGTCTTTAGAAAGTTTCCGATACTGAACTTCGTTTGAGCAATGCCTACCACCCCCAAACTGATGGACAATCAGAACGGACTATTCAAACCTTAGAAAACATGTTGAAATCATGCTCACTTTACTTTCAAAGTATGTGGGATCAATATTTACCTTTGGTATAATTTTCCTATAACAATAGCATCTATTCAGGTATTTAGATGGCACCATATGAAGCGTTATACCGAAAGAGATGTCGCACAACAACTTGTTGGGATGATGTTGGTGAAAGAAAACATGTAGGCCCAGAACTTGTGGAGGAAATGATGGAAAAGGTGAAGGTAATCCAAACCCACATCAAATCATGTCAAAGTAGGTAGAAGAGCTATGCCGATAAACAAAGGAAGGATTTGGAATTTCAGGTAAGAGATCATGTTTTCTTGAAGGTATCTCCATGGAAGGGTGTTATAAGTTTTGGTAAGAAGGTAAAATTGAGTCCCAGGTGCATCAGACCTTTCGAAATTCTAGAACAAATTGGGGATGTAGCTTACCGTTTGGAAATGTCGCCAAGTCTCTCCAAAGTTCACGATGTATTCCACGTATCACTGTTGATAAAATACATGCCTGACCCAACACATCTACTCACCTATAAGGAATTAGAACTGGAACTAGATCTGTCTTCTTGCGAAGAGCCTATCAATATTCTTGATACAAGAGAACAAATGCTGAGAAACCGGACGACTCATCTGGTAAAAGTTCTATGGAGAAACCATAAGACCGAAGAGGCAACGTGGGAACCTGGGGAACTTATGATGAAGAACTACCCGAGTCTTTTTAAGTAGTAATACTCTATAAATTTCAAGGATGAAATTATTTGAAGGAGGGGAGAATGTAACACCCCAAGCTTCCACAGTACGCTTCTCTTTGAATAATACAGTAGCATGTGTTGTACGCAACTTCGAGTTCTAACACACCACAACCAATCAAACTAGCCGTTATGAATAGTAATACCCACTTTTTGAAATTTTATAAATTTTAAATTTCAAAATGAACTTCATTTGTGGATTCGGAATATCAAAATTAGTTTAGGGTGAATTTTTGGTATTTTTCTGAAAAATTTCTATTTTTGATGAATAGTGAAAAACACTGAGTTATAGTTTAAAACCAAATTTTTATTTAAATAATTATTTATTTTATGTAAACTTATTTTAAGTCAAAATATATACATAATACCTATATAAGTTCGATGTAATTCATTGGAGTCAGTTTATAATAATTTTAGATATATAAAAATTTTATTGAACTTTTCACCGTCTTTTACCCACCTCCTAGGAGAATTTGAAAATTCACATAAAACTTAATTTTACCACTTCTGTGATTGGAATTTCAAAAAACCAAGAGACATGATTGATATCAGTAAGTAAAATTTGGTTCAATAAGTTGAAAATAATTTTTGGTGAATAGTAGATTTTTACTTTTATTTACCACGGTTAAAAGTAAATAAGGCAATTAAGGGTAAAAATGATATTATTATTACCCTAATACATGTTCTAATTCTATTGGATAAGTTTAATTCGGCCAAAAAAACCTTAGGAATAAAATATTAATCTCTTTGGTTCACTTGTTTTAGATTAGGACATTTATTGTTATTTAATTCAAAGAAGAGTTAAAAGAGTTAAAATCAAAGTTTAATAACTAAAACATTTTTAATATAGGGTTACACATAAGATAAATTTGACTATAAATATTAATTAGAAATATAAAAATATTTCCTACATAATGGTATTTTATTTATATTTTTTAGACATTAAATAATTTAATTTATTTAGGACACAATGATGATGCAGTAATTACCTAATTAATGAAATATTAAAATAATTGAAATTATAAATATCCAAATAAATGTAATTTGAGACTTTTTATAAATTAAACTAATTTTATAGGTTAATATGGTATATTAGGGTTGGTTAGATGAATTTTTTCGAAGTAATAAGGCAATTAGGAATTTAGAAAAAACAAAATACCAAATAGTGTCAAAATTAACATAAAAGAGTTTTTAAAAACAATATTATATTATTAATTGATATTATATTCCTAAAAATCTAAGGTTCGGCCAAAAGACTTACATAATGATATTTGTATTATTAATAAACCACTTGGGGTTCTCTTGGAAGTATATAGTATGTTTATTAACCATATAATATAAAAATACAAAGAGACATGGTAAATGTCAAACTATTTAACTAAGAGTTAAATCTAAATGTTAAAGTTAATATAGTGAACCAAACCTATCTAAAACCTATTTTTTTAGTGTTTTTCAACCCATAACCACATTATAATTTAAATAATCTATTTTGGATCCATTAGAAACCCAAAATTAGTTTATTATAAAATAATATTTCTAGCTTTTCCTATGATGCCCCTAACCCCTCTTATAAAAGGGTACTCACCCTTATCTCTAATTCACACCTTCAAAGCCATTTGGATCAGCCAAAATCTAACCAAATACCATCTCAACTATCTTCCCTTCATTCTATAGGCCTTAATTTAGTCAAAACTCCAGCCTAAGGACCCATTTTGATCAAATCAATAGGAAGAACCGGAAGAGGAGGTAAATATTTCATCACCTCTTTCAAGTTCCTTTCTTCTTCCACTTTTTCTTTGTTGTTTCCATTCTAAAATAATAACTCCAGTATATTCTATATACTTTTATGTTATTATAAATATTGTATAACCAAATTCATTATTCTATCCATCCTTTGAATGACATTTCACCATACATGCGTACGTACGGCTTACTGTCTCCACATCGTGGTGTAATTGTTAATCAGTAAATTATTATTTGGATGGGTATAATAATGAAGTGTAATTGATTTAAATAATTAAAAAAACATGATAATGATTCTGTATATATGATATAATAACCAATTATATTATTATTTTAATATCAAAAGAATGATATTGTCGCTCGTGCGTACGTACGGATTACCGTCTCCACAAACGTGATGAGATTCACTCCCCATCGTATCCATTCAAGACTAATTTTCATTAGATGATTAGAAATAATGTTTAAAGACTTGATATCAATCTAGATATGAATAAGATACATCCCATCCATAACAAATATGACTCACATAATAAATAATATAATGTAAAATGAATCTGTTAGCACCTGAAACAACGATAATACTAAGATATTATAAACAAAGCAATATTAAAAGATCATATATGATATAATATTAATGTATATGATTCTTGTACAATTTAATAACAATTATTTCACCATTATATAGGAGGTTAACCTACCCTTTACCAAGGAAAAGTACAAGGTAAGGTTTAATTTTACAATCTCTTCATTATCCGAGTTTGTTTATACGTAATTATCTACTGGGACCTCTTTACCACCCACATCCATGTTTCTTAAAAATGTATTTCAAAACATTATTACTATTTTATATAATATGGTTTAAAGTAATTTATACCCTTTTTTGACTTTTATAAGATTTTTATAAAGGAATATCTCCGTCGTTTTTGAAACGAGGTACTTGTTGACCTTTTCGACAAATTTAAGGTCAGAATGTTTTAATAAACTTATACAGTGGGTGCGGCTATTTTCCGTCATTATAACATCATTGAAGCTTCCCTTACAAGATTATAATAATATTTCCAAAATAAATGTTTTATTTTATAATTATATAAATTTTAAATTATTTAAAAATCAAAATATATATTTCTCTAAAAATAGTTTTGATTTCATCTATTTCAACATCCTTTGATTATTTTAAGATTATTTGAAGATCATTTATTATGATACAAAACTTCCATATTTTATTGAATTTTTTGTGATATGTTTGACTATAGATGTGTTATTTTATACCATTCATGTTTTATGGATAAAGTATTGACATTTTGTATGCCAGTTTTAATACGAATGTTTATGTTATGTTTAAAACTTTTCATATGAGGAATGCATTGGACTTAGTAAGTGATGGGTGGAGCCCGCTATAGCTCCTCGATGCATCGGTAGGTCTCATGAGACAAACTAGTGTCTTGGCACAAGGCCTTGACAAAATCTTATTTGTAGTCTTAGCACAATGCCTTGACTATGTGGTTATGAAAGTCTGGAATTATGCATTCCATCATTATGAAAGTGGCTATTGATATTTCATGTGATTATTAAACTAGTAGAATATCCATGTGAGTAAGTAAATGGAATTTTTTTATTTTATCTTTGCCACATTATGCTGATGTTCAAGTTTAAAAGGCTTTTGTTTTTGTCTTATACATTACCTTAAATGTTTATGCTTATTTATGAATGTTTCTGCTATATTGTTATCCTTACTGAGCATCTGAGCTCACCCCTTTCTATGTTTTATTTTTCCCAGGATGTGAAGAAGTATTTTATGACTGACCTATAGGGATAGTCTGAGGGGATATGAGTATGGTCTATGGAAACAATTTTGTTGTAGTTTTTTTTCATTTTTTGATGTAATGTAAACCTTATGAATGTGTCAAGTACTTCCAAGGCTACTAAACTAATCATTCTTTCGAGACATGATCTTTTGTGATCATGCCAATGTTATGTAATAATGCACCGACTCTGGGTAACTGGGGTCGGAGAGTTACACTATTAATATTGAATAGTAGCCTCAATATATTTTAGGAATTGATGTGCTTAATGAATTGAAATATTTTAGTTTTTCATCAAGGAAAGGTTAGATGAAATCTAAAAATAGTAAGAATGTTGACACTAAAGCCACTTAGAATTTGAAAATGAGAAGTATATTTTTTAAGTTTCCATATTGTTATACTAACTTTTTACATAATTTTTTATATGTAATGAATATTGGAAAAGATATATGTGAAATATTTCTTTTAATTCTTCTAAATATAAATGGGATGACCAAATATGACTTACAATCTCATTGGGACTTGTTGGTTTGGGGTATTCGACCAGAACAACATCTTGTATGAATTGTTCAAAACAAATGGAAAGCTCCATTGGATTATTATGTGATGACACCTTTAGAGAAAAATAAGTTTCTAAAAGTATTAGAAAATATCATGGTTTCTAAGTGTTATTCCATTAACATATCTAAAAAGTTCAACAGATGGTAGATGAAGCTAAAATCCCTAAAATCTCATCATTATCATATTCTTCTTCATGAATTGATTTCAATAAAAATCCATCATTTACTATTCGATAATGAAAGGGTTCTGGTGATTCACTTATTTCTTTTTTATAGAGACCTTTATGCTAAAATTTTATTCAATTATTTCTTGAAAAAAATAAAGTAAGAGGCACCATTAATTTTGTTGAGTTTGAAAAAAAATTGCTCCATCATTTTTTACTTTCATGTTGCATTTAACAGCTCATCTTCTAACTAGAAAACTTCTTGGGGGACCCGTTGATTTTTAGTGGATGTATCCTACTAAATTAAATATGTCCACAATTAAATATTATGTTTGAAACAAGAATCATCCTAAAGGTTCCATTATGAGAGGTTATCTGACTCAAGAATGTATGGAATTTTGTTCAACGTATTTGTTTGATGTGAGAACAATAAATAACCAGCCAATACAATATAAAGATTAGTATTATGGGAAAATTGATACCTTATTTACATATATTCCCTAGATAGGATTAATTCCGGGGTTATATACATTAGCTATATTGATCATTAAAGAGCAGGATATGGCACATCGTACGGTCTTATTTAACTGGGTTTTTTCAATGACTATATCAAGTAAGTAATTTGAATATTTATATGTTATCTCATACTATGTAATTTCACATATACCTTAAAATTTTATTATAATTTTATGTAGGGAACATACAAAAATTATAAGTATAGTTCACCAATATTTTCCTTCCAGAAGGATAGAGGCTTTTCTTAGCAATGAGTTTCCTACTTCATTAAAATCAAAGGTATGACCATTACTTCAATTAATGGAAAATATAGATATTCATTTAATTTTTCTATTAATATATATTTTAGTTATTGAGTTTACCTGTTTACTCCATCTATCATGAATTAATATCATTGGATTTTGGTTCCATTTCATTGGTTCATGAATTCAAATCTTTAATAATCAATGGTTATAAATTTTTTATAGCTAGTCGAGTAGTGAAAATGATAACACAACATGATGGAATTATGTTAACTACAACAATGAACTATTATGTCATTGCATCATATAGTAGGCCTCAATATGAGCATGTTTCTTATTATATACTTGTTGATAAAATATGGTTATTGGATTACTACTCTCATGGTTGGGTCACTATGATGAAATGTAAATGGCTTGATTCCATGATGAAAAATGGTACATTTATTGATGACTATGGATTAAGAATTATTAAAATGACTCGATTCTTGGATACTAATGAACCATAAATTTTAGAATAAATGGAAAAACAAGTGTTTTATTTGATGGATCATATGAGACCTAATTACAATGTCATTATTGAAGTAATACCAAGACATGTTTTTCATGATGGTGGGGACAAAATTTACACCACTGACTCCCCCATTGGTGTTGACCAAAATATTTTATTTGATTACTCAAATTACCTAATTGTGAGAATTTATGTTGAACATGAAGTAATGGTGGGTAATACATATATAAAACAATATATTTTCACAGTTCATCAAGTTTTACTTGACTTGGGTTTCTCATTTTAGTACTACTATAATTACTTTAATTTAGTTTTAGTTTGGAATGATATGTTTTTTTAGATTTATTTATTTTAGTTGAATTTAATTAGTTTTATTTAAATTTAGAAAATTAGGTTTAAATAATTTTTTTTTAAAATGTATAACTTGGTTTTAAATTATATTTTCTAAAATATGGTATGAAATTGCTTATGATTTCTTTGAATTATAAGTTGTATGCAGAATTTTAAAAAACTATTTCTAAAAAATTTACATTTCATTCTTATATATATTATGAAATATATTGAAGAAGTTTGAAGGAATATATTATTTGATAATTATCGATGGATTTTTGAGCTAGGGTTGTCACCTCTTGTTCCTTTAGTGAGTATAATAATTGTAATATTTTTCTTCTACATTACATTTAATGTCATATTCTTATTCTTTATCAAAAAAATTAGGGACATTCATCTAAACCAGAGTTTATTTCTGGTCATCCTACTTGTATGGGTCTAACTGTGGGTGCATATATAGATACAAGAAGCACCCATCATACCAATTCACAACCTGACCCTCCATCAGACACCCCATATACCACACCATTTCATCCTACAATTGATCCTCCATGTATGTTCCCACACATGCCTCCATCATTATCTTATTTAGCCTTTTATTCTCATACCATGTCTATTCATCCTCCAGGTATGTTCCCACTTATATCATATCCATATCCTATGATGTATCCCCAGCTCTTCTATCCTTATCCTACCATGTATACACCACCTCAATTTTCTATTATCCATCCAGGATCAAATGATTATGATCCTCTAGTTTCTACTCTAGTGCATGAAGATGAATCACTGCATGCATTGAAATAGGCACATCCTTAATAGTCTACTGATCCAAGGCAACCCATGAATCCATCAGATCCTAATGAGTAGCCTGCATTAGGTTTTTTATAAGTGTGTCAAATTATATCACATCATTTTTTCTTATTGTACTATAAATTAATTCTTCTTTTTTTACTTTTATCTTATTCAATGGGATCTTCTAATAGGAGACACGGGTGAACCCATTTTCATGAATATTGGAATCATCCACACAACTAATGTTTGATTTCAATGAAAACAACCAAATGATAGGTAAAAATTCAAGGCAATGTAGAAGTTTTATGGAAACATTATCCAAGTACAATGATATCATTCTGGTACAACCAGTCTCTTGGAGGCATATTGGTAATGGAATCAAGGAGAAAACATGGGTGGGGATGTGGGTATGAAAATTTTTTATATTAAAGTCTATATTTTATTTTTATTTATATTAATTAACATGATCATTGCAGCATTGATTTAACATTCACAATAGTGAAGCTGCTAAGGTCGCATAGTTGATGGATCTTGGGGAATTGTGGTGATCATATAAGCACTAGTTAAATGTTGGTTAGAAAATTAGAGTCAGATCTAATTTAGAGGGTGTGCCGGTATTCACCGACTATCTAATAACCCAATATTAAAAAATGATCGCATATTGGAAGAGTAATTAGTTTATGGTATTCTTAATCTTTAATGGTTTCAATTGAAAATTTATCTCTTATTAATTGTATTGATTTTTTTTGTAGGATAAATAAGAAAAAACGATGCAATGATGTATTTTCACACTTTTGGGTGAACTAAAATGCCTGATCATGAGATGTTTCAGCTAATTTAATATGAATAGAAATGATATCTATATATATATTGTTACTAAATCCATAGTGATTCTATTTTATCTCTTGGAAATTAGGTTTTAGGAGAATGTAAAGTTTATTTTGGGTTATGTAATTGTTTTTTGGATATTAGTTTCCTCTAATGTATTATGGATTTAGTATTTTGTTGTTTGAATTTAATTTCGAAGTCGCATATCATAATAATGGTGTATATTCAAGATATGTACTAGTTTTTTAATTAGGGATTAATAATTTTGGTATGAATTAGATCCTATATGTGGAATTGGTTTATATTTTTTATGGATGATATGTTTTTTAGTATACAGGTTGTAAAACCCTATGTCCCGGTTGATTAGAGTAAATGGGGAATTATATCAAACCTAAAAATACCTAACCCAAAATGAAAAAAATAACCTCACCTAAAAATAACTAAACAAAAATGAACAAAATGAAGTAAGCTGAAATAAAAAAAATAACCTAAACCCAAGTAAACTAATTGTTCTAAACAATAAATGAATAAATGACCAAATGAACTAACCAAAAATTACATAACCCTGAAATGAACCTAGACATAAACCAAAATAAACCAAACTACCTAACTCAAATATGACATAACCCAAAGATGAACAAAATGACCAAAACTAAAATTAACCAATTGACATAACCCAAGATGAGGAAAATACCCTAACCAAAAATGAACTAAATGAACTAACCTAAAAAGAAATAAATAGTATAACCCAAAATGAACTAATTAAACTTACTAAAAAATGAACAATTGATAAAATGACCCAATCCAAAAAAAATGACCAAACAACTAGAATGATCAAAATGACATAAACCAAAAAATACATAACTCGAAAATAAATCAAATGAACTAACACAAAATAAACCAAATAACCTAACATAAAAAATATATAACCTAAAATTTAACAATATAACCTAACCTAAAAATACCTAACCCAAAATAAATAATATTACATAACTCAAAATAAACCAAATAATGTAAACCTAATTAAACCAATTGTTCTAACGAAAAAATGAACAAATGACCAAACGAACTAACCAAAAATTACATAACCCTAAAATGAACCAAATGATGTAACCCAAAATAAACCTAATAACCTAACTCAAATACGATGTTACCTAAAGATGAACCAAACAATAGAACCAAAAGCTAACTAATTGACATAACCCAAGATAAATAAAATACCATAAAATTTAACTAAATAACCTAACCCAAAGAAAAATAAATATCCTAACCAAAAATAAACTAATTAACCTAAAAAAATTAATAATTGATGAAATCACCTAATTCAAAACAAACTAATGACCAAATGAACAAAATGAATCAAATGACGTAACCCAAAAAAATCATAACCCAAAAATAAACCAAATTTTATAACATAAAATAAACCAAACAACCTAACATAAAAAAGAGATAACCCAAAATTGAACAAAATAACCTAACCTAAAAAGACCTAACCCAAAATGAACAAAATGACATAACCCAAAATAAACCAAATAACCTAAACCTAAGTAAACCAATTGTTGTAACCAAAAAATGAAAAAATAACCAAATGAGCTAACCCAAAATTACATAAACCTAAAATGAACCAAATTATGTAAACCAAAATAAACTGAATAACCTAACTCAAATATGAAATCACCCAAAGATGAACCAAATGATTGAACCCAAAATTAAACAATTTACATAACCCAATATAAATCAAATAACCTAACCAAAATTTAAATAAATATCATAATCTAAACAAAAATTAATAAACTAACCCAAAATAAACAATTAACCACACCAAAAAAATGAACAATTGGTCAAATGACCTAATCCAAAACAAACTAATCACCAAAAGACCAAAATGAACCAAATGATGTAACCTAAAAAATATATAACCCAAAACTAATACAAATTAACTAACCCACAATAAATCAATTAACTTAACACAAAAAAGAGATAACCTAAAAATTAACATAATAAAGTAACCTAAAAATACCTCATCCATAATGAGAATAATTATATAACCCAAAATAAATAAAATAAAATAAACCCAAGTAAACTAATTTTTATAACAAAAAATGAACAAATGACCAAATTAATTAACCAAAAAATACATAACCATGAAATGATCCAAATGACATAACCCCAAAATATAACAAATGACCTAAACTAAATATGACATATCCCAAATATGAATCAGATTATCAAACCCAAAATTAAACAATTGACATAACCCAGGATGATGAAAATAACCTAAACAAAATGAAATAAATAACCTAACCCAATGAAAAATAAATAACTTAACCCAAAATGAACTAAATAACCTAATAAAAAAAATAAAAAATTTATGCAATGACCTAATCCAAAATTAACTAATGACCAAACAACCAAAATGAACCAAATGACATAAACCAAAAAAGATATAACCTAAAAATAAACCAAATAACCTAACCCAAAATAACCAAATAACCTGACATAAAAAAGAGATAACCCAAAAATGAACAAAATAACCTAAACTAAAAATACCTAACCCAAAATGAAAAAAAATGACATAACCCAAAAAAACCAAATAACAAAGACCCAAGTAAACCAATTGTTATAACCAAAAAAATGATCAAATGACCAAATGATCTAACCAAAAATTACATAACCCTAAAATGAACCAAATAATGTAACCCAAAATGAAAAATGAACTAACTCAAATATGGAATGACCCAAAGATGAACCAAATGACCGAACTGAAAATTAACTAATTAACGTAAGCCAAGATGAAGCAAATACCCTAACCAAAAATGAACTAAATAACCAAACCCAAATAAAAATAAATAACATAACCCAAAATTAACTAATTAACCTAACCAAAAACATGAATAATTGATCAAATGACCTAATCCCAAACAAACTATTGACCAAATGACCTAACCCAAAACAGACATAACCCAAAAATAAACTAAATGAACCAACCCAAAATAAACCAAATAACCTAACTTTAAAAAGAGATATCCTAAAAATGAACAAAAAACCAAACCTAAAAAAGACATAGCCAAAAATGAACAAAATGGATTTACACAAAATAAAAAAAATAACCTAAATCCAAGTAAACCAATTTTTCTAACCAAAAAATTAACAAATGTCCAAATTATCTAACCAAGTATTACAAAACCCTGAAATAAACCAAATGAAATAACCCAAAATAAACCAAATGGCCTAACTCAAATATGGAATAATCAAAAAATGAGCTAGATAACCGAACCCAAAATGACCAAAACAAAAGTGAATGAATTAACATTTCCCAAAATAAAACAAATTATATAACTCAAAATTGACTTAACCCAAAAATGAAGCGAATAACCTAATCCAAATCAACCAAAATGACCTAACGTAAAATGAACCAAATGATCAAGTCAAATGGACAAATATTCAAAAATATCTAACCCAAAAATGAACCAAATAAAAAAACTCATTAATGAATGAAACACCCTCGCCTGAAATGAATCAAATGTCCAAACCAAAAAAAAAAGAAAAAGACTCTAACTGATTGACCAAATGACCAAGTTATCAAACAACCTAACCAAAAAATGAACCTAATGACAAAATGATCAAAATTACCAAGTGAACGAGTAACCAAATAACATAACACAAATATAATTGGACCAAAATGAAAATATAAGAGGAATCCTTATCATACCAATCATTAGCATGTTAATTAGTATGTATTGATCATGTTATGCCACATGTATTAAATTTTTAATTAAATATATATTTAGATGCTTCTTCATTTTATGTATTTATTCAACATCTAAAATTTTAATTAATTATAGGTTTATCAATTTCATATTATTCAAAAATATACTATTTTACAAATCAATGTCATTTGTAGAAAGTGGAATTGTCTATCGAAGGTTGTGTGGCTTGAGTAAAATTATTTTTCTCGAGTATGAGGAAAAGTGTTGTAAATTAACATACACAAGAAAATATTGTAAGTCTTTTTATTGATATTACAAATTTTGATATGTAATTCACAATTAAATATCTTCTTAATATTTTCAACAGTGTGCCCTTGAGGTTCTCGATGACAAAGAAGATGACGACTTTGGGCCAAAAGATCATTTTGTATAGGTATTAGTTGAGGAGAACCGTGGTAGATTCTAATGTTGATCTGGGAAAAACATCATCCCTTCTAGGTATTGGTCCTCATTGGGAACCTCTAAAATATTTCACACTACTGAGCTACAAAATTCTCATGCAGAAGCAGTTAAGGCCAAAAATATAGTTATACGGGCTTGTAAAAGAGGTAAAATGTTCACTTAATAGTTCCCAAATTCTATGTCATTTATATGTCCATCACTTTCATCAGAGGTATCTAATATTTTTTATTCCTAATAGAAAAAGTATGCTCTATGATTAATGCATCGAGTGATGTTAATGAGGGTCCTAGTGGAGGTAAAGGTGGTGATATTACTAGTGGTGCTAGTGTTGATGATAACGATGATGATTATAATGATTATTATGATGATGATGTTGTTGTTTCTCTATGTGTTGATTTAAGTGATGATTATAATGGCATCGGTGGTGATGATGGAGATATTTATCCCCTCCTTTTTTATTTTACATTAAGGCGACATGTGTGGATGATGTTTAATGACTAAAACTGAATGATGATGTGGATTGTATATGTATTTTATAATATTATAAATGGTTTAGAAACTATTGATAACCTAATGGTTAAATTATAAATATATTATAAGTGTACTGGATTAAATATGGATCATTGTTTGTATTCTATTTATAGGTTCTGGCATTGTTTGTGTGGTGGGGATGGATGGGTTGTTGCCACTTGTTGGTGATAGGTAGTTGTACTAATGGTTCAATGAATTGTTTGTATATCCTATTTGGGGAACAAGATATACCCATGGTTATCCTAACCATGGGTATAGATACATACCCACGGTTTAATGAAAAAAATGGGTATTATGAATACCTCATCAGCTATACCCACGGTTTCTATAGAAATAATGGGTATATCCTTATACTAATAGCTTAAGTACCCATATTTTATAGAACCATTGGTATAGCCTCTACCAATGGTTTTATGGGTTATACTAGTGGTTCTAAACCATGTTTTTAGGGTAGGTTTCGAGTTGTGGTGCGAGATGCATCTTATGGATGAGAGATTGGGTTTGCTAAGAAGGAAGCCGGAACCTATCACCTATCAGTTGAGAGTTTTTCCCTTAGTATAGTGGGCTATTTAAGCTTCTAGATTCCTTTAGTAGTGGAGGACTTTATATATGTATTCACTAAGGATTTTATGGGACTACCTCTGCAGTAGGAGATATACTTCTCCATAAACTTACACCCCAAAACCATGAAAATATTTTCTATATAATATCATATGGCCCCTATAAACCTTCAAGAATTGAGAGTATAGTTTGGGGACCATAAAGGGAAGGTATTTATCTAACTCAATGTGTCCCCCTATGTAGCACTAGTTTTTTTATGAAAAAGGAAGATGGGATCTTGAGGATTCATGTTGACTATCATCTCCTAAACAAAGTAAGGATAAAGAACAACTGATAATTTAAAAGGATTTATGGACACTTTGATCAGTTGATAGTTTTGATTTGGTTCTCAAAGATCGATGTTAGGTTGATATATCACTAGTTGAGGGTTCACGAGGCCTATATTTCAAAGACGGCATTCCAACATCGCTATGGAAAATTTGAGTCCCTAGTGATTCCTTTTAATTTGATGAATTGCCCCACTTATGGATTTGATGAAATGGATATTTTATACATACTTGGACTGATTTTTGGTTTTATTCATTGATAACATACTCATTTAATCTATGTTAGTGTAGGATCATGAAGCGTAATTGAACATGGTCCTTGAATTATTCTGGGAGCACCATATTTATGGTAAGATCTCGAAGTGCCAATTTTGGATACAATAGGTTCTCTTTTTGAGGAATGAATTTATGAGAATGATTTAGCTATAGACCGAGTGAAGATTGATATAGTTCTTACTGTGAAGCTTCCTAAGATCATATCAACGGTGTGGAGTTTTCTTGGCTTATATGGGTACTACATGAGGTTTGTGCCTGAATTTTCTAGAGTAGCAGCCCCATTAACTGCCTTAACATGGAAAGGGAATTTTTTTATCAGGAATGATTAGTGTCAAGGATCCTTTAAGTAGTTGAGGCCAAGGTAAATTAGTTCTTCTATGTTGAGACTACCAAAGGAGGGCGTAGAGTGTGTGGTGTTTTTTGATTCCTCTAGAGATGGGATCGACTACATTTTTTTGTAGAGGTGGAAAGTGATCACATATAGGTTGAGTTAGTTGATACCCAATGAGTAAAACAATTCTACTAATGACCTTGAGTCAAAAATGATAGTCATCTCTTTGAAGATTTTAAGTCACTATATTCTTTGTGATCACTTTATTGTTTACTCATACCATCATAGTCTTAGGAAAATCTCCACTTAATGGGATCTTAACCTGAGATATAGGCATTGGTTGGAGTTCCTATAGGACTATGACTTTTGGATATTCTATACATCTCAGAAAGACAATGTGGTGGTTGATTCCCTTAGCAGGAAATATCATTCATGCCTGGCGGAGCAGGAGGCTGAACAGTTGGATTCTTTTATCTAACTCTAGAAGAGGAGATGGTTGATTTTTTTCATCATTTTATGTTGTTTACTCCTATGCTTCTTCAGCGTCTGAGAGAGGATTTGTTGGGAGACATCAAATATGAGGTTCTTCATGACCAGATATCCTTATGGGATTCCCTATATAGATTATATGATGTAGGGGATCATATCATTATTTTTCATGGATAGATGGTGGTTCGAGCCTCATTGTATGAGGATTTTTTAAGATATTTTCACACCTTCCCCTTGGATGTATATTCGGGTGTAGAAAATATGTACAGGGACCTTGAATGATAGTTTTGGTTGTATGGAATGAGGTGGATAATAGATAAGTTCATCTCTCGGTGTCTCGCATGTCAACATGTGAAGGTTGAGCACCATGTCTTTGTAGGTTTTACACAACCTCTTGAGATCTCAGAGTGGAAATGGGATAGCATATCTATGGAATTTTTTTCTAGTGATTTTGTGGATAGATAGAGGCCATGATTCCATCTAGGTGATAGTTTATTAGAGAGTAGTGTTCGATGGAGGGTTTGGAAAGTTGTATATATGAGATATCATCTAACTCCATATGGTACCCTTGATTATTGTTTCTGACCATGATTCATGATTTAAATCAGGGTTATGGAGAGGCCAATAAAAGGTAATTGGGACCCATTTTAGGATGAGTATAACATTTCACCCCCCTAAGGATAGGCATACTGAGAAGAATATCCAATGGTTGGATGATATGTTGAGGGCCTGCATGTTATACTTTGTTCAAAACTAGGAGAATCAATTTCCATTGGTGTAGATTACTTATAATGATAGTTATCACTATACTATCGACATGACACATTTTTATACCCTATATGGGAGACCTTGTATGTCACTCTTATGTTGGACTGAGATTTGGGAGAGGCCTCTTGTTGGTCTAAAGATAGTACAGGTGCTGGCAGAAAACATCCAGGTGATCCATGAGTAGAGGAGGAAATCTTAGAGACAATTTAAATCTTAATTAAATCGGAATCATATGCCCCTAGAGTTCGAGCAGGGATATCATGTTTTCCTAAGAGTCTTCCTACTACAAGTATTATGAAGTTTTATATAGGTAATCAAGCTATCCCAAAGGATTATCAGGGCATTTGAGATCCTATGAAGGATTGTTGAGGTTGCGTACCACCTAGCCTTACCCCAACAATTGGAGTGGGTGCATGAAATATTTAATGTGTCATAGATGATAAGATACATGCATGATCCTACGCATGTTATTGACTAGGGAGAGAAGGAAATTTAGGATGGATCCACCTTAATAAAGTACCCGGTGGAGATCAAGGATTTGAAGGAGATGATCCTATGAGGATAGATAATTCCCTTGGTTCGTGTGTTGTGGTAGTATGATAGAATGTAAGAGAGCTCATGGGAGCGAGAGAGCTAGATGTGATCTCAGTAACCCCACCATTTTATTTATCTTCTACTTTTAAGGTAAAAAATACATGAAGGATGGGAGAATTTAGTGACCTATTTTTTCATTGTAAATATTTTAAATATTTTGAGAAATGTTTTTGGAGATAGATATTAAGACGAAATGAGATTCCAATGCCCAATGAACTTGAAATTGATTTTATAAAAATATTATATATATTAATATAATGTGCACACAAATTTTCATAATTAATGGAACATATACTAAAAGGATACTCATATCAGAAATCAGAGACCATGATTGAATCCAGAACATGGGGGTTACCCTAGAAAAAAACATTAGTTAGTCAGAATTGTGTGTTCAGATGAGGCATCTATTACCAGTTATGTTAAGTGGATTAATTTATTTAAATATTTAATTAAATACCCCAAAACATAATTTTCTCTTTAAATATACTTTTATGAAAATTCTCCATGTTTATCCACATAACCCTATGAGATTTGATAGGAGCCTCTAACATTCTTCATTGGTGGATTGAGATTAGAGGATGATGGTTGATCAGATCAAGTTGGATCGAGAGGTAGCAAATGTCATGTGACTTATCCTTTATTGAAAAACATCTTATTTAGAAATGATCAATCAAGAATCAAGTTAGGACTCGTCAACTATGGATTTTTTCCCTTTTTATTAAAATATTCAGAATTGATATTTTATCTTCTTTGATCTACATCCATCTACCCTTCCCATGAGCCCGTTTATTTTATTTATATCATTTATTCTTGATAGTCCTTGTTATTCAACCTGGATATCCTCGATTTATGATCTTCGGCCAGTAAATATTGACTGTTGAAATTTTTACCTTTTTTATTTTTCCTTTACCCCACCCGTTCTTCACATAATTCATCATTTCCCCATGGGGCCACAGTTCGACATTATCGAGGTGGGTTCAAGTGTGATTGAACCCCTGGATTCATAGTGGATTAGTGGATGAAAAAAAATTTGGTATTTTTTGGATGGTTTGAGATGGATTTCAGGTGATACTTTATGGATATATGATCCAAAAACATCAATGGGTGGCAGAATGCACACGGGATGCGTGTAGGACGTCGAGAAAATCATCGGATTCTTCTTCTCAACCATCAAAGGTCAAGAAAAAGTAGCCAAATTTTTTTTCCTTTTATTTAGAGTGGTTAATAAGAGAGGTTCATATAAATAAGATAATATTTAAAAACTATGTGAGGAATTAGTGGCTTCTACAAAATACTCAACTACACATCATGTATCCTAGAAGAACACATGGAATGTAACCCCAGGGATGCAATGCGAGGATTTTAGGGAAAATTTAAGGATCACATGTTGTGTAGTTGGACCCACACATCATGTGACCCTATTCGGATGGACAAGCTATGTGGTAGCTAGAACACTCCCAAGACCGCATGTGGGAGTACACTCCAAGTACTGTAAGAGTACATAGTCAGGGCCAGTACTAGGGCATGACCAGGTACATGAGCATAGCCCAAAGTACACTGACATGGTTATCTGTACACAGGCAGGCCCGGAGCAGCTGAGACATGTCATGTTCTACCTATACACACCATACATGGGGAAATGTATTCTAAGAAATGTATAGTGGAGAACACATTCAGTTATCGGGGTGGGTCCATGTGTTGTGCGGACTACTTACACATCATTTACTTCCCTCCTTAGAATTCTTCCTTTATTTTCTCATTCGTTTGGAATCATTGTTCTATGAGTAGCCTATCCTAAGTAGTTTTCTATGTATAATGTGTTGGAATTATTATTTGTGGAATTTGAGATACAATTTAATATTTTTAAAGTGTGATTATTCTTTACACGATGCTTGATGATGGAAGTGATCACGGTAGGATCATTAAAGATTTTTCAGGGTTGATACTCACTTATAACACTAGGGTGTGGGTTCCCCATACTCTTTATATACATAGATATTTAATTCCTATAAATTTAGCATGGGTCCTCTATCTATGGAGTTGTACTCCCCCATATTTGATCTCCAATGGTGTGAGGGTCCTCCATGGGTGTTGTGTCTCCCTCAATTGTGGAGCATAGTAGCGAGGGATAGGCCCCACTACACATATTCTGATGGGGATGTGTTTGATGCTATAAATTATTGATGGACTTCTAGAGATATATGATTAATCATTGAATTTTTCTGGGATATTAGATGGATATCCCCTTTCACTCACTTTTATATTTATTTATGAGTATATATATGTATTGGGTTTTGTTTCCCTCTTTATTTGGGTTGAGTTGAGTACTATTATTGTATATTTCTATAGCTCTCTTTCAGTTTGTGGGGTTTCCTACTGAGTATGTATAAACTCACCTCTGTATGGGCTTTTACTTCATTATTAGTGTCTTATGTAGACATTGTATATATCACTAGTGACTTTGGTATATCATAGTTATACATGGGTTCATTGACCATGTATGGTTTTCAATCTTAGAGATCAGAAGTTAGGCTCTCTCAGATTTCATTATTTCTAGTTGTAGTCAGGATGGGACATAATTTTTGGTTGGGAATGTATTTTCCCCTTTACACTTTGGTTTTATATTTTCATACTCTCATGTATTCCATAGAGTTTATTACATGTATCGTTTCACTCTAGATAGTATTGTCTTTTATTATTCCTCTTTTCTCTTCATGGAGACTTGTGTGTGTGTGTGTGCACATGTGCATTAGGAAAAGGCCACCCATTTTAGATTATTCCTCCTCAGTGCTTATCGCTAGCCCCTGACCTATTGGAGGTTGGCTTGAGGTTATAGCAGATCAGACTTCCATTGAAGAATTGGGCCCTAGTGGGTCGAGTCATTACATATTATGATCTTATAATGGATCTGAATAAAGGAATGAAGAGTTCATGGAATATCTTGAGAATAATGGGAAAATACATGAATATATAACTCCTTAAATTCCATAATAAAATAGATTCACCAAGAAAAATAATTAGAGTTTTGTGGAAATGGGATGAACAATACTATCAAGGAATATCACATCAAAATCCTTTTAGATACATGCCAGAACTGTGGCTATCTATATATTGAATTATTGAATATTCTAAACCAATTTGGTTAATACACAATATCAATTATTGTTTGAGAAGAATACATACATGAATATCTTAAAGGTGTTTAGAAACCCATGTTACATCAAGATTAAATGAAAAAATTTGGGAATGTTTGATGAGAGAATTTAAGAACGTGTATTTATTAGGTATAAACCCAAATAAATATGTTATAAGTTCTATAATAAAAATTTAAGGATGTTTTTTAATTAATTTAATGTAATACTCTTTTAGAATAAAAATTATTCACATGAATCATTACTCATTTTTTATGACACTAAAGTTTTTGGAGATGTTGGAAATCATGTGAGTATTCTAGATGATCAAGAATATTTTCATAACATTCATGATGATTTAGAAATTAACAATGGTTAATAAGGTATGTTTTGTGGAATTTATAAGTTCTAAAGACCAAGAAAACATATTTATCCTAAAAATATTCATGGATATAGTAACAAGGGGCTATAAACCTAAATAATCTTGATAATATTCTTTCATACCATCTTTATTTCACATGTTAAACCAAATACGGTCGATGAATCCCTATAAAATGAGCATTGAAATTCACTGATGGAAGAAGAGATGAACCAAATTTAGAAGAATGTCACTTCAGATTTCATGAATCATCCCCAATATAAGGATATGATAAAAAAGTGGGTTTTCAGTAAAAAACTAATTGATAAAAATGAAGTATCATGAAATAAATCTTGTATTATTTACAAAGGATGATCTAAAATTCATGGTATTGATTTTAATGATACTTTTTCTAGAGATTTAAGGATTGAATCAATCCAAGTAATTCTTGTGATTTTTTATAAAAGGAATTATAATTTTTTTTAAATAGAAATAAAGACATTATTTATGAATGGTGAAGTTGAGGAGGAAGTAAAAAATGAATATCTAGAAGTTTTTATCCTTGAAAATGATGATTCTTCAATAGAAAAGATAATAGATGCATTATAGGGGCTCAAATAATCATCTCAAGAATGGTATTTTTATATGTACATTAGCTTAAAAGGAATGAAATTCAAGAAAGGAAAAGTATATTCAAATCTCTATGTCATGGGAGATAATACAAACTAGATCTTTATGATTGTATATGTCAAATACATTATTTATAATAAAAATAAAAGAAAAATGTGAGTCATTTTCTTCCCAAATAATGTGACTTTTTTAAAGAAAATTGATTGGGTAAATTAATTTATTCTTGAGTCTTCAAGTCACCAATATAACATGTTCTATTTTTCTCTCACAAGAAAAGTATGCTCATTGGTTACATAAAAAACTATGGAATGGAGGAATAAAATTAAGTTTCCACTCTTAAATCTATTGAGACTTATTTTTCCTTAGTTGAAGAAGAAATGAGTGTGGATAAAATAGATTTTTAAAGGATTTTTGGTTTCTTACTCTATTTAATATCTTCATGACTGGATTTTTTTTATGGTCACACATTGTTCATAGAAAAATTCATTCACTCATATCTTAACTAGAGCTAAATATATTATATCATCATAAGAAATATCTCAAATGGTGTGGATGATTCCATAATATAAATACATTATGGTTTATGTTTTATACCCTTTGGTGATTGGGAGTGATAATCAAAGTGTAATAAATCTATCAAAGAATCTAGTGAAACATTTGAGGTAGAATCATATTGACATAAACTAACACTTCATTAAGGATAATGTTGAGTATGGTGAGCTCTTATTGGAATATTTTTCAACCAAAGAGAAAGAAAAAAAATATCTTGATGATTCCTCTTTTGAAGGATACCTCTGACTCTTTAGAGTGTTTTTTGGAGTGAATTATTTCTTGGATCCCTATAAGTTTTTATTGGATATTTTTCCTTTATTTTTAATTTTAATTTTATGAAAAAGGGATAATTAAAAATAAAATTTTCTTTCAAATGGGGGTATATTTTTATTTTATTTTTTATGTAAGTGATCATCAAGGTTGAGTAGAGGAGAATTTTTCCTCAACCAATGGAGCTTGAGGTTTTGGAAGTTTCACTTTGGATGTGTTGATTTGTATCATTCTAATAAATAATAAGGGGAGATTGAATAGAACATTAAGAGATTAAATAAACCTCATTAAGTGAATTGAAAAATGGGGTTGAGTTTATATTGATTGATACATTGTAAATATGGAATTTATCTTACACTATGGGTGGGAGTACTCTCAAAAAAATATTTTAGCTTATGGTGTGGTGTTTAAATAAACTTATCATTGGAGAGATGCTACGAATTTTTTCTTGAGGAAATTCCATCACGAGTTTGGGTTATTTTTATATTTTATTTGTTGAAAATATACTCATATATTTTCTAAAAGATATTTATAATTTATTGGAGATACAATGGAATAATGTTTTTCTAAGGATTATGAAACCACAACATTAATGGTGATGATCACACTACAGTATGATTGAGTTACTATTACTTAGGAAATAGTTTACTATGAGAATGAACATGCTATGTACATTATTTCATAACATTTTGATTCTAATAAAAGAATGAGCTACTCTTATATGATAAATTTGTTACTCTTGCATGTGAAGAATCACACTACATATAGGTTTTTTGTACCATGAAAGCTCATTTGATGAATTTATGAGGAGTTAAACACACCATAATGGCCAGACTAGTAGAAATTTGTGTCACACTAGTTTGGTAGGAAAGGGTTCTCACACTCTAATGTAATGGTTTATGCCTCAAAATCTAGATAAGTGATAATTCCAAAATGTTATTGGAGAAACCACGACAATATGATCTGAGTGAAAAATATTTGATCATTTATTGATTTTATAGATTTAAGGAATTCTACATTTTTGTGATTGTTTCATTTCATAATGAGACTAGTCACATTAGTTTACATAGTATCTGTTCATGAAATATTTGACCTATCATGCTGAAATTGACATAAATAGATCCACTGGGGGCTAAAGTGAATTAGAAGTAAGCCAAGTGACCTACCCCAAACCTACATACAATAGGTCAAGGGATAGTGAGTATAACCAAGTAAGAATATCACACAAAGTGGTTGGCCTTATCCTATAAGAACCTACAACAAACATATACCTCAAATGCATAATAAAAATAGTTACACCACTTTCTATCATGAATCACCAAGAGTCACCAAACATTAGTTCCATAAAAATCATTCTATATCCAAATAAAACAAGACCATATCTGGCCTATTTTACATCTTCATGCAAATCCCATTATAAGTGGAGTATAAACATACCCAGTGAGATTCCCTAAAAATAAAAATAAAAATTCTAAGAAACAATTCATCGCAAACCTCATAGTAAAATATGGTAACTTGGAGGAAGGAAATAAATGATAAACCATATATTCTCTACATATAGAATTCTTAGGAATATAGAAAAGTCCCTAACATCTCATAACCATGAAATGAAGGTTTGAAACATATGAGAAACTAAGGATGCTCTAGGTATTGAATATTTCATGAAGTAAGAGGTAGATAGCCCAGTTACATAGTAATCTCAAAAAAAAACTAGGGTGATTGAGGGGTCACAAGTCATGAAGCATATAATATTCTCAACCTTTCAAACTATTATATCTCCACCATAATCTATAAAGGGAGGACTGCACATTCCTGAATCATTATCTCCATTCAAGAAAGTATCGAACATGCCAATCCATCAATACTTTACCCCCAATCATGTATCTAAACTATCAATTCCAAGAAACCAATGTAACGTCACATGAACTATGCATGATCTCCAAGACTAGGTTTATGGGGGGAATACCAACTCTAGTGGAGTATCCCACATCCTTGCTAAGTTGCAAGATACAGAAATTTAGAATTTGAAGATATAAGATAATGTACCTCGAGTATGTGGGGGAATAACAACCCTATATGGTATGTAGGTAGAGGATTCTATACCTTGAGTATATGGGGGTAATACCAGCCCTATCTAGGGGTGGTGTAGAATCCAAACCATGATACAATTAGGGTTCCATGGAGGGTTTCCAACACCTATAATAATCTAATCATCTCACCAAAAAATTTTCATAAGACCTATATATCTAAATTAAATATCTTCCTTTATAACCTAACAAATTACCTCATATTTATAAATGAAAAATTTCTTTACAATCTAAGTGAAAAAATACTCATGAAAAGCTATTTGTTCATCTAAAACAAACACCACATTGAAAAATAATGAAAATACTCCACCTGGGTAAAAGGGGGAAATATGGAAGCCCAGGGTCACACTGCATATAATTATGATGAGGGGAAAACACACTCTATTGAAAAAATAGAACCACATGTGAATGGAGGGGAAAGGGCATGTGGCACCCATGTCCACCGCACGTCTATCCCTTATCCTCGATTTGGGTCAACCAGACAAAACATGGTTCATCCACTATCCCTACCAAACCATTGAGTTGGGTCATAATGGACCACACATTCCTAGTTCATGATGGTATGGACTATACTATACAAATGGTCTATCCCACTCACCTAACTCTTGGTAAGAGGTCTCTTCCCTACCTAGGTTTTTTCCCCTAGGCCACTATCTGCACCATCGGCCACCATTGCAGAAAAAATCCCCTATATGCCATCATTTTCCCAATCCACCACACCAACACACCACATACCTCTTGAAAAAACCACATTTGTGCTTCCTTCCACCTCCCACCTGAGATGTTCTACCTCCTCACAGCATCATCGGGTCATATCCCCTCATTGCAACCACTAACAATGGATAGGGCCAGTTGTCCCTCCATCTAAAATTGATAAAAATAATGGGAGAAAGATCATGGAGAGAGAGAAATATAATATAGAGAGTGAGAAGAAGAGGGATGTAATGGGATAGAAGAAGATTTTTGAGGGAGAATGAATTATCTATTTTCCCTAGTCTTTATCGATAGTAAATAAATTTGGCACCATAATTCAACAAAAACATCGGGGTTTAGAAATTATACCCTAAATTTTCATGGAATGATAATTTTTGGATTCATGAATGGGAATTAGAGACGAAAACAAATTAAATAGAGAATACCCTTGACTTTAATACAAAGAATGGAGAAATCTGATTTTATAAAATTCAAATATAAAATTTTATAAAGAATAGAGAAATCCAATTTACAAAATTAAAACTATAATTACATGAATAATTTATAAATCTATTTTATAAAATTTAAATATAAAATTGATCAAAAAATGTAGAAATATAATTTATAAAATTCAAAAATAAAATTCCCTGAAGAACAAATCATGGAAAATCACAAAATACTAACTCAAAAATGGATTTCTCATTAACAATGGTTAAATTTTTGTTCATTGTCATCGTAGATCTCGAGGAGTAGTTTTAAAATCCCTCCTAAAATATCCCCTTAGTCGGAACTCTAAAATCATAGGGATTATATAGTTCACCTATAACATCCTAGGTTTTGAGTCAGTTGAAATCCTTGTCCCATTTTATTTTTTGGTGTTTGGTGGTCGGACCAACTCTTTTCTTTATTTTGGAACCTAATTTTTTTGAGAGTTAATTTTACCCAAGGAATACTTTTTAGAAGGGTTTTAATGATTGGAAATTTAATCAGGGTTTAAAGTGGGTTTCTGGTGTTTCGTATGCTAAAAATCTAACTTTTAGGGTTTGAAAACTAGGGCGCATGTTTTGGACAAACCATGTGGCCTCCTAGAATAGACTGTGCCACCCACCAGGTGCATTGGGAATAGTTTAAAAACCATGAAAGATGGGTTTCATGGTCATTTGAAAACTTTTAAACTTTTGACAAAGAGTATTCATAAGTCTTTTCATGGTTTGGGAAGTCGCGCTACCTGATTGTGTGAGTTTTTGTTCCTAGACAGTGGGTACCCAATGGTTTTCACACAGTTAGCCAAACTGTGTGGTAACTGTGCAGCCTCTTTAGAAGGGAAAAAATACCATTTTCCTCATATTTTCTTAAAGATTTATTTCCCAATTTTATCCTCCCCCACGTGGCTCTCCTCTCAAGAAGTTGTGGATCTCTCCACTCCCTATTCTATGTTTTGGACTAATTTCTCCATTTGAGCTATGTTCTTCAATTTTTTTATGGCTACAAACCAGTATCAATAAGACCTTTGATCTGTTACCTTCCTTTTTCCTTTACTCTCTCTATATGGTGTGTTATTCTATGTGATCCATTTTACTTTATTTTCATGGTATTTGTATAAAACATTGATTTCTTCTAAATTGTCTTGAGTTAGAGGCTAATATCAGATGAGCCAACATCTACCAAAAGAGGTAGGTGATTCAAAGATTTCTCTTTGATTTCTCTTGTGTTTTTTGGTTGCATCCTTGAGTGACCTGTTGGTTTATCCATGAGGGATCCTAATAATTTGATGCTTGTATTTTTATTAATAAATGTACCATGTGACATGCCTATGACATTCTCCTTCGTGACTACAAAGGGTTTAAGCCTACTGAGAGGCTTCATACCACTTGGGAAGATTTGGTCAGTTGGGTTATTTAAATTAAATTAAACTAAATTATATATCATATTTTTATGGTTCCATGGTAATATGGTGGTATAGTCCAAGGATTGAGGTGGTGGTGAACACTAGGACTCAGGTGATGTGATTATTCAAGTTTTTCTTGTCCTAGATACTTGAGTTAATATTGATCACCAAGTTGAGCGACTTGGCCATAAGATTGAGGTGATGAGGTCATAATCTTTGAGGGAATGGACTGGGAAACTAAGATGGTGTTGACCATTAGGTTTATAGACACCGTTTTAGGGGTACGAGGATCTGGGATGATGTGTCTCTGGTACTTTTTGGTGATTTCTGCTCACCGTGTTTGGCCTATGTGTCATTGGATTCATGTAAACACACATAGAACCTAGATGATGAGTTGGTGTTGACAACTCATGTGAGTAGAGGCCTTTATTGGATGTTTATTAATATGGTGTTGAACTCTAGTGAGGTTGGAGGTTCTTGTCATAGAAATTTGCATGGATGGTGAGCAACCATAGATTGATGATGTTGAGACCACAGGTTGGGGGTTGAGGCTCACCATGTATTGAGGATGTTGGGATGGTATTATTAGAGAGGATAGATATCACCATTCCTTCGGAAATTTTTTGTGGAACCTATGGTGTTTATTATTTAGAAGATATAAATCTTTATGCCTCATACGTTAGGCTTTAATCCAATAAGTATTTTCTGAGCTGAGGTATGAGGGACCAAGTACTTATTGGGTGTGCCTTCAAAATTCCAGATATTTGATTTCAACGTGGAAGGTCTCAGTTGGAATGAGGTGTTCATGATACTTTTATAGAAGCTTCCTAATGGATCTTTATATATTTACTCATACAGGGATTCCATGGTATTTATAATAAGTTTCCTCACCACTATAGTTATATATATGTAGACATGTCTTCTTATGCTATATATATAGTTGGGGGAACATGGAATACTGGTAATGGCCGAAGTGGTTTATTTATATTATATTCATGTATTGTTTTTTGTATTTATAGTATATACCTACTTTATTATATATTTAAGATAGGCACACATTGGTGGTGGAAAACTGAGATTATTCTCACACCCTATACAGTCCCTTCAAGATGCATATAGATTTTATGATTCTGCAATCAGGTAAAGGCTCAGGATCAAGAGCTGGACCTTAGTGATCATATTGTATTTTTATCTTGGTATGGATGAAAATGGACTATGGCAGTTCCTCTGCATCAGTGGGAGTTTAATTTTGCATTTAATTTTTGTATCATCATGCTTACAATATATATGTACTTGTGCTCGGCCATGGGAGACCCTTTCTGCTTATTTTCATGTATGACCTGAATTTTATTCATGATTCTAAAAATGGTATCATTTTTTTAGTAGTTACAAATGTTATTTTATTCTAAAAATGGTGTGTTGATCTTGATTATTATTATTTCTGTTGTTTGTTTATTCTTTCTCCATGGCGGGTTACGGGTTCAGTGTTGTATGGTCTTTCTTTTGTTATTTTATATACATATAGACCATTATTATTATCAAAACTATAGGGTATAGTCTCATCACTATCACATATTTTCACCTTATATCCTATTCAAAAGCCTTTATCATATGGGGTTATGTGCCTAAGGCCCAGTGGAACACCATCCCTAGGCATTGTTCGGGTGACAAGATGGGTTGGGGCGCTACAAATGGTGTCAGAGTAGTTCATGATTGAAAAATAATAGCAGCAGTTGGATTTCTAAAAATGAAATCAATTGTTTATTTTCTTTTTTGTTCTTACTATTTGGGCTATGGTAGACCATAGACTGGATTGAGTTGGAACTGGGTATAAAGAATGTTTTTGGTTGCATGTAGCTCTATGCATGAAGAAAGACCAAGTTGCCAGGGGTGGGAAATTGATGTTCTGATTTTCTATTTTATAGTTGATATGATTTCCACCTCGAGTGGTTCACTTGGGTGTGATTATTATCTATTATTATATGTGACCTTTTTCCTGGTATGGCATGGGAGGAGATATGGACCCTTGGCCTAGTATGGAAAGGGATGATTGTTTATACTTTCTTGATAGGCACATAAAATTATATATATATATATACATACATATATATATATATTTGTGTGTGTGTGTGAGAATATGATCACCTATGATAAATTTCATATGATTTTCATTGGGAATATAGATTTCACTAAGAGGGGTTGGGTTGTTTAAATTTTCAAAAAAGGAAGATAAATAGTGTTTTCTAGCTTAGCCCATCTTTGGTGGAATTCAACCCAACTAGACCAGGTATGTGGTTCTGATAAAAAGTATGTGTGATGTTATGTGATATGTGTGGGTATAGATCTAATAGAAACATGAAGGGATGATGATAGAGGTTGATTTGTTTAAAGTGTCAGTGGAGAATCTAAATGATGTTTTCCTGATTAGCCTCTTTGGTGGAATTCTACTCAACTACCTTGTATTTTATATAGCATATGAATCTATTATGGGTTGGTGAGGGTCGATGAGGCTGTATTTATATGTAATACCTAGATCTTATATTCTCAACTAAGGGTCCATGAAGTCATATGTCATGTAACATGGTTGTGATGGGGGGTATAGGGGCGGTGAGATTGTACTACTTGTTAAAACTTTCCATACCTGTGTTATTTATATATTATTATGGTTTTCTAAACATCTTGATTGGTATTTAGTGTGTTTCCACCTAGAAAAGTTTTATTGGAGTATTAAGAGGGTGGTGATGTGGTGCCTCTTGAATGTGTATTTGTTGAGGCCCCAGATGGTCGAGGTGGTCATGAGTCGCAGGTATAGGCATAGTTACAGGCTCAAGTATAGGTGGGTTAGTTGTATGATGTGGTAGCTTTTGTGCCATTGATTGAGGAGAAAATCAGGATGATTCTGGTTTGTGTTATATATGGAATTGACAATAGATCCCAGGGATTGGATCCATCTATGGCATACCTAACTCAGGAGTTCTAATCACAACACCCACCACTATTTCAGGGTGAGGGTGGACCACATGCGGCAGAGATCTAGATGGAGTTAGTACAGACCATCTTGGACCATCTTGAGACACCCTAGGCTAGAGGGTGAAGCTATTTACATATATGTTTAGAGGACTGGAAAAGCACTGGTAGGATGTATAGGTATAGATAGGAAGACATGAGGGACTATCTTGGAAAGACTCTGAGGTCGGGATCTTCGAGAACTTATTTATAGAGATGTTTAGGGAAGAGGGGTCTTGAGAGTTCTTGAACCTTCAGTATGGAGACAAGCCCATCACGGACTATGTAGCTACATTCACATCCTTATATCGCTTTGCACCCAGTATATTGGGAAAAGATACCTTGAGAGTGAGTCATTTTGATGATGGTTTACAACATTCCATATAGGTGCTAGTAAACATCTTCAGGTTGGCCTCATTCTCGGAGGATACTAATCAGGCACTGATAGATGGGGAAAATTTGACAGACCAGTCATACTCAAGTTGGGTGATGGGGTTAGGTGATGTTAGTAATGATGCTTTAGATAGTATGAAGTGAGGACGTTAGGAGTCTTAGTAGGGCGTTCAGGCCAAATAATCAGGAAGACCACTGAGGATTGGGTGTTCTACAGTGTGCTTCCAGTTCATAAATTTGGGACATGTACAGACATAGTGTGATCGGGAACTGAAGGAGTGATGATCTTGTGGAGAGATCGATCATCTCAAGAGGTTCTATAGGAAGCCATCTCAGGAAACTATTAGCTAAGGACTAAGGCAGACTCATGGTTCTGAGTATAGACTGGGAGAACTGTTAAGAGATAGTAGTTAAGATTAAAATGCACATGGAGGTCATGGAAGAGATAGGGGGCCATAAGTGGGGTCAGTGGTTGTTAGTGTTGAAACTCTATAGGGAGGCTAGATCTCAAGTAGTCGATATTTAGTCCAAGTTCAAACAGTGGAGATTCCAAGTGAAGATAAGGTTAAGGATCCAACTATAGTTATAAGTACATAATGGGGATGATCGAGTTTCTTTTTATTTTGGATTGAGAAGGTTTTGAAATATGAGGTGTATGGTGTATGGTTTTGGACTAACCAGACACTAGTTAGTATGTTTTAATTAGTATTGATCCATGGTATATATATATATATGTATATGAGTTCTGTCAAACCAAGATTATTTATAGGAATTTATTGAGGTGAAAGTTCTGTTTGAGGTTAGATGGAATATAGGCATTAATGCAATGCATTACTTATCTGGGTTGCATTAGCATCTAGTCATTGAAGAAATGTGGGTATATATAAGGTGTGAGCCCTCAGGATGGTATGTGAATCAGATGACATGTAGAATTTGGTGGGTTTAAGGTATGAAACAACTACAATTTGATAACCTGATGTGGTACAAGAGTGATGATGCATTACAGAAGTACATTTGAGTCCAGAGATTATTGGTGGAAAATCATTTTATTTGAGTTTTGGGTCGGGAAGCGACTGGGGTAGGTAACTCCTAATGTGGGGAGAACCTTGATATATTTTACATGTGACTTATTGGATGGGGTAGATCGAGTTGGTTTAAATGATATGGGTAATCATGGTACCATCTTCAGGTAATTGTTGAAAACTCTAGGATGAGCTATGTTAAGGTGGGAATATTATAACATCTCAGGTTTTTGGAGTTGATCAAAATCCTCAACCAGTTTGAATTTTTAGAGTTTTGTGGTAAGTCCAACTCTTTTATTGACTTTGTAATCTAATTATGACAGTTCCTTTTACCCAAGGAAATTTTTTAGATGGGTTTTAATGCTCAAAAAGTGAGTTGGGATTTCTAGTGGGTTTTAGGTGTGTCGAATGCTAAAAACCCAACTTTTTAGGGTGTGCATACTAGGGATCAAAGTTTGGAAAAACCATGAAGGATCCCAGGAAAAACTATGTGGCCCTCTTGGTGCACTGATCATGGTTTGAAAAACCATGCAATAGGGGGAGCATGGCTATGTGAAAACTCTATAACTTTTAACAGAGGGGATTCACATGGTTTGCGCATGGTTTTGGAAATCATGCTCCTTGACCTTGCGAGGTTTGGTTTCTAGACAGTGCGTACTAAGTAGTTTACAAATGATTTTACAAACCATTTGGTAACCATGAAAACTCTTTAAAATGGAAAATTACTATTTTCATAATATTGTATTTAAGAGGGATTTCCCTATTTCTTCCTCCCTTATGTGGATCTCATCCCAGAAATATGTGGAGCTCTCTTATCTCACTTATAAGCTTTAGCATTATTTATCCATCTGAGATCCATTATTTAATCTATCAATGGCTATAGATCCATATTATTAAGACCTTCATTACCTTCCTTTTTCATTGATATCACTATACGGTGTGCTAAATCTATGTGATTCATTTTACCCTATTTTCATAGTTTTCATCTAAAATGATTATTTCTTCGGAATCGAGTTGAGTTAGAGGTTGATATTGGATGAGCCAATGTCTACCAGTACGAGGTAGTTATTTCCAAAATTTCTCCTTGATTTCACTCATGTTCTGGGTAGGTGTCCTTGATCGTGCAATTGGGTTGTCCAAGAGAGACCCTAATAATTTAATGCTTGTCTTTTAATTAATAAATGGACCATGTGATATTCATATGTGTATGATCCTTCGTGACTACAAATGGTTTAATCCTGGTGAGAGGATTTAGACCACATGGGAAGATTATACTAGGTGGGTTATTTTAATTAAATTAAATTGAATTATATATCATGTTTGTGATGGTTCCATGGTAATGTGAAAGGATAGGCTAGGAATTGAGGTTGTGATGACCACCTAGACTGAGTAAATATGATTTATCAGGTTGGGATTGGCCTAGATACTTGAGGTGATATCGATCACCAAGTTGGGTGACTTGGTCATCAGATTGAGAAAATGAGGCCATCATGTTTGAGGGAATAGAATGGGACTCTGATATGTTATTGACCATCAAGTTGAGCGACATGGACATGGGGTAAAAGGTGATGGGATGATGTGTCTTAGGTACTTGTTGGTGATTTCCACTCACTGTGTTTGTCCAAAGCACCATTAGAGTCATGTGGTCATAGATAGGATGAGGTGTTTTTGACAACTCATGTGGGTAGAGGACTATATGAGATGCGTATTAGGATGGCATTGACTATCAGTGAGGTTGGAGGTGCTTTTTTTAGAAAGCCTCATGGATGGTGAGGATCCATCAGTTAACAATGTTGATATCATCCATTGTGGGCTAAGGATCACCGTATATTTCAGTCATTGGGATAAGATTATTTGGGAGGATGGATATCATTATTTTTTTGGATGTTAGCTATTGAGATAATGGTGTTTATTATTTGGAGGACATACATCATTATGCCTAGAATGTAAGGCTTTGATATGATGGGGATTTCTTGAGTTGGGGTTTGAGGGACTAGGTACTTGTTACGCATGCCTTTGAGATGCCATATTTTTTATTTCAATATGCAATATTTCAGTTGGCACAAGGTTCCAATGATACTTTTACAAGATATGTATAAGGGATCCCCATATTTTTACTTATCATGGGATTCCTTGGGTTTTATTCTAAGGATCCCCACCACTATAGTTATATATATGTTGACGTGTCTTCTTATTCCATATGTATAACTGGGTTCATGTGGAATATCAGTGATAGTTGAAGTTGGTTATTTATATTATATGAATGTTTCATTTTCTTTATTTCTAGTATACACTTTCTTTATCATAGATGTAAGATAAGAAAACATTGGTGGTGCCCTACTGGAATTATTATCACACCCTACAAGGGACTTTCAGGGCACGTGTAGATATTATGTTTATACAATCAGGTAAAGGCTTGGGATTAGGAGTTATACCTTAGTGATCATGTTGTATAACTTAGAATATGATGGATAAAAAGGGACCATGGTGGTTCCTATACATCAGTGGGATTTAACTTTTGCATTTTCTTTTTGTATTAGCCTGGTTATTATATATATGTACTAGTGGTTGTCCATGGGTGACCCTTTTTATTATTTTCATGTATGGATTGACTTGTATGCATTCTTATACAAATAGAATCATGTTTTTTTAGTAGCTACAAATGGTATTTTATTCTGTAAATAATGTGTTGAGATTAATGACTATTACTATTTTTGTCTCTTTGTGCTTCTGCTATAGTAGGTTATTGGTCCAGTGTTTTATCGTATTTCTTCTGCTATGTTATATACATATATAATATTATTATTATCATTACCAGAGGGTATAGTATCTTCATTATCACATCCTTACACCCTCACTGTTAGTCGGTATCCTTTGGAATACAAGGAGGTGCGCCTAAATCCCAGTGGTACACCGGCCATGAGCACTGTTCATGTGACAAGATGGGTCGAGGTACTACATCACCCTAGGATATAGAGGTAAAAATTTTTAAATATACCACAGTCTCGGAGTTTAGTTGCAATTATTTTACATTAAGAAAAGAATAATTCTCAAGAACATGTGTGTAGTGGATAAAAATAATATACTATAATTAATATATTATTATTGAGGACCCACCATTCTTTCAACTCCACACTGGATCATCTTAGGGGTAAAAAACATATCCCAAAATCAAAGGAACAATCAATAAAGTATTGAGGTCATATAATACATTATATTTACCATTTTTCCTCTCAAAAAGTCCCAGGACTTTGAAAATCAAAATGAAGATAAGTGCCAATCAAGAAAAACCCGAGTCACTACATCCTCCCCACATTAATAAATTTTCATTATAGAAAATGAAAAAAATTGGAATCTTCCAAAAGGAATCTCTCAAAATATCATCATGTGTAAATTAATCCATCATCGTACAAAATTCATTTGTCTCATAGGGTTGAGCTCTAAAAAAGCTCTATAAATAATTACCAATTAAGAAAGAATCATATATAATCTATAATATTCTATCTCCAACTCATCTTGAAGAATATACTAAGAAAAAACATGCCTTTTCTATTTGAGTGTCTCCCCAGGAATTATCCCCCAAAATTATTAATCAACTGAAGTTTGTCCCGACATGTGGGATGAAGGGAAAACATGGTACATTGACACCCATATCAAAATTTTAATTCGATAAGATTATCATTAGTGGTAGAATATCTCTCCCTATCTTTAAAGATCCTTCTAAATGGTTGTTACATTAGAAAAATCCATCCATGTTGTACTTTACCATTGAGCACATAACCAGATCCCATCAAAAATTATATTTTAAAATCATAGAAATAAAATCAAGAATTGACAGAATAAAAATGATGAGCTAGGGGTACTTTGAATGATTTAGGTTATTAAAATGTATATGTTACTTGTTAAATATTTATTGTAACTAAAAATAATAATTTGAATAAAATAAGTTGATATCACCTCATTATCATTTCGATAATCCACACTTATTTTATTATTTTTATCAAATATTGATTTCTCAATCATTATTCAATATTTGATAAATTCTATCATGGAAAATGAATAATTATTGTTCTTCAAATACAAATTTATCAAGAAATAATTTAAAATAAAATGAATAAACAACTCATCACCTTTAATTTATTGTGGTTGTGATTAACTAACTCATGAAAGAATTGAAATGATAAAAAATGGAGATGAATTCAAATTATTGTTCGACTAAAGACCATCATATATATTTAACACCTTATTAATTATTAACTAATTATGTTTTCAATGATAAAAAAAATATTATTATTATTCATCAGTTAGATCATCATGAAATAATAGGAAGAAGAATTCAGAGGTATAATTTCTAAGTAAATTAACTTCTAATAATGATGAAAAAATAAGAACAATGAAAAACATTTTAATCTAAATAATTCTAATTCACTCTAAAAAATATTTATCTAGTGAACATTTTTGTCCAGCATAGAATAGAATGAATTACTAGTGTAATAAGTAGAAATAATATAAGAAAGAAATTAAATGAGTGAAAAATATTCTCTGTTAAAATATTTTATCTATTCTGGTCTTCATTTTCCATCATGAAGAATACTCTTCTAAATGAAATATCATTCTAATATAAGTGTAGGACCGTTTTATTATTAAATTATCATTCTCGATAATTATTCTTTTTCCTAAAATTCAAATAGTTGGATTAACATATTACCAATATCATCAATGAATTACTAATTCTAAAAGATTGGTTATCTACTATGTCACTAAGAGAAAGGTTTTATAATTATACACTCACTCCCTTTAAGTATAACTCCTACCTCCCACCAATTCAGTTAGGTATCCATGAATCTGGTATCTTCTCATGATCTAACATTGAATCCTACTATCTTCATCATATAATCACTTCACAATTAAATTCAACCATATTAAGTTCACTCAATGAAATTTTCATAACATATTATTAGATTTAAAATGTTTTTTAAAATATATATAACTAATTTTTTTAAGGAGAAGATTTTTTGGAATCCCATATTTGAAGGTGGGTTGAAATGGGGTCTCCTTTATTAGGTGGAAATAATTTATCATTATTTGAAATGATAAAATGTGGCGGAAAATTCATAGATGGTTGGTTCACTGCACCTTCAAATTGTGCATGTAAGCACAAAATCACATAATGTTTCACTTCTATGGAACACTTTTCACTTTTCACGACACATCGATTTGAGGTTATTATAGGTGCCTTTATTTTTCCTGATGGCTTGGTTGGTTGAACCGTTTCTAACTCATTCCTAAGTGTATAAATTTATTGGATCAACCAAGTTATTTTAATGGGTATGATATTTATCATCAATCAGATTAGTCATAATTGAAAAAACATGTGTGTTCTCTAGCATGTGCAATCTGATCCACTTATTTGATTGAGTGTGATTTGAAGAATAAGATTAATGTAGATAATATATGAATTTCAAGAATAGGTTTCTACCCAATTCCAAGGGGTATGATACCTTATATAAATAAATTATCCAAAGACTATAAAATGGTTTATCTATTGGATGAAATGATAATTCAATTTAATCTATTCTTGAACGCACTAATCCCTCTAAAATATTGATATTATTTTCTATTATTCTATAAGAATCATAGGATTTTTATTTGTGTGAAAAAAATAACTTAACTACTCTCTTCATTCCAAATACTATTTAATGGATACTCTCTAATATGTATAATTATATATTATTGAGCCACAATTTTATCTGAAATAGTATTCTCTTAAAACTCGTTTCAGTATCGATTTTTTGGGGTTCTCATTACTGAAGGGATTCGTAACTGTACACACCCCAAGGACCCTACTCGTCAGGTAGGGAAAGTGCGGGACACCTCTTACCGAAGGAATGCATAACCAAATCGGAGACACGTTGGTGTGCCTTTCACCATGGTTGTGAAAGTATGGAGGCTTCGATGGAGGCTTTGATTTGGTTTCCTTCAGGCGAGAGTCCCAAGGAAGGAGGTGCCCCGCCATTGGTGGCATGAAGAGAGAGCTCAAAGGAGGCTCGCAGAGGTGAGGGATGGGCAAGCTGAGGATGGCTCACGCAGGGCAGAACTGGGCGAGCTGATGAGATCTCTGGGTGATGGACAACCTGGGCAACAAAACTTGGGCGAGGCCTTTCTCTAGGCTCCAAGGGTCTCCTCAGGTGTCTTTGGATGACTATTGCTTATGTCTCGGGCTTGAGAAGGGGATTTCACCCTAGTAGCTTTAGGGAAGGTGTCTTGTGCAGGTGCTCTCGTATTTAAAATGTTCTTTAAATGGATGCTAAAATAGAATTCTCAAATGGTGATTTAAATTAATAAATATATATGGAACAACTAAAAGAATCCATAATACATAGAAAAGAAAATAAGGATTGAAAATTCATATGGTCCCTATATAATTTAAAACTAGATCGAAAACAATTATGTGAAAATTTTAATAAAATAATTTCATCTAATAGATTTATAATTAACAAGGACAATAAATATTTTTATAGTATCTTCCATAATAACCATGGTCTAGTTATTTGTTTATATGTTGATGGCATGATAATATTTGACAATAAAATGAATCTAGTAAATGGGACTAAATCTAAATTTTCTAGAAACACTAATATGAAAGAGATAGGTGAACCTAATGTTAATTTGGGAATAAAAAATTTTAAGAATGATATTTTTTGATTTATCAATCTCATTATATTGAAAAAATATTAAAGGGGTTTGAACAATTTGAATGTTCACCAATATATACCTCATACACTTCTAGTATTAGGATGTTATAAAATATGTAATGACCCAAGATGGGTTTCAATCTAAACCGGTGCCTCCCACCACTGTCCATAGGGGAGTTCTAGATACACACAGTCTATAAACAAGTTCCATGGCATTAGTAACAAGAAGTGGTAATGATATAACCCTGAAATCATAGTTTAAGATCAATAGAATTTCTTATGAAAATCCAACATATTCCACCCATAAGTTAGACATCCCCAAAAAAATAAAATATGTAGAAAATAAATAAATAGGTATTAGATATAAAAAAATGTATAAATAAACTATCAACTCACACTCTAAACACCCTACCCTATAGAAACAGCCTCTAGCAGATGCTTATCCTCGGCCACCATAATATTAGTACACATAAAACCATAGAAATTAGTAAAAGTCCTACATGTATAAGTTAAATCATTTTAAGGGTCACACACTGGATATTATATGAAAAGAAATTCAATTCGAATAAATCATATAATAGTCACACTTAGCCAAATGTGATAAAATTAAACTAACCTCAAATCTCAGATCAATCAATGCTCTAAGAGTGGTAAAAATACAATGTTGAACCTGAAATTGATATATAACATATACGTGAGCATATAAGCACTCAGTAGGCCAAAAATGAATTTTTAAAATACCAAACATTAATTTAAGATCCATTTTCAAGATAATTTAAAAATATATTTAAAAAGTATGGTTTACTTAATCCTTTATATAAAATAAACAAAAACACATAAAAGTTATTAAACTTATTTTTCTTTATTATTATTAAATGAAAAACAATTACTTAAACAACATTTTAAATGGATTAAACCTTCTTTTCAAATCATCCATGTGAAACCACTTTCAAAATCTAGGATAAAATCTTTTACTTTAGAACAGTTTCTAAAACCTCCTTAAAACCCACTTTAAAGGTAAAAAATAACCATGCACAAGGAATGGATCGTGATATAGTTTAAGAACCACAAGTCAAAGAAAGATAATAAAAATAAACTTGAAAAGGTTCCCCAGTCAATACAAGGAAGGGGGATAACAGTCAAGCATAAGATATATATTCCGTATATAAAAAATTCATCGAGAAGGATGTGTCATGGGATCTAATATAGATATGAGTGTGACATGGTCTAAACTAATGACATGATATTTACTAAAAACATATCATGTCCCAGTTTCCCTTTTGAGCTAGTTGGGACCAAATAAACCATATCAAAATCATACCACTTCACAAGCTACCTGAACTATCCCAATATCTATTTTAGTCTATTTAGGAACCTCTCCCTAGTTATCACACAATCCACACTAAGTATTTCATTTATCTAGATGTACATATTTACCTGAGTTCCCATAATAGAATTATATAGATGTGAGTCAACAATAAAGACACATGGGTATTCATTAAAGAATAAAAAATAATTCATCCTCCCACTAAACAACTCCAGGCTATATCATTAAATAAGTTTTAAGCAAGATCGGCCCCAAAAGTGGTAATAAATAGAAAAAACAAAAATCATGGTTCTATATAGGGTTTTACATACACAAGATACATTGAAAACATTTGAAGTGACAACTAGGTCTTCTTGAAAAACCAACTTAGGTAGGCCGAGTATTTTTCACTTTAAAATGATGTACACCTTTAAAATCATTTAAAAGAAAATCATAGAAACCATTAAATGTTCACTCATGATATAGAACACTTTTATTTCAAAACCATCTTCCTTGCCATGCACATATAAATATATACTAACATGTATATATAATAATATCAACCTGTGAATGCATTTACATATTCTCTTGTGAATGTGTCCATCCATACATATATACACATACCTATATATATTTATAAGTGTATGTGGTTTATTTTCCAACACTCAAACTTTTAAAATAAAAAAAGTAAAATGGGTGACCAGCTTCAAAACAACCTTTAAAAGGGAATCTCAAAAATTAATATTCCTTAAGAAGCACAAACAACATGTTTTAATAAAATAAAACCCATTTAAATTCTAAGATATCATTTATAAATATAAATGTAAAATCAATGATTCCCTTTACAACTTCCATTAAATTTATAAAGGGCCAACTAGGAAATTAAACAAATAACCAAAGTGCACAACACCTGTATTAAGTTTGAATCTTTCATTAAATTATGAAAACCATTTGATTATAATGGAAATCAAGAGAAAAACTAATTTCCACCTTATAAATTTAATTTATATATTTAACATTATAATTATATATACAAAACATAATTTTAGAAGCATAAGAAATTTAAGATACAAAAATAAAAGATTAGGGAATGGAAAATGCTACCTAAAATATGGGGTGAACATTATGTAACCTCGATACATAATAAAAGGAGTGTGAAAAAAACTCACACACCCTCAAAATCAATGCCATAATAAAAATAGGAGATGAACCCACTTAGGTTTCATCCTAGAGGTGTGCACAATGATGGAATATGAGAAATGATATAGGGTGGATAAGAGAGAATCGCAGCATTAACTAGGATGATCTGACCAAGAATCAAAAGAGGCTAGGGGATAAGAGGTGCAATGAAGGGAGATCGATCTGGGTGGGGTCATGTATTGAGGTATCTTTCTAGGTGATGGCGTGATATGAGAGGGGGGAAGAAACCCCTCTTTTCTTCCCTTTTTTAATCATTTCATTATTATTTTTGTTTCATTATTTTTATTATTATTTTTAATATTAAAATAACTACCATTATCATTATAATTAGTATCATAATTATTAAAAAATCATTTAAAATTTTAAAATTCAAGTCTGGACCCTAAAAAAATTTTAAATTACCCAAAATAATATTAAATAAATAAAACTACTAAAACATATGGTGTTAAAATCTCCCCACTATAAATTTTTATATCTCTAGAAAGACTTTTTTCAAAGTTGAAGTCAATAAAAAAGGGTGGTTATTATACATCTAAGTGAAAAGGGAATTTGATCCTAACTCTCCCCACCATTTATAAATATTCTAAATCGATAAATGAGAAGGTATAAACTAAGAAAATTAAATAACCATAAGACACTTAACATCCAAAAATTGGTTCCATTGAACCCTTCTAATCAGAGAAAACTAAAATCAAGGATTCTCAAAAGAACATAATGCATGCATGTCGAGTCATTGAGTATCAGACAGACCACCACAAACCCTGATTATACCTACCTTATCCAGTGCTGTAATATCTCTATGAACGTCATGATAACCATTGCAACCATTTTATCACAACATCCCTGAAGGGAGTTTTCAAAAACTACCTTGTAGGGTGTTTTCTTAGAGTATTATGACCTCCCTGAAGGGAGTTTTCTAGACCACCCCTTTGGGTGTTTTATTTATATCATCAAAAACCACCCCATAAGGGTGTTTTTATTAGAGTATCATGACCCCCCCCAAGGGTGTTTTTTAGAGTATCATAAACCACCCTAAATTTGTGTTTTTTTAGTATCACGCACCTCCCTAAAGGGTGATTTATTTAGATCATCATAGACCACCCCAAAGAAGGTTTTTATTTAGTATCATAGACCACCAATAATGGTGTTTTATTTAGAGTATCATAGACCACCCCAAAGGGGTGTTTTCATTAGTATCACAGACCACGTTGAAGGTTTTTTTCTTTAGAGTATCATAGATCACCCAAAATTGGTGTTTTCTTTAGTATCATGAACCATCCCAAATGTTTTTTTCTTTATATTATCAAATACCACCCCCAAAGGGGTGTTTTATTTTATATCATGGACTATCCTAAAGGGGTGGTTTATTTTTATAAAATCAAACCGCCCCATTTTTATTTACCTTTTAATCAATAATACACCACCTACCATATCACCATTGATCATTTTCCATTATTTTAATCTAACATGTCATTCTTTAGTAGCTTATATTTCATAATACCATTTTCCAAAACAATTTTAAAGCACCACTTGAATTCAAAATCACCACTTCAAATCACAATGTTCATTATTCTCGTCCTGAACTATTGTTGTCAAATTAACAAGATCAAAAAAAATGGTTTCATCATTATTTTTTTATTGTATTAAGAATCATCATCCTAATCGCATGTATTACATTCATTTATCATTCAAAAAAATGGATCATGAATTCACATAATTATTTATATTCCATAATCTAATTTACCATTTATATAATGGTTAACTAATTAACCAGTTCACATATTCAATATCTATTTCGATAGAAAAGAGATAGTTGGGAACCCTCATTGGGTGAAAAAAATGACCTAATGAGAACTGGGAAGTCTATCCTTTCTTTTTTATGAATGAGATTCTATGGTTAAATGAGTTTACATCAATCGCACCATTATTGTACTTAACAGAAACTCCCAACGGTTCCGACATCCATAACTAGGTATAGACCTACTTTCCAAAGGTAGGTGTTCAGTTGGGGTTTTAGACCCAATGACACTTAGGGACTCACATTAGTCGAGGGTATGAGAGTTCAGGCTCATCACACACTTTAGGGGGGTTGTTGCCTACTTCTGGACTCTCTTATATATTTAAGATATGTTTGAGAATCTATTCCTAATATTTATATAGTACCGGTTACCCTAAAAAAATAATCATAGGTTAAACCCTTTTATATGTAAAAGAAAAATATATCATTAGTGAATCTATTTGTATGTATCTGAGGTTCTTCATCCATTTCCCAGTAATTAGTAGATGCTTATATACTGAAGCCACATAACCAGGCACTTCAGAATTTTTTTACATGCATGGAGGCGGTTGATATTCCAAGGATGGGGTTAAGACATTATGAGGCATCATATGTATCTTATTTATCACAATAATTAGAAACCATGTATTTTCATTAAACCCATGAATTTTAATTTCATGCATAAAGGACATATGTAAGGGCATTTAGGCACTGGGTATTTGAGATTGAGTCTTGATGAGAGGTCATATGTATCATAATTATAGTAGGAATCATAATTATCATAGTTTGATAACACCCTTAGGACTGACCTCAAGGTATATTCCATAATATGGGGGAAATTATATCATGCCACTCATCAAGGAATACATACTGATATTGACCGAGTTGATAGATATTTTTTATGTGAATAATATGACCATTGAAATTCCCTAAACTTGCATGATCCACACTCGATGTGAGAAATAAGGGACAATGAGTAATAAATCTCATTACATGTGGATATGGGACATACATGTTGAGAAACCCCTTTGGATGCTTGATATTGATCTCAGGCCCCAAGAAGGTGTCCTACATATCCTGGTTATAGAATGAATTAGAGTTATCATAATTCAGTTACTTCTCGGCCCACTGGTGGGTTAGTAATGGATCATCATCCCATGGGAAAGTGTCAGGACCTGACCCAAGATGGGGCTCAAGCTGTAATTACCCCAAGCTCGTCTCCATAGGCCAGGGGATGGCGACAAGCGTTGAAGTCACTACTAAACTCAGGGAGTCCTTTGCCTAATATACCTATACACATGCACCCAACCATCTCAATGCAGAAGTATAGAAGAATAGAAGAAAAAAAATCAATGAATAAGGTGATAAGAATGCATGTATATAACTACTAAGGAATACAAGAGTACCCCAGTGTATACTGAAAGGAAAAGGGGGAAAAGTACCCTCCCAAAAAAAGATTTACCAATAATACAAAAACTAGAAAATTAAAATTGTTGAGAGAACCCAGCTCATGAATCCCAAGTTATGACCACCGTACACAGTCCAAGCACCCCATATCCCTAAGATCCTCTAAATTCACAATCGACATGTCCGCCAATTAGAAATAACACAACATGTGTTGGCAGAAGCCCATATAGGGGTGAGTATATATATACCCTATAGAATTCCCCAAAAAGGTGAAGGTGGGGCAGTAAGAGATACAACTAAAGAGGAAACAATTAGATAGAATAGGGTATGGAAAAATAGTACAGCTCAACCCAACAAGAGACTAAAGTTAATGTAATATAAATACAAGGAGCTTCAAACATTTATAATTTGAACTTCTCATTGAGTATTCGCTATCTATAGTAGGAGAGTAGACTCATCCAACCATGAGAATCTAGACACACAAAGCACATGGCATACCCCACACGTATTCACCTCTCTTAGAAGGATTATAACCACATCCAAGGAGTAGATCCAAAAGAAATAATATATATATTATTAGTCAAAGATTCCCAAACGAGAGAGTAAGGGGATCTCTATCTCACAGCTCATCCTAAGAAAAGTGTCTCCATCAATTCTAGAAGAAATTTCCATCTACAATGCACAACACCTCATGTGTATACCCTAAACACACAAGTATAACGGACTCAATCACCACACCTTGATATTATCCATTTTGGATGGCACTGACCCTCCCACATGGTTTTAGGTCACCTCTCAATGATGAATCTTGGTTGGGAAGCATCTATATTTCTCAATATCCTAAATGTACGTCAAATAACATCTCGTCACTATGTCGTATAGTTGAGGGGTCATGTATCAAGGTTGAGGACCCATACCCATCCTGGTTGGAGGGTTCAACTCTAGTGTCACCAAGAACCCATGCATAGCCTGACTGGAGGGTTCCACTCTAGTATCATTGAGGACTCATGCCCAACCTAGATGGAGGGTTCCACTCTAGTGTCATCAAGGACCAATGGTCGACCTGGTTGGAGGTTTCCACTCTAGTGTAATCAAGAACCCATGCCTAACCTGACTGGAGGGTTCCACTTAGAATAGATTGAGGATACATACCTTCCCAGCATGAGGGTTCCACTCTGAAGATCATAAAGGACCCATTCCTAGCCCGTCTGGAGGGTGCCACTCAGAAAGCATCGATGAACTACACTAATCATCCTGGTTGGATGGTAAGCTTGGGATACTCTAATATTTTAGTGCTTGAACACTATTATTGTTGTAAATCTCTTAAATAAGCTTAATTCTCATAACATATCGCATTGTATCTCAAAATCTACTATGGAGGTCACCATTGCATTCTATGTGTAGAAACACTCAGGATATGCTACTCACGGGCCAAAATATGAGTCCAAAAGAAGAAGATACGAGAGATAGAAGATTCATAATGAGTTGCATGGTGTGAATGGGGCCAACACGATGTGAGACCCTGCCCATCGCCTGGTCATGTACCTATCCATACTCAGGTACTAAACTGTGTGCATTTACCCCTAGGCGTGCTAGTGTACTCCTAGAGTACATGGCATATCTATCCAAAAGGCTGACAAGAAAACGATGCTCATCATTTTTCTAAAGGAAAAAATGTAATTTCACTAACATTCCTCCTCAAACGGCCTTGGATAACCAAACAGATCCCACCATTGCGATACTTGAAGAAAAGCACACAACATCAATTATTCATTCAATCTAATCGGACACCTGATAAAAAAGCTGAATTTCATAGCATTGTGTATGAATAGTGCCTCATGGGGCCCACATATCGATCTCTAAATAAAATATACAAATTGAACTATTATGACCCTCATGGAAAAACGCACATAATCAACTATTAATTTGCCTCAATAGAACACCTGATGAAAAATTTATATTTCGCCGCATTAAGATCGAATCAAGCTTCATGGGGACCATACATTGATCTTGATTTAAATACCCAAAATTGGTCTTTAAATTTCTACCTTAATTTCAAGGTTTTGATCCCACTAACAGTATGTAAATTGGACTTCATATGAAGGAGTTATTGTAGGTAAAAGTTTTAATAATAATAATATATTATTATTATTTGAGTGTTTCATGGACTTGATCTGCAAATCTGAAAAAGGCACCCAACCTTGGTCTCGAAATGACCATCTTAAAAACTAAGTCACACTGTTGCAGACGATGCGTCAGTTGGACACTCCATTTAGGAGTTACGTTCAAATCATTGTTCTAAGAATAATAATATTATTATTATTTTAGGACATTTTATAGAATAGATCCATGAGTTAGAGAAAGGTATCCAACATTGGTTTTAAAAAGACCACCTTGAAAATAAGGTCACATCGCCACTGATGATGTCTCAATTGAATGACGCACGGAGGACTTACGGTAGTTAAACCATTTTATTAATAATAATAATAATGATGATGATGATAATAATAATATTATTATTATCATATTTAAATTTTATAAAATTTAATACCCCCCCCCATACACACACACTTATTTCTTGCATGGCGTCGATACCTACAACCCTGGACAGTCGCTTGCCTCCTCGACCTCTTTGCCGAACCGCTATCCCAGCAACCTCCGTTGGCCGCCTCCGTTGGTCACCTCTGCCAGCCAGCTCTCCTACACTACACGACCACACCCCCCCGAACCTGCCTACCTCACCTAGAGCCACTTGATTGCCTCACCACCAGGGTCCACCATTGGCAAAACCAACCACCCTCTAGACTGCCTCCCACACACCGTATGAAATCGGCGCCTCTTCTTCATACTGCCACACCTCCATTCCAAGCCTGAAATAAGAATCGATCATGGATCTACAATCCTTGGACCCTAATCTACACAGAACCAGACTCTTTTCATCAAATTTTTCTTGTTCCACCAGTCCTCCACATATTCGAGCGTCGATCGATCTTGGGTCATCGACAATTGTCGATTCGGGATTCACGGGGTTCCAATAGCGAAGAATGTGAAGAACGAGGGAATAAAAGCACAAAAATAATGGTTTTACGATTGTTGGAAAACACTTCTTGGACAACAATCAAGAACATGATTTCGAGGTTAGATAAACTAAAGAAAAACAATATAATTCTACATTATGGGGAGACTGAAATATTTTTCAAGGGCGCATATTCATGAGAGGGAATGAAACTTCTCGAACATTTAATCAAAAGAGAAAAAACACCAAATTGATGAGTCTTAACCAGAGATTAGATCATTCTCCATTGAAGAATGTGTCTGCTAATTATCTGATGAAGTATTTTTGTTTACTACGTCCTTATCGACCCCGATCTGGAGTTTCATCATGATCCGCCAAAAGACGGACACTACAGGAAAACTGAATATTTGCGGCGGGCGATTTGCGACGAGATCCCGTCACAAAAGGTCTTTTTCCACAGGGCTCCGTCGCAAATCACCCGTTGCCGAAAACGGCATCGCAAATAGGTGTTTTTGCAGCGGTCCCTTCGCCAAAATAGTTTTTGCGATGGTATTTTTCCCCCGTCGCAAATAGTTTTTCGTTTATATATAAAAAAGCTATGTGCGATGGGCCGTCATAGATATATTAGTTGCGACGGGTTTTTGACCCGTCGCAAATGCGAAATTTTAAAAAGGTATTTGCGACGGACCGTCGCAGAAATGTTTTTCTGATGGGTATTCTTCCCGTCGCAAATGTTACAGTAAAAAAATATTTACGACGGGAAATCCCGTCGCAAATACTAAAAAAAAATAAAATAATTAATACAAATCATATAATATTATATAAAAATAATAATAATATTAATAATATAAAAAATTATATTATTATAATATAAATAAAATATTATATAAAATATATTTCTGAAATATTAATATAAAATAATAATAATATGAATATAAATAATATAATATAATATAATAATACTAATATTAATAATATAAAAAATTAATATAATATTATTATTATTAAATTCTGTATATAATAATAATATTATTAATAATAATATAAATAAATTATATTATTATAATATTAATAATAAAAATATATATATAATATAATTATGAAATATTAATATCAAAAAATAATAATAATATGAATATAAATAATATTATATTATATATTATGAAATATTAATATCAAAAAAAAATAATAATAGTACTAATATTAATAATATAAAAAATTAATATAATATTATTATTATTAAAATAAACATACATATTTATGAAAAAATAATATTAATAATATTAATATTATTAATATTAATAAAATTATAAAATTATAAACTTCTCAATATTAACAATAAATATAAAATATTAAAAGTAATATTACTAAAATAAGCAGACATTAAAAATAATACTAATAAGTAATAAAATATTAAAAAAAATAAAAACAAATTAAATCATGCAATATTCGTACCAATATGAAAGAAGAATTGTAAATAGTTAATATGACAATAAACTACGAACTCAAATGTTTATTACATCTAAAAAAATCACTGGGGGTGGATAATTTGGAGGACCTGGAGGAGGTGGAGGAGGAAACTCCATCCCTAAACTATGAGTCAAACGACGCATATACTCCATATAATTTTGATGTTTCTCCACATATCGGCGTCTCTCCTCATCCTACTGCTGACGCATCTGCTTCTGCCATCAACGCATCTCCTCATCGTGCTGCTGACGCATCTACTCCTACCCCTGACTCAAATCCTCTATAAGCTGACTCTTAGCACGCAGCTGCTCCTGATACTGTGAGGCAGAAGATGATGTCTCTCCACGAGCTCCTCTCGAGATGGACGCCGACATCGCAGAAGTACTATAATAAGCTGCAGGAGTCAAATGAGAGTCGATACCAACTACTTGGCCCTTTTCAAAGCCATACAGGGTCGCCTGCATCCATGTCATCTCATCAAAATGGTGGGCACTAATTTGATCACCCGTCTCGTCTTGACTCTCAACCTGTGTCTGAGAGGTCGCGGCCTCATATAACTCCTTAAGTTTCAATTAGAAATTAAAATAATGAAAATATTATATGTATTTAATTTTCAAACTGAAAAGAAAATAATACTGACCACAATCTGACGATGGCGGTCACCTCTAATCTCTCCAGTAGTCGGGTCAGTGTACATCCTCCGATAAATGCCGTACGTCGTAATACCGGGATGCTCATCTTCCTATATGAATATAAATTATGTGTTTATATTTAAAGTTGTATGAAATATTAAAAAAAAGTACTTACCAGACTCTCTCTATGAGAACTGAATGTATGACTACCGGCTCGATGCGTCACCTCTTGTCTCCCTCAATTCTGTTGACCCAATGCAGATCTCCTCTGAAACCCACTACCCAACCAGTGTGTACATAATCCATCCCAAACATGAGATGAAATGTACTCTGGTCGGTGGTCTCTACAAGACTCATCAAATTCTGTCACTCCGGCTTTCTTCACAGCCGTCTTTCTCAAATTATGCAAAAACTGGTGGAAACGGTCACGCATAGGCACCACCCATGCCGCGTGGATAGTGGCACGCATGATCTCGTCGATGGGATACCATAAACCCTGATATAAAGTTATTAATGAATTAAATTTCAAAATAAATAATATTTAATTACATACCAACCAATGATCGAACATGGCGGCCTGTACATCAGCGGGAATCTGATCCCATGTGAGCCAGGGCTGAGAAAAATAATTGCGCAAGATAGCGCTCCCCTGTCCAATAGCTATATGCATAAAACTGTAGAAAAAGAACAAATAATCAAACAATAATAATATTAATAAATTATAATGAAATATAAATAAAATACATAGGTTACCATACCACCGCATGTGCGCATCAAATCCAAGAGGTGGACGTCGCTCCGGGATAGGATCTGGAATCATCAGTCTGGCAAGACCACGCCCCCTCCGAGTGCTCCCTGTAGTGCCAACAACCTGAGGGTCAGATGACTCAGGAACCTCATCATCCATAGGTAGATAAGCCTCCAACAACTGACAAAATGTTTCCGAGTCCATCTGAAACATGAAATGATTTTTATTAGCAAACAATTGAAAATAACTATTATGTATAGATATATATTTGTTATGATTCTAACCAGCATTTTACTGTGTCAATGTTCATCTTCATCATCATCTTCATAGTTGTCAATGTCAATGTCTTTATCTTCCTCATCAACATCATCAATTTCCATATTAGTTTCAATTTCATCATCTCTTGTCATTTCAAATTCAGTTGTAACATCATTGACAACATCGTCACCATCAACCCTTAACTGTGGGGTGTCATCCTCGATATTCATGCCTCTTTATGAAAAATATGTGTTTTGAGGAGTGTCTTGAAAATTTTCATTTCCTTTCACTTCAGTGGAACCACATTAAGTTTGAGTAAACTGATTTTCTCGAGATTTAACTTTTATTATACTCCACCAATCATCCAACTCATTTGCAGTAGCACAATATTTTGCATAATAAATTTGATGTGCCTGATGATCCAATAAAAATGGTTCATTTACTACAAGAAGACTTTTATGTTTAATATCAACAATTCCATGAGTCAGATGAATACGCAAGCCTCTCTCAGTATCCAGCCATTGACATTTAAACATTGTTACATAATTATGTCCCAAATAACACAGTTCAATAATTTCTTCAAGCATGCCGTAAAAGTCAACTTCAATATCTCTATGATGTGATCCCCTCAAGAAAACACCACTATTCATTGTTTTCTTTGATTCCCCATATGCACGTGTATAAAAGCGATAACCATTCACCAAATATGAATTATAAGATTTAACCATTTTGGATGGTGGGCTACTCAATATACGCAATCGACTATCAATATTATCAGCATGTACAGATACCTTAAAATTTGTAAAACATTTATCACTATTACAAGTAATAAAGTGATTTTATATGTAAAACCAAAAATGAATGTATGTTACCAGTTTTTTAAACCAGTAGGCAAAATTTTTTTGCCGACGTTCTTCTAAGTCAGCTGCTGTAATTTGTGGAAATTGTTTCTTGATATGATCATCATATAACCTACAAATACAATATGATTTATTTAATGTAAAAAATCTATAGAATAAGGGATAGGAGCACTCACTATACAATTGGTGACATTTCTTCACAGTTGATTAGAACATATGTATGAGCTCTATGATGCTCATCATCTGAAATCCATCTATCATGAACTCCACCAAAGCCAAGTTCGGGCTGATTGACAACTGATAATTGATTTTTCATATCATCATCAACATTCCCCTCATTCCGGCCCATGCGGTTAAATTTTTAGGGATATTCAGATTCAAAATAATGAGATCAGAATAAAGCAATTTCCTCTTGCAAATAAGCTTCAGCAATTGAGCCTTCAACTGATGCTTTGTTACGGACTTTTTTCTTCAATTTCTGCATGCATCTCTCAAATGGGTACATCCATCGAAACTGAACTGGACCTCCACATTTTTCTTCATGTGGAAAATGTAATATCAAATTTTCTATTAAGTCAAAGAAAGCCGGCGGAAATATTTTTTCCACTTTGCATATAATTACAACAACCGCTTCTTCCAGTTTTCTTAGTGTATCGTAGTCTGTTTTCGCCGCACACATGTCTCGGAAAAAATATGATATATCTGTTATCGAATACCAAATATTAGAATTAAACAAACCTCTTAATCTAATAGGAATAAGTCTTTCCATTATAACATGACAGTCATGACTTTTTAATCCGGTAATATGACCATTTTTTACACATCTGCCCAAGTTGGAACCATAGCCATCTGGAAGTCTCAAATCTGCAATCCACTGACAAAATAATAAGAGAATATATTTGGTCAGTGTATAAGCTACATTTGGCTCCATTAATCTCTGTGATCTGACATTTTCAAACAATTCAAGTTCTGGTCGCTTGTAAACTTGGGCAAGATCTAATCGTGCCTTTACATTATATTTGGTTTTACCCGGTGTAACCAAAACTGTATGAAATAAATTATCAAAACAGTTCTTCTCAATATGAATGACATCCAACATGTTTCTGACCAACAAATCAGACCAATATGGCAGATTCTAAAAAATGCTCTGTTTTGTCCAATTGTGTTCTTTCCCAAAGCCATGAATTTTCTGTTGCTTTATTGTCGGTCCGAAAGTGATGGAAGGTAATGAAAATACAACTGATTGTAACTCTGTACCTGAGATCATTTTTAGAGGTTCATCTCTTTAGATTCTTCCTTTTCTGAAATGAGATTTATTCCTTTGAAAAGGATGATCGATTGGAAGAAATCTGCGATGAAAATCAAAATAGCAAGGTTTTTTTCCATTCACGAGCATAAATGCTTTGTTGTCTCCCATACAGTAAGGACATGATTTTGGACCACGTGTACCCCAGCCAGATAACATGCCATATGTTGGGAAGTCACTAATTGTCCACATCAAAGCATCTTTCATAACAAAATTCTGTTTCGTAGCAGCATCATATGTACCAACACCATGACTCCACAATAAATTTAACTCATCAATCAATGGTTTCAAATAAACATAAATATTCTTTTTTGGATGTCCTGGGATTAATAATATAAAAAAGATATAAGGATCTTTCATCAACATCCATGAAGGCAAATTGTACGGAGTTATAAAGACAGGCCAACAGGAATACTGACTACCAAAAGATCCAAATGGACAAAAATCGTCAGTAGAAAGACCCAATCACACGTTCTAGGATTCTAAAGCAAAAGACGAATGCACTTGATCAAAATGTTTCCATGAATCACCATCATATGGATGAATCAAGCTTTTACCATTTGAAATACTGGTTGTGTGCCATGACATCATTGTCGCTGTGTTCTGAGACATAAATAAACAATGCAACCTGTGTGTAAGTGGGAAATATCTCAACTGTTTTACAGGAATCAATCCAGACTTCCCTGATTGAGCTTCTTTATACCTCGATTGTCCACATATGGGAAAACTATCCAATGACTCATTTTCACCGGAATATAAGATGAAATTGTTTGAACATGAATGGATCTTTTGATAACTAAGGCCCAGATTACGAACTAATCTCTTGCTCTCATAATAATTAGCAGGCAGCACATTTCCTTCAGGTAACAGTGCTTTATCCAATGAAAATATCTGATCAAAACAGTTATTTGACATTCCATTATCTGATTTAATAGCCATAAATTTTGCAACTACTTCTAATTTTCTTATCTTGCAACCAGGATATAATGCATCCTCAGCAGACCTGAACAACTCAACAAATTCAGATGGTGCCAACTCGGCAGGTAAATCAACATCATCCTCGATTTCTGTTTGTTGAACGGATGACCCTGCAATATCATGTACTAAATTCTGAAACCGTGATAGATCCGGAATCAAATTATTAGTATCTTCTCTAGAACTGTGTTCAACGTGTTGATACCAAAAAATATAATCTGATTGAAAACCATAACGCAAGAGATGTTTCCCAATGATGTCAAATGTCTCAAACGTTCTCAAAGCATATTTTTTACAAGGACGCTTAATTGTCCCTTATGAAACAAATTCTGGGTTTGATGATGCAAATGATAAGAAATCTTCAACACCATCAACATATACAGGATTTAAACTAGAACCATTTGGATTTCTGCGCTGATTTATCCAAGCATGATCATCTAATAATGATTGATGTTGATTTCCTTGTTCCATATTCATATATATGTTTCTACAAAATTTAAAACCATTACTGTTGTTAAATAATTTGATATAAGACAAAAAATATCCTAAAAATATAAGATACATAATTTCAGTTATTTCTTAGTAATTACCAATAGTTATAGGTGACACAGTTAGTTTGTAATCATCCCCACTAATTATTATTAATTTAACAATACTTATAAATACTTGGCAAAATGAAATATGCTTGAATAATGAAATAAAAGTTTGTAATCATCGTTGTGGAGATTATATTACTAATTATTCTGATTTTTCTGATGGCTCATATCTTTTTAACTTTCTCCCGACTGAAATCAGTATGAAAAACTTGCTCTGACATACGTTAAAACACATTTTTTATACTGATTTCACTGGGAGAAAGTAGTAAAGATATGAGACGTTGAACAAAAGGTAGCCGCCAATTCGCTGAAAATTGTGCCAATTTATAACCATGTACTTGAATTTATTTGATTTTTGATTAATTATTATTAATTATTACTAATTATTAAAAATCTCAATATTTCCAACAGATTTTTCTCTATTCTTAAAATGTTCAAATCTTAAAGAGTCGTCAATTTTCAGGTAATGTCCAATAAAAAATTTGCGTCAACCATGTCCAATTTAAATTCTATAATTGTCCTTACATGGTTGATCACCTCGCAAGTAGTGTTGCAATAGGACGGCACAAGTAATGAGAAAAACATGACTTGGGTTGTCCTATTGCAACACTACTTGCGAGGTGATCAACCAAGCAAGAATAATTATAGAGTTTACATTGGACACAGTTGACGAAAACTTTTTATTGGGCATGACCTGAAAATTGGCGACCCTTTAAGATTTGAACATGTTAAGAATAAAGAAAAACTTGTTGAAAATATTGATAATTGTAATATTTTATAATTTTTTTATAATTTTAATAATATTAATATTTTTTTTATAAATATTAAACATATAATAATAAAATAATTTTATTATTAGTATTATTTAATTATTAATATTAGAGTATTATAATATTTTATATTATGTTACTATTTATGTTACTATTTATATTACTAATTATGTTACTAATTAGAAATGCGAAGATATGCATATAGGTCGGGTGGTTAATCAATCATTGAATAGAAAAACAAACGTAATTGACCGCTCATCTACCTCAATTTTCTTTTCATTTGTGTGTTGAGACTTGACAGGAAACTTCTACCTCCACCTATAATATCTGCTTTTACTGTCAAAATTATAAACCTTCTCACCTCTATGTTGGCGAGGAGGTTGATAATTTTGACATTAAAAGCAGATATTACACGTGGAGGCAGAAGTTTCCTGCCAGGCCTCAACACACAAATGAAAAGAAAATTGAGGTAGATAAGTGATCAATCACGCTTGTTTAATTTTCCTAATTGTTTAATTTTCCTAATTGTTTAATTTTCCTAATTGTTTAATTTTCCTAATTGTTTAATTTTCCTAATTGTTTAATTTTCATAATTGTTTAATTTTCCTAATTGTTTAATTTTCCTAATTGTTTAATTTTCCTAATTGTTTAATTTTCATAATTGCTTAATTTTCCTAATTGTTTCCTAATTAAATCTAATTGTTTCCTAATTAAATCTAGTTGTTTTCTAATTAAATCAAATTGTTTCCTAATTAAATCAAATTGTTTCCCAATTAAATCAAATTGTTTCCTAATTAAATAAAATTGTTTCCTAATTAAATCAAATTATTTTCTAATTAAATCTAATTGCTTTCTAATTATTGTAATTGTTTTCTAATTATTTCTAATCAATTAAATCTAATTATTTCCTAATTATATGATAATTATTTTAATCTAATTAAATCTAATTATTTCCTAATTATAAGATAATTATATATTTATTTATAATTATTACCAAAACATCCTCCAGGAGTGTCGAACCAAGAGTGCAACAAGGCTCGTTGTCGTGTACTAGGTTTCCCCGAGTCAAGCTCGAAACACCTGGTCAGAGATTTCACTCCTATGTACATTTGTGCCAGAGCCACATCTACTTGTTCGTATCCAGACGAGGATTATTTGATACAACCAAATCTAATTATACTATATATCTACTAAACATTCTATTAAAAAAATTAAAATTAACAATTAAAATTTAAAATTAACAATTAAAAATAAAAAAATAAAAAAAATATAAGTACCTTCGATATTTTGAAGTAATCCACGTCCTTCTCTCTGATTCACTCTTTCTCTCTGCTTCGCGAAAGAAAAAATTAAAATAAAATACATTTCTAGAAAGAACTGAAAGTTAGAGAGAGAGGAGAAGAGAGATATGAATGTTATGGAAAAAAACGGGTGGGGTGTATATATAGGTTAGATTGGATGTGACGGTCGTATTTGTGATGGGATACCGTCGCAAATACTAGGTATTGCGATGGGATACCGTTGCAAATACCTTCGCCCACATTAATTACGAGCGGCGATAAAAAGGTTTTTTGCGACGGGCCCGTCGCAAATAGCAGCCTGCCGACACACAATTAGCGACGGGCGGATATCTCCATCGCAAATTCCTATTTACCACCGCCAGTATTGGCGACGAGCCCCATCGCAAATACCTTCGCCCGCATTAATTACGGGTGGTGGGTAAAAGGGTTTTTGCGATAGGCTCGTCGCAAATATCCACCATTAGCGACGGGTGGATATACCCGTCACAAATTCCTATTCACCACCGCTGGTATTGGTGACGGGTCTCGTCACCAATACCACCCCGATTAATATTTTTTGTGATGGGACAATTTACCCGTCGCAAATAGGCTTTACTGCGGCTGGTATTGGTGACAGGTCCTGTCGAAAATAACACCTGGTGAATAATTGTTTGCGACGGGACAATTGTCCCGTCGCAAATACTATTTACCACCGCCGGGTACTTGCGACGGGTAGAAGGCCACCTGTCGCAAATAGGCTTCCCGCGTTTTGGCATGCAAACCGCGCCATTGAAATTACGACGGGACCTGTATTTCCGTCGCAAATACGCTTTTCATCAGATTTGTTGTGACGGGAATAATACCCGTCGCAAATACCCCGTCGCAATAAGCGTTTTTTCCCGTAGTGGGAGGAAGAGAGATCCTATCGGTTATCTCAGGATTATGAGGCTAACCCTGGGCAGATTCCCATAACATCACATTTATATGGAATTTTAGTTTAAGTCAAAAATCAAGTAATTAAAAAATTATATATTTAATTATTTAATTATTTAATTATTTTCCCACGATGGAACATATGCCAAACTCTCGATGTCGACTAAGGTTATACCTCACCTAGGGTAAAACCTACATTATGAACTCAACAGGGTTATCAGATATCTCATACGAGTACTTGTTTAGGAGTTATTTGGGTTTGAGATATTAAATGAATGAATTAATAAATTAATTAATCCATTTAATGTACTTCCAATGAGCAAGGGGTCCAGACATCTTGTGCCGACTCATTTTATGTTGTGCCTAGGGTAAGAACCACATTCCGGACCCAACCATTATCTTGGATTTTGGATCTGATCAACTGTTTAGGAGATATTTCATTTTTTTAGGAAAACTATGCATGCATAATAAAAATATTTTTAATATTTTTATAAAAATTAATTCAGGGAACATCGGGCCTCAGAATCGTAAACCATCATAGTGCCTGGCTCCAAAAAAAATCCTAGAAATACTACAAAGTCTTACATGAAAAAAAAAACAGTCACTACATTATTCCCTTCAGATATTTTCTTCCTCAAAAAGCACAAACTAAGGAAAGAGGTGGGGACACTGAGCCTGACCCTGACTCTTCCCTACAACAGGATGTATAGCCAACAGAGGAGTTTGAAACTCCCTCTTCACCTCCTCTTACATTAGGACAAGAATCATCATTCGTAAATGAAAAAAGGATTACATGATTCCCTTATTCAAAAAAATCCATTAGGTAAAATTCCAAAGGAAATCTGGTCATACAAGATCTCACAGTTGATGTCTCCCAGTTGAGACTCCCTCACATGCTCAATAAGTTAAGGAGTCAACACCATCAACTGAAGAAAAAATGTACCATCCTACTACACTAGGTTCAGTTGCAGGGAAGCTAATTTCTCTAAAGATTCCCACACTAGGAAAGCCTGGGAATTCCTACTAAGGGTATCTAATAAAATATGGCACTTCCCTAGAGTATAAACTATCTCAAAGTCATAGTCCTGTAGGAATTCCAACCAGTGCTATTGTCTCATGTTCAAGTCTCCCTAAGTGAAGATGTACCTGAGACTCTGCTGGTTTGAGGAAACCACAAAGTGCTCTCCTAGAAGGTAGTATCGCCACATTCTTAGGGGAAAAAATACCACTTCCAGCTCTAGGTAGGGAGTCACGTAGTTCTATTCATGGTGTTTTAACTTCCTTGACCTATATTTGATAATTTTCTCTCACTGTATCAAGGTTGACATCGAGCATAGAAGGGTACCAACAAACAAGTCTAGTGAGTAAAATAATCCAACCATAAGAATCTAGACATAGAAAGCATATGGAATACCCTATATTTATTCACCTCTCTTGGAAGAATAGTAACCCCAACCCATAAACTCCGCCTCACCAACTAGTGGTATCCCAAGAAAAAAGATTCAAACAAAAAAAAACTCTACTGGTAATTCTAGGACCTGCTCCGACACTCCATCGCACAACCTCACCATGAACACACAATTCATAGGGACTCATCTACCACACCTCGATATTATCAACATTGGATGGAACTAACTCTCCCTCATGGGTTTTCTCACATCTAAAAAATACATCTCGGTGGGGGAAAACCCCTATTCCTCATGCATCAAAGCTACATCAAACAACACCGACATAGGGTTGCACCAATGCCCGCTTCACCCCATATTAAACCTCGATCAAGGAGTGGAAAGATAAGAGTACCTCACAAGAGTTTCTACAAATATCTAATTCAGAAGATAGAAAGTACATATATCATACCTTTTATCAACTTCTGTGTTGCGGGGTCATAGACATCCAAATTCTGCAGCTATCCATGGCCCCATCTGCTAGCTCCTTTTGCCTGACGTGAGCTGCTTAGTAGTGGTGGAAGGGTCTCATAGTGACGTCCACCACACATAGCTCTTTTTTATCCTATTCCATATCCACCTCCCTAGGGACCACCCTATCCATGCCTAGAAGATCCCTGATCACATTGTTGTCTCTTCCATAGTGGTCCATCAGCTATCTGTTTGTGCTTCTCAACATGTCCAGTTGGGCAGTCTCATGTTATGTGACCTCATTCATCACAAGAATAGAATTTTCCCTCCTCATTCTTCTTTGTTGCTCTGCGCTACCCCTTCACTATACGACCATGTGCCTGATCATTCTCATGAAAGGGTTTCCTATTCTGAGATCATGTCAACTAGTGCCTTCTAGCTACTGCATACGACTTAGATCTATAACGTCCACTACCAGATCTAGCTGTATGGAATCACTCTGATAAAAAAATCTTTGTCAATAGTACCCACTCCAGCACCCCGACATAGGTGGGGATGCACAAGGGCACAATGTTGGATCAAATATCTCTAAAAGTTCCCTACTCAAACTTCCATGCTCATAAGTATCCATCATAGATCATGTCAAGAGAGTACCCTGTAAGGTCTATAAACCTATTTTCACACTCATCCACCATAATCCCTCTTTGTTGAAGCTTCAGAATCACTTGAATCTAAATAGAGCATAAGAAGGAAGGGTATTAATCCTCAAAAAATAGTTGTCAGAAGTCCTCCCATGAGAGTGTCAACTCATCGTGCATCTAAGTAACCAGACTCCACCAATACCCAGCTTCTCTATGGAAAAGAATGGTTTTCAAAGATACCATTTGATTTTTGGAGTTCCAAACAAGCCTGAAGATCCAGACCACTAACTCTAGACAAATATCTACTCTCCGGGGATCTGGTTCACTATGGAACCTCAATGGTCTCTGATGATGGAACTCATGGAGTGCGCTAAGCCTGCACACATCCTTATCTTGCCCTGCTAAAATGATCTTCTACTCAACAGGTGGTGGTACTAATACCTACCCACCTAGAGGAAGGGGGTCATGGGATGGACCCTGAACTGAGGCCTCATCTCTCATAGGATCATCTTCTTCAACTAGAACTAGTATCTTGGATGGATTTCATCATAGTGGTATCTCGAAAGTGTCTAAGACGTACCACATTCATTTGAGAATATATGTATAAAAAAAATGGGGAGATGACTCTAGAAGGATAGTTAGAGAATAAATCCTATATAATTCATGTACAATTGATCCCTGAAACTAATTTCTCAACATGCCGAGTCGACAAGAAGGTGGCTAAGGTCCTGTTGAATGGATACATTGGTTGTTGCACCATCACTAGACTCCCTGGCCTGAGAGCCACACTCGAGACACTTTTGAATTGTTTCCCTAAACCCAACCAAATTCCTTTTTAAGGGGATAAGTCTAAACAATGTCCCAAAGAATGAACTTTCTCTGATATAAATCTTTCATGACATGACCCAAGCCAGGGATGGAGCTTGAACTACCCCAATCCCACCTCCATAGGCTAGGGGTGGTGACAAGCACTGAAGGCACAACTAAAATCATGGAGGACTTTTCCTAACGTACCTGTATAGATGCACCCAACCATGTCAATGCATAAGTGCAGTGGAATAAAAGAAAAAAAGTGTAACGACATGAGTGGTAACAATGCATGTATATAAATACTAAGGAATAAAAGCGTAAAAAAATGTATACTAAAAGTAAAAAGGGTAAAAATACATGCCCAACAAGAAAGATGTCCTAAAAAGACAAAAACTGGAAAAGTAAAAAAAAAATAGAGAGCTCAACTCATGAATCCCAAGCTACGACCACCATACGCAGTCTAAGAACCCCATATCCCTAAACTCCTATAAAGTCACGATTGACCTATCTTCCATCTACAAAAGACATGACATATTTTGGGAAAAGACCATGCAAGGGTGAGTATATAAATAACCAGTAGAATGCCTCGAAATAGTGAAGGGGGCTAGTAATAGATACAACTGAAGAGGAAAGTCATAGATAGAACAAGGTATGGAAAATGAGTATATCTCAACCCAACAAGAGAGTGAAAGTAAACTCATCCAAACACATGGAGCTCGAAATAGTGATAAGATGAACTTCTCATCGAGTCTACGCTACCTATAGTAGGAGATTAGGATCATCCAACTATGAGAAGCTTGACATAGAAAGAATGTGGCACACCATTCACATCTTTAACTCTCTTGGAAGGATAGTAACCAAGTATAAGGAGTGGATCCAAAAGAAATAATATATATATTCTCAGTTAAAGAATCCCAAATGAGAGGTTAAGGGGATGTCTATCTCACAACTCAGCCCAAGAAAAGATTCATCATCAGTTTCAGAATAAAGGTCCATCAATGATTCCCAATACCTCATGTGGCTTCCCTAAACACACAACTATTAGGGACTTAATCACCACACCTTGATATTTTTCTCTTTGGGTAGTACTGAATCACCTTCATGGTTTTAGGTTGCATCTCAAGGATGCATCTTGGTGGGGAAATCATACCTCCTTCTCATGAGCCCAAAGGTACATCAAACCATGTCTTGTCACTATGTCTCAAAGTCTGGGGTTCATGTATCAAGGTTGAGGACCCATGCCCAACCCAATTAGAGGGTGCCACTCTAGTGTCATTGAGGACGCATGCCTAGTCCGGCTGGAGGGTTTCACTCTAGTGTCATCAAGGACCCATTCCTAGCCCGGCTGGAGGGTGCCATTATAGTGTAATTGAAGACTCATGCCCTGCCCAGTTGGAGGGTTTCACTCTAGTTTCATTGAGTACACATGCTCGGGCCAGCTGTAGGGTGCTACTCTAGAGTCATAGAGGACCCATGCTCAACCCGGATGGAAGGTGTCACTCTAGTGTCATTGAGGACCCATTTCCAGCCCGGCCAGAGGGTGAAACTCGGAATAGGTTGAGGGCCCATGCCCTACCCAGTAGGAGGGTTCCACTTTGAAGATCATCGACGACCCATGCCCAGCTCAGCTGGAGGGCACCACTCAAAAAGCATCAAAAAACTACACTACTCATCCATGTTGGATGGTAAGCCCTTGATACTCTAATATTCCAGTTCCGGGTCACTACCTTCATTGGAGGTCGCCTGAATAAGCATCATGCCCAGAACATCTTTCATCATATCTAAAAATCCATTACAAATGGAACCATCATGTTCTACATGGAGAAACGCTCGGGTTAGGCTACTTAGGGGCCAAAATCTGAGTCCAAAGGAAGGAAATACAAGAGGAAAAAGATTCATAATGAGGTACATAGTGCATATGGGTCCCACACGATTTGTGACCCCACCTCATCACCTAGCCATGTGCCTATCCATACATGGGTACTAAACTGTGTGCAGGTACCCCTAGGCATGCTAGTGTACTCCCAGAGTACATTGCATATCTAGCCAAAAGGCTGATGAGTGCACGATGCTCATCATTGGTCCGAAGGGAAAAAACATAATTTCACTGACATGCCTCCTTAAACAGCCCTGAATAACCAAACATATCATGTTATTACCATCATTGCGGAAAAGTGCACATGATCTACAATTCATTCGCCTGAATCAGACAGCCAGTGAAGAAGTTGCATTTCATAGAATTGTGCATGAATAGTTCTTCATAGGACCCATGTATCAATCCTGGAATAAAATATATGGATTAAACCATTACAATCTTCCTGGAAAAATGAACTAAACTGACTATTCATTTTCCTCAATCAGACACCCAATGAAAAATTCATATTTAACCACATTACGCTCAAACCAGGATTCATGGGGACCACACCTCAATCTCAATTTAAATTCCATAATTTCATCTTGAAACAACCACCTTAATTTCAGGGTCATGACGTTGTTGACAGCGTTTCAATTGGACGCCATGTGTAGTAGTTATAGCAGGTCAAAGTTTTAGTAATAATAATATATTATTATTATTTGAGTGTTTCATGGACCTGATCTACAAACCCAAAAAAGGCATCCAACCTCATACTCAAAATGATCATCTCAAAAATTAGGTCGTATTTTGGTAGACGACGCATCAATTGGATACTCCATATAGGAGTTATGTTCGAATCAGCATTCTGAAAATAATATTAATAATATTATTATTATTTTAGGGAATTTTATAGACCTGATCCATGAGTCAGAGAGAGGTATCCAATATTGGTTTTAAAAATATCACCTTGAAGACAGGGTCACATCACCATTGACAGTGCATCAATCAGACACTGCATGGGGGAGTTACATTAGTTAGACCATTTTATTACTAATAATAATATTATTATTATTATATTTAAATTTTATTACATTTAATAACCCCCCCCCCCACACACACACACATATTTCTCGTGTGACGTTGATACATGCTGCCTTGGTCAGTCACCTGCCACCTCAGCCTCCTCATCAGTCCATTGTCTCGGCCACCTTGCCTGCACCGCACGGCTACACCCTACCCAACCCGCATGCCTTGCCCGAAGCTACCTACTCACCTCGCTTCCACGGGGTTCCACCAGCTGGACCAGCCGCCTGCCGGACCGCCCCAAACACACTGCATAGAACTTCTACCTCTTCCATGTGCTACCACACCACCATTAAAATCCTAAAACAAGAACTGATCATAGATCTGTGATCCTTGGAACCTGATCTACACTCATCTAGTCTTCGTTCATCAAACCATTCATGTTCCTCCAATGTGCACAAAATCTAGGATCCTAATTGTAAGGGTTGGTATCCTGAGAACTGACTGTTTTGTACTTTGATTACATGAATGCTCACTTATTATATATTGTTCATTATTCTGCATGACTATAATATAATAATGTCCTGGAATATTTGTTGCATTAATAAGGTCATAGCAGATCCCCTCTATGATGAGAACCTTGAAATGCTATAACAATATTCTTAAATAAAGTTCTGCGGTTGGATGGCATACTATGATAGGACACATAGTATACAGACCGTCATGTGTGAGTACTCATAAGAAGACGAGACTCTCTCTCATGGAGTTCGCACTTGGTAATCTCCAAGATGGGAGATTATGAGAATAGACCCGCCAGTAGTAATTCCGCATGTCTTGGTGTCATCGGATATTTCTATCTGCGAGCATGTGTAATGGTTCTAAGACTGGAAGATTATCATAAACTCATGTCATGACTCGCGCACTTATATTTATTGACGAAAACCGTCACGCAGACAGTTGGCGGGAAGTAGGGTACGTTGGGTGCATCATGAGTGACATGTTGTTAATGGATAAGTCAAGGAAGGATTTGTCCCTTCCATTTATGGAAGTTGATATCTTGGCCCTTTGATTGAAATAGAACTGTCGCATTAAATTCCATGGCCATGGTGTAAACGACGAGTTTATTTCAGGTAGTCAAAAAACGACGGATCAAGAATATAGTTTTATGACACTTCCATGAAACCTTCTTGATGAGATATTGAGACAAAGGGATTATATTACACAGTAAGCGTTCGTATGAGGTGATACGTCAATGCGGCGTCAACTTCTTTCTCTTGGGTTCCTTGACCCGTTGCTAGACAGTAATCTTGGACTTTAGGAAAGCCTGCCTAATGCCAATGAGAAAGAGGCCTAGAGGGTCACACACTAAGTGTATCCAAGTATCTCAAGATGAATAAAGATTATTCCCATACATGGTTTAATAATTATTCAAGGAATCCTAAATTGTTTTAAATGACAGAGGAAAAATAAAATAAAACAAGTACACTCCGTGTATTATTAAATTTACACGCCGTGTAGTTTTATTTTGGAAAGGAAATGAATAAATGAAAACAAGATATACACGCCGTGTACATTTAATGTACACTTCGTGTCGTTTTCAATGAAAAACAAGTACACACCGTGTATTTATTATTACACGCCGTGTAGTTTTTCCAGTCGGGATTTTGAGGATATAATATCGTTTTATTAAATGATATTTATTATAATCAATATGAGCGCATGTCAAGGAATTAATTATTCAACATGGGGGTTTTCAATAAGAGTTAATGAAATAAATAAAACGCGTAACGCGTTTATTTATTGTCATAACTCTATAACCCCACACGCCCGATTATAAATATCCTCACAACCCCAACTCTTTTCCTACACACAAGAGAATCGTTGTGCACAACATCTCTGGAGAATTCTTTCAATACTGAAAGAACCTCTTCCTCCAAGAACGCTCTCAAGACCGAGAGAGATCCTCTTCGATCAGATCAAGACGATCTAAGGTGGACAATGCAAGCAAAGGCTTCTCCACGCTAGCACCCGGATAATCCTTTGGCGACGTCCAGAGATACGAGGTACACGTGTGGATCACCACTAGAGGGAGTCTACACTTGGCTTCTACGACGCAACGACGGATCACATCGACAACGTGATCGAGAAAATCAACGAAGAAAGAACACCTAAAAGGTATTTCTTTATAATTAATTAAATTAACTATAATCAACCTGTAACGATCCTTGTTTTTGGTTCTGGGACAAACCATCTTATTTGTATTTTTCTGTGATTTGATCCTTGGAGATTGGCGTTTATAATCATATTGATCCCTAATTGATCATTGCTAATGACAAAAATACAAGTGGGCACATCCACCCACGCACTTCCACTGCGCTTGGAACCTTCAAATGGTATCAGAGGGAGGTTACAACGTTGATTATAGTTATTTAATTTTTTTTTGATAATTTACGCATTCATATTTGATTCAATTCGAAATAAATCGTTCTATAAATCTAATCCAACAAGATCTATTCTTACTCCTTAGTTTCTCGATTCATATCACAGAAATGGCCTTTTAATTTTAATTTTGATTAAAATAAAAACGAGGAACTCATCCAGAGGAGCCGCTCTTTCTGTCTGTACAACACGGGATTACACGGCGTGTAATTAAAACTACATGCCGTGTATTTAGGTTCAACGAACTGGCACTGGTCCTCCAAACCACACCGTGTGAATTGATTATGCCTAAGTTTTAATCACGTCGTGTTGACCAGAATTGAATGGCACGTGGAAACCGGAATACACGGCATGTATGTTGGAGCAACATGCAGTGTAGTCCGTTCCGACCCAGGTGAAACCGTGTACAAATATAAGCCGCGTACCGCATACACGGGATCTCCAGGCTGGTTACCACGTAAAAAGTAAGTACACGCTGTGTATGATTCATCTACACGCTGCGTACTCTAAAATTTCCAAAGTAAAGAAAACACGCCAAAGCTCCGGCGTGTACTTTGGATAAAGGGTGAAATGAAAAATACACGCCATGTAATTATAAACTACACGCCGTGTACTTTCCAGAAATGGAATTTCACCAGGTTTCCTCCAATGTACAAATACTCGTACAAGGAATATGGATGATAAGAATCTCAAGGAAATTTAGAAAGGAATTTAAGATAAAGAATTGATTAATTATAAGATCATAATTAATTGAATTCGAGTGTGTCTTATCTTAAATAAAAGAACGATTAAAAGATTTTGAATTCTAAATATGCGTAAATGTCGTTGCATACTATGGATGATCATGAGCTAGACCAAAGACCCTTTGTATGTGTATGGTTTCATTTAAATTTATTTAATTTAAATTTCTTGGCCTACGAGCCTTCTTCCAATAAAATGTAGGGCCTGCGTGCCGATGGTTTCTTTAATGTAAACCCATGTAATAGAGGATCTCCCAAGCCAGAGGAGATGGTTAAAATCCCGAAGCCGAGGTGAAACCGACGCAAGAAGATAAAAAGGTGGACAGGTGGGAGCTGCAAAACACGAACCAATAGGTTCAAGGTGTTTTCCCTAGGTCAGGGTTAGCTTATCAAAACCGCTAAATAATCTAACCAATAGAAGCTCATGATCATGCCATATTATTTTATTTCTGTCTGATTGCATGGTTTATTTATTATGTATGTGTTGTCGTGATCACATAATTAATAAAATGAACAAGCATGCAAAGATGAAATAAAATAAAAACCAGACTATGCGTAAACATCATCGGAACATGGTTAATCACTTAAGAAAGCATCACTTAATATTAACAAGCATGTGATAATGCAAAAATACGCATAAAGAATAAAATCCCTCAAATACCATATTAAGTCAGACCAAGCCTTCCGTTACTTGATTAAAGGCAAGACTCAATAAAACTATGTGTTTGACCAACCCTTTTTGGGACACTTAAATTTATAAAGGAAGCTCTTATGAAAGGTTTCGGGTTGACTTAACCATATTACATCAAGAAAAGTAGCCCTTGCTAGACTTGATGTAATATTGGAGGCAAGAGTTGAGGAAATCCAAGTCAGGATTTCAGGATTGGGGAGTCCACTCAACAGATCAAGGAACTGTAAGCTCATAGTTGGCAAAGACCTGCCTACCTAAATACCTTCAAATAGCTTGACCAACCCTTGTTGGGGTTATGCGAAGGGGAATATGGATCGTTGCCACTAGAATGTCAAAGCAACTGGACATTCCGAGTTCAATGGTGAGGGCCATTGGGACTTGATAAAATAGTGGGAAACTTAATTAATTTTTTATTATTTCCCATAAAAATGTAATCAAGAAAGTACTAATAAATATGCTCTTTTAAATTGTAGAATCAAGATGACAAACTCGTCAACCACTTTTTCTCTGCAATCAATTCTGGATAAAGACAACATCCTCACCGGCAGTAACTTTTAGGAATGGTTTATGCGCCTTCGGGTTATCCTACGCCATGAATGGAAGTTTTGTGTGCTGGAGTCCTCACTTCCTGATTCTCCTGCCCTAGGGGCGAGTGATGAAGATTTCTTAGTCTATGATCAACATTTGAACGATGCTCTCGACGTTCAATGTTTTATGTTGTCATCTATGTCTAGTGAGCTCATGAAGTCTCATGAAGACATGGATGCCTACAGCATGCTCGAGCACCTCTGTGGTCTATACCAGGAGAGAGCAAGACAGGAGAGGTTTGAGATCTCCAAGGCTCTATTTCAGAGCAAGCTTGGAAAGGGTGCCCCAACTGGGCCTCATGTAGTCAAGCTCATTGGCTACATTGAGCGCTTGGAGGTTCTAGGGTTTAAACTCCCCGAAGAACTGGGCATTGATCTCATTCTTGCATCACTCCCCCAGAGCTTCTCAAACTTTGTTGTGAACTTCAACATGAACAACATTGAGAAGTCTCTGTCTGATCTTCTTATCCTTATTCGCCAAGTGGACAATGACATGAAGCGTGAAAAGCCTTCTATCCTCATGGTGAATAAAAGGAAATGGAAGGCGAAGAGCTTTAAGCCCAAAGGCTCTTCAAGGCCTTCCAAGAAAAGGAAGATCAAAGGGGAGGCAAAGGAATAGGATGCTGTTTGTTTCGCATGTGGCAAGAAGGGCCACTGGAAGAAAAACTGCACCCAGCCAAGGAAGCAAGGGGAAGCTTCAGGTGCGTTTGTTATCGAATTCAATCTATCTGTTTCTACTAATTGGGTATTAGATACTGCTTGTGGTGCTCACATCTGTATCCAAATATAGGAACCAAGTAGATTCAGGAATATTGATCGAGGGGAGGTAGATCTACGAGCAGCCAACGGAGCTAGACTTGCTGCTATTGTTGTCGGGGACTACCACCTCACATTGCCAACTGGAATGATCTTGGTGTTAAAGGGTTGTTATTATGTGCCTTCTGTTACTAAAAACATTATTTTAGTATCCAGATTAGATACTGATGGATTCATCTTCAAGTTTGGAAGTGGATGTTGCTATTTTTATAAAGATAGCATTTGTTTTGGTAGGGCACATTTATATAATGGCCTTTATGTGTTAGAATACACAAACCAAGTAATGGCAATCGATAACAAAGTTAATTCACATGACTCATACCACACCCAACTTTGGCATCACCGGATAGGTCATGTCAATGATAAATGTTTGACAAACTTACATCAAGATGGGTATTTAGATTCTTTCGAACTAAAACCACTTAGTGTATGTCATGCGTGTCTACAAAGAAAAATGACCAAAGTCCCATTTAGTGGGAAAGGTGAAAGAGCTAAAGAGCTTCTAGAATTAGTTCACACAGATGTGTGTGGACCGTTTCTAGTTGAAGCAAGGGGTGGGTTCTCATACTTCATAACTTTTACTGATGATTTTAGTAGATATGGATATATCTATTTAATGAGGTATAAGTCAGATTCTTTTGATCGGTTCAAAGAATACAAGAATGAAGTTGAGAACCATCTTGGTAAGAAGATTAAGAAACTCCGCTCAGACAGAGGAGGAGAATATCTTAAGCAGGACTTCATTGATTTCTTACGGGAGTTTGGGATTCTATCTCAACTCACTCCTCCTTACACACTGCAGTGGAATGGTGTAAGTGAAAGAAGGAACCGCACCCTGTTGGACATGGTGAGGTCAATGATGAGTCATGCGAGTCTTCCATTATCCTTTTGTGGATATGCATTACAAACATCAGCACACATACTAAACCAAGTACCAACTAAATTGATAAATGGTATTCTATACAAATTATGGAGTAGACGCAAAGCCATGTTATCGAATTTACATGTGTGGGGTAGCGAAGCATTTGTTAAGGCCTCTTCAGGTAACAAAATTTCACCCAGAGGCACAAAGTGTATCTTTATAGGATATCCCAAGGAAACAAGAGGATATTACCTATACAACCCCTCAGAAAAAAATGTTACAGTGGCAAGACACACCATATTCCTTGAGATGGAGCACATCTCCAGAAGAGATAGTGGGAGCGAGATAGACTTCGATGAAGTTGAGGCTCAAGATACACAGAAGTTGGTACAAGAACAGATTCCACAAAGCCCCATGGAAGAAAAATCTGTTCCAGAGACACAAGAACTGCGTAGGAGGATGAGAGAGGTGAGAGAACTAGAACGATATGGTTTTCTTGTCACCAAGGATGGTGACTCATTATTGGTTGAAAATGATGATCCTATTACCTACAATGAAGCAGTTGAAGGCACAGATGTTTCCAAGTGGAAAGAAGCCATGAATTCTGAAATGGATTCCATGTACCAAAACCAAGTATGGATTTTGGTAGATCCTCCAGTTGATGTAAAGCCTATTGGTAATAAATGGGTATTCAAGAAGAAACTGGACATGGAGGGGAAAGTCAGCACCTACAAGGCACAACTGGTTGCAAAAGGTTTTAGAAAGCATCAAGGAATTGACTATGATGAAACCTTTTCACCGGTTGCAATGCTGAAATCCATCAGAATCCTATTGGCCATTGCTTCTTACCATGACTATGAAATTTGGCAAATGGATGTCAAAACAGCTTTCCTTAACGGGAACCTCCAGGAAGATGTCTACATGACACAACCTGAAGGGTTTGTGACTCCAAAGGATTCCAACAAGGTATTCAAGTTGCATAAATCCATTTATGGATTAAAGAAAGCATTAAGATCATGGAACATTCATTTTGATGAAGCTATTACAGAATTTGGCTTTGTTAAGAACGAATGTGAGCCTTGTGTTTACAAAAGGTTTAGTGGAAGTGTAGTCGTTTTCCTAATAGTATATGTTGATGACATATTGCTAATTGGAAACGAAGTACCTGTCTTACAGTCAGTTAAGGCATGGTTGCATAAATGCTTCTCTATGAAAGACTTGGGTGAGGCGGCATATATTCTTGGGATCAAGATCCATCGTGATAGATCCAAGAGAATGTTGGGCCTCAGTCAAAGTACATACATTGAAAAGATACTGAAGAAATTCAGTATGGAATAGTCCAAGAGGGGATTGTTTCCAGTGTCACATGGCATTCATCTTTCCAAGAAAATGTGTCCTCAGACACATGAGGAAAGAAAGAGGATGGAAAGGATCCCTTATGCATCCGTGATTGGGTCAGTCATGTATGATATGCTATGTATGAGGCTAGATGTTGATTATGCATTAAGTGCGGTAGGCAGATATCAAGCTGATCCAGGAGACCTCCATTGGATGGCAGTCAAGACTATCCTTAAATATCTGAGGCGTACTAAGGATATGTTCCTGGTTTATGGAGGAGATTAGGAACTAGTCATCAGAGGACATGTAGATGCTAGTTTCCAGACTGATCAAGATGACATGAAGTCACAGACTGGATACATCTTCAGTTTGAATGGAGGTGCAGTGAGCTGGAAGAGCTCAAAACAAAGTGTGGTGGCAGATTCTACAGCGGAGTCCGAGTATATCGCAGCTTCTAAGGCAGCTAAAGAAGCACTATGGATGCGAAGCATCGTCCAAGAGATGGATGTTGTACCGAGCAGTAAAGATCCTATCACACTCTATTGTGATAATACTACAGCGGTGGCACTTGAAAAAGATCCAAGGTCACATTAGTGGACAAAGAACATACTTCAGAAGTATCATCTCTTGAGGGATTTTTCTCAGAGAGGTGAAGTTGCAGTGAGCAGTATTTCTACAAAAGACAACGTGGCGGACCCCTTGACAAAAGCCTTGACTCAGCAGAAACATGATCATCATGTGAGGTCTAGCGGACTAAAAGTCGTAGGTAGTTGGCTCTAGTCCAAGTGGGAGTTTGTAAGGGTTGGTGTCCTGAGAACCAACTATTTTGTACTTTGATTACATGAATGTTAACTTATTATATATTGTTCATTGTTCTGCATGACTATAATATAATAATGTCCTGGAATATTTGTTGCATTAATAAGGTCATAGCAGATCCCTGCTATGATGAGAACCATGAAATGCTATAACAATATTCTTAAATAAAGTTCTGCAGTTGGATGACATACTATGATAGGACACATAGTATACAGACCGTCATGTGCGGGTACTCGTAAGAAGATGAGACTTTCTCCCATGGAGTTCGCACTTGGTAATCTCCAAGATGGGAGATTATGAGAACAGACCCTCCAGTAGTAATTCCGCATGTCTTGGGGTCATCGGATATTGCTATCTGCGAGTGTTTGTAATGGTCCTTAGACTAGAAGATTATCATAAACTCATGTCATGACTCGCGCACTTAGATTTACTGACGAAAACTGTCACGCAGACAGTTGGCGGGAAGTAGGGTACGTTGGGTGCGTCACAAGTGACATGTTGTTAATAGATAAGTTGAGGAAGGATTTGTCCCTTCCATTTATGGAGGTTGATATCTCGGCCCTTTGATTGAAATAGAATTGTCGCATTAAATTCCATGGCCATGGTGTAAAGGATGAGTTTATTTCAGGTAGTCAAAGAACGACGGATCAAGCATATAGGTTTATGACGCTTCCATGAAACCTGCTTGATGAGATATTGAGACAAAGGGATTAAATTACACAGTAAGAGTTCGTATGAGGTGATACTTCAATGCGGCGTCAACTTCTTTCTCTTGGGTGCCTTGACCCGTTGCTAGACAGTAATCTTGGAATTTAGGCAAGCCTTCCTAATGCCAATGAGAAAAAGGCCTAGAGGGTCACACACTAAGTGTATCCAAGTATCTCAAGTTGAATAAAGATTATTCCCATACGTGGTTTAATAATTATTCAAGGAATCCTGAGTTGTTTTAAATAATGGATGAAAAATAAAATAAAACAAGTACATGCCGTGTATTATTAAATGTACACGCCGTGTAGTTTTATTTTGGAAAGTAAATGAATAAATGAAAACAAGATATACACGCCGTGTACATTTGATGTACACGCCGTGTATTTTTCAATGAAAAACAAGTACACGTCGTGTATTTATTATTACACGTCGTGTAGTTTTTCCAGTCGGGGTTTTGAGGATATAATATCATTTTATTAAATGATATTTATTATAATCAGCGTGAGCGCATGTCAAGGAATTAATTATTTGACATGGGGGATTTCAATAAGAGTTAATGAAATAAATAAAACGCGTAATGCGTTTATTTATTGTTATAACTCTTTAACCCCACACACCCGATTATAAATATCCTCACAACCCCAACTCTTTTCCTACACACAAAAGAATCGTTGTGCACAACATCTCTAGAGAATTCTTTCAAGACCGAAAGAACCTCTTCCTCCAAGAACGCTCTCAAGAGCAAGAGAGATCCTCTTCCATCGGATCAAGACGATCTAAGGCGGACAACGCAAGCAAAGGCTTCTCCACGCTAGCACCCAGAGAATCCTTTGGCAATGTCCAGAGATACGAGGTACATGTGTGGATCACCGCTAAAGGGAGTCTACACTTGGCTTCTACGATGCAATGACGGATCACATCGACAACGTGATCGATAACATCAACGAAGAAAGAACACCCAAAAGGTATTTCTTTATAATTAATCAAATTAACTATAATCAACCTCTAACGATCCTTGTTTGTGGTTCTGGGACAAACCATCTTCTTTGTCTTTTTCTATGATTCGATCCGTGGAGAATGGAATTTATCATCATATTGATCCCGGATTGATCATTTCTAATGACAAAAATCCAAGTGGGAACATCCACCCACGCGCTTCCGCTGCGCCTGGAACCTTCAATAATTGAGCTTAGGTTTCCCAGCAATAGTCTATCCAGAAACTGTGGGGTTCAAACGTTGAAGAATATAAAGAATGAGGGAAGAAAAGCATAGAAATAATGGTTTTATGATCATTGTCCAAGCTTTATTGACCAATGATCAAGAAAGTGCTTCTGGAGTTAGATAAACCAAATAAAAGCAATATTATTCTTCATTCTTGGGTGAGTGCAAGATTTCCTAAGGGCATAGATTCATGAAATGGAATGAAACTTCTCAAAAATTTAATAAAAAGGGAGAAAACACTAAATTGACATATTCTAACTAGATATGGGATCATTCATCATTGAAGAACATGTCTTCCAAAGATCAAAGGAAGTTTTTTCATTCTCTACATCTGGATCTGCCACGATCTGGAGTTTCATCGTGATCTGCCAACTAAAGGAGGAAGAGATATTTTGTCACTAATCTTAGTATTATGAGGCTAACCATGGGAATGTTCCCATAATAGAACATTTATAGGTAATTTTAGGTCAGGTTAAAAATCAAATAATTAAATAATTAAAAATTTAATTATTTAATTATTCTCCCACGATGGCACATAAGATAGATTCATGACACCGACTAAGGTTATACCCCGACTAGGGTAAAACCTATGTTTTGAACTCAATGGTGGTCTCATATTTTTCATATTAGTCCCCATTCATGAGTTATTTTGGTTTGAACTATTGAATGAATTAATTAATAAATTAGTTCATCAATTTATCATACTATCAATGAGCGAGGGGTCTGGAAATCCCATGTTGACTCATTTTATGTTGCGCCTAGGGTAAGAACCACATTTCGAACCCAACCATGGTCCCTTTTTTCTGATCTGATAAACCTTTTTTGACATATTCCATTTTTTTTAGGAAAACCATGGGCGAGTAATAAAAATATATTTAATATTTTTATAAAAACTAATTTTGAGCACACCGGGTCTCAGAATCACGCACCGTCTCAGTGCCTGGCTCTGAAAATATTCCTAGAAATATTCCAAAGTATTAAAAAAAAAGCCAAGCCTCTATAGAAATATTTAATCCTAATGGTTGATGTTTCAAAGACATGTAAGGACTTACAATGAGGTGGAGTCTTATTTCATCTCAGGCCTTCCGGAGGACATCCTATGTATCAGGGTTGTATAAAGAATTAGAGCCATCATAGTTCTTTTTGTTAGGGGATTACACACTGAGGCTTACCTTATATTGAGGACATGGTATATTATGCCTCTAATTGTGGATTACACACTAAGGTTTCCCTTATATTTAGGGAATAGCATATTATGCCTCTAATCGGGGCTTACACACTAAGGGCTCTTTATATGAATGATATGATCATTGAAACTCCCTAATCCCATGTGATATATGCTCAGTGTGGGAAATAAGGGATGGAAAATAACCAATCTCATTACTCGTAGATTCAGGAATTATATGTTGGTAATGACCTTTGGATGCTCAATATAGAGCTCAGGCCTCAGGAAGCATCCTACGTATCCAAGTTATGGCAGTAATTAGATTCATCATAGTTCTCTTGGGTTAGGGATTACACACTGAGGTTTCCCTTATATTAAGGACATGACATAGTATGCCTCTGATTGGGGATTACACACTAAGGTTTCCCTGTATAAATACTGGAAAAGGTTATCAAGTCTTGGGATGCATGCTTGTCCTGGCCTGCTTGTCTTCCTAACATTTATTGATTGTCAGCTTAACATTACTTTATTGTCTATTCGACGTGTCAGATGATGTATGCTAAACATTTCTAAAGAATATCATGTGATATAGTTGAATTTTTTTTGGATACATCACAGAATATGAATGTAATGTCAAATGGTCATCGTATGACTAAGAATTACTTGTAGATAGGACATCACAAGACCTGTATGGTTGTTCCTAGAAGCCATCGCATTATCCCAGTTGACATGCTTAGAGGGTGTCACATGATCCAGATGAATTTCTTTGGTTTCATCATAAAAGCTAGATAAAACACTTGGAGGTCATCGTAAGAGTTATTGATACATGTCTGGAGGTTGATACGGGATCTGGATGACTTGTCTAGTTGTCATCGTGAATGCTCACTAACATGTCCAAAGGACGTCACAAGATCTCGATGGTTTATTTGGAGAACATCACGAGATCTGGCTGGCTTGTCTAGAGGAAATCGAGAGAGCTAGTTTACATACCCAAGTGTTATCACAAGACTCATTTGACATGCACTGATTCCACCATATGATTTGGGAGACATATCTGAGGGAAATCACAAGGTATATATGGTGATATTAGAGGGTTTTGTGAGACTTGGGTTTCATGCCCAGGGGGATCCATGTGACTTGATCTGAAATTTCCAAGGGGACTTCTCATGATTCAAATAGTATAAAAAAGTTTATTTGGGGGACATTTCAATGTGTTGTTGTGTAACCTAGTTGGTTCACACAAAGTGCATCAGGATCAACTTATATGTTCTTCTCATGAGTATCCTATCTTTTTAGTCTTTGTTCCTTCCTTTTATTACATATGCCTTAGATTTTTTCATTGTTATCTTGTTTTAATTATTTTGTGATCTAGCATGTATGATGTATGTTCTTCACGTGACCCTATAGAAGTTATTCGCATGATCTATGAGTGATCACGTAAAGTGCCTATGTATGTTACACGATCACTCTGGTTGTTCTTCTAATCTTACCTGATGGAAATCTTTTCCAATCATGAGATCATCCATTCTAATAAATCATCTCTGATACTTGGTTGTGTTGGTCTAAGGTTCCAAGGAAAGGTCCCCTTTTTTCATTATGGGGCGGGAGATTTGTAGTACATTCCACCCCAATTATGTACCACTTTTCATGGCATGTATCGCTCAAATCCAGGATGGATTCGGTGAAGGATTTAGTTGTTTGCGCATTTTATAAGATCTTGTTGTAAGTAATTCTAGGGAAGTTACATGATTTACAAGGACCATGAGATCATATCTCCAATTCCCTTTTATTGGATTATATCCAATTAATGGGGTCTTGCTGAGTCATACGGGCATGCCAAGTGACTTTCATATTTTCAAGCCTATATTTACAATGGCCTTCACAAGATCAAGGTTTCTGTTGAAAGGCCTTCATGTGATCTCAAGTGACTTGTCTAGGGTCTTTTGTGAGACAAGGATGGCCTTCTAGGGTGCCTTTTTCAAATCAAGCTGATATGTCTAGAGGGCCTCCATGGGATCATGATGAAATGTCGAAGGGGGATCCAGGGATCAATGGTGATTATTTGAGATACACAACCCATTTCATATGATATCAATGTATCTTCACTTTTTAAGAGGCTCATGTCATTTCCCTTTTATTTCCTTTGTTTATTTTACAAAGTTTGGGAATCTCACAAACCTGTACAAGTATTGTCATAGACAATTACTCTCCCCATTGATGATGCATTGTGTTAATAGAAAAGGGTCATGAGGTTATTCATGGCCACTTTATGGAAAAACCATTGTGTTTTCCTTTAGATTCATCGGGGTAGAAAAAGAGAATTTGTATATGTCTGAGGTCCTTCATGTGGTGAAGGTGACATGCTAGTGGGAGATTCATGAGGAGGACATGTCTTTGGGGGATTTAAGTGTCTCACGAATAACTTCGGTGTGTTGTGTGAGTTTTATGACCACAAGAGGCTCCTTTCATTTCAATATTTATTTCCTTTGTTTATTCTAGAAAGGTTGGAGATTTCATAATCTTGTATGAGTGTTGTCAAAGACAATCAATCTACCCATTGGTGATGTTTCATGTGACCAACAAAGGGTAATATAGTGATGTGTGATCATTTCATGAACAAACCCTCGATTTGTCTTATGGGGACATAGGGGGAGCTATGGACTACTTGGATAATGATTCACACTCAAATTTACCCAAGAGATAAATGTAGAACGGTCCTTGTAGTCTAGCTTAGGTTGTCGAATCCAGTGATACCTAAGAAGATACCTAAGATACACAACCTATGAGATGGATTTTTGGCTATGAAGTAGCCAACTTTAGGTTGATTTTAGATGGGTTTAAAGTATCACTAAAAGATTTAAGTTTATTCAAATTAAGATAATGAGTTGATCCTAGGTTATCGCTTGGGGTGGATTGGATGAATTCATTTTTTAATGATTTCAATTTCATTAACTCGAGAAGGATTCATTCAATGAATTAAAAACAACCTCATCAAATTCTGGTTAAACACCTTCAAAAACACATTATAATCACCTATACACTTTTAGGATAATTTTCATGATCACAACAAGGTAAATAATCTTATTAGCTCATAAAAGTGGGGTGATTAAATTCAATATGGAAGAGGAAGAGAAAAAAATCATTGAATAAAAGAAACTCAAATAAAAGAAATTAATAAACATTTAGATAGTGATAAATAAAATTCAATCCAGACCCTTTCTACTCCCTTAGATAAACCCATAAAATATTTATCCCTCCATTGATGGCATGTCCTCAACAGAAGCAGGAATTAGACTTATGAGGGTGGAATTGAAGAAGTAAAAACAACAAATTAACGATAACTCCACTGTTGTGTGATAAATTTCACAAGGTATAGTGGGAATAAATTCACACATTTAGGAAAATTTATCAACTTGATATGTATAATAATATATTAAGGGTAAAGGAAGAACTTTTATTAAGAAACTAAGGTGAATTGAACAACTTATATAAGAAAGAAATGTGATTTCAAACACAAAGCGGTAGCATAACACTACAATGAAATCAAGCACCCAAGATACTAAACTCCTCCACCAAAACTGCCTTAAATAGGAATTTAAAGAGTCTTGGGTCAATCCCCCAATAGTACAAAGCATCCCACTTGAGTATGGTAGGCCTAGGGTGGTGAAAAGTAAGGGAGAGGAAACTTTTCCACCCTTGACCTGAAGTTGCAGCCAGCTTGCCTCCACTGAATAGATGAGCCTATATGACCATATAGATAGCCTAATTAGAGTGGGTAATAGAATAATAAAATGGATCCCCTGATGTCTAATAACCTCTTGTAAAATTTAAGCCCAAAATAATATGTTTTTGTCGAGATATAATTAAATTAGTGGGATGTTTTTCTGGGCTGCAGAATATGGTTCATAATTTTATCTCTAAATTGGGACGCCTTAATAACTACTATGGAGGCCGAATTAGCATTGTATCTTGAATAATTATTTGTTTTTATATATTTATTCTAGCATCACACGAAATTTGGGCATCATTGGGCCTGTATTGTGGGCCCCACATTCTCATCAGTGGGATGGTGTTCAATCTGCCTTCTCCAGAATTATTTCTTTTCATCGCCAAATATCCTCATCATCCTTTTTTAATCCTCCATTGATCCCTGAATGAGAAATGTTCATATTTAAGTTTATATCAATTTCCCAAAATATAAAGTTAAAATATGGATAATTACATTCCTTAAAATTAGATTAATCATTGGGCCTAAATTGGTGTACATTAGGTATGAAGTGCACAAATGATAAGAATGGATGTTCAAAATTAAAATCCACTAACTCAGGCCCATAAGATCAAAAATGAACATTTAATATCATTAAAATTTAATTAACATATGTGTTTTTATTGGATAATAACACCCCCATATTCAGATTTTCTAGTCCTGAGAAAATAATTCAAAGATTATATTTGAATTCTTTTTTCCAATCACATTATAACAAACAGTTATCACAATGTAAACTACACACAAATATATCTTTATAACCAATAAAAATAATTTAAAACAAGATAAATTTAAAATCATATCCCAATTTCAATCTCATTCCTTTGATCAAATCCATCATCATACTTCATCTAACTCAATTAGGTGAAATGATGTGTTGTGAATCAAAATAGATATGGGGGTTTATTTTCATTCAAGGGGGGAATAATGGAAGCGCTAGGTGGAATCACATTTAATACTAATATGAGTATTCATTTTTTTAATTTTTCTATAGTAATTGAGATTGGAGCTAATCGAATTAACCCATGTAGCAAGACTTTGCCGATGACTCCTAGGCTCAAAGGCCTTAGGGCACCAAGTGAAGCCCACATACTCGAGAATCATCTCGAGTTAACTTGATCAAAAACAAAGTCATATTACCAAAAATAGAGATAGAGTGAAAAACTCAGGGCTAGACAACTCTGGATTCACAATCCCCAAGTGATGAAAGCCTCACATTTTATCAATCCATTGCTCTACATGCAATTGCTTTTAGAATACTCATATTATTCATAAAAGTCAAACCAGCCTATGTTATTTATTATTGGACCCCATGAATTCAAATTAGTACCCCATTGTCTAGAGGATGTGCATTGTGGAATTTTGATTTAATAGATGAAAATAAAAATGATGAAAATTCCAATTGGACAACGAAACTTTCAAAATCAATGCTTGTAAACTTTATCATGAATTAAATTAAGAGTCAAAGAAATAAAAATTATTTGCTATGTAGTTTTAATGTGAGAAAAGATGTTATTATATTAATGATAAAGTAATTTTACTTCTTTATTTTTCTCATTGTTTTTTTAACAAACATTTTGTTTCCACACCACTAAATTAGAATGAAACTGTCCCTAGTTTCATAAATAGAAAAGAGAGGAGAAAGATGGTGGGGGATGAGTTAGAAAGGGCATAGAAAAAGTTCACCTGGTTGCTTCAAAATGATGATTGTGGTGCTCCCAAATCACTCTTTGTTCTCATGGGAGATGTAGGAACCTCCTTGATTTAATATGTATCACCCAAAATAGTACCTTATCCATAAAAAAAGAACAAACCAAACAAAAAAACAACACAACAATTTATTTAATACCAAGTATCATCATTTTTATGGTTTTCCTTTTTTTTAAATCAAACTGATAATACATTTTCTTCTTTTTAATTTAAGGGTAAGGTAGTACTCAAGTATCAGACTGCGTGACATGGATGAATACGGTGCTCCCCTTTAATACCCATCCATACTCATAATAGAAGAATAGGTCAACAGTCTGAGGTAGAATAAAATTATATCAAAATGATCCACTAATCCTATTTGAAATATAAAGTTGATTAAAACAACAAAATGGTTGGAAAATTGAAAAGAACAGTTTGCCTCTCATGCAACGCTTTGTTTAATGTTGTTAGCTAGACTTGGACCCCTAATTGATTAATTATTTTCATCGTATAAGGTAGGTTCACACAACTCTTCATCAACTTCATGTTTTTTGAAAGTTTTTATGAATGGTTTGACTCTATGACCATTAACTTTAAATGTTTGACCATTGATGGGATCTTGAATTTAAACAGCCCCATGGGGGTACACCTTATACACTATGTATGGACCTGACCATCTAGACCTCAACTTTCCCGGGTGTAAATGAAGTTTAGAACTATAAAAAATAGTAGGTTTACCTGATACAATGTGTTTGGTTTTAATATTTTGACATTGGTAGGCTTTTAATTTAGCTTTATTGATCCTCGAATTTTCATAAGCCTCCATCATAAGTTCCTCATGTTCATTGAGATCTAATTTCATTTTTTGTTTTGGCCACTGAGAGTTCATAATTCATTTTCTTAAATTCCCAAAATGCCTTATGTTTAATCTCCACTGTCAAATGGCATGCTTTACCATAATCCAACCTATATGGGGACATTACTAAAATGGTTTTATATATAGTTCAATAGGACCAAAGAGCATCTAAGAGTTTGCTCAAAAAATCCTTCCTAGATGGATTAACAATTTTCTAAAGAATTTTTTTGATTTCTTGATTGGCTAACTCAGCTTGACCATTGGTCTGTGGGTGGTAAGAAATGGACACTTTGTGAGAAATTCCATACTTTTCCATGAGTTATGATAATGGATGATTGAAAAAATGAGTTGCACAATCACTAATGATAGCCCTAGGAATTCCAAATCTAGAGAGGATGTTTTACTTGAGAAATATAATCACAGTTTGATGATCATTGTATTTTGTAGGAATGGCCTCAACCCATTTGGAGACATAATCGACAGCTAAAAGGATGTACAGATATCCCCTAGAGTTTGGGAAGGGACCCATGAAATTGATTCCCCAGCAATCAAATATTTCAACCACTATAATGGGAGTGAGTGGAATTTGATTTCCTTTTCGGATGGACCCTACTTGTTGACACTTAGGACAGCTTTGACAAAATGTGTAGGAGTCCATTGAGAGGTTGGGAAAGAAGAGACCACACTGACAAACCTTTGAAAAAAAATTCTTAGAGGAAAAGTGACCTCCACATGCCTCACTATGACAAAATTTAAGGATGGAATCTTGTTCAGATTCTAGGACACACCTCTTAATGACTTGGTCAGGGCAGAACATATAGAGGTATGGATCATCAAACACATAGTGCATGACATCATAAAGGAATTTCCTTCGAGCTTTAGTCCCTAAGAATTTTGGAATGACTCTTGTAAATAAGAAGTTGGCTATGTCGGCATACCAAGGGCAGTCACTCACAGAGTATAGGTGTTCATCAGGGAATGAGTCAGACATAGAAAGGTGATTTGAGTTGTCTTTTAATTCCATCTTAGAGAGGAGATCAGCTACAAATTTTTCAACACCCTTTTTTTCCGTGATTGTGAGGTCAAATTCTTGTAAGAGAAGAACCCACCTAATCAGTCTATCCTTGGCATCTTGTTTTTGGAAAAGGTATTTCAAGGATAAATGGTCAGTGAAGACAATGATGGGTTATCCTAAGAGATAGTACCTGAATTTCTCTAAGGAAAATACAATAGCAAGAAACTCTTTATCAGTGGTGGTGTAGTTAATTTGTGCATCATTTAATTATTTTCTTGCATAAGCAATGACACAAGGATTTTTCTCACACCATTGTCCTAAGACTGCACCTACAATAAAGTCACTCGCATCACACATGATCTCAAAAGGTAGTTTCCAATTAGGAGATTGCATGATAGGTGGAGAGATAAGAGATGACTTGAGTGTAGAGAATGATTCCTCATAGCTTTATATCCATAAAAATGGAGTGTCTTTCACTAATAGAGCATAAAGTGGTTGAGAAATAGAGCTGAAATTCCTAATGAACCTTATATAGAAACCAGAATGTCTTAATAAAGACCTCACTTCCTTGAAAGTTTTGGGCGATGGAAGGTGATGAATGATGTCAAACTTGGATTTATCAACTTCAATCCCCCTACCTGAGACCAGATGGCCTAGAACAAGTCCCTCTTTAACCATGAAATGGAATTTTTCCCAATTTAGGACCAGATTATTTTCTTCACATCTTGACAAGACTCTCTCCACATTCATCAGACATCCCTCAGATGTATCCCCAAACACAGATAAGTCCTCCATGAAGACCTTTAGAAAATCCCATACCATGTCTGAGAATATTCCCATCATGCAACGCTGGAAGGTTCTAGGGGAATTACATAACCTGAAGGGCATGCATTTGAAATCAATGGTGCTGAATGGACATGTGAATTTAGTCTTCCCTTGATCCTCTAGGGAGACCTCAATTTGATTATACCCCAAGTACCCATCTAAGAAGTAGTAGAAGGCGTGACATGAGGCTCTCTCAAGGACTTGGTCAATGAATGTTAAGGGGAAATGGTCCTTCTTGGTAAATGACTTTAGCTTCCTATAGTCGATGCAGACTCTCCAGCCACTAATCACCCTTTTTAGAAGAATCTCTCCATCCTTATTAGTTATCAATGTGATTCCAGCCTTTTTCATACCCACTTGGATTGGGCTAACCCACTCACTCTCAATTATAGGATATATGATATCAGCTTTTAACAATTTCAAAAGTTATTTTCTCACTAATTCTATGAGATTAGTATTGAGACGCCATTAAGGTTGATGACATGGCTTTGAATCAGATTCCAGAACAATCCTATGAGTCCCAATAAGTGGTCTAATCCCAGGAATATTAGATAGGGTCCATCCAATGGATTTCTTGTGTTTTCTACGGACATCTAGAAGCATCATCTCATGATCAGCTTGAAGATAAGAACAAATGACAATAGGTTATGTTCCATTTTCTCCTAGGAAGGCATACTTTAGTGCAGAAGGAAGTTCTTTCAATTCAAGATCAGGTTGGTTCAGAATTTCAGAAGAATATTGGGACATTGGATCAAGATCAATTTTTTTCCTGGAGTTTTAGATAGAATCGAATCCACATGTATAGAAGTTTCAGCTACAAGATTGGTTTGATTAGATTTAGGGAAGGATGTTTGATTGGTCTCCATGAAAGTGGTTTCCTGAAAGGTTTCACTGATTGTTGGACCTAAGACTCCATCATAAGAGCAACTTGAAAATGATTCAAGCTAAGGAGATAAACTTCTTTCATTTGAACAAATGGAATCAATCTCATCCTGACTTAAACATCCATTAAATATTCTTTGAGGTTCTATGGATTCATTATCAATGCTTCCTACCATGTTTACTTCATGAATGTCCTCATTATCCCCTATTTGTGAGCTTTCATTATAAATGTTCAAGTCTAGACTTAGGTTTCCAAAGTTGAAGGTCATGTTCCTGTTTCGAATTTGGATAACAAAGTTGATTGTTTCAAAGAAAGGATGACCAGGGATGATTGGGGTTGGTTCCTTATTTTCTAAGTTTGGATGGTTGTCAAGGAAAATGAAGTCAGCAGGGTCGATGAAGTTTTCAACCTTTACAAAAACATCCTTTAAAAACCACTTTGGAACCCTAATGATACGATCAGAAAGTTGAAGTGTGACAGATGTGGGTTGGAGCTCTTCTAGGCCTAACTAGTAGTACACATCATAGGGGATGAGATTGACACTAGCACCTAGGTCACACAAGGCCTTGACAGCTTTTCTCTCTCCTATTTCAACATTGATGTTAGGGAAACCCGGGTCTTTCAACTTATAAGGAATGGTCCATTTAATGGTGGTACTCACATTAGTAGCCAAAAGTACTTGGTTTTTATGTGAAAATTGTATTTTAAAAGTGCACAAGACCTAAGGTACTTTGAGTAGGCAGGTATGGTTTGGATTTCATTGAGAAGGGGAATGTTCAACTTGACTTGTGAGAAGATTTCCCTCAATGTTTCACTCAATTCAGGCTTGGTTTTCCCCCTCATGCGTTGAGGAAATGGTGTAGGTTGTGGGGTTGTTTATTGAAGAGTTTTTTCTTTGACAATGTGATCATGTTTTTCAGTTTGATCATTTTGTTCATTTGAATTTTTATCTAAGTTTGAATCTTCAGATGAGTTCTAAATTAATTGTTTAGGTTTCTCAATTTATTTCCCACTTATTAAAATAGTCATAGCCTTTAGTTCTTCATGAGTTGTTTGAGTGCAAATTGACTCTCCCCTTGCTGTTTTTTGTGGAATAGCTTGTGTAGGCATGGATGAATTTCTAGTTTTTATGGTTTCAAGATCTTATTTAAGGGAAGATAATTTTGAGTTCATTATTTCCATTTGTTTGCACAGTTGTTCTAGTAGGATTTTTGGAACAGTTTGGGTTGGTTCTAGAGAAGATTGGTTTATCCCAGGGGGATATTTTTGAGGTGGGATGGTCTTTTGAAAATGGATTGGTGGATATTGGTGTTTGATAGGTTGGGTTTGGAACTGTTTATAGGTTTGGTAGTTCTGATGGGGGTAATGATTTTTTTCCTATGGTCGGCTAGGTTGTTGGTTATCTTTCCTGTGGAAGCCGGGTGGTCATTATACCTTAGGTTGAAGGTGTTTTGGTATTGAGGCTATTGAAAGTTCAAATCATTTACTTACAATGGGGTTCCTCCTAAAATAACATCCTTTATGGATGGAATGGTTGGGCAGTTGTATGTCTTATGGTCATTTTTGTCACAAATTGTGCAAATAGGGTCTACAGTTTTGATTTCATGGACTTTCCTAAGTTCCATCTCTTCAACCTTCCTAGAGAGTGCTGCGAGTTTAGCCCTAAGGATTTACACTTATCTAAGTGTATGAATTCTAGTAGTTCTTTGTGGATTTTCAGAATAAGGTTAAGTTCCCCATGTTAGGTTTTGTTCAGCAAGGCTTTCTAGATACTCATAAGCATCATTTGGGGATTTGTTTTTAAAAGTTCCATTACACATCATGTCAATGAATTGTTTGTTCCCTGAACCCAACCCTTTATAGAAAATTCGAACTTGTTCTGGGATTGAAAATCTATGGTGAGGTACCATGTTGAGTGTGTCTTTGAACCTTTCCCATGTTTCATAAAATGACTCTCCCTCTTTTTCAAAAAAGTTTTGGATTCTCTTTTTAAGGGAAATTGTTTTGTGGTGGGGAAATTATTTTTTGTAGAATTCTCTTTGTAATTGGTCCCAAGAGTTGATAAATGATGGTCTCAAATTGTTTATCCAATTTTTATCTCAATCCTTTAAAGAAAAAGTAAATAACCTCATCTTAGCCAATTCCTATTGATGTGGGGGTCACATGGTTTATACAATGTCATTGAACTCCTTAACATGAAGGTAGGGCATCTTAGACTCCATTCCATGGAATATGGGAAGGTGGTTTAGGACATGGGGTTTAAATATGTAGTTGGAATCATCTAGGTAATTATGTCTAATTCACGAGGGATCATTGGTCCATGAAGGTGTTAGGTAGTCATTCAGGGTTTGATCGACTACATTCCCCAAGTTTGGGGCAGCCTCATATGGATTTCCATATTGGTTCCCACCCGGGTTTATGAGTTGGTTTCTTTGAAGACCTTCCATTGAAATAGGAACAATTTTTGACTCTGGTGTATTAGGAAGATTAGGATCTAATGTAAATAGTTCTCTTGATGTAATTGACTCCCCTATCCTAGGACTTTTCACACTAACTAGTCTGTTTGAATTATCACGGGTGTAGGCGGACATGCGCCAAAAGAAAAAAAAATGAAAAAGGGACAAGATAAGAGATCATGGGTGAGAATATTAGAATAGGGGTGAGGAAAGAAGGTTTTGGTATAATATAATTACTTGGTCCCTGGAAATAGTTCCAAAATTTGATTTATGCTCAAATTTACCCAAGAGATGAAGGTTGAACGGTCCATGTATTGTAGCTTGGGTTGTCGAATCCACTGAGACCTAAGAAGATACCTAAGATACAAAACCTATGAGATGGATTTTTGGCTATCAAGTTTCCAACTTTGGGTGTATTTTAGATGGGTTTAAATTATCAATAACGAATTTAAGTTAATTTAAATTAAGATAATGAGTTAATCCTAGGTTATCGCTTAGGGTGGATTGGATGAATTCCTTTTTTAATGATTTCAATTTCATTAAATCGAGAAGGATTCATTCAATGAATTCAAAATAACCTAATCACATACTAGTTAAACACCTTAAAAAACACATTCTAATCACCTATACACTTATAGGATCATTTTCATGAGCACTCCAAGGTAAAGGATCTTATTATCACATAAAAGTGGGGTGATTAAATTCAATATGGAAGACGAAGAGAGAAAATCATTGAATAAAAGAAACTCAAATAAAAGAAATTAATAAACATTTATAGAGTGAGAAATAACATTAAATCCATCCCCTTACTACTCCCTTTGATCAACCCATAAAAGAGTTAGCCCTCCATTGATGGCATGTTCTCAACGGAAGTGGGAAGTATACTTATGAGGGTGGAATTGAAGTAGTTAAAACAACAAAATAAAGATCACTCCACCATTGTGTGATAAATTTCACAAGGAATGGTGGGAATAAATTCAAACCATTAGGAAACGGTATTAATGTGATATGTATAAGAATATAATAAGAGTATAGGAAGAAATTTTATTAAGAAACTAAGGAGAATTAACAACTTACATGAGAAAGAAATGCGATTACAAACACAAAGTGGCAGCATAACACTACAATGAAACCAAGCACCCAAGATCCTAAACTACTCCACCACAACTACCTTAAATAGGCATTTCAAGAGTCTTGGGTTGATCTAAAAATATTACAAAGCATCACACTTGAGTATGGTAGGCCTAGGGTGGTGTAAAGTAAGGGATAGGAGACTTTTCCACCCTTGACCAGAAGTTGCAGCCAGCTTGCCTCCACTGAATAGATGCACCTATATGAACTTTTATATGGACAAATTGTAGTGGAATATAAAAGAATAAAATAGATCTCCTGATTTTTACTAACCGCATGTAAAATTTAAACCCAAAATAATTTGTGGTTTTCTAGATATGTTTAAATTGGTGGGATGTTTTTCTGAGCCTCAGAATCTGGCTCAGAATTTTATATCCAAATTGGACTGCCTTAATAACCACCATGGAAGACAAATTAGCACAATCTCCTGAATAATTATTTGTTCCTAGATATTTATTCTATAATCCCACGAAATTTTGGCTTCATTGGGCTTGTATTGTGGGCCCCACATTCTTATCAGTGGGCTGATGTCCAAACTGAATTCTCAAAAATTGTTTCCTTTCATCACAAAATGTCACCGTCATCATTTATGAATAATCCATTGATACCTGAATGATAAATGTTCATATTAAAGTTTATATACATTTCCAAAAATATAAAATTAAAATATGGATAATTACGTTCCTTAAAAGCAGATGAATCATTGGGCCTAAATTGGTGTACATTAGGCATGAAGTTCACAAATGATGATAATGGATGTTCAAAATTAAAATCCACTCAATTAGGCCCATAAGATCAAAAATGAAAATTTAATAATATTAAAATGTAATTAACATATGTGTTTTTATTGGATAATCAGATATGTATGAATCCCTTCACGTGGTGAGGGTGACATGGAAGAAGGCTCTCATGTGGTGAGGTGGACATTTCTTCATGGTCTTGCGGTGTATCTTGAACTATATTTGGAGTGGTTTATAATGTTTATGACTTCAAGAGCCTCCTAATTTTTTCACTTTTATTTCCTTTTTTATTTTATAAGGGTCTGGGGTCTCATGAATTTTCTTGAGTGTTGTTGATGACAATCATTATCCCCGTAGGTGGTGTGTCACATGACTAAAAAAGGTTTTATGATGATGTGTGATAATTATCATAGACAAACCCTTCTTTTTTCCTTATGGTGTTGAAGGCAGAGTGTGAGGATGCCTCGATATATATGAATATCTTCGTGTGATGGGGGTGACATGCCAGAGGGCTATTGTGTGACCAGTTGAACATGTAACTTGGGCTTCTACAATGTCTCACATGCTACATGCGTGTGTGGTGTGAGTATTATAACTGAAAATGTCTTCCACCTTTTGGATATTTTTCCCCTATTTTTCAAGGATTTTTTGATGGCTTGTTAGGCATCTGCCGATTGACAAGTCGCGCGACTCCTAGGGTGCTTGTCTAGCAGCCACCATGTGATCGTAGATTTTATAGGACACCTTAACAAGAGAATAATAACTCATAAAGGGGGATCCATGAGATATTTTTCCATCTATGCATTGTAAATGACCATATTCAGGACATTTCGCAAGTCATGTGATTGTGTGTCTCCTAGAGGTTCACGCGATTCGCGTGATCATGGACACCTTCTTCTTCCTTTTCATTTGTGTGGCAAATAATACTCATATTTAGGTATTTATTCCCTTGTGGATTTGAATATTCTCATTTGTATGGCATTAAAAAATTCCTCCCCTCAGGAGTGGCGTTTTCTAGGATAAGGGATCGGTTTTGAGGAAAGTAAATGCCTTACTGAGTCTTTGGCATTTTTGCCAATCAGTGTCTTGGGCGATGCTTGTTATGCCATGTGAAAATTAGTACTCCATATAATTCCCTATAAATATGTGGATTAAGGGTGTCTCATTCACTGAATACCAAACTCTCAAATATTTTTTTCCCTACCTCTGTCGCATGACCTTGTCACAAGACCTTCCTGTGAGAACCCATCGCGAGACCTTGCTGTGAGACCGTTTTGTGAGAACTACTTTGAAAGACTTAATTTTACCAGGTGCTCACTCAAATAAACCACAAACTTATCTTTGATAATTGTTTAAAAATTTTCCATGGGGATTCACAATCTTCATGAGGGTTTCACAGGATCTGCTGGCTTGGCCGCATGATCTTTTGACTATTGTGTAGATCACATGACCATGACAAGGTCATGCGATTGTGAGTCTTCTGAGGGGGCATTCCATCATGTGATGTTCTATTGGGTTATGTGGTCCATGATATTTTTATGAGGCAGGAGATTCATGAATTTTTTATGTGATTCATGTATCCCTTATGCGATCATTAATTCCCTACTAATTCATGTGATGCGCATGAAGCTGCTAGAATTTTAGGCCTTTCCTTTGATAGAATTTTATTTTATCTTCTTGAAATATTCCACTTACTTTTATTCATATGGATTATATATCTCATACTACTTCTCATAAGTCTTTTAAGAATTAGAAAAATGGAGAAATGGTCTATTATGATGCTAGTGTAGCAAGTGTGGGTGCTTCTTTTCGTCGTGCTATTGGGTCATTTCAGTTGAGTATGATAGAGATGATGGGATCAAAACCTAGGGTCCATCCCCTTTCATATTTTTCCCTTATATGGGTTTGTTATAACCAACGATACTCACATTCCTTCACCATAGTCATCATTCATACCCTCCTCTTGGGTTTAGAAAACCCATAGAACTTTCTGGGAAAACATATCTTAGATGGTCTATTTTTTCATCAAGGGATACTGTGAAGACGGTCATGTACTGATGTATATGACCACTGAATTTAATGGGAAAAATCACGAACCTGATTCATATGTTCATATGTACTGCTTGATAATGTGTAAGTCTACCTCAAACCTGAAGTTTGGGTGGGTTTTCAAGTGGGAATTCTGATCAGGAGGTGAATATGGAATGGATATGGGCTATCCATTTTAGGTGTAATACATTACTTCTAAATTCACTGAGGAGATGAAGAAAAGTGGTATGTATAAGGATGTCTAGATATCACAGACATTTTCCTACTATAACAAGGGTATGATGTCGGACTTATTAAGTCACTAGAGCCCTAATAAAAACACATTCAACTTCACATATGGTGAGGTGGGCATTAGCCTTTGGGATGTTGAGAAGATATGTAATATACCCATATTGGGTGAGATGTATGATGAGTTTTTCCCCCGCAGTCTACCCGGGATGACATAATGAGGACTTCTCATCTCACCCAAGAACTGATCTAGCAAGCCTAAAAGGCCCTCCATAAGAAGACACTTCCTAGAGCAGATATACCATTCAAGACATGGGTGGGATACTTTATCAATAAGATCCATTCTAAGCTGAAGGCTAATAATCCAAAGGCATATTCTATAAAGGACTCCCATAGTGTGGTGGTATCTTATTAGCCTATAGTCAAACGGATAAATTTAAATAATGGGGATGGTAATTTTTCTCAGTGTGGACCAGGCTATCCAACTAGATGGTTTCCTCACCATGTGCCTGAGTGGGTACTTAGTTTTGATGAAGGAAAAAGGTTGAGTTATAGTTCCCACTTTCATTATGGTGAAATCCATGGTAGGGTGAATATCGGGCTATTCATCCTTATGTTGGCCAAACTTTATCGCATTTTACACCATGTATACAAGGTTAAATACTACTATAGGATCTCATACCCCTTTTAAGTATTATGAGGTTGGGTAGGGTCTCATCTATGATTCTACGAATATTTGAACATCTAGGGAATCCCTAACATTCACTTGAAACCATACATGTAGTGTATCAGTGGGGTAAGACCTATTAAACTAAAGAATCGGGACATCAAGGATTCAATGAGACATTATTTACATTTCTTCTTTAGACCCTATAGGCTAGTTTTGACGGGCGATATGGTTGATAATGGTGGGGCCAACCTTGAGGCACGGGCTTATATGATGTCACTTCATGAGGGTATCATTTATACCAGTATTGATGGGGACCTTCTATACGAATGGTATACACCCTTCTAGTTTACTCATTAGTATTTTGTTCACAGTCGAGATATCCTCACTCTATTTATGTTTGATCTAAGGAGAATCCAATGGTAGCTTTCCAATTTTGGATAATGTTTACTAGGGAGGAGACTCATGCTGGGATAAACCTTCCTCCCCACAATGCAGCAATTGGTTTATCCTGACATTATGTGGAGGTTAGGATTCAATCATATCCCAGTGGAAAATTATCCAAATTGGTATTTGAGGCCTCCCAATTACCACCAGTTTCCAAGTAAAATCCAAGGCCTAGAAAACAACTAGCTTTAAGAGGACCAAAAACTTTGGAAGCACCCTATGAGGAAATAAGACATTTTTTATTATCGGTAGGAGTGAAAACCTATGTGGATGAAATGAGTGTATTACTATATGGTGAATCCACATCAAAGTTATTATTTCCTATCACATCTCAACAGTGGATGTCATGGAGGATGCAAAACTCAAAGGTCGGTCTCTGGGGTATATTGATCCAATCAGATTTACCTTTGGAAGGATTCACCCATGACATTTCCCCTCTATGTATCACTTTCAAAGACTGACCTAAGGAGATCAAAGACTTATTATGAGACTGTTAAATTTATTTTTAAATCCTCATGGTTTAAATATTTTATTCCTCATTGGTATACTAAATTGTTGTTTGGGGTACACTGCAAACTACCATGGATGAACAAGGTAATCCCAATGTTGAGGAAGCAGTAAGGTTGAATTAAATTCTATGTTTAAAGGGTTTTTGTTCCATTGCTATTGTAATGACATCATTTGTGTTCTTATTGATACAGTTGGAAGATGCAGAATACCATCCAATCCCTCTGCCCCTCGTATGTTCTTCCTTGGGTATGTCTATAGGGGGAGAATTTGGCAGCAATTGGGAGATTGATGAATATGGATCCCTAGGTCGACTAGCCTAGATGACGATGATGATTTAAATTTTTGGAGAAATAGATTTAGCATCATCACCCTATAGAGATCCTACCCCATAAGGGAAGGGAAAAAGGAAGCACTCTGAATTTATAGAGTCCTCTTCCATAGAACCCTCAAGTAAGTGTGGAATTATACACTTTTATTTGCTCTGGGATACTTCATCGACCGATACTGACTTGTAAAGAACGTGTAGACCCCATAAAATCTCACTTAGAGAAGAATGTATCCACTCCTGAGGATGAAGGTGTGTGTTCAATTTCTTTGGAAGACACTTTGTTGTCATGCCTGAACCGTCAATAAGCGGATGTGGCTGAGGTACTGACTCAGTCATGCTCGTTGCCTACTACAGATGTCACAATGATCATGGAACTTTATTTTACATGGATGGAGGTGATTTTGGAGCACACTGATAGAGGTAGTTATTCTTCTACAATGTTAGCCTTAATGGAAGTGATTTTTTGAGAAGGTGAATACTTCTTCAAAAATGGACACTTTTTTTATTAGTGTAATATCGCCTGATGTAATATTTTTTCCCTACAGTTCTTAAGGGTGGTGATAAAAGAATAGCTTCCAAAAAAATAGAATTTCCATGAATCCACTCACTACAAGAAGGTGTCTCCTCTTCACCTAAGGATGGGTTCGGGGTAATGGACATCGCCAGCAATGCAACCAAGAAAAGGTATATTTCTAACATCGAGCATATTTATTGGTTACTTTGTGATATCATATCATTTATCCTTTGACTGATAATTCCATATAACCATTACTTCATTGTCTTCAACATAGAGTTTATATGTTCCAATCCCTGATCCTTTTAGGATTATTCTGACAGATTTGACCAATGTAGACTTCATCTCCCTTCCTACGTCATTAAAGATTGTGAGCTTGACTCTTTCTCTTAGATACTTGGTCATAGAATATACTCCTATCCCCAAGATGAAATTAGATCAATATCCTAGGTCTACATAACTTTATCAGTCGATGCAGCAAAAAAATAGAGGTAGATCTGTACTTTAGTTTCAGAAACCCTATTGTGTGGGGAGGAGGATTGGTTGGGTTAGCTTTGATTTATGTTTACTGCCCTTAATTACAAGGGTTTTGACTATACCATCCTTCATACTCGGGTGAATGAGGTGATTTATATAAGAGAGAATAATAGGGCCCTTGAATTGAGGGTGATAGCTGACGAGGCTTCCTCTTCAGTGAAGCACGGCTAGGATAAATTCTTAAAGAAATATTCCCAACATGCGGTATAGGTGGCTTCTCACCAGGATTTATTTAGTGCTAGGAAGGTTAATATTGACTATATCCATTCTATAATTAACCATATTTAGGATGAGTTATCCTAGTCTCGTCATGAACTTCAGATATTATAGAAAACTATGTTAGAGCAATATGGGCTCATTGATATGGTAGAGAAGGCCATGCTTGATGCCACTACTTGGGTGAAGGATTTTCAGTAGATCATGGAGGTGAAGACCAAATCAGTTGATCAATTACACCAATATTTTGCCTCTATAGAGAAGATTATTGTATATCTCAAGGAATCCTCTAAGAAAATTCTATTATGGGATTGTAATTTTGAAACTTTTACTTGGATTGTATGTTCATGGGATAGAATCTGATATGTGGATATTCCTCTTCTTGTAAGTTATCAGTGAATGGATATAATGAACTTTATATATTGTCATCCATTTTTCTTCCATTCATGATATACATGACATTTCATTGTTCTAAGGTTATATAAATCATCAACGATACTCATCCTTTGTATAATATCAAATAAACCTAAATGCCTATATTTGAATATTTATAATTATGATAGATTCTCTAAAGAAATGCTCATGAATTCCCACCAATATGAGATTCCTTATTGATATATTTTCTCTAATTATCTTGAAATTACCTAATTCACGGAAGGATAATTTGGGTAGAATATATGTCCTGGAGGGAGATTGATCTGTATTTTTTTAAGGGTTGTGAAGTTGGTGAGCATAGCTTGATTTTTTCCAAGGTCGTACGGTGGACCTCACAAGCTTTATATCTTTTCCATTATATCAGGCTATATTTATATAGTTTTATAGTTTAAGTTATTCTATATTGGAGGATATATCTCTATAGTTTAGGCTCTTTTAGCTTGTATCTTCTATCATTGTAGTTTAGGGTCTTTTAACTCGAACCTTCTCTCATTGTAGTTTAGGATCTTTTAGCTCAGACCTTCTGTCGTTGTAGTCTAGGGTTTTTTATCTCAGACCGTATATCACTATAGTTTAGGTTATTTTGGATCAGACCTTATATCATTTTATTTTAAGGTATTTTAGCTCGGATGTTTTATAATTGTATTTTAGGGTCTTTTAGCTCAAACCTTATATCTCTATAGTTTAAGGTCTTTAAGATCGGACATTCTGACACTATTCAATTTAAAGTCTTACTTCCATGATATAATTAGTGAATATAGAATATGGGGAAGACAGACCAGGGATGACTTAGGATTCACAAGGGGGTGATTAGTTCCATCATAGTGTTTCTGAAGATCACGAGGATTAGATCTGCTTTCCTATGAGGAGGATACACCTATGGCTGGTAGGTCAAAGCCCTTATGCGTCAGTAGCATTGTCAAATAGAGTCATATCCACTCTTTTAGAAGGTTCATGGAAGATTTATGGGGTTGATATTGGTTTAGGTAGAAATACTATGGATGCTAGATTCACCTAGATATTTGGAATGTGGATGATTGATCGTACCACGATTCACTGTTTTATTCCACCCTTACACCGCAGTTTTAAACTAGTTTTGTAATGAATATTCAAAATATAATAATGAATTGAAATTTATGTTTGAATCAATCAATTAATGTTAATCAGTATTAGAATGGTCAATGTTACTTGTTTTTATTATTTCAATGTAGGTGGAGGTGATTTGGAGGGCCCTTGATGAAGTGGAAGAAAAATGGGCCAAAATTGCATGGATCCATGGACATCTGTCCACTGTTTTGCATAGTACACAAAATCCATGAATCTATATGAGATTAAATTTTGTGGGACTGTCCAAAACTTAATAGAATACATTTCATATTAAGGAACCCAATCCTGATTCGGCTTCTATGGGGCCCATCCGAACTGATCTGTCCAAGACACCGAATATGGACCAAGTCAAATACGGTATTATGTATTTTATCAATATCTTGACCTATAGTTTTCCAAAGTGTTCCAAAATTTCGGTGTAGACATTCAAGCGGTAGTGCTACAACTTTTCTATTTTCTACAAATCAAGATAATACTGTCTGAAGGCCTAAATGCATGGTACAAGTGGATTGATGAAATCTGTGTGCCTAAAACCACCTTCCAATTTTCCTATAAAATGACACCTTGGGCTCCCCATTTGTAAGTTCGGCCAAGAGGCAAGGTTATTCCATTTTGGAGTCTCCAAGTAGTCTTCTCAACATCCCTAGAAGTTCTGGAGGCTATGGTAGGTGCTACTTCAATGTCTTCTTCTTCTTCCCCTCCCATGGGTTTCTAAACCCCTTGTGATCACCCGGGGAGGAATGTGATGTAATCCCCAGCTTCAGAGTTGTATTAATTTTAATAATATTTTTAATTCCAGGTTGTATGTTGTTTTTCCTCATCCTCTATTCTTATTTTATTGATTTATGTACTGGTATGTCATGCTCAACTCATATGATCATGTTTGGGGGTACCCATTCATGTGATTTTTCACACACCGTTCACCACTTTCTTTTCCCCCTTCCAATTGCAGTTTTTGTGTGGTTCATATTGGTCAATTGAACTCAAATAATCACTATCAAGGTCATGCAAATTTATTTCATGGTATCACAATGAAATAACATACAAACCTGGACAGCACATCGAATTCTTCATGTGTTGCCTTGGTGAGTTTCGGTTATGATGTCGAACACAAATCACCCAATCATCGGCGGTGTCTGGTGAATCGTTATGTGTTTTTGACTGAACCCTAGGAGGTATTCTAGTATAAACTCAGTAACATACTGGTTCTAGGTGTTACAAACCATGTATTAAAAGATCATAACCCCATCCCTTGAAGTGATGAAGGATGAGCATCACGAGACTTCCCCGGGTTGATCACGTTTAATCAATCTTGTTCATTTCTACTTTGTTTTATCGCTTTCATTTCCTATTTTCATCATTAATAATAAAAACCCCAAGTATTAAAAAACCTAATTCACCTTCTACTTCTATAATAAAACCCTCTTTTTAAATTAATGGTCTAAGGCTCTGTCGAGAGACGACCTAGGGTTGCTGCTATACTGCAGAAATTCTAGTCAAAATTAAACAACTAATTTGACGAGCTCGACAACGCGGTCAATGATGTAAATAATGTTCCCAGGAGCTTGAATTGATGGATAATTATATGGGGAACACATACTAGGGATGACCCAAGATACCCTAAGGTTATGAGTTTCTTTATGGTGTCACCAGGGCTCACAAGGATTGGATCTACATTTATATAAGGATTGGAATCCTATGGTTGGTAGGTTAATCCCTTTATGCATCGATAACATGAATAATAAGAGGTATCCCCACTCATTTCCAAGGGCCATTGAAGTTTTGAGAATTCTTAAGTGTCTATCCATTGAATTTGGGTATGAAGGAAATTCTATCCAAGAAGAGTTCTGGAACCTTGGGGAAATTTAGATCTTAAATTGTGATGCTCGAGCCCTATGCCCTTTGGTTTCAAATCATGAGGTGTGGGGAATCAAAGGTTCAATAATTTAGTGTTGCATTTCTGATTTGATAAAGGGTACAAAATAAAGTGACTTAATGTCGAGGTTGTCAAATCTTCTTGGATAGACTAGTATGGTGATTGTAAATCATGGTCCAAATTGATCAAATTAGGAGGATGATATGGAACAATCATACTGGGAATTAACTGGAACACACTGAGATGATGAGTTCTTACATAGTGATTTCAGGGTTCATAAGGATTAAAAATCCCTTTTTTCATAGTGATGCATTTGGTTGATGACCATAGGTGTATATGTAGGAGCCATAAGTATACATTCATAGTCAAATAAAGGGTCCCTTTAAGCCATATATACTTTTCCAAGGGACATGGAAGGTTTATGGTTAATCGAAGTACTCAAATCATGAAGTGTGATTTGTGGAAAGTGTAATTTCTAGGAAATGTTTGAGCACCCTAAAATTTGTGTCACCACCTAGAGAACATGTTCCCATAGTGAGGAGATGTGAAAAGTTATTACTCTAACTTTTTCTAGACTAGGGGTCTAGTAAGCATAGATTCTACTTTTACTAGGGATAAAAAGTAAGTTCTATGATATTTATTTTTTATTTATTTTCACCCTATTTTTTTTTCAAAACTCTAGAGCTGAAGATTTTAGTGAGAGAATACTTGAGATTTTCTTAAGCCTCCCTTTGTGATTTTTCAACCTAAAAAGTTTTGTGTCTCTTTCTCTAGCAGTTTAAGATCTTCCAATTTCGACCATTATAGGATACAGTTTAATTTTGTACAGTTTGGACCAAAGTGTATGTAGTTTAAGGTCATGAAGCACATGTACCTAATATGTGGGATGTTACAAAAGATACCAATTAGGATATCTAAGGTTAAGACCAATCGAACATCCATATGAGTGGGAGATGAAAATGTTCTAAATAATGGATTGAGGTTCTCAAGTAATGAGTAATGATAGGGGACAATTGTACCATGGATGGCCCAGAACACTCTCAAGTGCTGAGTTTTTCCACGGTGATGGAAGGTTTACTGAGATTAGAAATCCCTCATTACAGAGTCAATATTTCTCTAGTTGGTAGATCTGACCTCTTATACATCAATATCATAGTCAAGTAGAGAGATCATTTTTCCATTCTAAGGTCCATGAAAGGTTTTTAGAAACTTTAGGTGCTCGATACATGAAGTGTGAGTTATGAATTAGGTTCTTAAAAGATAACGGAAGCACCCAGTACTCTAAATGATATGGGTAAGGATCTTGTGGTCCTTTGATAAGGGATGATAGTGTATGATGTTCTGAACAATTTAACATTGTGTAGTAGGGGAGTATTTTCTTTTGTTTAGTTTAACATTATGTAGTAAAGACATTTTCCATGAAATTTAATGTCATGTGGTAAGGATTTTGGAATTGACATGAAAACTTGTGCATTATATATTACATGAATAAGTAGGTTGCTTTTATATCTGACTCGTACTTAGGAAAAATGGTCTGGTATGGCTCATCCCTTATGCAGTTGGGGTGTATTTTTTATTAATTGTTGTAGTTGGGCCTAATGTTGGATATCCGAGCATCAATACATATATAGTGATGACATGAATCAAACCATATGTATTTCTTTAGGAATCATATAGTTTAACATCATGTTATAATGAATTAGGCGTCCTAACATGAAAATGGGTATTGTGTCTGGACCTAAGGATGGAAAACTGGGCATTACTACATATCCTACGTTAATATAAATCAATCCACACATTGTTCTTGATCGAAGGAATCCATTCACAGATCTAACCAATATGTAGGGAGGGGGAATTTTTATGTTTATTTGTTGTGATTGGACCTAGGTTTAGAGATACATGTGTCACTACGTATCCTGTAAGGAAAGGAATCACATATAGTTCTTGAATGGAAAACAATCCATATAGGATTGGCCCATATGTATAGGGGTATATTGTTCTCGTTGATTGTTTTAGTTGGGCCCAAGATTTAAGATACAGGAATCACTACGTATCCTATAATGATAGGAATCAAGCCACATATAGTTCTTCATGGAGGTGTGGTGGGAGAACAACATCATGGGTGGTGACCCTCTCAAGTGAGGTCCATAGGAATGTGAAGTTTTATACCATACAGAAGATACCAACCATGTAGTTTAACGTCATGTAGTGAGGAATCATGGTGTTCCTTTTAAGATCTTCAATCTAGGACCATGATGAATGTTTCATGGGATTTTATGACTTGTTAGGGTGGAAAATACCTTACTGAAATTTCTAACCTCACATGAGCTATGCTCAGTGTGAGAAATAAGAAATTAAAAGGGTCCCTCTCACCATGCATAGGTGATTAATGATAGGATATGGGATTTTTTTATCATGTGATGGCTAGACCAAGATATAGGATTGATACATCCCTATGTATCTTATTGAAATGAGAATCAAGCCGTACATAGTTCTAAAAACCTATGAATTTTGATTTCATGGGTCAAGGACATTAGCCATGTAGTTTTAATGTCTTGCAGTAAGGATGTGGATGACTCAACATGAAAGAGGATTAATTGTGTGGTTGGAAGTAAGAATGAAGGTTTATGTGTCACTATATATGTTGTGATGGAAGGAATCAAGCCACAAATAGTTCTTGGATGAAGAGATTTACTATGTAGATCTAAATCCCATATAGAGATATGGGAATTTCATATTTCTTTCACATATATCTAGATTCTGTGTGATGAATTTTTAGTGATAAAAAGTTTAACATCATACGGTTAGGAAATATTCCCTGAAGTTTAACATTATGTGGTAAGAAAAAGTTATGTACAGTTTAACGTCATGTGGTCAAGAAATACCCACCTAGTTTAACATCAAGCGAGTAGAACATAAGATGTTGTGTGGTTTAATGTATTCCTTATAGGATAATAGGTGCTTAATGAAATCTATTCAAATTATTTCTTAGGAAACCTCACATTAGTGGGTTGTGTGACATGATCCTCATCCATTTTGGACAGTGAGTAAGCTCCATTATGATAGACCTTATGTATGATGTGAGGACCTTCCCATTTGGGTTCCAGCTTCAGAGGCTTCATTCATGGTATCATTGTGGCCCTGAGAGCCAACACCAGTTCTCCTTAGAGAAATTAATGGAAGTGCACATTTTTATTAAAGGCTCATGTGATCTAATTTTTATGGACTCTAAGGTTGTGAAATGTATGAAACTTGTTCTCATTGATCCTCTCCAATTCATCCAGTCACTTTTTCAATTACTCATCATTCGAGAGTTATCCAAAAATGGATATTCGGAGCGAAGGTAGTTATACTTATTTGGGTAACACTAACTTGGTCCCATACACTAATGTGTATAGTGTTGCTTGTATATTAGTATGAATGGTGGTACGGTAGGCCCATAAATCATAGAGGATCTTGGCCGACTAGGAATTCTTATCCATGTTCACCATCTTCTGAAGTAATTTTGGTAGAGTCTTGTTGAAGCCCTATATCTATCCATTTTCCAATTAATGATAGCGATGTGAGTGATTGGACTCGATATTTCACTCCTGATAACATTAATTCAACTTCTTAGAATAGAATTTGGTTCTATTATCTATCCAAATTATGTGAGGGACTCCGAACCTAGTAATGATATCAGACTTTACAAAGTTGATGATGTTCTTTATCTCGAATTCTTTGAGGGGTATCACCTCAACCCATTTGGAAAAGAAGTTGGTAGTATTAAGGATATACTTAAAATTCTTCGTTGTGGTTGGGGGATATGGCCCCACAACATCCATTCCCCATACAAAAAATGTATAGGAATATTTATTTGTGTGTGGAAATTATGTAGGTTCATGAATTAAGTTTGAATGAATCTAGCATGCATGAAATTTCATTGTAAATTGTACACAGTCTTGTATCATGGTTTTCCAGTAGTAACCTAACATTATAATTTTGTGGGAGAGTCTTGTCCTAGATTGATGAGCATTGTAGGATCCTGCATGGACTTCTTCTATGACTGTTAGAATATTTCCTTCTACTATTCATATGAGGAGGTTTTCTTCGAAGCCACACTTTTAGAAGGCCTTCTGCTCATTTGGACCACCATAAAGAGTAAAGTTCACCACTCTCCATCGAATTTGTTCCCTTATAGCTCAGTCTATTGGGAGATCCCTATTTTAATGATAATTATGTATGGGATCCATACATCTAGGGGTGGGAACCAGTTAATCATGATTTAGGGTGGCGTTTACCTAGTTTATTTCTCCCATGTTGTTGATGATGATTGATGAGACCATTCATAGATTCTTGATATGAAATATTTCTTCCTCCTAATCAGGGTAGGCCAAGACTATTTCTCCATTAGCCAATGTGTCAACACGGGCATTATGTGATTAGGTAACATGATGCAATGTGGGTTCAAAAGGGAACTATGGAATTAGTCCCCTAATGTAGCCAGTGAAAGGGTCTAACTCTTTCTTTTTTATGTAATATTTTCCATTAATCTACATTATCACTATCTTTGAGTCCCCTTTGATATTCAGGTAGCCTATCTGCAACTATAGGGATAGTTTTAAGATAGTGATTAGGGCCTGGTATTCATCAACATTATTCATATAGCCTTAAAATAGTGATAAATTGTATGGAAAAACTAATTTTTTAGGAGATGAAAATACATTCCCTAAACCAACCATAATTTGATTTGGGTTTTCCATCTGTTTGTTGATAGGACTTTGGAAGGCACTATTTAAATACATCTCCCATGTCCAGGGATTGTCATGGTAATAGAATACCTCTTCATTTGGGAGATCGGTATCCACCTGTGTATTCACTGTGGAGGTATGTGCCACGATGAAATGAGATAGGGTATATCCTTTCACCGATTTTAGTGATATGAACTGAATGTCGCATATTGTAGAATGACCGCCCAATGCAAAAAGTTCCTAGTAAACATAGGACAGCCAAGGATTTACTTGATCAGATAAATATGAGAGACCATATGGACTTCGTGGTGCTGCAAGTAATGCCTTGTATTTTTCACTACAATGATATGTGTAAGTAATTTCTTCTCAACATCAGAGCATTGGGTCTCAGTATCTAGCATTTCTTGGTTATAGTAATAGAGATTTTTCTCACTCCCCGTATTTTTTTCTATGAGATGAGGGTACCTAGTGAGTATTCCTGATAGCCACATATAAGTTAAGTGTCCTCCCTTAAACTAGAGGCATCATAACCAATGGTTGAAGTGGGTAATACTTGAGACTCTTGAAGTCTTTTTGGCAGTCACCGTCTTATTAATAGGATATTCCATTCTTCATTGTCCTGGTGAGGGGGAGATCTTTGTCAGCCAGTTTATCTATGAAACACTAAATCAAGGTGAGGTTCCCTTGGATCCCTCATGGTTCTTTGATATTTATGTGGGGTTCACATTGCTAAAATAACGCTAGTCTTTTATGGTTTAACCTCAATGCCATGGTGGCATACCAAAAAGCTAAGTAACTTCCATGATGTTACCCTAAAGGCACATTTCATGGGATTCATCTTCATATTGTGTTGTCGCAGATTGTCAAATATTTTTTAAAGATCCATGAAGTGATTACATAACTATCGAGATTTGACCACCAAGTCATCGACATAACATTCGGCTATTCATCCTAAGTAAGGATTAAAGATATGATGTATGGTACATTAATATTTAGTGCCAATGTTTTTTAATCCAAAGGGCATGACCTAGTAGAAAAAATCCCTTTAGGCACTCTAAAGGTAGTGGTCTCATTGTCTTCAGAGGAAATTTTTATTTGATTGTACCCTGAATACCCATCCATGAAGGAAAAGGCTTAGAAGCTAGCAATTTCATCGATCAAGAGTTCTGTGATCGACCATGGGAAATCATCCTTTGGGAAGTGATGATTAAGGTCTCTAAAATCAATAAAAACCTTAATAATTCTATTATTATTCTTGAAAGAGATGATTTTGGTGAGCCATTTTTGGTATTTCACTTCTCAGGAAAATTTAACTTTGATCAACTTGTCAAATTCCACCTCTACATTGGTGGAATGAGAAGGGTGCATCCTCCTGGCTACCTTCTTGAAGCCTTGATACTCATCGGGTAAGACCTAGATAGTGTGTATCCACATATGGATTTAGTCCATGCATTTTTTGTATAGTTTCAAATGAACACATATTGGTGTTTCTTTAGAAATGAAATATACATTGATTTCTCTTCGAGGGGTATGGAGGCACTAATCAATGTAGGTTATGGGTCTTATTATGTTCATATATTCATATACCTGAGCTCATTAATGGGGGTGGATACTCCTTCCTCAAATGTGGGAGGGGTGTTCTTGAGTTTATCCTCATCTTCTTTCACCTTTGATTATGTGGATACATTTTCAGATAAATTTCGAAATATAGGGGTGTCTCTGTCACTATCAGGGTGAGATGGACCATGAGAAGAGACATTATCATCCCCTATTTCCAAAGTCAATGTAGAGAGATCTTGGAGATGATTTTATTTTTCACTATCACTGGGTAAATAAGTATTTAGGACATCTAGGGTCAGGTCTATTACATAAACTATAAGTATAGGGAGCACATAGTCATTTTTGAGCATATTCTAGGGATTTTTAGGGGTGTTCCCTAAGTCGTTGGGGGAAGCAACCTGTATATCATCATCCACCATTAGTTGTTTTCCTTCCCTTTTATAGAAACCTACTCTTGTATATGTGTCCTTGGATGTCTCAAATGGAGAACTATCACCATGTAGTATGCCGAACTTTCCATCGATGGGGTATTTCAGAAATTGATTTAATGTTGAAGGTACAACCACATGGATATGGGTCCAGGTCCTTCTGAGCTCAACATTTTATGTGGTGTCTTGTTGGATAACGATAAAATCAGTGTCAAATTTGAGATCCCCAAACTGATATTTGAGCTTGATATTTCATAGAGGTATTTTATCACACTTATCATACCCTTGAATGGTCACCTTTGTGGGAGATAGGTCTCCTTCACTATATCTCAAATATCATAGGGTTTGAACCAGGATGAGGTTGATATCAGAACCATTTTTAATTGGATCACTTTATACATCTACATTTTTTTTATTCATGAAACATATAGGGTCCTGATGTTCCCTTGGATGAACTCTTCCCGATCCTGGTTAGTGAATGAGATAGCGATATGGCATTCTGATGGCATTGTCTCCACTCGATAAACCTCAGATACAACAACTTCTATCTTAAACTTATGTGGGATCTAGAGGGATTCAACGAGTGCCTCCCTAAGTTCTTTTTAATTATTGATTGCATCCAAGATTGATATCTTGGCTGGGAAAACCTCCAACTATTTCAGAATATTGTACTTTTTTCCAGAGGTCAGTGCCTCCCGATGTGGGGATGATTCTTACTATGTGGTTCAAGAGTTAATGAATTTGAGGTGGATGGGCCTGGTGCTTGTACAGATATTGAGGGGTCATCTTCTTTCGTCGGCGCAGGTTTCACTAGACTTCCCTGTTGTCTAGACTAATGAGATAATCACACCCCCTCTAGGAGGTCATGTAAGACAACTGGGCGTGGGCGACTATTAAAGCGTTCCGGGACACCTCTATGTATCTTTTGGGCATGTGGAAGCACTTTCCCATGTGTCTCAGCTATATATATGTCTTATTTGGAAAAATGACCGAAATATTAGGTCCAAACAAGCTCATGTTGTCCCCCATATCCTCAGTTGTTTTCCATGCACCCTTATATTCCTCAGTTATGTGTGGGGCACTGATATTCCGAGGCATATTCATCATCAGATATGGGGTCTTCCAATTGTATCAAATTTACATAACTAGATATTAGATCTTAATCTTATGAGGATTTTATTTGGTGGGGCGTTTCTCATGATTCATATATTGTAGGGAAGAAATATGTAAAAGATGGAGCTTACGTTGGAACAGAATAGGACTCCTCCTCTTTTGTTTATTCCTGAATCTGATGGTCACCTCCACCTTTGGGAGGCATATCTGGTGTTACCTTCATGGGTGGGGAAGTTGTTTTGGGCCTTTACAATTGTGATCTCAGGGTGGAATGAGGTCTTTCAACTATTTTTCGAGTCATCTAGTTTTCAAACTTTCTCCCACACCTGGCCAAAACTTTCTTCCAATTATCTTACTCTTATGAATGGAAAGTGGTTACGCAAGCCACCTTCCCTAGTAATTAACCAACACTACTTGTCAACATGATCGACCATTCTTTGGAGGATTTATTTGAAGATAAAGCAATCCCATATGTTATGAACCACCCTCCAATGGAAAGGAAGGTAATCAAGATGGTCGATGAGGTTGACCTCATTGGGCTTCCTGGGTTGTGGAAGCTTGAGCGGGTTACTATCCATGGATGCAAGGAAATAACAAAGGAATTGTTCATTTTGGAATGAGTATTCTTTATTCATCCTTTCCTCATATCCCAGGCTACCCTGATTTCTTTTTTCTTTATGCCAAGGGTGATTTTGTGGTTGTTATCGCTCAATAAGAGGTATTGGGTGGTTCGGGACCCACCTAGGAACTTGGATGGGTACTACTATTGGTTTGAGAGTTACAAATATAGATTCTTCTTTTCCTAGACTTTTCCCCTTTAAAAAAATCATGAGTTGAGATTTGGATTGGGTTCGCTGAATTTTGTTTTCCAATTTTTGTGCTATTTTTATAAACTCACGGAACCCACCTGGATACTTAATTAGGATCAAAGGCATCTTCAAATCATCAGAGAGTTTTTTAGCACCGAGTTCCAGCAATTGATTCTATGAGAGAGGGATGTTGAGTAAATAGGTATAAATTTCCATGTGGATATAAAGTCATAACCCTTATTATTTTCATATTTCTAGTAGTTTTTCAGGTTGAAGATTATCATTTTACTCAGCATAGAGTTGAACTAATAAAGGAAATGAAGATGATGGTCTCCACATCCCATAATGGATCCTACTGGCAGACTTTTGTACAAAAAAAATTTAGAACTATCATATTCTATACAAAACACCTCATCTTGGACACCACCTATTGATCTTGAGGACCCATCATCAGACTACATCAAGATATGAAGTGTATGAGATGTTTTTCGGGGTCACCCACACCTTCAAAGGTATAGAAGGTATAATTTCAAAAATTGGACAGGGGAAAAGTGTCAGCCACCAACTTGGGATATGGATTTCTCTTAGACTTCACAGGTGTATGTCTGCCTTATATGGATTCCACTAGAGTAGCTAGGGACTCAATGATGTTAAGAAGCTCTAGGGGTATAGTTGTCTAAGATTCCTCCCATCTACTGGGAGTAGGTGGGGCTCTATTAGTTGGTACATTCTTTATCTTATTCTGATTCTAAATTATTCTTAAGACTGAAATATTTCCCTAGATAGGGATAGTTTTTCATCATAATAGACGGATGTCATGATCATTTTCAACTTCTTTATTTAATTAGACCAAATGCCTATATCTAGAGCTCGTCTGAAACACATATTCCACTCTTAGTGTAAGATCGTCTCTTTATACATGTATGGTAGGAGGAATATTTTCCTCTTCCTGAAGATGAAACCCATCGAGAATATTTCCCTTGAGTAACTCCTTGGTGTGTTTTTTAAGAGTTTGTATCTCATTCTCATATTGTGACAATTATTCCTCTATAGAAGGAACATCAACTCTTCTATGAAGTGATTGGTATGTATCCACACCTTTACCTTTTTATTTATCAATGTTCTGCCATAGAGGTGGAAGCTTGATATTCAGAGTTTCCAGGTTTTCGAGCCTCCTCTAGTTCTGGATGCATGCAGCCTCGGTTGGTGCATCCATATCACCCTCCTCTAGGGTTAGATTGTTCATGTAGCATCCCTCTACATTTACTTCTTGATCCACAATATCTTTCATGTTGGTAGTGATGACATTTATAGTGGTGTTTCGGGTAATGATGGTTATCCCATTACTTTCAATGCAATATGATGATTCTTTACTACCTATATTAGGTCCATTTCTTAAACCCTTGGCCATATTGGGCTATTTTGTCTTGCAACCCCACTATGGTTTGATTGCCTTTTCCATACATTCTTCCTATCTTGGTCTGTGAATGGTGACCTTAAGGGAGTTTCTAGTTTCAAATGGGCCCTAAATAATAAAGGTTTTTTATGTTGTGGGAGAACGGATGGAATGACAACCATTTTTTTTACCTCCCACCCTAGAAAATATTGATTCCCTCTTTGGTGATGATAATGGTGAAAATTACACCAGCCTGATGGGATGAGGGTTATTTGGGGCCACAATTATCATTGATTGATCCTATTATTGAGGATCTGATGCTTCCAAATGAGGATTTGATGACTCTTGGGACATTCATTGAGATATAAATTCCCACAGCCCAGTAGGCTGGGGTTAATCTAAAACCACTGTGGATTTCCCTAAGATCCTCTTAGTGGATGATGATCCTAGTGATAGTGATTGAGATATTATTTCCCTCGCCCTGATGGTTTGGGGTTTGTTTACAGCTATTTCCAATATGTCTTGAATCCTCTTAGGAATTGACAATATGAGGGGTGGAGGTGATGGTAGATATTTCCCCAACCCATCGGGCAGGGTTCACTCCTGAACAATTGTTATGGAAGCTATTACTATGGACCATTTGATATGGTTCAGTTGTACTCGTGTAGGATCTGGGTGTAATGGTATCCCATGATGGGATTCATTCTTTATAAAAAGTTTTCTAGATGATCACAACTTCATCTTTCATGTCTAAAATTCATTCCCATTTCTTTTAGGGGCCCAATTCAAAGAAATATCATTTATCCTCTCCCTCCTTTCATGATTTATATTCATTGTTGAAGAGGGGACATTTCATTATACTGACCAAATGGATTAATCGTTACTTAATCCCCTGATTTCTTCGGAGGATATAACATTATAGGATGTTGTATCTGAAGGGTTCTCTTGCTCCAGGGGTATAATAATGTGTAACACTCTATACTTTTACAATCCTCAAATACAGATTCATGACGTTGCTTCATAGATCGATTGTCAAAGAGTTTTAATGTAATGGTGGAAAGTGTGTTACATATTTGCACTGTTCTTTTCCAGTTTTGGATCCCAATCCATAGGGATAACTGTCAAGTCTAGCTTAAAATTCAGTATATTGATGGTTTGAAGGTGACCCTCATATCATGTATAAGGGAGGTGTCTTTCCTTCAATCTCTTATGTGTTTCCCACATGTTTTTATATAGATAAGGCATGCAATCCTTCTCTAGATTATCTAAAATCTCATAGTCACAAGTAGAAAGAGGCCAAAACATGGAAGGGAGTTTGTTTTTGGCTAACTCTTTCAATATATCAATGTATTCTTCCTCTTCCATCGACTCACATGCCTCCATATAATCATATAATGTAAGTTGCTTATTAGGGTCTCATGTTGACCAAACTAGTGTGTTGCTGGAAATTGATGGAGAACTATATGTGGTTAATGTCGATGTTTTGAGAACCTCTCTATAAAAAGGCGTTTGAGTTTTGAATACCTCTCTATACGGAGGTTTTTTGTTAAGGGGGGATTTCCTTTTTTTTGGGAGATATCACCATAGGTAGGTTGACAATGGAGTATGTCATGAGTTAAGTCCATGAAATCTATCTCCACACTACCATGAGGAGGACTATCATGGTAATGATCACCTTATGCTTCAGTTGAAGATTTGGAGAAACCTTAAGGTGTTTAGAATATATCTTGAAAAACCTCAAGGACACTGGCATTGAGCATATTAGGGATATGATCCTCATTCTATGTCATGGATGTAATATGTCTTCCTACCTTTTGGAATTGTACAAGGATATGAGCCTATTGTATGATAGTTGTCATAGATTATTGATAATTTTCTGGTGCTGCGAGAGTATGAGCCTCCTACTGAGAAGATATTAGAGTATTCCAATGATCTTATACATTATTGACTAAAATATGAGCCTTCCCTAAGGCATGTGCCACTCTCACTTGGTGAGCCTCAATCTGGATGAGAATATGATCTTAATCCAGAGCCTTTGGAACATTTCACTAGTCTTTTTTAGAAAGAATATGAGCATGTCCTGAGGTATGTTCCACTCTCACTTGGTGAGCCCCAGTTGGAGTAGGAATATAAGCCCAATACTAATATGAATCCCCCCCAGAATATACTGACATGCCTTCATAATGGGATAAGTTATATGAGACTCCTTCCATATAACCTCTGAAGGTTGTTGGTGTGGTCTTTCATTGGAGGAAGTAAGGATATGAGCATGAATTCCATGATCTGATAAGAATATGAGTCTATCCTAAGTAATGTTTCACTCTCACTTGGTGATCCTCTGCCAAAATGAGGATATGAGACTGATCTTGGTATTTTAGAATATGTCATCAGCCTTATTTGACAAGAATATGAGAAGATTCGAGGCATGTTCCCCTCTTAATTAGTGAGGCCTGACCAGGATGGGGATATGAGTCTGATCCTAGGCCTTTGGAATATGTTGCTGAAATTTTTTGATAGGCATGTGCCCCTATCCCATGGCATGTTCTTCTCTCAACTGGTGATCCGTAGTTGTAACGAGAATATGAGCCCGGTCTGGTGCCTCATCCTTTACCAAAATATACTGATAATCCTCCTGTACAAGAGCAATAACGTGTTCTTGCTCTAGAGAAACTACTTGTTCAGTGTTGAGATTCCTTGGTTGTAGGGATAGAAATATGTGCATATCCCTCTATCTATACCAGTTCCAGAATATGCTAGTGAAGTTCTTCAACTATTTCTAAGATGTAATGGAATTTTAGAAAAGTGTGCCCAAGAATATAAGTTTATACATTTTTTGTCTCCACTATGTGCTGGAAGATATTTTATTTAAAGCGGGAATATGATCCCACTTATATGCTCCTAGTGCCACTATGATGTGGTGAGGGACTTCATGCATGGGGGTAGGGATATGTACATCCCCCATTCCTACTGTAGGAGGATGACTACTAACTTGTTTTGAGTGAGTAGGGATATCATCTTACTCACCGGATACCATCAGAATATGTTGTAAGGATTTTTCAACGGAAGTAGGGATATGATACCACTTCTATATATTCAAAGCCTTCTACGCCTAATTTTTCTTACTTGTTTCCTATGCATATGCCTTAGAGGTGGTATTGTGCCAGGTGGTACCCTCAGTTTTCTACTTAAGGGTAATAATGGAATGGAGCTGGATATGGTGGTTGAAAGGATACCTCCTCGGTGGATCCTAAACTGTAATGGAACCATATTTGACTCCCTGGTCCACCTTCATCAAATACTGATGGTGTTGATTGTTGTTATCTAGGGATATGTCCCGAAGCGATTGTCTATGGAAATGGGGGCCACTAGATTTTCTCTATATTTCTTTGGATTATGCAGACTCGAAGGTTTTAGAACTTGGAGACCCTTACATGTATCTTCAAGGGTCTTGATTATACCACATTGATGGTATTTTTGGACCATTACATTCGCCACCTGAAATTGAAGCTTTTAGTCTGGTGAGGTCATTTTGCAGCTCATAGGGGTTGAATCCATAGCTTATTTTCTGGAATGGTAACTCAATGAAGACATTATCTCAGATTGGGGTGTTACTGATGAGATTAGTATTTGTAGTCATGTATACAATAAGGAACAAGGTCACTGATCAGTGCAATATCATAGGCATGATGCATGATCAATCAGATATGCATGGTTAACAAAATTTTCCTTTTATTCCCAATCTAACCATTCTACTCACATGGACTTTTAAGAGTGGGGATGGACTTATTCCATGGAAACCCTAGTTACAGATGATCATCTGTAAGATTTATGTCAGGCTTATCATCTTTTTTGTATAGTATATACAAAAAAAGTGATATAACACATTATTAACTAATCATTCTATTATTTGAGATATTCATTTTGGGTTCACCATTTTTTTATGAAAAAGATATAGTTGGGATTCCTCATTAGGTGAAAAAATGTTCTAACAAGAACTGGCCAGTCTTTCCTTCCTATGTTGTGAAGAAGATTTTGTGGTTAAATGATTTTACATCAGTTTCACCATTGTTATCCTTAAGGGAAACTCCCAACGGTTCCCACATCCATAACTGGGTACATACCAACTTTCCAAAATATAGGTGGTTAGTTGGAGTTTCAAACCCAATGACACTTAGGGACTCACATTGATCGAGAGGATGGGAGTTCAGTCTCATCGCACCCTTTGGGGGGTGGATTGTTGCCTACTTCGGGACTTTCTTGTAGATTTAAGATATGTTTGAGAATATCTTCTTAGTCCTAATATGGGACCAGTTACCCTAACAAAATTATCATAGATTAAACCATTTTATATTCAGAAATAAGGGTATATCATTAGTGAATCCATCTGTATGTATATGTGGTTCTTCATCCATTTCCCAGTAATGAGTAGTTGCTTATATGTTGAATATTCAAAACCAGGAACATTGAACTTTGCTTCCATGTAGGGAGTTGGTTATTATTCTGAGGATGGGTATGAACCATTATAAGGCATCCTACATATCCTTTTTATCATAAGAATCAAAATCCACATACTTCATTAACCCTTTTCATTTTAATGTCATTCAAAAAAAACATATGTGTGGGATTTTAGGCACCGATTATTTGAGATCAAGTCTCAAGGATACATCATAAGTATCCTAATTATATTAGGAATCATAGTTATCTTAGTTTTATCATTACCTTAGGACTGACCTCAAGGTAGTTTCCCTTATATGGGGGAAATTATATCATTTCACTCATTAGGTCTTACATACTAAGATTTACCTAGTTGGTAGAGATTTTTTATGTGAATGATATTACCTTGTAATTCCTTAATCCCACATAATCCATGCTTAGTGTGAGAAAAAAGGGAAAAAAAGTAATCAATCTCACTGCATGTGGATGTGGGACTTGCGTGTTGGGATAACCCTTTGGATGCTTGATATTGAGCTTAGGCCTTATAAAGGAATCCTACGTATCTTGGTTATAGAAGGAATTAGATTTCTCATAATTCAGTTACTTATCAACCTACTGGTGGGTGAGGAAGGAACGATCATCCCATGGGCAATATTGAGTCCCAGTGGTTGAAGTGTTGAAGACATGGCAGGACTTACATTGAGGTGGGGGCCTATTTGAGGTCAGGCCTTTAGGAAGGTTTCATATATATATTGGTTGTAGCAGGAATCAGAGGCATCGTAGTTCCTTTGGGTCGGGGCTTACATATTGAGTTTGACCTTATATTTATGACATAGAATACAACACCTATGATTAGGGATTACAGACTAAGGTTTCCCTTATATTGAGGATATATCATATTATTCCTCTGATCAAGGATTACACACTAAGGTTTCCTTGTATTAAAGATATTATCATTGCAACTCCTTAAGACCACGTGAGCTATGCTTGGTGTGGGAAACAAGGGATGGAAAATAAACATTCTCATTACTTGTGGATGTGGAACTTATATAGTGGTAATTCCATTTAGATGCTTAATATAGAGCTTGGGCCTCTGTAAGGTGTCATACTTATCCTGGTTATGGGAGGAATCAGAGTCATCGTAGTTCTTTTGGTTTGGGGATTACACATATATTGAGGACATAACATATTATTCCTATGATTAAGGCTTACACACTAAGGTTTCCCTATATGAATAGTGGAAAATTTTATCAATTCCTAGGATTCCCTCCTGACCTAGCCTTCTTTTCTTTCCTGACATACGTTGATTGTCTGCTTGACATGCCTTGATTGTCTCTTTGACATGTCAGAGGATGTTTGTCTAACATGTCACATAATCCAGTTGGCTTTTCTTAGGGACATCGCATAATCAAGATGGAATTTCAAAAGGTCGTTGTGTGACCAAGGTTGACTTGTCCGTAGAACATTGCAAGACTTGGCTGGTTAATCCTAGAAGTCATCACATGATTCCAACTGACTTGCTTAGAGGTCATCACATAATCTAGTTGAATTACCCTGGTGTCATCATGAAAGCTAGATGACATGCTTTGAGGGTGTCACGAGAGTTATTATGACATGTTTAGAGGTTGATGCATGATTTGGATGACTTTTTTAGGTTTCATCATGAAAGCTGACTGAGAGTTTCGGAGGACATCGCAAGATCTGGATGGTTTGTATGAAGGATGTCATGAGATATGGCTATCTTGTCTGGAGGACGTCACAATATTCGGTTGACATACTCAGGTGCTGTTGTGAGAATCAAATTACATTAACCAATTTCATCGTATTATTTGTGCGACATATCTGAGGGACATCACAAGGTCTGGATGGAGATCCTAAAGGGTATCACGATACTTGGGTGGCATGCTTGGGGGGTTCCATTTGACTTGATCTGACATGTCTAGGGGAAATTTTATGATTCAAATAATATATCAAAGGAACGTCTCGTGATTTGGGTGAAATTTCATGGTGATGTTGTGTGACATGGGTGGTTCACAAAAAGTTCATGGGGATCAATGTATATGTTCTTCATATAATTCTCTCACGTTTTTATTCTTTGTTCTGGCCCTTTATTATATATGCCTTAGATTTTTTCAGTGTTATATTTTTTTTAAGTATCGCATTATCTAGAAGATATATGTGATGTTCTTCACATGACCTTCTAGAATACCTTCGCTTGATTTATGAGTGATCACACAAAGTGCCTATGCATGTTGTATGATCACTCCGGTTGTTCTCTGGATCTTACCTGATAGATTAAAATTTCAGTCGTGAGATCATCCACTCTGAGTAATACTCTCTGGTACCTGGTTTCATTGGTGAAAAGTTCCATGGAAAGGTCCCCTTTTTCATGTTGGGCAAAGGATTTATAGGCCTCACCACCATGATTATGCATCACTTTGTGTGGAATGTATCGTGCAAATCTAGGATGGAGTCGGTGGAGGGCTTAGGTGTTTACATGTTTCACAAGATCCTATTGTAGGTCATTCCAAGGACATTGCGAGATTTTTAGTAATTGTGAAACCATCCCATCAATGCCATTTTATTAGATTATATCCAATTAATGGGGACTTTTCGAGTCATACAAGCATTCCTAGGGACTTCTATATTGTCTGGCCAATATGTCCAAGGGCCTTCGCATGATCAGGGAACCTGTTGAAAGGCCTTCGTATGATCTGAAGTGACTTGTAAAAGACCTTTCACGATACAAGGATGGATTTCTAGGGGCCTTTGTGAAATTAATCTAATATAAAAAGAGGGCCTCTGTGGGATCTTGCTTACATGTCTAGGGGGTTCCAAGGGATCAATGGTTTTAGTTCGGGATGCACAACCACTTTCGCATGATATCAATTTATCTTCCCTTCGTAAGAGGCTCCCGTTATTTCTCTTTTATTTCCTTTGTTTATTTTATAAAGGTTGGAAGTATCGCAAGCCTGTATGAGTGTTTTTAAATATAATTAATCATCTCATCAGTGATGTGTCGCGTGACCAACAAAGGGTCCTAAGGTGATTCACAAGCACTTTATAGACAAAACCTTGAATTTTCCTTTGGAGATGGAGGAGGAGTGTAAGAGCATATGGACATGTCCAAGGTCCTTAGCGTGGTGAAGGTGACATACCAGCGAGATCCTACATGACTAGGAGGACATGTCAATGGGGGCTTTCAATGTCTCACAAGTATCCTAGGCATGTCACATGAGTTTTATGACCGCAAGAGTCTCCCTTCATTCCCCTCTTTATTTCTTTTGATTATTTTAAAAAGTTTAGATATTTTGTGAGCTTTTATGAGTGTTGTTGAAGACAATAACTCTACCCATCAGTGATGTTTCACGTAACAAAAATTGGTTCTTATGGTGATGCAAGATCATTTCATGAACAAACCCTTTGGTTTGTATTGTGAAGATTGAGGGGGAGTGATGGATCTCTTGGATATGTCTAAATACCTTCGCTTGGAAAGAGTGACATACCAGCGGACTCTCATGCGAAGAGGTGGACATGTCTCCATGGTCTTGAGGTGTCTCAAAAATAGTATGGGGCACATTGTATTATGTTTAATACCAAAAATGTCTCCCACCTTTACCATTTTTATTTCCTTGTTTATTTTACAAGGATCGGAAGCCCTTCGTGTGACGGGGGTGACATGCCAGCGGGCTCTTGCACGACGAGGCATACATGTCATTAGGGATTCTACAGTGTCTCATGAGCTTCTTGGGTTTGTAACATGTGTTTTATGAATTAAAGAGGTTACATAATTTTAGATATTCTTCTCCCTGTTTCCCAATTAATTTTGGATGGCTTGTCAAGCTTCTATTGATTAAAAAGTCATGCGACTCTGAGTGTGCTCGTTTAGAAGCCATCGCGTGATCACTGATTGTCTAGGGCACCTTCGTGAGATAATAAAGACTCTTTAAAGGGGATATGTGAGATCTTATATAGGCTATGTGATTAATGTGACCATCCCCATGACCTTCCTCATGTCATGTGATTGCATATCTCCTTGTGGTTCACGCGATTTGCATGATCATGACCACCTTCTTCTTCCTTTTCATTTTTGGGGAAAATAATATCTATATTTGGGTATTTCTTCCCTTGTGGATTTTCTGATGCTCAGTTGGAGGATTTCAACAATATTTATTAACAATTTACCATTTATAGTATTTCAATTATCGCATTCTTCTCAGAAGCTCAATCTAAGTGATCATATCACTTATCCAATTTATTGTTTAAATATCAAACTAGGAATTCCATTTAGGACCACCCCCTATATAGTTCCACAACATATTAAATTAGGGAATTAAGTCATTTTGATATGATACTAGATCATTAAATTTAATTTATAAAGTCATTTCATGATATGTTGGTGTCACCACACTACACACACACACACACACGTCAAATGAAAATAAACTATCTAAAAATTTAGAGACCACCTACACAAATTTAGTCAATAACTTTTAGTTCAGTACTCAACTGTTATAGGCTAGTCCCATCCAAGTTCCAATATCAACCCTGGGCTTTGGGTGACCTCATCACATCAAAACTATGTCCAATCATAGCCAAAAGTTTCATAATATACCCCTGGTATGAACTCAATCCAAGGTTTAAATTATTAAACTCAACTAATTAATTAGTTAATTTAATTTAAAAAACATGGCCAACAAGATAGTTAATAGCTCTAGGTTCCACCCTAGGACACTTTTGGCCCACCAGTGAGTTGGTGTCCTACCACCAGTAGGATGATGGTTGCAGAATATTAAATTCCAATAGCCCATCTACCCCAAACCTGCTCTAATTCTCTCTCGAGAACCTGTTCTATCTCTCGATCCTCAAACCATGTCTAAAAACATCGTTTCAATAATTTCTAGCATTCATAATTCTCATCTGAGGTTTAATTTTATGGATAACCCCTTGGAATCTAAGGGTTTTCGTTAAAACCTCAAAAATTCAAAAATCTAAAACCTTGTCGGTCACTTTTCTAAACTAATATCATCCTAAATAATCATTTGAAATTTAATTTATATTTTCAATACTAATTTTAAAATAAATTTCAAAATTCCAACTTTTTCCAAAATAACCATCCCCATGATTTTTCTCAATTAAAACCACCTTCCAAAATCACTTACACATGTCTGATTACACCGCATGAGTTTTTATTTTCCAAAACCATTTTATTTTAGAAATCAACCATGTCAAAAAATTATTACCCTATAGAGGATAAGAAATGCATCAAAATAAATAAATCAATCAATTTATAAAACAATAAGCCCAATAAATCCACTATTAATATAATCACTCTAATATTATATATGGGAAAAATATTTTATATTATAATTTTCTTAAATTAAAAATGAATCATGAAAAGGCACCCTCAAAATTCACATCGATTGAATAAACATTTCACAAGACCACCCTTGGTTTACTTCTCATTTTCATTTCTACTCAAGGAAATATAAGAACCAGAGTGTCTAAATATAAAAAACAAAACAAGATGTGGAATCATTCCCGACTTGATCACATTGTGATGATCCATGTGCCTATCATGCATCAGTTCCTAAAATGGATCACAAATCAACCATTTTATTGATACATGGTTCATCGGCCCATGCAAGATAACCTCACATACTTGAATTCATATTCATTCCCATCTTAAAACTGAGGACGATCATTAATCCAACCCTCAATTCCAATAAGGACCAAATCACATCACCATACATAAAATCTCAATTAATAAAAAACCAAAATGAAATCCAAATCACAAATTCCATAGAAACTAGAGATTTTAATTGGAAAATAGATGGCTATAATCTATTTCTAAACTTACCCATCGAGTCACAATTGTCCTAATATCATACTATAATTATTTTCCAAATGGAAAAAGGGTTTATGATACAATTTGTAACATCCCATCCTGGGTTTCCATCTAAAATTATTCATAAACCGGACTTCCACTATCTCATGGGGATTGATAATACCCCTTGGGCCAGTGATGGGCTAGTTTGGGTACATGTTTAGATGGAAACCCAAGCTGGTTCATTATAAAATCATACTAAGGTAGTTTCTCAAATGGAATATACAAGGGATATAAGGTGTCTCGTATATTCCATGATAATCAAAAGGCCCAATATTTCATATTTCATGGGAAATTTGTGTATGTATAAAAATGATCTAGGTTATGAACATTGGGATGTAGTTAAAATAGTTCTCAAATATCTTAAGTGTACTATAGATTATTGTATATATTATAGGGTAAATCCAAGGATGGTGGAATTTTTTTTATATAAGCTAGTTTTCTAATCCCATAGATCACAATTCTATGAGTGGTTGGGTTTTTGTACTTAGAGGTAGAGTGATATCTTGGTTATCAATAAAAAAACATATATAATAGACTCCATCAAAGACTCTATGTTTATTAATTTAGTATCTACTAGAAAAAAAAGTAGAATCTATTAGATATATTTTATTAGATCTATAATTGTGGTGTATATCGATGTCTTTAGTTTTTATACAGTATGATAGTCAAGTAATGCCGGTTATGGAATATATAGATACTTATAATGGAAAATAAAGACACATTAACCTTAGACATAACTATATCATATAGTCGATACAAGGTGGTATCATATCTCTTTATTTTGTTAGATCAATCAAAAATTTGTCAGATCAAATAGAAAATGGAATTTAATGGGAGTAAGTGTATAAAACTTCCATTTGTATGGATTTAAGATCCTTGTCAAAAATTCACCAATGACAAAACCTCATCTTAATATGTGAAAAATTCAAATGTATATATTTAATATAGGAAAAAATATCATATGTGTGAAGGAAACACAAAAATGTATATCACATCCAAGGAAAATGGTTTTTGGTTCCCATGGGAAAATAAGGGTGAGTTTATAGCTCTTAATGACTAAATAAATCAGATGAGTGTTAAAACATGGAAACACTTATTGGTTCAACTATGTGAATGTAAGAGTGGGGCCTCTCCAAAGAGATTCTGACATTAGATCTCAAAAATTTATGAAAGGAAAATTTATACTTGACCAAAATGGTTTCTAGGAGTAGATAAAGAATAGAAGAATTTGAATTAACTTGAATTCGACAAATCTGGATGATAATAAGAGTAACATGTTCAATTTAGTTTCCATTTTTTTTCCTTTATTCATCTTTGATCTAGCTATACTATTTAAAGGTTTAAATCAAGTGGTGCCTTTATGTATACAGGTTCTTTAAAAGAGAGTATGGTTGTTGATTTTTAATGTAATTTTTAAATATTTTAAAATGGTGTGGTATTTTTATATTTTAAAAGTTTCCTAAAATATTTGATAATATTTTTTAAGGAGAATGTTTTTTAGAATCCCTCATTAAAAGGTGGGTTGTAGTGGGGTCTCCCTTATTATGGGGAACACATTTATCATTATTTAAAATGATAAAGTGCAGAGGAAAATTCATGTGTGGATAGTGAATCACACTGTCCACATGCATGTGTGAGCGTGCGATTGTGTAATGTGGAACTTTAATGGTGCACATTTCAATGTTCACATCATGTCGATGCAAGGTTCTTATAGGTACCATTATTTTTCTTGATGGACCAGTATGTTATACTAGTTATTGACCAGTCCCAAACAAGTATGTCTGGTGGATCGACCTAGTTCACTGAATGAGTATGATATAGACCATCAATCAGATCATGCATGGTCTAATGAACATGTTTGTTTGTTAGTGGGTGTGATCTGAGCCACTTATTTGATCAAGCATGATATGAAGGAAATGATTAACTTGGATAAGATATTCCTTTCTAGAATAAGTGTCTACCAAATTCCAAGGGGTATGATACCTTATCCAAAGGGGTTCTCCATTGCCTATAAAATGGAGTCTCTATTGGAATGAAAGATAATTCAATTCAATCCATTCTGGAGCACTCCAATCACTCTTAAATATTTATATTCATATCAATCCATCTTTAAGAATCTTTTGGGGCACAAAATAAAAAACCTTTTACTAATATCTTGGTTCCAAATACTCTTGAGGGTATACTCTTCACAAAATACAAGTTTAGAGTACTGAGACACTATTTTAACCTAAATAGAATCTACTTGGAACCCATTGTACAAATAAATTACTGGGGAAGAATGAAATCTTAAAGAGGTAAATATCATAACATGCCTAGAAATTATCTATCTGCTACCATCCTATCAAAATACATAACATTAGCCACCAATACCCCCAACACATATCATCCTACAAAATGACAACATTTGATAACCCTTATGATTTACACTCATTTTAACTTCATAGATCTTCTGTCTCGATTAATTTTAATTCTAATTTATTTCTTCTCTATTTATGATTCATGAATATTTTTTCAACTATAATTGAGTCTGTCTACAACATTAGAAATATTATTCATTAGTGGATCACGTTTAAATAAAATTGTAGGATGATTCAAGTTCCCTTGATTAGTCATCTTTTACTCTCCTCTTTGGTGATAGGTTCATCTTTTCATTAGTGATTGTGGCATTAAACCAACAAGGACTATGCTCTGAACCAATTTATCTATTCTATATTAATTTTATAATAATGAATTTTACACAATACAGTTTAATAAAATTATGTTTTCCCCTTTCATTATGATGTATTCATATGTGAGATGATTCTTACAGAGTTATCTCTAGAATCACTTCAATATCTAGATGGATTTAAGCTTATATAGTCATTCCTTGTTAAACACTTATATAGTTTGTGAAAAATATATATTTAATTTTATGTTGTAACATCTCTTGAGTGGATTCAAAAATTATAGTTACATAGTTAATAAATAAATATCAAAATCCACTCTAGTAAAAAATTACTAAAGCATCTAGTGGGGGTTTTTAGGCCAAATTTGAGTGGAAATGTGATTGGAAAATATTTCCAGTAACATTTCTGCATGAATTTGGCTTAAAAATTTTATAAAATCCTCTTGGAAAGAAGAGGATAATTCTTTTAAAGAAAATACACCTGCAAACAACCATTACTCAAAATTAAATTAAAACCATCTAAAAACTATTTAAAACATAAGTTAAACACTTTAATTTCAAATTTTAATTTTAATTATAGTTCAATATATTTTTTAAATTCAAGAAAACAATTATTGTATTTTTCATTCAATTATTCTAATATTATAGTATATTTATAAAAAAACTATTCATTAACCAAAATTCATATTTAGAGTCATGGAATCAAAAAAATGGAATTCTACTTAAAATCAACAAATACTTGCAAATTTTTGTTTATGAGGTATTTAAAAAACAAAGAACATAATAATTAATCAATCAAACATATCAGAAACTATAAATTAAAACTATTTATTAAATAAATATCACATTTCCACCCATATTAATAAAATATAAATAATTAAGAAATTAATAGACATTTTAATTGAAAAATTATCACTATTTATTTAAAAAATTGATATTGCAATCAATTAAAATATAGAAATATAAAATCCCCCCACACATATTTCATTGTTTTTACTCAAACAATTGATTCAACTCAATCAGAAAAGAGATAGTTAAAAACAAAATTAATATTTATTGAATATGAATGTGAATTTTTATAAAAGTAATTTTCTCTATAAATTAAACTATTAAAAATACATCATCACAACCTTGAAATAAAAATTTGGAAAAAATCAAGTTTTTTGTTTTAAAATAATGATAAAATATAAAACTGATGAAAATAATTAAAGAAATTCCATTCATACATTCAACTATTCCATCAAATTTCATTTTCCCTCCATGGTTAAACACACACATAATTCAATAATATAGCCAAAATTAATCATAGAAATAAATTAAATTAAATAACACCCTCACAAATTATGACGAATAAGTGAGTTTAAGCAATAAATAGTTCAGATTAAATATAAAAAACTTATTTATCAACTTCAAACACCACATAGACTATCCATGGATAAGGATTTCATATTCTAAACTTTTCAAAAATATAATTTGCAAGTTTAATTCCAATAAATAATCCAGAATTCAACAGAATATGTAGAATGTACTTCAAAATTGCCACCATTATTTTATTTTAAAGACAACAATATAAAAGTATGATATCAGATTTACTGCATAGAGAAAAGAAAATTATTTAATCACTTCAAAGGAAGAAAAATATACATTAATTTTTAGAAACATTTATACTATATTGATCATGTAGATAATACTTTAATGATATGAAAATTCAAAAAACAAAATACATAGAGAAAATAGAATTTGACATGTACTCCATAAAAATCAGTTTAGATCTTATAAAATACCCTTCCCATATACATAAATCTCAATATTTTCTTAAATGTTAAATTCCAAGGTGTAAGTTTTACAGTTAACACTTAATTTTAAAAATCATTTTATAATTAAGCATCCCATAGCATATATAAGGGTCTAAAAAATGTTCAAAATTAATATTTTTTCTATAAATTTCAATAAAAAAACATTTTAAAGTGTACAAAAATGTTAATAGTAAAGTCTAACATTTAACTTCAAGTATGTGGTGAAAGTAACATGTAAAACACATATAATTAGCATGAAAGTAGATAAAAAGGGGGAAAAGAATGAACTTCAGAAAGCACAGAATAGGTAGCATACAAGGTTTAAAAAAATAAAATTTATAATTATAATAAACTTGTGAAAGAAAAACTCCTAAAAAATTAGAAACCTTTCCCTTTTACTTTATACATTGAAATAATTATAAAGATACAATCTAATTACCTTTATAAAGATCATTAATATATATTTCTTATTTTTTTTAAAAAATAAGCATATTGAAGTGAAACCAAAAATAAAGATAAAGGAAAAATGGATGAAATATATTCTCAAGCCATTTGTGGGTTTCAAAAGTATTCATAAACCCTATTGGATACCATGTAGAGTCAATAAAAGGTTTTCACACACCCTATTGTTTTTCAATGCTACACTATCTAATTTCTAAATTAAATTACCTATAATAAATATAAAATCAATATTATATTTCAATATTTATGTTAAATAAAAATATAATCGTATTAAGAGTTATAAGGGTATGGTAGTAATTCCCCAGGCTAAAATTAATTAGCACTTTATTATTATCCTATAACTAAAAAGAGAAAAATTATCAACATCGGAAGTTATATATTCTCTCCAAACAAGGAAGTGGGTGGATTCAATTGAAAATTGGGAATGAGAGATATTTATTTCCAACTATTGAAAGAAATTTTTTTTAAACCATTGGTTAAATCTCATAGAGCACAAGTTTTCAAGTCTCTAGTTGGTCTCCCCTAACAAATATGACCTTGATCACTAGGAAAAAGTGATTTATTATTTGGTTTTCCCTTATTATTATATGAGGAAGTATTTAAAAAAGTTCCCAAAAATTATGAAAAATCCAGTATCAAATAGGATTTTTTATAAATCCTTTATAACAATTAGAATTTATGTAATATCTAGAGATAATTTAATGGAAAAATCAATGTATACACCACTTAGTAAAATTTAAAATAGCTTGGAAACTGGTCCCAAAGAAGTCATGTTATCCTTATATGATTTCACCACCTTAATGTCAAAAAAACCCAAAAAAAGATTCCTAACCAACTATAAAAAATTATAAAATCTAGAAAATGATTTCATTATAATCATCAACAATAAATTTTTACTGGAGAGGAAATTAAATGAGTATAAATAAATATGGATTGTAGAAAAATTTAATATATATAGAATATGAATGTCTAAACTATTTAAAAATTTATTAAAGAAAACTTACACACAATAAGATTGTAAACTCCCCTAAATAACTAAAAACAACATAAAATTCAAGAAAAACATAAGGCTTCTGCATAAAGAAATGCATTTTAGAACTTGTGTTGAATTTTTCATATTCCTCCCTTGAATCAAAGGAATATAACCTATAAATATAATGTTAAAAATCATTCCCCAAATAATTATTCATAATAGGTGAGTGATTTTTAAGAAATAAAAGTTATTCATGGTGAGAATATGTGTGTTTTTCAACAGGCACATGACTAATTCCACTATAAAACTCCCCCAACATATCATGTTTGTAATTAGATAAAAATTCATAGAAATTGGTAATGGTGAATTAATCAATTAAACCTTAAATAATATTCTTAAAAAAACGACAATTTTGTCTCCTAATATTATATTAAAACGCTTCTTCAACTATATCTATCAAAAAACCTTTCCTTTCAAGTGTGAATTTTCTAGTACAATTAAAAATATTCAGCTTCTATGCCTCATCACCAATATAGAAAAACTATTTTCCATTTGAAACATCTATAAAATCTCCCTTATAGATAAAAATGGCCTTTTAATAATGACAAACACCTCATTATCATAATTTATAACAAGAATTTAGAATTCAATGGGTAAAAATAAGTTTCCCACTCTCACCAAAAAGTCATCTACCATCATAATGGGATGAGTAATTGACCTCTCATCCAATTAATGTGTAAAAGTAGTTTATTTAGACTCTCATATTCTATATTTATGAAATAATGAGATTGAAATCATGTTGACACTAACACCAAGGTCACACAATCTTTTTTATTGACCACAACTTTTGATCTTACATGGAATATTTGGAGGGATATTCTGTTAAGGACAACATTACACTCCTTAGTTAAAGATATTATAGAAAAATATTTCTTGATATTTTTATTAGAGACAATTATTTTCAATAATTTTGAATATAAATGGATTAGAGAGAGCCTCAATGAATGTGATATTCAAATTATTCATTTTGAATATCTCAAGAAACTTACATTAGTTTAGCTTGTTATTATTTTATTTAAGTATTTATGGGAATGGAATATGTGGATAATAGTTTTTCATTTCATGTGACTTTCTAACACTCTCTTCCTCATCCTTATTTAATAACTTGTTCTTTTTTCTATTTCAACTCTATTTACTTGGGTGTTTTAGTTGAAGGAGAAAATTCTAGATCTATTTGGACCTTGTTTTCTATTTTTATAGATCAGTCATTATTAAAGTATTTCATTTCTTTATTCATCACACCTTTCTGTTCATCCTTTATTAAGTTGTTCCCTATTATTTTCATGAGTTTCTAGACCGTACTTAGTAGTGATAGCTAGGGCATCCTCCTTGGGATTGATTTTGGTTTTTCTTGGTAACTTATCATGTAACATTCTGTTACTTTTTTCAGGTATTCCTAACACCCCCTCTTGATTGAGCTTTGGTTGGGTTTCCTTTGGGGTCATTCCGGGTGAATTTTTTAGAATTCTGGAGGTTTCTAGGTAGGAGCATGGTTTGTGCATGGCCTGTGCATGGTTAGGAGAAACTGTGTGTCAGTTCTATGTTATAGACAATGGGTTCTACATGGTCTGCGCACGGTTTTCCCTAACCGTGCGCAATTTCCCAGGAAATTGTGCGAATGGGTTTTTCTAGATACAAATTTTTATTAAAATTTCTCGAGCCCTGTAACGCCCCGACCCCAGCTACCCAGAGCCGGTGCATTACTTCGTAACATTGTCATGATCACAAAAGATCAAGTCTTGAAAGGCCGATTAGTTTAGTAGCCTTGGAATCACTAGATACATTCATAAATGTTACATTACATCACAAAGTGAAAAACTATAATAACATAGTCTCCATAGTCCACACTTCTATCCTCTTCTGACTATCCCTGCAGGTCATTCATAAAATACTTCTTCACATCCTGGAAAACATTAAAACATTGAAAGGGGTGAGCTCAGATGCTCAGTAAGGAAAACAATATTGCGGAAGCTTTCATAAATAATCATTAACATTTAAGGAAATGTATAACTAAAACAAAAGCCTTTTTAAACTTGAACTTTAGCATAATATGGCAAAAATAAAATGAAATAATGCCATTTACTTACTCACATGGATATTCTACTAATCGTATAATCCCATGAAACATCAATAACCATTTTCGTAATGATGGAATGCATAATGCCAGACTATCATAACCACGTAGCCAAGGCCTCATGCCAAGACCACAAATAAAATTTTGTCAAGGCCTCGTGCCAAGACACTAGTTTGTCTCATGAGACCTGCCGATGCATCGAGGAGCTATAGCGGGCTCCACCCATCACTTATTAAGTCCAATGCATTCCTCATATGAATAGGTTTAAACATATCATAAACCATAACATAATCGTATCACATAAAACATGCATAAAGGAAACATAACATTTCCACATTTCAATCACAAGATATAAATACAACACATTGATATAATAAAAATGCTTTCAAAACCATTTTCAATACCAAAATAAAAGAAATTTAAAACTTTGTATTTATTTTTCATTAAAAAAAATGATGGCTTGTAGAGGAAGCTGAATCTCAAATAATGGTCACAGCGGCGGAGAAGTCGTTGTCGCCGCATAAGTACGGAAAGAAAAACATTCTCTTTTTTCGTTTAGTAAAACGCTTCATATAAAAAAAATTCCTTTTGAATAAACGTAAAAGTCAAAGGGGTTTATACACCGTATAAAATAAAGTTGTGTATAAAACCAAATATGCCTCAATGAAAGGGGATTGAGACGAAGTCCTTAAATAGATCATTTTTAAAATAAAATAGATCTATTATGTGTATTCACTATAGGTACACATAAATAAAGTAAAAATACAAAATAGGACATAATAATATCATGACATAATTTGAAAGTAGGAGATTAACCCAAAGAATGGAAGTTGGGTTAAGAAGTTCCCTTACCTTGCGTCTTGTCCTGACTCGACCGTTCTTTAACCTCCTGAATAATAAACTAGAGTTAATTTATATTTACTTAAGAACCTTTTTCATTTTCATTATTACATTTATATCACTTATTACCATGTTATGAACATTATTTAATTATTTAAGTTAATAACGGTCGTTTTGTCGATCTTTGGTACTTGAGTCAAAAATAAACTTCTTATAATTACAAGTTGTTCATGTGGTGAAATATCCATTATATCCAGAATTATATTCATGATGTAGATATCATATATATCATATATATATAGTATATACATTCATTCATAATGTCACGTAACATTTAGAGGTAAGAAATGAAATGCACCGTTCATGGAGACGGTAAGTCGTACGTACGCATGAACGCTACTTTCATTTCTATTTCATATTCAATGGAATGAAATCATAATGATATAAATTTATAATATAATTACAGTATAATATATTGTATAATACTATTTACTCCATCCTTTATACATCCCACATATGGCATTAACGATTCAAATCACTTTGAGGGGGCGGTAGTCCGCACTTCCTAAAATGAAATTATCGCGTTTTACCCATAATGGAAATCATAAAGTATGCCATAAATGAAAAATACAGAAGCATAAGTAAAACATAAACATATTATATATCATATATAAAAATAGTGACATCTTAATGGCCACCTTTGAAGGTGTTATATGAGTGTTGAACAATCATCGTTTCGTGAGGCAGAAATTCGCCATCCACAGAAACTGTATGTTATTTAACCATTAGATGTAGGTGTGTGTAATTGTAGCTCGAATCCTTCTTATAAAAACATCCTAGTATATTGAGAATACTGGTGTTGTTACAAAAGAAATGAATAAAAAGAGTTTAGGGGGTTGGACGAGAAAAATGAAACAAAACAACATTAGAGAAGACATTACCTCAAAATCGGGTAACTCTTTTTGATTTGAGCCAAAGGCTTCCTTGGGAAGAGTTCTGCCCAAAGTGAGGCTTCTAGGAGTAAGAGGGGGAAGTTGGGAGAGTATTTGGGCAGAGGTTGGCCGAACCAATTGGCTTGAAAGTGTGAATGAGGTGGTAGAGGTGGGGGCCTTTTATAAGAGGAGAGGAGGGGCACCCTTGGAAAGTAAGGAAATGTTACATTATTATACAATACTTTTCGGATTCTAAAGGTCCCACAATTATATAATTCGTGGATAAGGTGATAAGGGTTCTAAATCTACCCATCCAATAGGCTTTGTACAAGTGTATGCCTTGTATTTTACATTATCTTCTCATTTTATTTAAATCGTTAAATAATGAGGTCATCGCTGCATCATCCTGATGTCATAAATAATTTAATTTATTTAATATCTAAAAATTATAATTAAAAATACTATGATGTAGGAAATATTTTTATCTTTCTAATGAATATTTATAGTCAAAATTTTTACTTGTGTAACCCCACTTAAAAACTGTTTTAGTAAAACAACTCATGTTTGTATCAATTTAATTTTAACATTAAATAAATATATATTATTGTCATTTTTCAACTAAAGTGGCTCCATGGGGTCCCCAAGTTGACCCATGGGTTGTCTTGGTCGGCCATGACTTATCCAATAGGAGTATTACAAGTGTCATGCTCATCTCATATTATTAAAACATCATTTGTACCTTAAACTACAATAATTACCTCTAATCGCGATTAAGAACTTAAAAGTTACTATTCACCAAAAAATTATTTTAGTCTCATTCAACCACATTTTACTTCTTAATGACAACCATGTATGTCGGATTTTTAAAAATCAAATCACAGAAGTGGTAATATTTCATTTAAACGAAAAATCAGTTATTTAACTACCACTTAGTGGTTTCACTATTCATCAAAAATTGAAGTTTTTCAGAACAATGCCAAAATTTCACCCTAAGCTATAATTGATATTCCGAATTCAAAAATGATGTCTATTTTACAAAATTCCAAAAATATATGTTGAATTAGTTAATTTTATAATTAATTCCCGTTGTCACAACAAATAGCGTGTTTTTAAGAAACAATTTATATCAAAAGATTGGCAATTGTTTATGTCCAATTTCAATGTTAAATTAATTCTAATGACCACCATTGGATAAAATGGTAAAAATATATTCTAATTATACTTTAAAACCACTAAATAGTTTAATTTATCACAATAAATTATTTTGATTAAAAAAGTTGTTTTAAGTATTTTTCACTATTCATAAAAAATAGAAGTTCTCAGAAAAATACCAAAAATTCAACATAGGCTAATTCCAACATTCCGAATCCAAAAATGAAGTCCATTTTGATAAATAAAATTTATAAAATTTCAAAAAGTAGGTATTACTATTCACAACGGCTAGTTTAATTCGTTGTGGTGTGTGTTAGAGCTTGAGGTTGCGTACAACACACGCTATTGCATTATTCGAAGTGAAACGTACCGTGGAAGCTTGGGGTGTTACATTCTCCCCTCCTTGAATAAATTGCATCCTCGCAATTTGAAAATTTTCTTTGAAAATAAAAGGTTGAAAAGAGAAAATACCTTTGTGTAAAACCCACATCGGAAATAAGGTTAATAAATATATAACATTAAAAGAAAGCAAGATAAGTACAAAGGTCACCTGATATAGCCCATTCTAGGATTCTATGAAAATATGGATATGGAGGAGAAACAAACCATCAAGGTCTGATGGAGAGTTATAGAAAACAGGATTAGGAGAAAGTTTAACTATAAGAAAATCACAAACTTGTGACTAGTTAAACGGTCATTGAATCCCCAATTGGAAAAGTTAACCGACAACATTTTTGTTTTAAGTTACCTTTTATAATGTTGAGGAATTTATTTAGGAGATTTACTAAGAACGTAAGGGAATATACATACTTGTTATGTATACTTTCAATCGTTAATAAATTTTTACCAAAAACCCATCTTTCACTCTAAAAGGTAATAGAACTCAAAAATATTCTATTTATCCTAATTGTATAAGGTTCCAAATATTAACATATACCATTAGATTAGAAAAACTATTTTGTAATAACCAGGGACTTCGCGTAGTCCAGTGGTAGGCGATTAATCCCAATCGCACTATGGTTGAGGGTTCGATTCCCACAGCTTTGTCCGACATGATGGGTTGTCACTCGGTCTGCGTGTTGTCCTTTTTAGAAATATCCAAAAATAACCTTAACAGTAGTATCCAATGTAAAATATAATCCATTCCAACCTTTATAGTTATCCAAAATACTTCTGTCCAACTCACAGTCCAGATTTTATGAGGAAGGTAAACATAATGAAGCTCTTTTTTTTCTGCGTAAGAACATGTGAACACCTTCATCATGTATTCTTTTAAAACACTGCAACATACTGAATTACCATAAATCCTTATTGATTACATTCATGATCCCTTATTCCTTATAGAAAACTAGATATACTCCTTCTATCCATAAATGTATACAAATCATTAATCATTTTCAAGGATGTTAAGAATATCCAACATAATTTATCCGAATCAATCATGTCTTATTTCAAAATCACTATCTCGGTATCAGAACCATATTATGGTTTATATTTCTCTCAACCATATATTTTCCAAAAATTTAACCTACTGTAGAGTCACTTTTCTTGGTTCCACACAATCTCAAGTCCTAGATGAAATTGTACTGCAGTACAATCCTTATATACTCCATAATTATTATAACCAGTACATCATTGATCCAACACTCAAATTACAAAATTCTTTAATAACAACATAAGAACACTAATCATTCCTCCTCATCTATAGTAGTATCATAACATGATTATTATCCAATAACATCATTTGAGGCATACTCTGATAAACATTGGTTTGCATAGTGTCCCCACTCCTTGCAGATGAAGCATTGTACATTTGAAACCTTTTTCTTACCCTTGCAGTCACGCACTTGGTGTCCTTTTTCTCCACACTTATAACAAACCCCCATTCCCTTCAGGAAAATTCCAAGGTGTTTCTTCCCACAGTTATCACATATTGGAAAATTATTCATTCCCCTCATTCCTTTATCCATCATTCTCTCTTCCATCCCTTTCATCTCTTGCTTCGCTTCAAAGCCATAGGACTCAGAGAATTCTTTACTTATCTTATTAACACATGATACTATTTCTTCATATGTTGATAACACATGGGAGACTATTTCCCTTCGAAATGTTGGCTTAATACCGTGAAAGATACGATACTTCTTACTCTTTGGATCATACGTATTGCTGGAGTTCACATTCCTTCTACTGGGCGCCATTTCTATACAATGGCATAAACTATATTAGTTTATGAATCAAAATACATAATTCCATACTTATAAAATACTTAACATAAATTGAACTATTTATGGATATAATCCATAATCATAAAAAGAAATGTTTTCTTTGAGAATGTATATACTCATAACCCTTCATAGTGGTTTGTAAAGAAAATGAGAATTATCCTAAGCATATCCCTACACGGAGTGTCGTAACCAAGAGTGCAGCAAAGCCCGTTGTCGTGCACCAGTTCCCGTTCGAGTCTAGCTCAAAGCGGTGTTTTCGGGTTTTACACCTAGGTACATCTGTGCCAGAGCCGCCTCTACCTGCTCGTATCCAGACAGGGATGTATTGCTCGAAGGGCAGGGCATGAAGGCGGTCATCAACCGGTGAGATTCGCCGAGATGAGATCTCATGGAGCCGACGACGACGCCACAAGAGATAACGCATGCCACGATCCCGCCTAACCAAAGCGCCGAAGGGAAGCCGATTCGCAGCAGGGGAGAGGAAGACGACTGGGGGGGGCTAGCGTGGAGCCCTTTACGGGGCGCATTCATCCTACCTGTTCGACACCAAATTATTAAATCATTCATTGTTGAGAATATTTAATTCGAGTCCTCAAAATGAAAGTCATTGTCGCTTAACGACAATCCTTAGTCACTTAGCTTCTTTGTTTCACAGACTGATTGTTCATCCATTGTCACATTTAAGGCATGCTTGGTATATATAACACATAAAATTAGGTTACCATATCCAATTATGGGTTTTGCCTGTCACTTAGTTGGATAACCTTAAAATTTAGGTTCCTAGTGGAATGGATTTTAAATGGTTTATTACATAAATATGAGAAATTTGTTGTCCACCTAACTATTCAAGAGTTAATATGACATTATTATCCACCAAAATAGCTATACAATGGAAAAAATTCAAAATCTAAACCAAACAGTTGTGAAATATGGATCTTGACTCGGTAATAGATATGATGTATCAGGTCATCATTTCAGTGGAAGTATATTCAATAAAAGTACATATTGAATACCTTAGTAAATCATGATACTCGATAAATATATATATATTTGATTAAAAGTTATGAAACACACACTTCATTTTCAAATTCATTACAGAATGATATTATAATTTGAGAAGTGTTCAAGGTTATAACGAGAATATAAATTGGCATAAATTGTTGAATAATAGAGAAATCAATTTTTCTAATTCTTACTCATGAGTATTAGATTTTGGTTTTCCATCCCACATTTAGGCTATTGTACATAGACTTGGTATTAAAGAATAATTTATAAAGGGAAAAGTAGATCTACGTGTATAAAATGGAGGAAGAGTTACTACATTGGTGGAAAGCACTTATGATATGCCTCTGCATAGTGGATTCGTTTGAGAATTTGAAAGTCGTTACTATATTCCTTCCATAAATTGAAATTTTATTTATGTTTCTTAGTTGGATAAAAAAAATTTCATTCACGATTAAAAACAAGAGTTGTTATATATACATGAATCTATTGTTTTAGATAATATACATTATGGTTAATAGTTTATATATTCTTGATTTAGACAGTCTAGTGTATAACATTCGAAATTATTAGGTAAAAAAGAAATTATTCTAATGTCACTTTGTGTTGGCATTTTCTTCGAGGATATATAAATGAAAAATGCAGTCAAAAACTTCATAGAGATGGATTATTGGAATCATTTGATTATGAATCAATTTATACACTTGAATATTTTTATTAGGAAGAATGACCAAAGAACCTTTTAGTGGAAAATGTGCTAGTGGGTTAATGAACTTAATATTTAGTGATTTATGTGGTTCATCGAATATTCAAGAAAGTGGTGCTTATAAGTACCATATAACATTAATTGATAATTTCAGTTTGTTTTGTAATATGTTTCTTATTAAGAACAGGTTTTAAACCTTTTAAATGTTCAAGGTGTTCAAAAATGAAGTACATAACCAACTTGAAAAAAGTATCGATACTTTGATTAGATTGATGATGTTGGATACTTATGTTAACAATTTATTGATCTTTTGAAAGGTTGTGGAATTGTTTCACAATTCACTTCTTGAAGTACAATCTAGTGGAACGCTGTATCTAAAATGAGAAATTGTATCGTTTTAGTGGTAGTTTGATTAATGATGATTCAATTTTCTATGCATATTTCTTTCATGGGCTATGCTATGAAACAATAACTTTCCTTTGTAACGAAACCATATGAGATATGGAATGGGAACCATTCCAATTTGTCTTTTATGAATGCATCATGTTGTAAATCTTATATGTATCATAATGTTTGTGATAAACATGGAGTTGAATTTGATAAGTAGATATTTATTGGATATCTTAAAGAAATGATGGGTTATTGCATTTATAATCCATTAGAGCACAATGTGTTTGTGGGTCGGTTTATTATTTTTCTTGTAACACCCTGGCCTGAACTCACCTCCCCGAACAACGACTCAGTCAGTGATGCCAGTGGACCTCAAGTGCTCCTCCCCATACTCTAGAGGCTATTGATTAGCGGCGAGGGACTAACATAGCTGTGGGGTGACTATAACTACAAAATAAAAGTACAAGGGACATGCCTGACTCGACCACAAGTTCAGCATGGTCTCTTCGCACGGTGGAAAAACCCAAAACCCGTAGACAATAAATAGGGAGCCAAGAGGACCCTCGTAGTTCCGAATATAAACGCAGTAAAAAGTCTACATAATGCATCAAATATAACCTAGTAGCAACAAAATCATATATAATATGCATCATCAAAATAAACAAACACTTGGCACACTGGAAAATATATATGAAGGATAATAACCTCTAAGTAAATAAAGAATAACCTATGGCCCAACTTATTATTAGTCTAGGATTGATGAAAATAATAGACTAGAGGGGGGTGAATAGTTCTTTGAAAATGTTAACACAAATAATCAATCAGAGTTTAATATTGAATAAAACAACAGTGTAGTGTGGTGTTTAAAATATAATGCAATGTAAAAAAAATTTGAACACAGTATTTTTATAGTAGTTCAGATCACCTATATATTACTCTACTCTTCAATATTCTCTACTTGACAAGAAGATCGATATCCACTCTAATACCTCACTTTTAAAGGTGCTATAACTTGTTTAAATACCCTACCTTTTACAATACCCATAGACACAACCAATACTTAACATTTTACAGGAGTTGCAACCTATACAAACCTAACTTTTATTCAGGAGTCACAACACAAAGTCCTTACTTTTCTTCAAGAGTCACAACCCAAATACATTCCTTTTGGTTGATAGAATAACCAATACCAGACTTGCTTTTGATTGAGAAAAGCATAAATCGACTCTTTAGATCAAACAAAAGAAGAAGAGATTCAACAAAGAAAAAAATAGATTGATGTTAAAATAGATGAGAAAAGGATGTGGAAGTTGATGTAGTTCAATGATCTCCAACCACTTCAGTAGTAGAGAGTTGAACATAGAAGTTCCTTTGTGACTGCACTAATGAAATAGTAGTCACGAAAGATCATAATTGTGTGTCAAGTTTTTTTGTTTCACTGCATGTCGTGGTCATTATTTATTGACAAATCACCAACAATCATCACGCTCCTTTGATTCTCATTATGCGGGAATTTCCTAACCATATCACCACCATTTAATGGTTAAAAATAAAGATATGGAAACATATTATTGTTACATGTTTTAAACTTCATGCCTAATCAATGAATAATTTTGGTGGGATTCAATTCCTATTTTGAACTTAGTAAAACAACTTCCAATATGCCCGTTAGATTAGTAAACCAATAAAAATTATTCTCACAAATTTGCAGTAAAAATATATAAAAGAACAAAGTTTGAAACTTATTAATCCCAAAAATATTTTCATGATATTTTTCTATCAAACAAATTCTAATATAGTTTTTAAATTATACATGTATTTTTCACTATAATAAAATAGTTTAAGTAAATTGAATAAATTTACAGTTTATTAATGTATGAAAACATTACTAAAACATAGGATCATTACACAAATACTACATTTGTGTTTGAATAAAGAATTTTTCCACAAAATAGTTAAATCAATTCAACAATTAATATTTTTTAACAACCAAAATTAGTTTATAAATTAAAATAATAATAAAAATACTTTTTATAGAGTTGAAAAAATTAAACATGTAATGCCGGTTAAAGTTGTGCTCACTGTGCGACGATCACACATTTTATATCTAACATAAACATATATATTTTAACTGATGGTAGAAGATGCTTGCGACCACTATCGTTGAAACAGAGGATTTGCTACCATTACTATTTTTTTCTACTGTTATTATTGTGCTACCGTTTAAGTTAAGGTGTTGTCACCGTTACTGTTTGACAAAAATTGGAGAGTGCTACCATTAGAACAAATATACATGCTACCATTAGTAGTCATGGGTGAAGCTACTGGTATTATGCGATGAACAAAGGATGTGCATGACTTCATATAAACTCGAGGACGAGGAGCGGGTGTCATGTGCACTTGTTTTACCCTTATGTATACCTTGAAAATTCTACCTTTACCTTAGGTAAGTATAGGAAGTTTTGTTAGACCCTTACACGGGCTTTAATACTCACAATATACCTTTATGCGAGCAGGGAACTACCCTTACATGAGCTTTAGAAATCTCAGGTTACCCTTACGTAATTATCAAACTACCTTTACACGACCTTTAGAACTCACATGTTACACTTACATGAGTTACATATTACCTGTGCAAAGTGGGGAAGATACCCTTACACAACCTTTGGAAACTCAGACTTACCTATATGTGGTGCTCGAACCACCCTTAACTACAAAGGTACCTTTATGCATCACATAGAATTAACAACTCACCTTTACATGAGTATAGGAAACTCGTTGGCACCCTTACACAAATCCGCTGGTACCCTTAAACAACCCCATTGGTACCCTTACACATCAATGAAGATACCCTTATGTGAACTGGTGCCCTTACGCGAGGTTCATAATTTCATGGTTACCTTTACACAATATGAAGTTACACTTATGTGAAGCCCTGCTTACCCTTACGCAACTTCATAATTTTGAAGCTACCTTTATGTAGCAGTTCAAAAAGCGGTTTGAACCTTACCCAAACTATAAATCAAAAGATATATAATACTAAACACATTAAAATTTAAATGTTGGGTAATTAATTTATTTCACATATAATAATGAAATAAAACACCAACATATAAGAAAATTAATAAAACATTAAAATTATCATTAAACATTATTAGTAGTTGGGGTTTGGCTTAGTGGTAAACACCCCTTAATTATACATGAAACATTGGGGGTTCAAAACCCATTAGGAATAGGTACTGTAGTAGTAGTGTAGCGTATTGTAGCAGCGGCGACACTATACCAACGTCGGGAACTGTAGCGGCGGCAGGTCACTGTAGCAGCGGCAGGGTATTATAGCAGCGGCGGGTACTGTGCAGTACTGTAGTAGCGTGAGACTGTAGCAGTACTATTCACAAAATGGGCCTTGGGCCAAAAAATGGGCCTACGGGCCATGTCATGGGCTAAATGCCCATTGGGCTTTCGGGCTATGTAATGAGTCTCCCTCTACCCAGTTAAAGAGGTCTTTGCTTTGCTTTAATAATAAATGAGGCTTCGGCCCCAACCTTTTAAAAAAAATTAAACATTATTATCACATGTAATAATATGATTAATTTAAATATAATGTACATATGTGACAAACAATTAAAACATACTACACGATAATTAACTAATTAACATACACCTGTGATATAAACATTGGAATACTTAAAACAAACTAAATCAAACAATTAAGTACACATGATTATATTAAATAATTTAAAACATCAAAATACATGTTTTATAAATACCACTATTTTGGAAATTGTATTTCCAAAAAAAACATGGTTAAACAATATTTTTTGTAATTAATATTAAATGCTACATTATTAATAATACATCGAAATATTTGAAATATAAATGTATAAATGTGAGATAAGTAGTATCTTACAAAACATTAATAAAATAAATAATAACATACTAAAATAATTACCATTATTGAATTAAATGTGAGATTTTTAATTAACAAAACATTAAAACAAATAAAATTTATTTTAATAATATCCCCAATACTAACACACATGATTATCTCCTATTGAATACTAGGCCTCCAAAACCATGCTCATCTTGATCCATGTGTCAAGCTCCAAGCTGATACCTGTGCTCGAAAGAAAACATGTTGGTTGACCCATGTACATCGAAACTGTTGGAACCAAGGTGATCTGAGTTGGAAAGATGGTGTTGTGTTTGTTGTCAATCCATTTCTGGTGTGTTCATGATGATTGTTCTCCAAGAGGAAGATGTTTTTAAAGAAGAAGGCCACATGAGACCTTGAAGAATGTTGGAGAAGATGGTGTTGTTTCCCAATGCTTGCCGGTTTTTTGGTCTTAAATTATGGAGTGTAAGAAGGTTTGTTGCATGGCCATATGATGGTCACATGATCGCATAAGTCTGAATGAATCACATGGTCGGGTGAGTTCAAAATAATATCACGATGAGATATGGAGAATCACATATAGATTAAAGGTTTTTACGATGAAGTTTTTTTAACTACGAGAAGCAAAATATGTTGGCAACAACAGAGTTTTTGGGATGACCATGTGAGGGGGGTTCTGAAGAAGTGGATCTGGTGATCGCATGAACTTGAATAGATCATGCGATGGAGTCTTGTGAAATAACATGAGTAGGAAGGTGTTAGGTGATCACATAAAGTGAATCACATATTGAAAAATATGTTGGTTTAGATGGAGTTCAGGAATGGCCATGTGAGGAGGTTTTTCTTGAAATATGCGATGGAGGTCGAGCACATCAGCTGTAAGGATTCTTTCGACAGGATTCATGCGAACTGCAAGAGTTAAGTCTTCTGGTCGGATGTTGTGGGGTCAGGTGGGACGTTTTACCCTATGGTGATGGAACGAATGGTCAAGCATGTTTTTCAAAAGGTAAGTCGGTGGGGTAGTCCTATAAACAACCACTATTTTCATCATTAATGAGTTGATTAGAAGATTAAGGGATTAACCAGATCCATGAGTGATTGGAAGCTTCTCGATGAATTAGTTATGTAATCTGGGTTATTTGCAGGAGTTACCGTGGCTCGATTATGTGATCACTGAAACATTCATGAGATATGCGATCGAATTTACACAATATTGTTCATCTGGAGTAGGTCTCATGAAGGAGATTCGCGCTTGAGGTCACACATATAGGTTTTCGTGATCAGTGTTATGCGCCAACAATTACAGAGGAGTTAAGCGCCCAAAGTCTTGCGCTCAGGGTCATACGATTTGGTCATGTGCTTGGGTTACGCGATAAACATGGTATACATGAAAAATTTGTTTGAAATATAAAGAGGTAATTTCTAAAGCTATTTGGAAGAATATGGAATATTTTGGAGAATTATATTCTAGATTTAATGATACAAAACATTCAACATAATTTTAATGAGGAGAAGAGGACCTTCATGTCGTTAAATCGAGAGACTTCAACCAAAGCCATGAGAAAGGGGGAGTCAATGGTTGTGTAATGATGAAGGTCGTGTAATTTCCCTAAAAAAATTGTAAATTCAGTGAGCCTAACATAGAGTGATCATGTCCAAACATTTGTAATCCACAAAATCTAGTGAAGCGTAGTGGATTTAGGTATGACCGATTCATCATTGGCATATTCTCCTTGAAAGTAGCCCTTTGTGGTGAGTTAAGTAGGATTTGTTGTGTTCTGAATTACTTTTATGAACTTCTGTGATTGGTGTATGTGTGATACTATTTCATAAGTTTAACAAGTTCCTAACAATGTGGGGATAATATCCTTTAAATCAAAATAAAAAGTTGACACCTTGATTCACCCCTCTCCTCTCAGATTGTCTCGGGGTTTAACAAAACCCATGTCATGTACACAAGTAGGGGGTGAGTCCAACGACCATGTAGGATTCCTCCACTTTCCTCGATACACTGAGTGCTATTATGATAAAATGAATGTGTATGCAAATCTTGAGATATATTTCAAGTCAATGCTCAATGAAACTCACATACCAAGAAACATACTAGAATGCACACATGATCATATGTGTTCCTGCATGGTGAGAAGACACACACACCCCAATAACTCACACTAATACTACCTAGCTTAGGGAAGGACTCCGCTAACCATGATTGATAACCTACATACCCTCATAACCCAACAATGCGTGCTTCCTAGCCAATCTCATCTCATTAGATGTCATCAACTAGGAGTCTCATCACATTCACTAAGCTTACTCCTTAGAGTCCCACATGATCCATTATACATCTTACCGCCCATCAATAAACAAAACCATGGAATATTATGGGAATAAAAATTAATAAAGAATTAAAAAATCAAGCAATCAAAGAGGTCCTTACCATCAAATCATGTCAAATAACAATACCATGGTAAAACAAATGAAAAAAAAGAAATTGGGCCCAAAAAGTGGAAATATTATTACTAATTTAATACTCTGTCCCATATCCTATCACTGTCCCCTGCTGGAGTTACTTCTATACTAATCATAGAGAACCAATGGCTAACCCCATACACTGCAAGTCATGACAAGGTATATCTCCCACTGCACGATGGTACAACCCTCCGATGAAACCCTGATCACTTGTATCTTATCTCAACAACAATAATAAATAAGTGTGTTTCATGGCCATGATATTACCTCAAGTGGGTCATTGGGAAGATCTGGGTCAACTATATCTCAAGAAACTCACCATCACCTCCCATGATTTAGACACCATCCTACCTAAAGACTCATCAGTCTTCGCTTTGCATCCGCACACCAATGGGGAAGAGAAATATCTAGAGTGAGTTGTATCCCTATTGGGAAAACCAAAATGTATGCGATCTCACAACACAAAACCATGCTTATCCCCGAGATAATCCTCGACTCCTAAGTTCATTCAAAATGCCACCTCCCATTGGCATCGACATACCACCAGGAGGTCGATCATACAAAAATACTACGTTTCAGGCTACATATCCAATCACTTTATCTCATAGATAGCGTAACCAATGTCAGTCAGGAGGAAAAATCCACACCCCCTATAAATAGAACAAATGAGGTATCTTGCACCTTCTCAACCCATATCTAAATCTATATCAAGGATCATCACATCATCGGGGCTATAACCCATGAATCTCTAATAATTCATCAATCAAAGAACTCATGGACTAACTCCTACCTCAACCACTAAGGTTAATCACAAGGCTCTCATATAAGGAACTAAGGAGATCCACTGGTCATCACATGAATATCAAGGATCTCCTAAAGGTCAATAGTGAATATATCACCTATCACCACGTCATTACGTATGAACCACCGTTATCCTCGAGGGTATCCTAAGGTTCCTATTAATTGGCATCAAAAGGAAACCCAACCATTATTCAACCCGATCTAACTATCATGTCGCCCAAGGGACATTTTCTATTAGGATTCTTATTCTATTATGAAAGAAGAGATTATATAAAGACAACCATATCAAAGAAGCTCACACAAGTGCACAAGATTTGGAAATAGGGAACCACCCACACAAGGTCAAATGGACCAAAACATAACTCAAACAATCCCTCATGGATTTCCTTTAAAAAATAAATCAAACCTCCTTACAAACCATTTTGAAAAGGGATCACATGTCGTCTTTACTCATGTTGAGCCCTTGGACAAAACCTTATTGAAAATATTCTTTGTAAAACCCCTCTCTTATTTATTAATACCATCTCAAACTACCCATTTAACACACCATGTTCATTTAGAAAATGCATTTAGGAACATTTCTTTAAATACATAATTTCTTTTGAAATCCCATTTCAAATGGTAAAATCATTCCTTTTGGAAAACAAAGTAAAAACACCCTCTCTACCAAACAATCCATAAAAAGGGACACTAACACTCATTTGACCAAGGCGCTGTTGACGCTCCTTTTTCGTCACATTGTCTAAAGGAATGGAAAGGGAAATGACTTAGCACAAATTGATTCATCTTTTGAAGAAAACATCAAAAATCGACAAAGGCATGAACAAGGATTCAAAGACACATGCACTGCGCAAGTCCCCTTACTGCCTTGCAAGTACACTTGTGTGCCGCCTAATGGTCGCACAAGTGACTTGCGCGCCCTATTTGAAAACTGCCTAGGGTCTTCAGAAGCCTATAAATAGACCCGGTGGGCCCCCCATTTCAAGAGGAATTTTCCAGAATTCAGATACAGAGCTATGAATTCCCAAGTCTCTTCTTCAAGTCCTTCGAACACTTCTAAGGTAATTATTTACCTAGAATGGGAAGTATAAACAAGAGGAATAAGGAATAAGTGTTAGAATTCAGTAACACTTGCGTGCCTATGTGTTTTACCCTTAAGGTAAATGGACACACTTGCGCGCCTCCTTACCTATTCATTAAAACTTGCGCGCCACTATTCTGGAAGTACCTCGGGATAATTCTAAAAGCTTTGATGAAGGATCTCCCAAGTATTACCCTACTGGTTCACAGTCGTGCAAGTACCCATGTGCCGCGCAGGTATACCTGTGCGACCAGGACTTGTGCGCCCACGCAGTACCTGTGCGCCTCCCAGGACTTGTACGCCCCTCTCTTTTTGGGTGCCCTTCCTGCCCATTTCACCTCTCTTATGCCATTTCACCTTTCCTATTCAAGATTTAGTCTTCAAGACACTCTTCAAAGCCATTTATGGAATGTTTTCTTGATTGACTTCCTTATCTGAAAGGAGTTTCGTGGAACATCTCTCAAAACTTAGTGATTTTCACATCTTTATGTCACTAAAGTTAGAGAGTTCATTCATTCAATATCATCCTTTAAGATGAGAGAATCCTTTAACCTGGGCCTCCTTTTCAAGAGTAATCCTCAGTCCAAATCCTCATTAATTTGGGCATCCTTCTTAGGAGCAATCCCCAAGTCCTCTTAACCTGGGCCTCCTTTTCAGGAATAATCCCTAGTCCAAATCCTCATTAATTTGGGCATCCTCCTTAGGAGTAAAGCCCCAAGTCCTTTTAACCTGGGCCTCCTTTTCAGGAATAAGCCCCAGTCTTAATTTCTCTTAACTAGTCATAATTCCTTTTGATCTGGGCTTCCTTCTCAGGAGTAAAGCCCAATCATAAGTCCCCTCCTAACTTGGGCATCTTCCTTAGAATTAAGCCCCAAGATTAGAGTATCCAAATATCCATGAAGCACATAGAACTTTATGGACCCTATTCATGGATTTCTTCCTTGAAGTAAATCTTAATCCTCATATATTTTGGGCAGTCATACATACATAAGCCCCACATCATTGCATCTTTCGTGGCACAATTGTCTGGTTTCACCAATACCTCTTGTTTCTCACACCGAGCATGACTCAGGTGAGCTTAGAGTGTAAAAGTAATCATGACATCATTCTTTGAGCCATTAATCATGCAAAAACATCATACTCCCTTACTCGAACTACGTGGGTTTTGATTCCTTTTCCAAAACAAAGGATACGTAGGTAGCCCATCAGTGGGTACGATCCCAACTCTGAAATAATCCATGTCCTTCTGAATGACAATAAACTTCAAGTTCCCCACTGAGTGGCTTTAAAACCAGTATGATCATCATAATGACCAAGAGACTTTTATGTACTGAAGGATACCATTGACTAAGAATCTCTAACAAATACAGATGATTCTTTATCGATGAAGAACCTAGAATACATATAAAAGATTCTCTAAATTTTCTAAATATAAATCATTGATTGTCAGATCTAAAGGAAAGCTCATTTTATACTTGGTAATATAATAAGGATTCATGAACATAACATAAATCTATAAAGAGAGTCCCATAGTAGACAATAATTCCCCTCAAAAAGGTGTGATGAGTCCGACCTCCCATCCTCTCGACCAATACAAATTCATAAGCTTCATCAGTCCACAACTAATGAGCCCCCACCTTTGGAAAGTATGTCCAAATGGATAAGGAATCATTGGATGTTTCCGGTTCTATGAGCAAACCCGTTAGAAACCGATTGGAATGTTTGAACCTTTAATCAATGAGGTCATCCCCAATTCCAGAGGAAATAAAAAATGGTGAACCTGACGTGAATCCTTAACCAAGTTAAAATGATGCTTTGCTTATTTGTTAGGCACCTATTTAAACTCAATGAGAGGTCCAAAAAAGCAATTAATGACATATTTTCTCATCCAAAAGATGTAGTGGCCGGACTAATCTTGATTATATCTGTTATATCAAACAAGCACTCTTTTTCCAAGATCTTCTGCATTTCCAGAATGACTTCTCTTAAGTTCACATCCGTGAATACGTCTGCCGTGAAAACCTCTACTGCGAATGCCACTGCTGCTAATCCTGCTGGATCATCGTCCGCTCTGAGGACGACATCGCCTACTCAGTGTCTTCAATACTGGGTATCAAATGCGCTGGTTAAGGAGTACCATCAAAATGGTACTATTCCAACTCTGGAGGCTGCTCGAAAAGCCCTCCAAGTCAATAATTCAACTTGGTCATCCGGACAACGACGACCAACGATCAAGAAGCAGGCGGTGCTAACCACCATCTCCAAACGTTTCGGGTCGTTATCCCCAGAACGAAATCACCATTCACTCCCATATTCTGGGGAGGTGAATGAGCAGGTCCCTCATGGCCTTAATTCAAGGAAGCAAGAGTCCTTCTCGAGGGCTCCCATCAACAATTTCCGCCAAACTCGTGCGGCAGTGTGCCCTCAACATGATGTGGGTATTGACTCCTGGCGTTCGGCTCAGGTTCCTCGAACCCGAGTAGGCAAGGTGAATCGCGAAAGGCAAAATCTGGTCAATAGTGAGCAGGTTCTCATCTCTGCCATCTCCAGAGAAGTCCACCAATCTAACTTGGTGGCAAGCAACGAGCGGACACATACACCCGTCCATTTTAATTCTGTTTCCCATTAGACTCGTCTGGCAGCATCACGCCAATCCCGCCAGGAAATTCCGGTGGAGTACTATAGGCAAGAACACACACCTGTTTATACATCATCAGCTAGTAAGTAGGCTCGTCTAACTACATATGATGGATCTCATCAACCATGTTCGGCGAAGTACAATCAACAGACACATACACCTTCTAATATTGATCAAGCCTACCATTAGTCTCGCTTGGTAGCACTCGGAGAAGTCAGTTGGAAATCTCGGACGACAAATAGGAGGCAGACTCAACTCTCTACCCCCACACTTGTGTACTGTCAGGATTCACTGACATGAAAAAGAGGACAAGAGTAGACACACATACCTACTCAAAGCACGGAATGGACATATATCCCTGTTACAGCAGCTGAAGCCACCAAGCACATTCTGTTAATGGTGAATGAGCAGAAGCAAATCCCTGCTCATATTCTGGATGCGTTCCAGGATATTATAACAGCTTCAGTAGCATCTCAGGGAAAGACACATAAATCTATACCTACCAATGGAGTGACACATCAACAGTTAACTCCGAAATAGACACACACATTTGTTCCAGTCCAAGAGGGTTGTGGGGCATACTCCCCTATATTATATGGACAACCAAGTCAGGCACATACACCTGATTTGAGTAGAGACCGTCAGCCTAACCTGTCCATCTCTCCTGATCAGGCACAAACACCTGCTCATAGTAGCCACTTTCGTCAATAAGTGGTTTCCAAGGTGAGTAAGAAGGCGTCTAAGAAGAAGACCCACCCAGCACAGTCAAGATATCAAGAGCCAATCTGCAACAAGGCCTTACTCGATGCTGGAGTTCTTGAAGCCCTCAGACAATTATCTGTTGGAATCCAAGATTGTACTCCCTCATTTCCCAATAGTGGGAACATTAATTCAGAAGGTCTTCAACAGATAATTCCTCATGAAGGCTTGCTTCATGATAATTCGGTCGATCTTGAAGTTCAATCTTCAGATGAGAGCTAAAATAACCCTCTGTGTGGCCAAAAGACCATGGAGCAAGAGATCTCATCTTTTGCTGTAACCCACCATGGTGGTCCTCCCCATGATGATGACTTTCGCTGCGAAAGTCCTATCCACAGTAGTGATGCACATTGCCCGGAAAATACTCCAGTGGACAATGTAGTGCCGAGAAAGCCCTCTTATCTTGAGTCACTTGCAAATGCGAAATCAGTCATGTTTAATGTTTCATCGCTAGCAGGTGAAATCCTTTCTCAACAAGAAGATAGCTCAGGATGCAGGTCATTCTCCAAACCACCCCTTAGTCATGCATCTTCTAGTTTTATCAGTGATTTCTCTACCAGTCTTGTTGAATCTGCTGAAGCAACAAGTAAGCACTTGCTCTGGTCTAATCAGGTACAAGAATCTTCATTGAATGATAAAGAGGAAGTGATGAACATGAGAAAACAACTGGAAAAAGGTGAAGTGCTAGTCATGTTTTGGCCTCTGGATGGCTCTCAGTATGACATTCCAGAGATGTTGACAGAAGATGAAATTCATGAAATTCGTCTCAACATATGGAAAACTCTTTGTCAGTTGAAAAAGAAAGTATTATCTTATGATGAATATGAAAATCATGTTATGATAATAGAAGAGTTACAACGTCATATTGATTTGGCATCTCTACCAGTCTCTTGATATCCAAAGGCTGAAAAGAAGCAGAGATCCCTTCAACGTTCATGCCTTGACGCACTAAGAAGATTACACCAGATAATTGCCAATGCCCCATCTAGTATTCATGTCAGAGGATGGGGTGTTCATGGAGAACTACATTTCATTGTACTCTCCAGTCAGCAAAGCCCGCCGAAAATGGTCTCATGCAATGTTATTGCCCATGGCCGGCCACAATCAATGGGTTTTGTTTGTAATCAAAATCTTGCCCAAGAACAGGACTCAACTAGTTCTTCTCAAAATAAAGAATACAGAGAAAAAGTTGTTGAATTACTCCTACATCAAGCAAACGAGAATATTGAACAAGCCTCTCATATGGAGCAAGCACATCGTCAAGTGACATAAGTGTCAGAAACCATCCAACGGTCTTTTGAACCAGGTGATAAAAGTGGATATCGATTGATGCATCCAGCTAATTTCCGGACTAAGGTCCGCAAGATCAGGAGAGCTTTTAAGAAAGTCTCAGACATAGCATGTCAAGAGCCACCCCAGCTTGCCAGACTAGGGACTCTTTTAACCTAACCCTCAGAATCAACAAATAGGATTCGAGGAGTTGAGCAAATGTAGCAGGAACAGCCCCAGTCCACCGGACTGAGGACTTTTTCAAATCATCAATCCCCTCCTTAGTGAAAGTCGATCTTCTCTCAATTGGGGAAGAAGCCACAAGAGGAACGAAGAGCCAAATTATTAGGAGATTCTCTCCAAATTACGGTTCTCCAAGAAGTTCCTGAGGGTTCAAATCAACAAAAGGTAATGTCTCATCAGGTGCATGACAGAAGACAATATCACAAAAATGCTGATAGAAGGGATATGATGCGTTATGCATCAATTATTGTCATTAATGCCGTTGTTGCTGATCCTCTAGAACATGAGGCTCACTCAGGGGACTCAGATGAAGAAGTTCCTGCTCCAGAATTTGTATGCACAGAAACAAATGAAGAAGGTGTGTGTACACGAAATCAAAGGAATACCCAGAATCTCAGTAATCCTTCATGTGACCTACTTCCCCCTCTCCGAAAGGGAGCTAACAAGGGGAAAGGAAAGAATCAAGTTACATACACTTCCTCTGGAGAAGGCCAATCTCTCTCACTAGAGCATAGATTTGCACAACAGGAGGAAGAAATGAAGAAATTGAGGAGGATGAATGCAGAATTACTTCAAGGTAGTCTTCCTCCTAAACATGATGGAGTCAGTCAGCCAAGGGAGTTTGTTGTAGTTTCTGAGATGGATCAAGAATATCCTCCTCTATCAGTACACCCTCACATGTCTAATCCTACGGGTCAAGTGCAACAAAAATTGGTGGTGCTACCATCAGTTGCAGTACCAGCCACCATATCTGTACTAGCTCCAGTCATTGCACCTGCCCAAGTCCAAGTTTAACCAGATTTTTCTCAAAAGTTAATAACTACCATTGAGTCATTAACAACTCGGTTAGAGACTATGGAAGGGAAGCGTGCGCAGGTTCAACCAGAAAAGAGAGCTTACCCTGAATGGGTAGATTCAATCCTTCCCCCATCAAGTTTTGGGAACCCTGTATTCCCTATTTTCAATGGATCAGGAGATCCTGAACAGAATTTGACACATTATGTGTCTTGTTGCGATCCTATGATGGGAACTCTAGAACAAAAAGAAGCAACGAAACTCAGATGCTTCGTGCGAACCTTCCAAGGACCATCTTTTGTTTGGTACACAAGCTTGCAATCTTAGTCAATTACCGAGTGGGAAGATCTTCGCCAAAAATTCCTTCTTTAGTTCAGCTCAACATTGCCAAAGACAACAATTTTTGATCTTACAAACTGTAAGAAAAGGGAGAATGAAAGGGTCTCAGATTTCATTGCTCGCTGGAAGGGATTAACATATTCCCTAAGCTTAGCACTTCCTCAGGAAGAACTATTGCCAATATTTGTGGAAAATTTGCGTGACGAATTATGCATGCCGTTGATCCCTGTGAAATATACAAGAGGGTTTCAAGACCTTACTTCAATCGCTCAACAGATTGAAGATTTTCTTATAAAGACTAAGGATAAGGCTCGTATAATTCCATCAGCTCTAGGAAGTAGAATGATTAAAGCGAAGACTGCTACAGTTATGCTTAAACAAGCACCTGTACCTGCTTCTACTTCAAAACCTTCATCATCTCGAAGGGCTCCACCTCTTGAGTGCCAACAACAAAGGCCGGTTCATCAGGATGATCAAAGGGATCAAAGATGAAAACAATTCAAGGATCTGAAGAGAAAAACATACTCTTTCCAAAATGAACATGTTCCTGGTTACTTCATTTCGGCTCTGGAAAATAATTTGGTTTAGTTGCCAAGGCCCAAAAGTCCAAACAAGGAAAGAGATGAAGACCATCCCAATTATTTTCCCTTTCATCAAATGTTGGGGCATCCCATCCAGGAGTGTTTTGTCTTCAAAGACCTCCTACAAAAGATGGTCGACCTGAGACAAGTCAAATTAAAAGGTTCTTCAGCTCAGGTAGCATGTGTTACTACTACAGTTCCAGAGGAGGAAGGCGAATGGAAATAAGTTAAAAGAAAAAATGCACAAAAATATGATGATTGGATGGTCAGAAGGACGATCAATCGAACTCATGATATTTTTCAAACGCAATTGAAGAAACCAATTGTTCCTTCTGCCATGAATGCCACAGAAAAACCCTCTTCATCAGAGGGAAAATCCTCAAATAAACGGCATAATTCAAAGAAAGAAAAAGAATCAAAAGAAGTTGAGTATGTGTCAAAGCCTAAGTTGTCTTTGACTCTAGCATACATCATGCCATCTACTTCAAATTCACAAGCACCGCCCCATCAAACGACACAACCTAAACAGGCTAATCAGACAGAGTCTTTATCGGATGAGGAGTTGATTTTTGGTTCTGTTAATATGATCCAATTAACAGATCCATATGCCAGTCGCAGTTTTGATTTTGATAATCCCGAATTCCCTGTATCAAACAAAGGAATCAGAGGAAGTTACAGAGGCTCAGGATATAGGGGAAGACATGGATCTTTTAGAGGCCACTATTCTAATTCTACCCCTGCTAGAACTATGTATGCAGCAGAAACTCGTGGCAGAGCCCTTCAACGAGATCAAAAAGAACAAGCAACTTCTTCCACACAAGGCAGACTCAGCCCTAGCACAATTATTCTGGAAGATTGGTTGAAGGTTCCATCTTCTTCCTCTCAGCAAGTAAATAGACCTAATCGGTCTAATCTTCCAAAGTCAGGAGTATTAACAACTCCTATCCTGGTATAATATGCATCAAATTCCAATGCATCAACTTCCAAGGCACCTACTAAACCACATGTTTCTGTTGGGAAACACATAACTTTGGATAAAAAGTATGATATATTGAAACACCTGGCCCAAGTACCAGCCAAGTTATCAATTTTGGATGCCTTGAATTTATGAAAGGATCTTCAGGAGGCGCTCATCGAGGCTTTGTCAAGTCCTCAGGAGTTTGAGACTGAAATTGCTGCAGCTAAAGTCTACCATGAAGAGAATAATCCTGCAGAATGCCATGCAGTAATATATTTTACTGATGAAGATGAAGATGATGTCATGCATGGACATATTAAACCTTTATAATTATCTGGAAAGGTCAATGGCATAAACATCTGAAGAGTTTTTATTGATAATGGTTCAGGAGTCAACCTCATGCCCATTCATACACTTCATCGATTGGGCCTCACGGAATCTGATTTATCTCATTCTACTTTGATGTTACAAGGATATGATAAAAATGAACAAGAACCACTGGGTGATATTACACTCAGAACTCATTTTGGAGATCTTGTGTCCAATTCAGATTTCATGGTTGTTGATCAAGACTCAGCCTTCAACATCTTGCTTGGAAGACCCTGGCTACATTGGCATGCAGCTATCCCTTCCTCATACCATCAATGTCTCAAATATTGTTTCGATGGTCAAATTAGGACATTGTATGGGGATAAATCCCCGTTCAAGACATGTGAATCTCAATATATTGAGGAGGAATTCTATCACCTGAAGGGAAATGAGGAATCTTCAAAAAAGGAGATTACCAAATTTAATGCTCCGTATGGTTTGGAAAAGATTCCAGTAAACCCATTAGCACACGTGAGTACATATTATGTGTTTCCTATCAGTCAAATTGATAGGATAGACCCAAATCAAAATACTCTTATGGAAAGATCCATAATGTCAATTACAGAAATCGAGCTAGACAACATGGGAGAAATTGGTGATCCACCAAGCAATGATTAAAGCTCAAATGGAGATGTCTTCATTTCATTTGCTGAAATCCAGCAAGTCTATACATCACCAGTCAGGCCAGGGCAAGTTATAGCAATTTCAGAGGTAAACGATGATGTCGATTCTCAATCCATCATCTCCTCTTTGTTACCCAAAGAAGACCCTTCATCATTAAGCGGGTCGGAAATGGAATCTTCTTCTTCAAGATGTGCAAATTTTGACATCTCTTCTGATCATGGAAATTCCGCTTCATCATCTACTATGAAAGTAGAAAGAGAAGAAGTAACACATGTTGAAGAAGAAGAAGAAGATCTTAGAGATGCTCCTCCAGCATTTGAAGAGGGTATCTCTACCACCGTGGATGAACACAGAGAAATAAATCTGGGTACAAAATAAGATCCACTCCCCACTTTAATCAGTGCGACCATGACTCTTGAAGAACAAGAGATGTATGTTTCCTTTTTAATGCAAAATCGAGACATATTTACTTGGAACTATACAGAGATGCCCGGGCTTGATGCTGATGTTTCTACTCATCATTTGGGTTTACCAGAAGAACATCAAGGATTCAAACAAGCCGCTAGAAGAACACACCCAACCTATGATTCCAAAATTGAAGCTGAAGTGGATAAGCTCATCAAAGCTAATTTTGTCAGAGAAGTTCAATATCCCAAGTGGTTGGTTAATATTGTCCCAGTGAAAAAGAAGAATGGGAAAATTAGAGTATGCATTGATTTCAAAGATCTTAATCAGCATTGTTCTAAGGATGATTTTCCAGTTCCGATTACAGAACTCTTGATTGATGTGACAGCTGGATATAAAGCACTTTCCTTCATGGATGGATATTATGGATATAATCAAATCTGAATGGCTCCAGAAGATGAGGAATCTATAGCCTTCATAGCCCCTCAGGGTGTGTTTTTCTATCAGGTAATGCCCTTTGGCTTAAAGAATGCGGGCACAACATATCAGCGTGCCATGCATCGTATCTTCAAACCCTTTCTGGGAAAGTTTGTTGAATTTTATGTGGACAATTTGGTGGTCAAATCCAAACAACGTTCTAATCACTTGGCTGATTTGGAAGTCATATTCCGCAATCTTCGACAACATAATTTGAAAATGAACCCCTTAAAAAGTGCTTTTAGGGTAACCTCAGGAAAATTTCTCATCTTTGTTGTACGCCATCATGGTATTGAAGTTGATCCTGAGAAGACAAAGTCAATCCTTGGTATTTCACCTCCTCAAAATTTAAAAGAATTGAGAGGATTTCAAGGACACCTAGCTTATATTCGACGTTTCATCACCAATTTGGCAGGCAAAATCTTACCCTTCACCAAATTGATGAAGAAGGGAGTCACTTACCAGTGGACTGAAGAATGTCAAGAAGCATTCGTTATTCTCAAGAAATATCTCTTGATTTCACCGGTACTTATGCCACCTGTTGAAGGAAGACCACTTATCCTCTATGTGACAGCTCTAGAGCGATCATTGGGTGCCTTTCTTGCTCAGAAGAATGGTGCTGGGAATGAAAACAGCCTCTACTATCTCAGTCGGACTATGCTTGAAGCATAAACCCTATACTCAAATATTGAGAAGTGCTGCCTAGCATTAATCTTTGCAGTTCAGAAATTGATACACTACCTGCAACATCATGGGGTCCAATTGGTATCTCACAATAACCTGCTCAAATTCATCTTTAGTTTTCCAATTCTTACAGGACGTCTGGCAAGGTGGGCAGTTATTTTGCAGCAGTTCGACATTCAGTATGTGTCTCAAAAGGAAATAAAGGGCCAAGCTCTGGCTGATTTCCTTGCTGAACACCCCTTAGTGGAAGACACATATTCAAATATTGAATTCCCTAATGAAGAGGTCTTTTCTATTCAAGAAAGTCTTCAAACATGTGAAATGTACTTTGATGGTGCTTTTAGAAGTCCAACAGGGAGGAAAATGGAAAATCCTAAATTCAACAATGTTGGCTTAGGGATTGTACTCATTTCTCCAGAAAAGGCAGTGTTACCTTATTCCTTCTTATTGTGGGAAGGTGGTACCAATAATGAAGCAGAATACCAAGCTCTCATTGCAGGATTGGAGTTGGCGCTTCAAGCACAAGTGAATCACTTAAAAGTGAAAGGTGATTCAGACCTGGTAATCAAACAAGTCAATGATGATTATGCAATCAGAAAAGAAGAACTAATCCCTTTGTATGATTACGTCAGAGAGTTAATGGCGGAGTTTCCTTTGTAACCGACATTTTCTTATGTCCCAAGATCACAAAATGCCCAAGATGATGCACTGGATAATATAGCCACAGCTCTGGCAGATCCAAATCGAGATGAGACAACCATCAGTATTTCCCACCGTCGTACAATTTCACCTTATGTTCGAGCCAAAACAGAGGAAATCAATGAAATTAGTCCCATCTCTGAACCATATGGTCACACTACGGGATGGATGACACCTATCAAGGAATACCTTCAAAATGGAATACTTACACTTGATAGAGCTGGGAAAGAACAAATCCAGCGACGTGTGGTCAACTTTACTTTTTATGATGGCCCAGATCACCTAGAGAAAATTCTCTACAAGCGTGGTTTTGATGGAGTTCTCTTCAGATGCATTGATGGTGAAGAGACAATGACTGTCATGAAAGAAGTTCATGCAGGAGTCTGTGGTGCCCACCAGTCTGGACATAGACTATCTAATCAGATTCAAAGGCTTGGATACTTTTGGCCTTCAATGATACAAGATTGTGTTGATTTCACAAAGAAGTGTCATTCATGCCAAGTACATTCCAACTTCATTCATCAACCTCCAGAGTTACTTCATACAGCTAAATACTCATGGCCATTTGCCACATGGGGAATGGATGTGGTGGGACCTTACCCTTCAGCTACGACCAAGCAGTTTAAGTATATTCTTACTGCTACTGACTTCTTTTCCAAATGGGCAGAGGCAATACCTCTCAAAGAATTTAGTTCTAAAAGAATTGTTAGCTTCATCAAGTCTAACATCATTACCAGATTTGGTGTCCCTCATACCATATTGACAGACAATGGCACCAACTTCTGTTCATCCGAGGTGAAGAAGTTGTATCAAGAATACAACATCAAATCCAATCATTCATCTCGGTATCATGCAGCGGCCAATGGCCAGATAGAAGCCTTCAATAGGACTCTGTCAAATATACTACAAAGGATGGTGGATAAAGATAAGAATTCATGTCCTGATAAACTCTTTCATGCTTTATGGGCTTATTGGACCACCACCCGTACTGTAACGCAGTCAACTCTATATTCACTGGTATATGGAATGAAAGCAGTCTTGCCCATTGATGTTCAATTACCTTCGCTCATAGTAGCCATTTGTGGTCAATCATCTACATATGAAAAATCTCAAAAGCGATTGGATGAATTGGAACGGTTAAATGAGAAAAGATTGTGCACTTTGCACCACTTGGAAGTCTATCAGAATCGAATAGCCCGAGCTTTCAACAAAAAAGTTCGTCTTCGTTCATTCGTTCAGGGAGAATTGGTATTAGTTCTCAGAACTCCAATGATACCAGGAAATAAACCTCCCAATCTTGAGCCAAAATGGGAAGGAACTTATTCAATACATAAGGTCTATTCCAATGGAGCTTATTCTTTAATCTCAATGGATGGAGAACTCATCACTATTCCAACCAATGCCAAATTTCTGAAGAAGTATTTTGTATAAACACAAAATACATCATGCACGGTCCATACATATGACCTTAAACTATTTATATTACTTTTGTCCCACATGACGTTAAACTGTGACATCCTAACTACATGACGCTAAACTGTACAGAAGTCCCTTACGTCCAGCAAGACGTTAAACTGCATAATCAACAGTCCATGCATATGACTCTAAACTATTTGCAAGTCCCTTACATCCAGCAAGACGTTAAACTGCATCATCCACAGTCCACGCATATGAATCTAAACTATTTTCATTTCTTTCGTCCAACATGACATTAAACTATGAAAAAGTCCTTAATTCGTCCAACATGACGTTAAAATGTGTTCTCTTTTTTCCTTACTGCATGACATTAAACTATAAAGTCCCATTTTTGTCCAAAATGACATTAAACTGTGTTGTCCCCATCGTCCTAGCTACATGACCCTAAACTGTACAAAAGTCCTTTAACATGTCCTACATGACATTAAACTGTACTTTGTCCCTACTACATGACATTAAACTGTGCAGCACCAATATTCCTAACTGCAAGACTTTAAACTACATAGTCCCTTCATATGTCCTACATGACATTAAACTGTGCATCGTTAAGGTTGTTGTTACCTCTTGTTTCTCACACCGAGTACAACTCACGTGATCTTAGAGCAAATTTCAACCATAACACCCTCTTTGGGCCGCTAACCACATGTAAGTCCCAACATCATTTTTAGGTCGTTGTCCCCAAGAACAACTTGATCATTAATTCATTCTTTAATTGAACTACGCAGAATTTGATCCTTGCCTTCTAGGCTGGGTACGTATGTAACACCCCAAGGTTTTGGAAATAAATATAGAATTCAATTTTATAATCTATCCTCTTCTATGTTTTGAATTTCAAGGAATGGTCATCTAGAGTTGTGCTCAGTAAGTCATTTGGAGTCTGATAGAACAAACTTTATTTTTTGGTGAATAGTAACATACCCTTATGAATAGTAATATGAATAGTAATATGACCTCATGAATAGTAAATAATAATATTATTTTATTTTCCCAAGGAAATAGGATAATGGGATCTTAATTAATTTTCCAATGTCACATAAAACTAATTGCACTTCAATATTGTTATTTTTCGAATTAACTGTGACCTTATTTAAAAATTAAATTAATAATATTTAGAAAATTAATTTTTGAAAAATGGATTTCACTTTTGAATTCTACACGTCGAAAAATGGTAGGGGTAAATTTTTGGTATTTTTCTGAAACTCTTGAATTTTCGGTGAATAGTGAAATACGATAAAATACTGTATAATCAATTTATCTGTAAAAATGCACTATTTATGACATCATAAGTGATGCAATACCACTTGATTCGAACTCATATGATATTATCACTATTTAGGGCCACTTTTTTTTGAGATTATTCATAGTCTTGATAAAAATATTATAATAATGATTAAAATAATCTAAAATACCTCCCCTCCTCCACTATAAATACCACCCTCACTCCCCTCTTCCTCCCACACCTCTCAAGCCTTGAGAATTGCCTAAATTCTGCCAAATTCCCTCCCCAATCTTCTTCCCCACGTCTTAGAGCTGCTGGTCTCACCAAAAGACCAAGACCAAAGCCCTTAAGGAAGATCTCAATGAGAAGAGATCAAGAGGTAAACCTCCTCTTTCAATTTCATTCTTTTCATTCATTTTATGTTATTCTCTTCCATTACCATTGTTTTGTGTTGAGATATTTCATTAAATATTTCCCCTTACTATCCATATTATGTATGAATGATGAGATATTCCATTCCTCTCATCAAACTATTTTTATGAAATTTTAAGAGACGTCGTTAGGCTGTCGAATTTTCGTGAGAAATTTATCAAGTTTTCTTTAGTTTTAAGATTCCTTTATTTTCTTCTTCTTTCCTCACCTCCTCTATCAAAATGATCATGATAACTCCAGTAGAATTTATATACTGGATTTATATCATGTGAATGAAAGAACTACCTAAAATATTCTTACTCCCTCCCTTTTATTTTATAAACGAAATCGACGTCCATAAGGTTCTGATTTATAACCTTCGTGGATGATGAAGTTTCGTTCTTAAATTTCTTCTTCATTACTGGTCATGAAACCATATTCATGGTTGAACTAGACTATAATATATGTTTTATAACCTAATTAATATTTAGGAACCAGAATATGTACATATAATTAAGTTATATGACAAAACTAGTTCATAATAATCCAAGTACCGCTGAATAATCGAAGTGGTTGTCATCTAATGATTCAACCTCATTCCATGTAACCAAATGATAGAAGTGGACATTAACAATTCTATATGTTCATTAGTAATTTTTAATTTCAATTCTGGAGATTTACATCCATTCAACTTCATTACTTAAAAACAAGTGAACCGAATATGAAAATAAAGGAAACAAACAATCCAGAACGATGAAATTCAATATAAAAAATTATAAATAATAACATAAAGGAACTAAACAAAATTATGATAAACTAAATACATGTCTATTATGTTCTGAAATAAGTTATTGATATTTATAATTTCACATTCTAGGACCTTAAGATCAAGCGAAGAACACTTTTGGATTTACGGTAAGGGTTTCTTCACCTCACTTCCATTTTTGTGAGATATTCCGTATTCACTACTATTACTTTGTATGGTGTATGAATACTGCCAATTATTGTCTCATATCATGAATATATTTATTTTTATGATATTCAATTTATCATTTGACAATCATTAATATTGGGTCATACAAATCAATTGATTAGAAAGTTGTAAGGGGTTCCTCATCTCACTTTCATTTCTGTGAGATTTTCACCATTCACCACTTATTTCTTGTATGTGGTATATGTGTACTGTAATTTGATATATATAATAACATGATTCTCTTTATATTCATGTTATTTAATGATTAACTTGATATTTATTAATTTCTGGTCACATGATTCGACCGATCACATTATTGTAAGGGAATTCTTAACCCGATTTCCATTCTTTGGGTTAACCTTCTACTTTATTATTTATGTGCTATTTAAATTTTTTTGTGATGGGTTCTGTTTATATTATGTTTCATTATGTGTATTTACAGATTATATACATATTACATCCACTCTATTAAGTCTCACTTCAAGTATATGATGTTTATAAGGGACTTTTCTTCGAAAATCCTCTTTTAAAATTCTTTTTTACAAGATTCAAAAGCAATGTTTTTATGATATTATTTATGTTGTATGATTATGTTTTGGTTATTGGGCATTTTTTATGATGAAGGGTGGGACCTATATTTCCCTCCAATGCATTGGGTATGTGTAAGTTGGAGGTCGACCGTATGGTTACTCCAAGTGTAACTGCGATGGTTACACAAAGTAAGGTAGCCGTGAGAGTTACAAATTTTAAGGTAGCCAAGATGGTTACAAGATTATGAAAGTAATGCCCCAAGATACCTCTATGATTATATTTATGTTCTCATGTTTCATGTGGTTATTCGACTATTAGAATACCCATAATTATGTTTAATTATGGCATTATTTATTTAGCTCATATTTCTTCCATAATATTTTTCAAGTTTATTTTTAAAGGCATGTGTTTTGAATTATTCACCATGTCTAATGTTTATATTATCTTCTGATGTATTGCTTACTCTTACTGAGTGTTTGAGCTCACCCCTTTCTTATGTTTCATTTTCTCAGGATATGAAGAAGTAATTTATGAATGACTTACAAGCATAATCTAGGAGACGCGATGTTTCTAGTGGATTAAAATAGTGTTTTTGTTTCCCTTCATGTTGTAATGATAAACTTATGTATGTATCTTGTTTACAATAATACTAAACTACTCGGTCCTTCGGGATTCGTATTCCTTGTATGTATGCCAATGTAATCAAATAAGGCACCGGCTCCGGGAAACTGGGGCCGGGTCCTTACAGTTGGTATCAGAGGAAAGTTTAGTAGAAAACTTGGAAACTAGATTTAGAAAACGTAGATTAGGGAACAAAGCCCTAAGATAGTATTTGAGGATAAACGTACAAGAACATCCTGGTATTTTGGTAAGGAATAGAATATGTCAATCCTTCTATCAAATACATCCATGTCTGGATACGAGCAGGTAGAGGCGGCTCTGGCATAGATGTATCTAGGGGTAAAACCCGAAAACACCGCTTTGAGCTAGACTCGAACGGGAACTAGAACACGACAACGGGCCTTGATGCACTCTTGATTACGACACTCCTGGGGGATATGCTTAGGATAATTCATATTTTTTTACAAGCCATTATAAGGGAGTTAATGTAAATTTTTCCTCGTAGTTTTGGGTTTGAATAACTCTGGAAACCAGAACTGACCAATTAAAAACTTACTTAAACAACACTAAGAGTGATGTTTTTTTTAATTTTTCAGATGGAAAATGAAGGTACAAGTATTTTGTCCCTTCCCATGGAAATCCTCGAAACTATAATCTTGAAGTCATGTACAGAAGACTATGAACCCTTTGGAAACCTACGACTATCCTGCAAGCTTATTTACAATGTTTCGAACAACTCAAATGTCCTTTGAATCTTCTGGGGATCGGAAGTTGTGTATAACCAAATGGCCAATGCACTGTTCGATAATTATAAAAAGAAAGGGAAGTACTATGAGGGACTCTTCCTGTGTTTCACCCTGAATAAGAAATGATTGGCCATCACGGCTTTCGGAGAAGCTGTAAAGGAGCTGGACTTCCGCGCAGTCTTTATGTACCAAATCCTGAGTTTCAGCATGCTTGGGGACCTCTACAATTTTGAATCTTTCATCAAATCCTTCAAATATGATATGGTTCGAAAGATCTTTAGGAACCAAATCCAAGAAGATGTCGCGGAACTTGATGTTACCCGTGCCTATCTCTGGAAAACCACTTGTATCAAACGAGAGCTTGGGTTTAACCACGATCTAATTTTCCGAGAGTGTATTTGGGAAGAGGAGACCCATGATCTTTGTTCTTACCTGGGAGTAGAGTTGAATAAAACCTTACTCCTTAGGTGGTGGAGGTAGAGGGACATCACCAAGGATGTCAGGAAGTCCATACTAATGTTTTGTGAAAGGGAGCAAGAGATTGTGTAATTTCTTGAGTTTTATAAATCATGTCTATATGAATGATGTTGTATTCTATTTTTTGATATGTTTTTATATAAACCAATAACTTGGTTTAAAATGGATTTTCCATACTGAATGTTGATTTACTAAAACTTTTCAGATAGAAGATGAGTCAACCAACCAATATTTTATCACTACCTACCGAGTTGTTAGAGACTATAATTGTCAAGACATGCTCTGAAGAGGACCAACCCTATGCCAACATGCGTCTGACTTGTAAACTACTCCATTGGGTATCAAATCATCCAAACATTCTCCATCTTTACCAAGGAAGCAATCTGGTCTATTACTGTATTGCATATGCACAATTTGCTGCATATAGGAAAAGAGGGAAGTATCATGAAGCTCTTTTTCTATGTTTCACTCTGGCTGATAACTACCGAGCTGTGGGTAAATTTCTTGAAGCTGCTTTGGATGGTGACCATCGAGTGACCTACCTATTTCAAATCCTGAGTTTTAGTGTGTACAGAGAACTTTACGACATCAATATCTTCAAGAACAATGTGGTGCGTGGGAATTATAGGGATTTAGTCCACACTGAAATTTCTGACCTCCACACTTCTCGTGCCTCTGTATGGAAGCCTGAGTGCTTTAAGCACAGTTTCGACCCTAGCTGTCTAGAGTGTGCCTAGGTTAAGGAAATAGAGCAGCTGAATACTACCTTAGGAATTCACCTAAGGTCGTCAGTACCCTAGCATCGGTGGTGTCTCCGGTAAAGGGACTTCTGGAGTAATGTGTGTTTAGTGTTGCGTATGGTTCTGGGAGATTTAAATCTTTGAACTAGTTTGGGGATTCATGTATTGGGGGACTTGGGAAACCATTAGCACAACTTTACATTTTGAACCAGTGATTATATAAAAATATAGCATGTTGTCTCTTCTTTTTATCCTTTTATCGGTTATACTTTTAAATGAGTATCACTAAGTAAACTTTTATAATAAATTTTCAGATGGAAGGACAAACCCATATGTTATCTCTTCCTGTGTAGATCTTGGAAATAATTGCAATCAAAACCTGTGAAGAAGGGTACCTACCTCTCGCAAACTTTCATAAAATGTGTAAACAACTATATGAAGTGACAAACAGTCCGGACATTCTCCGCACCTGTCAAGGGAATGCTTCCATTTACTACCACTTATCCATGGCATAATTGGTTGAGTACAGGCGAAGAGGGAAATACCACGAAGGGCTTTTCCAATGTTTCACGCTAGGACAAAACTATAATGCCAAGTTATGTTTTCAAGAGGCTTCTTTGTAGGGAAACCTTTGTGCATCTTACATGTACCAACTCCTTAGTTTTAGCTTGTACAAAAATATCTACGACTTAGATGTGCTCAGTCGAGACATAGTTCAACGAGTTCTTCGTATGTTGATCCATTCAGACATTTCCAAACATTGCATTGTTCGAGCCTCCCTCTGGAAGCCCGAGTGTTCGATGCAAGAGTTCAACCCCTTCTGTCTGAGGTGTTTCTGGGTCAGAGAACTAGATGAGTTGAGCAACAATTTTGGTTTTCCGCTGAACGCACCTGAGGATCCTCTACGACGGGAGACGTGGTAAGAACATTCGAGAGATTTCTTTTGTGGTTATGAAATGAATTGCGATGATGCAATTCTTTGAAGGAGGGAATAATGTAACACCCCAAGGTTTTGGAAATAAATATAGAATTCAATTTTATAACCTATCCTCTTTTATGTTTTGAATTTCAAGAAATGGTCATCTAGAGTTGTGCTCAGTAAGTCATTTGGAGTCTGAGAGAACAAACTTGATTTTTTGGTGAATAGTAACATACCCTTATAAATAGTAATATGAATAGTAATATGACCTCATGAATAGTAAATAATATTATTATTTTACTTTCCCAAGGCAATAGGATAATGGGAGCTTAATTAATTTTCCAATGTCAAATAAAACTAATTGCACTTCAATATTGTTATTTTTCGAATTAACTGTGACCTTATTTAAAAATTAGATTAATAATATTTAGAAAATTATTTTTGAAAAATGGATTTCACTTTTGAATTCTACACATCGAAAAATGGTAGGGGTAAATTTTTGGTATTTTTCTGAAACTCTTGAATTTTCGGTGAATCGTGAAATACGATAAAATACGGTATAATCAATTTATCAGTAAAAATGCACTATTTATGGCATCATAAGTGATGCAAGGCCACTTGATTCTAACTCACATGATATTATCACTATTTAGGGCCACTTGTTTTGAGATTATTCATATTTTTGATAAAAATATTATAATAATGATTAAAATAATCTAAAATACCTCCCCTCCTCCACTATAAATACCACCCTCACACCCCTCTTCCTCCCACACCTCTCAAGACTTGAGCATTGTCTAAATTTTGCGAAATTCCCTCCCCAATCTTCTTCCCCACGTCCTAGAGCTGCTGGTCTCACCAAAAGACCAAGACCAAATCCCTTAAGGAGGATCTCAAGGAGAAGAGATCAAGAGGTAAACATCCTCTTTCATTTTCATTCTTTTCTTTCATTTTATGTTATTCTCTTCCATTACCTTTGTTTTGTGTTGAGATATTTCACTAAATATTTCCCCTTATTGTCCATATTATGTATGAATGATGAGATATTCCATTCCTCTCATCAAACTTGTAAAGACCCGTAAAAATTCAAGGGAAATTTTTTCTTAATTTTCTTTGGAATTTTACAAGAACGCAGTTTCAGACAGCACTTGATTCCGAGACCCGGAGTGCCCGGAATTTCTATCCGAAGTTTAGCTCGGGTACGTTCAGTGAACGAACGAGCGGGAATTCATATCTTTTGAACCGGTGCTCGGAATTGAAATCCGATGGCACCGATGAACTCGCAACGCCAGTAATCGCTTAAGGGAACCTTTACCGTAGTTGCGTTTGTGCGGGAGAAGAAGTTAATTAATGGGGTTTAATTAAGAAGTAAATAAAATTGTTGGATCAATTTTATTTTATATCAAGGTGGTTAATTTCTCCCATGGGAAGTTGGTGGTGGGGTCCACATCCACCCAACTTCCCATGTGTGGATAATTGAAAGGTGGGGCCCACACGAGCCCCAACCTTTCACCTCCCCCCTTCTTTTTTAACTCCTTAACCCCCCATTTATGTTTTGCCAACTTATCACCTCGTTAATTTTATAACAACTCATGTTAATAACTTATGTAAGTTAAATGTGGGTTTTGATTTTTCAAACTCTTGAATTCAAAAACCTATGTTGGGTTGATAAAATAAGTGGAAGACTTATTTTATTTAGGAGAGAAAGGGGTAAGGGTTTGAGGAAGTCTTCTTCTTCTTCAACTTCAACGAAGAACATCTCCGCCGAAGAATGCGAAGAACTTCTTCCGCGACGTTTCCTCTTCGGACGCACCTCGATGGCAATGGAATCGACGTTCGTTCTCCGCGACATCGACCGACGACGCGACGTCTCTTTCCGCAACGGTTCTTCCGCGGCGCCATTTTCGCGACGCGACTTCCTCCTTCCAAGTCGCCTCTTTCCGCAACGGTTTTACCGCGACGTTTTCTCTTCGACGAACCTCCGAACAAGCTCCGCTCTTGAAACCGAGGTAGGGGTTTCATTTATTGTTTTGTTCGTGAATACCAACTTGATGATCTTCGTGGATTAAAACCAATTGTTATCGAATAACGCGAGGGGGCCGGACCGCACAAACATGGCCAACCCTCCTCCCTTTTCATGATTGATTCCTTTATGGTTTGGTACAGGAAGGCGTGGTGCCGTCGCACCACGCGGAATCAAACGAAAGGAAAATGTGCGGCGCCGTCGCGCCGCGCCGCGAATTAATCCAAAGACGCGACGCCATCGCGCCGCGTCGGAGACACTCGAAAATACCGCGGCCGGTTCCGGGGCCGCAACGGAGGGGCGCGGCGTCGTCGCTCCGCGCCGGCCGACAAGGGCCGCGGCCGGTTCCGGGCCACGGGGGAGCAAGGTGACCGGCGGCCAGACCGGGCCGCCGGCGTCGGAGCTGGAAGTGGACCGGCCATCGCCGGTCCCGTTGAACCGGAACCGGCCGGCCAGGTCGGGCCGGCCGGACAGGGAGGAGCCGGGGGAATTAATTCCCCTGGCCGGACTTCAAATGGCCCCCATAAATGGGGGGGGGGTTACATAAGGGGGGCAGGCGCCCCCCCCCCCCCCCCTTTGCCAACGGCTCGGCCTTTGGCCGAGCCGGCAGTGCGCTGGGCGCGCTGTGCCCAGCCGGGCCGGCCGCCTGGCCGGACCGCCAGGCCGGGCCGCGCCCAGGTCGAGCCGGGTCAGGACGCGCCGGGCCGGGTTAACCCGGACCGGGGCGGGGCGACTCGGTTCGGGCCGACTGGGGGGGTCTCGGGCCGGGTCGGTCCGGGCCCGAAACCCCTGTTTTCGGACCGTCTATGGTCTTTTGATCATAACATGGTCTAAGGACCTCCAATCGATGCACTTTTAGTTGAGATGTGATCCTTGAATCGAGGCGGTCGTTTCGGTATATCGCAATCAAGGTTTCGGAATACTTTGGGTTCGGTCGGGTTGGTTCGTACACGAAACCAACCGGGCCCTCGGAGCGGAAACGCTCATATCTTGAGCTTTGGACGTCCGATTGACGTGCTGTTGACTTTTTTATTTTCCTATAAGTGAGACGGATCTTTTGGCATACTCCGCCCGAGGTTTGGATGCAGGTGGAGTATGGTCGGGTTGGTTTTGCCTTAAAAACCGACCGACCCCTGGGACGAAAAAGCCAATATCTCTCAGACCGGGCGTCCGATTAATGCGCTGTCTGCGACGTTGAGTTCCTGTTGACGATACGGAACTTTTGGATACATCAACTCTGGACTATGTGTTAGTTGATGTATCAGCGTCTCGGCTCGTGGAGCGGACCCTCCCGAACGAGCTTGCTGTGTGCGGGAACCCTAGAGCTGGCTACGACTGCTACTGTGACTGCAACGACGACTGTACAGAGATCCTCAGTGGATTTGACAGTGAAGAATTCAGCACTCAGGGATCCTATGTGGATCAGTGCTACCGATCCTGTGTGGGTCCGATCCTGTGTGGGTCAGCGCTCAGCGGTTCTATGTGAGCCAGCGCCTACAGATCCTATGTGGGTTCGATCTTGTGTGGGTCTTTGCGGGGGTTAGTTTCCTACCGATCCTGTGTGGGTCTTTGCGGGGGTTAGTTTCCTACCGATCCTCTGTGGTTCATTACAGGGGTTAGTACCTATCGATCCTTTGTGGGTCCGACGAATTAGATGGATCAGTGATCATCTCTATCGTCTTCGAAGAAGTATACCTGTGTGAGCTGAATCCTGTTTTACTTTCCTGTTTGGATTGTGTAGTGCTATCCTGTGTGGATTTCATTTCGCTTTCCTGTGTGGAATACGTATGCTTTCCTGTGTGGACTGGGTTGTACTTGGGCTCGGAGGTTGGAGCGTATTGGAATTGATGACTTAGGTATATGTATGGGAATATACCTAAGCAGTGTCGGTTGTTACTTCGTGATTGTGTCTTTCCTTTGTGGTTTATCCTTTGTGGATTTTGGGAGACCATCAGGGGTCTCGGGGTCCCTACTGAGTAACTTATACTCACCCTTGCACGGGCTATGCCCGCACTACGTTGTGTTGGTTACAGACGACGGACAACGTTGATCGTGGTGGAGGCTTGTGGAGCAGGACGGTACCTGGAGGTGGACCACTGGGCAGGACATACTCGGAGCAGTCGGCTGGACCCGAGGAGCAGTGGAGGCTTTCTGTACCCACCCTTCAGGTGGGATTTCCAGTGGATAGCTCGTCTTTGCGGCTTTAACTTTCAGTTGCTGTTTTCCCTTTTGAGTTTTACTTTACTTTCAGTTTGGGTTTGTATACTGGCCCACTTACTTTTCCGCACTTCACTCTTGTACCAGCTTTTACTTAGTGTTTACTTTTTCTGCTTGCTTACTCTGTGGTGCTTGTTTACTTTACAAAGGCAATGCCTTCCCTTTTACTGGGATTTACGCCTTGGTTCTAGTCGCCAGCCCCTGGCCTATGGAAGGCAGGCTTGGGGTAGTCACGACACGGGCCCCGAGGATGGGTCGTGACAAATTGGTATCAAAGGAGTTCGGTTCTACCGCAGACTCTGATCTTTCTTCTATGCGAAGCAATAGTGTTAAGCGTATTGGGTGTGGTTATCATTCCAGGGAGTCCAGTGTTGGTGCGGCGGCCGACGTATCCGTACACCAGGACCCTGACTTCTGATTTCCGACTTAATGAACGAAAACATTGATTGCATGTGTGTTTCAAGTTTTCTTTGTGATTACTTTGTATCAGCTCACCAGGTATACTGTTCTGACCGTGGCGCACCTGTTTCCTTTTCAGGATGTCCCCACGACGGTAGCCAGTTAGGGTTCCGAGAGTCGAGCGTGACGACATCCCACCGAGCAACGAGGCCTCGGTGCAGGGCCCTTTGTCAGCAGTGGCACCGACGGTAGCTTTACCCGCCGAGCCACCGATGCTTCCAGCACCAGCCGCTGACGATGCACGTCGCCTCAGTGCACTGCATGAGTTCTAGCGCCAGCGACCGCCCATTTTCCGTGGGGAGACAGACCCCCAGGCAGCCGAGGACTGGCTGGAGGCAGTGGTGAGAGTTTTCAGGTTAGTGAGGACACCAGCAGACCTCATAGTGATCCTCGCAGCGAGCCTACTTCACGCAGCAGTAGGCAGATGGTGGAGCTTGATGCTCCAGGTGCACGATGAGGCATCTATCCTCTAGACGGACTTTGAGAGCCTCTTCCTCTCAGAGTTCGTCCCGGCCACCCTCCGTGTGATGCGCATTCAGGAGATTCTTCAGCTGCGGCAAGGCAGCATGGCGGTCGTCCAGTACTCAGCGAAATTTACCTATCTCTCGTGCTACTCAACCGACATGGTACGGGACTCATTCTTCCGGGCCCGGACCTTTGAGCAGGGGTTGAGACATGAGATCAGGGCATCACTGATCTCCCTCAGCATTCCGACTCAGAAAAGAGTACTGGAGCGAGCCCTTTTGATCGAGAGTTTTCTTGCTGAGTCTACACTAGCGGCGAGACCTACCACAGGGCGACACGTGGCGGAGTATTCTGCAGCCGGCAGTAGACAGATGTCGCAGAGGTCCAAGCGGACCAGGCCATCTGGCGGACGACCGCAGGACACTGGCTCGGAGGTGCGGGGCACACGCAGCAGAACCAGTCTTATGAGTGGAAGACAGTGCTATGCATGCGGCGGGCAGGGCCACATGGCTCGTGACTGCCCGACCTGCCATGCAGAGGAGCAGCAGACGGTTGAAGAACCACCTAGGTAGAGGCAGAGGTTCGACTGTGGCGGTCCGTAGGGAGGAGGCGGATGAGGCAGGGGAGCTGGCCGAGCAGCAGGTGGTGGGCGACGCTTTGAGGTTCTACCACCACCACCACCAGGAGGTCCACCCTGACCTCAGGGGAGAGCACAGCTTCAGGCAGCTGAAGCCTATGATCATGGAGCTCCAGAAGCGGGTGGACAAGTGCGGGACTAGCTCCAGGCATAGAGACCCTTGACCATAATGCCTCTGGCTTCTTTGTTTGTGTTTCCTTGTGTCCTTGTACTTTGAGTTGAAGTAATAAAAGACGCTTTCAATAGTGACGTTTGCTTTCTTGTCTTTTTTTTGTTAATACTAAGAGGTGCCCGTTAAAAAGAAACTGTTGACTTGACCCTCACTTACGAGATTCTTACTGGAGGAGACCCAGCAACCACACACTGATGTCGACAGTGTGACTCAACCCTTGGAGGCGAGAGTAACAGTTGGATCTCTTGGTAGTAGTGTCTAGGCCTTACGACGTCATCCATGCCATGAATTAACTAATCATGACGGGATTGACTGTATTAGGCAAGGAACGTGGTTCATCCAGGGGATGAGACCGGATTTCCCTTTTCGGCAAAAGGGAAATCATTGCAGCTAGCCCCTTTACAGATATCCTTTGTGGATAGAGATGGAGCATCCTTCCTTCAATCTCTCACAGTCACTCCTCCACTACTGCAGCAGGTCAGAGAGGCACAGCGTGGGGACGCTGACTGTGAGACACGACGTGCACATATATCCTCAGGATAGGCACCTGATGGTTTCTCCTTTGGAGAAGAGCACGGCATAGTTTTCAGAGGACGTACCTTGGTACCAGTTGCTTTACAGGAGGAGGTGCTGAGAGAGTTTCACACTTCTCCCTTGGCGGTACATCCCGGAGTGGCGAAGATGTACCAGGATATCAGATGACAGCACTGGTGGCCAGGCATGAAGAAGGCTGTGGCAGAGTTCGTTTCTTGATGCCTCACCTGCCAGCAGGTGAAGGCAGAGCATCAGGTACCGGCAGGCTTGGTACAGCCCCTGGAGGTCCCGGAGTGGAAGTGGGATGGGATATCTATGGACTTCGTGACTGGACTTCCACGCACTTCCAGAGGTCACGACTCCATCTGGGTGATTGTCAACCGACTCACCAAGTCGGCGCACTTCTTACCCATCAGAGAGCAGGGCTCGGTAGAGAGATTGGGACGTCTTTACATTCAGGAGATTGTACGGCTTCATGGTGTGCCATCATCTATCATCTCCGATCGAGATGCTCGATTTACTTCCCGGCTATGGAAGGGATTGCAGGAGGCGTTCGGGACGCACCTACGTCTGATCACAGCCTTTCACCCTCAAACGGATGGTCAGACGGAAAGGACCATTCAGACTCTCGAGGACATGCTCCGCGCATGCTTCCTCGACTTTGGTCGCAGCTGGGAGGACCACCTACCCTTGGTGGAGTTCACGTACAACAACAACTACAACTCCACCATCGGGATGACACCATACGAGGCGTTGTACGACCGACCTTGCATATCTCCTTTGTGCTAGACAGACCCTGGGGAGTCAGCACTTGTGGGACCAGAGATGGTCCGGGCCATAACAGAGAAGTTCCAGGTCATCCAGGAGCGGATGAGGACAGCACAGAGCCGGTAGAAGTCTTATGCTGACAGGAGGTGGAGGCCACTATAGTTCGAGGATGGAGACCACGTCTTTTTGCGTGTCTCACCTTGACGTGGATTATAGAGATTTGGCCGAGGTGGTAAGTTGTCTCCACGCTTCATTGGACCATTCCAGGTCCTCAGCAAGATTGGCAAAGTGGCTTATCGCCTGGCTCTACCACCTCAGTTACACCGGGTGCACGACGTCTTCCACATATCTCAGCTGAGGAGATGCGTGCACGACCCGACGCACATCATTGACCATGGGGAGCTAGACGTTGATGATGGGGCGACTTTTGCGGAGGTCCCGTTGGAGATCGAGGATCGATAGGAGCGGGTCCTACGTGGACGGTCGATTCCTCTAGTGCGCATCAGATGGCAGCACGGGAACCTCCAGGAGAGCACTTGGGAGCGGGAGGCTCAGATGCGTGCTCAGTACCGACATTTGTTTCCTTAGTTTTCGATGTATCTTTATGGGGACGTAAAGCCCTGAGGTGGGAGTAATGTAAAGACCCGTAAAAATTCAAGGAAAATTTTTTCTTAATTTTCTTTAGAATTTTACAAGAACACAGTTTCAGACGGCACTTGATTCTGAGACCCGGAGTGCCCGGAATTTCTATCCGAAGTTTAGCTCGGGTACGTTCAGTGAACGAACGAGCGGGAATTCCTATCTTTTGAACCGGTGTTCAGAATTGAAATCCGATGGCACCGATGAACTCGCAACACCGGTAATCGCTTAAGGGAACCTTTACCATATTTGCGTTTGTGCGGGAGAAGAAGTTAATTAATGGGGTTTAATTAAGAAGTAAATAAAATCGTTGGATCAATTTTATTTTATATCAAGGTGGTTAATTTCTCCCATGGGAAGTTGGTGGTGGGGCCCACATTCACCCAACTTTCCATGTGTGGATAATTGAAAGGTGGGGCCCACATGAGCCCCAACCTTTCACCTCCCCCCTTCTTTTTTAACTCCTTAACCCCCCATTTAAGTTTTTCCAACTTATCACCTCTTTAATTTTATAACAACTCATGTTAATAACTTATGTGAGTTAAATGTGGGTTTTGATTTTTCAAACTCTTGAATTCAAAAACCTATGTTGGGTTGATAAAATAAGTGGAAGACTTATTTTATTTGGGAGAGAAAGGGGTAAGGGTTTGAGGAAGTCTTCTTCTTCTTCAACTTCAAAGAATAACATCTCCGCCGAAGAACGCGAAGAACTTCTTCCGCGACGTTTCCTCTTCGGACGCACCTCGACGGCAACGGAATCGACGTTTGTTCTTCGCGACATCGACCCGCAACGTGACGTCTCTTTCTGCAACGGTTCTTCCATGACGCCGTTTCCACGACGCGACTTCCTCCTTCCAAGTTGCCTCTTTCCGTGATGGTTTTACCGCGACGTTTTCTCTTCGACGAACCTCTGAACAAGCTCCGCTCTTGAAACCGAGGTAGGGGTTTCATTTAGTATTTTGTTCGTGAATACCAACTTGACGATCTTCGTGGATTAAAACCAATTTTTATCGAATAACGCGAGGGGGACAGACCGCACAAACACGGCCGAACCTCCTCCTTTTTCATGATTGATTCTTTTATGGTTTGGTACGGGAAGGCGTGGTGCCGTCGCACCACGCGGAATCAAATGAAAGGAAAATGCACGGCGCCGTCACGCCGCACCGCGAATTAATCCAAGGACGCGACGCCATCACGCCGCGTCGGAGACACCCGAAAATACCGCAGCCGGTTCCGGGGCCGCGGCGTCGTCGCGCCGCGCTGGACGACAAGGGCTGCGGCCGGTTCCGGGCCGCGGCGGAGCAAGGTGACCGGCGGCCGGACCGGGCCGCCGGCGTCGGAGCTGGAAGGGGACCGGCCATCGCCGGTCCCGTTGAGCAGGAACCGGCCGGCCAGGTCGGGCCGGCCGGACAAGGAGGAGCCAGGGGAATTAATTCCCTGGCCGGACTTCAAACGGACCCCATAAATGGGGGGGGGGTTACACAAGGGGGGCAGCCCCCCCCCCCCCCTTTTCCAGTGGCTCGGCCTTTGGCCGAGCTGGCATCGCGCTGGGCGCGTTGTGCCCAGCCGGGCCGGCTGCCTGGCCAGACCGCCAGGCCGGGCCACGCCCAGGCCGAGCCAGGCCGGGCCGCGCCGGGCCGGGTCGACCCGGACCGGGGCGGGTTGACCCGGTTCGGGCCGACCAGGAGGGTCTCGGGCCGGGTCGGTGCGGACCCGAAACCCCCGTTTTCGGACCATCTATGGTCTTTTTCTCATAACTTGGTCTACGGACCTCTAATCGACGCACCGTCAGTTGCGATGCGATCCCTGAATCGAGACGGTCGTTTCGGTATATCGCACGCAAGGTTTCGGAATAATTTTGGTTTGGCCGGGTTGGTTCGTACACGAAACCAACCGGGCCCTCGGAGCGGAAACGCTCATATCTTGAGCTTCGGACGTCCGATTGACGTGCCGTCGACTTTGTTGTTTTCCTCTAATTGAGACGGATCTTTTGGCATTCTACGCCCGAGGATTGGATGTAGGTGGAGTACGGTCGGGTTGGTTTTGCCTTAAAAACCAACTGAGCCCCTGGGACGAAAAAACCAATATCTCTCAGACCGGGCGTCCGATTGACGTGCCGTCTACGATGTTGAGTTCCTGTTGACGATATGGAACTTTTGGATACATCAACTCTGGACTATGTGTCAGTTGATGTATCAGCCTCTCGGCTCATGGAGCGGACCCTCCCGAACGAGCTTGCTGTGTGCGAGAACCCTAGAGCTGGCTGCGACTGCTATTGTGACTGCGACGACGACTGTACAGAGATCCTCAGTGGATTTGATGGCGACGAATTCAGCACTCAGTGATCCTATGTGGATCAGTGCTACCGATCCTGTGTGGGTCCGATCCTGTGTGGGTCAGCGCTCAACAGTTCTGTGTGAGCTAACGCCTACAGATCCTGTGTGGGTCCGATCCTGTGTGGGTCTTTGCGGGGGTTAGTTTCCTACCGATCCTGTGTGGGTCTTTGCGGGGGTTAGTTTCCTACCGATCCTGTGTGGGTCATTGCTGGGGTTAGTACCTATCGATCCTTTGTGGGTCCGACGACTTAGATGGATCAGTGATCATCTCTGTCGTCTTCGAAGAAGTATACCTGTGTGAGCTGAATCCTATTTTACTTTCCTGTGTGGATTGTGTAGTGCTATCCTGTGTGGATTTCATTTCGCTTTCCTGTGTGGAATACATGTGCTTTACTATGTGGAATGGGTTGTACTTGGGCTCGGAGGTTGGAGCGTATTGGAATTGATGACTTAGGTATATGTATGGGCATATACCTAAGCAGTGTCGGTTGTTATTTCGTGATTGTGTCTTTCCTTTGTGGTTTATCCTTTGTGGATTTTGGGAGACCTTCGGGGGTCTCGGGGTCCCTACTGAGTAGCTTATACTCACCCCTGCACGGGCTATGCCCGCACTACGTTGTGTTGGTTGCAGACGACGGACAGCGTTGATCTTGGTGGAGGCTTGCGGAGCAGGACGGTACCTGGAGGTGGACCACTGGGCAGGACGTACTCGGAGCGGTCGGCTGGACCCGAGGAGCAGTGGAGGCTTTCTGTACCCACCCTTCAGGTGGAATTTCTAGTGGATAGCTCGTCATTGCGGATTTACCTTTCAGTTGCTGTTTTCCCTTTCAAGTTGTACTTTACTTTCAGTTTGGGTTTGTATACTGGCCCACTTACTTTTCTGCACTTCACTCTTGTACCAGCTTTTACTCAGTGTTTACTTTTTCTGCTTGCTTACTCTGTGGTGCTTGTTTACTTTACAAAGGCAATGCCTTCCCTTTTACCGGGATTTATGCCTTGGTGCTAGTCGCCGACCCCTGGCCTATGGAAGGCGGGCTTGGGGTAGTCACGGCACAGGCCCCGAGGACGGGTCGTGACAAAACTATTTTTATGAAATTTTAAGAGACGCCGTTAGGCTGCTGAATTTTCGTGAGAAATTTATCAAGTTTTCTTTCATTTTAAGATTCCTTTATTTTCTTCTTCTTTACTCACCTCCTCTATCCCAATGATCATGATAAATCTAGTAGCATTTATATACTATATTTATATCATGTGAATATAAGAACTACCTTAAATATTCTTACTCCCTCCCTTTTATTTTATAAACGAAATCGACGTCCATAAGGTTCTGATTTATAACCTTCGTGGACGATGAAGTTTCGTTCTTAAATTTCGTCTTCATTACTGGTCATGAAACCATATTCATGGTTGAACCAGACTATAATATATGTTTTATAACCTAATTAATATTTAGGAACCAGAATATGAACATATAATTAAGTTTTATGACAAAACTAGTTCATAATAATCCAAGTACCGCTGAATAATCGAAGTGGTTTTCATCAAATGATTCAACCTCATTCCATGTAACCAAATGATAGAAGTGGACATTAACAATTCTGTATGTTTATTAGTAATTTTTAATTTCAATTCTGGAGATTTACATCCATTCAACTTCATTACTTAAAAACAAGTGAGCCGAATATGAAAATAAAGGAAACAAACAATCCAGAACGACGAAATTCAATATAAAAACTTAAAAATAATAACATAAAGGAACTAAACAGAATTATGATAAACTAAATAAATGTCTATTATGTTCTTAAATAAGTTATTGATATGTATAATTTCACATTCCAGGACCTTAAGTTCAAGAGGAGAACACATTTGGATTTACATTAAGGGTTTCTTCACCTCACTTCCATTTTTGTGAGATATTCCGTATTCACTACTATTACTTTGTATGGTGTATGAATACTGCCAATTATTGTCTCATATCATGATTATCTTTATTTTTATGATATTAAATTTATCATTTGACAATCATTAATATTGGGTCATACGAATCAATTGATTACAAAGTTGTAAGGGGTTCCTCATCTCACTTTCATTTCTGTGAGATTTTCATCATTCGCCACTTATTTCTTGTATGTGGTATATGTATACTATCATTTGATATATATAATAACATGATTATCTTTATATTCATGTTATTTAATGATTCACTTGATATTTATTAAGTTCTGGTCATATGATTCAACCAATCACATTGTTGTAAGGGAATTCTTAACCCGATTTCCATTCTTTGGGTTAACCTTCTACTTTATTATTTATGTGCTATTTAAATTGTTTGTGTGATGATTTCTATTTATATTATGTTTCATTATTTGTATTTATAGTGTATATACATATTACATCCACTCTATTAAGTCTCACTTCAAGTATATGATGTTTATAAGGGACTTTTCTTCTAAAATCCTCTTTTAAAATTCCATTTTACAAGATTCAAAAGCAATGTTTTTATTATATTATTTATGTTGTATGATTATGTTTTGGTTATTGGGAATTGTTTATGATGAAGGGTGGGACCTATATTTCCCTCAAATGCATTTGGTATGAGTATGTTGGAGGTCGGCCGTATGATTACTCCAATTGTAACTGCGATGGTTACACAAAGTAAGGTAGCCGTGAGGGTTACAAATTTTAAGGTAGCCAAGATGGTTAAAAGATTATGTAAGTAATGCCCCAAGATACCTCTATGATTATATTTATGTTCTCATGTTTCATGTGGTTATTCGACTAGTAGAATACCCATAATTATGTTTAATTATGGCATTATTTATTTAGCTCATATTTCTGCCATAATATGTTTCAAGTTTATTTTTAAAGGCATGTGTTTTAAATTATTCACCATGTCTAATGTTTATATTATCTTCCACTATATTGCTTACTCTTACTGAGCGTTTGAGCTCACACCTTTCTTATGTTTCATTTTCTTAGGATATGAAGAAGTAATTTATGAATGACTTACAAGCATAATCTAGGAGACACGATGTTTCTAGTGGATTAAAATAGTGTTTTTGTTTCCCTTCATGTTGTAATGATAAACTTATGTATGTATCTTGTTTCCAATAATACTAAACTACTCGGTCCTTCGGGATTCGTATTCCTTGTATGTATGCCAACGTAATCAAATAAGGCACCGACTCTGGGCAACTGGGGTCGGGTCCTTACATCGTAGGCAACCTCCCAAGGTTCAATCCCAAAACCAATCACTTCACATCGGTTCACCTACATCTCATACGATGTTGATTCGTGAAACCGTCCCCAGAATCAATATCTTTACATTGGTTCACTTTCGTCCTTGCTATATGACGTTAAACTGTACATCATTTTTTATCCTGTATGACAATAAACTAAAATATTCTTTGATACCCTCACCTGAGAGGGAATCATTATTTACATTGATTTTTCAATCATGTTTCATTCCAAAAACTACGTGCATACATGGCAATTCCCGAACCTTTTATCTTGGGTTAAGCCATCATTGCACTAAAGTCCCCTTTCACCCTTCACATGTACAAACCAAATTTGTACAGAGGGTATTTCTAGAACTATGTGGGCTTGATTCCCATCCTTATGGGATACGTAGGAACGTTCGAGTGTCCCTCGAATCCAGCCCCAAGTCTTTTGGGCCTAACCCCAAATTCCACTTTCAGTCCCTTGGCTGAAAAGTCCCCATGAAAACACATACTATGTATTTCTTATAAATGGTCCAAGCTCTATGACCCTAAACTAAGATCTCCTATATTTTCGTCTCGCACTACGTTAAACTATAGTTTAAGAACTACGTATGGCTTGATTCCCATCCTTATGGGATATGTAGTGAAGTCCAACATTTCAATTAAGGATCCAGCCACAACATGATTATGGTTATCATTGATCCGTGTATCTCTGAATACATTGGACAATACCCATCTTTATGTGTCATAATCCTAATCTTTAATACTTCTAGATCTTCATAACCATTTTCTTGACTTCTGGTCACAAAATGTCCAATTTCTGAGAATTCATTTGCTTGACCATGAAGCACGTGCCCTTAGGCGACCTTGCATAAATAGTCTACATAACAGACGTGTCATCCAAAAGATGCTATTATTTGACTATGCAGCTAATGCCCTTAGGCAGCCCTGCATAATTCAACCCCCTAACGGGTTTGTCAGATACTGGTAACTTCATTCTTGGGAGGAAAACCTCTTTTTTCCTTATTTTTCTTAATGAAAATATGTAGGGATCCACAAAAATAGCCATCCTTAACATATTTGTCCCATATTAATTTTCATGATCTGAAAGTATTCAAGTCTATGGTTTATATTTTCCTTCCCTACTTTTGGGTCAGACCTTCGTAGGAGTAACATTCATCCAATTCTTAGACAATATTGATTGAAAATATCTTCTCCATATTCAAGTACCTCTTTCCATACAGCAAACTCTATACTTTGGAAAAGTTGAATCTCCATAAACTTTCACTGGCTTCTTAGCAGTAGAAAAGTAAATTTCTGAGAGTTCTTTTGCCTGACTATGTAGCACGTGCCCTTAGGCGGCCTTGAATAAGTAGTCTACATAATGGACCTGTCAGCCAAAAGACGATATTTATTTGACTATGCAGCCAATTCCCTTAGGTAGCCCTGCATAATTCAACCCCCTAATAGGTTTGTTAAATAATGGTAACTTCATTCTTGGTAACTACTTCTTCTAATGCCTTTTTAGCTCTTTTTCATATCATTCCTCATATTCAAAATTTCTTAAGTCTTAGTTTACATTTTTCCCTCATACTTGAGTGTGGTAAAATATTTTCAGATATGTTTTCAAGGAATTGAGTCAATTCTAATTCATTCGGTCAAAGCTATTTCGACCTTAAACATTAACCTCTTTATGTCCAAAGTGCATGACTTTAAACTGCCCACAAAAGACAAGGAAACTATGAATAAAATTCAAGTTCCAGCTCACTAAACATACATTTTGTATGATTTAGGTAATATTAAGCAATTAAAAGATTCAAAGTTTGTAGGGTTATTTACTTTAATCCTAGTAAAAATCAAACTATGCTTACTAGGCCCATTGGCTTAGGTAAAATTTAAAGCAGGTAGGAAAATATGTGCACAATTGATTTAAGATGAAATAATTCTTTCCATTGATGTACAAGAATTAGAAGGACATCCACAGATTGGAGTCTCTTCTCTTTTCCAGGAAATTACAAGAGGTTGTCAACATAAGTCTTCACTTGATGAACAACATCCCGAGCTTCATCAGCAGCTACTTCAAGCTCATGCACCCGACCAACTTCACTCTTTTCAGCTTGATGGAGTGCTTTCTTGGCATCCGCGATGACCTTCATACCATTCGTTTGAGCTCCCTCCAGTGAATTATTGAGTTGGTCAAGTTCCCCAGTAACAGCGTCTAACTGTTGCTGAAGGTGCATCTACTGGATGACTTTATCTTTGATCTTATGCTTCAGCTCTTTCATCTTGGCAGCATAGTCAACCTTAGCTCGGGATACTGCAGCCTCATATTTGCTGATGTTGACTGACATCTTCACCCTGGTCAGATCTTCGCGGCACTTTTTCTCCTGTTCCCTTCTTAAGAGGACTTGTTTCACCGCGGTATGTATCTCTTGGTATCCAAAACCACCAAGTCCTAGCATGACGAACTGGGACGACAACTGGGAAATCTTTGATTGCAGCTCTTCAAGAGGCATTTCAGATATGATTTTCCATATGTTGTTCCATGCATTGCATCGTGAAAAGTTGAGCGCCTTAAGCACCTCCGGGTCGGATTCGACATCATCATCACAGGGGGGCATGTAATCTGGGATTAATGCACTTAGGGAAGTGCCATGTTCTGCTCCTTCCCCCTGACCCTGGTTGCTTCACCTTCTACTACTGTTTGGGTGGAGGTTGAGACTTCACCTCCAATTCTATCCATTAAAGTTGATAGCCATGTTTGATCAATTAAATGTATGGTTAGTTTCATAGAATAATGGAAGTTGGTTGTCTATCTTGAAAACTCAGTCCAATCATTACCTAATAGTAGATCGGCAGCTTGAGAAGACTCCTCCCCATCTTTCCCAGTTTCAACAGGATATTCAAGATGGGTCTCAAGAGGGTTTACTGGGTTTAGCTCCACTTGAGCTAATGTTTCTGCAATGGCAGGGTTGACATCAATGTCCACACCGTGTTCAGGCATTGGCAGTTCAGCAGCTTCTATGGATGGAACTGCATATTATTTTCAGTCATGATTAGATGTGTAAATTATAAGAAAATTTACTGAGTGAAGGATAACACTCATGCCCAAGGTCTTCTAAATCACATGATAACATAGCATGATCATAAAATTATTCGAAAGACATGCCACGATTCATCATTTCATCCAATGATATTTCAGAATCCTGGTTAGTCTCACAAGTGGGAGCATTTGATGTGTCCTCTTGGCGACCCTCATTATGTGGCCCCTAACCCTGGACAGCTTCTTCAGGAAGGATGGCAGATTCAGTTGCTGCAGCAGCCAATGATTCTGGTGCAGGTTCTTCTCTATGTGTAACAACAGCAGGAGCAGTACTGGGAATATATGTTGGCTCTTTTTCAGAAGCAACCAAGTCAACCTGAATTTTCATTTGTTCTACACAACCCTCCGTGGTCCTTAAAGGAAGATCAGTCCTTTCCCTCAGAGGGGAAATTGAAGAAGCCCATTCAATCCCAAGGAAAATGAGCAATCTTTTTCATGGTTTAAAATTCATGATTATCCGAAGGACTTACCACTACTAATAAAGCATTTAGCGGTGGACTTCCTCCTTTGTCTCCTTTATCCTTTTGGTTTTGTGGGAGTGTCAGCAGTCTCCCTTATTGGCACTTGAATTGGAGAATGGAAGGCCATGCCCAATGCCTCATTCATGGACTGCTGGCCTAGAGATATCTCGCCCGGTTCGCGAGAAGATTCAGCGGCAGCCTCGATGGAAGTACCACCAGGGCTATATTGTGGTGAAGGAACCTCAGTAGTTCATTTATTTGCAAGCTGCAAGATGAATAAAATAACTTCCTTAAGTAACAAAGCTTCGACCGGAATCAAGTTGCAAAGAAAATAAGGAAAGAAAACTTACATCTTTAGGATCCACATAATCATGCCACTCCTCATCTCCAGAACCACCAGCCCCCTCAGTGGCGCCACGATCAATCATTTCCTTCACCAGCCTGGTGACAAGAACAGACTCATCAGTGGCATATATGAGCATTTCCAGCTCTCTGATGTAAGCCCGCACTTCATTGGGGTTATCCTCGTATTGGATATCTGTAGAATCCAGAAGATTCCCTATTTCGAGAAGTTGTAGGCCCTCATAAAAATCTAGCCAGGTGGTCTCAATACCACAGTATAAACTCTTCCATGTCTGGACAACCTTTGGTCTTAGATATGAAGGCTACGTGGAAGGTCCTACAATTTTTGACTTTAATTTCTTCCCATCTCCTGCAACTATAGATAGAGAATAATAAAATAAGACTTATTGCTTTATAAAGTAGTAGTGATTAAATTACCACAATGAAGTAACTCACCAGGAGTTGATGGAGTAGGTCTCTTGATTCTAACCGGAGGATTATATCGGGCACGAGGCCACTTTGCTACTTGTTGTGCCTCATCATCCCCATCATGGTAATCCGGTGAATCATTCCTAGAGGAGGAATCTGGCGAATCAACTTCAGGTGGGGAAGCATCACCTTCATGAGGAAGGGTTTCTTTCTCCACAGTTCTCTTCCTTTTCCCCACCTGATAAACTGGGTGATTCAGCACCCCTTTAGGGTATGATTCTATCCAGTTCTCGGCATACCATGTAGTCATGTTATGTGCCGATTTTTCAACTGGTAGATCAAATACCGCCCCAGTATTCTCCCTTGACGTCAGCAGCCACAATTGCCGAGAAACCATCATATGTTGCTCTAACCTGACATGTACTGGGGGAGCTACAACAATCTGTTGCAGACACTTGTATTGACGTGCAAATCTATATGGAGCATAGGCCTCGCATATAATTTCTCTGTCAATCTTGGCAACTAGCACACCATCTCTACAAGCTAGCATGTATGACCTCAAATCCAAATGGGTTGTTCCATCATCAACAAACAGCCCGGTTGGAGGATTTCCATAGGGAAAGAAGTTGAATTCCTTAAACATGCTCATCCTCACTTTCATGTCATAGGCATTAAGATCTAACAGAGCAACTCCAGAGAATTCTTGCACTGATGGCCTGAAAGAACTTCCAGGAATTTGTAATCCATTCTGTACATTGTAAGTCCTGAAGTGAGTGGCGATCCATCCCCATAAAGCTTGGAATGGTCCCACTATTATTAAAGGAGATTTACCCATGAAGAAATGAATTAAACTCCTGTGAATCTTTGCTAAAATGGCGGTATCCAACCCAACCATTTTTCCCTCAGCCAACTTTGCCACAATGACGAAGGTCCCTGGCCTAACGCCTCCCTTCGAATCCCTGACTAGATAGAGATAAACGCTGAGCCACAAAGCCAAGAAGCCCACCAGACGATTTTTCTTTGGGATTCTTTGATTCACCTCATATCCCCATTTCTCAAACTCTCCTGCTTCTAGAGTTGGCCAGAATGTGCCAAGAGCACCCCTCTTCTCAGGTTTTGGGCAAGTAGTAGGACGTTTGGGCCTCTTATCCTTGGATTTCTTTTTCTTGGATCCTTTCTCTTTAGGCTCCTTCTCCTTTGGCACCTTCTCTTTCTTCTCAATAAGAAATATATTAATCCACTCCTTCGGATGAATATCCTTTCTAGAATGAGTTAACGAGGTCTCTAAACTCTTGATCCTATGGAAGATTTTAAATAATTCCCGATCTAAAGAAGGATTCTTCTCTGAATCATTCCAAGTCACCTTGGGAGGAATGAATTCATCATACATGTCGCCCAAAATCGGAGCCCCTGAGATCTTGTGGACATCCCATAGACTGATACCTACTTATCCATGAGTCAGATGGAAAGAATTAGTTTCTAGGCTCTAGTGGCTGAGTATCTCTGGCATGAAGTTATCATGTCTGTAAACATATGTTTTCCCAACCCATACAGCTTCGTACAACGCAACTCCTTTCAAATCTTCGACAAACTCTGCACAGGTTTGTCATACCCAGTATGCCCACATCCAAGCTGGCTTCACACCTCCCCTAGTACGGAAGTCCCAACTTTTCTTCCAGCCTTTGGATTGATCCATCTGATCATTTTAGAAGATTGAAGGATGACAATGTGGTTGCAGCTCAGGCTTATGAGGTTTCAGATCTGGCGTTCAAGGGCTATGATGCATCATGTGGGCCTTCTCCACTGTTCCAGAATTTATAAATCCTCCTCCACATGAGATATTTGCTAAAGAAAATTTGGTATAATTTTGAAACCAAGAAATTGGGAGATAGTTCTTTGCTTCTGGAATAATGACTTCTCGCAAATGGCCATAACCATACAAAGGCAGATAAGTGCTTTGTAGGAAATCAAAGTGATATTTCTTCAGATACTTAGCCAAATACGGAAGAGTGCTACTTTTGACGGTATAATAATCGTGGCCAATGATATCCATCATATCATCAAGACGTTTGCTTGCCAGTTCATTAGATATTCTGGTTCTAAGAGACATTGATTCTGCACAAAAGTTGAATAAATTAACTCCTAAGTAAGTTGATTTTTCATAAAATTTGTGAAGGAATTTCAAAAAAATGGCAAAGGCATTAAGGCGCACAAGTCTAAACTTGGCGCGCAAGTATGGATGTGTCGCGCAAGTGTTAAATGTGCCGCGAAACTTTTTTGCATGCAAGTATAACTGCGCAAGTCCAAATACCTTGATAGTAGCGTGATAGCGAAGAAACAGCATAAAACGAGCAACTTGCGTGGCGAATGTGACCTACGCGGCGAGATCTCGAAAATCCGGAATTCGGTGCTATGCGCGACAAATGATCCCATATTTATAGGCCAGGCTGGCAACCTGTGCACCTACAGCCAGCACGCTCCGGCCAGCGCGCTCCATCCAGCGCGCTCCAGCCCTGCGCGACCCGCCCCTACGCGATGATAGTCGCGCGCTGAAAACTTGCGCGCCGCATATTCCTTAGTTTTTTCTTTTTCCTCAGAGTCAAATCCTCTTTTATCTCCGAATCCAACTCTGATGGGGGACCTTTGTTGATGCTCCTTTTTCGTCACATTGTCTAAAGGAATGGAAAGGGAAATGACTTAGCAAAAATTGATTCATCCTTTGAAGAAAACATCAAAAATCGACAAAGGCATGAACAAGGCTTCAAATACACATGTACCACGCAAGTCCCCTTATTACCGCGCAAGTACACTTGCGCGCCGCCTAATGGTCGCACAAGTGACTTGCGATCCCTATTTGAAAACCGCCCAGGGTCTTCAGAAGCCTAAAAATAGACCCAGTGGGCCCCCCATTTCAAGTGGAATTTTTCCAGAATTCAGATACAGAGCTCTGAATGCCCAAGTCTCTTCTTCAAGTCCTCCGAACACTTCTAAGGTAATTCTTTACCTAGAATGGGAAGTTTAAACAAGAGGAATAAATACTAAGTGTTAGAGTTCAGTAACACTTGCATGCCTATGTGTTTTACCCTTAAGGGAAATGGACACAATTGCGCGCCTCTTTACCTATTCATTAAAACTTGCGCGCCACTATTCTAGAAGTACCTCGGGATAATTCTAAAGGCTTTGATGAAGGAGCGCCCAAGTATTACCCTACTGGTTCACAGTCGTGCAAGTACCCATGTGCCGCGCAAGTATACATGTGCGACCAGGACTTGCGCGCCCATGCAGTACCTGCACACCTCCCAGGACTTGCGCGCCCCTCTCTTTTCGGGTGCCCTTCCTGCCCATTTCACCTCTCTTATGGCCTTTCACCTTTCCTATTCAATATTCAGTCTTCAAGACACTCTTCAAATCCATTTATGGCATGTTTTCTTGATTGACTTCCTTATCTGAAAGGAGTTCTGTGGAACATCTCTCAAAACTTAGTGATTTTCACATATTTATGTCACTAAAGTTATAGAGTTCATTCATTCAACTTCATCCTTTAATATGAGAGAATCCCTTAACCTGGGCCTCCTTTTCAGAAGTAAGCCCCAGTCCAAATCATCATTAATTTGGGAATCCTCCTCAGGAGTAAGCCCCAAGCCCTCTTAACCTGGACCTCCTTTTTAGGAATAATCCCAAGTCCAAATCCTCATTAATTTGGGCATCCTCCTTAGGATTAAGCCCCAAGTCCTCTTAACCTGGGCCTCCTTTTCAGGAATAAGCCCCAGTCTTAATTTCTCTTAACCAGTCATAATTCCTTTTGATCTGGGATTCCTTATCAGGAGTAAAACCCAATCATAAGTCCCCTCCTAACTTGGGCATCTTCCTTAGGAGTAACCCCCAAGATTAGAGTATCCAAATATCCATGAAGCACATAGAACTTTATGAACCCTGTTCATGGATTTCTTCCTTGAAGTAAATCTCAATCCTCATCTATTTTGGGCAGTCATACATACATAATCCCCACATCATTGCATCTTTCATGGTACAATTTTCTGGCTTCACCAATACCTCTTATTTCTCACACCGAGCATGACTCACATGAGCTTAGAGTGTAAAAGTAATCATGACATCATTCTTTGAGCCATCAGTCATACATAAACATCATACTCCCTTACTCGAAATACGTGGGTTCTGATTCCTTTTCCAAAAAAAAGGATACGTAGGTAGCCCATCAGCGGGTACGATCCCAACTCGGAAATAATCCATGTCCTTCTGAATGATAATAAACTTCAAGTGCCCCCACTGAGTGGCTTTAAAACCAGTATGGTCATCATAATGACCAAGAGACTTTTATGTACTGAAGGATACCATTGACTAATAATCTCTAAAAAATACAGATGATTCTCTATCGATGAAGAACCTCGAATACATATAAAAGATTCTCTAAATTTCCTACATATCAATCATTGATTTTCAGATCTAAAGAAAAGCTCATTTTATACTTGGTAATATAATAAGGATTCACGAACATAACTTAAATTTATAAAGAGAGTCTCGGAGTAGACAATAATTCCCCTAAAAAAGGTGTGATGAGTCCGACCTACCATCCTCTCGACCAATGCAAATTCCTAAGCTTAATCAGTCCACAACTAATGAGCGCCTACCTTTGGAAAGTATGTCCAAATGGATATTGAATCATTGGATGTTTCCGGTTCTACGAACAAACTCGTTAGAAACTGATTGGAATGTTTGAACCTTTAATCAATGAGGTCATCCCCAATTCCAGAGGAAACAAGCGCTACCAATAATTCGTTTAACAAGATATATGATCCTTGTTGACTATTAGGGTGACGTGAGCCCATTAAAATTTATGGGATGGGATCACAAAACATCATAAAATATTCCAACAATAATGTTTGTTATCACATGAATAATAAAATAATCCAAACAATTAAGAGACTTAATAATTTAAAGGACACCTATATTATACGATGTTCCAGAAGTAATACAAGATTATAATGATCTCAATCAAGCCCATGAGAACCTCTCCCAAGCGTAAACACTCATACATAGACCATTAAAACTTTTCAAAATTAGTTTCATATATAGGAATAATAGGCGTCATTCTCATCGTGCAGCTCCACGATGCCAAAAGCATAGGCAGTAAGGTGTGGTTCACTTCTGACATGCACCTAAGACCATAGTTATTTATGGTGCATGGTGCATAGTAGTGACAAGGGCCTTTGGTGTAAAAATACATAACATGGTGCACGAAGCATGAAAATATTAACTTACAATGCACAAAGGGCATATAAGCACATAGAAATTATAAAAAATAATAAGTTTGATGACAAAATTATTAGTAATAATAAAAAAAATAAAAAATAAATAATATTTAAAAATTTATGTGAAAATTTATTATGAAAAATATTATATTTTTAATATTTAACCACTAGTCATTTAAATAAAAAATCATTGCAATTTTATCATTGGAAGGATGATAAGGAGGTGGTGGGGTTGTTGGTTATGTTTGGTTGTAGCACCCAATCAATACACCACACGTAGTTAGTAGAGGAAATAGGGGAATCACTTGACTTCTAACAGGGTGATTTAATAAAGTATTTTAATAGAGTTGGGTTAGCCAGTTAAAAAGGTGAAATAAAACAAAATAAAAAAAAAGATGGCCAATGGCACATGCAATGTTACATTGTATCGAGGAGAAACATAGAACACACATGATGTGCCATCCCAATAGAGAAATTGTGCCGACATTGCCTGAAACAATAGTCCCTGGTGTTAGCCATGGCGTAATGGCATGCCATGGTGCACACCATTAATAATTATGCCTAAGACTAAGCCACATAAAATCCCTAACTCTTAAACTTGAATCAATCATCAATTTCATCCCAAATCTCTAAAATCCATAAAAAAATCCACTGTGTGACATAGATCAAGGACAATAATGATAATTAACCTTAATCAAAGCTTCTTTAACCTTTAAGAAAAAACTCTAAAACAACCTCCAATCAAGGGGAACCAAGAGTGGGTCAAAAGAGAGGAAAAAGTGGGAGAGAAGGGGGTTTAGTCAACCAAAAATGTCCTCCCTTGAGCCTGTACCTCATTCAAGAGAAAAGGGGTGTGACCATCAAATGATTGTTCTTTCCCCATTAAAAAAATGAGGCAAACCCCCACCGGGTACCTAATCATCCCTCACTAGGTACCTAGTTACTCCATCAGGCACTCACTGTAGGGAAACGACCACCCAATGGCCTATCTAGGGGCACCCCACCCCTGGACCTCCACCAGATACCCAATGACATCCAACTGGGTACCCGATGGCTAGAAACTACCACCACCTCTCCATTTTTCTTCCACCAGCACCCGAGAACACAATTCACACATTCTTACAGTAAACATCCATCCCTAAAACATCCAAAATTACATCCCAAACATGATCCAAACATCCTTTCTTCAATCCAAATTTAAAAAAAAATCAAATTCTCTCATCCACTAAATTGATGGAGACCTGACCCCTCTATTTGTTCACCAACACTAAAATCCATGGATCGTTACAAATTCACAACCATAATGCTTCTCATCCTCAAGAAGTTGCAACGGTTCTCTGACCGTAAAACTAGACAAACCACGGTCATAAATTCATCACAAACTCACCACATTCTATCTAAAAATTCCAATCACACGCCGCTGTGTGACTCTAATACCCGAACACATTATTCAATAGAAGTATCACTACCTAATCACCAAGGCTTCAACTAATTAGTCCACGACCACCATCACCTCACTGGTTCTGTTTCTCTCTGAGTATTCCATTGAAGAGATCAAAATTCCAATCTAATCATCCAAGATTTGAGATCATACTCAATGCCAAACATTAAGATGGTTCACAAAACAACATTCAATCCTAAAACCCTGAAACCCTACCAATTAATAAAAACCTTAGGCTTATAGTGTTCCCCATAATAATAATCCACTTTGAATGACCGATTCTGACTACTGTTGCTCCCCACCATAGGAATTGCCTACCAAAAACACAGATCAAGTGGTAAAATCCATGAAAAGTATCATTGTAGTCATGTAAGACTTATCAAGGATCCTCTTTTTTAGCATCAACGTTATGATGTAGATAAGGTAATGTGTGTTTAGGAATTACTCCATGCTATGTTATGTTGATCGATGAATGCTTGGTCATGATATTTTTTTGGCATGCTGGCCTGAAGCAACTAATATCTTCTGACCATGATCATACTTCACTATCACATTCCTTAATTACTTAAAGGAATCTTATGAAGTATATTTACCACTAGCTTACCCTTGGAATAGTTCAACCTCTCTTGTTGAATTACTTCTGAAAGCTTTGTATCATACCTTTATTTCTAAAGGTTTCTTTATCCAAACTAAATACGTCAATAATACCAAAGGTGTTAAGCTGTGCCGGGTCTAAATACCATACTGGGTATATTCTTGAATTCCACTTTTAGTTTTCCTTGAAAAAGAACTATCTTTCCACAACTGGGTAAATAAGTCTTACATTTTTATATTCATCATTCATTGCCTTTGATTCAAGTATCACTGAACTATTTGTCGAGTATATTACACCACAAACAACATTTATTCCTAAACATGGAATGATGTATCCTTATGTTGAATGGACATAATAGATCAAATGTTTTGGTTATATTCAACAACTTGTTCAACTAGAATCATTCACTAGAAGTTATGTGTTTCTCACCACTGACTTAGGAATCACATTTTCTCAGCCGCTTGGAGAATACACCTTACTTCTCGTAATGTTATTATTACTTACTTGGTTACTATATTTCAATACACATATGTGAAATTCATATTGTATTTAATACCCAAGAATTATGTCAAAAACAATACTTTTATTTGAAAAATATACACTAAAGAAGAAGCGGGTAATTGCTTCTTTAATTCAGTTCATTTCGTTTTAAACTTCTATAAATTTATTTCAAGTTATGCGATGCAAATAAATTATCATTAAATAAATAACCTCATCATTAAGGATGTTGTGAATGTGCCTTTGGCATTTCATTTTCCATTGGCCTTTTCACCTTGCCTTTCAAAATGTTCTCCATAAGAATTAAAGATTAATCTATCTTTTATATTCTTATTTACTTGGCGACCCTTATCTAAATAGGTAATGAAGTGTTTACTCCATCCTATTTATTTTTGTAACGTTAAAAGCTACTGAAGTAATTGTGTGAAAATGATATGAGAAAGGTATCCATTGAAAGATCGTAAACCATCTTTCACTTTACACATAACTAGTGTAATTATCATCCATTCATATATTGCTTCACTTTCTCTTCGGAAACATCTCAGAGATGAGACTACATGTTTTTATCATCCATTTTCTAATGTAGTGACCATAAATAACATCATACGTTGGTGATAAAATTATTAAATGACCATCACATGCTTCATTCATGAGTATCCGGTAAGCAATTTTACACTCACGCTTCATGAGGTGGCTTAACAGGTATAGGGACACCAAGATCTTGAATTTATGATATAATAGCATTCTGCACAAGCACCTATACTACACTTGGAAATTCATGCTAGTTTTGACATTAACTTTGTCAAGCATTTATCATAGTTTTTCTTATGGTATAAATTTTCATTTTCTATAAAAAAACTTTAAAAAACTAGTACTTTTATGTTTATTATCGAATTAGATATTACTAATTAATTTAATCATTAAATATCTCCCTCTATTTTAACGAATTCTAGGAACCTTCTGTACTAGAATCAGAATACTTTGTCTCTTTATTATTCTAGTGGAAAGGATCCTTGAATCTCCCATCATAGTCTAAAAGCTTTGGCTATGCCACTACTTGGAGGGTTCAAGGTAGGAATTTGGCTGATCAACCACATTAACTCGCGGTTCCTTGATCTATTGAGTGAAGTCTCAGCTTCTAAAATCATAACTTGATTTACTCAACAATTGTCTCTAAAATTACAACAAGATAACTTTAGCTACTTATTTGCTACAATTTTAGTTAAATCAACCCACAACTCTCATAAGAACTACTTGGTAGTAAGAGGCACCCATAGTTTTGGCATGACGAGTACCCTAAACACTTGGTTTTGTTCACACTTGAATGATGGAAGACAGTAATGACAAGATATTTCTTTGAGGGTTTTTGTGTGTCTCTCTTGATAAATGTAATCCATTTCTATTAATCTTGTTCATCTATATTGTCGCACTCACAATCGAATATTAATAGAAACACATACGTCACTTCTTTATGTATCTTATTATTTATTATTTTATTCATTTTCCCGCTATAATAAAATGCATAAAATAACAAACAAATTCATAAAGGAAAAGAACTACCCAACTGGTCTTGAGCATCTAAAACGACCTAGGGGCATCATACCTGAGTTGTTGCTTAACTCGTGATGCAGCTCAGCCCCATCCAGTATGTCCGATGTTCGTCTGGAGTAACATCTTGACATGATGTTGTCTACGCCTTACACCATCCTCGTCTTGGAAAAGACCACATCACGTCTGGAGAACCACCTCATCTTGGAGGGGGTCCACATCACATCTTGCATCGTCTCTTTCAAAGTACAATACCTCAGTCCAAAGTACGAATATACTCGCGCGTAGGTTGAGGGAGATTAGGGGTTTAATGTACATCAGATAAAATTGGGTGTGTATGCCCTTATACATTTTGACAAAAAATAAAGATGATGTGAAAACCTTCAATTTATCTATTAAAAACATCATATGCATGTAATAAATAATTAAATAAATAATTAATTGCAGACAAACATGGGTCGGTGCTCAAAACCAATAGGCAAGTAAAATTAAGCGTGATAAAATTAAATTGCATTAAATAAAGTACAAAGGTACTAATTAAATTAAATTAATTAAATAATTTAAATAATTTAATTATTTTTGGTCCACTAATTAATTTAATTTTAATGCTAAAAATTAAATCAAATAATTAATTTAATTTAATTTTAAAAATGAAATTAATTTTTAACCCTGGGTATTAAAATCATTATTTTTAGAAACCCTCAAATTAATATTTCAATAATTTAATTTAATTCTAAAATTAAAATAATTAATTATGTTAATTTGATTATCACAGGTGTCGAAACCCCCGTAGGCACACAGGGTCACGCCAAACACACAGACTTGTTTTGTGCAAGACAATTTTGGATCTGACAGGTCCACCTGACATGTACCTAGTTGGGTAGAACTGCCCAAACCCATTTTTAGGGACCGATCACCCATCAAGTACCTCATGGCCTGCTGTCGACTCTGCACCTGCGGAGTTGGCTAACCAGGTGGCCAGGACTGGTCGGGACAATGACACCAAGGATGAAGCCCACTGGTTTCCATCTATTTTTTTTGTTTTATGTTTCGATTTGGCCTAAACCAGTGGTCTCTTTGCTTTGGTATACCCAAGAATTATAATTTGATTTGTTTTCTGTTTTTGTTCTTCACTTCAACTGTCATGATTTTGTGAGTCAGATTTGTGAGTCAACTTTATTTGAAGTATTTATAGCCACTACTTTGTAGAGTTAGTGAACCATACGAAGGGATTGGGGGCTGGTTAGGGTAGTGGTGCAGGTGGAGGTGAGGTGGGGGGGGATATGCAGGGGGAGTCTGATGGGGTGAGGTGGGTGTGTGTGTGGGGGGGGGGGCTGTACTGGTGGGGGTGGGCTGTGATGATGGGGGGTGGGGGGAGGGGGTCTGTTTAAGTGGGTGGGGTGCAGTTGGTGGGGGGTGCAATGGGTGGGGGAGGGGGGGGGGGTGGTGAAGGTGGGGGATGTGCAGTGGGTGAAGGGGGATGTGCAGGTGGGGGTGTTTAGTGGGGGGGGGGAGATTGTTGGGAGTGAGGTGGGGGGGGAGGGGGGTTGTACATGTGGGGGGGGGGGGTGGGCTATGCAGGTGGGGTGGGGGGAGGGGGGCAGTGCAAGTGGAGGGTGTAGGTGGGTGGGTGGGGTGGGGGGGTTGTGCAAGTGGGGGGGGGGGGGAGGGGGGAGTGTGCAAGTGGGTGGGTGGGGAAATGTAAAATCAGATTATTTGAAAATTATTCACATGAAATGTAAAACCAGATTATTTGAAAATTGAAAGAAAATAATTTGATTATTTTGGTTTTGTAATCTTGTTATGGAATCATTAGTGAGACCGTACTGGGATATTTATGTCACACCACTGACTGTGGATTTAGGTTTCTGTAGATTATCAACTTCCTAGTTTGGGTAGTGTAAAGTCACCAATTGGAGGTATTTCTATATGTTGACATACTGATTTGGAGTTATACATCTCTTGGGAATCTGGTAGTTTTCCTTCCTATTTTAATGGTAATGTTTTGTAGTACTTTGGATTGTTTATGCTTTTTTTGACTTCTAGTATACATCTCCCATTAGAGTTATTTTTTTATGTATAATGTATTTTTATCTTGTTTTTCACAATGCTAGTGGAAAATCATTCCCCCATTCATTTTTATGATGTCAAGTCCTATTCACCATCCCATGGGGATCAGGAATCCCCGTGGATAGCCTGCCCACCCCCCTGGACACCCCCTATACCCTGGACCAGCCCCCCCCAACCCCCATGGATAAGCCTGCCCCCTGGACACCCCAACCCCCCTGGACAGCCCGACCACCCCTGTGGACAGCACGCCCACCCCCTGGACACCCTGTACCCCCCGGTGGACAGCTCTTCCACCCCCGTGGACAGCCCGCCCACCCCTTGGACACCCCCTACCCCCTGGACAGCCCCCTAACCCCCCATGGATATCCAGCCCACCCCCTGGACACCCCTACCCCCCTAAACAACCCCCCAACCCTATGGACAGCCCGCCCCCTGGACACCCCAACCCCCCCTGGACAGCCCCACCACCCCCTGGATAACCCAGCCACCCCTTTGACACCCTTACCCCCTAGATAGCCCCTTAAACCCCCGTGGACAGCCCGCCCACCCCCCTGGACACCCCCCCAGACATCCCCTACCCCCTGGACAGCCCTGCTACCCCCGTGGATATCCCCCACCCCTAGACCACCCTGTACCTCCTAGACAACCCTGCCACACCCATGGACAACCCACCCACCCCCTGGGACACCCCTACCCCCTGGACAACCCCTAACCCCATGGACAGACCATCCACCCCCGGACACCCCCCACCCCCCGGACACCCCCATCCCCCTAGACACCCCCACCCCTAGACACCTCATACCCCCCTCAACAAGCCCCACCCGTGGATAGCCCACCCACCCCTGGACACCCCCTACCCACCCGGATAGCACCTCCCACCCCTGTGGACAGCCTCGCCACCCCCATGGATAGCCCCCACCCTCTTGGACACCCCCCACCCCCTGGACCACCCCCACCCCTGGACACCCCCACCCCCCTTGGGAAGTGTATGTGATCACTCAAATAATCTACTAAAATATTAATTTTTTTTGATCCTAAAATTTACTCAACTCCTGAATAATTATTCTAACACAAGTGTACATGATCTTGTACACTCTTGTATAGTTCTTCATAGATGTTTTTTTATAAATATAGTATTTTGTTGTCTTTTATATTAAAATTCTCATATAGATTAGTGTGTCAGTTATGGTTTTATATAAAGTGAACAATTCTCGTTTACTTAAATATATTTTCAATGAAACATCAATCTTATTGAATTGTTTTTGACGAAATGACTTATAACAATTTTTTTTATAGAATGGATAGAAGTTGTATGTATGAAACCGATTGGATCTCAAGCGATTTTCAAAACAATTTGGAGATCTTTTTAGATTTTTCATTTCCCAATGCTTCAGATAGTGGTCACATACACTGCCCCTATTACAATTGTGTTGGAAGACCTTGGTTGAGCTGTGAAGAAGTCAAATACCACATAACCAAATATGGTTTTCAAGAAAACTACTCTGTGTGGTATCAAAATGGGGAGAACATGACATCTCAAATTGCTGATGATCCAAATGAGAGGACTGGATTGGAGAATTTGTTATATGACCGGTTTGCGTTTATTTGTCATCATGAAAAAGAAAGGATTCCAACCCAATAAGATTTCAATATGAGATACATGATGCGTATAATGAAAATGATGATGTTTTCAGGGTGAAAAAATTGAATGATGCTGCCACGAATCCAGTATATCAACAATGCAGTAAAATGAAAAAACTAGAATTTTTAATCCGATTGTTTCATGGGAAAACTATGTATGGTATTTCTAATACCTCCATCGATTACATTCTTATCTTCTTGAAGGACTTACTTCCAGATGATATAGATATTCCATCAAACCACTATATGGCATGAAATTTAGTTGAGGAACTTGGATTTTCAAGAAACAAAATTCATGCTTGCCCAAAAGATTGCATTTTATTCTGGGAGGAAAATGTTGAACGAAATGATTGTATAAAATGTGGCACATCCCGCTAGAAGCCAAAAGCTGATGGAACACCATACCGTGTACCACAAAAAGTAACATGGTACTTTCCATTGATCCCTAGACTCCAGAATATTTTTATGTCTGATGAAATATCAATAAAAATTCGATGAAATGATATCGAGAGAAAGAATACTAATGATGAGTTGGTTCACCCTACAGATGGATTTTCATGACAGTGATTTGATACTCGATATCCTGATTTTGGCAGCTGATGTGCGTAATGTGAGGTTGGGTCTTTCATGTGATGGTTTTAATTCGTTTGTGTGGATGTTTACGTCGCACAACACATGGCTGGTTTTTATAAACATTTATAATCTTCCCCCATGGTTGTGTATGAAAAAACCTTTAAATTTCATGAGTATACTCATATCTGGCCCTTCTGATCCTGACAATGATATAGATATATACATTCAACCTTTAATAAAAGAGTTAACATTTCTTTGGGATGTGGGTGTGCACGCATACGATGCATGTTCGAAAGACATATTTCAGATGCGTTTTGCCCTTATGTGAATGATCAATGATTTTCCTACTTATTCAATGATGTCTGGATGGAGCACGAAGGGAAAACTATCATGTCCTGTTTGTATAAATAATACACGATCTAGAAGACTGAAACATCGTTGTAGTTTCAGTTTTATGGGACATCAATGATTCTTGCTAATAGACCATCCATATAGAAATAATTGTCGAAGATTTGACAATACCATGGAGACCGATGATCCACCTCAACATATTTCTAGAATTGATGTGCTTAATGAATTGAAAGATTTCAGTTTTTCATTCGGAAAGGGTCAAATAAAATCTAGAAAGAGAAAGAATGTTTCCACTGAAACCTATTACAATTGGAAGAAGAGAAGTATCTTCTTTGATTTTTCTTATTGGTCAACCAATTTGTTACATCATTACTTAGATGTAATGAACATTGAAAAAAATATATGTGAAATGTTGATTTCAATTCTTCTAAGTGTTAAGGGAAATACAAAAGATGATTTACAGTCTCGACATGACTTGGTGGATTGGGGAATCAGACCAGAATTGAATCTTGTGCGTATCAGTGAAAATAAATGGCAAGTTCCATGTGCTTCTTATGTGATGACACCTTCAGAAAAAAAGAAATTTCTGGAAGTAATAGATACTATTAAAGTTCCTTATGGATATTCAACCAACATACCCAAATGGGTCAACAGAAGAGAGTTGAAGTCAAAATCTTTGAAGACTCATGATTATCACATCATTCTACATGAGTTGATTCCAATAGCAATTCGTCATATTCTTTACAATAATGTAAGGTTGGCTGTTATTCAGTTGTGCTATTTGTTTAGAGATCTTTGTGCTAAGAAGTTTTCCAAGTGTTTCTTGAAAAAAATGTTGGCAGATTCCCCATTAATTTTGTGTGAGTTAGAGAAAATATTTCCTCCGTCATTTTTCACATGCATGCTGCATCTGAACATCCATATTCCAACTAAAATACTTCTCAAAGGACCTATTTCTTTTCATTGGATATATCCTATTGAAATAATATGTACACATTAAAGTCTTATGTTCGTAATAGGAATCATCCCAAGGGTTCTATCATGAATGGTTACTTGGCTCAAGAATGTATGGATTTCTTTTCTATGTATTTATCTGATCTTACTACAAGAATGAATAGACCAATGAGAAATGAAGAAGAACAGTATGAGAAAATTGAACCCAATTTTCCATCACTTCCTCAAATAAAAGGAATTCATGGATCATATACATTGATGATATTAAGCCTTGAAGAGCAGGAGATGACACATCACACAATTTTGTTCAACTATGATTTTTTTGATGACTACAAATTGTAAGTAAATTCAATATGTATATATTATATATATATATGTTAATATATTCCAATTTTTATCTACAGGGAATATAAAGCGATGATAAATAGAAAACATCGTTCTTTATCTTTGAGAAGGAGGGAGACTTTGCATAGAAAAGAGTTTTCTTCTTGGTTAAAATTAAAGGTAATAATATTATTGTTTAAAATAATTAAAAAAATATATAATTAAGTTTAATTATGATTTATATTTCAGGTATTGAGTTTGCCTACTGACTCCATCTCTAAGGAAATAAGAGCTTTGGCTTTTGGTCCTAATACTGTGGTTCGTGACTATAAATCAATTGTTATCAATGAGTATAGATTTATTATCACTAAATGAGAAAAGAACATGAGAACACAACATGATGGTGTTATGGTTACTACCACAATAGACTGTTATGCTAGTGCATCAGATAGTAGACCGCGATTTGAAAATGTAGGTTATTATGGAGTCATTGAAAAAATAATAATATTGGATTATTATTCTCATGGACGAGTCACGATGATGAAATTCCAGTGGTTTGATTCAATGATGAGGCCAGGAATATTTATTTATGATTGTGTATTTTGAGTAATTGATAAGACTCGTACTCTTGCTACCGATGAACCATATGTATTGGCATCAAGGGCGAAACAAGTTTTTATGTCAAAGACCATCTTTGACCTGAATTTGGTGTCATTATTGAAGTAATTCCAAGAAATATTTTAGATGATGGTGATGATGGAATCAACACCATCCCTACTATAATTGGAAACAATCCATTTATTACTTTTTATGACTCTGATTGCTCAATTGTCAGAGTTGACTGTGAACCTGAAGTTGTGGTGGGAAATATATAAAATCACCCATTCATGTTCTCAATTATTTTCGTTTACCATAACTTGGGCTGTTAAGGTTGGTGCTATTAAAAATTTATTTAATATTGATTACAAATATGTTTTATCCGACTAGACCATTATGTGAATTTTCAAAGTTTATTGGTTGCAATTTTATTTGAATTGTATTTTTTAATTTGGAATTTAACTGTATTCAAACCTATGAAACCAACATTTCTATCTTGGTGAATATTTAAATGCTTCAACTGTGATTTGTATAAAATTTGTAAAACTCTAATAACTCTCTTTAACATTTTACTAGGTAATGAAAATGATGGTTTGTATTCTTCTGCAAAACATGTATTAAAACCTGCATCATCTACCTGGGCCAAAAAAATTAAAATTTTCTATAATTTTGACAACTGCTTACCCATTATGAATCTGGTAGAATAAATGTTCCATGATTTTAATAGACTGACAACACTTAGTAAATAACCATCCTACTAAAATTTAAATTTCTTTATTATATATTTTATGATTTATTAACTTCATTATATATTTGATGAAGCTCACCTAAAATAATGGATAGTTAAATTATCCCCGAATGCCCCTATTCCCTCTCATTTATTTTGTTTTTTAGTTTACACATTAGTTATCCTTTTCTATTTACTTCCATATTAGTTTTCAAATGTAGGAAATAAAACCAATTGAAGAGAGGTGACAAAAATAGATTATGGACAACAATCGTCGCATGACTCAGCTGGGCATTCCACCACTAGTGCCTGCAGTGAGTATTTTATTTCAAATATATTTATTTAAATAATATATAATGCCATGTGATTAATTTTTTTAAACATTTTTTCAGGATCCATTTATTAGGAGACAATTATTTGATGAGAAACCTAGTAGTAGTCCCAGTACTCAGGGTGTTAGTACGAGGGGGGGGGGGGTACGAGAGTTAGACAATCTGGTCAGCGTACCCGATTAGACCCTACCCTCCCATTGACATACCATCCATCCCACATTCTGATCCTGGTGTGCCGTTAGGGACAAACGGGATATTTAGACCTCCTATGTTTTCACCACCCTTTACATCTGAGCCTCCTCACCCGTCTGTACCATATTCGATGATGATTCCCACTCCCCATCCAGCATTCGACCATCCATACATGTCATCTTCTTTTACTTCTGCTTCCTTATCTTAGGGCTTTTATATTCTATCTTCTTCGACTCCTGCTCTGCCATAGTCTATCCCTATAGAGCATACATTGGAACTCACTCCATCTATACAGGGTGTTCCTTCAGTTTCTGTGGATCCAGTGATTCCCATTGATTAGACTACCACAGGTATACTTATACAACCTGAACAAATTTTTACACCATTATTTATTTTAATTAAAACATCTATTGATAAAATATTTGTTTTTATTTTATAATAGATACATATACTAATAGGAGGTAGGGGTGGGGGCATACATGCATGCGTGTGGTGTGAAATCACCGCACACAGTTGATGGTGGACTATAATGAATATAGTCAAATGATTAAAAAATCAGGGCTGCAATGTTGGAGTTTTTTGGCAACGCTTGCCAAATTCTCCGACATTATTCCTGTCAACCCGCTCTCATGGAGACACCTTCCAAATTAAGTCAAGGATAAATCTTGGGCAGAGATATTGGTAAACAATTTGTTGTATTTAATGCAATATATTATTTTTTGTATTTATATGAATTAATATTTTGGTGTCAGCTACGGTTTAATTTCCCCGATGGTGAGGGTGCATAGCCAGCATGTCTAAAGGATTTAGGTGAGCTTTGGAGAGCTTATAAGTACGATCTATACATTGGATGGAGTGATAGAGTGGGAACAGAGTTATAGGTGGTCCTTATCATGGATGATTGTCCATTAGAACATTACCGACAGATGATTACTCATTGGACGAGTATCCAATTTAAGGTATTAATCACATTAGAGATATTTAAATGAAATTTTTTCATGTTTTTAGTTAATAATAATTATTGAATTTTATTTAGGATTCATCTAGAAGAAATAAAAAAAATATTGATGCTAAAAAATACATCCACACATTGGGACGTACTACGATGCCAGATCATGAGAGGCAACAGGTATGATAGTTTATAATTTTTCTTTACGAATTGCACTTTCTATTGCTACCTCTATAATTTATTTGATTGATAAAGTTGTTATATAATTTTAGTTATGCAATTAATTATTGGTATCCTATTTTTAATTATGTTTTCATACTTTCAATTTCATTGTAGAGGCATAAATTGAATATAGAAGGACGTGTTCTTCAAGCAGAACTGTTTTTCTCGAGTAGAAGGAAGAAAGATGGAAGTGCGGTTAATGAACCGACTCAGCAGCAGATTGTAAGTTTTACTTTGTAGATTTAAAATTTTAATCACTGTTTTTCAACTTATTAATCTATTTATATTTTTAATAGGCTGATTTTGAGACCCTTGATTCCTAAGAACCTGACAATTTGGGCCAAATGATCACTTACATCAGGTGTTGGGAGATGAGCACCCTGACAGAGTACACTGCCGACCTGGGAAGAGTATAGTTCCGACGAGGTATTGGCCATACTTAGGTATGAGTTGTAGTGACACTGAGTTCCAAAAGGTTAAGACACAGGCAGGAAAGGCTGAAAAAAGGGCCACAGAGACGACGAAATAGTCTTCTAGGGAAAAAATTACATTTATGAAACTGATGGAAGTTTTAAGTCCAATACTTCCACTAAAATCCATCACTGCTTGTGATGAATATATGTCATAGATGCATTCTATATATGGTGCACCGGGTGGAAGTTCTAGTGGAGGTCGAGATGATGGCAAAGAGGAGGCCGAGGAAGAGGAAAAGAAGGGCAAGGAGGAGACCATGGAAGAGGAGGTGGGCGAGGAGGAGGGCGAGGTGGAGGAGGAGGGTGATGAGGAGGTCGAGGTTGAGTATAAGGGAAAGGAGGAGGGAATTGAGGAGGGTGGGGATGATGATGAGGACTATGATGAGGATGAGGAGGAGGCTGATGATGACGGTGATGATAGTGATGGTGATGAGGGACAGATTGATCCGTTATATTTTTGATTGATATTACTGACCTTTGATGCTTATTGATTTATTGTTCCTGAATATATGTGTGATTAGGTAGGTCACATTATCTTTATTATTTTATTTATAAATAAAAAAACTTTACTTGATGATTTGTTGTGACTGATTCCCCCACCCCCTAGACAGCCCCACCCCCATGAACAGCCCACCCACCCCCTGGACACCCCGTACCCCCCTAGATAGCACCACCACCCCCGTGGACAGCCCACCCACCCCCTAGACAGCCCGCCCACCCCTCTGGACATCCCCTCCCCCCGTGGACAGCCCCCCACTCCCGTGGACAACGTGCCCGTACCCCCCTAGTTGGGGAGAAATGATTCCAAACCAAAGATCTCCATGGTACCAAAACAAATTTATACCTAGGATCATACCAAACCATGAGAAGGGAGAACCCATCATATCCATTACATAGAATACTTTCAAAATATCCTCCATGCTCACAAAAATAAAGGATCTCCAGCCCGATGTCCATGAGATTAGTAGAAACAATAGTTGGTGGATTCCATGATCCATTAGAGATAATTTCCACAACTAAGGGAAACACGGATAACTTTGAATCATATATTATGTTTTCATTAATAGAGAAAAAATATGTCCCCTAGTAAGACAAGAATCAAAACATAAGAAAATAAAAGATACATTCCCTACCAAAATGGAGTTGGTCTCTATGAAGATCTCATATCCCTAACACTCTCCTTCATGTCCATGAAAAATTCCATTGGACTTTTCCACCCAAAACTTGGAGCGACCAAGTAAGAAAATGCGATCCTAGTCAATCAAAAATGAATAAAAATAAGGATTAAAAAGACCCCAAATATTTTTAACCATGGAATAATTATTCCAGTTCTCATCCCACTTAATACCTAAGCATCCCTCCTCCTTAGTATAATTCATCAATTCCAACTCCACTTGATCCCTAGAAGTAACAAGATAATGGAATTTTGAAAGAATTATCTAATGATTGGCGTTAATGGACTTAACCAATTTATTTGGTCACATGAAGTGATGACACCCATAATATTTCATCCTAAATAAATAGATTTAACAAGTTGTAATAGTCCAGCGAAGGAAAAAAATTATTTGACCAAACATTAATTCTTCTAAAACATCTCTCCTCCAAAACCATACACTCTATGGATCTAAGCTTGGAAGTAATAAGGGGAACCCCAATATAGAAAAGAGGAATGGATCCTCCCTTAATAACCATAGAATCATCAAAACTATCCCAGACATTAGAATAATTTCCATCTAAGAACATCATGTCTTTTGAAATATTAATAGTCAATCCAGAAAAGGAAGAGAATAAATCTATGTCATATTTCAATACTGATAAATAATATATATTTCAAAATGAGAGTAATAAAATATCATTCAAAAAACAAATATGGGAGATGAAAGTATTAACACAACGCTAATAGAACTTGAATGAGCATCAAACAGAGATTTGAGACTTTAGAATGTGACAAAAGTCATGTATGAAAATCACAAAAATGAGAGGAGATAGAGCTTCCCCTTGCCTCAAAACTATCTTCCCATGTAAATAACCTTGAAAAAAACCATTTATATTCACAAAGATCATTAGATAGGAGACATATATTTTAATCTAGGAGGAGGATGTGGCTGGAAAATAAAGAAGGTCTAAATCATTCTATATGAACTCCCGTATATTTCTAATGATTCCAAGATCTAGAAGGAAAAGGTTGACATCCCTCACTCGGGACATCCCTCCCACCCCCCTGAACACCCCCATACCCCTAGACAGCCCAGCCACCCACGTGGACAGCCCACCCACCCCCTGGACACCCCATACCCCCCTGGACAGCCTGCCCACCCCTGTGGACACCCTGCCCACCCCATGGACACCCCTACCCCTAGACATCCCTGACAACCCCATGGACAACCCTACCCCCCTGGGCAGCCGTCCACCTCTGTGGACATCCCACCCACCCCCATGAACAGCCCACCGAACCCCCTGAACAGCCCCTAACCCCCTAGACACCCCCACCCACCCCCTGTGGACACCCCCACCCCCCGTGGGCACGCCTTCCACCCCCTGGACACCCCGTACCCCCTGGACAGCCCCCACCCCTGTGGATAGCCTTCCCACCCCCTGGACACTCCTACCCCCCGTGGATAGATTGCCCACCCCCTGGACACCCCTCTCCTTGTGGACAACCCCCCCCCCACACACAACTGTGGAAAACCCTCCCACCCCCTCTAGACACCTCTACCCCCAAGACAGCCCCCACCCCCGTGGGTAGCCTACCCACCCCCTGGACACCCCTACCCCCTAGACAGCCTGACCACCCCCGTGGATAGCCCACCCACCACCCTGGACACCCCTCCCCCTGTAGACAACCCCCCATAACTGTGGATAGCCCGCCCACCCCTCTAGACACCCCTACCCCCCTAGATAGCCCAACTACCCATGTGGATAGGATTCCCACCCCCTGGACACCCCGTACCCCCTGGACAGCTCGACTACCCCCGTGAACAGCCCGCCCACCCCCTAGACACCCCGTACCCCTCTACACATCCCAGAACACCCCCTTGGAAAACCCGCTCGCCCCCTAGACACCCCTACCCCCTAGACATCCTAACCACCCCTGTGGACAGCCCGCCCACCCCCTGTACAGCCCGCCCACCCCCATGGACAACCCACTCACCCCCCGGACACCCCTCCCCCATGGATAGCCCCCCAACCCCATGGATAGCCCACCCACCCCCATAGAAACCCCCACCCCCCCCAGTGTTCCAACCTCATTGTGGACATAGTTCAAAACAGAATTGTTGAAGAAATCGGCGAGACTCTTCTATACTATAATAAATCAGGTCTCAAGTAGTAGAGTAAAAGATCTTGTTTTTCATGTATCTATCCCACTATCAGGCTGAAAATGTGATGAATGTGCCCGCACACAACTTTGGTTCTTGCTGGTTTCCATATATGAGGGGAACCGTTGGATATCTATGAAAGGTGACGATAAGCATATCGATTGTGATGAACGGGTTGATACCACTAGAGAAGGGAAAGCTAGAGTGTTTGCTATAGGAAAATATATGTTCTTTATCCTTATCAGTGTATAATATAGGTAGTAGACTATGACCTGACCATGATTGGATCATGTGTGTTTTATCACATATCCCAATGGATGGGGTTGAAAGGGTGGCTGATAGGGATATTCGATTCTGTTGACTTGAAGTCTCCCACTAAGGCAAAAATTCAATAAACTATATAGACATAGTACCTATTTCAGTCACTCATGACGTCGTCGGCTCTGGTCTGTGCTTTAATGTCTTCACTCCCTCCTTGATCAGGGATCAATAGGGAGGTTGATATCTTTTAGCACATTCCCACCACCCGCTTGATCACATCATTGGATGGTGTGGTTGGTAGCACCGATATAGGATGATACCTATCTACCTTGTTATTTCCTAGTTATTTACTAGGATACATGAATCATGTATCCTAGTGATACATGAAGTATCCCAGTGAGGACCTAGAAATGACCAGGGGTGCAAAGTGGGGTACGAGATGGATTGAACGAACAATGTGAATATGAATGGGTCTGGAATTGGGCAATGGTGTATGAATCAAGTGCTCAGATATTCTGTCTATAACTATATATAAGAGTACCGTAGAGTAGAGTAATGAGCTACTGTATCCTAGAATGATCGATGGGAAGGATGGCCATAGCTGTGAATGGGGAACACCTAGGTGAAACAACAAAGGTAGCAGCAATGGCTAGATCAGGCAATTTGGGGTATGGCCAACTCAAGCTTGAGCCTATGGGGTCAGAAGGCCATTCTACTATGGCATTGCCTTTTGTCGGCGGTGTTGGTTGTGTTCCGTGATTGGTAGTTCTATTGGTTTATCGAGTGACCCATTTTCACTAGGGGTTTATGATCAAGGATGGTTGGGAATCACATGTGAGGTTTTTTGTGTGGTCTTGGTGGTGTTGAGATGGGGCACATTGGAATTGGATCAGAACGCCTTCTACTCCAACTGCTGTATGTGCAAGGGCTTGAGTTTTTAGTACCCACTCAACTATGGAGGGTCCTATTCAGTATAATATAGGTAGTAGAGGTAGCGCCATTTGGAATCGGTAGGGGGGGGTTTCAATATAGTGGTGGTAGCGTAGCAAGGTGAAGGGATGTTTAGATATGAGACATGTATTTTTTCTTTATTGCCTTACTTCCTTATTCTTCTAAGGCCGGTATCACAATCAGACCCTATTAGAAGGGGGTCCCAAGGGCAGTAGAATACAGGGCTACCTGGCCTCTTCGATGGGTACTAATATATATTGTGTTGGTAGTTCGAGCACGGTGGGTAGCACTGTTGAATTGGAAACCGTACTGGTGATATTGTATATCAGGTGGTCGCACATGGGCCGAGAAACCATCGATCACTCTATCGTGTTCCCACAATTGGTGGTATACAAACAACAACATATCAGGTATTCTTCTATAACTCTATAAAAGAGTACCGTAGAACAAGAATAGTTTCCGTCATTGCTAGCAGAATAATGATTGATGTTCTGCGAGTCGTCCGAGTGTAGCGACTTTATTTTACCAGGTTGTCTACATGTGATTGGGCCTATTGGACTGATACTGATATATATTGTGGGGGTTCGAATAGCAAGTTGGTACCTTCCAATACCCAAAGGTACCTAGGAAAACTTAAAGTAGAGTAATGAGGATCGTGGATGCCTTATATTGGGCATACCGGGGAGGGATGCAATCATCGACTTACTTACTCTTCTAAGGCTGTAATGCCTAGAATTAGTGGGGGGTTCGATCTAACTGAAGTGAGGGACCCATGCTCTACTCTTTCAAATGGCCATTCACTGGCATTAGAAGAATAAGGAATCTGATCTGGAACTACGGAACGATCACCTCACTATTAGAGTAGAGTTGGGGGTTCAATCCACTCTTTGCTTATGGTATTGGTGGATCGATGCCGTAGCGATCCTACAAATGATTTTAAATGATATATTGAGAGTCTTGGGGCACATATCATATGGATCAAATGGGATAGGAAGTGATTTGATGACTCCTATGGGGGTCTCCCAGTGTGGAAATGTGGAACTCCAAGGCACAATGAAGGCTTATGGGAGTGGATGGGAGCGAGTGGAATGGATCAAGCCAGTGGTGTCCATTTATATTTAGTTTCTAGTCATGATGTACATATATCCAAGGTCATATGGTCCAACTCCAATTGTGTTTTCTCCTCCTTTAGTCCCTTTCTATTTCTAGTGGCATGACAACACCCGTACTAGTTCAATGACTTGTCTGTAGAGATGTTCCGAGTGGTTCAACCCTCTCTAATGGTTTTGTTGTTTTGATTCCAATACCATCCTTTTTCTCATTATGAACCTACCGATCTCGTAGCTCCAATCACTCAGTAGACCTCCTCGTTCGAGCATCATTTCCAATACGACACACTCATTTCCTTTTTAGAGAAGGCGGTACTTATATATATAGGGTGGTACTTATATATATTAATTCCATGGCCATGATCCTAGTAGTTGGTGCCACTGGGTATCTATTTCCACTCCGATAAAGACCCCCCAAGATATTCCAACCCACGACTCATCCTCCTTTGGCCATTGGGCTGATCGTAGTTCCCGTCTTTGCTCACTGCCAATGGTTCGTGCTATGGTTTGACTACTCCGTTCTCTCTTCTATGTGCGGTGTTCTCGGGTTCCAATGTTCCATGGATCTCACTGTAATCGTACGATTGAGTTCCCAAGCTCCACACCTACCAATTCAGGTTCCCAACGAGTAGCAAGAGGGTGTTTGGCCATTCCTTGAGATGGGAAAAAGCACAACTTTCCAAGCGTGGGTTTTTCATCCAACCATCATGTCAATCGGAAGCATAGACGTTGATCCGTGGGACCAAGATCGAATGGTGCAGTTCAGAGTTGAGTTGGCCAGACCGATTTCGAAGGCAGTTTTCCAAGTTCCCATCAATCATTTGGGAGTCATGATTTCGATGTTGGGTGTTCTGCTGTCATTTCGATCTGGATTTTTTGGCGCCCACCTATGGCCCAAGCCAATCCTTCGGTGTTTTGAGATGGCGTTTCAATCTAGACTGGCTATTTCACCTATGTGAATAGTTCGGGTTCATAGTTTATCCACTGCTGTGAGTGGATACAGTTGCCCTCGGGATCGGATGGTCATGATCGATCAACCCGGTTTTCCAATGCCCCAACTTCCTTTGTTTTAGTGACAAGAACGGATGATTTAAGTCAGTTGGTTCAGGTGCTCTTGGCTCGATATGGCAACGACTACAAGCCTCAGGAAGTGGGACATGCCGTTCAGACTAGTCGACAACATCAGCCATGAATCTCGGGTATATATAGATAGTAGTACTATTAGATAGAGTATTGAGAGGTATAATTATAGATTCTAGGAAACAGTGGCACTAGTCACCTTTCAGGACCATTCACCATGGGTCGAGCTCAATCCAACTTGATCTGTTTGTCAGTTCGGCATTCCAACTTGGGCTAGTGCGGTGTGCTCAGTAGCTGGTGTGTGCATTCAAACAAGCAGACAATATATAGTAGCATCAGGATATGAGATGCTGTGGTTGGGTTCTCAGGGAAATTGGAATGAGATGTTCAAGATGGTCAACAACGAGCTGTTTGGGTACTGGCATCTTGGAATGGATAAGTGCAGTTGCAGATAGCATTCATACAACATACTTGCCTACCTACCAAGCCAATGGAGCTGTATGATTTGCCGGTGGGATCACTTATAGTTCTGGGGTGCCAAGCCAAACCAATGGAAGACATCTGATGGACTAGCTTAGGGGTTGAACCGAACAACCAGCAGCTCTAGTGCCTTAAGGTTTTGTAGTTGGGTTCCGAACTCGCTTGGGAGAACCATCGTTGTTATGTGAGAGGGAAGTATTCGTGAAATGGTACTTGGGCTCATTCAATTGGGTGGAAATCAATCTACTATTCTACCTTTGGTTCATTAATGCAATCAACCAACTCATTGCCAAACGAAAGTGTCAGGAGCAGCAGTGGTGTCTTGATAGTGCGGTGTGTGAATCATTGAATGGGCTATCAGTCTTGTTTACCATTGTTCCCAAAGATCAGATATAGTAACTCAATGATGACTACGACTGACGTGGTAATACAAACCAATCCAATGAGTGATCGATATGTGTCGATGGGTTCAAGCACTGGGAAAATCATGATGCTACCATTTATCTTGATGATTTGGGGATGTCTACTCATGGATTCTTTGAGGAGATAGTCGACTTGTTCAAAATCTATAAGGGATGATTGGAGTTGAAATGATGGTGGCCATTCTTGATTCTCTAGATGGGTTTGGAAGTAATGGGTCTGGGGTGAGTGGATTGGACGATTTCATGATGCATTGGTGGTGGGATGATCGAGTCGAGCGTATGCCGATGAATAGGGCGTGTTCGGCCGATTGGAATAGATGGTTTTCTCAACTATTATAATATATTAGGGTTGGAAAACTTGACACTTTCTGATTTGAGTGACCTCATGAAATCATGAGCATGGTCACGAAAAAAACTTCCAGGAGTGAAGAAGGATGTCATATGGGTTGGGTTGAGAACGAGAATTCACTCTATGAGATCCAATCTCCAAAAACTCAGTGTCTCAGTGGTATAGAGGTGACATGTCCTTTGGATGGTCAACTAAACAAGAAAAATGGACTTAATGATGATTGAATTTCTTTCTTATCACTCAGGTCTTAGAAAGGACAACTCAAGTAGATTGTATTTCTCCCTTTGATCTTGTACTCTTTCTGACTGATATTTGTATTTGTCTTTCTCCTAAGGGAATTGAAAGACTGTCCTATTTCACTATGACTCAAAAATGGTACAAACTCATCTCAAAACAAACAAAAAGGTAGAGGTTAAGGTACTATCCATATAATATATGTAGTAGCCCAGTTGTGATTCAATGTGGGAAGGACTATGCTTCATCACCAGCGCACATGAGAAAAGGCAAGGCCAAGGAGAGTTGACTATATAGAATAAAGTACTGAAGTTTCTTTGTGGAGGTCAAGGGAAAGGATAGTATAAAATTCAATAACTAGTTCTAACTATAACTAGAGATATATAGAATAGAAAAGGCTGGAGAATTTATATGCTAGAATACTGACTATATCTTACCAAAGAAGATGAATGAAGGTTCCTACCACTTAGATGCCTACCTTTCACTTTCCTTGCATATAAAAAAACTTCGAGTCAAGAGAAGACCGATAGAGATGATACCAAGGTGGAAAGGTACCTCTAGGTCTGGATCAGAAGATAGAGTTTTCATACTACCTATATTATACTGAATCTACTCACTACGAGCATAGGTCAGTACTCTAATCTAATAGTCTAAATCCATTTCATAAGTCGGTACTTCAACCTTATGGTCCTGCTATTCCATATCCCCTATTGTCACCTCATTTGATCTGGCCTTGCCTTCCCAGTTGCACCACTATTGTCTTGCTCTCATCCTCATTGTTATATTATTTCATAATAAAGGCTTTCGTGAGTGACCTTCACTTAACTGAAAGTGTACACCCTGGTTGGTTTATTAGCGCACTCATGCCAAGTGCTACCGCCTCATCCATACTATCACATTTGGATTTTTTCATCCTTCTTCCCGCTTAGATCAAGTGTTAAATGACTACTGACCATAAATAGTAAGCAAGTAGGGGTCGAGAAGGGTCGGTAGCAGATGAACAATGAATGTACGTGGGGTCTTCTAGGTGAAACGAAGTCGACGGGTATCCCCTAGATATTTAAAGAACTATCCACTCGTTATTGTAACAAGGGTGGGTCTTGCGAGCTTCTAGGCATATAAAAATATCGTCAATTCATCTATATGTATGTAAGGTTCTTTCAGATCTAACCCTTTCTAAAGGGTCAGGAACCTAAAAAGTGGAAAATATCAAATCCAAAATCGGTATAATATAGGTAGTAGAGGTCACCAGACCACCCTGGAATCTCCCAACATTCTTTAGCCTGAAAAAGGCCCAGGCTTGAAGCTTGTGCTTCAAGAAAACCTGGAAAAAGGGGCACAGACAGAGAACCACTCTGAGTCTTGATTCCCCATTATTGAGAGTTCCATGCATCACACTATTAGAAGAGTATTGAGAAGACATTTTTGAATTCACACCTTTGGGCTATGACTCTTGGGACAGGACTATCCGACTCAATTAAGTAGTAGGAACATGGGGTATAACTACTCTACTATACGAAATGAACAATAAATGCTTTCCACTGACCTCAACGGCCTATGTGTTACGATTAGGACTTGCGACTTGACCGACACTCCTGCTTCTCCTTTCTCTTTTTTTTATCCTTGAGGCTTCAGTACTCTACTCTATTAGTTCTATACAACCACAAACTGAAGTTCAGTTCCTTAACCCTATCAGTACCAGACTGATAGGGATAATGAACTCACCTACCTTCGAGGGTCTCTCAACTGTATGAATATTAATACCAAGTCGTTCATTCACATTTAGTAGTATTTAGCTTGCCTAGCTTCGGTTATTGATAGGGATAAGGTTCTAAACCCTTGATATATAAGTAGCACCTTTCTAAACAAAACCGAACAAGGTGAATTAGCCGAGAGAAATATTTCTTTTTAGTGGGATCCATTGCTTTAAATCAATCTCACTCCTCACTGGCAGGGATAAGGAACTAGCGACAGGGATGGATAGGTTCCTCTATTTTCGCTCCTGGGGCCTTCAGAGCCCACTTGTGCCTTATTAGTTGAATACGAAGATCTATATTTGGACAATTGATCTAATGCCTATGCTTAGAAGCAATTCCTTTCTCCCGATTCCGATCCAATGCCTGAACCTCCAGAGTAACTAGTCATTATGACTCAAGCCCATCAAATAGATTATCCTTACAAACCCTGCTAAGACAAAAAGGGAATAACCTCACTCTGGTCTCTCTACTCCATATCCAAGTCCATTATTTGAATCCCCATCTCCTGCTCCTAGGGTGACTATATAAACAGAGTACCTGACTCTACTCTAATAGTCCTGAAGGCATTCTCAATATATATAAGTACCAGTGTTCCAACTCGATTCAATGAAATCTATGGAATGAGAGAAAATGAACTTCCTCGAAGGAGTTTCTATTGGGTCAGGTGTTCCAAGTAGATTCCTTGGAGGGAGGAGAGAAATACATTGGATCAAGAGTACAGTCATCTCCCACTCCAGAGTCATCTGGTTGTTCTAATATTGGTTCAGAATCAATGTCAGTATCATATAGGTAGTAGCCTTGCAATCCCAGTGAGATGGTTGAGTTAGCTCCCACTGGTTCAGATAGAGGGTTTGAAAGATTTGAATGAGCTCAGCAGAAGCTTATCGGTTTGAGTCAGCATTGGATGAAGGCACAGGGTCTGAAGGAGATCCAGTACTCTACTCTACGAAAATCTTATATATAGTTATAGATATAATACCTAACCCGAGGTCATTAGATCTTAGCCACTAGGTTCGTAATCAAAATATTGAAATAGAGATGGTGGGAGGCCAGGTACTCTGTCTATATAGACATTAGTCAGGTAGTTTCTACCGGAGAAAGGAGGTGACATGGGAATGGAAGTGAAGCAATTGGACAGTTATTTACGGGCCTCTTGGGTACAGGTTGAAGGAAAGATGATGATTCTACACCTACATTCTTGGGTTCAGGATTCCTATTAGATACGTCATAACAATTGGGTCTCCCAGCTTTCAAATGATAGATTTGGACAGGTACTCTGTCTATATAGTCATTGGGAATGGTGATGCCAGAAGATATGGACTTAGAAAAGTGGGATCACTAATGGAGGAAATCTTATCTAGTTGAGTCGATCCCAGAGAATGGATTAGTTCAGATCTCAGATTGTGCCGACCACTATTTGGTCAATTATTTCCACACGAGATGGCTCATTACTGTCAGAAGGTTGGGTGGGTTGGTGGAAATGAAAGGACTTATAGTTATGATTTCGAGCCTCGAAGGAATTTTAGTCAGTTGGAGATGGACCCTATTATATTCTAATAGTTGACGATACTAGTGGTTCAGGATGAAGGCTTTAGATTTATTGGCTTACTCAACTCTCATCCAGGAGATAGAATGAGATTTATAGCTACACCTGGGAAGGTTCATAGTTATGCTTCTCCATCCCCTGATCGCCACCTATAATGAGATGAGTTGGTCTCTCTTAGCCCGATAATGGATATGGAGAAAAGGTCTCGAAGCTCTGGGGGTTGGGTTCCGAATTGTTGTTCTTTACCTATTGTTGTCCCCAAGTAAGGGTGTTCGTATAATCTAGATAGTGCTGTCAACTGCTTACTGGAAGCATCAGAATAAAAATGATAGAAAGTTGTTGTTTGAGGTCCAAAGTTCTTCCTAACACCCGCTTGTGATAGACCCTATGAGATTGGTTACAAGAATCATAGAATTCATGTGAACAGATAAAAAAATATAGCCAAGGAATGAATGTTCTCAGCTTCCAAAAGTGATATGGTAATCAATCTCATAGGGGTGATCCCTGTATGTGATTCAGTCCTCCCTAGGTTGATAGATTGATTGGGTTCATTCCCACTCAGTGATGTGGCTTACTTTTTCCATTCTGTTCATTTATCTTGATTGAACAACACAAGATTGAGAGTAAAGAAGTTCGAGCTCATTTCCGTGTTTTGTTCAGTACTCTTCATAGTAATAATAGTAGTTCTGGTGTTTTCATTAAAAAGAATAATCTTAAAAGAATTCTTATAAGTGGACTTCAAAACATGCATTCTTTTGGGGTAGTACTTATATATATTAAGTAAAACACTATTGGGAGTTCATTTCAACTCCGTGAACATAAGCTGTGGAAGATAATTCTTCAGTTGATCTGGAAACCTTCAAGTTCTTTCTCATAAGCGCCTTTTAATGATCAAAACTTATGGAATCTTGAAGAATGAAATTAAATAAATCGGGGAATTACACAAAAAAGTATCATTTGGTTGTTGACCCTAGTCACCAATTTTCAGCTGATTCGAAGAGATGGAGCAGGGGAAGTGAAGTGTGCTTCTCAACAATCATCTTGTGTGACATAATTCATGATGTCACATCTGGTAAATCCACCAATCGTCGAATATGGGGCTAGGAAATAGAAATTGGTAGAAAAGGGTTGGTGTACAATATTGGGAAAGGTCCCTAAATAAAAGTAACGAGGACAGACTGCTTGCGATACATTATTTGGAAACCGTTGAAACATCTATCTCTAAAATAGGTGATTTCTCATTCCAAAAGCCTATCACCACTCAATGAAACAAAAGTGACTTCCAATCATCATTAATATAGGCCAAGATATCTAGGAAAGCAAGATTCTATGAGAGGTCTCTTCCATCAAGCATGTGCGTCGGCTGTTTATGTTCATTCTTTACCTGTTATAGGCTCAATACTCTATTAATAGTGGTGTTTTTGAGAACCCAAAAATCGAAGAAATTGGGCATGAAGGATGTGAAATCATCTCCCTTATTGAGCGAGAAGCGCGGGGCACAATTCTTACTTGGGAAAGGAATCCAAGATTGACAGGATAAGATTGGCTCAAAACCCCTTCTTTATATGATATGATTTCTTGGTTTTCAGATTATTCTTTGAACTATCTTTATCTGATTTCTTGTTTTCATATGATGATGAGAAGAACTGTTATCACACTGAAATGATTTAAATATGAACATCGTGAACTGATTTGAATCCTATAATTCTAACTGGGTTTGACTTATTCCATGGGATTGAGTTTGATGGGTAACCTGGAGGGTTGAACGCCAACAAGGTCATTCTAGAAGTTCGTTGCTTGGCTTTTTGCACACTATCTTTTAGTTTGCATCTTGAACGCCTTTTGAGTCCACCAATTCATAATATAATAAGAGAGGCACACTAAATCGAGTAAGTACATGGATTTTCTTGTCTTCCTTTGAGCCATTTGGGAGTCAATCAAAAGAAGAAAAAGTAGCTTTCAGAGAGGAAGTACAAGAAGAAATCAGTAGTCACTCTAATACTTTTAAAGAGATTTTGTAAGTAAATAGAAAGAGAGTCAGTCTCTTGGAATGTTATGTCAGACAACAAATCCTATTTGTTTTTTTGTCTTCCAATATATATAAGTATTAGCTCAAATATTTATATTTCTCCTTTGAATTCCTCATAATAATCAAATCACTTAACTCAAATGCTACTTGATGTACAACTCCCTTTATTTAAATTTTGTCTTATAGGTCTTTCTGTATTTTGAATTTGACAGTAAAAAATTTAAAAACTAGGCGGAAACCCTCCCCCCTCCTTGCTATGAGATCCAGTGGTACTAATACTAGTGATAATGGTAAAAAACATATGATTATACTCTTCTCTATGATGAGATCATATGCTCTATTATAAAGAGAATAATGGACCTCATGGATGCGGTTCTTTACCTATAATGGTCCTCTATGCCCTATGAAAGTTCGCAGCGGGTGGCATGAGACATGTCTCAAAATGATGGTTGGAATTGGCTGCAACTTTTTAACTTATATAATCAAATCATTAGCGAGGGTAGAGAGAGACAGTTCTTCAAAGATGTGATTAAAGTAATGAGAGAGATCCAGAGAGGAGGGAAGGGGAAGCAACCTACCTTATTGAGCATACTCTACTCTAATAGTCTTAAGGGATCACCCTTGTTTTTTAACCAAAAATAAAGAAAGTAGCTCCAACTAAACCTTACGGTCGGAGAGAAAAACTGTAGGATGAATTCTCTAAAAGATAACCCTTTAGTTAGTGAGCTAGACCTATTGGGGTGCTTCCATATACTTGAATTTTAGAAACCTTGGGGTAAAACCCCTTATCTCAACTTAGAGTAAATCGGGCAGCAAGGACGAAAAAGCCAAGCTCCTATACACCGGATGATACTATAGCTAATAACAGAAGCTCCAAAAATCCATTTTATCATACATATCAGACCATACAAACAATAAAGACAAAAGAGATATAATTTCTGGATCGGATCGTCTAATGCCTATGATTAGGAAGGATTTCCAGACCTGTGTACTCATCCTATACGTCTATCTGCTGCATCACGTAATCTTGTACTAGCTAATAGAAGAGGAATCACTCAAGTTAGGTTCCTGGGCAAAGGTTGAAGAATGATTTGGGATTAGATGGAATCAGGATTTCATTTCACAATATCCCAAAGGAAAATATAAAGAACCCTTAATCAAACTAAGAGGCAACGAAGGAGAAGAATCCCCTCAACCAGGGGGAAGAGCTAGTCCTATTCTTCTACATATACTATTCTTATTAGGATGAGTACGTTGGATACACTAGAAGAGTAGAAGAGGAATGACTCTATTTATGCCTATATTTATGAATTTATGACTTTAGGAGGTTAGGCAAGAGGAGCGAACCGGTCTCTCAATCCTAGGAGAGAGAAGCAAACTCACTTAGGAAGCTAGAAGCATAGGGAAGCGATTAGTCCCACCTAGGAAAGAAAGATCGGCAGAACGGGAAATGGAATCTCTTTAGGAAGAAATGAAAGACTTGGTCATAGGGGGCATCCTATGCATAGAAGGGGGTACGTCCTCCCAAAGGGACAAAGAAGAAAAGAGCAGAGAAACTATGTATAAGAGTACCTATGTTACAATAAATTGATTTTTTAATACTAATCAGACTATACCTTTCTTATTCGTTGTTATCTCTCGTCCACTATTCCTCATGTCTATGAAAGAATAGGATAATAGCTTTCTTATTTTGAGAGCTATATGTGACTACATTTAGTTCTGTAATCAAATACCTTAGGGAAGTAGCTAATTGAATCTAGGGGCTATTGACGAGCTGAGGAGAGAAATAATCTCTATGATTCTTATGACTTCCTTCCCTCCCTTTCAGTTCTTGAAGGCAGGTAGATCCTTCTAAACCATCTAGTCTGAGTAGCTAGTAGAAAGTTGTATCTATATTCTTTCCTAGTAGATAGTTTATTATAGAGTTACAGACCGGATGAGGTAGACAAGATATGTAATGTCCATTATAGCATTAACGTCTGTTGATGTAGCTTCCCTTCCTTAATGTACTTGGAGTTGAATAAGGGACTCTAAGCTTCTTCATTCTTGATTTTATAGATCTAGATGGGTCTATTGAAGGATATAAAGTCTATCTCTTAGGTTTAGGATGGTATATTCAATTTCTTAACTTACTGGTAGTTTCATAAGGACTCTAAGCCCAATGGGATGTTTCCACTGTCCTATTAGCTAGATGGTTTTGAGTAGCAAGCTTGCCTTTAGGGTTATAACACGATAAGGGGTGAAAGTCAGAGAAGATATAGTAAATGGGATGAGTTACTAGGAACTATCAATAAAGAAGTCTATATAGCGTAGTGAGTGCTTCCCATGTGGGGACCGTGAACCTATCTATTTCCCTGCTAGTGCACTAATTGGAGGCCCATAAGGATAGCTCTTCCTGTTGCTATGCACAAGGATAATATTTAATATATTATCTGTAGTGTTGAAAACTTCCTTCCTTTATCTATTATAGTGGTATAAGGAAAAGTTAGCTTCAGATAGCTAGATGTAGCCACTAGACTTTCTGGATGTATAACCCTGATTCATGTAGCTCCTAATCGAATAGTGCTTCTAGACAAAGAGCGAGCAAGAGCTGCAACTGATTCTGCTATTATGCATTGTAGCTACCTTTTTCTACTCTTAGATGTCATCAATAGCTCCATAGATTCTCTTGTATGAAGAGAGTAGGAGTGAAAGACAGTCTCCTCTAGAGACCTTTCCTACTAATTTTTTATCTTTCTTTCCTGACCCTTTATAAAGGTTCATTTAGATCTGACCCTTTCTAAAGAAAGGGTAAGGAATGTGATACTGAATATATAAGGGTTTAGAACCTTGGATACATGAAGTATTTGACTATCAAGATTATACGAATGGAGGAACTCACCCTTTCTTTTAGGTCAGATCTACAGTACTTGACCCTATATAGTTCTATTTCTCCCTTGAACTTGAAGGCGGGCTTAAACCCCATTATATAGTAAGCCTATTCGCTTCGATACTCTATCCCGACATTTAATTTATTGAGAAGTATTGAGATAATAATTCAAGGAAAAAATGGCATCTTTGACTTGGAAGGATTTGGATAGAATAAGTAAAGTCTGATGTGAGTAGAGTTATATGCACTAGTTCTACTTTGAAGTCAGTACTCTTCTAATAGTGAGCTATCTTTTCCTATTGCTATATTTAGTCACTCAATTGAGTCAAAAGTCAGGTTATAAATCCTTGATATATAATTATCACCTTTAGGGCCAGGAGTGGTATCAAAACTATTAGATATTAGAGTAGAGTATTGACTTTCTCTTTTGCGGGGTTTCAGACATAGGCCCTTATAGTAGGTATTCATTTTATAAGGGCATGTTATAAGGAGATGTTATAACGGTCGTACCCACACTCGACTCAATAGGAATAGGTGGGAGGACCCCATTTTTCTATTTCTCACATAGCACTCAGAAGGAAGGGAAGATAAGCTCCTCAGTACTCTACTCTAATAGTCATTACTCTACTCTAATAGCGAGGAGTCCATCAATATATATAAGTAATAGCTATTTTCATGAATCCCAATGGAAAGGGTGGGATGGATTGCAGCTGGGTTGATCTGGGGGTAGGGTCTACTACCTATATTATACTGAACATCATCTAGTTTAATCCTTTTTAGAAAGATCCCACTATTAGAGTAGAATAATGACACTATTAGAAGAGTACTAAAAGAAGAATAGCTATAAGGGAGGAATGTCTGATTGTGATAGAATAGTATCCTATATACGAATGCTATGGGTCACTCGTGGTAGTATTTGATTTTCCAGTAACCGAATCGACTCTGAACTAATGGCCTTATGTTATGAAAATATCAGTCAATTCACTCTTTTGTTTCAGAGCTCTTGCTGAATCAACCGAGAGGAGCAATATCTAAATCGACTCCTCTGAACCTGGTCTTGAAACAACATTGGACAGTGGATTGAGCTCCAAATCATACGTTGTGGATACCTATGGTTGGGGGGTAGATGGTTGGTTCATAGGCATCTGAATAACTGAATTTTCCTTTCATTTGCAAGGGACTATAGGGGTAGTTCATCTTGAATTTCTTTCGTTTATATTGATCATTGCTAGGTGTCCTGAGGTACTGATACATATTGTCAGTATAATATAGGTAGTAGAGTATTCCCCATTGAGCTGTGCGATACCCCAAAAATTCACACCGATCTTTCTTTCATTCCATAGCTAAACAACCAATCCAAGTCACGCTACTAGTACCAGTTTAATTGGAACCACTAGGCAGCCACTATGGAACCCCTAGGCATGATGTTGCTACGTACACCTACCATCACCCTACTATATAGAGATAGAGTTCAGTATAATATAGTTTAAGTAGTAGAGGTATGTACACCCGACTCTAATACCTATATTATATCGAGAACTGATTGTGTGGAGTTTCCAGACAACTCTACTACCTATATTATACCGACTGCGGATTGGATCGTCAATGCCCAATGCAGAACGTCAGTGCATCCAATAGTGGGAATCTAGGTTCCTTGTTTTAGTTCTCAAGAGATGCCAAATGAGCAGCAGTTGAATGGATATCCTCTGATGCAGCAACAAAACAATCTTGGGCCTCGACTCCAAAACATGTTTGTTCCACTCTACTCGACTCTTTTTGATCAGATCATGCAGCATCACCACATGGTTCCCAATAGTAGTTTAAGAATTCTTGGCACCCAAATCAAATCAGCCCTATCGAGTTGCCAACATCACATAAGAGCATCCAATCCCTCAATGCCACCAATATAGTCTATCATATAGTTCATGCGGGATTGACCCTGGGCCGAGACTATTAGAGTAGAGTACTGACTATTAGAGTAGAGTACTGACTATTAGACTAGACTATTGAGTCTTATCGTGTAACGAAACCTCTTCTAATAGCCAACTATATTGAATAAAGTACTGAGCTAATAAACATTATACAGTTTGATAGCTGTCAATGAGTTGAACGGCGTTTGAACCCCCATACTACCTGGATTGATTCATGTGCCCCTTTTCTTGGAGAGTATTCTAGTGCTTTGGTATGCAATTCGAGGTAAAAATGTTGTATGGACCTCTTATCGATAAAAGGAGATCATGACAGTGTATATCTGACTCATTTTTTAGGCAATCCCAGTGGTACAGGTAAGGTGCTCGAGTCAAATAGCCCTACCAACCCATCTCGGTTGATAATGAATGGTTTCTCAAATGCTCTCATCATGATGCAAATCATTCAGACACCAATTTTAGACACCCCAGCACTCTTCACTTTTTTATTGATGACACCTTCCAAACCCCCCCATAAAAATTCTAATAGAGAACCCATGCTTGAGTGGTCCCTATACCAAAATTTCAGATATTGATTGATGAAACTCTACTCTATATATTTGGACAATTCCATGATCGATCCCACTGATTTTGATATGAACTTCTTCCTTGTTGTTCACCTATGGATACCCCCTTCCTACTAGTTTCTATTAGCACGACCCCATACCTTCCCTTTTGAAACTGGACTAAATGTTTGGACATGTTCCAAACGTACCTCTATATAGAAGAGTACCTATTGCCTTGACTCTACAGTGCCGACTGGTGTGTGTCTAGGTTGTGATTGCTTTGAGATTGTTCTCCACTACTCAATCGTTACTTAAACCTTATGGTCATGTTTTCACCTTTCAAGCTCTTGAAACACTATTAGAGTAGAGTTCGGGTACTCTTCCTATATAGTTGGAACAACCTAGATCAAAGAATTGTTTTAGTCACATCAGAAATATATATCAGTACCAGCCCCCATACTATTCTCGACTAGCTTCCCACAGCCACCGGTTGAAGTACCGACCCTTTCAACTCAGGATGACAGCACCATAGACCTTCTAATGTACCGCACGACTGCCAATCCATATCATGCTATCCACCTCTTATGCCAATGCAGAGTCAATGTGATGGAAAAGTGACCTGAAAAAAGATTTCCCACGCTCTTTCCACACTGCACTATACCTAAACTTCTCAGAGTGTTTTAGAAACCACTAGATTTCATCTAGACATAAGTGATTCGTCATCAACCTTATACTTGACCAGCTGATTCGTACAATATATATCAGTACCAGGACCTTCCCATGGTGTGCATAGACAGTATGGGGGCTGGTAATGATATATATTGGTGGTGGTGCCTGATCACTGGCATCATGTGCTACTTATCATGATGAACATCAATATATATTAGTACCAGTCCCACTTCTCTCCCATACCCCATAGTACATTTGTATACAAGTAGACGGCATCACTGTAAACATCAGCCCCAAGCACTAGAGCAGGTACTGGAAGTGGCTTAGGAACTATTTCAGGTTCCAGTTCATTACGGTCAATATATATTAGTACCAGTCACTAGGAAATTACCAAGCTCATAAATCGTGTATTCCCCGGTTGGTACTTCAACCTTATGGTATAGACAATGTGACTTCCAATGATGACATTGTTCATTGATTTCAGCACTCGGTACTTCAACCTTATAGTCCCGTATCACTAATGTGAAGCCTCTTGAACTTCCTACAGACTCATCCTAAACTTGTAGAGAGGGGATGGTATTGATATATATTAGCGCTTTTCTTTCAATGTTTGTGCTGCATATTCTAATCTTCTTGCAGGACATCTACTATCACAATAGCAGTAGTGCATTTTTTTCACAAATTTTTCTCTCACTTGTTTTTCAGGGGTTGAAAGTCTTGGAGAATTAGAAAAGAGTAGTAGCCATGATCAACAAAAAAGATGTGGATTTTAGATTTAGCATGACTATGATAAGATCTCTGATTGTGATCAATTGGGTCTCACTCATAATAACAAATGACTTACTTGACATCGTCTCATGTTACTGAAATATTGGATGATCTTATCAAGTTCATCGGTACTTATATATATTGTAAGAATGTCAATTGCTCTGTCATAATTGTTTTTGGTCACTCCAAAGCTTCCATGGCAGAATCTATACCCCCATATATCGAACCACGGATGCTCGTATGCAACCCCATGAAGAAACCTGAGTAGCATGCCCATGTGGACTTTTTCGACACATCCTCAACCTAAAAAATCTTACAAAAAGAATTCATTTAGGGATTTTCATTACCGGGTCCGGAGATTTGTGCAGATTCGATCCCAAAGATCCATGATTTCTCTACCGCAGATATACCTAGACCCTCCTTCAATTCCATTAATATAGAGTAGATGACCAAACCCATTATAATGAATCAATCGATGGGTTTGAAGATCAAAAACACCATCATCCAGAGGCTTATTCCACCCATCATCGACTGGAATTATCATACATCCATCAAAAAATCCAATAGCTTCTCCTAACCTGATTCTCAGTACTCTACCCTAATAGTGGACCTCTTTCAGGTTTTAAATCGGGTACTCATTCCACAACAAGGTTATCACATTCATTCCATCAACAACTTAATCGATGGGACATTCTTTCCTTCCTAAAAAAAGTTACCTGGTGCCGGTAGAAATGACTGATTTAAGATAGAGGGAGATCAACCCTAACATAGTCCATTCTATGAATAGTCACATGGTCAAGCCCAGGTACTCTTCTAATATAATGTTCCTAGAATGCTAGATCTCTGATATATAAAGACTATATAAGATGATCAGATGATCAGACGATGTTCTAATAATCATCTTCTTGTCTAATTGTCTGTTGAAGGTATTCCATTTTTTTTCCTTTTCACTTTCTTTCCACCCAAAATACAAGATTGAAACTGACCTTTGACATTCCACACCTATGATCCTCCTTACCTACCTTCTTTATGGAGGGTACCAACCAATCTCACGACGATGAGTCACCCACATACTTAAAAAAAGAATTTCAATAAAAGAGAAACTAAATCAAGCTCAATTACAACTCACTCTGATCAAATATCACTCAGCTATAAGATTTCTAGCGGAAAGGTATCCCTATTCACTTCATTACCCCTGTACACGCAAATCTTTCTCATAGCAGCATTGTTGAGTTCAGTTACTTAGTATAGAGATTGGAACAACTTAATGCGGGAAGTCCCATATGTTGTACTAGCCTCACCTCACCTATTTCCCTCATAAAGAGATCAAAATGAGATATAATTGGATCTAAAGTCTTAGTGGATACCACATTCCCTCAGACGAAAAATAGGTACTCTTCTATATAGTCCTAGACCTGTTGCACCCACAAAGTAGGACCAGGCTTAGTCTACTAGAGACTGAGGAGAGATAACTCTTACTCTTTGATAGACCAAGCCAAAATATAGATCTCCTCATAGCACATGTAGTAACCCTTTTTAATCGTCTAAGACTTGAAAGTTATCCCGATAGTCAATCCTCTACGCTCCAATGTTACAGAATTAGTCAAGACTTCGCACCTCGTGTGATCTGGGATCATCAGATCGGATTTGTCGGAGATAGCCTGCTTTGAATATAGCAAACCAACCTTTTCTTACATTACAATTACATTATTTTAAGATAAAAAACATAATATTATTACAAATAGAGGATCCAAAGGTTTATTATATTGGGAAAACTAGGACCATACATAACAATTACATCATCAAGTATAAACATTTATTTAATTTCTTCTTCTCTAGCTTCTTATTGGCACTTGACCTATCCTTAGTACATGCAGCCACATAAGGATATAAATCAAAAGGGGTGAGCTAAAATCCTATTAAGAGGGGAGATAAGAACAATATATCATGGGGTGAGCATAATCATAACATGGGAAAATGATCATGAACATGAGAGGAAGAATAAATAAAAGACTTGAAGTGTGATAATGCATAAAAATGAAACATCATGTCTTAGTGGTTAATCACCACACATAATTGTGAACAAAGATAGAATCTTGTTCACATAATTTCACATTTACTCATGAGATTCATCATTTTACCCAATGCATTGGAGCACTGTATAATTCCGGGTTCACCCGTCACATTCAAACATTTATATTGCGCTATATAATTCCGGGCGCACCCGTCACATCATAATATTATCATCATCATGCATGCCACATAGAGCATATAACAATAATGAACATAACAAACCCATGGAAAGGAATGGGTTTCATCTCATATGAACACTTTCATAAACTTTGGGTTCCCAAAACAAAGAGGGAATAACATATTTGATTCAAGAACCATCATCCTTGAATGAGAAGTAAAAGGTGAGTTCTTAAAAGAAGAGTTCTTTTGGAAAACATTTTGTTTGAAAAAAATAGTTATAAACATTTATATCCCAGAAAAGAAAAGACAATGATGAAAAAATGATTTTTTAGGAGTAACCATATCAAAATGGAGTGAAAGAGGGAGAACCCGAAGGATGAAATTTGGGTTCAAGAATTTCTTCTTACCTTGTATCCGAACACTTCATTCTATTTAATTTCTTGTATAATGACATTATATTCATTAATTTGAAATTATAGAACCTTTTATACATGAATAAGGTTCATTTTTTTCATTATGTCATTTTATGGGCCTTTTGGTGAGTTATAGGGTCTAAAAACTTTGTTCGGGAATGTTTATTTTTATGGTCTTCTTGAGTGGTTAACTCGTATTCTTAAATGAAAGTTCGGGTAGAACATGGGTAAACATACAAAACTGATATTACATGTTATTAATGAAATTTCAGAATTTAAAATGATCTTATAATGAGTTATATTATATTCCATGTGGATGAATCATTAGATAAAAATTAAATGATGATTGTTTGGGTTAATTTGGGCGGTTTTTCGATCACAATGAACTTGTTTTAATTTATCACTTAGTAATATGTACAAAATTCAGTTCCAGAAATTTAAATAGGAAATAATACATATAAAATATTCTGTTTCAACCATAAAAATGGTTTCATGAACAGATCTGACGGTAGAAATGGAAGAAGTAAACATGTCGTTCTTGAAGGTGATAAATTAACACCTCACGAACAACGTTCTCTTTAATAAAATAAAAGGAAGAGAGAAATGGGTTGGTTAAAATAATATCCCATTAGTATCATAAAATTATATTATATTCATGATACTAGAGTTACCATACCATTTAGACAATGATAGGTGGGGAGAGAATAAGAAAAGAACTTGAAATTGAAAGGGAATTAAAGAAGAAGTGGGAGAGAAATTACCTCTTGAATCCTCCTCTTGAGATCCTCCTTAAGGGCTCTAAGATTGGTATTTTGATGAGACCAAAAGCTCTTGGACGTGTGTGAGGGGTTAGGGAATATTATTGGGTAGATTTTAGATAAGTATTCAAGCTTGAGAGGTGTGAGGGAATGAGGGAGTGAATGGTGGTATTTATAGAGGAGGGGAGAAGGGTTTCCTTAATATAAAATTCATTATTTTATTATTTCCCCAAAAGACAAGGAATAGTGAGTCTTGCATGACCAATAATAGTAATTTTATAATTTAATCCTGAACCAAGTGGGATTACATCAGCAAAAAATCACACATGACCCTATAATTATCTTATTTAGCTTATTTTGTAAATTGTGATATTTCATTTTTCCTAAAAAATTCAAGTATTTCAGAAAAATCCCAAAAATTTACCCCAACCATTTTTCGATGTGTAGAATCAAAAAATGATGTCCATTTTTCAAAATTAATTTTCTAAATATGGTTAATTTAATATTTAATTAAAATCATAATTTATTATTAAAAAACTAGTTTTAAAACATTTATTTACTTATTATAAAATATAGGTACATCATACTTTCACTTGAATATTATTTTTATACTACCATATTTAAGGTTACTATTCATTAGGGCATATAACTATTAATAAGGGTATGTCACTATTCATAAGGGTAAGTTACTATTCACCAAAAATTATTTTTGTTTTATTAGACTCCAAAAATCATCTTGAACACAACCGTGTATGTCAGATTTTCCAAATTCCCAATAAAAAGGTGAAAAACTTATGTTTAAAGGTCACTTAGCACTTAGTAGTTCATTATGTTGCATTTTCATGTGATTTTATGACATAATTATAAGAAGGGAATTTCCATTGAAAAACATTGGGTCGTTACATTCTTCCCCCCTTAAGAAATTTTACCCCCAAAATTTCACTTTACACAAATAGGTGAGGGAACTTCTCCTTCATTGCCTCTTCCGGTTCCCAAGTTGCTTCCTCAAACTTTTGGTTCCTCCACAACACTTTAACTAGATGAGTTGTCTTGTTGCGCAAAACCATATCTCTCTGATCCAGAATCTCTACTGGCTGTTCCTCATAAGAGAGATCATCTTCTACCTATACCGGCTCTGAGTTTAGTACATGTGAGGGGTCCGGTATGTACTTCCTCAGGAGTGATACATGAAACACATCATGAAATTGAGCCATATTCGGTGGAAGTGCAAGTCGATAGGCCACGACTCCTATGCGGTCAAGGATCTCAAAGGGGCCAATGTACCTTGGGCTTAGCTTTCCTTTCTTTCCAAACTGCATGACTCTATTCCATGGTGATATTTGAAGGAAGACTTTATCTCCAATATCAAACTCCAAGTCCCTTTGATGGTTGTCCGCATAGCTCTTTTGCCGACTCTGAGCAGCTTTGATGTGTTTCTGTATGACTTGAACCTTCTCTGTCATCTCTTGCACAAGATCAGGTCCAAGTAGATTTATTTCTCTAACTTCATCCCAATAGGTTGGAGTTCTACATCGCTTTTCATATAGAGCTTTATATGGAGCCATCTGAATACTCGAGTGGAAGCTATTGTTGTATGAGAACTCAACCAATGGGAGATGTTAATGCCATCCACCTTTGAATTCTAGAGAGTAGGCTCTTATCATATCTTCAAGCATCTGAATAGTCCTTTCAGGCTGGCCATCAGTTTGGGGGTGATAGGCCATGCTGAAATTTAATTCAATACTCAAAGCATGTTGAAGGATTCTCCAGAATTTAGATGTGAACCTTGGATCATGGTCAGAGACAATTGAGAGTGGAACACCATGCAGTCTCACCACTTCCTTCACATATATCTTTGCAAGTTTTTCAAGCAAGAGATCTTCCCAAATAGCGATAAAATGGGAAGTCTTGATGAGTCGGTCAACCACAACCCATATCGCATTATTTCCCTTCGACGTCTTCAGGAGACCCATGACAAAGTCCATAGTAACATTTTCCCATTTCCACATGGGTATAGGCAATGGCTACATCATCCCTTTGGACTTGTGTCGCTCTTCTTTAACTTGCTAACATACCAAGCACTTTGATATATATTCCACAATATCCTTCTTCATGTTATCCCACCAGAAGTGTTCTCGGAGAACACAGTACATCTTGGTACTCCCAGGATGGATAGAAAAATTTGATCTATGTGCATTGTCCAATAGCTCCTTCTTTATCCTAGGTGATGAAAGCACACAAAGCCACATTCCAAACCGAATCACACCATCATCGTCAATATGGAACTCTTACAGTTTCCCTTCCTTTACTTCATTCACCCTCTTTTGTATATCTACATCATCTCTTTGTGCTTCCTTAATCTTCTCTTGTATGGATGGTTGCACACTCATTTGGGAAAGGTAACATGTATCCCCTACCCTCATGATTTCCAAATCCATCCTTTGCATATCTAAGAAGACATGGTCTTTCTCAATTCATAACATGGATAGTGTAGTGGGTTCTTTTCTGCTTAGATCATCTGCTACCTTTTTTGCCTTTCTAGGATGGTAGTGAATAGAGAAATCATAATCCTTGATTAGCTTCAACCACCTCCTTTAATGCATTCTAATCTCCTTTTGTGTGAATATATACTTTAGCCTCTTTTGGTCGGTGTATATGTCAAACTTCTCACCATAATGGTAGTGTCGCCAGATTTTCAAGGCAAAAATCATGGCTGCCAACTCTAGATCATGCGTCGGGTAGTTCTGCTCATGGATCTTCAACTGTCGTGAGGCGTAGCCTATCACATTATCATTTTGTATGAGTACTCAACCCAAGCCTTTCTTTGAAGCATCACTATATATCACAAAACATTCTCCACTTTTTGGTAGTGTGAGTGTACATGTGCAGTGATCAACCTTCTCTTTAGCTCCTTGAAGCTTCCCTCACATTCTTCCATCTAGAAATACTTTACCCCTTTCCTTGTTAACTTAGTTAACGGGTTTGACAATCATGAGAAGTTTCTCACAAAAAGTTGGTAGTACCTAGCTAATCTAAGAAAACTACAGATTTCTATGACACTAGAGGGCATGGGCCATTCTTCAATCGCCTTTGTCTTTGAAGGATCCACAGAAATTCCCTCACTTGTGATCATATGTCCCAATAACATGACTTGCTTCATTCAAAAGTCACACTTTCTGAACTTGGCGTACAAATTCTCCTTTCTCAATGTTGCCAACACAAGTCTTAGATGTTCTTCATGTTCCTCCTTTATCTTTGATTAGATGAGAATATCATCAATAAACACTACCAAAAATTTGTCAAGGTAATGTCTAAAGACTCTATTCATCAAATCCATGAATATTGTATGGGAATTAGTAAGTCCTAAGGGCGTCAACAAAAACTCATAGTGCCCATACCTTGTATGGAAGGCAGTCTTATGAATATCTTCCTTCTTCAACTTTACCTGATGATATCCTGAATGAAGATACAACTTTTAGAAGTATTGAGATCCTCTTAACTAGTCGAACAAGTCATCAATCCATGGGAGAGGATACTTGTTCTTTATAGTGATCTTATTGAGTTCCCGATAATCGATACACAGCCGCATTGTTCCATCCTTCTTCTTCACAAAGAGCACTGATGCACCCCAAGGTGATGCACTAGGGCGTATGAACCCTTTTTCCATATGCTCTTGCAACTTCTTCTTTAACTTTTCTAGTTCGATAGGATCCATCCTATAGGGACACTTTGAGATAGGAGTAGCTCCGGGTATGAGTACAATTGAGAAGTCTACCTCATGATCTGGGGGAATTCTAGGTAACTCTTTGGGAAATACATCACCGTATTCCCTCATGATGGGAATTTCGGCAAGGTTGGCACCTTCCTTTGACTCAACCATTAGGGCGAGGTATGCTTCTTCATAGGGAATCAACACCCACACCGTTAAATGATTTTTCAAAGGATATTCATGATCTTCCTTTCACTTGTAGAGGAGCATGGGATGGTTCAAAATATGAAAGGATATTTTCTTTTCCTGATAGTTGATATGTGCTCTATATAACAAGAGCCAATCCATTCCCATTATAGCATTGAATTCCACCAAGGGAAATATTATGAGATTTTCCAGAAGAATCTTCCCACATACGCCATCGGGAGAAGAGTCAAACACTTGGGTTGCAATGATTACACCACTTGGTGTTTTTACAGATATCTCTACTTCAAGGTTTCAGGGCTTCCATTCTATAGTTCTAGAAAACTTGTAAGATATAAAGGAATTCGTAGAACCAGAATCAAATAAGACTTTCCCCATTCTTGAATGAATATGAAGTATACCTTGTATGACTTCATTATCTTGCTCCACTTTCGTAGTAGTGATGGAATAAGCCTTCCCTTGTTGCTTTGGCTTTAGTGGCTGCTGATGCTGATTACCCTCGAGAACTCGAGGTTTAGTGCAGTGGCTTACATAGTGCCCTAGCTCCCTGCAGTTGTAGCATTGAACCATGGGTGGTTCTCTCCTTTATTCCGCTACATTATCCTTAATTTTCATGTCTTTTCGACACTCTTGAGCATGATTTACTTCTTTCCAACACTTGTAGCATTTCCCTATCCCTTTAAGGCAGTTCCCATGGTGCAACTTTCCCACATTTTTGGCATGTGGGTCGTTGAGTTTTCTTATCACCATTATCATTAGATCCACAGGCTTGAAACTTCATCTTTTGTTTCTTATCACCATATCCATGGGACCATTCTCCAAACTCCATCTTAACTTTGAGAGCACGCCAAAAAACTTCTTCATAACTCCCAAAGTCTCGAATTGCAAGATTATTTTGAAGGTGTGGTTTTAATCCACTAAAGAATCTATCAATTTTTCTATCATTGCTGATAACAAAACCTGAAGCATACCTTGAAAGCCTTGTGAAATTCACTTCATAGGTTGTGACAGATTCTCCTTATTTTTTCTTAAACTCTATGAATTCTATCTCTATCTTTGTGCGAAGAGTTTATGGGAAATACTTATTAAGAAACACAATCTTAAAGTATTCCCATTCCATCTCTTCAATTTCCTCCCTTGGATTGGTGTTCTTAATCAAAGAACACCATTGGTCAGCCTCTCCATCTAGATGATAAACAGCTAGAGTCACCTTATCCATCTTAGAACAGTGAAGCAAAGAAAAGATCTTCTCCATGGAGTTGACCCACTGTTCCGTAACTAGTGGATTGGAAGATCCACTAAATGTCGGTGGTCATTGACGCATAAAACATTCGATAGCCAATTTCTCCCTCTTTGGTGAAGGAGGATGTTCCCCATTATTATGGTTATTGTTAATAACCTGAGATAATTGGGTAAGAATCACCATGAAGTTTTGAACTCAACCTCCCAAATCATTGGGGATGTCGTTCGGGCAATCGTTGCATTGGCCCTCACACGAGTTGTTGGCCTGGTTTCTCCTGGTTCCCACTATTTTCTAAAATATAAAAATTTATAACAAAACATAAGTCAACAAGCCATGAATACATAACTTATTCATTTTCACAATTTATACTAAAATCATAACATATGGGATCCATATGTAGAGATTCTTGTGTGCATATTTGTACTTATTCTCATGCTAGAGGTTTTCTCTATGGTTCACTAATACTAATTCCCAAATTAACTAAACCTTGCCTCTGATATGAATTATAGCGACCCAAACTTTTCTTACATTAATATTACATTATTTTAAGATAAACAACATGATATTATTACAAATATAGGATAAAAAGGTTTAGTGTCTTGGGAAAACTAGGACCATACATAGCAAATACATCATCAAGCATAAACATTTATTTAATTTATTCTTCTCTAGATTCTTATTGGCACTTGACCTCTCCTTAGTACATGTAGCCGCCTGAGGATATACATCAAAAGGGGAGAGTTAAAATCCCAGTAATAGGGGAGATAAGAATAATATATCATGGGGTGAGCATAATCATAACATGGAAAAAAGATCATGAACATGAGAGGGAGCATAAATAAAAGACTTGAAGTGTGACAATGCATAAAAATGAAACATCATGTCTTAGTGGTTAACTAACACACATAATTTTGAACAAATATACCATCTTGTCCATATCATTTCACATTTACTCATGAGATTCATCACTTTACCAAATGCATTGGAGCACTGTATAATTCTGGGTGCACCCATCACATTCAAACATTCATATTGCACTATATAATTCCAGACGCACCCGTCACATCATAATATTATCATCATCATGAATGCCACATAGAACATACAAAAATAATGAACATAACAAACCCATGTAAATGAATTAGTTTCATCTCATACGAACACTTTCATAAACTTTGGGTTCCCAAAACAAAGAGGGAATAACCTACTTGATTCAAGAACCATCATCCTTGAATGAGAAGTAAAAGGCGAGTTCTTAAAAGAAGAGTTCTTTTGGAAAAAATTTTGTTTGAAAAAAACAATAGTGATAAACATTTATATCCCAAAAAATAAAATACAATGATGAAAAAATGATTTTTTAGGAGTAACCATATCAAAATGGAGTGAAAGAGGGAGAACCCGAAGGATGGAATTTGGGTTCGAGAATTTCCCCTTACCTTGTATGCGAACGATTCCTTCTCTTTAATGTCTGGTATAATGAAATTATATTCATTAATTAGAAATTCCATAACCTTTTATACATGAATAAGGTTCATTTTGGTTTCATTATGTCATTTTATGGGCCTTTTGGTGAGTTAAAGGGTCTAAAAACTTTGTTTGGGAATGTTTGTTTTTATGATCTTCTTGAGTGGTTAACTCGTATTCTTAAATGAAAGTTCAGGTAGAACATGGGTAAACATCCAGAACTGATATTACATGTTATTAATAAAATTTAAGAATTAAAAATTATCTTATAATGAGTTATATTATATACCATGTGGATGAATCATTAGATAAAAATTAAATGATGATTGTTTGGGTTAATTTGGGCGGTTTTTCGATCACAATGAACTTGTTTTAATTTATCACTTAGTAATATGTACATAAGTCAGTTACAGAACTTTAAATAGGACATAATACATATAACATATTCTGGTTCAACCATTAAAATGGTTTCATGACCAGGTCTGAAGGTAGAAATGGAAGAAGTAAACATGTCGTTCTTGAAGGTGATAAATTAACACCTCATGAACAATGTTCTCTTTAATAAAATAAAAGGAAGAAAGAAATGGGTTGGATGACATAATATCCCATTATCATCATAAAATTAAAGTATATTCATGATACTAGAGTTACCATTCCATTTTGACAAAGATAGGTGGAGAGAGAATAAGAAAAGAACTTGAAATTGAAAGGGAATTAAAGAAAAAGTGGGAGAGAAATTACCTCTTGAATCCTCCTCTTGAGATCCTCCTTAAGGGCTCTAATATTAGACTTTTGATGAGACCAAAAGCTCTTGGACGTGGGGGAGGGGCTAGAGAAGATGATTGGACAGAGTTTAGACAAGTCTTCAATCTTGAGAGGTGTGAGGGAATGAGGAAGTGAATGGCGGTATTTATAGTGGAGGGGAGAAAGGTTTCCTTAATATAAAATTCATTAGTCTATTATTTCCCCACAAGACAAATAATAGTGAGTATTTCATGAACAAGAATAGTAATTTTATAATGCAATACCGAAAAAAGTGGGCTTACATCAGCAGAACATCACACATGACCCTATAATTAGCATATTTAGCTTATTTTGTAAATTACGGTATTTTACTATTCATAAAAAATTCAAGTATTTCAAAAAAATACCAAAAATTTACCCCAACCATTTTTCGACATTTAGAATCCAAAAATGAAGTCCATTTTTCAAAATTAATTTTATAAATATGATTAATTTAATATTTAATTAAAATTATAATTTATTATTAAAAAACCAGTTTTAAAACATTCATTTACTTATTCTAAAATATAGGTACATCATACTTTCACTTGAATATTATTTTTATAATGTCATAAGTAAGGTTAATATTAATTAGGGTATATCACTATTCATAAGGGTATGTTACTATTCATAATGGTAGGTTACTATTCACCAAAAAATATTTTTGTTTTATTAGACTCCAAAAATCATCTTGAACACAACCGTGTATGTCATATTTTCCAAATTCCCAATACAAAAGTGACAAACTTATGTTTAAAGGTCACTTAGCACTTAGTAGTTCATTATGTTGTGTTTACATGTGATTTTATGACATAATTATAAGAAGGGAATTTCCATTGAAAAACTTTGGGTCGTTACATTGAAGGACCCACAAGGTGGTAACTAAGATCAAAAGAGAAATCAAGTGTAATACATGGAAAAGGGTGAATCTCCTTACTAAGATTTTAGGGAAGTCAGCACTATTATCAGATGCAATGAGCTTTATGCACTTAAGCTAAGTCTTTCTACCTTCCCCGACACACAAAATTTATGAGTAAAGTATAAGCCTAAGGATCACGACTAAATGTAGAGAGATAGATGTTATATTCTAATAGTTGACTCCCTTCACTCTTCAATAATTTTGTGTAATTTAAGCTTCTCGATCCTCCTCCTCCTGCTAAGTCAATGAGCTCCAATCAGGCATGAAAGCACGAATTCAAGAATTTAACCATGAGAGATGCCAAGCAACTCTGATTCTCCTCCTAGCAGGGGCTACTCACTCATTGTAGTCATTAACCTTCTCAATGGGCCAATAGACAGAAAGTTAGTGCTTCTACTCGACTGTAATAGTCTCACTTCGTTCATAAAGATCTTAGAAAACATCTAAGACATAATTGGTAGAGAACTAAATAGGAGAAGAAAGACAAGAAATACAATCATATTACACCTTAGAATAATAGAATCTCTTATTATCTTATGAAGGAAGGAAGCAAGTGTATCTTTGAAAGTAGCAAAGAGTGCCAGGTACTTATATATATAGTGGACATGATGTGTCCATCGATAATGGAATCTTTCTCTCCTATCTCTTAACAGTTGAGGACAAAAAGATGGGGTTTCCTAAATGAGAACACTTTAGATTGAACTACTAGGAGTGGAATCTATCTTGAGGACAAAAAGATGGGGGTGGACTTTATATGCTAAATACACCCCACAATATTTATGCAATTCTTCCAGAAGTTGTGTGGAAGAAGGCAACTAATGGTCGATCACTCAGGTTTCTTCACTATTAGATGATATATTATTTATTTTCTTGTTGTCTTCATCTATAAAGACTATACAAGACGATAATCCGATAAGACGATCTTCCAATAATCATCTTCTTTTCTGATTGTTTACTCCTTTGATAAAATAGAGCATGAGTGAGTTAGGGTATTACATACCCCTTACCAAGTAGTATTGATGGGGATTAAAATAAGAGTCTCATTTCCTAACCCTCCCTAGAAGTGAGGTTAATATCTACTCTACTTGACCCTATATAGTTATCTCTCCTCTAGCTTTAGGGTGATTGAACTAGCAGATATGCCGATAAAAGCAAAGCTAATCTTGGGATCTTTATAACCTAAAAGAATCTATTCCTTTTAATAAGACTTGAAGATGAAAGTCTAGATTCACTCTCTTTTCTTAAATCATTTCTTCCTAACCCTTTACTTTAGAAAGGGTCAGATCTTTGAACCTCACCTAAGAACCGTGCAGCCGGTTACCATCACTCCTCAATAAGTCCTTTTTAGAGAGGAATAGGGATAGATAGAATCAATTGAGTAGCAAGGAGGATTAACATACTCATACTACTCTAGAGATATTAAACACCATGATCCAAATTTTTTTTACTAATATGAACTCTAGATATAAAGAAAGACATAGATATAGGGAAAGAAACACTAGAAAACCACAACCACTTGACCATATGATTTAACTAGAATTCATACTAGGGGACCACGCCAGTCAAGATGAGTCCTCGACATCAAACACAACTACCAACACCATCCCAAACCACTAAAAACTCCACCTTACCAAACTGAGAAGAAGTCAAGAATGACGAGAAGGGAATAAGAGTAGAGGTGGGAGAACGCCCCAATGACGAAGATCCATCAAGCGTCACACCAATAAAAGCCTAGGCCACCAAGGTGACTTCATGGAAAATCAAGATGGGGTTTATCATGAATGTTTAGGTGATAATAGAAATGATAGTGGTTGACATGGTCCAAGAAGCACTAATAAACATATCACCAAAAGGGATCTAGAAGATCCTAAATGCTATCAGAAAACCACTAAATAATTAAAGACCAACACCAATTATGAAAAAACACTTAGTAGCACTACTCCTATCATTAATCTATACGTGAAAGCACTAACACAATAGAGAACTAGGTCACTATCTATGTTTGGAAGATGGTACAATTATTCTTAGGGTTGGGTGTTTCATACCCAAAACCCTATTAGACCATCAAGGTCAGATCCATAACTAATATTGATAGAAACCACCACTTTGGGATTTAACTTCAAATCTATCCAAATTCTAGATTAAACCAAAGATGGGAGATTCACTAAATAGTAAGCGAGCTCGAAAATGTATTTGATAATAGGAAATATAGACATATAATAATTGAGATGTCAAGGATGAGGGAATCTATGCATGAGACCTCGGCTGAAGTGTGAGAGAGAAAAAGGAAGATAAAAAATTACCAAATGTTGAAGAAAGATGGAGTTAAAACCCAAAATATTAAGCAAGAGAATAAAAACCTAAACCACCCTGAGAGGATGATCAGGAGAGAGCGGATCTATCTCAGTCAAGTGTCAAGAGTAATTAATCAATAATATATATAGTCCATAAATATCCTAAAAAAAATTCATTCTTAAATTCCAAATTGGAGCTGTCAAATAGACATCCCCTTTCATTCCAAAAGATTATAAAAAATTCAAGAATAAATAAGGGAATATTTTTTTATCAACTAATACCTTTTATAGGATGAGGTTTCCCACTTAGAACAACCTTTGATTTAGAAGATTTATAGATTTTACTCTAATCCCTTTCACTAGATGTTAGCTATATTTTTGATCAAGCCCCTTATTTGATTATTTGTGAACATTAATAGTATGTTGATATGATTCCACATTTCTCTCCTGGGTGTAATCTCATTCAGAAATTAGGTTATCTTCTTCCCATTATCTCTTCCCTATGTGCCAATTCTTCTCTTTTCCCATACCTGTCTTAAAAATTGTCTCCTTATGGTGTCATTGAACTTCTGTTAGTTGTATATTACATTATTGATAATTCTTTTAGTGAAAATATTCTTTTTTTATTCTATTGTTATGGATTTTCTATTAGGTTTCTCGTATTTTTCTTCCTCTAGGTTTTAGTTACTTATAGTGTGTGTTGTTTTGTGGTTGAAGCCCTATTATTTCTTCTCTTATTCCATTTATACTTCTCCCATCATGTTAGTACCCATCTTGGCCAAACATAATGTTATCATTGGTGGATTTATAATATTCCTAAGGAGTTCTATCTTGGGTGATTCGACCAATCTACGTTTTGGGTTTCAAATTTAGTGTGTTTGTATTGTAGTCATTTCTAATAAGATCAAAATATTTTCATTTCCCCTTTGATATTGCTTCCAGGTACATTTTTTGACCCCAATGTAGTAATTTTCAAAAGATATCATAGAGGATTGGGATTTTGTGATTACTATGACTGTGAGTGTCCTGAGTTTGTGGTTTCCGAGTGTTGTATGATTTCCCTTTTATATTCTTTTGGTCTTTCAATTGTGACTGTTTATTCTTTATTTATCCCATGAAATTCATGAAAACCCATTATTGATATTATTTTAGGGTATATTTTAGATGTATTATCCAATGTTTAATTCTCTGGAAAAGGATTAAAGACCTTTTGATTGGGTTCTCACTATGTGGTGATACTTGATTGTAGCGGTGATGCATCATCAACTAGGGATTATGGCTTTAGGTGACTTGTTTCTAAAACTAGCTTAGGTGTATCAATATTCCTAGTACTAGTGAAATAGAATATGTAGTGTATGTTGGTTTTGTTTATGACTTGAGAGTATTGGTTCATTTTTTCTAATTTTATGACTATAAGTTTAAGTTTCAGTGGATTTCATGATGTTTTTTGTCTATAAGTGATATTCAGTGTTGATCAATAATGGTGATGTTTTGGATTCACGATGGTTTATGTGGAAATAATTCATAAAATATGAGGATGGTGATCGATGGAAAATTAATTTGATATAAAATGACATCCAATGATGATCTCTGTTGACGTGTATAGTGAAAGGCACAAGGAGGACTTTGGATCCTTGTTTGTTCTCGGTGCCACTTCCTCATGGGCTGTTTGAATTTGAATTTTTCAATTGAATTTTATGTTTGGAAATTATCTGTATTTGGTGGTATAATAGTCTCTATTAAAACTTAAATAATTTTATTTTAAAACCAATAAAAATATAATTTTAGAATTTTAATAGCATATATGTTTCCTCCTTTGGTAATTCTAGCTACTACCTTTATTTCCTTAATCCCTTTGAAATACTAAGAGTCTCCAGTGGTTCTGTCCATGTGTAGAGTATAATTTTCACTCCATTTGGGTTTAAGATATTGGAATACACTTGAAATAGACTTATATTATTTCATTAATGTGGATTGATAATGATTAAATATAAGGAAAGTTCCAACTACTTTTTTGAGTGACCGTTTATTTTAAACAATGTGATCTACCATGTGTTTGGTGAGATCATTTCCTTTTCCTCAAAAAACATTACAAGAAAATAATTATGACACCAATCCTTATTTAGTTTGAAATCACTAATAGAATTAAATTTATCTAGTATCCATGTGAGAAATTTTTTGGTTACATGTCCTAATTAATTACTTTGACCAAAAGTCTCCTCAAGTCTACCATGATGGGTAACCGATTTTTCCTCCTCAGACTACCACTATTGGAAAAAATCCTATACCAAAAGTTTTGAACTATTGGTATAGGTGGGATATACCTACTATTTTCAAACCATTGGTATATGTAATATGAAATAACTATACCAATGGTTTTGAAAACTATTGGTATAGGTAATTCAAAAATAAAATACCTCACTAGTTTTGATCTCCACACCTCCAATTTATATTTCAATGACTTAACCACTATGTTACATTGATTTTTGGAAACATAATATGATAACTATGTATATATATATATTTATAAGTAAATTATTTTTTTATGTATTCAATGTTATTTGATAAAATAATTCACTAAAAATAAAAATACCTATACCAATGGGTTCGAAAAAATCGTTGGTATATGGTCTTTAAATAGGGTCTATACTAATGGTTTTAGCCAAACCTCTGGTATATCCATCACCTATACCAATTATTTTAGAAAAACCATTGGTATATGGTCATTAAATGGATTATATACCAATGCTTGTATCCAGACTATTTTTATATCCATCACCTGTACCAATTGTTTTTCTAAAACCGTTGGTACAGGGTCATATTATGGTACCTATACCAACAGTTTTGAAAAAAATATTGGTATAAGGTCATTTTATGATACCTATACCAATGGTTTATCCAAAACCATTGTTATAGGTACTCTATACCAATGGTTTTCCAAACTGTTGGTATAAGTCTATTGGTGTTGGTCTAGTTTCTAGTAGTACACTATACTTACATTTTATTCATGAATTCAACAACCATAATTTTTAATAATAGTTTCTCAATTAGTGGATAAAGAAACCTCACTATGAGAAACATCCTTAAATCTTAAAATCTTCCTTGGAACATGTTCCCCCATCATATTTGAAGTTATGCTTTCCTTCTATCTATTTATATATAGAAGTAATGTCCTCTTTCTTCTATGAGGCATCTAATGGCGTCTTCTCAACATGGGTGAGTCTTTGGCTTGACTCTTTCCCATTATTCTTTAGTAGGATATGTTTTTCAATAGTATTATCTTTATTTTTCTACTCATGTTTTGTAGGTATTCTTAAAGATGTTATCATTTTGTTCTCAACCCATTCACCCATCGGTTTCTTTCATATTGGGGATTCTAGATTGGAATAAGTCCCACTTTCCATATAACTTTCTACATAATTTTTTATCATTAAAGGCGATATGATATATACTCTTATAGAACTAATTTTATTTTTTATTTTAGATATTATCTTATGTTAATAAAGAAATGAAAAAGTTTCATTTTTTCCTTTAATTTTTCAATAAACTCTTACCATAGTATAAACATAAAAAATTTATGAATCTATAAATACATAATATTAGAATTAATTCTATTGGTATTAATGTAATTAGAGTACTCCATCTATACAACATATTATATATCTGTGTATAAAGTATTCTTAGACTCTTTGAGTTTGTCCTATAGTCCTTAAATTACAGATTGATGAATAATAAATTTAGTTTTATAGGAATATACTTTTATATTTATTTTTTAGGTATATATACTCATGATATTTTCCTATCTTGGAGCCAATTTAAGCCTCTAATTGAGAATTAAAATATTAATTTAAAGCTTTTTATTTCTTTCTCATGCTTTATAGAATTATCTAAAGTGAAAACATGATAATATTTAGCGGTACACATAAATTTCCTTAAATTATTCACATCCATTTTCCTTCAATTTATCAATGCCTTATATTATGTAACCATAAATTCTATATTAGTAAAATAATTTATAAAACTATTGGAAATGTTATTGAAATTACACTTCTTGATGAAATAGATATTTTAAAAACCACTTTACAACAATAAGATCTATAATATATATATATATAAATCATCTAGAGAAAGATCAGGATGCAAAAATAAACTTCTATTTATAAATTCCTCACGTGAAAAAAATATACCAATGAAAGTGTGTAATGGGTAAACAAAAATCCAAAATATAAAATCAAAATTTCTTTAAAAACTCATGAAGTAAACCAAAAAATAAGGAACCTTTTCCTCAAATATCTACAGAGTTGGTAATTACTGTAGAAGTGCTTAATAAGATAAAAAATGTTGAATATATGATAAGTATGAATTATGATCTATGTGGGAGAACCTTATATGATACCACTTGTCAATCGTACATGAAGGGAGATGGGTGGACACTAAGAAGGTGGGGTGGCGGGGGGTGGGGAATTAGTGTTGAAAGTCTAATAATAACTTTCCCCCTTTTCATCACTCACACAAATACATTTAACATCTTTCAAATTAGTTCTTATAACCACCCATATACTTTTACATATAACATTACATGATTTTAAGCATAATTATACATCATAGTACAAGACAAGAATCGTAAAGTCTAGTGTCTTGGAAGACTAGGTACATAAAACTAAAAACATAGAACTAAATAAAACATTTATTTATTTAATATTTGAATTGGGATCCTAAATTACATTGTTCTCAAACATCTGTATAGGATCCTTGGGGAAAAAATGAAAAAAGGGATGATCTAAATAGCCAGTCAGGGAATAACCATAAGAATAAATCATTAACACATGGGATAGAAGGCGTGATATGATGATATGAAAAGGCATGTAACATATGGAATCATAACATAAAAATATGGAATCATATAAACATAGAGTCATAAAAATGTGAAAAAAACATAAAACATGACTTTAGAATGAGTCAAGGATAATCGCCAAGACTGTTGCACATGGTAACACAAGTCAAGGCTAACCGCCAAGACCACCGCACACAGTAGCACAAGCCAAGGCTAACTGCTAAGACCATCACATATAATGTCTCTTGAGACTCAACTTTACCCAATGCATTGGAGCGCTATCTGGGAACACCCATCTTAACATTTTATTAATATGTTTTCCACATAAATAATCATACATAATTAATATTACATAAATATAAAGGTTACCCATGGAAATAATTGGGTACCATATTCATGTCATAAAGCATAAAAAATGGGAGTATCATAAAAGTGTCCATGAAAGAAAGGATATAAAATATACATGGACATTAATAAGGTAAAATAGTAATGTATCATGGTAAGTGATGTCAAATATAAGTGACCACATGTAAGAAAAGTATTTAAGAAATTTTATCATTAAATCATTTTTGTGTGGTTTTAAGGAAAATACTATAGAGCCTTTAAAATAGAAAAGGGGAAAATCCTTTATATAAAACCAGAAGTGAACCAAGAAGGTTTTAATAAAAACTAATGATTTTATAAGGATAGTGGTGACCTAAAACATAATATAGATTGCACTTGAAATCAGGTAAGAATTCAGGAAGTTCCCTCAAAACAGGTTTGCTTATCGGGAAGTATTGAGGAGGGAATCACTTAAAAACATGTCTATCCCTGAAAGATAATGATGAAAAGGTATTCATAAATGAATTTAGTAAATGTAAAACTAATTTATAGGATTAAAATAAAAGGATAATGTAACTTTATTTTGGTAAAAGGAAGACAAGGCAATCTGAAGGAATAAAGGAGGTTCGGGTAGAACCCGTTACAAATTATTGGCATGGTATCAGGTGTACTCAAGAGGGATTAATTAGATAGAAATGGGTTTATAATAAATTTTAAATCATGAGGTATGTATAGGGTAGGTGAGAAATAATACCCCATCATTAGGGATTACACATAAAAGGGCACAACATAGAGGACATTTTTGAATAAAAGTGAAATAGAGAGGATCCCCTAGCTTCAGTCCGATGGTGTTATTCGCTTGATATTAATGACCTGAATAATAAAATTAGGTTAATTAATTAATAATTAAATAACCTATTTTATATTTAATTTATTTAGTATAACATTTTTAAGTTCATTCATGAATTTTTTGATTGGTTAGGAGGTTCAATTTCATTATTCGGGTCTGTTTGTTTCTTGTTCGGTTTACTTATATACATGGACGAATAATCATGTAAAATGAGGATATTTGTCCAGAATTGGAGTTATATTTTATTATTTAACATCCAAAAGGTTACATTATTGTAAATTTAATTTTCTTAATTGGATTCAATATTAATCATTATGTACAACTTTAGTGATAACATTTTGGTTTAATTGGCGGTTTTTGACCACAATGAACACATTTTTCTTTATAAATAAAAACCATGTGTAGAAAAGGATTCCAGAAAAATATATGAGAAATAATAAATATATTATGTTCTTTTTTAACCCTGAAAATGGGTTCTTGACCAGAATTGGATATGGAAATATAAATTGAATACCCATCATCCTTGAATGTGGTAAATTAACACATCTCAGATGATGTATTTAATACTAGTTTAAAAGAAGAGTAAAGGAGATATGCTAATAAATTATTCCATTATCATAAAAAATTATAGTACATTAAAGTTAATTGATTTTTCATAAAATTTGGATGAGTATAGATAAGGATAGAAAAGAAAACAAATGAACTTGAAAAGAAAGTAAAAGAATCGAAAAGAGGAATTTACCTCTTGAATCAATCTTCCTTAAGAGCCTCTTCAGGGGAGAGAATTTCATCTTTTGAGGAGTCCAAATGTTGATGGACGTGGGGGAGGATCTTGGGGATAGATTTGGGTAGAATATAGGAAACACACAGGGCTTCAGATGAGTGAAGATAAGAGGGGAGTGTGGGTGGTTTTTATAGTGGAGGGGAGGAGGGGTTTCTTAATATTTTAATCATTAGTTTATTATTTTTCCATAAGAAAAGCAATAGTAATGATTATTGTAACAAAAAATAGTAATAAGTGAATGTGAGGTCTAACCAATGTCTATTTACATCATCCATGACACATGCATGATGCCGAAATTCAGGTTTTAGAATTTATCGTGAATTATCATATTTTACCATTCATAATAAATTCATGTATTTTAGAAAAATCCCAAAAATTCACCCTAAATTTTTTTTGAAGTGTACAATCCAAAAATGATCTTAATTTTTTTAAATTAATTTTCTAAATATGATTAATTTAATTTTAATTAAAATCACAATTTACTTGAAAAATACAGATTTTAAAACTATAATTGATTTTTTATGCTTTCAAAAATTACATAAGGTGTTATAAAATTATCTTAAAACTAGAAGACATAAAATTATTATTTTATGAAAACCTTTTAGGAAAATATATTTTCTTTTAAATTAATTAATTAATTAAAATTAATTATTTGTTACTTTACAAAAATACCAATACTTTTACTATGGTTATATTTTCACTTATAAGATGCCTAAATTTTATTTTTACATTCACAAGTGAGGTTACTATTATTTTGGATGATTTAATATAAATAAGGGTCATATTAATATTCATAATGGTAGGTTACTATTCATAAGGGTAGGTTACTATTCACCCAAAATTAAGTTTGTTCCATCAGAACCCAAAAAACACCCAGAACGTGATGATGTATGTAAGATTTTTGAAATTAAAATCATAGAAGTGAAAATATCATGTTTAAAGGTCACATAGTACTTAGTAGTTCATTTTACTATGATATCATTTGATTATATTACATAATTATAAGAAGGTAATTTCCATTTTTAAAACATTGGGTTGTTACATTATTCCCTCCTTATAAAATTTCACCCTCAAAATTTCATTTTACATTCTAATCTATAAAGAGGTGTCGGTACTTTTCCTTCATTGCCTCCTCCAGTTCTCATGTTGCCTCTTCGTACTTATAGTTCCACCATATTACTCTGACCAGGTGATTAGTCTTGTTACGTAGAACTTTATCTCTATGATCCAAGATCTTCACTGGATGCTTCTCATAATAAAGATCATCCTCCAACTGCACCACCTATGAAGAGAGTACATGTGAAGGATCTGGTATGTACTTTCATAAGAAGGATATGTGGAGGATATCATGTACTTTAGACATGGTAGGTAGAAGTTCTAGTCAATAGGCCACAACACCGACTCGATCAAGAATCTCTAAGGGTCCGATATACCTAGGACTTAGCTTTCCATTCTTTCCAAATCTCATGACCTTCTTTCATGGAGATATGCATAGAAATATCATGTCTTCAAATTTGAACTCAAGGTCTTGTCGACGATTGTCTGCATAACTCTTTTGTCAACTTTGGGATGCCTTGATGTGATGCTGAATAATTTTCACCTTCTCCACCATTTATTCGACCAATTCATGTCCTAGAAGCTTATTCTCACCAACTTCATCCCAACACGCCGATGTTCTACACTTTTTCCCATAAAGGTCTTCTTATGGTGTTATTCGGATTCTCAAGTGGAAACTATTATTGTAGGAGAATTCGACCAATGTAAGATTTTGGTCCCATCCTCCTTTGAAGTAAATAACACATTCTCTCAACATATCTTCTAGTGTCTAAATAGTTCACTCAGACTGGACATTAGTTTGAGGATGATGGTCTATACTGAAGTTAAGTTCAATGCTTAGAGCATGTTGGAGACTTTTCCAGAACTTTGAGGTGAATCTAAAATCTCTATCAGATACAATAGATAATGGTACTCCATGTATCCTTACCACCTCTTTGATATATATAAATGCAAGTTGATCCAATGAGAAGTCCTCTCAAATTGTGATAAAGTGATCTATCTTTTTAAGATAATCCACAATGAACTATATAGCATTGTTTCCTCTGGATGTCCTTGGAAGTCCTGTGAAAAAGTCCATGGTGATGTTATCCCACTTACATGTTGGTTTGGGTAGTGGTAGCATCATCCCCTTAGAATTTTATCTTTCATCTTTCACTTGTTGACATACTAGGCACATTGATATGTACTCATCAATCTCCTTCTTCATATTGTCCCACCAAAATTTCTCTTAAAGATCTTAATACATCTTTGTGCTCCCTAGGTGAATAGAGAAATTTGAGCTATGTGCATCATTCAAAAGATCCTTCTTTATCTTTGGATCATATGGTACACATAATCGTGACCCAAATCTTAAAACTCCTTCCTCATCAATCATGAACTTAGAGGATTTACCATTTTTAATGGCTTCTACCCTTTTATGAATTTCCACATATTTTCTTTGAGCATCCTTTATTTTATGAATGAAGGATGGTTGAGAAATTATTTGAGAAAGGATTGATGATTTTCCTCCCTTAATGATTCCCATTTCCATCCTCTACAAATATAAGAAGATCAGATCCTTTTCAATTCTCATCTTTGATAAAGATGCATGATCCTTTCTACTCAGAGTATCCTTCACCTTATTTTTCTTTACCAGAATGGTAGTATATTGAGAAATCATAATCCTTGATGAGATATATCCATCTTCTCTAGTGCATATTAAGCTCTCTTTTTGTGAATATATATTTGAGACTCTTGTGATTTGTATATATCTGACACTTCTCCCCATAGAGATAATTCCGCCTTATTTTTAATGCAAATATCATAGCCTCCAACTCTAGATCATGCATAATACATTTTTCTCATGGATTTTAAGCTTCCTTGAGGCATAGGCTATCTCTTTATCATTTTCATCAGCACACAACCTAATCCCTTATTTGAAGCATCACTGTACACCACAAAGAGTTCTCCACTTTTTAGGAGTGTGAGTACTGGCGCAGTTTTTAGCCTCCTTTTCAACTCCTTAAAATAATCTTCACATTCTTGAGTCTAGAAAAAATTTACCCCATTCTATGTTTTCTTGGTTATTAGGTTTGAAAATTGTGAAAATTTATTCAAAAATCACCAGTAATACCTGGATAGACCTAGAAATCTGTGGATCTCTGTTACATATGTTGTTCTAGGCCACTCTTCAATCACCTTTATCTTATAAGGGTCCACAAATATCCCTTCACTGGTGATAACATCCCCCAATAATGATACTTCCTCCATCCATAACTCACATTTATTGTACTTTGAATACAAATTATCCCTTTTCAAAGTCTTTAACACAATATTCAAATGTTACTGATGTTCCTACTTTTTATTGGAGTATATCAAAATATTATCGATAAATACTACCATAATTTTTTCAAGGTAATATCTAAAGACTCTATTCATTAAATCCATGAAAATTTCTGGAGCATTAGTGATTCCAAAGGGCATCACTATGAACTCATAGTGTCTATACCTCATTCAAAAGGTATTCTTAGTAATATCTACCTTCCTTAACTTTAATTATTGATATCCTGACCGAAGGTCCACCTTAGATAAATAGATGGCCCCATGAAGCTGACTAAACAAGTCATCTATCCATGTAGGGGATACTTGTTCTTCATCGTAATTTTATTGAACTCATGATAATAAATGCATAATCACATTGATCTATCCTTTTTCTTGACAAAGAGGACTGACGCACCCTATGGTGAAGCACTCAAGCATATAAAACCCTTCTCCAAATTCTCCTATAACTGCTTATTCAGCTCTTAAAGCTCTATTATGGCCATTCTATAAGGTGTCTTTGAAGTTAGGGATCTAATAATAAGTTCAATTGAGAACTTAACCTCTCAATCATGTGGAAGACCAGACAACTCTTCAGGGAATACATCAGTGTAATCCCTCACAATGGGCATGTCTTCAAGCATGATTCTCTACTTTTTCTCAATCATTTGAGCTAAACATGCTTTCTCATAAGGAATTAATATCCACACTTCAGACACTGACTCTAAAGAAGATTCATCTTCCTCCTTACACTTATAAAGAATTAGAGGATGATTCGGGATGTGAAGAGTGATCTTCCTTTCCTTATAGTTGATGTTGGATTTGTATAAAGATAGCCAATACATTCCAAAGATAGCGTCGAACTCCACTAAAGGAAGTATGATGAGATTTTCTGGGAGGTTTAGTCCACAAACATTAACTGGGGAGGATTTATATACCATGGATGAAATAATTTCACCATTAGTTGTTCTCATAGATAACTTATCCTCCAAAATTTGAGGTGGTTTTTTAATAGTTCTACTAAAATTGTAAGATATTAAAAAATGCGTAGAACCATAATCAAATAGTACGTTCTCTATTCTTGAATGAATAACTAGCGTACCTTTCACCACATTTTTTTTCGACTCCACCTCAGCAGTAGTGATAACATAATCCCTTCCTTGTTTCCTTGGAGGTTTTTTTTTGATTGACTCTAACAACCCTTGGCTTAGGGTAATTGTTTTAATAATGCCCATGTTCCTTGAAATTGTAACACTGCACCACTGGCTCAACATTTATCTGAACCTTCCCTTCATCTTCCACATTAGTGGGATTCTTCATATCCTGTTGGTAGTTTTTAGCTAGATGTCCTAACTTTCTACATTTGAATCAATTCATGGTTCCCTTTAGACAATTCCTAGGACTCTTCTTCCCACAATTTTTACACATGGGATGACCAGGCTTCTTTCCATCATGAAATTTATTTGTAGTACCTCCCACATTAGATTCCATTTTCCTCTTCTTGTCCCTAGTCCCACGATACCACTGAGAGTCTCTGATCTCCATTTCAACCTTGAGGGAATAACAAAAAATATCATCATAACTGTCAAAGTCTCAAATTTACAATGCTTTTAGTAGACTCTGATTTAGTCCTCTAAATAAGAAATCCACCTTACTTTTGGTGTTCAAGACAAAGCCAAATGTGTACCTTTCAAGCCTTGTGATTTTTTTTTCATACACCCCGATGAACTTATCTTCCTTCTTCTTGAGTCTGAGGAACTCTCTTTCCATCTTGAGACAGAGGGTTTAGGGAAAATATTTATTGAAAAACATTCTCTTGAAATCCTCCCATTCCATGGAATCAATTTCCTCCAGGGTATTCGTATTCTTGATTAGTGTCCACCACTGATCAGCTTCCCCATCAAAATGATAGACCACCAATACGAATTTCTCTTCTTCTGAGCAATGGAGGACATAGAATATCTTTTCAATTTATTTAATCCACTTTTCTGCAAGGTGGGTATTGGAATATCCAATAAACATGGGAGGCCGTTTCCACATGAAGGATTCAATGACACATTGATCTTTCCTTGGAAGAGGTGGGTGTTCCACATGATTCAAGTTATTATTCATAACTTGAGCTAGTTGAGCAAGTACTGTCATGAAGTTTTGAGCATCTGTTCCCATAATATTAGGCATATCATTAGGGTAATATTCACATTCCCTATCACATTGATTTTTAAAACATGTTATTCTATTTCCCACCATTAACTAAGAAAATGAATGTACAATTAGAGGGTTTGAATACATATCTATTGAGCATAAAAAGGAAACATTTAACATAAGAGGATAAACTTGTAAAGGAGAAGTATATCCTAAATTGTGATTCCTTATGTTTCAATATAGGTTATCCTTGATCTATTTATTAACTTATATTTTTATGGGAATTTTTTTCATTCCCATAATAATGGTTTATACCAAGCTTATGAATTTACCAAAGCATATCCCCCAAGAGTGTCAAACCAAGAGTGTAGTAAGGTCAGTTGTCATGCACCAGTTCTTGTTCGAGTCTAGCTCAAAGCATTTATTTTGGGTTTTACCCCTATATACATCTGTTCTAGATCCACCTCTACCTATTTGTACCCAGATAAGAATGTATTTTCTTAATAAACCACTTACTCTATACTTACCAAAATTTAGGGGGTGTTTTTTTTCTTAGTATTATCCTTAAGGTTCTTACTAAAGTTCTCTATTCCTAATCTCCAAAAATAACTAGACCATCCTATGATAACAACTATAGCGACCTTAGACTTTTACTTTTAACATTAAATGATTTTAAGCATAATTATACATCAGATTAAATCCAAGGATCATAAAGTCCAGTGTCTTGGAAGAATAAGTATATAAAACTGAAAACATGGAACTAAATAAAACATTTATTTATTTAATATTAAAATTGAGATCCTTACTTCCATTGTTCTCAAACATCTGCATAAGGTACCCTGAGGAACACATGAACACAAGGATGAGAAAAATATCCCAGTAAGGGAATAACCGTAAGAAAAAATAATTAGCACATGGGATAAAAGGCATGACGTGATGATATAAAAGGCATGTAATATATGGAATCATAACAGACAAACATGGAGTCATAAAAATGGAGAAGAAACATAAAACATGACTTTATCATGAGTCAAGACTAACCTCTAAGACCATTTCACATGGTCTCACTAGCCAAGACTAACCACCATGACCGTCACACATGGTAGCACAATCTAAGGCCAACTTCCAAGACAGTCACACATAACACCTCTTAAGATTAAACTTTAACCAATGCATTGGAGCAATATCTAGGCAAACCCATATTAACTTTTCATGAATATGTTTACCACATAAATAATCATACATAGTCAATATTACATATACATAAGAGTTAGCAATGGAAATAATTGGGTACCATAATCATGCCATAAAGCATAGCAAATGGTCATATCATAAAAGTGTCCATGAAAGAAAGGATCTAAAATATAAATGGAAATTAATAAGTAAAAATATGAATGTATCATGGTTACTGATGTCAAATATAAGTGACCATATCTAAGAAAAGTATTTAATAAATTTTAGCATTAAAACATTTTTGTGTGGTTTTAAGGAAAATACTGTAGAGCCTTTAAAATAGAAAAGAGAACAATCCTTTGTATAAAACCAAAAGTGAACTAATAAGGTTTCAATAAAAATGACTGATTTTATAAGGAAAATGGTTACTTAAAATAGAAGATATAATTCACTTGAAATCCTATAAGAATTCAATAAGTTCCCTGAAAACAGGTTTGCTTATCAAGAAGTATTGAGGAGGGAATCACATAAAAAATGTATATCCCTGAAAGAGATTGATGATAGGGTCTTGATAAATGATTTTTTTACATGTAAACAAAATTTACAGTATAAAAATAAAAAGATAATATAAATTCATTTTGTTAAAATGAAGATAAAGCAACCTGAAGGAACAAAGTAAGTTCGGGTAGAATCCCTTACGAATTATCGACATGGCATCTGGTGTACTCAAGAGGGATTAATTAGAGAGAAAGTGATTTCTCATAAATTTTACATCATGATGGAAGTATGAGGGAGGTGAAAAATCATACCCCGTCATTAGGTATTAGACATAAAAGGTCATAACATAGAGGACATTCTTGAATAAAAGTGAAATAGAGAGGATCCCTTACCTTAAGTATGATGGTGTTCTTTGCTTGATCTTAATGACTAGAATAATCAAATTAGGCTCATTAATTAATAATTAAAGAACCTATTTTACATGTAATTGATTTGTTATAACCTTTTTATGTTCATTAATTACCTTTTTATTGGTTATGAGGTTCAATTTCATTATTCCGGTCTGTTTGTTTCATGTTCGGTTTACTTATATACTTGAATGGATAATCATGTAAAATGAGGTTGGTTGTCTAGAATTGAAGTTATATTTTATTATTTAACACTTATAAGGTAACATGATTTTAAATTAAATTTGGTTACTTGGAGTGAACATTAATCAATATGTAAAACTTTAGTGATAACCTTTTGGGTTAATTAGCGGTTTTTGACCACAATGAACACGTTTTGTTTTATAAATAAAAACCATGTGTAAAAAATGATTCCAGAACCATATATGAGACATAATACATATATTATGGTCTGGTTCAACCATAAAAATATTTTCATGACCAGAATTGAAGATAGTAATGAAAATTGAAAACCCATCGTCCTTGAATGTGGTAAATTAACACATCTCTGATGGTGTCTTTACTAGTAGTTTAAAAGAAGAGTAAAGGAGAGAAGATAATAAATTATTCCATTATAATAAATAAATTAAAGTACATTTAAGGTATTGTAATTTTCATAACATTTGGATGAGGATAGGTAAGGATATAAAAGAAAACAAATGAACTTGAAAAGAAAGTAAAAGAATTGAAAAGATGAATTTACCTCTTGAATCGATCTTCCTTGAGAGCCTCTTAAGGGGAGAGGATTTGGTATTTTGAGGAGACCAAGGGTTACTGGAAGTTGGGGAGGATCTTGGGGATATATTTAGGCAGAATTTAGGGAAGGAACGAGCCTTAAGAGGAGGAAGTGAAGAGGAGAGTGTGGGTGGTTTTATAGTGGAGGGGGGGATAGTTTTCTTAATATTTTAATAATTATTTTATTATTTTTACATATAACAAGAAATAGTAATGATTATTTCATAAAAAATAGTAATATTTTCATGTGAGTTTTAACCAATGTCCATTTACATTATCTATGACTCAAGCATCATGAAGAGATTCAGGTTTTAGCATTTATTGTGAGTTATCGTATTTTATTATTCATAAAAAATTCAAGTGTTTTAGAAAAATCCTAAAAATTCACCCAAAATATTTTTTGATGTGTAGAATTAAAAAATGAACTCCATTTTTTAAAAATAAATTTCTAAATATGATTAATTTAATTTTTAATTAAAATCATAATTTACTTGAAAAATACAGATTTTAAAACTACAACTGATTTTATAATGCTTTAAAAAATTACATAGGGTATTATAAAATTATTTTAAAATTAAGAAGACATTAATTTATTATTTTATGAAAACATATTAGGAAAATTAATTGTCTTTTAAATTAATTAATTAATTATAATTAATTATTTATGACTTTACAAAAATACCAATACTTTTACTATGGTTATATCATCACTTATAAGATGCCTAAATTTTATTTATACCTTTATATATGAGGTTAAAATTCTTTTGGACGATTTACTATTCATAAGGGTAGGTTACTATTCATAAGGGTATGTTACTATTCACTTAAAATCAAGTTTAATCCATCATACCCAAAAAACACCCTAAACACAACCGTGTATGTCAGATTTTTGAAATTCAAATCACAGAAGTGACAATATTATATTTAAAGGTCACATAGTACTTAATAGTTCATTATGTTATGATTTCATGTGATTATATGACATAATTATAAGATGGTAATTTCCATTTTTAAAACATTGGGTCATTACAGTTCTTGGATTACAATGGTGAATAATCCGAATAACGATCATGAAGATGGGAGGTGAGATAGAACACACATGGAAATAAATGGTAGAAGGTTCAAAAAAATATTTTCATTAAGTGGTTATATCATTGGTGAATCAATAGTTATCATCCCAATGACCACTTCATCATCTTGATATTAACGATGAATGAATTGATGGATGGATAAAGGGAATATCCTTTAACTCTTATAATAATTTCAAATAAATTTATAGGGTAAATAGATTAATAATAAGAATGATCCTAGGAATGTGTGATCCTTTCTCCATATTCTTCAAGTATATCTGAAATATTTACTTTGAGTGTACCCTTATTAACCTCTCATGGTGAACCCATATTGGAAGCCCTCTCCTTTTAACTGATCTCACAACGAGTATCTTGTCACTCAATGGCCTCACTAAATTAACAATACTGATTGATTACTCTTATTTTTAGTAAAATGGATGATCCTTTTTATAGTGATATTCCACATCTCTTTATCTTAAATAACAATCCCAATCAATACAAGTTTCATATATCCTCATATTTCTCCTATAGATATCTTTATTAATTACCAAGTCAATGTTGTTTTTCTAAATTCTTATTTTTAATTGTTTAAGTTTTTATTTAATCCCTAAAGAATATAAAATATTTTTAGGATATTATAAAATTAACTATATTGCAACATGCTCTCTAAATCATAGTGCAATCCATGATTCTATGGTGTATCTTGATATCCACGATGTGGAGACTCCGTAAACTCTAGATACACTATTTCTTCAAATTCATACCACTCATAATATTGTGGTATGGGTTCTTAATTAGCAGTGTGGTTGAATAGTGTTTTGAAAAAATGTTTTCTTCAAAGTGTAGTGATCCCCAGTAGTCAAGAATCTCTATGTCTTCAAGTCTGTTCCACACATGTTTTTCTAGCATATTCATTACCTCACAATATATATGACTTACTCATAATGATTTAGAGACAACCCCCATAGTGAAACACATGAGGCTATGGTGGTGTAGGTATTATATGTATGATTGTCCTAATGGAATGACCTATGTACATAAGATTAACTAATTCCTCAAATCACATAATCACGATGTGACCTAAGAGCCTTTAGCATGATCCAATATCATGTGGCTTTTAATCCTATTGATTTAATATGATGTGTTTTTTCATTATCTACTTTGAATCTTATGAGATATTTGGATCACTGAGTTTTTCCTTATGTAGTCTTAGGTCATGGAATAACCTAGATATTTGTAGTGGGATCACTCTCACATAAGATAATATCTTTCCTGGTTTACCTTTGTCATCACACAATGATCTCTCATACACAGTGCTATCCTTTAACTCAGGAACCCCCTTTTCCCTAGGCTTATAGTAATTGATCAACATATAGAGCCAACTATGATGTATTATTTCCATTATGGTGTGGTATATCAATGAATTTATTCAATGAATCCTTGAAATAGAAATCATGACATGATATATAGACATTGTTCTGTGATTTCTTCCAACATGATATATCAAAATATTCATTATTTGAATATTTTCCAACCTTCTTGAACACCTTTAATTTCCTTTAATATTCGGTATGATACTAATGAACCATCTCAGGATCCTTATTTCACCTTAGGCCTCAGAATTTATCTTCATTATCTTTCATCCAAGTGAAGATCATGTGATATTACTAGAGAAGGGTTTCAAATGATACTAATAATACTTATTAGATCAAGATAACGTTATTAAACCCTTGTATGAGGACCAACCATGCAAAAAAATATGAAAAAATATGTAAATAAATGGAATTGAATAACATTTTTTTAAATGGAATACCTTACACCAAAGATCATTTACAACATCTTCAGGAAACATCACATGGGTTTTATAAAGATTACCAAGGGTAGCCAAAAGAAATCACCTATTTTTAGTTTATCCATGAGTTATGCCTGAATCATCAATCTACTACATGAGAACCATCCTTCCTCCATGGCCTAATAGAATCTATTACACAAAGGATAAAGATAAAGAGATCTTAGGGTAAGGATTAATCTCAACTTAACATGAAGTAATCTATCACTAACATAGCCATAAAATGTATGTATTATTTATAATATTCATGGATGATCCTTGGTATATTGGATTTAATAATTTGTTTATAGTACATGATTAAATACCACTTCATCCAACTCATGCATCTCATGAATAAAAGTAACTTCATATTTTCCCTTTATCTAAGACATCAAGAGACCATGTGACACATTTATTTCAATCCCATATAGACAACTAATCTTTTATCGATTCTCAGAGTATAGACTGATCTGATGGAACAATACATCACATGTAATTCATCCTTATGGATAATAAAATCCCATATCCCTTATCTAGATAGATATACAATATCTAGATGTAGCCACACACTCCCACATTCTATCTCAATCAGGGGCCTAGATTTCATACTCATCATACAAGAGGACTAATTCCATCTTGGTTAAGATCAAACCAATGACATGATCAATAATATACGCAACCATCCCCAAATTAGCTAAGTTAATATATAGGCTTGCGTAAGTAGTGTATTAAAGTATGATAGTTCTTATGCTATGTATCTCACTAACCTCATGTAATGGATACACAAATATGATCCATACACCCCGAGTATACCAAATAAATCAGTATGAAACTATATTTGGTATACATAGTAGGTCATCTAGTGCACACAATGAATTTTATTATTTGTTTTGTGCCTCATGAGAAAATTTTATATCCAAATATGAGAATACTACTCACACTAACCTTAACATATCATCATAAACTATAATACATTATAATGAACATCAGTAAGAGATAAACTCAAAGTCAAACTTTAAGTGGTCAATTATCATTACAATTCCTAAAATATATATTTGTATATAAATTTATGTAGAAAATGTGAAAGAATGATAAAATAGAGGTTTCACATAATATGATAGATTTTAGTATTCTTAAACCCTTGAATAATATTTATCAAAACCATTATAACAACTGATTTATCATATCATATATGATAAACTGACAGATCATCCTTTTGTTTTATACACTTTATAGGATTTGTTAACACATTATATCATATGTAATCCCTATCACATATCTTTATGACCATATAATAAAACCCTCCCACTAAAATCTAGTGAGAAACATCAATAAAGTAAGATTGTTTTAATAATGGAGAGACTTAGGAATCATATTCCTAATTATTCAACTACTTGAACATATTCAAACATCTTAACTTCACAACATCAAATATAATGATATAAAATTATATTATCTACATAAAACTCTTTCTAAGTTCATTATCATAATCCATGGAACCCTATCACATCAACTTTTTTAATTTAAATAATTTAATTACTTACATTATTATTTGTGGCCCTCCTAAAATATTTTAGGATAAATTGAAATTTACTTTAATATAGTAAATAAATGTAACTTTTACATTTCTCTTTATCACAACACCTTAAATTTTTTTGAGAATAAAGTGATAACCACTTTGTTATGTTAACTATTATAACTATTTTTATTTATCTTTACCAAAACACCCAAAAATCTTCTAGAACATCTATTGAAATTCATTTTTCATTTTGACTAGTACAATCCTTCATGATATAGTGTCCTCCACTTTTCATGATAAATTAATGAAAATAATTTCATTTTTATTTATCATCATACATTCTAAACTCTTTTAGAATATTGAGTGACAAACCAATCTAATTTTAGACTGGTATAATCCTTAATGAAATTGTGATATTGAATTTATAAATGGTAACTAAATGTAAAACTTTACATTTATCTTTAACATCACATATCCTAAATTTTTTAGTTATTAAGTGGAAATCAATTTGACTTAATATTGGTGTAATCCTTTATTTTTTAACTTTTATATTCTTTAAGTCCAATCATACCTCCTCTAACCTCCTTGACATTATATTATTTTCATAATATCTTACTAATATACAAAAACCCTTTTATGTTAAGAAATAATATTTATTTTCTTTTTAGTATGAACATTTAGAAAATGAACTATTGTTTCTATATGTGATATTATATGTGTTTAGATAATTTTTACTTTGGGATGAATCATTTATTAAAATATACCACTATTTAGTGGTGGGATCACATTCTCTCATAAATAGTCATATAAACTATCGTGAATTTTCTTTTAAATACATGAATTTTTACATAAATTCTTAAGAAAAAATTACATTAGAGAACTCGAAGGATATTTTTAAGTTTGTTTTCTTGAAAATTAGGTACATATTATATGAATTATATAAGGATAATATAAACATAAACACTATCCAATTATTTGTGGAGACACATTTTCTATTCCATCCTAATTCATCTCATGCAAAGTAATATCCTAGGGACTTAAATCAAAATAAGGGTTGATCATAAAGCCCAGTGAGGGAAATAAAAAAAGGAAACACTTAGCATGTGAGCAAGCAGAATATGAATAAGGAATGACATAGGAATACAAGATATATCATAATATAAATAAAATTAATCATAAAATTTAAATGTAAATAAAATATAAAAATATTACATTAATAAGAATATGGAATAAATCTTTCTAGTTCAAAAGATATGAATTAGAAAGAAACATGAGAAATAAGGGAATAACATTGGCATAATACATGGAATTTTGGAATACATATAAGCATAGAAAATCATTTCCTTAGTAGTCAAGGATCTTTGTGAAGACTATTATAGTAGAATGAGATCACTCCCCAAACCATCGTATTAGTCAAGATTTACTCACAAGACTATAATAGTGGAATGAGTTCACTCCCCAAACCATTGTATTAGTCAAGGTTCAATCCTAAGTCTATCATGGTAAAAAAGGTCCCTTACTGTACAAGGTTCACTCCCCATTCTAGTCCTATTTATCTCATGAGATATCAATCTTTAACCAATGCATTGTATCACTATTATGGTTTACCCTTCATTTGTATTAAATCATGTGAGCCACATTGAATAAAAGAAATATTTTCATCAATAACCTATGGAAATAAATAACATGTTTCATATCAAAATCATTGCATACAATGTAACAACCTAATATTTCATAGTATGTTATCTCTTTAAAGTAATTCAGTAGCTTACGCTACACGCAACACCGACTTCGAGCGCACCATGACTTACCAAACTAGCCATTAAAAAAGTGGTTATGAATAATATTAACTAAATTTTGATTTTTTGATACTCCATATAATTTTAGAATCCAAATTATGTCTTTATTAGACATAATATAAGAAAAAATTCATTTCTTTCAAATAAAAGAAGCATTTTTAAAAAAAATGCAATTTTACAGCCTTTTAATGGAGAAACCTTTTTAAATCCAATATTTGAAACTTTTATATATTCAATTTAATGAAATTAAATTTTTTCTTAGAAGAAAGACCTACAAATTTAGTTTGGATAAATTTTTGGTACTTTTCTAACAACTTTCATATTTTGAGGAATAGTGAAAAATACTAAATTTTAATTGAAAACAACTTTTTTTTGTAATGCCCCAAACCCAGTTACCTAGAGTCGGTGCATTATTACATAACATTGGCATGATCACAAGAAGGATCAAATCTCGAAAGACCGACTGGTTTAGTAGCCTTGGAAACACTAGATATACTCATACAGTTTTACATTACATCATAAAAATGAAAACTAAAACAACATCTTTTCTTCATATTCCACACTCATATCCCCACATACTATCCCTGTAGGTAATTCATAAATTACTTCTTCACATCCTGGGGAAAATAAAACATAGAAAATGGGTGAGCTCAAATGCCCATTAAGGATAACAATATAGTGGAAACTTTCATAAATAATAATAAACATTTAAGGCAATGTATAACTAAAACAAAAGCCTGTTAAACTTGAACTTAAACATAGTATGGAAAAAATAAAATGAAATAACACCATTTACTTATTCAGATGGATATTCTACTAATCGAATAATCACATGCAATATCAATAACCACTTTCATAATGATGGAATGCATAATGCCAGACTATCATAACCACATAGCCAAGGCCTCGTGCCAAGACTACAAATAAGATTTTGTCAAGGCCTTGTGCCAAGACACTAGTTTGTCTCATGAGACCTACCGATGCATCAAGGAGCTATAGCGGGCTCCACCCGTCACATATTAAGTCCAATTCATTCCCATATGAAAAGATTTAAACATAACATAAACATTTGTATTAAAACTAGCATACGAAATGTCAATACTTTCACCATAAACTATGAATGGTATAAAACATAGCACATCCACAGTCAAACATATCACAAAACCTTCAATACAATATAGAAGTTTTGTTTCATAATTAATCAACTTCAAATAAGCGTAAAATCCATCAAAGTATGTTGACATAGATGAAATCAAAACTCTTTTTAGAGAAATATCTCTTTCTATTTTTGAAATCATTTAAGAGTCATATATTTATAAAATAAAACATTTTCTTTGAAAATATTCTTATAAGCTTGTAAGGGAAGCTTCGACGATTTTATAATGGCGGAAAATAACCACACCCGCTGTATAAGTTAAAAAAACATTCTTACCTTAATTCTGTCGAAAAGGTTAAAAGCACCTTGTTTGGAAAACGACGGAAAGATTCCTTTATAAACCTCTTATAAAAAGTCAAACAAGGGTATAAATTACTTTAACCCATATTATTTTAAATAGTAAAATCTTTTTGAAATACATTTCTAAGAAACATGGATGTGGATGATAAAGAAATCCCAGTAGATAATTACATATAAACAACCTCAGATAATGAAGAGATTGTGAAATAACCCTTACCTTGTACTTTTCCTTGGTTGGGGTAGGTTAAAATCCTGTATAATGGTGAAATAATTGTTATTAAATTAGAATAGAATCATATATATTAATATGATATCATATATGATCTTTTAACATTTCTTTGTTAATAATATTTTAGAATTATCGTCATTTCGGGTGTTAAAATACTCATTTTCTTTTATATGTTTTGTTATGTAAGCCATGTTTTTCATGGATAGGTTGTATCTTAATAATATCCAAAATGATATCAAGTCCTTAGTTACTATTATTAATAATCAAATTAGAATTATACTTGAATGGATACGATGGAGAGTGAATCTCATCGCGTTCGTGGAGACGGTAGTCTGTACGTACGCACGAGCGACAATATCATTATTTTGATATTAAAATAATATATAATTGGATGGTATAACATATATACAGAATCATTATCATGTTATATTTATTATTTACATGAGTTACAGATCATTATTATACCCATCCAAATTATAATTTATTGAATAACAATTACACCACGACGTGGAGACGGTAAGCCGTGCGTACGCACGTATGGTGACATGTTATTCAAAGGATAGATAGAATACTGAATATGGTTGTACCATATTTATAATAACATCACAATATATATAAGATACTGTATTTATTATTTTAGAATGGTAATAACAAATAAGGAAGAAGTGAAAGAAGAAAGGAACTTGAAAAAGGGTGGTGAAATCATTACCTCTTCTTCGGGTTCTTCCTTTTGATTTGATCAAAAGGGATCCTTAGGTTGGATTTCTTATCAAACTAAGATATCTAGGTTGTATTGAGGGAAGTTGGGAGAGTATTTGGGTAGAGTTTGGCCGAACCAAAAGGCTTTGATGGTGTGAATTAATGAGAAGTAGGAGTGCCCTTTTATAAGAGGGGTGTGGGGCACCTTTGGAAAAGCTAGAAATATTAATTTATAATAAATTCATATTAGGTTTCTAATGGATCAAAAGTTGATTATTCAAAGGTTAAGTTGGGTATATGTCTAAAACCATTCAACCAATAGAATTTAGACAGGTCTGGGTTACTATATTAACCTTATCTTTTAGTTTTAACTCTTAGTTAATTATTTTGACATTTACCATGTCACTTTGTATTTTTATATTATATAGTTAATAAACCTACTATATACATCCAAGAGACCCCCAAGTGGTCCATTAATGATACACCTATCATGATATAAGTCTCTTGGCCGATCCTTAGATTTTTAGGAATTTAATATCAATTAATAATATAATATTTGTTTTAAAAACTCTTTTATATCAATTTTGACACTATTCAATAGTTGATTTTTTTGAAACTTATAACAGAATGATTACTTCGAAAAAAGTCAATTAAATCAATCCTAATATGTCATATTATCATATAAAATTAGTTTAAATCATTAAAAGTTTCAAATTGTATTTATTTGGGTATTTATAATATCAATTATTTTAATTTTTCACTATTATGGTAATTACTGCATCATCATTGTATCATAAATAAATTAAATTATTTAATATCTAAAAATTATAAATAAAATATAATTATGTAGGAAATATTTTTATTTTTCTAATGAATATTTATAGTCTAAAGTCCAACATTTATAACCCTATGTAAAAATTGTTTTTCTAAAAGATATATGCTTTTGTCATTTTTGTACTTATTTTAACTTAATTAAAATAAAGTGTCCCTATCACTTACAAGTGGCACCATGGGGTCCCAAAATCGACCAAAAGATGACCATGGTCGGAAATGTATCCACCAATAAGTCTAGGACATGTTTTAGTGTAATTTAGTGTTATTATAATATTATTTGTTTAACCCTTATTTATCGGATTTACCCTTAACCATGGTAAATAAAATATTTACTGCAGTAATTATTCAAAATCTCTAAAAATAAAAGTTACCTATTTACACAATTTGAAAATCCTGATTCTAAATATGGAATCCATTTTTTCAAATTCAAAACACAGAAGTGGCAGAAATTAATTTAAAATTAATTCCCGTTGTTAAAACAAAAAGCGTGTTTTTAAGAGATAATAACTATCAAAAGATTGACACTTGTTTATGTCCGGTTTAATTGTAAAATTATGTAAAATGACCAAAATTGTATTAAATGGTAAAAATATATTCTAAATATACTTTAAAACCACTCAAATTAATAATTTATCACTATTAATTATTTTCATTAAAAAAGTTGTTTTTAATTAAAATTTAGTAATTTTCACTATTCATCAAAATATGAAAGTTATCCGAAAAGTACCAAAATATCACCTTAGGATAAATTTGATACTAAGAATCCAAAAATTAAATCCATTTTGAAATATAAAATATATATAATTTCAAAAAGTAGGTATTACTATTCATAACGGCTAGTTTGATTGGTTGTGGTGTGTGTTAGAACTCGAAGTAGCGTACAACACATGCTACTGTATTATTCAAAGGAAAGCGTACCATGGAAGCTTGGGATGTTTCATTTTAAATTTTTGATGTCCCCATTTAGTCAAAAAGTTTAAAATATTGTATTTAAAAAGGGTTCACTATTAAAATTTGGTAAAAGTGCAATACTGAAAATGAATTTGTTCTTACATTATGTCTAAGAAACTCATAATATGGATTCTAAAATTATAAGGATTATATAAAGTTTAAAATTTAGTTAATACTATTCATAACCTCTTTTGAACGACTTGTTTGGTAAGTCATGGTGCGCTTGAACTCGGTGTTGCGTGTAGTGCAAGTTATTGAATTATTTTGAAGAAATAACACACTATGAAATCTTGGGGTGTTACATTCTCCCCTCCTTCAAAAAATTGCTTCCTCGCAATTTGAAATTGTTCTTCGAAAATAAAAGGTTGAAAATAAAAAATATCTTTGTGGGAAAACCCACATCGGAAATTGGGTTACTAAAATTTAGTCTTAAAATGAGGAAAAGAGAAATGAAAGGGTCACCACCAAATTATGATCTCGATTAGGAGAACACTGGTGGCAATTAGAGACATATAATTGGAGGAAAAATGTAAATATTTATAGGTAGTGATTGAGGTAATCAATCACAAACATGTTTAAAATTGAGGTCCTTAAATTCATCAATCTATGATGATTTGAAATACCATCGGTTCAACAAAACATAGGGTATTAGGATAAAACATTTTTGGTTTTAGGATTCCTTAAATAAAGTATAAGAATTAATTTCTTCATAGAATAAGAGAAGAAGAAAAAAATATATTCTTGACAAGTAGAGTTCCATCCTTTAACTAATTTCTACCACAGACTCATCTTTCACTCTAAAAGATAATAGAACTTAAAAATAATATTCTATTTATCTTATTCGTATAGGGTTAAAAAAATAAATTTATAATTCATCTAGCAGAACCATTAAAAAAACGACATTATTCAATCCAGGACATCACGTGGGTCAGTGGTAGGTGATACACCCTTGTCGCCCTTCAGTTGTGGGTTCAAGTCTCGCGGCCTTGCCGGATGCGACGGGTTGCCGCCCGACCTCCGGGTTGTCCTTTTATGGCAATCCAAAATAATCCAAACTAGAACTATCCAAAATACTTCAGTCCAAAATTTATAAGGAAGGTAAACACAATAAAGATCCTTTTTTCCGCATAATAACATGTGAACACCTTCATCATGTATTCTTTTAAAACACTGCAATATCCTGAATTACCATAAAACCTTATTGATTACATTCCTGATCCCTTATTCCTTAAAGAATAATAGATATACTCTTTCAATCCAAATTTTTTTAAACCCCATCAATGATGGAATATACAAATCATTAATCAGTTTCAATGTAGTCAAGAATATCCAATATAATTTATCTAAATCAATCATGTATTATTCCAAAATCACTACCTCGATATCAGAACTATATTATGGTTTATCATTCTCTCAACCATATATTTTCCAAAAATTTATCCTTCTATTGAGTCACTTTTCTTTGTTCCACACAATCTCAAGTCCTTAATGAAATAGTACTACAGTACAATCCTTATACACTCCATAATTAATATAACAAGTAAATTGTTGATACAACACTCAAATGACATAATCAACACAAGAACTCTAATCATTCCTCTTCATCTGTGGTAGTATCATAACTTGATTATTATCCAATAGCATCATTTGCGGCATAGTCTGATGACTGGGACATAGGTTCGCGTAGTGTCCAAATTTCTTACAAATGAAGCATTGTACATTTGAAACCATTTTCTTACCCTTGCAGTCACGTACTTTTTGCCCTTTTCCTCCACACTTATAACAAACTCCCATTCCTTTCAGGCAAGTTCCAGCGTGTTTCTTCCAACAGTTATCACATATGGGAAAATTCTTCTTTTTCCTCTTCCCATTATCCATCTTTCTCTCTTCCATCCTTTTCTTCTCTTTCTTCCCTTCAAAGCCATAAAACTCAGTAAAATCTTTACTTATCTTATCAACACATGATATTCTTTCATCATATGATGATAATACATGGGAGACTATTTCTGTCATAAATTCTAGCTTAAGACCATGAAAGATATGATCCTTCTTTCTCTTTGGATCATGTGCATTGCTGGAGTTTTCATTCCTTCTACTGGGCGCCATTTCTAAACAATGACATACACTAGATTAGTTTATGAATAACAATACCTAATCCCAAACTTGTAAAACACATAACATAAATTAAATAGTTTATGTATATAATCCATAATCATAAAAATGTCTCCTTTGAGGAAGTATATACTCATAAAACCTTCATGATGGTTTGTAAAGAAAATGAGAGTTATCCTAAGCATATCCCCTGAGAGTGTCGTAACCAAGAGTGCAGCAAGGCCCATTGTTGTGCACCAGTTCCCATTCGAGTCTAGCTCAAAGAGGTGTTTTCGGGTTTTATTCCTAGGTACATCTATGCTAGAGCCACCTCTACCTGCTCGTATCCAGATAGGGATGTATTGCTCAGAAAACTTACAAAATCTCTACAATACCAAAATTCTAGGAAGTTCTTCTATACTAATCCTCAAAGTCTATCTTAAATCTATGTGCTCTAATCAGAGTTTATCTAAATCTAGCTCCCAAGGTTTCTACTAAACTTCCTCTGATACAAACTGTAACGCCCCGAACCCAGTTACCTAGAGTCGGTGCATTATTACATAACATTGGCATGATCACAAGAAGGATCAAATATCGAAAGACCGATTGGTTTAGTAGCCTTGGAAACACTAGATATATTCATAAAGTTTTATATTACATCATAAAAATGAAAACTACAACAACATATTATCTTCATATTCCACACTCATATCCCCACATACTATCCCTGTAGGTCATTCATAAATTACTTCTTCACATCCTGGGGAAAATAAAACATAGAAAAGGGGTGAGCTCAAATGCCCAGTAAGGATAACAATATAGTGTAAACTTTCATAAATAAGAATAAACATTTAAGGCAATGTATAACTAAAACAAAAGCCTTTTAAACTTGAACTTAAACATAGTATGGAAAAAATAAAATGAAATAATGACATTTACTTATTCACATGGATATTCTACTAATCGAATAATCACATGCAATATCAATAACCACTTTCATAATGATGGAATGCATAATGCAAGACTATCATAACCTGCCAAGGCCTCGTGCCAAGACTACAAATAAGATTTTTTCAAGGCCTTGTGCCAAGACACTAGTTTGTCTCATGAGACCTACCGATGCATCGAGGAGCTATAGCGGGCTCCACCCATCACATATTAAGTCCAATGCATTCCCATATGAAAAGGTTTAAACATAACATAAACATTTGTATTAAAACTAGCATACGAAATGTCAATACTTTCACCATAAACTATGAATGGTATAAAAAATATCTCATCCACAGTCAAACATATCACAAAACCTTCAATACAATATATAAGTTTTGTTTCATAATTAATCAACTTCAAATAACCGTAAAATCCATCAAAGGATGTTGACATAGATGAAATCAAAACTCTTTTTAGAGAAATATCTCTTTCTATTTTTGAAATCATTTAAGAGTCATATATTTATAAAATAAAACATTTTCTTTGAAAATATTCTTATAATCTTTTAAGGGAAGCTTCGACGATTTTATAACGGCGGAAAATAACTGCACCCGCTGTATAAGTTAAAAAAACATTCTTACCTTAATTCCGTTGAAAAGGTTAAAAGCACCTTGTTTGGAAAATGACGGAAAGATTCCTTTATAAACCTCTTATAAAAAGTCAAAAAGGGTATAAATGACTTTAAACCATATTATTTTAAATAATAAAATCTTTTTGAAATACATTTCAAAGAAACATGGATGTGGATGATAAATAAATCCCAGTAGATAATTACGTATAAACAACCTCGGATAATGAAGAGATTGTGAAATAACCCTTACCTTGTACTTTTCCTTGGTTGGGGTAGGTTAACCTCCTGTATAATGGTGAAATAATTGTTATTAAATTATAAAATAATCATATATATTAATATGATATCATATACGATCTTTTAACATTGCTTTGTTAATAATATTTTAGAATTATCGTCGTTTCGGGTGTTAACATACTCATTTTCTTTTATATGTTTTGTTATGTAAGACATGTTTTTCAGGGATAGGTTGTATCTTAATAATATCCAGAATGATATCAAGTCCTTATATACTATTATTAATCATCAAATGAGAATTATACTTGAATGGATACGACGGAGAATGAATCTCATCGCGTTCGTGGAGACCGTAGTCCGTACGTACGCACGAGCGACAATATCATTATTTTGATATTAAAATAATATATAATTGGATGTTATAACATATATACAGAATCATTATCATGTTATATTTATTATTTACATGAGTTACACATCATTATTATACCCATCCAAATTATAATTTATTGAATAACAATTACACCACAACGTGGAGACGGTAAGCCGTACGTACGCACGTATGGTGACATGTTATTAAAAGGATAGATATAATACTGAATATGGTTGTACCATATTTATAATAACATCACAATATATATAAGATACTGGAGTTATTATTTTATAATGGTAATAACAAAGAAGGAAGAAGTGGAAGAAGAAAGGAACTTGAAAAAGGGTGGTGAAATCATTACCTCTTCTTTGGGTTCTTCCTTTTGATTTGATCAAAAGGGATCCTTAGGTTGGCTTTCTGATCAAACTAAGACCTCTAGGTTGTATTGAGGGAAGTTGGTAGATTATTTTGGCAGAGTTTAGCCGAACCAAAAGGCTTTGAAGGTGTTAAGTAATGAGAAGGAGGAGTGCCCTTTTATAAGAGGGGTGAGGGGCACCTTTGGAAAAGCTAGAAATATTAATTTATAATAAATTCATATTCGGTTTCTAATGGCGCCAAAGTTTATTATTAAAAGGATAAGTTGGGGATATGTCTAAAACCATTCATACAATAGAATTTAGACAGGTTTGAGTTACTATATTAACCTTATCTTTTAGTTTTAACTCTTAGTTAATTATTTTGACATTTACCATGTCACTTTGTATTTTTATATTATATAGTTAATAAACTTACTATATACATCCAAGAGACACCCAAGTGGTCCATTAATGATACACCTATCATGATATAAGTCTCTTGACCGAACCTTAGATTTTTAGGAATTTAATATCAATTAATAATATAATATTTGTTTTAAAAACTCTTTTATGTCAATTTTGACACTATTCAATAGTTGTTTTTTTTTTGAAACTTATAACAGAATGCTTACTTCAAAAAAAGTCAATTAAATCAATCCTAATAGGTCATATTATACTAGAAAATTAGTGTAAATCATTAAAAGTCTCAAATTATATTTATTTGGGTATTTATAATATCAATTATTTTAATTTTTCACTATTATGGTAATTACTGCATCATCATTGTATCATAAATAAATTAAATTATTTAATATCTAAAAATTATAAATAAAATATAATTATGTAGGAAGTCTTTTTATCTTTCTAATAAATATTTATAGTAAAAAATCCAACATATATAACCCTATGTAAAAATTGGTTTTCTAAAAGATATATGCTTATGTCATTTTTGTACTTATTTTATCTTAATTAAAATAAAGTGTCCCTATCACTTACAAGTGGCACCATGGGGTCTCAAAATCGACCCAAAGATGCCCATGGTCGGACATGTATCCCCCAATAAGGTTAGGACATGTTTTAGGGTAATTTAGTATTATTATAATATTATTTTTTTAACCCTTATTTACCGGATTTACCCTTAACCATGGTAAATAAAATATTTACCGCAGTAATTATTCAAAATGTCTAAAAATAAAAGTTACCTATTTACAAAATTTTAACATCATGATTCTAAATATGGAATACATTTTTCCAAATTCAAAACACAGAAGTGGCAGAAATTAATTTAAAATTAATTCCCGTTGTTAAAACAAAAAGCGTGTTTTTAAGAGATAATAACTATCAAAAGATTGACACTTGTTTATGTCCGGTTTAATTGTAAAATTATGGACAATGACCAAAATTGTATTAAATGGTAAAAATATATTCTAAATATACTTTAAAACTACTCAAATTAATAATTTATCACTATTAATTATTTTGATTAAAAAAGTTGTTTTTAATTAAAATTTAGTAATTTTCACTATTCATCAAAATATGAAAGTTATCCGAAAAGTACCAAAATTTCACCTTAGGATAAATTCGATAATCTGAATCCAAAAATGAAGTCCATTTTGAAATATAAAATATATATAATTTCAAAAAGTAGGTATTACTATTCATAACGGCTAGTTTGATTGGTTGTGGTGTGTGTTAGAACTCGAAGTAGCGTACAACACACGCTACTGTATTATTCAAATGAAAGCGTACCGTGGAAGCTTGGGATGTTTCATTTTAAATTTTTGATGTCCCTATTTAGTCAAAAAGTTTAAAATATTGTATTTAAAAAGGGTTCACTATTAAAAGTTGGTAAAAGTGCAATACTGAAAATGAATTTGTTCTTACATTATGTCTAAGAAACTCATAATATGGATTCTAAAATTATAAGGATTATATAAAGTTTTAAATTTAGTTAATACTATTCATAACCTCTTTTTAACGGCTTGTTTGGTAAGTCATGGTGCGCTTGAACTCTATGTTGCGTGTAGTGCAAGTTATTGAATTATTTTGAAGAAATAACACACTATGAAATCTTGGGGTGTTACATTTTTGATCGAAATAATTTATTGTGTTAAATTATGAATTTGAGTGATTTTAAAGTATAATTAGATTATATTTTTATAATTTAATATAATTTAGGTTATTGTACGTAATTTCATATTTAAATTGTATATAAACACATGTCAATCTTTTGATAGTTTTTACTTCTTAAAAACCCACTTTCTGGTTTTGACAACAAAAATTAATTTTAAATTAATTAATGAAAATCATATATTTTGAATTTGGAAAAACATACATCATTTTTGGATATGGAATATCAAAATTATCTTAGGGTGAATTTTTGGTATTTTTCTAAACACTTTCCATTTTTGATGAATAATGAAAAACACTACGTTATTATTTAAAACATACTTTTATTTAGATAATAATTATTTTTATTTAAATTTATTTTAAAGTAAAAATAGATACATAATACCTATATTAGTTCAATGAAATTCATTGGAGTCATTTTATAATAATATTAAATGTATAAAATTTTCTTGAATTTTTTAACGTCTCTTACCCACCTTCTAGGCAAATTTGTAAATTTGCATAAAACGTAATTTTAACTTTTCTGGGAATTAAATTTCTGAAATCTGAGAGACACAGTTGACATGAGTAAGTAAAATTTGGTTCAATAGGATGAAAATAATTTTTTGTGAATAGTAACTTTTGAATTTTATTTACCATGGATAAAAGTAAATAGGGTAATTAATGGTAAAAATGATATTATAATTACCCTAACACATGTCCTAATACTATTGGATAAGTGTATTTCGACCAAAATCAACCTTAGAAATAAAATATGATCATTTTTGTCCACTTGTATTAGATTTGGACATTTATTAATATTTTATTTAAAGAAGAGTTAAAAGTGTTAAATTAAAAGTTTAATAACTAAACCATTTTTAATATAATGTTATAAATAAGATAAATTCGATTATAAATATTCATTATAAATCTAAAAATATTTCCTATATCATGGTATTTAATTTATAATTTTTATAAATTAAATAATTAAATTTATTTATGTGACAATGATGATACAATAATTACCTTATTAATGAAAGATTAAAATAAATGATATTATAAATATCAAAATAAATGTAAATTGAGACTTTTAATTCATTAAATGAATTTTATAGGTCAATATGATAGGTTAGGGTTGATTTAATGTATTTTTTTTGAAGTAATCAAGTTTTGTTGACTTTCACAAAAACCAAATACTATATTATTAAATGATATAATATTCCTAAAAATATAAGTTTCATCCAAAGGACTTATATAATGATATATATTTCATTAATTAACCACTTGAGGTTATCTTGGAATTTTATAGTAAGTTTATTAACCATGTAATATAAAAATACAAGAAGACATTGTAAAAGTTAAACTATTTAACTAAGAGTTAAATCTAAAAGATAAGGTTAATATGGTGACCTAAAATTTTCTAAAACCTATTGGTTGTGATTATTTCGACCCATACCCACCTCATCCTAAAATGAAATCCATTTTTATCCATTATAAACCTAAAATTATTTTATAATAAAATAATATTTCAATATTTTCCTCAAGTGACCCTCACCTCTCTTATAAAAGGGTACTTCCCCTTCTCTCAAAATCACAACTACAAAGCCATTTAGATCCGCCAAAACCTGCTCAAATATACTAAATAATACCCTAAATTCAACATATAGGCCTTAATTTGATCAAAAGACAACCTAAGGAGCCTTTTTGATCAAATCAAAAGGAAGAACCCGAAGAAGAGGTAATTATTTCATCACCTCTTCCAAAGTTCTTTTCTTCTTCCACTTCCTCTTTCTTTTTTGTTTCCATAATAGAATAATAACTACAATAATTTCTACATAATTTGATGTTATTATAAATATGGTACAACCACATTCATTATTATATCCATCCTATGAATTACAAAGTCACCATACGTGCGTACGTACAGCTTACTGTCTCCACGTCGTGGTGTAGTTTTTTATTCAACACTTCATTATTTGGATGGGTATAATAATGACTATAATTGATGTAAATAATAAATATAATAGGTTAATTATTATGTATATATTATATACCATCCAATTACATAATATTTTACCATCAATAGAATGATATCGTCGCTCATGCGTACGGCTTACCGTCTCCACGGCAGGATGAGATTCATTTCCACGTTCACCATTCAACGATGATTATAAAAACATATATTATTAATAAGTATTTAATATATGACATAGTAATTCTACTATATATATATATATAAATTTATATATATATATATGTGTGTGTGTGTGTGTGTCTGTGTATTTACATACATCTCATTCACTTACTTCCGTTCAACACGATATGAAAACGGAAACAACGTTTATGCGTATGTACGACCTGCCGTCTCCATAAATGGTGTTTTCCATTTAATATATATATATATATTATACATATTTATATTATGAATATATATGATACATAAATAATTTTTTATATCCTAGAAGCAATTAAATCATGATATAAGTGATACAATCAAGAATAACAAGTTAAAACATGTACGATAGAGAAAGCGATTATTACTCGAAATATTATTTTAACGTAGAAATTATTATTAAATGGGTATTATAAAGACATAAATGAATAAATTATGATATCATAAATATTAATATGGTTATGGTATAATTTAAAAACATACTATGGTCATTATATAGGAGGTTAAACGTACCCTCAACCAAAGGAAAGTACAAGGTAAGTGTTATTTCCACAATCTCATTATTATCCGTGATTGTTTATCTGTAAGTATCTACTAGGACATATTTATCATATATGTACATGTTTCATTAAAATGATTTAAAAAGGAATATTTTAAGTTTTTATGGATTGGAATATTTAACTAGATCATCATTTTAAATGTTTTTAAAGATTTATTTTTTTATATCTTTTAATTAATGTCTATGTTTTCAAAATGATTTTAAGGATTTATTTATGTATAAATGATTGTTTTAAAGTGTTAATTTATTTCAAATTTTTCAAAATGGTATGGGACACTTTGATTCAAAAATATATTTTAAATTAATTCCTTTATAAATTGTGTGACTTTTTAATGATTTCTTGAAGATGGGTATTTCTTTCAAAAAGTTTTATTGATTATTTTCAACTATGTCAACATGATTTATTAGATATTATTCTTGATTGAGGTGGATTTACTATAATACAATATTCTATATTTTATTGAATGAGTTATGATATTTTTGACTGTGTATGTGCTATTTTTATACCATTCATGGTTTATGGTTAAAGTATTAACATTCAGTATGCAAGTTTTAATAGGAATTTTTATGTTATGTTTTAACCTTTTCATATGAAGAATGCATTGGACTTAGTAAGTGATGGGCAGAGCCCGCTATAGCTCCTCAATGAATCGGTAGGTCTCATGAGACAAATTGGTGTCTTGGAACAAGGCCTTGAAAAAATCTTATTTGTAGTCTTGGCATGATTCCTTGACTATGTGGTTATGATGTCCGGCATTATACATTCCATCATTATGAAATTAGCTATTGATATTACATGTGATTATTCGACTATTAGAATATCCATGTGAATAGGTAAATGGAATTATTTGATTTATCTTTGCCATATTATGCTAATGTTTATGTTTAAAAGGATTTTTTTAGTCTTATACATTGACTTAAATGGTTATTCTTATTTATGATAGTTTCCACTATATTGTTATCCTTACTGAGCGTCTGAGCTCACCCCTTTCTTATGTTTCATTTTTTCCAGGATGTGAAGAAGTGTATTATGATTGATATGAAGGGTTAATATAGGGGAATAGTGGTATTATCAAAGGATTATTTATATTGGGTTTTATTTTATAAATTTTAATGTAACATTCATATATGTAACCTATTTTCCAAGACTGCTAAACTGATCAGTCCTTTGGGACTTGATTCCTTGTAATCATGAAAATGTATTAAAATAATGCACCGACTCTGGGTAACTGGGGTCGGGGAATTATAGTTGGTATCAGAGTAAGTTTAACAATAATCTTGGAAATAGATTTAGATAAACTCTAATTTTGAAACATTACCCTAAGATAGACTTTGAGGATTAGTATAGAAGAACTTCCTATAATTTTTGTAATGTAGATATTTTGTGAATTTTCCATGAAATACATCCCTGTCTGGATATTAGCAGGTATAGGAAGCTCTGGAACAGATGTATCTAAGATTGAAAACTCGGACAAGTTGTTTTGGTCTTGACCCGGGGTATCTTGGTACACAACAATGGGCCTTACTGTACTCTTAGTTACGACACTCCTGGGGGATATGCTTAGGATAATTGACATTTTCTTTACAAACCATTATGAAGGATTTATATGTAAATACCTCCTTAAAGAAAACATTTTTTATGATTATGTATTATATGCATAAACTATTCAATTTATGTTAGTTATTTTATAAGTTTGGAATTATGAATTGCGATTCATAAACTAATCTAGTGTATGACGTTGTTTAGAAATGGTACCTAGTATAAGGAATGAAAACTCCAGCAATACGCATGATCTAAAGAGTAAGAATGATCATATATTTCATGGTATTAAGCCAACATTTAAAAGGGAAATAGTCTCCCATGTATTCTCATCATATGGAGAAATTGTATCATGTGTTAATAAGATAAGTAATGAATTCTCTAAGTCCAATGGCTTTGAAGGGAAGACAAAGAAGAAAAGGATGGTATAGAGAAAGATGGATAAAGGGAAGAAGGGAAAAAATTATTTTCCCATATGTCATAAATGTGGAAAAATCCCCTTGGTAAATGATTGAAGGGAATGTGAGTTTATTATATGTGTGGAGAAAAAGGACAACAAGTATGTGATTTTAAGGCTAAGAAAGAGGTTTCAAATATACAATGATTCATCTTTAAGGAGTCGGGATACTATGTGAATCAATGTCCCAATCATCAGAGTATACTGCAAATGATGTTGTTGGATAATAATCAAGTAATGATACTACCTCAGATGAAGAGGAATGACTAGTGTTATTATATTGTTTTTAAAGAATTATGTCATTTGAGTGTTGTATCAATGATTTACTGGTTATAAGAATTATGGAGTATATAAGGATTATACTACAATACTATTTCATTAAGGATTTGAGGTTGTGTGGTACCAAGAAAAGAGAATCAATAACAATTTAATTTTTTTGGAAAATACATGGTTGAAGGAAAGATAAACCTTAATATAGTCCTGATACTGAGGTATTGATTTTGGAATAAGAGATGATTTATTTGGATAAATTATATTGGATATTATTGACTACCTTGGAACTAATTAATGGTTTTTTATTCCATAATTATTGGAGATTACAACATTTTTGGATTTAAGGAGTATATCCAGTATTATATGTTTTACATAAGGAATAAGGAAGTACATACCTATTCAAATATGGTTTTATATTAATTTAGTTTATTACCACATTTTAAGAGAATAAATGATGAAGGTATTCACATGTATATTATATGACCTTCCTTATAAATTTTGGGCTATGAGTTTGGATAGAAGTATTCTGGATAAGTATAAAGGATGGAATGGATTACGTTTAACATTGGATACTATTTTTAAGGTTAAAAAATTTCTTAAGATTATTTTTATATTGTTATAAAAAAGACAACCCAGAGGTCGGGTGATAACCCGTCATGTTTGGAAAGGCCACGAGAATTGAACCCGCAACCGAAGGGTGACAAGGGTGCATCACCTACCACTGGCCTACGTGATGTCCTGGATTGTATAATGTATTTTTTTTAAAAGGTCTAACATATGAATTATAAATTCATTTTTTTGGAACCCCATATGATTAGGATAAATAGAATATTTTTGAGTTCTATTATCTTTTGGAGTGAAAGATGAGTTTGCGGTAGATATTAGTTAAAGGATTGAACTCTACTTGTCAAGTATTTTTTTTCTTATTCAATGAAGAAATTAATTCTTAAACATTAGGTAAAATATCTCAAAACAAAAAATGTGTTATCCTAATACCTATTTTTTTGTTGAACTGATGATATTTTAACTCTTCATAAATTTATTTCTTTGAAGCCCTCAATTTTCCATTTATTCTTCACTTGTTTGTGATTGATGACCTGAATCACTCCATATAAATATTTACATTTTTCCTATAATTATGTGTCTATAATTTCCACCAATGTTCTTATATTTTAAAACCTAATTTGGTGGTGACTTTTTTCATTTCCCTTTCCCTTTTATTAAGACTAAATTTTATTAACCCTATTTCTGATGTGGATTTTCCACAAAGGTATTTTCTATTTTAAACCTTTTATTTTTCAAAGAAAAATTTAAATTTGCGAGGATGAAATTTATTGAAGGAGGGGACAATTTAAAACCCCAAGATTTCATAGTACGTTATCTCTTTAATGTAATTCAATAGCTTACGCTACACATGACACCGAGTTCGAGCACACCACGACTTACCAAACTAGCCATTCAAAAAGTAGTCATAAATTGTATTAATTTCATTTCTTTTATATACACCATATAGTTTTAGAATCCATATTATGTGTTTCTTAGACATAATATAAGAATAAATTCTTTTTTTCAGATAAAAGAAGTATTTTTCAAAAAAATGCAATTTTACCGCCTTTTAATGGAGAACCCTTTTTTAAATCCAATATTTGAAACTTTTATATATTCAATTTAATGAAATTTAATTATTCCTTATAATTTAGACATAAAAATTTAGTTTGGATAAATTTTTGGTAATTTTCTGATAACTTTCATATTTTGATGAATAGTGAAAAATACCAATTTTTAATTGAAAACAAATTTTTTAATCGAAATAATTTATTATGTTATATTATGAATTTGAGTGGTTTTAAAGTATAATTATATTATATTTTTATCATTTAATATAATTTAGGTCATTGGATGTAATTTCTCATTTAAATTGTATATAAACACATGTCAATCTTTTGATATTTTTTACTTCTTAAAAACCCGCTTTCTGGTTTTGACAACGAGAATTAATTTTAAATTAATTAATGAAACTCATATGTTTTTAATTTGGTATTATATAAATCATTTTTTGATTCTGAATATAAAAATTATATTAGGGTGAAGTTTTGGTATTTTTCTAAAAACTTTCAGTTTTTTATGAATAATGAAAAACACTGCGTTGTTGTTTTAAACAGACTTTTATATAAATAATAATTTTTTTTATTTAAATTTATTTTAAAGTAAAAATAGATAAATAATACCTATATTAGTTCAATTCAATTCATTGGAGTCATTTTATAATAGTATTAGATGTATAAAATTTTATTGAATTTTTTAACATCTTTTACCCACCTTCTAGGCACATTTGAAAATTTGTATAAAACATAATTTTACCTCTTCTATGAAGTAAATTTTAGAAATATAAGAGACATAGTTGAAATCATTAAGTAAAATGTGGTTCAATAGGATGAACATATATTTTGGTGAATAATAACTTTTGAATTTTATTTACCAGGGTTAAAAGTAAATAGGGAAATTAAAGGTAAAAATGATATTATAATTACCCTAAAACATGTCATAATTATATTGGATACGTATATTTCGAATAAAATAAACCTCTGGAATAAAATACGATCCTATTGGTCCTCTTGGATTAGATTAGGACATTTATTATTATTTTATTTAAAGAATAGTTAAAAGTGTTAAATTCAAAGTTTAATAACTAAACCATTTTTAATATAGGGTTATACATAAGATAAATTTGACTATAAATATAAATTAGAAATATAAAAATATTTCCTACATCATGGTATTTTATTTATAATTTTTAGACATTAAATAATTAAATTTATTTAGGATACAATGATGATGCAGTAATTGCCTTATTAAAGAAAGATTAAAATAATTGATAATATAAATATAAAAATAAATGTAAATTGAGACTATTAATGAATTCCAGGAATTTTATAGGTTAATATGAAATGTTAGGGTTGATTTAATGTATTTTTTTCTAAGTAATCAAGTTTTTTTTGACTTTCAAAAAAACTAAATACTAAATAGTGTCAAAATTGACATAAATGAGTTTTTAAAACAAATACTATATTATTAAATGATATAATATTCCTAAAAATCTAAAGTTTGAAAAAAGTACTTATATTATGATAGATATGTCATTAATTAACAACTTGAAGTTCTTTTGGCGTTTTATAGTATGTTTATTAACTACGTAATATAAAAATACATGAAGACATTATAAAAGTTAAACTATTTAACTAAGAGTTAAATATAAAAGATAAGGTTAATATGTTGACCTAAACTTTTCTAAAACCTATTTTTGGAGATTATTTCTACCTATACCCACCTTATTCTATAAATAAATTCATTTGGATCCATTATAAACAAAAAATGATTTTATAATAAAATAATATTTCAAGTTTTTCCTATAGGGACCCTCACCTCTCTTATAAAAGGGCACTTTCCCTTATCTCAAAATAACACCTCCAAAGCCATTTGGCTCAGCCAAACCCTACTTAAATATCCTACCAACTATCCTCACTTCAACCTAGAGGCCTTACTTTGATCATAATCCAACTTAAGGATCCCTTTTCATCAAATCAAGGGAAAGAACCCGAAGAAGAGGTAATTATTTCATCACCTCTTCCAAAGATCTTTTCTTCCTCCACTTCCTCTTTCTTTGTTGTTTCCATACTAGAATAATAACTCTAGTACCTTATACATACTGTGATGTTATTATAAATATAGTACAACCATATTCATTATTCTATCCATTCTATGAATGACAAAGTCACTATATGTGAGTACATACGACTTACTGTCTCCACGTCGTGGTGTGATTTGTTATTCAACACTTCATTTTTGGGATGGGTATAATAATGAGTATAGTTGATGTAAATAATAAATATAATATTTTAATGATTATTTATATATTATATAACATCCAATTACATACAATTTCATCATCAATAGAATGATATTGTCGCTCATGCATACGTACGGCTTACCGTCTCCATGACGTGATTAGATTCATTTCCACATTCACCATTCAAAGATGATTATAAACATATATATTATTAATAAGTATGCAATATATGACATAATAATGATACTAGATATATATATGTATGTATGTATGCATGTATTTATGTATTTATTTATATCTCATTCACTTTCTTTCATTTAATACGATATGAAAACGGTAACAACGTTTATGCGTAAGTACGACCTACCATCTTTATAAACGATGTTTTCCATCTCATATATCTATCAATTTTACATATTTATATTTTGAATATATATATGATACATAAATAATTTTTTATATTATGTAAGCAATTAAATCATGATATAAGTGATACGATCAAGAATAACAAGTTAAAACATGTACGATAGAGAAAGCGATTATTACCCGAAATATTATTTTAACATAGAAATTATTATTAAATGGGTAGTATAAAGCCATAAATTAATAAATAATGATATCATAAATATTAATATGGTTCTAGTATAATTTACTAACATACTATGGTCATTATATAGGAGGTTAAACGTACCCACGACCAAAGAAAAGTACAAGGTAAGAGTTATTTCATCAATCTCATTATTATCCAAGATTGTTTATCTGTAAGTATCTATTGGGACATATTTATCATCTATGTCCATGTTTCATTAATTTTTTTTTTAAAAGGAATATTTTAAGTTTTTATGGAGGGGAATATTTAACTAGATCATTATTTTAAATGTTTTTAACGATTTATTTTTCTAAATCTTTTACTTAATGTCCATGTTTTCAAAATGATTTTAAGGATTTATTTATATAGACATGATTTTTTTAAAGTGTTAATTTCTTTCAAAAGTTTCAAAGTGGTATGGGACACCTTGATTCAAAAATCTCTTTTAAATGACTTCCTTTATAAATTCTATGACTTTTTAATGATTTATTAAAGAGGGGTATTTCTCTCAAAGAGTTTTATTGATTATTTTCAACAATGTCAACATCCTTTATTGGATATTATTCTTGATTGAGGTTGATTTAATATAATACAATCTTGCATATTGTATTGAATGAGTTATGATATGTTTGACTGTGGATGTGCTATTTTTATACCATTCATGGTTTATGGTTAAAGTATTAATATTTCGTATGATTGTTTTAATACGAATGTTTATGTTTTGTTTCAACATTTTCATATGAGGAATGAATTAGACTTGTAAGTGAAGGGTGGAGCCCACTATAGCTCCTATATGCATCAGTATGTCTCATGAGGAAAACTAGCATCTTGGAATAAGAACTTAACAAAATCTTATTTATAGTCTTGGAATGAGGCTTGGACTATGTGGTTATGATTTCTGACATTATGCATTCCATCATTATGAAATTAGATATTGATATTACATGCGATTATTTGACTAGTAGAATATTCATGTGAATAAGTAAATAGAATTATTTGATTTATCTTTTCCATATTATTATGAAGTTTAATTTTAAAAGGCTTTTGTTTTAGTCTTATACAATGCCTTAAATGTTTATGCCTATTTATGATAGTTTCCGCTATATTGTTATCCTTAATAAGCATCTGAGCTCACCCCTTTATTATGTTTTATTTTTCCTAGGATGTGAAGAAGTGTATTATGATTGATATGTAGGATTAAGCTAGGGTAATAATGGCGTTATCAAAGGATTATTTATGTTGTGTTTTATTTTATAAATTATAATGTAACATTCATATATGTAACATATTTTCCAAGATTTCTAAACTGATCAGTCTTTTGGGACTTGATTCCTTGTAATCATGAAAATGTATTAAAATAATGCTCTGACTATGGGTAACTGGGGTCAGGGCGTTACATACAAAGTGATTAAATTCTTGAACATAACATCATTTTTAACCCATGAAGAGGGAATATGGAATTCATATATTTAAATTCAATAACAAATAATAAATTTTTACATATAGGTGAAAACCCATGGAAGATATTTGGGTTTTCATATTATGATAATTTCTCATGTAGAAAAGAGAAATTTCAAGAAATGAATTTGATAGCATGATGGTATACACTGTGTCTTATGAAAAGGGGATAATGGGAGGGAATGGAGGTATCACATTATTAAAACAATATATTTTTTAAGTAGAGGTAATAACAAAATAGATATAATAAAAAAACAATCTAGACACTTATAAGACACGTAATAAGGATGTACTTGAATGAAAATGAGAGGTAGAGAATTCCCTTTAGCAAAGTAACATATTAGGTACATACTATAATGAGGGGGGATAAATAACCTATAATACTTATAATATAAATTAGAAATTAAATGGATATTTATAAATACATAATAAAATATCCAATTTAGATTAAAAAGGCTAAATATGAAGATGAATATTTAATAGAATATAAGAGAGAGAGAGAGAGATCCCTTACTAAATTTTAACAACATAATGATATACATTGTGGCTTATGGAAAGGGAATAATTGGAGTGAACTCCAATATCCCACTAATGAAACATAAAATTTTCTGTAATATTAACATAAAAATTATAAGATAAGAAATTTTATTAACATTTATAAGGAATACACAAAAGGGGATCTTGGATGAAAAATGAGAAGAGGAGAATTCCCTTACCTTAAAGAGTTGCTTCCTAGATCATGAAGGGAGAAAACTCAGGACCTTGGAGACACATTAGTGAAACCTTGGAGGATATTTAGATAGGGGGAATAATAAAAATTCATGTATTATAAGTTTTTAGTGGATAAGAGTGGGGAAAGGGAGGAATTTATACATGAGGAGGGGTGAGTTTTAAGTGATTAAATATTGTTTATTTTACTATATAAGCCAACCACTCATGGGATAAATCAATTAAAACCATTTTTATGGACAATTAAAGAGTGTGATAGGGTTAGTGGATGTTAAAGGACTTAATAAACCAAAATATACCTTCTAAACCACCCACTCAATGCATACAAATCAATAATAATTTTTATCTTTAAAATTCTAATTTTAGTTCCAAAATGAAAGGTCTAAATTTATAAATTGAAATTATTATTTATAAAATAATTTTTATTTTTATTAAAGGAAATTTTTATTATATAAATGTTTCAATAAATTTTAGTCATGCTTACACAATAATGATTTCAAAAAATTTCAATGCTCTGTAAAGTGGCAATTTTCACCTTTTCTCTAAAAATTGAACTTTTTCATAAAATACCCAAAAAATTACACTAAGAAAAATTTGATGCGATGAGTAAAAAATGATTTTTTTTTAATAAAAACCATTCTATAATTATTTTAATTTTAATTTTAAAATAAATCATTATTTTAATTAAAATTAACAATTTAATAGAAAAATAAACATTCTAACCATTATAAAAATTACTTAAGGATACCTTAAAATATATGATGATTTTTAAGATTATTTCATGTAATAAATTTTTATTTAATACTTTCATATAATACGTATTTTAATATAATTTTTTTATAGTCTTTGAAAATAATACAGTTTTTATTATATCATTAAATAATCCTAATGATCATTTAAAATGCATCTATGTTACCAAAAACAATAATGAACAACTATTTTATTGAATAATGGTTAAAATGTCGATAAAATGTATTATTTAAAAAACATAAAGGTACCTGATCATATTTACCTATAAATACACCATCATTCTTGCACTTCATATTTCACTTCGATTCTAATCAAGGTTCAATATTCTTTCCAAAATAAATATTGTATTACCAACTCTCTGTTTCTTTGTTATGGTGATATTCATGGGTGGTATGATTCTAAGGGATCGAGGTGACCCAAATTTTTATATTTTACTTTATTTATTCTCCATTATCCCTCCATTTATAATATTTATATTAATAACAGGAATTGTTATAGACTGAATGTAATATTTTTAAATAATGAAATAAAGTGTTGATAGTTTATAGTATGTGTTTTCTTTTACTATTCCAATATGTACTAGTTCATATCAAAATATGATGTTAAATTCTCATTATAGAAATTAAAATTATTTCTACGTGTTTATAATAAGACATTCATTATAAAATTAGAGTTCTTTTAATAACATTAAAGAATTTTCAGGGTGTTACAAAAACACTTTTATCTTGGATAAATAATTTTATTCATATATTTTTCTTTTAACATGTTATAGATCCTAATGAATCATAAAACATGTGTATACAATTAATCATCTCACAATTTTCATAATATCTCTTTGTTATCAAACATATTTCATTATCACATAATAGAAATGAGATGAAGATACATATTATTACATAGATTCATTTGTTCATGATAATAGCCTCTACATTAAAATCCTTAATATAGTATCTATTTACTTAATATCATGAATAGAAACTATAAGGTCAATCAATTCTTCCATTTATTTTGAAATCCTCTATATTTACAACACTTTAAAATATATATTTCATGTCATAAACCCTTTAATATTAAAACATTAATTTCTATAAAAATCCATACATGACATGTACATTCCATAGAGTTTCCCAAACTCCTTTAGGAATATCTTAGACAATCTAAAAATATATAATTATTAATATTATTTCCTGGAAACTCTAGGTTTTAAGGAACTTGATTGGATTCTTGAAGAAACATTATTAAACTTTTCAACCTATTTTAATTATTCCCGTTTAAAATTTTACCTACTTGTACTATGTATAAAATAATTCTAAACCTAGACTATATATTCCTAGTTCATATATATGAACAAACCTTTAATAATATTAGGTAAATGTTATTTTAATTCAATCATATTTTCCTAACATTTTCATATATGAAAATATGATAAATCCCTTAACAGGAAGAATATATTTTAGTCTTCCCTTAAATCATGTTATAAAATTAAATGAATCATAATATTATATTTCAGAACTCGCATATCATTTTATTAAACAAAAATTGATTACACACTATTTTCAAGAGGAAAATTAGATAAAATACACATTTAATGACAAGTTATTCCAAGATTGAAATATCCATGTTATCAATGCGGAAACTCTTATACTCAATTAATCGAAAGAAAACTTCAAGATTAAATTATTTTCATCTTATAACCTTTTATATATTTACAACACTTTTTAAAACATACATTTGATATCATAAATCAATCATAATAATAGAATTGATTTCTATAACCAATAAAGTTTTATAGAGACCTTTAGTCTCTTGATTCATCAACATATTCAATTATATTGAAAATCAATTGATATTCCCAATCATATTGATTATATGAGACTAAAATTACTAAAATTACTGATGTACCCAATCATATTTAGTATATGAGTATGGAATAATATTCCATTGGTCATTTTTCAATTAATTCCTTTGGAACCTTAAATGAATAACTCTATACTTCTATAAGTATCTAGATTCACTTTCTAAAAAATTTTACCACTTGGTTACTCAGGATGGAAATATTTTGACACATATAATTTTCCTTAAGAACATTTCATAAATCACTAATACTTATTTAAATTTTTTCTTTAAGATACCAGTATTAAGAGATACTTACATAAATATTTTCCTTATCAAGGATTAAACAAAAATTTTATATTGATGATGATGATGATATTATCTACAACATAAGATTTTTTTAGATGAGTATCATGTATTATTAACCATTTAATAAGTACTTATATTACATGATCTTCCACTAATATGATGTCCCATTTTTTGCATTATATCTATTAGTTGTACAACATCCATATTTCACTAATAAATGAGTCCACTTTGGATTTACTCTCACCACTTAGCTATTTTGGTAGGGAATCATCACAATTATATCATATATCACACTTAGATAGTTGAGTGGAAAACTCTTTTACCAATCCATCATATGAATAATATCAAATTTATTCCTCTGGTAACCTAAACCTATTTGACTCTCTTGTAACATCCTGACTTGGGTGGCACTCACTGGTTTCCTAAGCCAGTCGATCACATGACCTCAAGAGCACCACCCCATATTCTAGAGGTTTCCAACTAACAGTAAGGGTTTAATATCAATCATGGGGAGACTATAACCTTTTTATTAGAGTAATACACCAGTGGAAAACAAGAAAAAATAACTAAATAATGTATCACCATAAATAATTCCAATATCTCATGATAATCAATGTAGTAAATACAATATCCAGCTAAAGTTGAAAACATGCCATGCTAATACTTGTCAAGTTTCTAAAATGAAACTCAAATAAATACATTAATGACTCCCAAGAGGGTCCCAAACCATGTCTGGTTCCCTCATCCATGCTCCATCCCCAAATCAGCTTTCTAATATTGGGCCTTTTCCCTTAACATGTTCGACAACCATGAAATCGATTCTGGTACTAATTATGCAGCTCGAGTATAGTGTGATTACAAATCAGTAGGCCACCACCAATAGTGTCTAATAAAAATACAATCAATAATAATTTATATGGTTTTATAAATAAATAAGTACACTGCATAAATAAATAGTTATCACATTGTCAAATCTTATCTACTTAACCACACAAACCCATGGGTTCCTGAGAACACTCAAACCTCAATACTTTCTTCGACTCATGCCAAAGTCTGATCTATCACCAAGGGATATCACATTTGAATATCCATGTTACCCTTCATAATATCACATGTGAATGACCATATTACCATTCACTATTTCTCAATTGAATGACCATGTTACCATTCTCAATACTTGGCCGAAAGTCCATGTTACCATTCACCATTTAATAACACATAGTTTAATGAGCATGTTACCATTCATAATACTTAGCTGAATTCCCATGTTACCATTCACCATTTAATAACACATAATTTAATGAGCATGTTACCATTTATAATAGTTGGTTTAATGTCCATGTTACTATTCAAAATATAATAACACATAATTGAATGAGCATGTTATCATTCATAATACTTGTCTGAATGTCCATGTTACCATTCACCATTTAATAACACATAATTGAAAAAATAACAATATTACATATAAATCAACAACCCATTAATTAATTCTCTAATTAAATAATCATACTCATAATTTTAATATCTCATAATTAATTCACCAATTAATTATTGAACTCTTAATATCAATATCCCACAATTAATTCCCGAATTAATTATCTCTATTAATATTATCAACATCCCAACATATCGAAATTAATTCCAAAATTAATCATCAATTTTACAACTCAAAATATCACAATTAATTATACAATTAATTATCCCAAAATCCCACAATTACATAATTACTTAATTAATTAATTAACCATATTAATTAATTCATTTAGAAAATTCAATTTCTAAACAAATCTAGAAATTATATAATTTTTCATATATATAATCAAAATCAGGACTATGGGATTAGAATATTAGACCTCCTACCTCGATTTATTGATGAATGATCACCCAACCTAAATCCCCAAAATTCAACAGAGTAACGACATATAACAAGATCTGGATATAAACCTAAATCAAGAAAAAAATTCAAGAACTATTAGATATAGAGTTATATCCAAAAACCTATATCTGGATTCATAATATCAAGATATAGATTTAACAAAAAAACAACAACCACTAAAAGAAGGAGACAAGAATAGAGGATTAACATGAAAGTAACAAGATATGATCCACTTATTGGGAGATGTGAAGATTTTCGATCTGGGTTTTGAATCATGGAGAAAGGAGGTTAGAAAGGCTTAGAATTTACCATGAGAGCTCCAAATTAATAAAATAGGACATACGGTTGAATGGGGGTTGATTTGGAATTAATTAGGGGTTTTAGGTAATTAAAAAAAATAATTTTAAGGAGACTTTAATTCTCATAAACGATTTGTTAGGTAGGGGTGCACAGTTTTCCCTAACCTTGTACCTAAACTATGTGCCTATTTTATAGAGGTGCATGGTTACTCCTAAGAGGGATCAAAGTTTGACAAACCATGCACCAACTATGAAATTCCCCTCTTTCTAGGGTTGTATGGTTAGCTAGTTAGGGGCATACAGTTTTCCATAACCATGCACTAACTGTGCATAACCCATTTTCTATCATTTTTATAAAATTTACACCCAAAAACGCCCAACGGTAAAGCCCAAATAAAAATTACCCAACACTAAACAAAAGATTACCTATAAATGGCCCTGAGACAACTCCATAAAAGGTCAGGATCTTATAATATCCCCACTTTATAATAGCTCATCACCGAAATACACTCCCAAGATTCTCTAAGATTTTGAGTCGAAAATATTAGGACATTAATAACTCATATCTTCTTCCATTTCCCATGTTTTCTCCTACACCTTCCCATGTTTCCACAATATATGAACTACTGGAATGAACTTTCTCCACAACAATTTCTCACTGCGATCTAACACATGTATCAGATGCTCCTTAAAGGACACATCTATCTCAAGCCCAACATCATCCACATCAATCACATGAGAAGGGTTGGGGTAATATCACCATAGTTGTGACACATGTAACATGTTGTGAATAGTATTTTATTTCTGTGGAAAGGACAATCGGTACACCATCATACCGATTCTCTCAAAAACTTCAAAAGTTCCAACAAAACTGGGCACCAAATTGCCTTATCTCTATATCCTACAGTGAACCAACCTTGGAGACACATGAAGGAATACATGATCACCCTATGTAAACTCTAGGGGTCATCGATGTTTGTCTGCTTATGAATTCTTTATACTCTGAGCCATAACCATATGTTTCTAAATTAGCTGTACCAGCTCCGATGACTCCCTCAAAAGACTTGGTACCAATATACCAGAATCACCTACCTCCATCTAGTATAAAGGTGATCTATGTAGCCTACCATAAAGAGGCTAATATGGTGCCATCCAAATAGTTTCCTAATAAATGTTCTTATAGGTGAAATCTGCTAAAATAAGATGCTTCTGCCAAGAACCACCAAAGTCATGAACAAAAGATCATAGTATATCCTCATGAACCTGTATCATACACTCTGATTTCCCATCTGTCTATGGATGGAAAGTCATAGTCAACAAAACCTACATACCACGTGCCTTCTGAAAGAACTTCTATAAGCATAAAGTAAAATGTGAGTCTTGTTCTGGAACTATCTTCTGTGGCATCCCTTGTAGAAGGAACATCTATCTAATATAAAGTTATCCTAAATTCTCTGCTGAGAAGGTTTACCATATAGGAAAGTACTCTACTTTCATCAGTTGATCCACAATAACCCAAATAGTTCCATTATTCTTAGGTGTCCTTAGGAGACCCACCATAAAGTCTATTGTCACATCATCCCACTTCCATTCTAGAATGGTAAATGACTGTAAAAATCCTCCAATCTATTGATGATATGATTTCACCTGCTGATAGGTGTAGCATTGTGTCATGAACCTCACTATTTTCTTTTTCATGCCCAGTAACCAACACTATCGTCATAGCTCAAAGTACATTTTGGTCACACCTAGATGTACCATCCACTTAGAGGCATGGAATTCCCGCACCAAATCATCTCTCATGGTTGTAGGCACAATATACTAATTCTTGACATCTATGATTTCATCCTCATCTATTCTCCAATATAAAGGTGCCTCCCCACCTTCAAGGATTTCCCTCAAGGTGAAACAATTTGAATCCTCATACTGTTTGTCTCTAATCTAAATCAAAAGAGTAGACTCTACTGAAAATTATATGAGTGTCATATGCTCCTGACTCTCCAATACCATGATGTGCATCTCAGCCAACAAGGTCATCATCTTCCACTCAACACTAGAATATTCAACAACCTGAGTTTGTGTCTCCCTACTTAGAGCATCAGTAACACTGTTTCCATTTCTGGTTATATATGCTAGCTCAAAATAAAAAAACTTCATATACTCAACCCATATCCACTACTGAATAATCAAATCCCACTGTGAGAATATATAATTCAAACCATTGTGATCCGCAAACACTGTAAAATTCTCACCCAACATATAGTTCCACCAACACTTCAAATAATAAACCACTACTCTTAACTCGAGTTTGTGTATAGGGTAGTTACATTCATGAGGCATTAACTGCTGGGATTCGTACACCGTAACTCTATCTCCCTGCATCAACATTGATCATAGTCCAATCCCAGAAGAATCACAATTAACTATATACTCTTCACATAGCTTAGGTGGGATCAAAATTAGTTGTGATTCAAAATTCTTATTTAACTCTAGGAAACCATTCCCACATGATTCTGACCAATCAAACTTTATCCCCTTTTTGGTCAAGCCAGTAAGCAACATTTCCAATCGGGAGAAGTCCTAGATGAACCTCTAATAATATCCAGCTAAACCTAGAAACCTTCAGATATCAAAAAAGTTCTTGGGATACTCCCAAGATACAACTAATTGAACCTTATCTAGGCCCACTAACACACCTTCCTTTGAGATGATATGCCCCAATAAGTGTATTTGATTAATCCAAAACTGAAACTTAGATAGCATGAATTATAATCGATGCCCTCTTAGTGTACTCAGGATGTTGTCAATATGTTGGGAATGGTTGTCATGAGTCATAGAGTACACCAAGATATCATCCATAAACACTACCACAAATTGATCTAGGTATGGATGGAAGGTTTTATTCATAAAGGCCATAAACACTGCTGGTTCATTCATCTACCCAAATGACATTAAAATGAAATCATATAGAGAATGCCTACTTATGAAAGCATTCATTAGTATATTATAAGTCCAAACTGTCAAATGATGATACCCTAATCTCAAATTGACCTTTGAGAATACAAAATATTCTCTCAACTAGTCAAAAATATCATCAATACACAGAATAGGATATTAGGTTTTCACTGTCACCTAGTTCAACTTCTGGTAATCAATACATAAGTGTAAAATCTTGGTAGCCTTATTTGAAAAAAGCACTCGAGAAACCCAATGTGACATACTCAGATGGATAAATCCATTATCCTAAAACCCCTCCAGCTGAGTCTTGAGTTATTTTAGCTCTATTGGTTCCATTATATACGGTGGAATAGAAACTGGATCAGCCCCAGACATGAGCTAAATTAAAAATTCCACATATATCTTAAGTGGATACCCTAAGAGGTCTTCAGGAAACACTTACTGAAACTTATCCACCATGGGTGGAAAGTAATATTACTTAACTCCTCCATTATCTAGCAATAAAATTGAAACCTGGGCTGTGAGATCTCCTATTTGCTGAGTAGTTGGCCTTGCTCGGCCTGCTTGGATATCCCACTCCCCACGGTGAATGTAATGGTCACCCTTAAGAGATACAAACTTTAATCTCCTATGGTAACAATCAATGTGTGCTTGGTATGTGACTACCCATTTTGTACCCATAATTAGGTTGAATCATGACATATAAATAATATAAAGGTTACACATAAAATGGTACTTCCTGAAAGAGATGGTCCCTTGGATGTGGCCCCAGTGGAACTACCAGATACAACAGATTATATGTGTGGACAAGGGAGCCTGGCCGAAGTGAATGTTTTGGGACCCTTAGACCCAAACTCCCTTGATTCTAACTCCGAAATCCTCCTGAAGGATGAGAATGGGGGAAAGAATAATGGTTTGAAGAATAAAATATGAAAGGAGGTATCTCTGTGTAAGCAGAGATCCCTCAAAGAAGGCTCGATGATTAAATTGGGGAACCGTTTTGAAGGTTTGGTTGTCCAAGAACCCCCATTGACCCAAGAGGAGGACACTTCTAGTGATGAAATTTATAGTCAACTGTCAGTGGATATCATGGACCAAATTTAAGGGAAAGGTCCTTATAGTACTAGAAGGAAGAAGGGGAATAAAGGAACTTGAGACTTAGGGAAATGTATTGTGGTCCAAGGGAAAAAAACTAAATGGGAATAAGGATTATTCCCACTTGCCAAAACCGATGGAGACAAGGTCAACCAATAAGGGTAGAAAAAAGGCAAGAAAAGACCTACAGAGTGGGGAAAGTGAATAATCAAAGAGAAATACAAGAGACAAGGAAGAAGGGATGTGGAGTGTTTGAAAATTATTATTCACTCCAAGGAAGAAATGCTAGAAAAAGTTGTCTGACCCAATGTCTCAGAAGAGGAGATTAAAAGAATTTATGCAAGAAGGTTATAAGTTGATGAAAAAAAGGATCAAGAAGTGTGGATAGATAAAGAAGATCGAATTCTAGCACAGGGCTTCAATCAGAGCATAATCAACATGGAGGAATTTATTCAGACAATGGACAAGATGATTACTCACTTTGAAGAGATTATCAAAGAGGATACTGATATCCAGGTTAGTCCATTGCAATGGGAATTATACAGAGTAGCTGATTCAAGTAATCTTAGTCTTGTGTTTCATCATTTTGTGATCTCTTTTAGCACATAGTGGTATCTTTTTTGTGAACTACGGTTTCCCAGTTGTCCTTAAAATGGATTAATAAAAATTTACATTTGGATGGATGGTACTCCCAGATCTCGAGAGAGTACCTATTGCACAAGCATATTTCTCTAGACTATACTCCCAATGGTGTATCTATAGTCATTACCATGCTCAAAAAAATCTACTGAAAGGTTAAATCCATTAAAAAGTTTTGCAGATATAAAGGAATTAGAGGAAATGGTATTTAATAAGGAATTGGATAGTATAGAAGCAATAAGAATAGTATCTCTCACCATTTATGGTCCATACTTTCTATCCACAAGTGTAAGTTTCAGTACATGTAATTGTCCTACCCCTCTTCCCTATGATGTAGTATGACTCCCCTAAGTGGTTCCACCCTACTAATATTGGTTATCTTTCCCAAAATCACCATGTCCACTGCCTCTACCACCATAGCCTATAGAACTCCAACTACCAGACTGATATTGTGTAGAGGATCCCTTTTCCGTACTCTGGTTATATCTAGCTCCTCCATTACTAAATATATGCTATAGGTTCCTATAGAACCATTGTAGATGAATCCTATTTCCATAAGATCAGAACTCCATGGTTGGTCTGGAATAGTTCCTATGATAATGTCTCAGCCTACCACACTGGTGATAGACCACTCCATTATGGTCCTATACAATCGATCCCTCTGTCTGGGTACTCTACTTCCCACTGCCCTGACTAAAGTTCTCATAGTGACACTTACTGCTCTTAGAAGTCATACCCCTTGGTAATATTGTTGGAACCACTTTTCATACATTAGAATCGTCCCTCAGGTTCCCCTAACCTATGAGATCCTGATCCACTACCTCAGTAAACTTCTTTAACCGAAAAAGGTTAACTTGGGACTTAAATATAACACTTAAGTATGTCCTGGAAATGTATCACCATATATGTCTCATATCCTACCAATGCTAGAACAAAGTTCTACAGGTCTATAAAGCATCAAACATAGTCCACCACAGACATGCTCTCCTAAGTCAACCACATGAAATTTTCTTCTCTCTCCTACCTCAACATCTCTGGATAGAAGTGCTCTAGGAACTTCTCCAAGAAGTCCTTCCATAACATACCATCATCTTGTACAGTTCACTCCTAAATGTCCCACCAGTGATTCATTCATCCTCAGAGAATATAAGCGTCCAACTTGACCTTCATCTCATAAGGAGTCTTCAAATAGTCAAGTATCATCTTTATAGACTCAACCCAAAACTCATCCCACTCAGGCCCACCCTCTCTAGTAAAAGTTGGGGGATGATGAAATTAAAACTACATATTTAGGTCAAACGTACTATTTATAACCCACCCTAGGTCTCTTTCCATGTATTTCATGAAGTGATAAAATTTATATTGGAACTACTCCCCAACTTCCTCACCTAGTACTATCAATGCCTCAGGTTCTACTCTTAGTAAAGAATCACCAGTCATATCCTCCTGTCACCCTCTCAACAAGCATCGTCGTTGAGGAATAACTCAACAATCAAAAACACACATATTAGGACTCATAACAAAACCTTATTAAATTATTTAAGAGGAAAATATCAACAATTCAAAATAAGTCTTTTCCCCCAAACCTTACCATGCGGTCAAAAACAAGGTGCTATAACTACCCCTAACCACCCTACACCTAGGTCCAAATTAACAAGGGAAAACACCTTCTCATTGTTCATGATTTCACATTACAAAAAACTTTGTAAACATTTTGCATCATTTTTCAATTCTAAATTTCATGTTAGGAACCTTTTCATTTTAATTTCACAAGAAAAGAAAAAAAGTTCAAGTTCAATAATATACCCAATACCCATTTTCCTATGTGTGCCTAAGATGATATATTTCAAAAATAATCTTGCACTCCTAGAATGACACATGAAACTAAAATATCATGCTATCCCAAGAAATGGGTTAATTCTCATAAAATTTCCCAAATAAGTTTCACATCACACAACAAGTGCGTCACCCAAGGTGAAATAATACTCAATTGTAACAGTAAACAAAAATAAAAACAATCCCACCCTAGTTACTTGGATTTTCCCCCATACATGGGTTTTCAACTCCCATGCATGAGCTCAATTCCAAGCCTATAATCTTCCTAATATCCTTTATACCTTTCGAAAACAATGAGATAAAATAAAAAGAAGAGAAAGCTACCTCTGATACTACTTTTTAACATCCTTACTCGAGTGACACTCACTAGTGACCCGATCTGATCGATCACATGACCTAAAGTGTACCTCCCCATATACTAGAGGATACCAATTAGCAGTGAGGGTCTAATATCAATATTGAGGAGACTATACAATCTTTTATCAGAGTAATACACCAGCATAAAATAAGAAACATTAAATTAAAAACATATAACAATAAATGATTCCAATATCTCATGATAGTCAAAGAAGGAAATACAATATCCATCTAAATCATAAATATTATCATGATAAGTAAGTGTCAAGTGTCTAAAATGAAACTCAAAGAAAGTGACTGATGAATCCCAAGTGGTTCCCAAACCATGTAAGATTCCCTCATCCATGCTCTATCCCAAAATCATCCATCTAACACTGGGACTTTTCCCTTAACATATCCTACAACCATGAAATCTATTCAGGTACTGATTAGGTAGCCTGAGTAGGATGTGAGTACAACTCAGTAGGCCACCATCAACACTGTCTAATACAATTCTAGTCAATAACAGTCTATATAGTTTTTTAAATAAATAAGTATAATGCATAAATAAACAGTTATCACATTATCAAATATTCTTTATTTAACCACATAGACCCCCGGGTTCCTGAGAACACTCAAACCTCAATACCTTCTTTGGCCAGTGCGAGAGTCCAGTCTATCCCCAAGGGATATCACATTTCAATGTACATGTTACAATTCATAATAACACATGTGAATAACCATGTTACCATTCACCATTTATCAATTGAATGACCATGTTACCATTCTTAATACTCAGCTGAATGTCCATGTTATCATTCATAATAATTGGAAAAATTTCCATGTTAACATTAACTATTCAATAACACATAATTGAATGAGTATGTAACCATTCATAATACTTGGCCGAATTTCCATGTTACCATTCACCATTTAATAACACATAATTGAATGGGCATGTTACCATTTATAATACTTGGCCGAATGTCCATGTTATAATTCACCATTTAATAACACATAATTGGAAATATCACAATATTACATACAACTCAACAACACATTAAATAATTCATCAATTAATTAATCATACTCATAATTTCAATATCTTATAATTAATTCACCAATTAATTATTCAACTCTAAATATCAATATCCCACAATTAATTCCACAATTAATCATCTCTATTCATAATATCAATATCCAAACATATCTTAATTAATTACAAAATTAATCATCAATTTCACAATTCAATATCATATAATTAATTTTACAATTAATTATCCCAAAATCCCACAATTACAAAATTACTTAATTAATTAATTCACTATATGAATTAATTCTTTTAAGAAATTAAATTTCTAAACAAATCTATAAATTATATAATTTTTCATACATGTAAAAAAATTTAGGACTGTAGGATTTGAATATTAGACCACCTACCTCAATTCAATGATGAATGATCACCCAATAGAAATCCCCATAATTTAGAACAATAATGACATAGAACAAGATCCAGATCTATAATATAAATAAAGATAGAACAATTCAAGATATATTAGATCTATATTTATATGAACAAAACTAGATCTATATTCATTAGATCTAGATTTATATTTAACAAAAAAAGGATAATAACTGCCAAAATAAGGAGAGAATAAAGGAGGATGAACGAGATGACAATGGGATAGAATCCAATTACCAGGATGAGAGAAGATATTTAATACAGGCTTTGAATCATGAATAAAAGCGGTAAGGAAGTCTTGGAATCCGTCTAAAGAGCTCAAAAATCATAAAAGAGGACCTAGGGTCGAATGGGGGTTGATTTGGGATTAATTAGGGGGTTTGGGTAATTAAAAAACTATTTTTTGGGAGACATTAATTCTAATTAATAGTTTGCTGGGAAGAGACACATAGTTTTTATTAACCATGCACCTAAACCATGGTCCTCTTTTATAGGTGTGCATAGTTACTCCTAATAGGGTGCATAGTTTGAAAAATTGTTAACCAGCCATGAAATTCTCTTATGTCCAGGGTTGCACAGTTTTCCCTAACTGTGGTCCAACTATGATCAACCCTTTTTCTTTTATTTTTCTCAAATTTCAAACCCAAACACACCACAAGGTAAAATCCGAATGAAAAGTACGCAACACGAAACAAATGAGTACCTGGAAATGATCTTAAGAAGATCTAGAAAAGGTTATGATATTATATATCCTAACTAGTTTAAGATAAAGAAAACACCAAAAACTAGATAAAAAATTAAAATATAGGTGCACCCAACTATAAAATGATCTACCCACAAATATTCCATTGTCACCTATCCTTTATTTCATTATAGAAGATAATCCAGGGGTACTCAACATTATCATGACATACTCAGTTAGAATACCTAGGTCTTAACAAGTGCCTTTTTGGAATGAATCTCACCCTTAGTATTTGAAAAGGTTTTAATATCACCATCTTATCTCGTGTTATTTACTTTTATATATGAATGTTTCTTTTAATTTAGTTTAGAAGTTTAAAGTCCCAAACCTACAATTTCAGGTTCAACGAATAACAATATTGGGTATTTTTTTTATAAAAGACAAAAAAAGATCATTTTACATACCAGGACCTTTTTCGGTCTTGGTTTTGGAGAATTAAACATATAAATTAGAAATTATCAAATATGTACAAAAATAATTTAAAAAAAATCCTTCACGTGCGCTACCTACTCATATGAAATACACACCACGAAGATATTATACTAAACCTTTGAAAACTAAATTTTAAACATAGGGTGATAACTTAATTTTCCAAATAAGGGATTTAAAACATATTAAAATAATTTTCATTGAAAACTATAAATTTATTTGGAAACATTTATCAAATAAATCATTTTATAAAAAAATATTTAGAAAAGGGTTTTCATACATCTTCTATATATCCCTAAATAGTGTATATTATTTTGAAAACTATATAATTTCATAATAATAATTATTTTTAAATACTACTCTGGATTTCTCAAATTTTTAAAATTAATATTTTTATGGATTAATCATGATACAAAATAGTTAATAAGAATGACCATAAAGACACTTACCTGTATCAAATGTGAGACAACATCCCCTATAGGTCATGGGTTCACTCCCAAAACCACATTAAATCATATAATACTCAAGTTTCATAATTTTATAAATTTTTTAATGGTCCTACCTTTCTCACTAATAACCCAAAAATATTTTCAAAATCATACATAATTTATTTTCATAGAGGAAAATAATCTTACCAATTTCTCAACTTGGTGAAATAATATTTTTAAATAATTTAGAAAAATAATTCAGATAAATACATACTTAAAAATAACTACTATTAATAAAAGACATAGATATAAATTTCAAATAAATTAACTGAATACTTGAATAAAAATTGACATAATTTCAATGATATATTTAGATGATAGAAATATCTAAATTATGAATTAAATATATGGATGAGAAATGGAATTTCTCAAATAAAATGATAGATTTAATTTAAAACTATTGTAATTATAAATCACAGATAAAATGATACGTTCTATTCAAGTAAAATAATAACTATAACATTAAAATAAAAACCAACACACTTTAAATTTTTTAAGTCAAACAATAAGAAAACAGGGTTTTGTTATTGTTTTATAATGTAGATTAAGATAAATTCAAAAATAAAATTACAAGTGTGTGACCATAAAATGGATTTATAAGACCAATTTTCATTAAAGTGTTAAAATAATTCATAGTATTATATATATGTAGTTCTTTGAAAATAAATAATTAGATGATTGGATTTATTGATTGAGTTTTAATTCAATTTAAATTTTGATAAAAAATAACATTGATAAAAATTTTGACATCCTTATATTATAGATCTTTAAATAAATAAATAATTAAATAAATAAATATACATATATATAACTTTTTAAATCAAACATAAATTGGTAGATTAAAAATAAAACCAAACCCTTAAAAAACCATAAATTAAAACATTATTTGATAAATAAAAATAAAAAAACCCCCTTACTTGATTTGAAAATAGAATAGAAAGGCAGTTACTTCATGGGTACAAAATAAATTTGAAGGAGGAAGAATTTGGGAGAGAGTGATTTGGTCTTCGGGGTGTGTAAAAAATGTTTATATAAAAATTTGTTTACTATTTGGGTGAGAAAATCATAGCCCTTTTAACAAATCATTTGAGGGTTTTAGAAACACTTGGACAATTGTTCTAATCATCTTTTTTAAATTATATATATATATATATATATATTATGTTCCAAGTTACAGCGTTTGAAAATATGAACATGGTTCTAATATTGAACCAGTGCAGATCAAAAAATGGTATTAATTAGGCTTGTATTAACTCATTTGTTTGCATTATTTAGAAGTATAAGAAATATATATTTGTATATATATATATAAAACTTACTTTGGAATCTGAGGGAAATAATATTAAATATAAAATAATCAAACAATGAGCTAAAGTTTGTTAATATTTTAATTATACTATTCGGGAGTGTCGACATTAAGTGGGTGCTAGTTGAAGATGACAGTAATAGTGGAGGTGGGATCTCAACAGTATTGAGAACAAATGGTTTGAAAGTGGGCGGAGAAGATGAACAATGGAGGATGAGGATATCGGGAAAATTAATGAAAAACTCGAATGAGTCCGGTCTTGATCGAACATTTTGGATTACATTGCCTGGTGAAATTTCCATCCCAGATAAAAATGTGGAGAAAACTAGGGACCCTTTATAATCCAAGATGTGGCTGGTTCCCTCTATGAAATTATCACACATGGAATGAGATCCCTATACACAGGCTCTCGTCAGGCTATCAACCCACACTATGCATAGACTGAAACTAGGTGGCCTTATACATGGGATCTCTCTTGAATAAAATGAGGGAACCCTATACTCGATCTATCTTGAATGGGAGTACCTCAGCCTATCGAGGGCTTGGCCTTAGTGCCAACCTAATTAGTTGTTCACAGGCTGTCCTTGGTTTTGTTGGGTACTTAGTAAATTTTGTTGTAAAATGTTTTCTAAACATGGGAAAAATAGAAATAATTAAAAGTAATATATATATATATATATATCATTTACATTAGATTATTTAAAACTTTAAAAGTCATTTTATCATTATTTGAAACCACTTTTATGAAACCATCTTTTAAATCTACTCAAATCTCAAAGTTATATTATAATTTTAAAAGTTTAACTAATTATTAAAACATTTTCATTAAATTTTATAATCTTAAATACTATATTATTATTTTTCAAATATAAATTTAAATCAATTTTTAAATTTTAAAACACCTAATATCTATTAATGACCTCATTGGTTAAATTTTTCTAACGGTCAAAAAAAAGTTTTATAAATACTCATGCCTAATAGAATTTGAAAAATTCATCACGATTCATTGAAATTTATTCCTTGTTTTCATAATTATGTTATACATTACTCTTGTTCTTTGTATTATTGATATTCTACTTGCTATTAATGTTTTTATTATATAAGATTCCAGAAAAGTGGGATACACATTCAGCCTCCTAGTGTTACTCGGTGGGGCTATAGTTATAGTGCTAGAACTTATAGTGAGTTATCTGAATTAGTCGTGGCCTCTAGTTTTTAAAAAAAATAATATAATCAGTGTTTTATTAATAAAAATTATTCCTTATTTTGTTCTTAATTTTATAATTCTACATTTGAAAACATTTATTAAAAATAAAAAATATGTCATAGATTCAGGATGTTACATTCTTCCCCCATTAATTGAATTGTGTCCTCACAATTCATTCATACACACACATCCCACTTCCTTTTCTTTAAAAATTAGTGTTCCTACACAAACAAATTTATTATTATTACTAATTATCAAAATTTAAATATAAAAATCAATTCATACCTTCATCAGAATCTCCATTGTTTTCGATTATCATGAAAAGGTGGGTTTCTTCCAGTCAAGTTGATCCTGATAAAAGTTTCAAGTTCATCAACTTCTAATGCCCAAAAAAAACTCAAAAAAACTATGTCAAACTCATAAAGATGTTGATAGGAATTTTAGATAGAGGTATGAGGGGTATAAAGTTTAGAGACATCAGAATGGAGTTGATTCCTATAGAACAAAAAAAAGACTTGACTTCTAGTATTTCAAAGTCTTTAAGTCTTCCATATATGTTGAAACACAAAACATGACACAGATAGGTTACACGAAGGCCACTATCTCTTGTAACTTCCAAAAAGTCTATTAAAGACTGAAACTAATTAGATAAGGAAAACATTTGAAACTACCCTCAACATATTTCCCTTGTTAAGCGTAGAATGGAAGTTGTGTATGCACAATGACATAATATACAAAACTTGATCCACATAAGAATTTAAGTATATCAGATGATTTGGATATCTTGTAAAGGAATTTAAAAGATATTCGAAGGTTTTAAAAGGGTTCAAAATTGTTTGATCATGATTTTAAAATTATATTTTCATGTAATTCATCTAGAAGAGACAAAAGTGTTTTTTGTGATCTTATTCCTTCCATATGAAAATATAAAGAAAAATAATTTACTAATGAGGCATACTTAAATTATTATTATTTTGTTCTAATTTTCCAAATTTATCTAGACCATTGATCTGATTACAATTTTGAATCCCTGAACCTATCATTTTAGTTTGAGCATATAAAAATGCTATGTATTTTTTTTATAAAATGATAAAAGAAAAATACACATATCATTTTACATACCAGGTCCTTTTCTAATACAGGTTTTGGAGAATTATAAATATACATTTCAAATTATTAAATATGTAAAAAAATAAGTTAAAAAAAGTATTTTCATGCACTACCTCCTCGTATGTAATACACACCATAAAGAAATTCTACTGAAACTATGAAAAACAAATTTTAAATATAATATGAGAATTTAATTTTTCCAATAAGGGGTTTTAAATCATATTAAAATACGATTCTTTTAAAACTATAAATTTATTTGGAAACATTTATCCATTAAATCATTTGATAAAACAATATTTAGAAAAGGATTTTTAGACATTTTCTAAATATCCTTAAATTGTTTATATTATTTTTAAAACCATATAATTATAAAATTATAATTATTTTGAAATACTATTATACATTTCTCTATTTTTTAAAAATAATAAATTTTATGGATTAATCATGATAATTTATAGGCCATAATAAAAACCATAAGGCCACATAGCTATATCACATATGGGACAACATGCCCTAGTGGTCATGTGTTCACTCCCCATACCACATTAATTCATCCAGTACTCAAGTTCCATAATTTTAGAAAACATTTTAATGGTCCTTCCATTCTCACTCATAACCCAAAAATAATTTCAAAATCATATATAAATTATTTTTGTAGAAGAAAATAATATTACCAATTTATTTACTTGGCACAATAATATTTTTAAATAATTTATAAAAATAATTATGAGAAATCCATACTTAAAAATAAAAGCTCTTAATAAAATACATAAATATAAATACTCAATAGATTAAATGAATACTTGAATAAAAATTCATAGAATTTCAATGATATATTTAGATGATGACCATTTCTAAAATATGAATGAAATACATGAATGAGATATGGAAGTTCTCACATACAATGAAAAGTTTTATTTAGAACTATTTCAATTAGAAACCACACATAAAATGACAACTTCTATTCATATAAAATAGTAACTATAATATTGAAATAAAAATTAGCACCCCTTTTAAATTTTTAAGTCAAACAATAACAAAATGGGTTTTTTTGTTTTATAGTGTATATTAATATAAATTAAAAAATAAAATTAATAATGTATGACCATAAGATGGTTTTATAAGACCAATTCTCTTTAAAGGGTTAAAATAATTCATAGTATTGTATGTATAGAGTTATTATAAAATAAATAAATTGATGATTGGATTTTGTAAAATCATTTTAACTCAAATTAATGATTGATAAAAAAATAAACATGATAAAATTTTTAACATCATTATATTATATATTCGGAAAAAATAAAGATGGATATAGATACATATATATATATATAATATTATAAATAAAATATAAATAAATAGATTAAAAATAAAATCAAACCCTTATAAAACCAAAAATTGAAACATAATTTGAAAAATAAATATAAAAACAATCCCCTTAATTGATTTGAAAATGGAAGATCAAGGAATTTGTTTCATGGGCACAAAGAAATTTGAAGGAGGAGGAATTTGGGAGAAAGTGATTGGGTCTTCTGTGTGTTCAAATGAAGTTTATATATAAATTTATTTATTATTTGGGTGAGAAAGTTTTGTCCCTTTTGACTAATCATCCTATGGTTTTGGACCCACTTGGCCAATTTTCCCAATCATCTTGTTTAAATAATATATATATATATATATGTTCCAAGTTTCAGTGTTTGAAAAAATGAATATAGTTCAAAGATTAACCCAATGCAGATCAAACAATGGTGTTAATTAGGATTGTATTAACTCATTTTTTTTGGATTATTTGGAAGGATAAGACACACACACACAGATATATATAAATTCCCTTGAAATCTGAGGTAAATAATATTTAAAATAAAATAATAAAATAACAAGTTAAATTTCATTAATATTTTAATTATGATATTTGAGAGTGTCGAAATCGAGTGGGTGCTAGTTGAATATGATAGAAACAGTGGAGGAGGGATCTTGGAGGTGTTGAGATATATTAGTTTGAAAGGGGGTGGAGAAGATGAATAACATAGGAGGAGGTGATTAGGAAAATTAATTAAAGACTCATATGAGTCCGATCTTGATCAGACTGTTTAGATCATATACCATGATGAAATTTCTATCCCACATCAAAATAAGGAGAAAAATAGGTCCCCTTTATAATTTGAGACGTGACTTATCCCCTCTCAATGACACTAGCACACATAGAATGAGAGCCTTATACACGGTTTCATACTGGGAGATCATCCCACACTATGAAGTGACCAAAACCCAATGTCCCTATACACAGGATCTTGACTGACTAACAGGAGGAAACCCTATGCTTGAGTTTCCTTTCACGGAAGTACCTTAATCCTTTGGGGGATTAACCTTAGTTCCCACCTAAGAAGTGTTGTAGGAGATGCTGTTGGAGTTGTTGGGTACTTAGTAAATTATTTATTAAAAAGTTTTCTAAAAAAGGGAAAAAATAGAATATATATATATATATATATATTATAACTTCCATTAGATTATTTATACTTTTTGAAGTCAATTTATTAATATTTAAAACCAATTTCATGGAACCATCTTTTGAATTTGTTAAAATATTAAAGTTATATTATAATTTTAAAACTTTAAGTTATTATTAAAACATTTTCATTAAATGTTATCATCTTAAATACTATATTATTATTTTGAAACTATAATTTTAAATATATTTTAAAATTCTAAAACACCTAATGGCTATTAATGACCTCAATGGATAAATTTTTCCAACAGTCACAAAAGAAGTTTTATAAATACTCTTGTCTAAGGTAATTCTAAAAATTCATCAAGATTCATTGAAGTTAATTCATTTTTTCCATAATGGGCTATAAATTTCTCTAGTTCTTAATATTTTTGCTATTCCACTTGCTATTAATTTTCTAATTATGGCATATTCCAAAAAATTGGGCTACACATTCAGACTCATAGTGTTACTCGATGGCTCTCCAATTGTATTGCTAGAGCTTATAGTGAGTTCATTGAATTAGTCTTGGTCTCTAGTTTTGTAAAAATGTAATTTAATCTATGTTTTATTGATAAAAATTATTCCTTGTTGTGTTATTAATTTAAGAATTTTTCATTTGAAAAAATTTATTACGAACGAAAAAATACATCATATATTTAGGATGTTATAGGAATATGATTCCCTCGACTAAACCAATATGTTCAAACCATATTGATGTGTAACTATTAATACAACCCATGGGTTTGTGTTAATCACCCAAAAATTTAAGTTAAACATATCCATTCATATCCAAATACATTAAATGCATTAGGTACATAAAGACATTATGTAAATCCATATAATTTTATGAGTTTAAAAATTCCCATATGAGTATGCCCAAAGTGGTAGATATCCAATGATAAGAAATAATCCTCCAGGTTGGTAGGTAGTCCAACCCCCAGTCTCTCTACATTGGGATACATTACTCAAGAGAGAACCAAATTCATCATAACTCTCATTCCTAATATGCATAAACTATATTCAGAAACTAAATTTAAGTTCATAACTTCAATTTTAAACCAAGTTCAAGGTATGTAAAAAACTAAATTCATTGTCATTCCTAGCATGTAATGAGAGGTTCTATATCATAGAAGTAGTTTAACATTTTAAACTAAAGTATACAACATACATCATATAAACAGTTTTTAACTATGAATAAAACTTGGAATATTGTTTAAATAAACAATCAATTAAAATATTTAAACATTAGATAACCATTCATGAAAAATTCATAAATATAACCTAACTATAAACCTTTTTATAATTTTATATTTATCATTATGGAAATTCCAAATTTTTTAATATGAACATTTTTATTCATTCTAATATGAACACTTTCATATTTATTATTATATATACTTTTTAATTTTTAATACATTTTAATTTTATGGAACTATCTTTTAAATTTGTTAAAATTTTAAAGTTATATTATAATTTTTAAAGTTTATGTTATTATTATAACATTTTCATTAAATGTTATCTTCTTAAATACTATATTATTATTTTGAAAATATCATTTTAAATATATTTTAAAATTTTAAAACACCTAATGGATATTAATAACCTCAATGGATAAATTTTTCCAACACTCACAAAAAAAGTTTTATAAATACTCATGTCTAATGGAATTCAAAAAATTCATCAAGATTCATCGAAGTTCATTCATTTTTTTCATAATGGGGCTATAAATTTCTCTAGTTCTTAGTATTATTTCTATTTTACTTTCTATTAATTTTCTAATTATGACATATTCTAGAAAAGTGGGCTATACATTCGGACTGCTAGTGTTACTCAATGGCTCTCGATTTGTATTTCTAGATCTTATAGAGAGTTCATTGAATTAGTCTTGGTCTCTAGTTTTGTAAAAATTTAATTTAATAAATTCTTTATTAATAAAAATTATTCCTTGTAGTGTTCTTAATTTTCAAAATTTTCATTTGAAATTTTTTATTAAGAACACAAAAATACATCATATATTCGGGATGTTAGAGGAATCTGATTCCCTCCACCAAACCAATATGTTCAAACCATATTGATGTGTAACTATTTATACAACCCATGGGTTTTTGTTACTGACCCAAAAAATTTAAGTCAAAAATATCCATTCATATCCAAATATATTAAATGCATTAGGTACATGAACACATTATGTAAATTCATATAATTTTATGAGTTTCAAAATCTCTATACGAGTAATCCCAAAGTGATAGATAGCCAATGATAAGAAAGAAGCCTCTAGGTAGGTAGGTAGTCCAACCCCCAGTCCCTCTACATTAGGATACATTACTCAATAGAGAACCAAATTCATCATAACTCTCACACCTAATATGCATAAACTATATTCAATAACTAAATTCAAGTTCATAACTTCAATTGTAAACCAAGTTCAAGGTATATAAAAAAATAAATTCATTGTCATTCCAAGCATGTAATGAAAGGTTTTGTATCCTGGAAGTAGTTTAGCATTTTAAACTAAAGCATACAACATACATCATATAAATAGTTTTTAACTATGAATAAAATTTGGAATAATGTTTAAATAAACCATAAATTTAAATATTTAAACATTAGATAACCATTCTTGAAAAATTCATAAATATAAACTAACTAGACACCTTTTTATAATTTCATCTTTATCATCATGGAAATTCCAAAATTTTTAATGTGAACATTTTTATTCATATGAATATGAACACTTTCATATTCTTCACTATATATACTTTTTAATTTTTAATACATGTTAATTTTATGGAACCATATTTTAAATTTGTTAAAATATTAAAGTTATATTATAATTTTAAAAGTTTAAGTTATTATTAAAACATTTTTGTTAAATTTTATCATCTTAAATACTATATTATTATTTTGTAACTATAATTTTTAATATATCTTAAAATTTTAAAACACATAATGTCTATAAATAACCTCAATGGACAAAGTTTTCCAACAGTCATGAAAAAGTTTTATAAATACTAATGTCTAAGGGAATTCTAAAAATTCATCAAGATTCATTGAAGTTCATTCCTTTTTATTCATAATGGTGCTATAAATTTCTATAGTTCTTAGTATTTTTTCTATTATACTTTCTATTAATTTTCTAATTATGGAAGATTCCAGAAACGTGGGATACAAATTCAGACTCCTAGTGTTACTCAATGGATCTCTATTTGTATTACTAGAGCTTATAGTGAGTTTATTAAATTAGTCTCAGACTCTAGTTTTGTAAAAATGTAATTTAATCCATGTTTTATTAATAAAAATTATTCATTGTTGTGTTCTTAATTTTCGAATTTTTCATTTGAAAAAATTTATTAACAACTAAAATATACATCATATATTTGAGATGTTATAGGAATATGATTCCATCCACCAAACCAATATGTTAAAACCATATTGATGTGTTACTATTTATACAACCCATGGTTTTGTGTCACTCAGCCAAAAAATTTAAGTCAAACATATCCATTCATATCCAAATACAATAAATGCATTAGGTACATGAACACATTATGTAAAGTCATAGAATTTTATGAGTTTTAAAATATCCATATGAGTAAGCCCAAAGTGATAGATAGCCAATGATAAGAAATTAGCCTCTAGGTAGGTAGGTAGTCCAACCCCCAATCCCTCTACATTGGGATACATTACTCAAGAGAGAACTAAATTAATCATAACTCTCACACCTAATATGCATAAACTACATTCAATAACTAAATTCATGTTCATAACATCAATTGTAAACCAAGTTCAAGGTATATAAAAAACTAAATTCATTGTCATTCCTAGCATGTAATGAAAGGTTCTACATCCTAGAAGTAGTTTAACATTTTAAATGAAAGCATACAACATACATCATATTAAAAGTTTTTAACATTGAATAAAACATGGAATACTGTTTAAATAAACAATCAATTTAAATATTTAAACATTAGATAACTATTCATGAAAAATTCATAAATATAAACTAACTATACACCTTTTTATAATTTTATCTTTATCATCATGGAAATTCCAAAATTTTTATTATGAACATTTTTATTCATCCTAATATGAACACTTTCATATTCTTCATTATATATACTTTTTAATTTTTAATACATGGTAATTTTATGGAACCATATTTTAAATTTGTTAAAATATTAAAGTTATATTATAATTTTAAAAGTTTACATTATTATTAAAACATTTTCAACAAATGTTATCATATTAAATACTATATTATTATTTTGAAACTATAATTTTAACTATATTTTAAAATTTTAAAACGCATAATGGCTATTAATAACCTCCATGGATAAATTTTTCCAAAAGTCACAAAAAAAGTTTTATAAATACTCATGTCTAAGAGAATTTGAAAAATTCATCAATATTCATCGAAGTTTATTAATTTTTTTCATAATGGTGCTATAAATTTCTATAGTACGTAGTATTGTTGTTATTATACTTGCTATTAATTTTCAAATTATGGTAGATTCCAGAAAAGTGGACTACACATTCAGACTCCTAATGTTACTCGATGGCTCTCCATTTGTATTGCTAGAGCTTATAGCGAGTCTATTGAATTAGTCTCTCTCTAGTTTTGTAAAAATTTTATTTAATTCATGTTTTATTAATAAAAATTATTCATTGTTGTGTTCTTAATTTTCAAATTTTTCATTTGAAAAAATTTATTAAGTAAAAAAAATACATCATATATTTGGGATGTTATAGGAATCTGATTCCCTACACCAAACCAATATGTTCAAACCATATTGATGTGTAACTATTTATACAACCCATGGTTTTGTGTTACCCACCCAAAAAATTTAAGTCAAACATATCCATTCATATCCAAATACATTAAATGCATTATGTATATGAACACATTATGTAAAGTCATAGAATTTTATGAGTTCTAAAATATCGATATGAGTAAGCCCAAAGTGATAGATAGCCAATGATAAGAAATAAGACTCCAGGAAGGTAGGTAGTCCAACCCTAGTCCCTCTACGTTGGGATACATTACTCAAGTGAGAACAAAATTCATCATAACTATTACAACTAATATGCATAAACAATATTCAATAACTAAATTCGAGTTCATAAATTCAATTGTAAACCAAGTTCAAGGTATATAAAAAACTAAATTCATTGTCATTCCTAGCATGTAATGAAGGGTTCTATATCCTAGAAGTAGTTAACATTTTAAACTAAAGAATACAACATACATAATATAAATGGTTTTTAACAATGAATAAAACTTGGAATAATTTTTAAATAAACAATCTATTTAAATATTTAAACATTAGATAACCATTCATGAAAAATTCATAAATATAAAGTAACTATAAAGCGATTTATAATTTCATCTTTATCATTATGGACATTCCAAATTTTTTAATATGAACATTTTTATCCATTCTAATATGAACACTTTCACATTATTTATTATATATACTTTTTAATTTTTAATACATGGTATTTTATGAATTCTAAACAATTTTATAATTCATTTCTTTATATAAACATTTTTCATAATCTAAATATCTCATATTTTATCATCATTTAATATTTTACCATATCATTCATCTAAACACATTTAACGTGGCTCAAACACTATCTAAATGAGGCCCCTTTAATTTAAAAAATTAAAAATAATTATTTATAAAAAAGAATTATTAAATTATAAACATTTTTTTTATTTTGTCCTTATTCCATAATTTATAACCCTTTATAAATTATTTCTTATAATTTATAAAAAACACCTTTATTTTTATATCACAAGACACGCCATATAATTTTTTAGAAGTAATTTCAATTATTAACATTAAATATTTGGAAATATAAAAGTTTCATAAAAATTAATTTGATAAATTCTAAACCATTTATAATTAATTAATTAATTTATAAATTCTTTATAAATTAAATATTCCCAAACTAACTTTTAATATGGTTTGTTAATATTTTATAAATCATAAAAACAATTAAAAAAATTAAAAGACTTTTTTTTAAAACTTTTCTTTTAAACTTACATAGAATCCATATTCTATATAAGGGAATACATATTTTATACTTACTTAAATGGTCTATGTATGGGTAGATATCAATGAAACTTATATAGATTACATTGCATATGGGTACAATAGGTCTTTACCATTACATGAACTCTTCATATAATGGTAAGTAAAAATTTATCTTTACATAGATCTTTTGGAACCCTTGCATTACGGTAGAACTAGTTTTGTTAATGTAGCGTAAGTGTAGTCCTCCAGCTACGTCAAGATAACACATTATTTTGATTTTACAAAAATATTTAAAACACAAATATACCTTCACTAACATGATTTATGTAGCAATAACATAAATACAATGACCCTTACATGAAAACTTTCACATAAAAGTGAGGCATCAATCACCTTTACATGACCACTCACATAATATAAAACCTTGACCTAGTAGCCTAAAGCTAGTGGTTACTTTATTACATTGGTGATAGATACACATTATTAAATCCAAAAGGACTAAATATTTTAGTAGTCATGGTATAATAGATACATACATGTTTCCCAATTACATTTGAATACACAAATTAGAACATAATAATAGTAAAATTTCTATATCATTAAACTCATTCAAAAATTCCTTCTTCATATCCGGGGGAAAGGAAACAAAATAAGGTTGAAATTAGATGCTTAGTAAGGGTTTAATACAACCTATGTTATTAATAATAAATAAATCATAATAAATAAGGAATAAAAAAAATGGAAAGGTAAATATCTGAACACATATGATGTAATCCCTCAGCCCGGGTTCCACTCACTAGTGCCCTGAGCTGGTCGGTCACATGACCTCATGCGTGCCTCCCCATACACTAGAGGATGCTAACTACCAGCAGAGGTCTAATAAGTTGATCTTGGGGAGACTATAACCTTATTTATCAGAGTAATACACTAGCATAAATAATAAAAAATAGAGGAAACATATATAACCATAAACAATACCAATATCTCAAGATAATCAATGCAGGAAAAATAAAATATTCAACTAATGTAGAAAACATGCCATGCTAATGTATGTGTCAAGTTTCTAACATGAGATATAAAAATAAATACATCAAGAATCCCAAGCAGGTCCCAAACCACATCCATATCCCTCATCTAAGATCAATCCCAACTCAACTATCTAACATAATAACTTTTCCCTTAACCTATCATGAAACAATAATATCTATTCAAGTTCCAATTATGAAGCTTGAGTAGAGTGTCTGTATAACTCAGTAGGCCAACACCAACAATGTTTAAAAAAATATCCAGTCAGACAATAGTGTATGCAGTTCTATAAATAAATAACTTCAATGAATAAATAAACAACTATCACACTATCATTTATTATTTACTTAACCACATTTACCTCCAGAGTTCCCAAGGACACCCATAACTCATGCCAGCTTCAACACATGCTAGAGGACAAAGTATTTCTAGGTATTATCATATCTTAATACCTGCTTCAGCTCATGCCAGAGCCCTAAGTTTTAAAATGTGATATCATATCTCAATACCTACTTCGTCTCATGCCGGAGCCCGAAGTATTCTCAAGCAAGGTTATATCTCAGCATGCCTTTGTTACCATTATTTAATTCATAATTTATTTCACACATTACCCATAATAAATTCACAAGTAAGATGACCATGTTATCATTCTTACTTATCAATAGAATGACCATGTTACCCTTCCTTAACTTACTAGTATAATGAACATGTTACCATTTATACTTCTTAATTGAATGAACATGTTCCCATTCCATTACTCACAAGAAAAATGACCATGTTACCATTTATACTTCTAAATTGACTAATCATATTCCCATTCCTTTACTAACAAGTAAAATGACAATGTTACCATTTATAATTCTCAATTTATAATGATCATGTTCCCATTTTTTACACATAATTAATTAGTTAATTAATTGTTCAACATCAATTTCATTACTAATTCAACAGTTAACTAATCACATGAATACCCTTAATTAATTACCCAATTAATTAAGTACATAAAATAAATTAATTAATTCATCAATTAATCATCTCAAGTCAACCATCTCAATATCACATAATTAATTCTATAATTAATTATCTCAAATAAATAACCCCAATGTATCATAATTAATTCTGAAATTAATTATCTCTATCTATAATACCAATATCACATAATTAATCTGACCATTAATTGTCCCAATTCAACCAATTTGATATCTCATATTTAATTCCCCAATTAATTATATAAAACACAATCCCTAAATCTCATAATTAATTCCCAAATTAATTATCAAATTATACATCCCCTCATAATTAATTCTCAAATTAATTATCTATTTTCACAATACTTAATTTAATCAATGGGAAACTTTAATTTACCCAATTTAGGAATTTCAATTTATAAAGAATGCTAGAAATTATATAATTTTCATACACGTATCAAAATAATGACTATGAGAATTTAATATTATATCACCTACTTCAATTCATTGATGAACAGTCACCCAATAGAAATCCCCAAAAATTGAGCGGCATAACGACATAGATCTAGATCCAAATCTCAAAACCTTAAATCAAGATAAAAAACAGGATATCATTAATTTGAAATATAGATAAAAAAATCCTAGATCTAGATTCACAAAAGATAGATCTAGATCTTGAAAAAAAGAAGATTACTTACCACCAAAATAATGAGAGAAGGAAGGTTGATGAATGATAAAGCAACAGGATAGGATCCACTTACTAGGAGAGGAGAAGATCTTCAATTCAAGCTTCAAATCATGAAAAATAGAGGTCATAATGGCTTGTAATCCCTATAGAGAGATCCAAAATCATGAAATACCTCCTAGGGTTGAATGGGGGTCAAAATAGATAAGTTTTGGGGGTTTGAGGAATTTTTAAAATAATTTTTAGGATACTTTAATTCCCACACATGATGAGTTGGGCTAGAGTTCATGATTTTCGCTAACCGTGCACCTGTTATTTTGGGGGTGCACTATTTATCCATAGAGGGAGAATGACTTGAAAAACCATGTGTCGATCATGAAATTACCCACTTTCCAAGATTTCATGGTTTTGTGGGCTAGGGCACACAGTTTTCCCGAACCATGTGCCAACCGTGCACATCCCTTTTTCTATCATTTTTCTCAAAATTTCACCCAAACACACCCCAAGCTATAACCCAAAAAGAATTTAATTAAATAAGGACAAAATAGTTCTTGAAATCAAGTCTGATTCAACTCTAGAAAAGGTCGGGATATTATAATCCCCCCACCTTATAACAACTCATCCTCGAGCTGCACTCTCAAGCACCTCTAACATTCCAAGCCAAAAAGACTCGATCATTGAGTCCATATATCTACATCCCTTTCCCATTTTTCCTTCTACACACAACCCTATTTCCATAATACACATACTATAGACAAGTTTTTTTTCTTACAAAACTTTCTTACTATGATCCAACACACATATCAGATGCTCCTCAAAGGACGCATCTATCTCAAGCTTGACATCATCCACATCGATCAAATGAGAAGGGTCAGGATGATACCTATGTAGTTGTGATACATGAAAAAAATTCATGCATAGAACTATATTTCTATGGAAGATCCAATTAGTACACCACCGGCCCGACTATATCCTCTACCTCAAAAAGTCAAATGAACTTGGGTGCCAACATTCCCTGATTCTATATCCTATGGTGACCTAACCTAGGAGACACCTGAAGGAATACAAAATCAACCTTTGTAAACTCTAGGGGTTATCTCTATCTATCAGAATACGAATTCTTCCTACTCTGATCCATAACCATTTGTTTCTGAATCAGCTGAACCTGCTCTGACGTCTCCTACATGAGACTCGGTCCCAACAACTCTGACTCACCTACCTCCATCCATCAGAAGGGTGATCTACATGGCCTACTATAAAGATCATCATATTGTTCCATCTGTATAGTTTCCTTATAAGTTTTTTATATGAAATATCCACCAAAGAAAAGTGCTTATCCCAAGACCTACCAAAGTCAAGAACACATTCCCACAAAATATCCTCAAGCACTTGTATAGTACGCTCCAACTTCCTATCTTTCTGTGGGATAAAGGCCATACTCCATAATAAATTTGTACCAAGAAATTTCTATAAGCCCTTCTAGAAGCGTGAAGTGAAACGTGAGTCAAAATCTAAAACTATAGTTTATGAAACCTCATGCAGATGGACTATCTCCTGACCAAACAAATCTCTCAACTACCTCACTGATAATTTTTCATGTATAGGAAAAAAATGTGATACATTGATTAGTCGATCTATATTAACCCAAATAGAGTTATTATTCCTTTGTTTCTTTGGGAGTCCCACCACAAAATCCATGATGATGTCATCCCACTTCTATTCTGAGATGGAAAATGGATACAAAAAACCTTTAGGTCATTGATGCTCTACCTTCACCTACTGACAGGTGTAGCATTGTGTCACGAACCCTACTATCTCCCATTTCATGTCTAAAAAAAACTATCATCATAGGTCATAGTACATATTGGTTACACCTAGATGTGATACCCACTTCAAGGCATTAAATTCCCAATTGATCTCCTCTCGCATGCTCATAGGCATAATAACTATAGCAGTATTGTAGCTGATTGTAGCAGTACTATAGTGGGAATTGTGGTAGTACTGTAGCAGAAACTGTAGTGGGTACAATTTGACACTGTAGCAGTTGGGAATATTCCCCCGTTTGGGCCTTCAGGACGCCGATTTGGTTCCCGAGTCCTTTAAGGAATTCGAGCCACCCAGGCCTTTGGGTCAGTAAGGCCTTTAGGCCACATCATGGCCTTCAAGGCACCTTAAGGATTTTGGGACACCATAAGTGAAAATGAAAATTAGACAACCTACAAGGAAAAAGTTCTATAAGGAGGATGAGTAAGGGGCATTCACCATTGAAAAATGTAAACATATTGAAAAAATGAGAGGGTATGGAACTTTCCATTGGGAAAAGCCTGTGCATGCACGATAAAGCCTAGATGAACAACAATGTGAAGGTGGAGAGCTAATTTCACGATGAAGATGCTGGGGAGGAGCATTTCCAAGTTGTTAGTCTGGGTTGTATGTAATGTTTGAAGCCTAAGGGAAATGAATTCCTATAATGCCTATAGGCCATGTAATACTTATGCCTACGGGCCTTGTAAGAGTTCCACCTCATCCCTTGAAAGTTGGATGATCAAAATCAATAAAAAATGAAGGCCTTTGGGCCATTGGAGATCTCATCCTCATATATACTCCAATTAGAAGGTTACTCCCCACCTTCAAGGCATTCCCTCAATGTAAAAAACTCCAGATCCTCATACTATCTATCTCAGATCCATCTCAAAAGTGTAGAATCCACTAAAATTGATACTAGAGTTATCATTTCCTAGCCCTCCTGAACTACCACATGCATCTCAGCCAGCAAGGTCATCATCTTCCACATAGAACTGGACTCTTGAACCATCTAAGTATGAGTTTTCCTGCTCAAATCATCAGACACACTATTTATTTTTTTGGGTGTATATGCTTGCTCAAAATAAAAAGACTACATATACTCCACCCATATCCACTACCGAAGATTCATATCTTGCTACAAAAAGATATACTTGAAGATCTTGTGACCAGTAAACACTGTAAACTTCTCAACCAACAGATAGTTCCACCAATAATTTTGGGCATAAACCACTACCTCTAGCTTGAGGTCATGTGTAAGGTAGTTTCCTTAATGTGGTCTTAGCTACCGAGACCCATACTCCACAACTCGATCTCCCTACATCAACATAGCTCCGAGTTCAATCCCAAAAGCATCACAATACACCATATACTCCTCACCTAGCTCCGGTAGGATCAAGATTTGTGTCAGTGTCAAATGCTTATTTAACTCTTGGAAGGCCTTATCATATTATTATAACCAATCAAACCTTATCGCCTTTTTGTTCAAGTGAGAAAGCAGTGCATCCAAATGAGAAAATTCCTGGATGAATCTCTAATAATATCCACATAACCCTAGAAATGTATAGACATTGAATAAATTCTTAGGATTCTCCCAAGGAACCACTGCCTAAAATTTCTCTGGGTCTACTAACACACCTTCCAATGAGATGATATATCCCAATAAGTTTACCCAATTTATATAAAACTAACACTTAGATAGCCTGGAATATATCCAATTCTCTCTTAGTATTTTTAGGATGATGCCAAGATGTTGGGCATGATCTTCATCATTCTTGGAGTGCACCAAGATGTCATCCAAAAAACCAATATGATCTAATCCAGGTATAGATGGAAGATTTTGTTCACTAAGTCCATAAACACTGATGGTGAATTTAGAAACCCAAATGAAATTATGACAAACTCATATAGGCCATACATACTTCTATAATCACTCTTTAGTAAATCAAAAGTCCTAAATCTCAAATGATGACACCCTCATCACAAGTGAATCTCTGAGAACACAAAAGATCCTCCCAACTAATCAAATAGATCATCAATACATGGAAGAGAATACTGGTTCTTCATAGTCATTCGATTCAACTTTCGGTAATCAACACACATGCATAAAGTCCTTTCAACCTTCTTAAAAAAACACTAGATAACCACAAGGTGACATACTTGGAGGGATAAATCCCTTATCCTCTAATTCCTATAATTGAGTTATGAGCTATTGGATCTTTATTGGTGCCATTCTGTATGGTGGAATAGAAACTAGCTCAGCACCCAACATGAGATCAATAGTGAATTCCACATATATCTCTGGTAGAAATCCGAAGTCTTCAAAAAAAACATCCTGAAACTATTCCATTACTAGTAGAAAGGTATCATGATTTAATTCTATGTCATCCACCAATAAACTTGAAACTTGGTATGTGAGCTCTCCCAGTTGCTAAATAATTGGCCCTACTCAGCGTGCTTGGATATCCCACTCACCACGGTGAATATTGTTTTCAACCTTAGGATACATAAAGGTCATTCTCCTATGGTAACAATAAATATGGGATTTGTATGAGACTATCCATTCCTTACCCATAATTAGGTCAAAGACAAACATATAAAGGATATAGAGATCCCTTAGAAAATGATACTCCCCGATCTCAAGAGAACATCCTATGACAAAATAGATGTATCTAGACCATACTCCCAATGGTGTATCTATCATCATTATTCCGATAAAAAACTCCACCTCTAGGCTCAAACCATTTATAAGTTTTTCAGATATAAAGGAATGAGAATCACTAGTATCAAATAAGGAGCCACCTAATGTTGAAGCTACAATAATATTACCTCTCATTGTCTAAGGTCCAGCCTTTATATCCACAACTATAAGCTACACTGCATGTATTTTTCCTTCCCCTCTTCCCTATGATGTATTCTGAATCCTCTGAGTTTCACCACTCTATTAATATGGTAACTCTTTCCTAGTATCACCACATCTATCACCTATACTACCTCATCCAGTATAACTTCAGCTGCTAGTCTGATAAGGTGTATAAGATCCCCTTCCCGCACTCTAGTTCTATCCAGCTCTTCTATCAATGAATATATATCACTGTGTCCTACAGAACATCTTTAGATGTCCCACCTTTCCCCAATATATGAACTACACTGGAGGTTAGGGACAATGTTGACGATAGTGGAATAACCTAACAGACTGATAGAGTGTCACACCAGTAAGGTCCGATGCAACTGATCCCTTTGCCTGTGCACCCCACTTTCCACTACCCTATCTAAAGTTATCATAACAATGCTTCCTGCTCTTGGAAGTCACACCTCCTGATCATCTAGTAGAAACTATCTGTTTAGCACTATAAGCATCATTCAATTCCACCTCAACTATGACAGCCCGATCAACCACCACAACAAACTTATTTTACCGAAATAGGTTAATGTGGAACTTAACATTGCACTTAAGTCTATCCTAAAAGTGCCTCCTTTTAGCTGTGTCATCACCTCCCAATGCTAGTGTAAAGTACTTCAAGTCTATAAATAATCTGACATAATCAATCATGGACATGCTCTCCTGAGTCAGTCTCATTAACTTCTCTACTTTCTCCTACCTCAGTGTCTCTAGGTAGAAGTGATCCAAGAACCTCTCCAAGAAGTCCTTCTATAACATTCCAAATTAACCCTCCTCTTAGTACAAGTCTCCAAATTTTCAATTATCATCTCGATGGATTAAACCTAGAACTCATCTCCCTTAGGTCCACCCTCTTGTTTCATAGCCGTTATGCTGCAAAATTTTCATCTCAAAATCTCCCTCTTTTTCACAAGAAATGATTTTATTTTATTTATGTGAATACCAAAAACTCTTTAATTTATAGGGTATTAATCAATACATAAAAATGTTTTATTTTATTCTATAATTGACATATATAAAACCCTAATTCTCTTTTTGTGGGTTATAAATGACATAATGATCATGTTTTTTAGAACTTTTTAAAATTCCATGATTTTGATATGAAACCCAATTCTTTTATTCTCTATGGGTTATTTATGAAATTTTTGATTATGATCTATATGGATGACATGATAATAAAGGCATATTAAGGGTTCTCCCAGATAGTTCTCTAATGCATTGAGTAAATAAATTAATCTCTAGAGAAGACAAGTTTTAAGATACCTTGGTGAATAACCTTGGCAGTTTTTAGGACACCTTGGGGATGGACCTTGGTGATATTATTATTAATGTATAAATTAAATGTTGTGGCAAAATTTTCAAGTTATGATTCAATTTATAATTATTATCATATGCATATTTTTTTCATTGATCACACCTTTATGTATTTCCTTAAGTTCTTATTGATGTCTCTCTAGTTCACATGTAAACTGTTTCCCTTATTTTCCTTTACTAGGCCTTATGCTCATGCTTTCCTTTTATGTATATCCCCAGGTTATGAGATGATATAATTTTACTTAGGAATAACCTATGATAAATAATTACAAGTGTATTAGAAGAGTTTTTTATGTTTTCATGTATTATGTACCTTTTTCCAAGACACTAAACTTTAAAATTTCCTCTATTTATAAAATGTAAGGAATGGTTATATAATAGAAAGGTGAGATTCCATAGTTGGAATAAAATTATAGTTTAGTTATTTTTTTAAATTAGTATTTTAAAACATTACGAATAACATACAAGAAAAGTTTAAATATAGAAAAACATCCTTGTATTTTGGTTGAATATTAAGTAAGTGGTTTCCAAACAAAGAAATCCCTATCTGGATATGAACAAGTGGATGTGGCTCTAACATAGATGTATCTAAGGGTAAAACCTGAAAACACTGATTTGAGCTAGACTTGAATGGGAACTGGTTCATGAAAACAGGACTTTCTACACTCCTAGTTTGAAACTCATAGGGGATCTGTTTGGTTAATCACAAGATTTTTATGAACCATCATGAATTATTTATAGAAAATATAATTTTTGATAATGGATAACATATTTAAGAATAATTTTTTAATACATAAAACCCATTTAGAGTTATAATATTCCAAAATGAAACAATTTTCTCACTATGGTTTTCTTCTTTTAGAAAATAGAAGGAAATACGAGGAACTGTGTAAATGGTGAGTGCAATGGACCATGTGTTGATGGCCTTCCCATGGAATCCAGAATGAAAACCTTATTGAGAATAATGAATCAACTAACTCAATTTATGGTCAATAACTTAAATCAATCTAAGAGATTAGTTTCACCAAAAAGGTAATAACATTCCATTTAGTCTTTTATGCATCAATAACCACCAATGTTCAGTGGATCTATCGACCCATTGATTTAGGAATAGTGGAGAAACTCTACAGAAAATATCTTTTTTATACTTTGTAGTTCTGAACAAGAGAAAGTCACCCTCAATATTTACCACTCAGAGGGAGTAGCTGATCAGTGGTGAGTGCTAATTAAAAATATGAGGACAATAGGGAATATTGAATCTATATAGTGGGAAGAGTTCAGGGGAATCTTTTTTAATAAGTATTTTCCTCATTCGATGGGAATAAAAATAGAGGAGGAATTCATTGAACTGAATTAGAAGGAGAATGAATCTATTGGAATCTATGAGATGAACTTCACAAGAATTTCCCATTATACCTCTAGCTTTTTTCATGGATCCTAATGGGAAGGTTGTTAGTTTCTTCAATAGACTAAGACCGCATCTATGGAAGAATTTATCCAATAGAGATTATAAAACCAATAAGGAAATCATACGAAGTTCTATGAATGTATAACTAGAGTTTGGTAAGATTCGGTGGTCTCACAAATCAAATGAGAAGAATAGATCTGTAGATCCAAACTTGGGGAGGATATTTAACTAAGGAAGAGGAAGAAATTAGGTGCAACTTTGCACATGAAACAATTGTGGGAAGAAGCATTCATGAAACTACCTTATCGAAAGAGAGAAGTGTTACAAGGGTGGAAGAGATGACCATATTGCTCAAAACTATCATAGTAATTTGAAGCATCAACTTCCAAACACTAAAAAAAGGGAAGATGGTGTAGGCCCTACCTAAAGTATAGTGCTTCAAGTGTGGACAGTTTGGGCACATTTCCAATCATTGTCCAAATCCGAGGGCAGTAGAGGGGAATCACCATCAACATTATCCTAGGAAAATGGAGTAAGGTCGTGATTTTTCTATCATGACGACTAAAGTTAAAGATCTATATGATGTGGTGGTAGATACTATTGTTTTTATCTTAAAGCTAGAAAGTACTTTGTTTGATTATGGTTCTACACATTCCATTATTTAGTTCATGTTTGAAAAGAATATAGAATCAATACTTGAACTGCTAAAAGTATATCTATCAATCAAGACACTTAGAGGGATTATCCAAGAATCAATAGTGGTTAGAAACTATAGTATTTACTTTAGCAAGCACAATCTTATCTCAAATGTAGTAGTCACTCCCATGTTGTAATTTTACATTATACTAGGGATGGACAGACTCTCAAAGTATTATTCTAAGATAAAATGTAGAAGTTAATAAATATTCATAGTCTTGAATGGAAAACTGACAATTATATTCCAAGGAGATATATCTCGACCTGATATCTTTTTAGAAGCCCCTCTTATTAAATTCTTTATAGAGTTGACCAGTGAAGAAGAAGAAGAAGAAAATGAGAGTATAAGGATTGATAATGTCCCCATCATTCAGGAATACATTGACTTATTTCCTGAGAAGTTACCTAGACCTCACCCATAAAGATAGGTAGGGTTATCCATTGAACTCATACCTAGATATCATCCAATATAAAAGACCCCATATATAATGGAAAATGTATAGATAAAGGAATTAAAGAAACAACTCTAAGATCTTTTGGAGAAGGGGCTTATCTGGCCATGTGTGTCTCCTTGGGGAGTGCCTATTATATTTGTGAAGAAGAAGGATAGATCAATATGGACATGAATTAATTATAGAGAGTTTAATGGGATTATAGTGAAGAAAAAAAATACCCTCTTCCAAAAATTGATGACTTATTTGACCAGCTTCACGTGGTTCAATTCTTCTCCAAGATTGATCTTTGATATGGTTATCATCAATTAAGGATGAGGAAAGAAGATATTCTAAAGATGACATTCTGATCAAGATATGTTCATTATTATTTTGTTGTTATTTTATTTGTCTTGACTAATGATCCTTCTAATTTTATATATTTGATGTATTGAGTTTTTAAGAACTACCTTGATAACTTTGTGGTAGTTTTTGTTAATGATATTATGATATCTTCTAAAATTCACTAGTAGCATGGGTATCATCTAAGGGTTATTTTTAAAACTCTATAGAAGGAGAGGTTTTTGTAATGTTCAGTAAATGTGAATTTTGGTTACAACAAGTTGATTTCTTAAGGAACATTTTAACCAATGAAGGAATCACAGTTGACCCTACAAAGACAATGGTTGTGGAGGAGTAGCCTCATCCTACAATAGTAACTGAGATATAAAGTTTTCTTAGATTAGCAGGATATTATAGGAGGTTTGTGAAAAAATTTTCATGAATTTAAAATCCATTAACCAAGTTAACTTGAAAAGGGTTCAAGTTCATCTAGATAATGGAGTGTGAGGAAAGTTTCCAAGAGATGAAGAAGATACTGGTTACTGAACCCATGTTAACTCTTCCCTCAATCAGATGAGGATTAGTTATTTTTAGTGATGAATATCTAAATGGGATTGGGTGTGTCCTAATGAAAAATGACAAGGTGAGTGCTTATGCATCTTGATAGCTAAATCCTCATGAGTAGAATTATCCTATGCATGATCTGGAGATGGCTATGATTTTTTTTTCTCTAAATATATGGAGGCACTATCTTTATGGGGAGAAGTGTGATATATACACAGACCATCAAAGTTTAAAGTATATTTTCACAAAAAATAAACTGAAAATGAGACAAAAGAGATAATTGGAACTTCTTAAAGACTATGATTATTCAATTCATTATCACCCTAGAAGATAAAACAAAGCTGTTGATGCATTAAGTAAGAAATACCCTATTGTTCTAGAAATGATGAGGATTCAAGGAGATCCCTTGATCAAAGACCTAGTGAAACTAGACATGGGAATCATAAGGTAAGGGAAATCCTCAACCCTATCCCAAATGATTTATCAACCATCATTACTATAGAATATCAAGAAATTTAAAAAACATGATCCTTTGTTATAGAAAAAGTTTGAGGATGTGAAGGGTGGGAAGTTTCTTGAGTTCAATATTGATCAAGAAGGTGTTCTGAATTTTTTTACAAGACTAGGTGTTCCATATATTTCAAATATAATGAATGAGCTGATGGATGAAGCTCATAGATCTACAATCTCTATAAATCTTGGAAGGACAAAAATTTATAGGGAGCTTTGTGATCATTATTGGTGGGATAACATGAAAAGAGATATTATTGACTACGCTATAAGGTGTTTGGTGTGTCAACATGTGAAGGCAGAGCACAATTTTTTAAAGGGAAATTAAAACCACTACCCATACCAGCATGGAAGTGGGAAAATATCACTATGGACTTTGTCACTAGTCTTTTAAGAACTTTTGAAGGAAACAATACGATATGGGTTATAGTGGACCGTCTGAATAAGACTTATCTTTTTATCTCTATTCGGGAAGATTTATCTCTTGATAAAATTTCTAGTATTTATGAGATGAAAGTGGTAAGGATGAATGGGGTACTACACTCCATCATATATGATCATGATCTGAGGTTCACATCAAAAGTCCAGAGAAGTCTACAACATGGATTGTGTATTGAGATGAATTTCAGTATGACCTATAACCCCCAAACTAATGTACAATATGAAAGGACTATTAAAACACTTGAGGAAATTATGAGAACTTTTTTAATGGAATTTGAAGGTGTATGGGATCAATATCACCCATTAGTTGAGTTCTCTTATAATAATATCTTCCATTTGTGCATTAAAATGGCACCCTATGAAGATCTATATGGAAATAAATATAGAAATCATACTTTCTGGGATGAAATTTGTGAGAGAAATCTTCTTGGGACTGATCTTGTTCAAGAGATGATAGTAAATGTTCATTCCATCCAAGAAAACATTCAGGCTACTCAGAGTCGGCAGAAGAGCTATGCTGACAACCATCTAAGGGACTTGGATTTTGATGTTGGTGATAAGGTCTTTCTTCGAATTTCTTCATGGATGAGAGTCATGTGGTTTGGAAAGTAAGGGAAACTCAGACCCAGGTACATTGGCCCCTATGAAATCCTTGATCTCATAGGAGCAGTGATCTATTGACTTTCACTTCCTCCAAATCTAGCACAAGTTAATGATATTTTACATGTATCTCTTTTGAGTAAGTACATACTTAACCCTTCCCATGTATTTAATCTTAAGGTGGTGAAACTAGAACATGACCTCTCTCATGAGGAGTAGCTGGTGGAGATCTTGAATCGTAGAGATAAGGTTCTATGCAATAAGACTACCCACCTTGTTAAAGTGTTGCAGAGGAACAAAAAATATGAAGAAGACATATGGGACTAGAGGTGACTATGAGGCATAAGTACCAATACCTTTTCTCTTCTGAGGGTACAAGTTGAAATTTCAGAGATGAAATTTCTTAAGGGGGGAAGAATGTAAGAACCCAAAATTTGGAATAATATTCTATTTCTTGAAAATGTGTGAATTAAGTTTATTTTAATGTAACCATCAGGTTTCGACCATTATATGATCATTGGTTAATATGACTGTTGGAAAAAATAATAATTTTTAACCTAATAATTATTTTCTATAAATAGAATTTATAATGGATAGTTAATGTAGAAAGAAGATTCGATGGCCTCATCCAGTAGTCTCTTACGATACAAATTCCATTTATCAAAGCTTTGGAAGGAGGTAATGTCACTGGGATTTTCTCTTGAATAAGCCAAAGACGAGCTTCAATATGTTAAGTTTGAATGGAATTGACTATAAGAGAAGTTCAAATTAGTGAAGATTACCACTCAGGTGATGTTATTCGAGCCACCCCAAGAGTCTATCACCATCACAAACCTTACCCCTAGGTTATATATGGGTGTTATAAGGGGTTATATGTCAAGGACTTAGTCACTTAATGTGCAATATATTTGTTTAAATAAAATTGTTATTCCATCATTTCTATTTTTAGAATAGTTTTACTTACAAATTCAAATGAAATTTGATAAATTTATTTTTCGAGTAAAAATTGCACTTTTTAGAAAGATATAAATTGTCATATTAAAACAAGGATTTATTAATAATTTTTATTATAATGAAATAGTGTTATAAAAACAATCCTTTTTAATTACAAATGATAAAATAATTTTTTTTTTCAAGTGTTGAAAATTTTACTATAGATATCACTATACATTTTTTATCTACTATTATATTTAATAATTAAGTATCTTTATAGTTAAAAGTTAAATTTATCATATATAAATATTTATTAAGATAAAATAAATGTTATTTTTGAATTTAGAATGTTTATATTTGGTTATAGTGTATTTATGATATTTTTATAAAATGCTTTGTTTTTCAGTGAATAGTAAAAAAATAGTTTTGAGTTTTCTGTATGTTTAATGACATCGTTAATGATGTAATCACTCTGTAATAAATATGTTCGACTGTTGAAGAATAAAATATGATATGAGGTTTACCAATTGGAAAATACCATGGGAAAATACCATGGGAAAGCCCATGGTTTTTCAAATACCACTAATGAGGTGTCTTCAGAAATTTATAAAAAACTCCATCTCTTTTACTATAAATATCCACCCATTCCTTCATTTACTTTTATTATATAATCATCCCAAAGAAGATCTGGTAGTATTTCCTCAAATGTATTCTTTCTAAGATGTCCTCAATCCCCCAAGGTCCCGTTCATAGAGTTTTAGAAGTTACTCTTCAAGTTAATGGAATTATAAAATTATCTTTTTTCCTTTCAAGTTCTCTTTTATGTGGTATCACTTTTAAATTTCCATACCATGTTATTATTGACATTTTATTCTATCCCTATAATATATTATTATTTATTTATAAATGGGATAACCGTGTCCCCTCCCTTTTTATTTTTTTTTTCTAAAACCATATTTCATAGCTATTATGTTGCATAATTTTCATATCAAAATCTCCCTCTTTTTCACAAGAAATGATTTTCTTTTCTTTATGTGAATACCAAAAACTCTTTCATTTCCAGGGTATTCCTCAATACACACATATGATTTATTTGATTCTAGAATTAACATACATAAAACCCTAAATTTCTTTCTATGGTTTATAAATGACACAATGATCATGTTTTTAAGCACATTTTAAAATGCCATGATATTGATATGAAACCCACTTTTTTTATTCTCCATAGGTTATTTATAAAATATTTTTTTATTATATATGTGAATCACATGAAAATAAATACATATTAATGGTGCACCCTGATAGTGCTCCAATTCACTGGGTAAAGAAAATAATCTCTAGAGATTACAAGTTTTATGATACCTTGGTGAATAACCATTGTAATATTTATGAAACCTTGGGGATGAACCTTGGTGATAATATTATGAATGTATAAATTAAATATTGTAGCCACATTTTTAAGTTATTATTAAATTTATTATTATTATGATATGCCTCTTTTTTCCATTTCTCATGCCTTTATGTATTTCCTAAAGTTCTTATTGATGTCTCTCTAATTCACATGTAAACTGTTTCCCTTATTTTCCCTTACTGGGCCTTCTACTCACTCATTCCTTTTATGTATATCCCCAGGTTATGAGATTCTATAATTGAAATTCGGATGAAACTATGATGAATACTTACAAGTGAATTATAATAGTGTTTTATGTTTTCATGTTTTATATACCTTTTTACAAGACACTAAACATTAAAATATCTTATCTTTGAAAAATATATTGAAAGTTTATGTAATAGAAATACGAGATTTCATAGAGTGAGTAAAAATCAGTATACCACCACCAATTATGTCTAAAACAAAATTTAGTCAAATAATAGTGAATGTAGTTATATAATGTATTAAGTACAATGTATAAATAAATAGTTATCACATTATAATTTATTATTTACTTAAACCACATTTTACTCCAGGCTTTCCAAGGACACCCATACCTCATGCTAGCTTTGACTCATGCTAGATCTGAAAGTTTTTCTAGGTAATATCATATCTTAATACCTACTTTATATCATTCTATATCCCTAAGTATTCAATGGTGATATCATATCTCAATAACTGATTCAGCTAATGCTGAGCCCCAAAGTATTCTTAAGTGAGGTCATATCTTGGAGTATATTTGTTACCATTATTTAATTCATACTTGATTTCCCATATTACCCTTATAAAATTCATAAGTAAGATGACCATGTTACCATTATTACTTATCAATAAAATTACCATGTTACCATTTATTTAGTCAAAAGTACAATGACCATGTTACCATTTATACATCTCAATTGAATGACCATATTCCCATTCCTTTAATCATAAGTACAATGACTGTGTTACCGTTTATACTTCTCAATTTAGAATGAAAATGTTCCCATTATTTTACACATGATTAATTCATAAATTAATTGTTCAACATAAATTTCATTACCAATTCAACAATTCATTTATCACATAAATACCATTAATTTATTCCCCAATTAATTAAGTATGTCAAATCAATTCATTAATTAATCAATTTTTTCATCTCAATTCAATTATCTCAATATCGCATTATTAATTCTATAATTAATTATCTCTATCTATTATATCAATATCACATAATTAATCCCACAATTAATTCCCTCAAACAACCAATTGGACATCTTATAATCAATTCCCCAATTAATTATATAAAACATGATCCCTAAATATCATAATTAATACCCCAATTAATTATCTAATTATATATCCCCTCAATATCATAATTAATTCTTTAATTAGTTATCATTTTCCACAATAATTAAATTATTCAATTAATAACACTAATTTACCCAATTTAGGGATTTCAATTTCTAAAGAATGGTAGAAATCATACAATTTGCATACATGTATGAAAATCATGACTATTGGAATTTAGTATTATACCACAAACCTCAATTAATTGGTGAGTGGTTTCCCAATGGAAATCCCAAAAAATTGAGTGGCATAATGATATAGATCTAGGTCCAAATCTCAAAAACATAAATCAATGAAAGAAAACAAGATCTATCTAATTATAAATCTAGACCACAATATTAGATATAGATTACAAAAATATAGATCTAAATCTATAAAAAAAAGAATATATATTCTCACCAAAAGAATTATAGAAGGAAGTAGGATGAATGGAAAAGCAACAAGATATGATACACTTATTAGGAAAGGATAAGATCTTTGATTCAGGTTTTGAATCATGAAGAACAAAGTTTAGAAAGGATTGGAACGCCTTTGGAGAGATCCAAAATAATAAAATACCTCCTAGGGTTTAATGGGGGTCAAAATAGGTGAGTTTAGTTAGTTTAAGGAATTTTTAAAATAATTTTTGGGAGACTTTTATTACTGTGCACAATTAGCTGGGTTGGGGCACACAGTTTTTTCTAATCACATGCCAACCATACACCTTCTATTTTAGGGGTTCTCAATTTCTCCTTATAGGGTGTAAGACTTGAAAAAACATGAAAAATCCATGAAATTACCCACTTTCGAGGGTTGCATGGTTTTCTAGGCTGGGGAGCATGGATTTCCAAAACCGTATACCAACAGTGCACAACCATTTTTCTTTCATTTTTCTCAAAATTTCACCCAAACACACCCTAAGTTTTAACCCAAAAAAGTTCCCAAATAAGGAAAAAAGAGTACTTGGAATCAACTTTGAGTCAACTCTAGAATGGTTTAGGATCTTACACAAGAAATTTAATTAATAATTTTTCCAACAATATTCGATAAGGAATAATCAATATGGTAAGGTAAATAACTGAACACACATTCCATATTATTAATAAACTGAGAATAAAATGCATCCAAAGATAATATCAATGAAAAAATATCATGGATAATAATAATAACTAAATTATTAATGAAGTAAATTCTTAATTTTGTATGTCATGATATTAGGAATTCTGATAACTTTACTGTCAAGAACTTATTCCAAGACAATTTAAAACATGGGTATGTATACACCAAAAACCCATTTAAACAATGGTAGATAATGGATTAATATGATGAGACTAATGATGCATCAAGGTGCTATTTATAACCAGACCCAACCCATAACTACATGTCTAACACATTCCTTACATATCGAATGACCGATTTAATTCATGAATAATATGCCTTATCAAAAAATTTCTATATCGAGTATGAAATATATATTAACAATAACTTTCAAAGTAAAACACCATATGTGTAGATGATATACAGTTTAATTAATAATAATAACCTTGACAAATAATATAGATATATAGGGGAAATGTAATTTCTAATTTTCACAAGAATGTAAATATTTCACAAAAAACTTAATGATTACAAAAATTAATCCAAAAAGAAAATGTCAACACTTTCCTTAGTCAAACTGATTATAAACCATCTAGATAAAGAATAAGTCTAATATCATTAAAATATATATAAAATAGAGTATATATAAAATAAATAGTTATTTTCATTGATGAATAGAAATATCATAAAAATATCTTTAAAATAGACTTGTGGAAAATAACCTTTTCTCTTTGAAAATAACCTTTAAAAACTAAAAATTTCTAGAATATTTGAAAAAAAATTTATATACAAATTAAATTTTAAACTTATAAATTAATATTAAAAGAAATGAGTGGTCATAAGGGCAGAAAGTTCCATTCATACTGAGTGTGTTAAAAATAATGATCCTTTTCACATTTTTGTAATAAAAGTCCAGGGAACCTCATTTTAAAAATGATAGAAAAATTCCCTTTAATTTTTATTGTAAAAAATAAAATTACGGGTAAAAATTAATTTAAAAAATCATAGTAAAATATTTTTGGAAACATTTTTGAAAACATTTTTAGAAAACATGGATTTGAAAAAAAAATGACTTTCGACCGAAGAGATAAATGAAGTCGAATTTTATTTAAAACATTTTATCAATCATTTTAAGTACCAAAGAAAATAAAATGGTGATATTACATGAAAAATTAATTAATAAATAGAGGAGAAGAATATAAAAGGGGTTTATTAGATAATGATCATATAATTTCCATCAATATAAATTTATTTATTAATAATCCCAATTAAATTGAGATTCAAACCTAAATCTCTTACCACTTTAGTAACTTTTGAATTGTATACCCCATGAAAGGAACAAAATAAAATTAAAAACTAAACACTATTAATATAAAGAGATTCATGATATAAAATATCAATGGGGTATTAGATACACCTCATAAAAGAATATAGGTTTATAATATGTCATATGTCCCAAAGAAGACAATTTGAGACGAGCAAACCTTACAATGATCATAATGTTGAATTTAGAGTTAATCAATGAATAACTTATATATATCAAATGTAAATCCATATAAAATAATTGGAAATAAAAAATAATATAATAAAAAGTAATTAAACACCTAATATAAGAATATTAAAGACAACAAATAGGTAATATAACCTTACTGGAAAAATTGAGTTATGGAATCATTTACCACTTGATAATTTTCAATTCAAATTACCTTGGATAAATAATTAAAATTGAAACATACAACTACATGAATTATGGATTATTCAGGATATTACATATAAAATGATCTTTATATACACCATATAAAAGAAAATAAGTGCATAACTTCACAATATACCTCAATGAAATAAATTTGAGGTGAAGTTCCTTACCTCACGCATCCTTTTAGTTGAGCATGATTTAACTAAATGTATAGTGGTTTTAAACATTTTATTAAATTATAATATATCAATATTAATATTTATAATATCATATATTATCCTCTTATAACATCTTACCACCCATTCATTAAAAATATATTATTATTATTATTATTTGGCTGTTAGTTACCTTGTTTTCTCATACTTGTTTTAATGTGAAAGTTACGGTTCTTGAGAATATTATATAGTTTCACAATATACAGAATTATATTAATATTATAAATACAATTTTGTTAATAATATATATCTCTAAAACTATTCTTGAAAATTGGCAATGAAAATGAATTGCATTACTTCATGGAGATGGAAAGTCGTACGTATGCACGAGCGATGATATCATTTCTTAATCGGTGTAAGGGTAAAGAATCAAGTGATATATTAATTTTGAATAATAAATATCATGTAATATATATCAAATATAGTCCTTAAATTTATCCTTATTACCTTCCATATAAAGTGTAAGTGATAAAAAAATCACATCGTTTCGTGAGGCGATAGTCCACTGTACACATAAGTGACATTATCATATTTTAAATAGAATGGAAATTAAGAAGGAATAAGTGATATTAAAAAATTAAAAAAATATAATTATATTATAAATATTAAATATATAAATTAAATACATTATTATAACTATCTATGAGAGGTGTTGAATGAAAATGAGTTACATCGGTCTGTGAGGTGATAGTCCATCGTACACACAATCAACGATTTTGTTAACCATATGATGTAAGAGGAGATGGATAAATGTTATTACATAAATATAATAAAATATAAATATATTATGGATACTAATTTTATTATATTATAAGTGTTAATACATGAATTTTGGTTTAAAAATAAGAAAGAAAATAAAGAGTTTCATTAAGATGATTACCTTCTCTTAGAGAAATCTCACTTGGATGTCTTCTAAGGGACACTAGGGTTAGTATTTTGGAAAAAATAGTATCTATAGTATGTGTATATGGGTTTTTAGAGATTTTTTACTGGGTTTTGTTGATAAAAATTCCTTTATAGGTGTAAATAAGTGTGGGGAGTGAGTTCCCATTTATAATTGGGAAATGAGGACCTTCTTGGAAATTACTTGGAAATTTCCAAAAAATAATCCAAAATGATGAAGTCATTACGAAGTAAAATGATTTAAAATGTCATTATATTAGAATTTGGGATGTATAAGGTATAAATATTTCTATAAAATAGCAATTATACAAGTTTTAATTTATTTTTAACCCTTAACTTTTTAGTTTAACCACACAGTAAACTCATTTTAACCTTAGCTATGGTAATTTCTTTTTAATGTTTTACTATTAATTAACAAAAAAAATTAAGTTCACCATATTATATACTATTAATTATAATTATTTAAAATATGGAATCAGTTTTTTCAAATTCCATTCACATAAGTGGGAAAATTCAATTTAAAATTAAACCCATAGACATGATAAAAAATCAGTTTTCTAAAGAGAAAATTCCCATAATTATAGAAAGTTTTAATATAAAAATTCAATATGAAATTGATTCTTATGACATAAATTGTGTTTATTATAATATAATTTAACTAATATTTCTTTTAAAACAATTTTAATTTAAAATATAATATTTAAATTATTTAAAAAATGACAATTTTCAATAAAAACCAGTATTTCTCACTATTAATATAAAAGATTAATATTTTCATAAAATTATAAAAAAAATTCTCTAAGATAATTTTGAAATTATAATTTAATAAATGAATCTAATTTCTAAAAATCTATTTTCTAAAAATGGTAAAAATTAATTTTAAATTAGGTGCGTAAAATGCAATGAAACTACCTCTTAGAAAACTACATTTTCTTTGAAAAAAATTATTTTTTATTTTAGATTATTATTATTTTATTTAAAATAAATAGAAAACCATTGAATTTATTTTATACCTATTTAAAACCTAGCCTACTTCATATCTCTGAATGGGATTTTTCCGTGAACCTGAACACTCATAGGAACACTATGGCACAAGTATAGGTTAGATTGTATAATCTCAATTACTTTTTCTAGAAATCGAAGATCCTAAATGATTTATATTCTTGTATTATCACTTCTACATAGATAGATCAAAGAAACTTAAATGTAAAGTTAGGATTATTTTCTAGAGTAATGGTGGAAGTTAATCTTTAATCCAAATTACCGCAAACCATTGATTTTAATGCTAACGATTTTCAGGATGAAGTGCAGATTGAATATGATAGGAATACCCCCTTATGTGATTATTAAAAAATCCCAAGACACTCAATACTAAATTTTAGGGTAGTGTACAAACAAGCCTCACAATCCAATGGTATTGAATGGGCCGAGACCAAAATGAAAAATAAAGATAATGGTCCTACCATAGAAAAACCTAAAACTTCTAGGAAAATGAAAGGAAAATGTGTTATCAAATCCATGAGGTTTAATCCTATTGGGGTTGAAGTTGATAAATATTGGGATGATTTAGTGAAATAATAGGAAAATGAAACTAAATACCAATGTATAATCAGTGAAATTGAATCAAATGTAATGGAGATCCTTAAAAAGTCCCAAGAACAACTTGAAGTTAGGACTTCAGAGTCAAACCTTAGCTCCCCTTGCAACATGGTGAAGGATATTTAACCTTCCAGGATTCCTCCTAGAGAGATGAAATGTATATCTCATACTCCAGTGCACCCCACTAAGGATTTTAATGACATGAATTTTGATCCTCCAAAACACACAATAAGTGAGGAACATAACACAATTGTGGGCACTTATGTCCAAGAGGATTGAACTAACTCATACCATGTAACTCTCAGTACTGAAAATCCAAACACTATTATAATTTTTTCAAGAAACTGTTAGAACTAGGCATTCCAATGATAAATTCCGTCATCATATCCCAATTTTTGTAATGAATGAGAAATAGAACTCACTTGTGGGAAATACTACCCATGTTGAGGGCATAAATTCACCCCCTACAACCTACAGTATTGAAAATACCAACATACTGGACACTCTTCATATGCAGAACAACTCCAGTTTGAATGCCACTATTTTACTGGGTATGGAGAATGCAATTAATTCCTTGGAGCATGTGTCATTATCTATTATCAACACCTATAGTGAACCTGGTTGTAAGGAAAATCCTGTGGTCCTCACTGGGAAAGCTGTAAGTGAGTCCACACCCATAGATCTAGGTACTATTTAGATATATAAAAACTCCAACTTCAATGACCCTGTACCCTCAGCAATGGATGTTGTTAAGAAGAAATAGAAAATGACTATGTATATTCAAGATCAAATGGATCCAGAAGGCATTCCAAATCCGCTGACATATTCTTCTGATCAGAAATCTAGTCCAAGAAACTCAAACATGTGAAATATATCACAACATGTCAGACATACTAACTCAAGTACATTTACTCCAGTTTCTTTTAGCCATTTTATAGATGGTTCTCAAGTTATTGATAAAAATTATAGTTATGAAAATTTTAAAAATCTGTTTATCACTAAACACATTGATCATACTATTGTTATTAGTAAGAATACTATGGATTCAACTATAAATTCCTCTTTGAATGACTCTCACAAGGATAATGCTATGGTAGGTAGTTTAAACAACCCCCCTGCTACTTCTAAAAGTAGAAAGAATGGAATACTAGCCTGGAAAATGATTATAAGGATAGATGATCTTCTATGAAAAGGCACTAGGGAACAAAAAAAGGGAGTTCTAACTCCAAAAATAGGTTTAAATAGAGATTATTTTTTTGGAATTGTCAGGGTATTTCAAACTCTAACACGTTTACTACTTTAAAAAGAATGGTTAATACTCATTATCCAATGTTTTTTTCTATTGATGAGCCTAAAATAAACTTTTCCTCTAATCACTCTCATTTGTGCCATCATAGTTATTCATTTATAGGTTTAACCAAAATATCCTCTTATATTGAATCTATCTGGATCTTTTCACAATTATCTTTACATAATGTCAATGTTTTTTATGTTTCTAAGCAAATATTTACATGAAAATTTACTATTTATGGAACTTTGTTATTTGTCTCTTTTTTTATGAAAATAATAGATACTAAGATAGGAGACCTCTTTAGAATGACCTCTCCTATTTAGGTACCATTATCAGTACTCCTTGGTTTGTAATTGGGGACTTTAATTCTATTCTTAACTCTAGTGAGAAAATATGTCCATCTCATGGTACTATTTACATTATTGAATTTAAAACCTCTGTTGAAGAAAATAACCATGTTGAAATTAATCTTATTGGTGCAAAATTTACTTAGTATAGAAGGCATTAAAACAGGTATTCATGTCCATGTTGGATAGATCCTTCAAAAATGTCCTTACTTTATAAAATTGGGACACTATCTCCAGCACCACCCTTCATAAGCTACACTCTGACCACCACCCCATTATGGTCAACCTCTCCATAATATTATTGAAACCCTTTCCACCTTTAAGGTTTAATATATTGTGGTTTTTTGATGTGGATTTCACTTTTATCATAAAAAATTTCTTTTCCTCTATGTCTCACTATAATGATTCCTTTTCTTGTATTATTAAGTTAAAACACATCAACAGACTCTCAAATGTTGGTGCAGTTCTAAATCCAAATAAATTAACAATGACATCCTTCTTCTAGAGAATGAGCTCAATCAAATTCAAAACAATAACACTAGTTCTTATTTCAACATTTATCCAACTCAAGAAATAAACATTTCGGTTAAACTCAACTATTTGCTCACTTTTAAAGAGAACAAAAGGAAACAAAACTTTAAAATCAAATGGTTATCAGATGGTGACAGAAATACTAAGTTCTAAAACTCTCTCTAAAGAGTCCAAAAAACTTGTAGAATGCTATTTTTTACAATAAAGGGAAAATATTTTAGACAATGAAGATGATATTTCTAACTATATCACATCTTACTTTGAATCAATATTTAACGGTTTTGATAACAACAAATACCTCTTACCCGAGGTCATTTCGATGGTGGTCAATGATAAGGATAACACTTTATTTTTAAACATTCTTATTGAGATTGAAATTAAATACATCATTTTTAGTTTGAATCATGATAGTGCTCTGGGTCCTAATGGTTTTCACAATGGTTTCTTTCAACATTATTGTGATCTTATTCAATCTGATATTTGAAATCTTGTCAAATTTTGTTTCTCCAATGGTGTCCTCCCTCATACTCTAAATGCTCAATTTCTTTCCTTGATTTGGAATGTGGACAATACTTCTGATATCTATCTATTTAGACCCATTTCTCTTATTAACACCCTATACAAAATCATCACTAAAATAATTTCTAATAGAATTTTGACCATCATGGACAAAATTTTTCCTGGAACCAATCTGGGTTTATTAAGGGTATATCCATACAAGATTGCATTTGTCTTTCCTTTGAGTGCATCAACACTTTAAACAAATCTAATATAGGAGGTAATATTGATATTAAACTTAATATTAAAAAATATTTTGATACCAGGTATTAGAGCTTTATCTTTAAGGTTCTTTAAGGTTTTGGATTTAGTGACTCCTTTGTCACTGTAATTAGAACCCTGTTCAACTCAGCCTCTATTTCCATTCTGGTCAATGGCCCACCCAAGGTCTATTTAAAATACACCAAAGGTGTTATGAAATGTGACCTTATCTCTGTCATTCTTTTCTCTATTTAAGAATAATATCTTAGTTTCCTGCTCACTAGACATGTGGAGAAAAAGAAACTTAAGCCCATCCATGTTTCCATGAATTTGAATGATCTCACTCACCTGTTATATGTTTATGATATCATCTTTTTCTTAGAAGTTGATAAAAGAAATATTCTAAACCTCAAAAATTTTCTCTCCACTATGAAGCAGTTTCTGGTCAAACTATTAGTTAGAACAAATCCTGTATCTTCATTGGAAAAAACATTCCTCCTAGTAGAAAATGTAACATTATCAGTGACTTAGAAGTAAAAGAAGGATAGTTTCCTTAACTTATCTTGGTGTTCCCATTTTTGGGGTAGACCAAAGTCCTGTTACTTTTCTATAACAGTCGACCAAGTTCTTAATCAGATTTATTCTTGTAAAGGTAAATCTATATCTATAGTAGGAAGAATATAACTTCTCAAATCTACTATTATTTCTAAGATGGTTTAATCCATGATGGTCTACAAATGGCCTATTGGTATTATAAAAAAATTAATAATTATGTCAAACACTTCATTTCTATAGGTAGCACTCTGAAAAAAACATGTGACCATCCCTTGGTCGACTTGTTGTAAACCTATTGAAAAGGGTGGTGTTGGAATAAAGAACATTAAATACTTAAATGAGTCCCTTCAAGCCCGACTCACTTGGAACATTATTTATAATAATTATGATTCAATTTATTTTCTCAAAAAGAGATTTCTTATCAAACTCAAGAAATGAAATTTTAATTTCCTCAACTCATCCATATTTTCATCCATTAAGAAATCATTTTCTAGTATTATGAAAAACTCCAGATGGATGGTTTCTAGGTTTTCCTCCATGAACTTATGGTTGGATAATTGGACTAGCATGCCCTTAATTTCTATGATCCCAGTAGATAAAACCTCTAATAATAACAACTATCCAATTAGAGATATGTTAAATTCTAAAAATTATCATCTCCCTGAAACCATTATGCATGCCATCTATCACTACTCTTTCTCAAACACTGATGAATTTTTAATTTGGAGGCCTACCCATAATGGAATGCTTAACTAAAATTTTTTTATAAAAATTATTTTCATAATGACGAAAGTGATTTTGGTTGGTTAGATAATTTTAATAAACCATAGATAACACCTTTAAAATTTACTCTTATAAGGCAACTAGCTCATAATAGAGTTCCTGAAGACATGTGCCATTAATCGTTTTGAATTAAGCTTTGCTCTAAATGTAGACTCTGAAACCAACATAGAGAAGACTCCAACCATATCTTTATTTCTTGTGCCACTGATTCTACTCTTTGAAACTATATTTTTGACATATTTGACTATAGATGGTTTATTCTGGACTATGTCAACTCCCAACTAAAGAGATGTGCAGAAATGGAAAGTTCTCAGAAAATTAAGAAACTTTTCCTTACTGCTGTTGGTGAGCACCATCATCTAATCTGGTATGATAAGAATGCTATTATTCATAAAAATTAATCACTCATCCATAATACAGGTTGGATGAGAATCCTTATTTCCACACATGAATCTATATTGATGAAAAAGGGACATTGCAATAACACCATTGATGACTTTGGTATTTTGCGACATCTCCGAATTGATGGAAACTTTCACCAACCTCATCTCAATTTTGAAGTGTTTTGGTGAGATCCTTTTACCAATTGGATTAAAGTAAATGTGGATGGTGCCTCTAAAGGAAATCTAGGTCCTACTAGTTGTGGAGCCATCTTCAGGAATCACCTTGGTTAGATCCTTGGATGCTTTCTTGGTAGCTGCGGAATTTCCTTTTCTCTAGAGGTCGAAATGCTGAGTATAATACATGCTATTTCTTTCACCAAGCTCATTGGTTGGAATAATCTCTAGTTTTTAATGTGATTCAACTAACATTGTGCATGCAATTTGGAATGGTGTGATACAACTTGAGTGGCCGATTACTACTCGTTGGATGTATTGCATCCATTTGCTTCTTGACATCAATTACATCATCCCCCACATTTATCGTGGAGAAAATATAGTTGTAGATGGACTTTATAACAAGGGAGTAAATGAATATATTACCTGGCTCAATGATCTCCCCACTAATCTTATCACTTTTTGTGATAAGGATTGTAACATGTTTCCATCTTTAAGACTCTTGTAACCTCTTTCTTTTGTAATATCTATGCCTTGGTTTCCATTAAAAAAATATATTTTTTTGTTTCAATATCCTTTTCATAAATTTTAGGAATTATTTTAAAATCTAATAATATAAGGAAATATAATTATTTTATTTATTTCTATTTTACAGGCATAACTTCATCCTTTGGTTGTGTTTTGATAAATTTACACTTAATTTCCCACTCCAAGAAATGAATATCCAAGACTAATTTTTATACCTTAAGCACTAAAATTTATTTTCAATAGATCTTAATATCTATAAATGAGTGACAAATATTTCTATCTGTTTCTAAATATTTACCAAAATAAAAATAGTTAGCAGAAATAAATATAATACATTAATATCTAAACCTCAACTGTAACACCACTGGTTCAACATTAATATTTATATATGAAATTGTTTAAGTAAAAACAATGATATTTTTACCAGAACATCACATATGCTAATGGTAGGCACTAAAACCTTATTTCCCTTTAGTTGTGGGTTCAAGACCCATAACCTTGATAGAGGTGAAGGGTTATCACCCGACATGCATGTTGTCCTTTATCCAAAACTATATTAATATAATTCCTATAAAGTTCCCAAAATATGATAAACATCCTAAAAAATAAAATTAATAATAAAATCACTTTTTAACAACTAATGTTATATATATATATATTTTTTATTTTCACAGAATCAAATAATCACAATTTAATATTTTTAACTCAATATCAAAGATCATGTTAGCCCTAAAGGTTATCAATAACCTTAAACTTATATCCATAAAAGAAAGAACTATTTCTCAAATAACATTTTCATTAGAAAAAATTTATACATAAGGGTTACATATACCTGAAACAACAATTAAAATAAAATAAATGTCTCAAAGGCACTTCCATTACATAAAAACTCAAAAGGGGTAACTATTCCTTCAAAATTATATTCAACTTTAGATTTATTAACTTATTATGGTGTCTATAAATCTTAATATATCCTTATATGAATCATAAACTTAGTTTCTTTGGGGATACCTCTATTTTGAAATCCTTCATAATGGTTTGTAAATCAAATATGAATTTTCCTAAGCATATACCTTAGGAGTGTCAAAACAGGTTCACAATAAGGCCTTTTATTATTTACTAGGTGATGATTGAGTCAAATCCCAATGTTCTGATTTTGGAGTTATTACCATTAGGTATAACTATGTTAGAATCAAGTCCACTTATATTATTCAGATAGGGATGTATTTCTAAGAAAACCACATAATCCCTTCCTTTCAAAAACTTTAAGATGTTATTCAATAATTATCCTATAATTATATCAAAAGTTAAGTTCTCTAATATATGTTTTCTTAAATCTAGTTCCCAATGTTTCTACTAAACTTGATCTAATACCAACTATAAAGACCTCGACACCTGTAACCCAGAGACGGTGCCTACTTTATAACATTGGTGCTAGATATAAGAGAATGAATCTTAAAGGATAAAATAGTTTAGTAGTCTTAGAAAATGAGATACATACATGATTCCCATATTGAATTTTAATACAAAAATTATAACATAATGAGATTAAAATTTCTGCATCATTGAACTCATTAAAAAATTCTTTCTTTATATTCTAGGGAAAGAAAAAAAAAATAAGGGTGTGCTCAGATTCTCAGTAAGGGTTACCTATAGAATAAACTATCATTAATAAATAAAGCATTATCAACAATGTATAAAAATTATGGAAAGGTAAATATTTGAACACACATGTTATTTAATCAATAATTTAAAAATCTATATTAGAAAATGCATAATCTACATTACAAAGTAAATAAATGAAGAAACATTCCATTTAATCAATAAAATGAGAATGAAATTCATCTAGTGATAATATCAATTCAAAAATATCATAGATAATAAAAATAACTAAATTATTAATAAAGGAAAGGCCTAATATTAGATTTAAGTATCCCAGGTATCATAATACCTTTACCGCCGAGACCATATGCCAAGACAGTTTAATAGATGGGTAGGTATACATCAGAAACCCATTTAAATAAGGCTATCCAACTGATTCATCTCATAAGACTATCTATGAATTGAGGGGATCTCAATAACCGACCCCTACCCATAGCTGCATGTCTAATGCATTCCTCATATGTCGAATGATCTATTTAAATAATGAACAATATTACTTATCAAAAATTTTCATATCAAGTAAGCAATACGGATTAATAATAATTTACCAACTCAATCATACAAATTTCAATGTAAAATAGAATATAGAGAAATGATATAAAGTTTAATTAATAAGAATATCCATGATAAATAATATGTATATTTACAGAAAATTTAATGCCCAATGATAAAAAAGTAAATATTTCAAGGGAATGTTAATGATTACAAAAAATAATCAAGAAAGAGAATATTAATACATTCTATAGTCAACATGATCATAAAACATCCAAATAAATAATAAATATGGTATCATTATAATATATCTCCAGAGCAGTATATGTAAAATAAATTATTTTTGTTATTGATGAATTTAAATACCATAAAAATATCTTTAAAAACATTCTTGTGGAAAATAAACTTTTCACTTTGAAAATCAATATTTAAAACTAAAAATTTACAGAATATTTGGAATAACATTTTATTTAAAAATAAACTTTTATACTTTTAAATGAATCATCCAAGAAAATATTTTTCAAGATGGAATAAGGTTCTGTTCTTGCCGATTATGTTAAAAAATATTCCTTTCAAATTTTTGTAAGAAAAGTAAAAAATTACTTGTTTAGAAAATGACACGAAGATTAATTTTAGATTTGTTTTTGTAAAAAAAATTATTTTTAAAAATTAATTTAAATAGATATGGTAAATTTTTTTTGAAAACATTTTATAAATCATGAATTTTGAAGAAAAAGGATTTTCAAACAAAGAGAGAAATGATGCCGGATTTTATTTAAAATAAATTCTCAATAATTTTAAGTACAAAATAGAGAAAAATGGTACTATCACTTGAAAAATTAATTAATAAACAAATTTGAATAGAATAAAATGGGTTTATTATACAATAATAAAATAATATCCTTTAATGAAAATTCAAGTATAAACAATCCTGATTAAAATGAGATTGAAACATAAATCTCTTACCACTTTGGAATATTTTGAATCATAAACCCCATGAAAGGAAAACTGTCAATTGAAATATTAAATACAATTAATATAAATATATTCATGATACAACATATCAAATGGGAATTAGATATATATCATAAATTAAAATAGGTGTATAACAAGACATATATCCCAAAGAAGACAACTTGATATGAGAAACCCCTACAATGATCATAAAATTGAAGTGAGAATTAATCAATGAATTAATTATGTTTATCAAATTTAAATCCACATAAAATAAGTGTAAATAAAAAAATAATATAATCAAAAGTCATTACAAACATAATATAGTAATATCAAAGACAACGAAGAAGTCACATTACCCAATGAAAAAAATTGAGTTTTGAAATTATTGTCCACTTTGTAACTTTCAAGTCAAATCCATTTGGATGAAATAATTTAAATTGAAACTTAAAATACCATGAATTATTAATGCTTCATGATATTTCATGTAAAAGGGGCTGTATATACATTATATAATGGAAATTGGGTGCATAAAATTACAGTATGCCTCATTGTAAGGAAAATGATATGAAGTCCCTTACCTCACACTTCCTTTTGATTGAAAATTCTTTAACCTCCTGTATAGTGGTTTTAAAGATTTTATAAAATTATAAAAGAACCATATTAATATTTATAATATTATATATGACCCTCTTATAGGATCTTACCACCCTTTCATTAACAATATTTATTATTATTATTATTGTTTTGGGTGTGAATTGCCTTTTTTTTCTCATGCATGTTTTTACATGAAATTTCAGATTCATTATAATATTATGTAATTAAATATTATTTAAAATGATATTAATTATAAATATATATATATATTCAATAGATACATTTTTATAATGATTCTTTAAAATTAAACATAAAAAACAAATCACATCGCTTTTTGGAGATGGTAAGACGTATGTATGTATGGACATTGATATAATTTATTAGTGGGTGGAAGGGTAAGTAATTGGGTGATATATTAATTTTATAAAATTAATATTACGTCATATATATATAATATACTCATTAAATTCATCCATATTAACTTCTTGGTAAACCATAAGTGAAAAATGAATCACATCACTTCGCGAGGTGGTAGTCCACTGTACACACAAGTGACATTATCATATTTTAAATAGAATAAAAATTAAGAAGGTATAAGTGATATTATAATTCCATAAGTATAATTATATCATAAATATTATATATATACATTAAATACATCATTATACCTGATTGTGATAGGTTTTTATTAAAAAATGAATTACATCGATTCGTGAGGCCATAGTCCGCTGTACACAGGATCATTGATTTTGTTTCTCATAAGATGGAAGAGGAGATAAATAAATATTATTACATAAATATAATAACATATAAGTATACGATAGATATTGTTTTTATTTTATTTTATGTTTTAATACATAATTAATTCTTGCAAAAGAATAAATAAAAATAAATATTATTGTAGCTTTGAAGCGGCGACTACCTACATCTTGCGTGGGGTTAGGGTTTTCTTTAGAGATTCCCCTCCTCCCCTAATCCCCTACTCTAGAGTGTTTCATTGGTTTATCATTATATCTGGGTTGTAATGGGGTTGGCATGGATTAACTTAAGCTCTAGAATTCCAGCTTCGTCTCTGGAGTGACTCAACGGTGTCTGGCTTCCGGGGCTGGTGTCGGCTCGGCTCAACAATGATTCTGATTCACTTCCTTCTTCGTCCTCCGGTGTATCCCGACAGTGACTATGGTTTGGCTCGGGGGGGGGGGATTTTTTAGTTGTAGGTTTGGATGGTTTTGCGGCGTCACCATCGATAGAGGTTCCCTACTGCTTCTCACTGTCTTTGGATTCTTGCGGCATGTGATTTGGACTCCGGTGTGCTCTTCTCGTGCGCTGCCCTACCAAAAATCATGCCCTATGTGGAATTTTATAGTCTTTATATCTCATATCTGCACATTTTTGGGGATTTTGTGGTGAGGTGAAGGGCCATCTAATCGGGGGTGACGATGGTCAGGCTCCGCGCGCCTTGGATGCTTTCCTCTTTGGGTTCCTTCTACTAGTGGTTGGGGATTTGTTGCAGATGGTGGCGGGGCTATTTTTCGGTGGTGGATCCAGTGACTGGTGAAGGTCTCATGGTGTATGAGTTTCTTTACTAGATAATACTGGTGTTTGTCTCTATTGTAGATGAAATTTTCAAGTTAGAATGGTTAAATTCGATGGCTGTTGATGATTTGATTCCGTGTTAAAGAATTTTGATGTGTTCTGTGGAAGTTGTTTTGTTTGTTTGGTTTGATCTTGGAGGTGGGAAGTTAGTGTATCCAAACTCAATAACTTGGAACAGGAATAGAGGAGGATTTAGAGATGATGATTCATCTTTACAGTACTTTTTAGATTCGGTTGTTTGAGAGGGTATGGCGTCAGCCATCAGATCAAGCCTATGCTTTGACACATGATGCTTTCTTGCTGATTAACCTTGGAATGTTGCAGTGCTTCAACATGATTTTATGTTGGGGAGGGAATTATATGGTTGTCATTCTAGTTTTCCCTCTTTTTTTTTCTTCAAGTGTGATTTTCCTAAGTACATAAAGTCATTTGGGTTTCCCCTTCTTCTATTAAAAGGGGGATTTATCAATAATAAAAATATTTGAAGGCCTTCGGGCTGTTGGATGGATTGAAAAGAAAGATATTTGTAAATAAGATTAACTTCTATTAGGGAAACCTCCTTTAGATCTATTCTTAAGGACACTAGGGTTAGACATCTTGAAAGGCCAACAACTATAGGATGTGGATAAGAGTGCTAAAGAGAGATTTTTAGGGGTTTTTTGAGCCAAATGTCTTGAGAGGTGTGAAGATGTTCGGGGAGTGAGTGACCTTTTATAGTTAGGGAATGAGTAACTTCATGGAAAATACTTTGATATTTCCCAAAAGTATCCAAAATTCTTAATTCATTTGTTATAAAAATGCTTTTAAATAACCTTATATTGGAAGTTAGGATTGATAATATTGAAATATATCCATTAAATAGAAATTAGAAAAGTTTTAGGTCACTTTTATCCCTTGTTTTTTTAGTTTAACCCCATTGTAAACTCGTTTTAACCTTAACAGTGGTAATTTATTTTTACTATTTTTACTATTTATTAAACCCAGATATGCAATGAAAAAGTAGTTTTCTGAAGTGAAAATTCTCATAAGTATAGAGAACTTTAATATAAAATTAAATATGAATTTTATTAAACTAAACTAAATTTTATTGATTATAAAATAATTGGACTAATATAAATTAAAGAAAAGTTAAATCAAAATGGAACATCTAAATGCTTTAAATTAATAGGAGGTTTTCAATAAAAACCAGTATTTTCACTATTCATTGAGAAAATAATCTTTTTAGAAAATTATCGAAAAATAACTCCAAGATAATTTTGACATGTTGATTTAAAAAATGAATTTAATTTATTCAAATAAATTTTCTAAATGTCATAAAAATTAATTTTAATGTATATGAACTAAGTGAAATGAAACCACCTTTTAGAAAAATATAGTTTTTTCAGAAAACATTTCTTTTTTATTTCAAATGATTCTTACTTTATTTCTGATCAATAGATAAAAATGAGTTTATTTATGAATTTATAAACTATATAATTTTCATAATTTAGTTATTCCTATTAATACATACAAATTTATTGGCTAGGTTATAACATTATACTATATTATGGTTCATTTAGACTTGGGGTTGCATATACCAAAAGCTATCGAAGAGATTAAATTTATTTAAAATAAATATAAATTAAAATATCAAGGTTTTAAATATAAATTTAACACACTAGTTACTCATTTTTAGTTTAAATAATACTTTGATTACCCTTAAATGAACTCCATCACATAAATTCAAGTCACATGTTACCTTTACATGACCCACTACAACAAAAATTGGTTTTAGTGGCGGTTTATTAGAGGCGGTTCTGGTAACTGCCACTAATCGTTTTTTAAAATGGTTTCACTGCGGTTTATTATAAATTTCAAAGAAACATTTTTTTTATTTTAACGTAGCCGACCCTTCCCCCCCATCCCGACCCCACTTCTCCCCACTGTCCCCGCTTCCCCCACAACCCCAGCCCCCCGTTACCCCCGAGACCCCGTGACGCTGGCGAACCCGTGACCCCAGCGACCTCGGCCCCCCGCGACCCCAACAACCCTGCGACTCCGGAAACCCCGCAACCCCACGACCCCAGCGACCCCGACCCCAACGACCCCAGCGACCCCGCGACCCTAGGTGGTATTGAATAGTTTTCTCATAAAATATATGTATTATATGCGTATGTGGTTGTTCCAATTTATTTCTTTACTATGTTTTGTCTTCCTAAGTAAGAAAAGTGAGATTAGGACTTAGATTGATGTATTAAACCGTCTAAGGAATTTTTTGGGCCCATTGATGTTTGAGATTGTACCTAGGTCTACCCTTGGGTTATGAAAACCCATTAAGGTTGGTGAAATATTTTTTAAAATGTTGCAATAATATAATTATAAAAGTGAGTGGGTAGAGAATTGTAAGTTGGTATGTAGTCAAGGTTAATGGGATATTTAAAATATGTAATTGTTATTTTTTTGAAATGGATAGTTGAATTCTGAAATGGATTAAAATAATCATTTTTCACTTTGATTTGTTTATTGTTTTCCATGAAGGACAACAATGTTTTGAAAGTGGGTATTGTTTTGAAAAGGAGGTGTTGACCTCAATGTTATAGGAAAAAAGCGGTTATCTTAATAGATTTCAAATGGTGATTTGAAATGAGGGTGTGGTTCCCCTTTTTTGAAAATGATTTAAAATCCCCTTTTATGGTTGTAAATAGAAATGAAATTCTTGGGACATTATGAGTTTTTAAAGAGGAAGACTCGTTTTTTGAAGGGTAGATTCACGATTATTTCAATTGAGTATCTTGAATTGTGTTTTATTCCATGATTTTATTTTAAAGATATGTTGAGAACATTGTCATTTAAATGATATATGGGTTAGTGAGATAGAACCGCTGACAATTAGGTTGGCATGTTATCTTGTTTTATTAAATTAAATAAGTGATAAATGTGTTTTATTGATGACATAACATAGGGGGGTATTTTATATAATGTTATTGTGTTAAATGGGTTAGGGTATGGAATTTATATATGTGATAAATGTGTTGCGATTGTAAATGGAATATATGTTAATGGGCTATTCATTATAAATGGGATATAAATAGTCAGTTATGGGAATGATCATTGAAGTAGATTGATATAATATATTATTTCATTCTTGGATGGTGACCTAGAGAAATCATTTGTAAAGATGTTGGTGTGTCAATCCACTATGATACGAAGAGTTACATTTCATGTTTCATTAGCAGCAATCAAATTTTTTAACACTAACTAGTCCTTGATTTTTCCAACCACAATTAGTATATATTTAATTCTAACTGTATTTAGAATTAAATCCCAAGTGAATTAATGAAGATCTCTATATAGAGATGTGAACACTACCTAATAATCTTGGTGTACTATACCAGCTTTAAATCCCACCATGTAGTTCATACAAAATATTAAATCAATGAAATACATGTATATGATTTGAATAAACTAGATAAATTATACTGTAATAATAGTCATGTATAATTCTATCCATTTTAATCCTCCTCACTACCACAATATATGAGGTGTGTTGACATTGATGGTATGAGGAATAGTTTCCACATGTTGATTAACAATATAAGAATGATGGATGTATCCAATACAAAAATATCATATATGATATCCATAATTTCCATATTTAGACAAATTGTACCCCAAACCATATAGGAATTATTTTTCTTGTTCATGATATCCTTCACTTATGTGTAAAACTACTTCTCAAAATTTACATGATAATTATTGCTTCTCTAATGAGGCCCATCCTAATAAAATTAATTGTTCCTAAATGCCTCTTAGTTTTCCTAAGTCTTTTCTTAAGAACGAGTCTAATAAGACTATTCCATCTGAGCATACAATACAAGAGGTAGATTTGATATTGTTGCAACAACTGGTCATAGAATTTTATGAAAATATTTTTTAATATTCCCATTCTTCGAACAATGGTGTAATTTCTATAGTGGTGATATGAATTTATTATTCATGTGTAAATTCAAGATGCACTATAAAAGACCTGGTCAATTTATGTGATATGGATTATAAGAAACTCTACCATTGATTGATTTTTGCTTACATTACTATCATAGGACTGACTCTACATATTTTGTTTAAATCCAATGTTGATGCTCCTAGTTTCACATAGCTGAACAATGGTGTCTCCTACATTAATATTCCATCCAAAGTCTCTTCCTCTAACAAACTCATTATTATCAATTTCTAGGTGGCATGTAATATAGAACATTAAAAATATTGATAGATCCTTATTTCAGATACCTTAAATAATGATCTATTCATTCATTCCTTTTCTAGGTGTTGCCTCTCATGAATAGTGAATGAAGTGAGTGAATTTTTAATTATATTTAATCTATTATACACATACATGTTCAAATTTAACAAATTATTCTACATTTATTACCCCAATGGTTTTCAAGAATAATTATTTTACATTACAAGTATACTAATCCTTTTCAAATTAGGTATTGAAACAACATATCCAAAACAACTATGTCTAATCAGTCTAGCATCGGGTACTCAAGAAAATTCATTCCAACTTTGACGTTTATCTCATCTGGTTTCCCATCAATGTTAAAAAAAACTGGACCTCCTATGAGAAAACACATCTGATTTATTGGGTCTAAAATCCCCTTAAAATTTCAGTGGATTATATTTTATAAGTTCTATTAAATGATTTACCTAAATGAAGTTCTACATTTACAGGCCCCTTAACAACTTCAACAAAATCATGTTTTACACTCTGAACAATATCCTAGTTTACTTGTTGTCCTAGAGCATCTACATTATCAGTTTCTCTATCTTTTGGTTATAGTGGATTCATGGGGGGATAAAACAGGGAGGCTTCTACAGTATTGTTAGCTTCCTACTTACAGAATCAAGTAAATAGTATTTGGATCCCAACATCACTGTAAAAAACTAAGCTGTGATAAAATGTGTTTGGTGCCAATTTTTTTCTATCATTATGGGGATAGAGGAGAATATTGATAAAGTGGAGTTTCTTCTCCAACTCTTTTATGGATTGGGCACAATTGGGTTCAATTAATGGAACTTATATACTCTTATCCATCATTTTATCACTTTATGAGAGGAATAGGTAGTCCAAGAATCTAGCCTTCTCTTATTCAATATACCTCTGGACTGATAAACTGGGGATGAGAGAACAAGTGAATGCTTAAAAAATTTCATAGTCAAAAGGGCCTAGCGAGTACAGCCTGACTTCTTCTAGATTAATATTATGAACCCCACAAGCTTAATGTTATTTATTTTATCACCTTAAAATTTTATTGATCCTCATATTGGGGAGGCCTAGTTCACAAGGAATTGTCTTCTTATTAGGTTTCCCTTTATGTATTTTCAACCTAATAGGATTTCTTCCATTTTTCAATTACAAATGATTAACTTAGATTAGGTTAGCGTCATATCCAGTTAGTGGAGACTCAATTTTTACCTAGGTTTCTCTTTACAATTGTTCACCATGATGAGTTGTGTGTCTGTTTACTTATATAGTTTTAGTTCATGCAAGTTGTACCGATATAAATGATGTTTAAGGTTTCTATTTACAATTGGTGCACATTGTTTAAGTTTATAATGTGTGGACCATATGCTGGGGTAGCCTACATGAAGATATGTTTCAAGTTAACCTGATATTAATTGGTAAAATATGGTATCATGAATATGGATGATCTCATAATTAAGTATAACTCAATAAAACTAATCATAAATACCACATAAGAGGGCAATAGGGTGTTAGATAGTAGAATAAGTAGCATCTCACTTAAGTGTTCTAGAATATGTCTTTGTAAAATAATAGTAGTATTCTCATTTTAATTTAATAATTCCATAATAATCATTAAATCATTTTTATAAAAAATGGAAAAAATTCAAATTTCCCAATAATTCCAAAAAAATGAAGGTGTAGATACAGTCTTGGAACATGGGTAATTTAGTTTATGGTCCTAAATCCCATACCATTTTCTTTGTGATTTAGAGTCACACAATCAGGACCAATTAAGGGTTACATCCTGCAATTTCTATGCTTCTTCATCAATATTGGAAACATTATTTTTTTCCTCATGAACTACGATTCCAAAAAAGTTATGCTTATATTACTTTTTGTTATCTAATATTATATTTTGATGCTATAAAGGATTTCAAAAATCAAGGGTTGAAAATTTGTAGATTTGGGAGAAACATGATAGGAATACTGTTTAGCATAACTTTTAGTATTAACCATGTGGTTATTGAGTAATATGTTATTGTTAGCACACTATTTATCTTTACCAAAGAAACTTCCCCTATCCCAAAAACTAGAGGGTTCATATCTAACTCAGGGGATCATCTATATTATATTATGTTTCTGTAATCTTACACTATCGTATATATGAATCTCTTTCTCTATTTAGTAGTAACTATCTGTTTTAATTTTTTTATTATTGTGTAGGCACATTGTGATATACATGGATAAAAGCTGGATCACATTACCAAGGAACACACCTCAGTATGTTAAGGGTTTGAATGAGTTTTTAGATTTTTCAATTTCTAATCGATCTTTTGAAGGCAGAATAAGATTTCCATGTCCTAAATGTAAATTTAGAACATGGTTGGAGAGATATGAAGTTTATGAACATTTAGTTCTGAAGCAATTCCCTGGTCAATATTTGTGTTGGGTTTGTCATGGAGAATCATACATTACAGAAATATTGAGTACTGATGTTAATCCATAGAATGAGGTCCCAAGTTCATCGAAAATGGAAGATGAAATTCAAAACCCCATAAATGATGCATTTGGCACTACAAGACACCACTATCAGCATCAAAACATATCAGAACAACCAGAAGAGGGTGCTAAAAATTACAACGTGGCAAGTGATATTTTAGAGATTGTAACATATCATTGGATCCTCCTATTGATTTCATGGTGCCAAATGTAAGAGAAAATCTCACTGACAAAAATACATTTCATGATTTATTTGATGATGGAAATCAAGAGTTGTATAGTTGGTGTTTGAAATATTCAAAGCTTTCATTTCTGCTGAAGTTGTACCATATCAAATGACTATGTGGAATTAAAAATAAGGCAATGTCCATGATATTGGAATTGATTCATGATGCATTTCTTGAAGCAAAAATCCCCGAATCTTTTTATGATATGAAAAAAGTTGTTAACAAGCTTGGTCTAAATTATACAAAAAATACATGCATGTCCCAATGATTGTATGCTTTATTGGGGAGAGGATTCAAGTAGACAGAATTTCAAGAAATGTTCTTCTTCTATATGGCAGTCAAAGAGTGATGTTGGAAGTCTAAATGAACATAATCTCATAGAGAAGAATAAAAACAACACACCTACAAAGGTTTTGCGTTACTTTCCCTTGAAGCCTCAATTGCAAAGATTATTCAAGTCATTGAAAACCGCCGAACACATGAAGTGGAATTTTGTAGATAAAAAAATGAATGGTTAATGAGACATCCATGAGATTCCAAATCGTGGAAGACATTTGATTCATTACATCTATATTTATCAGCTGATCCTAGGAATGTTCGATTGGGATTGGCTACCGATGGATTCAACCCATTTGGAAATTTGAGTACCAGTTATAGCATTTGGCCAGTTGTTTTGATCCCTTATAATTTGCCACCGTGGATGTGTATGAAACAAACATCTTTTATCATTTCAATGATTATTCTTGGAAAAAATGCATGGAAATGATAATGATGTATACTTGCAGCCTTTTATTGATGAATTGCAGGAGTTATGGAGCAACAGTGTTGAGAAATTTGACGCTTCTTCTAATAAAATGTTCAAAATGCATGCTGCTTTAATGCGGACCATTAGTGACTTCCCTGGGCTTGGGAATTTATCTGGTTGGAACACTTACACGACTTTGGCTTGTCTCATTTGTAACTTTGATTTTGAGCCCAAACGGCTACCTCACAATAGAAAATGGTTCTTCTTGTGCCATTGAATATTTCTCGATGCATCTCATAGATTTTGGCTGAACGGATCAAAATTTAATGGTTCCATTGATCATAGACCACCTCCAAAGTTGTTAACTGGATCTGAAATATTAACACAACTTGAAAATGTTGAAACAAAATTTGGGAAGGTTCATCATTTAAATGATAGTGGAAAATGGGTCCGAAGTGCGTCGTCAAGTGAAATCAGAATGCAACAATGGAAGAAAAAAGTATATTCTTCAAACTCCCGTATTGGGAATTTAATTTGTTGCAGCACAATCTTGATGTGATACATATTGAGAAGAATGTCTATGATCATTTGATTTTCACATTACTTAATGAGCATGAAAAGTCTAAGGATCATCTCAATGCTCACAAAGACTTACAAGTAATGAACATAAAACGTGATCTCTGGCCAGATGAGAATGAAAAGTATGCTCTGACCATTTTTGCAATGAAAAATAGGGATAAATATACATTCCTCTGAATTTTAAAGAAAGTGAAGGTATCTTATGGGTATTTGACTAACATCTCGAGGTGTGTTGACTTGAAGAATTGTAAGTTACATGGATAGAAAATTCATGATTCACATATTTTGTTGCAACAGTTACTACCATTGACATTGCTTACATTATTACCTTAAAAAGTAACTGTTGTTGTACTCCAATTCTGCACATTTTTCAGGAAATTATGTGAGAAAGCTCTACATCCATTTCAACTTGACAACCTCTAGGAGAGGTTTGTATTGACCCTTTGTGCAATGGAGATGATCTTTACTCCTTTGTTTTTTACTATCATGATGCATTTAACTGTGCATTTAGCTGAGGAAACTAAATTAGGAGGTCCCGTTCATTATCGATGGATGTATCCAATTGAGAGGTATTTTATTTATATGTTTTTCATTTAATTAAACAATATTCGGCATTTAAATAAATGCATAATATTATTATTTTATTTCACATATATCTTGGGCATTTGAAAGCATACGTGAGAAATAAAGCTCAACCAGAAGGTTCTATTGCTGAAGGATATTTGGATGAGGAGTGTCTTAACTTTTGTTTTAGATATTTAGATGATATTGAGACAAGATTTAATCAAGTTGTACATGTTGACGACACATCAACTCAATCTCAAATTCATCAGAAATCAAAAATATTTCCTACTATTGGCCGATCAGTTGGGAGGACCTCAAATGTGATACTGACAGAATTGGAATTATTACAGGCACATAGATATGTGCTGCTAAATAGTGAAATTTCAGATCCATTTATTGAAGAGTTGAGGATACAAACAAAATGTTGAATGATAGTAGGAATAGGAAATGAGAAAGATATAACGAAATATGTGAATAAATATCCTGTAGAATGGTTTGCACGACGTGTAAGTTCATAAATAGTGTAATAAATATGAATATTAGTTTGACACATACATTTTTTAAATCTATTAAATTATATTTCTTTTTTTAGATCATGAATACTGATACTCGAGCAGACTTTTCAGAAGATTTGAAGTTTCTTGCTAGAGGTCCTATAAAACAAGTTAGAAAGTTCGACGCTAATAATGTGAATGGCTTTAGATTTCATACAGTCGATCGAGTAGTGGGTTTTAAAACACATAATAGTGGTATATTTACATTTTCTGAAGTGGGATACTATGGAAAGATGCATGATATTATTGAATTAAACTACCATGAACATTTTTCTGTTGTTTTATTCAAATTAAAATGGGTCGATATTATCAGAGGTCTTAAAAGAGATTCCTTGAAATTTACTTCTGTGAACTTTTCTTGCTTGATGGATGTTGGTGATCATGAACTGCATGATCCATATATCTTAGAATCACAAGAAAAAATGGTATATTATGTTAATGATGTTATGGATGAAGGGTGGAGTGTAGTTGTTCATGTAATACAAAGAGATTTGTATGATATGGGTGATAAAGTGGAATATTTTACCTCTGAAATTGAATTTCCTCAATAATAGGAAGCAAAATTATTTGTCCATCATGATATTGAAAATATTAGTCTAGCAAGGATAAATGAAGTGGATAAAGCAATGGAATAAGAATCCAACATGATTGAAGGGGAAAATTATTTAATGTACAATTATTTATTCATTTAGCAACCACTTATTTCATTTCTGCAGTCATTCATTATAATTGTTATATATATTTTGTCTATTAGTATTGGGCATCTATTATCATTTTTAATTTTTTTTTCGGCATAATTTTTTTGAAATATATATTCTGAACTAATTTTTTTTATTAAATGACAGTAATGCCAAGGAAAAAGTGGTACACTATTTCATCTAGTTCTAAGACAAATAACGATCCATCTGGCTCCCTCCCCATGGCATCTGAGGCACCAGCTGCCTACACCCATACACCATCTCCCCCTGCACCATCTCTCACACCATCTGTGGGTGTCCCATTTGAGGCTGAGTCATCGACTCCCCCTTCAGAAGCCTCATTAGTGGGGCGGCGACACACCCCTTCCAGTTCATAACGGACATACTGGAGTGTCACTGTCATAGGTACAAATGTTAATTAAATAAATTTATTGCATTTTGTTTATACTAATTGTTTTCTCATTGAAGATGAAAAAAAATTCCACCATGAAGAAAAACATAAAAAGTTCATATGTTTGGAATATGAATGGAGAGAAGATAGTCGTGCTATTTGATTCTTATGGGGTCCCTACGGATGACGCCACGGGGTTACTTGGCCAGATTATAGGCCAGCTGGCAGTGGAACCCATTTCCCTTCCTATTTCTTATAATTATTAGATACATATTCCTCCAAGCTAGAAAAATGAAGTTTTTGATTCCCAAATAAATGTAATTTATTTACATTATGGTTTAATTGAATGTCATGTTACTAATTTGTTCAAAATGAATTTCTGTATACAGATGTTCTTCCACTTTATAGTTGCTGATGTGATAGCACAAAAGTGGATGTTGAAAAATCTTGGTAAGAAATGGAAAGATTTAAAATGGAGATTGTGGTGTGATTTCAAAAATACTTTGTTGACCAAGAAAAAAATGTATGAGAAGCTACCCAGTGGGGTACCGAAAGAACAGTGGAAAATTTTTGTTAACAGACATCGTGATGATAAGCGGATGGTATTGAAATATATATTATTATATTATCCTCATTTTATATTTATACATGTATATAAAGAGGAGATGACATTGAATAAATTACTGTTAAATTTCATTTTATTTATTTCAGGATCTCTCAAGACAGAATGCATCAAACCAGGCTAAGCAAGTTGTCCCTCACACTGCGGGCTCAAAAAGCTTTTCTAGAAGCCGAACGACATTGGTAATCTTTAAATTATTTTAAATATTTATAAGACAATATTATCTGTTTAATATATTGAATTGTTGATTTATCTTTGCTTAATGCAGTAAAAGATTTTAGGGAATGAAGCATCCCAAACTGAACTGTGGTCGGATGTTCACAAAAAATCAAATGGAAGTTTTGTTAGTGAGCTTAACAAATAAGTTGGGGTATGAAGTCAATTTTTTATTATAATAACTTATTATCAGTTTTTACTGTGTTAATATATATGAATATTTTATTTATAGGTAGAAATTAAAGAACTATGGGATGACAATCCTAGGAAGTCCTACTCAGTCTCCCAGGATGACCCAATTGCTAAAGTCCTTGGGAAGGAGCATCCTAGTAGAGTGCGCGGGATGGGTTTCAGACCTGTACCATCTAAGGTCTTTGGCATGACACTAGGGATTAAAGTTGCATCTACTTCTGGTTATAGTCAGTTCATACCCGATGATTCTTAGAGGGAGATTGCTTCTCTACGAACCATAGTTCAAGATCAGGGGGCTCAGATATCCTCTTTGCAGCAAGTGATGACTGCTATACATCAGCAGATGAGAAGATATGCCCCCGGTGGTAGTGTATTGACTGGTGCTCAGTAGGTAAATCACAAAAAATAAAAATCAATTAGTTTTCAAACTTTAATTGGTTTTAAGTTTTAATATAAATATAAAACAATATTTAATTTTCAATATAATGATTTTACAGTTGACAACAAAAAGTGGATATGGAGGTGGAGAGGGAGACAATGCATCATCGGACCATGAGTAGATTTGTATTGTTGATGTGTTGAACAAATATGGGAACAGTTGGTTTTTATATGTACAATGTGTGGCAGATAGTTACCACCACACATTTTCATGTCCTAACATTTTCTTGATTTCCCATGTTTCCTTTTATGCATTTTATTGATTTCTGATGTTTCCTTTTATGTCTTGATTTCTCAAGTGTGGTATACATCATTCCAGTTAGGCTGGTGTTTGAATTGGTAGTTGAGATTTTGGATGACTAAGAGTTAAACCCATTGTTGATGTGTTGAATAAATTCTTGATGCTTAATAATATAATATGTAATTATTCAATATCATCATCCAAGAAGGTAAAACCTTTTGGAATTGGTATCCTATGACACCGTGAATCGCAAAAACATGTGGGTTGATGACTCTTTATTAGGAACTATTTTCTATGAAACCAATATAAAATGATTTTCATTTTCTATAACACAAACATAACCTTTTTTATATTTGAGCCTAATATGATTCATGTTATATAAATCCTGATTTCCTAAAATTATTTGATGAATATATAAAAAATTACATGTTGTTCCATGAATAAAACCTTATAAAACAATAATACCTCACAGCTAGCATAACACCCAAGGTGAAATAACATCCAACTATAACATCAAACAACAAGAACAACAATCCCACACCGAGAACCTGGGTTTCCCCCATATATGGGTTAGATAATCCCACAAAAACACATTACCAAGGACTGAAACACCTTAATATCATATAAAAATTTCAAAAAAATTATTCAATAGAAAATAAAATGGCTTTGATAAAACATTGTGACGCAATTACCTAGGTTCCACTAAACTAGTTCCCCAAACCAATGTTCCACATGACCATAGGAATGCATCCTCATATAAAAGAGGCTTCCTACTAGTATTGAGGGTCCAATGAGGTATGTGGGGATAATATACCATCTTTACCTATGTAAAAAAATAGTATAAATCAATTTAAATGATAACCAAGTATGTTATAAGAATAATCATGAATGGTGTTTTCAATTCCAAAAATTGGGTAAATCCCTGCAACCAATATAGTAAACATGTTAGTTCATACAAGTGTCATGTGTTAAGGGAAAAACAAAATAAAAAACCCCATAAAAATCCTAAAATGGGTATCGATGTCCATCCAGTTCCCTCATACATGCTCCATACCATATCCCAAACCAACCATCTATCAAAATGATTTTTCCCTTATACTTCCCTACAACCATGAGATCTACTCAGGTATCAATGGCATACTAAAAAGGGTGTGAGTATAGGTTAATATGACACCACAAATAGTGTCTAAAAAATACATATTATAATAACAATAATACTATATACATAAGTACAATTAAATAATGAACAAGGAAGAAAAGGTAAAAAAGTTCCATAATTAAATATCAAGCATTTAACCCTGTATATCCTTCAGTTTTATGATGAAATAAAATCCCACCAAACCTTCTTCATCCATGTCAAAATTATATTCCATTAATATAAATGGGTTTTACATTTTCATTAACAACAATGGTAATTCATTTATCATTTCAAATTCATATACTTTGGTGCACTAATCAGTTCACTGATATCATACACACAGGCTTTAGTGCCTGGAAAGCCATGTCAATACACTATCCAAGCATAGGAAACTCCATATACATCATATCAAGTCCATTATGTAAAATTTCATGTCTATCCATCCCACATCAAAGATAAGGAATTCCTTGTAAAAAAATTCTTACCCATGGGTGGGGTCTACTTTGTCCCTCATCATTTACTAATCCATCAATAGACATTCCACAAGGTCAAACACACTTGACCTTTTTAAAAAATTATAATATCATGGGTGAACCTATTTCATTTCACAAATATTCACATAGTTTATCACTTTCACTGCACTTAATGTAATTCCATAACTATTCTATTTTACTATTCATTCATAACAAAAACCATTGTACTTATTTTCAATTCCATCTTATAACATGGATATTCCCACATTTTCCATTCATTATTTTTCCCCTTAGTTATCTCACAACCCATTTAACTATAAAATTTTGATTAACAACCACTTATTCCATTTTGATATCCTTGAAAGGTCCAACACTTCATTGAGTTGATGTAATTTTATGAGATTGTGACTGGTTTTTCTTGTTTGATTTTTTTTTCAGGGCAGTGGTGCAGTGGAAGCAACAATTTGTTTTTTTAGTCATATTTTTGTGGTGGTTTTAACCGCCGCGAATCGTATACAGGTAAAACTATAGCGGCGGTTAAAACCACCGCTAAATGTAAAATACTTACGTTTAGCGACGGTTTTAACCGCCGCTACAGAGCCCCATCCCCCAACTACATTCCACGATGGTTATCAAGACTTTAGAGGCAGTTTTATGGCTGTTGGATTTTATTTTATTAGCGACAGTTATAACCGCCACTAAAAAAATAAAATCTGGGTTTCATAAAAACCGCCACTAAAGTGTAGAGAACCACCGCGAAATGCGGAAACTACGACGCTTTTTTTAAACCGCTGCTAAATGGAAAAAACCACCACGAATAGTTTGCTGATGCCAAATTTAGCGGCGGTTTCTATAAACAGCCACCAAACCATGTAGCAGTGGTTTAAACTGCCGCTAAATGCAAAAAAAAAACCACTGCTACATGGAGGTTTTCTTATAGTGACCATTCCCATATAGGTATTTTCTCGGTTACATGTATGCATAAAGTTATCCATAATTTTAGCCTATAAACATATAAGTCATTTGGTCATGAAATTTACATATCTACTTATGTAAATATAAATCATATTGAAACAAATTCTTAGAACTTATAAAATGTGATGCTTTATTTTTCTTATTTCTTCATTTCGAAGGAATATTTCATAAATCTTAGTCAAAAATTCCCTCTAATACATCTTAAGGGTTTTAAATAACAATAATAACCCTTATTATATCAAGAAAAAATAATTAAACCAATTTTAGAGGATCACCCATGCATTGAAATTTAAAAAACCCCATTAATAATCATAAATGAAAAACATTGTTATAAATATTGTACCTTACATCGAAGATCATATGCAACTTCTTAGAACACAATCAAATGGGGATGATAAAGATCACCAATGGAAGTTAGAATATATCCCCTCTTCATAGTATATCCATGGGTTACTCTTGAATCATACATCGTATAAATAATATCTATTATTCCTCCATGACCTATTAGAACCTATTATGAAATGGATAAAGATGAGGAGAGATTTCAGTGAATAGGATTATCAACCTGTCATGAAGAAATATCCAAATGAAAAAACCATAAAATTGATATATTATTTATAATTCTCAAGGATGCTCATTAGGATATTGAATTTACTCATGTATTTATAACATACGAGTAAATTCTACTTCGTCCAACTCATGTGTATAAAGTTTTCAAGTAACTTCTCCTCACTATTTTATCATATAAAATGGTCCCTTAATTGATATCCAGTTATGGGTGAATGTCTCAAGTGTATAACATTTGATAATATCACATGAAGTAATATAACCCTGTATATAAATCATAATTTTCATGAACATAATTAAAATAATATATATATCATATATAAACATGGTATTAGGGAATATATATTTCACCCAACTTCACTTCAATCACACAAACACATTCTCAAGAGTACCAGTAATACATAAATAGAAAACATATATAGATTTAGCATGTTAGTGTGTTATAAAATTATAATCATGGGTATAATCTATCTAAAAATTTATTCAAAGGTTCATTCCACCAAACCATCATGTTATATAGTTTTTTAGAGATCCCCATCCTTTAATGAACATGAAATCATGATGAAAATGGAAACTTGATTAATTATTACAAGGTGTCACAAGATCAATCTTGTTCCTCATTTGAAATTTTATTCTTTACCCTTTAAGAGTTCTTGATGAGCCATTCATGACATAAGTTCTTTAATGGATTTCATAAAAAAATATTTCTATATGACACATTTATAAATCTACTTCCTGAGCCAATAAAGTAATATTATATAATCTAGCATCTTTATTAATATTCTTAGATAAATTGAAATATATTTCCATTTCTATCCCATAAAGTATTCTAGAATCTCCAAATCCCTTCCTCCAACACAACTTCTCACTTTAACTAATTTTATGATGATCTTCTCACTTTTGCATAACAAATATATACATCACATTAATCTACTCAATGTAATCTATATCTTTCATGATTTAATGGTGCCATAAACCATTGATAATAAATAAAACATTAAAACTAAACTCATTCCTAGAATTAAATATCATTACATTCATGGGAGCATCATATCCTACTTTATGAAATTAATTAAAGATAATCTATACTAAATATTAACTTATTTGATTGACTTATTCTTCTTTTAAACTGTATTCCGGACATATTAATCACTATAATTAATTTCTTACACCACATAAATATATAAAATTATCTTCCATTTTATATTTTTAAATTCAAATTAAAAAACTAACTTCCATCAACATCCACTGTTAATTCCCACTCAAATTTGAGATATTAAACAAATTGAAACCACTATTTCACTATTGATATAATTAGGGTAGTTAGGACTTATATTAGAGTATTACTATATAGAAACCACGAGAAAACATCACCATTAACATAATTATATTTTTTTTAAAACCCTCCATAATACTGGAACCCATCCCTAAAAGGCCGCTAGAAAAAAACCAATAAACCACCATTTTTCCCTAGTATAAAAACTTTGATGAAGTACTATAAGAAATATATTGGTAGAAATAAAGTTACTGTCTTCTCTTTTAGTCCACTGATACTCTAGCTCCGAGACAGTATAATTTTAGTGTTCATAAAATACACTTGTCTTCTATTTTCTCTTCAAATCCTCTTTTTCCATTTTAAAATATCACTCAAATATTATATAATCAATTGATAAATCAATTTATGATACTCTAAAACACAATTTAAAAAGTTTTAATTACTTTATTTTATTTTAAAATGAATGTAATTCATGTGTTGACAAAAAATCCAATATATTAAAGAATATATACTCAAGATGAAATGAATGTTTAGAAGATATAGAAGATTATTCAAAGTTTCTTAGATATAAATTGAACTATATCATGACATAATCTAAGTATGTATTTGATTTTATTATATATTCATGAAAAAAATTGATTCACATAAATTTACACGTGAAATAAGAATTATTGAGATAGGTTAAGGATCAGTTCAAGAGTGTTTGGATTGATGCCTGGATCAGAAATGTGTCGATGAGAAAAGAAGCATGTCAATTATATTATTTGACCATTTAATTGAATATGGTCTAAAATAAAAATTCAAGTGGACATTAATTTTGATGTACTTTAATAAAATACTTACACTAGAGTTTTGGTTGGATTTAACTAAAGTTAAATTGGAATACATATATAGTTTTTGAGTTTTATTTACATTTAGTAGATTTCTAATTCTAAATAACTAGGCGCTAATAAAATTCAATAGAAAACACTATTTTAAGTGTTCTTAATGTTAAAAAATGTTTTATGACACCAATGAACATAAAAAATCCACCATAAATTTCCCTTAATGTAAACTAAGGTGATTTTATGGTTTGAATGGATATAAGGAATAAATATAGAAGATGATTTGATGGTTGTTTAAATTTTCTAATGTTTTTGAATATGAAATAAAAAATTAAAAGTTATGTACTATGTTAGTGGGTGTATAAGTGTGTTTAATGAGTTTGAGAGAGATAAATAGAGTTGGAAGTGGAATAAGACACCAAATATAGTGAATGATTATAGGGGACCTTTATTAATTAATTTTTTAAAATATGAATACTCACATTTTAAGATTTATGCTACTCTTGAAGATAAAGAGAACCACTATGATGCATGTAGTGTATTTTGTATATTATTTATGTTGATTAAAGTTAAAATTTTCATTATTTCAACAAAATATATCAGTGAAGAAGTATATAAGTTTTTTTATAAATTATTGAGTTATCTCATAGTTTAATTAATGAATTTTTTTTGTTAATAAGTAATGTGAAATTAAGATTAATCTTCAACAAATTATTATTTATTTATGTAAATTAAAGAATAATTTTATTAAATTTATAAAAGACATTAATTTAAATTATGTGATAACATGTTACATTAGTTAAGAGACATGATTCTAAAATGAGTTCAAGGATAGACCCTGATTATTTATATTCACGATGATTATAATATATTTTGTTATACTAGGTTTTTTAAATCATTTTATGGATGTGGCCAATAATATTTAATGGGGAATCTTGTAAATAAATTTTTCTACTATGAGTACTTTTATAGTGTATGGTTTCTAAATAAAGTGTTTTAATGAATAAAATTTCAGTAGTAAATAAGAAAGAATATGAAATTAGAAATCAAGTCATTCATCATAAATAGTAATAAAGGTTTCTAATCACTGAATGGTAAAATAATTTGATTCATGGATTCAAACCAACCTTATTAGTGAATATATAAGGATATTAAAACCAATTTTAATCAAGGTATCTATAATTTTTATCCAATTTGTGTTCCATATTTCCTTTTAATACATCAAGTCTATTTGAAGTTATAAGTGATAGGTGTTCTTTGATTTGAATATTCATTTGGTTATAAAATTTTATGTACTCAATGTATTATATTAATTCAGTGAATAATAAGGGGGTTATAAAATTTTATAGTAAAACTATCACATATGGAAGGCTAAGATTATATTATACCTATCATATATTACTATAGATGTTCTAGTTTTTTTTAAAATATATATGTTCCTTATATAAAAGGTATTGTGATGATTATGGTTGATCAATAAAATAACGAGAGTGATGGTAATGCAGGGAATGTAATTATTTATTCAATTTTCATGATGTAATTTATCAAAATAATGGGGATAAAGAATAATATGAATTTGGAAAAGTATAAAAACATCTATTAAGGAAATTTCAAACTTAAAGAAGAAAATTTCAAGATTTATAATTTAATGAATGAACTCATTATAATGTTTATTGATGAATCCATTTATGAATTATTTAAAAAATTTAATGAAGTGGTGATAACCATTATAGAATTTTATGAGACTCTTTAAGATTCCATGAATATCCAAAAATACATTGCATCTTTTAGGGTATATTTTATGCTAAATGTACTTTCACCTGAAAACCTTGATCTTGACACATTTATATTAGAATATTTTCATATCAATTTGAATTATTATGAAACGAGGAATGTAATTACTCTTTAAAATAAGATTAAGGGTGAAAAAATATATTTTCAACCCTTAAAGTAGGATAAGAGTTAGAAAAAGTTTTATATAGAAGAAGAAAATTCAGAGGATAATGAAGATGTTAAAATTATATTTTGAAATTTATTATCATTTATCTTAATGTGTGTTTATAAATAAAAAGTAAAATACAAAGGAAATAATCCATATAAGTTATTTAAATTTGGAGATATTGGATATTTTAATTCTAATTTTGAAAAGTTGAAAGAGGAATAAAGTTATGTTGATGAGGATTCTCCATTAAACTTTCCCAAGAAAAAACCCTCAAATTTTAACAAGATAAATTTTATCTCAAAAGGAAAGGGTTATAATTTCTCAAAACATTAAAAATAAAAACATTATATCTAAATTAGATTATGATTAATGTGGTAATGATTATATTGAAGTAGAAACTTCAAGTGAGGTAGAGGATAAGTTATTGATGATAAAAGTGAATGATGATGAATTCACTAGTGGTGAAGATGGTGGTGGTGGATAGGACGATGCAACTGAAATGGAATTATACTTGTAGTGAGAGTTTAAGGATTGATTTTAATGATGTAAAAGTTGGGGAAAGATAATAAGTTATTGAAGAAAAACTTTAAAATTGACAATAACATTTATTTTGTCCATTATGAAAGTGAATTAATGAAATTGAATGAGAATGAATATTTGACGTTTTTTATCACTGAAGAAAATTAGTTGAAGAATTATATAGAATAGAATAATAAAGTGAATTAAAATGAACTTTAATAAGTTCAAGAATGTATAAAATACTACAAACATGTTTACGTTTAACTTCAAGAAATATATGTAAGAAATTCATAGAATATCCAAGGAAAATGTCAATATTATAAAAGTATCTAAGAATCATGATTACTATTTGAATTATTAAAGTCCTCACTCAATGGGTACAAAAAGTTTTTGATTTTTTGAATGAAATTTTTATATGATGTTGAATAAAAAGAAATTGAAATTTATTGTTAAAGAAGAAAAATATTGTAATATTGAAATTCTTGAAAGGTTAACATTAAAGAAAAATTTGAAACAAATGGAAAGATGAATAATTTAGGAAAGAATATTGATATATAGAATAATATTATAATATTATTCGGTAATTATTTTTTTCAAAAAGGTTCCCAAATCAATGAATGGAAATCTAAAAAATGTAATTAAAATAGTTTGAATAACAAGATATTTATGGGTTCAAATTTTGATTTGATAGATAATACTAGTGTACTGATGGATTCACACATTTTATTAGGAGATACTTAATCATTGAAATATATTTCTATAATATAGAATATTTTGAAGTTGGGAGTTAGGGTGAGTCAGACCGCCTAAAGGAGACATGCTATATAGAAATTTAAATATATAAAGTGAAAAAAGGAAAATAAATTTAAAATATTAAAATTGATTTATATAATATGTTACCAACTAATTCACGATTATAAGAATCTCCATAAAATTTTTCTAGATAATTTGTTTATGAACAATATTTTTCAATACTTTTAGAATAATAATAAGATTAGAAAAGAGACTGTTTTTATGGTGGAATTAGTATTGAATTCTTCTTAAAAGGAATCTTCATGGGTTTTAGATATTAGTTTTTCATATCATATGATGGGATACATGAAGCTTATAAAAGGTTTTGAAATTAAAAGGATGTATCAATTGTATTTGAGAATCTTGGGTCCGTCAAAATCAAGGTAGTTATCTTAACAAAGATATAAGAGAATATATTAAAATCAAAGAATACACTTTATCAGTTGATTGTGGTGTGATTTAGTTTGAGTCCCAACACTTTACGATGAAGGGAATGAAGTTATATTTCAAAAATATGAATTCTTGGCGATGAGGATTAAAGATAATCATATTATGGATAAAGGATAATGAAGAATGGTTAACTTATTCCAAGTGGGTGATGCTAAAAACTATTTTATTTAATTTTGAAAGAAAGAAATGAGTTATGGAATCAGAGTATTTTCCAACATGTTTAATGAAACATTAAAAATATTACTTGATGTGATAATTTTTATGAGAACCATATTCTAAATAGATAAATTAGTTAGATTTATTATACATTCTATAAGGAAACATTGACAACTCTTCACATATAAAATTAGAAATTCAAACTTTAAATGAATTAGAGTTTATTTATTAATATATTTGTAAGACAACCATGAAGTTGTTGATGAATTGATATAAGTAATTTATTTTATTTATTAGTGATATACATAGATTACAAGTATTATGTTAATGAGACAAAAATAACAGTTCTTAAGGATGTTTAATAATTTCAATATAAGTACATAAAAAGAGTGTGGTCATTCATTGAAGAGAATTAAAATAGATATTTAAGTAAATATTCATACCAATTATATCATATATTACTCTTGGGTAGTTTATTGAAAGAAAACATACCCTAATCCATATTATAGATTATCATAAATACATTAATTTTAGAACTTAATCATATTTGTATCACCAAGGAATGTGTATCCCATAGTTCACATCAAGAATATACATATAATAATATTAGGGTCACCCATATTATAATCACATTACATAAGATAATCCATGGGAACCTTATCCTATTATGGTAATCCATACAGAACTATCAATCCATTCAGTCAGTCATACAGAACTATTGAGGAATTAATGAGTGTGAACTTTGGAAGGAAGATAACACTTATTTTTTTAAATGGGTATACTTTATTTCATCAAATATATACTTATAATGTTTTCTATATAAGTTTTAATGTTTACATTTGATTTAATTTTTATATATTATGTTAATAAAATAAATAAATATCTTCCAAAAATGTTAATATATAACACTTTATATAATAAATGATTTCTACAATGCATCCATAATAAAACCTCAACTATAATATTTAATTAAAATCCATACACATCTCATGAAAATGGTATATGAAACAATTTCAAGAGATTGATTAAAATAATATGAAAATTAAATCATACTCCAAAGCATGTATAGTGAGATAAGTGGTCGACCCCACTTTTCCAGAAAAAACCGTAGTCCCTAGTCCAATAGAATTATAATCAGAAGTCCCACTACCTAAAGACCATCATATAAGAGTGATTTATAGTTTCAATATAATTTTAACTCCAAAAAACACATTAAATATTATAATAATAAGTTTAATTTTAATTATATGAAAAAAATAACCAACCTAAACTGATATAAAATAAGATACTCACAAAACATTTCATTACACCTAATATAGTATAATATTTTATATAATTACTTTAAATAATTTAAATATACCATAAAATCATCCATAATAGAAATTTTTTATTAATTAGTAAGGGAATATTTCAATCCATTTTTTTATTTTTGGAATGAAACTTTGAGGTTTTGTGGGAACCAAGTACAATAAAAACCATCATGAACCATGTCCTAGATTGTAAATACTAAACCACCAAAAATCAAATAGATCACTAAAAGAGAAGTATTAAAACTAGACCGGGCTAACTAGACAACACACATCTTTAATACAACTTAATTTATGATTTATTAAATAAAGGAATATATTATAAAATCCAATAAGATCATAATTCCTAGTTTATTTGTGTAATTAGGTATATATCAAAACAAAATTCAATATTCATACAATGAAACTATTTAAAACTTCCTTAACATGATCTTAAAATTCCATCGCCCTTTTGAAATTCCAATGGATAACCTTGTTACATAAATAAGAAATGGGTGAGCTATAAAGTTTAGTAATGAAATGAAAAAAGAATAACATAAGGTAAAGAAGTAAATGTGATCCAAGAGAAATATAAAGGTAACATAAGAGGGATGACAACCATAATCTAGAATAATGAGGCATGATATAATAAGATAGCATAAAGGAACTATAGAAATTTAGAACCAACACAAAAAATGACACCATTAACATTAGTTGAGGAAACAATGGAAGAAAACACAACATAATGTGCTTAGTATGAAATCTAATTCACCATACATGGTATCTCATGAGATAAAAACATAAAAAATGCATTGTAGGGATATATAATTCTGATCCAATTCTTCACTTTCATACCATGTACATGCATAAATTTTCCACATATATCATACAACATAAGGATGTATTTCATCAATTTTAACCCCATGATTAAGGAGTGTGGATTAAATAAATTTAAATCCTCAATAAATGAAGGATATGTACAATAATGTGAATACCCTTGTGTGGAAATGGAGATGGGTATTCACTAAACAAATGCTTGACATGGAAAATTGTAGGATAATTTCGGCAGCATAATGGGGGTAAATAAAGTTTTATAGAAGGAATGAATGAGAGAGAAATGGATTTATCATTACCTGGTAATCATAATTATAGTAATATAGATGTGAACAAATATATCCCAACTTGAAAAATTGGAAATCAAAAGTCATGACATAAAGAAGGTGCTTGAATAAAGAGGAGAAGGAGAAGATCACTTACCTTGAAAGGATGCTTCTAAAAGATTGGGGGAAGATTATTAAGAGTTATGGGGAACATTTTTAGGAATATATAGAGGTAAAGGTAGACTAATATCATTATAAAATTACTTTTAGTGAAGGTTAATGAGAGTTTGTGTGGGTTTATATAAAAAAAGAGAGAAGATTTTTTTTAATTTCCAAGCATATATTTTGAACTATATATGATAATATAATAAAAACCACAAAACTTAACATAGATTTCAACCAAATATTAGAGGTTTTAATTATTTTATAAGGTTAATAACTAAAAAAATTAAAATAATTCCCTTGGTGACGTGGAAGTGAGTCAAGTTTATAAAGAATTAATTTTAAAACCATAAAATATAATATAGGTTCTATAATATTCATTAAAGGTTTATATAATTAACAAAATAACATTAAAAAAATTATTTTAAAGGGAAAAAATAATTTTGGTTATGGATAATATTTATAATATTTATTACAACACATTGGGGATTTTAAGATGTCATAATTAACACTGTATATTTATACCTTATTTAATTTTGAACCACTAATTTTATTATCTTTAGAAATTATGAAAAAATAACCATAGGATAATTTTGAGGTGATGATTTAAAAAATGATATTTATTTTATCCAAATAATTCTAAAAGTATGATAATTTAAAATTTTAAATTAAACATCCATAATTTTTGAAAAACACTGGTTTTTTTGACAATAAAATTTTTCTGACCCATATAAAAATTATTTTTGACCACACGAAATTATATTATAATTTTTATTTAAAAAATATTAGTTAATAAATATGTTTTATTAAAATATAATTTATTTAAAAAATTCATTATTTCATTAAAATATAGTGTCTTTATTGAAACTATACATTTCCCAAAAATACAATCTTTGTTTCATCATATCAAAATATAATTCAAACTCATTATCTAAAGTTATATTTAAAATGGATAAATATAATTATTGTTTTATTAAAAATAAAATATAAAAAATTATACTCTTAGTGTCTTGATATATAGACCTTTATTACACCAACAAATTCCCTAAGGGTAGGTTGTGCGATGGTGATATTTTCATGGGGAGGTTTGACAAACAACGTTTGGGATGTGATCTAAATGATATTGAACTTCTCCCATAAATGGTTTCAATTGTGGTTTAATTATTTAATTTTATCTTGGAATAGGTCTAGAGAAAATCCCATTAATTTTATCTCCTTTGAAATCTGCATTAAATGGGTTTCATAGGGTATGATCCTTCTGGTCAAGGCCGTCACTCCCTTTTTCTCCATAAATTAGACTTTATCATAATCCTTAATATGTACTAATCATACAATCAAACTATAATGACTATACTATCAATTTTTATGATTCTTAATGGTATTTTAAATTTTATAAACCATATGACTGTCTAAGATAACCAAAGTAATGCATGTTTTTTTCTATAATTGCAATACTGAATAATGATTTTTTGTTCATCCAAAAAGGGAATTTCATTTAAAAATATTCAGGTATTTATATTCTTCCCATATTTAGAAATTTCACCCTCAAAAGCTTCATTTCATATTATAAAATAGATGAGGTTACTTTTTCTTCATCACTTCTTCTGGTTCTAATGTCATTTCCCCAAACTTTTACTTCATCCATAACACTTCGACCGAGTGAATTTTCTAATCTTTTTTGTATAATATTGTCTTTATGATCTAAGATCTTCACCAGATGCGCCTCATATGAAATATAATTCTCTAATGGTACCAAATATGAATTTAATACATGTGAGAGGTATGGTATGTAATTCCTCAATATGAATACATGGAGCACCTCATGTACTTCAAATAGGTTAGGTGGGAGTGATTGTCGATTGGACATCGCTCTAATACGATCAAGGATTTAAAAATGGACAATGTATCTTGGCCTAATATTTCCATTCATCCCAAACCTCATGAATTTCTTCCATGATGATATATGAGGGAAAAATTTATCATTACCTTAAGATTATTCTCTCATATATGATTTTTTTGCATAGAAATTCTTTCTAATTTGTGTGGATTTCATATGAAACTAAATAGTTTGAACTATCTCTATAATTTCTTGGATAAGATCAAGTCCCATGATCTACTGCCCTCTAAACTCATCCCAACATGTTTGAGTGTAAAATATCATCCCATACAAATCCTTATATGGATCCATTTGAATTCTATATTAAAAACTGTTGTTATATGAGAAGTCCACTAGGGGAAGGTGTTGGTCACAATGTCCTTAGAAATCAATTGAACTTGATATCAGTATATTGTATATATTTTGAATTTTTCTTTTAGACTAAACATAATTATGATGCTGATATGAAGTACTGAAGCTAAATTATGTATCCAATCCTTGCTAAAGGTTTCTCCATAACCTTGAGGAAAACCTCAAATCTTGATCTAATAAAATAAAGAGTGAAACTTCATGATGTATTATGACTTCCCAATTGTATAACTTGGTGATTCGGTTAAGATAAAAATCCTCCTTGATAATAATCAAATATACTAACTTGGTAAGGCGATCAACTACCAACCCGATTTGTGTTATTAGATTTAGGGGTTCTGAGAAGTGATATGTTGAAATCAATGGTTATGTTTTCCCATTTCTATTATGTTATGATAAAATGTTGCATCATAGTATTATACTTCTATCATTTTTCCTTTAATTTTTTGAATACTAAGTATTGAGATACAAATTCAGAAAATCTATTTCTTCATGTTATCCCACCATAAATTTTTCTTCAAATATCTATACATATTAGTGCTTCCGTTATGCATAGAGAGGTACGAGATATGAGAATCATCCAAAATTTACCTCTTCAATTATTGGTTTTATGGGAAATATATCCAATTTACAAGCCTCATAACTCCATTTTCAGTAAATTTGAGCTATAGAATTTTCACTACCTTCTTCTGTAGGAACTCATAATCTTTCTCAGCCTCCTTAATCCTCTAACGAAAGGATGGTTGTAAAGTTATTTGAGAAAGGTAATATGAATATCCTTTTATTATTCCCATTTAAATCATTTTCATTTATAATAATATTGGATCAATTTCAATCCTAATTATGAACAGATTTGTAGAGTCCTCTCTACTCAAATCATCTACTAATTTTTTTTATTTCCTAGGATAAAAATGGATTAAATAATCAAAATCCTTAATTAGATCTAACCACCTTTGTTGGTGCATATTGAGATCCTTTTGTGTGAATATAAAAATATGGTCTTTATGGTCTATATATATGTCACTCTTCTCCCTATAGAGAAAATTTCACCAAATATTAAAAGTGAATATCGCTACATCAAAGTATATATCATGCATTGGATAGTTCAAATCTTATATATTTAATTATAGTGAGGCATATGCTATCACCTTTTGATCTTGAATGAGTACATAACCCAATCCCTTTTTGGATGCATCACTAGTGATAAAAAATCCTTCCCTAATAGTGGGAAATATGAGCCCATGTGCAGGGATTAGACTCCTTTTAGACTCATCGAAAATCTATTCATATTCTTCAGTCTAGAAAAAATTGAAACCTTTATATTTATCTTAGTTAGTGGAATTAGAAATTATGGTAAGTTTATCAAAAACCAATGATACTACCTAACCAATTCAATGAAACTTTGAATTTCTATAACAGATGTTGGTCTTTTCCATCCTTCAATTGACTCAATTTTTGACAGATTCACAAAAAACCCTTTGTTGGTAATAAGAATCCCCAAAATAGTTACTTTCTTCATACAGATCACACATTTACTATACGTATCATGTAACTTTTCTTTTCACAAAGTCATTAGTACATAATTATAATTCTCCTCATGTTCCTCCTTGATTTTGGAGTAGATAAAAATATCATCTATAAATACTGCTAAATATTTATAAATGTAATCCCTAAATACACTATTCATGAAATCTATGAATATTTATGGAGCATTATTGAGTCCAAATAAAATCACTATGATATTTTAGTTCCCTTACCTTGTACAAAAATAATTATTAGGGGATATTATCCTTATTTAACTACTTAATAATATCGCATGAAAAAATCCACCTTAGAGAAGTACTAGGATCCATGTAGCTGATCAAATAAGTCATCAATACAAGTAAAGGGATACTTTTTCTTTATCATGATATTATTGAGCTCACAATAATCAATATATAGGAACATTAACTAATCCTTATTCATGAAAAATAGGACTAGTGAACCCCATGATGAAGCACTTGGGTGTATGAACCCTTTATCCAAATTCTCCTTTAGCTTCTTCTTCTTCAGGTCCTCAATTTAAAATGTGGCCATTCTATATGGACTAAAATAAGTTATATTCCAAAATGAACCTCTTGGCTAGAAGGAAGAATAAAAAATTATTTAGGAAACAAATTAATGAACTCCCTCCCAATGGGAATTTCTTCGAGGATTATATTTTCCTTAGTATCAATCATATGACCAACATATTCTTGCTCATAAGAAAGTAATATCTATGCTCAAGATGATGATACAAAAGAAGGTTCATCCTCCTCCTCTAACTTGTATATAATTAAGGGAAAATTCATGATACAAAGGGTTATTTACTTCTCTTGAAAATTTATGTTGGTTCTATAAGAGGAATGCCAATCCATACCCAGAATTGTATCAAATTCCTATGAAGGAAGTATCACAAGTTTTTTTGGGAAATTCAGACCACACATTTAGACAGAGGGTAATTTATATTATTGGGATTAAATAATTAAACCATTATCCATATTCACTAATAACATGAATTTCATGTTTTGCGGTGGTGTTTGAATAGTTCTACTAAAATTACATGATATTAAATATTTAATTGAAATAGAATTTAAAAGATTGTTCACTCTTCTTGAATGAATAACTAGCATGAATATCACCAATTTGTTCCCATGATCCACCTTGGCAGTCATGATTTCATAATATCATGCTTGATCTCTTTACATTGGAGGTTTTTATCATTTATTGTCTTCAATAAAATTTGGATTAGGGAGTTTATTGACATAATTTCTTTATTTCTTGTAGTTGAAACATTGGAAAATAAGTTAAAGGTTGACCGGAGAATTCATTTTTACCATCACATTAGTGGGGTTCTAGTGTCTATAATCAATAGATCAGTTCCCTTACTTCCCAGACATAAATTATTCCCTTATTCCTTTTATTAAATTTTTGGGATTCTTCTTCACAAACTTTTGAAAGCCGAGGTGTTGTAGTTTTATTCCCTTATGATATTTCTCCACCGCTCTACAAAAATTAATTTCCATTCTCTATTTTGCATCTCCAGACTTGTGAGAACCTTGAGATTCACTGATATCCATCTTAACATTGAGTCCACATCAAAAAATTTCTACATATTTTGAAAAGTCTTAAATGGATAAGGATTTTTGTTGGCTCAACTTTAACCCACCAAAGAATCATTAAACATTACTTTCACAAGTAATGACAAAGTTGATGGTGTATTGTTCAAGTCTAGTGAAGTATGCCTCATATGACCTAATGTGTTTGTCATCCTTTTTCTTGAGAATAATGAAGTCTCTATCCATTTTAAAATAGATATTGGGAGGATTTTTTTTCAAAAACATTTTATGATTTTTTTCACTCAATCACTTTCATCTCCCCCTTATGCTTTATAGTTTTGACTAATATCCACCATTTACCAGCTTCTCATTCCATAAAATAAAAATTCAGCAAAAAATTATCTTTGTAATAATATTGAAGGATGTATAAGATATCTTCAATGGATTTTATCCATTGATCCATGATTAAAGGATCAGTAGATCCACTTAAATTTAGTGTTATTTGTTGCATAAATGTCTCAATTACAACTTTCTATTTCTTTGGGTATTTGGTTGTTCATATTGATTTAGTTTTATATTCAAAACCTTTGTTTATTGAGAAAATATTGTAATAATTTTTTTATTCCTACTCTTATTGGGTTGGGAATATCATTTGGGTAGTCATCACATTTCCCCTCACTTTGGTTTTTGACTCGGTTTCTCCTACTTTCAGCAATTGACTAGAATAATGGGAAAATTACGGATGATTATTTTTAAAATATTTAAAAATAAATGGAAAACCATGAACCTTAAAGGTATTACTCATAAATTATATATAGTCATTAACCTATGAATTTCAAGGTTTCAATCTATGTTTTCCATGATATATTTCCTAATATAAATAATATTGGAATTTTTCCCTTCATAAGGGTTCAAAAAAAGATTATGAATTTCCCAAAGCAAGTCACTCACGAGTATCAAAATAGGTGTTTAGGAAGGCCCATTTTCAAGAACTATGTGAATATTGATTCTATATTAATGCAAACTTTTTAGGGTTATTAACCTTAGGAATTATTATGCCAGAGCCACACCTAATTATTGTATCTATAAAGGGATGTATTTTCTTGGAAAACACATACTCTATACTTTACCAAAATTTAGGGATGTATTTCTCTATTTACTCTTCTCCCTAATGATTTCACAATAATTTTATAATCTTAATCTAAAAAATAACTATGATTTTCTCTAATACCAACTATGAAAACCTATATTTTAATACACTTACTTCATGATTTATTACATAAAGGTGTACATTATACAATCCCATAAGATTTTGAATCCTAGTTTATTTGATAAATTTGGTACATAGAATAACAAATTGCAATTAAAATAAAACAATATTATTGAAAACTTCCATAACATACTTCTAAAATTACACCATTATTTAACAAAGGCACAAGATAACCCGGGGATGTATATAAGAAAGGGGTGATATATAAGGCCTAATAAAAAATACATAACATAAGGTAAATAAGTACATGTGATCTAAGAGGTATATCAATGTAACATAAGAGGGGTGATAATCATAATAATGAACAATGAGGCACAATATAACTTGATAACATAAAGGAAACATTGAAATGTGGAAATAATATAAAACATGACATCATAAACACAATTCAAGGGTAAACACTAAGAAAACATAACCTAGTGTGGTTTGGATAACCTCATATGCACCATGCATGGAATATAAAGAAATAAAAACATTACCCAATTCATTGTAAGACTATATAATTATGGACCCTCTCATCACTTTTATATCATTTACATGCATAAGTGTTCTATATAGATCATACAACACAAAGATGTATTTCATAAATTTAAAATGAAATATTAAGGATTACAGTTTTCATACACATAAATAACAAATCAATGAAGGATATGTAGAATAATGTTAATACCCTTGAGTGGAAATGGATAAGTGTATTCAGTACACAAATGTTTCACATAGAAAATCAAAAGATAATTTTGGAAGTATAAAGAGTGTACATAAAGGTTTATATAAGGGTTCAATGAGAGAGAAATTGGTATCTCATTACTTGGGAATCATAAGGATAGTAAGAGGGATGTGTAAAAACATGTCCTAACTTGAAAAATTGGAAATAAAAATTTATGACAAAAAAGGTTCTTGAATAAAAATGAGATGTAGATGATCCCTTTGTTTTGTATTGAATGATATTGAACACCTAATTTAAAGCTCATATAATGGAATTATTCCATAGATATTGTCTTAGAGAACATAAAATAATTATACTATTTTTTTGGAATAAACTCTATATTTAATTAATTTCTCTCTACAAGGTCCTTGAGGAACTGATATTTAATTTTAATGTTCTTTAATATTAAATATTTTATGGGATTGTTTGTAATATTAATAATACTTTCATTATCACAACCCAATATAAGGGGAAAATTGAAATCAACTAATAAATCTTCTAGAATTATCTTAATTTGTATTAATTATATTGTAGGTTGAGTGGAATAAATGTAATCTGCTTCTATAGTGTTGAGAGTTATCAAACATTTTTTATGTCTACTCTTATAGAATTATCCTAGAAAAAAATATCCACTATAAGTGAATCTTTTGTCATTAAAAAAAATTACCCAGTTTACATCTGTATATCTAAGAATATTAATCTATCCTTGCTTTTAATAATTTATAATACAATTTTTAGTGACCTTAATGTATCTATGAATTATTTTTCAAGATAAAAAATGTGACATTTTTATGAACATTGAAATATGGAACATAGGGTAACAACATAAAATAGGTTTGTCTTAGAGATGGTTAAATATATTAGGATTTTAATAAATTTAATAAATTCTTTTAGATAAAACAACCCTTACAACATAATCTGTAAATAACTTTATTCCATCTGGGATAGGTGTGAAAACATATTTTGAATCTTCCTTGAAAATTTATTTAAGTAGTTCCTTGGTATGCATCTCTAGAGAAAGGAAAAATTACCTTTCATGATATAATTATTGGCCAAGAAAATATTTAATCTCTCATAGTATAAAAATTTCAAATAACTAATTCATCTTCTTAGAAAATGTTTTAGAAATTTATTCATTATCTTCAGAAAATATGATGTTATGTATATAAATAATAATAATAATATATACCTTTTTTTCAATTTTGATGTACAAATTTTTTTCCTCTATTAATTTTCTAAAATTAAACTTCTTTAAATAAGTATCCCTCTTGGAATACCAAGCTCACGAGGCTTCATTTAGCCCAAATAAATCCTTATTCAATTTTCATAAATATTTCTCTTCCATTAATTGTAAGAAATTAATTTCCTTCTCAATATAAACTTCTTCTTCCAGTTATATATTGAGAAATTCAAACTTGAAATACATTTGGAATATCTTATATCTCCTTTTTGATGAAAATAAAAAGAAAGATCATGATGGTTTCAAATCTTGAAACTAGGGAAAAGGTATCTTTAAAATCAATTACTTTAACCAAGACAGATCCCTTATAAACCACTATTTATTTCTTTCTTACCACTTTACCTTTTCCCTTCAACTTGTTTTCAAAAACACACTTCGTTCCAATTAATTTTTTATTTTCTAGTTTTTGTACCAACTCTAAAGTGTAAATTTTTTTCTATATGATCCAATTATTCATTCATAACTTGAATCCATTCAATATTATATAATGTTTCTTCAATATCTCTTAGTTAAACTTGTGAAAACATATAGGAGTGTGTTTTCCTCAATGTTACCCTAGTTTGAACATGTTTTCCTTGATCACAAATGATATTTTAGACCTCCACATGCTTCCTCAACCTTGGATGAGATGAAAAAAATTTCTCATCAACATAGGGAATGGTTGAATCAATATCTTCATCATGTAAAACTTCTATAACTTCCATTGTATCAAAAAATTGGTCACATTTTTAAGACAAATAGCTTTATCTTCACTTATTATTATCTCTTTAACTAAAATTGATACCTTTCTTTTAGAATGTTCCAGAAATTTCACATTAGAGATATAAAAAATTCTATAAGTTTCCTTGTTATGAAATCTGTATCCACTAACATTTGGATGTTATCTAAGGAAAATAGCATCAATACCTATTTGGTAAAACCTGCTAATATTTTCACCTTTGATTTTGATAATGTAGGGGATTCTAAGTACCCTTACGTGATTCAACTGTTGGGTATTATTATAATACATCTCATATGAAGACATGTATGAATTTGGTATGTAGAAGTAATGATTTTGAATATAGACTTCCTTACTAATAACATGTCTCTAGAATAACCAAGAAGTATAATATTCAATCAACATGACTCAGTCCATCTCCACCAAGCATATATTATTTTTTTAGCCACAATATTTTGTCATGGTGTGTATAGTGCATAAAACTCATGATAAATACCATGCTTCTAAAGATAACCAAAAAACTTACTATTTTTCTATTAAAAACTATTATCCACTAAAATAATTTTTATATAGTATCAACATTCATTTTTTAAACTTCTCGTGAAACTATTAAACATATTCAGAGCCTGTGATTTATGTTTTAAAAACAAAATACATGAAATATGACTGAAATCATCAATAAAGGAAATAAAATACTTATCTACCTTTGATTATTGATTTATTATAGCCCCACATATTTTAAAATAAATATCCTAAAAAGGATGATATGTATGTATATTTACCTTATTTTTTCAATAATTTGAAAATATCCCTTTCTGGAATACGGGGAAACACCTATCTCTATTTATCATCATATCATAGACATCACAAACACTTCCTCTATGTGTTAAATTATTAATATTTCTCTAAAACATATAAAAAATAATTCTATTCCATTATTTATTTTCTTCTTTAATACTTAGATATCATGAATTTTGTTCATCTATTTTAATATCATATGAATTTAAAACAACATTATGTTTGATAGCATATATAAAGCACAACACTGATCTTAAATGAACTATAAAAAATTATTATTTAAATATTATAGTCATAAATAATACATTATTTTTTTATAAACTATATTAACTATATTATTAAATATATATGATCATCCTACTCAATAAAAATATATTGATTAATTTTTGGGAAATAATCACTCAATTTTCAGTAATGTTATTTTATGCTTCAAAAATACATTTTTTCGAAAATGTTTTTATTTCTTTTCATGAGAGAATATTATAATATAATTTTGGAAATTTTATAAATTTTATTTTATTAAAATAATATCCTTTTTTAAATCATAATTTCAAAATTATCTTAGGGTTATGTTTTGGGAATTTTCTAAAAAGAATGATTTTTTAGTGAATAGTGAAAAATACTGTTTTTTGTAAAACTGTCATTTATTTTCAATTAAATTTTCCATAATGATTTTAATTTAATATTAAATGAAGATAATACTCCTTTAATTAAAAATAATCTATTTAATTACATAAGAATCATCATTATACCTTTGATATAAGTTCATTTTTGGGTATATGAACACATTTTTCTAAAAAGTATTTTTTGTTATGTTTTACATATTTATAAAAAAAATTATTTTTATATGTATTATAGGAATTGAACCTCGAACAATAGATTTGATATTTTTAATTATGAGGTCTAATTTTTCTAAATATTTCCCTTTTATTTTTGGTATTTATCAATAGTATACATTGTAAATATTGTCTCCCCAGTAAGGGTAAATCTGGTAATTAAGGTTAAAAATAATATAATAAGGAATAAAATAACCTTAAAACTTGACTTTAATAAATTATTTGAGTGGCGTTGTACCATAATCATCCAAGATTTTAAATTATGATAATTTTTTACTATTTTTCTTTGAAAATGACATATATTATTTTGAGTAAATATAAAGTAAAAAAATGTCACTCTCTTACTTTTAATATCTATAAAATTTAATGATAGAGATCAAAACAAATTATTTTTTGTTATAAATGTTTATTTTAAAATTAAAATATATATATTTTTAAAATTGAATTTTTTTTTAATTTTTAGTGATGAAATAAATACCTTAAATTCTTATACAATGCCCACACAGCGCTAGTACCAGTTGTAGAAAAATCATGTAAATGATTTTAAAAACACTAAAAGTAAAGTTTTTAGTGATTTATATGCTACCAATAATTTTATTAATAAATATAATATATTATATATGTGTGAATGGTTTATATTTAAATTAATTTTCTATCATATAGTTTTCAATGTCAAATTGAATAAAAAGTTCCAAAAATGTAATTAATGATATTTTATAATAAATAATGTTTTATTAAATGATTTAAAATTATAAAAAATATTATATTCTTAAAATAGAATTATATATGGTTTAAAATATCAACCAAGGTCAATTTATAGGTTAATTGTTCTTTTATAGTAACTTTATTGAATCTTTAGTGTAAAAAACCTTGATACCACGGTAAGTGTCAAAAGGGTTAATGATGGATTAATACTAAGATATAAGGGTAAAAAGCTTACCAAAACTTGTAAAAATTTTATTTTATGAGATAATTTCAACTCAATACCATATTATCTTATAATTATATCAATTTTTGTTGATTATGAAATAAAAATTAATTTATATTAATTTAATACTTTAATAAATTCAAAAATGCGCTTTCTATCAATTATAAAAGGGAGCCTCCTATCCTTTTTTCATCACACTTCAAGAACCATTTTTTCCATAAAATATCTACCCAAATACCTTCCTAACATACCTATTCACATTATATAGGTAATATATTTGTAATAATACTAAACTTAGAGGTATTAATGTGTGAAGAATAATAGGTTGTCCGAAAGAAGAGGTATAACTTTTAATCGAATATTTTACTTTTATTTCTTCTTATACCCCTTCTAATCTTCTTAAAAAATATGAAATTATAAAAAATTCTATTTAATATAATTAAATTTTGTAATTTTAATTTCAATATCAATATCGATCTCTTATCCCATCAAATAAGAAATAAAACTGTCATTCATGTGTACGAAAGACTATCGCCTCGTGAACCATTGTAATTAGTTTTCCATCACTGCCTCTCATGGTTGGTAATAATGATGGATTTTTTGTTTATATATGATATTAATGAAATTATTAAAATTCTTGAAATATAATATGTCATCTATTTTTTTTAAATTTTCATCCATTGATTAATGATAACATCGTTCGTGCATATGTGTGGATTACCACCTCTACGAAGTGATGCGATTGGTTTTTCATAACCCAATCCCATGAATTATATATATAAGTTTATTTAATGAATTTAAATTATATTTATTATTTAATAATAAATTTTTAATGGTAAAATTATACTTACTTTATTTCCATCATGATCGTTGAGAAATAAAAATGTTACTCATGCTTATGTACGGTCTACCATCTCCGTGATTGTAACGTAGTTTATTTTTTTATAAAAATATTTATTCATTTGTTTTAAAATTATAATTTATGTATAAAAATGATTATTATTTCATTATTATTATTCTATAGGTTATGTAACAATGACATGTTTGACCATAGTCAAAATACTTAAGTCATTTTGATGTTATGAACCGAACATCCTCAAAATACCCAATGTGGACTTAATTGATTAAGTAATTAAATATTTCAATGAAATAAATTGAATTAATGGTTCAATTATAGAAAAATATAACTTGGGAAAGGTTATTAATAAAGTAAATAATTGGTAAAATTTTATTATACTTGAGATAAATGAAAAACATGGATAGTCTGGACTCGAGGTAAAAGATTATATCTCAATTTTACTTTGAGGAATATATAAATATTATGAACTTAATTTAATTTAAATAGTGTAAACGATTAAAAATTACTATTTTATATCTTGAATACTTCATAATTCATGGTATATTATGTTATAATTCATGTTACGTTATCCAATGTTTTTTATTGGGGAATTACCAAAGTGGTGTAGATTTTCTTAACTCAATTTATTTTTATTGGCTTAGATTCCATCTTCATTGATTATATCATGCAACGATTTTGTGTGAAATAAAAATGGTTTTATTTTTATTATATTTACACATATTTTTTTGTGGTTTTAAATTTATTAAACACAACCTCTATGATGATTAAATATCAATTCAATGATATAATCTTTGTAAGGGTTATTCATCTCAAATTTTCTTTACTTGGGACAAACGTTTATGTTATGAACCTACTTACTTTTATAAGGAATATATGCTTTATATTGAGATATTATATCATGAATTATTATTTGATAATGATATTTAAGGATTATTTGAATTTAAATCTTTCATGAAATATTGATTCAAATGTTATATATGATGCAAAGGTTTTCACGATTTTAATTTCAATTATTTGAGACAAAATTCATGTTATGCACCATAATTTTTTTCATATGTTGTTTTTATTGAACCAAAATATTTTTTCAAATATTTTTTTAGAATTTTTTTAAAGAATAATGTTATGTTCCTTCATTCAATGGATTTTTTGATTTTATAATTAACTGAGTTGTAGGGTTTTCTCATTAAAAATTTCCTTTTTTGAGTCATGTTTAGATTGATTAACCTATATTAATTTATATGGTGAATATATTTAATCATGAGATATAAAATAATGTATCTTTTTATACTCATTATATTTTATTTTCTTATTTATATTCTGGCTTTCAAATATTATTTGGTTTAATAGGCAGTAAATGTGTTTTTCTTTTAAATTAATATTTTAAAGTTTTTAAAGAATTTTAAACAAACTCTTCCTCTATATTGTTTAAATTATTTAAATAATGTTAGATTATATACATAAATGATATACTAAATATATCACATGATATTTTACCCTATTTTAAAAGTATTTAAAAGGAAATTTCTTAACATTTTCTACATGGGTCACTTTTGGATCTCTTTATAGTTTTTGGATAATAATATTCATTTTTAATATTTAAGATATGAATATATTTTAACAGCTTCATGAGTGATATTTTATTTTAAGATTAATGTATAAATTTACAAGGTAAATTTCAAGGAAAATTATTTTCATAATATTTTTTGAATTTTTATTTTTTCAAATTTTTTTTCAAAGTGAAAGGGAATTTTTTTCATGAATGTTTTTAATGATATTTTTACAGTATATATATTAAACAATGAAAAAAACCTTTATTTTTATTATTCTCTAATGAGGATATGTTGTAATAATACTATCCTTGTTCTTCCTCTGTATGGATTATGATATTGTCTTGGATCTTGTTTCTTTTCCATGGGTAAATCAATCTATGAAAGAATAATGTTTATTGTTATGTTGAAAAATGAAATATTTCATGTGTTATGATTATGATATGGTCCTTATATATTGTTTATGATGAAGGGTGAGCCCGATATAGCTCACGATGAATGGTGATCATGATATAACTCATAATGATGAGTGATCTCAATATAGCTCTCTAATGCATTGAGAAATTATTGTGTTCTCTAGAGAATTATGTTGACATACATATATAATGTATTTTCCAATTATAAGGGTTATTGTATGGGTTATTATAAGGGTTATATAAAGATGATGTTATAATATCCCATTACATTTTATTTATTATTGTTATGAGTCTTAATGGTTCCTTTGATCAATATTGATATGACATGGCTCATGATTATTGATTTTTATGACTCCTCCATTTGTTAAAGCATTAATCCATGTCCTAATATACGTGATCTTTGTTTGATGGGAATGAATTATTGTATGTTATGGTCATGAAATTTTATTATGTCATTACAGACTTATGGTCATCTTATAATCACTAATGAAATTAAATTTTTAGTTCCTATGTTTACCCTTACTGAGAATTTGAGCTCACAATTAGTATGTTTCCTTTTCCCCTGGTTTTAAAGATTGGTTCTAAGTATGTTATGTGAAATATGGTCCCTATATATAAATAAATTAGTGGGAGATGATGTATATTTTTACTAACTTATTGTTTATCTATCAATATTTTTACGTCAGAGTTTGTCCTAATTTTCTAAAACTATAAGCCTAAATTGTCCTTGAGTATATAAATGATACAATATTTACTTTTGATGTTGTATATTTTTGATAGAACATTTTGGGTCACATTTGTTAGTATCAAATCCAGAAATGTAGAGATTGTGTTTCCAGAACCAGATCTAGAGGTGTGGGTTTTGGGCTGTTATAGTTGGTATCAGAGGAAATGTTTAGATAACTTTGGAGATTATGATATTTCCATATGAGGCCAGTAGAAGAGTTATGGATACCATCATGGGTTTATAAAATTAAGGTTGACCATAATTTGAAAGGTATTGATATCCCTTTTGAGGTTTTATGTAATGATATTTTAAGATGATTAAGAGTATTTTGTAAGGCATTCATGGTAATATAACCCTTGGGTTTAGTATGTGTTTTAGTGAAACATTTATTTGACGAATAGTGTTTTATATTTAATATCAATGTATAAGAATTGTTATTATATTTGATATTTAGGTAATTATGGTTAATTAATATTTGGGGACATATGTTTTATCATATAGATAATGATGATATTGAAAAGTGATTTGATGATTAAGTGGTTAATGATATTTTAGAAGAAGATCACTATAATTTCATGAAACATTATATGATTTTCATGTATATTTATGGTGATTCATAATATTTAGTTAAATTATTATAATATCTTGTAGATTATATGATTAGTGCATATACATTTTTTTATGGGACTTTAAGAGTGATTGATGTTATTTGGTGATAAATATTAAATTTATCTTGATGGAATATGTGATCAAATCATCTTAATCGTTGGTTTTTAATCTTAGTCTTGAATATTTTCAAGAATTGTATGGTTAGTTATTTATTGGATGATTTAAGTTGAAATTCTGGTGTTCTTGTTGTGGCTTTGGAGATTAATATTTTATTTCATCATATGAAGGTTTATTCATTTTTAAATTATCTTACCTTGTGCGAACCATTTTTTATTGGATAATGTCTAATGAGAAGAGGAATAGATTTTGATCATTTTATAGATTATGTTATCCATTAGATGTTTAGTTTTAGTGCTTTAGTCATGAAAAATTCATCTTGAATACTCATTGTTATTAGTCTAGATGGTAAAGTAAATCCTAAATTCATGGAAACATAATCTTTAAATACAAAGTTTATCCTATTAACTTCATTACAGATGAATAAAGGTCCTCTTTCACATGTCATTACTTTATGGTTCTGTGGTTATTAAGTTTCTCATGATTATTCACTTTCTTGTGATCAACGTTCTATATCACTCTCCATCATTATTTAGAAATTATATTTTTCCTCCATGTCTATATTTTCAATTTCCAATAATGTTCACCTATTTGGAAACCTAGTTATGTTTTTATCAAGATTATTTTCGAACTTCTCTTTCCCTCTTTTAAAGCGGAAGTTTTACTAACCCTTTTTACGATGTGGAATTTTAACAATAGTATTATAAAATTTAAAACCCTTTATTACCAATATCAATCATAAATTACACAGATAAAATTTATTAAAGGGGTATAATGTAGTATACATTTATTTTAAATGAACACAACATTTGAAAGCATATATAACACATAATATCGAGCTTAAAAAACCAAAAAATATTATTATTTAATTTTTATAGTTATATACTATAAATTAAATTATGAGGTATGAATATTATTAACAAATTTTTGAAATATATATAAATTTATAACTAAATAAAAATTTATTTATTTATTCTTAAGAAATAGGTACTCAATTTTAAGAAAATTAATTTTATACTTCAAAAATGATTTTTATTAATTCTTATGACTAAATATTATAATTAATTTTCAGAACTTTCATAAGTTTTATTTAATAAAAATAAAATCATTTTTTAAATCATCATATCAAAAAAAATTAGGGTGACAGTTTAGGATTTTTCCAAAAATAATGTTTTTTCAGTGGATTAAAAAAATTCTATTTTTATAAAAATATCATTTAATTTCATTTAAATTTCCTATTATTATTTGAATATAATATTAAATTAATATATATACCATTTTATTATAAATAATATGATTAATTACTTAGGAATCATCCTTATAAAATATTTTTTTATAAGTTTATTTTTGGGCATAAAAAGGAAATTTTCTAAAAAAATAATTCTCGTCACGTTTTACGCATTTATTATAAAATTGATTTATAAAAAGTCATAGATTTGAATATTTTAAAATTTATTCCATATATATAATCATGATTTATCAACTTGATAAAAAGGTTCCATTTATTTTTTGTCATTATAAATAATAACCTTTGTAAATATTATCACCACAGTTAGGGTAAATCAGGTAATTATGGTTAAAAATTAGACGATTAGGATTACAAATAAACCTAACACATTCCTTTAATATTTTATATGAGTGTGTTTGGAATATCCTCATTCAAACTTTTAATTTGTTATAATTTTGGGTCATTTTTCTTTGAAAATGAATTATATATTATTTTAAGTAAATATAAAGTCATGAATGTCCCTCTATTTGTTTTAATATCTATAAAATTTTAGGATAGGGATAAAAAAAATTGTTTGGTTATAAATTATTATCTAAAATACATATGATTTTGTATCATGGTACTTTATTTTTAGTTTTTAGTGATGAAATATTTATGTTAAATTCTTACGCATATAATGCATGGTTTTTTTGAATCCCTAATAAATTTTTTCCACTTTAAAAATATAGCACAATTGTTACCATGGGGTTTTCTATTTAGGAGGTTGCAAAATAAGTTGTAAAACTATCAATTTGTTAATTTTATTTTATTAAATGTTAAAACAAAAGTGGGGATTTAAATTTTACTAAATAAAGTTAAATTATAGAAAATACTATTACAACTAGAAATTAAATTCAGTGGCCTGAATTTAGAAGAAACACTAATAGAAAAAGATAGACTAGAGATATCACTATTAGATAAGTTTTGGCCTTAAGAAAATCCCTTTTTCATTATCTACAAATGAATTTTCTAATTATACTACTCATTTTATACTTTATGATCTCAAAGAATAAATATTAATTAACTAAAAATAATATTTACAGCTTAAATATGTGTTTTGATCCCTTTATAATGTTATCTAATTACTTACTTCCGAGCATCGAAAATAAAATAAACTCATCATAATCAATGGGGAGACCTAACCCAAAGATATTAAAACAATGATAATAACCAATTTAAATTCATAAGTTGAATATAAAACTATATTAATTTAGAATAAATTTAATTCAAGAAAGAAAAGGACCCTATTCATTCATGAAAAATGTTTTCCAAATAAATACAAAAGATAATGATGAAAGTAAAAAACTCAAGTGGGAAGTGTATCCTCAAGATTTCACTATTCACAACCAATTGGGGTTCTATCCATTATAAATAGATTTTCTTCATTATAAATACTCTTCTCCATCATATTATCTTCTTATAACAAGCTTCATCCATCCAAGAAACCATCCCCTAAAATTTCAGTAGAGTTTAGAATATATAATAAAAGGGTGGAAAATGTTTTATCCATTTTCTATCATCCAGATGTTAGATCAATTTTGAAAATATTCTCATAATAATAGTGGAAAACATAATTTGTAAATTTATTTCACCCATGTATTTTATTTCCACCATCAAAATTTGTTATCTTTTGGAGTTACGGCTAATAATTTATAGCTAAATTATATGAAAAACATTTTTTGGATGAAGTGACTATTTTTGTTCCACGAATTTCAGGTGAATAATTTATATCATAATTACTTAATTTAAGCTTGGTATTTTATGTGGAAATTTGAATTAATGTTTTCTATCTTTTCAAGTTAGAATCCCTTGATTTAGGCATAAGTAGGCCATGTTATTCCACATTTACATAAGGAGTATCAATTCGGTATGGAAAATTATTTTATAATTTAATTTATTTTTAGGTATCCAAATGTTATATTAAACACTGGCTCTAATTGGTTTAATTGAAGAAACCAAGTAAATAGTTCATAAGAAAATGATTTTCAACATTTGGATCTATAAAAATTAAGTCACTCAGTTCATCATGCCACTTAAAAATATTAAATTTAAAATTCACCATTATGTTTAGCCATTTAATTCCCATTTCAATCATTAATCCATGGAAAGGAATTAATACCTCACAAATTTTACCTTTTAACACACGATTTTTATTCAAATAATGTTGGTATCATCCAAAAAAATACAAGGGTCACCATAGGCTTGAAAATTTCTAAATATCCACCCAATTGAGTTAAATAATTATATAAATCATGGGGACTTAGAAAGGTTTGTTCTGAGGTTCGAAGGTTAATGAGATTCAAATGTTAAAAAATATAAAACAAAAGGAGGTGACTTATCTCTTTATTGAAACAAGATTGCATGATTTTAGTTTCTACTCAGGAGCAATCTTCTCCTCTTTCATCATGGAATAAAATAAGATCTAGAATAAATTTAACATGTCTTTCATGGATAACCCATAAATGATAAAATTAAATAGCAATAGATCAATGATTTTTTCCAAATATTTCAGATTTTTTTCATATCTCTAGATAGGAACATCCATTTTTTTGCATTTCGTTGGAAGCACCAGAAAGACAAAGAATCCTTTTCCTAGAAAGATCTAGTTTGGAAAAAAGTGTTATATAAATAATTGTATCTCTAGCCTTTTATTTTTCTCCACCCAAAGTATCCTAACATGGTATATTTAATCAAAAATCAACTATCCACACTTAAGCTTTTCTAAAATAATGAAATATACTTCAAGAGCAGTTTGGATTAAGAAATGGCATAGAATGTGTCTTAACTAATAGGATATTAGTAGAAACTAAGGGCTCAAAAAGTTAAAATGTAAAAGATTGGCTGAATAAATTTGGTTTAATTTTTTTGGAAAAGGGGTTGTCAATCATAAACAAATTGCCTCAATAATTTTGAACACACATTCTTTAAAGCTCACATGCTTTGAAAACAAGGATTTTTCTAGTTAAAACAAGAATTATTTGGATCTCTCAAGGAGTGAGGTTATTATGAATAATATGTCAAAATTGTTCACATTTATCATAGGAAAATTAATTTCAACTTTGGATAACATTTATGACATAGAATTCATAATTCAATGGACTTTTATTGAATTTTCACAATTTTAAAATCATAAAAAAGAATATTTATTTAATCATTTAAATTTAGTTCCACGAATAAATTTGGTTCTTTTCATTGTAAAAAATTTTAATTCAAAAATAATATTAATTTGAATAAGATATGTTTTTTTAATAAATTTTAAATAAAACACAAAAAAATTGAAAAGAAAACACACAAAATCTGAAAGAAATAAGGGAAAAAATTTGAAAAGAAAGCACACAAATTAAAAAAATACCAACCATATTCCTCCCCACAAAATTATTTTGTAAACTTTCCTCACTATTCATTAGCTTATATGAGAATTAAAAATCAAGAATATAAGAGATGAACAAATAAATGGGAATAAAAGGCCCAACCTTATTTTTATTGAGAAGCAGTAACCTTGAGATAGCCTCCTAAAAATTGAAAGTTGGAAACCCACATGAAAAAATGAAAAAATCAAAACTTTATTGAAATAAAGGAAAAAAAATTAAAATAAAGGTAAAATAAAAGGTACTTGATATCAACCCCAAATAATGATATAGTATTCCATTGTTACTAGTTATAAAGTTCCTCTAATCATCCCTAATCCAAAGACGGGTGTAGTTTATTCAGCATGAGCTATGAAAATGAATTTTCTATAACATTTTTCCAACTAAAAAAGCTTTTATAATCTCCTAAAGTTATATTTTAACATGTTCCATTCCATGAATTTTATGTTTCAATGAAGTAATGTAAGAGGGGAAAAATTTTAAAAGAAACTTCCCAAGATTTTATCATCACAAAGAACCTCCACCGATTGCTGAAATTTACTTTCACGATGTGGTTCAACTTCTGATTTATCTTCAAAATTAATTTCTTCTTTGAACACCAGTGCACTCCTCAATTTGAAAAAACAATACTTCCTAAATTTAATCATTAACTTCCTCTTAATATAATAAATTAGTCCACTCAAAATTAGTGGGCACTAAATCTATAAAGGGAGAAACAATTAACAAGTTATCATCAAAATAATCATGAATAAGTAGATCAAAATTTAAGACTTATCCCAATGGAATTCAAGTTCCATATCTATATAGGTTTGTAAGCAACTATATTTAAGGTGAGCATCATCTTAGGTTTCTCATAATATTCTTCAAAAAATTAATAGATCATCTTTTACTTCCTATTCGGATAATGTTTAATACAATGGTTATAAATTTTTAATTTCAAAACAATGTATTTGGCATGGAATTTCATTTTCATCAAATTCATCAAAATATGTTTCAAAATAATTTTCATTTATTAAATGCACATAAATTAGAAAATAAATAATAATTTCTTCAATTTAATTTAAAAAAAGTTATTCCACATCATTTTTCAAATCTCCCGTAACAGTTTATACAATATCAAAAGTGGGTGGGATAATATTTTTCCTTTTTTATGTATCTTTTTGAGATTCTAATTATTTCAATAATTTATATTAGTGGATGGAATTTCTATTTTTTTCTTACTTCTTGAATATTTTGTTGAATCACTAATTTTTTTTGGATTGTGAAATCATTCTTTTAGAGTTAAAATTTTAATATTTATTCATAACTTGGATCATAATATTGTTTATAATTAGAAAAATCATAGGATTAATCATAATGAAAATTATTTTTTTAAACTCTAAATTAGTGGTTAAAATACTATAATTTCAAAAAAAAAGAAACAACTTAGGAATATTCCTCTAAAATGGTTCCAAATTGAAGACGAGGGTTCAGTAATGTCACTAATATTAATATTTTCCCATTTATGAATGCAACACAGTGGTGACCACCGAGTTTCCTCAGGAGGAGGTTCCAGGCTAAGTTGAAAAACTTCCACTTTGTTAATTTGTTTGTTTAATTTATAATTATAAATGGGTATTTTAAATGGGTTAAAAAATTTAAATTGAACAAAAATAAGATTAAAACTATAAATTATAGATATATATTAGAAATCAAAAGCAAGGGGGACTAAAAAATACAAGAAAAATGTAGTAGTATTTGGAAAGCTTAGATCCTCATGAACTCACTCCATCCTTGTTTAATTGAATTATGAAAATATATTTATTGATGCTCACTCAAATACCTCCAAGTGAAAACCAAAATTTCATAGACACTATATCAAGACCACAAATATGGGTGTTAATCCCATTATAAATGTTTTCTAATTACCTGAAGGCCTCTAACAACCAAAATAGATTAAACTCATTGTTTTCAGTGGGGATACCTCACACAAAGAAATTTAAAAAATTAGAACAACCAATTCACATTAATAAGTTGAATATTAATCTATATTAATTATTAATAAAGTAAATTCAATAAATAAAATGACCCTTTTAATTCACGGGAAAAAGTTTCTAAATAAATACAAAAAAAACAATGAAAATCAAAAACTCAAAAGGGAAGAGTATCCTCAATATTCCACCATCCATGAATATTTGGGGATTATTTCTTCATGGATAGATTTTATTCATTAGAAATAATATTATCTCAAATATTATCTTGTTTAATCAATAGTTCTCCTTCCAACCACCCATCCTCTAAAATTGAAGTGGATTTGAGAATATGTAGGAAAAGGGGTGGAAAGTATTCTCTCGAGTTTATATCCAACGAAAGTTGGCTCGATTATGGACTTATTAAAAGATGAAAATTAGAAAAAATATATTATAAATTTCATTCAAACATGTCTTTTATTTCCACTTGAAAAATTTGAGTGCTTTTGGACATGTGGTGAAAAGTTATTTCCAAATTACTAAAAAAGCATTTTCTAGCTGAAGTGACTCTTTAAATTCTTCCACTTAAATATCACCACTAACTATCTTAATGCTCAAATTTAATATTTATTTTTTAATTTATAGATGTGTATTCAAGTAATACATGTTTTAAATCATGAATAACTTGATTTGGAGACATTTAGGACATGTTATTTTTCATTTATTAAAGGAACATCAATTCTATCAAAAAATTATTTTCCAAATTGATTGATTTTTTGGGTCTCTAAATGAATGATTCAACACTTGGTCCGGTTGGATAAAAAAAATACCAAAAGGGATACTAAAAAATAATTTCAATAATTGGATTTATATTAAAATTGTTATGCTGAAAATTCCAAACCGATAAAAAACTATTAAAATTATAGAATTAGGTAATTTTCACAATTAAATTAAAAACTCATCAAAAATAAAACAAAATTGATGAAGTTTCACAAAAAATTAAAAAATTGGTAAGGAAATATTTATTAAAATACCTATAAAAAGTATTTCAAATACCATTTTATCAAAAATGTCGACACAATGCTTGTGTAAGCAGTAGAAAAATCAATTAATTGATTTTAAAAACTATAAAAATAATTTTTTGGGGTGAGTTATAGTGTCCCATGAATCTTATATATAAGTATAATATTTTATAGATGTGTTAATGGTTTATATTTTAATTCCATTATGGTCATGTTTTTTTAAAAGTCAAATTTAATGAATTGTCCCAAAAAGGGAATTAATGATATTGAATAATAAATTATATTTTATTAATACAGTTGTGATTTAGCCTAAGAGGTTAAATTTTTTATCCAGCATCAAGAAGACTTGGGTTTAAATCTTGAAAATATCCTTGGGGATTTATGTTGCAGGAAGTGATGCATGGCTGATGCAGGTAGATGGTGACTCAGGCATGACACAAGCCTAATAACATAGGCTGGATGATGGAGGCATGATGCTGCACTGAGCATTAAGGCCATGTTCATAGGACACTTTGACTTAGTACTATGTGTAATGTAATGTTTCTCCCTTTACCTAGATTAAAATAGACTTTTGATTTCATAATAAAAAGAGGCTTCATCCCCATCTTTTTTTAAAAAAAATTATTTTATTAAATGATATAAAATTTATGAAATTTATAATCATCCATGTTAGTGGGATATGGTTTAAAATATTAACCATGGTCTATTAATAGGTTAATTTTAATTTTATATTAACCTTATTAACCCCTTTAGTCTAAAAACCTTGATATCATGGTAAGTATCAAAAGGGTTAATGGGGGGGGGGGGTTAAAACTAAGAAATTAGGGTAAAAAAATAACCAAAACCTTTCCAAATTTTATTGGATGATAAAATTTATACCCATAATCATATCATCATATAAATATATAAATTTATATCCATTTCAAGATAAAAATTAATTTATTTATAATTAATATTTTAATAAATTCCAAGAGTGCCCCATCCCTCACTTATAAAAGGGAACATAATCCCCTCTTTTCTTTACACCTAAAGAATAATTTGGTTCATCCAATACCTACCAAAATACCATACCAAAATATATCCTCAAATTCTATATGTCTTAGTTTGTAAATAATATCAAACTTATAGGGATTAATGTGTTAATAAAAGGAGGTTGTTGGAATATGATGTACAGCTTTTAATCAAATGTTTTAGTTTTATTTATTCTAATACCCCCTTAAAAATTTTCTTCAAACATGATAAAATAATAACACCATTATTTTTCATACACATAGATGTTTTTATGTTATTGTAATAACACACACACACACACACACACACACACATATATATATCCTCTCCCACCAAATAGGAAATTAAGTAATCGTTCGCTTGTACAGAAGACTACTACCTCACAAACTGATGTAATTTTGTTTCCATCACTACATCTCATGGATGGTTATAATGATTGATTTAATGTATATATATGAAATTTATGAAATAATTATCAGTTTTTAATGATAAAATATCATCTTTTTCTTACATTTCCATCCATTGAAAAATGAAAACGTTGTTTGTGCATACGTGTGGATACCCACCTCCATGAAGCCATGTGATTCATTTTTCCTAACCACATTGCATGAATGATATATATAAGTGTATATAATTAAATTAAATGGTATTTCTGATACAATATTCAATCTATAAAGATTAAATGATACTTACCTTATTTCTATCATGATATTTTAAAAATTAAAATGTTACTCATGCATACATACAACGCACCATCTCAATGATTGTAATGTAGTTCATTATTCATAACCTTATTTCATGGTTGGTTTTAAAACTATAATTTATGTATAATAATGATAATTATTTAATGGTTATTATTCTATATATGAGGGAATAATGAAATCTTTGACCATGATCAAACTAGCAAAGTCATTTTGAAGTTATGTACCGAACATCCTCAAAATACATATCATAGAATTAACTGATTAAATAATTAAACATGTCATTGAAATAAAAGGAATAAATTATTTATTGATAAAGGATTAAAACTAGTAAAGTTTATTAATAAATTAAATTATTTAAAAAAAATTAATATAATGGAGTTAAAATACATACATGTATTGTATGAAATCAAGGTAAAATATTTCATTTCAATTTCAATTCATTAAGGAATATTTTAATTTTATGCACATAATTTATTTTATATAGTGTACATAATTCCCCTATTAAAATTTATATAATTAATCCTTCATAATTAAAGGTATTTTATGTTAAAATTCATGTTACTTCATACAAAGGGTTTTTATTTGGTTATTACCAAAGTGGTAAAGGATTTATTAACATAATTTTCTTTTCATTTGGTTATATTAATTATTTATTAATTATATTATGATAAGATTATGTGTGAATTTATTTATTTATTTATTTTTTATTTCCACTTTTTTTCAGGATTTAATTTATTTACATATAATCGATCCATTAATTAGTTTTCAATTAAATGAAATGGACTGTATAAGGGTTATTCATCTAAAATGATCTTTCTTTGGGATACAAGTTTATGATGTACACATAATTAATTTTATAAGGTGTATATGCTACCTATTGAGATATTATATCATAAACGAATAATTTTTATTGATATTTAAGGTTCTTTTGAAGTTACTTCATTTATGAGAGATTGTTTCAAATGTCATAAAAGATGTAGGGGTTTTTATGGTCTCAATTTTAATTCTTCGAGACACAATTCATGTTATAAACCATGATTTATGTTTTATACTATATTTATTATGCCATGAATTTTTTTATCATATTATTTATGGAAAATACCAGTTCAAAAAAATCATGTTATTTTCCTTCATTCAAAGGATTTTTGATTCTATCTTTAGTTGAGTTACTAGGGTTTCTCATCTCAAACTTTCTTCTTTGAGACATGTTTAGATTGATACACCTATATTCATTTATATAGGGAATATACTGATTCCTAAAATATAATTTCGTGAATTTTTTTACTCATGGTATTTTACATTTTTTCCTTATGTTCTTTCTTTCTAATCGTTTTTAATTTTAATATTACATAAAGGGGGTTTGTTTAAAAAAATTAAAGATGTCGCGGCTCCAGAGTTGGTCATCTCTGCTTCGGCCTTTGAAGAGGCACAAATCTACTACACTGGACTATTGTGGCCTTCTTTGGAGAGTAGAGACCTTCTCTCTTGGCCTTTAGAGGTGTTGTGAACTCTTCGGGGCCGGGTACTCTGGGTAGGGTTTCCTCCCTAAATCGTAGAGCTTTCAGTGTGGTCCTGGCCTCACTTGGGGATTTTGGTCAATCTTGGTGTAAAACCCCTCAATTTTTTGGAAGATGGAGGTTCTCTCTAACTCGTTGGGTGATGGAGGTTCACCGTGGTCACGAGTCTTCATTGGATTTTGTGTCAATTTCTCTTCCTGGGATTCCTCTTCCCTTTCAAAATGTGACTTTTTTAAGGGCTATTGGAGATTTAGTGGGGGTTTTCTTATGCTCGGATGACCGGACTCTTGGCATAGAAGAAGCCTTGGTTGTGCACATCTATGTGGAGTTGGACCTAGTCTCCCCCTTCAAGACAATATTTCCCTTAAATTTTCGGATGCATTCTCTTAGGTTCAGCCACTCATATACCCCCCCTGGGGTTTTTCTCTCACTGTTTCCTTCAGGGGAATTCACTTTCGGTTTGCAGAAGGAAACATATTTCAGATCGTCCAGGGACATCTTCTTCACATCCAGAGAATCCCCAACCTCATCCTTTTATTACTCAAACTCCTTTAGAGAATCCCCTCATAGAGCTAGGTGGGGAGGTCCAGAAGGGAATAGAGGTGTCTCAGGCCCTCCGGGATCCCCCTTCCTCATCGTCCCTTCGACCTCCTATTAAATCTTGTAGAGACATGGTGCTTTTCTGTCCCACTTGCCCTCTGGGGAGGTTGGAGGTTTTTAGGTCACTTGCCTATGTGGACGATATGGTAGCTCTTTAGTTTAGCTTCTTTGTTCTTATCGGTGGTCTAGTGCTGCCCGGTTCTTCTCTTCTCATTGATTGCCTTCCTAGTTCCCCCCTCCCCCTGGGAGGAATTTTTTCCATACCTACCTACCTTGGCCGCAACCCCTCCCATTCCCTCGGAAGTCTCCTCAATGGTCGATCCTTCTTCAGGGATGTCTGCCTATAAGAATCTGAAGTTGTCATGCCACACCCAATCGTAGAGATTCTCCTCTCTGGTGGGTTCTTTTTCTCAGAATTAATAAGTGTGTACAAGGGTTCATACGAAAATCCTATAGGTATGCTCTCCTTCCTCTTCTAGAATGAACAGTGGTGTATCATCTTGGTCCAAAACCATGCGCTGCCAATCCCTATGTTAATCCTTCTTTCATGGAATGCTCATGGGATTGGGGCCTAGGTGAAGTCAAATTTATTATCCTCAGAGATTTGGAAACACAAAATCTCCCTCATTACGGTGCTTTCTTCCAAGCTTCCAAAGTTTGTTCTTCATTTAAATATGAGGGAATCCATGCATACAGGGCCTCGTAATTCCCATATATGGATTTTCTAGAATAGTTCCATCTCAGTGGCCTTTGTCGATGGACTAGACTAGTATATTAACACAAGAGTTAATTTGACCTCTAATGTGTTTTTCATCACATTTGTCTACGGAAGTTGTGACTCATAGAAAATGGAAGAACTTTGGGGGGACCATTTTGCTTTTCCCCCAGAATCAATCCTTGGGTCATGATTGGGGACTTCAACACTGTGGTTTCTATGCTAGAGAGAAGAGGCAGAGGGACCTTTCCTAGACGTGAAAGAGAAATCTTTGCTCACATTATGGCTGTCAATGGTCTTATGGACCTGTGTTTCTTCGAGGACCCTTTTACATGGTGCAACAATAGAAGAGGAATATCTCACTCAAGGATCCCCTTGGACTGCTGCCTAGATAATGACCATGCCATATCCCTATTTTCCAACTTCAAGGTGAAACATTTAGTCCATGGAATTTCTAATCACTCTCCACTCTTGGTTACTCTATCATTCAAGAAAGAGATGGAGGATAATATTTTTTTCACTTCTCTGGGTGGATATTCTGGGTTATCTCTAAGCTGTTGAACGGTCTTGGAACTAGCCAACATGTGGGAGATTTTGGTTGAGTCTTCACTCTATTCTTCATAGGTTGAAGGAATATCTCAAAGCTTGGGTACACCCACACCCTCCCACTCTATGGGACTTGGACCAGGATAAAGATGATGTTGAGATCCTTGAAAACATCTTGGAGGATAACTGGGATGATGAGATATTCAAGGAGCTGGCTGTGAAGAAGGAATTTATAAAGGATTTCCTTCTCTGGAAGGAGCGGGTTGTCAGGGAGCAGTCCAGAATCAAGTGGCTCCACACAGGTGATCAGAACACGACATTTTTTCATGCTTGTCTTAAGGGGAGGAGGAGAACTAGCAGCCCTAATATCCTGCCTGATAATGGTTCCTAATCTGATGATATTAATGTGGTGGGAGAGTTGGCGACACCCCAATTTCATGAGATGTTATCAGGGACTAATAAAAGAATGGGGGAGGGTTATCTCAAGGGTTGTGAGGAGTTTTTGGAGGTTGTTCCTTATTTGGTGTCCTCTGAGGACAAACCCTTATTTGAGGTCATTACCAATACATACGAGGTGTATGCATTGATAAAAGGGCCCAACCCAGAGAGTGCTCTAGGGCCTGATGGTTTTACCAGATCTTTCTATAGGGATGCTTGGAGTATTGTTGGGAAAGAGTTAACCATGGTGGTTCAAGACTTTTTCTGGGGAGAAAATCTCCCCCGAGTGGCCAGTGTGACCTCCCTCATCATAATTCCAAAAATCAAGGGCCCTTATTCTATTCTCCACTATAGGACAATTATCCTTTTCAACTTCTCTTGTAAGGTTCTTTCGAGTTTCGTCTTCCAATGGCTTTCTGGTCATATCTCTTGGTGGGTTTCCAAAGAGCAACACAACTTTGTTAAGGGGAGATCGATTCAAGGGGTGATTCCTTTGGCCCAAGAGATGATCAGTGAAATAAAACTCAAGTCTCGAGGTTCAAATATGTTGATTAAACTAGATATGGATAAGGCATACGATCAGGTTGAGTGGAATTTCATCTTGAAGGTTCTTGTGAGGATGGGTTTTTCTAACATGGATACAGATCTCCTCTTTAGGTGTTTCAGTTCCCCTTGGATGTCTATTTTCTTCATGGGTAGAGACTTTTTTTTCTTTAAGGTGGTGTGTGGTCTCAGATAGGGTAATCCTTTATCTCCATAATTATTAATTCTTGCTCAGGATGTTCTTAGTCGTATCCTCAATAGGAGCTTTTTGCAGGGAACTATTTTTCCCTACTAGTGTCAGGCTCTTCGTAACAAGGTGTCTCATCTCATGTTCACGGATGAAACAATAATCTTTCTTAATGCTAGTAAGAGATCCTTAAGAGCGTTTAATGATGTCATGGAGGCCTATTTCGAGTTGAACAGGCAAATGATAAATCTTTCGAAGATCAGTTTTTATATCTTGAACAAGTGCTCAGACCAATGGGCTGCTTCACTCGTGAGAATCTTTCACATTCAGTGAGGATTCCTCACTATGAAATATTTGGGCACCAACTCTCCTAAAGGAAACTGAACATCCATCACTTTGATAATCTTATTGGTACGATAACCGATAGGATTTTTAACTGGAAGAATCATTTTTTGTCATATGAAGGAAGGATCTCTCTTGTGAATAACATCTTGTCCCCCATGCCCATACATGCGCTCTCTTTTGTCAGGGTTCCCAAGCTGGTGGTATCCTCTATCGACATAATTTTTTCCTATTTTATTTGAGATTCCCATGGTGATGGAAAGAATCACTGGGCTTCATGGGGGCGTATGGCCAGGCCGTATGGGGCAGGGGGAATCAATGTTCATAACTTGTTAGTCATGCTTCAATGCATGCATGCTAATCTTGGCTGGGAGTACTTGGATAAGAACAACCTTTGGTGTTATCACATGAGAGGTAATTATGGGGGGAGGTGACCAGTGGTGGTGGAAGCCCGCCATCGATCTGGCCACTAGTTTATCCACACCTTCAGATGCTCAAGGACCACTCTCACAGGATTGTTGATAGGGGAGATATTTCCTTCTGGTTCAATAACTAGATGGTAGGTATTCTTGGATTCATTAGGTGTTCCATCCTTGGGATTACATTCAAAGAGGCTAGTTTCTTTCCGAGTTTCATTGATGTTATCCTGAATCCTGACCAGAGATCTATTTACAACAACATCATCTTCAGTCTAGAACTTGACAAATGCATTTCACCAAGTCTACTTCCGGTGCTTTCTCATCTAAGGATTTTTGTAGGTCGACATGATCAGGGGAGGTGGTGGATGTGTGAGAGGAGTTAATATGAAGGGAAAAAATTTCTAAAAAGACAAACTTTCTTTTATGGAGGATTAGAAACCATGCGTTGTCTGCAGATGAAAATATTCAATGCATAGGCATCTCTTTGGTTTCCAGGTTCTCCTGTTGTAGTATTCACAAGGTAGAGACTTCTAATCATCTCTTTTTTGAAAGTGAATGGGTCTGCGCAATATGTATCTTATTTAGTGATTTCACTAGATTTCATTCAAATGATACACACTGTTACTTTTTTGATTCTTGGTTTTATGGATCCCCTACAAAAGTACTAAAGGGAAAGGTGAGAGCATTGGTCCTTATTTCCGGATGGTGGTGCATATGGAAAGCTCGTAATTAATATCACTTTAAAGGGATGGCCACTCGGTGTCACTCACTGATCATCAACACAAAAGATTTCACCAGAATTTTCAATAATGGGGAGGACTCCCCCACTCTCAGGATTATCGATGCGTGGCTATCCTCCCCTAATATCAGATCCTAACAAGGGCTACAGGTGCATTGGTCTCATCACCCCTTAGTATTTAAACTCAAAATTGATAGTTCTTGTATCTCTGGTACTCTTCGCAGAGGTGGGGGGAGGGGGGTGGTCTTCGACTTTTCTAGAAAATGAAGATCTGTATTGTAGCAATGGAGATGGATTCCTTGGTTCTCCATGACTCACTTAAGGGCATTAGAAAGGTTTCGTGGTCTATAATTTATATTATTAGACGATTCATGACTTATCTCAGTAGAGTCATGGAGTTCCTTCACAATTGGATGGAGGGAAACCAAGTTGCAGACTTTATAGCCTCTAATACAACCAATGGTACTGATATCACTTTGTTTTCCAATTTAAATTCACTGACTCCTAAGGGGGTGATTCTAGTTAGAGGTAATTCCCTTGTCATTCACTACATTAGACCTCCTTGGGAGACTAACTTTGTATGTGGTGTTCTTGTTAATAAAATTCATGATGATTTTATTGATTATTTTTAAAACCACAAGCTTTCAAATTTCGTGTTTATATTATAGTATTTTTAGTTTTTTTATAATAATGAGTGAGATTGATATATTCCACGATGATGGGTGAGCCTGATATAGATCGTTGTGATGGGTGTACCTGATACATCTCTTCAATGAGTAGGGTAATGATTATGTTTTAGGGTGAATTTCATTAAAACTAAACTATAATGGTAATTCCAACTATAAGGGTTCTTATAAGGGTTCCATGAATATGGTTTTACCAGATAAAAATATGTTTTCTTTATGCTTAATATAAGTTATAATTATTCCTTTGATCAATATTAATATCACATGTATCATGATTATTAACTGTTATAAATCTTTTGTCTGTTAAATCTTTATTCCATATCATAAAATATATGATCCTAAATCGATGGGTATGAATTATCTTATGTTATGATCATGAAATTTGGTGATGTAATCATACCCTTATCCTCATATTATACTCACTTATGACATTAAATTTTTAATCCTTATATTTACCATTACTGAGTGTTTTATCTTTCCCATCATATGTTTCCTTTTTCACAGGCTCTGAAGAATGGTATTAAGTTTGTTATTCCAAAGGAGGTTACTATATTTCAAGAACGTATTGGATGATTATATAGATTTTTATGAACTATTTGTTTGTGTATCCAAGTTTTTATGTAATATTGATTTCTTAATTCTCTAAAAATATAAACCTAAAATGTGTTCAGGAATATAAGTAATCCAATATTTCCTTTTGATGTTGCATTTTTTTGTATGGAAACTTTTGGGTCACCTTTTTGGTATAAATTCTATACATATAATGATTTTTTTCTAGTACTAGATCTGGGAGTGCTGGTTTGATGTAGTTATCTCTCCAAGCTAGAATATGTTTCCCTCATTTTGTTTTCCTCTTATCAAAACTTTTCCATATTCAATAATCTTCACTATAAAACCACATCTATTTAAGTGAAATTCATTTAATTCATTTCAAAGTTATGAAACAGTCAATAGATTATGTTTCTATCCATTAAGAAATATGACACTTAAAGATTTTAAATCTTATTTTCTAATAATAGTAGATCCAATTCCTTTGATTCTAAGAGTCTCATAATTATTAAAATTAATTTTTTCTTTCATTGTAGTACATAAAATTCTTTAATAACATCAAATATTTGGTTATGTGTGAAGAACACCCACATTCCAATATCCATGATCATTATACTTTTATAACATTTAGCATAGTTTCAACAACATGATCCTTCACTTTGATGTTTTCTTCCTTATCCTAATGATTTCAAGTTTTTCAACTAAATATTTTTTTATGATGATAGAACAATAATAAATCCCTTATCATGCTTTCCATGATGATAAAACTTATCATATAGAGTTTTAATAAGCTTGAATCTATTCTCAATATTAAAATTATAATTTTCAGATTTTTGTTGAGTTTGTTTTATTTGAGTGTGGTGAATCCTCCTAAAAGTATTAATCTAATACCTCTTGAATCCATTATAAAATTTATGATTGAATAAGTCATATTTTAAATGTTCCCAAATCCTTCATATCACCAAAAATATCCATAAAAAGCATATTTTATTTTGTAATTGGAATGATGTCTAGAACCGTGTGGATATCTTCCAAAATATTTCTAACAATCACTATTTTATTCTTTTTGTGAACAATTTTTTTTATTGACTCCTGACATCTTCTATAATGGCCCGGACCCACTTGGTCCAATACTTTTCCAAAACACGGTTCCACCGAAATGATGGTACCGGTCACGGTCGCACACTGGTCACGGTGGCACCGGTGACAGTGGCACCGGTGATAGTGGCACCAGTGACGGTGGCACCAGTGAAGGTATCACCATAAGGGTGACACCATGACGGTGGCACCGTGAGGGTGACGCTGTGACGGTGGCACCGTGAGGGTGACACCTTGACGGGGGCACCGTGATGGTGGCACCAGTGACAGTGGCACCGTAAGGGTGACACCGTGACAGTGGAACCATCTCCTCACATCGTTCTTTTCCAGTTCCCGACTTTTCCGATCCAGCAACATATCTTTTGACGTAAATATGATTTAATTCCCCATTTCAAAGCCATTTGAATCCCATAAATAATATCTAAAATACCCCAAGGGTCGGGAAACCCTTAACTTACCAAAAGGTGTGGTTTTTCCTCGGTGTCATGCCCTTCCCCATACCTTCCTGTTCCGCCCCTATTACGCGTTTCCTTATAGTTAAAGAAAACTATTTAACGTATAGCTGTTATGACCCCCCCTCCGAGGAGAATTGTTAAATGAAAATTAATTCCATCGTGTGTAACTGCCGAATCGCATGGGGAACCACGATCCGACTTTAAAGCCATTCAAATTTCCATATCCTGTAACAACATGATCTCATCCTTATATCGCACAAGAATTCCTTCTTATTCTTTCTCTTGGATGGTATCCTTTTCTTCTTGATGCATTTAGAGTTCCCATTCCCAAGGCAAGTGGTCCGCCTGTGCCGAAGCCTTTCTGCTCACTCTTGGAGTCCCCGACGTTCATCCCCTACAAGTCGCGCATCCCCAGTTCTTGGTGTGTGGAGAAGAACTTCAATCCTTGATCAACCAGGTAGGGATTTTCCTTCATCTCTCTTTACTGTGTATCATGAGGGGTGGGTACGCTATTGTTCTATGGGAATGGATGAAACCAAACCTTAACAAAGATAATAAATAGACTGTTAAAGAATAATGGGGTGTGTTTGACATTTCTGCTATACTCTTTTATAATTTCTATATATTGTGAACTTTATGGGCTTATGCTCCTTGAAAATCGTGGCTATTGGTGGTCTTTCCTTGTGCACTAATGAGCCCTTGTCTTTTGTGATGATTAGATAACTGTAACATGGAAATTTGTCAATCACCTAAACTCGGTTGGTTAAATGGATACCCAGTGAACATCAATCCTTGTGTGGTCACCCTGATTAACCAATAGGAAGAAGATCATAATGAATGATGTGATTGAACCTAAAAGTTTCTCTACTCTGTTTTGGTAGTAGGTGTGTTTTTCTGATTGTTGCTTATGGGGTGATGTGGATGGGGATGTGATCCTCTATTGTAGCAGGGTTGTTGGTTGTGAATCTGAAGCTGTGCGGGGCTGTATCTCGAGGCTTGGTTTGGTTCCAGTACATTGAGGGATATCACTGATCCCTTTGTTGTTGTTACTTCCCAAGAGAACCGGGTGTGAATGATCAAATTGTTTTTTGGTTGTTTCTATTTCTCTAGCTTGTGGTTATGCCTGTTAGTTGCCTAGTAGTGCAGAATTTACTTAAATGGGATCACTTGAACATGAAACCAAGAATGGGTTAAATAGGGAGTTGGTTTTGGGAATGACTTATGACTTGGCCATGAGTGTTGTGCCTTTCTTCTATGAATGAATAGTAATGAGGGTGTTGTGATTAGGTTGGATTTGGAAACCCTAGGTTTGGATGAGCTCCTGTTACCTATACATATAATTTTAGTTCTTATGTTTCTTATTCGCACCCCACCCAAGTTGAGCACTTAGTGCCGAACACCCCCATTTCATGGGGGAGGGTGTTTTTTCCAACATTCCTATGAGTGGCTGGTTATTAGCTCCTTTTCTGCTCCCTTTTTTGAATAGACCAAGACTCTTCGGGTAGGTTGTGACGTCTTGAGGTCCATTATAACCTAAGATCCTTCGGGCAGGGTAGTTATGGTGGTTGGCCCTAGTGAGTTCAGGCAGGTTGTTTCCCAAGAGTCTTCGAGATGAGGCCCATGTGTCTTCGGGTGTTGCAGTAGTTGTTCTGGACCAGGTGTTTGTGGGCGTGGTTACGCGTGGTGGTTGTGGCCCAGGTGTTTGCAGGAGGGATGGTGGTTGTGGCCCAGGTGTTTGCGGGAGGGATGCGTGGTTGTGGCCGAGGTGTGTGTGGGCGGGGTGTGGTAGTGGGAATGCGGTGAGAATGGTGGGAGAGGTTCGTTGCATATGATGTCTTCAATAACCAGTGGGAAAGTGGCGCATGGTACCCAAATGTCGATGTACTATTACTATAAATTACTTGACTTGTGTTATTTGGGGAGTGTGCCTTGGTGAGGCTTGGGTGGATAGTTTTCCTTGCTCGGTGCATTGGTTATCTATTTCCCACAAGGTATTAGAATGCCTCCTAACTTGTGCACGAGAGTCTTTGGTTTTCCCTACTGAGTATACTTTTATGCTCACCCTACGTATATAAAACTGCTTTCAGGTTTCCATGATAACTTCAGGGATCATGAAGGGCTGTACTAGCTCGGGCGTTGGGATAGTTGCAGTTGCTATTTTTCTTTCTTTGGTACTTTACCTTTGTAGTCTCTTTGTACATTGTGGCATTTACTTTTGTAACATGCATATGGGAATGGTTTTCTTTGGCTTTAGTTTTACCCACCCCAGTTTTGGTGTTGTTGGGATTTACTATCTTATCTCCCGATCCTATTAAAGAAAAAGGGAAATGCCTTCTATCTTGTGAGTGATTCTATACCCTTGGTGCTAGTCGCTATTCCGGGACCTATTGAAGGCGAGTCTCAGGGGTCATTATCTCTCCTTCAACTTGAAGAAGGAAGGGTAAGGAAATCTTCTGTCTGTTCTCTCATATTGGTAAATTCGGGTCATGACATCTCCTTCTTCATATTGGAATTCTTTTCATCCTTTATAAATTCTCAAGTTATATATTTTTTTTCTTTAGAGTTGGATTTCTCTAAAATTCTAAAATTTTGGAATTCACTTGTTTTGGCTACATATATGGTCATCATAGATTTATTCTTCTCCAAAGTCCCTTTACCAACATATTATGTATTCTTATTAACCTTTTATAATATTATTTATTAATCTTTATAGAATTAAAACTCCACAAAGATTTCAAAAATTTATGAAATTGAATTTTAGAATTTAGATGATCGTTGTTTAACTTTAACCAGTTTTTGTTTCAAAATATCAAATCCTTTATCATTTTTCATAATCTTTTCTTCGAGCGTAATGTTGAGATTTTTTCTTCATCAACTAAATTTTCCAGTTGAAAATATCTTTTAATTTCTTTTATTGTTCATACGTAGTTTCTTAATTGTTAATAGGTTGATCATATTACTGTAACTTATTATTTAATTTCCCACGATTTATAATTTATGAGAGTCGTTTTTTCAATTATCTTTTTATAATTAAATCTATATGATTTTTGTATTATTCATCTTCAAAGATTCTATTTTATTCACTAGTAAAATCCTAATCATTCACCATTTCTATAAGAATATTATTGGAATCTTCATAACTGGAATTCTCAACATCCACTTATTATTTACTATAACCATATTTTTGACATTTTGACAAGAAGTTTTTGGTTCTAAATTTAGAGAACTTATTATTCCTTTATTTTGAATAATATTTTCACTTTCAACATTATTATGCAGATATATTCTTGGTCATTATTCTTCTTTATCACTACCTTTATATTCCTCCAGTCTTAGAAAATTTTCTTCATTATGTCGAGTGACTCCATAGTTGAAACATATTAATGATAACTTTACTTGAAACTTCCTTGTCCCACTTTTCAAATTTATAGAAAATAAATTAATTAATTCATCAAACATATTACCCACTTTATCTTATGAATTAGATTCACAATACACTTTTTTAATAACAAATTTCCTTGAATTTTAATACTCATTGGATTTGTAAGAGATTTAATGATTATATTTTCTTTTTATTTTGTTAACATTATATATTATTATATCATAGGTAATGAGAATACTATAAAAATAATTTTGACATATTATTTCATGTTATGTATCATCAAAATGTGAACCTATAAAACCAAATATATCAGGGATAATTCAAATTTGTTTTAGAAAATGCTGAGTCTCATAATTATTTTACAAGGATACTTAAGGTTCTTATGGTATCCTTAGACCTTGTGAAGAACTCACCAACATATTCACAATCTCCCATTTTCAAGTATTCATATCTCAAAATCTAAATATATAACTTTTATTTCATTGAATTTATATTCTATTCATAAATGTTATTTAACTTATCTCATACTCTTTTTGGAGTTCTAATTCCTTTATCCCATATAAATTCACATTCTGAGAGAGATGAAAGAATATCATTTCCAGCTCATCCAACATTCTCAGGATTCTTATTTTCTTTTCAGTTGTTAAGGGTGAACCCATAGAATTTGGAGTAAAAAAATCAGCAACAACTTAAAGAACTACATACATAATGGATAATTAATAGGGTAAAATTCTATGATCTGGATATAATTGTTTTTTCCATTAAAGATAGGAACCCCTTACTATTTACTAAGTTCTAAATATTCATAACATCCTTATACTTCTTCAAAAATAAAATAACCAATATTTAATAATGGAACCTACCTCTAACACCAAATTTAATTACCAAACAATATATATGTGATAATGGGGGGGGGGTGAATTAGTGATATGCAATTTTTAAGTTTTCTCTTTTTAAAAATAACCTTTTTCCTCCAGTTAGATAGAATTGAATCCACTGAAATATAACTCTAAATAAAACTCATAGGGGCAAAAAAATTTAAAAGGTTAACTAATAAATAAAATTAGCTTGTTGTTGATATGATTTAAAAACAATATGAGACCAAAAATCCACTAGAAAAAATACTTTATGGTTTACAATAAGTACGACATATCCATCACTTGTATTACACTATAGTCCATTGATAGTTCATGTAATCCTTACATAAATAATATGATAAAACTGATTCTTAAACAATAAAAAATAACTTCTAAAATTGGTTTAAAAACTTAATTATTGTTCTTCTATAATTCCTCACACTTTACCCTCTATAATTCATATTTTCTTACAAAAAAGTGAACAAGAACCTCTCCTCTTGTTCTTCCATCTATGTTATTCTTACTTTCATACACCCTCAATACACTGATCTTCAAAAAATTTAGAATACATATCATGAATCCAAAATTACCATTTTTATCTACTTTATTCAAAATATTTATAACACCGTGTAAAATACTTTTGAAATAAAATCAACTGAATTATCAGATCTGGTCTTCTAAGTTACTTCTATAAGGAAATTCTTTCATGACCATTTATATCTGCATTTAAATATATAGAAATATTGTATCCAATTTATTTCCTTTTAAACATGATACTATTTAATGATAAATCCACATATATATATATATATGTATATTAATACATTTATCTTATAGTGATATAATTAAACCAAAATTTTTATTGTCATTATTCTTCATAAAACCATAAAAACTGCACCTTCCTCTTTCCATGAGAATTACATAATCCACCACATGAAATTATCATATGTATATAAAAGAATGCATTTTGAAATTTCATACTTCATACAAATTGGAAATATTTTCAAGATATGTGAAGTTTTAGGCCAACTCATCCAATCCATATCCATATACAAAAACAATACATGAACCATTATATTATATTGTACATTCACATATATAATTTTTTTAATAAGAATAGTTCAAATACACATTTCTTTTAGGTATACATATTCTTATACACCACTATATTTCCTATAAATATGTATTTGTTTCTACTGTAGGGTATTAGGTTACACAATTTCCTTTATATAGGAAAACCCATACATGGATAATCAATTACACAGAAGCCTGTCTGGGTATATATATTTATCTATGTATGAAATTGCATCTGAAAAAATTTCCCTACTCTAAGAAGGTATACAGATTTTTATACATGGTTCTGTATTTATTCAACAATATTCTCAAACTTTATCTTTTTACATGTTCTGCACTTCTTCTTTTTCTCACTATTTATCCATGAAACTCTTTGCAAGAATCATGATAATAATTTCTATGGAATTTAATTTTTATATGATCATATTAATTTGAATCGTCTAATTTTAAAACTATTCCTAAAATATAAACTGATTAATGTGGTGACAATAAAAATATATCACCATAAACATTCCCACCTCTTATTCATCATCTCCTTCACCAATAACAACTTTAAACCTCTTGTTCTCAACAATAGAATCCAACCTGATTCAATGACTTGGATGAGCATGATACCTCGATCAGTACACCTATATTAAATAATACATTAACCCATCCAAGTTAATCAAATTACCACCATAATCACTATCATTTTACACCATGATCCTCTCACTTACCACCTAGACCAAGGTCACACCTCTGGAAGTCATCATCATCCACTTTTGCTCCATGATAGCAATACCACCACTGTTGGAACCTCTAACCTAGAACTTTTTTTTATCATTTTCATTATTAATGAGAGTGAATCACAAAGAAAACACATAGAATTAGAAATCAAAAGACCAACATAAATCTACACCATTAAATGAATAAATATAAACTTCACTAGAAAAAGAATTTAAAATCATAATATTTCATCATCTAGGATGAATCACCTTAGAAAATCATAAAACATAAAAAAATGAAGTAGTAAAACTTGGAATAAAATAAACTCACTAAAAAATAGAAACACAAAAATAATAGGAACCTCAATACCTACACAAATAAAAAACCAAAAGCAAATGTATTCAAATACTAGTTTCTAAAAATTTCATTAAGAATGATCATAAACAATTGTAAACTTTTTCTAAAAGATCAAAGAATTTTGATCAAATATTATAAAAAAAATTTATATTTTTAACTAAAATAGGAATATTTTATTATTCTTATTTATGTTTCATACATATTACGATAACCCAAGACACCCTATAAGGGAGGGGTGAATCAGGTTGTAGTCCAAATTAAATTGTTTTCCCTAGACCCTTTGTTATAGTTCTTATTCCCTTGTTAGAGAGAATAATTATTAAACTCATTTCTTCCTTAAATTCATCCACATAAAAATCATGATCATGTATAGAATATAAAATTCTTAATTACATATATTTTTCTTGGTTGACCCACACTAAGCTACATCCATGGAGTATGCACTCAACATTATACCGATGTATTGATAATCCATTATAACTCACTATTCGGTGTATAAAGGATTTAGATGATTTCACTCTTCACTAAGTCTCACTAACTTAACATGATTTAGGGATAATATAACTTCCTAAAAATGATCATTTACTATAGATGGTTTAGGGTTAGCTTTCTGCTTCCCAAGGCTCACCACCTCTTCTTCTACTCAACACACTACTTTGGTGATGGTATCAGTTTATAGATTTATAGGTATTTTTCTTAGTTTAATGATATAAAAATCATTTTAATATTAATACTTTAATTATAAAATATATTACTCCCAATGTGATGCTGTAGTGAATTCGAAATATTACTCCCAAATCCACATCCTCATATGCAAAAATCCTTGTGAAATGTTTTGTAACTTTGATATTCAATCAAAATTGACATAGTAGAAACACATTAGATACAATAATTAAATAAATAGAATTAAAATTTATAATAATCTATCCACATCACTTAAATAATTAATAAGTATATTTCAAAATCCATTAAACTCATGTTAATTTAGAAAAATAGATATATTCTCTAATGTATTCTCCCTCTTTCATGTTCTTTAAAGATATTCTCAACAACTCTTTATCATCAAATTTATTTTTTGATGGTATTTTTGTTTAGAAATATAATATCCTTTATAAATTTGGTATGTGTTAATACCCATGTTCTTGCCACCCTTTCTCCTTTTTTTAACACTCATCTCCTCTCATCTTCTCTTCTCTGATCTTCTATTTATATCCTCTTCTATATTTCAAAAATGAACATAAGATCTTATATAATTTTATAATAATATGAATTTAAAAATTAAAAATTAAAATATAAATAAATTTACAACATTTATTCTCTCAAATATAACCTTTGGATCATCTTATATCAAATTAGAACCATTATATTTTATTTTGGTTGTTGAATATAAATCCATAAATTCCAATCAGTTAAAGAAATCCCAAAACCATGAAAAAATGTAAAACATCGATGTATTTTCACTCCATCACAAGAAACGTTATAAAAAAAATCCTATGTTTGTCTCTACCTATAACTATCCAAAATATATTGTATGAAATACTACAATATATTGGAAATTCTAGTCAAAATTTCCTTAACACACCTAAATGCATGCTCATATACCCAGGCTGGTTCACCTCTAGAAATTGCTAAAATTTGAATATTTTATGAACATGACTTCTAAATCACCCATAGAGATGTATCCCACTTTACACATAAAATTTTTAATCCAAAAATGTCATCTTATTTGGTGTTTCCACCAACTACTCCATGTTTAACTTTACCCTATAACACCAGAGTCTTCTAAATTTCTAGTGAAATAACTTGTATTCCATTTCCTTATTTCTTTGTCTATTATATATTTATATGATCAATAAAGACACCATGATTTCTACAATTCCCTACTGGGACTATTTTTTTTGAATCAATAAGCCCCTAAGACAATACAACATGTTCCATAACATGGTACACACCTTCCTAAATTTTCAATTCTCTATGTGTTTACCTATTTCTTCATCTAAAAACACAATGTCATACACTAAATCATGTAAAAGATTTATCATATTCCAAAGGTTATCTTGAAATTTGAAATGGAATTCAAAATTTAATAAGCTTTCTCATTATAGTTGCTTCCTTGTCCCTTATAGCTTGAAAAAATTCACCATGATGTGGTTCATATCATAGTGAAGGATTCCTCCACCCAACTAATTTCATTATCCGCTAGATAATGAATCCAATATTTCATACAAAAAGTTTTGAAAAAACTAGGATACATTTTCGATTTATATATATAAATTCCATTATAAGAACATCATATAAAATTCCAGAATAATCCCAACTTCCAGAAGGTACACCTCCCCATAAATTTATACTTCTTTTTTGATCTTCCAGTCTTCATTAAACCTTCTCATCTTTCATACATACTCTATACACTATCATTATGTACTTCTCAGAACCTCTTTATGAGCATCATTCATCAATATCAATTCTCATTATCTATCATTTAATTTAAATCCAAGAAATAGTCTCTACCATTGTCTAAAAATCAAACAATGGTGGTCCACAATCTTCATCCTTAATGGTTGTCAATCCTTCTATCAATCTTCTTTTGCGATTATCCCATAACATCCATCAGTGATTTTCAAGAAATCTAACGTACAACCTCTTGGTTGTAAAAAATTTTAACCCCTTCATATTAAAATTTATAATTTTAAAAATTATTATTTTTCAAAATTTTAATTCCTTATGAATAATTAATTTTAATAATAAAAAAATTACATTATTTAATATCTTATACTTTTTTATCGAGATTTTTTTTGGCCTGATTTAAATAACTATCCAAAAATAAGATATTTAATATGAGCACTTTATATAATCAATTTATGAAAATTTCAGAAAGTGTTTATTAAATTTTATATTTTTATTATTTTCTAAAATTATAAACACTATATAAACTATTTTATAATTTAAATATAAAAACTTTATGTCGATATTATAAATTAAATTCAATATCAATTAAAGAACAGAAAAATTAAAAAATAATATTAAACATTTATTTTTTAAATATATGAACCTTTCATAAATTAAAAGATTTTTATAATTTGTAATAAAATATAAATTATATTTCATAAAAAAATAATATTAAATAAAACTTTTATAACACATATTTTACAGATAATGATATACATTATATCATTGTTTATGACACATTTATAATTATAGAGTGTATATATAGTTCACAATGATATCTCTTATTACATGACTTGTTTTTCATTTTACAACACAAATAATACTATATTATATCACATATTATATCGTAGTGAATGAAATTCATGACATATTTTTCAGAATCCATGGTCACTAATGGTGTTTTAAATTGTAAATGGTGATATCCCTATATCACCTTTGCCATTACACTAAAACCCCACATTTTTTACTATATTGAAAAGCATGATAACTTATATCTTTATAGTAATATGATACTCACTTTTCAATACATGTGAGATGATATTATCACTGATAGTGATATCCTATATCATAATGTGTGATACCATGATCAATGACTACGATTCAACTATATATACCCATTATGTCTCATAGATAGTCATATCAATATACATCTTCTTATATCTGCATTCCACATCAATTGTATTACTCTCTCCTCACTTTCATATAAGAACTTAAACCTTGGATTTATTGGAATGTACTATAAAACTTTCATAGGACCTAATTCATCTTTCTTGTTTCAAGAATCACCACACTATTAGAATTTTTAGGTGATTTTTGGTCTATACAAAATAGTATACAATCATTTGGATAGACATGTATCTTTACAGAGATCATACCCATTGAATGTAGCATTAATTTAGCATCATATGTTCAGAAATGATGCTTATTATATTCTGGGAGCATATCATTCAAGAGAGAAAGTAGTTTAGTAAAACTAGAGTCACTCCATACATTGTCAAATTTTAAATTATACAACTTCAGTATGGATGAAAATGCAGTATATTTAGTACTACCAGTGTACAATGACATATTTTCACAAATATTTAACTTGTCAAACAATTTTGGACAATCAAGAAGTTCATATTCAACTATCATTGTCATTTCCTTAATAAAATCTTTATCATCGTTCACACTTGTAGTCACATCCTTGATACGGTCTTCATCATTATCCTCACTTATAATAATATCAAATGATTCATGAAATACATCCTAATCCCCATCACTTTCTACATTAATTTTTTCAACATGTTTACTCCAACATTTATAACTTATATATATTCCATGATATATCAAGTGTTCTTTTAAGTCCTCTAGACTAATTAGTCATAAATAAAAACAACATAAACATGGAAAAAATATTTGAGAAGGGTTATATGCCTGATCTTTTTGGAATTGATGAACACTCTCAACCCATCCTCATAATATTTTTTTATATGATTGATATCCATATATTTTCAATTCATATCTATTCTATTTGATTTGGTAATATTAATATTTAGCAAAATAAATTAATACACAAAACATATGAGGCTATAACCCATAAAAGGTCATTCTTAAATAATCATTTAAGATACATGAATTCATTGCTATAAGATGATAAGAGCTGGATGATGTGTATTGAGATTTGTGTATGGTGGTGGAAATAATTGAAATAAAAGAATCTGTGATATCTAAAGTTAAAAATAATATATTTAAATTTTCAGCTATTGAAAAAATAGAGATCAAGAATGGTTTCTATAACTTTGTTAAGTGGGAGTACAACATGAGGAAGGAGATGATGTTTAATAAAGTTTTCACTTGGTATGAGGCTATTCAGGTAGTGTTTCAATGATAGGATTATTAGGATTAGAAGTTGACCCGTACCACCTATTAGGTTATAAATTTGGATTCCTATATGGGAAAAAATCATTGGAAACTTGTAATTTATGTTCTTCCCTTTTGAATAAGAAAATATCCATAGTGTTTCACATTTTTTATTACTTATTTTCATTTATTATTTTTTATTTTCAATTATTATTAATATCATTAAGGAAATTCTTATATATAATAATTATATGTACTAATAATGCATCTTAATTAGACATCAATCTCAAGCACAAACCAATTTTTTTAAACTTTTCTAGATTTAAGTATAATTCTCATGTCATATATATAGATACACACACATAAACACACACAGATATATATATATATACCCATATATATATATATGTATTGATATAAATAAATAAATAAATAAATATGTGTATATATATGTGTGTGTGTGCATACATTAATTTACTAATAATTTATTTCTATTTAATTTAATTTTATTATTATTGTTATTATAAATTAATTTGAAATATATGATAACATCCATTTACCTAAATAAATAATATTTTATTACTCATTAATATATTTATTATTATTTACATTTTTCTTCCATTATCATTATCCTATATGTATATTCATTAATAAATTTATGTTTTATTATTATTAGCATTTATATGTCTATTTCAATTAATAATACTATTTAACATGATACAAAAAATACACAATTATTCATTAGTATTTGTTAAATAGTTTCATTTTATTAACAATGAAAATTTAACTAATATGTTATTAAGACATTTTCAAAGAAATAATTTTGATATGTGAAGATATTAAATATGATAATATGCATAATAATATCTTTTCAAATTAAATATAGGTTTATATAATTATCTTTTACATTATATACACCTATACAAAATAATGTTTGGAGATAAATGTCATATTATTAACAACTTATTATCTTATAAAAACTTATATTATTAAAATATAAAATTTTAATATATAAAACTTGTTCTAAGTATAACATTTATATTATTTCTTTGATGGATGAAAATTAAAATTTACATATAATAATATATTAAAAACCTAGGTTGCAACAGATGTTCTTGAAAATTCTGTGGAATGAGTAGGAATGTTCAAGTGGCTGATAATTTTCAATGGAGAAATGTCACGTATGATAAGTATCAATCACCTGAACTTTCACACTCCTTACAAATGAAGGATAGAGGTGGCATGACATTCAAATCCTTTGGGAAAATTTAAAACACCCAAATAAAAACAAAAAATGTTAAAACCTTTAACAATGGATGTCAATTCATTCAAGAGAGAGAGAGACGTAGAGAGAGGGAGAGTGTACAAGGGTCAGGGAGAGCGGTAGCGCATGTGGCGCTAGGGAGGGAGAGTAGTGATGATGGCGATAGAGTGGAAGAGAGGTGAAGATGTGATCAATGACAATGGTGGCATGAAGGGAGAGTGGCGATAATGATGTTAGGGAGAAAGAGTAGTAGTGACAGCGCACCGTGGTAAGAAAGGAGGGAAATGATGAGGGCTCACATTGGTTAGTGGGAGAGAGAAATGAAAGTGATTAGGTTCTGCATGAGCTTGAACGACGTGAGTGATAAGAACCCCGTTAGAGTTCTATTTTAAATATTGGGAATACTTTTATCAGTGATTTCAAAAAAGCAATGATAAAATGTGGTTTTATCAGTGATAAATAGTTAGCGATGATAAAATGTATCTTTATTGGTGCTAAAATAGTTAACGCTGATAAAGATCATTTTTAAATATAATAAATATATTTATTATTTAAATATATAAATTTTTAATTTTATAATTATTTAAATATATAATTATGAATAAATATTTTTATAAATATTTTTATATAATTATAAAAATAATTTTATAATTATATATATATATATTAATATTTAAATATATATAATTATGAATAAATTAAATATATTTATTATTTAAAATTATTTATTATAATTTTGTAATTATTTGAATATATATATATAATTATAATTCTAATTTAAATAAATACAATTAAAAATTATTTATTTATAATTATAAATAAATCTATTTATTTATAAATTTATATGTATATAATTATAATTATATATATATATTTATGAATATATAAATTTATATATAATGATATATAAAATAAATATAATAAATATATTTATTATTTAAATATATTTATTATTTAAATATATTTATTATAATTTTATAATTATTTAAATATATACATATTTATTTGAAATTATAATTATAAATAAATTTATTTAAAAATACTTGTATATAATTATAAATTTATATATAATAATAATATATATTTGTATATATATAATTATATATAAATATATATTTATTATTATATAAATAAACATAATTATAAATATTATAAATATATTTATTATTTAAATATATTTGTTATATTTTAATAATTATATAATTATATGTTTATTTATAATTATAATTATACCTAAAATGGTGTGAACCATCGGTTAAAAAACTCATGACCGCAGATACTTTATTAAGAAAAAGTAAATTACATGACAACGATAAGCAATAAAAAGCGCAAACAAGAATGCCAACAAACTCAAAGGAAAATTCCTTCCATACAACATCAAAAAGAAAAGGAAACCTTAAGGTCAATTACCAACATTTCGTGCACCATGACCCTAAGGATGATGTTCCCTCTTCTATTTGGGAGTAACCCAAGTGCCACCTCAATCATCTAGGATTTTGATGTCCCCATCCTTAGAGCCACCTACCTCTTGATCCATACTCGCTTCCGGATCAGAGGACTGTGTATCATTACCTGAAGAAACCATATTTCCAGATTTTACTAACCTAGAATCCACAAGATTCTTTAGAGGTGTAGGAATATCCTCCACATCATGTGGAGTTTACTACCTCGCTTCAAATTTTGTACCACTACTCTCTTGAATAGCCAAATGGGCAGCCCCACCTACATGCACTTGTATAGGGCCTTGTCCAGATCTATCAACTATAGCAGTGGTATGAACCTCTTCAATTTGTAAAACCAAGATCAATAGTATGCCCCCCACACAACAATATGGGATTTGGCAGCAACAAAACTGCCTATGGATTTGCTTTTATTTCATAAACTATAACTCTCCAAGCCATCAAGATAAATTTGATCAAATTATGCATTATTTATCGACTCAAGCATCGAAAAGAAATTAATTTTTTGGGTGCCACCAATGAGAGAGTCAAATACCATTCCAAGATTAGATATTACATCCTTTTCTATTTTCTTATTCATAAGTGAAGTCCATGGATCAAAAAACTTAGGTGCAGAGGCCTTCCATCTATGCCTAACAACCTCAATGATTATAGGGAGATCTCCTCATAAATCAGAACCACTGACATCAATATTGATAGGTCCTCATACAACCTACACTACATCATCCCCCTTATCCATTAGTGACATCTGTTGAACATAATATTCAAGTCAGTTCACATGAGCTTCCTATCTTAACTACACACTTGCCTCCGCATCAAAATCCATTGTAAACCAATAACTTTCACTCCCCTGGACTACAATGGATTTGAATTCATTTATCGGTAAGGAAAAATGTATATTTCCACCAGTACCCATATCAATATAACCCAACATTTTGGTAGCAACCACATCATCCTTTAGCCTTCTTGAAGAGACACTGAATTCAAAATGAGATCATTTATTACGATCCTCAACATCAATAATTTTAAGAGGTGTAACATTGACATCAAAAACTAAAATTAAACCTACACCTGATATCCGATGAGTTTCAATAACCACACCGGTATATGAAGCAGTGTTTTGTACTGAAAGTACCTTGGTCTCACTCATGGGACTGGAAGGCCTGATAACCTTAAGAGGTAGTGGAATATCATTAACCTCCCTACCCTACACCTCATCATGAACATTCTTCCCAACCACGTTCAAAGTATGAATGTCATTTGAAGATTTCTTCCCATAATCAAATAGTAACTTGAACATAGAAATATCAACTTAGTGTCTATATTTCATACATTTGGAGAATTGAAAACCCATGCGGCAGGATTCTCTTACACATCCAATGCACAAGCAATTGAAATAAAAATTAGGTACATACTCATATTCAATTTCCAGATCAAATCTAAAATCACCAGAAAAAAGATATACCATTTCAACAAGAGTTGAGTTGAGATCAAATTCTACCAAAATTTAGGCACAATTCCCTAACTTGACCATCTAGTTCTCCTTGTAAATCGTAATTTGGGTGCCAACAACCAAAGAAACATCCTAAAGAATTTTTGAAAAAAAAACCAATTTAAGACTTTAACCTAAATCCAAGTTTGCATGACAGAATTCTTGTTTAGAAACAGATGAAACCAACGATCCCATCCTGAAATTTAAGTACCCCTTGTTTTAAATTGACAAAACCACATCTCCATGCCTTAAACTTCAAATCCTAAGAAGGAAATTAATATGGAAATATCCCATACTGATTGAAACCAGGTTCCAACTATCGAAGCCCCAAATTTGGAGCATGAGTTTCCTCAAAACTTAGAGTTTCCATGCATTATTCTCCGGTTGAGAGGAGAGCTGCGCAATGATGGAATGCCGAGAGACCTCAATCCACTCCTTGAAGAAATTAAGATTTGCTTTGACAAAATATAGGGTGTCATTTCTCAAAATACAAATGCTTGCTATTGATGAATCACTCTAAAGACCATAAAATAATAAATCATCAGCGAAAAATATATTTATATAATTATATATATATATTTATTAATATATAAATATATATAATTATAAATATAATAAATATAATTATTATTTAAAGATATCTATTATAATTTTATAATTATTTAAATAAATAAATATTTTTTTTTATAATTATAATCCTAGGTTAATATATTTAATAAGTATTTATATATAATTATAAAAATAATTATATAATTATATATATATATATATTAATATATAAATATATATAATTATAAATATATTAAAAATATTTTTTAATAATTTTATAATTATAATTATATATATATATATTTATAATTATAATTATATTAAAATATATTAAAATATATTTATATATAATTATAAATATCTTTATATAAATATCTATATTAGGTGCTTAGGGGTATCTTTATATAATTATATATATTTATATAATTATATATATGTATATAATTATATATATGTATATAATTATATATATATATATATATTAATATATAAATACATATAATTATAAATATAGTAAATATATTTATTATAATTTTATAAATATCTAAATATATATCTCTATATATTTATAATTTTATAAATAATTTCTTCAAAAATTATATATATTTATACTTTTATAATTAATTATTTAAATTATAAAATTATTAAAAAATCATTTGAAAATATTAATTATATAAATTTGAAATATATTTTAAATGTTAAAACATAATAAAAAAATAAATGTTTCTCAAAACCATTACAATCATATTGAAAATATTACATGTATAATAAATAAATATATGTATAAATAAATATTTAAAATTATTAAATATATATTTAACATTATTAATTAATATATAATAATAAATAAATAAATAAAATTAAATAAATTGCAAAAAATATTTAAAAGTGAATTAGTAACATTTATATGAATCATGAACACATAAATAATGTAGAAAAAAATAATAAATAGATGATATTAATTGTATAAATAACGAAATATGACCCTCGCAATTAGCCAAGACATGGAGGAGAGGTCCACACCTAAAGGGAATGGGAAAATATCCAAGGAATTTGGGATCAAGAGGGTTTTGCAAGAAGTGATCTCCTATTTTAAATGTGGGCACCTTTTGTCTTTTTTGAACTGTTCAATCATAGTATGTTTCACTTTTATTAAAAAAAATTGGAGTCATGGGTTTGGTCTCCAAACCCATAATTGAGACTTTTGGGTACATTAAATATACAAAAAATAATAATTAAATTAAATTTAATTAAATTATATAAAATTAAATTAAACACACACACGCATATATTTATGATGAATAGATTAAAATAAAAGTATATTAAAAATAAATAAATTTTAAAAATGAATAAATATATAAAATAATAAAATGGAGAGATATTAAAATAATAATAAATGATATTAAATCAATAAACATATTTGCGCACTGACATACATATACACATGTGAGACATGCATATGAAATCATACACATCTACACACACAGAGACACATACATACCTACAATTATACATGTAATCACATTTTAAATTATTTAATATCAATAAATATATATATTTAAATAAATATATTAATTTATATATTATACAATTGTTTAAATAAAATATTAATATAACGTATTTTTTTTATTATCTACCCATTTTGTAATTAATGTATATAAATAAAACATAAAACATTTTTATTAATATAAATTTGATAATTTTTTATATATAAAATTATGAAAATAAGATTAATTTTTTTTATTAAAAGCTATATAAATCATATTTATATATTATATTTACATATATATACTTATTGCAATATAAATCTTATTTAAAAATATATAAATATTTTTATATAAATTAAATTGCTCACTATTACCTTTATTAGTGATATAAAAAAGCACTGATAAGGGTGTCACTTTTATTAGTACTAAAAAAAGTGCTAATAAATGATGGACTTTTATCAATGATAGAAAAAAATTTGAAAAGGGTACCCTTTTATAAGTGTTTTTAGCACTGATAAAAGGTTACTTTATCAGTGCTTTTGTGAGCACTGATATAAGCCCCCCTTTATCAACTCTTTTTTTCTAGTGTTTTTGAAGGTAAGCGCTGAATAAAGTGTAATCTAGAGAAGTGAAAAGCTGTGACATAAAAATGGGGCTTGAATAAAGAGGATGATAAGAGGATCCCTTACCTTGAGAGGGTGCTTCTAAAATCTTGGGAGGAGTTTCTTAAGAGATAAGGGGAACCTTGGGAGGACTCTATAAAGGTAAAGGTAGAGTAATGTCATGATACAAGGGTTTTGAGTGAATATTAATGAGAGTTTGGATGAGTTAATATAAAAAGAGAGGAGAATTATTTATTAATTTCCAAACAGAGGTTTTAGAATCTATTGATAATTTAATCAAAACAACTAACCTCACCATGGTTTTTACCCATGGTTTCTACCAAATTAGATTGGTTTTCAATTTTTATAAGGCTATGATATGAACACATTATAATAATTCCCTTGTGGATGTGGAAGTGAGTCAATTTTATAAATAATTGGTTTTAAAACTATAAAATATAATATTGGTATTAGAGGATTCATTAAGGGTTTATAAAATATTTCAAACAACTTTGAAAATAAATTCATTTAAAGGGAAAACATAATTTTGGGGATGGATAATCTTTTTAGTATTTATTACCTCACTTTTGGGCTTTTATTATGTCATAATTCACACCATATATTTATACCTTATTTAATTTTGATCCAATAATTCTGCTATATTTAAAAATTATTAAAAAATAAACATAGGATAATTTTGATGTGCTGATTTTAGAAATAATATTTATTTTATCCAAATAATTCTCTAAGAATGAGAATTTATACCTTTTAAATTAAAAATCCACATTTATGTAAAAATACTAGTTTTTTTTTTGACAATAACAGTTTTCTAACCTTATAAAACTTATTTTTTACTTCATAAAATCACATTATAATTTATATTTAATAAATATTATTTAATAATAATATTTTTTTGATATATCATTTATTTCAAAAATTATTGAATTCCTTAAAATATAGTGTATTGATTGTAACAATACATTTTCCAAAAATATAATTTGTGTTTCATCGTATCAAAATCAAATTCATATTCATTATCTAAAGTAATATTAAAAAAAGGATAATCAAAATCCCTTTTTAATAAAAATTAAATATAGAAATCCATACTATTAGGGTCTATATACCTAACACATTATTACACCTATGAATTTCAGAAGGGCAAGGTGTGCTATGGTGAGATTATAATGGGATGGTTCAGATAACTTGGTTCAGAATGTGATCTCAATGATCTTAAAATTATACCACAAATGGTTTCACTTGTACATTATTTGTTAAATTTTAACATGGTATTGGTCAAGGAAAAATCACAGTAATGCTACCTCATTTTAAGGCTTTTATAAATTGTCTTCATATGGTATGATCCTACTAGAAAGGAAGTCACTTCCTTTTTTTGTGTCAATTGGACTTTATCATAACCCATAATATATAATAATTATACATAATCTATATAATGAATATACTATCAATGATTATGATTCTTAATGGTTTTTTAAATTTGATAGAACATATAATTTTCGAAGATATCCAAATATTAGCATGTGTTTTCTATAACTAAATTACTTAATAATTAATTTATTCATATAAAAAGTGGATTTCATTTATAAATTTTCAGGTATTTACATTCCTCCCATTTTGAGAAATTTTGAACTCAAAATTTTCATTTCATATACTAAAACAGACAAGGGTACTTCTTTTCCATCACCTTATCTGGTTCCCATGAAATTTCCTCAAACTTTCTGTTCTTATATAACACTTTAACCATGTGATTAGTCTTGTTTCATAGAACATTGTCTCTATGATATAATATCTTCACCAGATGCTACTCATATAAAGGATCACTCTCCAATGGTACCACATATAAATTCAGTACATGTGAGGGGTCTGGTATATACTACTTCAAGGGGGATATATAGAACATATTATGTACATGAGATCTGTTAGTTGGGAGTGCTAGTCGACATGTTATCTTTATGTTGCAATCAAGGATCTCAGCGGGGTCGTGGAATCTAGGACTATGATTTCCATTCATCCCAAACCTCATGAATTTATTCTATAATGATATATGAAGGAACAATATATATGTTTCCAAAAAATTCAAATCCCATTGACAATTTTCATTGTAGATTTTATTTTGACTTTGTGAAGATTCTATATGATGTTGTGTTGTTTAAACCATCTCTATCATTTCTTGTATAAGATCAATTCCCATCAGCTTCTTCTCACAAACTTTATCCTAGAATAGAAATTTTTGTTATATTATAACTCCACTAGGGGAAGGTATTGAACCCAACAACCTTGGAAATCTATTTAACATGATCACAACATATCCTCGAGAGTTTTAATAGTTATTTTAGACTATCCACCCATCTAAGGGTGATAAGATGTGTGGAAGATAAGCTCTATATCCAATGATTATAGAAGGATACTCCAGAACCTTGAGGTAAATCTTAAATCTCAATCAATTAAAATAGAGAGTAGAACTCAATGAAGTCTTTCCACTCCCCTTATATATATCATGGAGAGTTGGTTAAGAGAGAAATATTCCTTAATATTAACAAAATATACTAAAATATTAATACGATCTACTACCAACCAAATGGAGTTATTGACATTATGAGTCCCGGGGAGTCCTATAATGAAATCCATGGTTATATTTTCCCATTTACATGCTAGTATGAGAAATTGTTACATCAAACTATTAAAATTCTTTCATTATTCCTTAAATTTTTTGGCATACTAAGAATTGATATAATAATTTTTGCTTCAAATATCTATAAAAGATAGCTATTCCTAGTAAAATAGATAAGGATGATCTATGAGAATCACCCAGAAGTTCTATATTTAGTTCTGGTTTTGATGTGACACATATTCAGGTTCCAAAAATTATAACTCCATTTTTTGAAAAGTTTAACTCTAGAATAATCATTACCATATTATGTAGAAACTCATCATTATTACGAGCATCCTTGATGCTCTCAAGAATGTATTTTTTGAGAATTTATTTGAGAAAGTTCAGATGAATATCCTTTTATTATTCCCCTTTCTATCCATTGTATGTCAAAGAATATTGGATCCCTTAAAATCCTCATTATGGATTGTGTTCTAGGATCCTTTCTAATCAGAGCATCTTCCACTTTGTTTTCCTTATCATGATAGTAATGTATTGAATAATCATAATCATAGTATAGCTCTAATCACTTCTATTGGTGCATATTGAGCTCTTTTTGTGTGAATATATAATTGATTCTTTTATTGTTAGTATTTATGTCACAATTCTCCCCATAGAGATAATGTCACTGAATCATCAATGTGAAGATCACTACATTAAATTCTATATCATGTTTTTGATAGTTATTATCATAGATATTTAATTGGAAGGAGTTATAGTCTATCATATTTTAATATTTCATGAGAACATAACCCCTGTCATTTTTGGATGAATCACTATAGAGAGAAAATCCAGCCTCGCTAGTGGGTAATGTGAGTACAAGTACAATGATTAGCCTCTTCTTCAACTATTTAAAAATCTCTTAATATTAATTAGTATAGAGAAACATGTCACCATTTCCTGTTATCTTGATTATTGGTCTTGAGAATCATGATAATTTTCTCAAAAATCAATGATAGTACCAAACCAATTCAAGGAAACTTTTAATTTCCATCACAGATGTTGGTCTTGGACATCCATCAATTGCATCAATTTTTGAATGATCCAAATATATCCATTTACTGGTGATAACATGATCCCAAAAAAGTTTCTTTCTCCATCCATAACACACATTTACTATACTTCGCAAATAAATTTTCCTTTCTCAAAGTCTTCATTACAAAATTAAAATTCTCCTCATCTTCCTCCATGATTTTGGAGTAGATAAAAATATCACTTATAAATACTACCACAAATTTTTAGAGGTAATACCTAAAGACTCTATTCATCAAATACATAAATATTTATGGATCATTAGTGAGACAAAATGGTATAACTATTGTTGTTCAAAAATCCCTCAAGGTATCATTGAATCATTTTTGAGGTGATTGTGTTTGTTGACAAAGCGGGCCTCCATGTTGTGTTTGTTGACAAAGCATACCATGATGTTAAATTTGTGGAAAAAGGGGCTTTACATGGTTAGTTTTCAAGTTTAGGAGATGTTGTTAAAAATCCATGGTTTAAAGAAGAACCTCAATAAAGGAATGGATGATCTGGAGGTGGTGCAAAAAGAGAAGATACAAGATGGCATTGTTTTCCAGTGGCTGCCAAATTTTTGGGTCTCAAAATCGACAAATAGAGAAAATTGTTTTTGGAAAAGGGAATTGGGTTCCAGTGTCTTGGAGACATGGAAAGTTTCATGCCATATGTTTTTCAATATTCTAACATCAAAATATGGAAAATAAAAGAGAGGTTCCCATGTTTTGGTTTGGGTGCGCAAGGTGACTTGGGTGAAAGAGGCTAAGGTGGATGGACTTGCACGCCGGGAGGAGACTTGCACGTGATGCTCAGGGTGCCCAAAATTCCTATAAATATACGGACACCCCTCCTCATTTTATATTTCTCTCAAAACTCAGAAAAAATTTGAGTTCTAGTCCTGTAGGTGGTTTTAGTGCGCAAGTGGTGGTTTGGGCACACAAGTATAATGATATTTAGAAGTTGTGCACTTGTTGTTAGTTGCATGCCAATATTGGTTTGGGAGTAAAAGGGTGTGAGTTTCCAAAGTTATGAGTTGGAAAAGGGATTTTCTTGCAAGTATTTAGGTGAAACTTGTGCGTCAGGCATAGAGATGCACGTCAGTCATTCTAGGGCTGTGAGAAATTTGGAAGATTTCTCGGTACCTCCGTTGCAAAGTGAGATTCATCTGTGGGTGAAAGTTGGACATCAACAGAGCATCTATATAAAGATAAATAGGTATTAATTTGTGATAATGAAGAGAACTATAGGTCTATAAACTATGAGTGGATCCCTTCCAAGTGTAGTGAGAAAAGCAAGAGGAAGAAGATTATCCATTCTACCGGTAGTGGGCAAGTGAGAGAGAAATAGGGAGGAACCCTTGGGAATGTAGTGAGGTGACCCTAAAAATTGTAATGGCAGTGAGCCTTTTCAAATAAGTGATCTATCCCAGACATTATTTACAGTTATATTTAGTGTATTTGGTATATTGGCACATTGTCGTTGTATGCTCCTTAGATGTATCCCAGTGAGGGTGAACCAAGAAAAAATCTCTATGTCTGCCTGTTTTTATTCCTACATCGCATTAAAATCATCATCATCATCATCAGATACGTAAGATATTAATAATATCAATAGAAAAACATAAGTGTAAACATGTCACCCTTATAATATTAAGGTCAAGATCTATTGGGGTAGGATGAATTTTAAAATAGAATATACATACCCTGATTCGCCCCCAGTCAGGGTATTTTGGCCCCATTTGGTCCTAACAATGAAATTATACTACTCTTACATTGTATAAAATAAAACATTGGGGATATTCCCCATATTCAACTTAACTTTATAATATCCCAAGAAAATATCCACCTAAGAGAAGTACTGGGATCCATGCATCTAATCAAATAAGTAATCAATACATGGAAAGGGATACATTTTCTTTATTGTGATCTTGTTGATCTCATAATAATCAATGTAGAGGTTCACTAACCCATCCTTTTTCTCAATGAAGTGGACTACTACACCCCACGGTGAAGCACTTGGGAATGTAAACCATTTATATAGATTCACCTGTAGTTTCCTATTATCCTCCTTAATTTCAATAGTGGACATTCTATATGTATAGGTATAAGTTTAATTGATAAATCAAAAACTCTTCAAGGAGTAAGACTATAAAATTAGTTGGGAAGCACATCGATGAATTCCATTCCAATGAGAATGTCTTCAAAGATGATATTTTTCTTAGTCTCAATAATTTGAGAAAGATACACCCGCTCAAAGGGAAATAATATCAATGCTTAAGATGATGATACCAAATGAGATTCATCCTTTTATATTTACTTTTATATGATTGGATGATGATTTGTGATAGATAGGGTGATTTCATTCTCTTGAAAAATTATGTTGGATCTATATAAAGAAATCGAATCCATACCCCGAATTTCATTAATTTACTCTAAAGGAAGTATAATAAGGTTTTTGGGAAATAAATCCCCCAAATTTGGATAGGGTATGAGTTATATTCTTGGGATTCAAAAATTAACCCATTCCCCATCTTCATTTGTAACTTAAATTTTATTTTTTGATGTGGTTTTTGAATAGATCTTGTAAACCTAAGAGATATGAAAGAATTCATAGAACAAGAATAAAAAGTTCATTCATTATTATTGAATGAATAACTAGTGTACCTATCACCACTTTATTGTCAAGATCTACCTTGGAAGTTGTGATTTATAATCTCATGCTTTCTCTTTAGGCTTTGGATGTTTTTTTTTTCAGTTTTTGTCGATAAACCTTGGATTAGGGAATTGATTTACATAGTGTCATTATTCAGTAAAGTTGAAAAATTAGACAACATGATGAGGCTAAACCGGAGAATTCCTTTTTAATATCATATTAGTGGGTTTATCCAGTCAAAAATCACTAGCAAGGTTCCCTTAATCCCTACACCTAAGGCATTTACTTATCCCCTTTATGCAATTTCTATGATATTTTTTCCCAAAAATTTGAAAATGGGTTTTTATAATTTATTTAACTCATGAGATTTATACATAGCACCACCAAAATTATATTCCATTCTCCATTTCCTATATTCAAACTTGTGAGAACCATGAGATTCACTGATCTCCATCCAAATTATGAGGGAACATTAGACAATTTCTTAACTTTTTTGAAAATACATAATTGATAAGTATTTTTATAGACTCATCTTTAGCCCACCAAATAAACAGTCAACTTTACTTTCATGTGTAATGATAATACCAGATGTGTATCATGAAAGTATTTATGATGTTTTCCTCACACGCCCTGATAGATTTTTTGTCCTTTTAATTTAGGATAAGAAAGTTCCCATCCATATTCAGTCAGAGAGGAGTGAAGTATTTCACTTCTTCACTTTGATCTACTCTTTAATATTTATATTTTTGAACAATGTCCACCATTTTTCATTTTCTCCTTCCACATAATAAAAAGACAATATGACCTTCTATTTCTCAAAACATTAAAGGATGTATATGATCTCTTCAATGGATTTGATTCATTATTCCATGATTAAAGTATTTGTGGATCCACTAAAAGTTAGATGCATTTTCATCATTAAGATATCAATTAAAACATGATATTTCTATAGGGGATTTGGGTGTTCCTCTTAATTATTGTTCTATTCAAATATGAAGTAAATTGAGGAATTATAGTCTTAAATTTCATGACTCATACTCTTATTAGGTTGGGAATATTATTTGGGCCATCATCACATTGTCCCTCACATTGGTTGTCGACTCAGTTCCTCCTATTCACAGCCATTGAATAGAATAAAGGGAAAATTAGGGATTTTTATTTTTTAACTATTAAACACATAAATGGGAAATCATGAACATTATTGGGATAACATATAAATGAGATATATACATTAACTTTAGAATTTTAAACTTTTAATTGATGTTTTCCATGATCTATTTCCTAATATAAAATCATATGGGCATTTATTTCCTTCATAATGGTTCATAAAGGGATTCTAAATTTGAAAAAGTATACCCCTGATGAGTTTCAATCTAGGTTTGAAGAAAGGAATGTTGTTATGTACCATGTGATGATCAATTCTGTCTCAACATGCCCTTTTTAGGGTTATCACCCCTTAGTATAACTATGGCATAGACACAACCATTTGTAGTATCTAAACATGAATGAATCTTATTGGAAACTAATTACTCTATAATTTACCAAATTTAGGGATGTTTTTATTTTTATTGTTATACCAAAGTATTTCAAAAGAATTTTCTAATCCCAATCCAAACAATAACTATAATTTTCTCTAATACTAACTATGAAAACCTATATAATTAATACACCTTAATTCATGATTTATTACATAATTTTTCACATTATAAAATCCAAGAACATTATTAATCCTAGTTACTTTGGTAGATTAGGTATATAGAATAACAAATTGCAACATAAATACAATGTAAATTTTGGATACCTTCTTAACATGCTCCTAAAATTCCATCTCACTTCTAAAACTGAATGGGATAAATAGAGGACATACATAAGTAAATGGTGTGATATAAATCCCAGTAAGCTAATAAAAAAAATCATAGAATAATATAAATTTGTTCATGTGATCCAATATCCATATAAAGTTAATATATGAGGGGTGAGAATCATAATATTGAACAATTAGGCATGATATAAAATGATAACATAAAGGAAACATTGGAATTTGAAAACAACATAAAACATGACATCATGAACATACGTCATGGTTAACCACCAATAAAACATAACATAGCATTATTAGTATAAAATCCAATGTACCATACATGAAATATCAATAGATATAAACATTATCCAATGTATTGGAGGGATTTATAATTCCGAGCCCACTTGCCACTTTCATATCATTTACATGCATAAGTGTTCCATAAAGATCATACTACATAAGGATGTATTTCCAAAATTTTAAATGAAAGATGAAGGAGTAAATGTAACATACATGTAAATCCTAAATAAATTAAGAATATGGTACAACAACACATTTATTCATTCTAAAATGGATTTTCATTTATAAATGTTTGGTTTGTTACACTAAAAAAATGTTTTCTTGAGACTAAACCACTACTACAAAGAGATATGGGTGAAAGTACTAGTGATGATATATGTGATAAATAATAATGGGGGGGGGGGTGAATTAGTGATCAACTCTTCTTAACTTTTCCCCTTTTTAAAACAACCTTTTCCTCTAGCTAGATATAATTGAATAGACTAAAATTAAACACCCCAAAGAACCCAAATGAATATAATAATTTTTATGGTTAAATAATTAATAATATCATCTTGTTCTTAATATGATATGGAAATAATTATAGGCCACACTTCCTCTATAAAACAACAATATTTGGTTTATAAAAATCATGGTATGTGCATTACTTTCATTTCACTATAATCTATTTATAGCACATGTACTCATCACAAAACTAATATGTTAAAATAGATTTTCCAAGAATGTAATGAAACTTAAAAATATATTTCAACATATCATTACTATAATACTTGAATTGTTCACACATTCCCTTAAGTAAATTATATCTTTTTCCTCTCCAATTTTGAAAAGAACAACAAGAAAAAACCTCTCCTATTATTAAGATATCTCTATTATTCTTACTATGTACATCCACACTATACCATTATGCAATAATTATAGAATATATATCATGAAAAATGGTTAAATTTTATCTTTCTCCTTTAATTATAAAAATCTAAAACACCGCATAAAATATTATTGAATTCAAATCAGTAGAATTATCTGATATGGTATTCATAATTACTTCCATAATTAACCACTTCAATGAATGTTTATAACTACAAATAATCATGTATAAATATTATACCCTCTTAACTATCCATTAAACATAAGATTTTTATTCAATGAATCCACACGCATGTGTCGATACATTCATTATATGGTGATAGAATCTCACCAACTTCAATCATGGAATTATTCCTTATAAAAACCATTAAAACCATACGTCCTTCTTTCCATAATAATTTCAAAATCCAATACATTAAATTATCATTTATATATATAAATGATTTCAGTTATATGTGTCATCCATCATTCATGGTGCAAGGTTTGACAGAATATGTGAAATTCAAGGACAACTCATCAAATTCTAATCCTTAGTAAAAACCTATATGTGATCAGTTCTCCTATATGGTATATTCTCATATGTAAAAAATTCAACAATGTAACTATTTCTCATATATAGGTTATTTAGTTATGAATATTTTCCTATGAAACAAATATTTCTACTCATATTTCTATATATACATAATACGGTATTCGGCTACAATGTTAACCTTATACAAGAAAACCTATATGTGGATAATCCCTTATGTATAAGCTATTTCAGGTTTTCAGATTCATCTATTTATATGAAATCACATACAAAGATATTTCATTACTTAGAGAAAAAAATAAAGATTCATGTACATGGTTATATATTTCTTTAACTAGTTTCCAAAACATTGTATTTTTCCATTCACTGTACTTTTTCATTATTTCATTATTTAACCAATAAACTCTTTTCAAGAATCATGATATCCCATATAATTAAATTTAATATTTAAAAGATCACCTCACATTAAAATATATTATTTCAAAAATCTTCCCACAACATGAAAATATTTATGTGTTGATAACAAAAGATAATACCATAAGTATTCCCACCTCATATTTATCATCTTCTTCAAAACAAAAACTGAAAAACTATAGGTCTCAACAATATTCCCCTTTATATTTTATTTTCAAACATGGTACATGAATCACTTAAGATTTGATACTAAATATATTGACCACTATACAATAATTCTAAGACTTCCTAAGCAATCTTGGTGTAAGAAACAAGAATAATTGAATAATAAAACTATGATGACCATGAATAAGTGATAAAAAATAATCCTAAAAATCTTTTATCATCAAATACTCACAATCAAAATTGACTTTATCCTCTAAATAAATAGTTCCTAAAACCAATTCAAGAAACCAGTAAAACAGTTCACACATGCTGACATCCTAACTTATCCCCTTTTAAAAACTCCCCCTAAATATATATTATACCTTAAAATGTGTAGCATATATCTATGGATAAATTTATGTTTTCATATTTGTTACCCCTATGAAAATAATATCCAAAGATAACATGAGAGAGGGGATAAAACACCACAACTTAATATTTTACTGAATATGGGTGAACACATAACTTCAACCTCAGTTTAAGGAATTATTCCTTAAATAATGGAATGGTGAACACATCAATAATATACTATTTTTTTTAAAAAACTCTAAATTTAAATAATTTATCTCTAAAATATCCTTAATGAAGTTACATTTAATATCAATGTGCTTTTATATTAAATATTTTACGATATTATTTTTCATATAAATAATACTTTGATTATAAAAACCCAAGAGAAGGTTAAAATTTACAACAACCAATAAATATTCTATCTTTTTCTTTATCCACATTAATTATTTTTTAGATTGATTATAATAAACATACTATACTTCTAGAGTGCTGAGATCCACCAAAATTTTCTTCTTTGTATTCCATCTCTCACATCATTCTCCTAGATAGTTAGCTCAACCATAATTGGATATTTTGTCAATAACATAACCTACCCAGTCGATATCAGTATATCCAAGTAGATTCATACATCCCTTTCTATAATACTTTATGTTATAAGTTTTAGTGACCTTAATGTTTCTAAGAATTTTTTCCATGAAAAAATGTGACATTTTCGATGTAATTTCAAATATGGAACACAAGGTAACATCATAAACTATGTTTATTCTAGAGGTTGTTAAATATATTATATTTCCAATCAATATCCTAAATTATTTTGGATCAGCATCCCTTCGAACTCAATCCATAAAAAACATCATTAAAACTAAGATAAGTGTAGAAACATGTTTTGAATCTTCTATGACAAGTATTTTAAGTTTTTACTTAGTATTAATCACTTGAGAAAGTAAAATGTACCATTTAGTTAGAGATATTTTTAGGTTAATAAATTATTTCATTTTTCATAGTATATTAATTTTAAATAACTACTTCATCTTCTTTGAAAACTTCTCATAGGTTTCTTCATCATCTACAAAAAAATATGTTGTTATGTATATAAATAAATATAATAATAGATACCTATTTTTCACTTTTAATGTAAATATTCTCAACCTTACTCATTTTCTGAAATCAAACTCCTTTAATCCATAATTCATCTTGCAATAATAGGATCTTAGGGATTTATTTAGCCCACATAAATACTTTGTCAATTTACACACATAGTTCCCTTCCATTCACAGAAATAAAGTAATTACCTTCTCAATATAAACTTCTTATTCCATCTCTCTATTGATAAATGATGTCCTGAAAACCATTTTTAATATCTTATATCTCCTTTTTAAAAAATTAGCAAGACTGATTTTTATGGTTCCAAATCTTGAAATGGGGAAATATTCCTCACCAAATTCAACTCCTACAACCAATAATAAGATCCTATAAACTAATATTTCATTATTTATTACCAATTCACATTTTACATTAATTTTATTTTGAAAAACCCAATTCATTCCAATCATATTTATATTTTTAAGTTTGTATACCAACTGAAAAGTTTAATGTTTCTCCATCTGATCCAATTATTCATTCATAGAATCAATCCATTCACGATTCTATAACGATTATTCAATATCTCTTGGTTCAACTTGTGAAAATAGATAGGTGTGTGCTGTACTCAATGTTATTATGGTTTGACCCTGGTTTCCATAATCTAAAATGATATTTTAGACCTTCACTTTCTTTCTCATCATTGGATGAGATGAAACAAATTTCCCCTCATCACTTAGAATGGATGAATCAATATCTTCATCATGTCCAGATTCTATAATTTCTCTTATATGAGAAACCTTGTCACATTTTTTAATAGAAAATATTTCATCTTCAATTCCTCTTATATTTACAACTAGAAGTGAGACCTTTTTATCAACATGTTCCAACACCTTCAAATTATAAGAATAAATAATTATTAAACTTTCCTTTTTATATCATATATATCCCCTACCATTTAGAGTCTATATAAGGAAAATACTATCAATAACTCTTTGGTCAAGCTTCATAAGATTTTCACCTTTGATTTTGATACTGAAAGGGCTACCAAATATCATTATAAGATTCAAATGTGATATCATATTATAATACATCTCATATAGAGACATGAATGAATTTGGTCTATAGAGGCAATGATTTTGAATGTGGACAACTGCACCAATAAAATTTCTCCAAAAGAATTAAGAAGTATTATATTTAATCAATATGACTCTATCCATCTCAAACAAGAATCAATTCTATATTTTAACCACACCATTTTTTGGTGTGTATAGTTCACCAAACTCATGATAAATACCAATATTCTCAAGAAGAACATGAAACTTCCCATTTATGAATTAAAAACTACTATCTATTCAAATAATCTTTTATGGAGTAGCCACATTCCTTTTTGACACTTCTCTGGAAACTTTGTAATATTTTGAGTGTATCACCACCATTTTCAAGTAATCGACCCTTTAATTATTATTTTTATGTATGTTAAGTGTTTGGGTAATGATTATGATGTTTTAAATAACTTTTGGAATGTTTTTAGGGATTTTTTAGAAGTGCATAGTTTGAAAATGGATAGTAAAAACAACAAAACTCCTACAAGAAATCATGTAAAGAGAGGCAGTGGGATCCGGGCAGTTGTATGGTTAGGTGAATGGTTTGGGAAAACCGTGAGGCCACCTAATATTAACCAAGTAAAGTGGAATTGGGGGAAAACATGTTTGATGCATAGTTTGTTTGGCCATGTAATCCAGATGTTTAAAGGGTGGTGTAAGACAATGGTTGGCATGTGGATGGTGCATGGATTTTCTAACAGTGTGACCCAAACATGAAGGGTTAGAAGTTAGACCCTAAAAAGTGGATTTAAATTGGTTTAGACATTAATAATTTTTTTCTCCATTTCAACTCTAACTTGGGTTTCTCTCCTCCCAAAGGCTGTGGATACTTTCCCCTTTGATCTGGGAGTGGTCTGTTGGAAAATATTGGTGTGTTGAAGGCATGATTTCTTGCTAAGTCTCTATTATTGGTGAATTTTCATAGATATACTTTACTTAACTATATTATATTCATAGATCTAGTCCATTGGGGATACATATATGATATTTTATCCCATTCATAATGATATTTTTTTGTGTGGATATTAGGGAATGAGATATAAGGTAGGTTTTGGAGATTAAACCTAGTATTGTTGAAGAATTCATGCCATTATTAATTTGTATTATAGTTTTTGAGGTATGTGGCTTCACTCTTGACTCCTATTACTAGAACTTTCTGGATTAATTTAAAATTGATTGAATTGCATGAAATTATTTTGAATTTGATGAAAAATCATGGTGGAAACCATCTTTTGTGAGGTTTTATGGATTCATATAAATTAGATGTTCTGAAAAGTGATTTGTTTAGGTATTTTAAAATAATTATTTTAAAATGTATATTTTTTTGATTCATGGTAAAGGTTTAATTGAAATGTTTTCAATAAAATGGAGGTTTTACTGTAATGGATTTATATTATTGGTTTGAAATTTTTTTGGAATACATAGTTTTGTGTGAGTTCATGATTTTGACATGAACCTAAACAAGGGGTGTGTGCCATTAGATTAAAAGGGATGTGACCCTAGATAAGGGGTGTGTTCCATTGGGGAACAAGAAGATTAGAAAGTTAGTGATGACTCAGTGGATGTATGAGATACTTATCATGAGTATAGATCTATCACTGAAGAGTTTCTGGGTGCCTGTGTGTGAATCATGGTGTGGGTATATCAAAAAGGAATGTGAAATGGTTTAAAGAGTTGGTTGGTTACTTTCCTTGGAAATATTTTTGGTTTGGGAAAACTATTTTGTTATGAAAATTGTTTTATATTATGATATAAACTATTTTAAAGTGTTATATATATATATATAATATTTTATATAAATGTGCTGACCTGTTCTATCCCAGTGTCTTGAGTATGGAATTCATTTGGGGGAAAACCTATTGAGTTTCATTAATCATCCCATGCTTTAGTAATTTTGTGTTTTTGCAGATATTATTTATCAAGACACAGGTAAAGGAAAAGTATATAATTTCATTAGTGATGTATCTTTATACTTTGGGTTGGATTATGGAGTTGGAGCATGGAGCATATTTTGAGCTATAGTGTTGTATCTTTGAAGTCTTCGAGCTTTGTGTTTTAGCCTATCACTTTCATACTCTGATATTCATTATGGTGTAGTTTGGTATTGTTGTGTATTTGTATTACTTGAGTTGTATGAAATTATTATTATGCATCATATATTAGTTCTAGTTATGGTATTCTTTGTTGTGGTTTTTTTATTTTCAAAGGGAAAATCATCCCCGAACTGTATTAATGCCCTCAACATTTATTACCAGCCTTTGGAATCTTAGGGATGTCTCATAAGTCCAAGTAGAAATTTCACCTAAAATAAAGATAGTGAGGAAGGGTAGGGTGCTTCAAATAGTATCAGTCATGGATAGTACAAATATTTTGTGGTAAAATGGTATAATCTTGTTCGGCTCATGACTTGAAAATGGTATCAATCTTGGCCAGTTTTTCTTTCCTTTTGGGAAAAATTATATTATTTATTGGACTTGGAGTTGAAATTCATTATGTGTTATCCTTATGCCAGGATAGAATAAAGGATTAGTATTTTTTGGACATGAAATGTACAGCATGAAAATGAATATTTAAAAAATTTATACTCAACCTCAAGTAACCAAGAAGTTGTATACATAAGTGTTTTGAGACACTTATAGGAGTTGTAATCTCATTGTCATGGGTTTAGCCAATGAGAAGAGCATGACATGAATTAATTGAAATGAGTTCCCATTAAGAGTGAATATTTCATTTTGAGTAATGAATTATGATTTTTTTAAAAAGTTGATTTTTAAAATGTGTTGAAACAATTTTCAAATGTGAGATTTTGAAAACAACCTAATAGAGATATTTTGAAAAAGGGATTGATTTTCAAAAGCATTGTGGATTTTTAAAAAAAGGGTTTAAGAAAAAATTTATTGACTTTTGAAAATCCCTATTATGATATTTGTGATATGGTATATTTAAAATTATTAAGCCTTAAGTTTCTAATGGGGGATAATTATGGTATTTCTTTTTGGTTATAGAAAATGGTACCTAGTCGACATTGAAGAAACCAACCAGAAGGGGCTACTAAGAATGTATTTGCACATAATCCATAGGTGAACCAACACCTAGTTCAATTTATTTTCCATGATTTTTAGGATGTGGATAAATGGAAATAAAGAGATGAACCATGTAAAGTGAATCCTCCTGTTATGTTTTAGAAGTAGAATATACCCATCTTTTAAGGTGATTTAGAACCAGAGAGGGAAGACGTGTGGAAAAATAGAATGAATCAAATCTTAAATTTCCATAGATTTCTAGAATATTTTAAAATAAAGTTTGCGACACATATAATGTTGGATATTGTATTATAGTGGTGTGATTTTGTAGTTCAGGATAAATTAGATCAAGGAATTCCATGACCATATTTTGAATAATTGTTCAATGAAGAATTATATCCTCATACATTTGGGAATGTAAGGATGACATTATTTTTTATCTTGAAGCAAGAGAACCTCTTAGTGACAGAGTATGAAGCTAAATTTATGAATTTAGTCTACTTTTCACCCAAAGTTACTAATAGTGCATTCTTTAAGGCACACATTTCTAAATTGAGTATGAGTCAAGAGACACACTCAAATATTTCCATGCTTTGTATAATGAATTATATAGAGATGTTAAATAGAGGGATGTTAGAATAAATAGACATCTCATGAACTAATGGTAGAGGAAGCATGTTAACATCTATGGGAAATAGTGGGAACTCCAATGGTGGGAACAAGTGGAAGAGGGAATCATATTTACAAGGTAGTGGGATGAATCAGAGTCAAAATACTGGATCAATGAACCTTTCTACAAGATCCATGAGTAAGGATGGATTTTTTAAATGTGTTTAGTTCAACCACATGAAATAAGAATGTACAAAACCACATAGATCATTCCATAATTGCACTCAAATTAAGAATCTTCAGAGTTATTTTCATAGTGGTACAAGGTTAGGTGTTTGAGATGCTTCTCATGCTTCACACACATTGTATGATTTGACAGGATGAGGTTAGCACAATACCTCTTTTTAGTAGAGCTAATCTAGCTATGATTATTCCATGAATACCATGACTCATAAGAAAGGGAAATCAAAATAGGGAAATAAAGAACTAAGTGTAGTAGGTAAACAATTGTGTGGAGTTGAGAAAGTGATTTTGGTTGATCAATCTAGACCATCAAAGGTGATAGAAATGATTTTTTTGAATTATACACTTTTGCAAGATATATTTTATATGTGTGTATCCCATTAATTAATTTCTTCTCATATTGTTGATTTTTTTGGTTTTCATATTTAGATGATGCCTTATGTTTTGAAATTTAAAACTCCTCTAGTTCAAATATAATGTCGATCCTTTATGTGCAGAGCATTTTCTATAAATTTTTATGGAGTTGAGTTGATATGGGATTTTTCTAGGATTTAAGTGAATGTCTATGACATAATATTGGATATGGATTGGTTGAAAATGTTCAAGGATCATATTGACTATTACACTTGAATGGTTAGTTTTACAATAAATGATGTCATTGAGAATCTCATTAGAGGAGAAAGGAATGAAAGGCAGGTATAACAGGTTTGTTATAATAAACATTTAGATTGATCTTTCACCATTTAGTGGTATTGAAATTGACATCGATGGAAGAGATCAAGAATATATGTTTTCTAGCTGTTGTTAACCAGTTTCCAAATTTATTTTATAATAATTTTTTAGGGTTTTCACCCCTAAGATAATTAGAGTTTATGATGGATCTTATCTTGGGGACTAGTCCTATCTCACTTCCATATTATTAAATATAAAAAACTTAATTAATGAAATTGAAAGTTCAGTTGGAAGAGATGTATAGAAAAGGGTTTATTTTTCCTAACATGTCTCCATGGGCAGTACTAGTTTTGTTTGTCAAAAAGGCATATTGAACTCTTTACTTGTATGTGGATTATTATAATATAAAAAAAGTTACAATAAAGAATCAATATCCACTTCCATGAATTGATGATATTTTTGATCAATTAGGGGGAGTCCAATGGTTTGCTAAAATTAACATGGGATCAGGTTATCACCAATTACAGGCTCAGAAATTGGATATTACAAAAATTTATTTTAAGAGTAGATATGACTATTATGAGTATGTGGTTATTCCTTTCAATATTAAGAATGCACCAGTTGTCTTTATGGAATTTATAAATTTGATATTTCATGGGTATATGGATTATTTTTTGGTAGTGTTTGTGGATAACATATTGGTGTATTCGAAGACACAGTGTGAGAATGGGAATGATTTGGAGATGTTGTTGGAAATATTGAGGGATCATTATATGTATTAAAAATTATCAAAGTTTGATTTTTGGAAATAAGAGGTATGTTTACTTGGCCATGTTATATCTGAAATAGGTTCTTCTATGGATCCAAAAAAGATAGTGGCAATTATCTCTTGGAAACTACCAAAAAATGTCTTCGAGATATGCAGTTTCCTTGGTAAATATGGTTATTACTAACATTTTGTTCATTAATTTTCATGGCTAGATAAAAAAATTATAGCTTTCACAAGTAAAAATTTCCAATTCCAATAGAATGGGGTATGCTAGAATTTTTTTCAGGAGTTTAAGGTTCACCTTAAGTCATCACCAATCCTTATTTTTCAAGAATCAAGACAAGATTTTGTGATGTATTATAATGATTTAAGTTCTAGGTTTGGATGTGTTCTAATATAGGGAGACCACATTGTTTCTTATGGCTCATGGTAGTTACAGTTTCATGAGAATAACTAAACAATTCATGATTTAGAGTTAGCTATGGTTGTCCATGATTTGATGAATTGGTGAAATTACCTCTTTGGTGTGAAATTTATGGTATTTTTATATCAAAAGAGATTGAAACAAAATTTCTCACAAAGGGGTTTGAATCCGAGACAACTAATATTGAAAAATTAAACTAAATATTTTAATTTTATTTAATTTATACACATGGTAAAGTCAATTTAGTGGAATATTCATCAAGCAGAATGTATTGTGGTTATTTGGTAAAAGAAGCTTTAGATCCGTGGTAGTTGATGTTGATGATAGCTGAAATGTGCTTGGAATGTGAAGAAAGAGGTGATGTGGCAATTTTATTTCTAGTATCATTTGTTCTTGATTTTTTGAAATAGTTAAATAGGAAAATACATATGATTTAGAATACATTAATATGAAGTTAAAACTCAATGGTGGGGAGACCATTAAGGGTTTGAAGTTGGATGGGAGATTAGTTTTGTGGTTTCAAGGTTGGATGGTTGTAACTTTGGATTTTCAGGAACAAATTATTCATGTTTACCACTATTTGAGATGGGATATTAATCCTGGAATAGAAAAGATGTATGATGCACTGAAAGCATAGTTTTGGTGGGTTGATATGAAAATGAAGGTGGATGAATTTTTTCGATATGATTAACTTATCCGGATGTTAATACAGAGCCTCAAGGGATAGTATGTTTGTTGCAGTTTTTACATATTCATGTTAAAAAATGGGAGCATATAGCCATATATTTTTTTAATAATTCTCCCAAGAATTCTTCAGAAACAAGAAGACAGATGGGTGATGGTGGACCGACTCTCAAAGTTATCCCATTTAATCACTATTTTTGAATCTCATACATTGTTGAAATTTTTAAAAGACATATTCAATATTTCATAAATAGGCTTGGTGTACTAGTTTTGATAGTATCAGAAAGATATCTGATATTTACAACTCATTTATGTAAATCCTTATAGAAATCCCTTGAGACTTAGTTAACTATGAGTACGACGTATGATCCATAGATGGATGTAAAATTTAAAAAGAAAATACAAAAATTACAATACATGAAACATGCTTGTGCAATGGATTTTGGTGGCTCAATGAAAGATCCCTTACCATTAGTGGACTTCTCATATAACCACAGTTATTAGGCCTCGATACAAATGGATCCTTTTGAATCATTTTATGGGAATACTTTTCATTCGACAATTAGTTGGGTAGAAATAGGTGAGACTTCACTAGTTGTTATGATAATTGTCCAAGAGATGATATAGAAAACTAATTTGATTAGAAAAAGGATGGAGAAGGTGCATAGTTTCCAAAAATCATATACAGGTCATCATCAATGGTTGTTATCATTCAAGGTGAGTGATCATGTTTTTTTTGAGAATCTATCCAAGGCATGGGAAATATTTTTTCGGAAAGAACGGAAAGTTATATATTTGATAAACAATCCCTTTTAAGATATTTGAATGGGTTGGTGAGGTGAAATATTAGTTATCATTTCCACCATGGTTCAGTTTAGTTCATAATGTGTTTCATGTATCTCAGTTGAAAAAGTATCAACCTAATCCTAACTATGTGATTCGATGGTATCACATTGAACTTGATCAATATGCTTAATTGGTTCATATGCCAATACTGATTTTGGATAGGCAAGATAATGTTTTTCATGGAAAGGGCATCGATCATGCTTGTTTTGTGGAAATATTAACATATTCAGAAAGAAAATTAGGAATGAGAGAAACAAATGGTCAAGCAATGGCCTCAACTATTTCAGAAAACAATGGTTTTATACTTTCTAGTATGTAATTTCCAATGGTGGGGAGAATATATCACCCCTAGTTTAAAGTAAGTAATACTTTATTTATTATTTTTAAGTATGAAAAGTTTTTGTGTAAGGTTGGAGAGGGTTTGAAGGACTTTTGGAATTTTATTGGGTCTTCTATGGAGGTGTTCATTTTGAACATGGTTAGTTGAAACCATGAAACACCTATAAGAAATTTTGAAAAGATAGGTAGTGGTCTCTAGGTAGAAGCACAGTTTGGCCAAACCATGCGGCCACCGAGTAGTAACCGTGCAAAGAGGAATAGTGGGAAAACAAGGTTGGTGTACAATTTTTCTAACCATGCCATCCAACCAGGTGAAGGGTGTTAGGAGAATGTGGCTGGTGCATTGTTTTCTTAACCGTGCAACCCAACCATGTACAGTTAAAATTTATATCCTATAAAACGGTTCTAACTTGGTTTAGCCCCTAATCCACTTGTTTTTCCTCCATTACAATTAGCCTAAATAAGAAATCATGGTGTAATAAAAAAGAATCATTGAACATTAAAACAATGATGACTATAAATAAGTGATCCAAAAATAATCCCAAACATCATTTATTAGAAAATCCACACAATCGAAACTGACTTTAACCTTTTAATAAATAGTTCCTACAACCAATTCAAGAAACCATTAAAAGAGTTCACACATACTGACATTCCAACTTATCCCCTATTAAAAACACCCTCGAAATATATATATTCTACCTTTAGAGGTAAAAAATATATCAATCGATAAATTTATGTTTTCTTATTTTCTCCCCCTTTGATGTCAATATCCAAAGTCAAGATGAGAGAGGATATATAACACGATAACTTAATCTTGTAATGAATGAGGATGAACACCTATATTCAACCTCATATTGAGGAATTATTCATTAGATAATGGACTTGTTAACACATCAATAATCTACTCTTTTATTGGGATAAATCCTAAATTTAATACATTTATCTCTATAATATCCTTAATGAAGTTACATTTAATATCAATGTGCTTTTATCTTAAATATTTATGAGATTATTTGAAAGACTAATAATACTTTCATTATCAAAATCCACAAGATAAAGGTAAAATTCACATCAACCAATAAATATTACATCTTTGTCTTCTTCCAAATCAATTATTTTATAGCTTGAGTGGAAGAAACATACTCTACATCTATAGTGATGATAGACACTATAACTTTCATCTTTTTATTCCATCTCTCACAACATTCTCCTAGATGAATAACTCCACCTGTTGAGTCAATAAGGGTTTCTTATAACTTTTAGACTCCTTCATGGTTGGTGGAGATTGTTGAGTCAATAAGGTTTCCCGATGACTTTTCCATTCCTTTATGTTTTGAAAATCACAAATACCCTATCTTAAGGAAAACTTCATTCTTCCCTAAGATTCCCCTTAATAAGGAAAACTTTCCTTCCCTAAGGAAAATTTATCCTTACCATATTTTCATTGTTCTTGTCACAATCTATCTCATTTTATTTCTAAGTATAAAATTTTGTTTCGTATATAAAACCTCAAAATCTTAAAAATAAATAGATATAGAACATTCTGTTTTCAGGATCCAAATTTAGGTTCTGAATTCTCTGAATTCAGACTCTGAACCTTCTGAGTTCAGACTCATAATTCTCTAAATTCAGACTCTGAACCTTCTGAGTTCAGACTCATAATTCTATAAATTCAGACTCTGAACCTTCTGAGTTCAGACTCCAAATTCTATGAATTCATACTATGAACTTTCTGAGTTCAGATTCTAAATTCTCTAAATTCAGTCTCCGAACATTCTGAGATTAGAATCCAAATTCTCTGAATTCATAATCCGAACTCTCTGAGTTCAGACCCCGAATTCTCTGAATTCAGACTCTGAATTCTCTAAATTCATAATCCAAATTCTTAGGAATACAGACTCCGTATTTCCTTGAAATTTAGACTCCATAATTCTATAGAATTCAGGTTCCAGATTCTTTTGAATATTGAATCCAAATATTCATGTGTTATAGACACCGAATGGTTTTTGGTTAGACTCCGAACTTTTATTTTTTACTTACACTCTGAAAAATGGATTTGTTTAAGCTACCATATTTTTTCTCACTCTTCTTTGAGTTATAAAACAATTTCATGATTTATGTTTCTAACCAACCGTTGTTTGAGGGAAACATGTACAGGTCCCTCTAAAATTCAAGGAAAAATATGGCCGTTGTAGGAGGGAGATGACCGTTGAATATGTTCCTATAAAGAATAGCTCATTTAAATGAGCTCAATATATGGATGTTGATCCAAATAGATATTACATTATGTTGAAGTGATTTCTAGAGAGAGATACTTACATGATTTGTGCATAATAAACATGTTGTTTATAATTGCTTCATGCGACTCTGATTGTTGTTGTGCACAATCGAGGGCTTCCGAGGATATGAAGATAGAGGTACTGACTACCTTGATGTTCGAAGGATTTAAGGTATAGCAAGACATATTCTGATATTCGTATCAAGGGGTTACCCTGGTGTGGGTAAGACAGACTTTATTGAAAGTATAAATCAAGGGACCTTTATCCAAGGTTGTTGGATGCCCTACTCTTTGGGTTATATTTACTACTTGTTACTGGTATGGTTTCTAGTTTATTTTCCACTATAATTTTTATTGTTAAGGAAAGTATAACCATCTTATACTTTCTTATAATTTTACTCTAATTAGTGAGATTCTATACATTTTAAGGTAGAATCTTTGTTTTGTAAACATTTGTTAAGTTTCATTTTTGGAACCACATTTACAGAATCTAGAAAGTCTGTAGAACCTAGAGGTCTTGTAAATTTACCTTGTTTAACTTTTTTAAACAATAGAAGGTTTTATACCACCATTAAAAGTTCCAAAATAATTTTTAAAGTATACAATTCACCCTATATTGTATATTGAGCATCTACATCATTATTTTGATACTAAAATTAGTATTAGTGATCCTACAATTGGTATCAGAGGACTAGTTTCTGAAATAATTATATTCACATATAAGTTTTCTTGCTCAAGTTTTTCATTGTTCTATATTTTCCTTACTTAGGATATTTTGATCCTTGTTTCCAAACTTTTATTACTAAAATGTTTGTGTGGAAAGATATTTTTTCTTTGATATGGAAGGAATTAATGTTGGTTCAATTGATAATTTTAATCCTACTAGGCTACGTATTTTTGATGGGAATGATTATGAATATTGGAGAGATTGTATGAAGAATTTTGTTATTAATACTGGAGTGGAAAACTTTGTTATGATTACTGGAGATTACAAGATTCCTAATAAAGAAGTCATAACTTTTACTAAACAAGAAAAGTCATAATATAAACTAAAATATAAGGTACACAATACTTTGTTGTGTTATATGACCCAGAATTTATATGACCAGATTTCTTCCTATGAAGCTGCGAATTGTATTTGGAAGAAGCTTGAAGTTACACATGTTGGTACTTCCAAAGTTATTGAAACCTGAAGATCTATGCTTATATTTAAGTACCATGGTTTTTTTCTTTCCTTATGGAGAACCTATATGTAAGGTATACCAAATATTCATGATTATTGTTAATAGCTTATAATCCATGGATGAAAAATGTTTGGATGATGAGGGACTTGTGGAAAATATTATAGACATCATTCCTAATGAGTGGGAATCAAAGAGAACAACTATATATGAGAACAGGAAACTCTCATAGATCACTCTTTTTGAGGTTTTTGTAACTCTTCTTCAACATGAAACTAGAATTAAGAGAGATGCTGACACTATTAAGAAGAATAATGGGAATGTAAGTTTTTCTTTTATAACTACTTCTAATCATATAAAATCCAAGACTCATGAGAGAGTTACAAGATATAAATCTAAGAAGGTCACTATTTTATCAAAATTAAGTGAAAGTGAACATTCTGATAATGAACTAGATAATCTTTCTCAAAGGATGAACAAAATAGTTGGTAAGAAATACTTTCAGTATAGATAAAAGAAGAAATAAATAAATAATAAGAAAGTCTCTGAAGTCACGTGTTATGAATGCAAAAGATCTGGACATATAAGGCCAGATTTTCTTATGCTTAAGTGAAGAGATAGAAAGGAAAAAAATTCTAAGAGGAATAGAAAAAAGTACTACAAAGATAAAGCTAATAATGTTTTGAAATCTAATGATACTTGGAGTGCCGGTGGTGGAGACTCTTTTGATAAATCCTTAGATTATAAATCTTTTCCACTGAAGAATATTGGTCTAATTTCCAAGTTATCTATTGAAAATCATTATTTAATGACAAAGGTACATAATGATGAATCCATGAACAATGTATCCTTGAATTCTAATTATAGTGATAGAAAATATTATGAATCCTCATGTAAAGAATCTTTTTCTGATGAAGATAATAATTTACCTACCTATGATGAAGTTTCTAGGTTTGCTAAGCTTCTTGAGAATGAAAATTATAAAGTCAAAAAAAAGTTTGATAAGGAAAATTCTAGAATATTTATTCTTACTAAGGAAATATTAGATCATTTTAAAGATCTTGATAAGAAAAACCTTGATTTTGAAATCATTTAAAAAAACCATGAAGAAGTTAATTATGAGAAGGATAAACATTCTAATGATCTAGAAAATGTAATTTCTAAGAAAAATGTTTTCAACCCTAACTCTAGTACTAAAACTGATTTTTTTGAGGATAAGAACTTAGTTATTAGACTAAAGTCAGAAACATTTTCCTTGATGAAGTGTTTGTCAAACTTCAACTTAGGTAAGGAAAATTTTGATAATATGTATTCTCAAATTCAACCTATAAGGAATAATTTTGGATTTGGTTATACTAGTTCAAAAACGATTTTTAGTAACAATTATTTTGTTCCTCAAAGTCCTCCATTATGCACTAAGTGTCAGTGTCATGGGCATTAGAAAAAAATTGTTAAAAAAAACTAAGTATTTATGTTTTCATAAATCTTATTTTTCAAGGAAAATATGGATTCCTAAAATGTTTCTTTATGAAGTTCCCGAATCCATGAAAATTTGGGTTTCAAAACTCTAACACTCTTATTTTTATGGAAATAAATATAGTACCAACAACAAAACTTGGTACATGGATAGTGGATGTTCCTGGAATATGACTGGTAACAAAAAAATCTTTGAAATGATTATCAAGATGAATGGAGGAAAAGTAACTTTTAGAGATAATGCTCAGGGAGAAATTATTGGTATAGGTATTATGGTTCTTCTTGAAAAAACTTTGAATTCAAAAGTTTTATTTGTTAAGGATCTTAAGCACAACCTCATTATCATAATTCAATTACGTGATGAAGGTTACCTTGTGAATTTTAGGAATGACAAGTGATTAGTACACAATTCCAAGTAAGAGTTTATTATTTCTTCCCATATGTAAGATAATGTTTACACACTAAACTTAGAAGACCTCAGGATCCAAGATCTACCTTGCCTTAGTGCAATGGAAGAACGTGTTCAAGTATTGTGGATGCAACACACAATCATAGATTATGGCATGATTTTTACCAAAACACAAATTTAGTGTGATAATACTAGTGCCATTTTCCTAAGTAAAAACCCTACAGATCACTCTCATGCAAACACATAGATATTAGGTATCACTTTCTTAGGGATCACACAGAAAAAGGAGATATCATTTTTCAATTTATCAAAACACAAGATCAAGTTTCTAATATTTTGAAAAAATATTTACCCTCTGATAGATTTTAATACATTAAACAGAAGTTAGGAATGATAACCGTAAGGTAATCTTTTACGTTAACTTCCTATTGAAACCAATATCTTTATAGTAAAGAACTCCTTTTCATAGGGGTATTACATTTGTTTGTTATATTTCAAACATTTTCATAGTCTATAATTTTTCATAATCTAAATTTTTTTAGTCAAAATTTTTTTGTAGTCTAAATTTTTCATAGTCTAAAATTTTTCATAGTCTAAATTATTTTAGTCTATAATTTTTCGTAGACTAAAATTTTTCATAGTCAAATGTTTTTTTATCTAAAATTTTCATAATAAATATTTTCGTATTGAAATTTTCATAATAAATTTTTTTTGGAATATAAAGTTCTTTAAGAATAATTTTACTCATTACGAACAATCTTCCTAGTAATCCGGAAGGTATGTTTCCTTTCTTAAATTTTCATAATCATCTTTTACCTATTGGTGTTTTAATTTTGTTTAAATTTTTTTCAAATTTACTTTTCCTTAAATCCAAATATTGTTTTAAAAAAAAAAACCTCAAAAGACCAGATTCAATAAAAATCCTTCTTCGACTATCATATGAACCTCATATCTGATCAGAAGGTTTTTCAACTATTGGATTAAGTGTGGAAGCTGAACCATCACCTCAAATGCCTATATAAAGGACCCCCCAATGGTTGTACCACATCGAAACTCAATCCTTCACATACTGAAGCTCTACACTCCTACATAAGCCCGTTTCGAACTTCTCAGATCTTTCATACTTCCGAATGTCTGCTGAAGTCTCCTCTCAGAAAGATATGTCAACTATTAAACCAATATCTGAATGGAAGATATACAATAAAAGGTCAGTTGATCCAAAGTTTTTCTCAATGTATGATTCTATTATCTCTAAAAATATAAATTTGAATGGGTGGGAAAGTGTTTTCTTTTCAAAACTAAAAGCTAAAGGATTTGGTATATCTGGATTTGTTAATAGAATTCTATGAGTCAGTAATTTTATTCAAGGAAGAAGGGAGGAGTAAGTAATATTTTAAGTGTTATGGAAAGACATATTCACTTTCTTACACCAAGGCTACAAGATTGGTCGGTATTCTGTATAAAGGGGAAGCTGAGTTTTGTTCTCATAAGTTGCCTGATGTTTAAGGAAGTTTTGATAAGGTGAAGGCCATGGCTTGTCTTGGTCTTTCATAGGTAAAGACTCTGAAGATTCTTCACCAGTCTACAAATTTTTGGATTATTGAATTGTGGGTTCAAGGAATCACCATTCTGAGAAAAGGTAATATGGATACATTAAATAAGAGTGACATCTACATTCTGAATTTATTGGTAAAATTATGAAAGATAAACTTGGTCAATCATATATTGGTTATGATTGAGAATATAAAGAATGGAAATATGAAGGCTCATATTATTATGTATCCAGCCATTCTTTCTAAGATGATCGTTTGGTTTTTAAAATCCTTCAAAATTCCTTGCAAATCTACATTGAGGAATTGAAAAGTTATATTGTTAAGTGATGAAACTTTGAGAAGAATGAAATTTGGCTTTTCCATAGAATATAAAGAATTCTATGACTTTATAGAAGAGGAGGTAGAAACCATATCAAAGTAGCCAGAAGTGGCTGAAACTTCTAAGAAAGGAGGAAGAAAGAGGAAGGTGAAGGAAGTGTAAGAGAAGTAAAAAACCCCAATGGCAAAGAAAACTCAATCTACACCACCAAATCCAAAGAAACAAAAATATTATCCTAATGAGGTTGTGGATAAGTAGAGGGAAGACAAGAAAAATCAGAAAGAAGGGGATCCTAAGTTTCGATTTGACCCTTCTGAGGAAAAATCTTGGATAGAAAAGGGAGCTGAAGAGCTTGAGAAGAAATAAAAAGAAAAGAAGTAGAAAGAAAAGTTGTCTGAGATAGAGATAGTCCAATCTCTTCTGAAGGCGACTGAGAAAGCATCCCAGAATATTTCGGTACCAGAATCCTTTCTCATAGAATCATTACCTGGGACTCTAGGAAAGAGGTTTGTGATTAAAAAAAAGTCCAAGAAAAATAAGTACAAGAAAAATAAGTAGTATAATAATAAGAAGAATGCAGTGATGACCCTGAAGATGTGTTAAAGCAGATAGAGGAATATCATGAGAAGGAAATACCTTATGAGAAATTATCATTCCGAACCTCTTAAGATGAATCATCAGAACTTTCTAATCCTAGGAAGGATGAATAGAAGGGTGGAGATGTAGTAAATAAGAAGTTTGAAGAAGAAATCATAAAAAAATATTTCATTCATCCAAAGGATGTTGAGGTAGGAGATGACTAGGAAGAAATTGATGAAGAAAAAATATTTCATCTATCTAATAGTGAACATCAATCTACCAATCAAGAAGAAGTAATTCCGAAATCTAATAAGGGAAAATAGGTGGTTGTTGATACACCTAGAAGAGCAATGGTGATGAAGAAATAAGTGCGTGCTTCATCAAAGAGGAAATTAGGTGATATTGAAAAATGATCCTCAGCAAAAAAAATCTATAATTCGGAATCGTCCTCTCTTAGAAATGATTTTTTAGTCCAGTCCTTGAAGAAGCTTGTTGGGACTTTTCCAATATTTCCAAGCATAGACTCCAGATTCCAGATGCTTCAGCATTCCTTAAATCAGAAATCAGATTCAGTATCCATGGTGATGGATAGGTGTGTCAAACTTGAGGAAGTCTTCAAGAATTTTCTTATTAACTATGAAGCTTATAAAAGATCATGTAAAAAGATGAGAAGCTGGTCAAGGAAGATAGTTTAAGACATGAGAGTTCTTGTTCAATTCCAAGAATGTGTCAAGGATGAATTTTGCACTGAATATTAGAAGATCAAGGTTCTCACAAATAGTTTGGAGGAAAAGCTAACTCTGGAACAGAATTCTCAGATTCTATAAGTGAAAGATCTGAAAGGTAAATTATATTTAGTTGCTCAGAGTTGGAAGAGAAAAAGTGATCTTAGAATTGAACTTGATGAAAAATTTGCTAAGCAAGAAGAAGTTCTGAAGGGTCAGGTAGAATCTCTTAAGGCTCAGGAAGGAAAATTCGAATCCTTAGAGAAGAAAACAGAAGAACAGGATCAGCTTCTCAAATGAACAGAGGAGGATCATAAGGAACTCAAGAAGCTCAAAACCATAGTGAAGAAGTTGATGCCAAAGGATAATAAAGGATAATCTTGTTCAATTCTGATCATTTATTGTATTTATTCATTGTATAAATTTTTTCCAATCCTAATTAAATTTTTGGTTGCTCGTCTTTTGGTAGTTTAGTAAAAATATTTCAGGTACCATATTTTATTTTCCATTCCCTTTAATCCTTTTTGAAAATCACAAAGGGGGATAAAGGAATGTTAAAAAAAGAATACAAAGTAAAATTAGAAATTTCCCTAAGTAAGGGAGAGTTCATCTAAGGGGGAGTTCTTATCCAAGAAGATTTTCGTATGTAATAAAATGATGAGTCTCAATCTGGAAATCAAGAATATGATCCTTAGTGTTTCCAAAAGCCTAAGAGGGAGTTAGTCATATTCATAATTGCCCATGTGTGAAGGGAGATAAGTTTTATTTAGAAGTTCAAAAAGTTTCTATGTCCTTATATTCTTTTTCGTAAGGTTTTTTGTGCTTTCCAAAAGGGGGAGATTGTTGAGTCAATAAGGGTTCCTTGTGAATTTTCCATTCCTTCATGGTTGGGGGATATTGTTGAGTCAATAAGGTTTCCTTATGACTTTTCCATTCCTTTATGTTTTGAAAATCACAAACACCCTATCTTAAGGAAATCTTCATTCTTCCCTAAGATTTCACTTAATAAGGAAAATTTTCCTTCCCCGAGGAAAATTTATACTTACCATGTTTTCATTGTTCATGTAAAAATATAACTCATTTTATTTCAAAGTATAAAATTCGGTTTCGTATCTAAAACCTCAGAATCTTATAAATACTTAGATATAGAGCATTCTATTTTCAGGATCCAAATTCAGGTTCAAAATGCTCTGAATTCAGACTCTTAACCTTCTGAGTTCAGACTATGAATTCTCTGAATTTAGACTCTAAACCTTCTATGTTCAGACTCCGAATTCTTTGATTTCAGACTCCAAACATTCTGAGTTTAGACTCTGAATTCTCTGAATTAAGACTCTGAACTTTCTGAGTTCAGACTCTGAATTCTCTGAATTCAAAATCCAAATTCTTATGAATACAGGCTCTGAATTTTCGTGAAATTTTGACTATGGAATTCTATATAATTCGGGTTCCATTTTCTTTTTAATACAAAACCATAATATTCATGTATAATAGACACCGACTAGCTTTTCATTAGACTCTAAACTTTTATTTTTCCTTACACTCTAAAAAATGGATTTGGTTATGCTACCATATTTTTTCTCACTCTTGTTTGAGTTATAACATGATGTCATGCTTTCTATTTCTAACCAACCATTTTTTGAGTGACAGGTGTGAAGGTCCCCCTGAAATTAAAGGAAAAATATGACCGTTGGAGGAGGGGGTCGACGGTTGAAGATGTGCCTATAAATAGGAGATCATTTTAATGAGATCAATATATGGATGTTGATCAATATAGAGATTACATTCTGTTGAAGTGATTTCTAGAGAGATATACTTTCATGCTTTGTGCGTATTGAACATCTTGTTCAGAATTGCTTCGTGTGACTCCAATTGTTGCTCTGTACAATCGAGGGCTTTCGGGGATAGGAAGATAGATGTGCCGACTACCTTGAAGTTTGAAGGCTTGTGGGGATAGCAGGATAGATTGCGATATTCGTATCGAGGGATTACCTGAGTGTGGTTAAGAAAAAATTTCTTGAAAGTATAAATGAAGGGACCATTATCCAAGGTTGTTGGATACCCTACTCTTTGGGTTAAAAGATTTACAACGTGTTATTTGTACTGTTTCAAGTTTGTTTTCTACTAAAATTTTGATTGTTAAGGAATTTATAACCATCTTATTCTTTTTATAATTATACTATGATAAGTGATATTCTATATGCTTTAAGTTAGAATATTTATTTGGTAAACTTTTGATCAGTTTCATTTCTGAAACCATATTTCCAGAATCTAGCATGTCTGTAGAACCTAGAGGTCCTGTGAATTTACATTGTTTAACTTTGTTAAAAAACAGAAGGTTTTATACAACCTTTAAAAGTTCCAAAGTAATTTTTTAAGTTATACAATTCACCCCCTCTTGTATATTGAGCATCTACATCATTATTTCGATACTAAAATCAGTATCAGCGATCCTACACAACCGTAAGTGGATATTTTTTCTACAATACAACCTACAAAGTATAAATTTATATATCCAAGAATATTTATCTTCCCCTTTTTATTATAATTTATGTTATATTTTTTAGTTACTTTAATGTATCTAAGAATTAATTTTCAATATAAAATGTGACATTTTTAATGTACTTTGAAATATGGTATGTAGGATAATAACATAAACTAGGTTTTTCCTAGAGTTTGTTAAATATATGATAATTCTAATCAATATCCTAAATTCTTTTTTATCCACATCCCTTCCAATGTAATTCATAAAAAACTTTATTCCAGCAAATATAGGCATGGAAACAATTTTTAAATCCTCTATGACAAGTTCTTTAAGTAGTTTCATAGTATGAATCTCTTAAGAAAGTAAAATTTAACTTTTATTTTGAGATATTTGTAGGTTAATAATGTATTTCATCTCTCCTCATTTAGAAATTTCTAATAACTACTTCAAATTCTTTGAATAATTATCACTGATTTCTTCATAATATTTAGTAAATATGATGTTATCTATATAAATAACTATAAAAATATACCTATTTTTATTTTTGATGTAAATATTTTCATCCTCACTCATTTTATAAAATAAAACTTCTTAAAACAACAATCCAACCTGAAATTCTAGGATCTTGGTGATTACTTTATCCCATATAAAGCCTTATTTAATTTACACAAATATTTATATTCTATTAGAAATAAACTACATTGCTTCTCAATATAAAATTTTTCTTTCATCTCTCCATTGAGAAATGAAGTCTTGACATCCATTTTTAATATCTTATATATCGTTTTTAAAACAATATAAATCAAGATTATGATGGTTTAAAATATTGAAAGCTAGGGAAAAGGCCATGCCAAAATCAATTATTAAAACCAATAAGCTTCCCCTTTAAACTAAACTTTCCTTATTTCTTACCACTTCACCTTTTTCATTTTAAAAAAAACTGAATTCATTCCAAGCATATTTTTATTTTCAGGGTTGTATACTAAATATAAAGTTTCATTCTTCTCTATATGATCTAGTTCATCTTTCATAGAATCAATCCATTCAATATGCTATAGTTATTCTTCAATATCTCTTGGTTCAACTTGTAAAAACAGAGAGGTGTGTAATTTTTTCAATGTTATTCCGATTTGAACCAATTTTCCTTAATCTAAAATGATTTTTTATACCACCACATTCTTCCTCATCCTTGGATGAGATAAAAAATTTCCCCTCATCACTTAAAATGGATGAATCAACATCTTCATCATGTACAACATCTATAAAATCCCTTCTATCAGAAAACATTTCCCATTGTTTAATATACATTACTTCAACTTCAATTCCTCTTATATCTATAATTGTAAGTGAGACCTTTTTAACAGAATGTTCTAGCACTTTCAGATTAGAAGAATAAAAGATTCTTCATGTTTCCTTTTTATATCATCTATATCCACCACTATTTGTAGGGTATCTAAGAAAAATATTATCAATACCTCTTTTTTCAAGATTCCTGAGATTTTCACCGTTTATTTTGATAATGTAAGTGCTTCTAAATACCCTTACATTATTAAAATGTGAGATTTTATTATAATAAATATCATATAGAGACATGTATGAATTTTTATTGTAGAATCAATCATTTTTAATGTGGACTTATGCACTAATAAAATGTCTCCAAAAGAATTGAGAAGTATCATATTCAATCAACTATACTCAATACATCTCAACCAAGATTATATTATTTATTTTTACCACACCATTTTTTGTGGTGTGTATAATTCACCAAACTCAAGATAAATACCATGCTTCTCAGGATAACCATGAAACTTTCTATTTTTCTATTAAAAACTATTATCTATTCAAATATTTTTTATGGAGTATCCACATTCCTTTTTTACACTTTCATGGAACTTTTGAATATATTGAGTGTAGAAACCTTGTTTCAAGTAATTAAACCTTTATTTATTATTTTTAAGTATGTAAAGTGTCACTACGGAAAAAAAGGCTTTTAGAGGCGGTTTTTTTTCGTTTCTTGGCGGTTTAAACCGCCGCTAAATCGATTGGCGGTGGTTTTCAAAAACCGCCGCTAAGTCGTGCGTCGGGAAACTATTCGCGGCGGTTTTCAAAACCGTCGGAACGTTTCACGGCGGTTTTTTAGTGGCGGTTTAAACCGCCGCTAAATGATTCATAGGTCCTCATACAACCTACACTACATCATCCCCCTTATCCATTAGTGACATTTGTTGAACATAATATTCAAGTCAGTTCACATGAGCTTCCTATCTTAACTACACACTTGCCTCCGCATCAAAATCCATTGTAAACCAATCACTTTCACTCCCCTGGACTGCAATGGATTTGAATTCATTTATCGGTAAGTAAAAATGTATATTTCCACCAGTACCCATATCAATAAAACCCAACATTTTGGTAGCAACCACATCATCCTTTAGCCTTCTTGAAGAGACACTGAATTCAAAATGAGATCATTTTTTACGATCCTCAACATCAATAATTTTAAGAGGTGTAACATTGACATCAAAAACTAAAATTAAACCTACACCTGATATCCGATGAGTTTCAATAACCACACCGGTATATAAAGCAGTGTTTTGTACTGAAAGTACCTTGGTCTCACTCATAGGACTGGAAGGCCTGATAACCTTAAGAGGTAGTGGAATATCATTAACCTCCCTACCCTACACCTCATCATGAAAATTCTTCCCAACCACGTTCAAAGTATGAATGTCATTTGAAGATTTCATCCCATAATCAAATAGTAACTTGAACATAGAAATATCAACTTAGTGTCTATATTTCATACATTTGGAGAATTGAAAACCCATGCGGCAGGATTCTCTTACACATCCAATGCACAAGCAATTGAAATAAAAATTAGGTACATACTCATATTCAATTTCCAGATCAAATCTAAAATCACCAGAAAAAAGATATACCATTTCAACAAGAGTTGAGTTGAGATCAAATTCTACCAAAATTTAGGCACAATTCCCATACTTGACCATCTAGTTCTCCTTGTAAATCGTAATTTGGGTGCCAACAACCAAAGAAACATCCTAAAGAATTTTTGGAAAAAAAACCAATTTAAGACTTTAACCTAAATCCAAGTTTGCATGACAGAATTCTTGTTTAGAAACAGATGAAACCAACGATCCCATCCTGAAATTTAAGTACCCCTTGTTTTAAATTGACAAAACCACATCTCCATGACTTAAACTTCAAATCCTAAGAAGGAAATTAATATGGAAATATCCCATACTGATTGAAACCATGTTCCAACTATCGAAGCCCCAAATTTGGAGCATGAGTTTCCTCAAAACTTAGAGTTTCCATGCATTATTCTCCGGTTGAGAGGAGAGCTGCGCAATGATGGAATGCCGAGAGACCTCAATCCACTCCTTGAAGAAATTATGATTTGCTTTGACAAAATATAGGGTGTCATTTCTCAAAATACAAATGCTTGCTATTGATGAATCACTCTGAAGACCATAAAATAATAAATCATCAGCGAAAAATATATTTATATAATTATATATATATATATTTATTAATATATAAATATATATAATTATAAATATAATAAATATAATTATTATTTAAAGATATCTATTATAATTTTATAATTATTTAAATAAATAAATATTTTTTTATAATTATAATCTTAGGTTAATATATTTAAGAAGTATTTATATATAATTATAAAAATATTTATATAATTATATATATATATATATATATTAATATATAAATATATATAATTATAAATATATTAAAAATATTTTTTAATAATTTTATAATTATAATTATAAATATATATATTTATAATTATAATTGTATTAAAATATATTAAAATATATTTATATATAATTATAAATATCTTTATATAAATATCTATATTAGGTGCTTAGGGGTATCTTTATATAATTATATATATTTATATAATTATATATATGTATATAATTATATATATGTATATAATTATATATATATATATATTAATATATAAATACATATAATTATAAATATAGTAAATATATTTATTATAATTTTATAAATATCTAAATATATATCTCTATATATTTATAATTTTATAAATAATTTCTTCAAAAATTATATATATTTATAATATTATAATTAATTATTTAAATTATAAAATTATTAAAAAAATTCATTTGAAAATATTAATTATAAAAATTTGAAATATATTTTAAATGTTAAAACATAATAAAAAAATAAATGTTTCTCAAAACCATTACAATCATATTGAAAATATTACATGTATAATAAATAAATATATGTATAAATAAATATTAAAAATTATTAAATATATATTTAACATTATTAATTAATATATAATAATAAATAAATAAATAAAATTAAATAAATTGCAAAAAATATTTAAAAGTGAATTAGTAACATTTATATGAATCATGAACACATAAATAATGTAGAAAAAAATAATAAATAGATGATATTAATTGTATAAATAATGAAATATGACCCTCGCAATTAGCCAAGACATGGAGGAGAGGTCCACACCTAAAGGGAATGGGAAAATATCCAAGGAATTTGGGATCAAGAGGGTTTTGCAAGAAGTGATCACCTATTTTAAATGTGGGCACCTTTTGTCTTTTTTGAACTGTTCAATCATAGTATGTTTCACTTTTATTAAAAAATTTGGAGTCATGGGTTTGGTCTCCAATCCCATAATTGAGACTTTTGGGTACATTAAATATACAAAAAAAAAATAATTAAATTAAATTTAATTAAATTATATAAAATTAAATTAAACACACACACACATATATTAATGATGAATAGATTAAAATAAAAGTATATCAGAAATAAATAAATTTTAAAAATGAATAAATATATAAAATAATAAAATGGAGAGATATTAAAATAATAATAAATGATATTAAATTAATAAACATATTTGCGCACTGACATACATATACACATGTGAGACATGCATATGAAATCATACACATCTACACACACAGAGACACATACATACCTACAATTATACATGTAATCACATTTTAAATTATTTAATATCAATAAAAATATATATTTAAATAAATATATTAATTTATATATTATACAATTTTTTAAATAAAATATTAATATAACGTATTTTTTTATTATCTACACATTTTGTAATTAATGTATATAAATAAAACATAAAACATTTTTATTAATATAAATTTGATAATTTTTTATATATAAAATTATGAAAATAAGATTAATTTTTTTTATTAAAAGCTATATAAATCATATTTATATATTATATTTATATATATATACTTATTGCAATATAAATCTTATTTAAAAATATATAAATATTTATATATAAATTAAATTGCTCACTATTACCTTATTAGTGATATAAAAAAGCACTGATAAGGGTGTCACTTTTATTAGTACTAAAAAAAGTGCTAATAAATGATGGACTTTTATCAATGATAGAAAAAAAATTTGAAAAGGGTACCCTTTTATAAGTGTTTTTAGCACTGATAAAAGGTTACTTTATCAGTGCTTTTGCGAGCACTGATATAATCCCCCCTTTATCAGCTCTTTTTTTCTAGTGTTTTTGAAGGTAAGCGCTGAATAAAGTGTAATCTAGAGAAGTGAAAAGTCGTGACATAAAAATGGGGCTTGAATAAAGGGGATGATAAGAGGATCCCTTACCTTGAGAGGGTGCTTCTAAAATCTTGGGAGGAGTTTCTTAAGTGATAAGGGGAACCTTGGGAGGACTCTATAGAGGTAAAGGTAGAGTAATGTCATGATACAAGGGTTTTGAGTGAATATTAATGAGAGTTTGGATGAGTTAATATAAAAAGAGAGGAGAATTATTTATTAATTTCCAAACAGAGGTTTTAGAATCTATTGATAATTTAATCAAAACAACTAACCTCACCATGGTTTTTACCCATGGTTTCTACCAAATTAGATTGGTTTTCAATTTTTATAAGGCTATGATATGAACACATTATAATAATTCCCTTGTGGATGTGGAAGTGAGTCAATTTTATAAATAATTGGTTTTAAAACTATAAAATATAATATTGGTATTAGAGGATTCATTAAGGGTTTATAAAATATTTCAAACAACTTTGAAAATAAATTCATTTAAAGGGAAAACATAATTTTGGGGATGGATAATCTTTTTAGTATTTATTACCTCACTTTTGGGCTTTTATTATGTCATAATTCACACCATATATTTATACCTTATTTAATTTTGATCCAATAATTCTGCTATATTTAAAAATTATTAAAAAATAAACATAGGATAATTTTGATGTGCTGATTTTAGAAATAATATTTATTTTATCCAAATAATTCTCTAAGAATGAGAATTTATACCTTTTAAATTAAAAATCCACATTTATGTAAAAATACTAGTTTTTTTTGACAATAACAGTTTTCTAACCTTATAAAACTTATTATTTACTTCATAAAATCACATTATAATTTATATTTAATAAATATTATTTAATAATAATATTTTTTTGATATATCATTTATTTCAAAAATTATTGAATTCCTTAAAATATAGTGTATTGATTGTAACTATACATTTTCCAAAAATATAATTTGTGTTTCATCGTATCAAAATCAAATTCATACTCATTATCTAAAGTAATATTAAAAAAAGGATAATCAAAATCCCTTTTTAATAAAAATTAAATATAGAAATCCATACTATTAGGGTCTATATACCTAACACATTATTACACCTATGAATTTCAGAAGGGCAAGGTGTGCTATGGTGAGATTATAATGGGATGGTTCAGATAACTTGGTTCAGAATGTGATCTCAATGATCTTAAAATTATACCACAAATGGTTTCACTTGTACATTATTTGTTAAATTTTAACATGGTATTGGTCAAGGAAAAATCACAGTAATGCTACCTCATTTTAAAGCTTTTATAAATTGTCTTCATATGGTATGATCCTACTAGAAAAGAAGTCACTTCCTTTTTTTGTGTCAATTGGACTTTATCATAACCCATAATATATAATAATTATACATAATCTATATAATGAATATACTATCAATGATTATGATTCTTAATGGTTTTTTAAATTTGATAGAACATATAATTTTCGAAGATATCCAAATATTAGCATGTGTTTTCTATAACTAAATTACTTAATAATTAATTTATTCATATAAAAAGTGGATTTCATTTATAAATTTTCAGGTATTTACATTCCTCCCATTTTGAGAAATTTTGACCTCAAAATTTTCATTTCATATACTAAAACAGACAAGGGTACTTCTGTTCCATCACCTTATCTGGTTCCCATGAAATTTCCTCAAACTTTCTGTTCTTATATAACACTTTAACCATGTGATTAGTCTTGTTTCATAGAACATTGTCTCTATGATATAATATCTTCACCAGATGCTACTCATATAAAGGATCACTCTCCAATGGTACCACATATAAATTCAGTACATGTGAGGGGTCTGGTATATACTACTTCAAGGGGGATATATAGAACATATTATGTACATGAGATCTGTTAGTTGGGAGTGCTAGTCGACATGTTATCTCTCTGTTGCAATCAAGGATCTCAGCGGGGTCGTGGAATCTAGGACTATGATTTCCATTCATCCCAAACCTCATGAATTTATTCTATAATGATATATGAAGGAACAATATATATGTTTCCAAAAAATTCAAATCCCATTGACAATTTTCAGTGTAGATTTTATTTTGACTTTGTGAAGATTCTATATGATGTTGTGTTGTTTAAACCATCTCTATCATTTCTTGTATAAGATCAATTCCCATCAGCTTCTTCTCAGAAACTTTATCCTAGAATAGAAATTTTTGTTATATTATAACTCCACTAGGGGAAGGTATTGAACCCAACAACCTTGGAAATCTATTTAACATGATCACAACATATCCTCGAGAGTTTTAATAGTTATTTTAGACTATCCACCCATCTAAGGGTGATAAGATGTGCGGAAGATAAGCTCTAAATCCAATGCTTATAGAAGGATACTCCAGAACCTTGAGGTAAATCTTAAATCTCAATCAATTAAAATAGAGATTAGAACTCAATGAAGTCTTTCCACTCCCCTTATATATATCATGGAGAGTTGGTTAAGAGAGAAATATTCCTTAATATTAACAAAATATACTAAATTATTAATACGATCTACTACCAACCAAATGGAGTTATTGACATTATGAGTCCTGGGGAGTCCTATAATGAAATCCATGGTTATATTTTCCCATTTACATGCTGGTATGAGAAATGGTTACATCAAACTATTAAAATTCTTTCATTATTCCTTAAATTTTTTGGCATACTAAGAATTGATATAAAAATTATAAAATGCATCACTTCATGCTATCCCATAAGAAGTTTTGCTTCAAATATCTATAAAACACAGCTATTCCTAGTGAAATAGATAAGGATGATCTATGAGAATCACCCAGAAGTTCTATATTTAGTTCTGGTTTTGATGTGACACATATTCAGGTTCCAAAAAGTATAACTCCATTTTTTGAAAAGTTTAACTCTAGAATAATCATTACCATATTATGTAGAAACTCATCATTATTACGAGCCTCCTTGATGCTCTCAAGAATGTATTTTTTGAGAATTTATTTGAGAAAGTTCAGATGAATATCCTTTTATTATTCCCCTTTCTATCCATTGCCTGTCAAAGAATATTGGATCCCTTAAAATCCTCATTATAGATTGTGTTCTAGGATCCTTTCTAATCAGAGCATCTTCCACTTTGTTTTCCTTATCATGATAGTAATGTATTGAATAATCATAATCATAGTATAGCTCTAATCACTTCTATTGGTGCATATTGAGCTCTTTTTGTGTGAATATATAATTGATTCTTTTATTGTCAATATTTATGTCACAATTCTCCCCATAGAGATAATGTCACTGAATCATCAATGTGAAGATCACTACATTAAATTCTATATCAGGTTTTTGATAGTTATTATCATAGATATTTAATTGGAAGGAGTTATAGTCTATCACATTTTAATATTTCATGAGAACATAACCCCTGTCATTTTTGGATGAATCACTATAGAGAGAAAATCCAGCCTCGCTAGTGGGTAATGTGAGTACAAGTACAATGATTAGCCTCTTCATCAACTATTTAAAAATCTCTTAATATTAATTAGTATAGAGAAACATGTCACCATTTCCCGTTATCTTGATTATTGGTCTTTAGAATCATGATAATTTTCTCAAAAATCAATGATAGTACCCAACCAATTCAAGGAAACTTTTAATTTCCGTCACAGATGTTGGTCTTGGACATCCATCAATTGCATCAATTTTTGAATGATCCAAATATATCCATTTACTGGTGATAACATGATCCCAAAAAAGTTTCTTTCTCCATCCTTAACACACATTTACTATACTTCGCAAATAAAGTTTCCTTTCTCAAAGTCTTCATTACAAAATTAAAATTCTCCTCATCTTCCTCCATGATTTTGGAGTAGATAAAAATATCACTTATAAATACTACCACAAATTTTTAGAGGTAATACCTAAAGACTCTATTCATCAAATACATAAATATTTATGGATCATTAGTGAGCCAAAATGGTATAACTATTGTTGTTCAAAAATCCCTCAAGGTATCATTGAATCATTTTTGAGGTGATTGTGTTTGTTGACAAAGCGGGCCTCCATGTTGTGTTTGTTGACAAAGCATACCATGATGTTAAATTTTTGGAAAAAGGGGATTTACATGGTTAGTTTTCAAGTTTAGGAGATGTTGTTAAAAATCCATGGTTTAAAGAAGAACCTCAATAAAGGAATGGATGATCTGGAGGTGGTGCAAAAAGAGAAGATACAAGATGGCATTGTTTTCCAGTGGCTGCCAAATTTTTGGGTCTCAAAATCGACAAATAGAGAAAATTGTTTTTGGAAAATGGAATTGGGTTCCAGTGTCTTGGAGACATGGAATGTTTCATGCCATATGTTTTTCAATATTCTAACATAAAAATATGGAAAATAAAAGAGAGGTTCCCATGTTTTGGTTTGGGTGCGCAAGGTGACTTGGGTGAAAGAGGCTAAGGTGGATGGACTTGCACGCCGGGAGGAGACTTGCACGTGATGCTCAGGGTGCCCAAAATTCCTATAAATATAGGGACAACCCTCCTCATTTTATATTTCTCTCAAAACTCAGAAAAAAATTGAGGTCTAGTCCTGTAGGTGGTTTTAGTGCGCAAGTGGTGGTTTGGGCACACAAGTATAAAGATATTTAGAAGTTGTGCACTTGTTGTTAGTTGCATGCCAATATTGGTTTGGGAGTAAAAGGGTGTGAGTTTCAAAAGTTATGAGTTGGAAAAGGGATTTTCTTGCAAGTATTTAGGTGAAACTTGTGCGTCAGGCATAGAGATGCACGTCAGTCATTCTAGGGCTGTGAGAAATTTGGAAGATTTCTCGGTACCTCCGTTGCAAAGTGAGATTCATCTGTGGGTGAAAGTTGGACATCAACAGAGAATCTATATAAAGATAAATAGGTATTAATTTGTGATAATGAAGAGAACTATAGGTCTATAAACTATGAGTGGATCCCTTCCAAGTGTAGTGAGAAAAGGAAGAGGAAGCAGATTATCCATTCTACCGGTAGTGGGCAAGTGAGAGAGAAATAGAGAGGAACCCTTGGGAAAGTAGTGAGATGACCCTAAAAATTGTAATGGCAGTGAGCCTTTTCAAATAATTGATCTATCCCAGACATTATTTACAGTTATATTTAGTGTATTTGTTACATTGGCACATTGTCGTTGTATGCTCCTTAGATGTAGCCCAGTGAGGGTGAACCAAGAAAAAATCTCTATGTCTGCCTGTTTTTATTCCTACATCGCATTAAAATCATCATCATCATCATCAGATACGTAAGATATTAATAATTTCAATAGAAAAACATAAGTGTAAACATGTCACCCTTATAATATTAAGGTCAAGATCTATTGGGGTAGGATGAATTTTAAAATAGAATATACATACCCTGATTCGCCCCCAGTCAGGGTATTTTGGCCCCATTTGGTCCTAACAATGAAATTATACTACTCTTACATTGTATAAAATAAAACATTAGGGATATCCCCCATATTCAACTTAACTTTATAATATCCCAAGAAAATATCCACCTAAGAGAAGTACTGGGATCCATGCATCTAATCAAATAAGTAATCAATACATGGAAAGGGATACATTTTCTTTATTGTGATCTTGTTGATCTCATAATAATCAATGTAGAGGTTCACTGGCCCATCCTTTTTCTCGATGAAGTGGACTACTACACCCCACGGTGAAGCACTTGGGAATGTGAACCATTTATATAGATTCACCTATAGTATCCTCTTATGCTCCTCAATTTCAATAGTGGACATTCTATATGTATAGGTATAAGTTTAATTGATAAATCAACAACTCTTCAAGGAGTAAGACTATAAAATTATTTGGGAATCACATCAATGAATTCCATTCCAATGAGAATGTCTTCAAAGATTATATTTTTCTTAGTCTCAATAATTTGAGAAAGATACACCCGCTCAAAGGGAAATAATATCAATGCTTAAGATGATGATACCAAATGAGATTCATCCTTTTATATTTACTTTTATATGATTGGATGATGATTTGTGATAGATAGGGTGATTTCATTCTCTTGAAAAATTATGTGGGATCTATATAAAGAAATAGAATCCATACCCCGAATTTCATTAATTTACTCTAAAGGAAGTATAATAAGGTTTTTGGGAAATAAATCCCCCAAATTTGGATAGGGTATGAGTTATATTCTTGGGATTCAATAATTAACCCATTCCCCATCTTCACTTGTAACTTAAATATTATTTTTTGATGTGGTTTTTGAATAGATCTTGTAAACCTAAGAGATATGAAAGAATTCATAGAACAAGAATAAAAAGTTCATTCATTATTATTGAATGAATAACTAGTGTACCTATCACCACTTTATTGTCAAGATCTACCTTTGAAGTTGTGATTTATAATCTCATGCTTTCTCTATAGGCTTTGGATGTTTTTTTTTCAGTTTTCGTCGATAAACCTTGGATTAGGGAATTGATTTACATAATGTCATTATTCAGTATAGTTGAAAAATTAGTCAACATGATGAGGCTAAACCGGAGAATTCCTTTTTAATATCATATTAGTGGGTTTATCCAGTCAAAAATCACTAGCAAGGTTCCCTTAATCCCTACACCTAAGGCATTTACTTATCCCCTTTATGCAATTTCTATGATATTTTTCCCAAAAATTTGAAAATGGGTTTTTATAATTTATTTAACTCATGAGATTTATACATAGAACCACCAAAATTATATTCCATTCTCCATTTCCTATATTCAAACTTCTGAGAACCATGAGATTCACTGATCTCCATCCCAATTATGAGGGAACATTAGACAATTTCTTAACTTTTTTTGAAAATACATAATGGATAAGTATTTTTATAGACTCATCTTTAGCCCACCAAATAAACAGTCAACTTTACTTTCATGTGTAATGATAATACCAGATGAGTATCATCAAAGTATTTATGATGTTTTCCTCACACGCCCTGATAGATTTTTTGTCCTTTTAATTTAGGATAAGAAAGTTCCCATCCATTTTCAGTCAGAGAGGAGTGAAGTATTTTACTTCTTCACTTTGATCTACTCTTTAAGATTTATATTTTTGAACAATGTCCACCATTTTTCATTTTCTCCTTCCACATAATAAAAAGACAATATGACCTTCTATTTCTCAAAACATTAAAGGATGTATATGATCTCTTCAATGGATTTGATTCATTATTCCATGATTAAAGTATTTGTGGATCCACTAAAAGTTAGATGCATTTTCATCATTAAGATATCAATTAAAACTTGATATTTCTATAGGGGATTTGGGTGTTCCTCTTAATTATTGTTCTATTCAAATATGAAGTCAATTGAGGAATTATAGTCTTAAATTTCATGACTCATACTCTTATTAGGTTGGGAATATTATTTGGGCCATCATCACATTGTCCCTCACATTGGTTGTCGACTCAGTTCCTCCTATTCACAGCCATTGAATAGAATAAAGGGATTTTTAGGGTTTTTTATTTTTTAACTATTAAACACATAAATGGGAAATCATGAACATTATTGGGATAACTTATAAATGAGATATATACATTAACTTTTGAATTTTAAACTTTTAATTGATGTTTTCCATGATCTATTTCCTAATATAAAATCATATGGGCATTTATTTCCTTCATAATGGTTCATAAAGGGATTCTGAATTTGAAAAAGTATACCCCTGATGAGTTTCAATCTATGTTTGAAGAAAGGAATGTTGTTATGTACCATGTGATGATCAATTCTGTCTCAACATGCCCTTTTTAGGGTTATCACCCCTTAGTATAACTATGGCATACACACAACCATTTGTAGTATCTAAACATGAATGAATCTTATTGGAAACTAATTACTCTATAATTTACCAAATTTAGGGATGTTTTTATTTTTATTGTTATACCAAAGTATTTCAAAATAATTTTCTAATCACAATCCAAACAATAACTATAATTTTCTCTAATACTAACTATGAAAACCTATATCATTAATACACCTTAATTCATGATTTATTACATAATTTTTCACATTATAAAATCCAAGAACATTATTAATCCTAGTTACTTTGGTAGATTAGGTATATAGAATAACAAATTGCAACATAAATACAATGTAAATTTTGGATACCTTCTTAACATGCTCCTAAAATTCCATCTCACTTCTAAAACTGAATGGGATAAATAGATGACATACATAAGTAAATGGTGTGATATAAATCCCAGTAAGGTAATAAAAAAAATCATAGAATAATATAAATTTGTTCATGTGATCCAATATCCATATAAAGTTAATATATGAGGGGTGAGAATCATAATATCGAACAATTAGGCATGATATAAAATGATAAAATAAAGGAAACATTGGAATTTGAAAAAAACATAAAACATGACATCATGAACATACGTCATGGTTAACCACCAATAAAACATAACATAGCATTATTAGTATAACATCCAATATACCATACATGAAATATCAATAGATATAAACATTATCCAATGCATTGGAGGGATTTATAATTCCTGGCCCACTTGCCACTTTCATATCATTTACATGCATAAGTGTTCCATAAAGATCATACTACATAAGGATGTATTTCCAAAATTTTAAATGAAAGATGAAGGAGTAAATGTAACATACATGTAAATCCTAAATAAATTAAGAATATGGTACAACAACACATTTATTCATTCTAAAATGGATTTTCATTTATAAATGTTTGGTTTGTTACAGTAAAAAAATGTTTTCTTTAGACTAAACCACTACTACAAAGAGATATGGGTGAAATTACCAGTGATGATATATGTGATAAATAATATGGGGGGGTGAATTAGTGATCAACTCTTCTTAACTTTCCCCCTTTTTAAAACAACCTTTTCCTCTAGCTAGATATAATTGAATAGACTAAAATTAAACACCCCAAAGAACCCAAATGAATATAATAATTTTTATGGTTAAATAATTAATAAGATCATCTTGTTCTTAATATGATATGGAAATAATTATAGGCCACACTTCCTCTATAAAACAACAATTTTTGGTTTATAAAAATCATGGTATGTGCATTACTTTCATTTCACTATAATCCATTTATAGCACATGTCCTCATCACAAAACTAATATGTTAAAATAGATTTTCCAAGAATGTAATGAAACTTAAAAATATATTTCAACATATCATTACTATAATACTTGAATTTTTCACACATTCCCTTAAGTAAATTATATCTTTTTCCTCTCCAATTTTGAAAAGAACAACAAGAAAAAACCTCTCCTATTATTAAGATATCTCTATTATTCTTACTATGTACATCCACACTATACCATTATGCAATAATTATAGAATATATATCATGAAAAATGGTTAAATTTTATCTTTCTCCTTTAATTATAAAAATCAAAAACACCACATAAAATATTATTGAATTCAAATCACTAGAATTATCGGATATGGTATTCATAATTACTTCCATAATTAACCACTTCAATGAATGTTTATAACTACAAATAATCATGTATAAATATTATACCCTCTTAACTATCCATTAAACATAAGATTTTTATTCAATGAATCCACACGCATGTGTCGATACATTCATTATATAGTGATAGAATCTCACCAACTTCAATCTTGGAATTATTCCTTATAAAAACCATTAAAACCATACGTCCTTCTTTCCATAATAATTTCAAAATCCAATACATTAAATTATCATTTATATATATAAATGATTTCAGTTATATGTGTCATCCATCATTCATGGTGCAAGGTTTGACAGAATATGTGAAATTCAAGGACAACTCATCAAGTTCTAATCCTTAGTAAAAACCTATATGTGATCAGTTCTCCTATATGTTATATTCTCATATGTAAAAAATTCAACAATGTATCTATTTCTCATATATAGGTTATTTAGTTATGAATATTTTCCTATGAAACAAATATTTCTACTCATATTTCTATATATACATAATACGGTATTCGGCTACAATGTTAACCTTATACAAGAAAACCTATATGTGGATAATCCCTTATGTATAAGCTATTTCAGGTTTTCATATTCATCTATTTATATGAAATCAAATACAAAGATATTTCATTACTTAGAGAAAAAAATAAAGATTCATGTACATGGTTATATATTTCTTTAACTAGTTTCCAAAACATTGTATTTTTCCATTCACTGTACTTTTTCATTATTTCATTATTTAACCAATAAACTATTTTCAAGAATCATGATATCCCATATAATTAAATTTAATATTTAAAAGATCACCTCACATTAAAATATATTATTTCAAAAATCTTCCCACAACATGAAAATATTTATGTGTTGATAACAAAAGATAATACCATAAGTATTCCCACCTCATATTTATCATCTTCTTCAAAACAAAAACTGAAAAACTATAGGTCTCAACAATATTCCCCTTTATATTTTATTTTCAAACATGGTACATGAATCACTTAAGATTTGATACTAAATATATTGACCACTATACAATAATTCTAAGACTTCTTAAGCAATCTTGGTGTAAGAAACAAGAATAATTGAATAATAAAACTATGATGACCATGAATAAGAGATAAAAAATAATCCTAAAAATCTTTTATCATCAAATACTCACAATCAAAATTGACTTTATCCTCTAAATAAATAGTTCCTAAAACCAATTCAAGAAACCAGTAAAACAGTTCACACATGCTGACATCCTAACTTATCCCCTTTTAAAAACTCTCCCTAAATATATATTATACCTTAAAATGTGTAGCATATATCTATGGATAAATTTATGTTTTCATATTAGTTACCCCTATGAAAATAATATCCAAAGATAACATGAGTGAGGGAATAAAACACCACAACTTAATATTTTACTGAATATGGGTGAACACATAACTTCAACCTCAGTTTAAGGAATTATTCCTTAAATAATGGAATGGTGAACACATCAATAATATACTATTTTTAAAAAAAACTCTAAATTTAAATAATTTATCTCTAAAATATCCTTAATGAAGTTACATTTAATATCAATGTGCTTTTATATTAAATATTTTACGATATTATTTTTCATATAAATAATACTTTGATTATAAAAACCCAAGAGAAGGGTAAAATTTACAACAACCAATAAATATTCTATCTTTTTATTTATCCACATTAATTATTTTTTTGCTTGATTGTAATAAACATACTATACTTCTAGAGTGATGAGATCCACCAAAATTTTCTTCTTTGTATTCCATCTCTCACATCATTCTCCTAGATAGTTAGCTCAACCATAATTGGATATTTTGTCAATAACATAACCTACCCAGTCGATATCTGTATATCCAAGTAGATTCATACATCCCTTTCTATAATACTTTATGTTATAAGTTTTAGTGACCTTAATGTTTCTAAGAATTTTTTCCATGAAAAAATGTGACATTTTCGATGTACTTTCAAATATGGAACACAAGGTAACATCATAAACTATGTTTATTCTAGAGGTTGTTAAATATATTATATTTCCAATCAATATCCTAAATTATTTTGGATCAGCATCCCTTCGAACTCAATCCATAAAAAACATCATTAAAACTAAGATAAGTATAGAAACATGTTTTGAATCTTCTATGACAAGTATTTTAAGTTTTTACTTAGTATTAATCTCTTGAGAAAGTAAAATGTACCATTTAGTTAGAGATATTTTTAGGTTAATAAATTATTTCATTTTTCATAGTATATTAATTTTAAATAACTACTTCATCTTCTTTGAAAACTTCTCATAGGTTTCTTCATCATCTACAAAAAAATATGTTGGTATGTATATAAATAAATATAATAATAGATACCTATTTTTCACTTTTAATGTAAATATTCTCAACCTTACTCATTTTCTGAAATCAAACTCCTTTAATCCATAATTCATCTTGCAATAATAGGATCTTAGGGATTTATTTATCCCACATAAATACTTTGTCAATTTACACACATAGTTCCCTTCCATTCACAGAAATAAAGTAATTACCTTCTCAATATAAACTTCTTATTCCATATCTCTATTGATAAATGATGTCCTGAAAACCATTTTTAATATCTTATATCCCCTTTTTAAAAAATTAGCAAGACTGATTTTTATGGTTCCAAATCTTGAAATGGGGAAATATTCCTCACCAAATTCAACTCCTACAACCAATAATAAGATCCTATAAACTAATATTTCATTATTTATTACCAATTCACATTTTACATTAATTTTATTTTGAAAAACCCAATTCATTCAAATCATATTTATATTTTTATGTTTGTATACCAACTGCAAAGTTTAATGTTTCTCCATCTGATCCAATTATTCATTCATAGAATCAATCCATTCACGATTCTATAACGATTCGTCAATATCTCTTGGTTCAACTTGTGAAAATAGATAGGTGTGTGTTGTACTCAATGTTATTATGGTTTGACCCTGGTTTCCATAATCTAAAATGATATTTTAGACCTTCACTTTCTTTCTCATCCTTGGATGAGATGAAACAAATTTCCCCTCATCACTTAGAATGGATGAATCAATATCTTCATCATGTCCAGATTCTATAATTTCTCTTATATGAGAAACCTTGTCACATTTTTTAATAGAAAATATTTCATCTTCAATTCCTCTTATATTTACAACTAGAAGTGAGACCTTTTTATCAACATGTTCCAACACCTTCAAATTATAAGAATAAACAATTATTCAAGTTTCCTTTTTATATCATATATATCCCCTACCATTTAGAGTCTATATAAGGAAAATACTATCAATAACTCTTTGGTCAAGCTTCATAAGATTTTCACCTTTGATTTTGATACGGAAAGGGCTACCAAATATCATTACAAGATTCAAATGTGATATCTTATTATAATACATCTCATATAGAGACATGTATGAATTTGGTCTATAGAGGCAATGATTTTGAATGTGGACAACTGCACCAATAAAATGTCTCCAAAAGAATTAAGAAGTATTATATTTAATCAATATGACTCTATCCATCTCAAACAAGAATCAATTCTATATTTTAACCACACCATTTTTTGGTGTGTATAGTTCACCAAACTCATGATAAATACCAATATTCTCAAGAAGAACATGAAACTTCCCATTTATGAATTAAAAACTATTATCTATTCAAATAATCTTTTATGGAGTAGCCACATTCCTTTTTGACACTTCTCTGGAAACTTTGTAATATCTTGAGTGTATAACCACCATTTTCAAGTAATCAACCCTTTAATTTTTATTTTTATGTATGTTAAGTGTTTGGGTAATGTTTATGATGTTTTAAATAACTTTTGGAATGTTTTTAGGGATTTTTTAGAAGTGCATAGTTTGAAAATGGATAGTAAAAACAACAACACTCCTACAAGAAATCATGTAAAGAGAGGTAGTGGGATCCGGGCAGCTGTATGGTTAGGTGAAAGGTTTGGGAAAACCGTGAGGCCACCTAATATTAACCAAGTAAAGTGGAATTGGGGGAAAACATGATTGATGCATAGTTTGTTTGGCCATGTAATCCAGATGTTTAAAGGGTGGTGTAAGACAATGGTTGGCATGTGGATGGTGCACGGATTTTCTCACAGTGTGACCAAAACATGAAGGGTTAGAAGTTAGACCCTAAAAAGTGGATTTAAATTGGTTTAGACATTAATAATTTTTCCCCATTTCAACTCTAACTTGGGTTTCTCTCCTCCCAAAGGCTGTGGATACTTTCCCCTTTGATCTGGGAGTGGTCTGTTGGAAAATATTGGTGTGTTGAAGGCATGATTTCTTGCTAAGTCTCTATTATTGGTGAATTTTCATAGATATACATTACTTAACTATATTATATTCATAGATCTAGTCCATTGGGGATACATATATGATATTTTATCCCATTCATAATGATATTTTTTTGTGTGGATATTAGGGAATGAGATATAAGGTAGGTTTTTGGAGATTAAACCTAGTATTGTTGATGAATTCATGCCATTATTAATTTGTATTATAGTTTTTGAGGTAGGCGGCTTCACTCTTGACTCCTATTACTAGAACTTTCTGGATTAATTTAAAATTGATTTAATTGCATGGAATTATTTTGAATTTGATGAAAAATCATGGTGGAAACCATCTTTTGTGAGGTTTTATGGATTCATATAAATTAGATGTTCTGAAAAGTGATTTTTTTAGGTATTTTAAAATAATTATTTTAAAATGTATATTTTTTTTTGATTCATGGTAAAGGTTTAATTGAAATGTTTTCAATAAAATGGAGGTTTTACTGTAATGGATTTATATTCTTGGTTTGAAATTTTTTTGGAATACATAGGTTTGTGTGAGTTCATGATTTTGACATGAACCTAAACAAGGGGCGTGTACCATTAGATTAAAAGGGATGTGACCCTAGATAAGGGGTGTGTTCCATTGGGGAACATGAAGATTAGAAAGTTAGTGATGACTCAATGGATGTATGAGATACTTCTCATGAGTATAGATCTATCACTGAAGAGTTTCTGGGTGCATGTGTGTGAATCATGGTGTGGGTATATCAAAAAGGAATGTGAAATGGTTTAAAGAGTTGGTTGGTTACTTTCCTTGGAAATATTTTTTGTTTGGGAAAACTATTTTGTTATGAAAATTGTTTTATATTTTGATATAAACTATTTTAAAGTGTTATATATATATATATATAATATTTTATATAAATGTGCTGACCTATTCTATCCCAGTGTCATGAGTATGGAATTCATTTGGGGGAAAACCTATTGAGTTTCATTAATCATCCCATTCTTTAGTAATTTTGTGTTTTTGCAGATATTATTTATCAAGACACAGGTAAAGGAAAAGTATATAATTTCATTAGTGATGTATCTTTATACTTTGGGTTGGATTATGGAGTTGGAGCATGGAGCATATTTTGAGCTATAGTGTTGTATCTTTGAAGTCTTCGAGCTTTGTGTTTTAGCCTATCAATTTCATACTCTGATATTCATTATGGTGTAGTTTGGTATTGTTGTGTATTTGTATTACTTGAGTTGTATGAAATTATTATTAGGCATCATATATTAGTTCTAGTTATGGTATTCTTTGTTGTGGTTGTTTTATTTTCAAAGGGAAAATCATCCCCGAACTGTATTAATGCCCTCAACATTTATTACCAGCCTTTGGAATCTTGGGGATGTCTCCTAAGTCCAAGTAGAAATTTCACCTAAAATAAAGCTAATGAGGAAGGGTAGGGTGCTTCATATGGTATCAGTCATGGATAGTACAAATATTTTGTGGTAAAATGGTATAATCTTGTTCGGCTCTGGACTTGCAAATGGTATCAATCTTGGCCGGTTTTTCTTTCCTTTTGGGAAAAATTATATTATTTATTGGACTTGGAGTTGAAATTCATTATGTGTTATCCTTATGCCAGGATAGAATAAAGGATTTGTATTTTTTGGACATGAAATGTACAACATGAAAATGAATATTTAAACAATTTATACTAAACCTCAAGTAACCAAGGAGTTGTATACATAAGTGTTTTGAGAGACTTATAGGAGTTGTAATCTCATTGTCATGGGTTTAGCCAATGAGAAGAGCATGACATGAATTAATTGAAATGAGTGCCCATTAAGAGTGAATATTTCATTTTGAGTAATGAATTATGATTTTTTTAAAAAGTTGATTTTTAAAATGTGTTGAAACTATTTTCAAATGTGAGATTTTGAAAACAGCCTAATAAAGATATTTTGAAAAAGGGATTGATTTTCAAAAGCATTGTGGATTTTTAAAAAATGGGTTTAAGAGAAAATTTATTGACTTTTGAAAATCCCTATTATGATATTTGTGATATGGTATATTTAAAATTATTAAGCCTTAAGTTTCTAATGGGGGATAATTATGGTATTTGTTTTTGGTTATAGAAAATGGTACCTAGTCGACATTGAAGAAACCAACCAGAAGGGGCTACTAAGAATGTATTTGCACATAATCCACAGGTGAACCAACACCTAGTTCAATTTATTTTCCATGATTTTTAGGATGTGGATAAATGGAAATAAAGAGATGAACCATGTAAAGTGAATCCTCCTGTTATGTTTTAGAAGTAGAATATACCCATCTTTTAAGGTGATTTAGAACCAGAGAGGGAAGAGGTGTGGAAAAATAGAATGAATCAAATCTAAAATTTCCATAGATTTCTAGAATATTTTAAAATCAAGCTTGCGAAACATATAATGTTGGATATTGTATTCTAGTGGTGTGATTTTGTAGTTCAGGATAAATTAGATCAAGGAATTCCATGACCATATTTTGAATAATTGTTCAATGAAGAATTATATCCTCATACATTTGGGAATGTAAGGATGACATTATTTTTTATCTTGAAGCAAGAGAACCTCTTAGTGACAGAGTATGAAGCTAAATTTATGAATTTAGTCTACTTTTCACCCAAAGTTACTAATAGTTCATTCTTTAAGGCACACATTTCTAAATTGAGTATGAGTCAAGAGACACACTCAAATATTTCCATGCTTTGTATAATGAATTATATAGAGATGTTAAATAGAGGGATTTTGGAATAAAGAGACATCTCATGAACTAATGGTAGAGGAAGCATGTTAACATCTATGGGAAATAGTGGGAACTCCAATGCTGGGAACAAGTGGAAGAGGGAATCCTATTTACAAGGTAGTGGGATGAATCAGAGTCAAAATACTGGATCAATGAACCTTTCTACAAGATCCAAGAGTAAGGATGGATTTTTTAAATGTGTTTAGTTCAACCACATGAAATAAGAATGTACAAAACCACATTGATCATTCCATAATTTCACTCAAATTAGGAATCTTCAGAGTTATTTTCATAGTGGTACAAGGTTAGGTGTTTGAGATGCTTCTCATGCTTCACACACATTGTATGATTTGACAAGATGAGGTTAGCACAATACCTCTCTTTAGTAGAGCTAATCTAGCTATGGTGATTCCATGAATACCATGACTCATAAGAAAGGGAAATCACAATAGGGAAATAAAGAACTAAGTGTAGTAGGTAAACAATTGTGTGGAGTTGAGAAAGTGATTTTGGTTGATCAATCTGGACCATCAAAGGTGATAGATATGATTTTTTTTAATTATACAATTTTGCAAGATATGTTTTATATGTGTGTATCCCATTCATTAATTTCTTCTCATATTGTTGATTTTTTTGGTTTTCATATTTAGATGATGCCTTATGTTTTGAAATTTAAAACTCCTCTAGTTCAAATATAATGTCGATCCTTTATGTGCAGAGCATTTTCTATAAATTTTTATGGAGTTGAGTTGATATGGGATTTTTCTAGGATTTAAGTGAATGTCTATGACATAATATTGGATATGGATTGGTTGAAAATGTTCAAGGATCATATTGACTATTACACTTGAATGGTTAGTTTTACAATAAATGATGTCATTGAGAATCTCATTAGAGGAGAAAGGAATGAAAGGCAGGTATAACAGGTTTGTTATAATAAACATATAGATTGATCTTGTACCATTTAGTGGTATTGAATTTGACATCGATGGAAGAGATCAAGAATATATGTTTTCTAGCTGTTGTTAACCAGTTTCCAAATTTATTTTATAATAATTTTTTAGGGTTTTCACCCCTAAGAGAATTAGAGTTTATGATGGATCTTATCATGGGGACTAGTCCTATCTCACTTCCATTTTATTAAATATAAACAACTTAATTAATGAAATTGAAAGTTCAGTTGGACGAGATGTATAGAAAAGGGTTTATTTTTCCTAACATGTCTCCATGGGCAGTACTAGTTTTGTTTGTCAAAAAGGCATATGGAACTCTTTACTTGTATGTGGATTATTATAATATAAAAAAAGTTACAATAAAGAATCAATATCCAATTCCATGAATTGATGATATTTTTGATAAATTAGGGGGAGTCCAATGGTTCGCTAAAATTAACATGGGATCAGGTTATCACCAATTACAGGCTTAGAAATTGGATATTACAAAAATTTATTTTAAGAGTAGATATGACTATTATGAGTATGTGGTTATTCCTTTCAATATTAAGAATGCACCAGTTGTCTTTATGGAATTGATAAATTTGATATTTCATGGGTATATGGATTATTTTTTGGTAGTGTTTGTGGATAACATATTGGTGTATTCGAAGACACAGTGTGAGAATGGGAATCATTTGGAGATGTTGTTGGAAATATTGAGGGATCATTATATGTATTAAAAATTATTAAAGTTTGATTTTTGGAAATAAGAGGTATGTTTACTTGGCCATGTTATCTCTGAAATAGGTTCTTCTGTGGATCCAAAAAAGATAGTGGCAATTATCTCTTGGAAACTACCAAAAAATGTCTTCGAGATATGCAGTTTCCTTGGTATATATGGTTATTACTAACATTTTGTTCATTAATTTTCATGGCTAGATAAAAAAATTATAGCTTTCACAAGGAAAAATTTCCAATTCCAATAGAATGGGGTACGCTAGAATTTTTTTCAGGAGTTTAAGGTTCACCTTAAATCATCACCAATCCTTATTTTTCAAGAATCAAGACATGATTTTGTGATGTATTATAATGATTTAAGTTCTAGGTTTGGATGTGTTCTAATATAGGGAGACCACATTGTTTCTTATGGATCATGGTAGTTACAGTTTCATGAGAATAACTAAACAATTCATGATTTAGAGTTAGCTATGGTTGTCCATGATTTGAAGAATTGGTGAAATTACCTCTTTAGTGTGAAATTTATGGTATTTTTATATCAAAAGAGATTGAAACAAAATTTCTCACAAAGGGGTTTGAATCTGAGACAACTAATATTGAAAAATTAAAACTAAATGTTTTAATTTTATTTAATTTATATACATGGTAAAGTCAATTTAGTGGAATATTCATCAAGCAGAATGTATTATGGTTATTTGGTAAAAGAAGCTTCAGATCAGTGGTAGTTGATGTTGATGATAGCTGAAATGTGCTTGGAATGTGAAGAAAGAGGTGATGTGGAAATTTTATTTCTAGTTTCATTTGTTCTTGATTTTTTTTAAACAGTTAAATAGGAAAATACATATGATTTAGAATACATTACTATGAAGTTAAAACTCAATGGTGGGGAGACCATTAAGGGTTTGAAGTTGGATGGGAGATTAGTTTTGTGGTTTCAAGGTTGGATGGTTGTAACTTTGGATTTTCAGGAACAAATTATTCATTTTTACCACTATTTGAGATGGGATATTAATCCTGGAATAGAAAAGATGTATAATGCACTGAAAGCATAGTTTTGGGGGGTTGATATGAAAATGAAGGTGGATGAATTTTTTTCGATATGATTAACTTATCCGGATGTTAATATAGAGCCTCAATGGATAGTATGTTTGTTGCAGTTGTTACCTATTCATGTTAAAAAATGGGAGCATATAGCCATATTTTTTTTTAATAATTCTCCCAAGAATGCTTCAGAAACAAGAAGACAGATGGGTGATGGTGGACCGACTCTCAAAGTTATCCCATTTAATCACTATTTTTGAATCTCATACATTGTTGAAATTTTTAAAAGACATATTCAATATTTCATAAAGCGGCTTGGTGTACTAGTTTTTATAGTATCAGAAAGATATCTGATATTTACAACTCATTTATGTAAATCCTTATAGCAATCCCTTGAGACTTAGTTAACTTTGAGTACGACGTATGATCCATAGATGGATGTAAACTTTAAAAAGAAAATACAAAAATTACAATACATGAAACATGCTTGTGCAATGGATTTTGGTGGCTCAATGAAAGATCTCTTACCATTAGTGGAGTTCTCATATAACCACAGTTATTAGGCCTCGATACAAATGGATCCTTTTGAATCATTTTATGGGAATCCTTTTCATTCTACAATTAGTTGGGTAGAAATAGGTGAGACTTCACTAGTTGTTATGATAATTGTCCAAGAGATAATATAGAAAACTAATTTGATTAGAAAAAGGATGGAGAAGGTGCATAGTTGCCAAAAATCATATACAGGTCATCATCAATGGTTGTTATCATTCAAGGTGAGTGATCATGTTTTTTTTGAGAATCTATCCAAGGCATGGGAAATATTTGTTCGGAAAGAACGGAAAGTTATATCTTTGATAAACAATCCCTTTTAAGATATTTGAATGGGTTGGTGAGGTGAAATATTAGTTATCTTTTCCACCATGGTTCAGTTTAGTTCATAATGTGTTTCATGTATCTCAGTTGAAAAAGTATCAACCTAATCCTAACTATGTGATTCGATGGTATCACATTGAACTTGATCAATATGCTTCATTGGTTCATATGCCAATACTGATTTTTGATAGGCAAGATAATGTTTTTCATGGAAAGGGCATCGATCATGCATGTTTTGTGGAAATATTAACATATTCAGAAAGAAAATTGGGAATGAGAGAAACAAATGGTCAAGCAATGGCCTCAACTATTTCAGAAAAACAATGGTTTTATACTTTCTAGTATGTAATTTCCAATGGTGGGGAGAATATATCACCCCTAGTTTAAAGTAAGTAATACTTTATTTATTATTTTTAAGTATGAAAAGTGTTTGTGTAAGGTTGGGGAGGGTTTGAAGGACTTTTGGAATTTTATTTGGTCTTCTATGGAGGTGTTCATTTTGAACATGGTTAGTTGAAACCATGAAACACCTATAAGAAATTTTGAAAAGATAGGTAGTGGTCTCTAGGTAGAAGCACAGTTTGGCCAAACCATGCGGCCACCGAGTAGTAACCGTGCAAAGAGGAATAGTGGGAAAACAAGGTTAGTGTACAATTTTTCAAACCATGCCATCCAACTAGGTGAAGGGTCTTAGGAGAATGTGGCTGGTGCATTGTTTTCCTAACCGTGCAACCCAACCATGTACAGTTAAAATTTATATCCTATAAAACGGTTCTAACTTGGTTTAGCCCCTAATCCACTTGTTTTTCCTCTATTACAATTAGCCTAAATAAGAAATCATGGTGTAATAAAAAAGAATCATTGAACATTAAAATAATGATGACTATAAATAAGTGATCCAAAAATAATCCCAAACATCATTTATTAGAAAATCCACACAATCGAAACTGACTTTAACCTTTTAATAAATAGTTCCTACAACCAATTCATGAAACCATTAAAAGAGTTCACACATACTGACATTCCAACTTATCCCCTTTTAAAAACACCCCCTAAATATATATATTCTACCTTTAGAGGTAAAAAATATATCAATCGATAAATTTATGTTTTCTTATTTTCTCCCCCTTTGATGTCAATATCCAAAGTCAAGATGAGAGAGGATATATAACACGATAACTTAATCTTGTAATGAATGAGGATGAACACCTATATTCAACCTCATATTGAGGAATTATTCATTAGATAATGGACTTGTTAACACATCAATAATCTACTCTTTTATTGGGATAAATCCTAAATTTAATACATTTATCTCTATAATATCCTTAATGAAGTTACATTTAATATCAATGTGCTTTTATCTTAAATATTTATGAGATTATTTGAAAGACTAATAATAATTTCATTATCAAAATCCACAAGATAAGGGTAAAATTCACATCAACTAATAAATATTACATCTTTGACTTCACCCAAATCAATTATTTTATAGCTTGAGTGGAAGAAACATACTATACATCTATAGTGATGATAGACACTATAACTTTCATCTTTTTATTCCATCTCTCACAACATTCTCCTAGATGAATAACTCCACCTGTTGAGTTAATAAGGGTTTCTTATAAATTTTAGACTCCTTCATGGTTGGTGGAGATTGTTGAGTCAATAAGGTTTCCTGATGACTTTTCCATTCCTTTATGTTTTGAAAATCACAAACACCCTATCTTAAGGAAAACTTCATTCTTCCCTAAGATTCCCCTTAATAAGGAAAACTTTCCTTCCCCAAGGAAAATTTATCCTTACCATATTTTCATTGTTCTTGTCACAATCTATCTCATTTTATTTCTAAGTATAAAATTTTGTTTCGTATATAAAACCTCAAAATCTTAAAAATAAATAGATATAGAGCATTCTGTTTTTAGGATCCGAATTTAGGTTCTGAATTCTCTGAATTCAGACTCTGAACCTTCTGAGTTCAGACTCATAATTCTCTAAATTCAGACTCTGAACCTTCTGAGTTCAGACTCCAAATTCTATGAATTCATACTATGAACTTTCTGAGTTCAGATTCTAAATTCTCTGAATTCAGTCTCCGAACTTTCTGAGATTAGAATCCAAATTCTCTGAATTCATAATCCGAACTCTCTGAGTTCAGACCCCGAATTCTCTGAATTCAGACTCTGAATTCTCTAAATTCATAATCAGAATTCTTAGGAATACAGACTCCGTATTTCCTTGAAATTTAGACTCCATAATTCTATAGAATTCACGTTCCAGATTCTTTTGAATGTTGAATCCAAATATTCATGTGTTATAGACACCGAATGTTTTTTGGTTAGACTCCGAACTTTTATTTTTTACTTACACTCTGAAAAATGGATTTGTTTAAGATACCATATTTTTTCTCACTCTTGTTTGAGTTATAAAACAATTTCATGATTTCTGTTTCTAACCAACCGTTGTTTGAGGGAAACATGTACAGGTCCCTCCAAAATTCAAGGAAAAATATGGCCGTTGTAGGAGGGAGATGACCATTGAATATGTTCCTATAAAGAATAGCTCATTTAAATGAGCTCAATATATGGATGTTGATCCAAATAGAGATTACATTATGTTGAAGTGATTTCTAGAGAGAGATACTTACATGCTTTTTGCATAATAAACATGTTGTTTAGAATTAATTCATGCGACTCTGATTGTTGTTGTGTACAATCGAGGGCTTCCGAGGATATGAAGACAGAGGTACTGACTACCTTGATGTTCGAAGGATTGAAGGTATAACAAGACAGATTCTGATATTCGTATCAATGGGTTACCCTGGTGTGGGTAAGACAGACTTTATTGAAAGTATAAATCAAGGGACCTTTATCCAAGGTTGTTAGATGCCCTACTCTTTGGGTTATATTTACTACTTGTTACTGGTATGGTTTCTAGTTTATTTTCCACTATAATTTTTATTGTTAAGGAAAGTATAAGCATCTTATACTTTCTTATAATTTTACTCTAATTAGTGAGATTCTATACATTTTAAGGTAGAATCTTTGTTTTGTAAACATTTGTTAAGTTTCATTTTTGGAACCACATTTACAGAATCTAGAAAATCTGTAGAACCTAGAGGTCTTGTAAATTTACCTTGTTTAACTTTTTTAAACAACAGAAGGTTTTATACCACCATTAAAAGTTCCAAAATAATTTTTAAAGTATAAAATTCACCCCATATTGTATATTGAGCATCTACATCATTATTTAGATACTAGAATTAGTATTAGTGATCCTACAATTGGTATCAGAGGACTAGTTTCTGAAATAATTATATTCACATATAAGTTTTCTTGCTCAAGTTTTTCATTGTTCTATATTTTCCTTGCTTAGGATATTTTTATCCTTGTTTCCAAACTTTTATTACTAAAATGTATGTGTGGAAAGATATTTTTTCTTTGAGATGGAAGGAATTAATGTTGGTTCAATTGATAATTTTAATCCTACTAGACTACGTATTTTTGATGGGAATGATTATGAATATTGGAGAGATTGTATGAAGAATTTTGTTATTAATACTGGAGTGAAAAACTTTGTTATGATTACTGGAGATTACAAGATTCCTAATAAAGAAGTCAGAACTTTTACTAAACAAGAAAAGTCAGAATATCAACTAAAATATAAGGTACACAATACTTTGTTGTGTTATATGACCCAGAATTTATATAACCAGATTTCTTCCTATGAAGCTGTGAATTGTATTTGGAAGAAGCTTGAAGTTACACATGTTGGTACTTCCAAAGTTATTGAAACCCTAAGATCTATGCTTAGATTTAAGTACCATGGTTTTTTTCTTTCCTTATGGAGAACCTATATGTAAGGTATACCAAATATTCATGATTATTGTTAATAGCTTATAATCCATGGATGAAAAAGGTTTGGATGATGAGTCACTTGTGGAAAATATTATAGACATCATTCCTAATGAGTGGGAATCAAAGAGAACAAATATATAAGAGAACAGGAAACTCTCATAGATCACTCTTTTTGAGGTTTTTGTAACTCTTCTTCAACATGAAACTAGAATTAAGAGAGATGCTGACAATATTAAGAAGAATAATGGGAATGTAAGTTTTTCTCTTATAACTACTTCTAATCATATAAAATCTAAGACTCATGAGAGAGTTAAAAGATATAAATCTAAGAAGGTCACTATTTTATCAGAATTAAGTGAAAGTGAACATTCTAATAATGAACTAGATAATCTTTCTCAAAGGATGAACAAAATAGTTGGTAAGAAATACTTTCAGTATAGATAAAAGAAGAAAGAAATAAATAATAAGAAAGTCTCTGAAGTCACGTGTTATGAATGCAAAAGAGCTGGACATATAAGGCCAGATTTTCTTATGCTTAAGTGAAGAGATAGAAAGGAAAAAAATTCTAAGAGGAATAGAAAAAAGTACTACAAAGATAAAGCTAAGAATGTTTTGAAATCTAATGATACTTGGAGTGCCGGTGGTGGAGACTCTTTTGATAAATCATTAGATTATAAATCTTTTGCACTGAAGAATATTGGTCTAATTTCCAAGTTATCTATTGAAAATCATTATTTAATGACAAAGGTACATAATGATGAATCCATGAACAATGTATCCTTGAATTCTAATTATAGTGATAGAAAATATTATGAATCCTCATGTAAAGAATCTTTTTCTGATGAAGATAATAATTTACCTACCTATGATGAAGTTTCTAGGTTTGTTAAGCTTCTTGAGAATGAAAATTCTAAAGTCAAAAAAAAGTTTGATAAGGAAAATTCTAGAATTTTTATTCTTACTAAGGAAATATTAGATCATTCTAAAGATCTTGATAAGAAAAACCTTGATTTTGAAATCATTTAAAAAAACCATGAAGAAGTTAATTATGAGAAGGATAAACATTCTAATGATCTAGAAAATGTAATTTCTAAGAAAAATGTTTTCAACCCTAACTCTAGTACTAAAACTGATTTTTTTGAGGATAAGAACTTAGTTATTAGACTAAAGTCAGAAATATTTTCCTTGATGAAGTGTTTTTCAAACTTTAACTTAGGTAAGGAAAATTTTGATAATATGTATTCTCAAATTCAACCTATAAGGAATAATTTTGGATTTGGTTATACTAGTTCAAAAACGATTTTTAGTAACAATTATTTTGTTCCTCAAAGTCCTCCATTATGCACTAAGTGTCAGTGTCATGGGCATTAGAAAAAAAATTGTTAAAAAAAACTCAGTATTTATGTTTTCATAAAGCTTATTTTTCAAGGAAAATATGTATTCCTAAAATGTTTCTTTATGAAGTTCCCGAATCCATGAAAATTTGGGTTTCAAAACTCTAACACTCTTATTTTTAGGAAAATAAATATAGTACCAACAACAAAACTTGGTACATGGATAGTGGATGTTCCTGGAATATGACTGGTAACAAAAAAAATCTTTGAAATGATTATCAAGATGAATGGAGGAAAAGTAACTTTTAGAGATAATGCTCAGGGAGAAATTATTGGTATAGGTAATATGGTTCTTCTTGAAAAAACTTTGAATTCAAAAGTTTTATTTGTTAAGGATCTTAAGCACAACCTCATTATCATAATTCAATTATGTGATGAAGGTTACCTTGTGAATTTTAGGAATGACAAGTGATTAGTACACAATTCCAAGTAAGAGTTTATTCTTTCTTCCCATATATAAGATAATGTTTACACACTAAACTTAGAAGACCTCAGGATCCAAGATCTACCTTGACTTAGTGCAATGGAAGAACGTGTTCAAGTATTGTGGATGCAACACACAATCATAGATTATGGCATGATTTTTACCAAAACACAAATTAAGTGTGATAATACTAGTGCCATTTCCCTAAGTAAAAACCCTACAGATCACTCTCATGCAAACACATAGATATTAGGTATCACTTTCTTAGGGATCACACAGAAAAAGGAGATATCATTCTTCAATTTATCAAAACACAAGATCAAGTTTCTAATATTTTGAAAAAATATTTACCCTCTGATAGATTTTAATACATTAAACAGAAGTTAGGAATGATAACCGTAAGGTAATCTTTTACGTTAACTTCCTATTGAAACCAATCTCCTTATAGTAAAGAACTCCTTTTCATAGGGGTATTACATTTGTTTGTTAGATTTCAAACTTTTTCATAGTCTATAATTTTTCATAATCTAAATTTTTTTAGTCAAATTTTTTTTGTAGTCTAAATTTTTCATAGTCTGAAATTTTTCATAGTCTAAATTTTTTTAGTCTATAATTATTCGTAGACTAAAATTTTTCATAGTCAAATGTCTTTTTATCTAAAATTTTCATAATAAATATTTTCGTATTGAAATTTTCGTAATAAATTTTTTTTGAAATATAAAGTTCTTTAAGAAGAATTTTACTCATTACGAACAATCTTCCTAGTAATCCGGATGGTATGTTTCCTTTCTTAAATTTTCATAATCATCTTTTACCTATTGGTGTTTTAATTTTCTTTAAAATTTTTTCAAATTTAATTTTCCTTAAATCCAAATATTGTTTTTAAAAAAAAACCTCAAAAGACCAGATTCAATAAAAATCCTTCTTCGACTATCATATGAACCTCATATCTGATCAGAAGGTTTTTCAACTATTGGATTAAGTATGGAAGCTGAACCATCACCTCAAAGGCCTATATAAAGGACCCCCCAATGGTTGTACCACATCGAAACTCAATCCTTCACATACTGAAGCTCTGCACTCCTACATAAGCCCGTTTTGAACTTCTCAGATCTTTCATACTTCCGAATGTCTGCTGAAGTCTCCTCTCAGAAAGATATGTCAACTATTAAACCAATATCTGAATGGAAGATATACAAAGAAAGGTTAGTTGATCCAATGTTTTTCTCAATGTATGATTCTATTATCTCTAAAAATATAAATTTGAATGGGTGGGAAAGTGTTTTCTTTTCAAAACTAAAAGCTCAGGATTTGGTATATCTGGATTTGTTAATAGAATTCTATGAGTCAGTAATTTTATTCAAGGAATAAGGGAGGAGTAAGTAATATTTTAAGTGTTATGGAAAGACATATTCACTTTCTTACACCAAGGCTACAAGATTGGTCGGTATTCTGTATAAAGGGGAAGCTGAGTTTTGTTCTCATAAGTTGCATGATGTTTAAGGAAGTTTTGATAAGGTGAAGGCCATGGCTTGTCTTGGTCTTTCATAGGTAAATACTCTAAAGATTCTTCACCAGTCTACAAATTTTTGGATTATTTAATTGTGGGTTCAAGGAATCATCATTCTGAGAAAAGGTAATATGGATACATTAAATAAGAGTGACATCTACATTCTGAATTTCTTGGTAAAATTATGAAAGATAAACTTGGTCAATCATATATTGGTTATGATTGAGAATATAAATAATGGAAATATGAAGGCTCATATTATTATGTATCCAGCCATTCTTTCTAAGATGATCGTTTGGTTTTTGAAATCCTTCAAAATTCCTTGCAAATCTACATTGAGGAATTGAAAAGTTATATTGTTAAGTGATGAAACTTTGAGAAGAATGAAATTTGGATTTTCCATAGAATATAAAGAATTCTATGACTTTATAGAAGAGGAGGTAGAAACCATATCAAAGTAGACAGAAGTGGCTGAAACTTCTAAGAAAGGAGGAAGAAAGAGGAAGGTGAAGGAAGTGTAAGAGAAGTAAAAAACCCCAATGGCAAAGAAAATTCAATCTACACCACCAAATCCAAAGAAACAAAAATCTTATCCTAATGAGGTTGTGGCTAAGTAGAGGGAAGACAAGAAAAATCAGAAAGAAGGGGATCCTAAGTTTGGATTTGACCCTTCTGAGGAAAAATCTTTGATGGAAAAGGGAGCTGAAGAGCTTGAGAAGAAATAAAAAGAAAAGAAGCAGAAAGAAAAGTTGGCTGAGATAGAGATAGTCCAATCTCTTCTGAAGGATACTGAGAAAGCATCCAAGAATATTTCGGTACCAGAATCCTTTCTCATAGAATCATTACCTGGGACTCTAGGAAAGAGGTTTGTGATTAAAAAAAATTCCAAGAAAAATAAGTACAAGAAAAATAAGTAGTAGAATAATAAGAAGAATACAGTGATGACCCTGAAGATGTGTTAAAGCAGATAGAGGAATATCATGAGAAGGAAATACCTTATGAGAAATTATCATTCCGAACCTCTTAAGATGAATCATCAGAACTTTCTAATCCTAGGAAGGATGAATAGAAGGGTGTAGATGTAGTAAATAAGAAGTTTGAAGAAGAAATCATAAATAAATATTTCATTCATCCAAAGGATGTTGAGGTAGGAGATGACTAGGAAGAAATTGATGAAGACAAAATATTTCATCTATCTAATAGTGAACATCAATCTACCAATCAAGAAGAAGTAATTCTGAAATCTAATAAGGGAAAATAGGTGGTTGTTGATACACCTAGAAGAGTAATGGTGATGAAGAAATAAGTGCGTGCTTCATCAAAGAGGAAATATGGTGATATTGAAAAATGATCCTCAGCAAAAAAAATCTATAATTCGGAATCGTCCTCTCTTAGAAATGATTTTTTAGTCCAGTCCTTGAAGAAGCTTGTTGGGACTTTTCCAATATTTCCAAGCATAGACTCCAGATTCCAGATGCTTCAGCATTCCTTAAATCAGAAATCAGATTCAGTATCCATGGTGATGGATAGGTGTGTCAAACTTGAGGAAGTCTTCAAGAATTTTCTTATTAACTATGAAGCTTATAAAAGATCATGTAAAAAGATGAGAAGCTGGTCAAGGAAGATAGTTTAAGACATGAGAGTTCTTGTTCAATTCCAAGAAAGTGTCAAGGATTAATATTACACTGAATATTAGAAGATCAAGGTTCTCACAAATAGTTTGGAGGAAAAGCTAACTCTGGAACAGAATTCTCAGATTCTATAAGTGAAAGATCTGAAAGGTAAATTATATTTAGTTGCTCAGAGTTGGAAGAGAAAAAGTGATCTTAGAATTGAACTTGATGAAAAATTTTCAAAGCAAGAAGATGTTCTGAAGGGTCAGGTAGAATCTCTTAAGGCTCCGGAAGGAAAATTCGAATCCTTAGAGAAGAAAACAGAAGAACAGGATCAGCTTCTCAAATGAACAGAGGAGGATCATAAGGAACTCAAGAAGCTCAAAACCATAGTGAAGAAGTTGATGCCAAAGTAGAATAAAGGATAATCTTGTTCAATTCTGATCTTTTATTGTATTTATTCATTGTATAAATTTTTTCCAATCCTAATTAAATTTTTGGTTGCTCCTCTTTTGGTAGTTTAGTAAAAATATTTCAGGTACCATATTTTATTTTCCATTCCCTTTAATCCTTTTTGAAAATCACAAAGGGGGATAAGGAATGTTAAAAAAAGAATACAAAGTAAAATTTGAAATTTCCCTAAGTAAGGGAGAGTTCATCTAAGGGGGAGTTCTTATCCAAGAAGATTTTCATATGTAATAAAATGATGAGTCTCAATCTGGAAATCAAGAATATGATCCTTAGTGTTTGCAAAAGCCTAAGAGGGAGTTAGTCATATTCATAATTGCCCATGTCTGAAGGGAGATAAGTTTTATTTAAAAGTTCAAAAAATTTCTAAGTCCTTATATTCTTTTTCGTAAGGTTTTTTGTGCTTTCCAAAAGGGGGAGATTGTTGAGTCAATAAGGGTTCCTTGTGAATTTTCCATTCCTTCATGGTTGGGGGATATTGTTGAGTCAATATGGTTTCCTTATGACTTTTCCATTCCTTTATGTTTTGAAAATCACAAACACCCTATCTTAAGGAAATATTCATTCTTCCCTAAGATTTCACTTAATAAGGAAAATTTTCCTTCCCCGATGAAAATTTATACTTACCATGTTTTCATTGTTCATGTCAAAATATAACTCATTTTATTTCTAAGTATAAAATTCGGTTTCATATCTAAAACCTCAGAATCTTATAAATACTTAGATATAGAGCATTCTATTTTCAGGATCCAAATTCAGGTTCAAAATTCTCTGAATTCAGACTCTTAACCTTCTGAGTTCAGACTATGAATTCTCTGAATTTAGACTCTAAACCTTCTAAGTTCAGACTCCGAATTCTTTGAATTCAGACTCCAAACATTCTGAGTTGAGACTCTGAATTCTTTGAATTAAGACTCTGAACTTTCTGAGTTCAGACTCTGAATTCTCTGAATTCAGAATCCAAATTCTTATGAATACAGGCTCTGAATTTTCGTGAAATTTTGACTATGGAATTCTATATAATTCGGGTTCCATATTCTTTTTAATACAAAACCATAATATTCATGTATAATAGACACCGACTAGCTTTTCATTAGACTCTAAACTTTTATTTTTCCTTACACTCTAAAAAATGGATTTGGTTAAGCTACCATATTTTTTCTCACTCTTGTTTGAGTTATAACATGATGTTATGCTTTCTATTTCTAACCAACCATTTTTTGAGTGACACGTGTGAAGGTCCCCCTGAAATTAAAGGAAAAATATGACCGTTGGAGGAGGGGGTCGACGGTTGAAGATGTGCGTATAAATAGGAGCTCATTTTAATGAGATCAATATATGGATGTTGATCAATATAGAGATTACATTCTGTTGAAGTGATTTCTAGAGAGATATAATTTCATGCATTGTGCGTATTGAACATCTTGTTCAGAATTGCTTCGTGTGACTCCAATTGTTGCTCTGTACAATCGAGGGCTTTCAGGGATAGGAAGATAGATGTTCCGACTACCTTGAAGTTTGAAGGCTTGTGGGGATAGCAGGATAGATTGCGATATTCGTATCGAGGGCTTACCTGAGTGTGGTTAAGACAAAATTTCTTGAAAGTATAAATGAAGGGACCATTATCCAAGGTTGTTGGATACCCTACTCTTTGGGTTAAAATATTTACAACGTGTTATTGGTATTGTTTCAAGTTTGTTTTCTACTAAAATTTTGATTGTTAAGGAAAGTATAACCATCTTATTCTTTTTATAATTATACTATGATAAGTAATATTCTATATGCTTTAAGTTAGAATATTTATTTGGTAATCTTTTGATCAGTTTCATTTCTGAAACCATATTTCCAGAATCTAGCATGTCTGTAGAACTAGAGGTCCTGTGAATTTACATTGTTTAACTTTGTTAAACAACAGAAGGTTTTATACAACCTTTAAAAGTTCCAGAGTAATTTTTTAAAGTATACAATTCACCCCCTCTAGTATATTGAGCATCTACATCATTATTTCGATACTAAACTCAGTATCAGCGATCCTACACAACCGTAAGTGGATATTTTTTCTACAATACAACCTACAAAGTATAAATTTATATATCCAAGAATATTCATCTTCCCCTTTTTATTATAATTTATGTTATATTTTTTAGTGACTTTAATGTATCTAAGAATTAATTTTCAATAAAAAATGTGACATTTTTAATGTACTTTGAAATATGGTATGTAGGATAATAACATAAACTAGGTTTTTCCTAGAGTTTGTTAAATATATGATAATTCTAATCAATATCCTAAATTCTTTTTTATCCACATCCCTTCCAATGTAATTCATAAAAAACATTATTCCAGCAAATATAGGCATGGAAACAATTTTTAAATCCTCTATGACAAGTTCTTTAAGTAGTTTCATAGTATGAATCTCTTGAGAAAGTAAAATTTAACTTTTATTTTGAGATATTTGTAGGTTAATAATGTATTTCATCTCTCCTCATATAGAAATTTCTAATAACTACTTCAAATTCTTTGAATAATTATCACTGATTTCTTCATAATATTTAGTAAATATGATGTTATCTATATAAATAACTATAAAAAATATACCTATTTTTATTTTTGATGTAAATATTTTCATCCTCACTCATTTTATAAAATTAAACTTCTTAAAACAACAATCCAACCTGAAATTCTAGGATCTTGGTGATTACTTTATCCCATATAAAGCCTTATTTAATTTAAACAAATAGTTATATTCTATTAGAAATAAACTACATTGATTCTCAATATAAAATTTTTCTTTCATCTCTCCATTGAGAAATGAAGTATTGACATCCATTTTTAATATCTTATATATCGTTTTTAAAACAATAGAAATCAAGATTATGATGGTTTAAAATATTGAAATCTAGGGAAAAGGCCATGCCAAAATCAATTCTTAAAACCAATAAGATTCCCCTTTAAACTAAACTTTCCTTATTTCTTACCACTTCACCTTTTTCATTTTAAAAAAAACTGAATTCATTCCAAGCATATTTTTATTTTCAGGGTTGTATACTAAATATAAAGTTTCATTCTTATCTATTTGATCTAGTTCATCTTTCATAGAATCAATCCATTCAATATGCTATAGTTATTCTTCAATATCTCTTGGTTCAACTTGTAAAAACAGAGAGGTGTGTAATTTTATCAATGTTATTCCGATTCGAACCAATTTTCCTTAATCTAAAATGATTTTTTATACCACCACATTCTTCCTCATCCTTGGATGAGATAAAAAATTTCCCCTCATCACTTAGAATGGATGAATCAACATCGTCATCATGTACAACATCTATAAAATCCCTTCTATCAGAAAACGTTTCCCATTGTTTAATATAAATGACTTCAACTTCACTTCCTCTTATATCTATAATTGTAAGTGAGACCTTTTTAACAGAATGTTCTAGCACTTTCAGATTAGAAGAATAAAAGATTCTTCATGTTTCCTTTTTATATCATCTATATCTACCACTATTTGTAGGGTATCTAAGAAAAATATTATCAATACCTCTTTTTTCAAGATTCCTGAGATTTTCACCGTTTATTTTGATAATGTAAGTGCTTCTAAATACCCTTACATTATTAAAATGTGAGATTTTATTATAATAAATATCATATAGAGACATGTATGAATTTTTATTGTAGAATCAATCATTTTTAATGTGGACTTATGCACTAATAAAATGTCTCCAAAATAATTGAGAAGTATCATATTCAATCAACTATACTCAATACATCTCAACCAAGATTCTATTATTTATTTTAACCACACCATTTTTTATGGTGTGTATAATTCACCAAACTCAAGATAAATACCATGCTTCTCAAGATAACCATGAAACTTTCTATTTTTGTATTAAAAACTATTATCTATTCAAATATTTTTTATGGAGTATCCACATTCCTTTTTTACACTTTCATGGAACTTTTGAATATATTGAGTGTAGAAACATTGTTTCAAGTAATTAAACCTTTATTTATTATTTTTAAGTATGTAAAGTGTCACTACGGCAAAAAAGGCATTTAGCGGCGGTTTTTTTTTCATTTCGCGGCGGTTTAAACCGCCGCTAAATCGATTGGCGGCGGTTTTGAAAAACCGTCGCTAAGTCGTGCGTCGGGAAACTATTCGCGGCGGTTTTCAAAACCGTCGGAACGTTTCGCGGCGGTTTTTTAGCGGTGGTTTAAACAGCCGCTAAATGATTCATAGGTCCTCATACAACCTACACTACATCATCCCCCTTATCCATTAGTGACATCTGTTGAACATAATATTCATGTCAGTTCACATGAGCTTCCTATCTTAACTACACACTTGCCTCCGCATCAAAATCCATTGTAAACCAATCACTTTAACTCCCCTGGACTACAATGGATTTGAATTCATTTATCAGCAAGGAAAAATGTATATTTCCACCAGTACCCATATCAATATAACCCAACATTTTGGTAGCAACCACATCATCCTTTAGCCTTCTTGAAGAGACACTGAATTCAAAATGAGATCATTTATTACAATCCTCAACATCAATAATTTTAAGAGGTGTAACATTGACATCAAAAACTAAAATTAAACCTACACTTGATATCCGATGAGTTTCAATAACCACACCGGTATATGAAGCAGTGTTTTGTACTGAAAGTACCTTGGTCTCACTCATGGGACTGGAAGGCCTGATAACCTTAAGAGGTAGTGGAATATCATTAACCTCTCTACCCTACACCTCATCATGAACATTCTTCCCAACCACGTTCAAAGTATGAATTTCATTTGAAGATTTCTTCCCATAATCAAATAGTAACTTGAACATAGAAATATCAACTTAGTGTCTATATTTCATACATTTGGAGAATTGAAAACCCATGCGGTAGGATTCTCTTACACATCCAATGCACAAGCAATTGAAATAAAAATTAGGTACATACTCATATTCAATTTCCAGATCAAATCTAAAATCACCAGAAAAAAGATATACCATTTCAACAAGAGTTGAGTTGAGATCAAATTCTACCAAAATTTAGGCACAATTCCCATACTTGACCATCTAGTTCTCCTTGTAAATCGTAATTTGGGTGCCAACAACCAAAGAAACATCCTAAAGAATTTTTGGAAAAAAACCAATTTAAGACTTTAACCTAAATCCAAGTTTGCATGACAGAATTCTTGTTTAGAAACAGATGAAACCAACGATCCCATCCTGAAATTTAAGTACCCCTTGTTTTAAATTGACAAAACCACATCTCCATGCCTTAAACTTAATATCCTAAGAATGAAATTAATATGGAAATATCCCATACTGATTGAAACCATGTTCCAACTATCGAAGCCCAAAATTTGGAGCATGAGTTTCCTCAAAACTTAGAGTTTCCATGCATTATTCTCCGGTTGAGAGGAGAGCTGCGCAATGATGGAATGCCGAGAGACCTCAATCCACTCATTGAAGAAATTAAGATTTGCTTTGACAAAATATAGGGTGTCATTTCTCAAAATACAAATGCTTGCTATTGATGAATCACTCTGAAGACCATAAAATAATAAATCATCAGCGAAAAATATATTTATATAATTATATATATATATTTAATAATATATAAATATATATAATTATAAATATAATAAATATAATTATTATTTAATGATATCTATTATAATTTTATAATTATTTAAATAAATAAATATTTTTTTATAATTATAATCTTAGGTTAATATATTTAAGAAGTATTTATATATAATTATAAAAATATTTATATAATTATATATATATATATTAATATATAAATATATATAATTATAAATATATTAAAAATATTTTTTAATAATTTTATAATTATAATTATATATATATATATATATATTTATAATTATAATTATATTAAAATATATTAAAAAATATATATATAATTATAAATATCTTTATATAAATATCTATATTAGGTGCTTAGGGGTATCTTTATATAATTTTATATATTTATATAATTATATATATGTATATAATTATATATATGTATATAATTATATATATATATATTTTAATATATAAATACATATAATTATAAATATAGTAAATATATTTATTATAATTTTATAAATATCTAAATATATATCTTTATATATTTATAATTTTATAAATAATTTCTTCAAAAATTATTTATATTTATACTTTTATAATTAATTATTTAAATTATAAAATTATTAAAAAAAATCATTTGAAAATATTAATTATATAAATTTGAAATATATTTTAAATGTTAAAACATAATAAAAAAATAAATGTTTCTCAAAACCATTACAATCATATTGAAAATATTACATGTATAATAAATAAATATATGTATAAATAAATATTAAAAATTATTAAATATATATTTAACATTATTAATTAATATATAATAATAAATAAATAAATAAATAAATAAAATTAAATAAATTCCAAAAAATATTTAAAAGTGAATTTGTAACATTTATATGAATCATGAACACATAAATAATGTAGAAAAAAATAATAAATAGATGATATTAATTGTATAAATAACGAAATATGACCCTTGCAATTAGCCAAGACATGGAGGAGAGGTCCACACCTAAAGGGAATGGGAAAATATCCAAGGAATTTGGGTTCAAGAGGGTTTTGCAAGAAGTGATCTCCTATTTTAAATGTGGGCACCTTTTTTCTTTTTTGAACTGTTCAATCATAGTATGTTTCACCTTTATTAAAAAATTTGGAGTCATGGGTTTGGTCTCCAAACCCATAATTGAGACTTTTGGGTACATTAAATATACAAAAAACTAATAATTAAATTAAATTTAATTAAATTATATAAAATTAAATTAAACACACACACGCATATATTTATGATGAATAGATTAAAATAAAAGTATATTAAAAATAAATAAATTTTAAAAATGAATAAATATATAAAATAATAAAATGGAGAGATATTAAAATAATAATAAATGATATTAAATCAATAAACATATTTGCGCACTGACATACATATACACATGTGAGACATGCATATGAAATCATACACATCTACACACACAGAGACACATACATACCTACAATTATACATGTAATCACATTTTAAATTATTTAATATCAATAAAAATATATTTAAATAAATATATTAATTTATATATTATACAATTGTTTAAATAAAATATTAATATAACGTATTTTATTATTATCTACACATTTTGTAATTAATGTATATAAATAAAACATAAAACATTTTTATTAATATAAATTTGATAATTTTTTATATATAAAATTATGAAAATAAGATTAATTTTTTTTATTAAAAGCTATATAAATCATATTTATATATTATATTTACATATATATACTTATTGCAATATAAATCTTATTTAAAAATATATAAATATTTATATATAAATTAAATTGCTCACTATTACCTTTATTAGTGATATAAAAAAGCACTGATAAGGGTGTCACTTTTATTAGTACTAAAAAAAGTGCTAATAAATGATGGACTTTTATCAATGATAGAAAAAAAATTTGAAAAGGGTACCCTTTTATAAGTGTTTTTAGCACTGATAAAAGGTTACTTTATCAGTGATTTTGCGAGCACTAATATAAGCCCCCCTTTATCAGCTCTTTTTTTTCTAGTGTTTTTGAAGGTAAGCGCTGAATAAAGTGTAATCTAGAGAAGTGAAAAGCCGTGACATAAAAATGGGGCTTGAATAAAGAGGATGATAAGAGGATCCCTTACCTTGAGAGGGTGCTTCTAAAATATTGGGAGGAGTTTCTTAAGAGATAAAGGGAACCTTGGGAGGACTCTATAGAGGTAAAGGTAGAGTAATGTCATGATACAAGGGTTTTGAGTGAATATTAATGAGAGTTTGGATGAGTTAATATAAAAAGAGAGGAGAATTATTTATTAATTTCCAAACAGAGGTTTTAGAATCTATTGATAATTTAATCAAAACAACTAACCTCACCATGGTTTTTACCCATGGTTTCTACCAAATTAGATTGGTTTTCAATTTTTATAAGGCTATGATATGAACACATTATAATAATTCCCTTGTGGATGTGGAAGTGAGTCAATTTTATAAATAATTGGTTTTAAAACTATAAAATATAATATTGGTATTAGAGGATTCATTAAGGGTTTATAAAATATTTCAAACAACTTTGAAAATAAATGCATTTAAAGGGAAAACATAATTTTGGGGATGGATAATCTTTTTAGTATTTATTACCTCACTTTTGGGCTTTTATTATGTCATAATTCACACCATATATTTATACCTTATTTAATTTTGATCCAATAATTCTGCTATATTTAAAAATTATTAAAAAATAAACATAGGATAATTTTGATGTGTTTATTTTAGAAATAATATTTATTTTATCCAAATAATTCTCTAAGAATGAGAATTTATACCTTTTAAATTAAAAATCCCCATTTATGTAAAAATACTAGTTTTTTTTGACAATAACAGTTTTCTAACCTTATAAAACTTATTTTTTACTTCATAAAATCACATTATAATTTATATTTAATAAATATTATTTAATAATAATATTTTTTTGATATATCATTTATTTCAAAAATTATTGAATTCTATAAAATATAGTGTCTTGATTGTAACTATACATTTTGCAAAAATATAATTTGTGTTTCATCGTATCAAAATCAAATTCATACTCATTATCTAAAGTAATATTAAAAAAAGGATAATAAAAATCACTTTTTAATAAAAATTAAATATAGAAATCCATACTATTAGGGTCTATATACCTAACACATTATTACACCTATGAATTTCAGAAGGGCAAGGTGTGCTATGGTGAGATTATAATGGGATGGTTCAGATAACTTGGTTCAGAATGTGATCTCAATGATCTTAAAATTATACCACAAATGGTTTCACTTGTACATTATTTGTTAAATTTTAACATGGTATTGGTCAAGGAAAAATCACAGTAATGCTACCTCATTTTAAAGCTTTTATAAATTGTCTTCATATGGTATGATCCTACTAGAAAGGAAGTCACTTCCTTTTTTTTGTGTCAATTGGACTTTATCATAACCCATAATATATAATAATTATACATAATCTATATAATGAATATACTATCAATGATTATGATTCTTAATGGTTTTTTAAATTTGATAGAACATATAATTTTCGAAGATATCCAAATATTAGCATGTGTTTTCTATAACTACATTACTTAATAATTAATTTATTCATATAAAAAGTGGATTTCATTTATAAATTTTCAGGTATTTACATTCCTCCCATTTTGAGAAATTTTGAACTCAAAATTTTCATTTCATACACTAAAACAGACAAGGGTACTTCTGTTTCATCACCTTATCTGGTTCCCATGAAATTTCCTCAAACTTTGTGTTCTTATATAACAATTTAACCATGTGATTAGTGTTGTTTCATAGAACATTGTCTCTATGATATAATATCTTCACCAGATGCAACTCATATAAAGGATCACTCTCCAATGGTACCACATATAAATTCAGTACATGTGAGGGGTCTGGTATATACTACTTCAAGGGGGATATATAGAACATATTATGTACATGAGATCTGTTAGTTGGGAGTGCTAGTCGACATGTTATCTCTCTGTTGAAATCAAGGATCTCAGCGGGGTCGTGGAATCTAGGACTATGATTTCCATTCATCCCAAACCTCATGAATTTATTCTATAATGATATATGAAGGAACAATATATATGTTTCCAAAAAAATCAAATCCCATTGACAATTTTCAGTAAATATTTTATTTTGACTTTGTGAAGATTCTATATGATGCTGTGTTATTTAAACCATCTCTATCATTTCTCGTATAAGATCAATTCCCATCAGTTTCTTCTCACAAAATTTATCCTAGAATAGAAATTTTTGTTATATTATAACTCCACTAGGGGAAGGTATTGAACCCAACAACCTTGGAAATCTATTTAACATGATCACAACATATCCTCAAGAGTTTTAATAGTTATTTTAGACTATCCACCCATCTAAGGGTGATAGGATGTGCGGAAGATAAGCTCTATATCCAATTCTTATAGAAGGATACTCCAGAACCTTGAGGTAAATCTTAAATCTCAATCAATTAAAATAGAGAGTAGAACTCAATGAAGTCTTTCCACTCCCCTTATATATATCATGGAGAGTTGGTTAAGAGAGAAATATTCCTTAATATTAACAAAATATACTAAATTATTAATATGATCTACTACCAACCAAATGGAGTTATTGACATTATGAGTCCTGGGGAGTCCTATAATGAAATCCATGGTTATATTTTCCCATTTACATGCTGGTATGAGAAATGGATACATCAAACTATTAAAATTATTTCATTATTCCTTAAATTTTTTGGCATACTAAGAATTGATATAAAAATTATAAATTGTATCACTTCATGCTATCCCATAAGAAGTTTTGCTTCAAATATCTATAAAACACAGCTATTCCTAGTAAAATAGATAAGGATGATCTATGAGAATCACCCAGAAGTTCTATATTTAGTTCTGGTTTTGATGTGACACATATTCAGGTTCCAAAAAGTATAACTCCATTTTTTGAAAAGTTTAACTCTAGAATAATCATTACCATATTATGTAGAAACTCATCATTATTACGAGCCTCCTTGATGCTCTCAAGAATGTATTTTTTGAGAATTTATTTGAGAAAGTTCAGATGAATATCCTTTTATTATTCCCCTTTCTATCCATTGCATGTCAAAGAATATTGGATCCCTTAAAATCCTCATTATGGATTGTGTTCTAGGATCCTTTCTAATCAGAGCATCTTCCACTTTGTTTTCCTTATCAGGATAGTAATGTATTGAATAATCATAATCATAGTATAGCTCTAATCACTTCTTTTGGTGCATATTGAGCTCTTTTTGTGTGAATATATAATTGATTCTTTTATTGTCAGTATTTATGTCACAATTCTACCCATAGAGATAATGTCACTGAATCATCAATGTGAAGATCACTACATTAAATTCTATATCATGTTTTTGATAGTTATTATCATAGATATTTAATTGGAAGGAGTTATAGTCTATCACATTTTAATATTTCATGAGAACATAACCCCTGTCATTTTTGGATGAATCACTATAGAGAGAAAATCCAGCCTCGCTAGTGGGTAATGTGAGTACAAGTACAATGATTAGCCTCTTCTTCAACTATTTAAAAATCTCTTAATATTAATTAGTATAGAGAAACATGTCACCATTTCCCGTTATCTTGATTATTGGTCTTGAGAATCATGATAATTTTCTCAAAAATCAATGATAGTACCAAACCAATTCAAGGAAACTTTTAATTTCCATCACAGATGTTGGTCTTGGACATCCATCAATTGCATCAATTTTTGAATGATCCAAATATATCCATTTACTGGTGATAACATGATCCCAAGAAAGTTTCATTCTCCATCCATAACACACATTTACTATAATTCGCAAATAAAGTTTCCTTTCTCAAAGTCTTCATTACAGAATTAAAATTCTCCTCATCTTCCTCCATGATTTTGGAGTAGATAAAAATATCACTTATAAATACTACCACAAATTTTTAGAGGTAATACCTAAAGACTCTATTCATCAAATACATAAATATTTATGGATCATTAGTGAGACAAAATGGTATAACTATTGTTGTTAAAAAATCCCTCAAGGTATCATTGAATCATTTTTGAGGTGATTGTGTTTGTTGACAAAGCGGGCCTCCATGTTGTGTTTGTTGACAAAGCATACCATGATGTTAAATTTGTGGAAAAAGGGGCTTTACATGGTTAGTTTTCAAGTTTAGGAGATGTTGTTAAAAATCCATGGTTTAAAGAAGAACCTCAATAAAGGAATCGATGATCTTGAGGTGGTGCAAAAAGAGAAGATACAAGATGTCATTGTTTTCCAGTGGCTGCCAAATTTTTGGGTCTCAAAATCGACAAATAGAGAAAATTGTTTTTGGAAAAGGGAATTGGGTTCCAGTGTCTTGGAGACATGGAAAGTTTCATGCCATATGTTTTTCGATATTCTAACATCAAAATATGGAAAATAAAAGAGATGTGCCCATGTTTTGGTTTTGGTGCGCAAGGTGACTTGGGTGAAAGAGGCTAAGGTGGATGGACTTGCACGCCGGGAGGAGACTTGCACGTGATGCTCAGGGTGCCCAAAATTCCTATAAATATAGGGAAAACCCTCCTCATTTTATATTTCTCTCAAAACTCAGAAAAAATTTGAGTTCTAGTCCTGTAGGTGGTTTTAGTGCGCAAGTGGTGGTTTGGGCACACAAGTATAAAGATATTTAGAAGTTGTGCACTTGTTGTTAGTTGCATGCCAATATTGGTTTGGGAGTAAAAGGGTGTGAGTTTCCAAAGTTATGAGTTGGAAAAGGGATTTTCTTGCAAGTATTTAGGTGAAACTTGTGCGTCAGGCATAGAGATGCACGTCAGTCATTCTAGGGCTGTGAGAAATTTGGAAGATTTCTCGGTACCTCCGTTGCAAAGTGAGATTCATCTGTGGGTGAAAGTTGGACATCAACAGAGCATCTATATAAAGATAAATAGGTATTAATTTGTGATAATGAAGAGAACTATAGGTCTATAAACTATGAGTGGATCCCTTCCAAGTGTAGTGAGAAAAGGAAGAGGAAGAAGATTATCCATTCTACCGGTAGTGGGCAAGTGAGAGTGAAATAGGGAGGAACCCTTAGGAAAGTAGTGAGATGACCCTAGAAATTGTAATGGCAGTGAGCCTTTTCAAATAAGTGATCTATCACAGACATTATTTATAGTTATATTTAGTGTCTTTGGTACATTGGCACATTGTCGTTGTATGCTCCTTAGATGTAGCCCAGTGAGGGTGAACCAAGAAAAAATCTCTATGTCTGCCTGTTTTTATTCCTACATCGCATTAAAATCATCATCATCATCATCAGATAAGTAAGATATTAATAATATCAATAGAAAAACATAAGTGTAAACATGTCACCCTTATAATATTAAGGTCAAGATCTATTGGGGTAGGATGAATTTTAAAATAGAATATACATACCCTGATTCGCCCCCAGTCAGGGTATTTTGGCCCCATTTGGTCCTAAAAATGAAATTATACTACTCTTACATTGTATAAAATAAAACATTGGGGATATCCCCCATATTCAACTTAACTTTATAATATCCCAAGAAAATATCCACCTAAGAGAAGTACTGGGATCCATGTATCTAATCAAATAAGTAATCAATACATGGAAAGGGATACATTTTCTTTATTGTGATCTTGTTGATCTCATAATAATCAATGTAGAGGTTCACTGACCCATCCTTTTTCTCGATGAAGTGGACTACTACACCCCACGGTGAAGCACTTGGGAATGTGAACCATTTATATAGATTCACCTATAGTTTCCTCTTATGCTCCTCAATTTCAATAGTGGACATTCTATATGTATAGGTATAAGTTTAATTGATAAATCAACAACTCTTCAAGGAGTAAGACTATAAAATTATTTGGGAAGCACATCGATGAATTCCATTCCAATGAGAATGTCTTCAAAGATGATATTTTTCTTAGTCTCAATAATTTGAGAAAGATACACCTGCTCAAAGGGAAATAATATCAATGCTTAAGATGATGATACCAAATGAGATTCATCCTTTTATATTTACTTTTATATGATTGGATGATGATTTGTGATAGATAGGGTGATTTCATTCTCTTGAAAAATTATGTTGGATCTATATAAAGAAATCGAATCCACACCCCGAATTTCATTAATTTACTCTAAAGGAATTATATTAAGGTTTTTGGGAAATAAATCCCCCAAATTTGGATAGGGTATGAGTTATATTCTTGGGATTCAATAATTAACCCATTCCCCATCTTCACTTGTAACTTAAATTTTATTTTTTGATGTGGTTTTTGAATAGATCTTGTAATCCTAAGAGATATGAAAGAATTCATAGAACAAGAATAAAAAGTTCATTCATTATTATTGAATGAATAACTAGTGTACCTATCACCACTTTATTGTCAAGATCTACCTTGGAAGTTGTGATTTATAATCTCATGCTTTCTCTCTAGGCTTTGGATGTTTTTTTTTCAGTTTTCGTCGATAAACCTTGGATTAGGGAATTGATTTACATAGTGTCATTATTCAGTATAGTTGAAAAATTAGACAACATGATGAGGCTAAACCGGAGAATTCATTTTTAATATCATATTAGTGGGTTTATCTAGTTAAAAATCACTAGAAAGGTTCCTTTAATCCCTACACCTAAGGCATTTACTTATCCCCTTTATGCAATTTCTATGATATTTTTCCCAAAAATTTGAAAATGGGTTTTTATAATTTATTTAACTCATGAGATTTATACATAGCACCACCAAGATTATATTCCATTCTCCATTTCCTATATTCAAACTTGTGAGAACCATGAGATTCACTGATCTCCATCCCAATTATGAGGGAACATTAGACAATTTCTTAACTTTTTTGAAAATACATAATGGATAAGTATTTTTATAGACTCATCTTTAGCCCACCAAATAAACAGTCAACTTTACTTTCATGTGTAATGATAATACCAGATGTGTATCATGAAAGTATTTATGATGTTTTCCTCACACGCCCTGATAGATTTTTTGTCCTTTTAATTTAGGATAAGAAAGTTCCCATCCATTTTCAGTCAGAGAGGAGTGAAGTATTTCACTTCTTCACTTTGATCTACTCTTTAAGATTTATATTTTTGAACAATGTCCACCATTTTTCATTTTCTCCGTCCACATAATAAAAAGACAATATGACCTTCTATTTCTCAAAACATTAAAGGATGTATATGATCTCTTCAATGGATTTGATTCATTATTCCATGATTAAAGTATTTGTGGATCCACTAAAAGTTAGATGCATTTTCATCATTAAGATATCAATTAAAACTTGATATTTCTATAGGGGATTTGGGTGTTCCTCTTAATTATTGTTCTATTCAAATATGAAGTCAATTGAGGAATTATAGTCTTAAATTTCATGACTCATACTCTTATTAGGTTGGGAATATTATATGGGCCATCATCACATTGTCCCTCACATTGGTTGTCGACTCAGTTCCTCCTATTCACACCCATTGAATAGAATAAAGGGAAAATTAGGGATTTTTATTTTTTAACTATTAAACACATAAATGGGAAATCATGAACATTATTGGGATAACTTATAAATGATATATATACATTAACTTTTGAATTTTAAACTTTTAATTGATGTTTTCCATGATCTATTTCCTAATATAAAATCATATGGGCATTTATTTCCTTCATAATGGTTCATAAAGGGATTCTGAATTTGAAAAAGTATACCCCTGATGAGTTTCAATCTAGGTTTGAAGAAAGGAATGTTGTTATGTACCATGTGATGATCAATTCTGTCTCAACATGCCCTTTTTAGGGTTATCACCCCTTAGTATAACTATGGCATAGACACAACCATTTGTAGTATCTAAACATGAATGAATCTTATTGGAAACTAATTACTCTATAATTTACCAAATTTAGGGATGTTTTTATTTTTATTGTTATACCAAAGTATTTAAAAATAATTTTCTAATCACAATCCAAACAATAACTATAATTTTCTCTAATACTAACTATGAAATCCTATATCATTAATACACCTTAATTCATGATTTATTACATAATTTTTCACATTATAAAATCCAAGAACATTATTAATCCTAGTTACTTTGGTAGATTAGGTATATAGAATAACAAATTGCAACATAAATACAATGTAAATTTTGGATACCTTCTTAACATGCTCCTAAAATTCCATCTCACTTCTAAAACTGAATGGGATAAATAGAGGAAATACATAAGTAAATGGTGTGATATAAATCCCAGTAAGGTAATAAAAAAAATCATAGAATAATATAATTTTGTTCATGTGATCCAATATCCATATAAAGTTAATATATGAGGGGTGAGAATCATAATATTGAACAATTAGGCATGATATAAAATGATAACATAAAGGAAACATTGGAATTTGAAAACAACATAAAACATGACATCATGAACATACGTCATGGTTAACCACCAATAAAACATAACATAGCATTATTAGTATAACATCCAATGTACCATACATGAAATATCAATAGATATAAACATTATCCAATGCATTGGAGGGATTTATAATTCCTGGCCCACTTGCCACTTTCATATCATTTACATGCATAAGTGTTCCATAAAGATCATACTACATAAGGATGTATTTCCAAAATTTTAAATGAAAGATGAAAGAGTAAATGTAACATACTTGTAAATCCTAAATAAATTAAGAATATGGTACAACAACACATTTATTCATTCTAAAATGGATTTTCATTTATAAATGTTTGGTTTGTTACACTAAAAAAATGTTTTCTTGAGACTAAACCACTACTACAAAGAGATATGGGTGAAAGTACTAGTTATGATATATTTGATAAATAATATGGGGGGGTGAATTAGTGATAAACTCTTCTTAACTTTCCCCCTTTTTAAAACAACCTTTTCCTCTAGCTAGATATAATTGAATAGACTAAAATTAAACACCCCAAAGAACCCAAATGAATATAATAATTTTTATGGTTAAATAATTAATAAGATCATCTTGTTCTTAATATGATATGGAAATAATTATAGGCCACACTTCCTCTATAAAACAACAATTTTTTGTTTATAAAAATCATGGTATGTGCATTACTTTCATTTCACTATAATCCATTTATAGCACATGTCCTCATCACAAAAGTAATATGTTAAAATAGATTTTCCAAGAATATAATGAAACTTAAAAATATATTTCAACATATCATTACTATAATACTTTAATTGTTCACACATTCCCTTAAGTAAATTATATCTTTTTCCTCTCCAATTTTGAAAAGAACAACAAGAAAAAACCTCTCCTATTATTAAGATATCTCTATTATTCTTACTATGTACATCCACACTATACCATTATGCAATAATTATAGAATATATATCAGGAAAAATGGTTAAATTTTATCTTTATCCTTTAATTATAAAAATCTAAAACACCGCATAAAATATTATTGAATTCAAATCACTAGAATTATCGGATATGGTATTCATAATTACTTCCATAATTAACCACTTCAATGAATGTTTATAACTACAAATAATAATGTATAAATATTATACCCTCTTAACTATCCATTAAACATAAGATTTTTATTCAATGAATCCACACGCATGTGTCGATACATTCATTTTATGGTGATAGAATCTCACCAACTTCAATCTTGGAATTATTCCTTATAAAAACCATTAAAACCATACGTCCTTCTTTCCATAATAATTTCAAAATCCAATACATTAAATTATCATTTATATATATAAATGATTTCAGTTATATGTGTCATCCATCATTCATGGTGCAAGGTTTGACAGAATATGTGAAATTCAAGGACAACTCATCAAATTCTAATCCTTAGTAAAAACCTATATGTGATCAGTTCTCCTATATGGTATATTCTCATATGTAAAAAATTCAACAATGTAACTATTTCTCATATATAGGTTATTTAGTTATGAATATTTTCCTATGAAACAAATATTTCTACTCATATTTCTATATATACATAATACGGTATTCGGCTACAATGTTAACCTTATACAAGAAAACCTATATGTGGATAATCCCTTATGTATAAGCTATTTCAGGTTTTTAGATTCATCTATTTATATGAAATCACATACAAAGATATTTCATTACTTAGAGAAAAAAATAACGATTCATGTACATGGTTATATATTTCTTTAACTAGTTTCGAAAACATTGTATTTTTCCATTCACTGCACTTTTTCATTATTTCATTATTTAACCAATAAACTCTTTTCAAGAATCATGATATCCCATATAATTAAATTTAATATTTAAAATATCACCTCACATTAAAATATATTATTTCAAAAATCTTCCCACAACATGAAAATATTTATGTGTTGATAACAAAAGATAATACCATAAGTATTCCCACCTCATATTTATCATCTTCTTCAAAACAAAAACTGAAAAACTATAGGTCTCAACAATATTCCCCTTTATATTTTATTTTCAAACATGGTACATGAATCACTTAAGATTTGATACTAAATATATTGACCACTATACAATAATTCTAAGACTTCCTAAGCAATCTTGGTGTAAGAAACAAGAATAATTGAATAATAAAACTATGATGACCATGAATAAGTGATAAAAAATAATCCTAAAAATCTTTTATCATCAAATACTCACAATCAAAATTGACTTTATCTTCTAAATAAATAGTTCCTAAAACCAATTCAAGAAACCAGTAAAACAGTTCACACATGCTGACATCCTAACTTATCCCCTTTTAAAAACTCCCCCTAAATATATATTATACCATAAAATGTGTAGCATATATCTATGGATAAATTTATGTTTTCATATTTGTTACCCCTATGAAAATAATATCCAAAGATAACATGAGAGAGGGGATAAAACACCACAACTTAATATTTTACTGAATATGGGTGAACACATAACTTCAACCTCAGTTTAAGGAATTTTTCCTTAAATAATGGAATGGTGAACACATCAATAATATACCATTTTTTTAAAAAAAACTCTAAATTTAAATAATTTATCTCTAAAATATCCTTAATGAAGTTACATTTACTATCAATGTGCTTTTATATTAAATATTTTACGATATTATTTTTCATATAAATAATACTTTGATTATAAAAACCCAAGAGAAGGGTAAAATTTACAACAACCAATAAATATTCTATCTTTTTCATTATCCACATTAATTATTTTTTAGCTTGATTATAATAAACATACTATACTTCTAGAGTGCTGAGATCCACCAAAATTTTCTTCTTTGTATTCCATCTCTCACATCATTCTCCTAGATAGTTAGCTTAACCATAATTGGATATTTTGTCAATAACATAACCTACCCAGTCGATATCTGTATATCCAAGTAGATTCATACATCCATTTCTATAATACTTTATGTTATAAGTTTTAGTGACCTTAATGTTTCTAAGAATTTTTTCCATGAAAAAATGTGACATTTTCGATGTACTTTCAAATATGGAACACAAGGTAACATCATAAACTATGTTTATTCTAGAGGTTGTTAAATATATTATATTTCCAATCAATATCCTAAATTATTTTGGATCAGCATCCCTTCGAACTCAATCCATAAAAAACATCATTAAAACTAAGATAAGTGTAGAAACATGTTTAGAATCTTCTATGACAAGTATTTTAAGTTTTTACTTAGTATTAATCTCATGAGAAAGTAAAATGTACCATTTAGTTAGAGATATTTTTAGGTTAATAAATTATTTCATTTTTCATAGTATATTAATTTTAAATAACTACTTCATCTTCTTTGAAAACATCTCATAGGTTTCTTCATCATCTACAAAAAAATATGTTGTTATGTATATAAATAAATATAATAATAGATACCTATTTTTCACTTTTAATGTAAATATTCTCAACCTTACTCATTTTCTGAAATCAAACTCCTTTAATCCATAATTCATCTTGCATTAATAGGATCTTAGGGATTTATTTAGCCCACATAAATACTTTGTCAATTTACACACATAGTTCCCTTCCATTCACAGAAATAAAGTAATTACCTTCTCAATATAAACTTCTTATTCCATCTCTCTATTGATAAATGATGTCCTGAAAACCATTTTTAATATCTTATATCTCCTTTTTAAAAAATTAGCAAGACTGATTTTTATGGTTCCAAATCTTGAAATGGGGAAATATTCCTCACCAAATTCAACTCCTACAACCAATAATAAGATCCTATAAACTAATATTTCATTATTTATTGCCAATTCACATTTTACATTAATTTTATTTTGAAAAACCGAATTCATTCCAATCATATTTATATTTTTAAGTTTGTATACCAACTGCAAAGTTTAATGTTTCTCCATCTGATCCAATTATTCATTCATAGAATCAATCCATTCACGATTCTATAACGATTCTTCAATATCTCTTGGTTCAACTTGTGAAAATAGATAGGTGTGTGCTGTACTCAATGTTATTATGGTTTGACCCTGGTTTCCATAATCTAAAATGATATTTTAGACCTTCACTTTCTTTCTCATCCTTGGATGAGATGAAACAAATTTCCCCTCATCACTTATAATGGATGAATCAATATCTTCATCATGTCCAGATTCTATAATTTCTCTTATATGAGAAACCTTGTCACATTTTTTAATAGAAAATATTTCATCTTCAATTCCTCTTATATTTACAACTAGAAGTGAGACCTTTTTATCAACATGTTCCAACACCTTCAAATTATAAGAATAAACAATTATTCATGTTTCCTTTTTATATCATATATATCCCCTACCATTTAGAGTCTATATAAGGAAAATACTATCAATAACTCTTTGGTCAAGCTTCATAAGATTTTCACCTTTGATTTTGATACTGAAAGGGCTACCAAATATCATTACAAGATTCAAATGTGATATCTTATTATAATACATCTCATATAGAGACATGTATGAATTTGGTCTATAGAGGCAATGATTTTGAATGTGGACAACTGCACCAATAAAATGTCTCCAAAAGAATTAAGAAGTATTATATTTAATCAATATGACTATATCCATCTCAAACAAGAATCAATTCTATATTTTAACCACACCATTTTTTGGTGTGTATAGTTCACCAAACTCATGATAAATACCAATATTCTCAAGCAGAACACGAAACTTCCCATTTATGAATTAAAAACTATTATCTATTCAAATAATCTTTTATGGAGTAGCCACATTCCTTTTTGACACTTCTCTGGAAACTTTGTAATATCTTTAGTGTATCACCACCATTTTCAAGTAATCAACCCTTTAATTATTATTTTTAAGTATGTTAAGTGTTTGGGTAATGTTTATGATGTTTTAAATAAGTTTTGGAATGTTTTTAGGGATTTGTTAGAAGTGCATATTTTGTAAATGGATAGTAAAAACAACAAAACTCCTACAAGAAATCATGTAAAGAGAGGCAGTGGGATCCGGGCAGCTGTATGGTTAGGTGAAAGGTTTGGGAAAACCGTGAGGCCACCTAATATTAACCAAGTAAAGTGGAATTGGGGGAAAACATGATTGATGCATAGTTTGTTTGGCCATGTAATCTAGATGTTTAAAGGGTGGTTTAAGACAATGGTTGGCATGTGGATGGTGCATGGATTTTCTAACAGTGTGACCCAAACATGAAGGGTTAGAAGTTAGACCCTAAAAAGTGGATTTAAATTGGTTTAGACATTAATAATTTTTTTCTCCATTTCAACTCTAACTTGGGTTTCTCTCCTCCCAAAGGCTGTGGATACTTTCCCCTTTGATCTGGGAGTGGTCTGTTGGAAAATATTGGTGTGTTGAAGGCATGATTTCTTGCTAAGTCTCTATTATTGGTGAATTTTCATAGATATACTTTACTTAACTATATTATATTCATAGATCTAGTCCATTGGGGATACATATATGATATTTTATCCCATTCATAATGATATTTTTTTGTGTGGATATTAGGGAATGAGATATAAGGTAGGTTTTTGGAGATTAAACCTAGTATTGTTGATGAATTCATGCCATTATTAATTTGTATTATAGTTTTTGAGGTATGTGGCTTCACTCTTGACTCATATTACTAGAACTTTCTGGATTAATTTAAAATTGATTTAATTGCATGAAATTATTTTGAATTTGATGAAAAATCATGGTGGAAACCATCTTTTGTGAGGTTTTATGGATTCATATAAATTAGATGTTCTGAAAAGTGATTTGTTTAGGTATTTTAAAATAATTATTTTAAAATGTATATTTTTTTTGATTCATGGTAAAGGTTTAATTGAAATGTTTTCAATAAAATGGAGGTTTTACTGTAATGGATTTATATTCTTGGTTTGAAATTTTTTTGGAATACATAGGTTTGTGTGAGTTCATGATTTTGACATGAACCTAAACAAGGGGCGTGTACCATTAGATTAAAAGGGATGTGACCCTAGATAAGGGGTGTATTCCATTGGGGAACAAGATGATTAGAAAGTTAGTGATGACTCACTGGATGTATGAGATACTTCTCATGAGTATAGATCTATCACTGAAGAGTTTCTGGGTGCATGTGTGTGAATCATGGTGTGGGTATATCAAAAAGGAATGTGAAATGGTTTAAAGAGTTGTTTGGTTACTTTCCTTGGAAATATTTTTGGTTTGGGAAAACTATTTTGTTATGAAAATTGTTTTATATTTTGATATAAACTATTTTAAAGTGTTATATATATATATAATATTTTATATAAATGTGCTGACCTGTTCTATCCCAGTGTCATGAGTATGGAATTCATTTGGGGGAAAACCTATTGAGTTTCATTAATCATCCAATGCTTTAGTAGTTTTGTGTTTTTGCAGATATTATTTATCAAGACACAGGTAAAGGAAAAGTATATAATTCCATTAGTGATGTATCTTTATACTTTGGGTTGGATTATGGAGTTGGAGCATGGAGCATATTTTGAGCTATAGTGTTGTATCTTTGAAGTCTTCGAGCTTTGTGTTTTAGCCTATCACTTTCATACTCTGATATTCATTATGGTGTAGTTTGGTATTGTTGTGTATTTGTATTACTTGAGTTGTATGAAATTATTATTATGCATCATATATTAGTTCTAGTTATGGTATTCTTTGTTGTGGTTGTTTTATTTTCAAAGGGAAAATCATCCCCGAACTGTATTAATGCCCTCAACATTTATTACCAGCCTTTGGAATCTTGGGGATGTCTCCTAAGTCCAAGTAGAAATTTCACCTAAAATAAAGCTAATGAGGAAGGGTAGGGTGCTTCAAATGGTATCAGTCATGGATAGTACAAATATTTTGTGGTAAAATGGTATAATCTTGTTCGGCTCTTGAATTGCAAATGGTATCAATCTTGGCCAGTTTTTCTTTCCTTCTGGGAAAAATTATATTATTTATTGGACTTGGAGTTGAAATTCATTATGTGTTATCCTTATGCCAGGATAGAATAAAGGATTAGTATTTTTTGGACATGAAATGTACAACATGAAAATGAATATTTAAACAATTTATACTAAACATCAAGTAACCAAGGAGTTGTATACATAAGTGTTTTGAGACACTTATAGGAGTTGAAATCTCATTGTCATGGGTTTAGCCAATGAGAAGAGCATGCCATGAATTAATTGAAATGAGTTCCCATTAAGAGTGAATATTTCATTTTGAGTAATGAATTATGATTTTTTTAAAAAGTTGATTTTTAAAATGTGTTGAAACTATTTTCAAATGTGAGATTTTGAAAACAGCCTAATAGAGATATTTTGAAAAAGGGATTGATTTTCAAAAGCATTGTGGATTTTTAAAAAATGGGTTTAAGAGAAAATTTATTGACTTTTGAAAATCCCTATTATGATATTTGTGATATGGTATATTTAAAATTATTAAGCATTAAGTTTCTAATGGGGGATAATTATGGTATTTATTTTTGGTTATAGAAAATGGTACCTAGTCGACATTGAAGAAACCAACCAGAAGGGGCTACTAAGAATGCATTTGCACATAATCCACAGGTGAACCAACACCTAGTTCAATTTATTTTCCATGATTTTTAGGATGTGGATAAATGGAAATAAAGAGATGAACCATGTAAAGTGAATCCTCCTGTTATGTTTTAGAAGAAGAATATACCCATCTTTTAAGGTGATTTAGAACCAGAGAGGGAAGAGGTGTGGAAAAATAGAATGAATCAAATCTTAAATTTCCATAGATTTCTAGAATATTTTAAAATCAAGTTTGCGACACATATAATGTTGGATATTGTATTCTAGTGGTGTGATTTTGTAGTTCAGGATAAATTAGATCAATGAATTCCATGACCATATTTTGAATAATTGTTCAATGAAGAATTATATCCTCATACATTTGGGAATGTAAGGATGACATTATTTTTTATCTTGAAGCAAGAGAACCTCTTAGTGACAGAGTATGAAGCTAAATTTATGAATTTAGTCTACTTTTCACCCAAAGTTACTAATAGTGCATTCTTTAAGGCACACATTTCTAAATTGAGTATGAGTCAAGAGACACACTCAAATATTTCCATGCTTTGTATAATGAATTATATAGAGATGTTAAATAGAGGGATGTTGGAATAAAGAGACATCTCATGAACTAATGGTAGAGGAAGCATGATAACATCTATGGGAAATAGTGGGAACTCCAATGCTGGGAACAAGTGGAAGAGGGAATCCTATTTACAAGGTAGTGGGATGAATCAGAGTCAAAATACTAGATCAATGAACCTTTCTACAAGATCCAAGAGTAAGGATGGATTTTTTAAATGTGTTTAGTTCAACCACATGAAATAAGAATGTACAAAACCACATAGATCATTCCATAATTTCACTCAAATTAGGAATCTTCAGAGTTATTTTCATAGTGGTACAAGGTTAGGTGTTTGAGATGCTTCTCATGCTTCACACACATTGTATGATTTGACAGGATGAGGTTAGCACAATACCTCTCTTTAGTAGAGCTAATCTAGCTATGGTGATTCCATGAATACCATGACTCATAAGAAAGGGAAATCACAATAGGAAAATAAAGAACTAAGTGTAGTAGGTAAACAATTGTGTGGAGTTGAGAAAGTGATTTTGGATTATCAATCTAGACCATCAAAGGTGATAGATATGATTTTTTTGAATTATACACTTTTGCAAGATATGTTTTATATGTGTGTATCCCATTCATTAATTTCTTCTCCTATTGTTCATTTTTTTGGTTTTCATATTTAGATGATGCCTTATGTTTTGAAATTTAAAACTCCTCTAGTTCAAATATAATGTTGATCCTTTATGTGCAGAGCATTTTCTATAAATTTTTATGGAGTTGAGTTGATATGGGATTTTTCTAGGATTTAAGTGAATGCTTATGACATAATATTGGATATGGATTGGTTGAAAATGTTCAAGGATCATATTGACTATTACACTTGAATTGTTAGTTTTACAATAAATGATGTCATTGAGAATCTCATTAGAGGAGAAAGGAATGAAAGGAAGGTATAACAGGTTTGTTATAATAAACATTTAGATTGATCTTGTACCATTTAGTGGTATTGAATTTGACATCGATGGAAGAGATCAAGAATATATGTTTTCTAGCTGTTGTTAACCAGTTTCCAAATTTATTTTATAATAATTTTTTAGGGTTTTCACCCCTAAGAGAATTAGAGTTTATGATGGATCTTATCTTGGGGACTAGTCCTATCTCACTTCCATATTATTAAATATAAACAACTTAATTAATGAAATTGAAAGTTCAGTTGGAAGAGATGTATAGAAAATGGTTTATTTTTCCTAACATGTCTCCATGGGCAGTACTAGTTTTGTTTGTCAAAAAGGCATATGGAACTCTTTACTTGTATGTGGAATATTATAATATAAAAAAAGTTACAATAAAGAATCAATATCCACTTCCATGAATTGATGATATTTTTGATCAATTAGGGGGAGTCCAATGGTTCGCTAAAATTAACATGGGATCAGGTTATCACCAATTACAGGCTCAGAAATTGGATATTACAAAAATTTGTTTTAAGAGTAGATATGACTATTATGAGTATGTGGTTATTCCTTTCAATATTAAGAATGCACCAGTTGTCTTTATGGAATTGATAAATTTGATATTTCATGGGTATATGGATTATTTTTTGGTAGTGTTTGTGGATAACATATTGGTGTATTCGAAGACACAGTGTGAGAATGGGAATCATTTGGAGATGTTGTTGGAAATATTGAGGGATCATTATATGTATTAAAAATTATCAAAGTTTGATTTTTGGAAATAAGAGGTATGTTTACTTGGCCATGTTGTCTCTGAAATAGGTTCTTCTGTGGATCCAAAAAAGATAGTGGCAATTATCTCTTGGAAACTACCAAAAAATGTCTTCGAGATATGCAGTTTCCTTGGTATATATGGTTATTACTAACATTTTGTTCATTAATTTTCATGGCTAGATAAAAAAATTATAGCTTTCACAAGGAAAAATTTCCAATTCCAATAGAATGGGGTATGCTAGAATTTTTTTCAGGAGTTTAAGGTTCACCTTAAATCATCACCAATCCTTATTTTTCAAGAATAAAGACAAGATTTTATGATGTATTATAATGATTTAAGTTCTAGGTTTGGATGTGTTCTAATATAGGGAGACCACATTGTTTCTTATGGCTCATGGTAGTTACAGTGTCATGAGAATAACTAAACAATTCATGATTTAGAGTTAGCTATGGTTGTCCATGATTTGAAGAATTGGTGAAATTACCTGTTTGGTGTGAAATTTATGGTATTTTTATATCAAAAGAGATTGAAACAAAATTTCTCACAAAGGGGTTTGAATCCGAGACAACTAATATTGAAAAATTAAAACTAAATGTTTTAATTTTATTTAATTTATACACATGGTAAAGTCAATTTAGTGGAATATTCATCAAGCAGAATGTATTATGGTTATTTGGTAAAAGAAGCTTCAGATCAGTGGTAGTTGATGTTGATGATAGCTGAAATGTGCTTGGAATGTGAAGAAAGAGGTGATGTGGCAATTTTATTTCAAGTTTTATTTGTTCTTGATTTTTGTGAAATAGTTAAATAGGAAAATACATATGATTTAGAATACATTACTATGAAGTTAAAACTCAATGGTGGGGAGACCATTAAGGGTTTGAAGTTGGATGGGAGATTAGTTTTGTGGTTTCAAGGTTGGATGGTTGTAACATTGGATTTTCAGGAACAAATTATTCATTTTTACCACTATTTGAGATGGGATATTAATCCTGGAATAGAAAAGATGTATAATGCACCAAAAGCATAGTTTTGGTGGGTTGATATGAAAATGAAGGTGGATGAAGTTTTTTCGATATGATTAACTTATCCGGATGTTAATACAGAGCCTCAATGTATAGTATGTTTGTTGCAGTTTTTACCTATTCATGTTAAAAAATGGGAGCATATACCCATATATTTTTTTAATAATTCTCCCAAGAATGCTTCAGAAACAAGAAGACAGATGGGTGATGGTGGACCGACTCTCAATGTTATCCCATTTAATCACTATTTTTGAATCTCATACATTGTTGAAATTTTTAAAAGACATATTAAATATTTCATAAAGAGGCTTGGTGTACTAGTTTTGATAGTATCAGAAAGATATCTGATATTTACAACTCATTTATGTAAATCCTTATAGCAATCCATTGAGACATAGTTAACTATGAGTACGACGTATGATCCATAGATGGATGTAAAATTTAAAAAGAAAATACAAAAATTACAATACATGAAACATGCTTGTGCAATGGATTTTGGTGGCTCAATGAAAGATCCCTTACCATTAGTGGAGTTCTCATATAACCACAGTTATTAGGCCTCGATACAAATGGATCCTTTTGAATCATTTTATGGGAATCCTTTTCATTCTACAATTAGTTGGGTAGAAATAGGTGAGACTTCACTAGTTGTTATGAGAATTGTCCAAGAGATAATATAGAAAACTAATTTGATTAGAAAAATGATGGAGAAGGTGCATAGTTGCCAAAAATCATATACAGGTCATCATCAATGGTTGTTATCATTCAAGGTGAGTGATCATGTTTTTTTTGAGAATCTATCCAAGGCATGGGAAATATTTTTTCGGAAAGAACGGAAAGTTATATCTTTGATAAACAATCCCTTTTAAGATATTTGAATGGGTTGGTGAGGTGAAATATTAGTTATCTTTTCCACCATGGTTCAGGTTAGTTCATAATGTGTTTCATGTATCTCAGTTGAAAAAGTATCAACCTAATCCTAACTATGTGATTCGATGGTATCACATTGATCTTGATCAATATGCTTCATTGGTTCATATGCCAATACTGATTTTGGATAGGCAAGATAATGTTTTTCATGGAAAGGGCATCGATCATGCATGTTTTGTGGAAATATTAACATATTCAGAAAGAAAATTGGGAACGAGAGAAACAAATGGTCAAGCAATGGCCTCAACTATTTCAGAAAAACAATGGTTTTATACTTTCTAGTATGTAATTTCCAATGGTGGGGAGAATATATCACCCCTAGTTTAAAGTAAGTAATACTTTATTTATTATTTTTAAGTATGAAAAGTGTTTGTGTAAGGTTGGGGAGGGTTTGAAGGACTTTTGGAATTTTATTGGGTCTTCTATGGAGGTGTTCATTTTGAACATGGTTATTTGAAACCATGAAACACCTATAAGAAATTTTGAAAAGATAGGTAGTGGTCTCTCGGTAGAAGCACAGTTTGGCCAAACCATACGGCCACCGAGTAGTAACCGTGCAAAGAGGAATAGTGGGAAAACAAGGTTGGTGTACAATTTTTCTAACCATGCCATCCAACCAGGTGAAGGGTGTTAGGATAATGTGGCTGGTGCATTGTTTTCTTAACCGTGCAACCCAACCATGTACAGTTAAAATTTATATCCTATAAAACGGTTCTAACTTGGTTTAGCCCCTAATCCACTTGTTTTTCCTCCATTACAATTAGCCTAAATAAGAAATCATGGTGTAATAAAAAAGAATCATTGATCATTAAAACAATGATGACTATAAATAAGTGATCCAAAAATAATCCCAAAAATCATTTATTAGAAAATCCACACAATCGAAACTGACTTTAACCTTTGAATAAATAGATCCTACAACCAATTCAAGAAACCATTAAAAGAGTTCACACATACTGACATTCCAACTTATCCCCTTTTAAAAACACCCCCTAAATATATATATTCTACCTTTAGAGGTAAAAAATATATCAATCGATAAATTTATGTTTTCTTATTTTCTCCCCCTTTGATGTCAATATCCAAAGTCAAGATGAGAGAGGATATATAACACGATAACTTAATCTTGTAATGAATGAGGATGAACACCTATATTCAACCTCATATTGAGGAATTATTCATTAGATAATGGACTTGTTAACACATCAATAATCTACTTTTTTATTGGGATAAATCCTAAATTTAATACATTTATCTCTATAATATCCTTAATGAAGTTACATTTAATATCAATGTGCTTTTATCTTAAATATTTATGAGATTATTTGAAAGACTAATAATACTTTCATTATCAAAATCCACAAGATAAGGGTAAAATTCACATCAACCAATAAATATTACATCTTTGTCTTCACCCAAATCAATTATTTTATAGCTTGAGTGGAAGAAACATACTCTACATCTATAGTGATGATAGACACTATAACTTTAATCTTTTTATTCCATCTCTCACAACATTCTCCTAGATGAATAAATCCACCTGTTGAGTCAATAAGGGTTTCTTATAACTTTTAGACTCCTTTATGGTTGGTGGAGATTGTTGAGTCAATAAGGTTTCCTGATGACTTTTCCATTCCTTTATGTTTTGAAAATCACAAACACCCTATCTTAAGGAAAACTTCATTCTTCCCTAAGATTCCCCTTAATAAGGAAAACTTTCCTTCCCCAAGGAAAATTTATCCTTACCATATTTTCATTGTTCTTGTCACAATCTATCTCATTTTATTTCTATGTATAAAATTTTTTTTCGTATATAAAACCTCAAAATCTTAAAAATAAATAGATACAGAGCATTCTGTTTTTAGGATCCGAATTTAGGTTCTGAATTCTCTGAATTTAGACTCTGAACCTTCTGAGTTCGTACTCATAATTCTCTAAATTCAGACTCTGAACCTTATGAGTTCAGACTCCAAATTCTATGAATTCATACTATGAACTTTCTGAGTTCAGATTCTAAATTCTCTGAATTGAATCTCCGAACTTTCTGAGATTAGAATCCAAATTCTCTGAATTCATAATCTGAACTCTCTGAGTTCAGACCCCGAATTCTCTGAATTCAGACTCTGAATTCTCTAAATTCATAATCCGAATTCTTAGGAATACAGACTCCGTATTTCCTTGAAATTTAGACTCCATATTTCTATAGAATTCAGGTTCCATATTCTTTTGAATATTGAATCCAAATATTCATGTGTTATAGACACCGAATGGTTTTTGGTTAGACTCCGAACTTTTATTTTTTACTTACACTCTGAAAAATGGATTTTTTTAAGCTACCATATTTTTTCTCACTCTTGTTTGAGTTATAAAACAATTTCATGATTTCTGTTTCTAACCAACCGTTGTTTGAGTGAAACATGTACAGGTCCCTCCAAAATTCAAGGAAAAATATGGCCGTTGTAGGAGGGAGATGACCGTTGAATATGTTCCTATAAAGAATAGCTCATTTAAATGAGCTCAATATATGGATGTTGATCCAAATAGAGATTACATTATGTTGAAGTGATTTCTAGAGAGAGATACTTACATGCTTTGTGCATAATAAACATGTTGTTTAGAATTGCTTCATGTGACTCTGATTGTTGTTGTGTACAATCGAGGGCTTCCGAGGATATGAAGACAGAGGTACTGACTACCTTGATGTTCGAAGGATTGAAGGTATAGCAAGACAGATTCTGATATTCGTATCAAGGGGTTACCCTGGTGTGGGTAAGACAGACTTTATTGAAAGTATAAATCAAGGGACCTTTATCCAAGGTTGTTGGATGCCCTACTCTTTGGGTTATATTTACTACTTATTACTGGTATGGTTTCTAGTTTATTTTCCACTATAATTTTTATTGTTAAGGAAAGTATAACCATCTTATACTTTCTTATAATTTTACTCTAATTAGTGAGATTCTATACATTTTAAGGTAGAATCTTTGTTTTGTAAACATTTGTTAAGTTTCATTTTTGGAACCACATTTACAGAATCTAGAAAGTCTGTAGAACCTAGAGGTCTTGTAAATTTACCTTGTTTAACTTTTTTAAACAATAGAAGGTTTTATACCACCATTAAAAGTTCCAAAATAATTTTTAAAGTATACAATTCACCCCATATTGTATATTGAGCATCTACAGCATTATTTGGATACTAAAATTAGTATTAGTGATCCTACAATTGGTATCAGAGGACTAGTTTCTGAAATAATTATATTCACATATAAGTTTTCTTGCTCAAGTTTTTCATTGTTCTATATTTTCCTTACTTAGGATATTTTTATCCTTGTTTCCAAACTTTTATTACTAAAATGTTTGTGTGGAAAGATATTTTTTCTTTGAGATGGAAGGAATTAATGTTGGTTCAATTGATAATTTTAATCCTACTAGACTACGTATTTTTGATGGGAATGATTATGAATATTGGAGAGATTGTATGAAGAATTTTGTTATTAATACTGGAGTGGAAAACTTTGTTATGATTACTGGAGATTACAAGATTCCCAATAAAGAAGTCAGAACTTTTACTAAACAAGAAAAGTCAGAATATCAACTAAAATATAAGGTACACAATACTTTGTTGTGTTATATGACCCAGAATTTATATAACCAGATTTCTTCCTATGAAGCTGCGAATTGTATTTGGAAGAAGCTTGAAGTTACATATGTTGGTACTTCCAAAGTTATTGAAACCCGAAGATCTATGCTTAGATTTAAGTACCATGGTTTTTTTCTTTCCTTATGGAGAACCTATATGTAAGGTATACCAAATATTCATGATTATTGTTAATAGCTTATAATCCATGGATGAAAAAGGTTTGGATGATTAGGCACTTGTGGAAAATATTATAGACATCATTCCTAATGAGTGGGAATCAAAGAGAACAACTATATATTAGAACAGGAAACTCTCATAGATCACTCTTTTTGAGGTTTTTGTAACTCTTCTTCAACATGAAACTAGAATTAAGAGAGATGCTGACAATATTAAGAAGAATAATGGGAATGTAAGTTTTTCTTTTATAACTACTTCTAATCATATAAAATCCAAGACTCATGAGAGAGTTACAAGATATAAATCTAAGAAGGTCACTATTTTATCAGAATTAACTGAAAGTGAACATTCTGATAATGAACTAGATAATCTTTCTCAAAGGATGAACAAAATAGTTGGTAAGAAATACTTTCAGTATATATAAAAGAAGAAAGAAGTAAATAATAAGAAATTCTCTGAAGTCACGTGTTATGAATGCAAAAGAGCTGGACATATAAGGCCAGATTTTCTTATGCTTAAGTGAAGAGATTGAAAGGAAAAAAATTCTAAGAGGAATAGAAAAATGTACTACAGAGATAAAGCTAAGAATGTTTTGAAATCTAATGATACTTGGAGTGCCAGTGGTGGAGACTCTTTTGATAAATCCTTAGATTATAAATCTTTTGCACTGAAGAATATTGGTCTAATTTCAAAGTTATCTATTGAAAATCATTATTTAATGACAAAGGTACATAATGATGAATCCATGAACAATGTTTCCTTGAATTCTAATTATAGTGATAGAAAATATTATGAACCCTCATGTAAAGAATCTTTTTCTGATGAAGATAATAATTTACCTACCTATGATGAAGTTTCTAGGTTTGCTAAGCTTCTTGAGAATGAAAATTCTAAAGTCAAAAAAAAGTTTGATAAGGAAAATTCTAGAATTTTTATTCTTACTAAGGAAATATTAGATCATTCTAAAGATCTTGATAAGAAAAACCTTGATTTTGAAATCATTTAAAAAAACCATGAAGAAGTTAATTATGAGAAGGATAAACATTATAATGATCTAGAAAATGTAATTTCTAAGAAAAATGTTTTCAACCCTAACTCTAGTACTAAAACTGATTTTTTTGAGGATAAGAACTTAGTTATTAGACGAAAGTCAGAAATATTTTCCTTGATGAAGTGTTTTTCAAACTTTAACTTAGGTAAGGAAAATTTTGATAATATGTATTCTCAAATTCAACCAATAAGGAATAATTTTGGATTTGGTTATACTAGTTCAAAAACGATTTTTAGTAACAATTATTTTGTTCCTCAAAGTCCTCCATTATGCACTAAGTGTCAGTGTCATGGGCATTAGAAAAAAAATTGTTAAAAAAAACTCAGTATTTATGTTTTCATAAAGCTTATTTTTCAAGGAAAATATGGATTCCTAAAATGTTTCTTTATGAAGTTCCCGAATCCATGAAAATTTGGGTTTCAAAACTCTAACACTCTTATTTTTAGGGAAATAAATATAGTACCAACAACAAAACTTGGTACATGGATAGTGGATGTTCCTGGAATATGACTGGTAACAAAAAAATCTTTGAAATGATTATCAAGATGAATGGAGGAAAAGTAACTTTTAGAGATAATGATCAGGGAGAAATTATTGGTATAGGTAGTATGGTTCTTCTTGAAAAAACTTTGAATTCAAAAGTTTTATTTGTTAAGGATCTTAATCACAACCTCATTATCATAATTCAATTATGTGATGAAGGTTACCTTGTGAATTTTAGGAATGACAAGTGATTAGTACACAATTCCAAGTAAGAGTTAATTTGTTCTTCCCATATGTAAGATAATGTTTACACACTAAACTTAGAAGACCTCAGGATCCAAGATCTACCTTGCCTTAGTGCAATGGAAGAACGTGTTCATGTATTGTGGATGCAACACACAATCATAGATTATGGCATGATTTTTACCAAAACACAAATTTAGTGTGATAATACTAGTGCCATTTCCCTAAGTAAAAACCCTACAGATCACTCTCATGTAAACACATAGATATTAGGTATCACTTTCTTAGGGATCACACAGAAAAAGGAGATATCATTCTTCAATTTATCAAAACACAAGATCAAGTTTCTAATATTTTGAAAAAATATTTACCCTCTGATAGATTTTAATACATTTAAAAGAAGTTAGGAATGATAACCGTAAGGTAATATTTTACGTTAACTTCCTATTGAAACCAATCTCCTTATAGTAAAGAACTCCTTTTCATAGGGGTATTACATTTGTTTGTTAGATTTCAAACTTTTTCATAGTCTATAATTTTTCATAATCTAAATTTTTTTAGTCAAATTTTTTTTGTAGACTAAATTTTTCATAGTCTAAAATTATTCATAGTCTAAATTTTTTTAGTCTATAATTTTTCGTAGACGAAAATTTTTCATAGTCAAATGTTTTTTTATCTAAAATTTTCATAATAAATATTTTCGTATTGAAATTTTCGTAATAAATTTTTTTTTGGAATATAAAGTTCTTTAAGAAGAATTTTACTCATTACGAACAATCTTCCTAGTAATCCGGAAGGTATGTTTCCTTTCTTAAATTTTCATAATCATCTTTTACCTATTGGTGTTTTAATTTTGTTTTAAAATTTTTCAAATTTAATTTTCCTTAAATCCAAATATTGTTTTTTTAAAAAAACCTCAAAAGACCAGATTCAATAAAAATCCTTCTTCGACTATCATATGAACCACATATCTGATCAGAAGGTTTTTCAACTATTGGATTAAGTATGGAAGCTGAACCATCACCTCAAATGCCTATATAAAGGACCCCCAATGGTTGTACCACATCGAAACTCAATCCTTCACATACTGAAGCTCTGCACTCCTACATAAGCCCGTTTCGAACTTCTCAGATCTTTCATACTTCCGAATGTTTGCTGAAGTCTCCTCTCAGAAAGATATGTCAACTATTAAACCAATATCTGAATGGAAGATATACAAAGAAAGGTTAGTTGATCCAAAGTTTTTCTCAATGTATGATTCTATTATCTCTAAAAATATAAATTTGAATGGGTGGGAAAGTGTTTTCTTTTCAAAACTAAAAGCTCAGAATTTGGTATATCTGGATTTGTTAATAGAATTCTATGAGTCAGTAATTTTATTCAAGGAAGAAGGGAGGAGTAAGTAATATTTTAAGTGTTATGGAAAGACATATTCACTTTCTTACACCAAGGCTACATGATTGGTCGGTATTCTGTATAAAGGGGAAGCTGAGTTTTGTTCTCATAAGTTGCCTGATGTTTAAGGAAGTTTTTATAAGGTGAAGGCCATGGCTTGTCTTGGTCTTTCATAGGTAAAGACTCTGAAGATTCTTCACCAGTCTACAAATTTTTGGATTATTGAATTGTGGGTTCAAGGAATCATCATTCTGAGAAAAGGTAATATGGATACATTAAATAAGAGTGACATCTACATTGTGAATTTCTTGGTAAAATTATGAAAGATAAACTTGGTCAATCATATATTGGTTATGATTGAGAATATAAAGAATGGAAATATGAAGGCTCATATTATTATGTATCCAGCCATTCTTTCTAAGATGATCGTTTGGTTTTTAAAATCCTTCAAAATTCCTTGCAAATCTACATTGAGGAATTGAAAAGTTATATTGTTAAGTGATGAAACTTTGAGAAGAATGAAATTTGGCTTTTCCATAGAATATAAAGAATTCTATGCCTTTATAGAAGAGGAGGTAGAAACCATATCAAAGTAGCCAGAAGTGGCTGAAACTTCTAAGAAAGGAGGAAGAAAGAGGAAGGTGAAGGAAGTGTAAGAGAAGTAAAAAACCCCAATGGAATGAAAACTCAATCTACACCACCAAATCCAAAGAAACAAAAATCTTATCCTAATGAGGTTGTGGCTAAGTAGAGGGAAGACAAGAAAAATCAGAAAGAAGGGGATCCTAAGTTTGGATTTGACCCCTCTGAGGAAAAATCATTGATGGAAAAGGGAGCTGAAGAGCTTGAGAAGAAATAAAAAGAAAAGAAGCAGAAAGAAAAGTTGTCTGAGATAGAGACAGTCCAATCTCTTCTGAAGGCTACTGAGAAAGCATCCAAGAATATTTCGGTACCAGAATCCTTTCTCATAGAATCATTACCTAGTACTCTAGGAAAGAGGTTTGTGATTAAAAAAAGTCCAAGAAAAAGAAGTACAAGAAAAATAAGTAGTAGAATAATAAGAAGAATGCAGTGATGACCCTGAAGATGTGTTAAAGCAGATAGAGGAATATCATGAGAAGGAAATACCTTATGAGAAATTATCATTCCGAACCTCTTAAGATGAATCATCAGAACTTTCTTATCCTAGGAAGGATGAATATAAGGGTGGAGATGTAGTAAATAAGAAGTTTGAAGAAGAAATCATAAATAAATATTTCTTTCATCCAAAGGATGTTGAGGTAGGAGAAGACTAGGAAGAAATTGATGAAGACAAAATATTTCATCTATATAATAGTGAACATCAATCTACCAATCAAGAAGAAGTAATTCCGAAATCTAATAAGGGAAAATAGGTGGTTGTTGATACACCTAGAAGAGCAATGGTGATGAAGAAATAAGTGCGTGCTTCATCAAAGAGGAAATATGGTGATGTTGAAAAATGATCCTCAGCAAAAAAAATCTATAATTCGGAATCGTCCTCTCTTAGAAATGATTTTTTAGTCCAGTCCTTGAAGAAGCTTGTTGGGACTTTTCCAATATTTCCATGCATAGACTCCAGATTCCAGATGCTTCAGCATTCCTTAAATCAGAAATCAGATTCAGTATCCATGGTGATGGATAGGTGTGTCAAACTTGAGGAAGTCTTCAAGAATTTTCTTATTAACTATGAAGCTTATAAAAGATCATGTAAAAAGATGAGAAGCTGGTCAAGGAAGATAGTTTAAGACATGAGAGTTCTTGTTCAAATCCAAGAAAGTGTCAAGGATGAATTTTACACTGAATATTAGAAGATCAAGGTTCTCACAAATAGTTTGGAGGAAAAGCTAACTCTGGAACAGAATTCTCAGATTCTATAAGTGAAAGATCTGAAAGGTCAATTATATTTAGTTGCTCAGAGTTGGAAGAGAAAAAGTGATCTTAGAATTGAACTTGATAAAAAATTTGCTAAGAAAGAAGAAGTTCTGAAGGGTCAGGTAGAATCTCTTAAGGCTCAGGAAGGAAAATTCGAATCCTTAGAGAAGAAAACAGAAGAACAGGATCAGCTTCTCAAATGAACAGAGGAGGATCATAAGGAACTCAAGAAGCTCAAAACCATAGTGAAGAAGTTGATGCCAAAGGAGAATAAAGGATAATCTTGTTCAATTCTGATCTTTTATTGTATTTATTCATTGTATAAATTTTTTCCAATCCTAATTAAATTTTTGGTTGCTCGTCTTTTGGTAGTTTAGTAAAAATATTTCAGGTACCATATTTTATTTTCCATTCCCTTTAATCCTTTTTGAAAATCACAAAGGGGGATAAAGGAATGTTAAAAAAAGAATACAAAGTAAAATTAGAAATTTCCCTAAGTAAGGGAGAGTTCATCTAAGGGGGAGTTCTTATCCAAGAAGATTTTCGTATGTAATAAAATGATGAGTCTCAATCTGGAAATCAAGAATATGATCCTTAGTGTTTCCAAAAGCCTAAGAGGGAGTTAGTCATATTCATAATTTCCCATGTGTGAAGGGAGATAAGTTTTATTTAAAAGTTCAAAAAATTTCTAAGTCCTTATATTCTTTTTCGTAAGGTTTTTTGTGCTTTCCAAAAGGGGGAGATTGTTGAGTCAATAAGGGTTCCTTGTGAATTTTCCATTCCTTCATGGTTGGGGGATATTGTTGAGTCAATAAGGTTTCCTTATGACTTTTCCATTCCTTTATGTTTTGAAAATCACAAACACCCTATCTTAAGGAAATCTTCATTCTTCCCTAAGATTTCACTTAATAAGGAAAATTTTCCTTCCCCGAGGAAAATTTATACTTACCATGTTTTCATTGTTCATGTCAAAATATAACTCATTTTATTTCTAAGTATAAAATTCGGTTTCGTATCTAAAACCTCAGAATCTTATAAATACTTAGATATAGAGCATTCTATTTTCAGGATCCAAATTCAGGTTCAAAATTCTCTGAATTCAGACTCTTAACCTTCTGAGTTCAGACTTTGAATTCTCTGAATTTAGACTCTAAACCTTCTAAGTTCAGACTCCGAATTCTCTGAATTCAGACTCCAAACATTCTGAGTTTAGACTCTGAATTCTCTGAATTAAGACTCTGAACTTTCTGATTTCAGACTCTGAATTCTCTGAATTCAAAATCCAAATTCTTATGAATACAGGCTCTGAATTTCCGTGAAATTTTGACTATGGAATTCTATATAATTCGGGTTCCATATTCTTTTTAATACAAAACCATAATATTCATATATAATAGACACCGACTAGTTTTTCATTAGACTCTAAACTTTTATTTTTCCTTACACTCTAAAAAATGGATTTGGTTAAGCTACCATATTTTTTCTCACTCTTGTTTGAGTTATAACATGATGTCATGCTTTCTATTTCTAACCAACCATTTTTTGAGTGACACGTGTGAAGGTCCCCCTAAAATTAAAGGAAAAATATGACCATTGGAGGAGGGGGTCGACGGTTGAAGATGTGCCTATAAATAGGAGCTCATTTTAATGAGATCAATATATGGATGTTGATCAATATAGAGATTACATTCTGTTGAAGTGATTTCTAGAGAGATATACTTTCATGCTTTGTGCGTATTGAACATCTTGTTCAGAATTGCTTCGTGTGACTCCAATTGTTGCTCTGTACAATCGAGGGCTTACGGGGATAGGAAGATAGATGTGCCGACTACCTTGAAGTTTGAAGGCTTGTGGGGATAGCAGGATAGATTGCGATATTCGTATCGAGGGCTTACCTAAGTGTGGTTAAGACAAAATTTCTTGAAAGTATAAATCAAGGGACCATTATCCAAGGTTGTTGGATACCCTACTCTTTGGGTTAAAAGATTTACAACGTGTTATTGGTATTGTTTCAAGTTTGTTTTCTACTAAAATTTTGATTGTTAAGGAAAGTATAACCATCTTATTCTTTTTATAATTATACTATGATAAGTGATATTCTATATGCTTTAAGTTAGAATATTTATTTGGTAAACTTTTGATCAGTTTCATTTCTAAAACCATATTTCCAGAATCTAGCATGTCTGTAGAACCTAGAGGTCCTGTGAATTTACATTGTTTAACTTTGTTAAACAACAGAAGGTTTTATACAACCTTTAAAAGTTCCAAAGTAATTTTTTAAAGTATACAATTCACCCCCTCTTGTATATTGAGCATCTACATCATTATTTCGATACTAAAATCAGTATCAGTGATCCTACACAACCGTAAGTGGATATTTTTTCTACAATACAACCTACAAAGTATAAGTTTATATATCCAAGAATATTCATCTTCCCCATTTTATTATAATTTATGTTATATTTTTTGTGACTTTAATGTATCTAAGAATTAATTTTCAATAAAAAATGTGACATTTTTAATGTACTTTGAAATATGGTATGTAGTATAATAACATAAACTAGGTTTTTCCTAGAGTTTGTTAAATATATGATATTTCTAATCAATATCCTAAATTCTTTTTTATCCACATCCCTTCCAATGTAATTCATAAAAATCTTTATTCCAGCAAATATAGGCATGGAAACAATTTTTAAATCCTCTATGACAAGTTCTTTAAGTAGTTTCATAGTATGAATATCTTGAGAAAGTAAAATTTAACTTTTATTTTGAGATATTTGTAGGTTAATAATGTATTTCATCTCTCCTCATATAGAAATTTCTAATAACTACTTCAAATTCTTTGAATAATTATCACTGATTTCTTCATAATATTTAGTAAATATGATGTTATCTATATAAATAACTATAAAAAATATACCTATTTTTATTATTGATGTAAATATTTTCATCCTCACTCATTTTATAAAATTAAACTTCATAAAACAACAATCCAACTTGAAATTCTAGGATCTTGGTGATTACTTTATCCCATATAAAGCCTTATTTAATTTACACAAATAGTTATATTCTATTAGAAATAAACTACATTGCTTCTCAATATAAATTTTTTCTTTAATCTCTCCATTGAGAAATGAAGTCTTGACATCCATTTTTAATCTCTTATATATCGTTTTTAAAACAATAGAAATCAAGATTATGATGGTTTAAAATATTGAAAGCTAGGGAAAAGGCCATGCCAAAATCAATTCTTAAAACCAATAAGCTTCCCCTTTAAACTAAACTTTCCTTATTTCTTACCACTTCACCTTTTTCATTTTTAAAAAAAACTGAATTCATTCCAAGCATATTTTTATTTTCAGGGTTGTATACTAAATATAAAGTTTCACTCTTCTCTATTTGATCTAGTTCATCTTTCATAGAATCAATCCATTCAATATGCTATAGCTATTCTTCAATATCTCTTGGTTCAACTTGTAAAAACAGAGAGGTGTGTAATTTTATCAATGTTATTCCGATTTGAACCAATTTTCCTTAATCTAAAATGATTTTTTATACCACCATATTCTTCCTCATCCTTGGATGAGATAAAAAATTTCCCCTCATCACTTAGAATGGATGAATCAACATCGTCATCATGTACAACATCTATAAAATCCCTTCTATCAGAAAACGTTTCCCATTGTTTAATATAAATGACTTCAACATCACTTCCTCTTATATCTATAATTGTAAGTGAGACCTTTTTAACAGAATGTTCTAGCACTTTCAGATTAGAAGAATAAAAGATTCTTCATGTTTCCTTTTTATATCATCTATATCCACCACTATTTGTAGGGTATCTAAGAAAAATATTATCAATACCTCTTTTTTCAAGATTCCTGATATTTTCACCATTTATTTTGATAATGTAAGTGCTTCTAAATACCCTTACATTATTAAAATGTGAGATTTTATTATAATAAATATCATATAGAGACATGTATGAATTTTTATTGTAGAATCAATCATTTTTAATGTGGACTTATGCACTAATAAAATGTCTCCAAAAGAATTGAGAAGTATCATATTCAATCAACTATACTCAATACATCTCAACCAAGATTCTATTATTTATTTTAACCACACCATTTTTTGTGGTGTGTATAATTCACCAAACTCAAGATAAATACCATGCTTCTCAAGATAACCATGAAACTTTCTATTTTTGTATTAAAAACTATTATCTATTCAAATATTTTTTATGGAGTATCCACATTCCTTTTTTACACTTTCATGGAACTTTTGAATATATTGAGTGTAGAAACCTTGTTTCAAGTAATTAAACCTTTATTTATTATTTTTAAGTATGTAAAGTGTCACTACGACAAAAAAGGCATTTAGCGGCGGTTTTCAAAAACCGCCGCTAAGTCGTGCGACGGGAAACTATTCGCGGCGGTTTTCAAAACCGTCGGAACGTTTTGCGGCGGTTTTTTTGCGGCGGTTTAAACCACCGCTCAATGATTCAGCGGGGGGTTTTTTTTTAATTTTTTTTAATTTTTTTTTAATTTTTCTTTATTTCTTTATTTATTTATTTATTTTATTTCGTATTTATTTTATTTATTTTATTTATTTTATTTATTTTATTTATTTTATTTATTTATTTTCTTTTATTTATTTTATTTATTTTATTTATTTTATTTATTTATTTTATTTATTTTATTTATTTTATTTATTTATTTTATTTATTTTATTTATTTTATTTATTTTATTTATTTATTTTATTTATTTTCTTTTATTTATTTTATTTATTTTCTTTTATTTATTTTATTTATTTTCTTTTATTTATTTATTTATTTATTTCGTATTTATTTATTTATTTATTTATTTCGTATTTATTTATTTATTTATTTATTTATTTCGTATTTTTTTATTTATTTATTTATTTATGCACATGCATGCCCATGCACATGCATGCCCATGCACATGCATGCTCATGCACATGCATGCCCATCCAATATAAATAAATCCTGCGACTGGTGAGATTTGAACCCCTAACCTCTTGCATATTTTCCAAAGACTTTACCACTCCAGCAAGCTCGCCATGTGGTTAATAAACAGAAATTAATATACTTATATATATTAATTGAAAAAACAAATAATAGAAAAATAATAGATATAAACTCGATAATAATAAATAATAAATAATAAATAATAAGTAATAAATAATAAATCATAAATAATAAATAATAAATAATAAATAATAAATAATAAATAAATTTAAACAATAAATAATAAATAATAAATAATAAATAAATATAAATAATAAATAATAAATAAATATAAATAATAAATAAAAATTAATAAATAATAAATAATAAATAATAAATAATAAATAAAGATAAATAATAATTAATAATTAATAAATAATAAATAATAAATAATAAATAATAAATAATAAATAATAAATAGTAAATAATAAATAATAAATAATAAATAATAAATAATAAATAATAAATAATAAATAATAAATAAAGATAAATAATAAATAATAAATAATAAATAATTATAAATAATAAATAAATAGAAATAATAAATAATAAATAATAAATAAATATAAATAATAAATAAATATAAATATAAATAATAAATAATAAATAATAAATAATAAATAATAAATAATAAATAATAAATAATAAATAATAAATAATAAATAATAAATAATAAATAATAAATAATATATAATAAATAATATATAATAAATAATAAATAATAAATAATAAATAATAAATAATAAATAATAAATAATAAATAATAAATAATAAATAATAAATAATAAATAAATATAAGTAATAAATAATAAATAAATATAAAGAATAAAAAATAAATAAAGATAAATAATAAATAATAAATAATAAATAATAAATAATAAATAATAAATAATAAATAATAAATAATAAATAATAAATAATAAACAATAAACAATAAATAATAAATAATAAATAATAAATAAATTTAAACAATAAACCATAAATAATAAATAATAAAGAATAAATAATAAAAAAATGTAAATAATAAATAAAAATTAATAAATAATAAATCATAAATAATAAATAAAGATAAATAATAAATAATAAATAATAAATAATAAATAATAAATAATAAATAATAAATAATAAATAATAAATAATAAATTATAAATAGTAAATAATAAATAATAAATAATAAATAATAAATAATAAATAAGAAATAAGAAATAAGAAATAAGAAATAAGAAATAATAAATAAATATAAATAATAAATAATAAATAAATATAAAGAATAAAAAATAAATAAAGATAAATAATAAATAATAAAGAATAAAGAATAAATAATAAATAATAAACAATAAATAATAAAGAATAAATAATAAATAATAAACAATAAATAATAAATAATAAATAATAAATAATAAATAATAATAAATAAATATAAATAATAAATAATAAATAAATATAAATAATAAATAAAAATTAATAAATAATAAATCATAAATAATAAATGAAGATAAATAATAAATAATAAATAATAAATAATAAATAATAAATAATAAATAATAAATAATAAATAATAAATAATAAATAGAAAATAATAAATAATAAATAATAAATAATAAATAATAAATAAGAAATAAGAAATAATAAATAATAAATAATAAATAATAAATAACAAATAATAAATAACAAATAATAAATAATAAATAATAAATAATAAATAATAAATAAATAGAAATAATAAATAATAAATAATAAATAATAAATAAATAGAAATAATAAATAAGAAATAAGAAATAAATATAAATAATAAATAAATATAAATAATAAATAAATATAAATAATAAATAATAAATAATAAATAATAAATAATAAATAATAAATAATAAATAATAAATAATAAATGAAAATAAATAATAAATAATAAATAATAAATAATAAATAAATATAAATGATAAATAAATATAAATAATATATAATATATAACTAATAATAAATAATAAATAAGAAATAAGAAATAAGAAATAATAAATAAGAAATAAGAAAAAAATATAAACAAAAAATAATAAATAAATATAAATAATAAATAATAAATAAATATAAATAATAAATAATAAATAAATATAAATAATAAATAATAAATAATAAATAATAAATAATATATAAATATAAATGATAAATAAATATAAATAATAAATAATAAATAATAAATAAATATAAATGATAAATAAATATAAATAATAAAAAATAAAAAATAAAAAATAAATAATAAATAATAAATAATAAAAAATAAATAATAAAAAATAAATAACCAGTTACAAATAATATATAATAAATAAATTAAAGTATATTATAAATAATAAATAATAAATAATAAAGGAAACACATAAAAAAGTATGAAAAGACGTGATAAGGGATGAAAAATCATGAAAATGCATGAAAAAGGATGGAGAAGCATATGAAGAACGAGGTATTAGAAAGAATGAGAACGCATGAAAACTCGTGACAAATCTGGAAAACTCCTTAATAATTCAACATAATCATCATAATAACCCACAAAAAACCATTGATAAAGATAAGAAGTCATGGAAACCCAAATAAACAGTAATAAATGGAGCTACCGTTAAAACTCGTCAAAACGGTCATAAAGAGACAAAAACATTGGACTCACATTAACAGAGATAACTTAAGATCCGAGAGTCCGTTTTAGATCCGTGACCTGTCAAATCAAAGATCCCGAAAACGATCTTCAACCTGAATGGTGAAAGAGTCCGAATGGACAGGCGGATCGGAAGTTACGACCATTTAAAAAAAAGCTGACGGGGAACGGGTGCTAGAAACGAGGCATTGAAAAACATAACAAACCCGATACCCACTAAAAAGGACATAACATATGATCTTTGAGTGCATGTGGGCGCCGCAACCAGTCAAACTGAAGCTCATGGAACGAGCTATGATCTGGCAGGTGGAGGAGGCCGAATTGACACGCGGATCGAAAGTTAGGTCCGTTTGAAGACAAGTTCGACGGGACACCGGTGACGGAAATGGGGTTTTGGAGGCCTTCGGAGGGGTTTTTGGGGTTGAAAAACCCAACAGAAGCTTGCTTCTGTTGAACCGGTGCGTAGCTCTCTTCGCTGGCTTTGATTTGATATGTGGTAGAGCCCAAACGGACACCCGGAGCGAAAGTTATGGCCATTTGAAGTTGGAGAACTTTTTTCAACTTTTTTATAACTCTAATATCGTCCACACCTTAGAACGTCTCACGGTTTTGATTATATGTGCCTCTATATCTCTTCATGAGCTTCGATTTGACTGGTCGTGGTGCTTCAACGGACGCCCGGATCAAAAGTTATGATCGTTTTATTGTTTTCGGGGTTTCTCACGTTTTTTTATTTTTTCATTTTATTTCATGGCGGTTTTACCGAAACCGCCGCTATTTCGCGGCGGTTTTTTAGAAAACCGCCGCTAATCCTTGAATAAAAATAAAAATAAAAAAAAAAAAAAAATTTTAAAAAAAAAAATTTTTTTGCCGTTTAGCGGCGGTTTTTAAAACCGCCGTGAAAAAACCGCCGCTAAACGGCGGTTTTCTCGTAGTGTGTTTGGGTAATGTTTTGGAGGGTTTGTTGGAATTTTGGAATGTTTTTAGGGCTTTTTTGGAGGTGCACGGTTTGAGAAAGGTTAGAAGAAACGGTGAAATTCTTACAAGAAATCATGTAAAGAGAGGTAATGGGATATGTGTAGGAACACAATTAGGTAAACTATTTAAAAAAACCATTTAGCCACCCATTAGTAACCATGAAAATTGGAACCGGGGAAAAAATGGTTGATACAAAGTTTGTCTAACTATGCAAGCCAATCATGGGAAGGGTGGTAGGAGATAGTGGTTGGCACATGGTTCTCCTAATAGTGTGACCCAACCATGCATAGTTAGAATTTAGACCCTAAAATTGTATCTAAATTAGTTTATCCCCTAATCCACTTTTTCCATCTATTTCAACCCTAACTCGAGTTTCTCTTCTCCTAGAGGCTGTGGATACATTCCCCTTTAATTTGGGAGTGATCCCTTAGAAAATCATGGTGCATTGAAGGCCATATTTCTTAGTAAGTCTCTATTCTTGGTGGTTTTTATTAGATCTAATTTTCTTCCCTCTCTTGGAATAATATATTTAGTACATTGTGGATACATCTATGATAGTTTATTCCAATCATGATATGATTTGTTTGTGTGGATGTTATGGAATGAGAATTAAGGTAGGTTTGTGGATATTCAACCTGTTTTTTTGTATAATTCACACCATTGTTCATTTCCATCATCGTTTCTAAGGTAGGTGTCTTCACTCTAGACTCCTCTTCTTAGAACATGAAAACATATTTTAAAATTGATTTAATTTGTTGAAATTTATTGTGAATTTGATGTACAAATCTTGGTGGAAACATTCTTTAGTGATGGTTCAGGGATTTTTGGAAATTGGTTATTGTGAAAAGTTATTTGTTTATGTATTTTAAAATAATTATTTTAAAATGTGTATTAGTTTTGATTCATGATATTGGTTTAATTGAAGTGTTTTTTAATAGAAGTGAGGTTTTATTGAAATGATTTTATATGAGTGGTTTGAAATGGTTTTGGAATACATGAGTTGGTGTGAGTTCTTGCTTTCGACATTACCTTGAATAGGGGACGTGTACCATTGGGTTACAAGGGATGTGACCCTATAAAAGGGGTTTATACTATTGGGTAATAAATATATAATACACTTAGTGATGAATCAGTGGATATATGAGTGATTTCTCATGAGTATGGAACTATCACTAAATCATGTATGTGTGGGTGTGTGAGAATCATGACTTAGGTATTCCAAAAAGAAATGTGAAATGGTTTAAAGAGTTGGTTGGTTAGTTTTCTTGAAAATGGATTTGGTTTGGTGAAACTGATTTGTTATGGAAATTGTTTTATATTTTGATAGAAACAATTTTAAAGTGTTTTATAAAAATTATTTTATATAAATGTGCTAACAAGTTATATCCTAGTGTCATGCGTTGGGAGTTCATTTGGGGAAAACTTACTATGTTTCATTACTCACTAATTGATTTGGAACTTTGGTACTTTTGTAGATATTGTTTATCAGAATATATTTAAAGGAAAATTGTCTCATTTATTTAGTGATTCCTCATGATACATTGGGATTTATTGCGGTATTGGAGCTTGGAGAATATTGGGAACTTTATTGTTACGTCTTTGAATATTTTGAGATTTGTGGTTTAGTCTTCTACTTTGGTACTTTGATTTTGGTAATGGTGTAGATTGGTATTGTTTTCCTTTTGTATTAATTTTGTTATATTACATTGTTATCATGCATTATATAGTTGTTTTGGTTATGGTATGATTGTTTTTGGTTGTTTTGTTTTCAAAGGTAAAATCATCCCCCAAGTTTATTGAAGCAGTCGACATTTTTTACTAGCCTTTGGCATCTTAGGGATGTATCCTAAGGATAAGTAGTAATTCTTCCTCAACTCATGCCAATGAAGAGGGGTATAATGTTAAAAATGGTATCAGTCTTGGTTAGTCAAAATCTTTTGGAGGCAAATGGTATCATCTACTTCAGTTCTTAACATTAAAATGGTATCGGTCTTGGTTGGCCTATCTTTCCTTTTGGGAAAAATTGTATTGGTTATTAGTCTTAGAGTTGAACTTTATTCTGGGTTCTTCCTTGAGTCAGGATATTATAAAGGAGTAGGATTTTCATTACTTAAAATGTAGAGGATAAAAAGGTGTAGCTAACCTATATATACCAAACCTCAAGTTACTATGGAGTTGTGTACATAAGTGTTTTGGAGACACATATATGAGTTTTAATCTCATTGTCATGGGTTTTTCTAATTATAAGAGAATGAAATGAAGTTATAGAATTTAATTCCCACTAAGAGTGAATATTTTATTTTGAGTAATGATTTATGATTTTGTACAAAAAGTTTAATTTTTAAAAGTTTTACTTTTTTTTTCAAATGTGATATTCTAAAAATGGCCTGATTGTGGTATTTTGAAAAAGGGTTTGATTTTCAAAAGCAATGTGGAATTTTATAAAATGGGTTTAAGAGGGAATGTATTGAATTTGAAAAGGCATGTTGGGATATTTTTGATATATTAAATTTGAAATTGTTAAGACTTAAGTTTCTAGAGAGGGAGACTTATGGAATTTCTTTTTGGTTACAGAAAATGGAACCCATTTTCTATCAAGGAAAACCATTGAAAGCGGCTACTAAGAATGTTGTTTCACCTGAGACATAAGTGAACCAGTAGTTCGTTCTATTTATTGTTCATTATTTTTAGGCTGTGGATAAATGGAACTAAAGATATGAAGCAAGGAAAACATATCACCCTATTCAATTACAGAAGTAGAATCTACCCTTCTTTCCAGGTTATTTAGAAAGAGAGAAGGAATATGTGTGGCTGAATAAGATGAATGTAATATTCAATTTAATTGGCATTATTTCAAAGTTCAAATTCAAGTTGATGATGCATAAGCTGTAGGATCTTTCACACTTGTGGCTAGATTTAGTAGTTAGAGATAAATTAGATCAAGGCATAACATGAGGGGATTTTGATGAATTTTATCCTCATACATTTAGTAATATAAAAATGACATAATTTTTTAGCATGAAGAAGTAGAACCTCTCAGTGATAGAGTACGAAAATAAAATTATGAATTTAGTCATCTTTTCACCATAATTTACTACTAGTGCATTCTTGAAGGTACACATTTTTGATTTGGGGATGAGAAAAAAGATAAACTCTAACATTACCATGCTCTTTATAAAAAATTATACATAGATGGTCAATAGAGTGATAGTGGTAGAAAGAGAAATTTAATGAACTACTAGTGGAAGAAGCATGTTGATACCTATGGAAAATGGTGGGAACTCTAATGTTGGGAATAAGAGGAAGAGAGAATCCTATTTCCAAGGTAGTGGGATGAATCAGAATTAGATAGCTGGAGTAGTGAACCTTCATCCAAGAACCAATATTAAAGATATATGTTTTAAATGTGTTTTTTGACAACATGAAATGAGAATGTACATAACAACCTTGATCATTCCGCAATTGCAATCAAATGGGGAATATTTAGTGCTATTTTCATAGTTCTCCAAGGTAGGGTATTCGAGATGCATATCATATTTTATATATGTCATATAATTTGACAGGATGAGGGTAGAATAATACCTTTCATTTGTACTATAGAGCTAGCCATGGTGATTCCAAGAATACCATGACTCCTCAGAAGGATAAATCTCAATAGTGAAATAAATAACAATGTGTAATGGGTAATTAGTTGTATGCAATCAAGCAAGTGATTTTGGATGATCAATTTGCACCATTAAACGTTATAGATATGATTATTTTGAATTCTAACCTTATAAAATCTATATTTGATATGGGTGCATCCCATTTGTTTATTCCTTCTCATGGGTTTCCATGTTGAGGTGATGCCTTTTGTTTTGAAACATCAAACACCTCTTATTTAAAGAGAATGTAGATCCTTTTATGTGTATAGCATGTTCTATAACTATTGATGACGTTGAGTTGATTTGAGATTTATCTATGATTGAAATGAATGTCTACGACATAATCCTAAGTAAGGATTGGTTGAAAATATTTAAGGATCACATCAATTATTAGACTTGAATAGTTATTTTTACAACTATTGATGTAAAAAATTTTCTCATTAGAGGTGAAATGAATGTAAATCCTCATGCAATAAGTTTTTTGGAATGAACAATTATATTGATCTTTTACCATTTGGCAGTGTTGACTTTGGCATCGATGAAAGAGATTGATAATATCAGTTTTCTAGTTGTTTTTGATCATTTTACAGATGTATTTCCCAATAATTTCCAAGGCATTCCACCCTTAAAAATAATTGGTTTTTATGATTGATATCCTCTTAGGGACTAGTGCTATCTCACTTACAAATTATAAAATAGCACCAAAATAATTAAAGGAATCGAAAGAGAAGTTAAAAGAGATATAAAGTTAAGGGTTTATTTATCCTAACACATCTCTGTGGGCTGCACCAGTCTTGTTTGTCAAAAAGGCATATAGAACTCTTTACTTGTGTGTGGATTATCATAGTATTAAAAAACATACAATAATGAATTAACATCCACTTCAATGCATAGATGATATGTTAGATCAATTAAGGGGAGCCCATTGGTTTTCTTAAATTGAATTACGATCAGGGTAACTCTAATTGCGGGTTTGGAAAGAGAATATTCCAAAAATAACTTTTAAGAGTAGATATGACCATTATGAGTATGTGGTTATTCCTTTTAGTCTTACAAATGTGTAACATCCCGGTTCCGGGTGCCACTCAACGGGTTCCCCGAACCTGGTTTTCCACGTGACCTCAAGTGAATTTCCCCAAATGCCAGAGGCTACCGACTAGCAGTGAGGGCTCAGGTCTGATAGTGGGGAAACTATGCCCTCATTTGTCAAAGTGAAATGCAACAGAATAAAATGGAAAGCATATAGTAACATCGGAAGCAATTAAACCATACACATTCTAAAATGAACAACTGTAGTAAACACAACCAACAGTCATATATATATTTAATGATGATGCAACATGCCTCAGGTTCTAAGAAAACAGACAGAACATGTTACACTGCAATACAATACATTACAACTGAAGTACAAGTATAGAAAAGAAAAACCGAATAGCCTGCATCATCGTGAGCCTAAGATCGTTACCATGCTTCCCTACACCTTAGCAGCAAGCAAGTACCTGTATAAGGACCTTTTCCCTTATCCACACCTGCAGAAACGTAATTTGTTTGGGCCGAAAAGAAGGACCCGAATAGTGTGTGAGAAATAATCTCAGTAGGCACCCACCAAAGGCCCGTGCTCAACTGTGAGTAAACATCCAACAACAGTGTGCAAAAGTAAATGAAATAAACTAAGTAGTACTCTAAAGTAACTAACTACACGTTATATTTCCATTTAAATATCAAATTAGTCATTTTAATTTAAAATATCACCACAATGAATATTCTAAGTAAACAGCCAATGTCCTCAGACATGTAAACCCCTACCCCCAGGTAAAGAGAAACCAAACACAAGAATCTTCCCACATGCATACGGATATTGCCCATGGGCATAAGAAGTGTCACCCACAGGCACAGAATCAACTGCCCACAGGCACGAAATAATTTTCCCACAGGCTAAATAATACAGTGCCCACAGGCTAATCACAACACTACCCTTAGGATAAACAGGTAACCGGGCCAATCCCAACATGTAACCAAGAAGTAAACACGAAATTACTCTCAAGGAAATTCTACAATCATTACATTAAAGGCATACCCTCAGGTATCTTGGCCAAACGGCTAAACAGAGGAATGCACCCTCGGGGTGGCTCTGGATCCAAGAAACGGTCCCAAACAGTATTTTTATTATCACAATTAATTACCTATTCAACTCTAGGTATTTGATATAGCCTTGGCCTCAGCCACACGCCACCCCAACAAGGGTTCGTGGCACATCGGTACACAAAAATGCACAAAAGTTGGAATATAAACACTAAGCCACCTGCCTTAAACGCCCCTGATCAGTATACTTGAACGAAGTTCCACGAATCATCCCAGAACGAGGTAGGTCTGAGGTGAAAGAAAACTCGCTTAAATGAAAATAACTTCCATTAGAGGAAGAATTGGCACGAACTATTCAAGGAGACGAGAGCTCTTACCCGTGCAGTCCTAATGTGATCAACGGAAGTGGAAACAGATTCCCTACGCCCGATATGGAGATCCTCGAAGATTCATCCGTCCCCTCACGAGCTCTCATCTGGTACTAAGCCTTCTCTATGAACAGGGTTGGCTACTGCCCATTTGAATAAAAAAAAACAAAGTACACGACATGTACTTTTAAGTACACAACATGTATTTCCTTCATTTAACTATTCCTCTGGTAGCACCACCAAACTATTCATCAGTTGACATGAGTACACAACATGTATTCCTGACTACACAGTGTGTACTATCGCCTAGATGGCAGCTGCTTCCACCGCCTTACTGTTTCACCTACCGACTAACTACACGGCGTGTAAAGGACCACTACACGATGTTTAGTCGGGTTTACACCCATGGTTGCTGACATGGCTACACAACCTATGTACCCATCCCACACAACCAAAATACACGGCGTGTGGAAAAGTACACGGCGTGTACTTTCCAAAATTTGGGATTTCCCCCATTTTCCTTATTTTCTCAAAAACACTTAAGGAAAAGAAAAAAGAAGAAACTTGTACCTCAAAAATAAGAACCAGGTTCTTAAAGCAATTCGTCCCCGAATTTCCCTTCCAAGGGTGGAGAATATAATGATGAGAATTAAACCATCCACTGAGCATGTACGTCGGTCTCCCACTCCCAGGATTCGTCCTGCACTCAGCCATGCTGCCATAGCACCCGTACAAGAAGAACTGACCCATCTCGGAGAACCTTCGTGCTTCTATCAACGATACAAATTAGATTCTCCTCGAAGGACGTATCTACCTCGAGATCAACCTCCTTGGGCTGAAAGACATGAGACAGGTCTGAATGATAGTGACACAACTGAGATACATGGAAGACGTCATGCATGGCCCGATATCTCTGGGGTAACTGCAACCGATAGGCAACCGGCCCGACTCTCTCCCGGATCTCAAATTTCCCCACATACCTCGGTGAATGTTTTCCCTGTCTCCTGATCCGCCTGTGTCCCAAACTTGGAGAAATACGCAAGAAAACCTGATCCCCAACCACGAACTCCAAATTTCATCTACAGTGATCAGCATAAGATTTTTGACCAGACTGTGTGGTAGCCATCTGATTCTGAATCAACTGGACCTGCTCAGAAGTCTCCTACATGAGACGTGGTCCCAACAAAACTGCCTCACCTCCCTCTAACCGGCACAATAGTGATTGGCATGGCCAACCATATAAAGCCTCATAAGGTTGCATCTCAATAGTTTCCTAAAAACTATTATTATAGGCAAACTCAACTAGGGGTATATGCTTCTCCCAAGAGCCCCCAAAGTCTAGGATGCATGCACGCAACATGTCCTCAAGCACCTATATCGTACACTCTGACTGACTATCGGTCTGAGGGTGGTATGCTGTGCTCAGAAGCACCTGTGTACCCAGTGCCCTTTGAAAAATCTGCCAGAAACAAGACATAAAATGGGCGTCCCTATCTGAAACAATAGAATGGGGGACCCCATGAAGACGTACGATCACTCGGATATACAACTTCCTGATATTGTCAACTCTGAATGTATCCTTGATCGGAAAAAAGTGAGATACCTTTGTGAGTCTATCAACAACAACCCACACGAAATCATTGCCTTGAGGTGACCTCGGTAAAACAGTCACGAAGTCTATCACGACATCATCCTATTTTCACTCCGGAATGGGTAATTGCTGTAACAGTCCGGATGAACTTTGATGTTCCACCTTCACCTACTTATAGGTGGAACACCTCATAACAAAACCAACTACATCTCTCTTCACACCCATCTACCAGTACTGACGTCTCAAGTCTCGGTACATCTTGGTAACCCCGGGATGAACTGCCCAAGCTGAAGCATGAAACTCCCGAATCAGCTCCTCGCGTATATCCACTGGAACCCACACCCGTCCATGGAAACACAGAATCTCATCATCACCTATCATCCAACCATGAGGAGGGTCCTCACTTGCCACCGACTCCCATAGAACTAGGCCTTCTGAATCAGATAGTTGTCTCATCCTGACTCTATCCAGGAGGGTAGAAGTCACATCTTAGGATGAAAGATAGGTCTTCCCCTGACTATCATGCACCTCCAAATGCATCTCAGAGAACAAATCAATAAGCTTCCATTCACCACTAGCCTCATGCACTTCTTGTATCTAAGTCTTCCTGCTCAGTGCATCAGGTATAAAATTACCTTTACCAGGTGTATAGGTAAGCTCAAAATCTAAGGATTGAAGGTATTTGACCCACCTTCGCTGCCTCAGATTCAAGTCTCGCTGAGTAATGATATACTTGAGACTTTTTTGGTCAGTGAAAACCAAAAAAAGCTCCCCCAAAAGATAATTTCTCCAACAGCGCAACACATGAAAAAATTCAGCGAACTCGAGATCATGCGTTGGGTAATTCCTCTCATGTGGCCTCAACTACCAAAACCCATACACAACTACACGATCACCCTACATCAACACAGCTCTAAGCCCAATACCTGATGCATCACATTAAACTGTATAGATCTTCCCCAGCTCTGGGAGTATTAGTACTGGTGCTAATGTCAACTTTCTTTTAGATCCTGAAAGGCTATCTCACAAGCTTCCGTCCAAACGAACTTCACACCCTTCTTAGTCAGACCCGTCAACGACACTGCTAAGCGGGAGAAGTTCTGGATGTAACGTCTGTAGTAACCAGCCGGCCCCAAGAAACTTCGTATCTCAAACACGTTCTTAGGCTGCTCCCAGGAAACTACTACTCTCACCTTCTCTGGGTCTACTAAAACTCCTGACTCTGAGATAATATGACCCAGGAAGTGTATCTGGTCCATCCAAAAGTGACACTTTGAGAGATTAGCATATAGTTGATGCTCTCTTAGTGTACTCAATACCATCACAAGATGGGTGTCATGGTTGTGTCAAGTGTGAAAGTACACCAAGATATCATCCATGAACACTACCACAAAAGACTCCAGATAAGGATGGAACACATGATTAATCAGAGCCATGAAAATTGCTAGCGCGTTCGTGAGTCCGAACGGCATAACCGTATACTCGTATAGACCATACCTGCTCCTGAAATCTATGAGAGGTATATCATATGGTCTAAAGCAGAACTGATGATATCCTGATCTCAAGTCAATCTTCGAGAACACTCGTGGTCCCTGATGTTGATCAAAAAGATCATCGATCCTAGGCATGGGATATCGGTTCTTAACCATCAACTGGTTCAATTTATGATAATCCACACAGAGTCTAAGTGTACCGTCCACCTTCTTCGCAAAAAGGATAGGTGAACACCATGGAGAAGTACTGGGTCGGATAAAACCCTTTGACTGTAACTCTTCTAACTGCCTCTTGAGCTCCTACAACTCAGGCGTGACCATCCTAGAAGGAGGAATGGACACCGGTTCTGCTCCGGGCACAAGCTCAATAGAGAAATCCACCTCACGCTCCAGAGGAAGACCTTAAAAGTATTAAGAGAAAACATACCTGAAATGATCAAACACTGGAGGGAAATCCTTCTGAAAAGTCCCCTAGTCGTCCAGATATAAGCTCACAATCTGAGCTATGATACCACCTCACCCATGATGCTCTGGTCCAGCTCGACTCGCCTGAACATCCCATTCACCCTTGTATAGAAACTATCTTCCCTCTGGTGATGAGAAATGCACCCTATGACGATAGAAATCTAAAAAGGCTCGAAAGGGAACCAACCGGTCCATCCCGAGAATGACATCATAAGATTTCATCTCTAAGACATAGAGTTCCCAAAGAAAGTGACACCCACAAACCTCAAGGGGGCACTCCTTGCACTGACGCACACTAACCGTCCTAGTCCCCAATGGAGTGTCTAGCATCATGATATCAGAAGAAAAAGAAACACAGATCCCAAGGCTCTCCACAATGGGTACATATATAAAGCTATGTGTAGCACCCGTATCAAAAAGTGATAAAGATAAAACAGAAGCTACTAGAATAGTACCTTTGACAGTAGAAGGTCCGGGATCCTTCTCCTGTTGGGTCTGTTGTACTATATATGTGTGCCCAGTGCCACGGCCCTGCAACATAGCCTAGATACCCTGAGCTATCCCGCCCTACTGCCTCTGAGATCTTGGTGTCTGGCTACCAAGGCCACGTCCACCATCCCTGCCTGCACACCCTGAAGTATTCCAATTCCCTGACTGGTAAGAAGCTACCGGTCCTGCCTCCGCACACGGGGTCTGCACAGAACCCCTCTCACTAGCCACTGGTGGAAATTCCCTGAAAAAGGGCTACAGATGACGCATCCTGCTGTAATCCCAACATTCCACTAGGTCACGTGGACACTATGGCCATTTGTTCCCCTCCTTACCACACGGGTTGCACATGACCTGTCCTCCTGAAACATTATTCTCGCTGGTACTTCCACCCTGAGAGAAGTACATATGTATCTTCCTCTTACCAGTAGAAATAGTACCAAAAATTGGTGCTGAACCGCCCTGGCCCACACCACTAGCTTCCCACAGGTTCCTCTCTGTAATCAGCGGCTGATTCACAATAGCATGTATTGAAGGCAACCTGAAAAAATTTACCAGTGATCAGATGTCATATCGAAGACCATCCTCAAAGAGTCTGGCCCTCAGTATCTCATCGCCCACCAGAACGGGTGAAAAATGTTGAAGCTCAGTGAAATGAACAGAATAGTCCAGCACCGACATAACGCTCTACTGCAGATTCATGAACTCTCAAGCTCTATCTGCTCTCAGCATCTCTGGAAAGAAGAAGTCATATAAGACTGCCTGAAAATCTTCCCATTCCATGTCTCTGTGATGCTCGGATTGGGTGGTAACATCCCACCTCCTCTTGGTGGAATCCCACAGCATGTAAGTCACGAGCTTGACCCTCCACCCTGGAGGCGTCTCAAGTTGCTCGAAAATAGTCTACATAGACCCCAGCCAAGACTCCATAGCCTGTGGTCCGCCATCCCCTGAAAACATAGGCGGATACTGCTGCTGAAAGATACAAGTAAACTCAACCATAGATGTGGTAGCTGGCGGTGCTCTTTGAACGGTCTGCATGAACCGCATAAAGCCTTCACAGAACTGCGTCTCCACGGTTGTGTCCGGTATAACAGTTGGCACCACATCTAGCTCTGTTGGAGGATCAACTGGTATCCCATGGCCCACCATCTCTGGAGTATACTCGTTGCCACTCTCCTGGCAAACAACGCGTGGTCGTCTCAGCGGCATGACTCTATAAGGTCAAATGCACACCTTAGAACAAGATTAACAACGATCAAAAATGAAGAAACCCAAAAAGGAACAGGAGGAAGAAGGCATTTAAAATTTTCAAAATAAGACTACACGGAGTGTATACTGACTACACGGCATGTACCTTACTTTCCTTCTCCTGCCCAGGTCCTTCTACACGGCTAAGCAAGACGACTCCCATTTGAACAAAAGTACACGGCTTGTATGGTGTAATTTCCAACTACCCGTGTCGTTTGTGACACCACCGACTATTCGGCTTGACAATACATGATGTGTTACACCCACACACAGCATGTACACCACTCCTTTTCCTAGCCACATGGCTAACTCCACACGGTCTGTCATCAGACAAGACTACACGGTGTGTCCCACAGGTACACGGAGTGTCAGAGACGAGCTCCGCCGACCCATGTTGTTAGTTACATGGCCGGATACACGGCTCAACCTACACGGTGTTTTCTATATACACATGGTGTGTACCCAAAAGGATTTCCGCGACCTGTGTTGTTAGTTACACGGCTGGGTCCCCAGGTCACACTACATGGCGTGTTCTTCATTGACATGGCATTTTCAAGAAATGATTATACCAGACCGTGTTTTTTAGATACATGGCCGGGTCTCCGGGTCAACACTACATGAAATGTACATCAGGTACACAGTGTGTTCGCCCCAAGAATTTCCCTTCCCCGTGTCCCTACCCACACGGTCTCTGACACGGGACGAGATTAGACAGTGTGTATTTAGGGTACACGGTGTGTACTCAAAAAGTTTGCTTTTCTTCCCAAACAGAAGAACATACACAATGTGTTAAAGATACTCCACAGCATGTATACTGGGTTTCTGAATAGTATGCCTCAGAAACTTCTCTAAAACTTAGAAAATACAAAAAAAAAACACCAAAGTTCCAAATTCCGATCCGTGAGGGCCCATACTCCCCGCGAATCAATGTTTGGCATCTTATATGTGTTATAACCGAATAAACAGCCAATGATCCACCAAATTTTGGTCAATGATGGCCCATACTCCCCAAAAACCAATGTTTGGTGTCCATTAAATAAATAGGCTTACACGATAATACGCTATCAAACAAAAGGTATCTATCCAAGCAGCTATCACAACAACATGCTTTTACTAGCACAACATCGATCACAACAACATGCAATTTCTAATGCACCTACATGGCATGGAAACTATGCATGGCATGTGATTTCTAGCATGTGACTAAATGATGCATGAGATGGAATACCCTCATCTCATCAGGTTTCAACTAAATAGAACCCATGAATAAAATATAAACAACACAATCACTAGTGCGTCACCCTTCGGTGAAAATCAATTCAACTGTAAAATTGAAAAATCAGAAAAATTGCAACACGAGGTAAATTGGCTTTTCCCTGTACACGAGTTAGCTATTCCCAGACAAAACTTATTATCAACTATCGTTATTGTCCTATCCCTGACTAAGGCTCCAAATAGTAAGTCAAAGAAAAGAACTCTTCTGATACCACTTTGTAACGTCCGAGTTCCAGGAGCCACTCAATAGGTGCCCCAAACCCGGTTCGCCAAGTGACCTCAAGCACATTTCCCCAAATGCCAGAGGCTTCCGACTAGCAGGGAGGGACCATGTTTGATAGTGGGGAAACTATTCCCTCATTTGTCAAAGTGAAACACAGCAGAATAAAATAGAAAATAAACAGTAACAACGGAAGCAATTAAACCATACACATTCTAAAATGAACAACTGTAGTAAACACAACCGATAGTCATATATATATAATGATGATGAAACTAGCCTTAGGTTCTAAGAAAACAACCAGAACATGTTACACTACAATACAATACATTACAACTGAAGTACAAGTACAAAAAAGCAAAACAGAACAGCCAGCGGCATCGCGAGCCTAGGCTCGGTCCCATGCTTCCCTACACCTCATCAGCAATCAAGTACCCGTATAAGGACCTTTTCCCTTATCCAAACCTGCAAAAACATAATCTGTTTCAGCCAAAAAGCAGGACACAAACATGGTGTGATAAATAATCTCAGTAGGCACCCACCAAATGCCCGTGCTCAACTGTGTGTAAACATGCAACAACAGTGTGCAAAAGTAAATGCAATAAACTAAGAAGTACTCAAATGTAACTAACTAAAAGCAATATTTCCATTTAAATATCCAATTAATCATTTTAATTTAAAATATCACCATAGAGAATATTCTAAGTAAATAGCCAATGTCCTCAGACATGTAAACCCCTACCCTCAGGTAAAGAGAAACTAAACACAAGAATCTACCCACAGGCATACAGATATTTCCCACCGGCATAAGAAGTGTCGCCCAGAGGCACCGAATCTACTACCCACAGGCACTGAAGAATTTTCCCACAGGATAAATAGTACAGTGTCCACAGGGTAATCACAACACTGCCCTCAGGCTAAATAGGTAACTGGGCCAAGCCCAACATGTAACCAAGCAGTAAACAAGAAATTCCTCTCAAGGCAATTCTACAATCATTACATTAAATGCATACCCTCAGGTATCCTGGCGAAACCGCTAAACAGAGGAACACACCCCCGGGGTGGCCCTGGATCCAAGAAACGATCCCAAATAGTAGTTTTATTATCACAATTAATTACCCATTCAACTCCAGGTATTTAATATAGCCTTGGACTCTGCCACACGACACCCCATCATGGGTTTGTGGCACATCGGTACACAAAAACGCAGAACAGTTGGAATATAAACACCAAGCCACCTACCTTAAATGCCCCTGATTAGTATACTTGAACGACATTCCACGAATCATCCCTGAATGAGGTAGATCTGAGGTGGAAGAAAACTCTCTTAAATGCAAATAACTTCTATTAGAGGAATAATTGGGAAGAACTACGTAAGAAGATGAGAGATCTTACCTGTGCGATCCCAACATGATTGACAGAAGCAAAAACAGATTCCCGACGCCTGATCTGGAGATCCTTGAAAATTCTTCCATCCCCTCCCGAGCTCCCATCCGGTTCTAAGACTTCCCTGTGAACAGGGTTGGCTACTGCCCATTTTAAGCGAAAAAAACAAAGTACACGATGTATACTTCCTTCATTTGACTGTTCCTCTGGCGACACCACCAAATTGTTCATCAGTCAACATCAGTACACAGCGTGTATTCCTAACTACACGGCGTGTACTGTCACCTAGCTGGTAGCTGCTTCGACCACCTTACTTTTTTGCCTATCGACTGACTACACGGCGTGCAAAGGACCACTACACGGCGTGTAGTCGTTTTTTACACCCTTCATCGCTGACATGGCTATACACCCTATGTACCCAAACCACACGGAAAAAATACACGGCGTGTGGAAAAGTACATGGTGTGTACATTCCAAAATTTGGGATTTCCACCATTTTCCTTATTTTCTCAAAAACTCTTAAGGAAAAGTGAAAAGAAGAAACCCGTACCTCAAAAATAAGAACCGGGTTCTTACAAAATGCACTATTAGACTTTATGGAATTTATAAATCAGATATTTCAAAGGTATATAGATTATTTTATGTTTGTGTTTGTGGATGACATATTGGTGTATTCAAATACACAGTAAGAGCATGAGAAACACTTGGAGATATTGTTGGTAATTTTTAGGGATCATCAATTGTATTCTGAATTATCAAAGTGTTATTTTTGGATAAAAGAGGTATGTTTACATAGCCATGTCATCTCTAAAATAGGTTCTTCTAAGGATCAAAAAAAGATAGAGGCTATTATATCATGGAAATCAATAAATAATGTCTTCAATATATGCAGTTTCTTAAACATTGATGGTTATTACAGAAACTATGTTCATGGATTTTCATGACTATATTCACCAATGATAGTTTTGACAAGGAAAAATGTTCTATTACAATAAAATGGGGTATTTCATAAGTCTTTTCAAGAGCTTAATGTTTTCATTAAATCATCACGAATCTTGATTTTTCCAGAATCAAGACAATAGTACGTGGTGTATTATGATTCTTTGAGATCTAGGTTAGGATATGTTCTCATACAGAAAGGACATGTTGTTTCTTATGGATCATTTTAGTTACAATTTCATGAGAAGAACTACCTAATGCATGATTTAGAGTTAGCTATAGTTATCCATGATTTGAATAATTTGTTACATTACCTCTTTAGTGTGAATTTTAAAATGTTTTCATATCATAAGAGATTGAAACACATTTTCTCAAAAAGGGATTTAAATTCAAGATAAATAATATTTAAAGACTATATCTAAATTTTTGACTTTAATTTAATGTATACACCTATAAAGGAAATTTAGTGTTAGATGCATTAAGTAGAAATCCTTTTGTTTAGTTGGTAAAAGAAGCTTAAGAACTGTGCTTGTTGATGTTAGTGATGGTTGACATGTTCTTGGAATGTGAATACGAGGGTGATGATGTGGTTTTATTTCCAATTTCTTTTGTTCCTGATTTGGTTGAAATAATTAAATTGGAAAAAATATCCAATTCAAAATGCATTACTACATGGTCAAAACTCAATGATAGGAAGACCATTAATGATTTAAAGCTAGATGGGAGTTTAGCTTTGTGGTTTCAGTTTTGGATGGTTTTACCTTTGGATTTTCAAGAAAAACTTCTTCATGATTATGACCATTAGAGATGGTCTATTCATCTTAGAACACTGAAGATGTATAAGGCATTGAAATAATGGTTTTGGAGGGTCAGCATGAAAGGAAAGGTGGATGAGTTTATTTCAACATGATTAACCTATAATCAAGTTATGGTATAGCATCGATAGTTACTAATTATTTTGTAGTATTTACCTATTCCTATTTTTAATGGGAGAACATATCCCAAAAAATTGTAAAAATCCTCCCAAGAATGCTTCAGAAACACGAATCCATATGGGTGATAATGGATCGACTACCAAAGTCATCTCATTTCATCACTACTATTGAATATTATACACTATAGTACTTTTCAAAAATCTATATCCAAGAAGTGGTGAAGAAAAATGGTGTACCAATTTTGATAGTATCAGACAGAGATCCAAGGTTTAAATCTCATTTATAGAAATCATTTTAGAAATCCCTTGTGGATCAGTTAAGTATGAGTATGGTGTACTATCCTTAGATGGATGGAAAATTTGAAAGGATGATACAAACATTGGAAGACATGCTACATGATTATGTAATGGATTTTTGTGGCTCATGGGAAGAGAACATACCATTAGTGGAGTTATTTTATAACAATAGTTATCATGAATTGATACATATGGATCCCTTTGAAACATTGTATGTGAATCATTTTCATTCTACACTTTGTTTGGTGGAAATAGTGAGACTTGACTAGTTCGGTTAAGAAATTTCCATGAGACAATAGAGAATATTCATTTAATCAAGAAAATGATGGGGAGGGTGTAGAGTCACCATAAATTTTATGCAGATTATCTTTGATGACTATTGTCATTAGTGGTGAGTGATCACGTGTTTTTTAGAATCTATCTTTGGATTGGGCATTGTCATCATAGAAAGTAGGGCAACTTATCTCCTCGATACATAGCCTCTTTTGATATACTTGAATGGGTTGGGGAGCTAACAAATCATTTGTCATTTCCACCACAGTTCAGTGTAGTGAATAATGCGTTTCATATATCTCAGTTGAAAATGTATCACCATAATCCAGATCATGTGATTAATTGGGATCACGTGAACCTAGATCTAGATTCTTTGTTGGATCATATACAAGTACTAATTTTGGATAGGAAAGGGAATGTCTCGCATGAAAAAATAACTAGTTCAGTGTGCGTTTTGTGGAAACATAATCAGATTTAGGAAGAATCTTTGGAACAGGAGAAAGAAATGGTCGAGCAATGGCCTAAAATCCTTTAAGAAAATGGCGGTTTTCTACTTTCTAGGGATGGAAATTCCAATGGTGGGGAGAATTTAGCACCCCAATTTCAAGTATATAACCCTTTATTTATGATTTTTAAGTATGTAATGTGTTTAGGTATTGTTTGGGAAGGTTTGGAGGACTTTTAGAACGTTTTTGGGGAATTTATGGAGGTGCATGGTTTCATCATGGTTGGTAGAAACCATAAAACTCCTAAAAGAGATCATGCAAAGAGAGGTAGTGGTTTCTAGGTAGGTTCATGGTTTGGAAAAAACATGCGGCCACCCATTAGTAACTATGAAAAGTGGAATAGAGGGAAAACATGGTTGGCACACAATTTTTCTAACCATGCGATGTTACCATGCGAAGGGTGTCAGGAGAAAGTGGATGGCACATAGTTGGTGAATTTTTTGCCTAATAATGTGACCCAACCATGAATAGTTAAATGATATATCCAATAAAATGTTCCTAACTTGTTTTATCCCCTAATCCACTTCTTTTACCTACATCTCAACCCTAACTTGGGTTTTTTATCATCCCAAAGGGTATGGAAACTTTCCCCATTCTTCCCTATCTTGGATTCATAGACCTATCCTTTGGCATATTGGGGATTTTGCCTAAGAAGAAATAGAAATTCCTACACTAATCAAGCCTATGAGGAGGGGCATGATGTTACATTGAGAGCCTATGATTTATGGTTTTAATTACATAATACATGAAATATGAGTGAAATAATCAATAAAGAAATAAAATACTTATCTTCCTTTGATAATTTCTTTCTCTTGGTCCCACATATGTAAAAATGAATTAGAGCCAGAGGATGAGATATATGTATCTTAACATTATTGTGTAAATAATTTTAATATTTCTTTTTCTTGCATATGGAACAACACTAATCTCTATTTCTCATCATACTATATACATTGAGAACACTTCCTCTATGTGTTAACTTGTTCATATTTCTCTAGCACATATGACTATGCCTTTTATTCCATTATTGATTTTATTCATTCATACTTATATATCATATTTTTTTGCATCTATTTTCTTATCCTTTAATTTTAAAACTACATTATGTTTGATAGCATATATAAAACACAACACTAATCTTAAACGAACCACAATATATTATTATTTAAAAATTATAGTTATAACCTATCTATTGTATTTTTGTGTATGAATAAGATTAACTACATTATTATTATATATATAAATTTCATTCTGAATACAAATTTATTGATCCATTCTTAGGAAATAAGCACTCATTTTTTAGTAAAGTTATTTTATGCTTTAAACATTACTTTTCTTCAAAAAAATTATTTATTTAACTTTTGAGAAAATATTATAATTAGTTTATGAAAATTATTGAAATTTTATTTTATAAAAAGATATAATTTTTGAAATCAGAATATTAGAATAATATTAGGTTGAAATTTTTGGATTCTTCTAAGAAGAATGATTTTTATGTGAATAGTAAAAAATGCCAATTTTTACAAAACTGTTATTTATTTTCATTTAATTCCATTCTAATTTTAATTTGATATTAAATTAATATAAAACTAATTTAGTTATAAATAATATAATTAATTATATAAGTATCATCATTATACCTTATTTTGGTATAATTTTGTTTTTGGGATTAAAAACACATTATCTCTAAAAACTATATTTTTTTGTTTCATTTGATGCATTTATGATAAATTTTATTTATAAATATTTTTGGAATTTAATCTTGAAAAATGAATTCCATATTTTGAGTCGTTATTTTTCTTAAATATTTACCTTTTATTTTTGGTAATTATAAATAAAAACCTTATTAAATATTGTCACCTTGATAATGGTAAATCAGGCATTTAAGGTTAAAAATAATATTTTTTTTAAAAAGCAACAATTTATTGGAAAGTGAAAAAAGGATTACATGAGTCTGAAAGATGAGATCTTATTACAATCTTTCTAAAAAAGAGGAATCAAATCTCCACGAAAATTATCCTACCAAGTAATGACCTGGTTGACTCCCTTAATGGTGAGACCGTCCTCAACCATATTCACTTCATGAAAAGAATGTGTAACAATGTACTTGGTTTACAAAAGCATAGCGAGACAATTCATCCAATGAGAAGTGAGCGGCCAAGCAAGATTCACCACACCCGTCCAAATATCCTAGACAATAGTGATTGAATCACTTTCAATCCAGATATTGTTCCAACCTTTTAGTTGAGGAAAGTCCATATCATGAATGACCCCCATCATTTCCTCTTCAAGAGACGTGGTCATACCGCATCCACCAAAAAAGCTTCTGAGACATTGGACAAGATGGTCTCTAAAAATGGATCCACTTTGAGAAGGTCCTAGGTTGCCTTTGGATGCACCATCGACATTCACTTTGATCCATCCGGGGAGCGTGGCTTGCCAGAATACTTCAAAGGTGCATCTAGGCGGACAGTAAAGACCAGAAATCCAAAGACGATGCAGGATCTCAAATTCTCTCACGGTGTTGTCACAATTGGGTTTTTGAATCGAGGCAGCATCATGAATGACAATAAAAATCCACACCCGACATACATTAATCTTGAGTGAGCATTTATTATAAAGAATATTATTTCTATCATACCATATCACATGGAGGAGATCAGCAACAGTAGCCAAAAAAAGATTCTTAATTGTTTGTGAAGAATCTAAGCTAGTACATCTTTGAAGTTGGGAGATTATTGAGTTAAGGAGTAACCATCTGCAACCAAAGATGTCAAAAATATAGTTCAAAAGAGTTAAAGCTGTAGCACAAGAAATAAACAGAATGTCATCATCTTCACTATGTTGGTTGCAAAAGTGACATTTAGAGAAATGTTGGATCCCAAAGGATTGCAAACAAACTTTAGTGGGGACTCTGTTGTGCGCAATATGCCAAACAAGCGTGAGTCTTGAGGGTTTAATCCAAGGTTTTCTAAAGGACTTCAACCAATATATGTTAGAATCACTATCAATGAAATTGTGATTATAGAAACACTTGGAATCAAGGACACCATTACAGGAAGGTTCCCAAATACGGAATTCTTCAAAGTTAGAAAAGGGATAGCTATCAATGACATTTCTGATGTTTTTAGGTAGGCCAATGTTTTGTGAATTTACAACATCCCTTATAGTGTAGTTGGTGTTATCAGGAGGGAAATATGGAGGAAACATTAAAATTAGATGAACCCCTATCCAGTTGTCAATCCGGAATTTCATGGTAGAATCAAAAGTGACCATCCATCTAGAGTTGTTCATAATTTTAGTGTAGGAATGTCTAATGGACGGCCATATGGAAGAGTTGATATAGTTTAAATTTCCATTTCTAAGCTTATTAATGTATCTTTTTTTTGAGAAAATTACTAAAGTAAGATTTGTTATTAAGAAGCATCTATGTGAGACTAGCTTAAAGAGAGTCATTAAAAAGGTTCAGATTTTTGATGCCAATACCACCCTTATCTAGAGGTTCAAAATAGGTGGAACAAGGGATGGTCACTAGCTTCCTTTCAAGCGTGCTTCTGGTCCAAATTTTTTTTAAGGAAAACATTAATTTTCATTAGCATACCAGTAATCCATTTGTATACCATCATCGAAGAGAGTATTTTAGAGACGATTGTAGATTTGACAAGATAGATTCTACCTACAATGGAAAGGGATTTACCCTTCCAAGAGGCAAGCTAGTTAATGACTTTGTTATGAATGTTGTAGAAGTAGTTGGATTTAGTTCTTCCCCAAAAGATAGGCACACCAAGATAAGTGAAAGGGTAAGATCCTTCCTTAATGACCAAGAAATTGATGATATTAGTTTTCCTGATGGAAGGAATGTTTTCCCAAAAAACATGGAGGATTTGTTCCAGATTATAGATTGACAAGAGATTTCTTCATAATGAGACAAGGTAGTTTTGAGACTTCAGATATTTCTATTATCCCCTTGTAAGAAAAGGATGATGTCATCAATATACAAGAGGTGAGTGGGAATATTGGAACTCCTGGAAGCCTGAATAGTTTTAATGTGGTTTTGATCCATAAGGCAAGTGAGTAGTATACTTACGTAATCCTCTGAGATTGCAAACAGAATTGCAGAAGCGGATTACCTTGTAAAACCCCATTGGTGCATTTAAAGAATCCCTTAGGGACACCATTTACTAGGATAAAGATGGAAGATGAGTTGAATAAATATTTTATCATGCTCATAAAGGATTCATTGAAGTTGAAACTTTTGAGAACTTTAAAGATGAAACTCTAATCAATGGTGTAAAAATCTCTTTTTGATATCAAGTTTAATGGAAACATTACCGCCCTTGGTGGCTCGGTTGAGACCATTTGTGAATTCAGAGGCAATTCAGATACAATCTTGAATAGAAATACCCTTGATAAAACCAAATTGATTCCAGGAAACAATTCTATTACATATGTTAGCAAGTCTATTAGAAATAAGTTTTGAGATAATTTTATAAAGGGTATTGATCAGAGTAATAGGTTGGAAAAGGTGAATCTCAAGATACATTATCCACATTAGGGATTAAATCTAGAAATTGGGTATTTAAACCATAAGGGAGAACACCAATAGAGAAGAAGGATCAGATGAGCCTTAATTGAAAGGCTGACATAACATGATGATGATCCGAGTTATGCTTGGTTAAGGTAATTCTTGAAATGGTATCCCATTTATCAAGAGCAGAGATATTAGTAAAATCCCTATCAAGATTGCTATCAAAAACCCTATTGTAGTGATGTCTATACCAAGTGAACTCAACACCAATAAGATTAATTTCTATAAGATTACAATCCTCAATGGATGATTTAAATTCACTTTAGGAAATAAGAGAGTGTGATGGTGCAATTTTTTCATTAAAAGCTAGAATCACATTAAAGTCACCAATCACAAACCAGGGATCATGGATGTTGTTGGATGAAACACTAAGGTCATGCCAAAGGCATATTATATCTTGGTATTGGTTTTTAACATAAACCATCTAGCAAAAAGTGTGTATACCATAAAACGTAAAATCACATGTGAACATCTGTTCAGTAATTATAAATGCACTAACAGACTGCAAAGAGGAGTTGTAAAAAATCCAGAGAGACTCAACAGCCACACCAGTTTTGCAATCACCTAGGTAACTATAACCCTAAAAACTAAGATGAATAAAATTTGAAGAAAATTTAATTTTAGGATCGACAATAGAAATTTTTTTTGGCTTGTGAGTCATTAGAAATCTTTTCAAAACATTTTAAGTTTTAGGTTTATCAATACTCTGATAGTTCCCAAAGAAGAAATTCATTAGAACCCGTGTTTGGAGTTAGAACCCCCTTTCTTTGAGCCACCTGAGCCCTTCCCTCTCTTTGATCTTCTCACTTTTTGAGAGGATATTGAACTGATTTTCTTTTCCTACATACTCATAGAGGTGGCAGAATTTGTATTAGAAATACCTGTATTATAAGAACTTTGATGTATTTCAGATTCTTTGGAAATTAAAGTTGCATCCATTAGGTTGACCTTAGGTGTCTTCATCTGTTTATTTCCTTGTACGTTAGGCAAGAAATTAACAGCATTTACAGGGGTAGTGTTTTGGGTACTTATTGATTCTGATTTATCAGAGGAAACAACCTGAGGAATATCAACTGCATTGGTGTTCAAAGGTGTAGTCATTAAACTTCCATTTAAAGACCCAATGTGTTGTTTATCATGTGTGTTGTGTGAGAAATGAGAGCAGTTAATAGCTTCAGTAATTAGTGTACCTTTTGCCTCTGGCTTAGTGGGGGAAACATGTACCTTGGCTTTAATATCTATAAAAATGACATATATTATTTTAAGTAAATATAGAGTAAAAAATGTCACTCTCTTGGTTTTAATATCTATAAAATTTTCTTTCAGGGATAAAAAATATATTTTTATTTTTAAATGGTTGTTTTAAATATAAATTATATTTTATTATCATTTAAATTTATTTTTACAATTTAGTGTTGAAATAAATACCTTAAATTCTTACCCAATGCCAACGCAGTGCTTATGCAAGTTTTAGAAAAATCAAGTAATTGATTTAAAAAAAATAAAAAGTAATATTTATTTTGAGCATGTTATAGTGTAAAAATAATTATATCTATAATTATAATATATTATATATATTTTTTAATGGTTTATTTTTAAATTAATTTTCTATAAAAGTTTTTTCAATGTCAAATTAAATAAATAGTTCAAAAAATTACCTTAATGATATTTTATAATAAATAATGTTTTACTAATGGTTTCAAAAATCATAAAAATATTATCTTATACCAATTTAATGGTATATAGTTTAAAATATCAACCATTTTCCATTTATATGTTAATTTACCATTTATAGTAACTTTCTTGACTCATTCAGTGTAAAAGACCTTGATACCACGATAAGTGTTAAATGGGTTACCAAGGGGTTAATAATAAGAGACATGGGTAAAAATATAACCAAAACATGTAAAATATAATTTTATGAAATAATTTATATTAAAAACCATATTATCTTATAATTATATAAATTTTGAGCCATTTGAACATGAAAATTAATTTATATTAATTTATCACCTTAAGAAATTCGAGGAATGTGCCTTCTGTCACTTATAAAAGGGAACATACTCTCCTCTCTTATTCACCAGTCAAGAACTATTTTGTTCACAAAATCCATACCCAGATAAATTTAAAAATCCCTACTCACATTCTAAAGGTATTATTGTGGGCATAATACTAACCTTAGAGTGCCTAATTTGTAAATAATTGGAGGCTTTCTAAAGAAGAGGTATAACTTTTAATCGAATATTTTAATTTTATTTATTGTTATACCTTCCTAAAATATTTTTTAAACATTATGTAATAATAATAAAAATTCTTACATATAATTAAATGTTTTTATGCTAATTTCATAACCAATATCCATCTCTTCTTCCATCAAATGGGAAATGAAACCATTATTTGTGTGTACAGTTGACTACCACCTCATGAACTGATATAATTATTTTTTTATAACCGCCTCTCTTAATAGTTATAATGATTGATTTTTTGTGTATATATAATATTCAGGAAAATATTTTAATTATTTAAATATAATATATTATCTATTTTCTTACTTATCCATCCATTGAAAAATGATAACGTCATTCATGCGTATGTATGGATTACCATATTTATGAAGTGATATGTTTTTTTCTTCATAACCACATCCCATGAATGTTATATATATGTTTATCAAGTGAAATTAAATTATATTTATGATATTATAAAATATTTTTAAATATTAAATTATAAATTTTTTCTTTCCATCATGATCGTTGAAATATTAGAATGTTTCTCATGCATATATATGACCTACTGTCTCTATGATTGTAACATAGTTCATTTTTAATAACCATATTTCATGATAGGTTTTAAAAGTGTAATTTATGTATAAAATTTTAATTATGTCATTATTATTATTATATATGTGATGTAACAATGGCCTATTTGACCATGGTAAACATAGTTTAGTCATTTTGATGTTATAAACCGAACAACCACAAAATACCCAATATGGACTTAACCAATTAAGTAATTAAATATGTCATTGAGATAAATGATTTAATTATAAAGTATTAAACCAGTTAAACTTTATTAATATATTAAATAATTGATAAAATTTTATTATACATGATTTAAAGAGAAATATGGAAAGTATGGACATGGGGAAAAAGATTTTGTCTCAATTTTCCTTTATTGAGTCATTTGGTAATGTTTTGGAGTTAATTTATTTTATATAGTGTAAATAATTATCATTTTATATTTTATATCATGAATAATTCATACTTCATGGAAGTTTATGTTAAAATTCATGTTATTCATCCAATTAATTTTGATTGGGAATTTACCAAAACGATAAATGTTTTCTTAACTCAATTTCCTTTTATTGGGTTAGTTCACTTCTTCATTGATTATATTATTCCATGTTTATGTGTGAAATAAATTTTTTTGTTTTTTATTTTATTTACACATGTTTTTTTTCATTTAAATATATTACAAATAATATCTCCAATTATCAACTCTCAATTCAATGATATGATCTTTGTAAGGGTAATTCATCTCAAATTCTCTTTCTTTGGGACGTACATTTATTTTTTCACCGACTTACTTTTATAAGTTGTATCTAATTACTATTAAGATATTATATCCTAAATGAATATTTTATAAAGATATTAAGGTTCCTTTTATGTTCAACATCTCATGATATTTTGATTCAAAATTTAAATAAGACGCAAGGGTTTTCATGGTCTCAATTTCAATTATTTGAGACACAATTAATGTTATGCACCGTAATTTATTTTATATGTACAATTTATTTCACCATTAGTTATTTTAATATATTATTTCAGGGAAAATATTTTTTTTATAGAATAATATATTGTTCCTTTATTAAATTCTTTTTTGATTCAAGAATTAACTAAGTTATAACGGTTTCTCACCTCAAACATCCTTCTTTGAGAAATGTTTAGAGTGATGAAAATATATACATTTATATGTTGAAAATATTTAATCTTGAAATATAACATGATGAATATTTTTATACTCATGGTATTTTATGATCTTACTTATGTTCATTCTTTCAAACTTTTTTTTGGTTTTAAATGACAATAAAGGTGTTTTTTGTAAAAAAATATTTTAAAGGTTTTAAATATTTTAACTAAAATATTCCTTCACATCCTTTATCTTATTTGAAGAATGATATTTTATAAAAATAATTGATGTCATAAAGTTATCTTATATGATATTTTACCATAATTTAAAAGGGTTTAAAGGTAAATTTCATAATGCTTTCAAGATGGGTCACTTTTGACTCTCATTACAAAAATTTGAAAATAATTCTTATTTTTTACATTTACAACATGAATTTGTTTTCATGAGTTCATGAGTGATATTTGATTTTAGAATTAATTTATAAGTTTCAAAAATTATTTTTGAAGAAAAATATTTTCATAATATTTTATTAATTTTTAGTTTTTAAATTGATTTCCAAAGTGAAAAGGGTATTTTTTAAAAGAATATTTGTAATTTTTTTTATGATATTTATATTCATAAATGAAAAAATCCACTATTTTAATTATGATCCACTTTGGATATGTTGTAATTGTACCATCCTTATTCTTCCTCTAGATGGATTTTGATATTGTCTTGGAACTCTTTTCTTTTTCTTGTGTAAATTGTTATTTGAAATAATAATAGTTATTGAAATAAAATATTTCATGTGTTATGATTATATTATGGTACTTAGAATTTTTTTTTGATAATGGGTGAGACTGTTATAGGTCATGATGATAGGTGAGTATGATATAAATCTTGATGATGGGTGAGCCTAATATAACTCTCTAATTCATTGGGAAATGATTATGTTCTCTAGATAATTATGTTAGAAGTCAACTGTTTTTATTCTAATTGTAAGGGGTTTTAAGGGTTCTGGTAGGGGTATGACGAAGATGATTTTCCAAGGTACCAACATATTTTCTTTATTATTACTATAACTCTTAATGGTTCCTTTGATGTATATTTACCAAACATGGATTATGATTATTGATTTTTATGAGTCATGAATTTTTTAAATCATTAATCCAAGTACTAAGATATATGATCCATTTTTGATAGGTTTGAATTATCTTAAGTTATGGCAATTCAATTTGATTATGTCATAATACCCACATCCTCATCATCTACTAACTAGTGAAATTCAGATTTTAGTGCCTATTTTTACCCTTACTGAGCATTTGAGCTCACCCTTCTTATGTTTCCTTTTCCCTATGTTTTGAATAATGGTTGTACGTATATTATTTCTAAGAAGGTCACTAGAAAATAAGAAATTAGAGGGAGATGATGTAATTTTTTATGAACCAATTGTTATATATCCAAGTTGTTATGTATGATTTTATCTAAATTCTCTAAAACTCTAAAACTAAATTTTCCTTGGGTATATAAGTGATCCAATATTTTCTTTTTGATGTTTTATGTTTTTAATGTAAAATTTTAGGTTACTTTTTTTGGTATCAATTCCATAAATGTAGGGATTATGTTTCAAAAACTGGTCCTAGTAGTGTGGGTTCAGGGTTGTTATATTTGGTATTAGAGGAAAGGTTTATATAACTTTGAATATTATGATGTTTTTACGTGAGGATAAAATAAGAGTTATGGATACCATCATGGGTTTATAATATTAATGTTTATCATTATTTAAAAGTCACAAACACCCCTTTTTAGGTTTCGAGTAATGGAATTTTAAGACGATTAAGAGAATTTTGGAATAAATTTATGGTAATACAACCCTTGCATTTAATATTTTTTTTATTTAATGACTTATTTGATAAAAAAGATTTTTATTTTTTGAAAAAAGTTTATAGTTACTAATGAAATATTTGATATTAATGTAATTATTGGTTATTAACATTTTTGGATTTATGTTTTATCATATGTATAACCATGAGATTGAAAAGTAATTTGGTGATTAAGTGATTAATGATATTTTAGAAGAAGATACCTATACTTTTTGGGAAAATTATATGATTTTAATGAGTTTTTATACAGATTCATGTTATTTAGTGAAATGATTATCATATCTTGGATATTATATTATTAGTGAATATACATTTTTGGTATGAGACATTTAGAGTGATTGATGATATTTGGAGATAAATATTAAATATATCTTGGAATAATATGTGAGAGAATAAATCTAAGATTTGTGTATCAATATTAGTCTTGAATATTTTGAATAATTTTAAGGATAGTTATTTATTTAATGATTTATGTTTAACTTTGGGTGTTATTGTTGAGGGTTTGGATATTAATATTTTATTTTATTATATGAAGGTTTATTCATTTTGGGAATTATCATACCTTATGCCAAAGATTCTAGTTTTGGTTAATTTCAAATAAAAAGAGTTATATCTTGTTATCCTTTTAGGAATATTTTATCAATTAGAAGTTAATTTTTAATGCTTTAGGTAAGAAAAATTCATATTGAATACTCAATATTTTGGTCAAAATATGAGATTGTGGTTGAAATTGATTAAATGTTGAAATTGTACTTATCAATTAAGTATATTTCCTAATGTTCTCCATCTATATGATAAAGGAATTCCAAAAATATTGGAAAATAAATCTTGAAATAAAAATTTTATCCAATTATCTTCATTTTATTTGAATCAATGGTCTATCTAAAACATTATTGAATTATGGTTTTTTGGTCATTGACTTTATCTTGATCATTCACTTTATTTTGATAAATTTTCTTTGTCACTCAACATAATTATTTTGACACTAAATTTTTTATACATGTCTATATTTTTACATCCCATTTATGTTTTCATATTTGGAAACAATGTTATTTGTTTCTAAATGATCTTCATACTTACCTTTCCCTTTTTACAAGAGGAAGTTTAATTAACAATTTTTTTAATGTGGAATTTTAATAGTGATATTTTAAAATTTCAGATCCTTTATTACCAATACAATGTTCAAATTATTTGGAATCAATTTATTGAAGTGGAATAATTTAATATCCCTTTATTATAAAATAATATTATGTTTGATTTCATATATGACACACAACACCAGGAATAAACAAACCACAAATTATTATTATCTAAATTCTATCCTTATATAACAACCATTGAATTGGTGGGTATGAAAAGGTTTTACCAAATTAGGAAATATATATAATGGTCCAACTAAATAAAAATTTATTGATTAATTATCAGGAAAAAATTATTTAATTTTTATTAAAGTTATTTTATGTTTCAAAAATACATTTTCTTCACAATTATTTTTTATTAATTTTTGTGAGTGAATATTTTAATTAATTTATCAATGTTTAAAAATTTTATTTTATTTTAAGGATATAATTTTTGAAATCTTAATTTCAAAATAATTTGAGGGTGAAATTTTGTGATTTTGTATGAATAGAATGGTTTTTAATGAATATTGTAAAATACCATTTTTATAAAACTACCATTTCTTTTCATTTAAATGCCCCATTATGATTTTGAATATGATATTAAATTAATATAATCCTCCTTTAATTATAAAAAATATAATTAATTATATAATAATTATCATTATAACTTATTTTTTTATAAGTCCATTTTTGGGCATAAAAATGCATTTTTTTTAAAAAAAATTCGTTGCATTTTAAACATTTATAATAAAACTGATTTCTGAAAATTTTAGAAATTGAATCTTGAAAAATTTATTCCACATATATAATTAAGAGGTTAAAATTTGATAAATAGGTTCCATTTATTTTTCTTAATTTTGAATAGTAACCTTAGAAAATATTGCCACCTAAGTAAGGGTAAATCGAGTAAGGTTAAAAATAAGATTACTAGGACTAAAAATAACCCTAAAACTTGCCTTTAATATATATTATGAGGGTTTTTTGACCATCCTTATTCATAATTCGAATTTATGGAAATTTTGATTCATTTTTTAAAAATGAATTATATATTATTTTATATAAATATAAAGTCAATAATGAAACTATATTTATTTTAATATATATAGAATTTTATGATAGGGATAAACACATTTTTTTCCAGTTATAAATTGTCAGTTGAAATATAAATTAATTTTATCACGTTATTTTATTTTTAATTTTTAGTGATGAAATATTTAGCTTAAATAATTTCACATCTAATGCATGATATTTTTTTGTGAATACCCAATTGATATTTTCCGATTTAAAAATGCATCACAGTGATGACCATGAGGTTGAATCTCAAGAAGGTTGAAAACTAAGTTGCGAAACTATCACTTTGTGTATTTCATTTTTTAAATGTTCAAACTGAAATTTTGAATTTTAAATTGAAAAAACAAAGATAAATATTATAAAATCATATTACAAAAAGAAATTAAAGTAAGTGATTTGAATTTAGAAGCAAGAATCATAGAAAAAGAAATAATAGAGATAACAGTAGTGGAAAAGTTTTGGTATTTAGACACTCCATTTATAATTGTCTACAAATGAATTTACTAATTATATTTTTTTAATATATGCTTAGAGACATCGAATTATATAGATAAATTAACAAGAAATGATATTGAGACCTTAAATGTGGATTCTAATCCCTTTATAAATATTATTTGATTACCTGAAGACCACTATGCAATTGAAACAGAATAAAATCACTATACTCAATGGGTAGACCTCACCCAATGAAATTTATATGGTGAGAATAACCAATTTACATTCATAAGGTAAAAATAAATGTAGATTAATTTAGTATAAAGTGAATTCAAGAAAGAAATGGAATCTATTTATTCATGAAACATATATTATAGAGAAATAAAAAATATAACAATGAAAAGAACGAACTCAAAAGGGTAGAGTATCATTGAGCTTCCATCATCAATGATCTCTTGGTTCTCAGCCCACCATGGATTAATTTTTATCATTAGAACTCATAAAATCTAACATATTCTCATATTATATATGCATTCCTCTTTCTAACCAACCTTCCCTATAAATGGATGTGGAGTTGATAATATATAGGAAAGGGGTGGAAAATTTTCTATCAAGTTTCTATAAACCATAATTTGGATTGATTCTGAACCTCTTCCCAGCAAAATATTGAAAACAATGTTTCATAAATATTTATTTCTCAAGTTTATTTTCACTAAAAAATCAAAATTTTAGATCTTTTGGACATGTGGTGAATTTTTTTAGCCAAATTACCTAAAAAAAATTTTAGGGGTAAATTTACTCTTCAACTTCTTCAACTTTCACATGACCAATGAATATTTTAATTACCTAATTTATTCTTTGTATTTAACATAGAGTTTTTACTTCATGTTATATATATATTTATCTAGAATCATGTGATTTAGATAGATGTGGGCCATGTTATTCCTCATTTACTAAAATAGGAGCAATTCAACATGAAAAATTATTTTCCAACTTTAGTGATTTTTTAGTTCTCCAAATGGCCGATTAAACACTTGGTTCTATTAGTTGAAATAAATCCCCTAATACAAGAGTTCCTAAAAAAATAATTTCATCATTTTGGTCAATATTGAAAAATTTACACTGAAAATATCAAAATGATAAAAACTGTTAAAATTATAGAAATAGAAAATTTTCCTAATTAAGATCAAAATTCCACAAAAATCTAAAAATTAATGGAATTTCACATAAAATATTTTTTTTGGAAATTATTCATTGAAACGCATATAAAATATATTGAAAATATGATATTTATTAATTCCCCCACACATAGTACTTGGACTCCTGGACATGTGATTACTCAAAATAAATTTCCCATAAAAATTCCAAACATATTTCAAATAAATTCACAAATTTAAAAATGAATTCACTCAAATCATCATTCCTCTTCAACAGGTTAAATTCAAAATTCACCATTATTTTCATTCATTTTATTCCCATTTCATTCATTATTATGTGAAAAATAATTATTACCTCACTGATTTTCCCTCTCAACAAATTATTTAGATTTAAAAAAATATTGTTTCAAAAAAATAAATACAATGATCACCATAGGAATGAAAATTTTCTAAATCTCTACCCAATTGTGTTAAATAATTGTATCCATCATGATGATTTAGAAAGTATTCTTCTGAGGTATGAAGGTTGGTGGGTGTAAGGACCCAAACTTTCATTAATGGAAATTCATCTTGATCTAATTAAATGTATCTTTATGTAAAATGTTTATATAAAATGTCAACTTCTTTATTTTTATGTTAAGAATTGTGACCATTGCTAATATAGCCATTTAACAGTGATACCATCATTAGTATAAATATAGGGCTTTAATGAATCCAATTTACTCAGAAAAAGGAAACGATGACCTCATCCTGTAGAATTTCTCCATACAAAGCCCATTTTTTAGAGCTTGGAAAAGAGGTGGCATCATTAGGCTTCCCTCTTGACCAAGCCCAAGCTGAGCTTCATCATGTCAATCTCTAACAGAACTGTATACGGGAGAAGTGGAAGCTGATAGAGATCACCATGCGTGCAATGTTATCCGAGCCACCCCAAGAGTCTGTCACCATCACACACCTTACCCTAAGGTCTTATGTGGCAGTTTTAAGGGGTTATATAACAAATCCCTAATACTATGGCTATGTACATTATTTTTGTATATAATAATGAATATACTTTCATTTTATTATTGTTACCCTATAAATAGTTTTTAAAGAAGAAATAGTATTTTTTGTTAGTGTTTAACTAAGAAATCTATTTTGATGAATTAATGGATTTTTGAATTAAATAATATTTTAATAAAATATTATTATTATTATTAAACTAATTTTTATTTAATATAAATGATCGTATAAATTTAGGAAAGAAAATGTTATTTTTATTAAGGTTTTAAAGCCATTTTTTTTCAAAACCCATGAATTTTTGATAAATGTTGGTTTTTATTTTTAAAAGTAAAGATTAACACATTTAGAAAATTATTTAGATAAAATGAATATTATTTCTAGAATCAAGATATTGAAATTATCCAATGGAGAATATTTCATAATTTTTTGAGACAGACAAATTTTTGGGTAAAAATTAAATACTGTTTAAATATAGAATGTGTTTTATGGCATCATAATGACCCAATAGTGAAGTAATAAAATACTATAAGCCTTATGTTTGGCCGATATATGTTTTACCATTAATATAATGTGATTTTGGGTTTGTTTGACTTATTTTACAAAGCATTAATGGACCCTTCAAGACTTATTAAACATGTTGTCTTTTCAAATTGTTTTCCTTGGGAGTGTGACTCACCTCCACATAAGAAACCCCATTATTTTAAGAAGTTCGGACTTTGGAATTATAAAATATTGTTTTACACTTCCCTTTTCCAAAAAACATTGGTAAAAACAATGGGATGGTTTGTGGTTTGTATTAGTTTAATGTGAGGTGTCCCAAACCTAAATAATAAAGAATTCCCTCACCTTTCCTATATAAACCCACCCAAGATCCCACTTCCTCTTCACTCAAAGACTTTTTAGTTCGTCCAACCTCTGCCCTACTCTCTCTAAAATCCTCCCAAGGTTCCCCAAGCTCCCAAGAAGCCTCTCTCAAGCCTCTCTCAAGCCTTTGGAAGCACACTTCCAAGTAAGGTTTTTTCTTCCTTTCTCATTTTTTTCCAATTTTCTTAATGTTGTTATGCGATTTTAATTTCAATTATAAATGTTGGGGTATGGTTTCAAACCTCTCCCATAATTCCCTCTTTTTTTTTTGTAATTATGGGAGACCCCTTTATCTCTCATTCAAATCCTCCCCTGTACACCCGTTACTTTATCAAAATTTCGAAAGTAATTTCTGTCTCCTCATTTACATTCAAACAATTATTTTTTCTTATGAATCTAATTTCCATTACATTTGTTGGGAAATGTATCCATATTACCCCTTACTATCCATTTCATCTAAATATTATGAGATACCCCTTTCTCTCTCATCAACCATTTTTATGAATTCTTACATCACGCCGTTACGCTGTCGAAATTGCACCGATTTCCAAGACAATACCATTGTGTAGGGAATACCATGCCCATTTCTCTATCATGGGTATTCAACTTTTATTCACATTTACTTATTGATTATAAAGTTTCATGTATGAATTCCATATTCCTTTATCCTGTAATAAATGATGATGTTTTATGAATCCATGTTATATGATCCATGTGGCACACTAATGCATGAAATGAAATGTTTAAGAAGGGTGCACCCTTATAGTGCTCCAATGCATTGGGTAATGTATAGTATCATGATACATCATGTGCAATGGGTGTTGAATCATTATAATTCAGGTGAAATGTGGTTTTACTCATGCTTCATGTGCAATGAGGATTTACTCATGCTCCATGTGCAATGAGCCTTGGTTCATGCTAATTCCAGGTTAAGTTTTGTTGCCACATTGCCATGTTATGATTTTGATGATTTATAATTCCTTTATGCTTATTCTTATATTGTACTCTATTGATATGCCTATTTTCTAACATTTATTGTATTCCTCATGTTATTCCATGATTATTCCCTTACTAGGCTTTATAGATCACCCTTTTCTTATGCATTTCCTCACGTTATCCCATGCAATGCTAATTACGAGGGAATTTACTGGTCATGTAAAGGAAGTTTTCAATAAAGATGTTGTATTCCATTTTTTAAGTTGTTATTTAATGATCCTAAGACCCAAAGACACAAGACCTCTCAATCTTCTATGTTGTATCAAGTGAAGTTTATGTAATAAATAATGTTTAATTGTGTAATAAAAAGATTAAAGTTGTCATAGATGGTATAAGAGGATAGGTTTACTTATTTTTGGGATTAGGATTAGAAAACCCTAGTAAATACTTAGAGACAAGAGTATTTATAATAAAAACAACCCTTAGTATTGGGGAGTATTGATTAAGTGTTTTTTCAAGAAAATACATCCATGTCTGGATATGAGTAGGTAGAGGAGGCTCTGGCAGAGATGTATCTAGGGGTGAAAACCCCGACAAGGAGTTTCAAGATTGACCCAGGGTGTCCTGGTACACAACAACGGGCCTTATTGCACTCTTTGTTACAACACTACCGAGGGATATGCTTTGGTAAATTCACAAGCTTAATATGAACCCTTATTAGGGGAATTAAAAAAATGCCCCTAAGAATATATGTTAGAAAGTAGATCATGGATAACAAATATTGAAGCCTATAGATTCATATGTTAAAGAAATAAAAGTTATTAAGTCATTAGCTTTTGTATTTGGATTACTCTTTATGTGTTACCCCTAACTTTCCATTTATTCCAGCCATTGGCCGGTAATAGGAGGACTCGGGCTAACAAACGATGTAATGATCAATGTGATGACTGTACTAATGAGATGCCCAATCCAATGGGAGTGGGAATCATGAAATTTGTCACACTTCTCTCTCAACTAACTCATGCTTTGAATAGAAACATGGGTCAATAGGAAAGTTCAACCCCCCTAAGAAAGAACATGTTGTTATTGAGAGCTTCATGATACAAAGGCCTCTTACTTTTAATGGAGCATCTGATCCCTCAATCACAGAACAATTGATAAAATCCATTGAAAATATATTCTCCATCTTTCAATTTTCTAAACAAGAGAAAGTTATCCTAGCTGCTTATCATATGGAGGGAAAAGCTGATCAATGGAGGTCGTTGATCAAAAACACGAAGCCTGAGTAGGAGATTGAGGTGTTTTAATGGAAGGATTTCCAGAATATGTTTTTCGATAAATATTTTCCACACATCCTCCAACATAAGATGGAAAGGGACTTCCTTGCCCTCAATAAAAAAGATAAAGAATCTATTGGAGCGTACGAGGAAAAATTCACAAGGCTTGCACGATACGCCCATAGCTTTGTCATTACACCCGAATGTAAGGTTGACCGCTTCTTTAGTGGGATAAAACCTGGCCTGCGGAAAGTGCTGGCGATCCATGACTTCGACAACTAGGAGGAAATTGTCCGATGTGAACTCAAGGTTGAAATGGAGATCAGATAATCTCTGTGGTGTCATGGGGATAAGAAGCGTAAGGTGTAATTCAATGCTGGAAGTATGATGGATAAATCCAATGGTGCAAAGAATATCCAGCACCCCACTTTCCAAAGTTGCGGAAAGAAGCACCCCAAAAATTGCCCGAAGGGGATGAGGAAATGATTTAGGTGTGGAAGAGAAGGGAACCTAGCTATCAAATATCGTGAAGAAAGACTCGCGACTGCGATAGAGGAGAGGAATGCTCTGTTCAAACCTCAACACATGGTCCATTGCTACAACTACAAAGTACAGGGGCATCTTGCAAATCAGTGCCCTAAGCCAAGGGTTTACAGAGGCAACCAACAACTTCCAAGGTAGCAAGGGCGAGCTTTTCTCCATTACTAATGCCGAAGTGAACCTAAAAAATGAAGTGGTGATGGGTACACTATTTATTCATTCAAGAATAGAGAACATACTTTTTGATTCAGGTATCCTTCTTTAGGAAGTACATACTAGACCCTTCACACGTACTCTCTTCAGAGGTGATAGAGTTAGAGAATGATCTTTCTTATGAGCAGCAACCAGTGAAGATCTTAGATCGCAGAGAAAAAGTTCTAATAAATCAGAAAATTCCCCTCGTCAAGGTATTTTGGAAAAATCAACAAGCTTTAAGAAGCAACGTGGGAATAAGAAGAAATGATAAAGCAGAGTTACCAACATCTGTTTTTGTGTGAAAAAATGAAATTTCAAGGGTGAAATTTCATAAGGGGGAAGATTACAATGACCCAAAATTTCGTTAATATAAATCCATCTTGATATAATTAAATGTCTCTTTATGTAAAATGTTTATATAAAATGTCAACTTCTTTGGTTTTATGTTAATAATTGTGACCATTTCTAATATAGCTGTTGAACAGTGATCACATGATTAGTATAAATATAGGGATTCAATGAATCCAATTTACTCAGAAAAAGGAATCGATGGCCTCATCCATTAGAATTGCTCCATACGAAGCCTATTTTTCTGAGCTTGGAAAAGAGGCTGCGTCATTGGGCTTCACTCTTGACCAAGAACAAACCAATTTTCATCATGTAAATCTCAAACGTAACCGTTAATGGGAGAAGTGGAAGTTGATAGAGATCACCACGCCATCAATGTTATCCGAGCCACCCCAAGAGTCTGTCACCATCACACACCCTTCCTTTAGGTCTTATGAGACTATTTTAAGGGTTTATGTAACAAATCCCTAATACTATGGTTATGTACATTATTTTTGTATATAATAATGAATATACTTTCATTTTATTATTGTTACCTTGTAAATTGTTTTTGAAGCACAAATAATATTTTCAGTTAGTGTTCAACTAAGAAAGATATTTTGAGGAATTAATGTATTTTTGAATTAAATAATATTTTAATAATAAAATAATAATAATATTAAATTAATTTTTATTAAATATAAATGATCGTATAATTTTATGAATGCAATTGTAATTTTTATTATTGTTTGAAAGCCATTTTTCTCAAAACCCATGAATTTTCAATAAATGTCAGTTTTTATTTCTAAAAGTGAAAATTAACATATTTAGAAAATTATTTAGATAAAATGAATATTATTTCTAGAATCAGGATATTTAAATTATCCAATGGTGAATTTTTCATAATTTTCTGAGACATTCAAATTTTTGGGTAAAAATTAAATACCGTTTAAATATATAATGTGTTTTATGACATCATAATGACCCAATAGTGATGTAATAAAATACTATAAGTCTTATGTTCGGCCAATATATGTTTTATCATTAAAATAATGTGATTTTGGTTTTGTTTGATTTATTTTACAAAGCATTAATGGACCCTTCAAGACTTATTAAACATCTTGTCTTTTTAAATTTTTTTCCTTGGGAGTGTGACTCATCTCCACATAAGCAACCCCATGATATTAAGAAGTTCGGACTTCAGCCTTATAAAATATTGTTTTACACTTCACTTTTCCAAAAACCATGGGATGGTTTGTGTTTTGGATTGGTTTAATGTGAGGTGTCGCAAACCTAAATAATAAAGAATTCCCTCACCTTTCCTATATAAACCCAACAAAGATCCCAGTTCCTCCAAACTAAAATCCTTTGGAGTTCGTCCAACCACTACCTTAATCTCTCTAGAATCCTACCAAGGTTCCCTAATCTCCCAAGAATCCTCTCTCAAACCTCTCTCAAGCCTTTCGATTCACACTTCCAGGTAAGGATTTTTCTTCCTTTCCCATTTTTGTCCACTTTTCTTAATGTTATTATACCCTTTTAATTTCAATTATAAATGTTGGGGTATGGTTTCAAACCTCCCCTATAATTCCCTATTTATTTTGGAATTATGGGAGACCCCTTTCTCTCTCATTAAAATCCTCCCACGTACACTCGTTACTATGCTGAAATTTTGAAAGGAATTTCTCTCTCCTCATTTAAATTCAAGCAATTATTTTATATTATGAATCTAATTTCCATTAAATTTGTTGGGACTTGTATATATACGACCCCCTTACTTTCCATGTTATGTAAATATGATGATACACCCCTTTTTCTCTCATTAACCATTTTTATGAATTCTTACGTCGTGCCATTACAGTGCCGAAATTGCACCGATTTTCCAAGCCAACGCCATTGTGTAGTGAATACCATTCCCATTTCTCTATCAAGGGTATTCACCTTTTATGAATATTTACTTATTGATTATAAAGTTTCATGTTTTAATTCTCCAATCCTTTATCATGGAATAAGTGATGATGTTTTATGAATCCATGTTATATGATCCATGTGGCACACTTATGTGTGAAATGAAATGTTTAATAAGGGTGCACCCTTATAGTGCTCCAATGGATAGGGTAAACTATAGTATCATGATAAATTATGTGAAATGGGTGTTGACTCGTGCTAATTAAAGTGCAATGAGGTTTTTCTAATGCTTCATGTGTAATGGGGATTTACTCATTCTCTATGTGCAATGAGCCTTGGCTCATGATAATTCCATGTTAAGTGTTGTTGCCACATTTCCATGTTATGATTATTATGATTTATCATGAATTTACACTTATGCTTCTATTGTGGTATATTGATATTCCTATTGTCTAACATGTATTGTATTCCTCATGCTATTCCATGATTATTCCCTTACCGGGATTTATAGCTCACCCTTTTCTTATGCATGTCCTCAGGTTAACCCATACAATGCTAAGTACGAGGGAATGTAGTGGTCATGTAAAGTAAGTTTTCAATAAAGATGTTTTATTGAATGTTTTATGTTGTTATGTAATGATCCTAAGCCCTAAAGACACTAGACCTCTGAATCTTCTATGTTGTATTAAGTGAAGCTTATGTAATAAATTATGTTTAATTATGTAATAAAAAGATCAGGGTTGTCATAGTGGGTTTCAAATATCAAAAATTATGTGGCTGAAGGAGGTGGATTGGAACTTTGTTGAAATATGGTTGCAAGATTATAGTTCCAATTGAATAAAGATATTCTCCTATTTTATCTTGGAATAAAATTAGATCCAAAATAAATTCAACATTTATTTCATGGACAAACCAAAAATTTTCCAATTCAGCGTCAATGAGAAAACAATTTTTTCCAAATGTTTTAGATTTATTTTTTTATCAAAGCCATAGAAGGGATAAAGTTTTTTTCATTTTATTGGGAGCTCTAAAATGGAATAACATTACTATACTTTAAAACCAGAATGGAGAAACTTTATATATAAATAATTGTATATCCAGTTATTTTTATCCAACCAAAGTATCCTAACATGATATAAAAATCCAAAATTATATCCCCACACTAAAGATTTACTAAAATCATTCAATGAACTTTAAAAGAAGATTGGATAGAGAAACTGGAAAATAAAAGGGATAACTTAATGGCTATGAATTATTGTTATTGTCACAATGAAATAAAATTTAAAAGTAAATCCAAATAAAGATGGTTTAATTTTTGAAAAAGGGTATTTCAATAAAAAATTAATTGCCTCAATAATTTTGAACATATGTTCTTTAAAACTGATTGGGTTTAAAAGAAAAATGGTTTTTTCTTGTTAAACAACCGTTATTTGGATCAATCAAGAGTTTTTTATTGTGAAGAATATGAAAATATTGTTTAGAGTTCTCATAGGAAAATTATTTTCAGCTTTGGACAACATTCTTGACATAAAATTTATAATTAAATTAAATTTTCATGAATTTACCAAATTTTAAATCTAGAGAAAAGAACATTTCAGAAATAATTTATGTTTTGTTCCACGAATCAATTAATTTATTTTAACTTTTTTTAAATTCACAAATGATAGTAATTTTGTGCCCAATTTTTTTTATTAAGGAATTTTAAATAAAAAACACAAAATTTGAAAGGAAAACACTTAAAATATGAAATTAAAAACTAAAAAAAAAAGAAATTTGAAAAGAAAACATACAAAATTATAATATTCCTAATATGTTCTCCTGCACATATTTTTAAAAAAATTTCATTTTGAATTAATTTATATGAGAACAGAAAATTAATAAGATAAGACATGAAATTTTTTTTGAAGGAAATATGCAACCTGATTTTAATGGAGGAGAAACACCCTTAAACTAGCCTTTTAAAAACAAAAACATGGAAAACTACATGAAAAATACAAAAAAAATCATAAATTTATTGAAAGAAAATAAATAAAAATAAAAATAAATATAAAGGAAAATAATCTTGGAATGAACCCCTAAGTGGGTGTTAGGATTTCATTTCCCCCAGTCAGGTAGTTCCAGATGATGATCCTTTATATAAAGGTGGGTGTAGTTTCTTCCACATGAACCACCAAAATAAATATTCTCTAATATATTTATACTCACACATCTTCTAGGATCTCCCAAAACCAGATTTCATCATGTTCCATTCCAGGAGTTTTATATTTCATTGAAGTAGTGGAAGAGGGTAAAAATGTAATATAATATTCCCAAGAATTTATCCTCACAAATAACCCCCACTGTTTGTTGAAATTTACTTCTAGGATATGGTTCATATTCATTTTTAGCTTAAAAATATATTTTTTTTTGAAAAAAACTAAGTACCACTATCCTCATGTGTACCAGTTCATTCCCCAATATGGAACACCATTATTTATTCAATTTCATCATCCACTCCCTGTTCATATAAAAAACAAAACATTAAAACCCATTGGCCACTAAATATACACAGGGAGAAAAAATTTACCTGTTATCATCAATATAATCATGAAAAAGTGGGTCAAAATTTAATACTTATAACTATGTATTCTGAAGTTTACGATTTTATTAGAAGTGGGAAACATTTGTATGGAAAGTGATTAATAGATCAAGTTTCTGAAAATATTCTTAAAATATTAATGGATCATGTTTATCTTCCTATTTGGATAATGTTTGATACAAATGTTCTAAATTTTCAATTTAAAAACATGATATTTGACATGGAATTTCATTTTCATCAAATTCATCCCAATAATTTTCCAAATACTTTTTTATTTTCTAAAGACACATCATTTTTTAAATAAATGATAATTTATTCCATTTAAATATAAAACGTAAATTCCAAATAAATTTTACAGTCACCCACAAAAGGTTCATAAATATCAACAATGGTTGGGAAAAGATTTTCCTTTTCATGGGAATATTTTTGAGATTTTAATTATTTAAATTATTTTTAAGAAGTGGAAAGAGTTCCCATTTTTTATTACTTATTGAATATTATTTTGATTGAACAAATCATTTCTTTATGTATTTTCAAATAATTTTTAGAGACTAATTTTTATAAATCCTTCATGAATTGGATCATTGTATTGTTTATAATCAGGCCAAGCATAAAAGTAGTCACTATGAAAATACATTTTTTAAAGACTCTAAAATTACTGGATAAATTAATATAAATTCAGATAAAAGAATAAAATTACAAAAATTACTTGGAAATGGTACCAAATAAATGATAAGGGTTTAGTTATGTCACCATAATAAATATTTTCCCCTTAAAAAATATATCACAATGGTGACCATGTGGTTATATCACAAGGAGGTTGTAGGATAAATTGAAAAGCTATCACTTTGTTAATTTTATTTTGTTAAATTAAAAATTATGAATCAAGATTTTAAATGATTTAAAAAAAGTTAAATTATATAAAATCAGATTAAAACTATAAATTGTAGATAGATACTATAAATTATAATAAATATAGACTAAAAAAGACAAGCCAAAGGTAACAATATTGGTCGTGCTTTGATCTTTGAGAATTCCCTTTATCCTTGTTTAATTAAGTTATCAAATTATATTTCTTAATGATCACTCAAATAAATCCAAGTGATTTCCAAAATTTCATATACAACATATCAAGACCTCAAACGATGTTGTTGATCCCTTTATTAAAGTGATCCAATTACCTGAAGACCTCTGATAAACTCACATAGATTAAACTCATTATACTCGATGGGGATAACTCACCCAAAGAAATTTAAATAATTAGAATAAAAAATTTATAATAATAAGTTGAATATAAATAAAAATTAATTGAGAATAAATTGAATTAAATAAATAACATGACTATTTTTTGTGAAAAATAGATTTGAGAGAACTAAAAAAGAAAATGGTGAAAAGTAAAAACTCTAAAGGGAAGAGTATCCTTGAGCTTTGACCTTCCAAAACAATTTTGGTTTCATCTTATCATGGATTTATTTTATTCATTATAAATAATCTTCTCTATCATATTACCTTATTCCATAAATCTTACTCATTTTAAACATCCATCTCCTAAAAAGGAAGTGGATTTAGAATATATCGGAAAAGGGGTGGAAAATGTTCCATCCAGTTTCTATCCACCATTAGTTGGATCAATTATGAAAAAATTTCCAAATTAATATTGAAAAAAAACCTTCACAAATATCTTTCATAAATGGATTTTATTTCCTCCTGAATTTTTTTAGAGCTTTTGGAAACATGGGGAAAAAGTTAATTCCAAATTACTAAAAAAACATTTTTTAGTTAAAGTGACTCTTCAACTTTACCCACCTGAACATGCCCACTGACTATATTAATGATTTAATTTATTATTTCTATTTAATTTGGATATGATTATTTAAGTAATATATCATTTACATCTTGAGTAACCTTATTTTGATACATGTAGTCCAAGTTATGCCTCATTTATAGAAGGATTATCAATTCTATATGAAAAATAAATTTTCAAATTGAGTGATTTTGGGGCTCTAAATGGCCGATTAAACACTTATTCTAGTTGGTGAAATGAATACCACATGTAATGTGTTTTGAAAAAAATAATTTATACAATTGGATATATATTTACAAATTTATTCTGAAAATATCAATGTGGTAAAAAACTGTTAAAATTCTAGAATATGGTCATTTTCACAATTAAGCTAAAAAATCTTCATAAATAAAAACTTGATTAAATTTAACGTAATATTTTTGGGAAATATTAATTGAAATAAATATAAAATGTATTTAAAATATCAATTCTATCAGAAATACCGATATAATGATTGTTCAAACATTAGAAAAATTAAGTAAATAATTTTAAAAACTATAAAAGTAATATTTTTTGGGTAATTTATAGTGTCCCAAAAATTTCATAGATAAATATGATATATTAGAGATTTTTTAAAGGTTTATATTTTAAATAATTTTATATCATGTTTCTTTGAAAGTTAATTTTAATGAATAGTCCAAAAAAGGACATTAATGATATTATATAATAAATAATGTTTTATTAAATGATTTAAAATTCATAAAAATATTATAATCATCATAGTTAGTGGGATATGGCTTCAAATATAAATTATGGTACATTTTTATGTCGCCTTTGCTTTTATTGTAACTTTCTTGACCCCTTTACTGTAAAAAACCTTGGTATTGTGGTAAGTGTTAAAAGGGTTAACAAGGGGTTAAAACTAATAGATAAGGTTAAAAAACAACAAAACATTTATATATTTTATTATATGGTATTATTTTTACCAATAATAATATTATAATACAAATATAAAAATTTTAATCCATTTTAACATGAAAAATAATTTATATCAATTTAATACTTTAAGAAATTCCAAGAATGCCCCATACCTCATTTGTTAGAGGAAAAATCCTCCGCTCTTTTCATAACACTTAAATAAAACTTTAGTTTATAAAATACGTACCCTAATACCTTCCTATTATCTCTACTCACATTATAGTGGTATTAGTTTGTAAATAATTCCATCTTTATAGTGATTAATGTGAAAATAAAAGGAGGTTGTTGGAAGAGGTGGCATAACATTTAATCAGATGTTTTAGTTTTATTTATTTTGGTAAATCCTTATAATTTTCTTCAAACATGATGAAATAATAACACCAATATATTCTATAAAATGATTTTTTATGTTAAGGTGATAAAAAAAATCCATATCATCTCCCCTCAAATGGGAAATGAAATCATTGTTAGGTGTACAGAAGACTATCACCTCCCGAAATGATGTAATTCTTCTTCCATCATCACCTTTCATGGATGATTATAATGATAGATTTAATATATATATATATATATGATATTTATGGAATAATATTAATTATTTAATGATAATATATCATCTATTTTATTACATTTCCATCCATTGAAAAATGATAACGTTATTCATGAATACTTGTGGATTACCACCTCCATAAAGTGATGAGATTCATTTTTCATAATCAAATTTCATGAATGCTATATATAAGTTTATATAATGAAAAGAAATTATATTTTTGATATAATAATAATTATATAAATATAAAATGAAACTTACCTTCTTTCTATCATGATATTTGAAAAATGAAAATGTTACTCATGCTTATGTATTACCTTCATTCTCTATGACAGTAATGTAGTTCATTATTCATAACCACATTCAGTGGTTTGTTTTAAAAGTATATTTTTTGTATAAAAAGTGATAATTATTTCATTATTATTATTTTGGATATGATATGTCAATGTCCTCTTTGACCACGATCAACATAGGAAAGTCATTTTGATGTTATAATTTGAACATCCTCAAAATACCTGATGTGTAATTAACTAATTAAATTATTAAAAATGTAATTGAAATAAAAGGAGTAAATGATTTAATGATATACGATTAAACCTAGGAAATATTCTTAATAAAATAATTTTTTTAAATTTTAATATATATGAGTTAAAAGTCCTACATGGAAAGTTTGGGCACATGGTAAAATATTTCATCTCAATTTCCTTTCATTAAGAAATATTTAAATGTTACGCAACTAATATATTCTATACAGGGTACATAATGCCCCTACTAATTTTTTTATCATGAATCCTTTATAGTTAATTCTATCTTAATTTATAATTCATCTTACTTTATCCAAGGTATTTTGATTGGGAATTTTCTAAATAGATAATGGTTTTCTTAACTCAATTTCCTTTAATTTGGTTATATCAACTATTTATTGATTATATAATGACAAGATTATGTGTGAAATGTACTTTTTTTATTTATATTGTATTTCAACTTGTTTTGTGTCAGTTAGCATTTATTATATATAATATCACCTTTTATTAATTCACAATTCAATGATATTATCTTTGTATGGTTTATTCATGTCAAATTCTCTTTCTTTGGGACATATGTTTATGTTTTACTCCTAATAAATTTTATATGGTGTATATGATTCCAATTGATATATTATATCATGAATGAAAATTTTATAATGATATTTTTTCCTTTTAATTTTCCTCTTTCATGGGTCATTTAATCAAATGTCATATAAGATACATGGGTTTTTATTGGCTCAATTTCAACCCTTTGAGACATAATTCATGTTATGCAGCATGATTTATTCCATATGATGTATTTATTAAACCATGAATTTTTTATCATATTATTTAATGTAAAATATAGGTTTTAAAGAATCATTTTATGTTTCTTCATTCAATGTATTTTTGATTCAAGCGTTAGTCAAGTTGCCAGGGTTTCTCATCTCAAATTTTTTTCATTGAGACTTGTTTAGTTTGATGCACCTATATTAATTTATATAGTGAATATATAGACTCTTAAAATATAATTTCATGAATATTTTTTACTCATGGTATTTTATATACTTCCATTTTTTATTTCTTTAAAATATTTTTATGTTTTAAAATACCATAATGGGGGTTGTCTTTAAATTTTTTTTAATGATTTTTAAGACATTTAACCAAACTCTTCCTACTTGTTCTTTATAATATATGAGTAATGTTCTTTTGTAAACATAAATTGTTTTGAAAAGTTATTTTTAATGATATATTACCATTTTCTAAAAGGTTTTAAAAGGAAATTTCCTAACTGTTTCTAATTGAAAATATTTTTATTTTTAAAATTTACAACCTAGAATTATTTTTATTCCACCAATAAAATTCTTTTATTTGAAGCTTCCATTATAAAATTTCATTTCTATTTTCAAATGAAATAATTTTCAAAATATCTTTATAATTTTTTGTTTTTTTAACAAAAAATCATAGTGAAAAGGGTCTTTTAGTAGGGATTGTTTTCATTGATTTTATTATGGTATTTAAATTAATCAAAGACAACAACCCTTGATTTTAATTATTCTCCACTTAGAAAATATTGTAATTATACCATCCTTATTCTTCCTCTGGATGGATTATGAGATTCTCATGGAACCTGTTTATTTTCAATGATTAAATGATGATATGAACGAATAATGGTTATTTTTATGTTAAAAAATGTAATATTTCATGTGTTATGTTTAATGATATAAAGGTAATTCTAATACGAACACATGACTTCCCCTTTTGTTTTGATTCCCAATGTGATGCTTTGGTGAATTAGAAATACTATTGCAAAATCCACTTCATGAAATGAAAAAATACTTGTGAAATGTGTTATAACTTTTATCTTCAATCAAATTCTACATAGTAGAAACACATAAGAGAAAATAATTTTAGAAACAAAATTATCCTTCACAATAATATATTTACTTCACTTCAATAATTAAAACGTATCTAGTAGAATCTATTATAACTCATATTACTTCAAAAAACCTAATATATTATTAAATTTATTCTCTTTTCTACTTTCATATTCCCCAAGATATTCTCAACAACTCTTTATCATCAAATCTGATCTTTAATGATATTTTTGTTCAGTAATTTGTTTTATAAATTTGATATGCACAAATTCCCATGTTCTTGACCCATTTCCCCTTTTTAGGAACACACAACTCCCATCATATCCTATTTTCCAGTATTATATATATATACATATATTCTCTTCTATATTTAAAAAATGCACATTAGATCTGATATAATTTTATAATCATTTGAATTTCAAATACAAAATTCAAATCTCATTAAATTTACAACAACTATTATTTAAAATCCAATATTTGTATCATATTCTATAAAATTATCACTATTAGATTCTCTTTGGGTTGTTTAATCTCAATAAATAAATTACAATCAATTATAGAAGCCCCAAAACATGAAAAAAATGTTGCAACTCCCTTTTTTCACACTCCAAATCATTATACATTCTCAAGACTCTTTTGTTTGTCTTTTCCTTTAACTATCCACAATATACTACATGAAATGCTATAATATTGTGAAAATTCTTGTCAAAATTTCTTTCAGCACACCAACATGGAAATTCCCTTTCTTATGTTTGTCCACCTTAATAAATTCTTGATATTTGAATCTTCTATAACCATGACTTCCAAAATACCCATGGATACATATCCCATTTTACACATACACTTTGTAATCCAAAAATTTCCACTGCATTGGTACATCTACTAACTCCTCCATGTTTCAATTTATCCTTTATCACTACAATCATGCAAATGTTCAGTGAAATGGTTTGTATTAAATTTACTTATTTCCTTGTATGTACTATTTTTATATGATCAACATAGCTACCGAAACTTCTACAATTCCACTATTGGGATTCATTGTTTTGCACTAATAAACTCCCAATACAATACACCAAGTTTTATATCATGGTACACACATACCACCATTTTTAAATATCTATGTCATCACCTTTTCCTTCATCAAAACACAGTTTCATCCAATTCATCATGTAAAATATTCATCTGGTTCCATACTATATCTTCTCATTGGAATTGGAATTCAAAATTTACAAATATTTCTCTCTCTAGATGTTTCTTTTTTACCTTACAGCTTGGAAAAAATCACTATGATGTGATACATATCATTGTGAATTATTCCTTCTCCAAACCACTTTAATTCATGTACATAAAATTCATCCATTATTTTAAAACTATTTTTTAAAAAATCTAGAAAAATTTTAAAATTTATATATAGATATTCCATAATAAGAACATCATCTAAACTTGTAGAATAATACCAAATTCTAGAAGGTACACCTTCTTATAACTTTATAATTATTCATTAGTCTTTTAGTATTCATTAAAACTGGTCATATTTCATGCCTACTATATACAATATCATTGTGTACTTCTCACAACCTCTTTATGAGAATCATTCCTCAATATCAATCCTCATTACCCATCATTCCTATATTTTAAATCTAATAATACTTATTTAACATTTTCAACAAATCTAACAATGACATCCTATCATCTTCATCCTTAATGGATATCAATCCTTCGATTAATCAACTTTTATGATTATCCTTCAACATCCACAAGTTATTATCAGGAAACAAAATATACAAGATTTTGTTTGTATCACATTTGAACTACTTCATATCTAAAATATATAATTTACAAAATTATGATTTATTCCAAATTTTAATTCCTTATGAATAATTAATTTTAGTAATGAATACAATTTACATTATTTAATGTCATATACTTTCCTATCTAGAAAATTTTTTTTAGCCTAATTTAAATAACTATCCAGAAATAATAAATTTAATATGATCACTTTATATAATTAATTTATGATTTTTTTTAAAATCATTATAAAAAATATATATTTTTATTATTCTAAAAAATTGTATACATTTTATAAACTATTTTATAATTTAAATATTAACACATTATATAGATTTTATAAATTAAATTAATTTAAAATTAAGGAATTTTAACATTAATTATTAATATTAAACATTTACTTATTAAATATTTGAACATTTCATAAATTAAATAATTTATCAAATTGGTAAAAAATTATAAATCAAATTTTAGTAAAAAAATTAAATAAATCTTTTAATACCCATTTATTGGCAATAAGAATATACATTGTATTAGTATTTTTGAGACATTGAATATTATATCGCATACATACAATGCATAATGATATCCCTCATTACATGACTTTTTTTTAATTTTGTAACAAAAATAATAATTCACTATATCACATATCATGACATAAAGAATGAAATCCATGACATTTTTTTTCACAATCCATGGTCACTAATGATGTTTTAAATCATAGATGAGGATATCCCTATATCACCTTACCCATTATACAATAACATCACATTTGGTATTATATTAAAAAATATGATAACTTGTATCTTTATAGTGATATAATACTCTATTTTCTACACATGTGAGTTGATATTATCCTTGACAGTGATATAATATATCTCTGTCTATGATAACATGATCAACAACTATGATTAAACTATGCATACCCATTACATCACATAGATAGTCATATCAAGGTACAACTTCTTATGATATTCTTATTATTAAAAATCTCATATTTTTTATAAAATTCTCAGAAATATTCTAAATATCATGAATGTAGATTTTATACCATTAAAGGTGTTTAAAAGACATACTTATACCCATTAGTGAAGTAATAATTAACCAAAATCCCATTCCAAATGATATATTGGTAAAGGAGACAATGTTGGTCATGATATAGAACCTATATAGTTACATGATGTAGATATGGAATATGTGACTACATGGGGTGTAGCAGTTTGAGTCACACATCATGTATTCCATAAACCTATAACTTTAGGGTTCACAAATTTTTTAAAATATCACATGAGGTGTGACCACGAGTCACACGCCATGTACAATCAGTATATGTTCCTCAATATGTATATGAGTACATGTCAAATTAGGGAACTAGTCCCACATGTCATAGGAGCCATAAGGAAAACTATAAATTTTGGTGAACTGACATGAGTGGGTCTGAAAATACACACCTTATTCCTTTATAGACTTCATATGATATGTGGAAAAATTACATATTGTCTATTATAGTTACATAACACAAACATCTTCTGTTGTACAAGCCCAGCTAGTATATATGTCCCACACACTATTTACCAAATTGGACATGTTGTGTAGGTTAAACTCACATAGATTGGACAATAGAACAACACACTCGGCTATTGATAGAGGCTCACAAATCATTTCCAAGGGAGTATATATAGTGTATTTTTATATCTTTTTTATTTTCATAATTCGTTATCTGAGTGTTAGTTTTGGACACATGACCAATAATTTATAGACATTTTTCTATATTGAATATAAGGGTGCATATATATTCATTATCCAAGGATCTTTCTAAGGAATTTGAGTAGATGAATTTTTTAGATTCATAGAGTCAATGAAAGAATTTAGGAGAGATGGTTAGATAAGACATTGGGTCGGTAAACCATTGGAAATATAATTAATCATGTACCTAGGTCCTCTATATACTTTGTAGATGAGATAACAACCCATGTGATGGGGTTCAGGTCCTCTACTTGTGAAGTTAGTTACCCCTGGATAAATTCACTTACCACACATAAAGGTGTGATCCCTTCATATGGATTTATATCCCCTTAACTATTTTCACTCCTTAGTGAGGTATGGATTACCAACTAATTCTGTAGAGGGATGGTATAGAAGTGATTAAAATCTATATTGTTTAAGTTATTTGGATTTTGTGACGCACTTGGTATTTCAAGTTTTTTTTAGTGCATGAACATTATGGAACATAGGTATGAATATTGAGTTTGCTTTTTATACTAAGAGGACATATGATCTTATTGCATATATTGATACTATTTGAGCCAACTAGTTATCCTATTTATTTTTTATTTTTTAGGGAATCCTACATGATATTTTTATACTCACCCCTAAATGGGACTTATCCCCACATGAGTTATGTTTATACAAAAGACACATTGTTTTTTTGTGGATTTTGGAGGACATGGTGTTGGTTTTACTAGTGCGTAGATGGTCAAGGTGGTGTTAATTTCTAATGGATTTTTATTTATTATATTCATGATGTGGTGTATACTCGTATCCGTTGTTCAAGTTTGTTCATTAACTTGGGATGTTGTGCATTTTTTTTTCTTATTTGTGGTATTGGTATTGGTTACTTTGTTTGGATATTTTTCTTGAGTCACCTGTATGTTATGTTACAGATAGTTATATTTTTGGGCTGAATTGTTATATATATTATTTCAAAGACATTTATTTTCCTTGAATTTTATATGTTAATTCCTCCCTTAGGTGTGACACTACTTCATAGAGTATGAATTTATCCCCTTTCCTTTTAATGGTTGGATTGGGGTGGCACACTTGGATTATTGCTGGTCTATACAGGGTCTTGAAGGGTCATGTGATATCATAATTATAACTAGGTGATTTAATTTTCAAAGATGGAGTTTTTAGTTTTATTTTGAGCATTGGTTTGTGATAATTATTGAATCAATGTTAATGGGTACTGAATTTGATTAACAAACCATGGAATCCGATGATTGGTATGGTTATAAAATGTACCCATTCACTAGGAATATGAAAGCATGTTATTTGACACTAAACATTGAGAATTAATTTTTTTGGATAAATAAACATGGTTATACATAATATAACATGTCATATTTGTTTTCATACACAACTTATTTGAGTAATCCTTATCAGATATTCTTTAATAATCATGGGTTTATCTTGACAAACATAGGATAACACCCCATAGAAAAATAGAACAATTATTGAAGTAGGGTCATAATAATCTCATTCCTGTGATTCAGCCTATATTCATAGAATAATTAAGATACATGGATTTAGTATAGAGACTAGATAAAGAGTTATTTCCCCCACCAGTGGAGCATAGAGTTGACCCCTACAAGATATGTAGGGATAAAACCCACCCATAACATTAATGGTAGAACTTTTAGATAATGATAAGACTTCTTACATGAAGTTAATTCTTAATGAGTTATAAATATAGTTTCTTCCTAGGTTTTGAGGCGACAAAATATCCTCAGTAGTAGAGGGTAGGCTAGACTCGGTTTCACATGTTTTCTATATGGTATGAACACTCTTTGACCATATGGTGGTTCTTGATTTTAGTCTTTTCTATGGAGTAATGTGCCTCTATTGGTCATTTATCACATAAAATCATGATGAGTATACTCTACTTTGGATATATGTTTAATTATTTTTTTATTGAAACTATGATGACTCCCTCATCCATGATTATTCGACATGAACATATTTAAAGAACTCCTTTAAAAAGTAAGATGGTCACTGTGTATTCTGGACAATGATGCATGGGAATACATGTTAGTTTATCGGATGGGTGGTCATGATTATCACACCCTCTAGGATGTAATTGTTTCATACTTTAGGTATATATTATACATTTATGTCATTTTCGTGAATCCTTCCCAGATTCTATTAGGGGATGGTTACCCCCATATTAAAGATTAGTCATTAACATGTGTTGATGTGAATATCTATATGTACCAAAGGTTCTTCATCTGTGTGAACATATATGTATACTAGAGCCTCTCCATTTATGGTACCATATATATATATATATCATTTCCTCTTAATCATTCCTTTATTAATTAGTGATACTATATTTTAAAGTGCTATGTTTGGGTACTCTAGAGTTTATATTCAACCAGAAAGGTGGTAGGAGCTTATAATGTATCAATCATGCCCGTATAAGTGGATTCATATATATCCATATTATTGGAATTAAAACCCACATTGTTAAGTATTACATACAGGGACACATTATACCATTTATATTTGTGTGAGACGGACCATCATGGTGTCTTTTAAGGTTATATATCCATGACTGGTTGGATACTAGGAAAAAGGTTCTTAGAAATGGTTAGTGTGGGGCTTATGCATAAGAAAAACGTTCTAGTTTGTATTTAATGAAATATGCACAAATGATAATAGGTTTTATTAATGGAGAATATGGTCTTATGAGGTACGTTTTTTGTTTTTCTAATAGGGATATGATCCATTAATATTCTCATTAGAAAAATTTTCCAAATGAGAATGATACAATTTTTTGGGGGGGGGGGGAATATAACCCTTAGGTTGGGGTATTATTTCATTAAGAATATGTCTCAATGATGATTTGGATGTCTTGGATATTGGGTTTGAACCTCAATAAGGATGCCTATTTATCCTGGATAATAAAAATCAAATTCCATGAAGGTTTTAGGGTATAGTTAAAAGTAATGTGATAGGACCATACCATGCATTTTTTCATCTTATAGAAAGATGGTTATTATTAAATTTTACATCATTTAACTATGATTTTAGTTTATTGAAATAAGAGAAAAATAGGTAATGGGGGAGGGGATATTATGAATTGGGGATTCCAATAATAGTTGATCTATTTGGTGAGATATGTGTATGAAAGAATTTTTTTTGATTACACCTCATTGGAGTCCCAAAGTTATGATGGTTGGTAACTATAAGTGTGTGAGTGGGGATTTCTCATGGGTATTTGTTATCTATAGGTGTATTCACTAAATCAATTACATTTCATGGGAAACAATTCATCAATGGGAACATGAATTGGGATTACACCTTTAATGTATTCCCACTAGCACACAAATCATTGATTGGAAACAATATCTAAGATGAGAATTTTAATCTTGAAGACACCACTTAATCATATTCTTGATATGGACCATCATTATCAATGAAATCCATGATTTTTATTTCAATAAGTGTTCTAAAAACATGGGGGGAAAATTCTCAATCCTCATTTTATCAATATTATCCAAAATTTAAGGGTTTTGTGTTGAGGTTCATGAATTAATCATGTTTTCCGTTTGTTTTAAGTGATTTCTAGATTTAGCATTTTTTGAGTTTTGATCTTAGCAAAGGGATTCTCCCAAGGTCAGTTGAGTTGGAATGACTCAGGTGTGTGACTTTAGTGAAGAATGGGATTTATGATAGGTCCACTTTTCCACCATGTTAATGCTTAATGAAAAGTACATGGGATATCCAAGTGTTATGGGATCTAGGGTCCTATAGGAGAGGGTTATGGGTAACTCTAGAATCACCCACTTAACATAGGGATATGTTCTATGTGATGTGGGTGTGTCTCATCAAGGAAATTATTCAAAACTTCACCATAAATGGTTGATATGAAGAAACCTCTACAAACTAAGTTCATAGGTCACTTTTTGGAGGATCCCTATGAAGGAGATCATTCACAATGGTTCTCCATGAAGGACTCCCTCATTTTCACTCTTTGAGTTTTACCTTTGATGGGTTTCTTTAATATCTCTTTGCGAATGAGAAATTATATCGTCTGGGTTTCCTGAAATGGTCAAGGATATCTTAGGGTTATATTTACCTCTTTTCTATGTGTCTATTTTGGAGCGGGATTGGGACATTGAAAGGAATCCCAAGGGAACTATTTTTCAAAAAGTGGCAACCATGTGTCAGTTCATAAGGGAGCTTTTCTGTCACATAAGACATTGAGAACAACTTTTTAAAGCTATGAAGGAGCCAAAAAACACTACCAACCACCATAAATGAAACCTATTTATGGGAGGAGTGATTCTTGAACTATCATGGTGATTTATGACTCATGGTTTCAAAATGAAAATATTAATTCATAAAGTATTAAAGTTTCTATGGGAAGTTCATGACTTTACTTATTTTCAAATACTTAATCCATTTTCAAAGACATATCTTCAGAATTTCAATATTATTTTCAATTTTTCTTAAGGCTTATAAAATTTTTAGGCCTAAAAAAATACACCCCCTCAGAATAAAGTTCAGTCTGCATGATGTATATCTTATTATGAGGGATAAAATTATCCCTCATTTGTTATTTACGATTAATATAGAGGGAGGTCACCACTTTATAAGTCTATTTGGGGCCATTCAATTTTCACTATCACTTGATAAGTCCCTCATAAATGACTGAGATATTCAAGAACTCATCACCTTGAACACCTAAGGTTTTCTTTATGCATGGCCCTTCACAAACTCGATGATCATATATATACTCGATAAACTTATTAATTCTACATGAAAGATATTATAAAATTGAAATATCACACCCCACATAACTCATATGTGGTTCACATAGAGACCATGTGATTAAAATATATTCTATGATAAATTTTGGAATTTTTAAAAAATTTATCCAAATTCCAGGAAACATAACAATTTTTTTTGTCCTTTTATAAAATGAATATAGCACAATTCCTACTTGTTATAGAAAAGAGGAGGAAAGTTGTTATTTAATGTGTTCCAATTTACCAGAGGGGGAATTCCTCTTCAAATCATCATTTTTATTAGATATTATAGAGTTAGTTTCAATATTTATTCAATTTTACCCATATATCCTATGTATGTGTTTGGAATGGTAACATACATCCCCATACCTACACTGTGACATGAGAACCAACCTATCACAAAGATCCACTATCATTGTGAATTAGTATAGGATAAAATTTCATTAATGATGTGATTAATTAAAGAGAGTGATCTATCATAATTTTATATTTTGGGATATACTCCCTTAACCCCAAAGGGAGAATGATGAGTTCCATAACCTGGGGGTCACAATTATAAATTGTTCATGATGAAAGCTATAGATGACCACAAGTTGTGGTGGTTATAGAGTTGAGATATTCAACCAGAGGGTGACTTCATGATATTTTAGGGATAACCATTTTTGATATTATATAGATTCAAGTAATTCGTGTAGGATTTTAATGTAGTCAGATTATATGATGCATTATTGGTCTGAAAATTCTTCTTTCTCTCAAACAAGCACATCCTTATAGTTTTACTTAACTGATTGAGTTCAAACATAAACACATTTCATCTGGTTGATTGGGAAGTTAGAATTAATAAATGTGAAATTTATAGGATCCATGGTGCAATAATAATTGGGGATATGTATGATGAGTCCATCCCTCCTCTGACTATATGGGTATTTCTGAGAATACTCCTTCATTGTAACAATATGTTCTCCATATAGTGAATAATATCCTTGAGAAGGAGGAGCTTCATTTTAAAAATTGACATCCCATTCACCACATGGGTTGAGACATTTATTATTCCCAATGCTTAGTAAAAAGGTCAAAAGGCTAAGGACCTTCCAAAATATCAATTCTAAGGGAGATTCACATGTGTACTAAGAAACAATGGAACAAGGTAACTACACTGAATGGGGTTTTTAGTTCACCCTTGAGTTAATCAGCTGACTTGATTGGTAGATTTATTCCACATTTTTATAGGATATATTCTACCTTATATAATACATATAACATTATTAAAATAAAAACATTTGTGATGGAGGATCAGTTGGAAATAGTCCGTCGAACCAACCTTATAGTGAATGTATGTGTAATGTTACATCACCTTTTCAGGAACATTAATTTAGTAAATACCCCATTTATAGTTTTTAATCCCTTTTAGGTAATTTTTGTTTGGATTATGTACCATATAGAGGACCATGAGATTATAAATTACTAAAAAAATTCTCTGAGGCATTCTTTAGGCCATGTATTCATTGTATGGTTAGAGTTAGGATACTTCTTTTAGAAGTGTGTGTGGTGAAGGACAAACTAAATCAGAACAATCAATTCATCTCTGCATCGTAATCAGTTCATTATTTCATTTTCATAGATAATGAATCTGAATCAAATGTAGATATATCCTATCTTTTATATTTATGGGTAGGAATATTGGTTTCCGGAATTGATATAGAGATAATCTAGGAGGAGTACTCCCCTTATAGTTTTAGATGAATATTTTGTTTTATAAAGAAGATTGTTTTTCTCCTATTACTAGTTATTGGTATTAGAAGTATATTATAGTCACATTGAATCTAGTTAATGTTTGTGTAGGAGGATATGATAATAAAATTCATTCTCCCACCCTCTGATTCCATGATGGGTCTTATGGAAAAAATTTCCAAGACATGGATTAGATCATATCCCAGGGTACATCTAGCCAAACTAGTTCCACTAGTAAAGGGTTTGATAACAAATAAAGGTGGGTAATAGGATAAAACCATAGAATATGTTGGACCAAGAAAGGTGGTATCACCAAGTTAGCTCGTACTCTCAAATTTCGATGAAATGGTTATGGATTCTGGATGTTAATCCCTAGATGAGTGAGGAACCCTCCCAACCAGCTATCTTTGGTGAAGCTAAATTTATAATTTCTTAGAGGGAGTGAAATTATTATATAAACCGCATGCCTATGGGAGGTTTTTGGAATTTTTTATAGGGGATAAATATTATCTTAATAGGGTTTGGGTGAATATCCACTCCCAAAGATATCTCACATATAACTGTAGATTCATTCCTCTAGGATCTTAAGGTCTTAATACATTAACTCAAAATTCAAATACATTTAAGAGATTAAGTACTTTAAAAGATAAATCCTCATTAGGATAAGGACAAATATGGAAATACTAGTGAAAAAACATCAAGGGGAGAGGTTATATTGTCTTCCCATTTATACCATCACATTAAAATTAAAAAGAAATAATTAATTCCCGTATTTATTTTTTTATGAAGAAAATTAAGTAATTTCACCAATCATATCTCTAATGTACTCAATTAGGGGGATTGTGGCCAATATAAGCTCTCCTTCAGAGGAATTGGTTTAAGTATCTACTTTAGTGGGGGAGAGTATACGTGAAATAATTTCTTCCCCTACGAGAAAATTTCCTCCCTCGATGTGATTGGTTTCTCCTTCCATGGGTTGTCCTTATAGGATACTTATAGGTGAAAGTAGGAAAAATCTATAGAAAAGAATATTTAATTAGGTCCAATGGGTAAGTATTATATATACTGATTCATTTATTAAAACAAATTTATTGATGTGTTGTTATGTGATGATGATGGATATAGTTCCTCCGACTTTAGGCAACTGACTACCTAAAAGCATGAAAATATTATAATTGTTACCCATTTATTTAGTAATGGAGGATATTCTAGTAAGGTTATGGTTGAATGAGGATTTAGATTCAATGATCACCCCTCCTATGGTCCCATTTCAAGTGGGTGACACCATAGAGGTTGGGGATTCTGGGAATCATCTCTACATGAACATAGTGTTGCTGACCCCTCAGAAGGGGAATCTATGGGAGTGAAAAAAAGTAAGACTCTAGTGCGGTTAGACCTTGTTTTTCAAGATATTACCCATAAAATTCCATTTCTAGTAGATTTCACTTCTGAGGAACCATATTTTGCAGCGCGTACTCCCATGAGTGTGTTTTTTATACAATTACCAAATATGTTTTGTAGGGGCTATTAAAGTATCCAAAACTTGGTAGGAATTATGTCTAATATGAACCTAGTGCCAAGACTACCACCCACATGAATCCTAGGTAACTGAGTGATGTAAATTTGATCATAGATCATACTTATTACTCCACTATTGATCTTTCCATAGTGGATTCATATTTGTAAAAGTTTAGTGGTCCTAAATTGCACAAATTTACTTTACAATAAATTTAACCCACATTTTTTTCTATATGAAATTATCTAAGGTAATAGGATAGATACACCTTCTTGGGTCATGTTTCCATTAGAGGGTATAATTCATTTGGTTATGGAGGTATCATCCTAAAGTTTGTGAAGTGATACACCATTAGGATATCTATCCATCATGTAAATAAATTGGTGGAGAATAATCACATGGATCAATGGTTATATAAATGAGAGTAATTATCACGTTTATTCAATATATGATTTCTTTATAAACTATCTAACAACTATATTCTTGGTACATTTCTCATTAATGATGGAATATTAAATTGATGTTTTAGGTGTCTCTAATTTTAAATATTAGAGGTATATATTACAATAATATCACATGGAACATGGTTAACTCATATAGGAGGTGTTGAGACTAGGCCCACATGGAGTCAGAAAGTCCTTAAATATATCCGCCTATCTAAGAGTAATTATAATCCCAACTGGGGAACTCTTGAGGACTTAAATATGGCATGTAAATATGCATGGAAAAAGATCAGGGAAGTGATATTCATGACCCATTTGGAAGAGCTTCATAAAAATATTTCCAAGCATCATTATATATCCATGATACTGGAGTTTGGTGGGTTTGATTTACATACCTTTCATTCTAGAGTAATGGATGTTATTTATACTTGAGAATAAATAAGAATTATCTAATCAAATATTATAGCAATAGAATCAATGGTCAATTGTTTTGATACATGGAATTCCTTACTTAATAAATCCTCTCATAATGATGGGGTGTTAGTAGGGTACCAATGTTGGGCCTGAAGAAATAGGATTTAGTGGAGTGACTCCATCAAGATCTAGATGAGATTTTTTAGGAGTCAAACACTACTAAGGAAGTGATTTATAAATAAGAGAAAGTCATTTATGTGTTAGATAATGCATTAAATAATTCCTTTTAAAGGGAAGACTCACATTGTTGTAATAAAAAAAATGGAAGTTTCATCATTTGGAATACTATGTTAAGCCATAAGGAATTTCGAGCGAGTAATGATTCATGTTTGTAAGTCTATTGAGTTTTTCTTATAGTTAAAATATTCTTATTTCCATTCATGATTATATATAGTTAGGGGGATTTTTTATTTTGGATGCTCATATCTTATTTTATCAATGAATAGAAACACATTTCATTCTCTATATCTAGTCCCTTGCTTCATATCAATTATCAACATATAATGACCTATGAATCTCTAGAAGGTATTTCTAATGTAACTTTAAAACCATTTATAACTTTAATTGAAAGTAGAAAAATTCCATCATGGTTCCCAAAAAACATGAGTCAAAATTATTTTCTATTGGGCATGTCTAATGGATGGGTAGAAGTATAACACCTTCACCATATACTGGAGTTGTCCCATATGGATGGACGATTTTCACTTGGTCATGTATTAGGGATGGGTATCAGCATAACACTATCAATATAAACTTAGATTTGGTTATTTTAGATATAAAATGAGATGATTCTACATTTTGAGTATCTCGAATGGGAGAATTTGGTATGAGGATTAAAATGTTCAAGAGGGTTAGATCACCCATGAATTTACACTTTTTTGGGTTTTATATAAATTTGCGAACCAAGATTCCATGAATGAAGGAGTGATGAATTTTTTTCCTTGACTGGATGACCCATAAAGTATAGATCAACTTTTTCTTGGATCATATATTATACTGCACAATCTAATTTTCTTTATTAACACTAACTTTTTCCAAAGCCTCATATTGGGGAGCCATATCAGGTTAGAAGATGGATTTTTCTTAGGACAACCTTTATCATATTTTGACCTAAACAATTTATACCTATTTCATTTTCAAAGGGATTTTTTTTGTGTTTTGTCTATGCGATGTTCATTCCTCAAAAGTAGATACTTGATTTTTTCCCTATCCACCCTTTGTGGATTTTAACATGGTTAGCTTTATATCTCTTCCCTTAGGATGTTTTCATAGTAACTTGGGAAAATCAAACCTAATGTGAATGGATAGTAAGATCTCATGAATTTATAAGACAATAAGTATTGGTAAACATAGTTTAAATTCATAGTGCTTAGAATGAGTATTACTAATTTTTTAGGTTAAATAGATTTGATGACATATTTTTGATATTTAAGGTCATGTAATTTTGAAAAATAAGGACTGAAGAATATTATCTATATGAACATGGTTTGAAAAAACCTAAATAGGATAGATAACCTTGATACTATAGATGTCCTCATGATGGGGGCATAAGTCATAAATCTCATACAATTCTGTTATGTAGTTCAGAGTCATGAATAAATGAGAAAACAAAGGTTCAAGGATGTTACATCATCTCTATTCTCTGAAAATGAGTATGAAGAACGTAGGTGTAACATAGAGGGTTTGAAATCATCTTAAATATTAATATTATGGGTTGTTAAAATCATAACTAAATGTAATTGAAATAGTTTTGATGAAATAAGAAATGTATTCCATGTAAGATTACTAACTATATTCGAATGAAGTGTTCCTCTGCAATGATATTAAGGTGTATACAGAATAGAGTACCATTTTTCATAGCATGAATACATGCCCTTAATTTCCATAATATATTGGGGCTGTATTTTTGGAGACATATTGGGTAAATGTATACATATAAAATAGTGTCTCTTGAAGTTGGATTCACTCACTTCTGATTACCATGGAAGGTTTGTGGGTATTAAAAAAAATTTGAAAATAGGGTAGGTTTATGGAAAATGGGGTATTCAAAGAGGGTTTTAGTACCCAAATATTTACACTCCCATGTATCAAAACAATTATCAGGGTGAAGAGAGACATCCCATGAAATTTATATGACATTTCAATGGACTAGTTCATCTAACAAGCTAAAATCAAATTTTCATATGGCCTTATTATGGGACCTATAATATTTTTCCTTTTCCCTCTATGTTCCAATTTTTTTCTATGCCCTACAGGTGGAAATATTAATGAGTGGAGACTTTAATTTTTATTAGAAAACCCATTATAAGTGTTTGAATTGAAATTTTTTATATCTATTTTACTATAATTTTAAGGTCTTGTGATTTGGACTATAGAGGGATAATGTTAAAGTCATATAACTTTGACCAACCTGTGTTGAGTTTAAATCCATACACCTATGACCATATGGTGTTGAGTTTTTGTTCATAAAAATTTAACAAAAAAGATGATATTTTTTAATTGACATGATCTAGGAAAGTCCCAACCAAAATAAAAGTTTCATTTCTCATACAGACTTCCTTAGAGGGGTGCACATAGTTTATGGTCATGATGCTTGGACCAAAATATGGGGGGGAGATTATGAAACAACCACCCAATTAGATTTCAATAGCTAAAAATTTCCCTACACATTTTTGAATTGGGAATGATGATGTAGTAAATGAAAACATAAGATTTTTAGATTAAGAGTGATGACAAGGGATATGTATATAAGGTATGACCACTGAACATATTCAAATAACAGGTTTCACTATAATGTTGTCAGGGTATAAAAATGTTATATGACCTTTTTCTTGGGATGAAAACATGAATCTAGTTGGAAGGTCATATCGGGTGATTATATGTAGAGGAATATGAGGGAAATATATTCATAGAGAAAAAAAGTGTCCTTTAAATCCAAATTCACTCATTACCAATAATCATGGAAGGTTGATGGTGATATAAGACACTCAGGAAGAAAAGTGTTGTGGTGGAAAGGGATGTCAAAAATAGTGAAATGGTTCTTTAGAAATAAGTTAACCATGGTTATGTTATTTTGATCTTTTTTAAGTGAGTGGAAATAGGTGATAGTGTTTGGATGAGTCAAGGGTGTGTGGTATAGACAACGCTACATATAATTAAATCCTATATATAATTAAATTATAATAATTAATCTTCACATTATTCTTGAGTAGGCCATGCACTCCCACATGGATCTGGTTCTCATGTCAGGTAGTTTGGTCATATGAAATGAGTTTATTTCAGTAGTTTATGGTCATGTAGGATGGACCATATTTCATAGATTTTATTTTCCAATGGATATGACTTAGATGATGAGTGGTTTAATATCATGCAATAGATAATTACATAATATAGTTTAATATCATGTGGAAAGAAGTACATATGATGGACTTCACACATATCTGACTCATACGTAATAAAATAGAACCACAAATCTATATCAGGTAAATAAAGGCTTATCATGTGGATGAAACATATGAAAAATGGTGGGGGGGTGGTATTTGGAATAATTTTCTGGTAAATAACCATTTAATGGGATCCTTTTTCTGGCCAACCTCTACAATATATAAAATAATTTTACCCAAATTTAAAAAGTGGAAATAAAAATATAAGGAAAATACTTGAGCATGTTGAAGTTGGATTTTATGTTTTGGATAGGTGTAATATAGATGATCAGAGCATCATTTCATATCCTAAAAGAATACAAATCAATCCACATGTGGTTATCTTAAGGAAATTGCAAAAATATGGCTCATGCGTAAAGGAAAAGGGTTTAGTGGTCTTACTTTTCCATTATATGATTATTTGAAACTCAACATGAATGAGAATAATCCTAATTACTATGATTAAGACTGATGGGGTTTGTAGTTGAACCTAATATAAAAAATATAAGAAGCACCACATATCCTAAAATAGTAGGAATCAAGCCACACATATTTATTGAATGGGGAAACCTTTATCACAGAGTCACGAATAAGTAATTTAATACCATTGTCTTTTATATATATCTAGATCATATATAAAATAGTAATAAATTTAGTTGATAAAATTATTTTATGGGCATATGATAGATGAATGAGGAATAACAACATATCCTATAATTGTAAGAACAAATCCACACATTGTTCCTGGAAGGGACCATTTTTTTAGTAGATAGATTAATATACCCATTTTTTTGACAAAGATCTAAATATCATGTTAAAGAAAGGGGTCGCACTAGCAAGACACATAAAATGGTTTGAGGAGTAATGTATGGTGGATCATATGTCATATAATTTAATTTATTATGACTAAGACTATATTCACTACATTTGAACATGTTTCATCTCATTTGTGGTATTCAGAGTGATTCACTCAGACCTTTAAGCTCACATTATTCTTGATCATTGTGTGAAAAAAGAGATAACTAGGAGATATTTTGAATTGTATGAGGGTTAATGATAGAGAGAATACGGGGATAATTTTAATATTACTAAAATAATGAAATTATATATGGATTTGGACCAAAAGTAGGGAAGAGATTGTAAGAGGTATATAGATTCATGGATGATTCTAGGATAGAGGATCTAAACATCACTATCTATCCTATAATAATAAGAATAAAGACACATGTTTTTATTGAAATATGAGGGTATTTTTCATTAAATCAGTGTAGATATGTAGAAACCGGGAGACATACATTGAAAATACTTACATTAATATGTATCTCATGTAAATTTAATAATAAATATGATGTGGGATACTCATTTTAGTTTAAAGTATTGTAAGGTTAGACCACATGTCATATAGTTTAATGTCACATGACTAGAATTAATGGTGAATATATTTCCATGATACCAAATGGAAGAATTTGACAAAACAAGCATGAAGGCTCCCACATAGATATAGATCTCATTAGGGGAAGGATAGGATTTTCTTCAGTACATGTCAATGAAAGGGAGACATAATGCACCAAATATTGTAATATGGGTCAACCCCTCATGTTAGGAAGGAAAGCCATTATAATGGACCAATATGATCCGTTTAATGTCACACATGGTAGTCTTTCATCATGTAGTTTAACATAATGAGATAGAGACAAAAAATATACACTTTATCATCTTACAACGATGAAAAAGGGTTAATGTGTATATTATGTAAAGTATTTCTTCATAGATATTGCATTGGTTGGTGGTGTGATGTACTCTCTATCCATGGTGTCTAAGGGGTAAGCTCATATGTAGTAAACCTTATGTGTGGTGTAAGGTCCCTCTCACTACACTTTTATTTCTAGAGAATTATTCTTAGGGATCATTGGTGTTCTATAAACTAGTACCATCTATCTGTAGAGGAATGAGGAAAGGAAAAATTTATTATTACATGCTCATGAAACATAGTTTTGATGGACCACCATGGTGTGCAGTGTGTATAATATTTTCTCACTAAGCTGCAAAAAATCATCCCATTGTTTTCAAGACTATTCATCTTTAGAAAAATGGTTATAAATTTTGATGTGATGAGAGGGAAATTTAACCTCAATTGATGTGACTATTTATGTCCAATATATAAGAATATATAGCTTCTTTTTCATTACAGTTTTGGTTCTGTTGTGACAAGATCATAAGGTATGCATGAGTTTATCTGGACTAGAATTATTTTCTTTGCCAAAAAACTTATGTAGTACATTTTATAGTTTTATTTAGTTACTTTATATTTCCACAATTCACTACATGGTAGTTGGATGAGTGGTTGGACTTGATGTTTTTCTCTTGATAAAACACCATTAGTTCAGAAAAATAGAAATTGGTTCTACTTTATAATCAATATTTTATGAGGGAAACCAAATACTATGATGATTTTTTATATTAAAAAAATGATGATATCCTTTATCCTAACTTTCCTTTCGAGTATAACCTCATACCATTTAGATTAAAATTTGGATATAGTAGGTATATACTTGAAATACTAGGGGACATGACCCCATGAAACCCATTCCCTTATTTGAAAATGACCAAGAATATCTGGTGGTATAAAACAATTATAGTGGTTGATGAATGAATCTAGAATGTATATAGAATACATTACATTTTTTAGTGAACATGATGAAGTCCGACATTGATAGCTAAATGTATCCCAACATCTTGATCAGGTGTGAGAGATCGATTCTTGATTAATGAAAACCACATGTTCTTGAATGGACTTCTTCTTTGATAGTGAGGGTTTTCTTCCAGCAATTCATCATAGGAGGACCCCATATAATCCCTATATCTCGAGTTATTTTTGAAAGGTGGTTGTATCATAAAAAATATGTTCACTTCTTGATGACGAACCTACTCCTTCATAGCTTGATTCACTAGAATAATCTTGTTCTTGAGGTATTCTCTTATGTTATACATCCATATGAATATGGTATCTTCCAGTAGGGATATTAGCTCATCTTATTCTAGGAAAAAACAGATTAAATTCTTCCCCTCCAAGCTATGTATGATGAATTGTGATACAATACTATGTTGATCAATATGGATTCTTATACCATTATTGTGTGGGTCTACTAGGTTTGTAGCAGTGTTATCCTGGGAATGAATAAAAAATTTTAGGAATGTGAAACATGGGTCAAAATAATCTATAAGAGGAACTATGCCATAAGATCTAATATATAATCATAAATAGGGATTATCTCTTCTTTATTGATGGAATATTGACTATTAATGTTTTCTGATCACTAGTTCCAAATCACCTTTAATGTTGATGTGATCCCACGGTATCTACATGGATAAATTAAAACTAGTGATGAGGTCTTGATAATCTAGCTCATTATTAGTGCATCCTTATCACACACACAATGAATAGGGAAAGTCTTATTTGGATAGGGAAATGAACAAAGTCCCTATGATATCATAGTTAGCTTTTGCGTTCTTCATTCATGTTATTGTTGGTCTTCAAGAAAAACCAATGAAGTAAATATCCAAAACTTGGGGTGTATATTATATATATAATAATTCCTCATTAAGGATATCTATACTCAATGAACTACTCTTAAGAGTTGGGTGCACTATAAGAAAACCCGATAATGCCGACCCCATGACATGCTTCTAAGATAGGAACTTGATGTCAAAATATTGTAGGATGACTTCCCATCATGCCTGATCTTTGGTAAGTATTGGTAGGTAAGGATATAATTAAGATGGTCATCATGAGAAACCAAATGGATATCATGATGATGGTGATAATTTATTAGAATCTACACTAAAAATATCAATGAAAAATAGTTCCTCTCAATACTAGAATACAAAATCTCGATGTCCAACATGGACCGACTAAGAAAATACAAAATATTTTCTTTACTTGTGTCATTATTATGAACGAGGAGTGTTTCAAGAGGATTATCTATAGTCTCCACATACAATATTGGAAACTTTTTGTAAACTAGCAACATCTTGACTTCTTTTTTGAGAAGGTACTTATTGATGTTATCAAAGATCTCTAGTAGTCCTCATCCCACTTTTAATCCAACCATCATTCATTAATCTAGCGAAGGGTAAACATTTACCAGAAATATTTGCGATGAAGTGCATGATGTAGGAATATTTCCATTATATTCCACTTAATTGCGTGTGGTTTTGATATAGTGACACTTTAAGAAATATCTTGGGTTTTTAGGGGTTGAATTCCTTATTGTTGTGGGGAACCACAAATCTTATAATTTTTCCCTATGTTTTCCAATAAAACACACTCAAGGGGGGTCATTTTTTAGTTGTATTGTTAAAGGATTAAAAAAGGATCCAAGGTTAGCAATATAGTCATACTGTTATTGATAATTTATTTTCTAGGTCATGCACCGAGATCTACATATTTTCCACCATAAGGATATAAAGATTATATTCATAGTGTATTGATATCTCACACCAGTGTTCTTTTAGATTTAGGATGTTAATTGATAGAAATATATCCCATGTGGTTCTCTAAAAATAGTTCCATCCTCATTTTCAATGTCCATATTAATCTAAATGTATCCAGAGTACCCATCCATTACAAAGAGGGATTCAAAGTAGGTTATCACATAGATCAATAATTCCATGATCATGGCCCTGAAGTCATATTTTTGGAAATTCCTATTGAGGAAACTAAAGATGATACAAACTCATATATGACCATTTTTCTACTAGATATGGATATTTTCTTCCAACTAATTCAGATATCTAACTTTTTGGATGATGTTTGATTTGACGAGTTTATTGACCTCATCTTCTAATTTGTTAGCAATGTTTGGTTGAAATTTCTTCCATCTCAACAATATTTATGGTGTTCATATAGAAAGCCTTTGTGATGGGTGCACACCTAGGGATTTAGTCCTATAATTTCATTGTAGTTTCATGTGAACAATTCTTGATGTTTTTTAGGAAATAAAAGCACTCCACATAATCCTTCAGGGCCATGGTTTCACTGATGAGAATGGGTTTTATGTACACCTATGTAACAAGATTTACATGTTTTATATCATTGATGATGGTAGAGAATCCTTCCTCAAATGATAGAGGAAAATTTATATGGTCATCATCCTCCTCTCCCTCAATCTTAAACTTTTTCCAGGTTGAAAGATAAAGGAGTAGTTTTTTATCTATATGATGATGTGATGACATATGTATCTCTAATGAAGGGTGAGGTGATGTTCATGGGATTTGAGAGTGTTGCTGAAATTACATCATCTTCCTGGGTATTTTAGATATCTTCTCCTACCTCACTATTATCATTAAGGGAAGAGCATGAACCAATATACAAAATTTCATAGGTTGGTATAATGGAATCGGTATCTTCTAATTGTAACGTGAAGGTATATTCCGATCCTAATGATGATACATAGATCTCATTAGGTCTTGAAGACAAAGAGGGATAAATTTTGATAGGTTTATTATTATCGGTGGTGTTACTTACCATGAAAGAACTTTGAACACCATTTGACATGCTCACATAAACTAGTATAGTTGTCACCATATTTATAGGGGTGAGTGAAGTCCCCAGACCCTGAAATCTATATATAACTGGGATTTTTTTGTTGATAATTTTGATTATCAATTAAAATTCCCCATGAATTAGGATCTAGGGGGTTGCTGTAGTATTTACCAAACTATTGGGAGTGGAGACTTGAATGTCATATCTTATCATCAATTTTCTTAATTCCATATTATAGAAGATTTATTTAATATTTTAGGCTTTAAAATATTCAAACGGATCATTGAAACAACATAGTACTCTGACCAATCCATTAATAGGGTACTTTAGGCATTTATGGTTGGATCAAAACACCAATACATTCCCATAAATCCAAAACCTTCCCAAAGGGATTTTAAATTCTACGTCATCTTGAAATACTATGAATTCAGATCTAGATATAAAATATCAAAATTTATCTTTGAGTTTGATCCTTCTAAGAAGCTTTTGTCTACTTTTTTCATATCCTTGAATGCTCAATTTCAAGGGATACAAATTATCCTCACCATATCCCAAGATTCAGAGTGTCTATATTAGGATAGGATTAATATGAGATGTATTATCAATTAAATATTTATGAATGCTGAAATTATTGATATTTATTGATATATATATGGTTCCAATGTTTCCTTGGATGGAGACCTCCTGATTCTCCTCTGTGAATGAGATAAACATATGGCATTCTACCAGAGCAGTCTATGTTTGATAAACCTCATTTGGAAAAACTTCATCCTCAATGTCCAGGGGAATAGAAGGGCCTTGAAAAGTTATTCCCTAATCTATTATTAGATTTGAAGTTCATACAAGATTGAATTTTTCCCAAAAATGTAGAAAATTGCTTCTAGATAACATACTTTTACACTATGGGGTGGTGGTATCCAATGTGGGATTTTCCCTTGGCTTGAGGATTGGATTCTCAAATATTTGATGTGAATAGACCCAACACTTAAATAAAATTAGAAGGAATTTTTATTGGAGGTTCAGGTTGAGCTAGCCTACCTGTGGGCTAATACTGATCTGATAGTTGTTATAACGTCTGGCCTATGTGCCATGCACCAGTTCCCCGAGTTGTCGATCACATAACCTCAAGTATTCCTCCCCATACAACAGAGGATACTGAATAATAAAAATGGTCTATTATTGATCATGAGGAGACTATAACCTGTTTATCATAGTAATACACCAAGGAAAATACATAAACAATAATAAATAAATAATATTACATAACTATAATATTATAAGTACACAAGATGACCCAAACTAAAATACAATAACAAAACTGAATAATAAACATTCCATGCTAAAGTACGTACCACGTTCCAAAATGAAAACCCCAAAATTAAAGACACTGAAAACTCTCAAGTAGGTCCTAAACCATGTCGGGTTCCCTCATCCATTCTCCATCCAACCTCATCTATATAAAATATGTCCCTTACCCTTAAACTATCCTATAATCATGAAATATATTTGGGAACCAGCCAGACATCCTGAGTAGGGTGTGAGTACAACTCAGTAGGCCACCACTAAAAACATCTAAAACATTATCCTATCAAATACTGTATGCATTTTTATAAATAATAAATAAAAGGAATAAAGTAAAATTTTATATTTATTCAACTACTCTTTATTTAACCACATAACCCATAGGTTCTTGAGGCCACTTGAACCTCAATAAATGAGTTAGACCATGCCAATGTCTAAATGATATCACATATTCAATTAAAAATTAGTTATATCACAAGGGATTTTGTTATTCATGTCATTTCAATTCATTATCATAGCAAATTGGAACCACATTCCAATGCCATTCTCATGGGCATAAAACATCATGTCTAGAACCCCATGGGTATTTAGAGCCTCTATCCTTGTCACAGACATCAATATCACAAGATTATTTAGATACTCAATCCCTATACCATACTTATAAACAAAAATGGTTATTTGGATCCTCGATCCCCATCTCACACATCAAAATCACATGGGTTTTTAGATCCTTAATCCCTATCCCACACATCAATATCACATGGGTATTTGGATCCTCATTCCATATCCCATAATAGCATATAAATCATTCACTTGTATCATAATATCACATGTATCACTATATCACATATATCAAATAATCACATCAACATTAACCCTCTTATCCCATACCCCCCCCCACAAAATTCCATTAATAAATTAAAAAATTAATTAATTCAATTTAATCAGTTCTATAATCATAATAACTACCATTAATTAATTTAACAACTAATCAATCACATCAATTCAATTATATAGTTAAATAATTAATTAATCTAATTACCATAATTTCAATGTTCCAATAATTTATTCAAAAATTAATTATTTTCAATTCCAAATTTAATATTCCAATAATTTCTTCAAATATTAAATACTCAGAATTCACAAATTAATATTCCAATAATAAAATAAAAAATTAATCCCTACTCAAATCCCACAATCCCTTAATTAATTAATTTACCAAATTAATTAATTCTATTGTTAAAAAACTCTATAAAATGTACAATTACATTAATGTAATTGAAATAATGACTTTGGGTTTTGAATAATAGAACACCTACCTCAATTCTTTGATGAGAGGTCACCCAATGGAAATCCCTAATTTGAACGGAATAATGATGTAGAACGAGGATTGGATATTAAACCCTAAATCATGATTGAACAATAAAGATCCATAAATTATAGATCTAGATCCACAATCCTAGATCTATATCCAACCAAAATAGTGAATAAAAATCCTTCAACACATGGAAAAATAATGAGAAGGTGAAAGGAAACTACATGAGATGAAATCCTCCTAATATGAGCAGTGTAGTTCTTTAATCCACGATTCAAATCAAAAAGAACAGTGGTCAAAATGGCTTGGAATCTTTACGGGAGGCTCCAAAATCCTGAAAGAACATTATAGGTCAAGTTGGGTTGAATATGGGGGTTCAAGTAATTTTAAAAATAATATTTGGGTTATTTTTAATCCCACCCACAGGTTGCTGGGTAGGGGCATATGCTTTCCCCTAAATGGGGGCCTTAACCACGCGCCTCTTCTAGGGGGTGCACATTTTATCCTAAGAGGGTGCACAATTTAAAATACTATGTGATAGCCATAAAAATGCCATCTTTTCAGGTTTACATGATCTTTTGGGCTAGGGTGCATGGTTTGGACAAACTATGCGCCAACCGTCCACTTTTCCCCTTGCTTCCATTTTTTTAACCTTTCACCCAAACACATACCAAGGTAAGTCCCAATCAATGTATGCTTAGAATAAGGAAACAAATATCTCAAAATTATCCCGAGACATCTCTAGAAAAGTTTATGATCATACAATATCCCCACCATATAACAGTTTGTACTGAAGCTATACTCCCAAACATGTCTAAGATTCTGAGTTAAAGAGATCTGGCCATTAATACCTCATATACGCTTATCTCTCCCAAGTTTCTTTCTGAACACATCCATGTTTCCACAATACATGAACTATTGGTATGGTCTTTCTCCAAAACACTTTCTCACTTTGATCCGACACACATATCAAATGACCCATAAAGGATACATATATATCCATCTCAACATCATCTACATCGATCACATGAGAAGGGTTAGGGTGATATCATTGATGTTGTGACACTTGGAAAAAGTCATTCATAGAATTGTATCTCTAAGGATGAGCCAATCGGTATGCCACCTACCCGATTCTCTCCACAAACTCAAATGGTCTAAAAAACCTAGGTGCCAACTTGCCCTATATCTGTATCCTATGGTGTCCCAATCATGGTGAAACTTTAAGGAATACACAATCACCCAATGCAAACATTTGGTGTTATCGACATCTATTATCATAAAAATTCTTTCTAATATGAGACATAACTATACATTTCTGAATTAGTTGAACTGGCTTCGATGTCTCCTACATGAGGTTTGGTCCCAACAGCTCCAAATCACCTGCCTCCATCCAGCATAGTGGATATTTATATTGCCTACCATAAAGTGCCTCATATGGTTCCATATATATAATTTCTTGATAATTGTTGTTATAGGTGAACTCTACCAAATCCAGGTTATTTTCCCAAGTACCTCCAAAGTATAGGACACACACCTGAAGAATATCCTCAAGCACTTCTATAGTGTACTTTGATATCCCATCTATCTGTGGGTGGAAATATGTACTCAATAAAACCTTCAAACCATCCACCTTATATAAGACCTACTAGAAGCATGAAGTAAAATGCGAGTCATGGTATAAAATAATATTCCATGTTACCCCATGTAGACAGTCTATTTTTTAAACATATATATCTCCCAAATGATCCACTAAGAATGTATTCAGTATAGGAAAGAAACATGCTACCTTCATCAGTCTATTCACAAAAACCCATGTATTTTCATTCTTCTAAGGCATCCTCTGGAGACCAACCATAAAATCCATAATAACATAACACCACTTCCATTAAAATATTTGAAAAGACTATAGAAAACCTCTAGGTCATTAATGCTCATCCTTCACCTATTGGAAGGTGTTTCATCATGTCACGAACCCTACTATCTCCTTTTTCATGACCAACCTCCAAAATCGTCGACATAGATCTTAGTACATTTTGGTCACAACTAGATGTACCGTTCACTTTGAGGAATGAAACTCACACATTAGATTATGCCACTTGCTCAGAGTCATAACAACATGATTCCCAATATAGATGATCTCATCCTCATATATGTTCCAATCTAAAGGTGTATCCCTACCTTAAAGACTTTCCCTCAAGGTCAAACATTCCAAATCTTCCTAATATCTATCTCTAATTAATCTCAAGAGTGTAGACTCTACTAAAACTGATGTGAGAGTCATCTACTCCCGACTCTATTGAGCCACAACATGTATCTCAGATAGCAAGGTCATCAATTTTCAGTCAATACTAGAATCCCAAATAGCCTATGTATGGGTTTTCCTACACAAATTATCAGCCACACTGTTTCCCTTCCTGAGCGTATTTTCTAGATCCAAATAAAATGACTACATATAATCAACCCATATACACTACTATAGATTCAAGTAACAATGTTGAAAGACATACTTTAATATATTTTGATCAATATAAACTATAAAAGTACCCCCTAATAGATAATGTTTCTAACACTTTAATGCATAATCCACTTCATCCAACTCAAAGTCGTGCATAGGGTAGTTCCAATCCTGTCAACTCAGCTGCCAAGACCCGTACACCACAACATGATCTCCCAGTGTCAACAATACTCTATCTGCGATCCTCGAAGCATCACAAAACAATATATACTCCTCACCTGACTCAAGTAGGATCAAGATTGGTGCTGATGTAAAAAACGTATTCATCTCCTGGAAGGCATTCTCAGATTCTTCCGTCCATTTTAACTTTATCCCCATCTTGATAAATCTTGGTACTAGAGATAACAGTCTGGTAAATTCTTGGATAAATCTCCAATAATATCTAGATAATCCCAAAAAATAAGTATATTGAAAACATTCTTGGGTTTCTTCCTAGAAACAACTACCAGAACATTCTCTAGGTCCACAATCACATGTTCCTCCAAAATGATGTGACCTAAAAAGTATACCTAATCAATAAAAAATTGATACTTAGATAGCTTCAAATATAGCTGATTCTCACTTATTATACTAAGGATGATGTTAAGATGTTGGTCATGATCATCACAAGCCTTAGAGGACACCAAACTATCATCCAAAAACACTACAAAAAACTAATCCACGTATAGATGAAATATTTTGTTCATAAGGGAGATAAACACTATTCGTGTGTTCTTTATCCCAAATTACATCACGAGGAACTCATATAGGTCATAACTACTTCTAATATAAATCCTTGTTTATTCATAAGTTTGAAATCTCAATGGATGATACCCTAATCTTAAGTAAATTATGTAAAAAACAATAGATCCTCTAAACTGATCAAACATGCTGTTAATATGTATAAGAGGATACCATTTCTTCACTTTCATCTGGTTCAACTTTTGGTAATCAATAAATAGATGTACGTTCCCACCACCCTTCTTAACAAAAAACATTGTATAACCCCAAGGTGACATACTCAGATGGATAAACCCTCTATCCTCTAAATCCTCCAGTTGAGTCTTGAGATCTTGAAGCTCTTCTAATTCCATTCTGTATGGTGGAATTGAAACTAGATCTGCCCCCAACATGATATAAATAGTAAATTCCACATGTATCTAAGGTGGGAAAACTGAGAAGTATTAATGAAACACATACTAAAACATATCTACTACGGATGGAAATACATCATGCTTTACATGTCCATCATCAAAAAATAATCTAGAAACCTGGCTGGTAATATTCCACAGTTTGTAGTGAATTGGCCCTGCATGAGCCAACTTGATATCCCACTCTCCATGGTGAATATAAATTTCACCCTCACGAGATGTAAAAGCCACTCTCCTCTAGTAATAGTCTACATGGGCTTGTTAAGATACTAATTGGTTCATACCTATAATTAGGTCGAAGGAAATCCTATCAATGATGTAAAGATCCCATAGAAAATGATACTCCTCATAGTTGTTAGAACATCCCTTTCATGAGAAGATGTCTTTAAACTATATTCCCAGAGGCATGTCTATTATCAACACCCCACTCACAAACTCCCCCACCATGCCCAAACCATTCACAAGTTGTACATAAATAAAATAATGAGAGGAATCAATATCAAATAAGGAAATGGATAATTTAGAAGGTACAAAAATAGTACATCTCACTATCGATGGTCCAACCTTGCTATCCACAAGTGTATTCTGAATGGAGTGTAACTATCTTTCCCATCTTTCCTATGATACAATTTGAGTCCCCTGTGTTGCACCAATCTGCTGATATGGGTTCTCTTTCCTAGAAGAACCATGTATATTGGATCTACTAACATGAATAGTATAATTCCATATTCCAAATTGATATGTTGTGGATGATCCACTTCCCACACCCTGGTTCCTTCTAGATCATCCATCACTACCTATCTTTTGTGGGTTCTTACAGAACCTTTGTAGATGTCCCATATTGTTACAAGATTGGTACTCCATTAGCGGTCAAGGATATTGTTTATGAAAGTTCCCCGACCTACTACACTAGTGAAAAAACACTTGAGTGAGATCCTGAGTAACCGATTCTTCCCAGTACACTGGCTGACATTCTTATAATGATTCTTCCTACTCTCAGAAGACGTACCTCTTAATCATCTAGTAGAAACCACCTATTATCAAATGGAATACACTCATAGGTTCCGCTTATCTATGAGATCCTGAAACATCTCCTCCTCAAACCTCTATAAATAAAAGAGGTTATCTTAGGACTTAATCTCACATTTACATCTGTCTTGGAAACACCTCTCTGTAGCTATCTCACCCCTACCAATGTTGGAGAAAATCACTACAAGTTTCTAAACCAACCAGAATATTCCATCATGGACATGTTCCTCTAAGTAGACCACATGAACTCATATTCAATATCTTTCCTTATCATCTTTGGATAAAATTTATCTAGGATATTCTCTAAAAAGTCCTTCCATAACATACCATCAACTTGTCTAGTATGAGTCTAAACATCCCACCAGTGCTTCACTGATCCTCGTAGCATATGAGCAGCCAACTTGGCCTTCTTCTTAGCAGAAATATCCAAATGGTCATGTATTGTCCTGACATACTCGATATATAACTATTCTACCTTAGGTCTACCCTATAACACCAATATATTTTGTGAATTATTATTTTTTCAAATTAATTCATTCTTTTTGATATTATTCATTTCACGGAACAATTAAAATAGTTTATTTTATATTATAGTACTATGTTTGGAATATGTTATACGCAACACCAAGTTAATATTTCACTACATGGAATGTAATCTTTAGCTTTCTATATACATAATTCCAAGGTTATCTTGCAATACACGCAATAATGACTATCTTCGATGACTTGCATAACACGCATGACCGATTTTTACCGAACAATAGTATATCATTAAAATGTTATTATTTAAAATAATAAGATATAACCTAGATGTTAAATTATTAGTTATGAATAGTAATAACTATTTTTAAAAAATATATGGTTTACCAAAATATAAGATGAATTTATAGGTTACAAATTAATTAGAAATGAAAATTAAAACCGACTAAATACAAAGGAAAATATTATTATTCTTATCTTTACAAAGCTATTTTAAATTAATAAATCAAATTAATTAAAATTAATGAGTGATATTAATGTAATATATATGTTATATATTCAATAAAATATTTTTTATATTCATCCAATAGATTTGATAGATATATGATATGAACAAACCCAATTTTATGCATAAAAACCTATATATTTTTGATAATGGTAGTTTTACAACATTTTAATAGAGAACCCATATTAAATCAAAATTTTGGAACATTAATAGATTTAATATGTCAAAATAAACCTCATATATGTAATCTAAGGATAAAAATTAGTTTATGATATATTTTTTTGGTATTTTTCAGTGTGATTTCATTTTTTAATGAATAATTAAAGTACAAGATTTTAATTCAAAACTTCTTTATCATTTAATTTATTTATAAGGCTAAAATATATTTAAAATTAGTTTAAAAGTTTAATTAGACAATAATTATATCAATTAATCCAATTTAATTCATTATAAACAATTTCAAAATTAAATAAGATGTGTAAACATAGATAACTTTTGATTATTTTTACTTTAAAAACCCATGGTGTCGTCCCATCAGCACGATTAATATTAAATTAATTTCTTCCACTTTTGTGATTGGAATTTGGAAAAATGGATTCCATATTTATAATCATAATAATATCTAATATCTAATAAATAAACTTAGTTTTTGACAAAAAGATATTAGTGAATGCAATTAAAATTAATTACATTGATTAGGGAAAAATTAAACATAACTAAGGACTGAACCTAAAATTTTAGACTAAAAACAACTTATAAACTTATACAAGAGCCATCGAATGCCCATATTTAGACCCCATACCCCGTTTATTGAATTTGTTACATTATTGGATCCACTTGAAACATGAAAAATGTGGGTGGAATTCTCTCTTCAAATATTCACAGGAGTGCCACTCCTCCTCCACTATAAAAGGCCTCCTCTTCTCCCCCATCCTCACACCTATCAAGCCCCTTATCTCACCCAAAATATATTAAAATAACCTAAAAAAATCCCTAATTTTCTCCTAGAATCATATAATAATTATGAAATCAATCCAAGGAATCCTTTTGGCACAAACCAAAAGGCATTACCCGATTAAGAGGTAACCTGTTCTCTCAGGCCCCTTTCTTTTATTTTTATTATCCACCCTTGAACTCTCCTTATTACATGATTTTATAAAAAAAATTATATTAAATATACTATGATGTTTTTATGATAATGTTTCGAACTAAAATTACACACACATCCATCTAATGGGTAACAAACATACTATTTATGTGTCTGGTGAACTATCGCTTCACTAAACGACGATTGTTCATTTTTCATTTACCACCTCTCATGGAAGAAATTTTGATGAAAAATATATTTATATATGTATTATATAATTTTTATTATGTATTTATGCCTATTTATTCCTTTTACAACACATATATTATTTAATTTCCTTTTGGTGTAAATATGAGAGTTTCGTTTGAGGAAGTGTGGACTACCACCCTCTCTAAGTGATGTGATTCGTTCACACACTACATTGAATGTATTAAGGATGGGTTCGGTAAAACTATATGATATATATGATATAATAATCATAATATAATTATGATATATATACGTATATTTCATGTACTTTTTTTCTTTTAATACAAAAATAAAAAATTGAAACAACGTTCATGAGTAAATACGACTTACCATCTCCATTAATAGTTTATTACATTTAATACAAATATATTATATATATTATTATAATAAAACTATAATTAATATAAATTATATTTATATAATGTTTTAAATTCTCTAAATATTGATATAAGTATAAGGACAAATTATATAACCAATTACGATACAAGTGAAAAAGAAATAGAATATTACCCAAATCGTATCCTTAACAAGAAATTTCTAACAAGAGTGTAACATAAAGTCATAATCAATACATATATGAAATTTTATATAATTGTATCATTATTTAAAATATTTAAAATAAAATTATATCTATTATAGAGGATTTTTGAATGAGTATGATGAGTTTCGAGACACTAGGTAAGGTGATTTCATCTCACCTTTTTTTACTGTGAGATACATGCTTTATTCACCAACCATTACTTTTGTGTTGTTTGTATACTAAACATGGATGTATTAAATTATTCATATAATTTGATTTATGGGTATTTAAATTTCCATTATATTGTCTTTATCTCATGGGGTATATGTTTCAAAAGTTACCAAATCAGTAAAATAATTTTGTCTCAATTTTCCTTTTTTGAGACTCATGTTTTTTATGGATCTAAATTATTTTCTGTGTTATATTTGACACCATTTCACATTTATAGCATGAATCTAATAATTTTAATGATATTTTAAGCTTCATGTATTTTCATTTTCTTACCTGTATATTATGATCACATGTTTCCATGTGATAAGATCTTATTGAAACAATCTCATCGCTTTTTGAGATTGTTTATGTTTATTCTTTCATTGATAAAATATTATCATCAATATCTCATTAACATTAGTAAATTTTATTCTCCCAAGGATATTCATAATATAATCATTTATTGGATACATTTTTTGACTATTTGGTTTATAATATAATTAATAAATTGTTTTTATGAAATTTCAACTTTACCCTCTCTTCTGTCAAAAATCTGTGTTCTTTCAAAACTAAGTTTTCTAAAAGGTTTTCCAAGAATATTTTTATAATATCCTATGATAATTAAAATAATTTTTCCCCTTTTGTATTTTTCCAATGTTTTCAAAGTAATATTCTTTTCTCTTTGTGAATTAAGTATTTTTTCTAACCATTTTACAGTGAAAAAGGAATGTTCTTTTTTACCTCTTATGAAATTCATGGATTTGCCCACTATCATATATATGAAGCTTCCTTTTCATGTTTAAATGGTTAATTCTATTTTTTTTAAATTACTTTCAATGAAATGGATTTAAATCCATTTTGAAGCTTCTTTCAAAAGTTTCCAAGTAAAAATATTTTCTAAACATTTTCATGATATCTTTATAAGTTTTCAGAGTTATTTTAGAATAATTTTTTTTCAATTTTTTTTCAATATTATTATATAAGTTTTCAAGTAAATTTTTTTTCAAAATGTTTTCAATATTATTTTATAATTTTTCATTTAATTTTTTTTCAAAATAATTTCATGTATTCTTTATAAATTTTCAAGGTATTTTCTATGAAAATGATTTTCCAATTGTTTTATGTATTAAAAATAAATTTTCAATGAAGAAAGGTTAGTATCCAAAATAATTTTTTTTTCAAAGATAAGTCAAAATTATTGTCATATAATATAAAATCCATTGATGTTAATCACGTCTTTCTATGAAATTATCTAAAGGTTTCATTCATTTTTTTATTTGAATGGGTTATTCTTAATATCATGGTCTTTACAATACCTTTTTCTCTTTCACGGGTTATATGTTTATGAAATCCATTTCACTTTCATGGGTTATATGTTTATGAAATTTTTTTCTCTTTCACGAGTTATGATTTTGATGAAATCATTATGAAACTTGTATATTTTTTCACAGGTTATAATTTGATTACATGTTTATGATAAAAATTTCATTTAATGGGTTTTGATATGATTTTTTTTTATTTTTGGCACATGTATGTATTATTTCATTATGATATGGTTGAGACCTATATCTCTATATAATGCATTTGGTAATTATAAATGTTTTATGAGATAAAAAGGTATATAAGAGGGCATCCCAAGTCGGAAACAAGGGCGTTTATGGGAGGAAATCCCAAGCCTGAAATAAGAGGGTATATAGGACAACATCCAAAGATTGAAACAAGAGGTCAAATGGGAGAAAATATAAATCATGAAAAAAGAGGGTACATGGGAGGACATCCCAAACCTAAAAAAAGAGGGTAAACATCAGGACATCCCAAGCCCGAAACAAGAGGGTCCAAAGAGTACATACCATGCCAGAAACAAGAGGGTACACAATAGGGAATCCCAATCCCAACAATGGTATACAGGTGATAAAAACCTTCCTAACATGTTACAAGGGCCTCGATAGGATTCCTTGACATAGGGTTATTATATGCTTATGTGTCTTTCACAATTCCATGTTTTGTTCCTATGGTATGCTTTAATGGACCATGTTATTCATTTCATTATGATTCATATCTTATGAACTACTAATATTTATTCCATGATTAAATTTTATGAACTTTGATATGCCTGATATGATCTTGTATTTTCTTTATCATGTTCTTATACCCATATTCTTATGATTATTCTTACATATCTCCCTTGTTTACCCTTATTGGGCATTTGAGATCACCCCTTTCTTATGATTTATTTTCCCAAGTTATGAAGAATGGATTTAGGTAGGGTACTAAAGAACACGATCCTTAGTCCAGTTGGTGAGGAATCCTTAAGTGAATTCGGATGACCCATGATCAAATCTAGGTGGAGGATTATTTATAGGGGTACTGTAGCACTATAGCCCCACAGTAGTAAGAACTGTGCAGTACTGTAGAAGGACTGTAGAAGGTACTGTAGCAGGCACTGTATGTCACTGTAGAAGCTAGGAATATTCCCCCGTTTGGGCCTTCGGGCCACCGATTTGGTCCCTGAGTCATTTAAGGTCTTCAGGACACCCATGACGTCGGTTCAGCAAGGCTTTATGGCCACCTCACGGCCTTCAGGCCACCTTAAGTGCAGATATAAACTAGAAAACCAACAAGGAACAAGATTTAGAAGGAAGATGAGCAAGTAGATTTCACCAATGCAGAATCTAAACAGATTTCATGAATGAGAGGTTATGGCACCTACCATTGGGACAAGCCTGTGCATGCCTGGGAAATCCTAACTGAACATCCATGCAAAGGTGGAGAGATGATTTCACAATGAAGATGCTAGGGAGGAGCAATTCCAAGTAGTTAGTCTGGGTTTTATATAATGTTTGAAGCCTACAGGCAATGAATTCTTCTATGGCCTATGTGTGATGTAATACTTAAACCTACGCGTCTTGTAAGGTTTCCACCACACCCCTTGAAAGGTGGATTATCAAAAATCAATAAAAAATGAAGGCCTTTGGTCTATTGGATGGTAGAGTACTGAAGGTGGAGACATTTATGTTAGATGTTGAAGATATTTCAACAAGATAAAATATTTTTTTTACAAATTTCCAAAGACACTAAACTAGTATGACCCTCAGGCATGTATTTTTGAAATGTACTGAATATTCATCTAAAAGAATGTAATATCCTTGTATCTTAATCCTGTGTCACTATACACCCTCTATAATAAAAGTAGGAGGGTGATGTAACTAAAACTCCTATGTGAGTTCATACATACTCCCAACAACCCACTCTGGGTATCTTTTCATAAACTACATGAAGTGATAAATTTTCACTCAGAACTACTCTCATGGTTCCTCACCCGACACTATCCATGCCTTAGGTTCCATTACCGGTATATAATCTCCATCCATGTCCTCATGTCATCCTGTCAAAAAGTTTTATTATTTAGACATATCTTTATAATGCTAAATATATGAATCAAGACACATAAGACCAATTTATCATGTTTACATAAGAGGAAAAACACAACAGGGTACAACAAGTCCTTTTCCCCAAACCCCAACACACAGTCAAAACCGTGGAACTATCAATACCCTTAACCATTCTACATCTAGGTCATGGTTAAAAATGGGTAAAATTATTTTCATTATTCAAAATTTTCATTTAGAAACCCATTTAATAAGATATTTCATTATTTAATACTTATAAATTTTATATTAGGCACATTTTCATTTCAATTTCACAAGAAAGGAAAAGAAGTTTAAGTTAAAAAACTCACCCAAAACCCATTTTCCCAGGTGCGCCTAAAATGACGCATGTTACAAAATAACCCTGAGTTCAATGAATTATACATGAAGAATCAAATCTCATTCCTTACCATTCCATGAGTCAAATCTCATTAAATATTTAAAACAATAATCACATCACACAATAAGTGAATCACCCAAGGTGAAATAATATTCAATTATAACAAAAATATCAATAACTACAATCCCACCCTAGGTACTTCTGTACTCCCTTGTACATGGGTTAGATAATCCCATGAATGAGCCCATAAACAAGGACCAAATATTCTTAGTATCATGTATACACTTAACAAATATAAAGACGAAATAATATAAAATAAAATTGGGCTTTGATACCACTTTGTAACATCCCATCTCGGGTGTCACACACTCTTACCCCACAACAGTCAGTCACATGATCTCAAGTGTGCCCCCACATATTCCAGAGCCTAATGACTAGTAGGGTTGATCTATTATAAATCATGGGGAGACTATAAACTCTTTATCAGATTAAAAAAAACAGTATAAATTAATAAATAATAATAACTAAATGATATAACATTACCAAAATCGTACCAGTATCACAAGATGACCAAAATTTAAATACAATAACAAAAAAGAACAATATATATGCCTTGAAAAAGCATGTTTCAAGTGCCAAAACGAAAACCCCAAAAGTAAAGATGCTAACAAATTCTGGGCAGGTCCCCAATCACATCTTGTTCCCCTCATTCATGCTCCATCCCAACTCATTCATCTAATATCGGGCCCTTACACTTAACCAATCCTGCAACCGTGAAATCTATTTGGTTACCAATCTTGAAGCCCAAGTAGGGTGTGAGTACCATTTAGTAGTCCACCACCACCAACATCTAAAATAATATCCAGTCCAATAGTGTATATTGTTCTATAAAGAATAAATTAAATCAATAAAGTAAATAGTTTTTATTCATTCAATTACTGTTTATTTAACCACATAGCCCCCGAGTTCCTCTGGAAACCCGAACATCATTACATAATTTAACCTATGCAGATGACTAAACCATATCACATATTCAATTCAAAATTCATTATAACACTTGTTATTTCATTATACGTTTCATTTAAAATCATTATCACGGTCAATTGGAACCAAAGTACAATGCCATTATCATGGGTGTAGAATGCCATGTCTAGTACCCTGTGGATATTTGGAGCCCCTTTCCCTATCCAACAAATCAATATCATATGAGTATTTAGAGCCTCAGTCTCTATCCCACACATGAATATCACTTGGGTTTTTAGAGCCTCAGTCCTTGTTCCACACATCAATATGACATGGGTATTTGGAGCCTCAGTCCCTCTCTAACACATCAATATCACATGGGTATTTGGAGTCTCATTCCATGTCCCATACTCACATATCAATCATTCACATATACCAATATCACATGTATCAGTATATCATATATATCATAAAATCTCTTCAAATATGATTAATCAACATTAATCCTCTTATCAAATTCACCCTCACAAATTCATTAATTAATTAAACAATTACTTAATCCAATTCAATCAGTTCTATAATCACAATAAGTCCCATTAATTAATTAAACAATTAATTAATCACATCAATTATATTAATTAATTAAAAAAATAATTAATCATATTTCTATAATTTAAATGTTCCAATAATGAATTCAATAATCAAGTATTATCAATTCATAATTCAATGTTATGATAATTAATTCAACAATTAATTGCTCCCAATTCACAATTTTATATTCCAATAATTAACTAAAAAATTAATTATCCCTCAAATACCACTATTCATTAATTAATCAATTTACCAAATTAATTAATTTAGTTAGGAAATTCAATCGCTAAACAGACTCTATAAATTCTACAATTACATACACATAATTGAAATCATGACTATGTGATTTGAATAATAGACCACCTACTTCAATTCTTTGATGGTTGATCACCGAATTGAAATCCCCTATTTCAATGGTATAATGATGTTGAATGATATCTAGATATTAAACCCTAAATCAAGTTTAGAAAAAAAATCCCTAAATTTTAGATCTATATCCACAATCTTATATCAAGATCCAACCAAAACATGGAAGAACAATCCTTCAACATATGGAAGAAGAATGAGAAAGGGAAAATACCACACAAGATGAGATCCTCTTACTAGGTGGGGTGAAGATCTTTAATTTAGGCTTTGAATCATGAATAATAGAGGTTATAATGGATTATAATCTATCAGAGATGGTCTAAAATCATGAAATAACATTAGAGGTTGAGTGGGGGTTGATTTGGGATTTATACGGTTGTTCAGGTAATTTTAAAATGAATTTCCAGGTTAATTTTATTCCCATGCATGGTTTAATGTGTAGGGGAACATAATTTCCCCTTACCATGAACCTTAACCATGATACTCTTCTAGGGGGTCATGATTTCTCATCAGAGGGAGGATATTCTTACAAAATGTGCTCTATCCATGAAAATACCTTCTATTTGGGTTCACATAATTTGATAAGGTAGGGTGAAAATTTTGGGCAAACTATGACCAACCATGCAATTTTACTCTTTCTTCTAGAATACAAAAATTTTCACTAAAATTAATCCCAAGGTAAAACATAATCAAATTATTCTCGAAAAAGAAAAAATAATACCTAAAAATGAGCCCAAAAAATCTCCAGAAAAGTTAGGTATCTTATAGTTATACAATTTACAAATTTTCATCAAATAAAATTGGATTTGAGGGACCCATAAGAAATTCATGACTATCTCTATGTTCATTCTGGGCTCATAGAATCACTTTCACTCATTTCATGGTCATATATATGTCTTTAGGATCGACATTATTGAAATGTTGAGATATTCTATGGCCACGTCTTCCCAAGTTCCTCAAAATTTTGTAGACCCTTCCTATGGTTCCCCAGTTATATCCAATAAACTCTGGTTGATATGACTATTATTCATAAAATAATAGGTGTATGGTTAATGAAATTAATATATCTAAAAGGTGTATCTTCATCTAACGAGGGTTTCATTTGATAGGGTGGTCCCATGATGTAAATGATGGGGGAAACAAATCCACAAGATATTGGACCGGTTTGGTAGTAGGTTGAAGCTCTTATTCTTCTACCATGTTTTCATGTTATTTTTATTCATACCTCTAGAGAATTGATTTGATGATATAAAATAAGAATTTTTAGAAGTAATTAAGGCCATAACTGGTTGATTGACATATTCGATGAGGATAGTAAGAGCCCGATTATCTAACTTTGGATTCATCTAGTCATTGAACCATTTTTTATTCCTAGATGATACTTCTCACCACTCATATACTTCCTATAACTAGTTAGTTGACATATAGTACACTTTTTTTAGATGTTTTCCCAATTCCAATAGTCCAGAATCAACATTTTTATATAGGATTTCCTTAAAGTTGAAGTAGACTTGAATGATTTTTCCCAGTATCCAACAGAAAGGGAAATAGTAGAGGCCATATCTAAGGCCATCTTCTATATATTTCCCAACATTAGAGATATTTAAGACATTATTTTCTATAATTTTAATTGAATATATTATAAATTACTCTTTTTATAAAGAGTATGTTTTTTCTTTGGTCATTGTATCATAGATGGACTTTCCCTTTCCCACGTATATATAGGGGTAGTTTTTCATCTTTTATTAGTATGTGGGAGACACCAGATGATATCACGATTTTTTAGTCCCCATTTTAGTTATTTGTTATAGATTAATCATGGTAGTATTAGTATCAATTTCTGTGAAATTTTTTCCCTAAGTAGTGTGTGCTATCTGAGACATGGTCTCGATTCACCAAATAGAATCCTATAGACATTATACCATGACTACAAACTCTTGGTGTTATCTAACCAATATGCTTCAAAATCATCATAATGATTATCTATACAAACTATTGATAGTTTATATTATGGAAACATAATATTGGGAGCATATGTTAGACCTTTCCATCTAGCAATAAATTATGATACCCTCTTATTTTTACATTTCTTATAATTCAATATATCAATGACTATTATCTTCTTTATCATAGAGAAACATTTATAATGGATCTAAAAATGAAGGCCTTCCCAGCTTTTGATTGACTGATATGGAAAACGTTTGTTCAATAAAAATTCTTTTCCTCCCATATTTTTCAAAAATAATATGAGTTTTCCTTATGTTGATTAAGAGTTCCCATAATACAGCCACACTCGGACCAAAATGTGTTAAGTGCTATTCCAAATTTCCTATTTAATTGAATTTAGTGAATATAGAATTTATGAAGTTAGGTAGAAAATAATTGGAATCTACCCATAAGGGGCATGGGTTACACTTTTGTTTTTCTAGGGAACACCATTCTTCTATGACTTCCATTTTAGTGGCAAGAGACTCAGTAAAGCCTAAGAGATATATAGAAAATATTTTCTGATCCAAACCCAGAATACGGGTAGCATGAGAAGATTGATGTGGTAACCCCACATATATTGGTTATTGATTCCCTATTCAAGCTAGATCTTGGTGAGTTTCATAAAATATGGGAATATTCTACCGCAATGGAAGAAAATCTTGGTCTTCATTAACCAATGCGTTTAAGTAAACCAGTTGACTAGTTAAGAGCCAACGTGGTGATCAGAGAATTCCCTCATAAATTAAGTAACTCTTTCCTAGTTAGTGGGAGGAGAAACATATGTCTATTCTTATAGTTTATACTTAATAAGAATATTTATTCTAGGGAATTTAACATTGTGTTGTTTCAGATTATATATCTCAACCTCATACTCAAACATCTTCTTCACAGCCAAGGGTACTTCAACCTATTTGGGTTTTGAGTGGGATATAGATATTCCTTTCCATTTATTTTTTTATAAATTTCTTAAAGGTGGTAGAGATTGAACATTTAAAGATAGAAGGTTCTAGGTCTACCTCTAATGTTGAGTACACATTCCTTCCCCATGAGTTTTATTGTGAACTGTATCTTAGGAAGAATGTTTCTTCATTATGTACACAAGAATCTATGTCTCAGCCTATAAACTCCATCAGATTTGAAATGACAATGTTCATTAACACATATTGGTAAGTGGTAATGAGTTCATTATCATCATTTTTGTGAAAATTTGAATCTTCATTCTATATACCCTCTTTAAATGGAACATCCAAATCATCCTTTATAGTCTCTCTCTTAGTTTTCCATTTAGGATTATGACCTCTATGTTGATTGATCTTATTCATTAATTGTTACCCTGAAATCGATCTATGTATAGGGATCCTAAGGGATTACATAACCATACTTAATGATAATTCCTCTAATGATAGGGGTGTGTCACATAACAACATGAATGAGGGGGTTATGGCTATTAGAGGTTACCACTCAAATTGGAAAAGAATGAATTCTTTAAAGGAAGTGGTAAAAATTATCATAGTCTTGAAAAATATGGATGAATCAATCCTCTCACTACCACTGCTCTGTATTACTGAGAATTTTATGATTCCTATGGTGGTGATGGTAAAATATACACCAATTTTTGGTTTGGGGATGCTTCTAGATGGCTTCCATTGTGGATTCTAAGGCATACTTCTTGAATAGGAATGCATTCACTTGAGAATAGTCCCAGTGTAATGTATGTTGGGAATCTGAACTTCCCAAAGTTGGGGGTTTCCATCGATTGGGGAATTCGCCTTTCTGAACTAAGATACTCATATAATCATTTTATATGTTTGATTCAAGATCCTATATATGGTCCACCCTCTCTGGTTAAATTCCCGTTTTTCCTCAAGGACTTTTGGATTTCATTGGATTGACCAATTTTCATATATGGTATTTTGTGTCGATACCTATCTTGTAGAAATAACACTATTGGATTCCCTATATAGGGGACTACATTAACCTTTTAATGGGGTAAGGTTCAGTTATATGTATCCCCCACCCACAAATACAAACATTATTGGAGGAAGTAATGATTATCTTCCAAAGTGCCTTCAAGATTTATTGAAAAGTATTCAATTGGTTTTTTTTGTGTTTTACTAATATCAAATAATGAGATACTAATAATGTATAAAATTTTATATGATGGTATAGATTTATTATGGATGGAAATCATTTTCATACTCCTGATAAGGTAGGTTCTTAGCCTTTAGCTGATAAGAGTCACCCATATGTGTTGGTGAACGAATAGAATGAACTCATATTTCATCACCTCTAGGACATCATACCAATGATTTTAAATGGGAAATAACATGATCAATTTGTTATCCTTGAAAAATTATTTCTACATTTCTATTTCCTCCCCATTTACTTAGGGGGAAGATTCTTCCACCTGATCTAACCATCGTGCTTGTCTTCCAAGTGATTTATCAAAAAGGGGAGGATTTCTTCAAGTCCCTTTAATTAATCTAGAGTATTAATGGGGTTAGGGAGGTTCTTCCTTGATCATCTACCCAAAACATATATTTATGAGGATAAAATAGCATATATGGGAGTTAAAGTCATGGGTGAAACCAACCATGATCATTTGAGCGCCACTCAGTATAAGGTAATTCTGAAACTAGCTTCAACAAGTGGGGGAACTTCTTGTAATGGTAGATTTTCACTGTGGATAGGTCATTCATAGTGACTATAGATATAGAGTGGATATAAAAAATTGATCATTCAGGTGTTTCTGCAGTCACTATGAGTTCTTAGGAATGTCATTATGTCTGATGAATTTCTCTATACTGTTCATGGGACTCATAAACTAAATTTTCATGCATTGGATAGCTTCGTGGTGTTTTTCATAGATGATATCTTCAATTATTATTGATTTTAGAAGGATTATTTCATGAATTTTAGAATTTTACTAGATATAATTCATGATCACCAATTATATGGTAAGTTCTTAATGTGAATGTTTTGGATTATGGAGGTTCATATCCTAGGGAATTTCATTTCAATGGGAGGTGTTTTTGTTGATACTATAAACTTTGAGGCTATGATGGCTAGTGAGCCACCCAAGATGGTTCTTAATGTGTGTAGTTTTCTTTGGTTTGTATAATACTATTCTAATTCCATGGAATATTTATCCCATATTTCTTCCACAAGTATTTACCTAACTCGAAAGGTGAATCCATTCATCTGGTCTCATCATTTTCAAGAATCTTTTTTAAATATAAAGAGGAGTTGACTGCATAAGAGCCTCAGCCCAGTTGGTGAGGACTTGACAAGTGAATTTAAGAGACCTGAGTTCAAAACTGGGTGGATACATATTTCTGGGTTAATATATAAGTTCTGTAGTAGACACTGTTGGGTACTGTAGCAAGCAGAACTATTCATCCGTTTGGGTTTTTGGGCCACCGGTTTGGCCCTCAGGTCTTTTAAGGCCTTCGGACCACCCAAGGCCTTCAGGACAGTAAGGATTTTGGTCCACCTCAAGACCTTTGAGCCACCTCATATCCTTTAGGCCACCTCAAGGCCTTCAGGCCACCTGAAATTGTGCTTAATGATCAAACAGACTCTACAAGGAGCAGACTCTAGATGGAGATCAGAGCAGTCACATTCACTAAAGAAGAAGTTAAGAGGATTTATCAGAAAGAGAGGGTATGGTATTACCATCAGGACCAACCTGTGGTTGCATGGGAAGCCTACTCGAACAGCCATGTGAAGATGGAGAGTTGATATCACGATGAAAAATTTGGGAGGAGGAGTTCCAAGTATAGTATATATAATTTCCTAAGGCCTACGAGTCATGTAATATATAAGCCTATGGGACTTGTAAGGGTTCCCCTTCATCCCTTGAAAGGTGGGTTATCAAAAATCAATAAAAAAGAAGGCCTTCGGCTATTCGAGCTAAAAAGGAGTTGACTAGTACCTCTATTTTCAGTTTATAAATTAAGGTTTAGATTATGAGGTGTATTTTGATGGCTTTAGGTATGGTATTTGTTTGGTACCAGTGTTTAGATGATTCATTATTTCATATTTTTCTATCCAATTGATACCTCATGAGAAGAATTATATGATCAATGACTAGAGTTTGTGGCCGTTCTGTTTTCCTTAAAGGCATGAAGATAGTATCTTACCAGTGAAATTTTTATGTTTTTTGAAAACCATATGAGACTCAAGTATATATTTTCATATAGAGATCACAATTTTAGATAGCTATAATGGTTGGAGTTCCTATAAGACTATGATTTTGAGATAACATATATTCCTAGGAAGGAAAATGTTAGGGTTGATTCCCTTAATTGGAATCCTCATATTCAACAGATAAGATACTTTTTAAGAACTTATCAACATTATTCTTAAATTCTGTGAAGGAAGGAGGAATTTATTACCTTTAGTTAATATTTTTGGCCTATAAACTTATTCACAAGATTAGGTAAGACTAGCTTGAAGATATTTATTAAAATATTTTTTATGATCATATTTTATAGGTAGATGGAACAGACATACTCTTTGAAGGTAGGGTCACTTTTTCCTATTTCAAGGGAATAAAGTAGTAACTATGTAGATATATGATTAATTGTTGAGGGTGATTTTAATATCCCCCATATAGGTGTATCCTAGTGTGAAAAAGATCTACCAAGATCTCAAACATCTTTTTTTTCTAGTGTTGACGTTTTGTTTTTCCAATTTCATCTTATGGTGTCTCAACTGTCAATAGGTTAAGGTTGAAAAATTGGATCTTCTAGGTTTGATATATCATCTTGAGGATACATTGTGGATGTTTTAAAGGATTTAAATGAATTTCATGACTATAATTCCATCTGATACAAGATTATAGTAGAGAGTTTGTGATTCATATACTCAAATTAGATCACGTGGTTTTATTTTTTACCGTCAATGATTGTCTTTAACCACAATTTTAGATTAATTTCATGGATAAGGAGTTTTCATCAGACTTTCAAGACCTTTAAATGAATTATTATTATATTCCACCCTATAACCAATATTTACAGCAATATAACCATTTAGGATTTCAAGGATATGTTATGATATTGTGTTCCTTATTTTGGTAGGCGTTGGGTTGATAACCTGTCTTTAGTATATTTCTCATAGAATAATATATACCACTATACTATTATCATGATTCCCCTCAAGGCCATGTCTGGGAGACCCTATAGGCCACCCCTTTATAGGATTGAGGTTAAAAAGTAATATATTAGGGGTCCTAAGCTAGTATGTTTTTTGATATAAAATGTTTATGTGATCTAAGATCATATTAGGACAACCCCATGCCATCAGAAGTCCTATGGGGAAAAAAGTTAGAGACCATTGTATTTTGAAGATGGTGATCATATGTTACTAAATGTATCACCATTTAATGACTTGGGGATGAATAGCTAGGAATGGAATTAATCCTTGAGGTTCATTGAACCTTTTCAGATCTTTATTATAATAGTAATGTTTTCTCATCATTTGTAATTTCCCCCTTAGATATATCAGGTGGAAATTTTTTTCCACATTCCATAACTGAGCCTATATATGCATTATCTATCACACATTATCAACTAGGTGAGTTTTATATTGGGATGAAACAACCTTCATTGAGAATCCAACGGCTATTGAGGATTTTTATAGGGATATCATTTATAGGGAGTGATTCCACTAGGGTGTATCTTATGTTAGAACAAGAATATTTTGGAGAGCTCATGTGATTTCATGAACTATTTGTGAGTTGAGTACCTAAAATATTTCCACAAGTTGTGATTTACAAGAAAAAAATCCTTGAAGGTGGGGAGGATGTAGTGATATAATATTTGTAGTAAATTTGATTGGTTATTTTTTATAATATTTATTGATGTGATAAAAATATTATCTTTTTAAAATATAATTCTGGGTCTTTGAAAAATAAAAAATATATTATTTTTATTTAGACACATGAGAATAATTAATAACCTATAAATGGAGGGATGAAGAGAAATTCTGACAATGTGGTTATGTTCATAATGCAGGCTCTTTCTACAAGTTATATAATCCTTATGTTTGGGATTTGAGCCTCATCCTAGGAATTTTTGGGTATCGAGTTAAATTTTTGGTTGATGATATATATTACTTAAAAAACTCTATAAATATGTTTCTATAATATTTTCATGGGTTTTTCTACCAGAATTTCTGAAGAACCAAATATATAGTCCTTTCAATATTGGGGATTTTTTAAGTGGAATTGGCAATTCTAAACAATGTCATTTTTTGTGATCATGGTTTGAGTAATGTTGATTTTCCATCAAGTCAAGGAAATTATATAAAATTATTCACCTTTTTATTTATTCTTGATGTTTAAATATTAAAAAATTTTAAGTTATTTGATGAATTCATCATGTCTTGTATTATATCACTCTTCCTTTATTTTTAGTGTAATATTATCAATATAACTCATATATAATTTTATGAATCATCTAATGTCTTCAAAAAAATTTAAATCATTGTTAAAGTGATGATTTATTTAATTAAAATAATTTAGGTAAATTTATTTCTATGATCATTTAATTATATATTTTTTATAATGTGTTTTGATGGTTAATGTTAGTCCATTATTGGGTTATAAAATGATTAATAATAACATTTTTGTTGTAGTTGTTGTTCTTTTTTTGGAATAGCTATCATTATGTAATAAATGGATATAAATGACGATGCATAACATTGATCAATGAATAAGGGAAAATAATTAAACCTAGAACTATTCTTTCACATCCCATCATCCATGATATTTGATGAATATGAACATGAAACCACGTTTTTGTGATCAAACTCTCCACAAATCACCATTATTTTTTCCTATTATTTTTATTTACATTAATTTTCAATTATAGACAAATGAAATAATGTGTAAGATGAAAAAAATGAATTTTACACATGGAAATTAGTGTGTGATGTATAATATGGAAAGGATATGGGTAAATATTCAACTAAGAGGAGAAATGAATAAGAATGAAATTACGAATTTGTAGAAGGACTCTGGTGAGTGACAACAGTGGCTCTAAGGGAATCAATCACAAGTGACACTAGAGGCATGAGAAGAGGCGGATGTGAAAACAATGAATGTAATGAAAAATTATAAGAGTTTCATGTTAATGGTCTGTAAGACATGACTAAATGACTCATTGGATTATGCTTGTCTCATTTTATAAGGTCGGTCTTTACCTTAGGAAGTTAGGACTATTTTCCCACTATTTACTGCAATTAGTATTTATTATTTTTTTGAAATATTTGTATCAAGTCGCATTAATGTTTTATTATTGTTATTTATATTTAGGGGTTGAATTATTATATATATTGTTCTAGGGATGCACGGTTTAATATAGGATTATAGTTTATATCCTCTCATAGGTGTGTTATGACTTTTTTGTTCTTTTCATCAAACCCTATCCTATTAGACATTATTTAGGGTTGTATATTGGACCACTGTCGACCCATGTTAGGTCCTGATTGGTGGTTTCATGTCAATGAATGATGATGTATGTTGATTTCATCCCTTACCTCAGTTATCCATTGTATTTTTATTATAAAAGGGGGATAAAATAAATATAAATCCTAGGATATATATTTTTCTTATGGGGGATATAAATCATATATTTGGGTGTGTTTTTAAAGAGGAAGTTGTGAGTTAAACATACACATTTGGGTGTGGGTGTGAAGCCATGTTTTAAACATTTTAGGGGGTGTAAGTAATTTTATTGATGTTTTTTTGTGTCTTAGTGTAGATTTTTTTTTCACTTGTACATATGAATTTTTTAGAAGAACAAAATATTGATAGTTGATTATATGTGAATTTCAGTCTACCTTATGGAAAATTTTTTAATTATTATTCATTTTATTATTTCCCAAATCGAGTATACTTATATAGAAATAAAATTATTGGTTAATTGTTTATTTATATGTTTAATTGTGATTTATATTTATTTTTTGAACAAAAAAATATAGTGTGGGATATTTATGTGACTAAATGAGGTGTTTGATGTCTTGAGAACATTATTGTGACCCAAGATAAAACATAGCAGAGTTTTTTTAAGAAACTAAAGTGGGCTTGATTGGAGTTGTTGGTATTTTACTTTTTTATCAATAGATAAATAACATTAAATATTTGTTTTAGTAAAATTATTCAAATAATTTTATGTGTTTGAATGTACTTTAGTATTTTGTGATGGATTGGAAGTGTTGGAGATGTTTTTTAATGTTTTTAGTTTTGAAGAATAAATAAGGTAACTATTTTATTCATTGAACCTCAATATTTTTCAGGTTTATTATTAGATATAAGTTATTTAAATATTATTCCAAAATAAAGATTACTTTTTTCATGTCCCGTCCCTTAGGGTCTATGCCCTGACTACCCCAAGCCCACCTTCCATAGGCAAGGGGCTGGTGACTAGCACCAAAAAGGCACAGTAAAAAAGGGAAGGAATTTGACTTTAAACCTATACACACACTAAAATCTCAAACTATGAAAAGTAAACACAAAGTAAACCACAACTGTCACTGAGAAAACTATTGAGATTACAATAGAACTGAAAGTACAAAGCGGATAGAATACAAGCCCAAAACTACAAAAAATGTAAAAAACCCACGGTCGTTCAGCTCGAGACACTAATTGAAGGGTAGGTGAAGGTATCTTCCTATAGCCATATAAGTATGCTCTTCTGTCCCTTATCACTGAGAACCACCTGGTCCTAAACCACCAAGGTCTCCATTGAAGAATCAGTCACCTACACGAGACCTGACACGTGTGGGTGAAGCCTGTGCAGGGGTGAGTAAACCAATAATTAGTAGGGACCCCAATCTCCAAAGGAAATACCAGAAATAAATATTACAAATAAAATGACTCAAATAAAAGAAAGCTCACCCTAGGTATAACTTTAAGTATAGAAAGTAATATTATCATTCTTAGAGATATTTGATCTTGTACTACTAAGGGACTTATCCTTGATGATCCACTGAGTTATGCTTTGCTACTAGACCACTGATTTTGACACAGCAGCTGGACCACTGAGGTCCTCTCACTTGTTGCACCACTGAGGAATGCTAATATGCGGAACTGGTAAGGTAAACTCATCTTATGAACCACTAAGGTATGCTCATTTGCTGAACTATTAAGGTATGCTCATCTGCTGAACCACTAAGGTACACTCATCAGCTGAACCAATACGGTATGCTTGTCTGCAAAAACACTAATTCACGATCATCTAATGAAACACTAAGGTATACTCGTCTACTGTACCACTAAGGCATGCTCTTCATATCCTTCGTTTCATAGCCAACTATAAGATTCTCGCTATCTAGTTCTCTTTATTCTGTTAGAATCTATACCTTAAGCCGTCAATCGTATATCAACTATCATAGAATCTCCCTTAGAGTATTTCTAAAGGGTTTTATCGTCGCAAGGGTACAAACTCCATAGATAATGTATCAATCGAACGCCCATCCAAAAATATATTGGTGTTTTAGTAAACATGGGATGGTTGTGTCTGGGCCCTATCTAACCCAGTCGGACCGACTTGACCAACCCTGTATGGGGGTCATGCATGACTTGACCTAGTTCAGAAGACCCAACCTGACCCAGTCAGACCTGACCACTAAGCTAGGCCCATTGGGCCTTGTAGGACCCATCCTGGTTTAGCTGTAGGTCTAGATTTTCATGTCACCTGGCGACCCATTTTCTTCCAGCCCACCCTACACTGGAAGGCTTGTTCTGTCCAGAGCCCAGGCCACATAGCAGCTCGGTTCACCCCTGACGGTCTGACCCGCAATGGTGGGCCGGCTGGCTTGCCTCCTGAATGCCTAAGGCATTTTCGGCACACCGCCATGCAGATGGATGAGGCCGACTTCCTCTTTTCTACACATGGTTCAGTAGGGACCACATGCAAACTACTCATCATGACCCATCGACACGGGCCACTCCTCCAATGTGGCACCTGATTAGCACCGCCCTACCACACTATCGTGACCCCAAATGGTTGTAGCCTCCACCACACTGGTGCATCATCGGGGAGTGCCACCTCTTGCCTGTGGCTGCCTACACGGGACACCACTGCAAGTTGTTGGAGTCATCGCATTGACAGTGTCTTCCGCAGGCCACCGGGTTCGCTCTAGTGGCCTGATTCTCAAACTATCCATTCCCTCAAACTTCTTGGGTAGCTTCCATACTTGTTGCGGACTCTAGGTTACTTTGCCATATATTTGGGGGTTCTATCATGAATAACACATGAATTCCCAAATTGAACAAACCGGCCTTTGTTTGTGTTGGATCAGATTTTTTCTCGTTAGTAGAAACATAAAGCATATAAATAAATCACTATGATTTTAATCACATTATCAACCCACAACAATTTTTTCCCAACCTCGTAAGGAAAATCTACTCTTGGATCAAATTGTTAGAGAGTTGATATGCCTTCTTCATTTAGAGAGAAGAATGGGGGAAAAATTCATTAATAATTTAAACCCGAACCTAGGATAGGATTGTTGGTTGAGGAAGAATGGGATCACGCACCTCTGTTATTCATTCTGGATCTACCACCCACTATTGCTAGTGATCTTTTTAATGGTGGAAGAAAGTTCATTCATCCTTCTTTGTCACCACCTGCCAAAGCCTCAGAGCAATTACAAGATTTTTCCAACGATTCTTCATTTCTTTTTAGTATATTAATTGAAGAAACACGAATCAACGTTTCTATTACAGTGTGTTCCAGCATCATTAAACAAAATCATTATTGAGGTTAATTAATGAGATTCAGTATCAACTCGTCACTGCAACGTAGCATGGACGTGCCACTGCTCAATGATGAAGAAAACAAATGAAATAAAATTTTATGTTAATTTATTTCTCTTCAGAAAAGTAATAAAACAAACTTTCACCCCCGAACTATGTCTATCAAGGTTTGGATTTGCCTAAGGGATGAAATCCATCACGAGCTCCATGGTTCTCTAATATTATCAATCTGATTTACTATTTAAGAGTTATAAGGATTTGAAAATTAAATAATCGTTACTTAATTGTTTTATTCACAGCCAAAAACTACTTTCCACTATTGGCCCACATTGGCCATTTTTAGCTCCTCTCTAGGTAAATCCCAACACTCTAAGTTCAACGATGAAATCATATTTTTAATCCAGGTCCCAGTTTAAAATCTTGAAAACCCCACTCTCACAATTAATTAATGAACCTTAAAAAAATTTAAAAATACATTCTGGCCACTCCAGGCCTTGGAATTATGTGCCGTCTCAGAGTCTGGTCTCAAAAAAATCACATTAAATTTTCAAAAATTTTATTTGGAATTTTAGGGGTATTACATTACTCCCCCCTTTAGGGATTTATATCATTGTAAACCAACACAAGGGCTAATCAAACAAATGGGTGTAATGAGCATGAATCTAAACCTCCTTGTCCAATGTGTTATCCTAGAGATGCCCATGGTGGAAATAAACAAGTACTAGAGGAATCAACCATCAATGAAGAATCATCTCCTATTGAACCTCTATCTACACCAAGTATTCCGTAAATATCTCCATTTCATCAATCACCAGCTCTCCAGGGTCGGCGATGTGAGAAGGGTTGTGCACATATCTCCTTAGTTTGGATACATGGAAGACTTCGTGCACCCTCTCTAAATGCTATGGTGGAGTGAAGAGGTACACAAACTCACACACTCTATGAAATATCAGTAAAGGTTTAATGAACCTCATATATAACTTTCTAGACCAACTAAATCTATACACAACTCATCGAAGAGATAACCATAGGAATACATGGCCCCCCTCTTCGAATTCCAAGGATCTCTGTCACCTATCAGCATAGGAATTCTATGAGATATGTGTGGTCTTCATCCACTCTCGGATGACCATCACCTTCTTAGTGGTATCCTATACCATTTCTGGACCCATGAGTGTTGACTCCTTTGGGTCTATCTAGCATAACGGTGACCAGCATGGTCGTACGTATAATGCCTCGAATGGTGCCATACCGATGGTGGAGTGGTAGATTTTTTGTACATAAACATCACCAGTGGTAGGTGGTCTTCCCATCTGTAACCAAAATCAAGAACTCAAGAAAAAATCATGTCCTCCATAGTTTTTATGGTCCAATCGATCTGACGATCTGTCTGTAGGTGAAAGGCTATGCTCAAGAGTAACTGAGTCCCAAACACCTCTTGTAATTCCTCCCATAACCATGATTTAAAACATGGATTATGATCTAAGACTATCGTAGATGGGAATACATGGAGGTGGGATATCTCTTACACATAGAGGTGTCTTATTCTCTCTAATTAACCCTGTTCTTGAATGGGTAATAATTGGACTGACATGGTGAGTCAGTCTATGATCACCTAGATGGTATCATGCCCCCTGGAGGTACTTGGTATGATTTTCATGAATTCCATTGATATCCCATCCCACTTCCACTCTAGTACCTCAAGGGGTTTTTTCAAACCTACTGGAACCTAGTGCTCAGCCTTCACTTGCTGACAAGTGATGCATCTTGAGACACACTCTACCACTTCCTTCTTAATCTTCATCCACCAGTACTAATGTCAGAGGTCGTGGTACATCTTCTCCACACCTGGATGTACTTCCAATTGGGATGTATGGAACTCCCTCAATACTTCCTCCTATAAAGACATTGGCACAATGGTGCATCCCTTGAAAAGGATGACGTGATCCCTACCTTTCATATATCCTTCAGGGGCATGCTCTATGGACATCTGGGCACGTGTGGTCTCGCAGCAGACATATCTAGGTTTCACCTCCATAACTCACTGTAAAAGTGGAGGAGAAAATACCATTTCTAGGAGATAAGGTGCCTCATATCTATCAAAAAAGGATATCTAAAGTGAGACCAACTTCACTGAAGCATAATTTAGTAGCTGTGAACTCAATCTCCTACTGAGAGCATCTACCACCATATTATCCTTTTCAAGAGTATATAATATCTATAATTCATAGTCCTGGAGAATATCTAGACAATGCCACCGTCTCATGTTTATATCATTCTGAGAAAATATATACTTGAGACTCTTGTGGTCAGCGTAGATGATAAATTGTTATCCCTTATGGTAGTGTCTTCACATACTTAATGCGAAGACTACTGCTATCAACTCAAGGTCATGAGTCGAATAGTTCTGTACATGTAGTCTCAATTGTCATTATCCCTAAGAAACTACTACTTTCCCATGAATTAGGAGAAAACCAAGCCTGATTCCTAATGCATCATAGTACTCCAAGTATTCAGTTCCCTCCACTAGTAGCCTCAAGATAGGATCACTCATCTAGCTCTACCTCAACTAATGATAGCTATACTAGAATCTTTATACCCAAATGAAGGGTTTTTTTACTTCTTCATCAAAGCCATCATGGGTGCTCCTACTTTGGAGAAGTTGGGTACAATCCTTTGACAGTACCCAAAAACCTTAGGAAACTCTACTCAATAATGCTCTTGGGTTTCTCTCAAGAAAGCAACACCTCAATTTAAATTGGATCCACTGTAACTCTAGCCTCTAAGATGATATATCCTAGTAAGTGGGCCTTTTGTATCTAGAAATCACAATTTGAGAGCTTTCTGTAAAGCTGGTTCTCTCGTAGTGTGTCAAGAACCATCTTCAGTTGTATCACGTTATCCTCCTCAAACACTAAATAGACGAACATGTCATCAATGAAGACCACTACAAACTGGTTGACCTACGGATGAAATTTTCTATTCATGAGTCCCATTAACACTTCTGGGGAATTCTTCATGCAAAATGAAATCACTAAGTACTCGCAGTGGTCATGGAAATATCTGAAAGTCATCTTCGAGATGTCCTCATCTCATAATCGAAGTTGGTGATATCCTGATCTATGGTCTATCTTCGAGAACAATCTTGCTCCCTTCAGCTGATCGAAGAGGTCATCAATCCTTAGTTGAGGATAATTGTTCTTCGTTGTCTCCTGGTTCAAGAACAAGATTTCCATGCATAACTGAAATCTTCTGTATACCTTCTTGAAAAAAACCCTAGGGCTACCAATGGTGGAATATTGGTCCATATGATCCCCTTCCACTGCAAGTCCTCCAATCGTACACTCATCTCCCAGAGCACTTTGGGATCTATCTGATATGCAGGTGTAGATATCGTTTCCATCCTGGGGTAAAAATCAATGCAGAAGCCTACCTCTCTACGAGGAGGTAGTATTTGAACACCCTTTATAAAGACATCCATGTACTCTTCCACCACTGCAGGACATTATAGATTCATCTCATCTATTTCAAGGAGGGTAATGCTATCCAACTTATGAGTAATTGGTTTCACCATCCAATATGAGAGTCCATCATGTGATGATTTGATTTCCTTTTCACCGATAAAGGAGAACCTAGTTCCATCTTCATGGACACACCACACTATGCGCCTAAAATAGTCGATCTGAACATGGACTGCTGATAGTCATTCCATACCTAGAATGATGTCGTAAGGCCTTAGCACTTCAACTAGGAGATCAAAACCAAATCTCTCACCTCCAATAGTAAGATCACATTGCCAGCACCAATGTGTGATCATCGAATACACTACCATATGAGTATATAATCATAAGGATCAACCCAATGGATATATCAGAATCTCCGAGATCCGAATAAGGTCTGTGGTAAGGAAAGAGTGAATGACACCTATGTCTATAAGAACCAAATATATAATAGAGAGGAGACATATGGTACCTCATATCATCTCCAGGATGTCAGGACCGTAGGCCTCAACTTCCTGACGTTTAGCCTTCCCCTGTCCACCTACTCCAGGAGCCTGTGGCAGACCACCTGTGGGTGGTGGTGGTAGTACCTCGTATCTATGCCCACCAATTACTACTCATTTCGATCCTCTTCCACGTCCGCCACTTGGAAGATCACCGCGTTCCTGTCTCTGTTGTCTCCTTAGAGGTCCCTCGACCATCTGTCAGTCTTATACTTGGTGAGTCAGGAAATCTTGTGCCATGTTCCCCAACCCATTGCATGCATAGTATACTCTTCTTCCTGGATGAATCCCTCTGCCTCGAGGGCCTCCTACTATAGACCCTGAGTCCTGAGGTCATTGGTCTATCATTTCACCAAATTTATGTTATCCATGTCCCAAATTGATAATACTCACTCTTAAACTTAGTATAGTGCAAGTGCGGGGTCAATCCACAGGGAACTTTGGTACATGAATGAATTCAATTGAGTTTAGAATTAATTTAGTGAGTCTTTCTGAATATAGAGTGGTTTTTCTTGTTTTGGATTATTGAAACTATTTTGTTTACTTAAAATTATGGTTAATAATTTAAAAGAAAACAACAATAAATTTTTAATGTGTTTAGCAAGAAATAGAGTTTGTTGGGGATATGGTGATTATGGAAATTTTATGTGTATTTCTTATATAGTTGTGTTGTTCACGATTATTCAACATTATGGAACTTATTTTTGACAAGATTCCCTTGGTCTAGTTAATTTTGTCTTGGAATTGATGAAATTTGACTCCTTGGTCTGGTAGTCAGTGTTTCACAATTATTAATTTCTGTTTAGTCCATTTATGAATTGATGAATCCATTCAATGATCATGAAAGCATTCGTCGTTATTCTTCTTTTATCTCTCTGAGAATTCTGCCCTTGGTTTGGATCAGATTGCTTAATGGTATTCAACAATGGTTGAAGAAGAATGAGAATAATTTAAAAGAACAAACACAACCATATAAATCAATCCAACATATGAAATCTCTTCATCATCCACATCCACAAAACAATGGGTTTTTAGTTACACATATAAAACATAAAAACAACACCTTTGATACCTGATGAGATCATTGAGTAAAACTCGAGGAGAGGTGTCAGATGGTGGAATGTCGGAATAGTGACACCCTGGTGGCTCGGGAGGAATGGCATCATAACTTCCCCCTTATCTTCAAGTGTTTTTCTCTCCCTTGGTTTAGAGGCCCATGCCTCTATTTATAGAAAAATAAAGTACACGACGTGTATGAAAATCACATGCCATGTACATTCATCAATGCATTTTTGGCTCCATTTTTCTTCAATAGGTGGCCAGCCGCGCCATCTTTGACTCACACGGCATCGACGACTGGATAGTGGGTAGTACACAATGTGTAGTGGCGCCACACAGTGCTTCACTGATCCTCGTAGCATATAAGCAGCCAACTTGGCCTTCTTCTTAGCAGAAATATCCAAATGGTCATGTATTGTCCTGACATACTCGATATATAACTATTCTACCTTAGGTCTACCCTATAACACCAATATATTTTGTGAATTATTATTTTTTCAAATTAATTCATTCTTTTTGATATTATTCATTTCACAGAACAATTAAAATAGTTTATTTTATATTATAGTACTATGTTTGGAATATGTTATACGCAACACCAAGTAAATATTTCACTACATGGAATGTAAACTTTAGCTTTCTCTATACATAATGCCAAGTTTATCTTGCAATACATGCAATAATGACTATCTTCGATGACTTGCATAACACGCATGACCGATTTTTACCGAACAATAGTATATCATTAAAATGTTATTATTTAAAATAATAAGATATAACCTAGATGTTAAATTATTAGTTATGAATAGTAATAACTATTTTTAAAAAATATATGGTTTACAAAAATATAAGATGAATTTATAGGTTACAAATTAATTATAAATGAAAATTAAAACCGACTAAATACAAAGGAAAATATTATTATTTTTATCATTACAAAGCTATTTTAAATTAATAAATCAAATTAATTAAAATTAATGAGTGATATTAATGTAATATATATGTTATATATTCAATCAAATATTTTTTATATTCATCCAATAGATTTGATAGATATAAGATATGAACAAACCCAATTTTATGCATAAAAACCTATATATTTTTGATAATGGTAGTTTTACAACCTTTTAATAGAGAACCCATATTAAATCCAAATTTTGGAACATTAATAGATTTAATATGTCAAAATAAACCTCATATATGTAATCTAAGGATAAAAATTAGTTTATGATATATTTTTTTGCTATTTTTCAGTGTGATTTCATTTTTTAATGAATAATTAAAGTACAAGATTTTAATTCAAAACTTCTTTTTCATTTAATTTATTTATAAGGTTAAAATATATTTAAAATTAGTTTAAAAGTTTAATTAGACAATAATTTTATCAATTAATCCAATTTAATTCATTATAAACAATTTCACAATTAAATAAGATGTATAAACATAGATAACTTTTGATTATTTTTACTTTAAAAACCCATGGTGTCGCCCCATCAGCACGATTAATATTAAATTAATTTCTTCCACTTATGTGATTAGAATTTGGAAAAATGGATTCCATATTTATAATCATAATAATATCTAATATCTAATAAAATAAACTTAGTTTTTGACAAAAAGATATTAGTGAATGTAATTAAAATTAATTACATTGATTAGGGAAAAATTAAACATAACTAATGACTGAACCTAAAATTTTAGACTAAAAACGACTTATAAACTTATACAAGAGCCATCGTATGCCCATATTTAGACCCCATACCCCGTTTATAGAATTTGTTACATTATTGGATCCACTTGCAACATGGAAAATGTGGGTGGAATTCTCTCTTCAAATATTCACAAGAGTGCCACTCCTCCACCACTATAAAAGGCCTCCTATTCTCCCCCATCCTCACACCTATCAAGCCCCTTATCTCACCCAAAATCTATTAAAATAACCTAAAAACATCCCTAATTTTCTCTTAGAATCATATAATAATTATGAAATCAATCCAAGGAATCCTTTTGGCACAAACCAAAAGGTATTACCCGATTAAGAGGTAACCTGTTCTCTCAGGCCCCTTTATTTTATTTTTATTATCCACCCTTGAACTCTCCTTATTACATGATTTTATAAAAAAATTATATTAAATATACTATGATGTTTTTATGATAATGTTTCGACCTAAAATTACACACACATCCATCTAATGGGTAACAAACATACTATTTATGTGTCTGGTGAACTATCGCTTCACTAAACGACGATTGTTCATTTTTCATTGACCACCTCTAATGGAAGAAATTTTGATGAAAAATATATTTATATATGTATTATATTATTTTTATTATGTATTTATGCCTATTTATTCCTTTTACAACACATATATTATTTAATTTCCCTTTGGTGTAACTATGAGAGTTTCGTTTAAGGAAGTGTGGACTACCACCCTCTCTATGTGATGTGATTCGTTCACACACTACATTGAATGTATTAAGGATGGGTTCAGTAAAACTATATGATATATATGATATAATAATAATAAATAATTATGATATATATACATATATATACATATATTTCGTGTACTTTTTTTCTTTTAATAAAAAAATAAAAAATAGAAACAATGTTCATGAGTAAATACGGCTTACCATCTCCATTAATAGTTTATTACATTTAATACAAATATATTATATATATTATTATAACAAAACTATAATTAATATAAATTATATTTATATCATGTTTTAAATTCTCTAAATATTTATATAAGTATAAGGACCAATTATATAACCAATTACGATACAAGTGAAAAAGAAATAGAATATTACCCAAATCGTATCCTTAACAAGAAATTTCTAACAAGAGTGTAACATAAAGTCACAATCAATACATATATGAAACTTTATATAATTTTATCGTTATTTAAAATATTTATAATTAAATTATATCTATTATAGAGGATTTTTGAATGAGTATGATGAGTGTCGAGACACTAGGTAAGGTGATTTCATCTCACCTTTTATTACTGTGAGATACATGCTTTATTCACCAACCATTACTTTTGTGTTGTTTGTATACTAACCATGGATGTATTAAATTATTCATACAATTTGATTTATTGGTATTTACATTTCCATTATATTATCTTTATCTCATGGGGTATATGTTTCAAAAGTTACCAAATCAGTAAAATAATTTTGTCTCAATTTTCCTTTTTTGAGACTCATGTTTTTTATGGATCTAAATTATTTTCTGTGTTATATTTGACACCATTTCACATTTATAGCATGAATCTAATAATTTTAATGATATTTTAAGCTTCATGTATTTTCATTTTCTTACCTGTATATTATGATCACATGTTACCATGTGATAAGATCTTATTGAAACAATCTCATCGCTTTTCGAGATTGTTTATGTTTATTATTTCATTGATAAAATATTATCATCAATATCTCATTAACATTAGTAAATTTTATTCTCCCCAGGATATTCATAATATAATCATTTATTGGTTACATTTTTTGACTATTTGGTTTATAATGTAATTAATAAATTGTTTTTATGAAATTTCAACTTTACCCTCTCTTTGGTCAAAAATCTGTGTTCTTTCAAAACTAAGTTTTCTAAAAGGTTTTCCAAGAATATTTTTATAATATCCTATGATAATTAAAATAATTTTTCCCCTTTTGTATTTTTCCAATGTTTTCAAAGTAATATTCTTTTCTCTTTGTGAATGAAGTATTTTTTCTAACCATTTTACAGTGAAAACGGAATGTTCTTTTTTACCTCTTATGAAATTCATGGATTTTCCCACTATCATATATATGAAGCTTCCTTTTCATGTTTAAATGGTTAATTCTAATTTTTTTTTAAAATTACTTTCAATGAAATGTTTTTAAATCCATTTTGAAGCTTCTTTCAAAAATTTTCAAGTAAAAATATTTTCTAAACATTTTCATGCTATCTTTATATGTTTTCAGAGTTATTTTAGAATAATTTGTTTTCAAAATTTTTTCAATATTATTATATAAGTTTTCAAGTAAATTTTTTTTCAAAATGTTTTCAATATTATTTTATAATTTTTCATTGAATTTTTTTTCAAAATAATTTCATGTATTATTTATAAATTTTCAAGGTATTTTCTATGAAAATGATTTTCCAATTGTTTTATGTATTAAAAATAAATTTTCAATGAAGAAAGGTTAGTATCCAAAATAATTTTTTTTCAAAGATAAGTCAAAATTATTGTCATCTAATATAAAATCCATTGATGTTAATCACGTCTTTCTAGGAAATTATCTAAAGGTTTCATTCATTTTTTTATTTGAATGGGTTATTATTAATATCATGGTCTTTACAAAACCTTTTTCTCTTTCACGGGTTATATGTTTATGAAATCCATTTCACTTTCATGGGTTATATGTTTATGAAATTTTTTTCTCTTTTACGAGTTATGATTTTGATGAAATCATTGTGAAACTTGTATATTTTTTCACAGGTTATAATTTGATTACATGTTTATGATAAAAATTTCATTTAATTGGTTTTGATATGATTTTTTTTATTTTTGGCACATGTATGTATTATTTCATTATGATATGGTTGAGACCTATATATCTTTATAATGCATTTGGTACTTATAAATGTTTTATGATATAAAAAGTTATATGGGAGGGAATCCCATGTCGGAAACAAGGGGGTTTATGGGAGGAAATCCCTTGCCTGAAATAAGAGGGTATATAGGACAACATTCAAAGATTGAAACAAAAGGTTAAATGGGAGAAAATATAAATCATGAAAAAAGAGGGTACATGGGAGGACATACCAAACCTAAAACAAGAGGGTAAACATCAGGACGTCCCAAGCCCGAAACAAGAGGGTCCAAAGAGTACATACCATGCCAGAAACAAGAGGGTACACAATAGGGAATCCCAATCCCAACAAAGGTATACAGGTGATAAAAACTTTCTTAACATGTTACAAGGGCCTCGATAGGATTCCTTGACATAGGGTTATTATATTCTTATGTGTCTTTCACAATTCCATGTTTTGTTCCTATGGTATGCTTTAATGGACCATGTTATTAATTTCATTATGATTCATATCTTATGAACTAATAATATTTATTCCATGATTAATTTTTATGAACTTTGATATGCCTGGTATGATCTTGTATTTTCATTATCATGTTCTTATACCCATATTCTTATGATTATTCTTATATATCTCCCTTGTTTACCCTTATTGGGCATTTGAGATCACCCCTTTCTTATGATTTATTTTCCCAAGTTATGAAGAATGGATTTAGGTAGGGTACTAAAGAACACGATCCTTAGTCCAGTTGGTGAGGAATCCTTAAGTGAATTCAGATGACCCAAGATCAAATCTAGGTGGAGGATTATTTATAGGGGTACTGTAGCACTATAACCCCACAGTAGTAAGAACTGTGCAGTACTGTAGCAGGCCTGTAGAAGGTACTGTAGCAGGCACTGTATGTCACTGTAGAAGCTAGGAATATTCCCCCGTTTGGGCCTTCGGGCCACCGATTTGGTCCCTGAGTCATTTAAGGTCTTCAGGCCACCCAGGACTTCGGTTCAGCAAGGCTTTATGGCCACCTCAAGGCCTTCAGGCCACCTTAAGTGTAGATATAAACTAAAAAACCTACAAGGAACAAGATTTAGAAGGAAGATGAGCAAGTAGCTTTCACCAGTGCAGAATCTAAACAGATTTGATGAATGAGAGGTTATGGCACCTACCATCGGGACAAGCCTGTGCATGCCTGGGAAATCCTAACTGAACATCCATGCAAAGGTGGAGAGATGATTTCACGATGAAGATTCTAGGGAGGAGCAATTCCAAGTAGTTAGTTTGGGTTTTATATAATGTTTGAATCCTACAGGCAATGAATTCTTCTATGGCCTATGTGCCATGTAATACGTAAACCTACGCGTCTTGTAAGGTTTCCACCACACCCCTTGAAAGGTGGATTATCAAAAATCTATAAAAATTGAAGGCCTTTGGTCTATTGGATGGTAGAGTACTGAAGGTGGAGACATTTATGTTAGATGTTGAAGATATTTCAATAAGATAAAATATTTTTTTTACAAATTTCCAAAGACACTAAACTATTATGAACCTTAGGCATGTATTTTTGAAATGTACTGAATATTCATCTAAAAGAATGTAATATCCTTGTATCTTAATCCTGTGTCACTATACACCCTCTATAATAAAAGTAGTAGGGTGATGTAACTAAAACTCCTATAAAAGTTCATACATACTCCCAACAACCCACTCTGGGTATCTTTTCATAAACTACATGAAGTGATAAATTTTCACTTAGAACTACTCTCATGGTTCCTCACCCGACACTATCCATGCCTTAGGTTCCATTACCGGTATATAATCTCCATCCATGTCCTCATGTCATCCTGTCAACAAGTTTTATTATTTAGACATATCTCTATAATGCTAAATATATGAATCAAGACACATAAGACCAATTTATCATGTTTACATAAGAGGAAAAACACAATAGGGTACAATAAGTCCTTTTCCCCAAACCCCAACACACAGTCAAAACCGTGGCGCTATCAATACCCTTAACCATTCTACATCTAGGTCATGGTTAAAAATGGGTAAAATTATTTTCATTATTCAAAATTTTCATTTAGAAACCCATTTAATAACATATCTCATTATTTCATACTTATAAATTTTATATTAGGCACATTTTCATTTCAATTTCACAAGAAAGGAAAAGAAGTTTAAGTTAAAAAACTCACCCAAAACCCATTTTCCCAGGTGCGCCTAAAATGACGCATGTTACAAAATAACCCTGAGTTCAATGAATTATACATGAAGAATCAAATCTCATTCCTAACGATTCCATGAGTCAAATCTCATTAAATATTTAAAACAATAATCACATCACACAATAAGTGAATCACCCAAGGTGAAATAATATTCAATTATAACAAAAAATATCAATAACAACAATCCCACCATAGGTACTTGTGTACTCCCTTGTACATGGGTTAGATAATCCCATGAATGAGCCCATAACCAAGGACCAAATATTTTTAGTATCATGTATACACTTAACAAATATAAAGACGAAATAATATAAAATAAAATTGGGCTTTGATACCACTTTGTAACATCCCATCTCGGGTGTCACACACTCTTACCCCACGACAGTCAGTCACATGATCTCAAGTGTGCCTCCACATATGCCAGAGCCTGATGACTAGTAGGGATGATCTATTATAAATCATGGGGAGACTATAAACTCTTTATCAGATTAATAAAAACAGTATAAATTAATAAATAATAATAACTAAATGATATAACATTACCAAAATAGTACCAGTACCACAAGATGACCAAAATTTAAATAAAATAACAAAAAAGAACAATATATATGCCATGAAAAAGCATGTTTCAAGTGCCAAAACGAAAACCCCAAAATTAAAGATGCTAAAAAATTCTGGGCAGGTCCCCAATCACCTCTTGTTCCCCTCATTCATGCTCTATCCCAACTCATTCATCTAATATAGGGCCCTTACACTTAACCAATCCTGCAACCGTGAAATCTATTTGGTTACCAATCTTGAAGCCCAAGTAGGGTGTGAGTACAACTTAGTAGGCCACCACCACCAACATCTAAAATAATATCCAGTCCAATAGTGTATATTGTTCTATAAAGAATAAATTAAATCAATAAAGTAAATAGTTTTTATTCATTCAATTACTGTTTATTTAACCACATAGCCCCCGAGTTCCTCTGGAAACCCGAACATCATTACATACTTAATCCTATGCAGATGTCTAAACCATATCACATATTCAATTCAAAATTCATTATAACACTTGGAATTTCATTATACTTTTCATTTCAAATCATTATCACGGTCAATTGGAACCAAAGTACAATGCCATTATCATGGGTGTAGAATGCCATGTCTAGTACCCTGTGGATATTTGGAGCCTCTTTCCCTATCCAAAAACTCAATATCATATGAGTATTTAGAGCCTCAGTCTCTATCCCACACAAGAATATCAATTGGGTTTTTAGTGCCTCAGTCCTTGTTCCACACATCAATATGACATGTGTATTTGAAGCCTCAGTCCCTCTCTAACACATCAATATCACATGGGTATTTGGAGTCTCATTCCATGTCCCATACTCACATATCAATCATTCACATGTACCAATATCACATGTATCAGTATATCATATATATCATAAAATCTCTTCAAATATGATTAATCAACATTAATCCTCTTATCAAATTCACCCTCACAAATTCAGTAATTAATTAAACAATTACTTAATCTAATTTAATCTGTTCTATAATCACAATAAGTCCCATTAATTAATTAAACAATTAATTAATCACATCAAATATATTAATTAATTCAAAAAATAATTAATCATATTTCTATAATTTAAATGTTCCAATAATGAATTCAATAATCAAGTATTATCAATTCATAATTCAATGTTATGATAATTAATTCAACAATTAATTGCTCCCAATTCACAATTTTGTATTCCAATAATTAACTAAAAAATTAATTATCCCTCAAATACCACTATTCTTTAATTAATCAATTTACCAAATTAATTAATTTAGTTAGGAAATTCAATCGCTAAACAGACTCTATAAATTCTACAATTACATACACATAATTGAAATCATGACTATGTGATTTGAATAATAGACCACCTACTTCAATTCTTTGATGGTTGATCACCGAATTGAAATCCCCTATTTCAATGGTATAATGATGTTGAATGATATCAAGATATTAAACCCTAAATCAAGTTTAGAAAAAAATCCCTAAATTTTAGATCTATATCCACAATCTTATATCAAGATCCAACCAAAACATGGAAGAAAAATCCTTCAACATATGGAAGAAGAATGAGAAAAGGAAAAAACCACACAAGATGAGATCCTCTTACTAGGTGGGGTGAAGATCTTTAATTTAGGCTTTGAATCATGAATAATAGAGGTTATAATGGATTATAATCTATCAGAGATGGTCTAAAATCATGAAATAACATTAGAGGTTGTGTGGGGGTTGATTTGGGTTTTATACGGTTGTTCAGGTAATTTTAAAATTAATTTCCAGGTTAATTTTATTCCCATGCATGGTTTAATGTGTAGGGGCACATAGTTTCCCCTTACCATGAACCTTAACCATGATACTCTTCTAGGGGGTCATGATTTCTCATCAGAGGGAGGATATTCTTACAAAATGTGCTCTAGCCATGAAAATACCTTCTATTTGGGTTCACATAATTTGCTAAGGTAGGGTGAAAATTTTGGGAAAACTATGACCAACCATGCAATTTTACTCTTTCTTCTAGAATACAAAAATTTTCACTAAAATTAATCCCAAGGTAAAACATAATCAAATTATTCTTGAAAAAGAAAAAATAATACCTAAAAATGAGCCCAAAAAATCTCCAGAAAGGTTATGTATCTTATAGTTGTACACTTTACAAATTTTCATAAAATAAAATTGGATTTGAGGGACCCATAAGAAATTCATGACTATATCTATGTTCATTATGGGCTCATAGAATCACTTTCTCTCATTTAATGGTCATATATATGTCTTTAGGATAGACATTATTGAAATGTTGAGATATTCTATGGCCACGTCTTCCCAAGTTCCTCAAAACTTTGTAGACCCTTCCTATGGTTCCCCAGTTATATCCAATAAACTCTGGTTGATATGACTATTATTCATAAAATAATAGGTGTATGGTTAATGAAATTAATATATCTAAATGGTGTATCTTCATCTAACGAGGGTTTCATTTGATAGGGTGGTCCCATGATGTAAATGATGGGTGCAACAAATCCACAAGATATTGGACCGGTTTGGTAGTAGGTTGAAGCTCTTATTCTTCTACCGTGTTTTCATGTTCTTTTTATTCATACCTCTAGAGGATTGATTTGATGATATAAAATAAGAATTTTTAGAATTAACTAAGGCCATAACTGGTTGATTGACATATTTTATGAGGATAGTAAGAGCCCGATTATCTATCTTTGGATTCATCTAGTCATTGAACCATTTTTTATTCCTAGATGATACTTCTCACCACTCATATACTTCCTATAACTAGTTAGTTCACATATAGTACACTTTTTTAGATGTTTTCCCAATTCCAATAGTCCAGAATCAACCTTTTTATATAGGATTTCCTTAAAGTTGAATTAGACTTGAATGATGTTTCCCAGTATCCAACAGAAAGGGAAATAGTTGAGGCCATATCTAAGGACATCTTCAATATATTTCCCAACATTAGAGATATTTAAGACATTATTTTCTATAATTTTAATTGAATATATTATAAATTATTCTTTTTATAAAGAGTATGTTTTTTCTTTGGTCATTGTATCATAGATGGACTTTCCCTTTCCCCAGGTATATATAGGGGTGGTTTTTCATCTTTTATTAGAATGTGGGAGACACCAGATGATATGACAATTTTTTAGTCCCCATTTTAGTTATTGGTTATAGATTAATCATTGTAGTATTAGTATCGATTTCTGTGAAATTTTTTCCCTAAGTAGTGTGTGCTATCTGAGACATGGTCTCGATTCACCAAATGGAATCCTATAGACATTATACCATGACTACAAACTCTTGGTTTTATCTAACCAACATAAACAATATTTACTATGCTTCAAAATCATCATAATGATTATCTATACAAACTATTGATAGTTTATATTATGGAAACATAATATTGGGAGCATATGTTAGACCTTTCCATATAACAATAAATTATGATACCCTCTTATTTTTACATTTCTTATAATTCAATAGATCAATGACTATTATCTTCCTTATCATAGAGAAACATTTATAATGGATCTAAAAATGAAGGCCTTCCCAGCTTTTGATTGACCGATATGGAAAACGTTTGTTCAATAAAAATTCTTTTCCTCCCATATTTTTCAAAAATAATATGATTTTTCCTTATGTTGATTAAGAGTTCCCATAATATAGCCACACTCAGGCCAAAGTGTTTTAAGTGCTATTCCAAATTTGCTATTTCATTGAATTTAGTGAATATAGAATTTATGAAGTTAGGTGGAAAATAATTGGAAACTACCCATAAGGGGCATGGGTTACACTTTTTTTTTCTAGGGCACACCATTCTTCTATGACTTCCATTTGAGTGGCAAGAGACTCAGTAAAGCCTAAGAGATATATAGAAAATATTTTCTGATCCAAACCTAGAATATGGGTAGCATGAGAAGATTGATGTGGTAACCCCACATATATTGGTTATTGATTCCCTATTCAAGCTAGATCTTGGTGAGTTTCATAAAATATGGGAATATTCTACCGCAATGGAAGAAAATATTGGTCTTCATTAACCAATGGGTTTAAGTAAACCAGTTGACTAGTTATAGAGCCAACGTTGTGATCAGAGTATTCCCTCATGAATTAAGTAACTCTTTCCTAGTTAGTGGGAGGAGAAACATATGTTTATTCTTATAGTTTATACTTAATAAGAATATTTATTCTAGGGAATTTAACATTGTGTTGTTTCAGATTATATATCTCAACCTCATACTCAAACATCTTCTTCACAGCCAAGAGTACTTCAACCTATTTGGGTTTTGAGTGGGATATAGATATTTCTTTCCATTTATTTTTTAATAAATTTCTTAAAGGTGGTAGAGATTGAACATTTAAAGATAGAAGGTTCTAGGTCTACCTCTAATGTTGAGTACACATGCCTTCCCCATTAGTTTTATTATAAAATGTATCTTAGGAAGAATGTTTCTTCATTATGTACACAAGAATCTATGTCTCAGCCTATAAACTCCATCAGATTTGAAATGACAATGTTCATTAACACAAATTGGTAAGTGGTAATGAGTTCATTATCATCATTTTTGTGACAATTTGAATCCTCATTCAATATACCCTCTTTAAATGGAACATCCAAATCATCCTTTATAGTCTCTCTCTTAGTTGTCCATTTAGGATTATGACCTCTATGTTGATTGATCTTATTCATTAATTGTTACCCTGAAATCGATCTATGTATAGGGATCCAAAGGGATTACATAACCATACTTAATGATAATTCCTCTAATGATAGGGGTGTGTCACATAACAACATGAATAAGGGGGTTATGGCTATTATAGGTTACCACTAAAAATGGAAAAGACTGAATTCTTTAAAGGAAGTGGTAAAAATTATCATAGACTTGAAAAATGTGGATGAATCAATCCTCTCACTACCACTGCTCTGTATTACTGAGAATTTTATGATTCCTATGGTGGTGATGGTAAACTATCCCCCAATTTTTGGTTTGGGGATGCTTCTAGATTGCTTCCATTGTGGATTCTAAGGCATACTTCTTGAATAGGAATGCATTCACTTGAGAATAGTCCCAGTGTAATGTATGTTGGGAATCTAAACTTCCCAAAGTTGGGGGTTTCCATCGATTGAGGAATTCGCCTTTCTGAACTAAGATACTCATAGAATCATTTTATATGTTTGATTCAAGATCCTATATATGGCCCACCCTCTCTGGTTAAATTTCCTTTTTTCCTCAAGGGCTTTTGGATTTCATTGGATTGACCAATTTTCATATATGGTATTTTGTGTCGATACCTATCTTATAGAAAAAACTCTATTGGATTCCCTATACAGAGGACTACATTAACCTTTTAATGGGGTAAGGTTCAGTTATATGTATCCCCCACCCACAAATACAAACATTATTGGAGGAATTAATGATTATCTTCCAAAGTGCCTTCAAGATTTATTGAAAAGTATTCAATTGTTTTTTTTTGTGTTTTACTAATATCAAATAATGAGATACTAATAATGTATAAAATTCTATATGATGGTATAGATTTATTATGGGATGGAAATCATTTTCATACTCCTGATAAGGTAGGTTCTTAGCCTTTAGCTGATAAGAATCACCCATATGTGTTGGTGAAAGAATAGAATGAACTCATATTTCATCACCTCTAGGACATCATACCAATGATTTTAAATGGGAAATAACATGATCAATTGGTTATCCTTGAAAAATTATTTCTACATTTCTATTTCATCCCCATTTACTTTGGGGGAAGATTCTTCCACCTGATCTAACCATCGTGCTTGTCTTCCAAGTGATTTATCAAAAAGGGGAGGATTTCCTCAAGTCCCTTTGATTAATCTAGAGTATTAATGGGGTTATGGAGGTTCTTCCTTGATCATCTACCCAAAACATATATTTATGAGGATAAAATATCATATATGGGAGTTAAAGTCATGGGTGAAACCAACCATGATCATTTGAGCGCCACTCAGTATAAGGTAATTCTGAAACTATCTTCAACAAGTGGGGGAACTTCTTGTAATGGTAGATTTTCACTGTGGCTAGGTCATTCATACTGACTATAGATATAGAGTGGATATAAAAAATTGATCATTCAGGTGTTTCTGCAGTCACTATGAGTTCTTAGTAATGTCATTATGTCTGATGAATTTCTCTATACTGTTCATGGGACTCATAAACTAAATTTTCATGCATTGGATAGCTTCCTGGTGTTTTTCATAGATGATATCTTCAATTATTATTGATTTTAGAAGGATTATTTCATGAATTTTAGAATTTTACTAGATATAATTCATGATCACCAATTATATGGTAAGTTCTTAATGTGAATGTTTTGGATTATGGAGGTTCATATCCTAGGGAATTTCATTTCAATGGGAGGTGTTTTTGTTGATACTATAAACTTTGAGGCTATGATGGCTAGTGAGCCACCCAAGATGTTTCTTAATGTGTGTAGTTTTCTTGGGTTTGTATAATACTATTCTAATTCCATGGAATATTTATCCCATATTTCTTCCACAAGTATTTACCTAACTCGAAAGGTGAATCCATTCATCTGGTCTCATCATTTTCAAGAATCTTTTGTAAATATAAAGAGGAGTTGACTGCATAAGAGCCTCAGCCCAGTTGGTGAGGACTTGACAAGTGAATTTAAGACACCCGAGTTCAAAACTGGGTGGATACATATTTCTGGGTTAATATATAGGTTCTGTAGTAGACACTGTTGGGTACTGTAGCAACCAGAACTATTCATCCGTTTGGGTTTTTGGCCACCGGTTTGGCCCTCAGGTCCTTTATGGCCTTCGGAAAACCCAAGGCCTTCAGGACAGTAAGGATTTTGGTCCACCTCAAGACCTTTGAGCCACCTCATATCCTTTAGGCCACCTCAAGGCCTTCAGGCCACCTGAAATTGTGCTTAATGATCAAACAGACTCTACAAGGAGCAGACTCTAGATGGAGATCAGAGCAGTCCCATTCACTAAAGAAGAAGTCAAGAGGGTTTATCAGAAAGAGAGGGTATGGTATTACCATCGGGACCAACCTGTGGTTTCATGGTAAGCCTACTCGAACAACCATGTGAAGATGGAGAGCTGATATCACGATGAAAAATTTGGGAGGAGGAGTTCCAAGTATAGTATGTATAATTTCCTAAGGCCTACGAGTCATGTAATCTATAAGCCTATGGGACTTGTAAGGGTTCCCCTTCATCCCTTGAAAGGTGGGTTATCAAAAATCAATAAAAAAGAAGGCCTTCGGCTATTCGAGCTAAAAAGGAGTTGACTAGTACCTCTATTTTCAGTTTATAAATTAAGGTTTAGATTATGAGGTGTATTTTGATGGCTTTAGGTATGGTCTTGGTTTGGTACCAGTGTTTAGATGAGTCATGATTTCATATTGTTCTATCCAATTGAGACCTCATGAGAAGAATTATATGATCAATGACTAGAGTTTGTGGCCGTGCTGTTTTCCTTAAAGGCATGGAGATAGTATCTTACCAGTGAAATTTTTATGGTTTTTGAAAACCATATGAGACTCAAGTATATATTTTCATATAGAGATCACAATTTTAGATAGATATAATGGTTGGAGTTCCTATAAGACTATGATTTTGAGATACCATATATTCCTAGGAATGAAAAATGTTAGGGTTGATTCCCTTAATTGGAATCCTCATATTCAACAGATAAGATACTTTTTAAGAACTTATCAACATCATTCTTAAATTCTGTGAAGGAAGGAGGAATTTATTACCTTTAGTTAATATTTTTAGCCTATAAACTTATTCACAAGATTAGGTAAGACTAGCTTGAAGATATTTATTAAAATATTTTTTATGATCATATTTTATAGGTAGATGGAATAGACATACTCTTTGAAGGTAGGGTCACTTTTTTCTATTTCAAGGGAATAACGTAGTAACTATGTAGATATATGATTAATTGTTGAGGGTGATTTTAATATCCCCCATTTAGGTGTATCCTAGTGTGAAAAAGATCTACCAAGATCTCAAACATCTTTTTTTTCTAGTGTTGACGTTTTGTTTTTCCAATTTCATCTTATGGTGTCTCAACTGTCAATAGGTTAAGGTTGAAAAATTGGATCTTCTAGGTTTGATATATCATCTTGAGGATACATTGTGGATGTTTTAAAGGATTTAAATGAATTTCATGACTGGTATTTCATGACTATAATTCCATCTTATACAAGATTATAGTAGAGAGTTTGTGATTCATATACTCAAATTAGATCATGTGGTTTTAATTTTTACCGTCAATGATTGTCTTTAACCACAATTTTAGATTAATTTCATGGATAAGGAGTTTTCATGAGACTTTCAAGACCTTTAAATGAATTATTATGATATTCCACCCTATAACCAATATTTACAGCAATATAACCATTTAGGATTTCAAGGATATGTTATGATCTTGTGTTCCTTATTTTGGTAGGTGTTGGGTTGATAACCTGTCTTTAGTATATTTCTCATAGAATAATATATACCACTATACTATTATCATGATTCCCCTCAAGGCCATGTCTGGGAGACCTTATAGGCACCCCTTTATAGGATTGAGGTTAAAAAGTAATATATTAGGGGTCCTAAGCTAGTATGTTTTTTGATATAAAATGTTTATGTGATCTAAGATCATATTAGGACAACCCCATGCCACAATAATTCCTATGGGGACAAAAGTTAGAGACCATTGTATTTTGAATATGGTGATCATATGTTACTAAATGTATCACCATTTCATGACTTGGGGATGAATAGCTAGGAATGGAATTAATCCTTGAGGTTCATTGAACCTTTTCAGATCTTTATTATAATAGTAATGTTTTCTCATCATTTGTAATTTCCCCCTTAGATATATCAGGTGGGCAAATTTTTCCATATTCCACAACTGAGCCTATATATGCATGATCTATCACACATTATCAACTAGGTGAGTTTTATATTGGGATGAAACAACCTTCATAGAGAATCCAAGGGCTATTGAGGATTTTTATAGGGATATCATTTATAGGGAGTGATTCCACTAGGGTGTATCTTATGTTAGAACAAGAATATTTTGGATAGCTCATGTGATTTTATGAACTATATGTGAGTTGAGCACCTAAAATCTTTCTACAAGTTGTGATTTACAAGAAAAAAATCCTTGAAGGTGGGGAGGATGTAGTGATATAATATTTGTAGTAAATTTGTTTGGTTATTTTTTATAATATTTATTGATGTGATAAAAATATTATCTTTTTAAAATATAATTCTGGGTCTTTGAAAAATAAAAAATATATTATTTTTAGTTGGACACATGAGAATAATTAATAAACTATAAATGGAGGGTTGAATAGAAATTATGACAATGTGGTTATGTTCATAATGCAGGCTCTTTCTACAAGTTATATAATCCTTATGTTTGGGATTTGAGCCTCATCCTAGGAATTTTTGGGTATCGAGTTAAATTATTGGTTGATGATATATATTATTTAAAAAACTCTATAAATATGTTTCTATAATATTTTCATGGGTTTTTCTACTAGAATTTCTGAAGAACCAAATATATAGTCCTTTCAATATTGGGGATTTTTTTAAGTGGAATTGGCAATTCTAAACAATGTCATTTTTTGTGATCATGGTTTGAGTAATGTTGATTTTCCATCAAGTCAGAGAAATTATATAAAATTATTCACCTTTTTATTTATTCTCGATGTTTAAATATTAAAATTTTTTAAGTTATTTGATGAATTCATCATGTCTTGTATTATATCACTCTTCCTTTATTTTTAGTGTAATATTATCAATATAACTCATATATAATTTTATGAATCATCTAATGTCTTCAAAAAAATTCAAATCATTGTTAACATGATGATTTATTTAATTAAAATAATTTAGGTAAATTTATTTTTATGATCATTTAATTATATATTTTTTATAATGTGTTTTGATGGTTAATGTTAGTCCATTATTGGGTTATAAATTGATTAATAATAACATTTTTGTTGTAGTTGTTGTTCTTTTTTTGGAATAGCTATCATTATGTAATAAATGGATATAAATGACGATGCATAACATTGATCAATGAATAAGGGAAAACAATTAAACCTAGAACTATTCTTTCACATCCCATCATCCATGATATTTGATGAATATGAACATGAAACCACGTTTTAGTGATCAAACTCTCCACAAATCACCATTATTTTTTCCTATTATTTTTATTTACATTAATTTTCAATTATAGACAAATGACATAATGTGTAAGATGAAAAAAAAATGAATTTTACACATGGAAATGAGTGTGTGATGTATAATATGGAAAGGATATGATTAAATATTCAACTAAGATGAGAAATGAATAAGAATGAAATTACGAATTTGTAGAAGGACTCTGGTGAGTGACAACAGTGGCTCTAAGGGAATCAATCACAAGTGACACTAGAGGCATGAGAAGAGGCGGATGTGAAAACAATGACTGTAATGAAAAATTATAAGAGTTTCATGTTAAAGGTCTGTAAGACATGACTAAATGACTCATTGGATTATGATTGTCTCATTTTATAAGGCCGGTCTTTACCTTAGGAAGTTAGGACTTTTTTCTCACTATTTACTGCAATTAGTATTTATTATTTTTTTGAAATATTTGTATCAAGTCACATTCATGTTTTCTTATTGTTATTTATATTTAGGGGTTGAATTATTATATATATTGTTCTAGGGATGCACGGTTTAATATAGGATTATAGTTTATATCCTCTCATAGGCGTGTTATTCCTTTTTTGTTCTTTTCATCAAACCCTATCCTATTAGACATTATTTAGGGTTGTATATTGGACCACTGTCGACCCATGTTAGGTCCTGATGGGTGATTTCATGTCACTGAATGATGATGTATGTTGATTTCATCCCTTACCTCAGTTATCCATTGTATTTTTATTATAAAAGGGGGATAAAATAAATATAAATCCTAGGATATATATTTTTCTTATGGGGGATATAATTCATATATTTGGGGGTGTTTTTAAAGAGGAAGTTGTGAGTTAAACATACACATTTGGGTGTGGGTGTGAAGCCATGTTTTAAACATTTTAGGGGGTGTAAGTAATTTTATTGATGTTTTTTTGTGTCTTAGTGTAGATTTTTTTTTCACTTGTACATATGAATTTTTTAGAAGAACAAAAGATTGATAGTTTATTATATGTGAATTTCAGTCTACCTTATGGAAAAATTTGTAATTATTATTCATTTTATTATTTCCCAAATCGATTATACTTATATAGAAATAAAATTATTGGTTAATTGTTTATTTATATGTTTAATTGTGATTTATATTTATTTTTTGAACAAAAAAATATAGTGTGGGATATTTATGTGACTAAATGAGGTTTTTGATGTCTTAAGAACATTATTGTGACCCATGATAAAACTTAGCAGAGTTTTTTTAAGAAGCTAAAGTGGACTTGATTGGAGTTTTTGGTATTTTATTTTTTTATCAATAGATAAATAACATTAAATATTTGTTTTAGTAAAATTATTCAAATAATTTTATGTGTTTGAATGTACTTTAGTATTTTGTGATGGATTGGAAGTGCTGGAGATGTTTTTTAATGTTTTTAGTTTTGAATAATAAATATGGTAACTATTTTATTCATTGAACCTCAATATTTTTCAGGTTTATTATTAGATATAAGTTATTTAAATATTATTACAAAATAAAGATTACTTTTTTCATGTCCCGTCCCTTAGGGTCTATGCCCTGACTACCCCAAGCCCACCTTCCATAGGCTAGGGGCTGGTGACTAGCACCAAAAAGGCACATCAAAAAAGGTAAAGAATTTGACTTTAAACCTATACACACACACAAATCTCAAACAATGAAAAGTAAACACAAAGTAAACCGCAACTGTCACTAAGAAAACTATTGAGATTACAATAGAACTGAAAGTACAAAGGGGATAGAATACAAGCCCAAAACTACAAAAAATGTAAAAAACCCACGGTCGTTCAGCTCGAGACACTAATTGAAGGGTAGGTGAAGGTATCTTCCTATAGCCATAGAAGTATGCTCTTCTGTCCCTTATCACTGAGAACCACCTGGTCCTAAACCACCAAGGTCTCCATTGAGGAATCAGTCACCTACACGAGACCTGACACGTGTGGGTGAAGCCTGTGCAGGGGTGAGTAAACCGATAATTAGTAGGGATCCCAATCCCCAAAGGAAATACCAGAAATAAATATTACAAAGAAAATGACTCAAATAAAAGAAATCTCACCCTAGGTATAACTTTAAGTATAGAAAGTAATATTATCATTCTTAGAGATATTTGATCTTGTACTACTAAGGGACTCATCCTTGATGATCCACTGAGTTATGCTTTGCTACTAGACCACTGATTTTGACACAGCAGCTGGACCAATGAGGTCCTCTCACTTGTTGCACCACTGAGGTATGCTAATCTGCTGAACCGGTAAGGTAAACTCATCTTATGAACCACTAAGGTATGCTCATTTGCTGAACTATTAAGGTATTCTCATCTGCTGAACCACTAAGGTACACTCATCAGCTGAACCACTACGGTATGCTTGTCTGCTAAACCACTAATTCATGATCATCTAATGAACCACTAAGGTATACTCGTCTACTGTACCACTAAGGCATGCTCTTCATATCCTTCGTTTCATAGCCAACTATAGGATTCTCGCTATCTAGTTCTCTTTATTCTGTTAGAATCTACACCTTAAGCCATCAATCGTATATCAACTATCATAGAATCTCCCTTAGAGTATTTCAAAAGGGTTTTCTTGTCGCAAGGGTACAAAATCCATAGATAATGTATCAATCGAACGCCCATCCAAAAATATATTGGTGTTTTAGTAAACATGGGATGGTTGTGTCTGGGCCCTATCTAACTCAGTCGGACCGACCCGACCAACCCTGTATGGGGGTCATGCATGACCTGACCTAGTTTAGAAGACCCAACCTGACCCAGTCAGACCTGACCACTAAGCTAGGCCCATTGGGCCTTGTAGGACCCATCCTGGTTTAGCTGTAGGTCAAGATTTTCAGGTCACCTGGCGACCCATTTTCTTCCAGCCCACCCTACACTGGCAGGCTTGTTCTGTCCAGAGCCCAGGCCACTTAGCAGCTCGGTTCACCCCGTTGGTCTGACCCGCAATGGTGGGCCGGCTGGCTTGCCTCCTGAATGCCTAAGGCATTTTCGGCACACCGCCATGCAGATGGATGAGGCCGACTTCCTCTTTTCTACACATGGTTCAGTAGGGACCACGTGCAAACTACTCATCACGGCCCATCGACACGGGCCACTCCTCCAATGTGGCACCTGATTAGCACCGCCCTACCACACTATCGTGACCCCAAATGGTTGTAGCCTCCACCACACTGGTGCATCATCGGGGAGTGCCACCTCTTGCTTGTGGCTGCCTACATGGGACACCACTGCAAGTTGTTGGAGTCATCGCATTGACAATGTCTTCCGCAGGCCACCGGGTTCGCTCTAGTGGCCCGATTCTCAAACTATCCATTCCCTCGAACTTCTTGGGTAGCTTCCATCCTTGTTGAGGACTCTAGGTTACTTTGCCATAGATTTGGGGGTTCTATCATGAATAACACACGAATTCCCAAATGGAACAAACCGGCCTTTGTTTGTGTTGGATCAGATTTTTTCTCGTTAGTAGAAACATAAAGCATATAAATAAATCACTATGATTTTAATCACATTATCAACCCACAACAATGTTTTCCCAACCTCATAAGGAAAATCTACTCTTGGATCAACTTGTTAGAGAGTTGATATGCGTTCATAATTTAGAGCGAAGAATGGGGGAAAAATTCATTAATAATTTAAACCCGAACCTAGGATAGGATTGTTGGTTGAGGAAGAATGGGATCACGCACCTCTGTTATTCATTCTTGATCTACCACGCACTATTGCTAGTGATCTTTTTAATGGTGGAAGAAAGTTCATTCATCCTTCTTTGTCACCACCTGTCAAAGTCTCAGAGAAATTACAAGATTGTTCCAACGATTCTTCATTTATTTTTAGTATATTAATTGAAGAAACACGAATCAACGTTTCTATTACAATGTGTTCCAGCATCATTAAACAAAATCAGTATTGAGGTTAATTAATGAGATTCAGTATCAACTCATCACTGCACCGTAGCATGGACGTGCCACTGCTCAATGATGAAGAAAACAAATGAAATAAAATTTTAAGTTAATTTATTTCTCTTCATAAAAGTAAAAAAACAAACTTTCACCCCCGAACTGTGTCTATCAAGGTTTGGATTTGCCTAAGGGATGAAATTCCTCACGAGCTCCATGGTTCTCTAATATTATCAATCTGATTTACCGTTTAAGAGTTATAAGGATTTGAAAATTAAATAATCGTTACTTAATAGTTTTATTCACATCCAAAAACTACTTTCCACTATTGGCCCACATCGGCCATTTTTAGCTCCTCTCTAGGTAAATCCCAACACTCTAAGTTCAATGATGAACTCATATTTTTAATCCAGGTCCCAGTTTAAAATCTTAAAAACCCCACTCTCACAATTAATTAATGAACCTTAAAATAATATCAAAATACATTCTGGCCACTCGAGGCCTTGGAATTATGTGCCGTCTCAGAGTCTGGTCTCTAAAAAATCACATTAAATTTTCAAAAAAATTATTTCGAATTTTAGGGGTATTACATTACTCCCCCCTTTAGGGATTTATATCATTGTAAACCAACTCAAGGGCTAATCAAACAAATGGGTGTAATTAGCATGAATCTAAACCTCCTTGTCCAATGTGTTATCATAGAGATTCCCATGGTGGCAATAAACAAGTACCAGAGGAATCAACCATCAATGAAGAATCATCCCCTGTTGAACCTCTATCTACACCAAGTATTCCGTAAATATCTCCATTTCATCAATCACCAGCTCTCCATGGTCGACGATGTGAGAAGGGTTGTGCACATATCTCCTTAGTTTGGATACATGGAAGACTTCGTGCACCCTCTCTAAATGCTATGGTGGAGTGAAGAGGTACACAACCTCACACACTCTATGCAATATAAGTAAAGGTTTAATGAACCTCATATATAACTTTCTTGCCCAACCAAGTCTATACACAACTCATCGAAGAGATAACCATAGGAATACAAGGCCTCCCTCTTCGAACTCCAAGGATCTCTATCACCTATCAGTATAGGAATTCTATGAGATCTGTGTGGTCTTCATCGACTCTCAGATGACCTGCACCTTCTTAGTGGTATCCTATACCATTTCTGGACCCATGAATGTTGACTCCTTTGGGTCTATCTAGCATAACGGTGACCAGCATGGTCGCATGTATAATGCCTCGAATGGTGCCATACCGATGGTGGAGTGGTAGATTTTTTGTACATAAACATCACCAGTGGTAGGTGGTCGTCCCATCTGTAACCAAAATCAAGAACTCAAGAAAAAATCATTTCCTCCATGGTTTTTATGATCCAATCGATCTGACCATCTGTCTGTAGGTGAAAGGCTATGCTCAAGAGTAACTGAGTCCCAAACACCTCTTGTAATTCCTTCCATAACCATGATTTAAAACATGCATTATGATCTAAGACTATCGTAGATGGGAATCCATGGAGGTGGGCTATCTCTTACACATAGAGGTGTCTTATTCTCTCTAATTAACCCTATTCTTGAATGGGTAATAAGTGGATTGACTTGGTGAGCCAGTCTACGATCACCTAGATGGTATCATGCCCCCTAGAGGTACTTGGTATGCTTGTCATGAATTCCATTGATATCCCATCCCACTTCCACTCTAGTACCTCAAGGGGTTTTTTCAAACCTACTAGAACCTGGTTCTCAGCCTTCACTTGCTGACAAGTGATGCATCTTGAGACACACTCTACCACTTCCTTCTTAATCTTCGTCCACCAGTAATAATGTCAGAGGTCGTGGTACATCTTCTCCACACCTGGATGTACTTCCAATTGGGATGTACGGAACTCCCTCAATAATTCCTCCTATAAAGACATTGGCACAATGGTGCATCCTTTGAAAAGGATGACGTGATCCCTACCTTTCAAATATCCATCAGGGGCATGCTCTATGGACATCTGGGCACGTGTGGTCTCGCAGCAGACATATCTGGGTTTCACCTCTATGACTCACTGTAAAAGTGGAGGAGAAAATACCATTTCTTGGAGATAAGGTGCCTCATATCTATCAAAAAAGGATATCTGAAGTGAGACCAACTTCACTGAGGCATAATTTAGTAGCTGTGAACTCAATCTCCTGCTGAGAGAATCTACCACCACATTATCCTTTTCAAGAGTATATAATATCTATAATTCATAGTCCTGGAGAATTTCTAGACAATGCCACCATCTCATGTTTATATCATTCTGAGAAAATATATACTTCAGACTCTTGTGGTCAGCGTAGACGATAAATTGTTATCCCTTATGGTAGTGTCTTCACATAATTAATGCGAAGACTACTGCTATCAACTCAAGGTCATGAGTCGAATAGTTCTATACATGTAGTCTCAATTGTCATTATCCCTAAGAAACTACTACTTTCCCATGAATTAGGACAAAACCAAGCCCGATTCCTAATGCATCATAGTACTCCAAGTATTCAGTTCCCTCCACTAGTAGCCTCAAGATAGGAGCACTCATCTAGCTCTAACTCAACTAATGATAGCTATACTAGAATCTTTATACCCACATGAAGGGTTTTTTACTTCTTCATCAAAGCCATCATGGGTGCTCCTACTCTGGAGAAGTTGGGTACAATCCTTTGACAGTACCCAAAAACCTTAGGAAACTCTACTCAATAATGCTCTTGGGTTTCTCTCAAGAATGCAACACCTCAATTTTAATTGGATCCACTGTAACTCTAGCCTCTAAGATGATATATCCTAGTAAGTGGGCCTTTTGTATCTAGAAATCAAAATTTGAGAGCTTTCTGTAAAGCTGGTTCTCTCGTAGTGTGTCCAGAACCATCTTCAGTTGTATTACGTTATCCTCCTCAAACACTAAATAGACGAACATGTCATCAATGAAGACCACTACAAACTGGTTGAACTACGGATGAAATTTTCTATTCATGAGTCCCATTAACACTTCTGGGGAATTCTTCATGCAAAATGAAATCACTAAGTACTCGCAGTGGTCATGTAAATATCTGAAAGTCGTCTTCGAGATGTCCTCATCTCATAATCGAAGTTGGTGATATCCTGATCTAAGGTCTATCTTCGAGAAAAATCTTGCTCCCTTCAGCTGATCGAAGAGGTCATCAATCCTTAGTTGAGGATAATTGTTCTTCGTTGTCTCCTGGTTCAAGAACAAGATTTCCATGGATAACTGAAAGCTTCTGTGTACATTCTTGAAAAAAAACCCTAGGGCTACCAATGGTGGAATATTGGTCCATATGATCCCCTTCCACTGTAAGTCCTCCAATCATACACTCATCTCCCATAGCTCTTTGGGATCTATCTGATATGCAGGTGTAGATATCATTTCCATCCTGGGGTAAAAATCAATGCAGAAGCCTACCTCTCTATGAGGAGGTAGTCTTTAAACACCCTTTAGAAAGACATCCTTGTACTCTTCCACCACTGTAGGACATTATAGATTCATCTCATCTATTTCAAGGAGGGTAATTCTATACAACTTATGAGTAATTGGTTTCACCATCCAATATGAGAGTCCATCATGTGATGATTTTATTTCCTTTTCACCGATAAAGGAGAACCTAGTTCCATCTTCATGGACACACCACACTATGCGCCTAAAATAGTCGATCTGAACATGGACTGCTGATAGCCATTCCATACCTAGAATGATGTCGTAAGGCCTTAACACTTCAACTAGGAGATCAAAACCAAATCTCTCACCTCCAACAGTAAGATCACATTGCCAGCACCAATGTGTGATCATCGAATACACTACCATATGAGTATATAATCATAAGGATCAACCCAATGGATTTATCAGAATCTACGAGATCCGAATAAGGTCTGTGGCAAGGAAAGAGTGAATGACACCTATGTCTATAAGAACCAAATATATAATAGAGAGGACACATATGGTACCTCATATCATCTCCAGGATGTCAGGACCGTAGGCCTCAACTTCCTGACGTTTAGCCTTCCCCTGTCCACCTACTCCAGGAGCCAGTGGCAGACCACCTGGGGGTGGTGGTGGTAGTACCTCGTATCTATGCCCACCAATTACTACTCGTTTCGATCCTCTTCCACGTCCGCCACTTGGAAGATCACCGCGTTCCTGTCTTTGTTTTCTCCTTAGAGGTCCCTCGACCATCTGTTAGTCTTATACTTGGTGAGTCAGGCAATCTTGTGCCATGTTCCCCTACCCATTGCATTCATAGCATACTCTTCTTCCTGGATGACTCCCTCTACCTCGAGGGCCTCCTACTATAGACCCTGAGTCCTGAGGTCATTGGTCTATCATTTCACCAAATTTATGTTATCGATGTCCAAAATTGATATTACCCACTCTTAAACTTAGTATAGTGCAAGTGCAGGGTCGATCCACAGGGAACTTTGGTACATGAATGAATTCAATTGAGTTTAGAATTAATTTAGTGAGTCTTTCTGAATATAGAGTGGTTTTTCTTGTTTTGGATTATTGAAACTATTTTGTTTACTTAAAATTATGGTTAATAATTTAAAAGAAAACAACAAGCAATTTTTAATGTGTTTAGCAAGAAATAGAGCGTGTTGGGGATATGGTGATTATGGAAATTTTATGTGTATTTTTTATATAGTTGTGTTGTTCATGATTATTCAACATTATGGAACTTATTTTTGACAAGATTCCCTTGGTCTAGTTAATTTTGTCTTGGAATTGAAGAAATTTGACTCCTTGGTCCGGTAGTCAGTGTTTCACAATTATTAATTTCTGTTTAGTCCATTTATGAATCGATGAATCCATTCAATGATCATGAAAGCATTCATCGTTATGCTTCTTTTATCTCCCTGAGAATTCTGCCCTTGGTTTGGATTAGATTGCTTAGTGGTATTCAACAATGGTTGAAGAAGAATGAGAATAATTTAAAAGAACAAACACAACTATATAAATCAATCCAACATATGAAATATCTTCATAATCCACATCCCCAAAACAATGGGTTTTTAGTTACACATATTGAACATAAAAACAACACCTTCGGTACCTGATGAGATCATTGAGTAAGACTCGAGGAGAGGTGTCAGATGGTGGAATGTCAGAATAGTGACACCCCGGTGGCTCGGGAGGAATGGCATCATAACTTCCCCCTTATCTTCAAGTGTTTTTTTATCCCTTGGTTTAGAGGCCCATGCCTCTATTTATAGAAAAATAAAGTACACGACGTGTATGAAAATCACATGACATGTACTTTCTTCAATGCATTTTTGGCTCCATTTTTCTTCAATAGGTTGCCAGCCGCGTCATCTTTGACTCACACGGCATCGAAGACTGGTTAGTGGGTAGTACACAATGTGTAGCGGCACCACACACATCATGTAGTCCCTAGAATGTGCCACCATATGCATCTAGAAGCCGGTACACGGTGTGTATCAGTAATCCAAACGGTGTGTAGTGTATAGTTGATGACTTGGGTGTGTACTCCCTCTTTTTGATCCATGTCCCCATCTGAATGTACACGGTGTGTATAAATGTACATGCTGTGTAGTTACAAAATTTTCAAGACTTCCCTTGATTTGTGTATCTTGACAAAAAATCTCTGAAAATACACAGAATCCCGAACACCAAAGTATATATTCATGAAACAACATATATTTTCTGAAAACATGTTTTTATTTTGAATGATAAATATGAAAATATATACACAAATCAGGTACATCACCCTCCCCCATACTTAGTCTTTTGCTTGCCCTCAAGCAAATATCAACATCTGATTAAAAGAGTCTATATTTTAAAAGGAAGGAATTCATCTAGTCATGAATGTAAATAATAAGTTACAGGAGATAATTTTAAAATGAAAACAAAGCAGTTTCAATTTCATAAATATTCTAATCATGCCTCATATATAATTCAATTAACTACTTTCATCCTCTTTTAACACATGTTTCAAATGTTCATAAATAAGAAAGCCACTTGATGATTTACCTCACCAAAAAAATACTCAACACTCAAGACAATTTAATATCAAACTTATGATCATTCAAAGATATATACACTCTATCCATAGGTTTTCAAGAAATCTAGTTCTCCACTTTAGAAAAATTGACTTACAAAAATCATGGGGGCTTCCCAATGAGGATAAGATGTTTCTGTGTCTAAAGGTTGCTAGGTAAGATGTTAAATTAACTATAAGGCTTGAAATATGAGGCTAAATTATTTAAATAATAATGCATGATGTTTAAAATTAATTTCAATGCAAAAATATCCTCAATAAGCTCAAATGATCTCACCATCTCATTTAGTTGAGTAGGAGTCACAAACCAACAAGTGTGTATAAGGCCCCTTTGTTTATATCATTTTTTTTCAAAGGGAACCTTTCTGCATTTCTAAAATAGAGGTTTGGAACTCTTTTCACCCCAAATAATCAAGAGGATATCCCCCATACTTAATTTCTTGACAATTCACGAATTTATACCATGTGTTCCCAATCCCTTCTTTTGAGATAAAATGAATAATCATGAAAAATCATAAAATAATTAGGGTATGAAGGGAAATAGGATTGTATTATGGCTTCTTATAAAGGTTATTCATGGTCTCTATGGGCTTCACGAAGATAAGATATAGGGTAGGCTCAAGATGAAGGGGTTAAAACAGTTTTAGGCCTCAATCATTTTAATGTAATTCCCAAATTCATCATGTTTTGAAAAGAAAATTTAAAAATTCTGGTAGTTATGTATATTCTAAGAATCTCTCAAGAAAGATGGTATTATAAAGAATATGACAAAGGGGTTTAGAATACCTCTTGGGGGTGGAAAAAATAAATAAAGAGACAATCAGGCCACGACTTGCAAAATAATTGATTGGTCTAATCAATGTAATTATCCAAGAATTATAGGTTGTAATTTAAATTATATTATCAATCATTTTAAAACACTCAAGAACCAAAAAAGAACATACAATTGTTTTTAAAATTTTACACTTTCAGCTTATTATTTAAAAATATGATTATAAAAAATTATCCTCACAAATTAAAATATATCTGCAAAAAATGATGTCTCCTAGAATCTAAAAAGGGAAAAGACTAAAGAGGTAGTGAGATTCCCCCCAATACTTAAGAGTGCACATTGTTCACCAAGTGCCGAAAAAGAGGAACAAGACAAGTTGGGGACACAATAGGGGACCAGACCGAGTGGAAGTAATGAAATATTTAAATCATGAAAGAAAAGAAAATAATAGAAAAAGAATACTCCCCTCGTGTTAATGCATAGGAAAATGGTATGTGATGAAAAAACACAGCCCAAAATGTGCCAGAGTACCTGTGAGGGGGAAAAAGAAGAACACTGCAAGCAGGCATAATAAACACAGGCACACAAGATCACAAAAATAAGATACAGTGAAAATCATGTGTCCCAAAACCAGTCATGGGGTCGCCTCAGTAGAGGAATCATCCAGTACAGAGCCAGTCAGAAGAGATGACATAGGAGCCATGGAAGCTGGAGGCTCAGACTCGACATCGGGAAGGGAAGCTAGAGAAGTAGAAGCAATAGGTTCTGGATCCAGTAAAGGAAGGTTGGAAGCCCCCCTGGACTGGAAACAGTGGAAGTGGCAACACTAGCAGTACCTGGGCCCATAGTAGAGAGCGGAATGGAATCCGTGTCTTGCGCAGTGAAGGTTGGTGGAGCAGCAGCAGAAGGGCCAGATGCCATGGAAAAGGTTAATGGCGAGGCAATGGAATACCCAGATGCTGAAAAATAAGCTCCAACAACTTTTCTATGTGATCCTGGTGGCTGTCTATACGTACCAAATGCTGCTCCATCGCAGCCAGGTATAGGGAAAGGGTGAGATCGATTGAGGGTGCGAGGGTAGGTGGGGCTAGTGGGGGAACAGAAGAATGAAGGCCAGAAGAAGTGGGGTCAGTAGGAAGGGGGTAGGGTGAGGAAACTGGTGGGGTTGGAGAGGGTGGTGCAGGTGCATCAGCTGGGGCAGGAGGGTCAGCAGGTGGGTGGGGGTGAGCTTGGGCAAGGATGTAGGCACCCCCTACTTCCGGACTAATCCCATGCGAAAGAACATGGGAAAGTCCATCCACTGGGGAGAACCTAACAGGTCATGGGGTAAGAAGGCTCAAAAACCCAGAGGTGGTGGTCGAGGCGAGTGATGTAAAACCCGTCGTTCAGGTTTCCCTAACCGCCGGTAAACATAGTGTGGAAATAGGAGGCGGCTAGGTAAGGGAGGTCCAGGTAGTCCTGCCGAATCACATAGGTAAAAAGATCAATGTCACGACCAGTCACGACCCCCATATCCTCATGGAGGGGAAAAATAATGGCACTGAAGCACCGGTGGGTAAAACTAATGATGGGGTCGATGATAAGGGTTCTCTTCTATGAGGTAGGGGTGTAGTAGTGGTCAGGCCCAGTAAGCTCCCGCCACATAGCCATGAGCTCATAGGGCTCGGGTCAAGTCAGGGTGGAAACATGGGGTGGGGTAATAGGATGGGGGTAGAAACTACACCCTCGGCCAAAATCTGTCATGGTGAGGGAAAATCATTAGCCGCCCAGCCGGAACAAAACCACGGGCACCACATCACTAGGTGTCTCATGGTACTCAGCTCCGTTGAACTCATAAGAGGCGGCAAACTCCAAAAATAAATCATGTAAGATAGGAGTGATGAGCATAAAAATAGCGAGCAGTGGATTGTGGCTAAGAAGATCCTCTAACTCTCCCCATATGCTAAGCTTCTGAGGAATAGTTCTATTGATGTAGCGGCCTCTCATCGGAATCAGACAACTAGAAAAGTACTGAACCCTGTCATGTGCCAGATTGGTGACCGGGAACACCATGCAGGGATAGGTAACACCTACAGTTCCCGAACTAGGTTGAGGTGCAGCAGTAGGGGCTGGCTATGGGGGTGGATCAGCTGCAGCAGGTGAAGGGTCACTGGATGGGGTAGTCGATGAAGTGCCTGCTGCAGAGGAGGAGATCTCAGATGGAGTGGCAACTGGGAGGGAAGGAAGGATGGTGCTCAGACTAGCCTTAGTGGAGGGAGTGAGGGGTGGAAGGGTGGCCAATGTAGGGAGCTCGTAGATCGGAGCGTCGGGGTCTAGCTGTACCAGAGGTCGGAGTTGAATCCACCGAAAAATGGGCCAATTTCCCTCAGTAGTAGAGGTCAGCCACTTCCCCAGGGAAGGATCATGATCTACCATAACCTGAAAAAGAAAGAAAAAGAAAACAAAAGAAAAAGAAAACAAAAGAAAACAAAGAAAAAGTGAGAAATCTGAAAAATGAAAGTACTCGTCGTGTATATCTAGAGTACACGACGTGTAGTGCAAGCTGAGAAGCATCAAGTGTTCTATGGATAAAGACGCTAAGGGTGAAGAAGATAGACCATGTAAATGTACACGGCGTGTACCGAACATACACGCCGTGTTCAGAAAAATTGCATATTGTCGTGTAACACGAACAAAATGGCCATGATTTTATTAGTTCTAAGAATAAAGGACAAGCCATGTATGGGACCAACATGGCATGTTCATGACTTGAGGAACATGGCCGTGTAGGGGGAGAGACACAGGCCGGATGAAAGAAATTGGCTATATGGCCTGTACTGAACACACACACCGTGTATAGGAACATGGGTTGAGAGGCCATGTCAGGTGCTAAACACGGAGGGGTCATATGAAATGATATACACGACGTATACCAAACACAAACGCCGTGTACGTGAAAATGGTGTGTGAGGCCGTTTGAAAAAGGGTACTCGTGCACATTGGGGAATTTTCATGGTGTGTACCGAACATACACACCGTGTATATTCAAATTGTGAAGAATTTTGTGTGTGGTCGTGTACAAAAGTACCTAGCGTGTGTTCTTCAATTCGCGGCTGTGTAACGTGGAAGATGAATTGTCAGCAGATCCAAAAACACCCTAAACTCTTCTAAAAACTTGAAATAGTAAGTGTAGAAGGGCGTACCTTGACCGAGGATCGCAATTCTAGAGAAATAAGAACTCGAAATGGACTAAAACGACAGATCTGAGAGTGGGAGGGCGGGTGGTGTTCGGGAGAAGAAAACGAGAAGAAGGGGAAGAAATGGGGAGCAGCACGACATGGCGTGATGCCGGGTGGCATGTGACTTATATAGCCATGGTACACGGTGTGTACTACAAAATTACATGCCTTGTATCCCCGAATTTTTTTTGGTTTTTTTATTTTTTTTATTTTTTTCCATATAATAAACTATATAATAATTAATATTAATTAATTAAAATAATAAAATTAAAATAGGTATATATATGTATATAAATAACTAAAATAAAATAAAACTATACATGTAATGTAGATAGAAAATACATGTCGTGTGTTTAAAAATTGTAAAAAGAGAAGTACGACCTTTGGTCCAGTGCTCGGGGTGAGGTTTGAACTGGTGATCGGCCACTCCAAATGGAAGCCCTCAACCACTAGAGTGAAGGTTTTACAGCTGCCCAAATTTATTATTTATATACATTTAATATATACATCGTATACACACAGGAAGAAATAAATGCACGACATGTGGTTTTTAATTATAAAAGAAGGGGATGAAGCAGGGAGATTAGCCGAGTTCGAACCCAGGTCATTTGGATCCAGGGATGAGACTTTGCCAATCGGCCAAATTCATCCACATGAATTACTTTATAAAGAAAGGTGTTTTTATATTTTTAATTTAAGAAAGTAAATTGGGCACACACGCCGTATTTTGGTAGACATTCCATGTGGTTTTTATTAAAAGGGGAAATGATGGACATCGGGCGGTTGTCAGGATTCGAACCCGGGTCTTTTGGAAACCGGGTTTCAATCTTGGCCAACCGACCCATCCCCATCATGGGATTTCTTATAAACAAATATATATACAAATATATATATATATATATATATATATATATATATATAAATGGAGTTTACTATACACACCGTGTAAGAAAATATAAAAAGGAGGAACCCCGTGCCAAAGGTAGGTCGGGAGGATTCGAACCGGGGATGGCTCGGATAAACTCCAGTGACCTTACCATCGACACCGGCATCATCCCTATTTATTTATTAGGTAATCTATAGATTTATACTATTTACGATTAAAAACTAAAAATATAAGTACACTTCATGTATATAAGTGGGACACAGAGTGTAACCTCTGGTTTGCCTACCAAGAAGTGCCTTTGTTTTAGGTCGTTGGCTTTACCGACTTACCTTTTCTTACCTGATAGGGGTGGTGGAGATTTTTCCCACTACATATTCCATGTGATGGTAAATATTCAGTCATTGGACCTTCACCTTGAACGGTTGACCATCCTCCTTATCAATTTCCACCGCTCCGTGGGGAAATACTCGTATGACATGGAATGGTCCTGACCACCTCAACTTGAGTTTTCCTGGGAATTGGCGAAGACGAGAGTTGAAGAGGAGTACCTGATCACCAGGTTGAATTTTTTTTCAAGAAATCATTTGGTCATGGATGGATTTTGTCCTCTCCTTATACAATTTAGCATTCTCATATGCCTCCCTTATGATTTGATCGAGTTCCGATAGTTGGAACTTTTTCTTCTCTACAGATGACATTAGATCAAAATTTAGTGCCTTGATGGCTTAATAGGATTTGTGTTCCAGTTCCACTGGTACATGGAATGGTTTTCCAAAGGCAAGGAAGAATGGTGACATCCCCAGTGGTGTCTTGAAGTCGTTACGATAGGCCCCCAAAGCGTCGTCAAGCTTTTTGGACCAATCTTTCTATGAGGTATTCACTATTTTCTCCAAAATTTGTTTGAGATAACGGTTGGAGAGATCCACCTGTCCACTTTATTGGGGATGGTATGGTGTATCCATGTGATGCTTTACCTCATATTTATACAGCACTCCTTTTATTAATGCGTTGTCAAAGTGAGTCCCCCTGTCACTGATCAGCACACGAGGAATGCCAAACCAGCTAAAAATATGCTTCTTTAGAAAGGTCACGACTACCATAGTTGTGTCGTGTGCTGTAGTAGTGGCTTCCACCCATTTAGAGATGAATTCAATGTAGAAAAGGATGTAGGTATTATTGAAATAAGGGGTAAATGGTCCCATGAAGTCGATGCCCCAGCCGTTAAAGATCTCGACCTCCAGGATGGGGTGCTAGGGCATCTCACCTCTATGTCCCATATTACCTATACCTTGGCATAGATCACAATTGGAAATGAAGGATCGGGCATCTTTATTCATGGTGGGCCAAAAAAACCAAAATTGCAGAATCTTTGCTATGGTACGATTTGGCCCAGGATGTCCTCCAACGGGTGATGCATGACAAAATTCCAGGACACCTTGAACCTCTGTCTCTGGGATGCATTGTCAGATCACCCCATCTCCACAAAATCAGAATAGGCATGGGTCTTCCCAGAAGTATCAATTAACATTATAGAGGATTATTTTCTTCTACTGGAAGGAGAGGTCGGGTGGATGGCGCCTGTAACTAAATAGTTAGCAATATCATCAAACTAGGGCCTAGGGGATTTGATAATTGAAAAGAGATTCTTATCAAGAAAATCCTCCCTTATCTCTCGATCCTCTTCCTTCTCCATGTGTGGAAGCTCCAGACGGGATAGATGATCAACAACCATATTCTCACTCAACTTTTTATATCAGATCTTTAAATCAAATTCTTGTAAGAGGAGGACCCATCAAATTAATCAGGGCTTTGCGTACTTCTTGTTTAACAGGTACTTAAGTGCTTCATGGTCAGTATGAACAATAACTTTCGACATGACATGGTAAGAACGAAACATGTCAAAGGCAAATACCACTACCAACATCTACTTCTCTATAGTAGTGTAGTTTAGTTGGGCCTCATTGAGTATCCTGCTATCTTATTTGATGGGTCAGAAGATTCGGTCCAGCTGTTGACCCAGGACAACTCCCAATGCATAGTCACTGGCATCGCACATTACTTCAAATTGTGACTCCCAGTTGGGGGAAATTATCACTGGTGCTTCAACCATGTGATGCTTTAGATCCTCAAAAGCTATAGTACATGCCTCATTAAATTCTAAAATATCATCCTTAGTCAGGAGGTTGGTTAGGGCTGGCTATATTCGAGAAATCGCAGACAAACCACCTGTAAAAACCCGCATGTCCCAGGAAGCAGCGGATGGAGCTAACAGAAGTTGGAATGGGAAGTCGTGAGATGACTTATATTTTCTCTATATCCACCTATATACCCTTTTCTGAAATCCTGTGGCCAAGGACTATGCCACTTTTCACTTTAAAATGACTCTTTTCCCAGTTCAAAACCAGGTTAGTGTTTTCAAATCGCTCCAATACCAGCTCCAGGTGCCGCAAACAGGTGGTAAATGACTTCCCATAAACTGAAAAATCATCAGACCTACAGGGTTTTTTCCTCCATGTCATAAGAAATATCCAACTTGCATAGATGGAATGTGGTGGGAGCATTGCACACACCAAAAGACATCCTGCGGTAGGCAAACGTACCGTATAGAATCTGATCCATGAAGGGCATGGGAAAATGATCCTTCCTTGTGGCATCATTTAGCTTCCTGTAATCAACACAGACTCTCCAGCCCATGACTGTGTGAGTAGAGATGAGCTCATTCTTTACGTTTGATGCCACAGTGATGCCTCCCTTCTTAGGTACCACTTGCAGGGGACTTAGCCAAGGACTATCTGATATAGGGTAAATGATGCCTACATCTAACTACTTGATAACCACTTTCTTTACGACTTCTTTCAGGGGAGGATTCAGACGCCGCTGCAGTGGTCTAGATGGCTCTGGTCCTTCTTCAAGCTGCACCTTGTGGGTGAAAATGGTATGATTGATACCCTTCAAATCTACAATAGTCCATCCAATTTACTGCTTTCTCTGCTTCAAAACGTGTTGGAGTGCATCCTCCTTCTCCTGTGATAGTGCTACACTAAGTATAATTGGCAAAGTGTGATGATCTCCCAAATACCCGTATTTTAAGGAAGGTGGGAGAGGCTTCAGATCTAGTTCAGGTGCCTTGAGAACTGATGGTACCAGTGGTTATAATTTTCATTCTCTAGGATGTAAGGAATGACATCTTGTTTCTAGTAGTGGCTGCCCTAGCCTTCAATGAATTTCAGGTCCTCTGGCACTTCATCAGTGGGCATGTCTGGAAAAATCATATTATCTGAAATGTAAGAACATACAAGATCAACTTCTTTTCTACTCAGTTGTTCATCCATGGTATTCACCACATAATAGCCCTCATGTTCGGGTAACGAGGCTTGTTTAATGGCCTTTAGAACATTGTAGGAGACTCTTTCGTCCCCTACCTGGAAAATCAACTCCCCTTGGTGCATGTCGATCAAGACTTTCCCTATGACCAAAAAAGGACTTCCCAATATAATAGTTTCCTTCTGATCCTCTTCTATGTCTAGGATAATAAAATCTACAGGGAGGATCAATCTTCCCACCTTCACCAGCACATCCTCTAGTAGCCCTTTTGGATATTTAATGGACTAGTCAGCAAGTTGAAGGGCGACTAGGGTAGATTTCAGATCTTGGAGTCTGAGCTTTTAGAAAACTCTTAATGGCATGAGGTTGACACTGGCCCCTATGTTACATAGGGATTTTCCAAATTCATAGGGTCTAATAGTACATGGAATAGTAAATTTACCTTGATCTTAGAGCTTGGGAGGAAGGGAATGTTGTACGACTGCGGATCACTCCTTTGTCAGTGCTATGGTGCCCAAACCCTCCATCATCTTCTTATTAGAGAGGATTTACTTTATGAATTTAGCATATGTGGGTATTACACGACGTGTAGTGCCTCCACAGATGGCGTGTAGTCCCTAGAAAGCGCCACCAACCGCATCTAGAACCTGATACACGACCTGTATCAGTAATCCGCATGGCGTGTAGTGTCTGGTTTATGACTTGAGAATGTACTCCAACTTTTTGATTTGTTTCTCCATCTGAATGTACACAGTTTGTATAAATGTACATGCCGTGTAGTTGCAAAACTTTCACAGACTTCCCTTGATTTTGGTATCTTGACCAAAAATCTATGAAAATAAAAAGAATCAAAAAAATTAAAGTTTATATTCATGAAACAATAGATGTTTTCTAAAACATGTTTTTATTTTGAATAATAAATATGAAAATGTATTCACAAATCGGATGCATCAGTCATCCTTCGAATTTTCTGTCTCGTTTGGGACTTAACGTCATCTGTCGGCTACCCGCCATGGATGACTCAACCACCCATCACCTGATGGTAGCTCTGACCATCAGTGTCTTCTTAGCGGGGAAGATCTCTACAATCATAGCTTGCTCCAACACCCAACCTGTGTAGGGATGCTAAAAAAAATCATCTATTCTCTAATCAAATGTTATATTCCCTGCTAAAAGGTTTGGGCCCTAAATAAAGGGTCCTACACCATATCTGTGGAGTAAATGGAGAGGTTTGTGAAACTCACAGAGTACTCAACCACTGTTCGTATTCCCTAATGTTAGTGAATAAACTTCTGTATTCTCACTGAGCACAAATTGTGTGGAAGAACTCCTCCCTAAAAATTCAATCGAAGTCAGACGAGGTGAGGGTTGCATCTTCATGAGTCTGGATGGTCAAACTCCACTATCTCCCCACTGATCCCTGTAGAATACTCTCTACTAGAACTTTCATCTGGTCAAGTGGAATCCATAAAAATCAGAAGACTCATGTCACCACCTCCATCCAATCCTTAATGACATCAGGATTTTTCTCTCCCATGAACCTAGGAGGTCACTTTCACTGAAGCTCATGTAAGGCACTGAGCCTATGTTCAGACTCTATTAGTTGCATTGGTAGTAAATGCTGACCAATAGTCGGTGGCATCACTGGGACACCTCCTGGAGGTTACATCTCGGGAAACTATCCCTATACTAAATCCTCATTGATATGTGGACCATCATCATGGTCACGTATTGGAATCCTGGATGGCTGCCTGTATGTAGGCATCTTGAAAGAGATCAAGATGGAAAAAAATCAATTTATTCTACATGGTGAGATGACTATGAATAAAAAAGATAGTGGGAAAACACTCAAAGATGCATGTAAACAGTGTTTTCATTTACCGAGCAATAAAGTAGAATTTAGGGTCGTAGTGTGTGGATACATCAATCGCCATACCAATACTAGACATCCTAGCCTAAAATCCAAACTCAAGATAGTTACCACTGTTTCCCTATAATTTTTTAGACACATAGTTCTTCATTTAGAACTCACCTACAATGATACCACTTTGTGATGACCCTTCTTCTAGGGCCCGTGTCGTGACTACCCAAAGACAACATTCCATGGTCCAGGGGCTAGTGACTAACACCAGAAATGAATATACCCAAAAGGGAAGTAATTTTCCATTAAACCTATACATATGAAAAAACTGAATCTATTGAAACTAAACACAATGTATACCCCAACTGTCACTGAGACAACAACTGAGTGTATAGTACAAATGAAAGTAAAAAGGGGCTAGAATACAAGTGAAAAACCAGAAATGAAAGTAAAAATGCCACTGTCCATCTCTCAAAACCCAAACTAAAGGGTAGGTGAATGTAGCTGCCTCTAGTTATAGAAGTATGCATGTCTGTCCTGTCTCATGGAGCACCACCTAGTGCAAAACCACAAAGGTATCCATTGAAGCATCAGTCACCAGTATGAGACATGAAACATTCAGATGAATCCCATGTTGGGGTGAGTAACACAATACTCATTAGGGAACCCAATAGAAAAAGGAAATACCACAAAGTAAGAGCACAAAGAAATGATCAAAAATCCAAGATATCTCACACCAAGTATTACATTAAGTATAGAAAGAACGATTATCCGTATTAGAGATGATTCATCTTGTACTACTAAGGGAATCTTCCCTAATGAGCCACTAAGGTCTGATCGGCTACTGGACAACTGAGATCTTCCCGGCTGCTTGACCACTGAGGTCTAGTCATCTTTTGTACCATTGCGATACACTTATTTATAAACCAATGAGGTATGCCCACCTAGTGAACAACTAAGGTATGCTCATCTACTGAACCACTAAGGTACTCTTGTTTGCTAAACCACTTAGTTATTATCATCTACTGAACCACTTAGGTATGTTCATCTTCTAAACCACTAATGTACAATTGTCATATCCTTCGTGTCAAAACCTAATGTAGGACTCCTCCTTTCTAGTGCAGTTGATTATGGAAGAATCTAACCCTCAAACCATCGATCATATCTCTACTTTTATATAATCTCACAGAGTATTATTAAAGGACTGAGTCATTGTAAGGGTCCCAACACCATAGACGGTGCATCAATCAGATACCCTGTCTGAATGATATTAGAGTTTTAGTAAACATGGCCCAATTGTGTTAGGGCCCTCTCTGACCCGGTCCAGCCGACCCGACCAACCCAGCCCGGGGGTCCAGCATGACCTGACCCAGTTTGGACAACATGACCCAACCCATTTGGGTATGGGCTGTCCCAGTCCGGCCAGGACACAAGGCCAGACCCATTAGGACTTTCTGGACCCAGCCCAGTTCGGTTGTGGGTCCAGTCCTCCGGGTTGCTAGGTGACCCGGTTTCATCAAACCCAGCCTGCAGTGGTGGGTCAGTTATGTCCACACCTTAGGCCTCCAAGTGGCCTGGTCCACCCCATCAGGACGATCACATCCTGCCCGCACGTGGTCCAGCAAGGATCGCATTCCACTTGCTCACTGCGGCCCACCGGCGTGGGATGCTCCTCCAACGTGGTGCCCGAGCAGTGCCACCCTACCGCACTGCCACATCCCCAAATTCTCATGGCCTCTACCGCCCAATAATTTTGTTGGGGTGTGCCACCTACCACCCATGACCGCTACCATAGGCCACTTCCACCGTGCCAACAATGTCTTCCATGGGCCACTAGATTTGCTCCGATGGTCCGATTCACAAACTGCTTGTGCCCTCAAACTTCTCGGATCACCTCCATCCTTACTATGGACTTCAGGACACCTTGTCATCAATTTAGGGGTTCAGTCACAAAGAAAACATGAAATCAAAAATGGAACAAACCAACCCTTGTTCTTTTCGCTCAGATTTGTTTCTGTTAGTAGAAACATGATGTATATACAAAAATCACTAAGATTTTAATCCCATTATCAACCCACAACAACATTTTCCTAACCCCAAAAGGAAAATATATCTGTGGATCAACTTGTTAGAGAGTTGATCTGCGTTCTTCGTTTAGAGGGGAAAATGGGGGGAAACAATTCCCTAAGAATTTAAACCCCAACTTGGGAAAGTATTGTTGGTCAAAGAAGAACGGGATCCCGCACCTCTGTGTTGAGTCAATAAGGTTTTCCTTATGACTTTTCCATTCCTTCTTGTTTTGAAAATCACAAACACCTTATATTTAAGCAAATATGTTTTCACCCCTGTTTTACTTCTATAAGGAAAATTTCCTTAACGAAATTTACCTCTTTCTTGTTTTCACTGTTCATATCAACATTTTTTCTTAAGTATAAAAATAGGATTCATATCATTATTCAAGGAATCATATAATAATTAGATATGAAGAATTCTGTTACAGGATCTGAATTCTCATTCCAAATTCTGTAATGAATTCCCATTACGAATTCTGTAATGAATTCTCATTACGAATTCTGATGAAGAATTCCCATTAAAAATTCTGCATTGAATTCCCATTACGAATTTTGATGACGAATTACCATTACGAATTCTAATGCAGAATACTCATTACAAATTCTGATGAAGAATTCCCATTACGAATTCTAATGCAGAATACTCATTAGGAATTTTGATGACGAATTCTCATTAAGAATTCTTTAATGAATTCTCATTACGAATTCTGTGATGAATTCTCATTATGAATTCTTTGATGAATTCTCATTAAATTTTTTTTGATGAATTCTCATTACGAATTCTATGATGAATTTTCATTACGAATTCTGTGATGACTTCTCATTAAGAATTCTGTGATGACTTCTCATTATGAATTCTATGATGAATTCTCATTATGAAATCTCTGATGAATTCTCATTACGAATTTCAGTGTAGATTTCTCATTACGAATTCTGGTTGTGAATTCTGATTACGAATTATGGATAAGAACTTTTATGAAATTCAAATCCAAATTCTTCTGATAAACAGAATCTGAATATTATTGTAATATAGACTCTGAATATAATTTTTGGATAGACTCCAAAATTTTTACTTACACTCCGATTTGTTAAGTTTGTTATAAAATGATGTCATGCTTTCAGTTACACATGTTTTGTTATAAAACGATGTCGCCCATTCTATTTTTAACTAACTGTTGGTTGAGTGACACATGTACAGGTCACTTCAAAATTTAAGGAAAATATGACCATTGTAGGAGGGAGCCGACCCTTGCTACCGAGCCTATAAATAAGACCTCATTTGAAAGAGCTCAAAAACAAGCTGATCACTCTAGAGACCACATGTTGTCAAAGTGATTTCTAGAGAGAGAAGTTTTTCATGCCTTGTGCATACTGAACTGCTCGTTCAGATTGCTTCGTGCAACTCCGAATTTTGGGGATTACATTTGAGGGCTTCCGGGGATAGGAAGGTAGATGTGCTGACTACCTTGAAGTTCAAGGGCATCCTTGTTGAGGAAGACATAGGTTCCAACTACCTTGAAGTTGAGGGCTTGTGGGGATAACAAGACAGAGACGCTGATCTTCATATCAAGGGCTTATCCGGGCGTGGGAAAGAAATACTTTCTTGAATGTATAAATCAAGGGACGTTTTTCCAAGGTTGTTGGATACCCTTCTGTTTGGGTTAAAATATTTATATCTTGTTACTTGTTTTCGTTACAAGTTTATCTTTTCCGCTCCATTTTTTATGTTTAAGAAAGTATAACCATCTTATAATTCCTTACACTTGTGTACTCTGATTCAGATAGATTCTATATGATTTAAGGTATAATCTCATATTGTAATCTTTGGTTAAGTTTCATTTTCCGAATCCATATTTCTGGAATTGGTTTTTCAGTATCACTTTCCAGATTTAATCAAGTTTATAGAGCTAGAAGTTTGTAAGTTCATACTTTGTCCCAATATTTCAATTGGTGTTAGAGGTGTTGTGAATTTTCTTAGTTTAACTTTGTTAAACTTTGATCTTTCCTTGTTTAATAAAAATTTTAAAGTGTACAATTCACCCCCCTCTTGTATATTGAGCATCTATATCATTATTTCGATCCTACAATTGGTATCAGAGGAGGTTTCTACTATTTTTATTAACAAGTTTTTGTGTAGAATATTTTTTAATATGGCAGGAATCAATGTTGGTTCCATCAACAACCTAAATCCTACAAGACCATCAATTTTTGATGGTAATGATTATGAGTGTTGGATAGATCGAATGAAGACTTTTGTTGTCAGTACTGGAGTAGAAAATTTTTTTATGCTTACTGGAGGTTATCAAATTCCTGATAAGGAAGTTAGTACTTTCACAAACCAAGAGAAGCATGATTATCAATTAAACTATAAGGTACACAATACTTTACTATGTTCAATGACTAGGAATATATATAGCCAATTTCTTCTTGTGAAGCAGCTAACTGTATATGGAAGAAACTCAAAGTTACACATTTTGGTACATCCAAAGTGATTGAGACCAGAAGAGCTATGCTTAGAGCTGAGTATCATGGTTTTAACTTTCCTTATGAAGAACCCATTTGTAAGGTGCAACAAAGGTTTATGACTATTGTGAATAGCTTACAATCTATGGGAGAAAAATGTCTGAATGATGAAGCTCTTGTTGAAAAGATTATTGATATTATGCCCAATGAGTGGGAATCAAAGAGAACAACAATTGATGAGAGCATGAAGGTCACTCAAATTTCCTTAGATGAGCTATTTAGAACTCTTCTCCAACATGAAACAAGGATGAAGAGAGATGGTGACAATATCAAAAAGATGAATGGGAATGCTACTGTTGCTTTTACTACAACATCAAATCACATGAAAGCTAAGAATCCTAAGGGAGTAACTAGATCCAAATCTAAGAATCTTATTATCCAATCTGAATCTAGTGAGAGTGAAGTCTCTGAGAATGAGTTATCAAATCTTGCTTGAAGGATGAATAAGATAGCTGGACAAAGAAATTTCCAATCCAAGTATAAGAAGAAGGAAAAGAAAGATAAGAAAGATTTTGAAGTCACATGCTATGAATGCAAGAGAGCTAGACACATAAGTCATGATTTCCCTTTGATCAAGAAGAAAGAAAGAAAAGTGGGGCATTCTAAAACGAATAGGAAGAAGTATTATAAAGCTAAAGCTAAGAATGTTCTGAAAGCTAAAGATACTTGGAGTGCCAGTGGTGGTGACTCTTCAAATGAATCTTCGGATTATGAATCTTTTGGACATAAGAATATTGGTCTTATAGCCAGATTACCTATTAACAATCATTGCTTTATGGATAAGGTACACAATACTGAATCATTGACCAATGTTTCTTTAAATTCTAATGATAGTAAATATTATAACTCTTTGGATGAAGAATCCTCTTATTATGAAGAAAATACTTTAACTACCTATGAAGAAGTTTCTAGGTTTGCTGAAATTCTTGAGTTTGAGAATTCAAAACTCAATAAAAAACTTGATAAGGAAAATTCTAGGAATACTATTCTTACTAAGGAAATATCAGATCCTTCTAAAGATCTTGTTAAGAAAAATGCTGATTTTATAAGTATGTCAAATAATCTTGAGGAAGTAAATTTTGAAAAGAATAAACATTCTAAAGATCTAGAAAATGTAATTTCTATGAAAAGTGTTTTTGAGCTTAGATCTAGTTCCAAATATAATTATTTTGAAGATAAAAAGTTGATTATAAAACTTAAGTCTGAAATATTTTCCTTAAAGAAGTGTTTGTCAAACTTTACCTTAGGTAAAGAAAACTTTGATAAGATGTATTCACAAATACGACCTTTAAGAAACAAGTCCGGATTTGGTTATACCCATGCTAATCCAATTTTTAGTAACTAATTTGTTCCTCAAAGTGCCCCATTTTGTACCAAGTGTCAATGTGGTGGTCACTGGGCCAAGAATTGTTCTTTTAAAATAACCCAATCTGTAGGTTTTCATAGGGTTTAATTTTCTTAAAAAGAAATGGGTACCCAAAATTTTACTTTCGGAAATATCCAGATCCTAGCAATCTAGATTCTAAAAACCTAAATTTTTCTTATTTTCAGGAAAATAGGGTACGTACCAACAGAAATACATGGTACATGGATAGTGGATGTTCCCGACATATGACTGGTAACAAAAACTATTTTGAAAAGATTATAAAGACAGAAGGAGGAAAAGTAACATTCAGAGACAATGCTCATGGAGAAAATGTTGGTATAGGTAATATTATTATTCTTGGTAAAACATTGATTTCAAATGTTTTGTTTGTTAAGGGTCTTAAGAATAGCCTCATTAGCATAAGTCAATTATGTAATGAAGGATACCTTGTGAATTTTAGGAATGATAAGTGCTTAGTACACAATTACAAGGAAGAGTTTGTTCTCTCTATGCATAGGCAAGATAATGTTTGCACTTTGAACTTAGAATACCTTAGGTGGGAAGACATACCTTGCCTAAGTGCAATGGAAGATCATTCTTGGTTATGGCATAGAAGACTTGGTCACTGTAACCTTAGAAACTTATGTAAACTCTCTAAGAAGAAACTAGTTAAGGATCTACCAGAGCTTAAATTTGATTCTTCTAATGTTTGTGATCATTGTCAATATGGAAAGAAACATAAATATAGTTTCAAATCAATCAGTGAAGTCTCAAAAAATGATGCGTTACAGTTAGTGAACATGGATCTTTTTGGACCAACACAAACTGAAAGCATTGGAGGCAAATACTATGTGTTTGTTTTAGTTGATGATTACACTTGATTTACATGGGTATATTTTCTTAAAAATAAGTATAAAGGTTTTTCTTATTTCAAAAGTTTTAGTTCCGAAGTTAAAAATGAGAAAAACCTTCCACTGAATTCTATTCATAGTGATCATGGAGGAGAATTTCAAAATTCTGATTTTGAAACTTTTTGTAGTAGAAAAGGTATTACTCACAACTTTTCAGCACCTAGAACTCAACAAAATTGTGTATTTGAAAGAAGAAATAGAATTATTCAAGAGATAATGAGAACCATGTTGAGTGAATATTCTATAGCTAGAAATTTATGGGATGAAGCTGTAAGTACTGCTTGTTATACTATAAATCAAGTTTTAATTAGACATTTTCTTAATAAAACTCTTTATGAGTTATGGAATGGTAGACAACATAGAATTTACTACTTCAAGGTTTTTGGTTGCAAGGTATTCATCCTCAATACTAAAGATAATATACACAAATTCGCATCAAAATTTGATGAAGGAATTTTCTTAGGCTACTCCACAACTTCTAAGGCTTATAGAGTTTTCAATAAAAACACTTGTACTATTGAGGAAATTGTACATGTAAAATTTGATGAGTCTGATCCTTTTATTTTTTAACCATCCTAACCTACATCCTCAGATGTGTTTTCAAAAATTGATTATCAAACTTTGTTAGAAGATCCTTCTAATAAGGAAAATTTTCAGGAAAATATTTCTGAAACATTTTTCCAAAAGACTTTCTAACCTATGTTGATGAACAAGTTTTACAAAACCATAGTCAGGTGTTTCTTAAGAATCATCCCAATGATAGTATCATTGGTGATGTAAATAAACTTGTAAGGACTAGAATTTCCTTGAGGAATGAAGTAGAATATCTATAATTTCTTTCCCAATTAGAACCAAAAAGCACTGATGAAGCTTTAAGTTATAATGATTGGATCAAAGCCATGCCAGATGAGCTAAATGAATTCGAAAGGAATAATGTCTGGACCCTGGTTGAAAGACCTAAGGAAACTTCTGTTATTGGAGTAAAGTGGGTCTTCAGAAATAAGTGTGATGAAAATGGAGTCATAGATAGAAATAAAGATAGAGTAGTTTCCAAAGGCTATAATCAACAAGAGGAAATAGACTATGAAGAAACCTATGCTCTAGTATCTAGAATTGAATCTATTCAAATCTTAATTGCCTTTGCAGCATTCTATAATTTCAAACTTTTTCAAATAGATTTGAAATGTTCTTTTCTTAATGGTTACATCCAAGAGGAAGTTTTTGTTGAACAAACTCCTAGCTTTGAAGACACAAAATATCCTAATCATATTTTTAGACTTACCAAGGCTCTGTATGGTCTTAAACAAGCCCCTAGAGCTTGGTATGATAGACTAATATGATTTTTTCTTCAAAATAACTATGTTAAGGGAAATGAAGATCCAACCCTTTTTATAAACAAATACAAGAAAAATGTTTTTATTATTCAAATATATGTTGATGACATCATATTTGGTTCAACTCAGCAATCATTAACGGATTCCTTTGAGGATCTAATGAAATCTAAGTTTTAAATGAGTATGATGGGTGAGTTAACATTTTTCCTTGGATTTCAAATTTCTCAAAAACCAGAAGGAACCTATATATGTCAATATAAGAATATTAATGATCTTATTAAAAAGTATGGATATGACAACACTAAAAGTGTTAGTATTCCCATTGGTACCTCAAACACACTTGATATTGATGAAGTCAGGAAACTAGTGGATCAAACATCTTTTAGAGGTATGATAGGAATCCTACTATACTTGACAGCTAGTCATCCAGACTTAATTTTTTCAGTATGCTTATGTGCCAGATATCAATCCAATCCTAAGGAATCTCATTTAAAGACAGTGAAAAGAATTTTTCTCTACTTAAAGGGAACCATGGATCTAAGATTATTTTATACTTCTGGAAATGATTTTATCTTAAAGAGTTTTTCAAATGCTAATTTTGGTGGGTGTAGAATGGATAGACAAATTACATCTAGAACTTGTCATTTCTTAGGGGATTTGTTAGTTTCTTGGTCATACAAGAAGAAACACTTAGTATCACTCTCCACAGCTGAAGCTGAATATGTAGCAACTGGAAGTTGTTGTGCTCAAGTGTTGTGGATGCAACACACACTCACAGAATATGGCTTGAGTTTTACTAAGAATTAAATTTTGAGTGATAACAAAAGTACCATTTCCCTTAGTAAAAACCCTGCACATCACTCCCATGCAAATCACATAGACATTTGGCATCACTTTCTTAGAGATCACACACAAAATAGAGATATCATTCTTCAGTTTATCAGAACGCAAGATCATAATTATGATATTTTCACAAAATATTTACCTTCCAATAGATTTGAATACATTAAACAGAAGTTAGGAATGATAATCATAAGGTAATATTTCTTCATTAATTTCTTGTTGAAACAATCTCCTTATAGTAATAAACTCTTTTTCATAGGGGGAGTACATTTTGTTTACCATTTCAAATTTTCCGTAATAATATTTTCAATTTTTTTTTCATAATAACCTTTTCAAAAAATTGTGTAAATGAGATTTTCATATTTTTTTTAATATGATTTTCAAATTTTTTTTCATAATAAGCTTTTCAAAAAAAATAATAATGATATTTTGAATTTTTTTTCATAATGAGCTTTTCAAAATTTTTTGAAATGAGCTTTTCAAATCTTTTGTAATGAAATTTTTGTATTGGAACTTTCGTAAAGAAATTTTCATACTGAGAATTTTTGTAATGAAATTTTCGTACTAAGAATTTTCATAATGAAACATTCATACTGGAACTTTTGTAATGAAATTTTTGTACTGAGAATTTTTGTAATGAAATTTTAGTATTGAGATTTTTTTAATGAAATTATTCGTACTCATGTTTTTTTTGTACTGAGTTTTTCCTAGAAAGTTTTTTGTAGTCAATTTTTCTTCAAGAAGATTGTCACCTATTACGAACAATCTTTCTAGCCAATCCGAAAGGTATGATTTACTTAAGTCTTAGTAATCATATTTTACTTGCTGATATTTTCTTATGTGTTTTTAAATTTTTCCGATTCTAGCTTTCATAAATCCGAATGTTTTTCTTAAAACCTCAAAAGATCATAGTCAATTATTCCTTGCAGATTGTTTCTCAACCATCAGATCAAATCTAAATGTTTCTCAACTGTTCGATCAACCATTGAAGTTGAACCGTCTTCTTAATGCCTATATAAAGGGGATCCCCCAGGGTTTTCCCACATCAGATATCAATATTTTGCATCTTGAAGCTCTATCCTTCTTACTTAAGGCCACTCTAATCTTTCCCAAGTCCGTTCTGATTTCTTCAGAAGCGTTCAGTTCCAGATGTCTGTAGAAGCCACATCTCAAGATATTTCAACTGGGAAGCCCATTTCTAAGTGGTTAATTTATAGGGAGAGGATGGTGTATCCGAATTTCTACATGTATGATTCTCTTATATCTAAAAACATCATGCTCATTGGCTGGGAGGACGTATGCTTATCAAAGCCAGTGAATCCGGATTCGGTTTATTCAAATTTTCTTGTAGAATTTTATGAGTATGTTTCCTTCTATAAAGAAGATGGCAGAGAGAAGTTTTCTTTCATGTCTTATTGTATGACTTAAAAGATTTCTTACACCAAGTCTGAAAACTTGTAGGATTATCATATGAAGGGGAAGCTGAATTTTGCTCACACAAGTTTCCAGATGAGCAAGGAAGTTTCAATAAATTCAAGGCTAAGGAATGCCTTGGACTTAAAGATGTTAAGACCACTAAGATTTCTCATCTCTCTTCGAACAATCGGATTCTACAGTTGTGGACACAAGGTTTTTTCATACCGAGAAGGGGTGCTAAGGATAACCTCAAAAAAAGTGACATTTATATACTAGATTTCGTGGTAAATCTAAGGAAGTTAAATTTGTTGAGGCATGTTTTGATTACAGTTAAGAATATTAAAGAAGGGAATCTGAAAGACCAGATTATAATGTATCCGGCCTTGCTTTCCAAGCTTATTATCAGGTGTCTTGATTCATTTAAATTTTCTTTCACTTCCAAGCCTAGAAATTTCAAGGTAATGCTTGTTAGTGATGATACATTGAAGAGAATGAAAATGGACTTTTCTGTTGAATCTGTAGAATTCTATTATTTACCAGAGGATGAGGCTGAGGCAGTTTAGAAAGATCAAAAAACTCCAGAACCATCAAAGGAAGCTAGGAAGAAAAGGAAATTGAAGGAAGTGGAAGTTGCTGAGAAAACCCCTAAGTATAAGGACACTCTATCCGCACCCCCTAAACCCAAGAAACAAAAGGCTTATCCAGATGAGGTAGTTTCCATGTGGAGGAAAGATAAAGAAAAAAGGAAAGAAGGGGAGGCTCAATTCAGATTGGACCCTGCTGAGGTTAAGGCCTTGAAAGAGAAAGTGGATGATGAATTAGAAAATCAAGACGAAGAGAAGAAGTTGAAAAAGAAGATGTTAGAGGAATAGTTTGTCCAATATCTTCTCAAGGCCATTGAAGTAGCATCTGAAAATTTACCCATTCCGAAATCCTTTTTGGTTGAAGGTTTGCCTAAAACTCGGGGTGAGAAGACTCTGGAAAATTCTAAAAAGAAGAAAGCTTAGAAGGATTTGATGCTGAGAGTTCAGCAAGTTGTGGATGGAATCCAGCAAGTAGAGAGAAGTAGTGGCTCTGGTGATGTAATTAAACAAGTTGAAGAATATCATGAGAAAGATAGTGCTTCCGAGAAATTTTCACTCTGAACTTCCCAAGCCAGATCTTCAAAAATTGTTACACCTAGAGTTTATGAGAAAGGTGAAGAGGAAGTGAACAAGCTGTATGAGGGAGAAAGTCTCAATCATGACTATATACAACATGAGGATGTTGAAACGGGAGCAGGGAATGAGAAAGTTTATGAAGATGAGATTGTTCAACTTTCAGAAAGTGAGCAGGAATCTCCTGATGAATAAACCATTCCGAAAGTTAATAAAGGTAAGAAAGTGGTTTTTGACACTTCAAAAAAAGGTATTATAACAAGGAAAGAATATGGACGACCATCCAAAAGGGAGATTATACAGTCAGAGGAAGAACCAACTCTAACCAGAATATCAGATTTGGAGTCATCTGTCTTTAGACATGACTTTGTTGAGCAGTCCCTAAAGAAGCTGGTTGACATCATTCTGATTTTTCCAGAAATAGAATCCAGATGCCATATGATTCAGCATAGCATAAATCAAAACTCATACTTTGTATCCATGGTGATGGATAGGTGTGACAAACTTGAGGCTGATCATAAAAACATTCTTATTAATTATGATTCTCATAGCTTTTCTTGCAAGAAGATAACCAAGTGGTCTAAGAATGTTGTTCAAGAGATGGCAGAGCTTGATCAATTCCAAGTATATGTTAAAGATTCTTTTGATACCGAAGACTCTAAAATCAAGGATCTTACAAATTCTTTTGAGAAGAAGTTAACTCTTGAGTAGGATGTTCGGATGCAGGAGGTCAATGATCTAAATGGGAAGCTAAGTTCTCTTGTCCAGTACTACAGGGAAGAAAAGGATCTTTGGAATCAGTTGGAAGGAAAGGTTGTAAAGAAATATGAAGTTCTTAAAGCTCAGGAAGTGGGAATGGAGGCTCAAGATGCAAGAATCATTGCTTTAGAGAAGCAAGTGGAGGTGGACCACAATGAAATGAATAATCTGAAGACAATTGTTTAAATGCATATGCCCAAGGAAAAAGAAACAAAATAGACCACTCCGATCTTTTTTTTTGTACTGATTTCCTTGTACTAGTTCTTTCCAATAGTAATGAAATTTTGTTTACATATTTTTTGGTTGGTTTCATGAACTAATATTTCAGGTACTTTATTATCTTTTCCATTCCCTCAATTCTTTTTAAAAATCACAAAGGGGGAGAAGGAAAAAATTTCAAAAAAGGGGGAGAAGGAAGAATCTAAAAGGGAGAAGAAAAATTTCTATGAAAAGAAGAACTATCGTTAAGTAAGGGGGAGCTTATCTAAGGGGGAGCTTATCATTATGAACTTTTTCATTCTTATGATAATGAAAATCCAGAATACAATCTTTAGAGTTCCAAATCCCAAGGGGATGTTAGTTGTATTCACTATCATTCATAAACAATGGGAGATAAGCCTTAATTTCAAAGACTAGAAATTTATCCTAAGCTCTTCTATTATTTTTCTTAAGGATGTTTGTGCTTTCCAAAAAGGGGGAGATTGTTGAGTCAATAAGGTTTTCCTTATGAATTTTCCATTCCTTCTTGTTTTGAAAATCACAAACACCTTTTCTTTAAGAAAATATGTTTTTGCCCCAGTTTTACTTCTATAAGGAAAATTTCCTTAAGGAAATTTACCTCTTTCTTGTTTTCATTGTTCATATCAAAATTTTTTCTTAAGTATAAAAATAGGATTCATATCTATATTCTCAAAATCATATAATACGTAGATATGAATAATTCTGTTACAGGATCTGAATTCTCATTCCGAATTCTGTATTGAATTCCCATTACGAATTCTTTAATGAATACTCATTACGAATTCAGATGACGAATTCCCATTAAGAATTCTGTAATGAATTCTCATTACGAATTATGATGATGAATTCCCATTACAAATTCTAATGCAGAATACTCATTATGAATTCTAATGATGAATTCCCATTACAAATTCTAATGCAGAATACTCATTACAAATTCTGATGACGAATTCCCATTACGAATTCTAATTCAGAATACTCATTATGAATTCTGATGACAAATTCTCATTACAAATTCTGTGATGAATTCTCATTATGAATTCTATGATGAATTCTCATTATGAATTCTATGACGAATTATCATTATGAATTATTTGATGAATTCTCCTTACGAATTCTGTGATGAATTCTCATTATGAATTCTGTGATGAATTATCATTACAAATTCTATGATTAATTCTCATTACGAAATCTCTGATGAATCCTCATTATGAATTTCAGTGCAGAATTCTCATTAATAATTCTGGTTGTGAATTCTGATTATGAATTATGGATATGATCTTTGATGAAATTCGACTCCGAATTCTTCTGATAAATAGAATCTAACTATCCTTGTAATATAGACTCCAAATGTAATTTTTGGATAGACTCCGAACTTTTTACTTAGACTCTGATTTGTTATGTTTGTTATAAAATGATGTGATGCTTTCAGTTACACATGTTTTGTTATAAAACGATGTCATCCATTCTATTTTTATCTAACCATTGGTTGAGTGACACGTGTATAGGTACCTCTTAAATTTAAGGAAAATATGACCATTGGAGGAGGGATCCTACCATTCCTACCGAGCCTATAAATAGGTTCTAATTTGAAAGAGCTCAACAACAAGATGATCACTCTAGAGACCACACGCTGTCAATGTGATTTCTAGAGAGAGAAGCTTTTCATTCCTTGTGCATACTGAACTGCTCATTCAGATTACTTCGTGTGACTCCGAATGTTGGTGATTACATTTGAGGGCTTCCGGGGATAGGAAGACAGAGGTGCCGACTACCTTGAAGTTCGAGGGATTCCTTGCTGAGGAAGATAGAGGTTCCAACTACCATGAAGTTGAGGGCTTGTGCGGATAGCAAGACAAAGACTCTGATCTTTGTATTGAGGGATTACCCGGGTGTGGGTAAGACAAACTTTCTTGAATGTATAAATCAAGGGACCTTTATCCAAGGTTTTCGGATACCCTTCTCTTCGGGTTAAAAGATTTATATCTTTTTACTTGTTTTTGTTACAAGTTTATCTTTTCCGCTGCATTTTGTATGTTAAATAATGTAAAAACATCCTATACTTCCATACACTTTTGTACTCTGATTCATCTAGATTCAATACACATTAAGGTAGAATCTCATATTATAAACTTTGGTTAAGTTTCATTTTCTGGATCCATATTTCTGAAACCGGTTTTTCGGAATCACTTTCCAGATTTAAGCAAGTGTATAGAGATAGAAGTTTGTGACTTCATACTTTGTCCCAATATTTCAATTGGTGTTAGATGTATTGTGATTTTTCTTAGCCTAACTTTTTTAAACTTATATATTTCCTTATTTAAGGGAATTTTTAAAGTGTACAATTCACCCCCTCTTATATATTGAGCATCTACATCATTATTTCGATCCTACACTCCGTTATTCGTTATTGATCAACTGCCAACCATTTCTATAGATCCTTTTAAGGGTGGAAAAATTGCGTTCGTCATCTCCACCCACCAAACCCTCATAGAAATTGTAGTATTGTGCCAACCATTTTGCATTTATTTTTTAGCTGTTAATTGACAAAATACGAATCATCGTTTCTATTATGTTGCATTATAACATCATTACACAGACTCATTATTGAGGTTCATTAATGAGATTCAATGTCGCCTCATCACTACACTACATCACTGATGTTCCATAGATCAATGATGAAGAAAAAAAATAAAATAACATTTTAAGTTATTATATTTATCTTTTGAAAAGTAAAAAAATTAACTTTCACCCTCTACCCATACTGGTCAAGGTTATGCTTCAACTATGGAAAACAAACCTTCACGAGCTCAACATTAATCTCATATATCCAATCCAAGTTACCATTTAGTAGTTATAAGGATTTAAAAATAAAATAACTATTAATTAATTATTTTATTTATAGCCAGAAACTAATTTCCACTATTGGCCCATACTGGCCAATGTTTGTCCATTTATATGAGAATCCCAATGCTCTTAGTTAAACAGTGCCCTCTGATTTTTGATTCGAGCACCAGTTTAAATGTTAGAAAAACCCACTCACATTCTTATTTAATAAACATTAAAAAAGTTCAAAAATACGTTCCAGCCACTCCGGGCCTCTTAATTACGTGTCGTCTCAGAGTCTGGTCTCAAAAAAATCCCATTAAATTTTCAAATATTTTACATGGAATTTATAGTGTATTAGAACTTTCATTTTGATTAGATACTAGGTGGTGACGAGGCTTGAGTTAGGATTCATGAAATAATCATAACACTATAGTGAATGAAGTCATGGTTGATATGTGTTCAAACTGGTAGTCATGAGAAGTTGTTTTCTCTATATATAAAAATTTTCATGTCATAATGGTTTTAGTTACATAGAACTTTTAATTTTTCATTTATTAAAAATAAGGTTTTTAGGCATTATGGCATTAAATTATATGTACTTCACTAGTTTAATAAAGGTATGTTTAGATTTTCACTTTTCTCATTTTTTTGTTCCATGATGTGAAGAAAAAATAGTATTAGAGAGGACATTACAAAGTGTTAATAAATTACATAGAATAATTATTTTTATAGGAGTATTTATTTGAGAAGAATTACATAAAAAAATTTGGGAGTTGAAATCATTATGATACAATGATAACTATTCAACAAAATTTGTATAATTATATATATTCTAGTGGTTTTGATGATATGGATTAACAGGATCCTCATGAATTAGTCTAAATAAACTCATAATATCTCTAAATCATTTCAAATGTAGTGTGAAGGTTGGATTTGATTTAAAGGATTAAGTTGAAGTAGAAGTTGATGGAAGTTGAGAAAGATTTGTGATTTTGATTTTGAATTTCAAATTTAGATTCTGATTACAATTTTGAGGGAGTATAAAAGTATAGAATTAATGGTAAAGTATAAATTATATAAAAATTTTGAGTTATTTAAAAATAAGACACAAAAAAATGATGAGGATTACTATTTATCTTAATTAATTTGATTCGTAAAAGTGGAATCCTTAGAAAGTGAAGTTTGGAGGCTCACTTTGATGAGGATAGAATACTTTTGTTATACCAAGTTATATTACATATAATCTTAATGTTTGATGAGCTAACACTTATTTATAAATAAATAAATCCTAATAGATCTTTAAGATAGATATTTGGTGATCAAAGAGAGGATTTAATTAATTTAATTTTAATGTTTCAATAATTAAGGAGGAAGATCAGAAGTATTACTTTGTTCAAAATTTTTAGATATTCTTCAGGGCGGTGAAGAGTATATTTTATATTTAAATTAATAAGTATATTTTTTTATATTTTTGTACATTTATATTATTTGTATAAATTTATATTGACATGAGTTTATTTATAAACTATTTCACGACCCAACCCAATGGGGCCCATGTCACGACTACCACAAGCCCACCTCCAATAGGCCAGGGTGGGAAGACCAGTGCCAAGTAGGAATACAACACACATGGGAGGCCTTATCCGAATGTACTTGTACACACACAAAAATCTATAAACACATAAAATATTGAAATTTAAATAAATTGATAACCATTCACGCATAAATCTAAAATCATTCAATCTGAGTATGAAAAATAGTTCTTGAAAGAGAAAGGGAAAAATACAATCCCACCAAAAAGAAAATAAAAACAAGTCCAACCTGTAATGTAGGATAGGAATGATTTCAATGTAACCATAAGAACAAACCTTGGTCTATTTATCTCACTAAGAAATTCCTAGTGTGGGTCCCTCTACAGCTCTGTCAAAATGTCAGTCATTTATAAAAGACTCAACATGTGCAGGAAAAGGCCATATAAGGGTGGGTATAAGAATACTCAGTTAGACATGTATAAATCAATAAGATTATAGCATCAATAAAAATATTATTTAGCTTATCATATGTATATGAAAATAATGTGTATAAGAGGAGCATCCTGATATATTCGAAGTAGAATTATATTCTGAAGTAAGATCACAACCATATTTCAAGCCTAGGATTCTTGCTTGAATTTTCAACATAACACTCATCCAAGAGAACACACTCTACTATTTAGATAACAATAATGTAATCTATCTGCGATGTCATGATCATGAGGTCTTTCCATAAGAGGTTCACATTGGAAGTATGATGAGAATAATACATAGATGGGGATCAGGCCCAAATCCATGGAGTACACCAATAACTGAATCCATATTAAACTGATAAGTATGGGATCAACACCCACATAGTGTTGGTCATGGAGATCTAGAAAAAAACCCACCTAGGGAAATTTTGATGATAGAGATCTCACTCCAGTCCAGATGGAGGAATTCCCACAACTCTATCCAAGAGTAAAGTTCTTTAGAGGGGATCACCATACTATAAATGGGATTTGACTCTATACTGAACCCATAGGGAAAGAATCAAGGGAATGAAAACTAAAAAAAATTCCAATATGAAGGGTAAAAGGTATCCAAGCCATCTTCTAAGGATTACACATCATTTACTAGTATAACACAGTGTTCTACTTTAGCAATGGGTCCTACCTGTGTATCACGACCCATGCCCGGACACGTGATCGAGTACATGTAGTGTCTAAGCCAGTGTACTCATGATCATATTGATATGCGGATATATCTATTCATGTATACATAACAATTACTCTGTCTATTTACATCCCTAGGAACATGCTGAGCCACCAAGAAAGGGTCACATGTCGTGTGATATATGTCACACACTAAGGGATATATATATTCTTCATGAAGCCCTAGCGCCATACAAGGGGACCCACATGGCATGCAATTCATGATAAAATGTTTTGAAACTTAGGATTTCACATACAATGTGGTTCTTACTCCACATATGGTAGTTCCACCTTAAACTTTGATTCCACCATCAATATCACCTTGATATCGTGGATCTGGTCCAACTGAGTCCCGCCACACCTGATTATCTAAAATTGTTCCTCAATCTGCTTAGAAATCAACCATCGATATGTACCATCATCATATGATAAAATAGATTGAGAAACAATATGTAAATATGTTCTCAATCAATCATTAATCATATTAACTTAATCCAATCTTCAATCTGAACTTGAATTCACACTATCAATCCATTGTTCTATGAAACGAGTGCACAATGATTGATCTCAAGGGTATTTATCGAACCACCGACCAAATGAGACATCAATGATGAACACACAAGGAGAAGTGTGATAAAACCAAGAAACACAAAAGTGGAATGAATCTCGGCCATGTTTGGGTTTATGTTGACCCATTTTATGTTAGAATGAATAATGCAGATCTATCAAATAAACAATTTCTTCTAAAAATCCCTTCCAAAAAATCCCACACCCTATATAGGATCAAACCAAGAATTATTTCACCAGTTTATTGATTGGATTTTTTCAAAGGAATAAAAAAATTATTATTAATCCAAATAAGTTAACTCCCGACCAAAATTTGAACCAATCATTGGTAAAGAATGATCACATGTTGTTGTTGTTGGTAAGATCCACATGTTCATTTAGCACACTAATCTTTGATCCCAATATGTTCAAATATAATCCACCACGAATTTCTATAACGCTGTCTCAATTATTAGGGTTATGTGTCCAAACTTAATAATTAGTCATAAGCATGTTTAAATATAGAAAATAATTAGTTCGTTGAATCACTTAATAAAATAAATAAATAAATTATTTTATTTATTATTTATGCCCATGATGCAGTTTAACAAAACTACCGACACTGAAAAAGTTTATATCACACCTAGGATAAATCCTATGCTCTATGCTCAAAAAATTCTTAAAATTTCTAATCCGAGACTCCATTTAAGAATTATTAATCTTTTTTAAGAAAACTATGCACCCTTGAAATTTAATATTCTTAATATATTTCAATAAAATTAATTTCAGGCACACTAGCCTTTAGAATTTCATGTAGTCTCAATTACTAGATCTAATAACAATACATAAAATATTTGAAAGAAATAATTGGGAAAATTGGATTCATTACAAACCCTTAAAATTTAAACCATTAGAGGATGTTTTTTGGATCAGATGGAAGTGGATAATACCATTCCATACTATGAACATGACCTATAATTTTGAATAGTGAAATTTATAATAATTATTTTCAGTGTGGTTGTGTGAATATTCAAGATGGGTTTAGAAATTAAAATAATTAACTTTATTAAATTCAATATTTAATAATAATGTTTAGAGTATGGATTAATTTTAATTCATCTTAACTTAGGACCATGTTTGGTTGTAATGAAATTATAAAAAGATACAAATTCACTAATTCAACCCTATCCTCTAGTGAATTATTTTAAGACATCACTACAAATAGTGTTAGTGATTCTATATTTATTATAAAACTTATTAATTATTCTATTTGGTTCATACCCAATTTTTTTTTCATAATTTACTATTTTATTGGATTTACCAAAATATATTTCTTTTAATTTTATTAGGAATGGGTCACCAAACAACTTTAATAATTATAAATTAATATTTTTTCAAACCATTACTCATATAAATTATTTATTAAATTTAGTTAAAATAATAATTTACTTTTAATTTTTATCATCACTGATATATCTTAACTGAAAAAATATTTTTAAGTGTCATGTTTTGATAACATCATTCTTTCCATATCTACCAAACCTATTTTAATAATTTTAACTCCTCTATTTTTTCTAGGAAGTATATGGAGATATATCTTGATGTAATATCATATTTTTTTCATTATATTCTTCAATATAATTTTTTTATCATCTTAACCATTATCAAATAAAAATTTAAGGATAGAAAACCCTGTATTATTCATAAAAAATCTCTTATAAATTTAAAATATTTATAAGGAATGTAAATTACTATTTATAAAGATAAATAATCAATTAGAGTATAATAATCAATAAACATTATAAGGAAATTATTTTTATTAGTTGATTTCAAGCTCATTATCCCATATAATTTGTTATAAATAAGTTCAAGTGGTCATCTTGTATTGATCTCCACCAGTTTGTATATTTGAAGCATAAAACTATCTTTGTGAACAATCTATTATATATTGGATCTATATCATTTTTTATGAGATAAATTTATATTACATCATGATATAAAATTATTCAAGTTTTTTTGACCCAAGAGAAAAAATCATTGAATCTATAGTTTATTTTATTTTTTTGATACTCAGGAAATGTGAATTATTTTCATATTTGATTTCAAATGATTTTTACCTTGTTTTTTGAATTACCATTAAGATAATTCAATCATTAAAACTTAAAATTATATATATATTTTTCATAAATATCATTTATTTAACCTTTCAATGTAATTTAAAAACCCTTAATAGATTTTATGTCAATCCAGCAATAAATATAACATATTATAGAGTTAAATTTTTATCATCGATTTTAATAGTCCAAATGCCATCGATGTTCAATGAGACATAACTATTGATTTTTATTCAATAACTATCATAATTTTCAATACCTTTCAATATGTTCATATTAGAAATCATGTGTCACCAACATTCACTTTCCATGATAAAAGGATTCTCATAATTATAGGGCTTTTATGTGACCTAAACTATTATAATATTTTATTAAATCCTCAATGCCTACAAAAAGGTGAGAATATAACACTTTTAATTAGATTAACCAATATAATAGTGAGAAATATTTTATGGTGTTACTTAATTTATCTCATTTTTGACAATTCACCTCAAGTGTATCAATACAATTTTTTGAATTACTTCTACATTTACAATTATTGTATGATTCTTAATTATGATTAGAGGATATAAAACCCTCAATTTGAAACCTGTTGATTATATAATAAAAGGAATATTATACCAATAGAAATATTTCATGTACCCAAACACACCACACCACTAACATTTTTCTTTGAACTAAAATATTCTAAATGGTTAATAAAAGTGTTAAATATTTTCTTTTGGTTACCTTTTCAATTATTGTATTTTTTTTGATTTTTTATACCTCTCATGATTTTTTAAATTTTCTTTATCAATGAATTTTATCATAGTCTCAATATTCAAATCATTATTCATCCAGATACCATTATTATTTAAATTTTTAGTTGTATTGTTAGGTAAAATTGTATATGACTAATCCCCTCTAAGAGAGACAAATTATTCATTCCCCTTTTCATTCTAAATCATTAAATTCACCAAAAAACACGAGTTTCTATAATTAGTGATCATTTATCATTTATAAAAGCATAATGTTTCCTTGAAACATTTACAATTTTCTCAATTTATTTAAATGATTCATATACCGATTTAATTAATTTCCCAAAATTAAACTGAAATTTCTTTAAGAATCTTTTTATTCAAATATTTTTCCTGAAGCGAAAAAACATATTCTTATCTCATGTCTAAGAGAGTTATAATGTAATATATTATTTAGATTATATTATAAATATTGAAATTAAAATTATTTAAATTACTCATTAATCTCTTTCCATTTTAAATATAAATTATTCATCATTTCAATCAACTAATTTATTTACTGGTTCATTCTCATTCTAATGTTTGGAAATTTTTTTTATATAAATCATGAGATACACTATCAAAATATAATAATTTTTAATTCATTCTCTTTTTTCTTCTTAATCATTTTTATGTGAATCAAAAGAATAAACATTTGAATATTTTAATGTAACTATATAAGTAATCCCACCTTCATCATCTAAGTTGATATCTTATATTTCACTTTATTCACCACAATATGGCTCATATTAATCAAATATAATATTCATTCCAATAGTTTTTGGAGACATTCCTTTTCCTCTAAATAATATTTTTCCATTATTATAATTTTCTATATAGTGGTTTTTCTTCTTGAATTATATATTTGATTGATCATCATCATATTCTCCATGGTTCATATCAAAACAATATTATGAAAAAATGATATATCTTCCAAATATTAAAATATTTGATTATAGTTTTCCATTTTACATTTCATTACCTTAATAAAATTAATTTTATAGGATTTATAGTAATTTTTTATAACTTATGTCACCATATTCATTATTAGCATATTTATAGTGTAATTTATTTTTGTAATTAATTATCAAACCCCTATTTTATTTAAACTAGATGTATTTATATGGGATTACTTTTTTTCATTAATGATAGACATATTATCAATTCATATGAAATCAAAATGTTGTGAAATTTTTTAGTAGATAAGTTATCAAAATATTAAACCCACAAGATCTCTAGAAATTGTTTTCTATAAGAATGTAAATTAATTTCACCACAATGATTAGATATTCAAGAGTTTATTTACAAAAATGAATTGTTATTATAACCATGTTCTCCCATATAAAAAACTCTTCCTTATATCCATACCCTTATAATAAAATTTCATAATATTGGTAATGGAATTATTGTAAGTAATATTCATTTACCATTTTTTCCTATATGGATACCATAGTGTTTTTTCCATATTTATTTGGTAGTTTTTATAACCCATAACCTTTATAAATTCATTCCCAAAGAGATGATAAAAACATATTTTGAGAACTTCTATTAAATTCAATATTCTTATAATCAATCAATATATAAGTTTCAAATGATATGAGTATCATAAATCCATTAAGGGTAAGTTAAAGCTAATATAATCCCAAAAAATTAAGGAATCATCATATCCTTCCATATATGAAATCCATTTCCATAAAATATCATGATACACTTATTATTGATAAAATATATATGATTAAATAAGTTGAATACCATTTGAATAGATATGAAAGATATCAATATTCTCATGATACTATAGAGAGAAACAAGTAAATGATACAAATTAATTTTATAATGTGACTTATGAGGAGCAATATGAGTTTGTTAAATCTGTGCTGGAATATTTTTTCCACATTTAAATAAATTTTATATCCATTAATTTTAGTGAAAAATATCACCTCCCAGCCTATTGTAAATCACTAAATAATACATATATAATTAAGGACACCTGAATTATAGTATTTTTTGAAGTTTTATTTAGTATTTTAAGTTTCTTTTTTATAGTTATTGATTGATGTTATCCTACATCATTTCATGAACTTTCAAAGGATCCAATTAGAAATATCATTGGTGTTGGAAAGTAAAACCACTCTTGCCACGTTTATTAGTAAATGGGATGAATACAAACACTAAAATAATCAACAAATAAAAAATATGTTATCACCATTATTAATAACATATCTCCTGTTATCAATACAATTCCATCATGAATATATTAAAAATAAACATCCATATATATGATATATAAACATTGATAAATATTAAACTTCCCTAAAATATTATGCATGCATATAACTAAAAAAACTATAAGATAAACATCTTATCCCTAATAAATAATACTAAATAAATCTTAGTATATTTATTGCAATTGTCTTTTTAATCATAGATTGTAACCACCCCCACTAAATTAACTCCATCCCAAATCACATCCGAGTTGCACCAAATAATTTTTATGAACAAAAGACCAAAAGAACGCAAGTACACATGAAATAATGTACCATAATAATTAGTATATCCATCATATGTAATGATTCATGCCTCAAGTAAAACAAATTACCATACACATAATCAGTCCGAAATGTGTAAAGAAACCAACAAACTGATCACAAAAATTCAAAATTCCAATCCAATTTTGGTTTCATATTTATGATATTTATAGTACACAAAATCACAATATCAAAATAAAAATATAAAAATATATAAATGTAATACACCCCTAATATCTTAATAAAAATTTCCCCCATGTATTGTATCCTAATAAGGCTATTATAAACCTAATGACACAGGATTGTGCCTTAAATCAACCTAAAGTTACCCGATGAGATTTAATGGTCATAATAATCTAATAATATAGAGATATATTTAAATATGTATCTTTAAATAAATTTTATAACTACCCCAAAATGTGTTCATATGCTATTTTAAAAATGTGATACATCCTCACCTATTTAGAGGTGACCCAAAATCATAATCCTAGATCTATTTCTAAAAATACATTCTTTAGATAAAAACTTTGAATTCCATGTGATATAACCCTAGATAAACTTATATATATTTCAATAATTTGAAAATTACATCTCAAATTAATCACATAATCCTAAGAATTAATGTTTTAGTTTCTTTGAGGATAAATCTCATAAGAAACTTATATTATGATACTTCTGAACATTTTTCCCCAATTGAACCACACTGTAATCCCTTATAGAATTATCATAAATTACAATTATATTCGTAATAGTGGGAATAGAAATATAAGAAATGGGTGTGAGAAAATGACCAGTATAAGAAAACATATCAACATGTCATCACAGGTTAGATCATAAGGATGTGAGAAAACATGAGCATGGAGAAATATCTTATTAAATGGAACATGGAACAATAAGAGTTATCTATATGTCATGATATTGGGACATGTATAGAATAAAAATAATCATAGAAATCATAACATTGTGGATGAGGAATTACTTCCCATTTCCCAAAGTGGACCAGGAATTACTTTTTATTTACCATAGTAGATTAGGAACCATTTATTATTTCCCAGAGTGGATCAAGAATTTATTCCTATTTCTTATATTGGATCATGCATTACTTTTTTTTTCTTAAAGTGGCTCAGGCTTCAAAACCTATTTCCCATAGGGATCGAGCACCATTATTCAGTTCATATTATAATATCATGATATGTAAAGATTTAACCAACACATTGGAGGTTTATATTTCACCCACGCATCATATTATAATCATACAAACATATGTGTGACATGAGAACATGAAAAAATTAATATCACTTGATTAACTTAAAGAAAAAGAAACAAGTTTCATGCAGATATTCATAAAATATTTCATAATCCATCTAGAGAAAGAAGATAAATCTTATCATATGAAAATATCCCAAGTGCATCATAAAGAACATAAAATTTCATATAAGTAAATGTAGATAATCCATTTAAGATTATTAGATAAGTCATTTTTTGAAAATATGAAGAAATTTCATTTTTAAAAATGATTGGAAATTCCTTAAAAAATTTCTATTAAAGTAAGTAAATTTATAATGATACAATATTTTGAAAATCAACCTTTAAAAATATTTTTTTAGGAAAAAAATTTAAAAAATAAATTTTATTTCAAAAAAAAAAAATTCATAAAGTTTTAAAATCATTGAATACATTTTTTAAAATAACAACCTTTAAAATATCTTTTAAAATCATTAATTCATTTTTATAATGTATATTTTCCTTTTAAAAAATATAACAATTTTAAATATTATTTTTAAAATAATTAATAATTAAAATTATTTTGAAAACCTTTTCAATATATGGGAAGTAATATTTTTAAATAAAATGATTATAACTACAAAATAATTTTTCCACTAATAAAATGTTGAAATGATATTTTAGAAAACATTTTTAATATTATCTTAAGAAGATGAAATTATGGGTCACATTCAAAAGTAATTTTTGAAAAGGGGAAGTGATTTTTTTTTAAAAAAATTACTTTTTAAATTATTTCTCAATAAAAAATACTTGAAAATGACATAAAGGTTATCTCTATGAAATATGCAGTGGAAGATAAAACATATGATTTTGGAATGAAAAATATTTTAATAGTTTAAAGTGACTTTTTTGAAAACTGATAATATTAAAATGGTTAAAAAATTAGTTTTCCTAAGATTAAATTGGAAATATAAAGGTAACATGTGATAACACATAATTAAGTTTTCAAATATAAAGGAAAACATTGATGGGAATCGAAAATATGGACATGGAATAGAAACTGTAATTTTAGAGCATCAGTATTGTTATTTACAAAGATATTAATTTTTACAAATAAATAAATCAAGGTAAAATATTTAGAATAAAAACTCTACCTTCCCTAGAGTTGGATTCCATTATCATATAAACACCGCCCATAATAAAACAATTTTGTAAAACTATTGTTAACGTGGAAAAATTAAGACTCGAGAAAAAAATATAATACAATGTAGTATTAAATAGAATGATTCATGTATATACATTTAAATAAAATTTAATAATAATTAATAATAAGAATATAATATGATGTATTATTAATTATGACATATAAAATATAGATACATGCATAACTTGAAAACACGCCTCAATGAATGAAAATTCAGATGAAAAACCTTTCCATTTACACTCAACTTCAATGAAAGTTGTTTAACCTATTATATAATAAATAATAATATATTAATAAACTATTCAAAAATATTATTCATATATATTACCATTTTTAATCTTTATTTGTAAACATTTATTAGTTAGTTATTATTTATTTTTATCATTGAATGTCAAAAAATTTGATTGTTTCACACATGATTTAAAGTATCGATTTTGATCCTTGTTATTTAATACATAGTTCAAAATTGTTAGATTATTAAAGGAACTATAATATATGTTCCATAATTATTTCTAATTTACTATTTTCATCCCATGAGAGTTTTAGTTATACATTAGGAGGTTGAATTTAGTGACGATCTCATTTTGGTAACTTTTGATGAACAAATGTGGTATCTTAGATAATGAGTTAAATATTAATATCACCATTTGAAAAACAAAAAAAAATAATTTTTTTATTAATAACATCTAATATTACATGTAATTAAGTGTTCATATTCATCTATGATAGCAATTTATTGATTTTTTTTCATGTAGGTGGTTAAACAGACCTAAACAACAACATGTTATAATCCATGAGTGAGGATGGTTATGAAAGTGTTTTTTATCATATTATGATTATTAAAAGGGATTAATTATATTATATAAGTTTTTTAAGCTTATTAATCGTATTATAAAATATTTTTATTTGAGGGATGGAAAATGAAATACATCACTTCATGGAGGTGGTTGTCTATACAAATACAGAAATGATGTTTTCATTTTTCATAGAATGAGGCAAGGTATGAAATGTTTTATCATTTCCAAAATATTAATCATGATATCAATAATATATTATTTCATTAAATACACTTTTTATGTAGTCATGTGTGGTAGTTAAGAAAAGTGAAACATTTCTCTATGTGGAGGCGGCCTCCGCACGTACACATTGATAATGTTTTTTTTATTTAGAAGGGAAAATGGAAAAAAGCATATAATTTTTATTAAATAAAAACAAAAACATATATTTATATAAATAATACTAGATTAAAAATGTTTTAATGGTTATAATAAGTTTCTAAGAGAAATATGTATGAGGAAAATATTAGAAAGGGATTAGTACGTATGTTAACAATTCAAACTTTCACATGAAGTACTTCTTAGAAATGGAGGAATTTTATCTTTTAATTTTATCAAGGGGATGAAAATAGGGATAAGTAAGTATGGGAAGTAAAAAAAATATATTTTTTAGAGGAAATAATGTTTTATAGTGGCCTTGAATGGGTGGTGGCAGACCCCTTTTATAAGTGGTAGGAATGACATTTCTGTAATAATATAAAATGTACTGTAAATAATCAATGATCAAGTAGGTAAAATAATAAAAAATAAAACAATGGAATAGGGGGTAAGGTAAATAAAGCCTAAAAAATACATTTATAAGCTTTTTAAAATTCTATTAAGTCTTTTACTCTTATATTTTTTACTTTAACCTTTTTTTATTTGGGTAACTAATTGTTACCTAAATAATTTATTTTTAAATCCTATAAATAAAAAAGGGATTTAAAAAATAATGTGGAACTAATGATTCTAAATATGAAATGTTTTTTTTTAAATAAAATTTATAAGGTTTAGAAAAATAAATATTAATATTAGTGCTTATAATGTGTAAGATCAATTTTTGGGAAAAGTGTTTTTAACTGTAAAAATATTTTTATGAAACAATTATCAATATTCTTGATTTAAATTAAATTAATAGGTATATTATAAAAAAAATATTTTTTTATAACTATTAAATCAATATAAAATTGAATTACACCTTTGGAAAACATAATTAAATGAAACGAATGGAAAATAGTTTTTATTCGAATAAATATTACTTATGTTTCAAATTGTTAAACATAAGTTTCCCAAAACAAAAGGTTATTTATTTAAATTATTAATTTTATAGTTTAAATAAATTTTTTATCTAAAAATTATTTTATATATTTTATATTAATTCTTATTTTAGGGTAATTTCAAAAATGTTTCGGGATTTATACATCATAATTTATACTATTCAACTAAAAACAATTATTTTTGACAAATATAAAAAATTAATCATAATATAACATTGACATGATTAATAAAAAAATGAAGTCTATATTTTCAAAATAAAATTCAAAATATTTTTAATTTAATTTTATATTGGAAATATAAGATATAATGAAAAATAACTTTCCTAGAAAAACAACTTTTGAAATATGTACTTCTTTTATTTTTATTTCTGAATAATTAAATTTTTGTTAATATATTATTCATATAATATATACACACAAATATATATATATATAAACAAAATATATTTCATAAACAACTAATTTTATAAAAAAAATCATTTTTACCCATAAGGTGATCTTATTAGTTATTTAACAACACCAATTGAATTTTAAAAATGCAATAGTATTAAAAACTATTGTGATCCTAACCCTAGTAGACCTCATCCAATTCTAGATTTATTACATTGGCATAATATACAAAGAATCACATTCCAACAGAATGAATAGTTTTTCAGTCTTGGTAAACTAGATACATATATGATTCAGATATTACATTTGAATAAACATATTACAACATAATAGTTTTTGAGAATAAAATTATTCCATCTAGAATATCCCTACATATCAGTCATAATAAAATTTATGGAATATTGGGGAATGTAAAAAAATAAGTGAGATATCAAATGCTCAATAAGGGTTAAATACCACAAGAACAATAATGGATCAATGAGAATAATCAATAAGGAAAGGTAAATAACTGGACACACATACCATTTAAAAAATTTGACATACACAATTGATATGGAATGATAAATAACTGAACAAACATTCCATTTAAATTACTTTAATATCATAAAAATATAAGGATTAATAAATATGGAAAGGTAAATATTTGAAACTTAAGTCATTTAGTAAATAACTAAGAAGGAAATGCATCAATAGATAATATCATAGAAAAAAATCATGGATAAAAATATTTGAATTATTAATGAAGGCAATACTTAATTGTTTTATGCCATGTTTCAATGGTTCAATATTCCTTTACTACCATGACTTTTTAAAAGAAGATTTAAAAAATACTGGTAAAAAACTTAACTATTTCTAGCCAACTCATTCATCCCATGAGACTGCCGATTCATTGAGGGGATATCTATAACCAGACCTCACCCATTTCATACCTATCAAAATAATTCCTTATATATATAATAATAAATTTAATTCATAAATAATGTTCCTTATCAAAAATCCTTATCAAGAAAAGAATATGTATTTATGAATATTTCCATTTATAAATATATGAAATACAATGTAGAAAACTGTATATAGAAATGAAATACAATTTAATAAATAAAAATGTACATGATAAATAATATGAATATTTAGGGTAAATTTTATTAGCAATAATCACATGAAAGTGAATAATCTAAATAGAAGTTAATGAACAAAAAAAATGAAACTAGGGCACAAATTTTTATACTATCCTTAGTCAAAATGATCATAAAACATCCATAGAAATGATAAGGATAGTATCAATAAAATATATACCCATTGGAGTAATACTTCATGGTTTTTTATTTGATGAATATAAATACCATAAAAATACATTTAAAACATTCTTGAAGAAAATACCCTTTTCATTTTGAAAATAACTTTTTAAAACATAAAACATATTGACAATACTTTTCATAGAAAATAACTTTTAAAAACATGAATTGCTATAATATCATGGAAAAAATTATTTAAAGATAACCTTGTAAAATTTATAAGGAACCTTATAATAAATGATGGTAGATAATTCCATAAATGTCGTAAATAATATTCATTTTTGATGGTTAAAATCTTAAAAAAGTTCCTTATTCGAAAATACTTAAGAATATTTCTATGATATTTTTGTAAAAAGAAAAAATATGAAAAAATTATTTAAATTTTTTTTTATAAAGATAAAAACATTTTTAAAATTCTCTTTAGAAGATATGGTTTTCGAAGAAAATAGGTTTTTGACCAAAGAAAGAAATAAAGTTGGATTTTCTTAAAAACATTTTCAAAAAAATTTAACTACCAAAGAGTGAAAAAATGGTTCAAATAATTGAAAAATATCATGAATAAATTGATTATAATGAAATTAAAGGTTTTATTAAACAATTATCAAACTATTTCAAATAAATTTTAATTTAATAATAAATAATATCAATGAGAATAAGATTGCGAAATAAATCTTTTAATTATAATAACATTAAAATATGAATTAATAAATGAATAAATTATGGGAATTATCAGTAAATCAACATAAAAATTCTAAATATGGATTAATATAATCAAAATTCATTATACACATAATCATAGAATATAAATGATGATGAATACGTTATATAACCTAATTAATGAAAATTGAGTTATGAAATTATTTTCCACTAGGTAATTTTCAAGTCACATTCCCATTAATTAAATAATTCAAATTAAAACATAAGATACCATAAATTATAATTTGGGATTGATATTTCATATAAAATGGTCATTACATACACCATATAAAAGAAATTGGTGCATACCAAACAAATGTGCCTCAATGAAAAGGAAGTTGAGATAGAATCCATCACCTTGCACTCCCTTTTGGTTGAACAAGATGTAACCTCTTATATAGTGGTTCTAAAAATGATATTAACTTATTCCTCAAACAAGTTAATATTTATAATATCATATATAATATTTTTATAATATCTTATTACCCATTCATTAATAATCATTAATCATTTTCATTATTTTAGGTGTTAATTTTCTTCTTTTCTCATGCGCCTTTGATTATGAAAGATCTGGTAATTGTGAATATTATATAGTTATACCATATACAGAATAATCTTCCAGAAATAATTAACATATTTTTAAATCAATTTTATCTTTAAAACCAATAATGAATATAGTTATAAAAACAATGTTTGTTATAATCATGGTGAAGGTAGGCCATACATACGCATGAGTAACATTTCCATTTTACAATGATCATTATGTAAAAGGGATAAGTAATATTTTATATTTATATAATTATAATAATATCATTAATATATTATTATATACTTATATATATCATCCTTTTTGTGCATTGATGAAAATAGAGACACATCACTTCGCGAAGGCAGTAGTCCACACGTACACGAACAATATTATCATCTTTATGTTAGTGAAAAGGAAAGAAAGAAAATGATATATATTATCATTAATGAATGATAATTATTTCATTACTATCAAAATTATTTCATTTATATCACAAATAATCATTAAATTTATTTTTATCACCTTCTATGTGAAGCATTATTGATAGACGAATCACATCGCTTCGTGAGGTGGTAATCTGCCACACACACGAGCAACATTACCATATCTCTTATTTAATGGATTGTAAATATATATATATATATATATATATGATATAATGACTAAATTTCTATAAATATTATATAAATTTCACATATATAATTTTTATCAATCATCATACCCAACCTTGAGAGGTGGAAATGGAAAAACAAATGACATTAATTCGTGATATGGTAGTCCTCCGTACACATGAATGATGATTTTGTATTCAATTTGATAGAAGAGGGAAGGGATATTGTTCATGCACTTTTAATAAGAACATTCCATTATATGGAAGATACTGAGTTTTTTATATCATCAGGGTTTAATAAATATCAAAGGGGGTTAAGAAAAAAGTAAAATAAATGCGCTTGTTGAATAATGATAAATATTCTTTTGGAATCATCCTTAATTTTTCTCTAAATCCTTCATAATTTTGGATTTATGATGAAAAAAATTATTATAGGATGAGTAGAGGTAATTTGGTAAATTATTTGGGCAGGTTTTGTAATTCCCTTATCCCCGAAGCCTAGAGCCGGTGTATTAGTAATTACTTTGGATGATTAAAAGGAATAAAATCCCAAGTAATGATCAGTTTATTAGTCTTTAAGAAATTAGATACATACATGTAACTCATATTACATTGGGAAAGTTATCCCAATACAATACATAACAAAAAAGCTGCATCTATGAGAAATCAAAATAGGGTCTCCTCCTCATAAACTGTTGAAGGTAAAAAATGAAAGGGGTGATCTCAAATGCTCATTAAGGGTTAATAATAGAGGAATAATGAATCAAAAATAACTGAATCATAATCAATTTGGCATAGTCAATATGGCATGGTGAAAAAATGAAAATGAAACGCCATTAATAAACTGATAATGAAACTGCATCTATAGGTTTTGTCATAGTGAAAAATTCATGGATAGTAACAAATAAAAATGATTAAAGAGAATGATTATTAATTGTAAGTCATGTATTTGGCACATGATACAACTATACCATTGAAATAGTATAAGTCTATGGGTAGAAACACGTCTGATTTTTGGAATGAAACTCAAAAGTTTTGTCACCAACTGATTTTTCTCCTGAGACATGTAAATGCATCGATGGGATATATTGGGACCCTACCATCACTACATGTCCAAATAATTATTTATACATAGATTTAATAAAAATACAATATTATTTTTCAATATTTGTATAGATTATAAGATACAGATATTTTCATATTTCCATAGATAAAACAACATTCCAAATAAATAACGTATGTAAAAGGTTATAGGGTTTAAGAAAATAATCATATCCATGAAACCATAATATAGATATATAATATATTTAAATTTTAAAATTAAAAATGATATAAAATGGTAATTGGATACATCACATAGGAAATATTAGGTGCACAATACCTTGTAAGTATCAATGAAATGGAATTTGAGACAAAGTCCCTTACCACGTTGTAATCAATTGAATCAATTGAACAAAAATTAATTAGCCCCAAATGAATCAAATAATACCATGAATATAAAGATAATAATTATAATATAAATAAAATAAAATTAAAAAATACACCACATTCCAGAAAGTTGTGGCGAACAGTAGAAATCTCACAGAATTAAAAGTGTTATAAGAAACCCCTTAACTTATGCCTCAAAGTCTTCTTTGACAGATCTTAATGACCTAAATAATAAAATTTATACACATTAATTATTAATTAAATAACCTCATATATAGTTAATTTATTTATTACAACCTTATTAGGTTCATTCATGGCATTTTTATGGGTTCAAGAGGTTCAATTTTATTATTTTGGAAGCATTTTCGTCCTTGGTTTTCATGATCGATTTACTTATATTCATGAATGGATGTTAATTTTTAATGTGGTTAAGAATATAGAATTTTTAAAATATATTATTATTGAAATTTAAAATAGATAAAATTATATTATAAGGATTTGGGTTACATTTTATGTGGATGTCTTGTTTGATAAAAGATAATAATAAACGTTTAGTTTACTTGGCAGTTTTGTGCATATTGAAATTGTTTTGTATTATTATTATAAATCATGAGTGTATAAGGATTATATAAAATTTAATAAGATGAAATATATATATTATGATCTGGTTCAACCATAAAAATGGTTTGATGACCAGAATTGAAGATGGTAATAAAAATTGAGAACCTGTCATCCTTGAATGTGATAAATTAACACATCTCGGACGGTGTATTAATTTTTAATATTAGAGGAGGGTGAAAGAGAAATGATGATGGAATATTAAATTACTAAAATAAAATTATTTTTCATGTAAGTTACTGAAATTATCATATAATTTGTATGAGGGGAGATGAGGAAAGACAAAGAAAAGAAATGAACTCAAAATAAAAGAAAAACTGAGAAATCCCTTACAAAAATTTGACAGCCAAACAACGTCACTTAAAAATTTATAAAATAGTTTGATGAGAGAAAGGGGGCCTCTAATCAATCTTAAATAATATGGAATGAAAGGTTAATATGGAATTTCATATCCCAACATAATCCAATTTAAAATAAAAGATAAAAGATAAAATGAAATCTTTAAGAAAAGAGTAGTGTGGTAGATTCCCTTACCTTGTAGAGTAACTACCCTACAACGAAGGTTGGGAACTTGGGGACTTGAGGACACCTTGTTATGAATAATAAGGATTTAAAAATACCATATCATAAAGTATTATGGATTTTTAATTAAACAATATGAAGGGAAGCATAATTATTTATAGTAAATGAGAGGGTTTTTGAATTAATTTAATGGGACACCTCATTAGTGGTTTTTGAAAAACCATGATATTTCCCATGGTATTATCTTACAGTTTTATCCACATGGTACAAATCATGTCATATATTACTATAAAATGGTTGACCATAATTTTATATTAATTATTACATCGTTATGATGTCATTAAACATGATAAAATCTCAAAAACGTATTTTCACTATTCAGAAAATTGATGTATTTTAGAAAAATCTCAAAAATTCACCCTAACCATTTTTCGATGTGTAGAATTCAAAAATGAACTCTATTTTTTGAAAAGAATTTTCTATATATTTTTAATTTAATTTTTGAAATAAATTCATAATTTAGTCAAAAATAATAATTTTAAATCTATGTCTCATTTTTATCTCTTTGAAAAATTAATCAACATCTCATTACCTTATAACCATAAGAAAATTAATTAATAATATGGTTTAATATTCATAAGGGTCATATTACTATTAATATTATTATTTATATGGGTATGTTACTATTCATCAAAAAAACAAGTTGGTTCTATTAGACTCTAAATACCTTACTCATCACAACCATAGATGACCATATTTTGAAATTCAAAACTCAAATGTGTAAAATTTAATTTTAATGGATAGGTTATGGATTTATCCTATAAAAAACCAAGTGTTTTTTTCTTAGAGACAAAGTTATAAATTCAAAACAGGTTATCTAATTAGTTAAAAGTATTTAAGAGAGACATACTACAAAATGTTTGGGGTATTATATTATTCCCACCTCAGTAAAATTTTCCCTCAAAAATTTTCATGTATAAAGCCCTTCAAAATGATGTGGGTGGATCTTATTCATAACATACTCAGGTTCCCATGCTGCTTCCTCCATTTTATGGCTTCTCCAAAGAATCTTTACTAGACAAGTTGTCTCATTTCCCAATACCTACTCCCCTGTATCAAGATTCTCGATGGGCTCTTCATAGAATTCCAAATCATGTTATAGCTCTATTTCTTCATAGGTGAGTATATGGGTTGGTTCTGGAATTTATTTCATTAACAATGAGATGTAGACCACATTTTGAACTTTAGAGAGACTTGGTGACTTTGCTAAACTATAAGCTACAACTCCGATCCTTTCTAGAATTTCAAACTGTCTTGGGGTTTAGTTTCCCTTTCTTGCTGATCCTTAAGAAACCCTTCCACAATGATACATTTAGAAAAACATGTTATCTTAAATTAAGGTATAAATCCATTCTCAGGTTGTTAGTATAACTCTTTTTCCTACTTTGGGATACTTTAATATGGGACTGAATTTTCTTTACCTTTGTAGTTTTCTCTTCTATAAGTTCTGGGCCTAAAAGCATCCTCTCAAAAAATTCATCCCAACAAGTTGGTTTTCAACACCTCTTATTATATAATGCTACATAGAGTTCCATTTTAATTCTATAATTAAAACTATTATTTTAGGAAAATTCCACCAAAGTTAAGTATTGATCCCACATACCTTGAAAGTAAAGAGAGCATGATCTCAACATGTCTTCTTGTGTTTGAATAGTTTTTTCAGACTATCTTTCAGTTTGGGGGTGATAAGAAGTACTCATATGAAGCATAGTATCTAAAGCCTTTTGGAGACTTTTCTAGATTTTTTTTCTAAACTGGGGATCTCCATCGAACACAATCGATAGAGGTGCACCATGATGTCTTACAACTTCATTAATATAAAGTCTTTCTAGGTACTCAAGTGGTAAATTATCTCTTATAGAAAAGAAATCTACTGATTTTGTGAGATGACAAAAAATTACCCATATAGAATCATTCCTTATAGGTTTCCTCTGTAGTCCTATGAAAAAATCCATTATAATTTAATCCCACTTTCACATAGGAATAGGTATAGGTTTTATCACCCCTCTAAGATGTTTTCTCTCTGCCTTCACTTGTTGAAAAACTAGAAACCATGACACGTATTCAGCAATTTACCACTCCATATTATCCTAAAAAAATGTAACTTTAGATATCAATACATCTTAGTTCTACCACGGTGTATAGAAACATTTGATATTTGAGAATCATCTAATAGTTTTCTTTTTAAATCTAGTACTAATGGAACACATAAACTCTTCCCAAATTTCAAAACTCCTTCCTCATACATGAAGTATGAAAATCTCCCATCCTTAACAACATTAATTTTCTTGTGTAGATTCTCATCATAAAATTGTGAGATTTTTATCTTCTCTATTAAATATGGTTTAGAAATAATTCAAAAGAGGAATGATGTCTCCCCTTCCTAAACAATTACCATATCCATCTTTAGTATATCTATGAATATAGGATATCTCTCAATCCTCATTTGGGTCATAAGTCCATGATCATTCTTACTTAATGCATCTTCCACCTTATTTGCCTTTCCTAGGTGATAGGGTTTTGAATAATCATAATATTTGAGTAAATCGAGCTATCTCCTTTGCATCATGTTGAGTTATTTCATTGTAAAAATGTATTTCAAACTCTTATGATCCATATATATCTCACATCTTTATCCATAGAGATAATGTCTCTATATTTTTAGAGCAATGATTACAGATGATAACTCATGATCATGATTTGGGTAAATTGTCTCATGATTCCTCAATCGCCTTGATGCATACACAATGAATTTACCATATTTTATAAAGACGTAACCAAGTTCATTATTTGATGCATAACTATATATAAAAAATCCATCATTTCTAGATGGAAGAGTAAAATTAGAGAATTGACCAATATTATTTTAATTTCTTAAAAGAATTCTATACATTCTTTCATCCACAAAAACTTAACCTCTTTACATGTGAGCTTGGTTAGCATGTTAGCAAGTCAGGTGAGATTATGAATAAAACATTGATAATAACCTACTAATCCAATAAAACCACGTACCTTAGTTATGTTCATTGACATGGTCCATTATTGGATTTCCTTTCTGTTCATAGGATCAACTAAGATTCCATACTTATATACAATATGGCCATGAAAAGAAAGTTTTTGAAGACCGAATTCACACTTGCTAAACTTCCCATATAATTCATTTATTTTAAGAGTTTTCAGAATAATCTGTAAGTGATTCTCATGGTCTTCATAGCTTTTGTATTATACCAGGATATCATCAATAAAGACCAAAACAAAGTCATCAAGTTATTCCATGAAAACTCTATTCATTAGATCCATGAAAATAGAGGGTGCATTAGATAGTACAAAAGGAATCATTTTAAACTTGTAATTCCCATACCTGGTTCAAAATGATCTCTTTATAATATCTTCCTTCTACGCACGTAGCTGATGATATCTATATCAATGTTCAATGTTTGAAAAATATTGTGATATATGAATTTTATCAAATAAATCATTAATTAGTGGGGATGATAATTATTATTTATTTCAATAGCATTTATTTTCCTAAAATCCATGCATAGCCTCATGAATCTATCTTTCTTCTTGACAAAGAGGACTGGGACTCCCCATAGGGAAACACTAGGTTGAATAAATCCTTTGTCACTCAATTCCTCTATTTATTTATTTATATCAACTAAATACATAGTGGCCATTCTATAGGTAGTCTTTGATACAGGTCTTTCCCTAGGAATTAAATCAATAGGGAACTCAACTTCCTACTTTAGATGATGTCCAGGTAAATCCTCTGGAAATACTTCAATTTATCATTACACTATATGTATATCTTCAATTTGATGATTTCATTAATCTCCCATAGGTATTTGGTAATCTTCCTCTCCATGAATTAAATTCATTAGATCTACTAGGGGTGGATCCAGATAAGAATTATATGGTAAGGTATCTTCTCTAAAGATAAGAGATTCAACACCAATTTCAAAAATTGTAACATCCTTCTTCTTGCTATATATCTTCAAAGTATAATTAGACATCCAATTTATATGAATAATGATATCCAATTAAATAATTGGTATGATGAAAAGGTAATAAACTAAAGCATGTTTATGTGTCATGAGGGGGACTAATTGACATGCCTTTGTTACAATGATACATCCCATAGGAGTTTTTAATGACAACTACTTTATTAAATCAAATTGGAAATGTCAAATTTTCTTGGAAAACGTGGAAGATGTAAATGAATGCATTGATCTGGAATAAAAATGTATTGGCTATGTTTGAGGAAACAATTAATGTACCAACCACCAAATCATTAGGAACTTTAACCTCCATAGTTGTAATCACATAAGCTTTCCCTTTATCTCATGGCCATTTATGAGGCATGTTTACTTGGAGCATAGGACACTCATTTTCACAGTGTCACATCTTTATAAAATTGTAGCACTGAATATCATTGACTTGTTTTTCTCCTTGCATTCATTAGATCAATGAACTTTTTCTCCACACTTATAGTAGACTCACATCCCTTTAAAGCATTTCCTAGGATGATTCTTTCCACAGTTATCATATAATGGGAATTGATTCATTCCCTTGTTATTATTTGAAATTTCACCTTTTCCTTGGTTATAAGATCTTCACTTATTATCTTTGTTTCCCGTAAAAAAATTTGATCTAAAAAATTAACACTCTGTTTTGATGGAACTTAATACAATTTCATCATATGATGAAAATGTTTGAGAGGCCAGTGCCCTTTGATGACTTGGAATAAGACATTCATAGTAATGATCAATCTTGTCTTCCGAGTCATGTACATAATCTATCGAATACCTGTCTAGTCTTGTGAAGGTAGCCTCATACTCCTCAACACTGACTTCTTCCCTTTTCATTTATCCAAGAAATTTCTTCTCCATTTTGGTTTGTTTCTCATGAGGTATATTTTTTTCAAAGAATATTTCCTTAAAAGTTATCCATTAAACATCTTCTATTTCATCTTCCTCCAAGGTATTCTAGATCAAGGACCACCATTGATCAACGTCACCCTTGAGACAATACACTACCATCACTACCTTTTCATTTTCATTACACCTTAATGCCAGGAATATTTTTTCAAGGGACTTGATCCAATGATCAGTTACCATTGGATTAGTAGTCCCACTAAAATATGGGGGATTATTCCATATGAAATGATCCAAAATAGTTGTAGTATGGTTATTCATAAAAACCTGAGTAAGTTGTCCCAATATGGTCATGATCTGATCCACTCCAACACTGACCGTGTTGACTTGCATAGTGAAAAAATCCCTACATTGTCCATGTGTATTGATTCCAGTTTTTCAATTAGGTTCCATTTATAAATAATGTCATACAATATATTAGGTTATAAATAAAAATTTATAATATCAACTAGAAAATTATATAAAATAAATTGAAATTCAATGTATTTCTAATCTCATAAACATGCTTTCAATTGAGAAAAATTTTACATTCAAATATTTCATAATGGCTTGTAAAAAAATGTGAATTATCATAAGATTATCCCGCTTGAGTGTTTGAAAAAGAGTGCATGAAGGCCCATTTTCATGCCCCAGGATACCCCCAGTCAAGGCCAAAACTCCTTGTTAGAGCTTTCACTCCTAGGTATATATTTTCCAGAGCCACCTCTACTAGTTTGTATCAAGACAAGGGTGTATTTTCTATAAATATCCAAATAATCTATTCTATACCAAAATACCAGGATGCTCTAGTATGTTCGTCTTGAAAGAATTTCATAGGTGTTTGTTCCATAATCTATGTTTTCTAAATCTAGTTACCATGTTTTCTACTAAACTTCCTCTTATACCAACTATAACACCCTAACCCCAGAATCCTATATACGGTGCATTACTTATTACTATGACATGATTAAAAGTAATGAAATATCAAAGGAATGATCAGTTTAGTAGACTTTAAAAAATTAGATACATATATTTAACTCATATTACATTAGGAAAGGTAACACAATACAATACAGAACAAAAAATAAAAAAACTGCATCCATGAGAACTCAATATAGGGCCTCATCCTCATAACCTGCTGAAGGTAAAAAAATGAAAGGGGTGAGCTCAAATTCTCTATAAGGGTTACTAATAGTGTAAGAATGAATAAAAAATAACTAATCATAAACAATTTGGCAATGTCAATATAGCATGCTGAGTAAATGAAAAAAACACGCCATTAATAAACTAAGAAAGAAACTGTACCCATAGGTTATTTCATAGTGAAAACCTCATGGATAGTAATAACTGAAATAAATAAATAGAATTACTATTAATTGAGCATCTTGTATCTGGAACATGATATCACTATACCATCGAAACAGTTTAAGTCTGTGGGTAGAAACCCATCTGATTTTTGGAAACAAACTTGAATGGTTTGTCATTAACTGATTTTTCTCATGAGACCTGTCGATGCACTGAGGAGTTATAGTGGGACCCAATTATTTATTGAAGTCCAAATCATTATTTATACATAGATTTAATACAAGTACAGTATTCCTTCCCAATATCTATATAGAGTAGAGGATAAAGATTCATCAATATTTCCATACTTAAAACAACATGCCTAATAAACACCGTATGTGAAAGGTCATACAACTTAGGAAAATAATCATATCCATGAAACCAGAATATGGAAACATAAGATATTTACAATTTCAAATGAAAAATTATATCAAATGGCCATTGGATACACCACATAAGAAATATAACGTCCACAATGCCAAGTAAGTCTCAATGAAATAGAATTTTGGACAAAGTTTTTTACCACATTGTAATCAATTGAATCGTATGAAAAAAATTACTAACCACCAAATGCATCATATAATTGTTTGTGCATGTGCATGTTTCCTTTAATTTGATTTCATATGACTTTGTTTAATTACTTTTCATCTGTATTTTGATGATATCTTAATTTTTGTGATTTGGATTTTTTTATTCTTATCATGTTAGAAAGATAAGATATTTACATATACTTTATTATTTAATGAGGATGTTTGAAAGTGATTATCTATTTCTTTAAAAATTATATGAAGTTGCTAATATGGTTTTAGAAACTCTACATTTCACTATTTGAAAACATTTTTGTATTTATTTCACTGCAACTTCTATAGTGATCATATTTTCATGAAAATTGATTCTATGGAAAGATAACATGTTTATCTTTATTTCAATAGATAAAATAAAATTATAAAAATATCATTTGTATGTACTTTTAATCACTTGATGTTATTCTCTGCTGTTTTATAGTACCAGTTTTTACAGAATAGTTTTTCTTCTATTTTTGTTGATGATTGTGGGATCTGTATATTTTGGTTTTAATTTATTCTTTTTTTGTTAGAAAGAGAATAAGTTTTTATAAATATAATTTTTTTTTGAAAAATTTCTGAATCTTCTGTCAGGAGCCCCTAAGAATTCATTGAAGTTTGTAAAAATATTCTGTCCATATTTTTCATGAAAGTATTATTTACTATTCATGAATTGTGAAAAGTATGGTTGATCATCCCTATGTTTACTATTCATACGCTACGATACGTTTAATTTTCATGAATAGTTCAAAGTATGGTTCATCACCAATACTATTACTGTTCATGAATAATGAAAAGTATGTTCATCATCCCTACGTTTACTGTTCATTTTTCAAAGTATGGTTTGGCAACCATAATTTACTGTTCATCATCCCTACGTTACGTTACTATTCATTCAGAAGTTACTATTTATTCTGTGAAAATTATTAAAAAATTATTTTCTACATATATATGGATTATATTTTAATGATTTTTTAGAAAAAAATATCATTAGATATAAGGATCATAATCAAAGATTTTTTAATATTTTTATTGTTATATTTAGAGTGAAAAATTAATAAATTTTTTGAACGTCTTTTACAAATAAATTCAGACATTTCAAAATTGTTTGAATTCAAATGTTTAAATTTAATTTCAGAATCTCCTACTAGTTTTTAGGAACTAATTTTTCTATGTTTAAAAAATTTAAAATGGATTTAAAATACTATTTTAAATCATTAAATTCTTTTATTATTTTGGATATTTTATTGGAAGACCTATTAAAAAATTCTTGAATTATATTATTAGATATTTATTCTACAGGAATAAAGAAGCAACAATGTAGCCATTTTCATTGAGATATTTATGGGAGCTCTTGAATCAATTTATTTCGAATATCCAAAGGAATAGAATCTATTGAAACTATTCTATATTTTTTCCTTATATATATTGTTATCTCTTGCAAGTAAATTAACACAATTGTAAAACATAGAGAAAGTGCTGAAAACTTTGAACCTGCTGTGCATTTGCACATCCTGTGAAACTCTTCTACACCACCTGCTCAATCTATAAATTGCCAAATTAATTCTGCTTCGACTAAAATTGCATTGATGATATGTGATGATCTAAACCTCAAGAACCAGTACTTGTGCTTTAATTTTTATCTTCTCTTTCATCAGGTTCTGAGTCTGTAACACAACTTCCAATCTGTTTTTTTGTTTATGCTTTTTCACACAAAAGCACTATTTGTTATTCGTTTTCCCCAGGTTCTGACTCCCAGATTCTAAAGTTATGATCATAGGGTTGTGACTCCCTGTATCTAAAGTTAGGAATATTTGGGTTTTGACTCCCAGTGTCTAAAGGCAGGTTGTAAGGGTGGTGACTGCCCACACAGAAGTCAGTGTCGTTGTTATCACTCCACTAGAAAAAGATTTTGTAATTGGGTTATGATTCCCCTTTAAAAATTATTTTTATTTCTACTACTAATTAACCTTAACAATTAACTTTGATAATTAATATAATTAATAAATTCATTTGATTAAATATTTTAATCCAATCTATTCCCCCCTCCAGACCATCTACCATTATAATGTCCGACATAACAATTGTTATCAATGGATAACCTTCTTAAGAATAGTTTTGATCTATCATTATATTTCTAAATACCAAAGATTGGTATCATTGGTTGTTCCTCTAGGAATTTATCCAACCACATTTTTAAGTCTTATTTTATATTTTTTTATGCTTACCTATTCCTAGACCTCGCAGTCTAAGAATAAAGATCTTATAAGATGGAAGGTTTGAACCCAAATGATGTTTGAATTCCTCAGAAGCCACAACATTTTGATGAAAACGATTTTGGATACTGGAGATCCTGAATGGTGGCATACGTCAAACAGTTGAGCATTGAGCACTGTTCTATCATGTCCAAACAATACACACTTCCTGAAGCTAACCCGAATAATCTTACATGAATTGTGCTACTAGATATGTTTTAGATTACAAAGTTGTTAATAATTTATATTGTTCTATAACAGAAGTGTTTTTTGTCATGTGACTTCATGTAAGACAAATTAAGATATTTTTATGATTTTTCAAGTTACACACCTTGGATCTATAAAATTGATCCAAACCAAGAATGGAATGTTTCATGATGAGTATCAAGACTTCACAATGGATGAAGATGAAACAAATTTCATGAGTATATATGACTTTCCATCTCCATGAATAGTGTATTCCATTTAATACTTCTATATTATATAGATTATTATAATAAAACTATAATGAATATAAATTATATTTATATCATTTTTTAAATTCTCTAAATCATGATATAAGTATGAGGACCAATTATATACCAAATTAAGATACAAGTGAAAAACAAATAGAATATTACCCAAAGCGTAACCTTAATAAGAAATTTCTAACAATAGTGTAACATAAAGTCATAATCAATACATATATGAAATTTGATATAAGTATATAGTTTTTTAAAATATTTATAATAAACTTATATATATTATAGAGGAGTTTTGAAAGAGTATGATGATAGTCGAGACACAAGGTAAGGGGATTGCATCTCACTTTTTATTTTAGTGAGATACATACTATATTCACTAACCATTACATTTGTGTTGTTTGTATAATAACCATGGATGTATTAAATTATTCATATAATTTTATTTATGGGTATTTAAATTTCCATTATATTATCTTTATCTCATGGGGTATAAGTTTCAAAAGTTACAAAATTAGTAAAATAGTTTTGTCTCAATTTTCCTTTTTTGAGACTCGTGTTTTTTTATGCATCTAAATTATTATTTGAGGTGTGTATGATTCCATTTCACATTTATATCATGAATTTAATAATTTTCATGATATTTTAAGCATCTTGTATTTTCATTTTATTACCTGTATATTATGATCCCATGTTAAGAAGTAATTAGAGCTTATTGAAATAATCTCATCACTTTTCGAGATTGTTTATGTTTATTCTTTCATTGAAAAATATTATCATCCATATCTCAATAACATTAGTAAGTTTTCTTCTCCCCAGAATTTTCACAATATAATCTTGTATTGGTTCCATTTTTTTGACTATTTCTACATAATATAGTTAAGAAATTGTTTTTATGAAATCTCAATATTACCCTCTCCTCTTTAAAAAATCTATGTTATTTCAAAACCATGTTTTCTGAAAAGGTTTTCCAAGAATATTTTTATAATATACTATGATAATTAAAAGAATTTTTTACCTATTTTTTATTTTACCAATGTTTTCAATGTAATATTCTTTTCCCTTTTCTGAATGAAGTACTTCTCTAACAATTTTATAGTGCAAAATGAATGTTTATTTTTACCTCTTACGAAATGAATGGATTTACCCACTATCATTTATATGAATCGTCCTTTTCATGTTTTAATGGTTAATATAAATAATTGTTGTAAATGTATTTTCAATGAAATGGGTTTCAGTCCATTTTGAATCTTCTTTCACAAGTTTTCAATTAAAAATATTTTCTAAACATTTTCATTCTATCTTTATATGTCTTCAGAGTTATTTTAGAATAAATTTTTTTCAAAATGTTTTCAATCTTCTTTTATAAGTTTTCAAGTAAAAAGTTTTTCAACTTTTTTTCAATATTATTTTATAATTTGACATGGAAAAATGTTTTCAAAATAATTTCAAGTATTCTTTATAAATTTTCAAGGCATTTTCTATGAAAATAATTTTCCTATTGTTTTTGGTATTAACAATAATTTCTCAAAGAAGAATGGTTAGTTTCCTAAATAATTTTTTTTCAAAGATAAGTCAAAATTATTTTCCATCTAATATAAAATCCATTCATGTTAATCAAGCCTTTCTATGAAATGATCTAAAGGTTCCATTCATATTCTTTATCTTAATGGGTTATGATTAATGTCATGGTCTTTATGAAAACTATTTCTCTTTAACGAGTTATATGTTTATGAAATACATTTCACTTTCTTGGGTTATATGTTTATGAAATTATTTTCTCTTTCACAAGTTATGATTTTTATGAAATGATTACGAAACCTATATATTTTTCCATAGGTTATGATAGGATTACATGTTTATGATACCAATTTCATTTCATGGGTTTTGATATTACTGTTTTTTATTTTTTTGGCACATGTATGTATTATTTAATTATGATATGGTTGAGACCTATATCTCCCTCTAATGCATTGGGTAATTATAAATGTTTTATGAGATCCAAAGTTACATGGGAGGGCATACCAAGCCCAAAACAAAGGGGTTTATTTGAGGAAATCCCAAGCCTGAAATAAGAGGGTACATAAGAGGACATAAAAAGCCTGAAAAAAGAGGTTAAATGGGAGGAAATATAAATACTGAAACAAGTGGGTACATGGGAGGACATCCCAAACCTAAAACAAGAGGGTAAACATGAGGACATCCCAATCCTGAAACAAGAAGGTCCAAAGAGTACATCCCATGCCCAAAACAATAGGGTAAACATGAGGGCATCCTAATCCAAACGAAGGTGTATGGGTTATAGAACCTTGCCTAACTTATTACAAAGTCCTTGATAGTATTCCTTGACATAGGGTTATTATATTCTTATGTGTCTTTCAAAATTCCATGTTTTGTTCCTATGGTATGCTTTTATGGCCCATGTTATTCATTTTCTTATGACTCATGTCTTATAAACTACTAATATTTATTCCGTGATTAATTTTCATGAACTTTTATATGCTAGATATAATCTTGTATTTTAATTATCATGTTCTCATACCCATATTATCATGATTATTCTTATATATCTCCCTTATTTACCTTTAATAAGCATTTGAGACCACCCCTTTCTTATGATTTCTTTCCCCAGATTATGAAGAATGGATTTAGGTATTGTAATAAAGTTGGAGAGATTTATGTTAGATGTTGAAGATATTTCACCAAGATAGAATATTGTTTTTATAAGTTTCCAAAGACACTAAACTATTATGACCCTCAGTCATGTATTTTTGAAATGTACTGAATATTCATCTAAAAGAATATAATATCCATGTATATTAATCAAGTGTCACTATACACCCTCTACAATAAAATTAATAGGGCGATGTAAATAAAAATCATGTGTAAGGTCATAAATACACCCCATAACCCTCTCTGGGTATCTTTCCATAGACCACATGAAGTGAGAATTTTTCACTCAGAACAACTCTCATGCTTCCCCACCCAGCACTATCCATGCCTCAAGTTCCACTACTTGTATATAATCTCCATTCATGTCCTCATGTCATACTATCAACAAGTTTCATCATTTAGAAATATCTATACAATTATAAATATATGCATAAATACACATAAGACCACTTTATCATGTTTACATAAGAGGAAAAACACAATAGGTTATAACAAGTATTTTTTCCCAAACTCGGACACACAGTCAAAACCGTGGCGCTATCACTACCCTTAAGCACCCTACATCTAGGTTAGGGTTAAAAATGGGTAAAATTATTATCATTATTGATGTTTCTCATTTAGAAACCCATATATTAACATCTATTGTCATTTCATAATTATTATTTTTATATTAGGCACATTTTCATTTCAATTTCTTTAAGTTTAAGTTAAAAAACATACCCAAAACCCATTTTCCCATGAAAGCCTAAAATGATGCATGTTAGAAAACAGCCCTGAGTTCATTGAATTATAAATGAAGAATAAAATATCATTCCTTAATATTCCATGGTTCAAATATCATTAAATATTTCCAATAATAATCACATCACACAACAAGTGCATCACCCAAGGTGAAATAATATTCAATTATAACAAAAAACTGCAATAATGAAAATCCCACCCTGGGTACCTGGGTTCTCCCTTGTACATGGGTTAGATAATCCCATGCATGATCCCATAACCAAGGACCAAAACTTCTTAGTATCATATATACCCTTAAAAAACATAAGTACTAAGGAAAATAAAATAAAATTGGGCTTTGATACGACTTTGTAACATCCCATCCTGGGTGCCACACACTCTTACCCCAAGACAGTCGGTCACATGATCTCAAGCATGCCTCCCCATATACCTGAGGCTGATGACTTGAAGGGAGGGTCTATTATCAATCATGGGGAGACTATAACCACATTATCATATTAATAAACTAGTATAAATAAATAAATAATAATAACCAAATGATAAAACATTACCAGAATAGTACCAGTATCACAAGATTACCAAAATTGAAATACAATAACAAAATATAACAATATATATGCCATGAAAAATTATGTTTAATGTTCCAAAATGAAAACCCCAAAAGTAAATATGTTAAAAAATCCTAGGCGGGTCCCCAACCACATTTGGTTCCCCACATTCACTCTCCATCCCAACTCATTCATTTAATATAGGGCCCTTACCCTTAACATATCCTGAAACCATGCAATCTATTTCGTTACCAATCTTGTTTCCTAAGTTGGGTTTGAGTATAACTTAATAGGACACCACCACCAACATCTAAAATAATATGCAGTCAAACAGTGTATATTTTTCTATAATGAATAAATAAAATCAACAAAGTAAATAGTTTTTATTTATTCAATTACTCTTTATTTAACCACATAACCCCCGAGTTCCTGAGGAAACCCGAACATCATTACATACTTTAACCTATTACAATGTCTTAACCATATCAAATATTCAACTCACAATTCATTATTACACGTGGTATTTCATTATACTTTTCATTTCAATTCATTATCATGGTCAATTGGAACCAAAGTACAATGCCATTCTCAGGGGTGTAGAATGCCATGTCTGGTGCCCCATGGATATTTGGAGCCTCTTTCCCTATCCCAGACCTCAATATCACATAAGTATTTTTTCCTCAATCTCTATCCCACACATAAATATCACTTGGTTATTTTGTGCATCAGTCCTTGTTCAACACATCAATATGACATGGGTTTTTAGAGCCTGAGTCCCTCTCCAACAAATCAATATCACATGGGTATTGGTAGTATCATTCCATGTCCCATACTCACATACCAATCATTCACATGTATCAACATATCACATGTATCACTATATCATATATATCATAAAATAACTTCAAATAGGATTAATAAACATTAATCCTCTTATCAAATTCACCGATACAATTTCATTAATTAATTAACCAATTAATTAAGCTAATTTAATAAGTTCCATAATCAGAATAACTACTATTAATTATTTAAATAACTAATTAATCACACAATTCTATTAAATAATTAAAAAATTAATTAATTCTATTCCTATAATTTCAATGTTCCAATCATTAATACAATAACTAATTCTTCTCAATTCATAATTCAATGTTATGATAATTAATTCAACAATTAAATACACCGAATTCACAATTTAATATTTTAATAATTAACTAAAAATTAATTATCCCTTAAATCCCACAATTCCTTAAATAATTAATTTACCAAATTAATAAATTTAGTTATGAAATTCAATCACTAAATAGACTCTAGAAATTCTACAATTACATATACATAATTGATATCATGACTATGCGATTTGAATAATATACCACCTACCTCAATTCTTTGATGATTGACCACAAAATCGAAATCCCCAATTTGAATGGAATAAAGATGTTAAATGAGTTCTTGATATTAAACCCTAAATAAAGTTTAGAAAAATAAAAATCCATCAATTATAGATCTATTTCCACAATCCTAGATCAAGATCCATCCAAAACATGGAAGAAAAATCCTTCAACATATAGAAGAAGAATGAGAAAGAGAAACCACAAAAGATGAGATCCTCTTACTGGGTGGGGTTAAGATCTTTAATTTAGGATTTGAATTGTGAGGAAAAGTGGTAATACTGGATTATAATCTATTCGAGAGGATCTAAAATCATTAAATAACATTAGAGGTCAAGTGGGGATTGATTTGGGTTTTATATGGTTGTTCAGGTAATTTTAAAATTAATTTCCAGGTTAATTTTATTCCCATGCATGGTTTGATGTGTACGAGAACACAGTTTCCCCTTACCATGCACCATAACCATGAGACTCTTATAGAGGGTCATGGTTTCTCCTAAGATGGAGGATATTCGAACAAATTGTTCTCTAGCCATGAAAATCCCTTCTATTTGGGTTCACACAGTTTGCTGAGGTAGGGTGAGCATTTTAGGAAAACAGTGACCAATGATGCAATTTTCCTATTGCTTCCAGAATTCATAAATTTTCACTAAAATTAATCCCAATTTAAAACATAATCAAAGTACTCTCGAAAAATAAAAACATAATACTTGAATATGAGTCCAAAAAATATCCAGAAAATTTCAGTATCTTTTAGTTTCACACTTTTAGAATTTTATTCAAAGAAAATTGGATCTGATTGACCCATAAATAATTCAGGACTATCTTGATGTTCATTTTATGCTTATAGAATCACTTTCCCTCATTTTAGGGTCATATATATGTCTTTGGGATATACATGACTGGAATGTTGATATATTCCATGGCCACATCTTCCCAAGTTCCTTCGAATTCTGTGGACCCTTCCTATAGTTCCCAAGTTATATCCAAGGAAATATGGTTCATATGGTTATTATTATTCAAATAATAGGTATATGGTTAATGAAATTAATATATCTAAATGGTGTATCTTCATCTAACGAGTGTTCTATTTGATAGGGTGGTCCCATGCTTTAAATTATGGGGGAAACAAATCCACAAGATATAGTACCAGTTTGGGAGGTGGTATATGCTCTTATTCTTATATCATGTTTTCCTATTATTATTATTCATACCTCTAGAGGATAGATTTGATGATATAAAATAGGAAGGTGTAGAATTAATTGGGGCCACAACGGGTTGATTTACATATTCCATGAATATAGAAAGAGACTGATTGTCTATCTTTGGATTTATCCAGCCGTTGTACAATTTTTTATTCATAGATGGGACTTCTCACCACTCATATAATTCCTCTAACAAGGTATTTTAAATATAGAACACGTTTTTCTAGATGTTTTCCCAATTTCACTAGTCTAAAATCAACCTTTTTATATAGGATTTTTTTAGTTGAAGTAGACTTGAATGATGTTTCCCAGTATCTAACAGAATGGGAAATAGTCTGAGCCATCTCTAAGGCCATCTTTAATATATTTCCTAACTTTAGACAGATTTAAGAGATTATTTTCATTAATTTTAATGAAATATACTAGAAATTACTCCTTTTATAAAGAGTATATTTTTTTGGTCTTTTTATCATGGATGGACTTTCCCCTTCCACATGTATATACAGGGGTAGTTTTTCATCTTTTGTTAGTATGTGGGAGACACTAGATGATGTGAAGCATTCTTAGTCCCCATGTTAGTTATTGGTTCTAGTTTAATCGTGGTAGTATTAGTATCCACTTTTGTAAAAAAGTTTCCATAAGTAGTGTGTGCTGTCTGAGTCATGGATTTGGCTCACCAAATGGAATCATATAGATGTTATACCATGACTACAAACTCTTGGAGTTCCCTAATGTACTTCAATAGTATTTACTATACCTAAAAATCATCACAATGATTTTTATAAAATCCATTGATAGTTGATACTATGCAAACATCATATTGAGAGTGTATGTCAGACCTTTCCATCTTGCAATAATGTCTAATACCCTCTCTTTTTTGCATTGCTTATAATTCAATAGATCAATGACTATTATCATCCTTTTCATAGAGAAAAATTTATAGTGGATCTGAAAATGAAGGCCTTTCCAACTTGTGATTGACCCATATGGAAATATTTTGTGCAACAAAAATATTTTTCAACTAATAATATGAGTTTTCCTTGGTTATGTTGATCAAGAGTGCACATCATAGGGCCACACTAAGAAAAAAATGAGTTAAGTTCTATTCCAAATATCCCATTCGATTGAATTTAGTGAGTATGGAATTTATGATGTTAGGTGGAATAGAATTTGAATCTACCCATTAGGGGCATGGGTTCCACTTTTTTTTTCTAGGGAATATCATTCTACTATGACTTCTATTTGAGTTTCAAGAGACTCAATAAAGAATATGAGATATGTAGATAATATTTTTCTGATCCAAACCCAGAATACGAGTATCATGAGAATATTGACATGGTAACCCCACATATATTGGTTGTTGATTCCCTATTGAAGCTAGACCTGGGCGAGTTTCCCAAAATATGGGAATATTCAACCGTAATAGAATAAAATCTTGGTCTTCATTAACCAATGTGTTTAAGTAAACCGATTGAATAGGTACAAAGGCAAAATGGTGATCAGAATATCCCCTCATAAATTAAGTAAATTTTTTCTATTTAGTGGGAGGAGAAACATATGTTTATTCTTGTACTTTATACTCAATAAGAATAGTTCGTCTAGGAAATTTTACATTGTGTGGTTTTAGATTATATATCTCAGCCTCACTCTCAAACATCTTCTTCTTAGCAGAGAGTACTTCAGCCTATTTAGGTTGTGAGTGGGATATAGCTATTCATTTCAATTTTTTTTATAAATTTCTTAAAGGTTCTATAGATTGAATATTTAGAGATAGAAAGTTCTAGTTCTACCTCTTATGTTGAGTACACATGCCTTACCCATGAGTTTTAGTATGAACTTTATCTTCAGATAAATTTTTCTTCATTATGTACCCAAGAATCTATGTCTCAGCCTATATAATCTATTAGATTAGAAAATAAAATGTTCATTGACACATATTGATAAATGGGAATCAGTTCATCATCATCATTTCTGTGACAATTTGAATCTTCATTCTATATACCCTCTTTAAAGGGAACATCAGAATCCTCCTTTATAGTCTATATTGTAGTTGTCGATTTAGGATTATGACCACTATGATGATCGATCTTATTTATCAATTGTTACCATGACATCAGTCTATGTATGATGAACCTAAAGGATTACATAAACCTACTTAATGAAAATTCATCTAATGATAGGGGTGTGTCACATAACAATATGAATGGGGGGAGAGGGGTTATGGCTGTTAGAGGTAACCACTCAACTTGGAAAAGACTAAATTCCTTAATGGAAGTAGTAAAAATTATTGTAGTCGTGAGGAATATAGATGAATCAATCCTATAACTACCATTGCTCTATATTATTGAGGATTTTATGATTCCAATGTTGGTGGTGGTAAAATATCCCTAAATTTGTGGTATGGGGATCTTTCTAGATGGCTTCCATTGTGGATTCTAAAGCATACTTCTTGAATTGGAATTATTTTACTTGGGATCAGTTCTAGTGTAATGTGTGTTTGGAATGTGAACTTCCTATAGTTGAGGGTTTTCAATTGATTGAGCAATTCATATTTCTCAACTAATATACTCATATAAACATTATAGAGGTTTGATGAAATATCCTATCTATGGCCCACTCTCTAAGGTTAAATTTATTTTTTTTCCTTAGAGGCATTAAGATTTCATTGGGTGGACCACTTTTCATATATGATATTTTGTGTCAATACCACTCCTATTGAAATAACACTATAGGATTCCCTCTTTAAAGGAATTCATTAATATTTTAATGGGGTCAGTTTTAATTATATGTATCCCCCATTCCCAAATAAAAACATTATATTGGGAATTAACTATTATCTTCCAAAGTGCCATCAAGATTTATTGATAAGTATTTAGTAGGTTTTTGTTCTGTTTCACTAATCTCAAATAATGATCTAGAAATTTTAATATGAAGGTAGAGATTTATTATGGGATGAAAATTATTTTCATATTCTAGATAAGGTAGTTTCTTTACCTTTATCTAATAAAGAGTCACCCATATGTGTTGGTGAAAAAATGGAATGCACTCATCTTTCATCACCTCTAGGACATCATACCATGGATTTTCAATGGAAAATAACATGATATGGTGGTTATCCATGGAATTTTTTTTATACATTTCTATTTCCTCCTCATTTACTTAGGGGGAAGATTCTTCCACTAGATCTGACCATCGCGCTTGTCTTCCAAGTGATTTATCGAAAAGGGGAGGGTTTCCTCATGTCACATTGATTAATCTAGAGTATTAATAGGGTAATGGAGGTTCTTCCTTGATCATCTACACAAAACATATATTGATGAGGATAAAATATCACATATGGGTGTAAAATTCATGGGTGAAACCAACCATGATCGCTTTAGTGCCACTCAGTATAAGGTAATTCTCAAAGTAGCTTCAACAAGTGGAGAAACATCTTGTCATGGTGGACTATCACTGTGGATTGGACATTCCTAGTGACTATAGATATAGAGTGGATATCAAAAATTGATCATTCAGTTGTTTCTATAGTCAATATGAGTCTTTAGTAATGTCATTCAGTTTGATGAATTTCTCTACAGTGTTCATGGGACTTATGAACTAAATTTTCATGCCTTGGATAGTTTATGGTGTTTTTAATAGATGATATCTTCAATTATTGTTGATTATAGAAGGATTATTTCAAGTATTTTAGGACTTTACTAGATATAAATCATGATCACCAATTAAATGGTAAGTTCTTAATGTGAATGTTTTGGATTATGGAGGTTCATATCCTAAGGAATTTCATTTCAATGGGAGGTGTTTTAGTTGATCCTATAAACATTGAGTCTATGATGGCTAGTGATCCACCCAAGATGGTTCATGATGTGTTTAGTTTCCTTGGGTTAGTATAATACTATTATAAATCCATGGAATACTTCTCCCATATTACTTCCCCAAGTATTTACCAAACCCGAAAGGGGAATCCATTCATCTGGTGTAATCATTGTCAAGAAACATTTGTAAATCTAAAAAGGAGTTGACTGCACAAGAGCCTCAGCCCAGTTGGTGAGGACTCGACATGTGCATTTATGTGACCAGTGTTCAAAACTGGGTGGATACATATTTCTGGGATACTATAGAAGCTCTATAACAGACACTATTGGGTGCTGTTACAGCCAGAACTATTCATCCGTTTGGGATTTTAGCCACCAGTTTGGTCCTTAGTTCCTTTAAGGCCTTCGGACCACCCAATGACTTTGGGCCAGTAAGGCTTTAGGTCCAACTCAAGGCCTTTGAGCTACCTCAAGGCCTTCAGGCCACCTCAAGGCCTTCGGGCCACCTCAAGGCCTTCAGGCCACCTATAATTGTGCTTAATGATCTAGAAGAATCTACAAGGAGTAGACTACAAATGGGGATCAGAGCAGGTGCATTCACTATAGCAGAATCTAAGAGGATTTATGAGAAATATAGGGTATGGAATTGGCATCAGGACCAACCTATTCTTGCAAGGGAAGCCTACCCGAATATCCATGCGAATCTGGAGAGATGATATCCTGATGAAGAACCTGGGAGGAGGAGTTCTAAGTACAATATGTATAATTTCTTAAGGCATATGAGTCGTGTAATCTATAAGCCTACAGGCCTTGTAAGGGTTCCCCCTCATACCTTTAAAAGGGGTTATAAATAATCAATAAAAAAGAAGGCCTTCAAGCCATTCAAGCTAAAAAAAGTTTACTAGTACCTTTATTTTTCAGTTTATAAATTAAGGATTAGATTATGAGGTTTATTTTTATGATTTTAGGTATGGTCTTGGTTTTTTACTAATGTAGATATGAGTCATGATTTCGTATTGATCTATTCAATTGAGACCTCCAGAGAAGAATTATGTGATCAATGACTAGTGTATGTGTCAGTGTTGTTTTCCTTAAAGACATGGAGATAGTATCTTTCCAGTGAGATTTTTATGGTTTTTGAAAACCATGTGAGACTCAAGTATATATTTTCATATAGATATCACAAATTTACATAGAAATGATTATTTTAGTTCCAATAAGGCTATGAATTTTAGATAATATATATTCCTGGGAAGGAAAATGTTGTGGTTGATTCCCTTAATTTGAAACCTCATATTTAACAGATAAGGTACTTTTCTAAGAACATATCCTCATTAATTTATTACCTTTGGTTAATATTTGTTGCCCATAAACTTATTCACTAGGCGAGGTAGGACTATCTTGAAGATATTAATTACAGTATTTTTGAAGATCATATTTTATAGGGAGATGGAATAGATGGACTCTTTGAAGGTAGGGGAACTTTTTCCTATTTCAAGGTAATAAAGTAGTTACAATGTTGATATATGATTAATTATTGAGGGTGATTTACATATCCCCATTTTTGGTGTATCCTGGCGTGAAAAAGATCTACCAAGATCTCGAACAACCTTTTTTTTCTAGTGTTCAAATTGAGTGTTTCCAAGTTCATCTTATGGTGTCTCAACTGTCAATAGGTTAAGGTTGAAAATAGGTTCTTCTAGGTTTGATCTATCATCTTGAGGATACATAGTGGAAGTTTTATAGGATTTTAATGAATTCCATGACTATAATTTCATGACGGGAATCCCATCCGAGACAAGATTATAGTAGAGAGTTTGTGATTCATACACTGAAATTAGATCATGTGGTTTCGTTTTTTACCCTCAATTATTGTCTTAAATCATAATGTTTGATTATTTTCATAGATGGGGAGTTTTTAGGAGACTTTTGAGACTTAGAAATGAATGATTATGACATTCCATCATATAACCAATATTTACACCAATATAACCATTTAGGATTTCAAGGATATGTTTTGTGCTTGTGTGCTTTATTTTGGTAGGTGTTGGATTGATAACCTACCTTTAGTATATTTCTCATAAAACAATATATACCACTATACTATTATTTTGAAGCCTCCCAAGGTCATGTGTGGAAGACCCTGTAGGCCACCCCTTTCATGGATGGAGATTGAAAAGTAATATATTTGGGGGCCTAAGATATTATGTTTTATGATATAAAATATTCATGTGATATAAGATTATATTAGGACAACCCCATGCCATCATAAGTCCTATGGGGAAAGAATTTAAAGACATTTGGATAATGAGGATGGTGATCATATGTTACTGATTGTATCACTATGTCAGGACTTGGGGAGGATTAGCTGGGAATGTAATTGATCCTTGAGGTTCATTGAACCATTTTAGATTTTTATTATATTAGGAAAACTTTCTCATCATTTTTAATTTCCCCCTTAGATATATCAGGTGAACAATTTTTTCCATATTCCACAACCGAGCCTATATATGCATGATCTATCACACATTATCAACTAGGGTGAGGTTTATATTAGGATTAAACAAACCTTCATAGGGAATCCAATGGATATTACGGATTTTTATAAGGATATCCTTTATAGGTTAGTGATTCCACTAGTGTCTATTTTTTGTTAGAACAAGAATCTTTAAGAGATATCATGTGATTTCATGAGCTAGATGTGAGTTGAGTACCCAAAATATTTCCACAAGTTGTGATTTCCAAGATACAAATCCTTGAAGGTAGGGAGGATGTAGTGATATACTATTTTTAGTAAATTTTTTTGGATATTTTTTATAATATTTATACATGTGATAAATAATCTTATCTTTTTAAAATAGCACTCTAGGTCTTTGAAAACTAAAAATTATATTATTTTTAGTTGAATAATGGGAATAAGTAATAACCTAAAAATAGAGGGTTGAATAGAAATTTTGACAAGGTGGTTGTGTTCATAATGTGGGGTCTTTCCACAAGTTATATAATCCATATGCTTGAGATTCGAGCCTCAACATCAGAATTTTTGGGTATCGAATTAAATTATTCATTGATGATATAGATTCATTAAAAAACTCAATAAACATGTTTCTATAATATATTCATGGGTTTTTCTACAAACATTTCTGAAGAACCAAATATATAATCCTTTCATTCTTGGGGAATTTTGTAGGTGGAATTGTCAATTCTAAACAAGATCATTTTGGTGATCATGGTTTGACTAATGTTGATTTTCCATCAAGTCAGAGAAATTATATAAAATTATTCACCTTTTTATTTATTCTTGATGTTTAAATTTTAAAATTTCATAAGTTATATGAAAGCATAACACATTCATGGTGTGTGTCATCTATATACATAGTGGATTAGAGAACCACATTATAATGAGAAATAGATACTAAAATTATAGAGTTGCTATACCCCTCGATCGATGCACATACCACAAAACTTGTCTTGGGCCCTCCATTGGGGTTCATAAACCCTCAACAGATTTGAATCCTCAATGAGGTACAGGAACCCCATTAAATTTATAGGGGGATGATGTGGAAGTGAAAAAAGTATGATAGTTTGGGTGCTTCATGTTGTGAGGTGCACTATTTGTTTTAGATTTATTTTAGTGTACGAACTATATAAAGATGAGAAATGAATATTTAGTTTCCTTTTTATCCATAGATAGATTATTCTCTTAATTTATATCTAGGTTAAATCTACTACAAATAAATTATTAACTAGTATCTATTGTTTATGGAATCATAATGGGAAGCTTTATACTTACACCGACATGAGGCTTCTTCCCATATGTGTTGTGTCTATGTAGATAAATAACTCCTCATTGGTAATTTCATAGGATGCAAAACTAGTGATGTCAGTGGATAATGTATTTTGGTGGTGTTTATTATTTTTGGTAAATGAGTTAGTATTGAAATTTTGTGGATTATGATTTTATCATTTTATAAGGCCGATCTTTACCTTGGGAAGTTGGGCCTTTTTATTTTCCAACTATTTAATGAAATTAGTATTTATTAGTTTTTTGTAATATTTGTATCAAGTTGCATTCATGTTGTCTTGTAGTTATATATATTTAGGGGTTGAATTGTTATATATATTGTTCTAGGTATGTGTGGTTTAATATAGGATTATTGGTTATGTCCTCTCATAGGTGTGTTATACATTTTTTGTTCTTTTTATCAACCACTATCCTATTAGTCATTATTTTAGGGTTGTATATTGGCCCACTATCAACCCATGTTAGGTCCCGATGTGTGGGGTCATGTCACTAAAGGCTGATGTATGTTGATTTAATTCCTTAACTTAGTTATCCATTATATTTTTATTATAAAAGTGGGATAAAATAAATATAAATCCGAAGATATATATTTTTCTTATGGGGGAGACAAATCATACATAGGTGGAGTATATATTTGGAGGTGTTTTTAAGGAGAATGTTGTGAGTTCAACATACACATTTAGGGGTTTTTTCAATAAATAGAATTTTAAAAAAAAATTGTATAAAAATGATGGGGTTTAGAATATTTATAAAAATGGGTCTCATGATGCGTGAACCCTGTTCACACATCTTTGGTGTGAAGAGATGCATGCACAGGGTTCAGGAATCTTGCGCGGTCATGATAAAAGATGTGTGAACCCCATTCACACATCTACCCTCACAAGGAAGCGTGAATGTGGTTCGCGCATCATTTGTAATCTTTATGAAGGATGCGTGAACCCCATTCATGCATCCTATCGAATTTTTCAATTTTTAATTTTTTTTTGTATTTTGGAAGTTTTTATTTTGTTTTGTTTTGTTTATATATATATATAACAAAAATTTTCCCCCGAATTTATCTGCTATTTAATATCCAACAGTACTTCCATTATAGCAGTTTGGATTCTGACAGACACTTTCACCTAGGGCTCTCTTTTAAAAGTGGTCTTGCCCTGAAAATCAATATGCATTTTCGATGTGGGATTCACGTTCTCTCTTTCTTGCTTAGAACATTATGCATTTCCAATGTGATATTCTATTTCAAGTACATGATTTTGAAAGACTATAAATTACAAACTATAAGACCAATATAAATGAAACATAAAAAATAGATTAAACATATAAGAAATTGATGAAAGTAAAAATAATTTCGTAAAACATGTTGATGAATAATAATTTATAAGAATTCAAATCCACCAACATGAAACTTAAAAATGTTCAAAAATGTGTCTTTGAAAGACTATAAAATAAAAAATATAACACCAATATAAATGAAACTTAAAACATGGATTAAATATATAAGAAATAGTAGAACATAAAAATAATTTCGTAAAAAATGTTGATAAAAAATAATTTATAAGCTTTCAAAACCACCAATTTGAAACATAAAAATGTTTCAAGTATGTGACTTAGAAAACCTATAAAATAAAATCTATAAGACCAATATAAATGAAAATTAAAACATGGATTAAATATATAATAAATAGTTAAAAATTAATTAGTTAATTATTAATATAATTATTAAATATTTAATAATTAATATAATTGTAAATTATTAACTATTAATTATTAGTTAAGAATTAGTTATTTTGTAATATAATTATTAATTATATAATAATTAATTAGTCAATTAGTAATATAATTATTAATTAAAAAATAATTATGTATTTTGTTAGTAATATAATTATTAAATATATAATAATTCATTTGTTAAATAGTAAATTAGTAATATAATAAATAATTATAATTATTCACTAGAACCATTAGTTATTAATTATTAATAATTAATTAAATAATTAATCAAAAGAATCAAGAGCAAGCAAAGAACACTCCTAGAAAAATTTATTAATAAAAAAGTAAGTACATCAACATGAAAGAAACATGGAATGAGCAAAAACACGTGTACCCATCACCACACACCTCAGCAGCAACCAAGTCACAACAGAAGGTTGGAGTAACAAAGGACCATAAAGAACAAGTCTCCTCAATATCATTCTTAGACAAAGCATCAGCAACATGATTTGCCTCCCTATAAACATGAGTGACAACCAAACAAACCTGCTCCACAATCTGAAGACATTCATCCTAGGCAGAAAGTATCCACCAAGAGACATTCCTTGAACGATTTCTTATAATGTCAACCGCCAAAAGAGAATCAGACTCCATCCATATATTCATCCAGCCATGAAAAGAGGCATACCAGATAGCCTTAATCATATCCCATAATTCTGCCTCAATCGCCAAACCATTCCCTAAAAATTAGAAGAAAAAACCTTTAACAAAGCCTCTGTAAGTGCGAAAAAAACCCCCACAACCTGAAGGCCCCAGTGCACCTGAAACCACTCCATCCACATTAAATTTCAGGCACCGAGAGATCGGAGGAATCCACCAGATATGTTTCAGCATAATCGGTTTCTTACAATTACCAGAAATGCCCAACGATCGTAAAACAACCAGATCTGAAACATCATTCCGCATGACTCCAATTCGAGCATGCATAATACCAAACACACCAATATGCAGCACCCGAATACCAACAGAAATAGGGGTAACTCAGTTCTCAAAGACAAGAGAATTACATTCCCTCCAAATAAAATAAATCAACACAGATACTGTAGAGAAAAGCAGAGGCTTCACCTAAGAACTGCAATCAACACGATAGACAGAATCCATAAGCTGTCCAAAACTCCCTAGATTCAGATGACATCCAAAAATCACCTGCAAATAATCCCATAATCCAGATGAAGAGACGAAGAAAATAAATAAGTGATCAACAGTCTCATCAGCAGCAAGACAACGAAAGCCAATATGTGAAAGAGAAAATCCAGCTTTCTGTATCATCTGTTGAAAAGGAAGTCGACACTTCCAAATCCTCCATAAAAGAAAATAATGCACTGGTGGAATAAAAGCAGAAGGAAACGCTAGAATCCAAGAAGGAACCACTAAGGGCGCATCACACATGGATCTATAATCCTCTTTAGTGCTAAAAGATCCAGTAAGACTGGGAAACCAATCCATTGTATCTATCGTAGAATAGTGATAGCATCCCAACTCCCTTTTTCATAGGATTAGAACGCAACCCCTGAGCCATAGTATTATTCTGAAATCCAGCAATAGACAGATCCTTCAATGCAGAAGGAATCATAGTATCATCAGCAATGACACATGATAACCGAATTGTCTTCAAGCAATTCATGGAGGAACTTTGAAAAACCTCCCATTTAGAGGATTGTGAAAGACTACAATAAGCATGCTTAACTGAGGTCCATATCGAAGAAGTTACATAAATAGAGTAACCATTTGATAGCTTGGATCCCACTCTATTACTCAGAAATTCAAAAGAGAAATCACCAGAAGTCTAAATGGACTAGGTACACTTTTTAATGAGAGATTCATTAAAGAGCTTAAGGTCCTTAATCCCCATGCCACCCATCTAAATAGGATGAATGCAATCACTTCAGGAAACCGCAACAAGCTTCCTTTCATGTATCTAACCAGTCCAGATAAAATTTCGCATCTGCCTTTGTAAATCCTTAAGAAGAGATCTTGGCCATCTGAATAAAGAAAAAGTATAGACACACATTGAAGTGATCACATAATTAACAAGGAAAACACGCCCTTCCTGAGACATAGATTTACCCTTATGGTTTCCATATGATTAAGAATTTTTAGGTAAATATTTTCTAAATGACATATTTTGACAGCACCTTAGAAAAGAGGAACCCCAAGATAGTTAAAGGGTAAAGTCCCCCTCTTGACCCCAAGCTTTTGGGAAACTCTGTTCTTCTTTGAAGAAGTAACCCCTTCTCTAAAAAACACCAAGGATTTCTCCCAACTGATAACCTGACCAGAAACATCCTCATAATGCTCAAAGGCTGCCTTGATATAACGGATAGTAGACCTATTAGCTTTCCCAAACAAAATAATATCATCCACATAAAAGTGATGTGAAGGAGCAAAAATACTTCTGTCAACAGTCATTTGTCGATACAATCCACCCTGAACAAGATCTGAGAGGCAAAAACTCAAATAATCCTCAGCAATAGAAAAAAGAAGGCCAGATAAAGGATCACCTTGTCTCACTCCCTTGGAGAATTTAAAGAAGCCCCGAGGAGATCCATTCACAGGGACAGATAACATAGAACTGTGAAAAATTCAGCTAATCAAAGAAATTCAACCATTAGAAAAACCATGTATTTTTAACACCACAAAAATGAAACTCCATTTTATCATATCAAAAGCCATTGAAATGTCACCATTCAAATCCATATTCCCAGACTTCACCTTTCTCCTCATAACATTAACACATTCAGATGCCATGTACAAACAATTATGAATGTTCCTTCCAGGCACAAACCCAAATTGATTTGTGGAAATACAATTCTCATCAATACATCCCAATATATTTTACAGGACATTGCTGATAACATTTGGAATAGTATTTCCAATAGCCACGGGCCTAAAATCCTGAATATCAAGGGAATTCTCCTTCTTTGGAATCAATGCAATGAAGCAAGAATTGGCACCAAAAGGAAAATAAGAATGATAAAATATGTCTCGAACAGCATTCAAAAACATAGTGTGGATAATATCCCAATAAGTCACGAAAAACCTATTGGAAAAACCATCTGGCCCTGAGACACTATCAGCATTCATAGAGAAAACCGCCTTCCTAATTTCCTCCTCTGAGGGTATATTAGTAAACATATCATTCTGAGAATCCCGAACTGAGGGAGAAATATTCTCGAACATTTTATGAGTGCTATCATGACCTGATTCAGTGTAAATCTTTTCAAAATAACTACAAGCAGCAACATAGATGTCATTTTCGAAACTGAAAAGAACTCCATCAACCAAAAGGGAATTCATACTAAATTTTACCTTCTTCTCCCTATGCATGAAATGAATGAGTCTGGTATTTCTATCACCCTCCTTCATCCACCTGACATTATATTGGTTCTAAGAAAGACTCTCCTTTAAGGCCAATAGCTCATTAAATTTAGAAAGGGAAAGCAATTCATCCCTAGAGAGAACTTCCTGACCCTCATTAAGACTTTGAAAATGAAAAAGATTATCCTCAGTAGTTTGAATATCATGATCAAGGCATGAGAATGATTTTTTACTCCACTCCTTCAGCTTTGACTTCACAGCCTTTAGCTTCATGACCATAATATAAAATGGACTTCCAATAACAGTGGTTTCCCAAGCTTCAATAACAACTTGTCTACTTCCCTAAATAGATATCCAAGCATTATTAAACCTAAAAGGTAGGGGAGAAGATCTCAATCTATGGAGACTTAAATCCAATAAAAGAGGATTGTGATCATAATTAGCCCTTTGAATAGTTATACCAGAAAGAGAAAAATCCTACGTTCCCCCATCCACATGACAAAATCCCCAGTCAATCTTGCTGGCTTGTAACCCATTTAAAGTGTATCATTGCCATGTAATCTCAACACCCAAAAAAGGTACTTCAATCAGACTAAAAGCATCAATGCAGGCAGAAAACTCACTAGCAGCCAACCTATTGAATCAAGTTCCTGTCTTGTCCTCAGGCCGGAGTACCGAATTGAAGTCACCAATAATAACCCAACTTTACCTCATTTGAAGAGCTATGCTTTCCAAGGATGACGGCAAGGCACACCTCCTAGTATACTGATTAAGATCATAGAAAAAAGAAAAATCCATACTATAACCACTTATGTCAACAGAGAGGGTAATCAATTGCCGATCAGAAAAAGAAGAAATCAAGGAGACACTATCATGTTTAAAAACCCAAAGAGTCTCTGAGGAAGCCTGACCAGCATTATGGGAAACCAGAGAGTACCAAAGTGTTGACCACTTAAAGGCATTCCATTTGTAGAAAGACATAAGAGGCTCATAAATTCCAAAAAGGATAGGTTTATTGGCCACAATAAAATGCCTAAGGGTTGTGACCATGGGAGAATTCCCAAGCCCCTAGAAATTCCAAAAGAAAACCTTCATAAGGAAGAGGACCTAGACCTAGTATTAGGCCTTCCATCCTGAAGCAATTGCACTGAATTCACCTACCTCTCAACCCTCTTCTTCTTCCCTTTACTATCTGAAGAAGAAACAACTGGAACAACTAATGATCCAGTGATAGTGTCTGAGCCTTCAAAAGGTATAGGCTGCCCCTCACTAGCACTGTCCTCCTTATCATCAGACCAAAAAACAGCACTCAAGGGAGTAAATATATTCGATGAGGTAACTGGTTCCCGATTGGTCTGCAACAAAGGCTTCTTTGCAGCCTTGGAAAATGGGACCTGCGAGAAGGATCCAGGTACACTTTTTTGCTACTCTTATCACCCTTAGGAACTAGGTCTTTTACGGATTCTAACCCATCAGGCCCAGAAAAATGCTGAACCTGCCCCAATGAAATTTCAATAGGAAGAACCTCATTATCCTGCCCAGACATAATACCAGATACCATATCCAGATTCTTCGACATATCCACATCAAATGATTTAATAGGGTCAATAACATTCAGTGGATCATGTACAACAATTACAACAGAAGGTTCATATTGCACCTGCAATGAGGACTGAGTATCATTTCCCTGCACTGCAATCTGAACAGAAGATTCATTCTGATCTTACAAGGGAGCCTGATGAGCAGTGACCTACACTGTAATAGTAGAAGGTATATTCTGCACCTGCAATTCATGAGAGACAATACCCAAAACAGAGGCAAAAGGGGTATCCAACGGAACTGTAGGAGTGATAACTGGCTGGGCCTGCACTGCAACCCATAGCCCAGATGTAGAATCACTAATCTGTGCATCAAACCAAGAGATATCCATATGCCTTGGATTAGTGGGTTCAACCTGAGCCTAAACTGAAGGTGACACCAACTAAGTTTGAACATCAGCCTTGACATTCCCAGTTCCAGACTTGTCTTGCATAGACACTTGTATAGAACCCTGTGAATTAGACTCAGCAAGAGGGGAAGGGATCACAACAGGTTCCTGAACTGGGTCCTTAAGAATAGAATCAATAACAGGACTAGAACCCTCTCCATCAACCTGCAACACGGCAGCATCAGGGGATTTCACCTTCATAGTGCCCTTCATACAGAAAGCATCAGAGTGACCCTTCATCTTGCACAGTCCACATACCTTATTCCTTTTGCACTCAAAATACATGTGAGAAAAGAAGTGAAAATTGAGACAGAACCTTGGCCGCCTCTCATACTGAATCTCAAGATTGAAACTATCATCCCTGGTTGTAAGAACAACCTCCTCCACCAGCATTGAAGCCATATCAACTTTCACCAGAACCCTCACAAAGTGCCCAAATTTGGGATCCTCAGTGTGCTTGTCCATTCGAATAGGATTGCCAACAGAAGAAGCAATATCCCTAATAATTCTGGGATGCCAATATAACCAATTCAGCCTTTGAATTCAAACCCAGACTTGAGCATGTGTATCCTTGACATTCTTAGGGTCAAAATTTCTATCCCACTCATGAATGCAAAGAACTCTTGGCTTTAAAGACACAAAGCTGAGACTCCATGCTCGGTGCTTTGCTTCCTCATATTGAAATAGAACATGATAATAGCCGCGACCCATCGAAATCATCTGCCATTCATCAAACCCCCAAATCTGTGAGATGCGCTGATAAAGATCGTTAAATTTCCATAGAGAACCTCCCTTCGGAAGAAGAACCTGAGTAATAATCGAGCAGCGATAGAGGTTGACTCTCTCCTCAACATCCACCTGATCCACGACAACATGAGCAATATTCCCCCTTTTGATGATCCTTCCAGGCGGAGGACAATAAAATTCACGAAATTTACCAACTGATTTCAATACATATGAAAATTTCCTCAAGCCCGTCCCTTTAGAACCAGAAGTGACCACGAGCTTCTTTGAAGGCACGCATCGAAACATCTCCGTATGACTAACACAATCGAACTTCTTGCGAATCAACGAAGAATTAACAAGCAAAGAATCATCATCCTTCTTCACGCTCAGTTCAGGATCTTCCGTGCTAGTGTTCGCCCCCGACACTCCGCCATGAGACTCCATCATTTGAATCAAAGTAGGCATATACCATTAATTAAATAATTCTTAATTAGTTAATTAGTAATATAATTATTAATTATATAATAAATTCTTAGTTAATTAGTAATATAATTTTTAATTATTATTATAATTATTAAATGTATAATTAAAAATTATATTACTAATTACCTAATTAATTATTATATAATTAATAATTAATAATTATAATTGATAATTATAATTAATAATTATATCACTAATTAAATAATTAATTATTATATAATTAATTTTTAACAATTAATAATTATATTACTAATTATAATTAATAATTATATTAATAATTATAATTAATAATTATATTACTAATTATAATTAATAATTATATTACTAATTAACTAATTATTTATTATATAATTAAAAAATTATATTACTAATTAACTAATTAATCATTATACAATTAGTAATTAAAAATAGAAATTAAAAAATTAAAAATTCTAATGAATAATTATAATGAATAATTATATTACTAATTAACAAATTAATTATTATATACGTAATAATTACAAATTATAATTAGTAATTATATTACTAGTTACAATTAATAAATATATTAATAATTAACTATTTAATTATTATATAATTAATAATTATAATTAATAATTATATTAATAATTAATTATTGTATAACTAATACTAATATTACTAATTAACAAATTAATTATTATTTAAATTTATTACTAATTATAATTAATAATGATATTCTTACTTAACTAATTAATAAATATATAATTGATAATTATATTACTAATTAACTAATTAATTATTATATAATTATTAATTAATAATTAATAATTAATAACTAATAATTATAATGAATAATTATAATTACTAATTATATTACAAATTAATTATTTATTTATTTTATAAATAATAATTATATTACAAAATACCTAATTAATTATTATATAATGAACAATAAATAATTATAATAATTAATTATATTACTAATTAACTAATTAATTATTATATAATTAATAATTAATAATTAATAAATATTAATTATAATGAATTATTATAATGAATAATTATATTAAGAATTAACTAATTAATTATCAATTAATAATTATATTACTAATTAACTAATTAATTGTTATATAATTATATTACTTACTTACTAATTAATTATTTTATATTAGAATTAATAATTAATAATTAATAATTATATTAATTATTAACTAATTTGTAATTATATTACTAATTAAATACTTAATTATTAACTATTTATTATATGTTTAATCCATGTTTAAATTTTCATTTATATTGGTCTTATAAATTTTATTTTATCGGTTTTCTAAGCCACATACTTGAAACATTTTTATATTTCATGTTTGTGGTTTTGAAAGTATATAAATTTTTTTTCATCAATTTTTTTTTAATTTTTTTTTCTTTTCAAATATTTCTTATATATTTAATCCATTATTTATGTTTCTTTCATATTAGTCTTATAATTTTTATTTTATAGTCTTTCAAATACATGTATTTGATACATTTTTAAATTTCATGTTGTTGGCTTTGAAGACTTTTAAATTATTATTGACCAATATTTTTTACGAAATTCTTTTTATTTTTAATAATTTCTTATATATTTATTCAATGTTTTAATTTTCATTTATATTGGTGTTATATTTTGTATTTTATAGTCTTTCAAAGTCACATACTTGAAACAGAATCCCATATTAGAAATGTAGAATGTTCTGTATAGGAAAGAGAAAACCTGAATCCCACATTGAAAATGCAGAATGATTTTGGGGAAAGCTCTCTTACAAAAGAGAGCCCTAGGTGAGGGTTTTTGTCAGAATCCAGACTGCACAAGATGTGTGAACCCCATTCAAACATCTCTTCATGCCAAAGATGTTTGAATGGGGTTGACGGATCTTGAGACCCATTTTTATAAATATTCTAAACCCTATCCTTTTTATAGATTTTAAAAAAAACCTATTTATATGAATCACTCCACATTTGGGTGTGGGTGTGAAGCCATGTTTTTAACATTTTAGAGGGTGTATATAATTGTTTTGATGTCTTTTGTGTCTTTCTCTAGATTTATTTCACATGTACATATGATTATTGTTAAAATAACAGATGATTGAGAGCTGATTATAAGTGAATGTGTGTCTACCTTATGGAAAAATTTGTAATTATTATTTGTTTTCATATTTCCCAAATCAAGTATACTTATATAGAAATAAAATAATTGGTTAATTGTTTATTTATATGTTTCAGTGTGATTTATATTTATTTTTTAAACAAAAAATATAGTGTGGGATATTTCTGTGACCCAATCAGATGTTTGATGTCTTCAGAACATTATTGTGACCCAGGAAGAAACTTAAGGGAGTTTTTTTTAAGAAGTTAAAGTGGAATTGATTGGAGTTTTTGGTGTTTTATTATTTTATCAAATGCTAAATTACATTAAATATTTGGTTTAGTCAAATGATTCAAATAATTTTAAGTGTTTGAATGTCATTTAGTATTTTGTGATGGATTATAAGTGTTGGAGATGTTTTTTAATGTTTATAGTTTTGAAGAATAAATAATTTAACTATTTTAATCATTGAACAACAATATTTTTTAAGTTTATTATTAGATATAAGTTATTTAAATATTATTCCAAAATGAAGATCACTTTTGTCACAACCCGTCCCCCAGGGCCTATGTCGTGACCACCTCAAGCCCGCCTTCCATAGGCTAGGGGCTGGCGACTAGCACCAAAAAGGCATATTAAAAAAAGGGAAGGCATTTGACTTTAAACCTGTACACACACACAAAGCTCAAACTACAAAAATTAAACACAAATTAAACCACAATTATCACTGAGACAATAACTGTTATTACAATAGAATTGAAAGTACAAAGGGGTTAGAATACAATCCCAAAACCACAAAGGAATGTAAAAATCCCACGACCTGTTAGCTCGAGACCCTACTTGAAGGGTAGGTGAAGGTAACTTCCTATAGACGTACAAGTATGCCATTCTTTCCCTCATCACTATGAACCAACTGGTCCTAAAACTCCAAGGTCTCCATTGAAGCATCAATCACCTGCACGAGACACGACACATGTGGGTGAAGCCCATACATGGGTGAGTAAAATAATAATCATGAGGGACCCCAATTCTCAAAGGAAAGCCCAGAAATCAAGAGCACAATGAAAATAACTCAAAGCAAAGAACGCTCACACGAGGTATATCGTTACGTATAGAAAGTAAGATTATAATCTATAGAGATAATTTATCTTGTACTACTAAGGGACTCATCCCTGATGAGCCACTGAGGTCTGCTCGGCTACTGGACCCCTAAGGTTCACTCAACTGCTAGACCACTGAGGTCCGCTCACCTACAACACCACATAGGTATGCTCATCTGCTGAACCAATAAGGTACACTTGTCTTCTGAACAACTAAGGTATGATCATCTGCTAAACCATTCAGGTATGCCCATCTGCTGAACCACAAAGGTACACCCGTCAGCTGAACCAAAACGGTACGCTCATTTGCTAAACCACTAAGTTAAGATCATCTGACGAACCACTAGGTATTCTCGTCTACTGGACCATTATGGTATGCTCATCATATGTATCACCCCAAGATTTCATAGTATGTTATTTCTTAAAAGTAATTCAATAACTTTCACTACACGCAACACCAAGTTCAAGCGCACGACGACTTACCAAACTAGCCGTTCAAAAGAGGTTATGAATAGTATTAACTAAATTTTGAACTTTATATAATCCTTATAATTTTATAATCTATATTATGAGTTTCTTAAACATAATGAAAAAACAAATTCATTTTTTTTCAGATTAAAGAAGTATTTTAAAAAAAATGCAATTTTAAATCCTTGTAATTGAGAACCCTTTTTAAATCCAATATCTGAAAATTTTATATATTCAATTTTAAAAAATAAACATCTTTACAATCGAGACATAAGAATTTAGATTCAATAATTTTTTTGGTGTTTTTCTGATAACTTTCATATTTGGGTGAATTGTGAAAAATACTATATTTTCACTGAAAAAATTTTTTTTAATCAAAATATTTTATAGTGTTAAATTATACATTTTCATGGTTTTTAAGTATAAATAGATTATATTTTTACCATTTAATCCAATTTTATTCATTGGAAATAATTTCACTTTGAAATTGAACATAAACAAGTATTAATCTTTTGTTAGTTATTATTTCTTACACTCTTTTTGGTTTTGACAATGGGAATTAATTTTAAATTAATAAATTAAACATCAATGTTTTGAATTTGGTAAAATAGACTTATGTTTTTAATTCATAATATAAAAATTATCTTTGGGTAAAATTTTGGTATTTTTCTGAAAACTTTCAATTTTTGATGAATAGTGAAAAACATTGAGTTATTGTTTAAAACCGACTTTTTATTTAAATAATTATTTATCTTATTTAAATTTATTTTAAGTCAAAATAGATACATAATACTAATATATGTTCAATGTAATTCATTGGAGTCAGTTTATAACAATTTTAGATATATAAAAATATTATTGAAATTTTTATCGTCTTTTACCCACATCCTAGGAGCATTTGCAAATTTACATAAAACTTAATTTTACCACTTTTCTGAGTTGAATTTCAAAAATCCAAGAGACATGGTTGATATAAGTAAGTAAAATATGTTTTAATAAGATGAAAATAATTTTTTTGTGAATAGTAACTTTTGACTTTTATTTACCACGGTCAAAAGTAAATAGGGTAATTAAAGGTAAAAATGATATTATTATTACCATAACACATGTCATAATTCTATTGGATATGTTTCGAACAAAAACAACCTTAGTAGTAAAATATGATTCTTTAGGTACACATGGATTAGATTAGGACATTTATTATTATTTAATTCAAAGAAGAGTTAAAAGTGTTAAATTCAATGTTTAATAACTAATCCATTTTTAATATAGAGTGAAACATAAGGAAAATTTGAAAATAAATATTCATTAGAAATATAAAAATATTTACTACATAATGTTATTTTATTTAAATTTTTTAGACATTAAATAATTAAATTTATTTATGACACAATGATGATGCTGTAATTACTATATTAATTAATGATCAAAATAATTAATATTATAAATATCCAAATAAATGTAATTTGAGACTTTTTATAAATTAAACTAATTTTATAGGTTAATATGACAAATTATAGTTGGTTAGATGAATTTTTATCGATGTAATTACGCTGTTATGAATTTAGAAAAAACAAAATATCAAATAGTGTTAAAATTGACATAAAAGAGTTTTCAAAAAATATATTATATTATTAATTGATATTCTATTCCTAAAAATATAATGTTTGGAAAAAATACCTATTTAATGATAGATGTATCATTAATAAACCACTTGGGGTTATCTTGGAAGTTTATATTATGTTTATTAACAATATAATATAAAAAAAGACAGAGACATGGTAAATGTCAAACTATTCAACTAAGAGTTAAATATAAAATATAAGGTTAATATAGTGACCAAAACCTCTCTAAAACCTATTGGTTGAGTGTATTTTTACCCATTTCCTCCTTAGACTTTATAGAATATATTTCTGAGCCATTATAAACTAAAAATGATTTTATTATAAAATAATATTTTATGTTTTTTTAAGGTGCCCCTCACCCCTCTTATAAAAGGGCACTTCCCATTCTCTCAAATTCACACCTCCAAAGCCATTTAGCTCAGCCAACCTTGGCCCCAATATTTTCTTAACTATCCTCCCTTCATCCAAGAGGCCTTAGTTTGGTCAAAAAGCCATCCTAAGGAGCCCTTTTGATCAAATAAAAAGGTAGAACCCAAAGAAGAGGTAAATATTTCATCACCTCTTTCAAGTTCTTTTCTTCTTCCACTTACTCTTTATTTGTTGTTTCCATTCTAAAATAATAAATCCAAAATCTTATATATACTGTGATGTTATTATAAATATGGCACAACCATATTCATTATTCTATCCGTTCTTTGAATGGCATGTCACCATATGTGCGTACGTACGGCTTACCATCTCCACGTCGTGGTGTAATTGTTATTCATTACATTATTATTTGGATGGGTATAATAATGATGTGTAATTGATGTAAATAATAAATATAACATGATAATGATTCTTTATGTATGATATAACATCCAATTATATATTATTTTAATATCAAAAGAATGATATTGTCGCTCGTACGTACGTACAGATTACCGTCTCCACGAACACAATGAGATTCATTCCCCATCGTAATCCATTCAAGAATAATTTTCATTAGATGATTAAAAATAATGTTTAAAGGATTAATATAATTCTAAATATGAATATGATGGATCCTATCAATAAAAAATAGTACTTATGTAACAAATCATATAAAGGAAAATGAATCAGTTAACACCCGAAACGATGATAATACTAAGATATTATTAACAAAGATATGTTAAAAGATCAAATATGATATCATATTATTGTATATGATTATTTTATAATTTAATAATAATTATTTCACCATTATATAGGAGGTTAACCTTCCAATGACCAAGAATAAGTACATGGTAAGGGTTAATTCAACAATCTCTTCATTATCCGAGGTTGTTTGTACATAATTATCTACTGGGACCTCTTTACCATCCACATACATGTTTCTTAAAAATGTATTTCAAAACATTTTTAATATTTACTAGACTATGGGATAAAGTCATTTATACCCTTGTTTGACTTTTTATAAGATGTTTTTGAACAGAATCTTTCCGTCATTTTCCAAAAAAGGTACTTTATAACCTTTTCAACAAAAGTAAGGTAAGAATGACTTTTTTTAACTTATACGGTTGGTGTGGATATTTTACACCATTATAACATCATAAAAGATTCACTTACAAGCTTATAAGAATACTTATAATGTAAATGTTTTCTTTTATAATTATATGAATTTTAATAGATTTCAAAATAGAAATAGATATTTCTCTAAAAAGGTTTTTATTTCTTCAATGTCAACATACTTTGATGGATTTTAAGTTTATTTGAAGATGATTTATTATGATACAAAACTTCTATTTTGTATTAAAGGTTTTGTGATATGTTTGACTATGGATGTGTTTTTTTACAAAATTCATGGTTTATGGATAAAGTATTGACATTTCGTATGCCTGTCTTAATAAAAATGTTTATATTATGTTTAAACCTTTTCATATGAGGAATTCATTGGACTTAGTAAGTGACAGGTAGAGCCTGCTATAGCTCCTTGATGCATTAGTAAGTATCATGAGACAAACTAGTTTCTTGGAAGAAGGCCTTGACAAAATCTTATTTGTAGTCTTGGAACAAGGCCTTGAGTGTGTGGTTATGAAAGTATAGAATTATGCATTACATCATTATGAAAGTGGCTATTGATATTTCATGTGATTATTCGACTAGTATAATATCCATTTGAATAAGTAAATGGAATTATTTGATTTTGTCTTTTCCATATTATGATGAAGTTCATGTTTAAAAGGATTTTATTTTAGTCTTATACATTGCCTTAAATGTTTACGTTTATTTATGAAAGTTTCCATTATATAGTTATCCTTAATGAGCATATGAGCTCACCCCTTTATCTGTTTTATTTTTCCCAGGATGCGAAGAAGTATGTTATGATTGACCTGTAGAGATAGTCTATTGGATATCAGTGTTTTCAATGGAAACACTTTTTTTCTAGTTTTCCATTTTATTATGTAATGTAATCCTTATGAATGTAACTAGTACTTCCAAGGCTACTAAACTAATCAGTCATTCAAGACTTGATCTTTTGTGATCATGCCAATGATATGTAATAATGCACTGACTCTGTAGATCTAGGGTCAGGGCATTATAGTTTGTATCAGAGGAAGTTTAGTACAAACATTAGAAACTAGATTTAGGTAAACTCTGATTAGCACACATAGCCCTAAGATAGACTTTGGGGATTATTATGGAAGAACTTCTTAAAACTTTGGTATTTTAGAGATTTTGTGAGTTTTCCAAGAAATAAATCTTGGTCTAGATACGAGCTGGTAGAGGCAGATCTGGCCCAAATGTACCTAGTGGTAAAACCCGAAAACACCGGTATGATCTAGAATCGAACGAGAACTGGTGCACGACTAGGGGCCTTGCTGCACTCTTGGTTACGACACTCCAGGGTGATATGCTTAGGATAATTCTCATTTTCTTTATAAACTATTATGAAGGGTTTATGAGTATTTACTTCCCCAAGGATTACATTTTTTAGGATTATGGATTATATCCATAAAATGCTCAATTTACATTAGATATTTTACATTTTTGGAATTATTCATTGAAATTCATAAACAAACCTAGTGTGTTTCATTATATAAAAATAAAACCCAATAGAAGGAATGTGAACTCCAACAATATGTATGATCCAAATAGTAAGAAGGATCATATCTTTCATGGTATTAAGCCAACATTTCAAAGGGAAATAGTCTCCCATGTATTCTCAACATATGAAGAAATAATATCATGTGTTAATAAGATAAGTAAAAAATTCTCTGTGTCCTATGGCATTGAAGGGATGCAAGAGAAGAAAAGGATGTAAGATATAAAGATGGGTAAATGGAAGAGGGAAAAGAATGATTTTCCTATATGTGATAACTATGGAAAGAATCACCTAGGTAAATGCTTGAAGGGAATGGAAGTTTGTTATAAGTGTAGAGAAAAAAGACACCAAGTATGTGATGGCAAGGGTAAGAAAAAAGTTTCAAATGTACAATGCTTTATCTGAAAGGAGTTGGGATACTATGCGAAACAATGTCCAAATAATTAGAATATACCCCAAATGCTGCTATTGGATAATTATAATGTTATTATACTACCGAAGATTAATAGGAATGATTAGATTTCTTACATTGTTATTAAATTATTTTGTCATTTGAGTATTGTATTAATGATGTACATGTTATTAGAATTATAGAGTATATAAGGATTTTACTACAGTACTATTTCATTAAGGACTTGAGATTGTGTGGAACCAAGAAAAGTTACTCAATAGCAGGTTAAATTTTTGTAAAATATATGATTGAGAGAATGATAAACCATAATATGGTTCTGATACCAAGGTAAAGAATTTGGAATAATACATGATTGATTTGGATAAATTATATTGGATATTTTTTACTACCTTGAAACTGATTAATGATTTGTATATTCCATCATTGTTGGAGTTTACAACATTTTTGGATAGAAGGAGTATATCCAGTATTCTATAAGAAAACTTGGGAGTATGAATGTAATAAATAAGGTTTTATGGTAATTCAGGATGTTTCAATGTTTCGAAAGAATACATGATGAAGGTGTTCACATGTTATTACGTGGAAAAAAGGATCTTCACTGTGTTTACCTTCCTTATAAATTTTGGACTGTGAGTTTGGATAGAAGTATTTTGGATAAGTATAGTATGATATTATTTTTGTATTACCATAAAAAGGAGAACCCGAAAGTCGGGCGGCAACCCGTCGTGTCTGGCAAGGCCGTGAGACTTGAACCCACAACCGAAGGGCGAAAAGGGGGTATCACCCACCACTGGCCCACGTGATGTCCTAGATTGAATAATTTAGTTTCTTAATGGTCTAGTAGATGAATTATAAATTCATTTTTTTGGAACCCTATATGAATAGGATAAATAGAATATTTTTTTAATTTTTATTATCTTTTACAGTGAAAGATGAGTTTGTGGAAGAAATTAGTTAAAGGATGGAACTATACTTGTCAAGTATATATTTTTTTCTTCTCTTATTCTATGACGAAATTAATTATTAAACTTTATGTAAGGGATCTTAAAAATAAAATTGTGTTATCCTAATACCTTATGTTTTTTTGAACCAATGATATTTTAAATCATCATAGATCGATGGATTTGAGGCTCTCAATTCTACAATTGTTTGTGACTGATGACCTCAATCACTACCTATAAATATTTAAATTTTTCCTCCAATTATGTGTCTCTAATTTCCACCAATTTTTTCATAATTGAGATCAGAATTTGGTGGTGACTTTTTCATTCCCATTTTCCTCTTATTAAGACTAAATTTTATTAATCCAATTTCTGATGAGGGTTTTCCCACAAATGTTTTTTCTTTTTTCAACCTTTTATTTTCAAAGAACAATTTCAACTTGCGAGGATGAAAATTATTGAAGGTGGGAAGAATGTGTTACCCTAATATTTCATATTATGTTATTTCTTCAATGTAATTCAATAACTTTCATTACGCACAACACCAAGTTCAAGTGCACCACGACTTACCAAACTAGCCGTTCAAAAGAGTTTATGAATAATATTAACTAAAATTTGAACTTTATACAATCCTTATAATTTTAGAATCCATATTATGAGTTTCTTAGAAATAATGAAAAACAAATTCATTTTTTTAGATAAAAGAAGTATTTTTTAAAAAAATGCAATTTTACTGCCTTTTAATGGAAAACCCTTTTTAAATCCAATATTTGAAACTTTTATATATTCAATTTGATAAAATAAAATTATTCCTTAGAATTCGGATATAATAATTTAGTTACAATAAATTTTTGGTGTTTTTATGCTAACTTTCATATTTTGGTGAATAGTGAAAAATACAATATTTTAACTAAAAACAACTTTTTTAATCAAAATAATTTTTAGTGTTAAATTATACATTTTAATGGTTTGGAAGTATAAATAGATAATATTTTTACCATTTAATCCAATGTTATTCATTGGAAATAACTTCACTTTGAAATTGAACATAAACAAGTATCTATCTTTTGTTAGTTATTATTTCATAAAAACACTCTTTTTGGATTTGACAACGAGAATTAATTTTAAATTAATAAATGCAACTTCAATGTTTTGAATTTGTTAAAAATAGACATAATTTTTGAATTTAGAATATCAAAATGAGCTTAGGGTGATATTTTGGTATTTTTCTGAAAACATTCAATTTTTGATTAACAGTGAAAAATACCGAGTTATTGTTTAAAACCGACTTATTATTTAAATAATTATTTATTTTATTTAAATTTATTTTAGGTAAAAATATATACATAATACCTATATAATTTCAATTAAATTCATTGGAGTTAGTTTAGAATAATTTTAGATATATAAAAATTTTATTGATCTTTTTACAGTCTTTTACCCACCTCCTAGGAGCATTTACAAATTTACATAAAACCTAATATTACCTCTTTTTTGAGTTGAATTTCAAAACTCCAAGATAAACGGTTGATATAATTAAGTAAAATTTGGTTCAATAAGATGAAAATAATTTTTGGTGAATACTAACTTTTGACTTTTATTTACCACGGTTAAAAGTAAATAGGGTAATTAAAGGTAAAAATGATATTATTATTACCCTAACACATGTAATAATTCTATTGGATAAGATTAATTCGACCAAAAATAACCTTAGGAATAAAATATGATCCTTTAGGTCCACTAGGATTAGATTAGGAAATTTATTAATATTTAATTCAAAGAAGAGTTTAAAGTGTTAAATTCAATGTCTAATAACTAATCCATTTTTAATATAGGGTAGTAGATAAGATAAATTTTACTATAAATAATCATTAAAAATATAAAAATATTTACTACATAACGGTATTTTTTAGACATTAACTAATTAAATTTATTTATGACACAATGATGATGTAGTAATTACTATATTAATGAAAGATCAAAATAAGTTATATTATAAATATCCAAATAAATGTAATATGACAATTTTCATAAATTCCACTAATTTTATAGGTTAATATTACTTATTAGGGTTGGTTAGATGAATTTTTTTCTAAGTAATAATGCTGTTATGAATTTAGCAAAAACAAAATATCAAATAGTGTCAAAATTTACATGAAAGAGTTTTTAAAACAAATATTATATTATTAATTGATATTCTATTCCTAAAAATCTATTGTTCGGCCAAAATACGTATGTAATGATAGGTGTATCATTAATGAACAAATTGGGGTTCTCTTGGATTTTTATAGTATGTTTATTAACCATATAATACAAAAATAGAAAGAGACATGGTAAATGTCAAACTATTTAACTTTGAGTTAAATATAAATGATAAGTTTAATATAGTGACCCAAACCTACCTAAAAGATATTGGTTGAGTGGTGTTCGACCCATCACCACCTTAGACTTTAAATAATACATTTTGGAGCTATTAGAAACTACAAATGATTTTATTATAAAATAATATTTTAAGTTTTTTCTAAGGTGCCCCCACCCCTTTTATAAATGTACACTTCCAATTATCTCAAATTCACTCATCCAAAGCCATTTGGATCAGCTAACCCCTTCCCAAATATCCTCTCAACAATCCTCCCTTAATACTAGGGGCCATATTTTGGTCAGAAATCCATCCTATGGATCCCTTATCATCAAATAAAAAGTATCAACCTCAAGAAGAGGTAAATATTTCATCACCTCTATCAAGTTCTTTTCTTCTTCCACTTCATATTTCTTTGTTTTTTCCTTTCTAAAATAATAATTCCAGTATCTTCTATATACTATGATGTTATTATAAATATGGCACAACCATATTCATTATTCTATCCATCATTTAAATAAAATGTCACCATACGTGCGTACGTACGACTTACCGTCTCAACGTCATGGTGGAACAGTTATTCAATACATTATTATTTGGATGGGTATAATAATGATGTGTAATTGATGTAAATAATAAATATAACATGATAATGATTCTGTATATATGATATAGCATCAAATTATATATTATTTTAATATCAAAATAATGATATTGTTGCTCGTGTGTACGTTCGGATTACCGTCTCCACAAATGCGATGAGATTCATTCCCCATCGTAATCCATTCAAGACTAATTTTTATTAGATGATTAAAAATAATGTTTAAACACTTAATATCATTCTGAATATGAATAAGATACATCCTATCCATAATAAACATTACTTACGTAACAAAGAATATAAAGGAAAACAAATCAGTTAACACCCAAAATGACGATAATACTAAGATATTATTAACAAAGCAATGTTAAAAGATCATATATGATATTATATTAATATATATGATTCTTGAATAATTGAAAAACATTTATTTCACCATTATATATGAGGTTAACCTACCCTCAACCAAGAAAAAGTACAAGGTAAGTGTTAATTCTAAAATATCTTCATTATCTAAGGTTGTTTATAGGTAATTATCTACTGGGACCTCTTTATCATCCCCATCCATGTTTCTTAAAAATGTATTTCAAAATTTTTTACTATTTACTAGACTAAAGGAAAAATTAATTTATACCATTGTTTTACTTTTTATAAGATGTTTTTGTAAGTAATCTTTCCATCATTTTCCAAACAAGGTACTTTATAACCTTTTCGACAAAACTGAGGTAAGAATGTATTATTTTAACTTATATGGCGTTTGTAGATATTTTACACCATTATAACATCATCAAATCTTCCCTTACAAGATTATAAGAATATTTACAAAGTAAATTTTTCTTTTATAATTATATTAATTTTAAAATATTTCATAATAGAAAGAAATATTTCTCAAAAATGGTTTTGATTTCATCTATGTCAACATCCTTTAATAAATTTTAAGATTATTTGAAGTTAATTTATTATGATACAAAACTTCCATATTGTATTGAATGTTTTGTGATATGTTTGAATTTGGATGTGTTATTTTTACACCATTTATGGTTTATGGATAAAGTATTGACATTTTGTATGCTATTTTTAATATGTATGTTTATGTTATGATTAAACCCTTTCATATGAGGAATGCATTAGACTTAGTAACTGATGGATGGAGATCGCTATATCTTTTCGATGCATTGATAGGTCTCATTAGACAAACTAGTGTCTTGAAAAAAAGGCCTTGACAAAATATTATTTGTAGTCATGGAAAAAGGCCTTGACTATGTGGTTATAAAAGTTTGGAATTATGCATTTCATCCTTATGAAAGTGGCTATTGATATTGCATGTGATTATTAGACTAGTAGAATATCCATGTGAAGAAGTAAATGAAATTATTTGATTTTATCTTTTCCATATTATGCTGAATCTAAATTTAAAAAGTCTTTTGTTTTAGTCTTATACATTTCCCTCAATGTTTATGCTAATTTATGAAAGTTTCCGCTATATTGTCATCCATATTAAGTATTTGAGCTCACCCCTTTATATGTTTTATTTTTCCTATGATGCGAAGAAGTATATTATGACTGAGATGCAGGGATAGTCTATTGGATCTCAGTGTTTTTTATGGAAACAATGTTGTTGTAGTTTTCCATTTTATGATGTATTGTAATCCTTATGAATGAATCTAGTACTCCCAAGGCTACTCAAGTAATCGGTCTTTCAAGACTTGATATTGTGTGATCATGCCAATGATACATCATAATACACCGACTATGGGGATCTAGGGTCGGGGCGTTATGGTTGGTATCAAATGAGGTTTAGTACAAAACTTGGAAATTAGATTTAGGTAATCTCTCACTAGAGCACATAGCCCTAAGATAGACTTTGGGGATTAGTATATAAGAACTTCCTAAAATTTTGGTATTGTAGAGATTTTGTGAGTTTTCCAAGAAATACAACCCTATCTGGATACAAGCAGGTAGAGGCTGCTCTGGCATAGATGCACCTAGGGGTAAAACCCAAAAACACATCTTTGAGCTAGACTCGAATGGGAACTTGTGCACAACAATGACCCTTGATGCACTCTTGGTTAGGACACTCACAGGAGATATGCTTAGGATAATTCTCATTTTCTTTATAAACCATTATGAAGGGTTTATGAGTATATACTTCCTCAAGGAAAACATTTTTTATGATTATGGATTATATCCATAAACTGTTCAATTTACGTTAGATATATTTACATGTTTGGAATTATTCAATGCAATTCATAAACTGGCCTAGTGTATGCCATTATATAGAAATGACACCCAGTAGAATGAATGTGAACTCCAACAATACGTATGATCCAAAGAGTAAGAAGGATGATATCATTCATGGTATTAAACTGACATTTATAAGTGAAATAGTCTCTCATGTACTCTCTACATATGAAGAAATAGTTTTATGTGTTATTAAGATAATTAAAGAATTCTATGATTCCTATGGCTTTGAAGGGAAGCAAGATAGGAAAAGAATGGAAGATATAAATATGGATAAAGGGAAGAGGGAAAATAAGGGGTTTCCCATATGTGATAACTGTGGAATTAACAACCTTGGTAAATTCTTGAAGGGAATTAGAGTTTGTTATAAGTGTGGAGAAAAAGGACACCAAGTACGTGATTACAAGGGTAAGAAGAATGTTTCAGAACTACAATGCTTAATCTGCAAGGAGTTGAGACACTACATGAATCAATGTCCAAATAATCAGATTATACCCCAAATGCTACTATTGGATAATAATAATGTTATGATACTACTAAAGATGAAGAGGAATGATTATATTTCTTACCTAGTTATTAAATTATTGTGTCATTTGAGTATTGTATTAATTATGTACAGGTTATTATAATTATAGAGTATATAAGGATTGTACTGCAGTACTATTTCATTAAGGACTTGAGATTTTGTGGAACCAAGAAAAGTGACTCAATAGGAGGTTAAATTTTTGGAATATATATGGTTGAGAGAAAGATAAACCAAAATATGGTTCTAATACTGAGGTAGTAATTTTGGAATAATACATGATTGTTTTGGATAAATTATATTGGATATTTTTGACTACCTTGAAACTGATTAATGATTTGTATATTCCATCATTGTTGGAGTTTACAACATTTTTGGATAGAATGTGTATATCTAGTATTCTATAAGAAATAAGGGAGCATGAATGTAATCAATAAGGTTTTATGGTAATTTAGGATGTTGTAGTATTTTAAAAGAATACATGATGAAGGTGTTCACATGTAATTACGTGGTAAAAGGATCTTCATTGTGTTTACCTTCTAAATAAGTTTTTGACTATGTGTTTGGAAGGAAGTATTTTGGACAAGTTTAGTTTGAGATTATTTTCGTATTTCTATGAAAAGGAAAACACGGAGGTCGGGCGACAACCCGTCGTGTCCAGCAAAGCCGCGAGACTTGAACCCATAACCAAAGGGAGAAAAGGGTGTATCACCAACCACTGGCCCACATGATGTCCTAGATTGAATAATGTAGTTTGTTTTAAAGGTCTGGTAGATGAATTATAAATTCATTTTTTTGGAACCCTATACGAATATGATAAATAATGTATTTTTTTTAATTCTATTATCAATTAGAGTGAAAGATAAGTTTGTGGTAGAAATTAGTTAAAGGATGGAACTCTATTTGTAAAGTATATATATATATTTCTACTCTTATTATATGAAGAAATTAAATCTTAAACTTTAGGTAAGGGATATTAAAACTAAAAATTTGTTATCCTAATACTTTATGTTTTATTAAACTAATTATATTTTAAATCATTATAGATTGATGGATTTGAGGCCCTCAATTATTCAATTGTTTGTGACTAATGTCCTCAATCAATCCCTATAAATATTTACATTTTACTTCCAATTATGTGTCTCCAATTTCCACCAATGTTCTACTAATTGAGATCATAATTTAGTGGTGACTTTTTCATTCCCCTTTTCCTCTTATTAAAATTAAATTTTAGTAACCCAATATCCGATGTTGGTTTTCCCACAAATGTATTTTCTATTTTCAACCTTTTATTTTTGAAGAACAATTTCAAATTGTAAGGATGAAATTTATTGAAGGAAGGAAGAATGTAACACCCCAAGATTTCATAGTATGTTATTTCTTCAAAGTAATTCAATAACATGCACTAAACACAACACCGAGTTCAAGCGCTCCACGACTAACCAAACTAGCTGTTCAAAAGAGGTTATGAATAGTGTCAACTATATTTTGAACTTTAAATCATCCTTATAATTTTAGAATCCATATTATGAGTTTCTTAGAGATAATGAAAAAACAAATTCATTTTTTTTCTGATAAAAAAGTATTTAAAAAAAATGCAATTTTACCGCCTTTTAATGGAGAACCCTTTTTTAAAAACAATATTTTAAACTTTTATATATTAAATTTGAAAAAAATAAACTTCTTATTTAGAATCAGGACATAAGATTTTAGTTTTAAAATATTTTTGGTGTTTTTTGATAACTTTCATATTTGGGTGAATGGTGAAAAATACTATATTTTAACTGGAAACAATTTTTTTAATCAAAATAATTTTTAGTGTTAAATTATACATTATAATGGTTTGGAAGTATAAATAGATTATATTTTTACCATTTAATCCAATTTTATTCATTGGAAATAATATCACTTTGAAATTGAACATAAACAATTATCAATCTTTTGTTAGTTATTATTTCTTAAAAACACTCTTTTCAGTTTTGACAATCAGAATTAATTTTAAATTAATAAATGAAACATCAATGTTTTTAATTTGGTAAAATAGATTTAATTTTTGAATTCAGAGCATCAAAATTAGCTTAGGATTAAATTTTGGTATTTTTATGAAAACTTTCAATTTTTGATGAATAATAAAAAACACTGAGTTATTGTTTAAAACCAACTTTTTATTTAAATAATTATTTATTTTATTTAAATTTATTTTAGGTCAAAATTGATACATAATACCTATATAAGTTCAATGTAATTAATTGGAGTCATTTTATAATAATTTTAGATATATAAAAAGTTTATTGGACTTTTTACTATCTTTTACCCACCTCCTAGAAGCAATTGTAAATGTCCATAAAACATAATTATACTGCTTTTGTGAGTTGAATTTCAAAAATCTGAGAGACATAGTTGATATCAGTAAGTAAAATGTGGTTCAATAAGATGAAAATAATTTTTGGTGAATAGTAACTTTTTGACTTTTATTTACCATGGTTAAAAGTAAATAATGTAATTAATGGTAAAAATGATATTATTATTACCCTAACACATGTACTAATTCTATTTTATAAGTTTAATTCGAACAAAAACAAACTTAGAAATATAATATGATCCTTTAGGTACACTTGTATTAGATTAGTACATTTATTATTATTTAATTCAAAGAAGAGTTAAAAGTGTTAAATTCAATGATTAATAACTAAACCATTTTTAATATAGGATTACACATAAGATAAATTCCACTATAAATATTCATTAGAAATATAAAATGATTTCCTACATAATTCAATTTTATTTATATTTACCAGACATTAAATAACTAAATTTATTTATGACACAATGATGATGCAGCGATTACCATGTTATTGAATAATTAAAATAATTGATATTATAAATATCCAAATAAATTTAATTTGAGACTTTTTATAAATTCCACTAATTTTATAGGTTAATATGACATATTATTGTTGGTTAGATAAATTTTTTTCGAAGTAATAACGCTGTTATGAATTTAGCAAAAACAAAATATCGAATAGTGCCAAAATTGACATAAAAGAGTTTTTAAAACAAATATTATATTATTAATTGATATTCTATTCCTAAAAATCTAATTTTCGGCAAAAATACTTATTTAATGATATATGTATCATTAATAAACAACTTGGTATTCTCTTGGAATTTTATAGTATGTTTATAAACCATATAATATAAAAATAGAAAGAGACATGGTAAATGTCAAACTATTTAACTAAGAGTTAAATATAAAGTATAAGGTTAATGTATTGACCCAAACATCTCTAAAAGCTATTGGTTAAGTGGTTTTTGACCCATCCCCACCTTATAATTTATAGAATAAATTTTTTAGCCATTAGAAACAAAAAATGATTTTATTATAAAATAATATTTTATGTTTTTTCTAAGGTGCCCCTCACCCCTCTTATAAAAGGGCACTTCCCCTTCTCCCAAATTCACACCTCCAAAGCCATTTGGTTCAGCCAAACCCTTCCAAAATATCCTCTCAACTATCCTTACTTCATCTTAGAGTCCTTTGTTTGGTCAAAAAACCATCCTAAGGATCCCTTTTGATCAAATCAAAAGGAAGAACCCGAAGAAGAGGTAAATATTTCCTCACCTCTTTCAAGATAATTTCTTCTTCCACTTCAATTTTATTTGTTGTTTCCATTAAAAAATAATAACTCCAGTATATTCTATATATTGTGATGTTATTATAAATATGGAACAACCATATTCATTATTCTATCCATCCTTTGAATGACATGTCACCATATGTGTGTACGTACGACATACCGTGTCCACTCTGTGGTGTAATTGTTATTCAATACATTATTATTTAAATGGGTATAATAATGATGTGTAATTTATGTAAATAATAAATATTACAAGATAATGATTCTTTATATATGATATACCATACAATTATATATTATTTTAATATCAAAATAATGATATTGTCGCTCGTACGTACGTACAGATTACCGTCTCCACGAACGCGATGAGATTCATTCCCCATCGTAATACTTTCAAGACAAATTTTAATAAGATGATTAAAAATAATGTTTAAAGACATAATATCATTCTGAATATGAATAAGATACATCCTATCCAAAATAAACATTACTTACGTAACAAATCATATAAAGGAAAATGAATCAGTTAACACTCGAAACGACGATAATACTAAGATATTATTAACAAAGCAATGTTTTGTGATATGTTTGACTGTGGATTTTTTATTTTTACACCATTCATGGTTTATAGATAAAGTATTGACTTTTTGTATGCTAGTTTTAATACGAATGTTTATGTTATGTTTAAACCTTTTCATATGAGGAATGCATTGGACTTAGTATGTGACGGGTGGAGCCCGCTATAACTCTTCGATTCATTGGTAGGTCTCATGAGACAAACTAGTTTCTTGGCACTAGGACTTTACAAAATCTTATTTGTAGTTTTTGGGACCACTTTGTGTGTGAAGATTGTATTTGTTGTCAATAGTTGTCAATGCTGGTCAAAATGAAGATGGAGATAAATAAGGACTCCAAAGTTAGTGGAGATCGGCTGAAGTGAGGATGCTTGGAGAATTATTATGAAATCATAGAATTGGATGTTATACTTGAGTAATTCTCTAAGAGGATAAATTTAGATGATTTTTGAACTGATCCTATGTTCAAAGAACTTGTGTCAAAGGTGACACATTGTTTACAACAATGAAGAATGGAGAAGTATCATCCATTTGAGGATGATTGGAGAAGAATGGTGAAATAGCATCTATCTAAGGATGATTAAATAAGAATGAGGATTTAAAGAAGACCGTGTAATGATTCACTACTACATGCAAACCATGCAAGAGCTTACTTGATGAAAATAATCATATGATCTGCATGATGTAAGGAATGGTTGTTGAAGAAGAAGAAAGAGTGTGGAAGGGCTTTTCATTCTATGATGGTCATGAATTACACATTTCTTTTAAATCAGATGACTATTGAACTGTGCTTAAAAGTTCAAAATATATGTATCGAAGGTGAGACATTGTCAACAATATTAAAGATGTTTCAGGAAGCCTCAATCCTCCACTTTTGGATGAAGAGATATGATTGGAGTTATTTGGAATTAACACTCCAAAAGTATTTGAGGATTTGCAGTGAGGATGAAGAAGTACTTTGGAATTAGTATTCCAAAAATAAAGGAATTAAACCAGACAATGATTTTCTGATTTGTATTTCACAAATATCATATGTTTGGAGGACTTGTGATGCAAGCCTTATGAAGGAAAGGGAGAGAGAAAGAAGTAGGCGCTCAAGTATGCAGTTGGTGCGCAAGTATGTAGAGGCGCATAAGTCATATTTCAAATAGCATTATTTAAAAAATATGGCAAAGTAAAAAAGTGGTGCGCAAGTATAAGTGGCACGCATGTGGCGGCGTTCAAGTGGCGGCGCGCAAGTATCGGCGTGCAAGTGTCGGCACGCAAGTGTTGTATATGCGCATAATTCATATTTCAAATTGAATTATTTCAGAAATATGGAAAAGGAAAGAAAGTGGCACGCAAGTTGTGGCGTGCAAGTGGCGGTGCGCAAGTGGTGGCGCACAAGTGGTGGCACGCAAGTGTTGACACGCAAGTGTAAGTGGCGTGCAAGTCCTATTTCAAAGATCATCCAATTAAATTATGACAAAGGAAATAAAGTGGTGTGCATGTTTGAAAGTTTCACGCTAGTCAAGAGTGTCTCGCAAGTATTGGCACGCAAGTATTGGCACGCAAGTCTTGGCGCACAAGTCTTGGCGTGCAAGTGTATGGGCGCACAAGTCACCAAATTGCCTATAAATAGACGACTTGCCTCCTCATTTGTTAAGGCTCAACACTTAAGAGAAAAATTTAAGCTCTGAATGAACAAGTGTAGAAAGAGGTGCGCAAGCTGAAGTAGCGCACAAGTTATGGGTTATTTATACGACACACAAGTGTTGCTGCGCAAGTCTGCTGCGCAAGTGTTACCGCGCAAGTCTGCCGCGCAAGTGTTGCCGCGCAAGTCTTCCGCACAAGTCTTTTGGGAAAGTCTTGCCGCGCAAGTTGTGGCGCGCAAGTATTATCATGCAAGAAGAGGCGCACAAGTTGTAGGCAGGCAAGTATAGGGCACACAAGAGGAAGTGGGCGCACAAGCTATTTTTGTTCCAGGAGTTCCTGCAATCTTCTGGCGAGGAAAGAAGAAGAAGGAAAAGAGTTCAAATACATTCCATTTGCATGATCACGTGAATTTATGAATAAGAGGAGAACTCACTCTGATGATGCCAAGTTATTTGGTCTTCGTTGCCTAATTAATCACATTATTGTATGTGATTCTTTCTAAGAAAGAAGAAGGAGTCCTAGTTCATTCTGTTATTTCCCTAAAGAAGAAGAAGATGTCCGAGGGCAGCTGGTTTTGCACTAGTGAAGAAGAAAAGAAGAAGACACGAAGAATTTCTTGCCTACTGCTTTGCAAGTAATCAAGTGAAGAGCACTGAAGAAGATAAAGAGCAGAGCCTACCTTTTGAAGACGGAAGAAGACCGTCTCCATAGGCAGTATAATGAACCAGCTAGAGGCTGCAAGTTGGACTAGGCTTTCACCAGTCCAGGGAAGAGGATTGTTTCCCACCCCCTCCAAAGTGTAGGGAATCACACAGGCTAGAGGATTGTTTTCTTAGCCACTCCATTGTAAAATCATGTCACATTATAATGGAGAATCCATGCAGTGGTCATACCCATGCATGGAAAGGACGTAGCTACTCTTATTGAGGGGTGAACCTTGTAAAAATATCATGTTCATATTTTTACTGCTTTCTATCATTGCATGCGATAGGGAATATAGAAAAAGAGAATCAAGTTCCTAACAAGTCAAGAGGTACATGGATAAAAGATGGAATTGGTTTAAAAAGTCCCCAACACTGATTCACCCCCCCTCTCAGTGTTAGAGATATCCCAAACTGGTCCTCTCAATTGGTATCAGGGGGAAAGGTTCACCTCTGTTGGATTCTCTATAGTGAAGTTATTCTCTTTTGATGATTTGAGTTCCTTTACTGATTCAACAATGGAGATAATTGTTGGTGAAGATTCAGTTACCTTTGATCTGAAGGCTATATCTACTAAGACCATGATGAATAGGAAAAATAAAGAGAATAGAAGGTTGATGAAGAATTCCATATTATCTAAAGAAGAGGAAGCATCTGGTTCTCCATATCTGGCTGACATTAAAGACACACCAGATTTGTAAAGTAATGAGAAGGTGGCTCAAGTACCCACCAAGAAGATGGACAACCTCCCTACCTCAACTGATCAAGAGGTATGTGTTAGTACATTTCCAAATTACCCTCATGATGAAAATTCTAGCACAAGTGGTGATGAAAAATTTACAACATCTCAAGAAATATCAATTGATAGATTAAGAATGATTCTTCATGGTATTCCGGAAGAGAGTACATCCCTGGTTTGTAGGGTATTTCAATGCATGGAAGAAAATATCACTCATTTGGAAGAAGAAACTAATGTTTTGGAGAAAGTATTACAAGCAAAAATTGTCGAATTTTAAAAGCTCTCTAGACAGGTTGGAGCCTCTGAATCAACAAAGAGGGAATTTGAAGAATGTTCTTCAAAGTTTATCAAAGATGTTAAAGAAAAGGAGGGAGTAAACAAGACTCTAGAAGAGAAGATCCATGCACTAGAAGATGAGCTGAAAAGGGGCAATAAAGTCAAGAAGTTATATTTGGAAGATAACTCCAAGAAGATCAATGAACATGAATCATTGTTACAAAACAAAGTAAAGATGCATGAAGATGAAGTTAAAAGTTTAAAGAAGGCTTGTGAAGAGAAGATGACTATGATTGAAAACCAAGAAGTCATCCTCAATATGAGATATCTAGAATTGGAAGCTGAACTAACCAATCTTGAGAAGACACATATTGAGTCTCCACAAAAGAAAGAAATAGTTGCTACCAGTACTCAATGATCACTGGAGGATTATACTGTCAAAATACCTCCAACATGTGATAAGAAGATCATGGCTTCACTCATTGATCTATCACAAGCAGCTAAGAAAGTAAAGGTATCATCCATACCAACATATATTAATGTTTCTAAAATTGTTCCTATAAAAAGTGCATGTAGGAAGAAAAATTCTAAACAAGTTTGGATGAAGAAAAGTGAGATGAAACCTATCACCATGGATATGGTGGATAGGGGAAAGAGTGTGGAAGATAGATCCCCCCCCAGAAATCACAACATACCAAGAAGAAGAAGACTCAACAAACTTATCAAGAAAATGACAAGAAGTTACGGTTTGTTGGTCAATGCTGGTGCTGTAACAGGTTTGGGCATTGTGCACTGGAATGTTAGTACAATCCCTTAAATGTAAAAGCATAGAGAAAGGCCATCTCAAGGTGGAGAAATCTAGAGAAGAAGAAGCAACATCCACAAATCCAAAAACATCTGTATACTGTAAATAGATTTGGAATGCTGGAAAAAATCTGTGATGTATGCAATGGGAGTGGTCACAAGAATGGTGGATGCCTATCTCTAAATGTATTCAAAGCTAAAAAGAACAAAAGACCACAAAATCTAGAGAATAATGAAAAATCTATCTTGGGATGTAATCATAAGTTTGCTGCAAAAGAAAATGATCCCAAGAAGACTACAATGAGGAAACCTGAGAAGTCCTTGGATTCCATGTCCAAGAAGTTGAAGGGTGGTGCATCCAAAAGAACTACTTTGAAGGAATCCACTCAGAAGAATCCATGTAGAAGATCCAATATTGATGCCTCAGTCCCTAATGATTTTTTGGTGATTTGGGAAGATGATTTGGAATGAATGAGAAATATGGAAGATGCACAAGCTAAGGCTAGTGCTAAAAACAAAAAGAAGATTCTACATGAAGACAAAGAAGTTCTGTGTGTGAGGTGCAATAAGTCTGGTCACACTATCAGAAAGGGATTTGAATTTATTCCATCCAAACAAGAATTCATGAAGAGGAATAATGTTGCACCGAGAGATTCTAGTGCTTGGAATTCTTCTAAAGAAATAAGATTCACACACAAAGAGATAGAAGAAGTATTGAGATCGACACAACTACATTCAAAATTAAAGATCAAATGTTAAAGTGTGAGGAGTAGAGAAAATAGAGCATCCTGGTTGAGAAAATCATCTCAGCCCTCCTGATCACATTGAAGAAGCATGGAGGATCCACCCTATTCCCTTAAATCTTTGTGTATTGTATTTGTTCATTAAATATAGGTAATTGAAGGTGATGCAAGATCTCAGGGGGAGAACCTGAGATTCAGTGATGAGAAGTGTTCTCTATAGAGGGATACACATGAAAAAGCTTCTAGAGTCATTATCCCAATAAGTATCAATTTCATTTGGTACTAAATTCAACTACTCCAAAGATTTTTTGAAGATCATGTCATTGGAAATGGTATGTTATTTCTAAATCATTCAACCTTGGTTACTCAAAATAAAGATCATTCTACAAAGGGGGATTAACAAAGATAATCAATGACATAAGAAGAGTGAATGTGATCCAAGGCCACTTATCCTGCAAATTTTACATGAATGTTTTTGATCCATTTGTTGAAGTTAGTGCAGGAATTTCAGGTTGATTATTTCTTTCACACTCAATATCTTCTTCCTGGAATGAAAGTGAAAAACCCGTGAAGACAAGTGTATGAGTTCTCATCTCATGAGGTGTCATATTTTGTGGTTAATGGATAACTTTGTTGTCTAAATCAAAACCTCTTGTTTTCTACGCTGAGCAATGCTCAAGTAGACTTAGAGTGACATGATTGATGGCACATTGCTTAAGTATAGAATGATAGCCTCTCTACCATGAAATTTGTATTTCTTGTCAATAAGGAGGAGAGAAATTAAATGAATTTCTAGGGGGGAGACATAAGTAAAAGGGAGAGATAATATTATCATTTTGACATTGACACATTCATTTGAGAAGACTTTGTGGTATTGACAACAAAATACAAAGGGGGAGATTGTTGGGACAACTTTGTTTGTGAATATTGTATTTGTTATCAACAGTTGTCAATGATGGTCAAAATGAAGAAGGAGATAAAGAAGGACTCCAAAGTTAATGGAGATCGGCTGAAGTGAGGATGCTTGGAGAATTATTATGAAATCATAGCATTGGATTTCATACTTGAGTAATTCATTAAGAGGATAAATTTAGACAATTGTTGAACTGATCCTATGTTCAAAGAACTTGTGTCAAAGGTGACACATTACTTACAATAATGAAGAATGGAGAAGTATCATCCATTAGAGGATGATTGGAGCAGAATGGTGAAGTATTATCTATCTAAGGATGATTAAATAAGAATGAGGATTTAAAGAATACCTTGTAATGATTCACTATTGCATGTGAACCATGCAAGAGCTTACTTGATGAAAAGAATCATATGATCTGCATGAAGTAGATAATTATTGTTGAAGAAGAAGAAAGAGTGTGGAAGGGCTTTGCATTCTATGATGGTCATTCATTACACATTTCCTTTAAATCAGATGACTGTTGCACTGTTCTTAAAAGTTAAAAATACATGTATCGAATGTGATACATTGTCAACAATATTGAAGATGATTCAGGAAGCCTCAAGCCTCCACTTTTGGATGAAGAGATATGATTGGAGTTCTTTGGAATTAACACTCCAAAAGTATTTGAGTATTTGAAGTGAGGATGAAGAAGTACTTTGGAATTCATATTCTAAAAAGAATGGAATTAAACTGGATGATGCTTTTCTGATTTTTATTTCACAAATATCATAAGTTTGGAGGATTTGTGATGCAATCCTTATGAAGGAAAGGGAGAGAGAAAGAAGTAGGAGTGCAAGTATGCATTATTCGGGCAAGTATGTAGTGGCGTGTAAGTCATATTTCAAATAGCGTTATTTAAAAAATATGGAAAAGTCAAAAAGTGGTGCGCAAGTATAAGTGGTGCGCAAGTGGTAGCGTGAAAGTGTCAGCGCGCAAGTGTTGTATAGGTGTGCAAGTCATATTTCAAATTGCATTATTTTATAAATATGGAAAAGGAAAGAAAGTGTCACACAAGTGGTGGTGCGCAAGTGGTGGTGTGCAAGTGTTGGCGTGCAAGTGGTGGCACGCAAGTGTTGATGCGCAAGTGTAAGTGGCGCGTAAGTCCTATTTTAAAGATCATCCAATCAAAATATGACAAAGGAAATAAAGTGGTGCACAAGTTTGAAAGTGTTGCGCAAGTCAAGAGTGTCGTGCATGTATTGGCGCGCAAGTCTTGGCACGCAAGTCTTGGCGTGCAAGTGTATGAGCGCGCAAGTCACCAAATTGCCTATAAATAGACGACACACCTCCTCATTTGTTAAGGCTCAACACTTAAGAGAAAATTTTTATCTATGAACGTGCAAGTGTAGAAAGCGGCGCGCAAGCTGAAGTGGCACACAAGATAAGGGTTACTTATACGACGCGAAAGTGTTGCTGCGCAAGTCTGTCGCGCAAGTGTTGCCGCACAAGTCTGCTGCAGAAGTGTTTCCGTGCAAGTCTTCTGCGCAAGCCTTTTGGGAATGTCTTATCGCGCATGTTGTGGCGCGCAAGTAGCAGCGTGTAAGAAGAGGTGCGCAAGTTGTAGGCGTGCAAGTATAGGGCGCACAAGTGGAAGTGGGCACGCAAGCTGTTTTGTTCCAGGAGTTCCTGCCATCATTTAGAGAGGAAAGAAGAAGAATAAAAAGAGTTCAACTACATTCCATATGCATGATCACATGCATTTATGAACAAGAGGAGAACTCACTCTGATGATGCCAAGTAAGCTGGACTTCGTTGCCTAATTAATCACATTGGTATATGGGATTCTTTCTAAGAAAGAATAAGGAGTCCTAGTGCATTCTATTATTGCACTAAAGAAGAAGAAGAAGACCTAGTGCAGTTGGTTTTGCACTAGTGAAGAAGAAAAGAAGAAGACATGAAAAATTTCTTACGTACTGATTTGCAAGTAATCAAGTGAAGAGCACTGAAGAAGATCAAGAGCCGAACCTACCTTTTGAAGAAGGAAGAAGATTGCCTCCATAGGCAGTATAAAGAACCAGCTAGAGGCTGCAAGTTGGACTAGGCTTTCACCAGTCCAGTGAAGAGGATTGTTTCCCACCCCCCTCCAAAGTGTAGGGACTCACACAGGCTAGAGGATTGTTTTCTTAGCCACTCCATTATAAAAGCATGTCACATTATAATGGAGAATCCATCTCGTGGTCATACCCATGCATGGAAAGGACATAGCTACTCTTATTGAGTGGTGAACCTTGTAAAAATATCATGTGCATATTTTTACTACTTTCTATCATTGTATGCAACAGGAAAAAGAGAACAAGAGAATGAAGTTCCTAACAGGACAAGAGGTACATGGTTAAAAGTTGGAATTGGTTTAAAAAGTCCCCAACTCTGATTCACCCCGCTCTCAGTGTTCGACATATCCCAAACTGGTCCTCTCAGTAGTCTTGGCACAAGGCCTTGAATTTGTGGTTATGAATGTTTGGCATTATGCATTCCATCATTATGAAAGTGGATATTGATATTGCATGTCATTATTCAACTAGTATAATATCCATGTGAATAAGTAAATGAAATTATTTGATTTTATCTTTTCCATATTATTCGGAAGTTCAAGTTTAAAGGGCTTTTGTTTTAGTCTTACAAATTGCCTTAAATGTTTATGCTTATTTATGAAAGTTTCTGTTATATTATTATCCTTACTGAGCATTTGAGATCACCCATTTCTATGTTTTATTTTTCCCAGGATGTGAAGAAGTATATTATTACTAAACTGCAGGGATAGTCTATGGGATCTCTGTGTTGTCTATGGAAACAATGTTGTTGTAGTTTTCCATTTTATGATATAATGTAAACCTTATGAATGTATCTAGTACTTCCATGGCTACTAAACTAATTGGTCTTTCGAGACTTGATCTTTTGTGATCATTCCAATGATACATAATAATGCACTTACTCCGTTGATCTAGGGTCAGGGAATTATATCATATCCTTCATTTCACAGCCAGCTATAGGATTCTTGCTCTTTAGTTATGTTTATTCTGGGAGAATCTACATCTTAAACCATCAGTCATATCTCATCTACCATAGAATCTCCCTTAGAGTATTTATAAAGGGATGTATCATCATAAGGGTTCAAATGACATAGATAATGTGTCAATCAAGTGCCCATACATTTAGATATTGGTGTCTTAGTAAACATGGGATAGTTGTGTTCGGGCCCTATCCAACCCAGTCAGATCGACCCGACCAACCCTGCCAGGGGGTCATGCATGACCTGACTGGTTCATAAGACCCAACTTGACCCAGTCCGACCTAGCCACTAGTCTAGGACCATTGGGCCTTGTTGGAAACAACCTAGTTTAGCTATGGGTCTAGCTTTTCGGGTCACCTGGCGACTCGGTTTCATCCGACCTGACCTACATTGGCAGGTTGGTTCTGTCCACAGCTCGAGCCACCTAGCAGCCCGATTCACCCTGTCGGCCTAAACGACAAATGTGGGCCAGCTGGCTTCCCACCTGAATGCCTGAGGCTTTCATGGCACACCACCATGTGGCCAGATGAGGTCGACCGCCTCTTTCCCACACACAATTCTGTAGGGACCACATTCAACCTACTCATCACGACCCACAAACACGGGCCACTCCTCCAACGTGGAGCTCGAGCAGCGCCGCCCTACCGCACCATCACATCCCCAAATGGTTGCGGCCTTCGCCGACCTGATGCATTATTGGGGTGGGGAACCTCCTGCCCGCAGACACCTACGCGGGCCACCGTATCCAGTCATTGGCGTCACCACACTAACGATGTCTTCCACGGGCCATCGAGTTTACTATAGTGGCCTGATTCTTGTACCGTCCACTCACAAAAATTTCTTGGATAGCTGCCATCCTTGTTGCGGCCTCAATTTTGCTTTTCCGTCGATTTGGGGGTTTGGTCAAGAAGCACAAACAAACGACCAAATTGATCAAACCGACCATTGTTTGTATCGGCTCATATTTGTCCCCGTTAGCAAAAACTTGATGCATATAAATAAATCACTAAGATTTCAATCACATTATCAAGCCACAAAGTTGTTTTCCCAACCCTGTAAGGAAAATCCATTCTTGGATCAACTTGTTAGAGATTTGATCTGCCTTCTTCATTTAGAGAGGAGAATGATGGGAAAAAATTCATTAAGAATTTAAACCCTAACCTGGGATAGGATTGTAGGTCGAGGAAGAATGAGATCATGCACCTCCATTATTAGTTCTTGATATGCCACCCACTATTTCTAGTGATCATTTGAAGGGTGGAATAAATTTCATTCGTAGTTCATCTTCACCACCTGACAAAGCCTTAGAGTAATTCTAGGATTGTGCCAATCATTCTTCATTTCTTGTTAGGCTATTAATTGAAGAAACAAGAATCAACATTTCTATTACAATGCATTCTAGCATTGTTAAACAAACTCATTTTGGAGGTTCATGAATGTGATTCATTAAAGAGATTCATTAATGAGATTCATTAATGAGATTCGGTATTTCCTCATCATTACACAACAACGCTAACATGCCACTTCTCAATGATGAAGAAAACAAATGAAATAAAATTTTAAGTTATTTTATTTCTCTTCCCGGAAGTTTAAAAATTAACATTAACCCCCGACCTGCGCCGGTCGAGGTTAGGCTTCTCTTAAGAGAATAACTCCACCACGAGCTCAATGGTACTCTCAGATTTGTAATCTGATTTACCATTTAGGAGTTATAAGGATTTGGAAATAAAATAATCATTATATAATTATTTTATTCACAACCAAAAACTAATTTCCACTATTGTCCCACACTAGCCAATTTTATCCCCTCTCATGGTAAGTCCCAACACACTAAGTTCAACGGTGCACTCATATTTTTGATTCGGGTCCCGGTTTAAAATATAGAAAACCTCACTCGCACCTTTAATTAAAGAACCTTAAAAAAAGTTTAAAAATACCCTCTGGACACCCCGGGCCTCGGAATTATGTACAATCTTAGAGTCTGGTCTCTAAAAAATCCCATTAAAATTTCAAATTTTTTTTTTTGGAGTTTTAGGGGTATTACATTACTCCCCCATTAGGGATTTATGTCCTTGTAAACCTACAGAAGGGCTAATCAAAAAAATGGGAGTAATGAGCATGAATCTAAGCCTCCTTCTCCCACGTGCTATCCTGGAGATTCCTATGGTGCTAATGAACATGTACCCGAGGAATCAACCATCAATGAAGAACCCTCTCTTGTAGATCCTCTATCTACACTGGGTAATCCTTGATTGTATCTCTATCATCAATCACTAGCTTGCCATGGTCGATGATGTGAGAAGGGCTGTGCATGTATCTCTTCAGCTGGGATACATGGAAGACTTTTTTCACCCTCTCTAACTGCAACGGTGGAGCTAATAGGTACACCACCTCGCACACTCTACGAAATATCAAGAAAGGTCCGATGAACATCAGATATAACTTTCCATCCCAACCAAATATCTTCATATGTCATTGAGGAGAGACCCATAGGAATAAATGGCCCCTTATTCAAACTCCAAGGGTCTCTATCGCCTATCAACATAAGAATTATATTAGCTATGGGTTGTCTTCATCCACTCTCGGATGACCTTCACCTTCTTAGTGGTTTCTTATACCATCTCTGGACCCATGAGTGCTGACTCCTTTGGGTCTGTCCAGCATAATGATGACCTGCATGGTCATGTGTATAGTGCCTCGAGTGGTGCCATACCGATGGTGGAGTGGTAGACTTTTTGTACATAAACTCCACCACTGGTAGGTGGTCCTCCCATGTATAACCAAAATCATGAACACGAGAAAAAATAATTTCCTCCAAGGTTTGTATGGTCCACTCCATCTGATTATCTATCTGTGGGTGAAAGGTTGTGCTCAAGTGTAGCTAAGTCCCAAACAGCTCTTGTAATACCTTCCACAACCATGATGTAAAGAATGCATCATGATATGAGACTGTCGTAGATGGGACTCCATGAAAATGGGATATCTCCTACACATAGAGGTGTCCCATTCTCTCCACTGAACCCTGTTCTCAAATGGGTAGGAAGTGGGCTGACTTGGTGAGTTGGTATATCATCACCCAGATGGAATCGTGCCCCCTAGACATACATGGTATGTATATCACTAAGTCTATTGATATACCATCCCACTTCCACTCTAGTACCTCTAGGGATTGTGTAAAACCTACTGGAACCTGGTTCCTAGCCTTCACTTGCTGACAAGTGATGCATCTCAAGACAAACTCTACCACAACCTTCTTCATATCTGTCTACTAGTACTAATGTCAGAGGTTATAGTACATCTCCAACACACCTGGATGTACTACCAATTTGTATGTATGGAAATCCCTCAAAACATCCTCCTATAAAGCCACTGGTGCAATGGTTCATCCTTTTAAAAGGATGACGTGATCCCCACATTTTGAATATTCATCTAGGGCATGCCCTGTGGACATCTGGGCACGTGTGGTCTCGCAGCAGACATCTTTGGGTTTCACCTCCCTGACTAGATGTAAAGGTGGATGGTAAAATACAATTTATTGAAGATAAGTTGCCTAATATCTATCCAAAAAGGTTATCTAAAGTGAGACCAACTTTACTGAGGCATCGTTTAGTAACTGTGAACTCAATCTCTTGATGAGAGAATCTACCACCACATTCTACTTTCTAGGAGTATTGACTATCTTGAATTCATAGTCTTGGATGATCTCAATACAATTCCACTGTCTCAAATTTATATACTTCTGATAAAATATATACTTGAGACTCTTGTGGTTAGTGTATACGATAAATATTTCTCCCATAAGGTAGTATCTTCACATACTTAGTGCGAAGACTACCGCTGCCAACTCAAGGTCAAGAGTCACAAAGACTTATTAATGCAGTATCAATTGTCATGATCCCTAAGAAACTACTACTTTCCCATGCATCAATACACAACCAAGTCAGGTTCTTGATGCATCATAGTACACCAGGTATTTAGAGGCCTCATCTTTTAGCCTCAGGATAGGATAACTCATCCAGATCTACCTCAGCTAATGAATGCTCTACTGGAATACTTCTATCCATATGAAGGGTTTTCACTTATTCATCAAAGCCATCATGGGTGTGCTACTCTGGAGAAGTTGGGTACAAACCTTCAATAGTATCTAGCAAACCTAAGGAAACTCTGCACCTCAATAATGCTCTTGGGTGGCTCCCAAGAATGCACCACCTCAATATTAATTGGATCCACTAAAACTCTATCCTCTAAGATGACATATCCAAGGAAGTGGACCTTTTGTATCTAGAAATCACACTTTAAGAGATTTCTGTAATGCTGGTTCTCTTGGTGTGTTTCTAGAACCATCTTTAATTGTATTATGTGATCCTCCTCAGATGCTAAATCCACTAACATGTCATCAATGAAGACCACTAAAAAACGGTTGAACTACGGATGGAATATCTTGTTCATGAGTCATATGAACACTGCTAGGGAATTATTCATGCCAAATGGAATCACTCTATACTTGTAGTGGTCATAGAAATTTATAAAAGACCTATTTGAGATGTCCTCATCTCGTACTCGAAGCTGGTGATATCCTAATCTGAGGTCTATCTTCAAGAACCATCTCGCTCCCTTCAATTGACCAAAGAGGTCATAAATCATTAGTAGAGGATACTTGTTCTTCATGGTCTCCTGCTTCAGGCACCAGAAGTCCATGTATAACCTCAATATTCCATATACCTTCTTCAAAAAATAACCGTGGAGCTGCCCATGGTGGAACACTCGGCCTTACGACCCCCTTCCTCTGCAAGTCCTCCTACTGTACTCTCAGCTCCCAGAGCTCTGTGGGAGCCATCTGATATGCAAGTGTAAATATCTTTTCAATCATGGGGTACGGATCAATGTAGAATCCATCCTCTTTATGAGGTGGTAGTCTTGGAACATCCTTTAGAAAGGCATCGTTTTACTCTTCCACCACTGTAAGACATTATGGACTCGTCTCATCCATTACACGGAGGGCCATGCTAGCCAATAGATGAGTAATTGGATGCACCCTCTTATGCGCAAGTCCATCATGTGATGCTTCGATTTCCTTTTCAACGATAAAGGATTACTTGGTCCCATCTTCATGGATACACCACACTATGCACCAAAAATTGTCGACCTAGGCATGGACTACTGATAACCATTCCATACCTAGAATGATGTAATAAGGCCTTATCACCCTACTAGGATATCCCAAACAAATATCTCACCTCCAAGAGTAAGATCCCACTGCCAACACCAATGTGAGATCATCGAATCCCCTACTATAGGACTCTTTAATCATAAGGATCAACACAATAGCTATATCAGAATCTTCAAGCTCTGAACAAGGTTCATGGAAAGGAAATAGTGACAGACACTTGTGCCTATAAGAACCAAAACAATTGTATAGAAAACACATATGGTACCTCATATATTCTCTTGGATGTCAGGACTGTAGGCCTCAACTGCCTGAAGCTGAGCTCGCCCCTACCCAAATACTTCTGGAGCCCGTGGCGGACCACTTGGGGGTGGTGGTGGTAGTACCTCATATCTATGTCCACACACTACCTCTTGTCCCGATCCTCTTCCATGTATGCCACTTGGAAGATCGCCTTGTTCTTGTCTGTACTGTCTCCTCAGAGGTCCCTCGACCATCTATCAATCCTCTGCTCGGTGAGTCAGGAAATCCTGAGCCATGTGCCCCTGCCCACCGCATGCATAGAATATGCTTATTCCCGAATGACTCCCTCTACCTTAGGGGCATCCTACCACCGACCATGAGTCTTGAGTTCATCCTCCAAATGTTCGGTCTCATTTGGGCCTTAACGTCATCTATCGGCTACCCGCCCTGGATGGCTCGACCACCCATCGCCCTGTGGTAGCATCTCACGAGTCTGTATGGTCAAACTCTACTATCTCCCCACCTATCCCAGTAGAAAGCTTTCTACTAGAACTTCCATCTGGTAAACTGTCATCCTCAAAAATCAGAAGACTCTTATCATCACCTCCATCCAATCCTCAATGTCCTACGGATCTTTCTATCCCATGAACCTAGGAGGTCTCCTTCGCTGGAACTCGTGTAAGGCAATGATCCTATGTGCATCCTCTACTGGTATCAATGGTAGTAACTACTTACCAAAAGATAGTGGTATCACCGGGACACCTCCCGATGGTGACATCTTGGGAAACAATCCATGTACTAAATCCTCATCGCTATGTGGAGAATCCTCATGGTCATGTATTAGAATCCTAGATGGTTTCCTACATGTAGGCAACTTGAAAGAGATCAAGATAAACAACTATCAATTTATTATACATGGTGAGAAGACTATGAATAAAAAAGACAATGGGAAAACACTCAAAGATGCATGTAACCAGTGTTTTCATATACCGAGCCGGAAAGAAGAATTCACGGTCCTAGTGTGTTGATACACCAGTCACCGTACCAACACTGGACTTCCTAGCCTAAAATCCAAACTCAAGATAGTTACCACTGTTGCCCCATAAAAAATTTTCTACTCTTAGTAATTCTTTTAGAACAGACCTTCTCTGATACCAGTTAGTGATGACCCTTCTGCTATGGCCCGTGACATGATTACCCAAATTATACCTTCCATAGGCCTAGGGCTGGCGACTAACAGCAGAAAGAAATATCCCCAAAAGGAAAGGAACTTTCCGTTAAACCTGTACATATAAAAAACTCAAACTACGGAAAGTAAATGAAATATAAAACCCAATTTTCACTGAGACAACTACTGAGAGTATAGTAAAACTTCAAGTATAAAGGGGCTAGAATACATGTGAAAAACCAAAATGAAAATTAAAAATGTCACGGTCTATCTCTCAAGACCCTACTTGAAGGGTAGGTGAATGTAGCTGCCTGTAGCTGTAGAAGTACGCCCATATGTCCTGTCTCACTGGGCACCACCTAGTCCCAAACCACAAAGGTATCCATCAAAGCATTAGTCACCTGAATGAGACACGACACATTCATATGAAGCCAATGCTGGTGTGAGTAGCACAATACTCAGTAGGGTAGCCAATACAAAAAAGAAAGACCATAAAGAAAAGGAACAAAGAAAAGAACACAAATCCAAGATAGCTCACACTAGGTATAACATTAAGTATAGAAAGTACGATTATCAGTCTTAGAGATGATTCATCTTGTACTTATAAGGGATTCTTCCCTGATGAGACCCTGAGGTCTGATTGGATACAAGACTACTAAGATCTGCTCAGCTGCTCGACCACTGGGGTCCGCTCATCTGCTACACCACTTGGATATGATCATTTGCTAAACCACTGTGGTACGCCTGCCTACTGAACAATTAAAGTATGATCATATGCTGAACCACTAAGGTATGCTTGTCTAGCAAACCACTGAGTTATGCTCATCTGCTGAACCACTAAGTTACGGTCATCAACTAGACCACTAAGGTACAATCGTCATATCCTTCGTGTCACAACCTGTTGTAGGACTTCTCCTCTATAGTGCACTTGATTCTGTTTGAATCTAAACCTCATGCCATCGATCAGGTCTATACTTTTATATAATCTCAGATAGAGTATTATAAAAGGACCACGTTGTCATAAGGGTCCCAACGCCGTAGAAAATGTGTCAATCAGATACCCTACCTGAATGATATTTGAGTTTTCGTAAACAAGGGCCGGTCGTGTTAGGGCCCTCTCCGACCCGGTCAGGCTGACCCGACCAACCCAGTACGGGGGTATAGCATGACCTAACCCAGTTTGGATGACCTAACCTGACCCATTTGGGTATGGGCTGACCCAGTCTGACCAGGACACTGGGCCATGCCCATTGGGACTTTCTGGACTTGACCCAGTTCGACTGTGGGTCCAACTCACCGAGTCACCAGGTGATCCGATTTCATCCAGCCAAGCTTGTAATGGCGGGTCTGTTTTGTCCACATCTTAGGCCGCCTAGCGGCCTAGTCCACCCCGTCAGGATGACCACCTCCTTCCTGCACACATTCCAGTAAGGATCGCGTTCCACTTTCTCACTGTAGCCCACTGATGTGGGATGATCCTCCAATGTGGTGCCCGAGCGGTGCCGCCCTACCTCACTGCTGCGTCCCCAATGGTCACAGCCTCTGCCACCCAGGTGCGCTGTCGGGGTGGGACACCTCCTACCCATGACTGCCACCATGGGCCACTTCCACCGTGCCAACAATGCCTTCCATGGGCCAACAGGTTTGATCTGATTATCTGATTCACAAACTGCTTGTTCCCTCAAACTTCTCAGATCGCAGCCATCCTTACTTTGGCCTTGAGGACACCTTGTCGTTGATTCAAGGGTTCAATCACAAAGAAAACACGTACACCCAAATGGATCAAACTGACCTTTGTTCATATAGTCTTGGATTTGTTCCCGTTAGAAGAAACATGAAGCTTATAAATAAATCACTAAGATTTTAATCCCATTATCAACCCACAACAACGTTTTACTAACCCTACAATGAAAATCTATCCGTGGGTCAACTTGTTAGAGAGTTGATCTGTGTTCTTCGTTTAGAGGGGAGAATGGGGGGATACAATTCCCTAAGTATTTAAACCCCATCTTGGGAATGGATTGTTGGTCAAAGAAGAATGGGATCCCTCACCTCTATTCTTCATTATGGATCCACCGCCAACCGTTTCTAGAGATCCTTTGAAGGGTGTAAGAAATTGAGTTCATCTTCACCACCCACCAAAACCGTAGAGAAATTCCAGGATTGTGCCAACCATTATAAATTTATTTTTAGGCTATTAATTGACGAAATTTGAATCATCATTTCTGTTATGTTGTGTTGCAGCAATTTTCCATAGATTCATTAATGATGTTCATTAATGAGGTTCAATGTCACCTCATCACTACACCACAACACTGATGTTCCACAAGTCAAGGAAGAAGAAAACAAATAAAATAACATTTAAAGTTATTGTATTTATCTTCTAAAAAGTACAAAATTTGACATGCACCCTAGACCCATGCTGGTTGAGGTTAGGCTCCGACTAAGGGAAACACACCCTCACAAGCTCAACGGTACTCTCAAATTTCAAATCTGTGTTACCATTTAAGAATTATAAGGATTTAAATACAAAATAATTGTTACTTAATTATATTATTTACACCCAAAAACTACTTTCCACTATTGGACCATGCCGGCCAATGTTAGGCCCTTTATATACGAATCTCAATGCTCTAAGTTCAATAGTGACCTCTGATTTATTATTCTAGCACCAATTTAAATGTTAGAAAAACATGAATACATGTTTATTTGATAAACCTTAAAAAAGTTCAAAAATACATTCCAGCCACTCTGGACCTCTGAATTACATGTCATCTCAGAGCCTAGTCTGAAAAAAATCCCATTAAATTTTCAAATATTTTACATGGAATTTCTACTGTATTATAACTTTCATTGTTATTAGCTACTAGGTGGTGAAGAGGCTTGATTTAGGATTCATGACATACTCATAACACTATACTGAATGAATTGATGGTTGATATGTGTTCAAACTGGTAGTCATGAGAATTTGTTTCACAATAAATTAAAATTTTCACGTCATAATGGTTTTAGTTACACAAAATTTTTAATTTTTAATATATTAAAAATTAGGTTTTTAGGCATTATGACATTAAATTATACTATAATTCACTATTTTAATAATGGTACGTTTAGATTTTCATTTTTCTCATTTTGTTATTCCATGATGTGAAGAAAAAATTGTATAAGAGAGGACATTACAAAGTATTATGAAATTACATGGAATAATTATTTTGATAGGAGTGTTTATTAAGAAGGAATATTAGAAGTATTACTTTGTTCAAAATAAATTTGAGATTCTTCATGAAGGCGAAGAATATATTTTACATTTAAATTACTAAGAATATTTTATTTATATTTATGTACATTTATATTATTTATATAAAATTATATTGACATGAGTTAATGAATAAACTGTGTCATGACCCAACTTAATGTGGCACGTGTCACAACTACCCCAAGCGGATGTCCAATAGGTCAGGATGTGAAGACCAGTGTCAAGTCGGAATATAACACACATGGTAGGCCTTAACCTAATGTATCTGTAAACACACACAAATCTCCAAACACATACAATGTTGAAATTTAAATTAATTGATAACCATTCATGCATCAATCTAAAATATGACAATCTGAGTATGAAAAATTGTTCTTGAAAGAGATAGGGGCAAATAAAATCCAACCAAAAAGAAAATGAAAACAAGTCCAACCTGTAATGTGGGAGATGAATTCTTTTAATGTAACCATAGGAACAAACCTCAGTCTATTTAGCTCACTAATCTATGACTAGTACGGGTCCCTCTATGGCTTTGTCAAAATGTCAGTAATTTGTAAAATACTCAACATGTGTAGGAAAGGACCATACAAGGGCGAGTATAACAATACCTTGTTAGAAATGTATAAATCACTAAGAATATAACATTAATAAAAATAGTATTTATATTATCATATATATATGAAAATAATGTTTATAAGAGGAGCATCCTAATATATTCAAAGTAGAATCACATTCTCAAGTAAGACTACAACCATATTTCAAGACTAGGTTTCCTACTTGAATGTTCAACATAACACTCATCCAAGAGAACACACTCTACTATTTAGATAACACGAATATAATCTATTTATGAGGTCATCTTCATCAGGTCTTCCCATAATATTTTCACACTGGAAGTCTGAAGAGAATGATACATAAATGGGGATCATACCCAAGTCTATGGGGTATAACAATAACCGAATCCAGATTAAACTACTAAGAATGGGATCAACACCCACATAGTGTTGGTCATTAAGATACAAAAAACCCACATATTGAAATATTGATGATAGAGGATCTCACTCCGGGCCAGATGGAGGAATTCCCACAACTATATCCAAGATTAAAGTTCCTTAGAGTGGATCACCATCCTATAAATAGGATGTGACTCCATACTAAAACCATAGGGAATGGATCAAGGGAATGAAACCTAAAAAAATTGACTAAGATGAAGAGTAAATGGTATCCAATCCATCTTCTAATTGTTACACATCATATACTAGTAGAACAAAGTGTGCCACTTTAGCACTAGGTCCTACCTGGGTATCACGACCCATGCCTAGACTCGTGATCGAGTACATGGTCTGTCCGAGCCCATGTACTCATGATCGGATCGATATGTGGACATCTTTATTCATGTATAGATAACTATTCCAATGTATGTTTCCATCCTTAGGTACATGCTGTGCCACCAATCAAGGGTCATATTTCATGTGATAGATGTCTCACACCATGGGATATATATCTTTTTCATGGAACCCGAGTTCCACACAAGGGGTCCCACATGCCATGTAATTCTAGATAAAATGTTGTGAAACCCAAGATTTTACATAAAATGCAGTTCTTCCTCCACATATGCTAGTGAAATATTAACATTTGATTCCACCATCAATCTTACCTAGATATCATGGATTTGGTCAAACCGAGTCTCACCTCACCTGATCATCAGAAACCGTGCCTCAATCTGTATAGAAATCAACCATCGAGATCTACCATCATCATATGAAAAAATACATTGAACAACTATCGGTAAATATGTTCCTGATCAATCATTAATCAATGAAACATAATCCAATCTTCAATCTGAACCTGAATTCACACTATGAATCTGTTGTGCTAAGAAATGGGTGCACAATGGCTTATCTCAAGGGTATTCATCAAACCACCGATCAAATGCGATATTAGTGATGAAAAAACAAATAAAAGTGGGATAAAACCAATAAATGAATTAGAAGAATGAATCTAGGATAGTTTTTGGTTTATGTTAACCCATTTCTGTTAGAATGAAGAATGTAGATCTATCAAATATACAATTTCTCCTAAAAATTCCTTTTGAAAAATCTGACACCCTTAATACGATCAAACCAAGAACTAGTTCACTAGTTCATTGATTTGAGTTTGTCATAGGAATAATAAAATTAGGATTAATCCAAATAAGATAACTCCCTACCTCTATTTGGACCAATCACTGGTTAAGAATGATCACATGTCGTTGTTGTTGATAAGATCCAAACGTTCCTTTGGCACACCAATCTTGGATCCCAGTTTGTTCAACTGTAATCCACCAATAATTTTACTAACTCTCTCTTAATTATTAAGGTTATGTGTACTAACCTATTAATTTGTCCTCAGAATGTTTAAATATATGAAATTATTAGTTTGTTACATCACATAATAAAATAAATAAATAAATAATTTTATTTATTTTATATTCCCTAATGGAGTTTAACAAAAGGCCTCACACTGAAAAAGTTAATATCGCACCTAGGATAAAGCCTATTTTATATGCTAAAAATGATTAATTTTTATAATCTGAGACTCCGTTTAAGAATTATTAATATTTTTCAAGAAAACAGTGCACACTTGATATTTAATATTCTTAATACATTTCAATAAATTTAATTTCGGGAACACCATGCTTTTGAATATCATGTAGTCTCAATGAATAGATCTAAAAATAATACATAAAATATTCCATAGAAATAATTGGGAAAATTTGATTCATTACAAATCCTTACAATTGAAACCATTAGAGGATGTTTTTTAGGATCAGATGAAATAGATAATACCAATCCATACTAACTACATAACCTTTAATTTTGAATAGTGAAACTTGTAAATAATTATTTTCAGTGTTGTGTGAATATTCAATATGGGTTTCAAAATTGAATTATTTAACTTTATTAAATTCTATATTTAATAATAATTTTAAAATTATGGCTTCATTGTAATTCATCTTAACTTGGTACCATGTTTTGTTAAAATTAAATTACAAAAATATACGCATAAACTAATTCAACCCTATCCTCTAGTGAATTATTATGGGACATCACTAAAACTAGTGTTAGTGATTCTATATTTATTATAAAACATATTAATTATTCCTTTTAATTTTATTAAGAACATGCCACCAAACACCTTTAATCCTTTTAAATTCATATTTTTTCAAACCATTACTCATAAAAATTATTTATTAAATTTAGTTGAAGTAATAATTTACTTTTAATATGTATCATCACTGATATATCTTATCTAAAAACAATATTTTTAAGTTTCATGTTTTGATAACATCATTATTTCCAAATCTAGCAAACCTATTTTAATAATCTTAAATACTCTATTTTTAGGAAGTATACGTAGATATATATTGATTTAATATCCAATGTTTTTCAATATTTTCTTCAAAATAATTTTTTTCATCATCTTACCCATTATCAAATAAAAATTTAATGATAGAAAACCTTGTTTTCTTCTTAAAAAATATCTTATAACTTTTAAATATTTATAAAGCAAGTGAATTACTATTTATAAAGATAAATAATCATTTTTAGTATAATAATCAATATAAATTATAAGGAAATTATTTTTATTATCTTATTTCAAACTCATTATCCCATATAATTTCTTATAAATAAGTTCAAGTGGTCTTCTTGTGTTGATCTCCACCAGTTTGTATATTTGAAGTATAAAACTACCTTTGGGAATAATATCTTATATGTTGGATCTATATAATTTTATTATGAGATTAATTTATATTACATCATGATACAAAAGTATTCAAATTTGATTGACCCAAGTGAAAAAATAATTGAATATATTGTTTATTTTCTTTTTTGATACCCAGGAAATGTGAATTATTGTCATATTTGATTTCAAATGATTTTTACCTTGTTTTTTTGAATAATCATTAAGATGATTCAATCTTTAAAACATATACTAATACATATATATTTCATAAATATTATTTATTTACACTTTCCACATAATTAAAAAATCCTTAATAGATTTTATGTCTAGCCATCAATGAATATAACATATTATATAATTAAATTTTTCTCAATGATTTGAATAGTCCAATTGCCTTTGATGTTAAATGAGACATAACTATTGATTTCTATTAAATAACTATCATAATTCTCAATACCTTTCAATATGTTCATATTAAAAATCATTTGTGACCAACATCCACTTTCCATGATATAAGGATTCTCATAATTAGAGGGTTTTTATGTGACCTAAACAATCATTAAATTTTATCAGACCCTCAATTTCTACAAAAAGGTGTGCATAAAACACTTTTACTTAGATTAACCAATATAACAGTGATAAAATCATTTATTATGTTACTTAATTTATGTCATTTTTGATAATTCACCTCAAGTGTATCAATAATAGTTTTCATATTACTTATACATTTTCTATTATTGTATGCTTCTTCATTATGATTCGAGGATATAAAACCCCCAATTAGAAACCTATTGATTATATAATAAAAGGAATATTATACCGACAGAAATATTTCATGTATCCAAACACACCAAAACACTAACATTTTTCTTCAAACTAAAATATTCTCAATGGTTAATAAAAGGGTTAAATATTTTCTTCTGGTTACCTTTTCAATAGTTGTAGTTTTTTTTTGATTTTTATAACTCTCAAGTTTATTTAAACTTCTATTATCAATGAATTTTATCATAGTCTCAAAATACCACTCAATATTCATCTAGATACCATTATTATTTAAATTTTTAGTTGTATTTTCATGTAAAATAGTATATGACTAATCGTCTCTAAGAGAGACAAATTATTCATTCCAATTTTCATTCCAAATCATCAAATTCACCAAAAAACACAAGTTTATATAATAAGTGATCATTTCTAGTTTATAAAAGCGTAAAGTGTCTTTGCAACATTAACAATTTTATCCATTGATTTAAATTATTCATGTATCAATTTAATTAATTTTCCAAAATTAAAATGATTTTTTGTATTATTTTTGTATTCAACTCTTTTTTCTTGAAGTGAAAAAATATATTCATATCTTATATCAAAGAGAGTTATAATATCATTAATTATTTAAATTATATTATAAATAATGACATTAAAATAATTTAAATTCCATATTACTCTCTTTCCATTTTAAAAACCATTTATTCATCATTTCAATCAACTAATTTATTTAAAAGTTCATTATCATTCTAAAGTTTGGAAATTTTGTTTTTATACATCATAAAATAAACTATCAAAATGTAATAATTTTTCATTTATTGTCATTTATCTTCTTAACCACTGTTATCTGAATCAAAAGAAGAAACATTTGAATATTTGAATGTAACTATATAAGTAATCCCACCTTCATCGTCTGTGTTTATATTATATATTTCACTTTATTCACCAAAATATGGCTCATATTAATCAAATAAAATATTCATTCTAATAGTTTTTCTTTAAGACTTTCCTTTTCCTCTAAATAAACTTTTTCACTTATTAGAATTTTTTATACTGTGGAATTTCTTCTTGAATTATATCTTTGATTGATCACCATCATATTCCCCATTGTTCATATCTAAACAATATTATGAAAAATGATATATCTTCAAAAAATTAAAATATTTGAATTTTAGTTTTCCATTTTACATTTAATTACCTTAATAAAATAAATTTTATAGGATTTACATTAATTTTGTATAATTTATGTCATTATATTCACTATTAGAATATTTATTTTTTAATTTATTTTTCTAATTAATTATTAAACCCCTATGTTATTTAAAATAGATATATTTATATGGTATTTCTTTTTTTATTTAATGATTGACCTCTTATCAGTTCATATGAAATCAAAATGTTGTGAAATTTTGTAGTAGATAAGTTATCAAAATCTTGAACACACGAGGTATCTAAAAATTGTTTTATATACAAATGTAAATTAATTTAACTATAATTATTGGATTTTCAAGAGTTTATTTACAAAAATGAATAATTATTATAATCATGTTATCCTATATAAAAAACTCTTCCTTATATCCATACTCTTTTATTAAAATATCATAAAATTTGTAATGGAATTATTGTAAGTTATATTTATTTACCTTTTTTTCTTGCATGGATACCATAGTGCTTTCCCATATTGATAAGGTAGTTTTTATAACCCATAACCATTATAAATTCATTCTCAAAGAGATGATAAAAACATATTTTGAGAACTTCTATTAAATTCAATATTCTTCTAATCAATTAATGTATATGTTTCAAATGATATGAGTAACATGAATCCGTTAAGGGAAATTTAATGCTAATACAATTCTAAAATATTAAAGAATCATCATATCCTTCCATAGATGAAATCCATTTCCATAAAATATCATGATCAACTTATTATTTATAGAATATATATGATTAAAGAAATTGAATACTGTTAGAATAGATAATAAAGATATCAATATTCTCAAGATACTATAAAGAGAAACTAATAAATAACCCAAATTAATTTTCTAATGTGACTTATGAGGAGCACTATGAGTTGGTTAAATCTATTCTGGAATATTTTTTCCACTTTTAAATAAATTTTATTTCCATTAATTTTCATGAAAAATATCACCTCTCTGCCTATTGTAAGTCACTAAATAATACATATATAATTAAGGACACCTGAATTCTATTATTTTTACAAGTTTTCTTTTGTATTTTAAGTTTCTTTTTTATAGTTATCGATTGATTTTATCCTACATCATTTCTTGACCTTTCTAAGGATCCACCTGGATAGATCAATGGTGTTGGTAATTAAACTCACTCATCCCATGTTTATTAGTAAAATAAGATGAATACAAACACTAAAATAATCTAAAAATAAAAAAATTTGTTATCACAGTCATTAATTAAAAGTTTATTTTATCAATACAATCAGATCCTGAATATATTAAAAATAAACATCCATATATATGAAATATAAACATTAATTAATATTAAACTTCCCCAAAATATGATGCATACGTATAACTAAAAAATTTATAAGATAAATATATTATCCCAAATAAAGAATATGAAATAAATCTTAGTATATTTATTAAAATTATATTTTTTTAATCATAGATTTTTACCACCCCCACTTAATTATCTCCATCCCAAATCACATCCTTGTTGCACCAAATAATTTTTATGAACATAAGAGCAAAAGCACGCAAGTACGCATGACATAATGAACCATAATAATTAGTATATCTATCGTAGGTAATGATTCAACCCTCATGTAAAATAAATAACCATACACATAATCAATCCAAAATGTGTAAGGAAACCAATAAGTTGATCACAAAAATTCAAAATTTCAATACAATTTTTGTTTCATATTTATGATATTTATAGTACACAAAATCACAATATCAAATTAAAAATATATAGATATATAAATGTAATACCCCCATAATATCATAATAAAAAGTTCCCCCATGTACTGTATCCTAATAAGGCTATTATGAACTTAATGAAACATGATTGTGCCTCAAATCCACCTAAAGTTACCTGATGAGATGTAATGGTCATAATACAATAATAATATAGAGATATATTTAAATATGTATCTCTAAATAAATGTTATAACTCCCCCAAAATGTGTTCATATGGTATTTTCAAAATGTGATGCATCGTCACCTATTTTGAGGTGACCCAAACTCGCACTCCTAGATCTCTTTTTTAAAATACATTATTTAGATAAAAACATTGAATACCAAGTGAGATAACCCTAGATAAACATATATATATTTAAATAATTTGAAATATACATCTCAGAAATAATCACATAATCTTAAGAATAAAATTTTTAGTTTCTTAGATGATAAATCACATAAGAAACTTATATTATGATACTTCTGAACATTTTTCCACAATTGAACCACACTATAATCCCTTATAGAATTATCATAAATTACACTTATATTCGTAATAGAGGTAATGTATATATAAGAAATGGGTGAGTGAAAATGATCATTATAGGAAAACATATCAACATGTCATATTGGGTTGGATCATAAGGATGTGAGAAAACATGAGAATGGAGAAATATCGTATTAAAAAGAACATTGAACAATAACAGTTATTTATATGTCATGATATTGGGACATGTAATCTCAAATAAACAAACCCATACCATGATATAAGAGTTTGATATAATAAACATGATACATCAAGCTTAATCATTGGCGTATAACATAGAAATAGAGAATACAAATAATCATAGAAATCATAATATAGTGGATGAGGAATTACATACCATTTCCCATAGGGGACCAGGAATTACTTTTTATTTACCATAGTGGATTGGGAACTAATTCTTATTTCCCAGAGTAGATCAATAATTTCTTCCTATTTCCTATATTAGATCAGGCATTAATTTTTCTAAAGTAGATCAGGATTCACAACCTATTTCTCATAGGAGATCGAGTACCATTATTCATTTCCTATAATGATATCATGAGATGTAAAGATTTAACAAATACATTGGTGGTTTATATTTCACCCATGCATCATTTAATAATCATACATACATATGTGTGCCATGAGAACATGAAAAAATTAATATCACTTGATTAACATATAGAAAAGAGATGAGTTTCATGAAGACATTCATAAAATATTTCATAATCCATCTAGAGAATGAAGATGAATCATATCATATGAAAATATCCTAAGTGTATCATAATGAACATAATATTTCATATAAATAAATGTAAATCAACCCTTTAAGATTATTACATAATTCATTTTTTGAAAGATATGATGAAATTTCCTTTTTTTAAATGATTGTAAATTCATTATAAAAATTTCTTTAAAATTAAATACATTTAGAATGATAATTTTTTTTAAAATCACCCATTAATAAAAAATTTAGAAAAAAATATAAAAAATAAATATGCTTTCAAAAAAATTATTTATAAATTTTTAAAAGCAGTGAATATATTTTTTAAAACAAAATCCTTTAAAATATCTTTTAAAATCATTAATTGTTCTTTATAATGTATATTTTTCTTTTAAAAAGTATAAAAATATTAAATATTATTTTCAAAATAATTAATAATTAAAATTAATTTGAAAACCATTTCAATATATGGGAAGGAAAAATTTTAAATAAAAATGATTATAACTACAAAATAATGTTTCCACATAGAAAATGATGATATGAGAATTTAGAAAACATTTTTAATATTATCTTAAGAAGATGAAATTATGGGTCACATTCAAAAGTCATTTTTGAAAAGGGGAAGTTATTTTTTTAAAAATTTACTTGTAAATTTATTTTTCAATAAAAAATCCTTGAAAATATCATAAATGTTATCTCCATGAAATATGGAGTGAAAGATAAAACATATGATTTTGGAATAAAATATATTTTAATATTTTAATGTGGCTTTTTTAAAAACTGATATTATAAAAATGGTTAAAATATTAGTATTCCTAATTTAAAAATAGAAATATGAATGTAACATGAGAGAACACATAATTATGTTTCCAAATATAAAGGAAAACATTGGCGGGCATAGAAAATAAAGACATGGAAGAGAAACTGTTATTAAAGAGCGTGAATATTTTTATTAAAAAAGATATAAATTTCTACAAATAAATAAATCAAGGTAAAATATTTGAATTAAAAATTCCACTTTCTCGAGAGATAGATACCACTATCATATAAACATAGCACACAATAAAACAATTTTGTAAAACTATGGTTAAAGAGGAAAAATTACACTCAAGAAAAGAATATAATACTATATAGTATTAAATGGAATGAATCGTGTAAGTACATTTAAATAAAATTTAATAATAATTAACAATAAGAATATAATACACTGTAGTATTAATTATGAAATATAAAATATAGATACAATCATAACTTGAAAACATGCCTCAATGAATGATAATTGAGATGAAAACCTTTACCATTTACACTCAACTTACATGAAAGTTGTTTAACCTCCTATATAATAAATAATAATATATTAATAAAATATTGAAAAATATTATTCATATATATTACCATTTTTACTATTTATTTTTAAACATATATTTGTTAGTTATAGTTTATTTTTATCATCAAATGTTAGAAAATTTGATTGTTTCGCACATGATTTAAAGTGTCAATTTTGATCCTTATTATTTAATACATAGTTCATAATTATTAGATTATTAAAGGATCTATAATATATATTCCATAATTATTTCTAATTTCCTATTTTCAGCCCATGATATTCTGAGTTATAAATTATGAGGTTGAATTTAGTGACGACCTCATTTCAGTAACTTTTGATGAACAAATGTGGTATCTTAGTTAATGAGTTAAATATTAATATCAACATTTCAGAAAAAAACTAATTATTTTATTAATAAAATCTAATATTAACTGTAATTAAGTGTTCATATTCATCTATGATATTAATTTATTGATTTTGTTTCATCTATGTGGTTAAACCGACCTAAACAAGAACATGTTGTAATCCATTAGTGTGTATGGTTAGGAAAGTGTTTTTTATCATAATAAAATTATTATATAGAATAATTATATTATATAAGTTTTTTATGGTTATTGATCATATTATAAAATTTTTAGATATAAGAATCATATCCTTGGGAGATGGAAAAAGAAATATATCACTTTATGGAGACGGTAGTTTGTACATATGAACAAATGATGTTTTCATATTTTAGAGAATGGGGAATGTACGAAATGTTGTATCATTTACAGAATATTAATCATGATATCAATAATATATTATTTCATTAAATACACTTTTTAATTAGTCATTTATGGTAGTTAAGAAAAGTGCAACATTTCTCTATGTGGAGACGGTCATCCGCACGTACAAATTGATAATGTTTTTTTATTTATATGGGAAAAAGGATAGAAATAGATAATTTTTTTTAATAAAAATAAAAAAATATATTTATATAAATAATTATGGTTTCATAATATTTTAATGGTTATGATATTTTTTAAGAGAAATATAGATGAGGAAAATATTCGATAGTAATTAGTACGTACGTTGAGAATCCGAACTTTCACTTGAAGTACATCTTAGAAATAGAGGAATTATAGCTTATAATTTTATCAAGGGGATGAAAATTGGGATAAGAAATTAATGGATGTAAAAAAGTCTATATTTTTTAGAGGAAATAATGTTTTTTAGGGGCCTTGAATGGGTGGTGCCAGTCCCCTTTTATAAGTGTAAGGAATGAAATTTCTATAATAATATAAAATGTAATGTCAATAATTAATGATCAAGTAGGTAAAATAATATAACAGTGGAAGGGGTAAGGTAAATAAATCCTAAAAAATACATTTTAGGCTTTTTTAAAATTATTGTATGTATTTTACTCTTATATTTCTTACTTTAACTTTTTTTATTAGGGTAACAAATTTTTAACTAAAATATATAATTTTAATTCTGATAAATAAAAATGGATTTAGAAAATAATGTGGACCTAATGATTCTAAATATGAAATATTTTTTTTCAAATAAAATTCATACGGTCTAGAAAAATAAATTTTAATATTAGTGCACATTATATGTAAGAACTATTTTTGGGAAAAGTGTTTTTTAGTATAAAAATATTGTTAAGAAACAATTATCAATATTCTTGATTTAAATGAAATTAATTGGTATATTAAAAAATTAATATTTTTTATTACTATAAAATCAATCAAAAATAGAATTACACCTTTGGAAATCATATTTGAAAGAAACAAATTGAAAACCATTTTTATTAGAATAAATATTACTTAGGTTTCAAGATGTTAAACATGGGTTTTCAAAATTCAAAAGGGTATTTACTTAAATTATTAATTTTACTACTTAAATAAATTTTTGGTCTGAAAATTGTTTTATATGTTTTAAATTCATAATAAGTTTATGGTAATTTCATAAATGTTTCGGTATTTATACATCAATATTTTATACTATTCACCTAAAAACAATTTTTTTTGAAAAATATAAAAAATTAATCATAATATAACATTGAAATGATAAATAAAAAAAATAAGTTCATATTTTCAAATTAGAATTCAAAAAAAATTTAATTTAATTTTTTATTGGAAATATAAGATACCATGAAAAATAACCTTTATAAAAAAACAACTTTTGAAATATGAATTTTTTTTTATTTTTAATTCCTAGTATTTTAATTATTGTAAATATATTATTCATATAATACATACACACAAAGATATATATATATATAATCAAAATAAATTTCATAAAAAAATAATTTTATAAAAAAATCATTTTTATCTATAAAGTGATCTTATTAGTTATTTAACATCACCAATTGAATTTTATAAATGCACTAGTATTAAAAAAAATTGTGATCCTAACCCCAGTAGACCTGATCCAATTTCGGATTTATTACATTGGCATAATATACAAAGAATCACATTCCAAAAGGCTGAATAGTTTTTCAGTCTTGTAAAACTAGATACATATATGATTTACATATTACATTTTAATACACATATTACAATATAAATTATTTTGAGAATAAATTTATTACATCTATAATATCCCACTATATAAGTCATAATAAACTTTATGGAATATTTTTGAAATTAAAAAAAATAAGTGAGAGCTCAAATGATCAATAAGGGTTAAGTATAACAAGAACAATAATGGATCAATGAGAATAATCAATACGGAAAGGTAAATATCTAGACACACATACCATTTAACAAATTTGACATACACAATTTATATGTAATGGAAAATAACTAAACAGAAATTCAATTTAAATAACATTAATATATCATAAAAATATAAGGAATACTTAATTTGTAAAGGTAAATATTTGAAACTCAATCCATTTAGTCAATAATTGAGAAGGAAATGCATCTATAGATAACATCATAGAAAAAAAATCATGGATAAAAATATCTGAATTATAAATGAAGGAAATACTTAATTATTGTATTCCATGTTTCCTTGAATCATGATTCCTTTACAACCAAGAATTTTTACAAGATGATTTAAAAATACTGGTAAAACATACTTAACTGTTTCTAGACAAATCATTCATCCCATCTGACTACCGATTCATCGTGGGGAAATCTATAACCAGACCTCACCCATTTCATACCTTATTACCCATTGATTAATAATCTTTCATTATTTTCATTATTTTAGGGGTTAAATACCTTCATTTCTCATGCACATTTCATTATAAAAGATCTGGTAATTGTGAATATTATATAGTTATGTCATCTACAGAATAATATTCATGAAATAATTATCATATTTTTAAATCAATTTTATCTTTAAAACCATTCATGAATATGGTTATGAAAAACAATGTATGTTACCATCATGGAGAATGTAGGCCATATGTACGCATGAGTAACATTTCCATTTTACAATGATCATTATTGAAAAGGGGTAAGTAATGTTTTTGATTTATATAATTATAATAATATCATTAATATAATATTATATACCAATATATATCATCCTATTGGTGCAACACTGAAAAAAGAGACACAACGCTTCATGATGGTGGTAGTCCACACGTACATGAATTATATTATCATCTTTATGTGAGTGAAAAGGAACAAAATAAAATGATATATATTGTCATTAAACAATTGTAAATATTTAATTAATATCATAATTATTTCATTTATATCACAAATAATAATTAAATTTATCTTTATCACCTTTTATATGAAGCATTATTGATAGATGAATCACATCGATTCGTGAGGTGGTAATCTGCCGTACACACGAGCAACATAACCATATCTCTTATAGAATGGATGGTAAATATATATATATATATATATATATATTATATAATTACTAAATTGGTATAAATATTGTATAAATATCATATGTATAATTTATTTTCATCATCATACCCAGCCTTGAAAGGTGGAAATGGAAAAACAAATTATATTAGTTCGTGAGGCGGTAGTCCGCCGTACACAAGAACAATGAATTTTTAACCCATTTTATAGAATAGGTAAGGGATATTTTTCATGAACTTTTAATAAGAACATTCCATTATATGGAAGATATTGAGTTTTTTATATCACCAGGGTTTAATAATATGATCATTAAATAATGCTACTTCATTTTTAGGTAGCATTCATAATTTTGCACTAAATCCTTCATAATTTTGGATTTATGATGAAATTAATTCTTATAGGATGAGTAGAGGTAATTTGGTAAATTATACGGGAAGGTTTTGTAATTCCCCGATCCAAGAAGCCCAAAACCAGTGCATTACTTATTACTTTTCCATGATTAAAAGGAACGAAATTCAAAGGAATGGTCTGTTTAATAGTATTGAAGAAACTATATAAATACATGTAACTCATATTACATTGGGAAATCTAACCCAACACAATACGTAACAAAAACTAATAAAAACTACATCCAAGAGAAATCAAAATAGGGTATCCTCCTCACAACTCATTGAAGGTAAACAAATGAAATGGGTGGGCTCAAATTCTTAGTAAGGGTTACTAATAGCAAAATCATGAATCAACAATAACTGAATCATAAAAAATTTGGCATTGTCAATTTGGTATGTTGAAAACTTGAAAAAAAACGCCATTAATAAACTGAGAATGAAACTACATCCATAGGTTTCGTCATAGTGAAAAACTCAGGGATAGAAATAAATGAAAATGAATAAAGAGAATTATTATTAATTGAACGCCATGTATTTGGAACATGATACAACTATACCATCTAAATGATATAAGTCTGTGGGTAGAAAGCCATCTAATTTTTGGAAATAAACTCGAATGGTTTCTCACCAACTAATTTGTCTCTAGAGACATGTCAATGCATCAAGGGGATATAGTGGGAATCTACCATCGCTACATGTCTAAAGCATTATTTATACATATTTAATAAAAATAAAATATTATTTCTCAATATCTATATATAGTATAGGATACAAATATATCAATATTTCCATAGAAAAAACAACATTTCAAATAAACACTGTATATAAAATGTTGTACGGTTTAAGAAAATAATCATATTCATGAAACCAAAATATGGATATATAATATATTTGAATTTTCAAATGAAAAATGATATCAAATTGAAATTGGATACACCACATGGTAAATATTAGGTTCACAATACCATGTAAGTATCAATTAAATCTAATTTGAGACAAAGTCCCTTACCACATTGTAATCAATTGAATCATTTGACCAAAAAATAATTACCACCAAATGAATCATATAATACCATGAATATAAAGAGATTAATGATAATTTATATCAAATAGAAGTACACAATACACCAAATGCAAGAAAGAAGTGGCGAACAATAGAAATCCCACAGAATTAAAAGTGAGATAAGAAACCCCTTACCTTATGCCTGAAAGTATTCTTTGACTGATCTTAATGACATGAATAATCAAATTTAGACTCATTAATTATTAATTATATAACCTCATAAACATTTATTTTATTTATTATAATCTTATTAGGTTTATCCATGGCATTGTTTATGGGTTCAAGAGGTTCAATTTTATTATTTGGAAGTATTTTCATCCTTGGTTTTCATGATCAGGTTACTTGTATTTGTGAATGGATGTTAATTTTTAATGTGGTTAAGCATCCAGAATTATTAATATATATTATTAGTGAAATTTACAGAGATATAAATTCTATTATAAGGATTTTGGTAACATTTTATTAGGATGTCTTGTTTGATAATAGATAATGATAAACGCTTCGTTTACTTGGTGATTTTGTGCATAATGAAATTGTTTTGTATTATTATTTTAAATCACGAGTGTGAAAGGATTAAATAAAATTTAATAAGATGAAGTAAATATATTATGATCTTTTTCAACCATTAAAATGGTTTCATGACCAGAACTGAATATGGTAATAAAAATTGAGAACCTGTCGTCCTTGAATGTGATAAATTAACTCATCACGGACGATGTTTTCATTATTAGTACAAGAGGAGGGTGAAAGAGAAATGATGATGAAATATTGAATTAGAATAATAAAATAATTTTTCATATATGGTACTGGAATTATCATATAATTTTGATGAGAGTATATGAGGAAAGAAAAATAAAAGAAAGGAACTCAAAATAAAAGAAAAACTAAGAAATCCCTCACGAGAATTCGGCAACCTAACAATGTCACAAAAATATTTATAAAACAGTTGATGAGATAAAGGGGGTATCTCATCACTTTTACAAAATATGGAAATAAAGTTACATATGAAATGTCATATCCCAACATAATCTAATTGAAAATAAAAGACAAAAGACAAAATGAAATCTTTAAGAAGAGAGCAGTGTGGTAGATTCCCTTACCTTGTAGAGTAACTCCCAAAACATGAAGGTTGGGAACTTGGGGACATGAGAAAACCTTGTGACGAATACCATGGATTTAAAAATAAAATATTTTCATAGATCAGGAATTTAGAATGAATGAAAATGTAGGGGGAGTGAGTATTTATAGTAAATGAGTGGGGTTTTTTTTATTATTTTTAAGGGATACCTCATTAGTGGTTTTTGAAAAACCATGAGGTTGACCATGGTATTTTCTAATGGTTTTAGCCGAATGGGACACCTCATTTAATTTATTACTATAAAAAATTAGACCATACTTTTATATTAATTATTACATCATTATGATGTCATTAAACATACCAAAATCTCAAAATTGTATTTTTATTATTCACAAAATTGAAGTATTTTAGAAAAAACGCAAAAATTCACCCAAACCATTTTTTGATGTTTAGAATTCAAAAACGAAGTCTAGTTTTTGAAAATAATTTTATAAATATTTTTAATTTAATTTTTAAATAAAATCATAATTTATTCAAAAAAAAAATTTAAAATTTATAACACATTTTTACCACCTTGAAAAATTAATCAAATTCTCGTTACCTTATAACCTTAAGAAAATTAAATAATAATATGGTTTAATATTTATAAGGGTCATATTACTATTCATATTACTATTCATAAGGGTATGTTACTATTCATAAAAAACAAGTTGGTTCTATTAGACTCTAAATACCTTACTGATCACAACTGTAGATGATCATTTTTTAAAATTCAAAACACAAATGTGTAAAATTTACATTTAATGGATAGGTTATGAATTTCTCTTATATACAATATGGATGTGAAAAGAAACTTATTGAAGATAAAATTCAAACTTTCTAAACTTCCTATATAATTCAATTATTTTAAGAGTTTTCAGAATAATATGCATGTGATTCTCAGGGTCTTCATAGCTTTTGGAGTATACAAGGATATCATCAATAATGTCCATAAAAAAGTCGTCAAAATATTTCTTGAAAACTCTATTCATTAGATCCATGAAAATAGAGGGTGCATATTTCAGTCCAACAAGCATTACTATAAACTTGTAATGCCCATACCTTGTTCGAAACGCTGTCTTTGTAATATCATCCTTCTTCCAAAATAGCTGATGATATCTAGATCAAAGGTTAATATTCCCAAAATATTGTGATCCATGAAGTTTATCAAATAAATCATTAACTAGTGGTAGAGGACACTTATTATTTATTTAAATAGAATTTATTTCTCTATAATCAATGCATAGACTCATGGATCCGTCTTTCTTCATGACAAAGAGGACATAGACTCCCTATAGAGAATCACTAGGTCGAATAGATATTTTTTCACTCAATCCCTCTATTTATTTATTTAGATCCACTAATTCTACAGGGGCCATTTTGCAAGGAGTCTTTGATATAGGTATTTCCATAGGAATTAAATCAATAGAGAACTCAACATACTACTATGAAGGATGTCTAAGTAAATCCTCGGGAAATACCTCAATGTATCATTCCACTATATGTACATCTTCAATTGGATGATTTCCTTCCTCACCCATTGGTATTGGGTTCTGTTCCTCTCCAAGAATTACATTTAGTAGATCTACTGGGGTTTAATCTAGATAATAATCATATGGAATGGTTTCTTCTCAAAAGATAAGGGATTCTACACCATTTTTAAAAATTGTAAGATCCTTCTTCTTTCAGCATATATTTGCATCATAATATGAAAACCAATTCATATGAAGAATTATATCAAATTCAATAATTGGTATGATGATAAATTTATAAACTAAATCATGTTTTGGTGTCATGAGGGGGACTAATTGACATGCCTTTATTGCAATGATATAAATGAATGCGATGATCTGGAATAATTATTCATTGGCTATGTTTGAGGAAACAATTAAAGTACCTACCACCACATTATTAGGAAATTCAGCCTCCATGATTGTAATCGCATAAGCATTCCCTTTATCTCATGGGATTTTACGAGGAAAGTTTACTTGGAGCATATGGAACTCATTTTAATAGTGTCACATCACTATAAAATTGTATAATTGAATATAATTTATTTATTTCTTCTCCTTGCATTTATTATATCGATGAAACTTTTATCCATACTTACTCCAGAATCCCATGCCTTTAAATAATTTCCCATGATGATTCTTTCCACAGTTCTCACATAATTGGAATTGATTCGTTCCCTTAATCTTCTATGATGATTCACCATTTCATGGTTATAAGAGAGCCACTTATTATCATTGTTTCCCTTGAACAAATTTGATGTAGAAAATTCCCTCGCTTTTTTGATGGCACTTAATACAATTTCATCATATGATGAAAATATTCGAGAAGACAGTTCCCTTTGAATACTTGGCTTAAGACATTCACATAAATGATCAATCTTGTGTTCTGAGTCACATACATAATCTATAGCATACCTGTCTAGTCTTGTGAAGGTAGCCTTACACTCTTCAAAACTGCCTTCTTCCCTTTTCTTTAAGCCAAGGAATTTCCTCTTCATTTTAGTTCGTTTCTCATGAGGGGGATATTTTTCAAAGAATATTTCCATAAAATTCATCCATTACATATCTTCTATTCCATCTTCCTCCATAGTATTCTAGGTCAAGGACCAACATTAATCAGCATCAACCTTGAGACAATACACTACCAGCACTACCTTTTCATTTTCATTGCACATTAATTCAATGAATATCTTTTCAAGGGGCTTGATCCACTGCTCAACTACCACTATATTAGAAGTCTCACTAAAAGATGGGTTTCTATGCCATATGAAACGATCCAACATAGTTGTAGCATGGTTATTCATCACAAACTGAGTAAGTTTTCCCAATATGGTCATGACATGATCCGCTCCAACATTGAATCTGTTGACTTGCACAATGGGGAAATACCTACATTGTCTATGTGTATTGATTCTACTTCTTCCATTAGGTGCCATTTATAAATAATGACATACAATTGATTAGGTTATAAATCATAATTTATAACTCAACTAGAAAATTAAATAGAACAAATTGAAATCTTATGTGTTTCTAATGTCATAAACATGGTTTCTATTGAGAAAAAATTTGCATTCAAATCCTTCATAATGGCTTGTAAAGGAAATGTAAATTATCATATGATTATCTCCTAGGAGTGTTCGATAAAGAGTTCATGAAGGCCCATTGTTGTTCACCAGGATACCCTGGGTCATGCTCAAAACTCCTTGTCAGAGCTTTCACTCCTAGGTACATCTGTGCCAGAGCCACCTCTACTTGTTTGTATCTAGATAGGTTTGAATTTTCTAGAAATATCCACATAATAAATTCTTTACCAAAATACCAGGATGCTCTAGTATATTTATCCTCAAAGACCATCTTAGTTGTTTGTCCCCTAATCTATGTTTTCTAAATCCAGTTTCCTTGTTTTATACTAAACTTCCTCTAATACCAACTATAATGAACTGAACCCAGAAGCCTAGATCTGGTTCATTAATTATTACATTGACATTATTAAAAGGAATGAAAGAACAAAGGAAAGACCAGTTTAGTAGTCTTTAAGAAATTAAATACATACATGTAAGTCATATTATACTAGTAAAGGTGACACAATACAACAAATAACAAAAAATTAAAAACTTGCATGCATGAGAACTCAATATAGAGTATCCTACTCATAACCTGCTAAAGGTGAACAAATGAAAGGGGTGGGCTGAAATGCTCAGCAAGGGTTACTTATAGTGTAAGAGTGAATAAAAAATAACTGAATCATAAACAATTTGGCATAGTCAATATGGCATGGTGACTAAATGAAAAACACATGCCATTAATAAACTGAGAATGAAACTACATCCATAGGTTTTGTCATAGTGAAAACCTCATGGATAGTAACAACTGAAATGAATAAATAGAATGATTATTAATTGGGAATCATGTATCTAGCACATGATACCAATATACCATTTAAATGGTTTAGTTCTGTGTGTAGAAACCCATATTCATTTTGGATATAAACTTGAAAGGTTTGGAACCAACTGATTTTTCTCAAGAGACCTGTTGATGCATCAAGGAGAAATAGGGGGACTTGCTTATTAATTCAAGTCCAAAGCTTTATTCATACATAGATTCAATAAAAGTACAATATTCCTTCTTAATATCTTTATAGAGTAGAGGATCCTGATTCATAAATATTTCCATAGTTAAAACACCATACCAAATAAACACTGTATGTAAAAGGTTATACGACCTAGGAAAATAATCATATCCATAAAACCAGAATATGGAAATATAATATATTTACAATTTCAAATGAATAATGTTCTCAAATGGCCATTGGATACACCATATAAGAAAGATTAGGTGCATAGTGTCACGAACCAACCCGGGTCGACCCTGAACCGGTCACCCGAGCCGGTGCGCGACAAGACCCGAAGGGCGTTCCCGATCCCCAAGGGCTGGAAACTAGTGTCGGGCATCAAAACTAACAAGTGGGAATGATCTGGCCCATAATAGAAAGACAGGAAAACAAGTAAGGAATAAAACTAAAAACTAAAACTGGCAGCGGAAAGAAAAAAAAGAAGATCCGAACATACCTCCATGTGACCTTCAAGGTCACCACCAAACCAAAGACAAGACTTGCTCCCAACACGAGCAGTCACTAAAGAGAAACCTAAAGAAAAGCAGAACCTGCAACTAAAAAAAGGTAAAAGATAGGCGTGAGCACAAAATGCTCAGTAGGGATTCCAAAGTAAACCACTGAATCCAAGTATATCCTTTCCTCAAACAATCCCTTAACACAAGTTTGAAATAAAACTATAAAAATAGGTTTTTCACATTTCAAAATAAATAACATGCTTTTCCCATTTGAAAATCAAACACACACTATAAATCAATTTCAAAAAACATTATCTATTTTTATAAACAAAACCAAATACAAATAATACATTGGCTATGCTAAAGAGAAACAGGTAAACAGTACAAGTTGAAAATAAATCATTGAAGTGTGTGCTAACAAGAAACAAGTAAATAGTACAGGCTGAAAATAAATTAGTGAAGCAAGAAGTAAACAAATAATACAAGTTGAAACAATGGGCGATCCTGAACATCCCTAGAAAACCCCTGGACGCACTCGGTTTGGAACCACCTACCGGCGTATGGTGAAGCCCCATAGTCTATAACCCACTGATCGGCCTCACGACAAAATCAGCGCCAAATCCCACCTGGCCTCTTAATCTACCAGAGGGCACCAACCCATTTAATCGGGGTTGGTGAGGAATCATCACATGATAATCTATAAGACACCCATGAACCCAAGGTAGTTATGTCACTGTGTAAGTAGGAGGCCCTCGCACGCGTGACTCATCTCACCGCACTTGCCTACCCCAAACACGAATGCTTCCTATGCGTTCACCCATAAAGGGTTACCCTATTTAGGATCACCCCCTATATACATATATAATCATCTCACATCAAAAAAGTGTCAACCGAGACTTTACAAAATTTAAACCATTTCATAAATCATTTCAAGTTGCCAATCAGGAACACACATTTTTCAAACCACAATCATTTCCAGAAACCAACATGATTAACAAAATAATGAATTTTTTTATAAAGTCAACATTGGATTTCAAACCAAACCCAAACTTGAAACCATTTTAAAACAGCCAATCAAAGTACCTTTTCTTTAAAATTCAAATGCTAAAAATAATTTACCCCAAAATTACACTTATCAAAGACACCACTTATCATCCTAGAAACATACGCACCCCAAAACACTTCTTAAGCATGCTTTGCACCTCATTCATAATTTGATAAAACATTTAAACGATTTATAAAATAATTCCAACTAGTACAAAAATGGCTTACACTCAAAATACACCTGATTAATATAAAATTACATAGACTCAAACAAGGAACTACTTGAAAACCCCCTTTTTTATTTAAGAAGTAATAAAAATTTAAAATAAAACACCTTAATAAACAAAAATCACTCAAATAGCACCTCAACCAAATTTGCACCCAATTTGCACCAACACAGGAATAATCAAAGAATCACACTAAAATATAGTTTTGACACATTCAAAAGATTTATAAACATAGAAATGAACTAAATAAGTGGTATTATAAAGCTGTGAATCAATGAAAATAAATAATTTGAATAATGCAAGTGTTAAAGAATGTTTCGGAAAGGATAAACCAGGATTCACCTACCTCAAACCAAGGGTAGACGCGACACCACTTCAGTGGAAGGATGAACCGAGCCCCACGGTCCCTTCGCACATGCGCGCCACATGGAAAAATACACAATCATAAAAACGACATTAGGAATTAATCAAATTTCATAAAAACATCAAAATTAATCGAACTAAAAAAAATACTCAGGACTAGGAGAGGAAGGGGCTACCGGCAAAGGGAACCGCGACCACACTGCAGCAAGGCAAGGGCCGGCATGAAAAAGCGGAGGCCGGCACAGCAAAGCGGAGGCACTGCGCAAGAGGTTCAGGCCGCGCCAGAATAAACGCTGGACAACGGAAGGGTATCGGGTCCGCCAGAAGCACACTGGACCGCAGTGAGAGGTCCGACAGGGGTTCGGGTCGCGCCGGAGACCCACTGGATAGGGGTTCGCCGGAAAATGGGATGTCGGCGTAGGGAGGGTGGCAGTATGAGTAGCCGGGGGAGGTCGACCTGAGGAGGAGCCAAAGGCTGGTGGGGGCGGCTACCGGCCGGGATCATAGCAGCGGATCCGGGAGGGAGAACGGAGAGGTCGACCAGGAGGGAGAGCGGCAGGGAGCCGATACGGGCTACAACGGCAGTGCAAGGCAGAGGAGGTGGGGTCGACGCAAGGTGAAGGACGCCGGAGGCGGTGTGGGCAGGCGGGAGGCGGCGGAGCGGGGAGGCGGGGTCGGCCCAAGGTGGAGGACGCCGGAGGTGGTGCGGGCAGGCAAGAAGTGGCGGAGCGGGGAGGCCAGGACGACGATGGGGTAGGGAGGGAGGTGGCCAGCGCGGCACGCAGAAGGGGAGAGGGGGGGGGGGGCTCGCGAAAAAGGGAAGGAGGGGGCACCGGGTAGAGCTAGGGTTAGGGGGGTTTATTTTAAAAAGAAATAAAATCTATAATAATAATAATAATAACTATATTAATAACAATAAAATTTTTAGTAATAATAATTGTAAAATTTATAATAACAATAAAAATTGCAATATTTTATTTATTATTATTATTATTTTAATAATAATAATAACTACAATTTTAATAATAAAAATAAAAAAAGTATAACATAAAAATTTTGATATTTAAAACGTCGGGTGAATGCACGGTCACTGCTAGCGATGTGGTGACCACACACAGGCGCGAAACCTGCCAACATAATTAATCCTTGAAAATTTCAAACCGGGACCAGGAAAATGAGTGAAAAAAAAAGAATTTGTGGTCGGGGTGTGACACACAGTACCAAGTAAGTCTCAATGAAATGGAATTTGAGACAAAGTCCCTTACCACATTGTAATCAATTGAATCATATGACAAAAAATTACTAACAACTAAATGAATCATAGAATTGTTTTTGCATGTTCATATTTCCATTAATTTGATTTCATTCGATTTTTATTAATTACTTTTCCTCTGTATTTTAATGATATCTTAATTTATGTAATATTGATTTTTTTATTCTTATCATGTTGGAAAGATAAGATATTTATCTATCATTTATTTGTTAATGAGGAAGTTTGAATGTGCTTATCTCTTTCTCTAAAAATTCATTAATGTCGCTACTATGGTTTTAGAAACTCTACATTTTACTATTTTAAAAATTTTTTGTATTTATTTTACTACAACTTCTACAATTATCACATTTTCGTGAAACATGATTCTATGGAAAAATAACATGATTATATTTATTTCATTAGTTTGCATCAAAGTATAAAAATATCATTTGTATGTACTTTTAATTACTTTAAGTTATGCTTTGCTTTTTTGTAGTAGTAGTTTTTATAGAATAGTTTTTATTCTATTTTTGTTGATGATTGTGGGATCTATATATGTCAATTTTAATTGATACTTTTTTTTGTTAGAATGATAATAAGTTTTTCTACAAATAATTAGTTTTTGAACAACTTTTGAATATGCTATTAAGATCCCCTAAACATTCATTGAAGTTTATCAAAATATTCTGTCCAGATTTTTCATGAAATTACAATTTACTGTTCATGAATAGTGAAAAGTATGGATCACCATCCCTACATTTACTATTCATACCCTATGCTATATTTACTTTTCATGAATAGTGCAAAGTATGGTCCATCATCCCTACATTTACTATTCATTCCATAAGCTATGTTTTCTATTCCTGAATAGTGTGAAGTATGGTTCATCAACCATACGTTTACTATTAATGAATAGTATAAAGTATGGTTCATCATTCATATGTTTACCATTCATGAATAGTGAAAGGAATGGTTCTTTATCCCTACGGTAACTGATCATTCCGAAAAGTATGGTTTGGAAACCATACATTACTATTCAACATCCCCACGTTACGTTACTGTTCATTCATAAGTTACTGTTCATTCTTTTGAATTTTTAAAAAATTTATTTTCTATATATCTGTGGATTATTTTTTAATGATTATTTTTTGAAAAAATCTCTCATTAAATATAAGGATCATCATAGAAGTGTTTTTAATATTTTTGGTGCTATATTTGGAGAGAAAAGTTAATAATTTTTTTGAACATCTTTTACAAATAAATTTTGAGATTTCAAATTTGTTTCAATTCAAATGTTTTTATTTAATTTCAAAATCTACTACTATTTTTTAGTAATAGTTTTTTGTATGATTAAAACATTTTAAATGGATATAAAATTCTGTTTTAAATCATTCAATTATTTTATTATTCTGGATATTTTATTGGAAGACTTATTCAAAATATTTTAAATTATTTTAGTAGATATTTATTCTAGAGAAATAAAGAAGCAACTGTGCTACCATTTTCATAGAGAAATTTATGGGAGCACTTGACTCAATTTATTTTGAATATCCAAAGGAAGCAGAGCTATAGTAACTACTATATATTTTATTCTCTATATATATCATTATCTCTTGTAGTTAAATTAATATAATTGTAAAACAAAGAGAAAGTGCTTTAAACTTTGAACCTCCTATGCATTTGCAACATCCTGTGACACTCTGCTTCACCACCTGCTCATTCTCCGAAGTTTTGAATTAATTATACTTCGACTACAATTTCATTGATGAGATGTACTCATTTAAACCTCAAGAATCAGTACCTGTGCTTTAATTTTTATCTTTTTTTTTCATCTGGTTTTGAGTCTATAACACTACTTTCCATCTCTCACACGAACTCTATTTTTTTGTTTATGATTTTTTAGACAAAATAATTATTTGTTATTCCTTTTTCCTCAGGTTGTGACTCCTAGATTCTAAAGTTAGGATCTTAGGGTTGGGACTCCCTGTATCTAAATTCAGGACTATTAGGGTTGTGACTCCTTGTGTCTAATGTCGTGTTATAGGGGTTGTGACTCAGTACACAGAAGTCAGTGTCGTAGTTATCCCTCGACTAGAAATGTATTTTGTAATTGGGTTATTATTATCCTTTAAAAATCATTTTTAGTGCACACGTATCTCTCACTGAGTAGAGAGGAATAAGAGTAGAGTAGGCTCACTTTGGCCTCAACTACTATAAAAAAAATCCTTGAGTTATTTACTTTTTCTGTTGTTAATTAACCTTAATAATTTACTTCGATAATTAATTTAATCAATAAATTCATTTGATTAAAATTTTTAATCTTGCCTATTCACCCCCATCTAGACCATCTTCTATTACCCTGCCCGACATAACAATTGGTATCAAAGGATAACCCTTTTAAGAATCGTTTTGATATATCATTATATTTATAAATACCAATGATAGGTATCATTGGTTGTTGCTTCAAGAATTTATCCAACCACTTTTTTATGTATTATTTTATATTTTATTGTGGTAACCTATTCCTAACCTCATAGTATAAGGATAAAGATCTTAAAATGGAAGGATTGAACCTGAATGATGCTTGGATTCCTCAGAAGCCACCACATTTTGATGGCAATGATTATGGATACTGGAGATCCCAAATGGAGGAATACATCAAATAATTGAGCATTGAGAACTATTCTATCATGACTAGACAATACACAATGCCTAAAGCCGACCCAGATACTCTTACATGAATTTATACTACTAGATATGTTTTAAATTATAAAGTTTTTAATATTTTATATTGTATGATAACAGAAGTGTTTTTTGTCATGTGTCTGCATGCAAGACAAATCATGAGATTTTTAATATTCTACAAGTTACACACCCTGGCTATGTCAAATTGATATGAACCAAGATTGTAATGCTTCGTGATAAGTATCAAGACTTCAATATGGGTGAAGAAGAAACTGTAAACCAAATGTTTTATAGATTCAAAAGCATTGTGAATGGAATTAATTCAATTGTAAAAGATATGGAAAACCCTATAATTGTTGAAAGAGTCTTATGAGCATTACTAAATAAATGGCATACAAAGAAGGTTTCCATTGATGAAAGAAAGAACTTCAAAGAGTACACACTTGATGAATTGATTAGATCACGACTCCAATATGAATTGGAATTGAAGAATATAGCTGATGATGAGATAATAAAAAGAAAAGGTTTAGTTTTAAGTCTGTAAATTTTATTTCTAATGGCTCTTCTGATTCTGATCTATAGGATATTGAAAAGGATGATATGAAATAAATTGTAACTAGAGTCTAAAAAAGAATGAAAAAGAAAGGATTCAAAAACTAGTTAAGAAGAAACCCTCAAAAAGAAAAATATAAGGGAAATAATAAAGGTGATACAAATTACAATGATTCAGATGTAACTTGTTATGATGTTTGGAAGAAAGGTCATATCAAACTCGGTTTCCCTAAACTATATAATAAAGACAAATACAAAAATAAGGATAGAAAGTAATTGACAACTAGTAGGATTTGTATTGAAGAATCTGATTCTAGTAAAAATTTTGGAAATGAAAAATAATATTCTAACTTGTGCAACGTGGTATCACTGGATAAGTTTAGTAATTCTAGTTATTATTCTGAATGTTTTGATTCTAAATACGAATATGAAATCCCCACAGTTTTTGAATTAAATATAGATTTTGAATGATCAAGAAAAAATATTTTCAAAGCTGATGATTTATATAATAAACATAAAGAAGGTACTGAAAAATATATTTCTAAAAATAAATTAATTTTTTATGAAAATATAAAGTTATCAAACACTGCTTCTTTTTCTCATTCAATAGTTTATGATAATTTAAAAACTGCTCAATATTTGAATGAGAAATTGAAAAAGGATGTTGAGTGTATTAAAAAAAATTTATAGTCTTCTATTCCAGGTCATGAAAAATATCATGAGATGATTTCTCTAACTATAACTGATAAAAATAAATAAGGTTTTGGTTATGATAAAAGAGTAACTCAAATGCATAAAACCCATTTTGTTAAAATTAAAAATGGTTGTACTTTAAATGTTACTTGTTTTAAATGTGGCATGAATGGTCACTATGCCAATGACTTATCACTTAGATTTAAACAATCTTTGGGATTTACAAAAACAAATAATTTAAATCTTTGTTATCGAGAGTACCTTACAATACATGTTTAAATTCTGTATGGGTACCTAAAAATTGTATTACTAATCCTATTGGAACCAAATTAGATCGAATACCAAAATTGTCAAGTAATTGATTTTTGTAGGAATATATCCTTGGATGTCTCAAGAATGACCTACAGTACATGGACAGTGGATTATCTAGGCATATGAATGGAGACCCATCAAAGTTTACCTCATAAAACACATGTGATGGAGGCACTATTTATTTTAGAGACTATTCCAAAGGTAAAGTAAATGGATTTGGAAAAGTTTGTATTTCAAATTCTACATTTATATAAAAAGTTTTATATGTTAAAGGTTTAAAACATAATTTAATTAGTATATCACAATTATGTGATGATGGAATGGAAGTTAAATTTCAAAATGAAAAATGTTTAGTTTTTAAAAATGATTCTTTATTATTTTTGATAACTTAAATTATTATATTTCTATTATTGATTGTGTTGAACTTACTATTCAGCATGTAAAGTGTTTGATTGCTATACAGAATGATAAAATCCATTGGCATCGACATTTAGGTCATGCAAATTTCAGAATGTTTCATAATCTCTAAAATCATGAGAATATTTTATGACTTCTATATTAAAAGAAAGAACAAGTTCATGTCTGTGATACCTGCATGAAAGGAATGAAACACCAAATTTCTTTTAGACCTATCAATAAGATATGTATTAATAAGCCTTTATAGACAGCACATCTTGATATAGTAGGTACAACTCAAATTTCTAGCCATGGTGGAAAGAAATGTACATTAGTTATTGTTGATGATTATAGTTGATTTACTTGGGTATATTTTTTTCCTCATAAATTTTACACTTTATCTAAATTCACTTCTTTTTGTAAATTAGTTCAAAATGAAAAAGGTTTTATGAATCTTTCAACTCTTCGTGATAAAGGACGTGAATTTCAAAATTTATATTTTGAAAAATTATGTGAAAAGAATGGATATTTTCATAATTTCTCTTCTCCTAGAACATCATATAAAAATTGTGTTATAGAATAGAAAAATAAAACTCTTATTGAAATGGATTGGACAATGTTAAGTGAATATAATCTGCCTAGATATTTTGGGTCTGAGTATTTTTTTGATGCATGTTATATTTCAAATAAAATTCTTATTATACCTTTGCTAATGAAAAATACTTATGAATTATTCACAAATAAAAATCCTAAAGGTGGATATTTTAGAGTTTTTAGTTATAACGTTTTTATTTTAAATATAAAGGATAATTTGGATAAATTTAATGCTAAATGTGATGAATTTATTTTTATTGGTTATTCTAATAATAGTAAATCTTATAGAGTTTATAATAAAATAACAATGGTTGTTGAAGAATCTGTTCAAGTTATGTTTGATGAATATAATGGTAAAATGTCATCTTATTCTAATGTTGTCGATGAATTTAGAGAAATTAATTTTGGTGAATATATTCTTCTTGATAAGAATGAATTATTTGAGGAGGAACATACTCCTTCTCAACCTAATCCAAGATCATAGAGGATTCAAAAATATCATCATGTTGAAAATGTAATTGGCGATGTCGATTTTGGTGTCAAAACCAAAAATTTTATTTTAAATTATTGTGCCAATTCTACTTTTTTTCTGAATTTGTTCTTGTTAATATTAATGATAGTTTAAAAGATGAAAAGTGGATTGTTTCTATGCAATAGGAATTAAATTAATTTGTTAGAAATAATGTTTAGACTTTAGTATAATTTCTTGAAGATAAGAAGGTAATTGGAACAAAGTGGATATTTAAAAACAAGTTGGATGAATATGAAAAGAATTTCAAAAATAAAGATAGACTTGTTACTCAAGGATATTCTCAAGAAGAATTTATAGACTTTTATTATTAATTTTCTCTTATTTCCAAGTTAGAGGCAATTAAAATTTAGTTTGATTTTGTGTGTTTTCAATGTTTTAAATTATATGAAATGTATGTAAAAAGAGTGTTATTAAATGGTTTTATAACTTAATAAGTTTATGTTTCTCAACCCACTGGTTTCAAAAATGAAAAATTCCCCTACCATGTTTTTAAATTTTCAAAATCTTTATATGGTCTCAAACATGAACCTCATGCTTGGTATAAAATACATTCATTATTTTTATTGAATAATGGTTTCAAGAAAGGAAATGTTGATCCAACAATTTTTATTAAAAGATATTATGATGATATTTTAATTATTCAGATCTATATGGATGATATAGTTTTTGGATCATCTAGTGAAATAATTTTTAATGATTTTTCTTCTTTGATGAATTCGGAATTTGACATGAATTTAAAGGGAGAATTAATATTCTTCCTTGGACATAAAATTTCTCAAAGGAAAGATGGATTTTTTCTTAATCAATCTAATTATGCTAAAGATTTAGTTAAACGATTTGGTCTTGATTCATTTAAATCCATGAAAACTCTTATAGGTACTAATTGTAAATTAGATAGTGATGCATCTAGTAAATCAATTGATTTTACAGATTATAGATGTACCATAGATAGCTTGCTATATATAACAGCATCTAGACCCAATATCATTTTTAGTTTTTGTTTATGTGCTGGATTTCAAGATGATCCTAAAGAAAGTCATATTAAAACTACAAAAATAATAATTTTCTATGTTAAAGGAATTTTTTATTTTGGTTTATTTTTTCCAAAATATAACTATTTTGATTTAACATCTTATTCTGATTCTGATTTTTGAGGCTGTAGAATTGACTGAAAAAGCACATCAGGTTTGTGTCATTGTCTGGGAAAATGTTTAATTTTTTGGTCATCTAGGAAACAATTATTTGTTGCTTTATCTACTATAGAAGCTGAGTATATCTCTACTATTAGTAGTTGTGCTCAAAGATTATGGAATAAGAAAACCATATGTGATTCGGTTGTTTATCATGATAAACTACCTTTATATTGTGATAATACTTCTACAATTTCTATTTCTAAAAACCCCTTACAACATTCTCGAACAAAACAGATTGTTCTTAGATTTCATCTGATTTGAGATTATGTGAATAAGGGTGATATTGTCTTAGAATTTATCCATTCTAAAAATATGCTTGCAGATATTTTTACAAATTCTTTAGACTATACTCAGTTTGAGAAAATGAAAATTTATCTGGGTTTGTTGGAATTTTAAACTTTATTTACTACATTTGTTTAGGGGAACTAATTTTCACATTTTGTTTATTTAAAAAAAGTGGTGAAGTTTTGGGGAGAATTTTTGTGAAGAATTTTTAGGGAGAGATAATTTGGTTCTAATTATTTTAAATATTAATTCATGGTTTAAATTTTTTGTATTTAGAATCCAACAAAAAGGGGGAGATTTTTTGTGCATGTGCATATTTTATTAAATTTTATATAATATGATTTTATTTGATTACATTTCCTCTATATTTTTATGATATATTAATTTAGGTTATTTGAGTTTTTGTCAATTTTATCACATTGGAATGATAATTATATTTATCTATACTTTATTAGTTAATGAGGAAGTTTGAAAATTCTTATCCGTTTCACTAAATATTCAATGAAGTTGCTAGTATGGTTTTAGAAACTCTACATTTCACTATTTTAAAACATTTATGTATTTATTTTATTGAAACATCTACAGTTATCAGAATTGTATGAAACATGATTCTATGTAAATATAACATGTTTATCATTATTTAATTAGTTTACAATGAATTTTAAAAATATTATTTGAATGGGCTTTTGATTACTTTAAGTTATACTATGATGTTTTGTAGTAGCTATTTTTCTAGAATAGTTTTTCTTATACTTTATGATGATTTTTGGATCTGTATATGTCAGGTTTAATTGATTGTTTTTTTGGAAAGCTAATATTTGTTTCGACAAATTGTTAGTTTTGAAAAAAATCTGAATATGATGTTAAGATCTATTAAAAAATCATTGATGTTTGTTAAAATATTATGTCCATATTTTTCACAAAAGTATTGTTTACTATTCATGAATAGTGAAAAGTATGGTTCATCATCCCTATGTTTACTGTTCATAACCTATGTTATGTTTACTATTCATTTATAGTGGAAAGTATGGTTCATCATCCCTATGTTTAATGTTCATACCCTACGCTATGATTACTGTTCATGAATAGTGAAATGTATGGTTCAGGTCCCGACCCGACCCTTCCGGTCTCGAGCTGAAACTAACCTAAGCCCGCCTCCACAGACTAGGGGCTAGCGGCAAGCGCGCAAGGCGTAATAATCTCGGGGAGGCCTTTGCCTAAGTACCTATACACACAGACACAACCCACTCAATGCAGAAGTGAAGAGTAAAATAGGAAACCAAAGGACAAACAACTATAACCGAACCATAGTCATGAATCAACCTCTAAATAGGAAAAGTGAAGTACTGAAAGGTACTGGCATATACTGAACACAAAGGGGGCCAAACATGCGCCCAACCAAAAAGGTGCCACAACCCGGAAACAGGTAAATGAAAGTAAACAGCTGGTGAGTCTCTCACCTGAAAGTCCTACTTCGTCCAATGAATGCAGCCCAAGCTCCAATGTTCTTTATGCTCCCTTGTAGTCCTGATCGACCTGTCTGTCATCTGCAAGGGCACACTGAGTGCGGGAAAATCCCAATCTGGTGTGAGTATAAGGATACTCAGTAGGATGCCTCAAAATCTTGAGGGATCAACAAAGGAGGTACTAAATGGTAAACGATAGACATAACAAAGTAAGAGTATAATAGAGAGAGTGCAGCTGAACCTAACAAAAGAAAGGAGGTAGACTCATCCCAACCAAGAGGAGATAGACATGGAAAGCACGTGGCATACCCCACGTGTCTTTGTCCATCCAAGAAGTAGAGTAACTAGACCCAAGGAGTGGGAAAAAAATTACGGTATATATATATATATGCTCAATAAGAAACCTGAACGATTGTGTAAGTGGATATCCATCTCTAAGCTCATCCTAGGATATGTCGGCAACAGTTCTAAGGGTAGCCATCAATGATGCCCAACAGTCCCGCACGTAAAGGCTGCCTAATTTCTAAAATATACAACCAAGAGTCCTGCTCTGGTAGTCACTGAGAAAAACCACCGACTAGACAAATCTAAAGGAGATGAGTCTGAAAGAAGTTCATGTCGAGTAACCCACTGTCCAGCCCTATTGGAGTGTAAACCCTAAAAGGTCGTTAGGTAACCCACTGCCCAGCCCTGCTTGATGGTAAACCTTAAAAAGTCATTGGGTAACCCACTGCCCAGTCCCGCTGGAGGGTAAACCCTAAAGGTTTTCGGGTATCCCACTGCCCAGCCCTACTGGAGGGTAAACCCTAAACGTCGTCAGGTAACCCACTACCCAACCCCGTAGGAGGGTAAACCTGGAACTAATCCAATAACTCAGCAATGCCCGTGCCATCATTGGGTGTTTCTAACATCGCGACTGTTCGTTGGGTTGGAGTGACTCAATGAAACCTCCGACCAATGCCCTTTCATGTTTCCACATTTAATGAGATCCCGAAAGAGGCTCCACTCACAAGAACATATTACAATGTTGTAATCCTTGCGAAAAAACACACGAGATAGACTACTTACTTGATGGAAATGGAATCCCGAAAAAAAAGTTACTCAATGCTACATTATACCCATATGGGGTCTCATGGGGCCCACACCTCGGTCCTAAAAGAGGTCGATCGACCTGCACCATAATGATGCTCTCGAAAAAACATGGAAAAAATGACAATTCATTCACCCCGAACGAACGTCTGAGGAAAAAGTCGCAAAATGCTGCTCACAGCTTAAAAGACGACCCGTGGGGACCACGCCTCAACCCCGAATTCAATGCCTGAAACCACACTAGAGCACTTCCTCTCATCTCTAGTGTCACAACGCCGCTGAAAGCGCCTGAAACAGACTCCTGATGTGTTCGTGCCATCCGACGAAATAATCCTAGCATAGTACTTAACGAGTGTGTCGCACAACCGAACCCCCCATCTCATGAATTTGAAATTCCTAAGACCATCTAAAAAACTTAGTCTCAAGCTAAGGTTTTCTCTTCCGTAGATGAGATGGAATACAAACACCCGTAGTGGTTGATAATGGTGTGCGATGTTGAGGTAACGAACCCCTCTGGGTGGACCAGCCCAGTTCGGCCAGTCCACCTGGCCTGGGCCGACCCGGCTCACAGCATCGGCCCGAGGCTCATGCCATGCGATCCGACCAGGAACCACGACCCACCACGCTAACTGACTCTCATGGAAGATTTCTGGTTCACATGGAGACCCTCCAAAGGTGGGTCTCGGTTCCCTCACGGGGTCGTGCGCCGTGACTCCCGGTCCCCCTGGCAGCCAACCTTCACCCGGGGACCGGCGCCGCGCGGGACCGCCACTGCCTGGGAACCTCAACCACCTGCCGCTTGGAGCCACTTTCACCACTGGGAGCTGCTGCCGCCATTGGGAGCCTTCCAGACCACTGTGCCGACCGCCGAACCTCCCCTGGAACTGCCTGAAAAAGAAGAAAACAGCCGGAAAACTTCCCGGGGCCACCCCGGACACCCTGGTACTCGAAATTTCAATCCGAAAAAAGAGTTGGGGAGCTAGAATAAAATCCTACCCAATTATGGAATTCTATAGACAATCAAAGAGCCTTTAGATGAAAATAATTGTATTTGAAGGGGGTTGCAGGAATTAAAATTGAAAATGCACGAGCCTACCTCACTGGGCGTAGCCTGTAGCTTTGCCAATGATCCGCCAGAGCCACCATGCCATGCCGGAGAGGTGGATGGGATGGGATTGATAGGAGGATTCTCCATTTTTTGAGAGAACTTCTGCTAGAGATGAAACAAGGGAGAAGATGGAGGAGGTGTGGAGGAGTGTTTAAGTAGAGAAACACTTAAACAACCCCCGTAGGCCCCATACCTGATCTTTAGACGGGGTTAGGGTTAATTCACCTCTATTTTGAAAACCACATTTTGAGAATAATGGAGGTCTCAAAATTTTAATCCGAGCCTCCATTTGAAAGTTATAAAGTTCACGTCCGTGGCCACTAAATTACGAAAACGCCCCTGGTGGCGATTTCCACAGAAGTGTCATGCCCATGAATGTTATACCCCTCCCAGGGTAAACAACATGATCTGGACTCAACAGTGCACTCGATTATCCCATTCGAGAAACTAGTTAAGAGTTATTCTATTTATTTGGCGTGTCTAGTGTGAACGCACTTAAAAATTTTTTAATTCCGGCCACACCGGGGCTCGAAATCACACACTGTCTAAATGCCCTGCTCTGGAATAACATTAAGAAAATTTAAAAGTCTTACAGGATAAAATCCCAGGTTCTTACATCATCCCTTCCTTCAAGTTTTTCATCACCGAAGAACAAAACTACAAAAACAACTTTGGATAGTGAGACTGCATCTGGATCTCCCGTTCCTATGTGCCCTCCAACACTCTCTCGTGCTGCCACAACACATGAACTAAAGGTATGGTCCGTCCACATAGTGTATGCTCTTGCTGGTCCTCAATCGCCACCAGGTTCTCTGTAAAGGTGGCACCATCCTCGATGTCCAGCTCTCCCCAGTCAATAACATGCATGGGGTCGTGAACGTATTTCCTCAGCTACGACACTTGAAAGACGTTATGCACCCTCTCTAGTTGTGGGGGTAGTGAAAGATGGTAGGCCACTTCACCGACCCGACGCATGATCTCAAAGGGCTTGATGAACCTTGGGGACAGCTTGCCTCCCCAGCCGAACCTCCATGTCCCACACCGTGGATAGACTCTAAAAAAAGACATGGTCCCCCCACTCGAACTCCAAAGGCCTGCGACGATGATCTGCATAGGACCTCTGTTGGCTCTGAACCATCCTCATCCGCTCACGAATGACCTGCACCATTTCCATCATTGCCCGCACTAACTTTGGGCCCATGAGGGAGGTCTCCCCAACCTCCATCTAGCACAACGGTGACATGTAGGGTCTCCCGTAGAGGGCCTCAAAAGGTTCCATGCCGATAATTGAGTGGTAACTATTTTGGTATGCAAACTCCACCAAGGGCAGGTGATCCTTGTAGCTCATGCCAAAGTCTAACATGTACGCCCTGAGCATATCCTACAATAAATGGATAGTGTGCTCAGTCTGCCCATCCGACGGGGGGTGAAAAGTTGTACTCATCCGCAGATGGGTCCCGAATGCCTCCTATAGTCCTCGCCACAATCGTGACGTAAACCACACATCATGGTCAGAGATGATCTTAAAGGGTACTCCATGAAGGCAGACGATATCCCAAATGTATAGCTTCCCCAGACTCTCCACTGACCTTTGCTCCCTGATGGAAGGGAAGTGTGTCGACTTCGTGAGTCTTTCCACTATCACCCAAATGGAATCGTGGCCCTTCGCTGTGGGTGGGAGCCTTGTGATGAAGTCCATAGATATTTCATCCCACTTCGACTATGGGATATCAAGGGGCTGCAAAAACCCTACTAGAACTTGATGCTCTACCTTCACCTGCTGACAGGTAAGACACCGAGAAACGAACTCAGCTACGCTCCGCTTTATGCCATACCACCAAAACTGCCACTGAAGGTCTCTGTACATCTTACCCACATCATGATGTAGAACCAAGGGAGAGGTGTGGAACTCCCACATCACCTCCTCCTGTATCTCCACTGGTACTATAGCTCACCCTTGGAACATTATCTCATGATTACCTCCTTCAGAATACACATCAGGTGCATCACCAGTGGATATCTAATCACATTGTACCTCGCTGTCAACATCCCCTAGCTGCGACTCTCTCACACGCTCAGGGAGCGAAGGAGTAAACACCATCGACTGAAGAAAAGCCATACCCTCCTGCTCCACCAAGGTCAGCTATAGGGATGCCAACTGCTCTGAAGCTTCCCACGCTAAACGAGCCTGGGACTTCCTACTAAGGGCATATGCTACAAAGTTACCCTTCCCTGGAGTGTAGACTATCTTGAAATCATAGTCCTGTAGAAACTCCAGCCAGCACCTTTACCTCAGTTTCAAATCCCTCTGAGTGGAGATGTACTTGAGGCTCTAGTGGTCTGAGTAGACCAAAAAACGCTCACCCAGAACATAGTGTCTTCATAACCTCAAGGCGAAGACCACAGTTTCCAACCCCAAATCGTGAGTCACATAATTCTGCTCATGGGGCCTCAACTACCTTGACCCATATACAATCACTTCCCGCTGCTGAATCAGCACACACCTGAGCCCAACTCCAGAAGTGTCATAGTACACTACGAACTCAACACCCTCATCTGGATGCCTCAACATTGGAGCAAAAGTCAGCCTCTGTCTCAACTCCTCGAAGGCCTTCTGGAATAGATCAGTCCAGGTGAATGATCTTCCCTACCGCGTTAATGTGGTAAAAGCTGCAGAAATCTTAAAAAAACCTCCTATAGTACCCTACCAAACCAAGGAAGCTCCGCACCTCTGATGCATTCTTGGGTGTCTCCCAAGAAAGCACTACCTCTATCTTTTCAGGATCTGTGGTCAATCCCTTCTTTGAAATGACATGCCCAAGAAAGTGAACCTCATGAATCTAGAACTGACACTTTGAGAGTTTCCCATATAGCTGATGATCCCACTGTAAGTCTAGGACCATCCTCAAATGCTCCGCGTGCTCCTCCTCCACCACAGAGTAGATGAGTATGTCGTCAATAAAGACAACCACAAACTGGTCCATGTACGGCTGGAAGATCTGGTTCATCAAAGCCATGAAAATTGTCCGGGCATTCATCATGCCAAAGGGAATCACCGGAAACTCGTAATGCCCATATCGAAAATGGAAAGACAACTTCGAGATGTCAGCCACACGAACCCGCAACTAGTGGTAGCCGAATCGAAGATCAATCTTGGAGAACCACTTTGCACCTCTCAACTGGTCAAAGAGGTCATCGATCCTCAACAAAGGGTACTTGTTCTTTACCGTGGCCTGATTCAGGCGATGATAATCCACACAAAGCCAAAGAATCCCATATACCTTTTTCACAAACAAAACCAGAGCTGCCCAGGGGAAACACACTGGGCCTGATGAATCCCTTCTCACGAAGGTCATCCAGCTGAAGTCGTAACTCCCGAAGCTCTGTGGGTTCCATCCGATAAGCCTCACATGATATCGGGGCAGTCCCTGGCTGCTAGTCAATGCAAAACTCCATCTCTCACCTCAATGGTAGTCCCAAGACATCCTCAGGAAAGACGTCCATGTAGTCCTCTACAATGGTAGGGATCCAGGTGCCTGTAGCATCTGCTACTCCAAGATCCATGCTCACCAACTTGTGCGAAAAATGTTGGGGTCTCCTGATCAGAGTACCCATCTACTCTGCCACGAGGTCTCGTTCACCAAGCAAGGTGAATCTCATCCCATCAGAAAACATGCCTCTGAATCGTCTATGACGGAAGTCGATCTGGGGATGAACAATAAAAAGCCAATCCATGCCCAGGATGACGTCGTATGGTTCCATCGTGAGGACGAGAATGTCCCATGTGAAACTCCCTCCTCTGAATGACAATTCTCACTATCTGCAGACAAAGGTCACTAATGAGGCACATCCCATAAGAACCTCAAGGATATGTACTGGTGTGAGCACCTCTACTAGAAGCTCCAACTCCCATACTAATAGTAGTGATATAAAAGAGAGGTTGGAGCCTGTGTCTACTAGTACCGAAGAAAGCATAGAGTAAACACAAAGCGTACCTCAAACCATATCATGTGTTGGGGGGTCACAAAAACCCATAGCCTAAAGCTGCTCGTGACCCCTACCTCCAGCTCCCTAAGCCTGGTGTGGGCCGCCCAATGGTGGCAGTGGAAGAAACTCAAAAGGCTATCCCGGACCTCCATGTCCTATCGCTCTGCCTTCATCGCCTCCCTGAGGACCACCCTATCATTGCCTGGGGGATCCCTTGTCACAGCGCTGCCTCTGCCGCTGTGGTGCACCCACTGCCTGCCACGACTGCTCGGTATGCCTGGTCGGGCAGTCCAGTTCTAGGTGACCCCATCTGTCATAGGAATAGCACCGAATCTATCCTACCTACCCCGATGCTCCATGGTGCCATTGTGGTGTACGACCTTTCCCCGTTATCAACTCACAGAAGGGCCTCCTAGATCGAGGCGTTGTTCTATGTCTCCTGCCTGTCACCGAAGACTCTCCTCTGAAGAAGCCACTACTAGGCCATGTTAGCTGGAACCCCTCATCCAAGAATATCTCTGTCACGAGCACCCTCTCTATCACCTCGACATAAGTAGGGATGTACAGGGGTAGTACACTAGCAAAGATCTCCCTTCGAAGAATTTTCTCAAACTTCCACGACCAGAAGTAACTGTCCCAAATCATATCATATGAGTAGCGTGTCAGATCGGTAAACTGGGCCGAGTAATGTGCCATTGTCACCCCCTGCTTCAGCTTCAGAATCCCCAGAATCTGAATAGAGTAGAAAAAAGAGAGGGAGTAATCATGTCGGAAGAGCTGCTGGAAGCTTTCCCACGTAAGAGACAACTCGTCGTGGGTCTGCGTAACCAACAGACACCAATGACCGAACATTACGTAGAGAAGGATGGTAGATAGAGCTACCATCTGGTCCGATAGTGTCCGCGGCAGCCTGAAAAGTTGATCCATAGACTCTAACCAGTTTTCCGCTGCTTGGGGATCCGGGTCTCTGCGGAACTTCTGCGGTCGCTAACGCTGAAAGTCTCAGAGCGCACTCAGCCTAAAATCAACCTCATCCTGTGCTACCAATACTTACTATCTCACGTCAGGTGGAGGGGCTACTTCTAAAGCACTAGGCAAAAGGGGATCATGTGAGGGTCCCTAAACTGACGCCTCATCGCTCGCTAGGTCATCGTCACGAACTGGGGAGGGTAACCTAGCTGGATGTTGTCATGGGGGCATCCTGAAAATTATGAAGGATTACCACGATTGGATGAGAATATTTATATAATAGTAAAAACAAAGGGGAGATGACACAAAAAGGACAGTCATAAACTCCATCATTCTGGATACATGTTCCAAAGTTCCCTGCAACAAATGTCTCAGCATTCTGAGTCGACAAGCGGGTTATCAGGGTCCTGGTGAATGGATATGTCAGCCACCCATACCATCACTAGACTCCCTAGCCTAAGAGCTCCTCTCGAGACACATCGACACTATTTCCCTAAATCCTAACCAATACCTTTTTAGGAATGTCCGAAAAACACCCCAAGGAATGAACCAACTTCGATACCACTTTTTCACGACCTAACCCTTCCGGTCTCGAGCTGCAACTACCCTAGGCCCGCCTACATAGGCCAGGGGCTGGTGACAGCGCTGAAGGCATAACAATCTCAAGGAGGCCTTTGCCTAAGTACCTGTATACACACAAACACATCCCACTCAATGCAGAAGTGCAGAGTAAAAAGGAAACCAAAGTACAAACAAATATAACCCAAAATCAGTCATGCATAAACCTCTAAATAGGAAAAGTAAAGTGCTGAAAAGTACTGACAAATACTGAATAGTAAAAGGAAAAAAACACGAGCCCAACCAGAAAGGTGCCACAACCTAGAAAAAGGTAAATGAAAGTAAATAGCTAGTGAGTCTCTCACATGAAAGTCTTACTACGTCCACTGAACGCAGCCCAGGATCTTGTGTCCTCTATGCTGCTTCGTAGTCCTGATCAACCTGTTCGTCATCTGCATGGGCACACCAGGTGCAGGCAAAGCCCAAGAAGGGGTGAGTATAAGTATACTCAGTAGGATGCCCCGAAAGATTGAGGGAGAAACAAAGGATGTACTAAATGATAAATGATATACAGAACAAAGTAAGAGTACAATAGAGAAAGTACAGCTCAACCCTATAAAATAGTGGTGGCAGACTCATCCCCACTAAGTGGATCTAAACAAGGAAATCACATGGCATACCCCACGTGTCTTCTCCCCTCCTAGAAGGAGAGTAACTGGACCCATGGAGTTGGAACAAAAGTAGGGTATATATGTATATATATGCATAGAAAGAAACCTGAATGAGTGTGTAAGGGGATCTCCATCTCCAAGCTCAACCTGGGACAAGTCTCCAATAGTTCTAAGGGTAGCCATCACTGATGCCCAATAGTCCTGTACATCAACGCTACCTCATTGCTAAACCGTAAAACCAAGAGTCCCGCTTCGGTAATCACAGAGAAGAACCACTGACTAGAAAAATCTAAATGGGTAGAGTTTTAAAGAAGTCATCTTTGGGTAACCCACTACCCAACCCTACTAGAGGGTAAACCCTAAAAGGACATCAGGTAACCCACTGCGATGTCCTGTTGGAGGGTAAACCCTAAAAAGTTTTCGGGTAACCCACTGCCAAATCTTGCTGGAGGGTAAACGCTAAAGGTCGTTGGGTAACCCACTACCCAGCCCTGCTGGAGGGTAAACCATAAAAGACATCAGGTAACCCACTGCCCAGCCCTTCATGAGGGTAAAACCTGAACTGATCCAATAACTCCACGCTGCCCACGCCATCACTTGGTGACACTAACATCACGATCGTGCGTTTGGTCGGAGTGCTTCAATGAAACCTCCAATCAACACCCTTTCATGTTTCCACATTTAATGAGTTCTTGAAATATGCTCTGCTCTCCCGAACATATTAAACCATTTTAATCCACTCAGAAAAACACGTGAGATAGACTACTTACTTGCTGGAAATAGACTCCTGATGAAAAAGTTATTCAACAACGCTTTATGACCATATGGCGTCTCGTGGGGCCCACAAATTGGTCCCGAAAGAGGTTGGGAAAATGAAGCCATCGTGATTCTCTCGAAAAAAATGCCAAAATGGCTACTCATTCACCCCAAATAGATGTCTAATGAAAAAGTCGCAAAACGCTACTCATAGTTCAAAAGACGGTCCATGGGGCCGACGCCTCAACCCTGAATTCAATGCATGAAACCACCCTGGACCACTTCTTATTGATTCCAGGGTCACAACACCACTAAATGTTCCTTAAACGGACTACAGATGTGTTCACACTATCCGAAGAAAGAATCCCGGTGTAGTACTTATCGTGCGTGCCACGCCACCAAACCCCCGTCTTGGGAATTGGAAATTCTCGAGACCATTTCAAAATCCTTTTCCCGAGCCAAGGATTGCACTGCCATACACGACATGCAAAACGGACACCCATAGTGGATGTTATGAGTGTCTGAAGTCTATGGGATGAACCCATTTGGACTGGACTAGCCTGATCCGGCCGGTCCACCCGGCATGGGCCGGCCAGCGCCGGCCGTCCCGGCTCACAGCACCGGCCCGCGGGTCCGCTGCGCGGTCCGTCTGTGGTACCGCGGCCCACTACACTGACTGAACCTCAGGACCAATAGGTGGTCCATGTGGAGACCCCCGAAGGTGGGTCTCGGTTCCCTCTTAGGGTCCCGCACCATGACCCCCGGTCCACCCGGCCGACGACCTCCTCCTAGTGACTGCTACCGCCTGGGACCGCCACCGCCCAGGATGGCCGCCACATGGAAACTTCCACCGCCAGCCGTTGGGAGCCATCACCACTTCTAGGAGCCACCGCCGCAGTTGGGAGCTCACCGGACCGCCACGCCTACCGCAAGATCACCCCTGGAACCACCGTAAAAAGAGGAAAACGGCCAGAAAACGTCCTAGGGCCACCCCAGACGCCCCGAGACTTGCAATTTTAATTTAAAAGGAGTATTGGGGAGCTCGAATCAAATACTACGTAATCATGGAAGTATATCGACAATTGGACAACCTTTTAATGCAAATAATTTTATTTGAAGGGGGTTGCGGGAATTAAAATTGAAAATGCACGAGCCTACATCATTAGGCATAGCCCATAGCTTCGCCGACGATCCGCCGAAGCTGTCGCACCTTTCCAGAAAGGTGGAGGAGATGGGATTGAAGGGAGGATTCTCCCTTTAGTGAGAGAAATTCTGCCAGAGAAGAAACAAGGTAGAAGAAGGAGGAGGGGTGTATGAGTGTTTAAGTAGAGGAACACTTATACACCCGCTCGTAGGCCCTGTACATGAACTTTCGGCGGGGTTCGGGTTTAGCCACCTATAAGGTAAAAACCATGTTCTGAGCGAAAAAGTAGTCTCAAATTTTTAATATGAGTGTCCATTTGAAAGTTATAAAGTTCACGCCCGGGGCCACTAAATTACGAAAATGCCCCTGGTGGCATTTTCCACAGAAGTGAGGCGCCCACGAATGTTATACCCCTCCTATAGTAAACGGAACGCTACAGAATCAATAGTATCATCAGTTTTTCCATATAAGTAACCAGTTAGGAGTTATTCAATTTATTTGGCATGTCTAGTGTGAACTGACTTAAAAAAAAATTAATTCCAGCCACACTGGGGCTCCGAGTCAAACACTGTCTTGCAGGCTCAAAACCCAGGTTCTTACAGCTCATCATCCCTACATTTATTGTTCATGAATAGCGTAAAGTATGGTTCATCATCTTTAAGTTTACTATTCATTAAACAATGTATGGTTTGGAAACCATATGGTACTATTCATCATCCCTATGCTATGTTACTGTTTATCATCCCTACGTTACGTTACTATTCATTTTGAAGTTACTGTTCATTCTGTGCAATTTTTTTTTAAATTGACATTCTCAAGATATATGGATTATTTAACGATTTTTTGGGAAAAATTCTCATTAAATATAAGGATCATTATCCAAGAGTTTTTAATGTTTTTGGTGCTATATTTAGAGAAAAAATAATAAATTTTTTCAATTCCTTTTACAAATAAATTTTAATGTTTCAAAAAAATTTAGATTCAAATGTTTGAATTTTATTTCAGAGTCTGGTGCTAGTCTTTAGGAACTGTTTTGAATACATTTATAAAATTTTAAATGGATTTAAAAGGATATTTTAAATAACTCAATGATTTTATTATTCTAGAAATTTTATTGGAAGTATTATTCAAAATATTTTTGAATTATTTTATTAGATATTTAATCTACAGGAATAAAGAAGCAATGGTGCTGCTATTTTCATGGAGATATTTATGGGATATCTTTACTCAATTTATTTTGAATATCCAAAGGAAATAGAGCTCCTACAACTACTATATATTTTATTATATCTATATATTATTCTATCTTATAGGTAAATTAACACAATTGAAATATAAAGAGAAAGTGCTATGAAATTTGAACCTGTTGTGCATTTACAACATCCCGTGACACTCTACTTCACCACCTGTTCATTCTCTCAAGTGCTGAATTAATTCTGCTTTAACTTCAATTGCATCGACCAGATGTGATGATCTAAACCTCAAGAACCAGTACCTGTGCTTTAATTTGTATCTTTTCTTTCATCTAGTTCTGAGTGTGTAACACTACTTCCCATCTCTCACACACACTCTATTTTTTTTGTTTTTGCTTTTACACACAAAATCATTATTCTTTATTATTTTCCTCAGGTTGTGACTCCCGGATTCTAAAGTCAGGATCTTAGGGTTGCAAATCACTGTATCTAATGTCAGAACTGTTTGTTTTGTGACTCCCAGTGTCTAAATTCAGGTTGTATGGGTTGTGACTCCCCATAAAAAAGTTAGTGTAGTGGTTATCCCTCAACTTGAAAATGATTTTGTAATTGGGTTATGATTCCCCTTTAGAAATTATTTTTTGTGAATACGCATCTCTCACCGAGTAGAGAGGTATAAGACTTGAGTAGGCCCAATTTAGACCAATCTTCTTTAAAAAAACCCTTTAATTATTTAATTTTTCCACTACTAATTAACCTTAATAATTAACTTTGATAATTAATTTAATTAATCAATTAATTTGATTAAAATTTTTAATATGGTTTATTCACCCACCTCTAATCCATCTGTCGTTACCCTGTCCTAAATAACAAGAATACCTTGAATAGAAATAGAATAATTATATTTTATATCAAATGGAAGTGAAAAATACACAACATGTGATAAATAAGTGGCAAACAATCGAAATCTCACATAATTAATTGTTAGATAAGAAACCCCTTACTTTATGCCCAAAAGTGTTCTTTGGCTGATCTTAATGACCTAAATAATAAAATTTATACTAATAAATTAATAATTATAGAACCTTTCAAACATGTAATTTATTTATTATAACATTATTAGGTTCTTTCATGGCCTTTTTTATGGGTTCATAAGTTATAATTTTATTATTTTGAAGGCATTTTCATCATTGGTTTTCATGATAGGTTGACTTTTATTCATGAATTGTAGTTCATTTGTAATGTGGTTAAGCATACAGAATTGTTAATATATATTATTTGTGAAATTTGAAGATATATAAATGATCTTATAATTATTTTTGTTACATACCATTTGGATTCCATGTTTGATAAATGATAATTATAAACACTTGGTTTACTTGGTAGTTTTGTGAATAATGAACTTGTTTAGTATTATTATTTTAAATAATTAGTGTATAAGTATTACAAAAAATTTAATAATATTAAATACATATATTATGATATATTTTAATCATAAAAATGGTTTTATGACCATAATTTAAGATCGTAATAAAAACTGGGAACCCGTCATCCTTGAATGTGATAAATTATGCCATCTCAGAGGGTGTTTTCATTTTTATTATAAGAGGTGGGGATAAAGATATAATGATGAAATATTAAATTATAAAAATAAAATTCCAATTCATTTAAGGTAATTTAATTATCATAAAATTTTAATGAGGGGAGATGAGGAAAGAAAAACAACTGAAAGGAACTCCAAATGAAATAAAAAATAAGAAATCACTCACGAAAATTCGGCAGCCAACCAATGTCACTTAAAAATTCATAAAATAATTTGATGAGAGAAAGGGGGACTCTCATAAATCTTATAGTTTATGTAAAAAAAGGGGAATATTTAATGACATATCCCAACATAATCCAATTTAAAATAAAAGTGAAAATATAAAATTGTTTCTTTTAGAAAAGAGAAGGGTGGTAAATTCCCTTACCTTGTAAAGTAACTCCCAAAACAAAAAGGATGGGAACTTGGGGAATCGAGGAAAACTTGGGATGACTACAAGGGAGGTAAAAATAATAGGGATTTTAGGATTATGGGTTTTTAATGAATTAAAGAAGGGAGAAATAAGTATTCATTGTAAATGAGAGGGAGTTTTTTATTAATTTAAAGGGACACCTCATTAGTGGTTTTTAAAAATCCATGAACTTTACCATGGTATTTCTCCCTGGTTTTAGCCACATTGGAAACCTCATGTCATATTTAACTTTACAAAAGTTGACCATCCTTTTATAAAAATTATTTCATCATTATGATGTCATTTGATATATTGAAAACTCAAAACTGTATTTATACTATTCACGAAAAATTCAAGTATTTTAGAAAAATCCAAAAAATTCACCCTAACCATTTTTAACATGTAGAATTAAAAATTGAACTCAAATTTTTGAAAATAATTTTCTAATTTTTTAATTTAATTTTTAATTAAAGTAATAATTTATTCCAAAATAACAATTTTAAATCTTTAACTCATTTTTAACACCTTTAAAACTTAATCAATATCTCATTACCTTATAACCTTAAGAAATATAATAATAATATTTTTTAATATTAATAAGGTTTATATTACTATTAATGTTACTATTTATAAGGGTATGCTACTATTAATTAAAATACAAGTTGGTTCTATTAAACTCAAAATACCTTTCTGATCACAACCGTAGTTGGTCATTTTTTGAAATTCAAAACACAAATGTGTCAAATTTATGTTTAATTGGTAGGTTATGAATTTATCCTATAAACAACCAACTATTGTTTCATAGAGACTCAATGGTTCATTCGATATAGTCTATCTAATGAATTGAAAGTATTTAAGAGAAGCATACCAAAAAATGTTTGTGGCATTATAGGTTTCGGTCGAACCAATGTGGTATAATGGTGTGAAGAAGGGAGGGAATGGGATGACCTTTCATAAATGTGGAAGAGGACACACTTGGTATTTTTAAATTAATTTTGTGCTCCCACGTTTTTTATATCTCACAATTGTAAAATATGGATCATTATAGATCTTAATACGTGTAATGTTCTATATATTTTCATAAATGTTTTTTGTACAAGTGAATAGGCTAGTTTGACACAAATTATTTTTGTTTAACCCCTAGAAAACATAATTTTTACCTTAAACATGGTAAATAATTTTTATCACCTTCACTATTCATTTTTTTGAAAAATTATGTTGAAATTATTAAATATTATAAATTACTATGATTTTAAATATTTAATACATTTTTTCAAATTTAGTTCAAATAAATTGAAAATTTTAATTTAAGATTAATCCCACAGATTTGATGAGGAAGCATGTTTTAAATGTGAAAATGTTCTAAATTTTACAGTGTTTTTATATAATAATTCAATATAAAAATTATTAAAATTACCTAAATTAGATTAATTGATATAAAATTTATATAATTATACTTTAAAACCAATTCAAAATATAATTTGACATTATAAATCAATTTAAAATAAATTGTAATTTTCAATTAAAATTTAACATGTTTTCATATTCATCAAAAAATGAATCTTCTCAGAAAAATTTCAAACATTCACTATAATATGATTTTGATATAATAACCTAAAAATTTAAGTGGTATTTTTTTCTTATAAATTTTCTAAAAATAGTAAAAAAATTATTTCAAATTATGTCTGCAAAGCATGACTAATCTGTTATTTAGAAAAAAATATTTTTTTTTCGGAAAACATTTCTTTTTCTTTTAAATTATTCTTATTTTTTTTACAATCAATAAAGAATTAATAAATAAGTTTAAAATATATATTTTAATAATTTATTTAATCCTATTCAAACCTTCCTTTCCAACTACTAGGAAATAACTATTTTATAAAATAATAATATTAATAGTATATTTTTGTTTGGTAAAACGTAGTCTTGTATGCAACACAAGATTTCAAAGAAACTCATTGTTCTGTGTAATACAAGAAAAAATCAGCTTTTCAGGTAATACAAGATATTTAATATATTTAATTTGTTTTAAAAAATATACTATATGTTATGGGGGTGTACTATTCTCTTCTAAGCATAGAGTTTCTTATCAAATATGCTATTAAATAATATGTTTTTCTTTTATAAATTTGGGGTGTAACATTCTACACATCTTAAAAATATTGTTTCCTAAAAATTTAAACAAGATATAGGTAGTCGAAGGTTTGATAGTTGGATATACCATTATTAGAAAACCTGAATAATAAAAATATTTAATAAAGTATCGTCTTGATAAGATAAAAAAGGAAGTACCATGCTGATATGGAATAACACATAACTAGGTTTCGAAGTTGGATAATATATTCAGTATGTAAGTATATGAAATTATAGAGAGTGATCAAGTTAATTGTTCACATGCCAGTGAATGATCAATGGAAAGTTAAGAGCCTCAAAATCATAAATCAAATAGGTGTGGAAAAGGCCATTGATATCATCCGAAATTATGGTAATATGATAAAATTTTATTTCAATATCATTTATACTAAAGTTTAAGAATTATTTTTCAATTAATAATATATGGAAATATAATTAATTACTGCATTTATAATTTATAAGAACAATTCCATCCTTTTTGGTGCTTTGATCAATTTTAAATTCTCCAGTTACTTTATGAAATGAATATGAAAAAATAATTTTTTATACATAAAGCTCTAAAATTTACTTTTAACACATCATAAGATCCATAAGAGTAAAAATTATTTCCATCAATCTATAAATACATTATAAAACAAATAATGTTTTCATAAGTTATCCAATATAATTAATATATAAACCTCAAAAGTATCACCACTATTTTATCATTAATATTTATTTTTTTCAAATTGTTTACCTAAAAATAATTACATATTAACTAGGATATCACATAGTCTTGTAGTAGGCACTAAAACCTTATCATCTATCATTCATGGGTTCAAGCCCTACAACCTTTTGGTATGTGATAAATAGTTACCCTATATGTGTTTTTTCCTTCTTCAAAAACAATCTTAATATAATTCCTATAATTCTCCCAAAAAAATATGATTGAAATACTTGAAATAAAATTAATCACTAAACAACCCTTTTTCAAATATTTGGAATACAACCATTTTTTCACAATTTATAAGAAACTTATTTTATTATTATTACAACTTCATTAATGATAATATTATCCCTTAAGTTTATCAGTACCTTCAAACTTATGTCTATAAAATTTAAATTCATTATTATTAAAATAAAATTTTCATTAAAGCATATAATTTCAATAAATTTCAGTAAAATGTCCTTAATCTTGGTAGACTTCAATCACATGAAACCCTGAAAGAGTGTTTTTAAGACATTGATCTTATGATCAATATTAAAATAATTAACTCATGATGGTATCCATAACTCTTAAGTTAATGAGGAAATAAGTTATTCTAAACTTTAACAAAATCCTTATATGATTCATAATTATTATAACCAAATTACATTGGAAAAATGATTCTTCAAAAATACACATTCTATTTTATTTCATCATAGGTTCTTAATTGGTCTAGGGTTTATCTTTTAAAAGAGGTAATTAGAATAAACAATTCCATAGTTCCTCACATTTAATATGAAAACTATAAATTGGGTTTTGGGTGATATTTGTTTCCTTCCATCATAAAATTAATTTTCCTCAAACATTCATTGCTTTATACTATTTTTTTCCACACATTATGAATTTCCCCTTTTCATTAAGTCACTTTCCTAGGTTCTCATGGGAAAATATATTACATTATTGTAATAAAGCCTTATTTACTCTATGGTATTCTTCACTTGAGATTTTTGTGAACTCTATCCTTCTTTTCTTTGGTGGAAAGGGGAGTTGGTTAAGGTGTATATTTTTAATCATATTTTAGGAAAACTAATTATTCAAAATCACAATTTGTTTAAATTTAATCTTTATCTCCTTTTATTTGTTATGGAGAGAAAATTTTTCTTCATATCTAATGTTAACATTATTGTTTAAGGTTCCATAAATTTAATGAAACAAAAAATGATCATTTGATATACAATAATCATAGTGGAAAAACCATATAATAATTTATAGGGTGTCTAAATTATAGAACATGTTTTTCAATCAAGACACCACTAGTTTAAACTAGTCCATTCCTTGTCATTATCTATTAAAATTATTCATAATGGATTGTATATAAATTTGAATTATCCTAAGAAAATCCCAAAGGAGTGTCAAACATAATGCATAGTAAGGATTTTTGTCACATACCATGTAACACTAAATTCAAGATCGATATGCCTTTTTGGGTGTTATTACCCCTAAGTACATCCGTGCTATAATGATGTCCAGTTATAGTATCCAAAAAGGACCGTATTGTAAGGAAATACCACATAATATATACCTTAACAAAACATTAGGATTTTATTCTATACTTATCCTCAAAGTATATATTGCGTGATGCCCTCTACTCTATGTTGTACTAAATCTAGTTTTTAATGTTTCTATTAAGCTTCCTTTAATACCAAATGTAGAAACCTCTACCCCAGTATCCCAGAGCTACTGTCTTGTTTATTACATTATCCAAAGATAGAAGGAATCAAATCTCGAAGGACCAAATAGTTTAAATCTCTTGGTAAACTTGATAAACACACGATTTTCATATTACATTTGAATAAAAAATTACAACATAATTATTTTTCTAAAATAACATTATTCAATCTAAAATATCCTTTTATATCCATCACAAAACACTTCATAGAATCCCAGGGAATGTAAATTAAATAAGGGTGGTCTCAAAAGCTCAGTAAGGGTTAAGTTAAGTGGAAGAAATAATTGATCAATTAGAATAATTAGTATAGTAAGGTAGATAACTAAACAGAAATACCATTTAAAATTTTTTATTGGAACAATCAATATAAAAAATTAAATAACTGAACACACATGTTTTTTAAATAACTTAAATATCATAACAAGATAAAGAAAATTAATATAGAAAGGTAAATAACCAAAACTCATTCTATTTAATCATTAACTAAGAATGAAATGAATCTAGAGATAATATCATAGAGAGAATATCATGGATAATATTAAAAAATAATTGAATGAAGGAAATAGTTAATTATTGGATTCAATGTTTCCCAAGTCCATGATACCTTTACCATCAAGATCTTTCACAAGATTCTTTAAAACATACTGGGTAAAAACTTAATTAACTAATGCTATCCAACCGATTCATCCCATGAGAATACCGATGCATCAAGGGGATATCTATAACTACACCCCATCCATGTTGTATATATCCAAATAATTCATCATATAAAAAATAATTTATTTAATTTTTAAAAAATACGCCTTATCAAATATTTGTATCGAGTAATGAATACAAATTTACAAATATTTCCCCTATATAAATAAATGACATTTGATATAGAACCATGTATAGAGAAATAATATACATGTTAAATAATAAAAATATCCATGATAAATAATTTTTTTATTTATGGGAAATATAATGAAAAATTATCACAGGAAAGTGAATAATCTAAGGGGAGGTTAATAACAGAAAAATAAAACTAGGAAGTGAATGCAGATACTATCCTTGGTCAAAATGATCATAAACTATCTAGAGAAGGGTTAAGATAATATAAATACAATTTATATCCATAAGAGTTACAATAAAGGGGTTTTTCTTTGATTTTTAGAAATACCATTAATATATATTGAAAAAAAATTTTGTGGAAAATATCCTTTTCATTTTGAAAATTGATTTTTAAAAACATTAATTATTTTGAAAATAATTATCTATGAAAATAAATTTTTAATTTTTTAAAAAATATTAGGAAAATAATTCCCATTAAGGATAACCTTGTAAACATTTAAATTAATCTTTAAATAAATTATAATAGGTAATTTCTAACATGTAGAAAACATCATTATTTTTTTCATGGTAAAAAGGATAGGAAAGTGCATTATTAGAAAATAGATAAGATGATTCATTTTATTTTCTTTTGTAAAAATAAAAAATGCAGAAAATTTTATTTAATAAATCATTTTTATAATGTTAAAAAATTAGTGAAATCATTTTTTTAAAACATGGTTTTAGACAAAAAAAGGATTTTAACTCAAGAGAAAAATGAAGTAGGATTTTATTAAAAACATTTCTCAATAATTTTAGGCACCAAAGAGTGAAAATATAGTAATATTATTTGAATTTGATATATAATAACCAAAGGATTATAAAATCAAAGAGTTTATTAAAAAAATGAACATATTATTTAATTCAACTAGAATATATGAAAAATAATTCGGATGAGAATGAGATTGTGGAATAAACCCTTGCAATGATTATAATGTTGAAGTGGGAATTAGTAAATGAATAAATTATGTTTATTGGATATAAATTCACATAAATAAGTTTAAATAAAACATAATATAATAATAATTTATTATACACATAGTCATATAATGTAAAATGTGATGAATAAATAAAATAATCCAATATAAGGAAATTGAGTTATGAAATTCTCTTCCACTTGGTAATTTTCAACTCAAATTAAATTCAATGAAATAATTCATATTTAAACATAAAATAACATTAATCATGAGAGATTCATGATATTAAATTTTGAATGTTTAGTATATACTATATACAATAAATTGGTTTACAATAAAAAAAGTGCCTCAATGAAAGGATGTTGAGAGAGAATCAATTACTTTATGCTCAATTTTGGTTGACCATGATATAACGTAATATATAGTGGTTTTAAACATGTTATAAAATTATTAAAGATAAATATTAATATTTATAATATAATCTATTATCCTTTTATAACATCTTATTACTCTTTAATTAATAATATTTCATTATTTTCATTGTTTCAGGAGTCAATTGACATTTATTCTCTTACCATTTCATCATACATTATATGGTTTTTTTGAATATTATCGAGTTATATAATATAAATAATAATAATAATGATATAATTATTACATTTTTATATCCATTTAACCTTTAAAATCAATTGTGAATGAATTTTAATAAAAATGAAGTATGTTATGGTCATGGAGACGATAGTTTGCACTTATGCGTGATTAACGTTTCCATTTTTCATTGATCATTATGGAAAGGAGGAAAGTAATATTATAAAATTAAATTATTATAAAAATATTATTATTGACATATAATATACTTATATATATCATCCATGTGGTGTGGTGATGAACACATATTCTCATCGCTTCATGAAGGTAGTAATCCACTTGTACACAAATGATGTTATCATGTTTATGAGAGTAAAAAAGGAAAGAAAAAATGACATATATTATATTTAAATAATTATAAATACGTCATAAATATAATAAATATATAATTTATATCCAATATAAGCATTAAATTTATCTTTATCAAAATCCATTTCAAGATTTAGTGGAAGACGAATCACATTTCTTTGCAAGGCTGTAGTCTGTCATACTATTGAGTGAAACTATCATATCTCCTACAAAATGGAAGTTAAAAGTGTATATATATATATGATATTATTAACACATAGTTTAAAATATGTTATAAATATTATATATATACTTTATATGTATCATCATACCCAACCTTCAGAGGTGGAAATCAAATAACAAATGACCTCAGTTCATGGGGTGGTAGTCCGCCGTACACATGAGCGATGATTTCGTAACCCATTTGATGGAAGATGGTATAAATATTGGTTATGCCAATATTATGAAAAAATATTGGTATATTAAATATAATTATGTTATTAAATAAACTTTTTTAATAAATATTTAATGATTTAGAGAAAAAGTAAAATAAATATGCTTGTGGAAGAATATTAACTCTTCTTCAGGTATCCTACTTATATTTAAACTAAAGCCTTCAAAGGTTGGTTTTATCACCAAAATATGGATTATTGGATGAGGTGATGGATGTTTTGAAGTTATTTGGGTAGTAATTGTTTGAATAAAATTATTTTTATGGTGTGAATAAGGAAGGAGAGGGGTGGCATTTTATAAGTGGGGGAGAGGACGCACTTGGTATTTCTTAAAGAATTGATTGATCCCAAATTTTTAATGTTTAAAAAGGTTCCAAAATGAAACATTATCAAAACTTTTGGTTTCATGGCCCAAATATTTCTAGAAAGTTTTTTTTCCAGTTGTATAGGCCATTATTACCCTTATCTCTTTAGTTTAATCTCGAGTAAACCCATTTTTAAACTTAATCAGGTTAAAAAATTTGTAGTACATTCACCATTAATTTTTGTAAAAAATTAATTTACCAATATAAGAAATTATAAAATATAATAATGAAAATATTTAAAACCTTTTTAAAAATTAAATTCACATAATATTAAGAAATTAATTTTAAACTAATCTCTTAGATGTGATGAGAATTCATGTTTTTAAAGTGAAAATGTTCAAAGGTTTACAATGTTTTTATATCAAAATTCAATATGATTATGATTAAAATTAACTAAATTAGATTAATTTATATTAATTTGATCTAATTTTACTTTAAAACAATTTTATGATATAATTTAACATTTTATATTTTCTAAAAAATGGAAGTTTTTAATAATGATTCCATATTTTCACTATTCATCAAAAAATGAATCTTCTTAGAAAAGACTGAAAAATTCACCATAAGATAATATTTATATAATAATTTTAAATTTATTTTTATATATTCATATAAATTTTTTAATGTGGTAAACATCAATTTCAAATTATGTTTTTGAAGCACAATAATATGTTTTTTGGATTTGTTTTGGAAAACATTTATTTTTATTTTAAACTATTATTATTTTATTTATAATCAATAAAAATTAATAATCATGTGTAACATATATATTTTCAAAATTTAATTAATTATTTTCATACCCTCCATTCCAATGACTTGGTAATAACTGTTATTTTAAATAATAATAATAATATAATATTATTGTTCATCAAAACTCGGTCTTGTTTGTAACACACTCTATTGAAGAAACTCATTGTTTCATGTAACAAAATTTAAAATAATTGTCATGTGTTATGAAATATATTTAATAGATTTAATTTCTTTCAAAATACATCTACTTTAAGGTATAAGGGAGTTATATTCCCTTTTAATCTTGGTGTTTTGTGTCAAATATTCTGTTGAATAAAATTGTATTCTTTTAGAATTTTGGGGTGTTACGAAAATGACCATTATTTTTATCACCACATAAATTTCATAATGTGGTTACCATTATTTATACCTTCCCATTCCGTAGATATTTTAGGATCTTTATTTTTATATTAATAATATGTTTTTGGTTTGTTTTTAGTTTAATGTTCCATATGAAGGAAACTATTAGACATAGTATTTAATTAAAGGAAAATATGTAATAAAATATAGGGACTCCCAATTATCCATGCTAATAAATAAATCATGTACTAATAATTTTAATTATCATGCACTAATTAAATAAGCTAAGGGATCTATAAGAAACTGAAGATATAATCTCTATTGAGATATCAAACTCAAGATATTATATACTTGGAGACTCAACATTCTGAATTAAATAAGCATGTATTGAGGTTTTACTATATTAAAAAAATATAAAAATATTATTTATTAGTTGGTTATAGGAGTTTTTAGGGGAAAACCCTTCACAAAAACATTTTCATTATACTATATCCAACCAAACACTAAAATAAAAATTGTGATGATAATATCCAGTAAAATAAAATTAAATAGCAATTTGAATATGAAAACTCATTCATAAGATGTCTTCTATGGTGACATTGTTGACACCCACCAAATGAGCATCATAAAATTCAAAAGGAAAGAACTTCCTGAATATGGGTATTGTTTTACCCACAAAGAAATGGTAGAGTAAAGTGGACATGATATCACAGATCCTGTGAACCCCTAGAAGATATGTAATCACATGACCAATAGAGTGTAATGAGGATGGTAATGAGAATCACATAACCTATGGAAGATCCCATGAATCCCCTATTGACAAACCCTTTTTCTATCATAAAGGCACCCCAAAAAATTAGTGACCAAGTGATGGATACCAGTATATCACCCCAAATACTTGTAGATTTTCAACTGAAGGATGATTAACAACCAATCCAAAGATACATTGAAAATTGGAGGAAAATATCCAAAAGGCGGAGGCCAATAGCTGTCTTAAAACTCATGTGATAGATCATTAATGGGGAAAATTATTGTCCTTGAAAACATCTTGTGATGAATCCCTAGCAGTCCTCAAGGCACCACAGGACCCCTGCAATGTCTCCATCCCATCTCATGAAAGCCTACTGACATGCTATCCTCATCATGTGAAGGGAATCAGGTATGTTAAGGTGGCATCATTCTCTCCCTTGGGCTCTACAAGGAAAAATATATATATTTTTCCATGAAATTCTCATGCATCTCTATAAGACATTTGGTGGTCACATGACACATCACCAAGAGTTAGAGTAATTATCTTCGACAATAATAATACAATATCGTGTGATCCCCATGTTTTGTAAAATAAAACAATGGAAATAAAGAGGGAAAATGCTGGAGCCTCTCACAAGCATAAAAATATTGTGACGCACTAAGTTTGTCTATAGCATGATATTGTAAGACCCCTTGACAAGTAGTTTTGTTCTTACAAATTCCCTCTAATAGCTTGTCCTTGTCTCAGGGAAAGTCCTAGACAATTATTATGCGTTCACACTAAGGCTTTTCGATAGGATCCCTGATCTCGAGAAGATCATAGGACATGTAAATATGACAACATGGATGTACTTTTTCATTCCCACATGATTCAATAATTCCCCATTAATTAAAAATAATCCAATAAGTGAGTTGTTAATGTGATGGTCCCAAAGTCATTTAAAATTAGGCAACACCCTCAAGGTGATACATGGTAGGGACTCGTGAAGACGTGTGACACCAAATCCACCCTATAGCTCTAGCCTAGATTCACGTGATATGTGTCATACAAATCGGTGAACAGTAGGGATGGTTAGTCCTATAAATCACACACTGCATCCTCAAATAAGGGGTTGGATTTTTTGCATCCAGATGCACTAGCAGACCCAAGCACTAGAGTGGATTCCATTGATCATCTAATCACATGAAAAAGAAGTTTTATATTAGTTATTATATCAAGGGACATATAGAGTAATCGTGCATCATTAATAAAGTACTTTTCATAATCAATCATAGAGCATGTGATGTAATTCTACCAAGACACATGAATAACATCCCACACACCTAATAAATCATAAAATATTTAAAAAAATATAACATCAAACAAATATAAGGAATTCACAATATAATGGATATAAAAAATACTAAGGTATGGCAGAATTAAGTAGAAAACATATATGTTGATCCTCATGCGCTTTGTGTGAACCACCCAAAACACGCGACGACACTAAGAATTGTCAACCAGATCACATGAAGCTCCTTAGGTGCACAATTTTTTCATCGAATTTCCTATGGAAATTTCAAAGAAAGTCACATGGTTCCCCTCAGGCATGCCAACCATGTTTGATGATACCATCTGGGCTTGCCATCCAAGACTCACAATGTCATTCAAACATGACACCAAACTCATACGGCAGCACCAATTCATGTCAACTAAGTCCTATGATAGCACCTGGGCATGTCGACTAGATCTTGTGACACTTATCAAGTGTTCTGGGTAGGTATCTTGATTGCCTCAAGGTATATCATTTGGTATATGAGAAATCATCTGATACATGTCACAATAACATTTGTGACACCCTTTAAGCGTGTTATCCATATCTCGCAATGTCACCAAGGAAAGTCATCTAGATCATGCGACACCCTCTAGATAATCTATATATGATCATGTGATGGATTCTAGGATTAACTAGAAATGTCTTGGGATGTCCTCCAGGCAAGTTAAATTGACCATGTGACAACCTTTACACATGTAATCTAGATTATTCATTATCCTCCTGATAAATCAACTAGACCTTACAATTGCCTTTTTACATGTCAGGAAAATGTCCTCCTAAATTTCGAGAAGGAAAAAAAGGCATGTTGAGTGGACAATCAATGGATGTAAGACATGAAATCATTCCATGATAATAAGGAATCATAGGGCCCACTATCTTTGTACACCCATTCTGTATAAGACACAACTAAAGGGAACCGTTTTTGTAAAAGAACCGATCAAAGTGCAACATCAGTTTGTAAGCCCTCAACCATATCATAACATAATATGGTCTGTATATAAGGGAAATGTCAATGTGTATGCCCAGATCAACTGAACTATGATGACTCTGATTAATATTTGTAAAAGGATATGCAAGATTCCTCTTTATAGCTTGAGATATAGATTAACCTCCACTGAATGGATTTCAAATTTTATAATCCTCACATCCATAAGCAATGAGAATGATTGTTTTCCATCCCTTATTTCTCACACTGAGCATAACTCATGTGTGATTATGGAAGTTCAATAATAATATCATTTTCATTTTAAGCCACTATAAAGGAAATGGAAATATCAGTGTGTAATCCCCAATGTACTGAACTATGAGGACTCCGATACCTGGAATAACTAGGATATGTAGGATGCCTTCCAAAGGCCTAAGCCAGAGCTCAAATGGACATCCACCTCAGTGTAAGTCCCTCCATTTCTATGAAATTTCCACCATTATGACCCTATCATTCCCATGATCTTATCACCCTTCCTCATCCCTTATGTGACTGGGAAATAAATTGAACTTTGATGAATATGATTCCTTTCATAACCAGGATATGTAGGGAATCTTTATAAGGCCCCAGATTCATATTAAACATCCCAAGGGTAGTCCAAACTCCTATTCCTGAAACCCATATTCAATGAGTCTGATCAATTCCTGACATTTTCTTCACAAACTGAGCATATCTTACATGGGATTAAGAAGCCACAATGAACACATCATCAGTAAGATGAATCTCCCTCATCTAGGGAAATCACCACATATTATCCCTTATGAGGGGAATGATATAATCCTTTTCCAGATGAGGACATATACCTTGGGGAATGTCTTAAGGGTGTGACTAACCTATAAAAAATTTTATTCTTTCCATAATTAGGATTTGTAAGACATCTCCCCAAGACACGAGTTTGAATTGTTGATGCCTCAAAGCCGACATATATGTTCTTTACATATGACATTAAAATAAACAGGTTTAATGAACTATGTGGGTTTTAATTAGTGTAATATCACAGATATATAAGATGCCTTCTAATGGCTCAATCTCCTCCTCAGAATATTAACCACTTCCTTACATGGAAGAAAATTTGGAAGTACTTAGTTATGTGGATTCAGAACATTAAAAACTACCCATTAATGGGGAAACATATAAAGAACCATGGATACATAACAACATATTGACTAATAATATCTCCATCATCTACCTATAAAAGGTATTTAAACTATAGTAAATTTTCAGGGTAACCAGTCGCATATCAATAATAAGAAGAGATTCTCAAGGATGTATTATATATATGGGAGTCCTGGAGTAGGAAAAAACTCCCCAAGAAAAGTTGTGATGAGACCAACCTCCCATACTCTTGACCAATGTGTGTCCCCAAGTGTCATTTGTTCTGAAATGCCAATAAAAAACTTTCCTTTGGAAAGATGATCTATACCCAATTATAAATGTGGGTACCGATTGGAGTTTTCATTAATAATGAAAATGGTGATCTGATTTTATCAGTTGTTCTTGAACTAAATCCCTCACAACCCACTATCATACAAAACTAAATCCACCTTGATGAGGGTTCCAGGTAGTCTCTTCTTCGATGAACCAAAAATGTTGAACCCGATGTGAATCTATCAATAACAAAATGATTGGTTTAATTATATGTTAGGTAATTTGGTTTTCACACTATATGCAATCAATGTTCCTAAAATAAAACCTTGAAATAGAGATTTGGTTAGCTTACTATTTGTTAGGACACATTCCTATATTATCAAAAAAATCTAATAAGAATAGAATAAATGTTACAACTGATCCTATGTAATAGAGGTTAACATTAGATAATGACATCCTTACGTTTAAAATTCTATGTGAGTAGAATAGTCATATAAGGAATTGAATAAAAATTTCATGTACCATTAATATATGACTGATCACATAATTCCTATGATATTTCACTAATCTATGACCTTTTCCTCTCATGTATGCATGACTACAGATACTGCTCTCATCAATTACATCATGATTTGAGATATTGTCTTCATCATCTAGTGACTATTCTAGTAGATTATCCCATGACCTATGCACAATTACTGGTAATTTTAACCTCATATTACTTGTCTCGTGAGAAAATTGTTATTAAGAATCCCAACATTATGAAGTGTTGACCACTCGCAAAAAATTACAAAATTCAGAAATAGTTGGTGGTTTCACCAACCAAGATATCATTCTTAGATGAACTCAATATTTCAAAAGAACTCAGGGAGGAATTAATTGAAGTCTTCTATAGCCCACAAGATCTTGAGATAGAAGTTTCTGTAGTTGAGGTTTTCAAGTGGAGACCATGTAAGAAGAATCCCATTTCCCATTTCATTCACAAATCATGACCATGAAGAGGTCATCCAAGGTTAAATCAGGCCCCTATATGATTTCGGTGGAATAAATAATGTCGTCATTTAAAGGGATCTGATTGATAATGGTTCCAGATCAACCTCATCCTAGTTATATCCATCCAATTTATTAGATATAGAGAACAAGACTAATATCCAAAAAATATGAACACTCAAGGGTATGATAAGCATGAGAAAAGACATCTCGAGAAGATAAAACTCAAAGCTCAATTTTGGGCACCTCACATAAAATGTTGATTTTATGGTTATCCATCAAGACACTACATATAATGTCCTTCTCAGAAGGTTCTGGATCATTATCCATATGATGGTACCTTAAATATTTCATCAATGTCTGAAATACCCCATTAATGGAATGGTCAGTATACTGTATTACGACAATTCCCCCTTTGAGACTTGTAGAACCACATATGCAAAAGCATATTTCTACAAAAGTGGAGGTAAACAACTAATGGCAGATGATGATACCCAGGTTAGAGCTCCCAGTGGCTTGGGGACTTCCCCTGAAAATTCTTGTAGTATACTCGATAGTGACTATGTACTCCCCATAAATCAAGTTAAGGTGATACACTTGGTCCCAGAGACTCAAGCTCCTCTTTTCCCCAATGACTGTGTAAAAAAGAATCAACTTAATAATATATCTATAATTACTATAGAAGTAGGAGATAATAATGTCTCTTCTCATAGACCCTCTCTATTTTAATAGTGACAATTATGACACAATATAGAAAACTTATTCTAAAATTGTCTGCAAAGACTCAGAAGTTAATGTATGTGAGAGTGAACTCTGAAACACCCCACCCATATTTTAGGGAGGCATCTCCAATACCATTTATGATATTAGACAGATAAATATGAGAACAAAATAAGTCTCCTGACCTAAACCGATTAATGTCATCATGCCTATAAAGTAGCAAGGGATGGACATCACATTTCTCAAGAAACATTGATGTATTTTTTCTTGTAACTATATAAAACTGACCAAACTAAATCCATATATGGATACAAAACCATTTTTCTTAACTGATGAGAATCATGGTTTCTAGTAGGTAGCTATGAAGATGCATCCCTCTCATACCACCAATATAGAGGTGGAAGTTGACAAATTAATCAAATCCAACTTTGTATGAGAAGTGATATACCCATGTAGGATCACCCACATAATTTATGTAAAGAAAAATAAGAATAATATTAGGGTATTTATTGATTTTAGATACCTTAATCGATATTTACCAAATTAGGACATCCCATTGATGATCATAGAACTCTTGATCAATGTAACTTCTCGATTCCATGAATTTTTCTTCATGTATAGGTATTCATGGTACAATCTAGAAATGATGGCCTCTGATGATGAAGAAGCCACTATATTTAGAGAAACCCATGGGATCTACTATCAGGTCATGCCATTAATCTTAAAGAATGATGGAACCACATATCAATGTGGAATACATCACATCCTTAATCCATTTTTAAGAAGGATAGCCAAATTTTATGGTGATGACCTGGTTGTGAAATCCCGATATCTATGTGATCACTTCAAAAATCATTGAAAAATCTTCAATAAGATATGACAACAAAGATTGAATATAAATCAGATGAAATGTAATTTTAGGGAAACATCTGGGAAGTTCCTTGGGTTTGTGGTATATCAGCATGGCATTGAGGTCAACTCAGAGAAGACTAGTGTTATTTTAGAAATGTCTTCCCATAAATCTCAAAAAACTGAGGGTGATACAAGGGATACTTTCCAACATTCATTGTTTCGTATCAAAATTGGCCACAAAGTTCTCCCATTCACTAGGATAATGAAGAATGTAATCACATATCAATGGGATGATGAAAATCATGAATCCTTCAAACATATAATGCAGTACCTACCCCACCCACCGATTCTAATGCCTTTAGTGGAAGTGAGGAAACTCATATTATATGTGTACTCCATCAAATTCACATTGGAAACCCTAATCACATAGAAAAATGATGCGGGGAGCAAGAATAGTCTATACTACCCAAACTGAATGATTCTAGGCATTGAGACCCGATACCATGATGTTGAGAAGAAGTTTATTTAACCTATCTTCATAGTGAAAAATATGAAGCATTAATTACAACACCACAAATTTCATATATAATCTCGTATTTATCCTCTCAAGTACATACTTGGATGTCCAATGTTTATCAGGTTCTTGAATTCATGGGTGGTCATTTTTGAAAAATATAAACTCCAGTTTGGGTCACAAAATTCAGTGAAAGAGAATTTCCTGGATGATTTCCTCATAACCTATCTTACCCTAGAGAATACATTGGTGAGAACTGAGATTCTAGATGAGGAGGTCTTGTATTCAAATCACACTACCCAAATATAAGATATATATTTTGATGGTTCCTCCTAGAGTCCTATTGGAAAAGGGAGGAAAAACCCAAAGCACAATTGGTTTGGAATAAGGATTATAATTGTATCTATAGAAAAAGAAGTTTTTCTCTACTCTTTATCATCATCTGAAGGTTGTAAAAATAATGAGTCTGAATACCAAGCCCTCATTTCTAGTTTGGAATTATCCATATATATGCATATAGACTACCTATATATTAAAGTGGTTTTAGAATTAGCGATGAATAAGATGAATGGGGAATGTGCCATACAAAAAGAAGAACTGGCCACTCACACTAGCTATATCAAGGGACTGATGATAGAGTTTCTTTTTGAGACCATTCTACATCATAGTCCTTGATCACAAAATGCTCAAACCCATGCATTGGCTGATACAAAAAATATCTTTGATGAACCAGATTAGGATGAGGCATTTTTCCATATCATGAACCGAAGAATGGTCTCGTTGATCATCATCTAAAATATTGATGCAATCAATGAGATTAACACCACTCCAGAGAATAATTAATAGGAACTCACCCCTATATGGATGGCACCCATAATCAGTTATCTCTAAAACAGGTCTCTCCTGATAGACTGAGTTTTAAGAGAACCGATTCTGTGTCCTTTTGTGATCATCACCCCACAAGATAGACCAAATGAGAAAATATCCCTCTAAAATTGAGGATTTTATGTAATCCTCTTTAACTACATTGTATAAGTAGGGATTTCCACCATCATAGAAGAGGTCTATCTAGTCTCCTATGATGCTCATCACTCTGGGACCAGGCTATCCCACGAAATCAAGAGGCTAGGTTACAATTTTAAAACCACGATAATGAATTGTGTGGAGTTAAAAAAAAATTTCATGCATTCTAGATACATGAAAAATTCATCCATCAAACCCTTAAATTTCTAAATGAATCTAAATATTCTTTTCTATTTTCCATTTGAGGAATGGATGTTGTGAGGCTATATCCCCCAACCATAGCCAAATAGTTCAAGTACATCCTTACTACCACCAAATTATTTTCCAACCAGGAATATGCAATACCCCTCCATGAAGTTGGAACAAAGAATATCATCAACTTAATAAATTCCCAAATCATCACCAATTTTGGGGTACCTCACACAATATTAATAGGTAATGTCGTTCTACAGAGTTAAAAAACTACACTAGGAGTACAATATCGAGTCCAATCACTCATCTCACTATCATGTAGTAAAAAATGAATATGTAGAGGCCTTCAATATGACACTATCAAATAAAATCAAGATGATAGTGAAAATGGATAATAATTCCTGGATTGAAATGATCTTAAATAATTTATTGGCCTACCATACCACCACAAATTCTTCTATACAAGAAATTCCATAGTCATTGGTGTACGAGACCGAGGAAATGTTACCTCTTTAAATTCATCTTCTATTACTCTAAATAGAAATTTTTGGAAATCTCATAGATGACGAGGAATGAAAAAATTGGCTAGATGAATTGGGGAAGCTTGATGGGAATAGTTTGCATATATATATCAATCATTATGTCCATCGTAATAGAATCACACAAGATTTTAATAAAATGGTTTTCCACCATTCATTCATTGAAGGAGAATGGGTATTGGACATAAGTACCCAATGATAGCAAGGAAGAAACCAAAAAATATTGAACCAAAATGAGAATTACCTTAAATCATACATAAGTTCTATCACAATAAAGCCTAATCATTGGCCACAATGTACTGGGATCATGTAACACACCCACCGATGAGAGATTCCTCAAGAAATATTTCGCATAACTTCCATCATGAACATTTCATTTTGGTTACAATATGTTTAACTATATGAGGGATTTTGACCGCATGATGTTAACCTATACAAAGATGTCCTCAACACGTGATGTTAAACTACTTGGTAGATCAGATTGACCACATAACGATAAACTATATGGAGTTTTCCTAGAAGTATAACATTGAAATCTATAACATATCACATCCTAACCTCATGAAATTAAACTGTACCGAAATTTCCTTACCAAATGACATTAAACTTCATGGATAATGTCATTACTTCATGATGAAAAACTTCATAGAAAACATAATATCACTAACAAATCACCACACTTGATCCATATATGTGCGATGAATGGATGAAATACTCCCATTTCTACGAAAGTGTTAGCTCCACAAAAGACGGTCATTCCCAAAGAACTACGTGTTGATTGATTCGTGCAATTGCATGATACATATATATGATTGAACTTCTAGTATTGGTACCATCCAAAACATTCCTTTTACTTCACATCATGTGATCTATGTAATTACTATAAGAAGTTAAAATGCATAAATAATGTCCTTTCCACCTGGAGTTAAAATTCATGGGTTTTCTAGTTCTATGTATGGCTAGATTCTCAATTTAAATGAGATATATAGGGGTGCCTTGATCATATATATTGGTCCAACCACCACATGATACAAAATTCCCCTTTCCTATCTTTAATTTCCTCGTCATAGTGAGAGGAACCCTTTAAATTCTTTGTTTCTCACACTGAGCATAGCTCATGTGAGAAGAGTAATTTAAGCAAGGGATTCCCTACACACATAAGGCATAAAATCTCATGACATGATCATCATGGCACCGAATGTAAGACCATTAATGGCATACCATGAGTCCTCATCACATTATGTTAAACTGCTTTCTTGATGTTACTTTCATGATATAAAACTGTACATTCTTGTGGACCTCTCCCTAGAGGACCATCATTATTGGTAATGGGTTTGTACCACACCTTTATTCAAAAGAAATGTTTGACTTGATTCATGAAATCACAAGATAGGTTGTGATGCTTAGACCATAAATGCTGGGTGTAGTCACAACTAATATAAAAATTCCCATTATCTATATATAGTCCAGACTTGTACAAGGATTTAATTCCTCAAGAACTATGATCCACTAGATTCTTATTACCATAGGATACAAAGTGATTCCAAGATTTCCACTGTTGGGGTTAGTATAAATTTTCCTTTTCACATCAAGAATCTCATGCCCTTGTCACATGACACTAAACTTCATGGTTTCTCAAGAACTAGATGTGGCATTATTAATAACGACATTAGAAACACAATGACTCCTGGGATTCCAATCATAGGTATAAATACAATAAGTAATAAAAATAATTTCCAACTCTATGTATAGGTCAGAGTTGCATAGAGATATTCCCATTCAAGAACTATCCGTGTTTGAATTGTGATCATCAAAAGATATGTAGTGACACCCAGACCTCCAATCAAGGGCCCATCTACAACAACTGATAAAACAAATTCACCTCAACCTCATAGGGGATGAATCATACAAACTATTTCTCCAATGTATAAGCCAGATCTATATAAATTTTTTTTGTACATAATATGTCGTGAACAAAATTTTTCATTTCAGTTCCTACATACTGACCACATGATGTTAAACTGAAAGGAAAATGTCCTAGTCACATGACATTAAAAATTCAAAAAAAAAATGTTTTTACCCCATGATGACAAATTTTCTAGAAAAATAACTTACCACGTGATATTAATTTTCATGAAGATCATTCAGACCACATGATAATAAACTGTGTTCTCCATCACCCATTTTTCATCCCCTATCAAAAGGACTAAAAGAGCTTTACCCCATTCAGCAAGAGTATGGGGTGATTCTGCCATCATATAAATCACCTCCATCCATAAATCATACCTCATGTCTCGAGTGACTCATGTTTCCAAAACCATCCATTTTTCTTGGAAAAAACACCTAACTTCAAGGGAATCTTTTTTTACTATGAATTTAGGGCTATTGATCCTGCATTTGTACCTATGGTTATCAACCAAATACATCACTCTAAAAAAGGTATTTCTAACCCTTGTGATCCCTAACATCACTAGGATAGAACTCAACACCTCTATGTGATATGAAATACTCCCAATATAATTTTACCATATCATTACTCTTGACCCAATAACCTTGATCCATGATTTACAATCTTCTCTTCTCTCGCTCAAAAGGATGTTGGGGAACTCTTAACCCTACGTAACCTAATTGGTATCTTCTGTTTAACCACCCATATAATGTCCATATACATCAGAACCATAAAAATACTTGTACATTGAACAAAGTTGTACAACCATAATCTCTATCCGATAATGGTCCAAATAGAAATACATTAAACTACCAGATAAAGAAACCCAACACATGGAAGGTTGAAAACCTACAATGGGTGGGATGAGAAACATTTAAGTATTCACACTATAATGTCATTATATAGAGAGTTTAGGAAACAATTAGGATTTAAATAAATAAAGAATAAATCCCATAAGGTCTACTATATAGACCAAGTAAAATCCAATCTATGCTCATTGGAACCCCTAGTTCAGGAAAATGTTAGATTATTGATTTGTCATATCTCCTCACTATGAGAATATGTTTTCTAGGAGGAGACACAACTTTTAGGGTTCTTGAAACCATCATTGATATTACACTTTCCAAAAATCACAGTTCATATTTTGAGTACCTTAGATCACCACAATGTTCCATGGCCCTAGGAAAAGATACCAGACTTCAAGGGACCCTTTTCTTGACTATGATTGTATTCTTATGGATCCTGTATATGTACTTATTGTTATAAACCAAATGTGTTTCCCAGTAAAAAGTTATTTCCAATCCTCTAGATCCTTGAAATTTCTAAGGTAGAACCCAACACCTCAACATGTTTTTGTCATTCCCGGTATGATTTTTTATATCATCCTCTAGGGTCGAGAAATTTGGACCATGATTTATAATTTTCATACTAAACTATCCTGGAAGATTCAAAATCCTTGACGTTAATTCATCATATTTTTTACAATTTCTAAAGGACAAAATGAAACACTCCATTCCAAAACCATTGATGGACCACACCTTGTTATTCGAAACCACATGGCATAGGACTTGATCTTGAAAATTAAAATACAAGCTTCCCAAGGTTTTGAGAACCCTTCTTGGATAGATTTCCTACCATAACCAACCTCATCATCTAGATATTTGAGTCTTTACAAATATTTCATGACCCTAGTAAAGGAGTGTATATCATATTTTATTAGCTATGGAATCGATGCATAAGGGCTTTGACATGAAATCTAAAGGCATCTTCTTATTTATAGGAAGGAGCTTCAGTCCTTGTGAGCCATGGTTATACCGTGACAGAACCTAGAAAATCAGAGTGTCATAGTTCATCCCTAACATGTATCCCCCATCTCATATTCATAGACTCAATATTTTGGGTTATTTTTTATATCATCCCTATTCCAACTATCTAAGAAGACATAGCATCCCAAGTATTTATTTCTAAACTGATATTACCCCCATAAAACATCCATGAAACTTGGAAAATAATAGTGGTACATATGATTAGAAATTCTATTGATGCATAAGTTCTCTGACCTACTAACTAGAGGAATATTCTTCTTATAGGAAATGAGCTTTGATCCTCACAATCCTTGACAACACCACAACATATCTCATTATCTTAGTATGTTTTGGGTCATTCCCGACATGTCTCCATCATACCCCTTGATCATTGATCAATTCTGAGATAAAATATCTAAAACTATTGATTTATATGGTCCATGATAATAGAACATAATCTATAGAGATAGAAGTTATGAGCTAAATGACCATAAAATATAGCATTAGAGGGTCTGATCTAAAATACCCTATAGTACAGAAATATAAGGTCCTAAGTAAAAGAATATAAAATGTAGTGATTGGAAGTTTGAGCTAAAATATCCTAAAAATTAGTGATAGAACGTCCAAGATAAAAGACCCCAAACTATAATGATAGATGGTTTGAGCTAAAATACCTTAAACAACATAGAAACAATGTCTGATATAAGACACCCTAAACTATAGAGATAAATGGACTGAGCTAAAATATCCTAAACTACATCCCAACAATGATTTAGTCTTCAAGAGATTGTAAGGCCCGCCCAATTTCTTTAGCAAACATCAAGATTCTCTCACCATTCTTATCAGCTTCGTAAAATGATAGAGAACTCTTCCTCCAGAACATGTATTGTACCCAATAATCCTTTTACAAGTCAGGTGATGTCAAGATAATAATAATATATATATATCAATGAAAAATATCATATTTGTGGTCATTCATGAGAATTTATAAAGAAGAATATATTATAATGTCAACCTTCAATTCCTGGAATTCATGTTTACTTGATATTATATAAGGGATGTGTATCATTGGCGATTCATGCAATATCAGAGCAACGAAATGTCATGGATATCATGAATTGAAAAAAAAACTAGACAAAAACATTGGAGGTTCCAAAAAAATAATTCATTGATAATGTGTAAAAAGGAGTATTATCTTCTTTTTAGAGTCTCTATAAGAATATAAACAAAAATATAGTATATTAAATTACTATAGGATTCGGTCTACTGAACTGGAAAATTCATCAAGTGTGTGGAGGGATGAATTGATTGAACACTATAGTTATGCTCACACCACATCTTATGCTTATGGCCTATGGTGGAGAGTCTCAACTAAATTAGTCATCTCCTCAATTATCTTTTAATAAGTTTCTAATAGGGAAGATAATTTTGAAAGGTCAGATCTCAAGAGAGATATGATTTCTTCATGTCTTCATATTTTTAGGTTCTAGACATACATCGAGGCATGCAGTTTAAATATCAACTAGTGACCGTACTACAATGCCTCTGACACATCCCTCGTCTGCTCAGTAAGGGGAGAATTTTCTATAAAATCATTCATGTCCCTCTCATTAGTTTCCAAATATCACTTTGCCAAGATGATTTTCTTCCTGATTTTGAATTGTGTTTGTCGATCAAATCCACATACCCCAATTCATGAAATAATCGATCAAGTTATTTCCCTTTTCATGAAATGATTCCAAAGGAGTCTTAGAAATCATGATGTGAATCTATTTCCAGATTAGCCTATGTTGTGTCTGATTGTCTGTGACTAGAAAAGGGTGTGCACTAAAAAGAGTAATAGATGACTTAAATATCAACACCTCTATGGAGACATCATCTATTTATTATGTAAAATGTATTATTTCCTCAAAATATTCACTCCCACTATCAGGATGGTCATCTTGAGGATGAGGTATATTCCTTGAGGTATCACCCAAGTCTTTAATCAACTCCATTGTTACCACAAACAGAGGGGTTGGTGAGGAAAATGGCTTGTCCACATGATGAATCGGTCAGCTTAACACACCACATAGGTAAGCTCCCACCCAAGCCTGATAATAATCTTGGGTAAGAAAGGAGGTATCTTTTGTGAGTGGAAGAATGATCTCAGTATTTGTATATTCATGCACCAATATCATCCAAAATTGGATGATGATCTTTGGATGTTTCTCTCTTTATACGCTAGCCAAAGGAATAATGGAGGACCTTTGGGTACAACCAAATTGATTAGAAAAAGGATAAGGTGTACATGGCTCACATACGATCATCGCATACACCCTAGAAACATAACCCCATCCTGATGAAATATCTTGTATGACCTCTCATTGAGAGAGACACTGCTGTTATCAATAATTAGCCCATTCAGTGCATGGTAGTGGTTGAAATCAAAGATATAGTATCAATGCATCTCTAACCTATTCACGACTCAATGAAATATCCCCAACCCTATATATTTTAATAAATATAGGATTAGGTAAGGCATTAGGTAACTTAGTGGCATTTTAGTGTTCATAACAATGGAAGTGCTCCCCTATCAAGATGAACAAAAATTGGAAAGGACAACTGATCCTGTAAGGGATGATTCCTTGTTGAATGTGGACCATGAGTTGGTAAAGGAGTGAAATGATTAGAATGACCAAACGAAGGCCCCACCCATCCTCTAGTCATGTCGCCATCACCAGTGTGCCAACACAGATTCTTGAACGCACATCTCCAAAAGAAAAAATCAATACATTAAAAAACATGGACATAAATCCCACCAGCCTAAAGCACAAAGATATCTCCACATTCACTATGTATAACCATGAATTATTGTCCCCAAATTAAAAAAATGACCAAATATGAGCCAAAACTTTGGAGAACTTGCTAGGAGGGGCATCAATGGGGTTGTATAACAGTTTCCCTGACTCTGCTGCAACAAAGAAAAATATTGATCTAGTCCCTAATGGAGATACAAGAGTGCGTATTCAGATTCTTTTTAATATTATCTTTCATAATGATGATAATGTACGTTTCCAGTCCTGGAGTCTACGAAGGGTCATCCAATACATTTTTAGTAGGGAGGAATTCATTGTATATCTCTATGAGAGGGGGGATCCTTCCTAGTTGGAATATCTCCCATAGGTTGATTCCCACCTCACCATGAGATAGATGTAATGATTTGGTAACAACACACCAATAGATGAATAGTTCTCAAAGACGATTAGGATGGAGGTAAATAATGAATTTGGAAATCCATAATTCCTCATAAATATAGACCCTATATAACGGATTAGTGAATTCTAACTCACTTTTACAAACCCCGAATGACCATACCCATTCACTCGAAAAATGAATACCAAGACGAAGATCCCATTTGAAGCTCCATCCACTACCTCCATTGATCCGAGAATAAGAACCTATTTTCAAGTAGTTATAAGAAATTGGATGATGAAAAAAATAACTACTATCTAGACCAAAGGGATAGTTTGAAAACATATAAGACAAAACATGGGGTTGAGTTATAAATTTCTAGCCTTCCTTATAAATTGTCATCTGAATAAAGTGAGAATAATATGATACCCATTGAGATAGTTTATTGAAGTCTGAAGGAGGGATGCCAATATCACCCGGCAAAACAAACCTGTATGTACGAAGCCGGTGAGATAGAGTATAATCCTGAATCATAGATGAGAGGAACCTATTTAGGATCTTGTTATTTGAATACACACAATATTAGGGGTCATCACTGTGGTTCTTAGAAATTATGTCCCTTTTATTTTAATTAGAATAAGAACATTAATAAGAACCATATTCCATATGAATAAAAGTATGTGGTGCATGTTAGACAGAAAAAATAAAATATTTTCATAGAACATGGATAAACCAGTAGCATCATGTGCATCACATGAATGAAAATAGGAATTCACAAGTCACTAAAATGATTAAAGGATCACCTGATTTTTGAAGATATCATGCGTTGCAAATAACGCTAGGGAATCCAATAATTGTTTGAAACCTTAGATAAATCATGACCGCGTGACCCAGATACAACCACATGAACCATATGATAGCCAAAAGATCATGCTATCAAGCCTACATATCCCATGATACCCTTAAAATGATCACACATACACATGGATGGATTTCCTAAAATTACTGAAATATAGTATGTAAATTGGTTCGAGTGGTAACAGGAGCACATGCAGTCTTGCAAAACAATTCTCACAGAATGAGATCACGACAATTTATCAGGATCGGGTATTGAAAAATGGTCTAGTGATAAGGTAATTATATATAATCAGGGTGAGGGATTTATATGAATGAGTATATTGGGAGAGAATCTCTCTCCCATTCTCTATTTATAGATTATATCATGGGATACCAACCATCACCTGTCATACCAAGCATTGACCAAGACGCAGATTCATGAAAACACTAAAGACCCAGGGAGGCATTTAATTTCATTATAACCAAGACCTTGTCCCCATGGATGTTTCTCATGAGGGGGGGATTTTTATTTCTTCCAAATGAGAATTAAAAAATTAACAAAATATGAAATAATTGAATAAGAGTATTATTTTCACTACAAAGAATAGGGTTAAAAAGGTGGACATGATCTCACGTATCATGTGATACCCTTGGAGAAAAGTGATCACATGAACAATAAAAGTTCATGCAGAAATGAAAACAAATATATAACCTATGGAAAATCCCATGAAGGAACTTTTTACAAACCCTTTTTCTCTCACAAAGGAACCCTAAATAATCAATGACTGCATGTTGAATTCCTAGAAATCACCCCTAAGACACACAAATTTTCAATCAGTGGGTGCCTACAACCCATTCAAAAATACTTGGAAAATAGAAGGATAATACAAAAAAGGTGGAGGAATTTTGTGGAAATAAAAATCACGTGATAGATCACAAATGGGGTGAATGGTAGTCATCTGCATCATCTATTAAATCTTGTGAGATCCCTAGCCTTGATAAAATAAACAAAGGAAATAAAATTGGAGGAGGCAGGAGACTTTTGTGGTTGTAAAACTTCACGCTATCTTCCCTAAATGTTTTCAAAACATCACAATCTTCTAATGATGTGTCTTCCTCATCTAGTAAAAGCACATTACCATGTCATCCTCTTCACATAAAGGGCCTCAGGCATGTTCAGAAGGCCTCAAACTCTACCATTATCTACTCTAAGAAAACAGAAAGGGTTATCCTTGAAATGATCATGCATCTTCATATGAAATTTTTTGGTCATGAAAAGCATCTCCAAGAGTTAGAGTAACTGTCTTTGAAAAGAATCATATAATTTCATTTGATCCGCAAGATTTGTAAAATAAGACAAAGGAAATAAATAGGGGAATGGCAGAAGCCTCTTGAGGTCGTAAAACTCTGGTGACGTGCTAATTCTATCCGCATCATGGTCTTTCAAGAACCCTTGATAGGTCAACTTGATCCTATGTAGTCCCTCTTACAGGACATCCTTATCTCTCAAAATGTCCCATACAAGTCGCATGAGATCACATGAGGCCATTTTGACATGCGCCTTGATCTCATGAAGGCCATTGTACATTTCAATATGGGAACATGGAATTAAATTTACATACCATCATGATTCGACAAGTCCCCATTAATTTTCAATAATACAATAAAGGATGCGTTAATGTGATGGGATTGTGGTTGCTAAAATCTATGCAAAACCACCTGGGGTGATCCATGAAAGGGAGTCATGAAGATGTGTGACACTGAATCCCTCATAAAATGAAATCATGAATTCATTAAATATGAAATTAAAAAGATTTGAACCTCTTGTGTGGAAAGGAATATAAATTCCCACCCCAGCCTCAAATAGGGGGATGGATTTTTTTTGTATCTAGATGCACCAGTACACCCAATCAGTACAGAATATTCTTTGTAGTTGACGATATCATGACTATGAAGTTTTATATTAGGTAAGATACCAGGGAACATCTAGAGAGATCCTGAAACCTACATATATCACTTCACATGATCACTCATAGATCACATGAAATAATTTTGGTAGGACTCATGAAGAACATCCCACACACCTGCTAAATCACATGAAATTTAAATCAATATAACATTTAAAAATATAAGGCATTTCTAATAGAACTTCTAGAACAAAGATTAAGTGATGGAATAATTAAGAAAAAAATACATTTATCCTCATGCACTTCGCGTGAACCATACAAGAAACATGTTAACACCAGGACATGTTACCCATATCTCATGATCCCCCTTCAGTACACTATTTGGTTCATGAGAGGTCCTCTAGACATATAAAATAAAGTCACATGGTGACCCTTGGGAATGAAACCCATGTCTTGTGAAACCCTTCAGACATGCCATGAAAAGCCTCACGATGTCCTTCAGACATGTCACCAGACTCATATGGCGACACCAATTCATGTCACCTAAGACCCATGATAGCACTCGGGCATGTCTAGTGGAACTTGTGACACCCTCTGAGTATGATATCTAGGTATCACAATTCCCTCCAAACATGTCATAAATGAAATGTAACACCCTCGAGGACATGTCACCCTAACTCTCACAACACACTCCTAGCATGTCAACTAGCTCTCATGATGACACCAGGTAAAGTTATTTGGATCATGAGACACCCTCTAGACAAGCCAACTGAGATCATGCGATGGCTTACAAGATCAACTAGCTAGTTCTTGTGATGTCCTCTAGAAAATTTACCCCTGATCATGAGGCATCATTTAGACATGCCATCTGGATTTTTTTAAGTCGTCCAAAAATGTCAACTAGACCATACAATTTCCACTGGGCATATCAAGAAGACATCCTCCAACTTGTTGAGAAAGAAATTTAGTCATGTTGAGTAGCGAATCAATTCATGTTTGACAAGAAAGTAGTATAGGTCAATAGTACATTTCAAGGCCTCATAACTTTTTCTTCCCTTGGTGTGTTAACCATGAACAAAGAGAAACATCACTGTGTAAGCCCCGAACAAAGGGGAAAATAAGTGTGTAAGCCTCAACCAGTATCATGACATAATATAATATTCATATAAGTGAAAAATTAGTCTAAAATCCCCAATCAATTGAACTATGATGAATCTGATTCATTTCATAACCTAAAAATATTGGATGCCCCTATGTGTCTCGGTCTCTAGATTAACCTCCACCGATGGTCTGGAATAATTTATACATCCCACATCCATAAGTAATGATAAGGATCATGTTCCATCCCCTATTTCCCAAACTGATCATAGATAATATGGGATTAGGGAAGTGAAATAATCATATCATTTTCATCATAAGACCCTAAAAAGGAAAGAGAAATGTTAGTGTGTAAGCCCCAAATACCTAAAATTAGAGGACTCTGATTTTTCCACAACCCAAATACAAAGGACACCTTCTTAAGGCATAATACCCAGCTAAAATTGGTATCCACTTTAGTGTAATTCCTTCCATGCCTATGACACTTCAACCATAGAGACCTAATCATTCCCTTGGGCTGATCCCCCTACCTCATCCCTCAACAGACTTGGAAATCAACTAAACTATGCGGACTCTGATTCCTTCTATAACCAGGATATGAAGGAAATTTACCTGAGCCTTGAAATTCATATTAAACATCACATTGTATTTCATAGCACATAATCCCTTCACCCATATTCAATAAGGTTGATATATTTCTATCTAATAATTATCACATTGTGCCTTGATTACATGGGATTAGGGAGTCCCAATGAACACATCATTCGCATCATGAATATCCCCCATCTAGAGAAATCTTGGCATGTAATATCAGATGAGTGGCATGATATAAACCTCCCCCAGATGAGAAAATATACATTGGGTCCATTACCAAGGGAATTAATGAACTTAATAACTTTTATTCATTCTATAATCATGATACATAGGTTATATCCTCGAGACTTGATCTTGAATACTATTTTCCTTAAATTCCACATATATATCCTTTCCTTATATAGTAAAACTACATGGGTTTAATTCACTACATGGCTTTTGATCCCTATAATAACTAGGATATGTAAGATTCCTCATAATGGATCAATACCCTTCTCATAGTGGTAACTAAATCCATGTGAGGAAGAAAAATATAATGTATCTGGTTATACAACAACAATGCATAATTAGATACCCATTTCTGGGGATATAAATGAAGAACCCCAGATACATAAAAAATTATTCACTAATCATATATCTTTATTCTTCCCATAAAATTGATTCAACCTATTGTAATTTCGTTAAGGTAACTATTCTCATATCAGGAATAGGAATATATTCTTGAACATGTCTTAAATCTATAAGGGTTTCTCAGAGTAGGCAATAATCCCTCAAAAGGGTACGATGATCCAAACTCCCAACATCTCAACCAATGAGAATCTCCAAGAATCATTGGATATAATACCGAATTGACCACCTTTCTTTGGAAATAAAATTCATACCATTTATGGGTGAAAGAATTATTGAGAGTTTCCATTAAAAACAGTAATTTTGAACTAATGTTATGAGTTGTAAAAGATATAATCCCCTCACAACCAACCCTGAGGCCGAACCGAATCTACCTCAATCATGGTTGCAGGTTATCTCTTCTACGAAAAATAATACACCTTCATTTCAACATATGATTCTTTTGTTTCATCGATGATATAATTTTATCATCCTATTATTGTGTGGGGGTTCTCTAGACCCAACTCCATTATGAAATTTGATTTCCATTAAATTTATATATGTTGATATATAAATGTTTATATTCTTACCATAATAGTGTTGATACTTATGTATCCACTATTTACATGGAAATTTCCTTTGTTTACATGTTTCATCAAATGTTTATAGTATTTACCAGCTACAATGATTACCTAGAGATACTATGAAAATAATTTTAAATATATGTCCCATGTTCTTGATGTATTGTACTGAAGGGAAATAGATGATTTATAACCATATATTAGTGGGGGATTATAATCATTATGAATTCTTCTCATTAATTTCAACTTGGTGATCTTGAATAGATGATATCATGAGGGTAGAACCACCAATAAGAACACCACATGTTTTAGTTGTCATTGGTTATTCCTACTTATGAACACTGGTATTGATCTTTAGAATTGAGATCATTATCAATGTGTAATATTAAATCACAAACATTGATTAATTTTAAAAACTATGAAGTTGAATTCATATAAAGGAATCTTGTGTTGGGACAGTTTTTAGGGACATGGAAGTGGATGAATGATCAATATAGAATATATCACTTATGAATCCATGATGAGATATCTCATGTGCACATGTTTTCTAGGATGGTAGTACCTTAATTAAATCAATTTCCACGGTACATTAAGGTAAGTCCATTTAATAAGGTAAAAAATATATAAAGCATCAAAAGGATGATGACACTAGCATGCAACCTTCTTTAATAGGTATTTTGAGATAAAGAGAATATATTACACAAAACATGTTCGTAGGAGGTATTTATATATATAACATTCATTACAACCATAAGGGCCATGATGAGTTTATTGAATATTCTCTCACTCCATGAGTTGGGGACACTATTATCAAGATAAACACCTAGGGGGCCACACATTATGTTTATCCACATGTTTCATGTAATCATATGAATATAAGTTTAGAACAAAATGGTCCCCTCATGTTAGGACCTATGAATATCCGAGTGTGATCAATTAAAAGTAATAAATAATACAATTATACTATTCTATTTCAGAATAAGACAATAAAATTTATTTCTTAATGCAGTCACACATTGTTTGTTCATTAAAGTGAATATGAGAACATATAATTTTTTGAATGAACATAGTATGATCAATTTCTATTAAATTATTTGGTGAGCTTACTAGCTGAGTAAATATTTTTTTTATTTTATCACATAACTTTTCAAAGTGCAAAAAGTGAGTGATAAAATATTTTTTAAATTGATGAAAATTTTAATTAAACCATAAGTGTGTAAAAAAGACTATAATTATTGTTATTATTTTCTAGGGACCAAAGTATAATTTTGGAAATTTTCAACTAAGTATAAAAGCACATTTTAGGATCCTAAATAGGGATCCCAACCATTTTTTAACTTTTATAGCTATAAACACCTCTTTGTCATGTTTATTGAGTGAAAATGAATTAATAACAAGGTTGGATTGATCTTTCATTCTCTATCGAGTCGATGTTTTTCATGTGATCAAATGGACGTCATAAAGCTCTCCGGTTTATTGCTCTAGAACCCAAAAATCATAGATAAATTATATAGGATACATAGTTCCCATGTGGATGATCTAGAAGATTAATTTATTAGTGGTTTGGAGCTATGAAATACTGATGATAAGGAAATAAAATCAGATATTTTAAATGAATGTGGAGAAATTTACAGTTTCATTCAATTTTATTTTTTATACTTAAATTGAATTGAGCATGCTCCTTTGAGAAATATAAGAAAGTGGTTTTTGGGATTCAATGTTTTAACATGAATTAGGACCCAAAATTTTAAATTACATAATTTTCACTCTTGTACTATGCCTCAGGTTCCATCAATGAGTATAAGAGTGAATACATAATTATTTAAGTCTAAAACATTAACTTTTTTATTAAATTTTGTATAATTATGTTTTTGGGTTTTGAAGCATTTCTAATGCTACTAATAACATATCAAAATGAGTTCTTATTATCAAGATATAGTTGATTTCATATTAAAGTGTTTTGTATATAAATAGTTATTGGTTTTAAATGTTTATTATTTATTTATTTTTTAAGGATACCAGTGATATGTATTTTCAGTTATGTGTGTTTCATTTTAGTCAAAAATAATGGTATCCAACTGTGGTAGTTTGTTGGCTTGATGTACTACTATGGAATCTTGAATTTAAATCCCTAACAAATATATATTCATATCCTTTAAAATGGAAGGATAAGAGTTATTTATTAATAAAAATATAGAGGATTCAATGCCCCATAATAGTGGCATAGAGTTCTTAGCACTATACATTTTTGGGGAGCACAATTGTTTGATAATAATTATATATATATATATATACATAAACTGAATCAAATTCCCCAATTACACATGGGTCAGGCTAGGTTAGTTCAGACCCAACCTAGCTAACTTGTGAACCCCATCAGAAACCCTAACTTAACATCTGAGAATATGATTTTGGTCTAAATACTCCCAAAAAATTATGAAAAAATTCAGAAATATGATTAATGGTGTGTAATTTAATAAAATTATTTCTGGTGCAATCATATGTATCGATAGTGAATTAAAATTGTTCTAATGCATGTTAAAGCATAAAAAATACCCTCGAGATGAATTTTAGAACATTTTATTTTTTCTATTATAATATAATTAAATATTAAACTATCCTAAGCCAAAAGTAACCCATGAATGTTCAATTTATTAGTTGTTTAATTTAATTATTATATAATTTTTAAAATTAATAATTATTTTATTTTGATGATCAATAGATCATCCCTATATTTGTAATTCATATAGGGGCCTATGTTCCTAATTTTTTTTGATAACATGTAATTTCACACCCTACGTTTCCCAAAACATCATGTGAGTATGCATTGTACAGATTGGATGAGTTGTTTGCAAAGAATTTTGATTCTAGATTTGGTGTAAGTCAAACATATGAAGTGAACTAGTAACACATGCACCTGAATTCGAGCCAGGTATTGACTCAAGGAATTCCCATTGGGTCTCGTCTAATCCATTATTTGATCATTGGATTAGCCAATAGTTATCTACTCTTGGTCACTCCATTATATATTTATTTATTTTTTATATGCATTTTATATTATTTTTAAAATGTTTATTTATTATATGTGTTCACTTAGTATAATAATAATAAAGCATGAATAAATAAAATAATCACATGTAGTGGATATTTTCTATTTAAAAACATTGTTAAATTTTGATTTTTATAACATATAACATGAATGTAAAATTGAAAAGGATTTCTTTCTCTATGATAAATTAATAAATATAAAAAAAATATATTAAGTCATTAAATGCCTTTAATAACTTGAATTTAGACATAATCAATTGTTCTAGGTGCTCATCAGCCATAGGCGAGGGTGTATTTTACTACTAGAGAGTTATTATGATATTGGTAGATCAAGTAATCTAATGTTGGAGGTAAAGGGTAATCCATATCTAGAACATTACTGAAAAGGCCTAACAATGATCAATGTAATCATTATGAGGGGGATGGGGTGAATAAGTGTCATATTTTCCTTCAATTTTACCTTTCTTTTATTAAATCATTCCCCTTATATAAATGATTTTTTGATTTTATAATTACAAAATATTCCTACATCCATAGGAACACATGTATTTACAATGTTCACTACACGATAAGAGTAGCTAATCTGGTGAATGGTTTGGAAATAATAAAATACCATAAAATCAACTAGAAATAATCATTTTGTATGGATAAAAAAATTAGGAAATACCCTTACACATATATATCAATATGATTAAAACAATTATGCATTTTCATTTTCTATCACAAAAGATCTAAATATGATGATGTATCATGTTTATAATCCTTCAAGAACTAGTTCCAAATATTTAACTATGACACTACAACAACGTATACTTTTTTAATTATTCAACAAAAAAATTCTTCACTTTCTCACTGAGAAGTAGGTAGGAAAAAATTCTATGGACTTCTTAAAAATACACAGTCAAGTCACACACTATGATCCCCCAGTCCAATTCCCCAGTCAAGAAGCATGTATGATCAGATATTTTGGAAACACTTCTCATTAACTTATTTATTCCTCGTAAATATATATGCATATATGCTTAGTCTGATTTAGTAACGTCTTACCATAAATTCTTCTAAACATTTATTCAAACTGGAAATTTTTCTTCAATAAATTTTTCTAGAAACCAAACCTCCAATGCTCTACCTAGTGTACACATGAATAGTTGTTAGAGTACATTTTTATTTTATGATTTTTAATAGGTTTTCTAGAAACATAAAATGAGTAAACCATAAATGATTTTCCATCTCAAAAAAAAATCACAATTTTTAATTAACTAAAAAATTCAAACATTAATTATACATTTATCAAAGAATCTTAACTATTCTAGATTATTTTCTAAACTTCTTGAAATATCCCAGACATCATACTTCTCAACCCCTTTTGAAAAAGAACATTTCTATTTCTCAGTATGGAAATTTACTATTTGAAATATCATACCTCAAAACTATATTTCATTCCAATTCGCTTGTGAAGAATTTACAGTTTGATGTTCTATATCAAAATGAACATGTTTTTTCAAAAACATCGTTGAAAATTTTAATGAATTCAACTACTCTACAGAAATGAAATTTGATGAATTATCGATATTATCCCTAATTCGATGAGTGTTGAAGAAATTGAAAATAAAACAAATTGAGGCCTCAATACAATGATTCAGACCGAATGAAAATGGTTGAATACACTATTTTATATCATATAATTTATTGATATATGATTCACATCTGATAGGTTGGTATCCATAGATATCCTAATTAAAATATGTCAATGACTCAAGTTAATGATCAATGTTGACAAATACCCTATAAAATATTGATAAAAAACTATAGTCCATCCATTGAAATTTAGATAGATCGATATTCTACCTCAAATTAAACACTGCATCTAATGTCTTATCTGTTCTAACAACTTTTCCAATGGATTAGTATCACAATTTATCTAATGGATTGGTGTCATCAATGAATTATTTATTTATGAAGCATAAAAATAATGATTCATTCAATGGATCATTTCATCTATCTCGTCAACATATCCAATGAATCGGTCAATAAATACTTTTACAAAACCCTTGACTTTAGTAAATCCAGATTCTCAGAATCTGAACAACTTCTGCATCTGGTATACCTTTCACTAATAAACTGCAATTGAAAAACTTTGATGTTTTATTCAATTTTTTCTAGAAACCCATATCTATATCATGACTTTATCCTAATATAAATAAAATTTATACTATCATATAATCATTAAAATTATTTTCCCATAAAATCTCAAATAGTCAATTATGAACACCTAAACACATTTTCTCCTATTTTATTAACAAATATTAGTTCAATTTTTTTTTACCAAACTTATGATTTTGATATCATTCATAATAGAAAATCATAGTCAGAGTTTTTTTTGAACATCTCTATATACATTCTATATTAGATAAAAATTCAGACCATGTCAAAAAACCACATTATAGAAAAATGAGTCTGAAAAAAAGTCCACATTGAAGACATCTTCAGAATATAAAAATGTAGTTGATGGAACTTGTTACATAATCTGTATCTAATATTCTACCTCTTATAATTATTTCAACTACTCACTAAAATATAAAAATCATGTTTATTTCCCAAAATTATAACAAAATAAAAAACATTCAGAAAACTACTTCACCTAGTACCTGGAAAGAAACATCTAGGAAAATTTTCCCCAACCATACCCCCCATTTAATTTTGTTGTCAACCATCATGTTTAAATCATTGAAACTTTTTAACTCTATCAATAAATACCTTATCAACAAATTTCATCATATGTGAGAGAAATCAATGTAGGAAAAATTAATCACTAAATAAAAAGACCATGATTTCCATAATATGTGTCTTGAGAAATTTTATTAAACATAAAATATTCAAACTTCTAGCTCTTCATAGTAGATTTATTATATTAAAAACGATTTTCCTACAATTACTCTATAAAATTTTATAGTAGTTCACACATTCATATGATAAGTTCAATAACCCTTTGAAACCACCCTAAATACATTCTTCCTTAAAAGCTTATGAAACATCATTTTTATCCCCCTTTAAAACATGAACCTAAGATAAGATGAGATAGGGGAAAAATCATAACTAAAACCTATAGAGAAATAGGTTGGATGCATATATTCAACCTCAATTTCTAAAAATATTTATTCATTAAATGTGTTGTGACTATATCAAAAACATGTTCCATTGTAGAAGAATATTCCAACTTGAGTGCATTATTCTCCCCATTCACATTGATGAAGTGATATATGATATCAATATGCATTGAATGGGAGTATGTCACTGCATTTCCCATGTGTTTTATAAGACTTTGATTATTACTACCCAAGAGAAGGTGTAACTTCACTTTAAATTAAAATATTCCGAGTACATCTTCAGACACATAAGTTGTGTTGCATATTGAGTAGTGAAAACAAACTCAGCAGTAGCCAAGCTAAGAGTTACCAAATTAGGAATTTTAGATTTCCAACTCACAAAAGCATTTTCTAGAAAGAAAAATACATCATATTGAGATCTTCTGTTATCTACACATCCTACCCAGTCATCATCAATATAACCAAACAAATGAATTCATCTTGAGCTATCATTTTTGATTCTGAAGGTAGTTGTGCGTCTAAAATATCCAAGAATTTGTTTCCCATCTAAGAGATGAGATTCCTTTAGATAGCATTGGAACCTTTCACATAAGGTAATAATATATAAAACATCTGGTCATGAAGTAGTTAGATATAGAAAACTTTCAATCATCATTCTATATTATTTACAATCCACTTACTTTTCTTAATTATCTTTATACAATTTGGTTCCCATTGAAATTGGCGTAGAAATATGTTTTTAATTTTCAATTTCAAACTTCTTAAAGAGATCCTTAGAATAATTTTCTTGATATAGAAAAATAAATTTATTCTTTTGTGATATTTGTAACGAAAAAAAGTATTTCATTTCACCAAGAATGGACAACATATATTTTTTTCATCTCTTCAATAGACTTTTCAAAATTTCTTTCATGATTCCCAACAATGATAATATCATTAACATACACAATAATAATGAGACAAATTTCCTATATTTTTGATATATAGATCAATATAAAATCTTCATTTCTTAATATTCAAATTCTTTTGGCATGAATCCAATTTGAAATACCGTGTTCTTAGAGTCTTTTTTAGCCCTTAATTTTTTTTTTCAAATTTCACACATAACATTAATATGTACTAATTAAAAATACACAAAATTGTTCAATATAATTTTTTTTTATCAAGTTCTCTAATTTAAAATGTATAATTAACATCCACTTAATTTTTATCTTCTTTGTGCATCAATTGAAAGAGTTATATTGATTGTTTTTAACCATTCAGTAGGAGAAGAAGTGTTATAAAAATAAATGCCTTCAATTTTTGAGTATCCTTTTTAAACCAGTCATGATTTTCTTCTTATCATTTCACCATCTTCATTTAACTTGTTTCGAAATACCCACATAATACAAATAAAATTTTTATATTTAGTTTGGGTAAAAGTCCACATGTATCATTATTTTCAATCTAATCTAACCCTTCATTAACATCATGTATCCAATTTTAATTCTCAAAATATTATTTAACATATTTTTTATAAAATTTTGAATATAAAGACATATGTGAAATTCTCTTGATTTTCTTCTTGATTGAATCTTTTTTTAAAAACAATGATGTTCTGTACTTAAACATATTTTATCATCCAAGGATGAAAAGTATGAAGTTATTCTACATCACTATTAATATATGATTATATTTTCCCACTCACATGGCATCACAATTTTTTGGAATTCTTTTCATGTTTCTCACAAACAACTCAGTTATATTATCCATATTAATTATTAGAATACATTTGTAAAACTAATTCTTCATTTTTTTCAAGAAATTTTACATCCACATTAACAAATACCATCATTATTAATTTATTGAAATATATACACCCTCTACCATTTTGGAGAATAGCCAAGAAATATTCCATCTTGACCTCCTTGATAAACATTCCAAGAATTAGACCTTTCTTATTTATAATTCAGGGTCTCTGAAACACTTTTAAGTGATTCAAACATAGAATTATGTTTCTATAACATTTCAAAAGGATTCATATGAGAAATAATTCAGAAGAAGAACGAATTCTGAATATACAATATTTTAATCATTTCCGATCTCAATAATTATCGAGAAAGACCTTGTTAAATCATTATTGTATGTACCATCACCATCTACCTTCTATTTTTTTTCTTTCATTAACACAATTCAGTTGTGGTGTGTAAAGTGTAATGAACTTATGGACAATTATAGGTTTCAAGAAAAATTATTAATACTAAATTATTTTATTCACCACTATTATTAGATTTATAATTCTTCATATTTATCCACATTCCTTTTTTGATCTTATACTTAAAATATTAAAAAAAATAGATCTTTTGAGTTATGTTTAAAATACATAATACAAGTAATGTGAGTAAAAAATTCAATGAAATAAAGAATTACTCACCCCTAAATGTTAATTGTTTACTCATTGAACCACAAATACTAAGATGAGTTAATTACATGGGATGAGATGAATGAATTTAAACTTTCTTGTGCACTGAGTTTGTAATCTTCCCAATATGACAAACAGAACAACCCCAATCCATTTTTCTTTTCACATCAATAATACCATGAACAATTTCTCACTTTTTTAACTTTCTCATATCCATTTTAAACTTATTTACAATTATTTTATTCCATAATTTATTCTCTTACATCATACTTAGACAAAATAAATTTCATACATCACTAACATGAAACAAGTTCCCCTTTGTAAATTGACCTCTTATAACTACATTTCCATATTAAACTATTTTCATAATAAAATAATATTTTCTGAAATAAAATTTATTTCCTTTATTAGAAAGTTATGAAACACTCAACAAGTTGTGTTTCATCCCACCCACAAACAAGGAATTTATGGACTTCAATTATTCTTCCCCAATAACAGCAAATCCAAAAACTCTAATTCTGAGAGATTCATCATTGCAAAGAATTACTATTCATTTTTTGAAAACCTTTACATTTGTTGACAACTTTAAATATACTGTCATGTGTAAAGAGCACAATCTATCCAAAACACATTTTGTTTCCCATTTTGTTGAATTGAGAGAAGCTTCTAAACTAAGAGTTTCTTCTTTCCCTTTATATTCCTTCAAATCTAGTTTTTTAGAATTTTTATAAATATGTTTTTTACGGGTAACAAAAGAAGAAATCCTTTAGAAATATCTCCTGGCTATTAACATCTTTCACAAATCATATCCATAGGTTATAAGTTATTTTCAAAATTCAGAACAATTTCTCAGAGTTTCTTCTTTGATAGGATTGACTCCCCATAAAAATTTACCTAATTTTAATCATGGGATAATTTTATTTTTGTTGATTTAACCAAAAAATATTTTTTGTATGCCCAAATAATCCACAATACTAGCAGCATCAATAGAATGAATATTTTCCCTACAACTTCCATACTATCTGGAGTTGTAAACATATTTTTCTATAACATTCTTTCCTTACACATAAGAGCATTTTTGACCCAATAAATTTCTATTATAACACAACATATTATTATTCAATTTGGATTTAAACCTAACATTAGAAAAATCAGTAGTAGAGGCAAAATTTGATAGAAAATTTTAAATTTTAGAAACCTCTGAATTTTAAATCTCGCTGGTTTTGGAAGCATAATTTTTTTCCAAGGTTTATTGTTTTTACTAACATATTTATTATTATTTTCATCCTTTTAGGTTAATTTTTTTATTTTCCTTAGACTCACACATTCTGAAACCGTTGTTTAACTTCATAGATAGAGTTATTGAAACATGTAGCTCACTTATCCGATTTAGATAACATTTTTTGAACAAGTCCAAACTCTTCCTCCACTTTTATCATCACTTCAAGATGTTCATTCTGATTATTTTTATTTTTCAATAGATTAATTTAGTTGATCAATATATTCCATCAAAATATATTTCTCAAACAAAAATTACTCCTAATTTTTTGTTATAAGACATTTAAATTTCAAATTCTTGATTTCTTTTTTAAGTCATACAATATTTCGATGATATTCTTTCAACTATCTATTAATATAAAATTATAATTGGGTATATTATTCTTTATAACTATAGATTTCATCACCACCAAACGCTTTAGTATTAAATTTTTAAATACATGTTTTTTATATAGAAACATTACTGAATTTTTTAGTTCCAACATCACTATCCTAATCTTCATCTTCTATAGATAAAAAATTTATCCTTTTGGTTTTGGAGAAATTTTTATATTTTCCATTGAAATATTATTTTTATTTTTCAACATGTTTCTTCAAATAACTTATTAAACTTTTTTTTATCTTTATCAATTTATTATTCATTCTTTATTTAGTGTAATGTTTCAATAAAATTACTAATAACACCACATTCATTAAAATTTGGAGGTTGATTGTAAGGCCCCAACATTAAAAATTTCATAATCTGAAGTTAAGATTATAATATGAAATCATTTAACATTGAGTATCTTTTCAAGTTTATATTTTTATATAATTAGTCAATAAATATTATATAATAGACCAAGACATTATATTTGGATAGTTACACTATGTATCCACCATTTCCACCAAAGGAAACCCTTTAAAAAAGACGATTTTTTTTCTTGATAAAAATATTATTGATTTCTTCATTTCTCTTACCCATCCTTATACCCTATGGAATACATTTCAATAACATTGGATGAGAATAAAAATCTTAGTAAGGAATATAAAATAAGGAATAAAACCATTAGTCCAGGCATATTTTCAACCCATCGAAACATTTTCACAAAATCATATTATTCACATATAAAACATAAACTACCTTTCTTACATCATGTAATCAAAATATTACTACAAAACATCATAGAAATCATAAAACATAAAGGTACCTTGTTTCACCCATATGAAATTACATTGTAGCTTTCAAAGTTACATAGGGAATAACCTTCATGGTTATGTGTGGAATAACAATCACAATATATTCCCTAAATATCTTAGGAGAAACCTTATCATTTTCTTCTATCACATTATCCAATGCATTGGAGAGCTATCAAGGGATCACCCACCCTAAATTTATCACAGAACCACCCATCTACATAAACAATTACTAATTACCATAAAATAACCATAACACATCAAATAAGAAAAAATGAAAAATAAACTTTCCACCTTACAATCACAAGATATCATTTCAAGATATTTATGTAATCAATTCATTTAAAACATTCAGAAAGTTGAGTTATGAATCAATGTTTCCCATACTTGTTGATATTTTTTTATAGTAATTTATACTCTAAAACACTCATGTACATATAAATAAATCCTTACAAATATTTTTAAAACATGGAAATTAATATTAATTATTTATAATAATAAATATTCAAAACATTTAAAACAATATTTCAGTTAAAGAATCCCTTACCACTTGAGAAACACTGGAATACAAATTATTAAATAATCAGACTAAAAAAAATTTAAATATCATGAAACTATATTAATTAGTGATATAAGATTTCAAAAGGGTTTTATATACATTTTATTAAATAAAAAAAGGGGTATAACATCAAGATATGCCTCAATGAAAGAAGATTGAGACGAAGTCCCTTACAAAGACATATCTTTAGATTAAGGTTAAATCAATGAAATAATTTTGCGTGACAAATAAAAATAGACCCAATATAAGTGGATATCTAGTGTAAGACAATTATAGGTCATTTACATATATTCTTGGAAAAAAATCAATGACATTGATATTTAACTCAATGAATGGAAATTGAGTTATGATTTCCCTTACAAAGTTCGTATAAATAATATAAGAATTTATCAATGGGGTGATTTTTTGTAGAAACATTATATCCACAAAAAGGGTAGTGGAAATAAAAAAAATAATTTGTTTATTCCACACATAATCTTGGCATAATATAATCCATGAAGTATGCATAAAACTCAATAAGTGGAAATTGAGTTTAGAAATTTCCTTACCTTGAGTCCTACTTGTCTTATTCATTCTTGAATTTCCTAAATAATAAAATTAGGTTAACTTATAAATTATTAAGAACATTTTTAAATATTATTATTCATTTTATATCACTTATTACCTTGTTATAACAATTATTTAATTATTTGTGTTCATATCATATGTTTTTTCGATGTTTGGTACTTGAGTAAAAAATGAACATGTTTTGATTAAAATTTTCTATGTAGTAATAATTACATTATATCCATAATTATAATAATCATTTAAATATTATACATATATATGATATATTTATTTATAATAATCTATAACATTTTGTGATAATAAATGAAATGCACCGTACATGGAGATGGTAGGCCGTACGTACGCATGAACGCTACTTTCATTTCATTGTTATATTACAGGAATGAAAACTAAATGATAAATAGGTATATTATAATTATTGTATAATATATATTATATATATGTTACATATGTTCAATAATTCTATACTTTGTACATTCCATGTATTGCATGAATGAATCATATCATTTTGAGGGTGCAGTAGTCTACACTTCCTCAAATGAAATTATCATATTTACACATTATGGAAAGCATAATGGTATGTTGTAAATAAAAATAACAAAATTATAGAGAAAATATAAATATAATATATATCATACATAAATATATTTCCATCTTAATGGTGACCAGGATTTCTGGTAGGAGAAAATTGATTTGTCCTCATTTCGTGCGGCAATAATTCACCAATCTCAGAAACAATATGTTCTATATCCATTAGATGGAGGTGAATGTATGTTCTGGTAGAACTATTATAATTAAAAAAAACCATAGAATATTAAGGATAATGGTTTTTATGTAATAATAAAATAATAATAGCAAATGGAGTGGAGAAGTAAAATAAAGGAGAGGAGGTTGAGAGATGACGTTATCTCTAAATCGGGTAACTCTTTTTTGATTTGATCCAGAAGGCTATCTTGAATTTCCTTAATCCTATTGTAAGAAATATATGAGTAAATTAAAGATGATGGGAGATTATTTGAGTATAATTTGGATGATCCAAGGGGATATAGAGGTGTGAGTATGTGGGTATAGGTGGTAATCTTTTATAATATGGAGGAGGGGCACTTTAGAAAAGTCTAGAAATATTATATTATTATAAATTGATTTTCGAATTATAATAGTTCCAAAGTGATATATTTAGAGGATAAGATGATAAAGGGTAGAAACTATCTCAACCAATAGGTTTTATAAAACTTTAGATCACAAATTTAACCTTGTATTTTTTGCTTTAACCCCTAGTAAAATAAATTTACCATTACCATGTCTTCTTGTATTTTTACTCTACATGGTTAATATGGTTACTATAAAATGCCAATACAATCTAAAGTGAACCATTAATGAAATTTTTAACATTATATAAGTAATTTATCCGAATCTCATATTTTTATGACTATTATACCATTTAATAAAATAGAATTTTTTTAAAACCCATTTTTATCAATTTTCACACTATTTAGTAATTTATTTTTGTTAAAGACATAATGACTATATACATTGAAAAGAACTACATCTTCTCAAATATAACATGTAACAATCATCCAACAAAATATTTTATTGAATAAGAATTTGAAATTAAATTTATTTTAATATTTATTATATCCTTTATTTGAATCCTTCATTAATAAGGTAATCGCTGTATCATCATTGTTTCATAAATAAAAAATATATATTTATTTTATAAAAATTATAAATAAAATTAAATGATGTACGAAATATTTTTATATTTATAATTTCTATTTGTAGTGAAATAGATCATTAATATAACTTTGTATTAAAATTGTTTTAATATAAAGATACATGTTTATGTTATATTTCTCTTTACTTTAAATTAGTTATTATAACACATCATTATCACACCCAAGTGGATCCATGTGTTCCTTAAATCGAGAAAATGATTCTAATGGTATTAAATATCTCATAAAATAATATTAGTACAAATTTAAATTTTTTTATATTATGATGATATTATTTTTTACCCTTATTTACCTGATTTACACTTTAACCATGGTAAATAAAAATAATTACTGAAGTTACTATTAATAATTTCAAAAAATAAAAGGTACATATTAAAAAATATTGTATCATATGATTCCAAATATGGAATAAATTTTTTGAAATTCAAAACACATAAGTTTCATTAATTAATTTAAAATTAATTCCCGTTGTCAAAAATAGAAAGTGAGTTTAAAGAAGTATAAACATTAAAAATATTGGCATGTTTTTATGTCCAATTTAAATGTGAAATTACTTAAAATGATAAAAATTGGATTAAATGATAAAAATATAATTCAATTAAAATTTAAACCCAATTAAAAAGATAATATAATTACATAAATAAATTATACAAAATGGTAGTTTTGAAATAAAATGAAGTATTTTCAACATTTATAAAAATATGTATTTCATCAGAAAAATACCAAAAGTTCAACCAAGGTAAATTTTTATTTAAAAATTAAAAATAAAAACTTTATTATGTAAAATATATATTATAAAATTGTTAAAAACTAGATTTAAAAAGGGATCTCCATTAAAATGCGTAGAAACTGTATTTTTTTTTTGAAAAATAATTCTTTTAGCTGAAAAAATGAATTTGTTCTTATATCGTATCTAGAAAACAATTAATATGAATTTAAAACATAAAATTTAATATATAAAATATATTTTTCATTAATTAAAAATCTATAAGGAGTTATATTATTTTTTAACCACAATTATTCTCTTTTAAAAATATTTTCATAAAAACACGTCTTTTATATTCAATTAGTTTTTACTTCAATTAATAATAAATTTGGTAACCAAATAATCATTATTTAAACATGTTTAAACTATATTTTCATACTTTTTTGCATATTATTCATTCCATACTTTTCAATTTCTAGGTTAAAACTGTATCATTTAAATAATAATATTTAGTTGTTCGTTTAATCTCGATGTAGCATATCATGTATGCAAAATTTTAAAGGTCGGGGATGTAGTATCATTTTATTATTAAATCAAATACCTCATTTTTACTGGGTAGAGGGAGAAAAAGTACATATACTGAAGTTACAAGGTCATGTGACATGAGTATAAGGCTTGCAATCCCATATTTTGGCCTATAGGGCCCTTCGTTGAATAGTACTGTTATAGTACCCGGGCTGCTACAATACCACTGACACTACAGTTCCTGCTACAGTTCCTCCACCATTATAGTGTCAATGCTGCTACAGTACCATGATGTAGTGCTTCTACAATATAGGTAAATTCTTCCCTACCCAGATTTGATCATTGGTCTTTTGGATGCCATGAAGGAGCATGTACCACTTGGGTACAAGATCATTGGAATAATGTATCTTTATTAAAATTTGGGTTGTTACATTGACTACATTTTTAATTTCAGATAACTATTTCTAATTTTTATAAAATATGGAAAATAATTCTTCAAAATTGTTACCAAACTCATCTTTGGTTTTAAAGTAACCAAAATTTTCATCTTTGATAATATTCTTAGATTTTCCTTACTTGTTAGCTTTTAGAGAGATTTTTTGATGAGATTTTTGTTTTATTTTCATTAATTTATGTCTTCTCATTTCATATGTAATTAGAGTATGGTGGATTTTATCCAAGGATATATTTTTAATATCTCTATCTCCTAAATATGAGACTATGAAATCAAACTTGTCTGGAATAATTTGTTAGATATTTTTAACAACAGTTGTATCCTCAGACTTCCCACCAAGATTTCTTATCGTGCTAAAAATATCATTAACCATTGAAAATATTTCACAAAAAGATTCATATTCACCCATTTGGATATATTTATACTTCAGCCTCTTGATTTTTAAATTTATCTTCTTCAACTTAATATTTCCTTAAGAGATATTTTTCAACCTCTCAAAAATACCTTTGGCAGTTTCAACTCCCTTTACTCTAAGAAATTCACATTCATAAAGTTATTAAAGTAAATAATTTTGTATTATATATAAATCTCCAGATTTTTTATTAAAAGTTGTAAGAGGAAAATTTTCAAAAAGAGGATAAAATCCATATGTAAGAGCCCCCAAAACAGCATAACCAAGAGACATAAGATATAGAAGCATATTATATTTTTAGATATTGTAGTTATTTCCATTGAAAATAGAAATAAATTTATTCACATAATTGTAATTATTTATAAACACTTCTCTTCAGACCCATTATTAATTTGTAGTAAATTAAGGGAAACTTGACTCTGATACGAATTGAAAATTCCTAACAAGGATTGATGTAATCACATATAAGTGGAGGGGTGAATCATGGATATCTTTTTTATTTTTTGCTACCTTTTTTATATATCATCCATCACCTCATTTAATATATTAATTTATTTTTTAAAAACCAAACATTCACACATCCATAAGAACACAAGTATTTACATGTTCACTACTCAATTATTGTATCTAGTCCTCGAAATGGTTTGGAAATAATCCAATTACACACATTCCACTAGAAAAAAATCCTTTTGTGTGGATACAAAAAGTAGGAAATACTCTTACTATTGTATAACACTATGCTCAATAAAATAGTGCATTTGTTTTTTCAAGAATGAAATATGTAAATAATATGATGTAACAAATATAGAAACCTTGACCAATTGGTTTTTGAACATGTCACTTTTATGATTCAATAACTTCTATTTTTGTAATTCTATAAAAAAATTCAACACCTTATTTTCCTGTTATAGGTAGTAACAACTTCTCTTTACTTCCTAAAAATGATCAGTTTGATTAGTCACTTGGATTATTTAGCCCATTCCTTAGTCATGAAAAAAGTATGAGGAGATAGTCTAGAAACACATTTGATTAACTTCTTTATTCTTCTCGAATCATTTAGTCCAGATGCTCAGTTGGATCTAGTGACTTCTAAACATAACTTCTCTTGAACACTCTTTTATCCAAAAACATGTCTTCAATAAACTATGACAAAAACCAAACCAACAATTCTATGAATCATATACATGTGATAAATTTTAAAAGTATGTGGTACTTTTACTACTTTATATAGGTCTCCTATAAATAAAAAATCTGGTAAGACAAATTGATTTTCCCAAAAAATGAAATTCAAACTATTGAATTAATTTAGAAATTAAAACTTCATTTAACCATTTCTCAAGGATTCTCAATTCTTATGTATTATTCTTTAAACATCCAAACATCTCTATAAATTCTTAATTCATAACCCATTTTTAAAAATAACATCTCAATTGATTAATATAGGAATTGATATTTCATAAACTGTCCCCCCAAAACCATTTTTCATTCTGATTGACTAGTCAAGAATTCACAATGTTATGTTTTAGAAAAATTGAACCTATTTTTTTGATAAAAATAATTGAATCTAATAAATACTTCAACTACTCATTAGTCATATGAAACTATGGTTGATGACTTATCGATGTAAACCATTGTGCGATGATTCTTGAAACAATTGAAAATAAAAAAACTTGAGACCTCAAATAGATGATTTAGACCAAATGAAAATTCATAAATACATTATTGTAATCCATATGATTGATCTTTTTATGAATCCCATCTGATAGTTTAGTCTCTAAATATCACTTGGAATATTAGCATAAAAAAGATGTCTTCTCAGTAACACTCAGAAAATTTGGTCCATCAGATGAAATTTGGATAGAACAATTTATTTCCTTTGATAGAACCATACATCCATTTTATTATTGTTTCTAGTGACATGTATGATGGATTAAGGGCACAACATGTCCAATAGACTGGTTTTAGAAGTGAATTATTTTTTTCTTAATTAAAAAAACTTATGATTCAGTCAATGGATCAATTTATCCAATGGACTGGACCGTCCAATAAATCAATTGACCATCACTTTTATAAGATCTATGAATTAAGAAAATTCATGTCCTCAGACTCCAAAAATATTCTGTGTCTGATACACCTTTATCTGATGAACTGTGACTAGAAAACTGTGTATTCTCATTTCATCCAAGAACTCACACTTTTATGAGGAATTCTTTATGATATTATGAATATTGAGATAAGAATAGAATCTTTAGACATATTTTTCCACAATTCTCGAAGAGTCAACTCTATATTCCCAAACAAATTTTTATCCCCATTTCTTTCTCAAATATTGGATCACAAGTATATTTTCAACTTATTATGTTGACAACTCACATAAAATAAAAATATTGTTAGATTAATTTTCAAACATATCTAAATGTATTCTGTATCTGATACAATTTCCCAATCCATTATGAAAAAGCTAATTCTGGAAAAATGTGTCTGAATAATTAGTTTACCCAGAAAAAATATTATGAATAGAAAAATATAATTTATGGAACAAATTAAGTAATATATGACCAATATGTTTAGTTTTAAACACTTTCCATCTGATCACCAAAACTTACAAATCTCGATGATTTCCCATAATGTAATCAAAAGTAGAAACATTCAGAAAACAACTTCTTCTAGCATCCATAAAAAACATTACATCCAACTTGGTCCCAACAATATACCCATTGTATTTTATTTTCAACCAACACTCATAAATAATTGAAAAATATTAAATCAAGCTTCATATCACTAATCAACAATTCTATGTCTACTTGATTGAAATCATTATTGGAAAAAAGAGTCATTGAGTAGTAAAAACATGTTTTACAAAAGTTGTGGCTTAATAAATTTTGTTGAACATAATACATTCAAAATTTACACCTCTTCACAACCACTTTATTCTTGTAAAAAAAGATTCATACAGGCACATCAACCAACTCAATGAAAAGTTTACATGTTCACACACTAATTTCAAAACATACCACATTGAAAAATCCCCCAAAATAAATTCTTCCTTAAAAGGTTTGTCACAAAAAATGTATTGATTTATGAAACATCATTTTTATCCCCCTTTAAAACATGATACAAAGATAATATGAGAGAGGGTACATAAAGAAATAAATAAACCTTGGAGATAAATAGGTTGTATTCCCATGTTAAACCTAAGTTTATAAAAATATTCCTTCGATAAAGGTTTTGTGAATATATCAACAACTTATTTCGTTCTAGGAATATGTTCCTAATTTTTTTCATTAATCTTCACACGATCATTAATGAAGTGATATTTGATATAAATATGATTTAAATGAAAAAATTTAACTTTATTTATAGTGATATTGATAGAACTTTGATTATCATAACCCATGAGATGGGATATCTTCACTTCAACAAGAAAATATTCTAATTGAGTCTTAATGCATAATATTTTTTGCATCTTAGTGGTGAAAAAACACAAATCTTTACCTATGCGAAGAGTTACAAAATTCAACTTTTTAGAATTACAACTCACAAAATTTCTCCTCGAAAATAAAAATCTACCAGATATAGATCTTATAACAACAAGACTTACCTCCCAATCATAATCAGTAATGCCAAACAAATAATTTTTTTCCAAGATGTCTTATTTGATACAAAAGTTAGTTGTGACTCTAATATATCTATGAACTCATTTACCTGCTAAGAGGAAAAAAATGGTGCACTTTGGAATCTTGTACATAAGGTAACATATTATACAATATCTCATCTTAAAGTAGTTAGATATTTAAAACATTCAATCGTATACCAGTATTCTTTAGAATCCACTCCCTTTAATTTATTATAATTTGAAATCTATGTTCCCACTGAAATTGGTGTCGAAACAAGTATTTAATTTTCAATTCCAAACATCTTAAGGTGTTCTTCAGAATAATTTTATAGAGATAAATATATATATTTCTTCTTTTGTTAGATTTTTAACCCAAGATAGAATTTAATTTCACCAAGCATTGGAATATCCAAAAAATCATTTATCTCTTTAATAAAATTCTCAACAGTTATTTTATCACTACCTACAAATATAATATCATTAACATACACAATAACATTGAGATAAATCCCATGATTTTATTCAATGTAGAGATTACTCTTAACTCTTTATTTCTTATTATTCAAATTAATTTAGAAGACATCCAATATGGAAAACCAAAATCTAAAATATTTCATTATACCATACAAATATTGCTTCAAATTTAAAACATAAATATCATCATTTCCAATTAAAAAGACACATAGTTGTTCAATTTAAACTTATTCACCAACTTCTACATTTATAAAATTAAACATAAAATCCATCTAAAAAAATTATATTATTAGCACATGCATTACAAGAAATATCCTAATTTTTTCTAACAATGAAAAAATTGAAAAAGTCTCATTAAAATTAATACCTTCAATTTGTGAGTAACCATTGTAAACTAGTAATTATTCATTTCTTATTACATCACCATATTCATTCATATTTTTTTTCTGAACACCAACCTTGTACCAATAAAATTTTTATCATTTAGTTTGGTTATAAGTTTATATGTTTCCTTATTATAAATCTGACCAAACCTTTAATTTGTAACATGAATCTACTCATGATGCTCAAAATATTAATTAATATATTTTATAGAAACATTCTAATAAAAAAGAATATGTGAAAATAACTTTGACGTTCTTATTCTTGGAATGTTTTATTTTTTATCACCATAGATTTTTTGTACTCCCACCTATTTCCTCATCTTAGAATGATATGTATGAATTCTTTCATAATAACTAAAAATAAATGAATTTGATTATCCCACTTTAATGGAATCACCATTATTGGAATTATTTTCAAGTTTCTCACCAACAACTCTTTCATCTTCCCTATGTTACTTATCATAATAATTTTGGGAAACATATTCTTTATCTTTTTTAAGAAAATATACAACAACATAATCAACTAAATTCCATTATTCTTTTTTGAAATATATATACCCTCTAACATTTGGAGAATATCCCGGACAGATTTTATCTTCACCACTTTGATCAAATTATACAAGATTTACCCCTTTTTTTATTTATTATGTAGGGACTCACAAACACTCTTAACTATTTCAAACATATTATTTCATTGTTGAAAAAGTTTTAAGGAGTTATATTAGAACATCGTTTGAAGAAGAAATGATTTTGAATATAAACTACTTTACTTATTTCCATCTTATAGAAGTAGTGATAAAGACCATATTCAATCAATATTGTATGTACGATATCCACCAAAATTATATTTTTTTATTTATAAAGAAACATTTTTCTATGGTGTGTATATGGTACATTTAAATGAAGGGTAATTCTATGATTTTCAAGATAAATTCTGAATTCTGAATTCTTGTATTCAACACCAATATCAAGTCACAACCCATTCAAATAATACACACATTTATTTTCTTCTATTCTCCTGAAATTATTAATCATTTTTAGAGATTATGATTTATGTTTGAGATACATAATAAAAGTAATTTGAGTAAAATAAAAAATGGAATAATTGAATTAATGATCTCTGAAGGTTGACAGTATACTCATTAGACCAAAAATATAAGAATGAATCAGTTCTAGGGGATGAGATGAATGAATTTCAACTTTCTTATGATTTGATTTTGTAATATCCCCTTTCTAAAAAATGTAACAACACCAATAACTTTTTATTATCAAATCAAAAATATCACTAATACAATCTCACATTGTTAAATTGATTATATTTTATTAACACATATGTACCAAAATTTTCTTCCACAATTGATTCTCTTACTGAATAATTAGATAACATGCAGTATGCATATAACCAACATGAAATAAGTTCCCCAATTCAGGTTGGGATATTGTAACAACTTTTCTATATTCAAATATTTTCACAAAAATCCATCATTTTTTAAATCAACTTTATTTCCTTCACCACAAAGGTGTGAAACAGTCCAAAATTATTCTTTCATCCCACCTATAATGAAGGAATTTTTGGATTTTAATTTTTATTCCCAATTAATAGAAGAACCAGTAAACATTAATGCATGTGATTCCTAATTTCAAAACATCAATATTCATTATTTGAAATATTTGACATCCAAAAATAGTTTCAAATCTTATATCTTGTGTTAAAATCACAGACTATCTAAAATCCAAGACCACCATCCTTTTGTAACTTTGAGATAAGTTTATACAACAATAGATTTTTCTTTCTCTTTATCTTCCTTCAAATCCATATTTTGAGAATTTTTATAAACTTGATTTCATACTAGTATCAAAATAATAAATCATTTCGAATGATATCCAATCTTATCACAAATTTCAAAAATAGTTTTAAGAAGTTCTAATGTATGTTCAACATTCCAAATAACATTCTAAACGTTTCTTATTTAAGGGGATAAGATGCCTTTTAAACATTAATTCCTTTAAATAATGGGATAATTATGGTATTGTTGATTGAAATAACACATATTTTATGTGTTTCCAAATCCTTCACAATACTAGTAATATCCATATAAATAATATTTTACTCTATAATTTCCATACTATCTAGATTTGAAAAATGTTTTTATATAATTTTCTTTATTAAACATTTGATATTTTTTATCCATAATTTTTATTTTATGACTCAAGAAATTCTATTTAAATTCATATTTCCTCTAATCTTTGACATAATCATCCATATTACTAACATTTGAATCAATATTTGAAATTTTGGTAACTTATAAATTTTAAACCTTGTTGGTTTTGGAAAAATACCCAAATCTCTTAGGTTTATATTTATTAGGAACATATATAGTTCTATTTTCATCCTTATAATATCAATTTTGTTGTTTTTCATAGATTCACACTTTCTAGAACTTTTTCCAACTTCAATGATATTGTTCTTGAAACTTATAGTTCTCTTCTTGGATTTATAAGAATTTTTTTTGAACATGTTCCATCTCTCCCTCATTCACCTTTATCTTCACTTCAAGATGTTAATTCTGATTATTTTCGTTTTAAAGATATTTCTCCAAGTGATTAATATCTTACCAAAAACTAGATTTCTCTTAAAGAAAAGACCCTTGATTGTTTTTTAGAATAATCCTTTTTCAAATTCTTTAACTATATCTCAAGTCTTACAATATTTCTAGGAAATTATATCACCTCACATTTTAGAGAAAATTCTGACTGAGAATAATATTCTTATTTAGAACTATATCTTTCATAAATACCAAACATTTAATCATTTAATTTTTCAATAAATGTGTTTTCTCCAGAAAATAAATTGAATATTTCAATTTCAATATCACTATCCTCATCTTCATCATCATTATACAAAAATATTCTCCCTTTCTATTTGAAAAAAAACTTATCTATTCCCATAGAATAGTATTTTTATTTATCAACAAGTTTTTTGAATGTTTTTCTTTACTTTCCATCATCTTTATCAATTTCTTCTTCATTCTTTATTTGGGGTAAATTTGCAGCAAAATTTCCAACAGATCAAAATTAAATAAATTATGGAGGTATATTCCCATTGTAAATTTGTGTAATTATTTTATGAATTTTAGAAAATAAGGAGAATAATTCATTAAAATGTTTACTAACCTCATATTCAGTCTCAGAGTCACCAACTTCTTTATCTTCAAGAAACTTCGGTGATTTTATTTTCCTAATAGCATTGAGGGAAATTTCTCAATCAACAATATCATTTATTTTGATCAATTACTATCTTCTTATTTCATATGTAATGATAGTACATTTAATTTAATACAATGATAGAGTTTTAGGATCTTTATCTTCTAATGATTGAACGTTTTGATAAAACTTATCAGTAATAATTCTAAAGATATTTTTAAAAACAACTGAATCGTTCATAATCTTACCAAGACATATTATGGTGATAAAAATATCATTCACTATTGTAAATAATTAATCAATATATTCATATTCACCAATTTTATTATCTTGTATCAAGCCTCTATATTGGTAACTTTGACTTATTCACCTTTTTATTGCCTTTATAATTTTTTTCTACTTATCCCAAAATTTTGTTTTCACTTATGAATCCTTTAAAACTAAGAACATAACTTTCATAGTGTGATGAAATTAAATCAATTTTCCCTTCCACCATTCTCTAATTATTTCTTACTAAAAATTTTAATAGAAGTATTTTCAACAAGGGGAAAAAATCTATATGTAGAGGCCTCGCAAAAATCATAAACAAGACACATAATATAGAAAAAAATTCTATATTTCAAATATTATATTTCTTTCCATAGAAAAAAAATAATCTCGTTACTTTTAACGCAATTCAAATTATATATAACAACTTCCCTTCAAATACTTCCATAAAGTTTTAAATGAAGGTAACCTTTTCTTTGAAACCAATTGAAAAGGCCAAACCAAGATCAATATAATCAATAAAAGGGGGAGGGGTGAATTAGTGATATTCTTTTATTTTATGTCATCATTATTGTATAACAATATTCACCTCCTATTAATGATTTATCACTTTTATAAAACAAACCATTCACACAACCATAGGAACATAAGTATTTACATGTTATTTTAATAAAAATGTTTATCTAGTGCTTTTCATGGTTTAAAAATAATATAATACCACACATACCAATAGAAAATAATCCTTCTATGTGGATATAAAAAGTAAGAAATTCCATTGAACTTGTGTTGCACTATGATCAATAAAAAAGTTTATTTTATTTTTATAGAATGAAAGATATAAATAAGATGATATAAAACCCATCCCAAATTTGCTACGAAAATATCACTATACTAATTCACCAACTTCCACATTTTCAATAATTCAACCAAAACAATTCTCTAATTTCATACCTTAAAGTAGGGAAGAAAATATTCAATAGAAATCATACAAATACTAAGCCTGATCACTCACTCGGATTCTTCAGTCTGATTTCTCAGTCTGGAACAAGTTTAATGATACTATCTGAAAATATATCTGATTAACTTATTTCCTATTCATGAATACATTAGACTAGATTCTAGATCTGATATGCTAACTTTGGACCACAATTGTTTTTGAATACTTCTTCTATTTGGAAATATTTGTTCAAGAAATTTTATCTGGAAACCAAACCACCAGCACTCTACATTTCACACAAATGAATAATTTTTAGATTACATTGTACACTGTCCCATTTATTTAGGTTTCCTAGAAATTGAAAATATGGGAACCCAAAATGGTTTTTTAATTCCAGGAAATTCACAATTTTGAAGTAATTCATAAATTTTATCATCATTTTGCCATTTCTCATGTCTTATCAACTATTTTGGATTCTTCTCAATCCATATGGAAATATACAAATCATCTTACTTCTCAAACCCTTTTGGGAAAGAACATCTCAATTGATCATTTTTGAAATTGATCGTTTAGAAACTATCAGTGTGATGTTTTTTTTTCATTCCAATTCAGTTTCTAGGAGTTTACACTCCACTGCTCAAGATAAACTGGACCTATTCTTTTCATAAACACCATTGCAATATCTAAAGAATTAATATTCTCATCAACCCAATGAAACTGAAGATAATAAATTATCAGCATAACCCCTTGTACGATGAGTCTTAATGCAATTGAAAATGGAACAACATGAAACCTCACTCTAGTGATTCAGTGTAAATGAAAATGGTTGATTTCATTTTTTTATTTCATCTGATTGATAATTCTATGATTTCTATCAGATGGTTTGGTCACTAGAGATCACCTAATTTAATATTGTTAAAAAATCAACCAAATGATTGATGTATAAAACTATTATACCCCAAAACACTCAACAACTCTAGTCCATATGATAAAAATTGGATAGAACAATGTTCTGCCTTCGATGGAACTCTCTATTCAGTTTCTAATTGTTGTGATCCACTTGTCTGATGGATCAATGGAACAACTTTTTCGATAGACTGGTGTTAGTAGAGACATATATGTTTCTACCATACATCAATTCTTGATTCATTTTGTGTATTGATTAATCCAATGGATTGGAAAATTCGATGAATAATTCAATCTGAACTTTTTAAGAACCTATGAGATCAAAAAATTCAAATTATCAGCGCCCATATATCTTCTTTTTCTAGAACACATTTAACTAATAAACCACGATTTGAAAAAATATCTTCGTATTATATTTTCTTCCACAAAACAATACTTGTATCATGAATTATTAATGATATTGAAAAAATTTACATTGGTATAGAATAATCAGACATATTTCTCCATTACTTCTCTTATATTCAACTCCGTACACAAAAACACATTTTCTTATTCCTTTATTTCACAAATCTTGGATTATAATCTTATAGAAAAATTATGTTTTTGGAGAATTTTATAATAGAAAATAATAATTACATTTATTTTTTTGACATCTATAAATACATTCTACATCTAAAAAACGTCCCACCCCATTGTGAAAAATATTATTCCACAAAAACGAGTCCAAAAAACATGTACACCCAGAAAACATATTAAAAATAGAAAAATGAAATTTATGGTACTTATTAAGAAATATTCATCCAATATTCTTAGTGTAAAACTCATTTTAGATGATCAATAATACATTGAAATAAATTTGATTTACCATATTGACAAAAAAGACAAAACATTTAGAAAATAACTACTAGTATTTGAAAATCAACTTCTAACCAACTTGGTCCTAACAATATCCCCATTTTTATTTTGTTGTCAACCGACTGTTATTAATAACTGAATATTTTTAAATCAATACATAGATCACTAGTAAATAATTCAAAACCCAAATCAGTTAAATAACTATATAAAATAAGAATCATTGAATAATGAAACCATGTTATACATAAACATGGACTTAAGAACTTTTCATAAACTTAAAACATTATAAATTTACACCTCTTTACAATTACTTTATTATTGTGAAAATAAGATTATTATAATCACTTTAACAAACTATTAGAATATTTCACACATTAACATTATGAGTTCACAAGTAACCGCTATGAAAATATCCACCTAAATAAATGATTCTTTAAAAGGTTTTTCATATAACAATGGATAAATGTATGAAACATCATTTTCATCCCCCTTGAAAACACTGTCTAAAGTAAATATGTGAGAGGGGATAGAAAAAAATACCTCAAAGTGAAATATAAAGATATTAGATTCCCATTTGGAACCTCCGTTTCTAAAAATAATCCTTTGGTAAAGATTTAGCGAATATATCAACATATTTTTACATTATATAAACATATTAAAAATTGAGTTCATTCTTCTCCACATAATATTTGAAAAAGTGTTATTTTTTATCAATATGCCTTGAATGAGAAGGTTACATTGAGTTTATAGTGATATTTATTGAACATTGACTGTCACAACATAAGAGAAGGGGTAACTTCTCTTCAATAGGAAAATGTTCTAAATGAGTCTTCATCTAAATAAGTGGTGTTGTAGCTTGAGTGGTGGAAACATACTTAGCTTCATCCATGCTAAGTGTTACAAAATTATTCCTTTTAATATGGAAAATCACAAAAAGTTTCCCCAAAAATAAAAATCCCCCCGATGTAGATCTTTTATCATCAACACTTCCCACCCAATAAACATTAATATAACCAAACAAATCAATTTTTACTAAGATCTAATATTTGATAATGATTATAGTTGTGCCTATAGTATATCTGAGAATTCATTTCCTTTCCAAGATATGATATTCCTTTGGAACACTTTGGAATTATTTACATAAGGTATCATCATATAAAATATATATTCTTTTAGTAGTTAGATATAACAAACTTTTAATCAATTTTCTTTATTCTTTAGAATCCACTTCCTTTGCTGATATATATTTTGAAAACTTGGTTCCCACCAAAATTTTTGGTAAAATAAGTTTTGAATTTTCCCTGAGTTTTTTACGATATATTTATTTAGAGAGAAAACAATATTTCTTCTTTGGTTATATTTTTTACCAAAGAAATTATTTAATTTCACCAAGCACGGACATCTCAAAAAACATCTTCATATCTGTGGAAGACATTTCATAATTTGTTTTATCATTCCATGAAAAGATATTATCATCAAAATTAACAATTACAATGAGAGATATATCCTAATTTTATTTGATGTGTAGATTACCATCTACACATCCTTTATTAAAGTTCAAATTTATTATGAAAGAATCCAATTTTGAATACAAAGATACGAGATCTTTATTTATCTCTTACAAAGAATTATTCAAATTGCACACAGAACATTCATCTTTACCAATTAAAAATACCCACAGTTAATTAATCATCTTACAAAAATTTTCAATTCCAAAATGAATACATAACATCCAAATAAAAATTTTTATAACCAATTTGTACAGTAATTATAAGAATGATTCTAATTATTTCTAACCTTGAAATTGGAGGATGATTTTCATCAAAATTAATACATTTAATTTGTGAGTAACCTTTGAAAAGCAGTCATGCTTTGTTTCTTATCAATTCACCATATTCATAAAAATTGATTCAAAACACCCACTTGGTACTAATAAATTTTTTTATCATTTGTTTTGGGTATTATATCCCAAGTATCATTCTTCTTAATCTGATCCAACTATTCATTCATATCATGAATCAACTCTTGATGCTGAAAATATTAAATAATATCTTTTAGATCAACTTTTTAATACAAAGATTCACGTGAAAAAAAATTTCATGTAATTTTTATTGGAAATTTTTATTTTTGATTCGAAATAGTTTTTTGTACTTAAACCTACTTTATTATACGAGGATGATATGTATGAAGTTCTTCATCGCCAGTAGAAGTATCTATGTCTGATTCTTCCACTTGTGTGGAGTAAAAATTGTTGGAATTCTTTTCATGTTACACACCAAAAACTATTTCATCTTCTCAACCTTCGTTATCAGTATAATTTTTTGAAACATATTTTTTATCTTTTCAAGAAATTTTATGCCAATAGAATCTATTAACATTCCCATTTATTTTTTGAAATATCTATACCCTCACCATTTGGAGTGTAGATAAGAAAGATTCCATATTCACCTATTTGATCAAATTTTCCATGATTTTCACCTTTTTTCCTTATGATATAGGGAATCCCAAACAATATTAAGTGTTTCAAACATGGAATTTCATTTTATAAAATTTATTAATGAGACATATCAGAACATGGTCTAAAGAAGAACTAACTCTATATATAAGCTGATGTACTCATTTTCTATCTACATAAGTAATGAGAAAGTACATGTTCAATCAATATTTTACATCCCATCTCCACCATTCATATATATTTTTCTATTTTAGAAACTCCATTCTTCTATGGTGTATATGGTGCAATGAACTCATAATGAATTCCATGCCATTCAAGATAAATCCTAAATTAATCAATATTTTATTCCCCACCATTATTAGTTCATAAATGTTTTACAGAATATCTACATTATTTTTCTCCTCTTCTCTTAAAAATCTTAATTTTTTTTAGTTCTCCTAATTCATATTTTAGATACATAATAAATTTAAATCTAGTAAAACCATCAACGAAATAAATTATTTATTTATCTCCAAAAGTTTATTTTTTACTCATTAGACAAAAAATGTCAGAAAGAGTCAGTTCTATGGGATGAGTTTAAGGAATTTTAAATTTCTTATGCTAAATTTTTTCAATCTTCCCTTTATAAAAAATATAAAAACACCAATATATTCTTCTTTTCAAAATTGGAATACCACTAATACTGTCTCTCTTTGTTAAATTTCTCGTATTTCATTGAAACAAATTTTGCAACCTTTTATACCACAGTTGATTCCCTTCCATCATTATTGGATAACATTAATTCTCTACATCATCAAATTGAAATAAGTTACCATTTAAACGATAGTCACTTATACCAAAATTTTCATCTTTAACAATTAAAAAAAATATCTTTTCTGAATACAATTGTTTTTCCTTCATCACAAAGTTGTAAAAAAATCAACAAGTTGTGTTTCATCCCATTAAAAAATAAAGACTTTTGGATTTAAAATTTTCTTCCCTTGAAATAGTAGATCCAACAACTTTGATTCTGATAGATACATCATTACTAAAAATCACTATTCTATCTTTGAGATCTTCCAAATTATTAACTAGTTTCTAATCTCCAATCATGTATAAAGAGCACCCACTATCAAAAATCCAGAGTTTTTTTGTAGCTTTGAGAGAATTTTCTACAATAAGATCTCTTTAATTTCCCTTTATCTTCCTTCACATCCAGAATTTGGGGATTGTTATAAATATATTGTTGTGCTGGTAGAAAACACTGACATCTTTAGAAATATTTCTAGAATTTTCACATCTTCCAGAAATAGTTTCTAGAGGTTGGAACCTTTTTTTAAGTTTTAGCAAAATATTCTCAGAGTTCCTTCTTTGAGAGGATTGAATCCCATTCAAACTTTTCCTCATGTTATACATGGGATAACTATATTATTGTTGATTAAACCAAAACATATTTTTTATATTCCCAAATCCTCCACAATACCAATAGTAACCATAGAAAGAACATTTTTCTCTATAACATCCATTATTTCTGTAGTTGTAAATATGTTTTTCTATAACTTTCTTACCTTACACATCAGAACTTTGTTGACCCAAAAAAATTATATTTTCACTCACAATATTATTTTTCAATCTAGATTTCTTCCCAATATTGATAGAATTAGAATTTTTAAAAACACTTTATTCTGACTTCAAATTATAGAATCTTATGAAATTTCAACTTTGTTGTTTTTCAAAAAAAAACATGATATTACAAATTTTATTCTTCATTGAAACATATTTAGTTTTATTTTTAACCATTGAAAATAAATTTAGTTGAATGTTATTAGATTCAAACATTACATAAATTTTTTTATCTTTAGATATAGATTTATTGAAACTTGTATCACCCTACTCAGGTGTAGAGAACATTTGTTGAAGAAGTTACAACTATTTCTTCTTCACTTTCATCTTCAATTATAGATGTTCATTTGTATTATTTTCTTTTTCAAGATATTTATTCAGTTGTTCCATCTATTCCAGAGGATTTGGTTATTGTTTAAGAAATGTTTACTAATTTTTTGATACAGAACCTTCCTTTTTCAACTTATTTATTTATCTTTCAAGTCCAATAATATTTTAATGAAATTCATTAAAATATATTATTAAATAAAATTTTAAGTCACTTATTCCACAAAACTACTTCTTTTATGACAAATAAATACCTTATCATTACAATTTGATATAATAGTTTTTTCTATAGAAACGTTAGTGAATTTTTCAGTTTTAAATACAATATCCTCATCTTTATCATCTTTAGAGAATGAATATCCCCTTTTAGATTTGGTGAATTTTATGTCTTTTACCTTATATTAGGATTTTGATTTATTAGTATGTTTATTCCAAGATATTATCGACTTTTAGTCATTTTCCTAAAATTCTTTTTCATTATTATTTCAGTTAAAATTTGTATCAAAATTCCCAACATCTCTATATTCAGAATTTTTTAGAGGCATCTTACAATTTATCTTTTTTGTGCCAAATTTCAAATTTTTAGAAAATAAGGGCAATAATTTATCAAAATTTTTACTCAAATCACATTTAATTTTAGAGTCTCCATCTTCATTATCTTTTAGAATATTCTTATATATTCCTTTATTTTCTTATTTGAAGGAAACTTTTCAGTCAATTTTTTTTTCCACGAATTTATCTCTTCTCATTTTATATATAGTGAGAGTACTATAAAGGTCATACAAATATAGATTTCTAGAACATCTATCATCCAAAGATGAAATTTTAGCATCAAACATGTCCAAAAGAATTTTTACTATCTTCTCAATAACTGTTGAATCATACAAATTTTCAAAAATAAATATTATGGTTCTAAAAATATAATTCTCCCCTGTAAAAAATTATCCAATTGATTCATATTCACCCATTTTAAGACCTTCATACTTCAGCCTCATGTTTTTTAACATTTCCATTTTCACATTTGTATCACCTTAATATATATTTTTTAACTTCTCATAAATGTATTTGGAATTTATAAATCTATTCACTCTAAGAAATAAAATTTTAGAGAGTGATGAAAGTGAATAATTTTTTACCTTCCATCATTCTCCATATTTTTCTTTTCAATAGATATAAGAGGAAAATTTTCAACAAGTGGAGGAAATCCATCTGTAGGATCTTCTAAAAAATAATAACCAAGATAAATATGATAAAAAAATTATATCTTTCAAGAGACGATAATTATTTCCATTAAAAACAGTAATCCCCTTAATTTTGACACTATTCAAATTATCTAAAATGAATTCTCTTCAAACACTTTAGAAAATAGTAAATGAAAGGAACATTCACATAGATTCCAATTGATAAGTCCAAACCAAAATCAATGTAATCACATATAAGGGAAGGGGTGGATTATTGATATATTTTTCTTTTTTATGTTACTTTTCTTGTATAATAATCTTCACCACATGTCAATTATTTATCATGTTATTGAAAACCAAAAATTAACACAACCAAATGATCACAAGTATTTACAAGGTTCACTACTCAATAAGAGTAGCTAATCATTTACATGGCTTTAAAACCATCCAATAACACAAAATCCACAAAAATATTATCCTTTTGTATGTACACTACATGTAGGAAATACTGTCACACTTGTATAGCACTATGATTAATTAAAAAATGACTGTGATTGTTATATAAAAAAATATATAAATAAGAAGATGTAATAAGTTTAAAAACCTTCTCAAATTGGTTTCTAACATGTAATTGTGATTCTTCAATGACTTACTCTTCTGTAATTATTCAAAAAAACAATTATTAACATTCTTACTCAGGAATGAGTTGCACAATCTTTTTTGGACTTTATACAAATAATCATTCTGATCATGCACTCTAATTATGCAATTAAAAACATCACTCTGGAAAAAATTATGAGGAGAATATTTGGAAACACATCTAATTCACTTATTTCATATTCCCAAATATTTCTTATAGGATACTCAATATAATCTGGTAACTTCTTATGAAAACTTCTTTTGGAAACATATTATATCTATCAAAGTTTATTTATGAAATTATTTCTAGATACCAAACCTCCAAAACTATGTCTCTCGCACATGTGAACATTTTTTAGATTACATTTTACTTTGACACATTTATATAGGTGGTGTAAAAATTGAAAAATAAGGGACCCTAAATGATTTTCCCATACATTAAAATCTGTGTTTTTAAATAATTTTTACATTAAAACATCATTAAATTATTTCTCACGGACTCTCAACTCGTTTGTATTCTTTTAATTCCTTCTTTAAATATCCAGAACATCTTACATATCAACCCCTTTTGAAAAAGAACATATCAATTGTGAAATACAAAAATTTATTGTCTGAAAACACTCACTATAAAACTATATTTTATTTTTATTAACTTTCCAATACTTCAAAATATAATGTTCCAGATTAATAAAATCAATTCATATATAATCATTATTTTAACTTCTAATGACATCAAATACTCCTCAGTATGATGAAACTATATCTGCTGACTTATTGGTGCTTGCTCTTTTCAAAAAAGTCTTGATGAAATTAAAAATGAAACAACATGAGACCTCACTCTTATTCTTAAGAAAAAATGAAAATGTTTGACTATATTATAGTATTTTATCCAATTGATCGATATATGATGCTTGTCTGATGGGATGGTCACTTGAGATTACTTAATTGAAATGTGTTAACAAATATACTAAATGATTGACATCAATAAATTCTTTGATCAGAAAAATTCAACAACCCTGGTCCATTTGATGAAATTTGAATAGACTGATGTTCTACCTCTGATGGAACACTCCATCTGATGTCTTATTAGTGCCAGACACTTTTTTATTGGATCAGTGGCACAATGTTTTTGATGGTCTAGTTTATGAAATGAATTATTTATTTTTGAAACACAGTAATTGATATTTAATTTTATATACCCGTTTATACTATGGTTCATCCTATCGGAGGAATTGGTTGATCAGTTCTTTTAAAAAACCTATGAATTTAGTAAATTCAAATTTTCACACTCCAAAAAACGTTTTCAACGGGTAAAGCTTTTACAAATGAAGTGTGAACGAAAATAATCTACATTGAATTCTATTTTCTTCAATAAAATTATACTTGTGTCATGAATTATTTATGATATTGATAACCTTGATATTGAAATTGAATCATCAAACTTATTTTCCTATAACTTCTTGAAGAGTCATCTCTATACTCCCAACCACAATTTTTTTCCTTGGATTTCGATACGTTTTTTTTGTAAAATTTTAGTCAAAATTTAATAATGATAACATTAATAATATCAAAGAATAATCAGATTATTTTTTGAACATATATAAATAAATTCTATATCTGATAAAACTTCCCAACCTATTCTGAAAAATGTAATTCTAAAAAATGATTCTGAAAAAAAGTTCATCCCAAAAGAATATTCAGAATAGAAAACTATAATTGATGTAACTTCTTATGAAATATCTATATGATCTTATAAGTTAAAAAATAGTTTATTCTAATCATTTAAACATAAAAATAAAGGATATTTCCCATAATGAGAAAAAAATAAAAAACATTTAGAAAAAACTTCTCCAGAATATGAAAGAAAAACATCAAGAAAATTTGTTCTAAACAATCACACCCTTTAGAATTTTCTGTCAACCAAAATTCAAAAATGATTTATATTTTTAAACTGGTTCTATGGATATGTAATCAATAATTCTAGGGCTATTTGAGAAAACTCATCATAGAAAAAAGAAATCATTAAATAGAAAAACCATGCTTTCAATATGTAGCGACTTAAGAAAATTTCATGAACTTAAAACTTTTAAAAATTCCTCCTATTCATGTAATATTTCTTCCTATAAAAACATGTTTCCTATAAGCACATTAAGAAACTATTATAACATTTAACACATTCACACACTAATTTCATAGCTGACCCCTTAGAAAACATCCCCCATAAATACATGATTCTTTAGAAGGGTTTATACCTAAAAATGGATAGATTTATGAAATATAATTATATTCGACTTTACACCACTATCCAAGGACAACATGAGAGGGTATAGAAACACATAACTAATATTTGGATAGAAAGATGTTGGATTTTCATATTCAACAACTATTTGTAAAAATATTCTTTTGGTATAGGTTTTGTGAATATATCAACAACTTTTTCTATTGTAGGAACATATCCTAACTTGATTTCATTATTCTCCAAATTCTCTTTAATTAAGTGATACTTTATATCAATATAAATTTAATTAGAATATTGCATTGAATTTGTAGTGATATTGATAGCACTTTGATTATGCTAACCTAAGAGAAGGGGAAACATTAATTTAATAAGAAAATCTTCCAACCGAGTCTTCATCCACATAAGTGATTTTCAGCTTGATTGGTATAAACAAATTCATATTTATACATGATAATAGTTATAGATTTTTTATATTTCGTATTCTATCTCAAAAAAATTTACCCTGGAAATTTTTTTCACTAGTTGTAGATATTCTATTATCCACGCTTCCTACCCAATTAGTATTTTCATAACCAAAAACTAAGTTCTTCATGAGATGTTAAATTTTATTCTAAAGTCATTTGTTCCTATGATATATCTAGTAAATAAATTTCCTTCCAATAGATGAGATTCATTTGGATCACATTGGATTCTTTCACATAAGGTAACTACATATAAAATATGTGGTCTTGAAGATGTTAAATATATAAAACATCCAATCAGATTCCTATATTCATTATAATACACTTCATTTACGTTTAAATATTTTGGAAACATGGTTTCCACCCAAATTTGTGTGTAAATAGGTTTTGAAATTTCCATGAAAAAACTATTTTGGAGTTCTTTAGAATATTTTTTTTGAGATAGAAAATATATTTCTTTTTTTTTGTGATATTTGTAACCCAAGAATGTAATTAATTTTAGAAATCATGGATATCTCAAACATATTATTTATCAATTTAGAAAAAATTTCACAAGTTCTTTCATCAATCCCAACAAAGATAATATCATAAAAATACATAATAAAAATGATAGAAAACTCAAGATTTTCTTTGATATAGTGATTACTATCAACTCTTACTTTCATCAAGTTAATGTCTTTTAAGCTAGCATCCAATTTGTAATAATGAGAACTCAAATCTTACTTTATAACATACATTATATTTCTTCAACTTTCACACATAACTTTCGTATTTACCAATTATAAAGACACACAATTGTTTAATATAAACTTATTCAATAAGTTACCATTTAAAAATGTATTCTTAACATCCATTTGAATTTTTTTTACTTCTGTGTGCATCAATTTCAAGAAAGATAATTATTGTTTCTAACCTTGAAATAGGAATAAAATTTCTATCAAAATCAATACCTTAAATTTGTGAGTAACCATTTTAAACCAATTATATTTTTTCTAAGAACATAACCAAATTCATTCAACTTGTTTCAGAACACCCACTTTGTATGAATAATATTTTTATAATTTTGTTTGGTTACAAGTTCTCAAGTGTGATTCTTGTCATTCTGATCCAAATCTTCATTCTGTGCATGAATCACCCCAGATTCTCAAAATTAATAGTTAACATATTTTGGCTTACTCTTAAAAACAAATAAATATTTACTAATTTTTTTTATTTTATTATTGTTTGACATTTTCATATTTGATCACTGATGATATTTTACATCCACTTATTTACTCATCCTAGGATGAGATGTATAATGTTCTTACTCATAACTAGAAACAGATGAGTTCGATTATTACACTTGCATGACATCACCACTTTTGTAATTATTTTCATATTTCTCACTAAAATCTCTTTTATATTGTCCATATTTCTTATCTGCATAATCTTGTGGAACAACTTCTCCAAATTTTTTAAGAACTTCAATATCAACAAGAATTAACTAAGTTCCATGTTTATTTTTTAAAACATCTACACCCTCTACCATTTTATTAATTATGAAGAAACAATAAATCATCACCAATTTGATTGAATATTTTTTGATTTCCACTTTTGTTATTTATGATTAAGGGACTTCCGAACAATATTAAGTGTTTCAAACAAGGATTTTCATTATAAAAAATTTTGTAAGGAGTCATCTTATAAATTGTTCTAAAGAAGCACCACTTCTAACTATAAAATACTATACTCATTGTTTTTTTAAATAAGTTGTCATAAATACCATTTTCAGTTAACATTATATATCCCATCTCCACCAAAGTTATATTTTTTATTCCAGAAATATCTTTCTTCTTTGGTATATACGGTGAACATAAATCATGAAGAATTATATGTTTTTCAAGATAAATTTCGAACTATTCATTATTGTATTCACCACCATATTATGTTCAAAAATTATTCATAGCATATTAACATTACTTTTTTTCAGTTCTCTGAAAACTCTATAATAGTTTAAGAGATTTTGACTTTTGTTTCAAATACATAATACAAATAATGTGAGTAAAATAATCAATGAAAGAAATGAATTACTTATCTTCAAATGTTTATAGTTTACTCATTGTACCACTAATATAAGAATGAATATGTTTCAAGGGATGCTTTGAATGAATTTTAATTTTTTATACAATGAGTTTGTAATCATACCTTTATGACAAATAAAACAACATCAATCCCTTATTCCTATTAAATCCGGATTACATGGAACAGTATCTCACATAGTTAACTTTCTCATATTCATTTGAAAAATAAATCTGAACTTTTTATGCCACAGGTTATTCTCTTACGTCATGCTTTGATTACATGTATTATATACATCTCCATCTTGAAACAATATTCCCTTTGAATATTGTCCTCCTGTGACAACTTTTCCATCTTTAAATATTATAACGAATAAATATTTTATGAAAAAAACATTATTTCATTCATGAAGAAGTTTTGAAACACAAAAAAAGTTCTGTTTAAGCCCATAAAAATAAAATACCTTTTTGGATTTCAATTTTTCACTCCAATAATAGAAGATGCAATTCCATTGATATTGATATATTCATCATTTCCAAATGAAACTGTTCTTCCTTTGAAATATTTTACATTCTTCAATAGTTTGAAATATCCTATCATGTGTGAAGAGAACTGAATATCTAAAATCTCAGGTCATTAATCTTTTGTAGGTTTGAGAGCATTTTATACAACAAGTGTTTTTTCATTCACTATATCTTACTTCACAATTTTTTTTGAGAATTTTTGTAAACATATTGTTGTGGTGGTAGAAAAACATGACATAGTTTATAATGATTTCATGGATGTTCATATGTTAAAAAAAATACATTCTAGTGTTTTGAATGTATTTTATACTTTTAAAACTACTTTATCGAATTTCCTTCTTTAAGAGGATTAACACCCCATAAAAAATTTCTTCCTATTACTCATTTTATAATTTCAATGTTGTTGATTGAACCAATTTTTTATATATGAAAAAATACTCAATTATACTATAAGTATACATAGAAAGAATATTTTCCTCTTTAACTTCTATACTGATTAGATTTGTAGATTTATTTTTCTACAACATTCTTAACATCCAAATCCTAACTTTTTTTTTCCAAAACACGTTTTGTTATCACTTCTAATATTCTTCTTTAGTTTATATTTCTTCCCAAATTAGTAGTAGTTTCAATATATGATTCTTACTTTGAGATTTTAGAAATTATAAAATTTTAACTTTGTTGGTTTTGGGAACATACATTTTTTCTCATATTTCTTCTTCTTCGAAACACCTTTGATTTTATTTTCAACATTTAAAGATAAATTTGGTTCATTTTTCTAAAATTAATAATTTCTAGAGATTTTACCAACCCCATAGATTGATTTATTGAAACTTGTTACTCCAAACTCAGCTATAGAGAACTTTTGTTGAACAACTTCCAACTATTACTCCTTCATTTTTATCTTCACATCAAAATTTTTATTCCAATTCATTTCTATTTCATAATTTTCTCCATGTGATCAAAATCTTCCAGAAAAATCGATTTATCTTCAAGAAAACATTCTGGTTTTTTTGTAGGTGATCATTCTTAATTAAACATCTTGATTTATTTTACACTTATGACAAAATTTATAAGACATTATTTAAACTCTCACTTTAGATTTTTTAAAATTGGATTTTAATTTATAAATTCTACTATCATCACTAGAAAAAACACCATCATTAATTTTTTTAATATATGTATTTTCTATTGAAATTTTAGTGAATTTAACAATTTCAAATTCACCATATGCATCTTCATCATCATTAGACAAAAAAATAATACTTTTGGAATTAGATTACTTTTTATCTTTTCCTATGGAATAGGATTTTAATTAACCAACATGTTTCTTCCAAGATATTCCTAAATTTGTTCCACCTTCAACAATTTGTTCATTATTCTTTCTTTGGGGAAAATTTGCATCAATATTCCCAATAGCTCCATATTTAAATCTTTTTAGATGTATCATCACTCTATAATTTCCTATAAATATTTTAACATTTATGGATATTAAGGAAATGATTTTATCAAAAAATTTACTAACTTCATCATCGTTGTCAAAGTCAAAAACATCTTCATATTCTACAATCTTATTAGATTTTAATTTCTTGGATGATTTGAATGAAATTTATCAAAATAAAATTCTTTTATTTTCATAACATTATCTCTTCTCATTTCATTTGTAATGAAAAACTATAATCATCATCCAATGATAGAGTTTTAGGATCTATATCTTCCAAATATGATACTTTGGAATCATTATATTCATGAAGAATTCATAAGAACAAAAAAAATACTTGAATCATAAAACTTCTATTAATGAAATATTTTTATGCTAAAAATAATGCTCACCCTTATAATGAAGTTTCCAATACATTCATATTGACAATTTTTGATATCTTAATATGTTTTCCTTCAGATTTTTTACATTTCCTTCTCCACATGTATATTGTAGTCATTGATATTTTTAAACTTCTTTTAAATACCCTTGGATGTTTTGAGTCCCTTCACTCTAAGATATTCACTTTAATATAGTGATGAAAGTAAAACACTTTTCTCTCTTACATCATTCAGATTTTTTTAATCCAATATAAGAGGATCAATTTCAAAAAGAGTATGAAATATATCTATATCAGCTTCCAAAACATCATAAGCAAGAGACATATGATACAAAACCATTCTTTATTTCCCAATATGATACTTCATCCCACCAAAAGGGATCCACCTAACAGTTTACAAAATTCAAATTTTTTTGCATAGAAATTTATATTAAAAAACATTAAAAAATTTGTAAACTAATGGAAGCTTAAATTTGATACTAATTAAAAATTTTCCATCTAGGAACAATTTATTTGTTGAGTGCAGGAGGGGTAAATTAGTGATCCCTTTTTATTTTATGTTACCTTTTTTGTATAAAAACCTTCCCCTCATATTAAAGATTTATCACTTTTCCGAAAACCAAATATTCATATCTCCATAAGAACATATGAATTTATGTGGTTCACCAGTCAATAAGAGTAGATAGTATTTTTAATTGTTTGAAAATATTCCAAAACCCAAAATTCACTAGAAAATAATCATTTTTTATATATATAAAAATTAGGAAAAAACAAGAAACTTGTATAGCACTCTGATTAATCCAATAGTGCATGTATTTTTTATAACGTGAATGATGTAAATAAGATAGTGTAACAGGTTATGAAATTTTCACAAATTTTTTAAAAATTCGTAAGCATGATGCTTCAAAATAATCTACTTTTTTAATTCTTCAAAAAAATCTTCACTTTATTACCCACCAGTTTGTTGAAACAACTTCCATAGACTTCATAAAAAAATTAGTTTGATCACTCACTCAGAGTTTTTAGTTTGATTACTTACTATGAAAACAAGTATGATTATACCATCTGGAAATACATCTGATTCCCTTATTTCTTCTTCCCGAATATGTCATAATGGATTATTGATATGATTTGGTAACATTTAATCTCAAATTATTTCGAACAATTCTTCTATATGGAAACATTTATTCAGAGAAATTTTGTCTTGAAACTAAACCTCCATGTCTCTGCCTCTTAAACATGAGAAAAATTGTCTAATAACATTGTACTTTGACAAGTTTATACTGGTGGCCTAGAAACAGAAAAGTCAAGAACCCGAAATTATTTTCATATTCAATGAAATTAAAAATTTTTAATTAATTCCATGGTTCAAACAACATTTTACAATTTCTCAAGAGTTCTCAATTTTTCTTGATTCCTATCAGACATTCTCACATATCTAGAACAAAATATATCTCAAACCATTTTGAAAAAGAAAATTTCAACTGCTCAGTCTAGAAATTGATAGTATGAAAACTCTCACATTAATTTTTTTTCATTCTAAATAAATTGTTAATATTTCATACTCTAATGTTCCAAATAAAATTAAACTATTTTTTCTATATACATCATTAAAGCTTCTAAAGACATAAAATAATTTTTATTATGATGAAATCATGTTCGTTGACTTATCCGTGTCACCCCTTGATTAACGAGTCTGGAAGAAATTAAGAATGATACAACTTCTTACATCACTCTGTAGCTAAGGAAAAAATGAAAGTAGTTGATTGTATTATCGTATTACATTCAATTGACTGGTCTGTAATGCATATATGATGGGTTGGTCTATGAAGCCTACCTAATTGAATTGTGTTAACTAATCAACTAAATTATTATTTTCAGAAAATTATTCACTATGTAATACTCAAAGAATATGGAGTATGTGATGAAATTTGCATACACCGATATTCTAGCTTCGATGGAAAACTGCCTCTGATGTCTTCTCGGTTCCAACAACATGTTTGATTGATTTGTGAAAAAACATGTCTCATGTACCAATGACAAAAATGAATTTTTTTCTATTTTAAAAAATGAATCTGATGATTCATTTTATGGATCCATTTGTATTATGGATCAGCCCATCCGATGAATCAGCCAATCAACACTTTTGAAAAACATCTAAATTATGAAAATTCAAATTATTATATTCTAAATTACTTCTACTTTCTATAGATCTTTAATTGATTAAGTGTGAACTGAAACTTTGACATCATATTCCATTTTCAACCATATGATCATTATGGTATCATTACTTCTTCCTGATGTTGATAACATCGCAATCATCATAGAATTGTTATTTTTATTTTCCCAAAAATTTTTAGAAAGTCAACTCTATAGGCAGAAGAGTTTTATTACACTTTTTTTAACAAAGTTTTGATCATAATATTTTATTCAAATTATAATATTGAGAACTTTAATAATAGTAAATCATAGTTAGACTATTTATAAAACATATTTAATAATATTCTACATCAGATACAACATGTCACTCTATTATGGAAAACCTTATTCCAGATAATTGAGTCTGAAAAACAAGTTCACAAAAAAAATAAGAAAAAAAGAAAACGATAATTGATGAAATTAGTAAGAAATATACATTAGATAATCAGAGTTTGAAACTCCTTTCAACTGATCACCAAAATTTACAAATCAAGGTGATTTATTATAATGAAAACAAAAGAATAAAGTTTTATAAAAAACATCTTCCTCCATCCAAAAAACAACTTCTAACAAACTTGGTCCCAATAACACCCCTGTTGGATTTTGTTGTTAACCAACCTTCATAAATAATTGATAATTTATAACATAATACATGGATCACTAATCAATATTTCAAAGTATACTCTAGTAGATTCAATGTAAGAAATAAAAAACATTTAACAAAAAACCATTCTCTCTATGAGAATTTACATAAGAAATTTTATTTAACCTCAAAATTTGAAACCATACACCTCTTTAGAACTTCTTTATTCTGGTAAAAACATGGTTCCATCAAGAACACAAACAAAGTGTAGAATAGTTCATACATAATTATGCTGTGTTCACAACAAAACCCTTGGAAAAAATACCCCTAAATACATGATTTTATAAAATGTTTAGAACATACCAATGGATAGATTTATGAAACATCATTTTAACGCTTGATATCCCTATACAAAGGCATGAAGAGATAGGGGATAGAAAAACATACCTAAAAATTGGAGAGAATGAGGTTGTGTGGTGATATTTAACCTTATTTTGTAAAATGATTTATTTGGTATTATTTTTTGAATGTATTAAGAACTTATTATATTGTAGGAATATATTCCAACTTGAGCTCATTATTCTCCACATGATCTTTGATGAAGTGATTTTTGATATCAATATGATTTAAATGATAATTTTATTGGATTTTTAGTATTATTTATGGATATTTTATTATCACAACTCAATATAAGGATACAATTCACTTCAAAAAGAAAATATAACAACTGAGACTTCATCCACATAAATTGTGTTGTAGCTTGAGTGGAAGAAACATGTTCATCTTTAGAAATTCTAAGAGTTAAAAAATTATTCTTTTAGCATTTAAAATCATAAAAGTTTCACTCAAAAAGAAAATTCAACTAGATTTAGATCTCATATCATCCACACATCCTATCTAAATAGAATCAGTATAATTAGAATAATTAATACTTCTTGAGTTGTCATATTTGATATTAAAATCAATTGTGCCTCTAATATATATAAGAATTTGTTTCCCTAACAAGATATGAGATTCATTTGGTTCCCCTAGGAATCATTCACACAAGGTAACAACATATAAAACATCTAGACATGAATTAGTTAGATATAGAAAACTTCTAACCAGCTTCCTGTATTATTTAGAATCCACTTCCTTTCCTTATATATCTTTAGAATACTTAGTTCCCACTGAATCTTGTGTGGAAAAAGGTTTTGGATTTTACATGAAAAACATCATAAGGATTTGCTGAGAAATATTTTCATGAGATAAAAAATATATTTCTTTCTTTTTTTCAAGATTGGTATCCCAATAAAGTATTTCATTTTAACAAACAAGGATATCTCAAATAACTTCTTCATCACATCAGTAAAATTTTCCCAAGTTCATGGATCATTCCAAGAAAATATAAAATCATAAACACAAAAAATAACAATGGAATAAATCTCTCAATTTTATTTTTGGTAGATATTACTCTCAACTATTCTTTTATGAAGTTCAATATCCTTAAACAGACAACCAATTTTGAATACGGTGCTCTCTGAGATTTATTTATTCCATACATATACTTTTCCAACTTTCATACCAAAATTTCACCATTACCAATTATAAATAAACATATTTTTAATATAAAATTCTTCACATAGTTATCTATTTAGAAAAGTAGTCTTAACATCCATATGAAAGAATTTGTATCTTCATTGTACAGAAATGAAAGAAAGATTTTGATTTTTTAAACCTTGCAATATGAAAAAATGTTTCATCAAAATCAATACTTTCAATTTGTGTGTATCCTTTTCAAACTAGTCATGATTAGTTTCTTATAACTTCAAAATTCTCATTTAACTTCTTTTTAAACACACAATTTTCACCAATTTATTTTTATTATTGGGTTTGGGTAAAAGTTCTGAAGTATCATTCTTCTTAACATGAAGAAACTCTACATTCATAGAAGTAATCAAAACTTTATGAAAAAAACTCCATCAATATATTTTGGTTTAACATTTGAATAAAAAGACAAATTTAAAATAAAAAATTATGATCTTACTATTTTAAAGTTATTTTTTTGATCACAAATGAGGTTTTGTACATCCACCTATTTCCTTAGCCTCTGCTGCCATGTACGAAGTTATTACTTTTCACTATACATATAAGAGTTTTAATCTTTATCTTATGCGGAATCACCATTGTAGGACTCATTTTCTTGCTTCTCATAAAAAACTCTTTCATCTTATCTGTCTTCCTTCCTTATCATCTTATGTTTGTAAAACATATTATTTAGTTTTTTTAGTATTTTTACATCAACTAAATCAACTAAATTTTTTATTTATTTGTTTCAAAATATTCACCCTATAAAATTTAGAGCCTATCCAATAAAGATTCTATCTTCACCACTTTGATAAAATTTTCCAAGATTCCTACATTTTTTTGTTATGATGTAGGGATTCCCAAACACTCATAATTTTTTAAAATTGAAATTTCATTACAGAACATTTCATAAGGATTTATATATTAACATGGTATAAAGAAACACCGATTATGAATATAAACTATTGTACTCATTCCCTACCTCAATAAGTATAGAGAAAGTCTATATTCAATCAACATTGTATATCCCATATGCACCAAATGTATATTTTTTATTTTAGAAAAATCATTATGTTGTGGTGTCTAGGTTTTACTGAAATCAAGATGAATTTCATCATTTTCATGTTAACATTTTATTTATTTATTCTTTTATTCACCACCATTATTAGTTCACAACATCATCATATAATATAAACATTCATTTTATTTTTTATCTTGAAACTCCTAACACTTTTAGATCTTACGATTTGTGTTTAAAATACGCAATTCAATAAATGAGAGTAAAATATACAATGAAATAAATGATGTAATTATCTCTAAAAGGGTATTTTTTACTCATTGAAGATAAAATATATGAATGAATCTGATCCAAGTGATGAGATGAATGAATTTTTTCATTCATATGCACTAAGTTTATAATATTCCATTCCAAACAAATGGAACAACACCAATATATTATTCTTATAAAATTTGATATATCAAAAGCACTATCTTGATTTGTTAACTTGCTTATATTTTTTTGAGACATATATCCCATCGTTTTATGAAAGAATTTATTATCCTCCATAATGGTCAGATATCATGAATTTTTGACATTAGAAACTTGAAAAAAGTATTCTTGTGTATGTTGGCCTGTTGTAACAACTTTTATTTCTTCAACCCATTTCACAAAAAAACCATATTTTCTAAAAAAACATTATTTACATCATAAAAAAGTAATAATACACTCAAAAAGTTTTGCTTATCCCATAAAAAATAATTCATTTTTAGATATAAATTTATCTTCCCCAATAATAGTAGATCCTACAACTTTTATTCTGATTGAGTCATCATTTCCAAAATTCACTGTTCTTTCTTTGAGATCATTCACATTATACAATAGTTTCAAATATAATATCATGTGTGAAGATCACTCACTATCCCAAATCAATGGTCATTATATTTTTGTATATTTGAGATATGGTTCTACAGCAAGAAATTATTCTTTACATCTACCTTCCTTCAAATCCAATTTTTGATAATTTTTATAGAACATTTGTTGTGATAGAAGCCAAAAAAGGAAATCATTCAAAAATATTTCTAAGCGAATCAAAACATTCAAATTTCCTTTAGAGGATAGAACCTATTATTAAATTAAAAAAAACATTATCAAATTTTCTTTTTTGAGGGGATTTAATCGCCCTAAATGGTTGCTTCATATTACTTAAGAGGTAATTTTAGTGTTATTAATTGAACAAAAACATATTTTTTATATTCCCAAATTCATTATAGTACAATCAATAACCATAGAAAGAATATTTTCCTCTATATATTCTTTAGTTTTTGTAGTTTTAAACATTATATTTTACAACTTTATTACCTTACACATCAGAACTTTGCTCAACCCCAAAAAATTCTATTTTCACTCAAAATATTGTTCTTAAATTCATATTTCTTACAATCATTAACAGAATCAACAATAACAATACTATTTTATATTTAATTTGAAATGTTAGAAAAAAATGAATTTTCATCTTTGTTGGTTATGGAAACATATAATATTTTATAAGGATTCCTTTTCAAGGGAAAATAATTAATTTTATTTTCAACCTTTGAATATAAATTTCACTGATGGTTCTTAGATTTCAAATTAATATAACTTTCAACGACTTCAGAGATAGAGTTGTTCAAACTTCTAACTCCATTCTTAGATTTAGATAATGTTTATTCAATAGGTTCCAACTCTTCCTCATTCACTTTTATATTAAATTCATGATGTTCATTTTGAATCTTTTATTTACTTAGATATTTCTTCAAATGAGAAATATCTTCTTGAAACTTACCTTTTTCTTCAATAAAATATTCTAGGTTTTTTTTGGTATAGAACATTAATTTTTAACATATTCATTTCTTTTTCATGGATTACAGTATTTCTGAGACATTCATTCAACATTAATTTCATTGAAAATTATAACTGTGTATCTTCTTCATTATAACTAATAATTCCATCACCACCAAATACTACATCATTAATATTTTCAATAAAATTTTCTTCTATAGAAACTTTATTGAATTTTTCAGTTTTTACTTCACTATCATCATGTTCATCATGTTTAGACAAACAATTATCCATTTGGATATGTAGAAATTTTTATATTTTCCCTTGGAATATTATTTCTATTTTGAAAATTTTTATTCCAATATATTCATTAATTTTTTTATCTTAATAGTTTTCTTCTTCATTATTTATTTGGGGGAAAGTTTCTGCAAAACTACGAACAACTCCACATTCCAAACATTTTAGAGGCAGCTTTCATTTTTTAATTTCTTGTTCCTATTTTTAAATTTTAATATAGGAAAATTATTTATAATAATTGTTACTAACTTAATCTTAAGTGTCAGAGTCAATAACTTCTTCATATCCTATAATATTCTTATATTTTCCTTTCTTAAAAGCTTTGAAGGATATATATCACTTAAATTTTTTATTTTATTTTCATAATTTTATATAATATAATTTCATATTTATTGGGAGTACTATGATGGTCATAAAAATAAATGTTTTAGGACCTCTATCTTCCAAATTTGAATCTTTCGAATAAAAAATTTCAAGAATAATTGATAAGATATTTAAAACAATGGTTGAATCCTCCATATTATCCCCAATATATATTATAGTTCTAATAATAAAATTCACCCTTATGAATAAGTCACCAATAGATTCATATTCACTCATTTTGAAATATTTAAACTTAAACTTTCAGATTTGTAAATTTTCCTTCTTCACATTTATATTTCCTTATTAGATATATTTAAACATCACTCAAATACCATTGGAAGTTCTAACAACCTTCACTCTATGAAATTCCATTTTAGAGAGTAATGAAAGTAAATAATTTTTGTCCCTTCCATCATTCTCCAGATTTTTTTATCTAAAAAATTACGAGTAAAATTTCCAACAAGAGGAGAAAATCTATATCTAGTAGATTCTAAAACATTATAACCATGATTCATAAGATACAAAAACATTATATATTTCAAGATATGATAATTAATTCCATCAAAATCCAAAATCCCATTATTGTTCACACAATTAAAATTCTCAATAACAACTTCTCTTCAAAGACTTCAGCAAAGTAGTAAACTAAAAGAATATTTGATTTAATATCAACTTAAAAGGACAATCCAATATCCCTATAATCATTGATAGTGGGATGGTGTGAATCCATTATAACATTTCCATTTATGTTATGCTTTTTGAAAGTATTATTCTGTTGTTAAAGATTTATCACTTTCCTAAAAACCAAAAAAATTACATATCCATAGGGACACCAGTATTTACAAGGTTTACTACTCATTATGAGTAGCCAGTCCTTTTATTTGGATAAAAATAATCTAATTCCACACAATCCACTTGAAAACAATCCTTTCATATGGATACAACAAGTAGGAAATACCCTTATACTCGTGTGGAAATATGATCAATACAAAATTTCATATTCTTTTTCTAGCATGAAATATGTAAATAATATAATGTAACCTATTTAGAAACCTTCACGAATTTTTTCCAAAATATGTTATTATGCTGCTTCAATAGCATTCAATTTCTTAATTCTTAAAAAACAATTATTCAATTTCTTACCAACCAAATGGTAGGAAAAAATTCATGGAAAATTGTAAAAATACTAAGTATACTCACTCACTTTTATTCTTAAATGTGATTTCTTAGTCTTGAAACCAGTCTGATGAAACATCCAAGAAACACATCAGATTCACTTCTGTATTCATCACAAATCTATCTAAACTAATGCTTAGTCCAATTTAGTAACTTCTACCCACAAGATCCTATAAACAATAGTTCTATCTAGAAATGATTTCTCAAGAAACTCTATCTAAGAAAGAATTCTCTAGTTATCATCCCCACACACCTATGAATTGTTTTAGAGTACATTGTAAATTAACCTCTTTATATAGGTGACATGGAAATAGAAAATGTGGGAACCCAAAATCATTTTACTTCTAAATGAAATTCATAATTTTGAATTAATTTTGAAATTAAATGATTATTTAAACATTTATTATGGCCTCTCAACTCTTCTGGATTCTTCACAAACCTTATAGAAATATATAGAACATTTTACTTCTCATCCCCTTTTGAAATATATCATTTCAATTTCTCAGTCTGGAAATTGGCAATTCAGAAAACCTCACTCTAAAAATATTTTTCATTTGGATTCACTTTTTTTAATTCACAATTTTATGTTCAACATAAACTAAAACTGTATTTCCATAAACATAATTGAAACATCAAAAGACATCAACTGCTGCTCAATCAGATGAAATAATGTCAGATGGATTAATGTTATCAGCAATTTTCCGATGAGTTTTGACTTAATTGAAAGAGAAAAAAATTTATAAATCAATAATGCTTAAAACCAAATAAAAATTGTTGAATAAATTTTTTTATTTCTTCTTATTGATCTACCTATATTTCCCTTCCAATGGGTCCGTCACTTGAGCTGACCTGATTGAACCATGTCAACAAATCAACTGAACAATCAACATCAACAACTTCTCTTATCTGCAATACTGAATAACTCAGGTTTTTTCTGATGAAATTTTGATAGACCGATGTTATACCTTCATAGGAACACTACATATGATGTTTTATAATTTCCAACCACTTGTATGCTGGATTATTGTTATAGATTTTCTAGTGTACTGATGTAAACACCGACTTCTTTCTTTATTAAAATAGAAAATAATGATTAATTTGATGGATCAGTTTATCTGATAGATTATTCTATCGAATAAATCAGTCTGTTAACACTTTTGAAAATCCTATTACTTTAGATAATTCAAGTTATATGACTCCAAAAAACATCTACATCTCCTAAACCATTAACCAATTAACTATGAATATAAAACATTGAATTAATATTTTATTTTCATCCAAAAACTCCTACTTGTATCATGAGTTATTCATGATGTTGGAAACATTGATATTCATAAAACATCATAAGACTTATTTTTCCACAACTTCTCATATGTCAACCCTAACTACCAAAACACATTTTCTCCCCCTTTCCTTCACAAATAATTGATCACATGTTTTTATTCATCTTATGATGTTGAGAACATTCAAAACAACAATATATTACCATATTGTTTTTTGAACATCTCTAAAGTAATTCTGTATCTGATACAACATTCCACAACATTCTAAAAAACAAAATTCCAAAAAAATATGATAAAAAAAAGTTCAACTAGAAAACATTTTTCAAACAAAAAAAATTTAATTGATGGAACTTAATAAAAATCTGTATCCTATATTTTATGTAAAAAATCCTATTATCAAATCACAAAAAATTTAGAAGAAAGGAAGTTCATATTATGACAAAAAGGACAAAACAATCCATAAAACAACATATTTTAGCATTAAAAACAACTTCTAGAAAACATGGTCGCAAAACCAGAATCACTATAGAAAAAGTGTTGAGAAATTAAAATTTTTCTGAATCAATTAGTCTAGGACTAGTAGGATTTAATAAAATAGTGTGACACATTTAAATTTAATTATTTAAAAATTTATATTGGTAATCAAGATAATTTACTAGTATGTTAAATTTACTTATTGTAGATGAAAAGGAAACCTACAAAAATTCAATTTCACTATGAATAATATTTCATAAATATAATATCATGTCCATCCATAACTAATAGGAGTTCTACAGGCACTTTTGAATAGTAATATTTCAATGGAGAAATTTTTTTGTGATGTAGTCTGTATTTACAACTAAGACAACTCAGGTTTTGAGAATGTAAGATAATGATAAATACTAAATGTATATGGATGATGAACTATATGTTTATTTCATCCTATTCTCATATATATATAGTATGTTATAGAAAATTTCTATGGAAAAAGATGACATATAAATACTATCTTATATTTAAGAGTTATAATTGGAGATAAGTTAGAAACTAGGATATGATATACCCAGTTATTTGTATAGACACATGTTAGTAGAAGGGAATCATGTAGGAACTCATATGCTCTTGATGATATTGTAATCTAAGAAACTATATTGGCATGGGTTCTAACTAAACCATGAACTACAAAAAATTTCATTATTTCCACTTTACCACATATCATCTTGGAATGAATTTTTATTTATAATATGAATTACATGAAAAGGCCACTCCCATATTTATTATGTATAGTTCTCCAAGTATATAAGGATATTATGAATTCCAAAACATCAATACTTACGGTGAACAAGAAGATGAAAGGCATGGAAAAAATTAACGACTAAGTCTTTGTGGAAGAAAACAACACACCACCCTTTTATGAATTCAATGATAAGGAGGAAAATAAATGACTAGGGGGAAGTATAATTTTCATTTGGTAATAAAGACCACTAAAAAAATTATTCCACATCTTTGAAGAGTAAGCAAGATGATGCTCATGATTTATGTATATTTATCCTTGAATGCAATTTATCAATACCTAAAAGATGGTTATTTGATACTACATGTGGTTCATTAATTTTTAGTCAAATATCGACACCAAGTGGATTCAATATGATTGAAAAATATGAGTTGGATCTATAAGTGTCAAATAGTGTGAGACAACAGTATTATTAGTGGGATATTATCATTTTATTTTTAACAATGAAATGATTATTATATTAAATAATTGTTATTATGTACTATATGTTACTAGAAATATATTTTTAGTTTCAAGTATAGATAATATGATATTAGTTTCATGGTTTGAGATAAGCATTGTCTTGTGTATAAGGGTAACATTTATTCTTTATGGGAGCATCTTTTCAAATAGAATTATATACTTGAATTAGAAAACATAGTTTTATCAATTAATAAAAAGTATGATGAGTGAGAATCATATCCTACCCATTTATAGAACATTAGGATGGGCCATGTAAATTATAATTGTTTAAGAAAACTACATCATGTAGTGTATTTATAATCTATTTAGTGAAAACCCTTGAATATATGCCAAATTGTTTACAAGGTAAAATGACTATAGTACCTTCTAGTAGGAATAAATAATGATAAAAAAACCATTAGAGTTGGTTCATACAGATTCATGTAATCTATATTTAGTATAGAAAAGGGTGGATTTTCATACTTCATCACATTTACTAATGACTATAGTAGTTATATATATATATACTTAATAAGGTAGAAGCCATATTCCATTAGCATGTTTAAGGAATATTTATATGAAGTAGAAAATAAAATTAGTAAAATGATTCAGAAACTCTAATCATGTAACATCCCATTACTATATTTAGGCACTCCTCAGACCTCTTTTTAGTCATTCTTTTGATGGGTCTCATTTATGGGTTCTTCATGTAAATTTTTAAAAAAATTAAGGCTCTCGGGTTGTGCATGGTTGTCGTTGGATTAGCATAAACCATGCACTAGACTAGTGAAAACCCAGGTAGTAAGGGTTTTCATGGTTGGATTACAGTTTGAAAAACCATTCCCCACTAAGGAGAAACTATGAAACCCCATAATAAGGGTTCCTAGTTAGGGTGTATGATTTGGAAAATTGTGCATCCCTTCCTTAGTAACTATGCACATAGGTTTTAAATATTTCATTTTTTAAAATTCCATGAACTCCATTTTGGACCCCCGCTCAACCCTAAATTAGGTTATCTCATTTTATAAGGTTTATATGGATTCCAAATACCAATTTTGGCTCTTCCAAACAAATTCCATGGAAAATAAAATGTTGGTGAACATTGTTCAATCTATCATTGGTATGAGTTCTTCTCTTTTTTGTATCTCCTAATATATTCTTCTTTACACATTAGGGTTTTTTAGATCTAGATGTTGATAGAGGATCTAATATTTGTTTTTTAGATCCTTAATCTAGGTTTGATTATCGAATAATCATTTATAATGGTCTTTTTTGGAGTTTCCCATTGCGGGCATTTTGACATGTGATCTAATTATCCTAAGGTAGGTGGTTCTGTATAAGTTTATCCAATAGATTTAACACAAAATTTTATGTTTTTAAATAAAACTAATTTCAATTTAAAATTTTAAAATCCTATTTGGTGTTAATTGTGTTTTGAAATTCATTTTGGTAAGAAATTGGGGAAAACCCCCAATTCTAGTGAGTTGGGGAGTGATTTGGATTTGATGGAAATTATGGTATTTGATTTGTTGAAATGGAATTGTGAATTTTTTTAGGAAATGGATGTAATTTTTTTAATAAGAAACAATTTGTTTTATCCTAAAAAAGTAATCAATTTATTAAAAATCCACATTTTGAGGTTTTAAGAGAAAATGGAATACTGAAATAAAAAATTGGGAAATTGTATATTGAATAATATTGAAATATTTTTCCCATAATTGATTGTGGTTCGAGAACATGAAATCATGGGTAGTAAGTGAGTTATTAGGGTTAAACATACTAGGATGGTAATAACCCAGCAATGGATTGAAACTTTAAAACACTAACATAAACATATTGGAATAACTTCAACTCATTAGAATGTTGGTTAGTCCACTTTTAAGATATTTGAAATGATGAGTGTGCACAATACCATTTTTATTACAAAACTGTGTGAGGATACGATAACTTTGACCTATCATAACATTTCGAATATGTCCATCTTTCTTCTTTTTTTAAAATTGATATATATATACCATCATTTTTAAAACATCTTTACATATACAGTGTAAATTTATATAAACACTTTTATATAAAATGTTATTAAACCATTGGTTTGAAATACATCCATAAATTGAAATAAAAATCCCATTATTTTCAATTATTATATTATATTTACATGCATGTTTTATTTTAAAATTGAATGCATGTATTGTTTTATTTTATTTGAAACATATTATGGAATCCTTGGTTAAGACCCTATAAGGATTTTATCTCACACCCTACCAGTACCTTCATGAGTTTATAGGTTTCCTTCTTCTAGGTTAGAGCAAGGAAAAATCACCTATTGGAGGTGGTGGTTGTTGATATATGGTACTAGAGTGATATTTCCACTAGGACTTGGGTTTTTAATCATTTATATTTATTATACTTTGTGGTTGTACATTGGGTTTATATACTTTTTTAAATTTTGGTACTTTTCACCATATAGATATTTCTTTTTAGCATACAAAATTATATCTATTTATTCCATTATTTTTGTGGAAAAGAAGTTCCCACCCTTAACAAGTATGATTATAGGTTTCTGGTTACAAACCCATAGGGACCATGAGTGTCATTCGGGACATGTTATTGTTGGCTTAGGTGTCAGGGTACCATGGTGTCCAAGCTGGTTCATGACAAATTTTTATCAAAGGTGAAGGTTATGCATATTTCTATGATGTTAGTGTGGGGTTCAGTAATATTTTCGATAATTAATAGGTACTTTAGATTGAGTTCTTGAACATATATCATCCCTTACTTTTCATAAATTAACATTACATCACATTTTCAGAATATTTAAAACATTAAAAAATGGTAACCCAAAGGCCGTGTTAGATTAGTGCCTTTGGAAACATAGAAACATAAATACTGGTACATAAATGAGCAATATAATATCTCACTAGGTTCTTATTGACTAACACCCTTCATAGAGACGTTGAATAGAACACATATATTCATAATCTGGGGGAACCAAACATAAAAAGGAGTGAACTCACATGCTCTGTAAGGGTAAGCAAGTAAGATATATAAAAATAATCCTGAGTATAAGGATACTAGAATATGATCATGAAAATATAAGATCATTCCCTAAATATCAAATATCATAAACATGAATCATGACATAATGTTTGGCAGTTTATAAGTTATAAATCATAATGAAGTAATGAAAATAATCCATGAAATCAAAACATAGAAACGAAAAATGAATTGTGGCAGACACATAAGAATATATAAATAGTTCAACATTAGTTAAGGCATTACTGTCGAGGCTATCGTAGTTCACAAATTCCTTTACCGAACTAGTTTAATTCCATGTCACAACCCTATATTATTGAACCAAGTTCACTCCTCCTACCGAACCTATCATATTAAATTGAGTTCATTTTTCATTCCATCTATATATATCTCATGAGATATAAATCTTTTACCCAATGCGTTGGAGGGAGATATAGGTCCCTCCCATATCGTAATGAAATGATATAAATATGTGCCAAAATATCATAAATAATCATATTAGAACCCATGAAATTAAATGGGTGTCATAAATATGTAATAATATATTAACTTATTAAAATGATTGGTTTTATAACCATTTCAACAAATCATAACCAATTCAATGAAGTGGGTTTCAAAACCATATAACCCTTGGAAGAGAAACTTGTTTAATAAATATCATGCCATTAAAACATAATCAAATTAAAGAAAGAATATGAATGGAAACATTGAATAATTTTAAAAAAAATGCATAAGTGACACCAATATATATTATCTTATATGGGGTATAGTTCTTTAATATCTTTTAAAAATATTTCTTGAGTAATATATCATTTCTTCATTGAAAACTGATTTTTAAAACATAATATATTTTTGAAAACATTTATATTTGATGATAGATTTAAAACATATAAATGAATATTTGAAAACATAAAAAAAATTAAACTAATTTTCCTTAGAAAATGATCTTCAAAGATAATTTTAAAACATTTTTGATATTTTTGGAAAAAATGGTTTTTGAATAACAAAGATTTCTAACCGTAGAGAGAAATATGGTAATATTTTTATTAAAAACATTTTATTAATATCTTAAGTACCAAACAGTGGAAAAATGGTATCAATACATGGATATAACTCAAATAAATAGAGTATAATTAAACTCACGAGTTTTCCTATGAGATGTATCATAATATTTCAATAAAAGAAGTATAATCATAAATAATATTGATAAAAGATGGAATTGTTTCAATAAACTCTTACCACAAGGTAATAAGGGATCATAATATACATGTAAGAACATAAAATATAATTAATATTAAAATATCCTAAAATTAAGTATATTTATGATATAACTTGACAAATGGAAGTATAAATACCTCAATAAAGATTGTAGGTTCATAATTAAAAATTTGTCTCAGAGAAGGAAAATTGAGAAAATATTATCTTACCGATTTTGTAGCTTTTGAAACATTAACCCCATGAAAAAATATCATATAATGTATTTGTAGATACCCATTAATTTTAGGTATAATAATTATTTAATACATCCATAGTCAGTATAGACATCACACAAATAGAATGGGTGGTGAATAGAGCTTGTATCTCACAGAAATAAAAAGTGAGATGAAAGCCCATTACCATTTGTCTTGAATCTCTTTATACTGATAATATATTACTATATAATAATTATAAGTTTATTATAAATATTATAAATAATTATATTCTTATATATAATACCGTATATGTGTTTATTGTGACCTTATATTACCCACATGTTATCAATCCTTTGATAAGGATTCACATTATGAAATATCCACTTTGTTCTTCGCATGTGTCATAATTTAGTATATCATTGGACCTTATACATATTTCATGATTTAAGGAATATAAAACCTGATATAAATATCATTTAAATCCAGTATATTTTTATTATAATAATCTACCGAATATTGATGTATGAAAAGTAAAACACCATTCATCGAAACGGTAAGTTTTACGTACCCATGAACAATGTTTTCATTTTTATTATTATTTTGAAATGTAGAATGAAAATGATATATATATATATGTAGTATAATTCAAGTGGAATTATTATTATATATATATTATATAATTTCACTAAACACATCATTAATACATTCTATGTAGTGTGTCAATTAATCACATCGTTTTGAGGGGCTTTAGTCTACACTACCTTAAACAAAATTATCATATTCACACAATATAAAAAGTATAAAGATATAAGTTTTAAAAGAATAAAATAAATTTAATGACATAATAAATATAATATATAACCTATATAAATATATTTTCTATCATAATTTCCACCAAGAGGTGGTAAATGGAAAAGGAACAACCATCGTTTCAGGAGGTGGTAGTTCACCGTACATGTAAACCGTATATTCAATAACCATTAGATGGAAGTGTTTTTAAGTTAAGGTAAAAAAAATAGTATAAAAAATCTCAATATATTTAGTATACTAGTGTTTTTTTTATAATAATGGAATATTTATTGTTCAGGTGGTGGAGAATGAAAATAAAAGAAATGACCTCGAGGGAGGGTGTTATCGCTTAATCGGATAAATTCATTTGGTTTTCACCAATGGATTCCATAGAGGTATTTATTCCAAAATATAGGCTTCAAGGTAGAAGGTATGGATGTTTATGAGTTTATTTAGAATATCTTTAATCATACTATGTGGATTTATAGGTGCGAGGAAGTGGGAGATGCGATGGCCTTTTATACGGGAGGTAAAGGATACACTTGGAATTTTTGAAAACAAGTTAGGTGTTCCCACATTGTAACCTATAAAAGTGAAAACCCAAATAATAGAAGGATTCATGTTGGAAAATAGAAATGAAATTGTTTTTGGACAAGTGGATAGGTTATTTTCCCCCTTAAATTTATGTTTTATTCCCATTTAATCTTAGTCACTATAATTAATTTTAGTTGAATTCACTAATAATTTGGGTCAAAAAATAATTTGACCTTATTAGAAATTAGATATTTTTATTATTATAAATATAAAATCCCTTTATAAAAATTCAAATCACATAAGTGGATGAAATTTATTTAAATTTAGTTTCATAGCTGGGTCTACAATGCAAGATTTTGTAGTAAAAATGTTAAAAAGATTATTGTGTTTTTGTATTCAATTTGAAAGTGAAATTGATTCCACTGACTCAAATTGGGTTGCTTGAAGTCGGTGTTTCATGTAACGTACAACAAGTTTCTGTTATGTGAAATGTATGATGAGTTGGTTTAATTTTAAAGGAATATTTCATGTAGTACATTTCAATACATAATGAAAATTTACTTTATTTGATAAAAAATGGTCCATAAAAACATGGGGTGTTACATTCTACCCCTCTTAATATGAATTTCACAATTGAAATTATTCACCAAGGTAAAAAATGAGGATAATTATTATTCATCATTTCCTCAAGTTCCTATATAGCTTCCTATAATTGGTGATTTCTCCCGAAAAACATTACTAGGTGAGTGGTCTTGTTTAGTAGAACATACTCTTTATGGTCTAGAATTTGAAGAAGTTGCTTTTGATAAGAAATATGATGCTCCAGTGACATGACCTATGAGTTCAATACATATTAAGAGTTAGGTATGTATTTCATGAAGAGAGAAACATCAAACAAATTATGAGCCTAAGATATATTTGTTGGAAGTATCAATTGGTAGGCTACGATCCTGATACGAACAGGAATATCAAAAGGACCGATATACCTAAGGCTTAGTTTCCCATTCTTTCCACCCTATAACCTTCTCGAGGGAGAGATTCATAGAAATTTTTTTTCACCAACATCAAATTCTTGATCACTCTGTTCATTATCAACATAATCTTTCTACTGACTTTAAGTTTCCTTGATATGCTTCAAAAAAGATCTAACCTTCTCGACCATTTCAGCAGCAATCTTAGGCCCCAATAGATTTCTTTCTCCAACCTCATACCAACACGTTGGATCTATAATTTTATTTCCATATAGGGCTTTATACATTTCTATATGAATTCTTGATTTAAACATATTATTGTTGGAAAAATCAACTAGATGAATTCATTGACCCCAACCAAATTTGAAATCGAAAGGTCACGATCTCAACATATCATATAGGTGATGAAATGTTATTTCTAACTGACCATATATTTGAGGATGATAAGTAGTATTGAATATCAATTTTGTATCATGGTCTTGCTAAATAATTCACCAAAAATTTAAGGTGAACCTCAGACCACGATCTAATACCACAGAATGTGGTAATCCATGCAACCTTACCACTTCCTCATTATATATCTTAGCATGATGATCCAGTGTGAATTATTCTATGATAGAGATTAATTATGCTAACATAAAAAGGATATTGACTACTACCCATATATAATTAAACCCTTTAGAGGGTTTGGTAATTCCAATGGAAAAATACATGTTTATGTACTCTCATTTCGATTCTGTTATGGGTAATGGATGCAACAACACCATTGAATTTTTTCATTCATCTTTAACACAGTGTAATACAAAGAATCATGATACAAAAATTATGATATCTCTCTTTATTACATCCCAACAGAATTATTATTTTATATCCTTATACTTCTTCATACATCCAAGATTAATAGAGGATGAAAAAATATGACATTCTTCTAATAGATCCTTCTTCAAATTTGGAATGTAAGAAAAACATACACTATTCTTGAACTGTATTATTAAATAAATAAAGGTTAAGGACAATAACATTTATAACTTTATATTTCATCTCTACATCTTCCTTCTACACATACATAATCATCACTTGGATAGAGGGTAGAACATTCACTTGATAAAGATACGATTTTCCCCTTCCTTCAGTATTTCCAGATCTATCCTTTGAAAATCTAGAAATATTGGATCTTTTGTGATCCTCAACATGGATAATCTCACATGATCCTTTCTACTAAATGAATGACCCATATTGTTCTCTTAAATAGGGTGGTAATGTATTGAGCAGTCATAATCCTTTATCAAATCTCACCAACTTCTTTTGCGCATGTTCAACTCCTTCCATGTGAATATATATTTCATAATATTATGATATGTATATATATATATCACATATTTATATATAAATATAATGAATCTAAATATTTATTGCAAAAATTACCACTGTTAACACCAAATCATGATTTGGAAATTTTTCTCATGAATCATTAATTGCTGCAAGGCATAAGCACCAACTATGTTATTCTGCATAAGAACACATCCCAATACCTTCTTGGAAATGTCACTATATATTTTAGAACCTTCTCCACTATAGGGTAATGTAAGAATAGGTGAAATGAATAACCTTATATTCAGTTCCATGAAATTTTCCTCGCATTTATATATTTGAGGAACTAGACACCATTCCACGTTAACTTGGTCAGATGATTAGATAGTTGTGAGCAATTATCCACAAAACATTGATAATATCCAACTAAACAAAGAAATATATAGATTCTGGTCACCATGGTTGGTATAGGATAACATTTAATAACCTTTTTATTTGAGGGATCTACTATTATTCCATGACTTGATATTATGTGACCCAAAAATGAAACTTTTTTCATCCAAAATTCACACTTTGTAAATTTTTCATATAGTTTATCCTTAGGGTATTTGGTAAATTTATCAAGTGATCTTCAAGCTCTTGATTTATATTTTAATAGATAAGAATATAATCTATAGGGACTACCACAGACTGTTTTAGGTAATATTTAATGACTATTAATTAAATCCATTAAGATATCATGGGAATTCATAAGACGAAAAGACATCACTGTATATTAATACTGTCCATAAAATATACAGAATTCTCTCTTTGGTATATCCTCTTTCATGACCCTTAATTGATGATATCTAGAATAAAGGTCAATCATGGAGAAGTATTGATCTCTATGTACATGATCAAACAATTCATCAATACAAGGTTGGGGATACTTGTTATATATTTTGATATTATCTAACTACCAATAATCAATGTAGAGTCGCATTTCACAATCATTATTTTTCACAAAGATAACACGTGCACCCCAATGTGACACAATTTTACAAACGAATACATTATCATGATTTTTATGGAGTTTCTTCTATAATTCTTGTAACTCAATAAGGAAAATTCTATATGGAGACTTTGAAATTAGTGTGGAACTAGGTATGAGTTCTATTTATGACTCAACATAATGTTTTAGTGGAAGGCACATAAACGATTTCAGAAATACATCCATAAATTCCTAAAGAATAAGCATATAATTGATGCAAATTTTCTCCCCAACCATCTGAAATAAATAAACTTTTTAAATAGGAATATAGACCCATAAAATGGATGTAATCATCATATGAAGCTCATGATTATCATCCCATTGATGGATTATAATATGAGGGTTTGAAATATCAAATATAACTACCCTTATTTGAATAAAAGATGTGGGATTTATGAAGAGAAATCCAATCCATACCTAAGATGACATCAAATTCAACCAAATAAAGAATGATAATATTTACAGGAATAAAATTCCCACAAAATTAAACTAGAGAGGAATCATAGACTTGAGATGTAATCATTATAACCTCAGGGGGTCGAAATACTAATTTCACAACTAATTGTTTTGGTGGAATCATAAAACCCATAGAAAATTCATTAGATATGAAAGTGCATATTGATCCAGAATCAAACTTACATTAATAGTTCTAGTATATATGGTAACTATACCTTTTATTGCTTAGTTATCCATAGCTCATCATAAATAGAAATTGAATGAGATTTCCCTATATCACCTGTCTTAATATGATGATGACGTCGATCATCATCATTAGACCTTGGGTTTGGGCACTGGTTAACATAATTCCCATTATCCTTACCCTTGTAGCACTAAAGTGGGGGAGGTGTATTCTTTGAAACTTTCTCTCCATTAATATTGTGAGATAAATTCTTCCCATAATTCCAATAATCATTTGCTCAAAGGCCTTCCTTACCACACATAATACATTTACTAGTCCCCTTAAGACAAATTACTCTACATTTTTCCCACATTAGGAACATAATGGAAAACTCATGTTATTTTAAATAGGTTTTTGTGTATGCTTTGGACTCCATATTGTTATTCTTATCAAAACCATGTGATTTATACATGGATATTACCACTATTTCAACCTTGATTTCATAACACTCAATCTATACATAGCTACTAAAGTCTCTTATGACCAATCCCCATATGAATCTTAGATTTAAGACACTGAGGTCCCAATCAAATTTACTTTCAGGTTGGATGATAATTCCTGAAGAGTACCTTGAAAGTCTCATGGAATTAACCACACAGGTACCAAAAGATTCATCATACATTTTCTTCAAATCAATTAACTCATTCTCCATCTTGGTAAAAAGAATACGAGGAATGTACTTATTGAAAAAATATGTTCATGAAATCATCCCAATACATGGATTAAATCTCATCTTTCTGCCTGGTATTATTGATTAGAGTCCACCACTAGTTTTATTTTCCTTCTAAGCAGCAAATAGATAGAATAACAATGTAATAATCCAAACACAAGAGAATGGAGTATAACTTTTTAGTAGTACTTATCCATTTTTAGTAATAAGTGGATTAGAAGAACCTCTGTAAGGAGGAGGGAATTTCCATATGAAGGACTCAACAAAATTTTGTTCCCTTCTTTTTTCATTTCTATGTACACCATGATTCATAGATTGAGAAATTTGTGTGAGCATAGAAATAATTATTACACACTAGTTTTCATAGAATTTAGTTTCTTTAGAGGAAAATCATTTCTTTGTTCATAACAATCACAATTAATGCAGTTTATTTTGGTTCCATTAATTTATTAAAACCAAAATCACAGAGTAAGAAAAATTTATCATATTGAGGAACCACATAATCATGAAAATTAACTAATAGGATGTATAAATTATGAAACCATCCTTAATCAATGATAACTTAGGTTTATCCTAGATTATTCATAGCTAACTTATATTTATTAACTTCATGATATATTGTGAATAATTATTAAATTGTTAAAGAATATCCTTTGGTAGTGTTAATCATGTGTTCCACAAGGTCAATTTTCATGTACCAGAATACCTCAATTCTTGACAATAACATCATGTCAGAGTTTTTACCCCTAGGTACCTCAATCCTAGAGAAGCATTCACTTGTAGTATACATTCAAGGAAGTATTCTTAGGGAAACACTCACTATATAATTTACCAAAATTCAAAAAAAAATTCTTATACTTTTCCTTATCCTTAGAATCAACCAAAGACATTTTCTTATGGTTCTCACTATGTTTTTCTCATTCAAGCTTGCAAAGGTAAACTAAGACTTTTTTGCAATACCAACTATAGAAACCATAAAATTTTATAAATTAACATTTTATAACATTTAGAGAATACTTAAAATATTCAATAAATGGATTCCTAAGGACCGTATTAGTTCAATTCCTTCAGAAATATTGAAACATAAACAATATTACTTAAATGAGCTACATCATCTCTCACTAGGTTCATGGTGACTAACACACTTTTCAAACACATCACACATAATACATATCTTCATAACCTTGGGGAAGAAAACATAAAAGGGGATATCTTATATGCTCATTAATTGTAAAAAAGGGTGATACATAACCATAATCCCAAGCATAAGGGTATGAGAACATGATCATGAAAATAGGAGATCATTGCCTATATATCCAAGATCATAAATATGAATCATGGAATAAAGCATGGTGGTTCATAAGATATGAATCATAATTCCATGGATGTATTACATTGGAATAAAACATGGAATTGTTGATGACACAGAAGCATATATAATAATTTATGTAGTACTCATGGAATTTTTGATGAGGCCATCTTAGTGGAAAAAGTTCTTTATTGAACTGGGTTCTCTCCCTATTCAAGCCCTATATTATTGAACCATATCCAATCTTCATTCCATCCCTATAATACTAAAGCAAGTCCATTTATCATTCTATCCATGTCTTTCTCATGAGATATAAACCTTTATCCAATGATTTGTTGGGAGATATAGGTCCCACCAATCTCATAATGAAATCATACATACATGTGCCATAAGGTAATAAATAATGAGATCATAACCCATGAAATGAAATGGGTTTATAAAAATCTAATAATATATTAAAATGTTTAAATAAACATATTTTACAATCATTTCATCAAATCATAACTTGTGAAAGGAAGTTGGATTCAATAGAATATAACTCATGTAAGAGAAATATGTTTCATAAAATTTATACTATCAAAACACATTCCATTCTTAGAAATAACATTAATAGAGACATTGAATAATTTGTCCACAAATAATTTTGTAAAACTAATAACTTTTATCTTATAGGGAGAATAAATTTAAAATATATTTTAAGAACATTTATTGAAGAAAATATAATTTCTATACTGAAAAATTATTTTTTAGAACATTAAACAATTCTGAAAACATTTTTCATTAAAAATATAATTGAAAACTTATAAAGGAATATATGAAAAATATAAAATATTTTTAAAATAATTTTTTCCTTGAAAATTATTTTCAAATATCAATTTAGTTTTTATAATTTTTTTAAATACTTGGATTTTGAATGAAATAGATTTTCAACCGAAGAGAGATATAAAGATAGGTTTTTATTAAAAACACTTTCATAATTATATTATGTACCAAATAGTAGAAAAAATGCTAATAATACATGGATATACATTTCATAAATAGAGGATAAGTAACCTCATGATTTTTCTAGTCAGATGGAAGACAATATTTCAATAAAGGAGTCATAATCATAAAGAATTTCAATAAATGATGAGATTGTTTCAATAAACACTTACCAAATGGTAACTTGGGATCAAAATATCCATGTAAGAGAATGAAATAACATGAGAAATAAAATATCATGATATTAATTAGATTAAATATATTACAATTTAAATGGAATTATATACACCATGAAAAAGAATTTATGTTCATAATAAAACATGTGTCTCAAAGAAGGAAAATTGAGAAAAAATTATCTTACCGATTTTGTAGCTTTTGAAACCTTAACACCATGAAATAAAGATAATATAATGGATATGTAAATACCCATAAATTAATGTATTGTAATAATTTAATACATCCATGGGAATTATACACACTATATAAAAGTAATAGTCGGTGAATATTGCATGTATCTCACGCAAATAAAAAGTGAGATGAAATCACCACACCTTACATCTTGACTCTGGTCATACTCTGACATTATTCTTGTATAATAAAGTAATTTTATTATAAATATTTTACAGAATAATAATATTATATATAATACCATATATGGTATTATTATGACCTTATATTATTTTCTTGTTAACAATCATATGTTGAGGTTTCTCGTTGGGCAATATCTGCTCTGTTCTTTACATGTTCCTTAATTTGTATTATATTTGGTTATAATACTTATATCATGATTTATATATATAAAACCTGAAATAAATATAATTTATATTCAATATAACTTTATTATAGATATATATATATATAACATAGAAGTGTGAAATGGAATATTTTGTTCATAGAGATAGTAAGTCGTACATACACATTAACCCGATTTGCATTTTTATTTTCATATTGAAAGAAAAAATGAAAATGAAATATATATATATATATATGTATATTATAAATATAGTTGAATTATTATTTAATATATTTCATATAATTTCAATAAATGAATCCTTAATACATTCCATGTAGTGTGTGAATGCATCATATCGCTTTAAGGGCACACTAGTCCACACTTCCTCAAAAGAAATTATCATATTCACACGAAATGGAAAGTATAAAGATATATGTTGTAAAATGATTAAAGAATCATAAATAAATAATAAATATTATATATAAAATATATAAAAATATTTTCTGTCATAATATCCACCATTATAGGTGGTAAAGTAAAAAATGAAGAATTATCATTTTGTGAGGCAGTAGATCTCTATACACGTAAATAGTATATTCGTTACCCATTAGATTGAACTGTGTGTACGTGTAGGTAAAATAATTAGCATAAAAAATCTCATTATATTGATTATATAGGTTTTTGTTATAATAATGGACTAAAGATATTCTAAGTGGTGGATAAATAAAATAAATGAAAGGATATTGAGGGTGGGTGTTGCCTCTTAATTGAGTAAATCCTTTTGGTTTCTACCACAGGGATTACTTGGATGGATTTCTTCCAAAATGGAGGATTAAACAAGGAAGGTAGGTATTTTTAGAAGTTTATTTGTAATTTATTATCTGACCTAATAATTTTGAGAGGTGTGGGTATGTGGGAGAGGTGGTGACCTTTTATAGGGGAGGGAAATGACACACATGTCATTATTGAAAGCATGTTATGTGTACCGAACTTTTTTTCTATGAAACATCATAATAAACCATAAAAAACAATGAATGAAGGTTTATGGATGAAATATATCAACCTAATGGGTCTTGTAAATTTTTCTTCGACATTTGGGCCCTTAAATTTATGGATTATTCCCTTGTTAAGGTTAATCATTATAATTAATATTAACTGCATTCCTTAATAATTTGGTTCAAAAACTAATTTTAACTTTGTAGAAATTATAAATTTTAATGATTACAAATATGGAATCAATTTTTAAAGATTCTAATCTCAGAAGTGGAAAAAATAATTTAAATTCAATTCTATAGTCAGGTCAACAATGCGGGTTTCTAACATAAAAAAATTCAATAGTTTTCCTGGTTTTTATTTTCAATTTAAAAGTGAACTTGATTCCAATAAGACACATTGGTTTTTTTTAAAAAAATATGATATAATTAAACATGAAACCAAATTTATATATTATTTAACAATATAAATAAATTAGATGAAGAAACAAGTTTGAATTAAAATTTGGTATTTTTCACTATTCATCAAAAATAATGTTTCTCCGAAAAATCTCAAAAATACACCTTTACATAAATGCAAAATTATAAATTCAGAAATGAAGTTTATTTTATAAAATTATATTACTATATGTTTCTAAAATTAATTTTATTATTTTTCACATAAGGGCATTAAAAGTAGTTCATTTGGGAAAATATTATTTTTAAACATATAATGTCCTTAAAAGGAATTATATCTTTCACTATTAATATGTTTTATTTATATAAAACAATTATAAAAAATATTTGAAAACTAATTATTAATAATAATATTACTAAATCTAATTGCTATGATATAACTATCTCATTATAAAATTATAATAATAAAATGATGCTACCTAAAAACTCAATGGTGCGTGTAAAGTACGCCAAGTCAGTGCTGCATGTAAAAAATACAAAGTCAGTGTTATGTGTAATGTATTATAAGTTGGTTTCTTTTTAAAAGAATGTCTGACTTTATGCATTTCAATACATAGATAAAAATAAATTTAATCATGAAAAAAATTCCTTAAAACTCGGTGTGTTACATGCCAACTCTCATTGTAATGAGCCTTATGTAATAAATAGTGGTTTGGAAAAGATGTATTGAAGATTAGTTCTAGTATTTTCCCAAATTTTATTTGGATAGATTTAAATTAAAATGTCTTTTATCTATCTGATAGGATTAGCTTTCCCTCTTTCTCTCATTGAGTATCGATCTCAGTATCTATTCCAACGAATTCAATTTTTTCTGTTAATGTTTTGTTGAATAATTCCTATGATAAAATGTAAGAATATGAACTAGGAGGAAGCTAATAATGAATAATAGAAAGAATTTACTCCTATGGACTAGAATTTGGTTGACGTTATACTGTGTGTTGTCCATTGTTGGGAAAAAATTCCAACACCTATTCCCTTTCAAGCATCAGTTGTGGAACCTTGGATGGATTAATTCAGGATTCATGCTTAGTAGTTCCTTAAAAAAAATCCTCTAGAATTCCAATTCTAAAGAAAATCTTATTGTTGCTGAGGATTTATTGTTAAGTGTTAAGAATTAACTTGTGCTCTTGGAAACACTTGATTCGATAAATTTAAAATGTTCCACCTTTAAGCTGGAAGGACCCAACATGATATGGTGGGATGCAATAGTGACATCATGGAAGAACAAGGATTAGAGTGGAAAAAATTTAAAGTTATTTTTACTAACTAATTATATCTAAATTCTATAGTGTTGTTCAAGGTTATTGATTTTTCAAAATCATCTGGATGATAAGGCCATGACATAATATGCAAATCTCTTTGTTGATCTCATGTAGTTTACGCATGAGATCGTATCGAATGAAAAGATGAAGACTTGAAAATTCAAGAAGGGACTTTTATATGATATTAGTTCTTAGGATTTCGTTCCAAATATTAATTTATATATTGACTTTATTGATAAAGAATTTATGGTTTTGATGGACATTCCTGGAATTTGAGGGTCGACTAGAGATCCTTTTTCTCCCATTATATGTTTTATGGGATCGCATAAAGGGTAGAGGCAGCATGATATCATCGTGGAGTTTCTTCAAACAAAGGATATTATAGACATCTTGATGTTCTTAGTATAGGACTTTTTAGTTTCTACCTATGTGTAAATCATTGTAACTTAAAATGGGTTTACACTAGACCACCAAAGGTATGTGGATCCTGTAGAAATTCAGGTCACATGTATAATTTATATCATATATATTCCACTAACTGTAGTGGAATGAGAACATCAACATGAAAAAGTACTATGGTGTAATTATATTCTTCAAGGGTTTATGATTTCAAGCCATAGACATATGGAATGAAGCTTCCTTATGCATTGGAAGAGTATCCAAAGGAAGCATATATGGGTTCCGTGACTATGAGAGGTGCCATAACCATTGCCTCATCTTTGGTGACAACTTTATTTAGTACTGGTGCATCTCATTCATTAATATCAACCCATAATTTGAGTATTCTAAATATTATTATAATGCTTTTATCTTAAGTAATGGATATTACTACACCCATTAGAGTAATAAGAGGGAGGGGTCATCATTGTACTTCTAGTGTATTATATTTATCGTAGGTTATTATTTATTGGGATTATATGGTTCTTATTATGAAAACACTTGACATAATTATCAGGATGGATTAGATCATTTCTAAAAAATCCCTAATTGATTGATATCTTTTGTGGGTCTTCTTTACTACATATGATGAGGTTTTCTATATATTTCTCAGAGAATGGGACTCAAGGCCGAGTAGTTCTATAATGAAATTGAATTCTATCAATGGAAACTCCTTTATTATAATTATTTCATGTAGTATAAATTAGATACAATCATAATGAGAACAAAATACAAACTTCGTAAATAATGAATGATTGTAACAATAAGTATTTCTAGAAGTTAAGGAACATATACCAAAGGAAATAGTAACTTGAACTATGGAATAGTAATGTGACCCTTATGAATAGTAAACCATCCAATATAATAGTAAACTCATATATGAAATTATAAATAAAATTTTTGTATCATATAAATGAAAATATGATATATCTATATCTTAGAATAAGTAAATAAATGTTTCAAAAATGATTAATTAAGTGTTGGTATTTTTTAGAATTATATATCTTTAATCACAATTTTATAGTTAATATAATGATTTAAAGGAAACTTTATTTTTATAAAATGTATTCAGAAATTAATATTTTATTTTCTTATGATTTAATATAATTTTATCAGACCTTATTTAATTTTTTAAAGTGTAATAAAATCATTTATATTTTTAAAATATGTATTTTTTGAGTAAATGATTATTTTAATTAAAAATTAAAATGATCATATTTAGAAAACTATTTTTATAAAACAAGGATTATTTTTTAATTATGTAGATCAAAAAATTATTTGGGTGAGTTTTTGGGATGTTTCTTGAAAAACATGAATATTTGGTGAATTGTAAACTATGAAAATTTACTGTAAATATACATTATATATTAAATACACAATTCCATGATTCAACAATGATGTAAGTACCATAATCTCAAAACATAATTAATTATTTTAATATATTTAGTGATAATTCTCAAACTATTCATAGTCTTGTGCCAAAATAATAATCTTATGATTAAAGTAATGAGAAAACGCACCTCTCCTCCACTATAAATACAACCCCTCACCACCTATTCTCATCACACCTTCCATGATTTTATCCGTGTCAAAATTATAACTAATACTCATTCCAATACCCTACCCGAAATCTATGATCTCTTGGTATCATAAACAGACAAAAAATTTACCATAAGGTGCTTCTCAAGGAGGATGAATTCATGTGGTAAATCCCTCTTTATTTACATTTAAATTCTATTAATTTATTTTCTTTTCTTATTCTATCATCACCTCTACTCATAAAAATGGAATGATATCTATATTACATTTCCTATACTATAATTTCATTATGTTAATGGAATAATCTATAATAAATAACCCTTCTTCTCTCCTATTTTTCTAAAAATTTATTAACCGCTCGTGATGTGTCAATTTACCGATGTCATAGATGATGAACTTTAATTTTCCATTAACGCTTGAAAGGAAGGTCATAAAACCATTTTTAATGGTTGAAAATAGATTTCAAAATGTATTTTATAACCCAATTTATGTTCTATAAATATTATTTATACAAAATAATAAATGGTAAAACAAAATGAGTTCATTGTGATCGAAAACCGCCAAAATTAACCTAATCAATTACAATTATCTATTTAACTAATGATTCATCCTCATACTATATATCCAAATGATTGATAAGATAATTTTAACTTATTCATGTTCATTAATAACTTATAACTTCAACTATGTATTTCTATTTCCATTTTAAATTAACTGTCATACTCCAATACAAGTGCACTAATCATGAACACTAAGAAAATGAGCCCTCCCAAACAATGAAATTATACACTAGAACTCATCAAAAAGGCCATTAACGGACTTAATTTTTATCATTAAATAAAATTCATGTTTAAAATGTTATGTAATTATTAATTAGTGAATATAATTTTATTATTAATTATATTAATATCAAGAAAAGAACTATTTTTTACATAAGGCATGCGATTGTTTCTAAACAACCATTTTTCATTCGGGATACACTTTATCCCTCTCTAGCCTAATTTAATTCTTCTTTATTTTTATATAATTTTTATAAATAATATGTATATGTTCAAAACTCATGTACCTAGATCATTTAATCTTTCCTTTTTAGTGATATACATGTTTTAATAAATCTTTCTTCTCAATTTTTCCTAAAAAGCACGCCCGACTAAAGGGAACATCCTAATTTATTACCCATTTTCAAGTACCATCCATAATATATTTCAATCTAACATTATTCTTCTTAAATAAATAATTATATCATGAAAATATATCACAATTCATTTTTTATATTAATACAAACAATTATGCCTTATTATTTTTAAAGAATCATAAATACTTTCCTTAAACCGCACTAAAAGGATTTATTTCAAATGTTTATCAAGAACTATTTTTATATGTATTAACATTAGTTTAAAATAATATATTATGATCTATGGCTATTTTACCTTATGAAATTCCATTTACGATTTAAATACATTCTTACAGGGACGCTATAATGGAATTCCCTTATTTTTTACCTTTTGACATGATTATGATACCCAATTCTTTCCATGGGAAACCCTTATGTTTATGTTTGATTACTTACATATGAGTCTTCATGTGGTGAAAATATTCAAGCAGGGCATATGGAGTAAAGTTCAAAAGACTTTCAAGGTACACCTATGGATTTTTAATGAACACCGAAATCACGGTGGATCAATTCATTAGTATATTAAAGATGATTCTAAGAAAAGAAATGGTGATTCAAGACTTTGACACCTATGTTGAGATTGACTGTTGTACCCATAATATGGAAATAGAGATCAGAGATTCTCGTGGTCTCACAGGCCTAGGGAAAAAAGTGTAAGATGGATTTTAATATTGGTGGATCAAATGATAAATAACATGATTAAAATAAGACCTGACATTACATGGGTCAAAAGTACGAGAAGAAGTATCCTTCAAACAACTTCATGGGAATCTAGAGATGCTTTAAATGTGGAAGAGAATGCAATATGGCTAATAATCAATGAAGGTATATGAATAATCCCACTATTACAGAAGGGTAAAGAAAGGTTCAGATAAAAAATCATCCAGTGGATAAGTGTTCCAACTTTAAGGAACATGATAATTAGGCAATTAATTTCCCTAATCAATGTGTTATTGGAGGAAATTATCAATAACAACCTCCAAGGTAGTATGGAATATAATATGTTATCACTACTACTATAGTGGTGCCCAAAAATGATGCAGTGATAGGTATGATAATAATTCATTCAAGAATAGTGAACGTACTATTTTATTATTTTTCTATACATTTTTCATACCATTAATGTTTTTTGTAACTATTAAATACCCACCTCAAAATTTGGAGGTTGATTTATCCATGAGAACATCGAATTATTAAATTATTGCATCTAAAGCATACAAATCCTCCCAGGTTAATGTTTTTTGACTGAAAATCCTAGAAAATCTTTTCCTACTCTCTTTGGTAATGTTTGATTCTATATTATGTATGGATCCACTATCTTTTTATAAATAAAACATCAACTGTTGGGAAAGGGAGATCATACTTCACATCTCAATGAATCATCCAATTATGTACAATTGAAAAGAGGAGGAAAAAACTCCCGCAGATTTATTATATCAATTATGTATATTGTTTCTTTATGAGCATGCATATTTAGCTAAAATGATTGAGAAAAAGGAGAGAATCATTCTAAAAGACTTCCCATCATGATGGATTACACTGATGTATTCCTTGATGATTTTCATGGCCTTCCTCCTGATCGAGATGTTGATTTATCAATTGAACTTATCATAGGATCTTTGAATATATAAAATACACCTTATATAATGTTCACTATTGAGAAGGAAGAAATAAACAAGAAATTACAAAATAATCTAGACAAGGATTTTATATGACAGAGTGCTTCACCATGGGGTGCACCAATCCTCTTTTTCACGAAGAAGGATGGATCAATTCACCTATACATTGAATATTGTGAGCTAAATAAATTCATGATAAATAATAAGTATCCCCTCCCATGAATGGATGACTTGTTTGATCATCTATGTGGGAAAAAGTATTTCTCTAAGATGGACCATCAGATGGGATATCACAAATTAATAGTAAAGAAGGAAGATATTCCCAAAAATACCTTTCAAATGTGGTATGGACACTATGAGTTCATAGTGGTGAGATTCATACTCACTAGTACTCTATCAATTTTCTTGGATTTAATGAACAGACAAATGATACATTACCTCGAAAAAATTGTCATGGTTTTTATTAACGATATTCTAATATACTTTAAGAGCAAGGGGGGACACAAGGAGCATTTGAGTATTATGATAAAGAATATGAAACTGGATACAATATATGAAAATTATAGTAAATTTGACTTATAGATAATTTAAGTATCATTCATGAATCATTTTATAACCAGCTAATGGATAAATTTGGACCCTTCCCTGAAAATGGAAATTTAAGGGTTTCCTAAGCCAACATCTATAATGGATATCTGTTGTTTCCTTGAACTAGATAGTTATTATTGATGATTTGTGAATAACTTCTCATGATTATGGAACACACAATCCAAGCTAACATAGAATGGGGTAAATATTTTCTAGACTGGAGAATGCAAAGACTACTTCAAATAGTATAAGAAGAGGCTAGTCACTGCCCCGGTACTCACACATCTAAAATGTGGGGAACTCATTGTGCTGTACCTCAATTATTAAAAAAATGTGTTGGGAAATGTAATACTAAAATATGATAAAGTGATAACCTATTCCTCAAGGCTGTTGAAATATTTTGAGAAAAACCATCCCATACATGTTATGGAGTTGGCAGTTGTGATATTTACTTTGAAAATCTGGCGGCATTATCTCTATAGAGAGAAGAGTGAGTTATATATTGATGACAAGAGTCTCAAATATATTTTGACATAGAAATATCTTAATATATGATTGTAGATATGGTTAGATCTCATCAAGGACTATGAATTCTAAATCCACTACCATCCTAGTAAGGAGAATAAGGTGGTGCATACTATATGTAGAAATGATCATGCATCTTTGTTAATTTTAATAATAGAGAAGAATCCAATATTATTATATTTAAAAAGGATGTACATGGAAATATTTAAGGAAGGAGATCAATTAATACTTTGTCAAATGGGTTCTCAACCATCACTTATGAAGAAAATAAATCATTCTCAATGGAATGACATAGAAATTCCGAAAAGGGTGGAAGCTATCAGAAATGGGAAATCCTCCGAGTTCAAGATCGATGTAGATGAATTCATTTAATTTGGGTCATGACAATGTGTACAATCCAATATAGGGTTAAATAAGTTTCTTCTAAATGATGCACATAGCTCAACCTTGTCTATTCACCCAAGGACCACAAATATGTATCAAGATGTCCGAGAATAATATTTTTGGGAAAATATGAAAATGAAGATCAATTAATATACATAAAAATTCCTGCTATGTCATTAAGAGAAGGCCGGAAGAAATAATTCTAAGGGGATGATGAAACCACTACCCATACCATTATGAAATTGGGAGAGCATTAACATGGAATTTTTAACTAGACTTCTAAATAAATCTAGAGGGAATGAGGAAATATGGGTTGTTGTGGATAATCTTATAAAGACTACTCACTTTATCACAATTCAAGAGGACATCTCACTTGATTGAATTGCATCAATATACATTAAATAAGTGGAAATTAAGCATGTAGAACAACTATATATTGTATCCAATCGAGATCTGAGATTCACCTTTAAGATTGGGAAAAGTCATTAACTTGATTTGAGAGCTGAGATGATCTTCAATATTACCTACCATCTTCAGATTGATGACCATTCTAAGAGAAATATTTAGTCCCAAGAAGACATGTTGAGACCATTTTTATGGACTTCAAAGGAGGATGAGACCAACATATTCCTCTAGTTGAGTTCTCATATAATAAATGATTCCAATTGAACATCCAAATGGCTATATATGAATCCCTCTATGGGAAAATATACAGAACACCCGTGTGCTGGGATGAAGTTGGGTAATGTAAGATTCTAGGACTATAAATGGTTGAATAAATAATGGAAAATGTGAAATAGTTCAGCATCACATCAAGTATGCCCAAAGTTCAAAAAACTTCTATTCATACAATTATCGATGGGACCTTGATTTTATGGTTGGAGACATGGTTTCCCCGATATATCTCCATGGAATAGTATCAAGATATTTAGAAAGAAATGAATGTTAAGTCTCAGGTACATCAGCCCCTTCGAGATATTTGATCATGTTAGATCTGTGGACTATCAACTAGCACATCCACCTACTAGGGCTCAAGTACATTATATATTATAAATATCCCTATTGAGTAAGTACATTCCATATGCTCACATGTACTGAATTCAGAGGTGTTACAATTGGAGAATTATCATTCTTACAAGGAGAAGCCAGTGAAGATCTTCGACTGTAGAGATAATGTTCTACGCAAAAAGAATACTGACCTGGTCAAAGTACTTTTGTAGAACCATAAGTACTAAGAGGCAATATGTGAACCATAGGAAGTTATAAAAGAGTAGTACCCTCATCTGTTTTCAATATCTAATGTAAAATGAAATTTCAAGGGTGAGATTTAATAATGTGGTAGAATGTAATGACCATGAATTCTATCAATGAAAATTTATTTATTATAAATATTTCATATTATATAAATAACATAAAATATCATAGAGAACACAATACATGATTTATAAATGAAGAATAAATGAAATAATATGTATTTCTAGAAGTTAAGGAACATATACCAATGAAATAGTAACATGAACATTAAAATAGTAATGTGACCCTTATGAATAGTAAACCGACCAATAGAATAATAACCTCACCTATGATAGTGTAAATAATTATTTTTATCCTATAAATGAATATATAATATATCTATATCTTGGAATAATTAAATTAATTTTTTATAAATAATAATTTAAGTGTGTAATGACCCCATCCTTTTACATTTAACATTACATGATATTAAGAATAATTATACATTAGAGTACAAGCCAAGGATCGTAAATCTAGTGTCTTGGAAGACAAGGTACATGAAACTGAAAACATGAACTAAATATAACATTTATTTATTTATCCTTCCAAAAGAGCCCCTAATTTCCATTGTGCTCATACAATTTCATAGGATAACCTGTGGAACACAAGAACAAATGGATAAACTAAATAACCCAGTAAGGAAACAACAATAAGAACAAATCATTAGAACAATGAATAGAAACCATAAAATGATGATAGAAAAAGGAATCTAATATATGGATCCTTAAAATAGACAAATATAATCATATAAACATGGATTCATATTATTGTGGAATCAATATAAACCATGTCTTTAGTACGAGTCAAGGCTAACCACCAATATCGTTTTACATAGTAAAACAAGCCAAGGCTAACCGCCAAGATTGCCACACATAACAACTCATGAGACTTAACAATACATAATTAATTAGAGAAATATCTAGGTACACTAATCATAACTTTTCAGTAATATTTTCCCAAAAAATAACCATACATAATCAATCTTACATAAATATAAGGATTACCCATGGAAAGAATTAGGGACCATAATCATAACACATAACATAACACAAAAGTATCCATGAAAGAGGGGAACTAAAGTATAAATGGAAATTCATAATAGAAAAAATATATATATATCATTGGGATTTCTGTCAAGTATAAGTGATAACATGTACGAAAATTATTCAATAATTTTAGCATAAAAACAGTTTGAGCGATTTTAAGGAAAATACTATAGAGCCTTTAAAAAAAATTTAAAAATCCTTTATACCAATCCAGAAGTAAACTAGGAATGTTCTCAAAATTAAAAATAATAATTTTATAAAGAAAATAGAGTTTTAAAATAGTAGATAGAGTGAACTTGAAATCGGGTAAGAATCTTGGAAGTTCCCTCAAAACAGGTTTTATAATCGGGACGTTTTGAGAAGGGAATCAATTTGAAAAATGTATATCCCCCAAAGATAATGATTAAAATATCTTGATGAATGAGTTGGAAACATTAATAAATTATTTAGAATATGAAAATAATAATAATATATAACCTCATTTAGTAAGAATAAAGATAAAGAAACCTAAAAGAATAAATGAGGTTTTGGTTGAATTCCTTACATAATATCAACATGGCATTGTGTCTACTTAAGATGGTTTAATGAGAGAAAAATTGGTTTATCATCATTTAAATATCATGAAGATTTTATGGGGGAGGTGTGTAATCTTACCCCATCACTATTAATTACACATAAAATGACATAACATAGAGAAAAATCTTTAATAAAAGTGAAATGGAGAGGATACCTTACCTTAAGTATAATGGTGTTCTCCACTTGATATCAATGACCTGAATAGTAAAATTAGGTTCATTAATTAATATTCTAGAACATATTATATATTAATATTATATATTATAATATTTATATGTTCATTTATAACCATTTTTATTGGTTATGAGGTTCAATTTCATTGTTTGGGTCCATTTGTGTTCTTGGTTTTTAGGTTCCTAAACTTATTTTCAGGAATGAATAAGCATGAAAGTCAAAATTGGTTGTCTAGAATTAAATTTATAATTTATTATTGAACATAATGAAGTTTAAAAGATTAGAAAATTAATTTTTTTACTAGGAGTGATGTTGAACCATAATATACAACTTTAGTGACAACCTTTTTTGTTAATTAATGTGTTTTTATCAAAAAGAACACTTTTTATTTTATAAACAAAAACCATGAGTAAAAAATGATTATAGAACTAAATATGAGGAATAATACATATATTATGTACTGGTTTAACCATGAAAATGGTTTAATTAACAGAATTGAAGATGGTAATGGAAATTGAAAACCCATCATCCTTGAATGTGGTAAATTATCACATCTCAGATGGTGTCTTTATTGCTAAAATAAAATAAGACTAAAGAAGATATGATAATAAATTATTCCATTATCATAAAAACATACATGTACATGTATGGTAATAGAGGTTTCATAAAATTTGGATGATTGGAGGTAAGGAATATAAATAAAACAAATGAACATGAAATGAAAAAGAAAGAAAATAAATGATTAATTTACCTCTTGATTCAAACTTCCTTGAGAGCCTCTTAAGTGGAGTGGATTTGATCTTTTTAAGAGACCAAGGGAATTTTTTCATGGGGAGGTGATTGAGGATAGACTTTTATAGAATATAGGAACGGAAAAAGGCTTTAGAGAAGAGAACAAAAGAGGTTAGTAGGGGTGGTATTTATAGTGGTGGGAAGGGGGGTTTCATAACATTATAATCATTAGTTTATTATTTTTCAAAAAGATAATAAATAGCGATCATTACATGACCAATAATAATAATTAGTTCATTTGAGTTCAATATTTTGGTTCTTACATCACTTATGATGTAAGCAATAGTGGATTTAAATTACATTGTAATTACATAGTAAATTAATGTATATCACTAATCACAAAAATTTAATTATTTTAGAAAAATCGGAACAATTCACACTTAAGAATTTTTTATTTGTATAATTCCAAAATGAACTCCATTTTTCAAAAATAATTTTCTAAATTTGATTAATTTAATTTTTAATTAAAATCATAATTTACTCGAAAAACAAAAATTTTAAAGCATTTGTTTTCTTATTCCCAGATATAATTATATCATAAATCCAATTGAATATTATTTATATACTATCATAGGTAAGATTACTATTCACTAGGGTATGTACCTATTCATAAGGGTAATATTACTATTTATAATGGTATGCAATTATTCACCATAAATAATGTTGAACATATTATACTCCAAATAATTTATTGATCGCAACCGTGTCTGAAAGATTTTCGAAATTCAGAACACAGTAGTGTCAAAATTATGTTCAAAGGTCAAAAAACACTTATTATTTCATTGTGTTTTGATTTAATGTGATTATATGAAAAATTTATAAGAAGTAAATTTCCAATGAAAACTTTGGGTTGTTATAAAGTGATGGTATATTAATGAAATATTAATATTTAATTTAAAAATTTATAATTATTATACTTAATTAAAATAAAATAATTTTATAAAAAATATATTCCTAAATTAATATTTTGTTGCCTTATTATTTTAAGATAATTTTATGAGACCTTATTTAATTTTTCAATGTGTTATAAAGTTTGTTATAATTTTAAAATCTTTATTTTTCAGGTAAGTAATGATTTTAATTAAAAAATAATGATATCATATTTAGAAAATTATTTTCATAAAATGGAGTTATTTTTTATTTATAAAAATAAATAAATCCTTCAGTTTAATTTTATGTATTTTTTCTGAAATACTATAAAATTTGGTGAATAATAAAATACAGTAATTTATGGTATATATTTATATATTATATGTTATATACACTATTCCTTGAGTCATCACTGATGTATGAACCATAATCACAATACATATTTCTGTATTTTAATATATGTACTGTTAATTCTCAAACAATTCTTACCCTTGGGAGAAAATAATAATCTAATGATCAAAATAATGTGAAAACCCCCTATCCTCCACTAAAAATACCACCCTCACCACCTCTTTTCCTCACACCTTTCAGGTTTTTAGAATTGCCAAAATTCTACCCAATACACTTACCAATCCCCTCCCCCACTTATAGGATCTCCTTGTATCATCAAAATAGCAAAAATGTTTCCCTGTGGAAGTTCTCAATGAGGATGAATTCAAGAGGTAAATTCCTTTTTTCATTTAATTTCATTTCATGTTATTTTCTATTCATGTTCTCTTCCCACCTCCCCTCATCCAAATGGAATGATAAAACAATACCTTAAATATAATATTATTATATTATGTTAATGGAATAATCCACCATCAATACCCCTTCTCCTATCATTTGTTAGAAAAATGCAGTCAACGCTTGTGAAGTGTTAATTTACCGACATCGTGGATGATGTGCTTTCATTTTCATTAGACACCATAAAGGCTGGTAAAAAAACCATATTAATCATTCAATAAATATTATAAAATTTATTTTATAACCCATTTTATGTTATAGAAATGTTATATATACATAATACTAAATAATAAATGGAAATGAGTTCGTTGTGACCAAAACCCACAAAGATCAACCTAAACAATTATCATCAACTATTTATCAAATGATTTACCATCATACAATATAAAAAAGGATTTAGAAGACCATTTAACATTATATATATCGATTAATAACTTATAACAGAAATTCTATATTTTGTTTTTTATTTTACATGAACTTCCATACTCTTATACAAGAAAAATCATCATGAAATCTATGAAAACGAGCACTTTTGAATGATAAATCTAACACTATAAATCATATAAAAGATCACAAATTAATTTAATAAAATTATAAAAAATAAATTATATGTGTAAAAGGATATGGAATTATTAATTAATGTATCTAATTTCATTATTATGAAATTATGATCAAGTGAAAAACCATTTCATATATAAGGTAAGGGATTATTTCTGAACCTCAATTTTTGCATGGGTTACCATATATCCCAATTTTACCAAATTTATCTCTTATTTAGTTTTATATAAATATTCTAAATTTTGTTTATATATTCCAAACTCATTTACCAATATCATTTCATCATTATTTTTTGTTGATATACATGTTTTAATGAGGTTCGCTTCTCATTTCTTCCCGAAAAGAAAGCCCAAGTAAAGGGAACATCAATTTTTTTTACCAATTTTAAATTCCCATACATAATTTGTCTTAATCACAAATTATTAATAAAAAATAAATAAATTTGCCATGAAAATATATCATTTTTTATTTCTAGTTTTTAAAGTAACTATTCCTTATCAGTTTTAAAGAATTTTAAATACTTTAACCACTCTAAAATGATTTATTTCAAAAGTTTCTTAAACACTATTTTTTAATGTATTATGTTTTTTTTTGACATAAATTATAATTACATATTCCAATTTTATAATATTAATTTCCATGTATTATTTAAATCCTTTTCCTATGGACACTGTTATGGTATTCCCTTATGTAATGCCTTTTGACAAGAGTATGATACCCATTTCATTCCATGGATAACCCTTATGTTTATGATTGATCCCTTATATATGATTATTCATGTGGAACACATATGAATGAACATGTTGTGATGGGTAAAACATGGAAGCACTATAATTCATAGGTAAATACTTAGTCTCATGAGATGTCATGTTGGGATAGGGAGTGAACCTCATTCCTCTATGAGAATTTGTCTACCATGTTTTGTAGTTTTGGAAGTTAGCCTTGAATCATGTTTATGTCATGTTATATGTTGTTTCCAAATTCCTATGATTTCATTGTTATATTGTCCCATTTTATACATGTTATTATTCCTTACATTTATTCATATTCCATGCCTTTTATGTCATCCTATTATGCCTTCTAACCTATGTTCTGGGTGTCATTCCTATGATTATTTCCTTATTGGGCTTTTCAGTTCATCCTTTTTTTCATGTAATCCCCAGGTTGTCATGTGTAGATGTTTGAGCTCAATAGAATTTAGTACCTCATTATTTATATTAAATAAAATCATATTTAAGTTCAGTTTCATGTTTTCAAATTATGTACCTTACCTACCAAATACACGATACTTTAGAGTCCTAAGCTTATAATTTGCCGGTTAATTATGCTTATAATCGTGTAATGATATGGGTAAAAGGATATGGTCACTATAAGTTTTAAAAATTATTTATTTAGTTAGGGAAAGTTATATATGTGTTAACTTTTGACCTAGATTGATGACCATTAAGTGATGATCTCCCCTTAGTTATTGGAAGGTTTCAATAATTTTTTCCTTCTAACTTTTTTGTTTTTAACAAAAAAGAGAGTTGGGGTTCTCTATTAAATTAAGGTTGGGTACCCATAGGATATATATTTCTTCACTCATTATATCACTAGATGAAATGAAAGAGTTGAATACTTAGTTGTATGACCTATTAGATAAAGGCTTTATATGACCGAGTGTGTCACCATAGGTGGTGCCTATTCCCTTTTCAAAGAAAGCTGATCAGTCACTTTTCATTATTTTATTACTAAAAACAAAATCAATTTATGGTAAATAAAAATATTATTTTTCATTGATTTATGATCCTTTTGAAAAATTAAATGTTCATAAGTGGTTCTTGAAGATGGATCTTCGATCTGGTTTCATTATTTGAGAATAAAATAATTTTTCATTTAGAAAACCACCTTTCGGAGTAGGTATCAAAAATGTTGGTACCTTTTAATTACATTTTTCTATTTATTGTTCCTATAGTATTTATTTATTTATTGAATAGGATTTTTAAAAATTACCTTGATAACTTCATGGTAGTCATTTTGGTTGACATACTTGTTTTCTCCATGTTCGGGGAGGATCATGTGCGACATCTGCAAGTAATTTTGAAATTGAAGAGAGATCACCAACATTATGCCAAGATATCAAAATGCAATATCAGGATTTAGAAATTGAATTTCATGTGATAATAGCTGTCAAAACATTGTATCTCAATTGATCTTGAGAGGGTGAAAGTTTTTTTGAAATGGGAGAAACCATTTTTTTCAATGTTATAGATTCCTGGTTTTATCTGGATATTATCACGAATTTGTAAATGTTATTTCAATGTTGGATTCTCTAATGAAGTATCTAATTTGGAAGGTATTAATGTTTTCTTGGGATGATAAATGTAAGGGTTCTTTTATTAGGATGAATTGTCTTATGAAATTTGTGCCAGTGTTGACTCGTCCAGAGGCTGGGCATGGATATATGGTCTTCTGTGACATATCAAGTTCAGGTTTGAAATGTTTTCTTATGTAGTGTGACCATGTAATTACCTATGGATATTTTAATCTTAGGTCACACAAGAAGAATTATCTAAACCACTTCCATGTACATTTAGTTGTGGTTAATGAACTTAAGAGTTTGAAACATTGCCTTTTTGGAGAATGGTTCACCAGTTATTCCAACCATAAGATCACGGGTTATATATTATCTCCAAAAGATTTGAATATATGATAGAGGCATTGATTGGAATACCTAAAATCATTTGAAATTGACATCGACTATACCCTGTAGAAGGTTAATGTCATCATAGATGCTTTGAGCAAGAAACATCTAACATAAGACATGAAATATTAATTGGAGGAGTCAAATGTGATGTCTCATTTTTCACAATTGAATAGAGGAGTTTGAGAAACAAGTGTTAAGGTTGTTTTGGGCAGTGTTTAGTTGACATCTTCCATTATTGAGGTGATTCGTCCACAAAAATAGCTTTATGAGGAGTTTTTTAGTATTAGAGACTCTTTTTATGATGGGGAGATCATTTTTGAGTATTCATTCTTCTTTGATGTTATTTTATATTTTCAAAATTAGTACGATGTAGCTTTTCGTATAATAAAATCTATTATGCTGGATTACTATAATTACTAGTGGAAAGTTCACCTAAGAAACCTGAATATCATCTATAATATACGATGATGATCCTAGTGGATTGGTATGTGTTGAGGCATTTGTGATTTTGTCACCCACTGTTATACATTCCAAAAAGTTAAGGTTGATGACCAGAGACCTTTATGTTTTATTTTTATAGTAACTATGCCACCATGGAAGTGGGATGAGTTCTCTATGGAATTTTTGGTTGGGTTTCCATGTACCTAGATAAATAAGAATACAATATGGGTTGTGATTAATAAGGTGATCACATTTGCTCACTTCATACCAATTTATGATACAAAAATTTAAGGAGATTTGAAATATATATATGATAAAGATAAATAATTTTTAAAGAGTTACATATTCTATTGTATCTAATATGGATCCAATGATTACTTATCTATTTTATAGAGGCCTTTAATAGGCACTAGAATCATAGGTCCACTTGAGGAAGACATTCCATCTATAGTGAGGTGAGTAGACAAAAAGATATATATAGATTCTTGAGGATCTGGTTCTCACATTAATTATTTAATTTAGTGGATCATGGGATAACAATTTGGGGGTTGTTGAGTTTTCTTATAATAATAGTTACCAGTATGGGATAAGAATGGATCCTTTTGATTCCTTGTATGAAATGCCTTGTAGATATATTTTGTGTTGGCCATAGGTCAGTGGAAGTTACTTTGTTGGAAAAAAATTGGTTAAAGATATGATAAAAAATATTTAGTTGATACATTAGATAATTTTTATGAAAAAGATCCAGTATAGGTATCATGATGAGCATCATCACAAAAAATTGAAATTTTTAGTTGGTGACTTGGTTTTCTTGAAATTTTCACCCCGTTTGGGTCTTCGATGGCTTGGGAGGCAAGGGAAGTTTATCATTATTTTATGGAAAAATTTTAGGTTATTTAGAAGGTGGGGAGTGTGTATTGTAGTTTATAACATTTTCCAAAACTAACATCAATACCTAAGGTGTTCCATATATCTCATCTATGAAAGTATCTCTCCATTCCAACTCATGTTCCAAGCTAGATTTATTTTGATATTAAGACTGATTTATCGGTGACAGAGCATCCAGTTTTGAATGTTGATTTTAAAACCAAGGTTATTATTTGAAGGAAAATACCTTTGGTTTCAGGTATATGGTATCTTGGTCATTATACTCATAATAATTAGGATAAAAAGGCACTGATGAGATAATAAGGGCCTCATATTTTTGGCATGGAAGCTTCTTAATGGGATTTGTCAATACAAAAAGTTTCTATGGCGGGGGGGGGGGGGGGGGGTTGTAACATACTATTATAGTTTTTAGGGATTCCTATAACCTATTTTTAATAATGGTTTTGGGTTCTCATTTAGGGTTGTTCGTGTGAAATTGTAAAAAGTTTGGAAGGTTCTTTGACTTTTCATAGTTGCCCCACAGTTTTCCCAAAACATGTATTCAAATAGTAAAAACCCAGCAAACACATGAAGTGAGGGTTTTCATGGTTAACACATATTCTGAAAAACTATATTACCACTAAGTGGAAACCATGAAACCTCATATTAGGGCCACATAGTTAGGACAAATGTTTTGGAAAACCATGCAGCCCTGCCCTGCTAACTATGACAGCCCTACTTTTATTACAAACTTAAACATGATTTATTACATAAAACATCACTTGATACAACAAGAAGATCGAGCGGTTTAGTGTCTTTGGGGCTTAGGATCATTACATAAAAACTTAAAACATGGAATACAACATCTTTATTTAAAACTTCCTTTACATGACCACTACATTCCCTCGTACTTAGCATTGCATGGGATAACCTGAGGACATGCATAAGAAAAGGGTGAGCTATAAATCCCAGTAAGGGAATACACAAGTAATAACATGAGGAGTACAATACATATTAAACATTAGGCATATCTATATAGAACAAGAGAAACATGAACATAAAGGCATGATAAATCATGATAATCATAACATGGAAATGTGGCAGCAACACTTAACATGGAATTAGCATGAGCCAAGGCTCATTGCACATGGAGCATGAGTAAATCCTCATTTCACATGAAGTACGTGTAAACCCTTGTTGAACTTTAATTATCATGATTCAACACTCATTTCAAATGACGTATCATGATACTATACTTTACCCAATGCATTGGAGTGCTATAAGGGCGCACCCTTCCTAAACATTTCATTTCATGCATAAGTGTGCCACATCGATCATAAAACATGGATTCATAAAACATGATATTTTATTCCACGATAAAGGAATGTGTAATTCATACATGATACATTATAATCAATAAGTAAATGTGCAGAAAGGTGAATACCCTTGATGGAGAAATGGGCATGGTATTCACTACACAATGGCAATGTCTTAGAAAATCCGTGCGAATTTGGCAGCGTAACTGCGTGACATAAGAATTCAGAAAAATGGTTGATGAGAGAGAAAGGGGTTCCTCATCATATTTACATTTAATGGACATTAAGGAGGTCATATAGATATATTTTCGAACAATTTTAATGGAATTTAGATTCATGATACAAAAGTATTGCTTGAATGTAAATGAGGAGAGATAAGTTCCTTTCAGAATTTCGGCATAGTAACAGGTGTACAAGGGAGTAATTTAATGAGAGAGAAAGGGTCTCCCATCATTCAGACAAAAATAGGGCAGTAAGAGGGAGGTGCAAAACCATACCCAAACATTCAGAATTGAAATTAAAAGGGAAAACCAACTTAAAGAATATTGGACAAAAATGAGAAAGGAAGAAAAAAACCCTTACTTAGAAGTGTGCTTCCAAAGTCTAGAGAGAGGCTTGTGAGAGGCTTCTTGGGACCTTGAGGCACCTTGGGAGGATTTTAGAGAGAGTAGGGCAGAGTTTGTACGAACTACAAAGGCTTTGAGTGATGAGGAAGTGCGAGATTGGGTGGGTTTATATAGGAAAGGTGAGGGAATTCTTTATTATTTAGGTTTGGGTCCCCTTACATTAAATTAATCCAAACCAAAAACCATCCCATGGTTTTTGCCCATGGTTTTTGGAAAAGGGAAGAGGAAAACAATATTTTATAAGGACAAAGTCAGAACTTATTAAAATAATAGGGTTGCTTATGTGGATGTGAGTCACACTCCCATGAAAATTAATTTAAAAAGACAAGGTGTTTAATAAGTCTTGATGGGTCTATTAATGCTTTGAAAATTAAGTCAAACAAACCCAAAATAACATTATTTTAATGGTAAAACATATATTTTCCAAGCATAAAAATTATATTATTTTATTATATCACTTTTGGGTCATTATGATTTTATAAAACACATTATATATTTAAATGGTATTTAATTTTTACCAAAAAATTTGACTTTCTCAGACAAATTTGAAAAATTCACTATTGGATAATTTCGACGTCCTGATTCCAGAAATAAAATTTATTTTAACTAAATATTTTTCTAAATATTTTAATTTTAACTTTTAAAAATAAAATCGGCATTTATCAAAAAATTCACGGGTTTTGACAGAAATGGCTTTCAAACCTTAATAAAAATTATAATTGCATTCATAAAATTATCTGATCATTTATATATAATAAAATTAATTTAATAATAATAAAAATACTATTTTATTAAAATATTATTTAATTCAAAATACCCTTAATTTAATATAATATAATTTTTAATTAAATAATAACTAAAAAAACACTATTTGCACATTAAAAACTATTTACAATGTATCAATAATGACAAGAAAGTATATTGATTATTATATACAACAAATAATTTACATGAACATAGTACTAGAATGTTGTTAAATATCCCCTTAAAAAGCCGCCTAAGACCTAAGGGTAAGGTGTGCGATGGTGACAGACTCTTGGGGTGGCTCGGATAACATTGCATGAGTCGTAATTTCTATCAATTTCCACTTCTCCCGTAGATGGTCCCGTTCGAGCTTGACTTGATGAAGCTCAGCTTGGGATTGGTCAAGAGAAAATCCCTAGGATGCTACCTCTTTTCCGAGCTATGATAAATGGGCTTCGTATGGGGAAATTCTACTAGATGAGGCCATCGCTTCTTTAGTTTGAGTAAATTGGATTTGTTAAAGCCCTATACTTATACTAATCATCTGATCACTGTTCAACGACTATATGAGAAACGGTCAAAATTCTTAACATAAAACCAAAGAATTTTACATTTTATATAAAAATAAAGATACATTTAATTAGATCAAGAGGGATTTCCATTAATGAAACATTGGGTCATTACAATATTCCCCACTTAAGAAATTTCTCCCTAGAAATTTTCCTTTTCCCACACTAAAACTGATGTGGGTAACTCAACTTCATCATTTCCTCCGATTCCCAAGTCACTTATTCAAACTTGTGGTTTCTCCACCACACCTTGACGAGGGGCATTGTCTTATTTCGTAGAACTTTTTCTCTATGTTTTAATATCTTCACTTGTTGCTCCTCATAGGAAAGATCATCCAACAATTGTACCACCTCAGAAGAGAGTACAAGTGAAGGGTCCAGTATGTACTTCCTTAAGAGGGATACATGAAAGACATCATGTACTTTGGACATGGTAGGTGGAAGTGCTAGTCGATATGCCACAACCCCGACATGATCAAGAATCTCTAAGGGGCTGATGTACATTGGAATTAACTTCCCTTTCTTTCCAAACCTCATGACATTCTTCCACAGAGATATTCATAGAAAAGCCATGTCTCTAACTTTAAACTCAAAGTCTCATCGACGGTTATCTTTATAACTCTTCTGTCGACTCTGGGCTGCCTTGATATGATGCTGAATGGTTTTCACCTCCTCCACTATTTCTTCGACCATTTCTAGTCCAAATATCTTACGTTCAACGACTTCATCCCAACATGCCGGTGTTCTACACCTTTTCCCATACAAGGCTTCATAAGGTTCCATTTGGATGCTCGATTGGAAACTATTATTGTAGAAGAATTAAACCTATGGAAGATGTTGATATCATCCTCCTTTAATGTCTATTGATCATGCTCTCAACATGTACTCGAGTGTTTGGATAGTCTACTCGGATTGGCCATGATTTAGAGGATGATAAGCCATACTGAAGTTCAGTTCAGTATTCAGAGCATGTTGAAGACTCTTCCAAAACATAGAGGTGAATCTTGGATCTTGGTCAGACACAATAGATAGTGGTACTCCATGCAACCTTACCACTTCCCTGATATATATCCGTGCCATTTGATCCAACGAGAAATCCTCTCGAATTGAAATAAAGTGTGCAGTTTTTGTAAGACGATCCACATCAACCCAGATTGCATTGTTGCCTTTGGATATCCTTGGAAGTCCGGTGACAAAGTCCATGGTGATGTTCTCCCACTTCCATTCTGTCATGGGAAATGGTTGCCTCATCCCCTTAGACTTCTGCCTCTCTGCCTTCACTTGCTGACACACCAGGCACTTCGATGTATATTCAGCGATCTCCTTCTTCATATTATCCCACCAAAAGTTTTCTCAGATATCTCGATACATATTTGGGCTCCCTGGGTGAATAGAGAAATTTGAACTATGTGCGTCATCCAAAAGTTCCTTCTTCAGCTCCGGACATGATGGAACACATAGTCTTTTCCCAAACTGCATAGTTCCTTCTTCATTAACATTAAACTCCGAGGATTTCACTTTTTCGATAGCTTACACCTTTTCCTGAATTCCCACATCCACCATTTGAGCATCCTTTAACCATTCCAAAGGAGATGGTTGAGCAATCAATTGTGAAAGGATTAACGATGTTCCCTTATTTATGATTCCCATGTCCATCTCCATCAAGTCTAAGAATATTGGATCCTTCTCAATTCTCATCATTGATAGAATTGCTGGGTCCTTTCTACTTAGGGAATCTGCCACCTTGTTCGCTTTCCTAGGGTGGTGATGTATTGAACAGTCATAATACATGATGAGATCTATCCATCTTCTCTAGTACATATTACACTCTTTCTGTGTGAATATATATTTAAGACTCTTGTGGTTAGAATATATCTCACATTTCTCCCCATAGAGATAATTCCACCATATTTTCAAGGAAAAGATCACCACTTCCTACTCAAGATATGAGTTGGATAGTTTTGCTCATAGATTTACAACTTCCTTGAGGAATAAGAAATCACTTTATCATTCTGCATCAGCACAAAACCTATGCCTTTTTTCGAATCATCATTGAATACAACAAAAAGTTCCCCACTTGTTGGTAAAGTGAGCATGGGCGCAGTGATAAGCCTCATTTTCAACTCCTTGAAGCTTTCTTCGCATTCATCACTCCAAGAAAACTTTACTCCCTTTCGAGTTAGCTTGGTAAGAGGGTTGGAGAACCGTGAGAAATTTCTCACAAATCGTCGATACAATCCAGCTAACCCCAAGAAGCTACGGATATCCGTTTCCGATGATGGCCTTGGACATCCCTCAATTGCATCTGTTTTGGAGGGATCCACAGACATCCCATTACTTGTGATGATATGGACCAATAATGAGACTTACTTCAACCAGAACTCACACTTGATGTACTTTTCAGAGAGATTCTCCTTGCGAAAAGTCTCCAGTACAGTTCTTAAATTCTCCCCATGATCCTCCGTGGTTTTGGAGTATATTGGAATATCATTTATAAAGACTACCACAAATTTGTCGAGGTAATCTCTAAAGACTCTATTCATTAAGTCCATGAAGATTTATGGAGCATTAGTGAGTCTGAAAGGCATTACTATGAATTCATAGTGCCCATATCTTGTGTGAAAAGCAGTCTTGGGGATATCTTCCTTCTTTACCCTTACATGATAATATCCCGACCGCAAGTCCACCTTAGAGAAGTATTGCACTCCACAAAGCTGATCGAACAAGTCATAAATTCGTGGGAGAGGATACTTGTTCATTATTGTGATTTTGTTAAGTTCATGATAATCGATGCGAAGTCGCATTGAAGCATCCTTCTTTTTGACGAAGAGGATTGGTGCACCCCATGGTGATGCACTTGGGCATATAACCCCTTTATCTAGATTCTTCTGTAGTTGTTTCTTCAGCTCTTCGAGCTCCACAACAACCATTATATATGGAGTCTTGGATATTGGGAAAACCCCGGGTATAAGTTCAATTGAGATTTCAACATCTCTTCTAGGAGGAAGACCATGCAGTTTCTCGGGAAACACTTCCGCGAATTCCCTCACAATAGGAATTTCTTCAAGGATGGTTTCTTTCTTGGACTCAATTATCTGAGCTAGATACGCGTGATTATAGGGCAGTAATATCCTTGCTTGAGATGATGGAGATAAAAGAGATTCATCTTCCTCCTTACACTTGTAAAGAATCAGGGGTTGATTCTCCATATGGAGTGTGATTTCCCTCTTTCGACAATTTATGTTGACACTATATAAGGAAAGCCAATCCATGCCAAGAATTGCATCAAATCTCACCAGAGAGAGTATGAAGAGGTTCACTGGGAAATAAAATCCACAGATTATAATAGGGGAGGACTTATATTCATGGGATGTAATGATTGCCCCATCTTCAATTCTCACTAACATCTTCACTTCCATGACTTGTGGTGGTGATGGGATTGTTCTACTAAACTTTCAAGATATAAAATAATGAGTAGAACCTGAATCAAAAATTATGTTCGCTATTCATGAATGAATAACATGTGTACGTGTCACAACTTCATTGTCGAGATTCACTTTGGCAGAAGGGATGGAAAAAGATCTTCCTTGCTGCCTTGGAGGTTATTGGTTGCCTCTGAAAACCCTGGGATTGAGGCACTAATTTGAAAAATGACCTGGTTATTTTCATTTGTAGCATTGAACAATGTGTTGAGGTTCGAACGGAGTGTTCCTCTCCTCTATCGCAGCCGCGGGTCTTTCTTGCCGACAGTTAATAGCTAGGTGCCCTTCTCTTTCGCACCTGAAGCATTTCCTCGTCCACTTAAGGCAATTTCCAGGGTGCTTCTTTCTGCACTTTTGGAAAGTAGGGTGCTGGATCTTCTTAGCACCGTTGGATTTATCTATCGGACCACCAGTATTGAAGTCCACCTTACACTTCTTAACCCCATAATACTCATGTGATTCTCCGATCTCTATTTCGACCTTGAGGGAACATCAGACAATTTCCTCATAGCTGTCGAAGTCACGGATCACTAATGCATTCCATAGGCTAGGCTTCTGCCCATGAAAGAAGCGGTCAACTTTGTATTCTCGGGTAATGAAAAAACCGTAAGCGTATCATGCAAGTCTTGTGAATTTGTCCTCATATGCTCCAACAAATTCTTTGTCTTTTTTCTTGAGGGAAAGAAATTCCCTTTCCATCTTAAGCCGGAGGGTGCACAGAAAATATTTATCGAAAAACAACTTATGGAAATCCTTCCATTCCAACACCTCGATATCCTCCTTAGGCTTCATATTTTTGATCAACGTCCACCATTTATCAGCTTCACCCTCCATACGATAAGCTTCTAGGAGAACCTTCTCTTGTTCAGAACATTGAAGAATGGATAAGATCTTTTCAATGGAGTTGATCCATTGTTCAGCGATCGTGGGATCAGATGATCCACTAAAAGTAGGAGGCCTTTCTCTCGTGAAGCTCTTGATAGCGACTTGTTATTTCTTAGGGGAGGTTGAATGTTCCTCTTGACCCATGTTTCTATTCAAAACTTGAGTTAGCTGAGAGAGAAGCGTGACAAAGTTCGCGATTCCTGCTCCCATTGGATTGGGCATTTCATTAGTACAATCATCACACTAATCTTCACATCTATTGTTAGCCTGATTTCTCATATTATCGGCCATCGGCTGGAATAAAAGGATAGTTAGGGGTAACACATAAAGGGTAATCCAAAGACAAATATTTATGACTTATAAATAAACATTTATTTCCTTAACTCATGAGTCTATAGGCTTCAATCTAGGCTTTCCATGATCTACTTTCTAACATATATTCATAGGGGTATTTTTTAATTCACTTAATAAGGGTTCATACTAAGCTTGTGAACATTTCAAAACATATCCCTCGGGAGTGTCGTAACCAAGAGTGCAACAAGGCCTATTTTCGTGCACCAGTTCCCGTTCGAGTCTAGCTCAAAGCAGTGTTTTCGGGTTTTACCCCTAGGATACATCTGTGCCAGAGCCGCCTCTATCTGCTCGTATCCAGGCTGGGATGTATTTTCTTGATAAACCACTTACTCCGTACTTACCAAAACTTACCGATGTTTTTATTATACATAGTCTTGTCTATAATGATTTACTAGGGATTTCTAATCTTAATCCCAAAAATAACAGAACCTATCCTCTGATAACAACTATGACAACCCTGCTTTTATTACAAATTAACACATGATTTATTACATAAAACTTCACTTGATACAACAAGAAGATCGAGAGGTTTATTGTCTTTGGGGATTAGGATCATTACATAAAAACTTAAAACTTGGAATACAACATCTTTATTGAAAACTTCCGTTACATGACCACTACATTCCCTCGTACTTAGCATTGCATGGGATAACCTGAGGACATGCATAAGAAAAGGGTGAGTTATAAAGCTCAGTAAAGGAATACACAAGGAATAACATGAGGAGTACAATACATGTTAATCATTAGGCATATCAATATAGCACAAGAGAAACATGAACATAAAGGCATGATAAAGCATGATAATCATAACATGGAAATGTGTCAACAACGCTTAACATTGAATTAGCCTGAGCCAAGGCTCATTGCACATGGAGCATGAGAAAATCCTCATTGCACATGAATCATGAGTAAACCCTCATTTAAATTGAATTAGTATGAGTCAACACTCATTTCCCATGATTTATCATGATACAATACTTTACCCAATGAATTGGAGTGCTATAAGGGTGCACCCTTCTTAAACATTTCATTTAATGCATAAGTGTGCCACATGGATCGTAAAACATAGATTCATAAATCGTAATCATTTATTATAAGATAAAGGAATGTGTAATTCATACATGAAAATTTATAATCAATAAGTAAATGTTCATAAAGGTGAATACCCTTGATTGAGAAATGGGCATGGTATTCACTACACAATGGCAATGGCTTAGAAAATCGGTGCGATTTCGGCAGCATAACGTCGTGACATAAGAATTCAAAAAAATGGTTGATGAGAGAGAAAGGGGTTAATCATGTTATTTACATGTAATGGAAAGTAAGGAGTTCATATAGATATATTTCCCAATAATTTTAATGTAATTTAGATTCATGATACAAAAGTATTGCTTGAATGTAAATGAGGAGTGAGAAGTTCCTTTTGGAATTTCGACATAGTAACAGGTGTACATGGGAGGAATTTAATGAGATAGAAAGGGTCTCACATCATTAAAACATAAATAGGGAAGTATTAGGGAGGTGTGAAACCATACCCCAACATTCATAATTAATGTTAAAAGGGCAAAACAACTTAAAGAAAATTGGACAAAAATGAGAAAGGAAGAAAAAAAACCTTACTTGGATGTGTGCTTCCAAAGGCTAGAGAGAGGCTTGTGAGAGGCTTCTAGGGAGCTTGGGGCACCTTGGGAGGATTCAAGAGAGAGTAGGGCAGAGGTTGGATGAACACAATAGGCTTTGAGTGAGGAGGAATGTGAGCTTGGGTGGGTTTATATAAGAAAGGTGAGGGAATTCTTTATTATTTAGGTTTGGGTCCCCTTACATTAAATTAATTCAAACCACAAACCATCCCATGGTTTTTGCCCATGGTTTTTTGGAAAAGGGAAGAGGAAAACAATATTTTATAAGGTAAAAGTCCGAACTTCTTAAAATAATAGGGTTGCTTATGTGGAGGTGAGTCACACTCCCATGGAAATTAATTTAAAAAGACAAGGTGTTTAATAAGTCTTGAGGGGTCCATTAATGCTTTGAAAAGTAAGTCAAACAAACCCAAAATCACATTATTTTAATGGTAAGACATATATTGGCTGAACATAAAGATTATATTATTTTATCACATCCCTATTGGGTCATCATGATGTCATAAAACACATTATATATTTAAACGATATTTAATTTTTACCCAAAAATTTGACAGTCTCAGACAATTATGAACAATTCACTGTTGGATAATTTCGACATCATGATTCCAGAAATAAAATTTATTTTATCAAAATAATTTTCTAAATATGTTAATTCTCACTTTTAAAATTAAAACTGACATTTATCGAAAATTCACGGGTTTTGATAGAAATGGATTTCAAACCTTAATAAAAATTATAATTACATTCATACAATTATATGATTATTTATATATAATAAAATTAATTTAATAATAATAATAATAATAATATTTTAATAAAATATCATTAAATTCAAAAATCCCTTATTTTAATAAAATAGAATTTTTAATTAAATAAAAACTAAAAAACACTATTTGAACTTTAAAAACTATTTACAATGTATCAATAATGACAATAAATTATATTCATTATTATATACAAAAAACAATTTACATGAACATAGTACTAGCGATTTCTTATATAACCCCTTAAAATAGCCGCATTAGACCTAAGGGTAAGGTGTGCGATGGTGACAGACTTTTGGGGTGGCTCAGATAACATCCCTCGAGTGGTAATTTCTATCAACTTCCACTTCTCCCATAGACGGCCCCGTTTGAGCTGGACATGATGAAGCTCAGCTTGGGATTGGTCAAGAGCGAAGCCAAAGGATGCCACATCTTTTCTGAGCTCTGACAAATGGGCTTCGTATGGAGCAATTCTACTGGATGAGGCCATCGCTTCTTTAGTCTGAGTAAATTGAATTTGTTAATGCCTTATATTTATACTAATCATCTGATCATTGTTCAACAACTATATTATCAATGGTCTAAATTCATAACATAAATCCAAATAAGATGACATTTTATATAAACAAAAATAGACATTTAATTAGATCAAGAAGTATTTCCATTTATGAAACTTTGGGACGTTACATTAACAGGGCATATGGGTTTATTTTGAAGATTATTTTAAAATTTTCCAAACCCTATTTTGGACCCCCTCTCTTCCATAACATGAGATATCTCACTTTAAATGGTTTATAGGTCTCCCATGGACCTAGTTGGATCCTCCAAACCCTCTCCAAGGTGGAATGAGACTTGGTGAACATCGTTAGATCTCTCCCTAGTAAGAGTTCATCATTTCTTGGTCTCTATAGATATCTTCCTCTATCCTCCTTAGGGTTTATTATGCCTCTATGTTGTTATGGAGTCCAATATCAATTTTTTTAGATCTTTAATATTGCTTTTTTCTCAAATATTTACTTCTGATGATATTCATTATAGTTTCCCATTATCGGAATTGGGATACGTGATCCCGTGATCTCAAGGTAGGTGGTTTCACATAAGTTTGGCCCATTGATTTAACCCTAAATTGATTTTTTTAAATTTAATTTATTTTAATTTAAATTATGAGACCGCAATTTTGTGTGAATTTTAATTTGAAATTTATTTTTCATTAGGTTGGGTATAAACCCCAATTATTGTTAATTGGGGAGTGATTTTGATTTGATATAAATTGTTTAATTTTATTTGTGGAAATTGATTTTTGAAAATGGTGTTTTAGAAAATGGATTAAATTATATAGATAATAACCCATTAGTTTTATCCTAAAAAAGGAATTAATTGATTAAAAACCCATTTATTTGTTTTTGAAGAAAAATTGGCGTATTTAAATGGAAAATGGGGAAATTATATTTTGAACAATTTTGAAATAAGTTTTCCTTTATTGGTTGTTATTTAAGAACATGAAAGCCTTAGTTGTTAGTGATTTATTAAAAAAACATGTTTGTATGAGAATTCCCTAGAAAATTATTACTGCGTTACAACTCTAAAAAAATTATTAGAATATATTATCTTTAATAGGCTGTTGGTTAGTGTTAATTGACCAGTGTTGAAGGCACATGTTTAAAAATTACCGTTTTCATTATAGTGTGTGAGGATCTGAAGACATAGAACTATATTACCTATTTGAACATGATTATGATGCTCATTTCTTTTGATTATTTGGATATATATTCCATTATTTGTTAAACTAAATTACATTTTCTTTGTGAATTTATATAATTTTTTTATAAAATATTTATTAAGAAATTGTTTTGAAATGTTTCCATCAATTGAAATGAAAATAATGTTTTCCTAAATTATCTCTTACACTTCCATGCCTATTTATTGTAAAATTGAATCTATATATAGTGTTGTTTTATTGGGAAAATATTTTGTAGTATTTGGTGAGACCCTACTCGTATTTTATCTCACATCCTACTCATGGATTTGGGTACTTTTTGATTCCCTTTTTCTAGGTTTGAGGAAGAGAAAAACACCTCTTGGAGGTGGTGGTTTTTGATCTTTGAGCTTGGAGGGATAGTTTTTTGGGGACATGGATTGTTTATATTTTATTTTTCTAGTACTTTGTGATCATAATTTGTGAATATATAAATGATTAACTTCTAATACTGTTATACCTGTAGATATTTCATTTTATCATACTTTATTGTATTTGTTTCTTATGTTGTTTATGTGGGAAAAAATTCCCTACTTTATCATGTATGATTCCAAGTACTAGTCACCAACCAATGAAGATAAGTAATTACCTTATATCCTTGTAAGGGTTAGATCAGTTTTTAGCTTACCAGGGTATTCGATTTTGTTTGTGAAAGCTCTGAACGTGGGTGAAAATTAAATTACCATGTTTTACATAATCATAAAAGGACCATGGGATAATTTAACAACTCAAACCTCGTTATAAACCTCAGTATAATGATGTTAATGAAAGGAGGAATTAGACCCTTTTAGACATTGTTAGATTGATGAAGATTTATTCCACTCAAACATTATTTTTTTTGGGATATGCACTGCTGAATGTAGCATATACACTAAAATTAGTACCAACTAATGAAATAAATGAGATTTCATATGATGAGTTCATGTAAAGATTCCTAGTATATCACATATACATTATAGAGATGCATAGACTCTTTCAAGGCAATACCTAGTAAAAAATTAGCATTTAGGATCCTGAAATGAAAATTTAAAGGTTTCATTAAAGAGAATAAAGGATATTACCATATAAGGATTTAGAAACAAGGTGATTGTGGGAAAAAATATAGTTTTTTAGAAAGGGAAAAAACATAAAATGTAAATAGTTGGAGAAATATTTAATTTAAGAAATATAATTTTCGATATGTACAAGATTTATTACATAGAATGAATTTTAACATTTTAATTGATTTTGGAAACATAGAAAAAACATAAAAAAACATCAAAACCCATCAAAAAAACATCAAAAAATAAAATAAAAAAAGAATATCTAGGCGTTCTAAAGTAATGGAGCCCCAACACATCATTAATAAAAAAATATTGCCAACAGATAGAAAGGAACCTTTGTTAAGGAAGACTTAAAGGCTTTGAGTTGGAAAAGGTTGAGACGCCAAGAAATCTGTAACCTTATTCCACTCATGAAAAGTGTCTGTAATCTCCATGTGGACTCCCAATAGCTGTTTTAACTTAGGAACATAATATTTTATTTTATAATGGAAACATACACTTTTAGTGAGTGCTTTATAGAGAATCATTGAGTCCATTTCCACTGCCTTCAATTTTAAATTTCTTTTCTCACTTAGCTCTAGCCCTATTACCATCACCTTTACCACAACGTGAAGAGAATCACCTCTTCTATTAAAAGTTGAGAAAATAACCACCATATAGCCCCTCTTGTCTCGGATGACACCTCCTCCCCTCATTTCCTCCCTTAAGAGGGAGCTGTCCATATTGAGTTTTAACATAGTTATTTGGGGATTCCAGTGTTCCCAATTCCCCTAACATCTCCTCCCTATAATATTGTGCACCCCTAGGTTGAATGACCATACTGACGGAGAGCCATGTCCCTTAGTACAAATTCCTAAAAATTCCATCAAGGTGTTCTTTATCTTGAATCAAATACTAGTGCTGGTTCTGCATATGTTCCTATGTCCAGCGTCATTGCTGGATTTCCAAATAATCTAAAACCCCACAACAAGGACGCTCGACTAAACATTCCACTATGGACCATGATCACTAGTGCCATTAAACCACCGATTGAATATGTTCTCCTGAATCCCATCTTTTTCATGCCACCCAGATAATATTCCATATGCCTTATTTGTCCATCTTTCCCATTCACTATCAAAAAATTAGTGCTTCACCATTTTCAATTTGGGATTTTTGCAATACTAGCATCTGGAGGCCATAGACACCCCCATACCCTGGATATTATTATCAGTGGGAATCACATTATTCCTTACCCGCCACATCATAATGTTAAATTTGGGAGAAATACATCTACCCCAAAGCATATCCCCCCAATGATCACCCGTGATCGGGTCCATCCTTACGCTTGAATACACCTTGAATGAAAGCTCACCCAAGGAGGAGGCCATGAATATAAGTCTATCTGGTACCACACTTTGGACAATCTCATTGAAGACAGCGTGTTGATTATAATCAAGAGTGGTCTGAATGAAACCCAGGTGAACACACACTTTACTGAAGGACATATCCAGTGTGAGGAAACCAGGAAACCACATCCTTCCTCCCCCACAATCTTGGAACTAGAAGTTCACACCTCCTCTTTGCATTAGCCACCTGGCGTTATGATGTATAACCTCTGTATACATGTGAATAAGCATCCAAATCCTCAATGGTCAAGACCTCTTCACCACCACATCTAGACCATTTTTCACTTCTATAATCATTACCAAGATAGTGGGGCCTTCCATATCCTCCCATGCATGTTTGGAATTCATCCCTTGCATGGTTTTGGAGACACTCCTTATATTGATTCCCCCATATGCTATAGGACTTGCAAGTCTCTTCGTCGCTGCCCGGTGATGTTTTCCTTATAGCAGACCATCACATATGAAGGATTCCATGATCCTCTCCATGTTAAAAACCACACTCTTGGGGACATTCATAGTTTAAAGGATATGCATGGGTTTATAATCCGGGATGTTGTTGACAAGGGTAATGTTCCCTCCAATAGTATGAAGTATGTTCTTCCAGTTGAAGATGCAACCCGTAACATTCCACACTATCTTGTCAAATTGATGAAAGCAAAGAGAATATGGACTGACAAGCGCTCTAAGGTACTCCATGGGAATGTAGCCTCTCCTCATAATTAAGGTATCATCTAGGACCCTCACCCTCTTATCTGAGAAGAGTTAGTACATAGAAAATATTTACCAGAGATAGTGAGTGAGGAAGATATTCATAGGACATAAGTATTTCATAGGTCTATGGTAAAGGATTTATAATTATAGAGATTTTTTTTTTCTTATCATTGATTCATGTGACTTGTTACTCAATAATGATGAACCTATAACCTATAAAGAAATACTATATGTAAAGCATGCATTAAATGGGATGAAGACATGAATTATGAAATGGATTTTATGTACCAAAATCATGATGGAATTTTGGTATACCCACTAGATGATATAAAACATATTTCATGGAGATATGTATTCTATAAAATCTATACGTGGATGTTCAAGTCTGTACCTATAAAGAAATAATAATAGTGAAGGGTTTTATTCAACATTAAGGTATCAACTATGATGAAACATTCTCTCAAGTCAAAATGTTTAAATTTATCAGAATATGAATTGTAATAATATCATTATATTATTATGAAATTTGTAAAATGAATTTAAATTTTTTTTCTCAAAATGAAAATTTGGTTTAAGAAATCTATAGGGAATAACCTGATGTGTTTATTATGTTATTGAGTACCAATAAATTATGTAAGCTACTGAAAATAATTTATGGGTTGAAGAAGACATCATGATTAGGGAATGTTTATTTTGATAAGTCCATGAGAGAAGTTGGTTTCATTAAAAATGATGTGATCCATGTTTCAATAAGAAGGTTAGTGTGAGTGTCAACATTTTCTTAGTATTATATGTTATGAAATATTGTTAATGGGAAATGTTGTGAAAATATTACAGTCTGTGATAGCATGGTCAAACAAATGTTTATATAATAAAGTATTAGCAGAAGTAGCCTATATTATAGGTATCTAGATATATAAATATAGATATCTAAATTTTCTCTATAAAAGTGATAGTATATACATTTATAATGTACTCAAAAGGTATAATGTTGAATAATTCAAGAGAGGATTGTTTCTAATGTTAGATGAATTTAAAATATATATGAACATTTTTCCATAGACACAAGATGAGATAGAATGAATTAATAGAATCACATATACTTCAAAAATGGATCTATCATGTATGAAATTCTATGTTATAGGATTGATATTTACTTTTCCTTAGGCATGGTTCTAATATATCACAAAAATCTCTGAGAGATGAACTAGGTTGCAGTAATGGTCTCATAATGTACTTGTTATATATAAAGGTTATGTTACTAGTGTATAGAAGATATGATGAGATAGTCATTTATGGATACACTGATTATAACTTCTATATAGGTCAAGATGATCTAAAATCATAGTGAGGTTATGTTTTTAACCTTAATGGTGGGGCATTGAGGTGGATGATCATGAAGAACAATATGGTTGCCCATTATAATATAGAATCTAATTATATAGCTACCTTTGATACCGTTAAGGAAGAAATTTGGAAATGAATCTTTTTTTCTGAGCATAGTGTTATACCTTATTGTATATATCGTTTCACAGTATATTATTTTAATATTATGACAATGGTGCTTACCAATGAGCCTAGGTAAAAATAGAGGACACATAATATACATTTTAAGTTTCAATTCTTGATAGAGTTTTCTCAAAGAGGTGAATTCAATGTTATATGAGTAGCTATTAAGGATAATGTGGCAGAACCCTTTCCAAAATACATATCCCTAAAGAAGCATACTTCTCATGTGAGAGATAGCTAATTTATATTTGTTATTGGTTGTCCCTTGAGAAAATGTGAGTGTTGTGAGTGGGTCCATTGACCCAACTCCTTTATTTACTTTTATTACCATTACATGAATAAATTTTCATATATATATATATATATGTGTGTGTGTGTGTATCTTTATTATTACTATAATAGTGTTGATACTTCTTCATCACTATTTACATTATACTTTCCTTAAACTACATGTTTCGTCAAAAGGGTATAGTAGTTCCCAACTATAGAGGGAAACTTGTGATACAATGATGGTGGTATTTAATATATGGCCTATGTTCTAGACACAAAAAAATGATGGGAAATAGATAATGTCTCACTATTAGGTGTTGGGGGATCATTAGCATTGCTACTTCTTCTCATGAAGATTTCACTTGGTGATCTCGAGTAAATGAGATAATGAGAACTGAACCATCAATTAGAACAAAACATGTTATAGTTTCCCCTGGTTGTTACTATCAATGAACAAGTATATTGATCTCAAAAAATTAGATCATTATCAATGAGTAACATTTGACCATTTACTTTGATGTAAGGAAAAAACATGACATTGAAGTCAGGGTGAGGTAGATTTGGTTGGGTGTAAATTTAGTGGAATGGAATTGGATAAATGATCAAGATAGTATTTTCTCTTATAATTTGGGGAATAGATATCTTGTGGTCCAATGTTTAATACAATGGTAGTACCTTTACTAGTTTTATGAACATGGTACAATAAGGTATGTCTATTTGGAATGTTCAAAAAATATATAAAGCATTAAAATTATAATGAAATCGGTGTCCATCATACTTTATATTATGAGACAAATAAATTATATTACCTAGAATGTGTGCATTGGAGGCAATCATTACTAATAAATTCCTTATCTTCTTAGGGGACATTCTTGGTTGTTATACATTACACTTACTCTATAGGTTGGATACACTATTATTGAAATTAGTACCTAGAGAATCCTACCACAACTATATCCACAAAATCCTCCTATTTTGATGAATATGAGTTTAGGATGACATGGGCCCCACTTGGGGGGGGGGGATGGTGAATGTTTGAGGGTGTTTAATTTCAAGTTACAATAGCTCAATTACATTATTAATGTTTAAAATAATATGGTTTAATTTATTTCAAAAGGTATTAAAAAGATTTTTTATCATAAAATTGAATGTGAGTAGATATATATTTTTTGAATGAACATAGTATGTTCAAGGTTCACTAAATTATTTAAGGGGATTATAGTCAGAGTTAATTTATCTGTTTTAAAAAAATATAATGTTAAATTTCTACACGTTAGTGATAAAATATTTATTACATTTAGGAGAATTTTCAATAAATTCATCAGTGTGTACAATGGCCTAAAATAGAGGTTATTATTTATCAGGGAGAAAAGCGTGATTGTTGAAAGTATAACCTATGTAAAAAATCTAATTCTATACTCTTGAATAGGACAATAAACTATTTCTAATAATTTGAGATATCTACCCTCCTATATATACTTTTTATAGTGATAAAATGATGGGATAATATGGTTTTATCGATATCATTTTCTCAATCGAGTCCAAATTCTTCATGCAATCGATGTGATATAATAAAGATCTTTGATTTCATATTCTAACACCTATGAATCATAGTTCAATGATCCATGATCTAAGGTGCACATAAGGATGATTTAGAAGATTCATAGCTTGGTACCTTTGACCACGACCTACCAACTGTGAGAAAATAAAATTGGTGATTTCAAACAAACAAGGTATCATTTATGGGTTCATTCAATTTTATTGTTCATATGTAAATTGATTTTCATTAAATACTTTAAAAAAAATTCGAAAATAGTTCTTCGTATTTAGGTTTATTAACATGATTTTAACGAAAAATTTTAAATTAAAATTTTTCGCCATTCTATTCTACCATGAGTTCATTCACCCATTACTCCATAAGTTTAACCTTGTTTTCCTTAGTTATATTTATATTGGTCTTTATAAACTAAATAGATATATGTTGCATCATCAAATAATATTTAAATAATTGATAGTAGTTCCTAAGGTGAATGTCATTAATAAAGGATCCTGCTTTAGGAGTATCAAAACAAGATTGAAATTAGGCCTCTTTGTTGTGCACTGAGTGATGATTGATTTAACACACAATACTCCAATTTTATGGTTACTACAAATAGGTTAGTCTGTTCTAGGTCTTTTATCCACTTATAGTTTCCTGATAGAGATGTTATTTCCATGAAAACCACACAAGCTATAATTTTCCAAAATATTATGTAGTAATCCTATACTTAGAATTTTCCACAGAGGTTTCACTAAAGTTCTCTCATAATAATCCCAAAAATTAACCAAACTTATCCCAAAAACATACTAATGCTTGATCTAATACCAACTAAGGTGACCCGAACCTACACTTATGGACCTCGTGAAAATAATAATAATTTAAAACTATATTTGATACCAGGTGAAATGACCCATGATAAACTTACACATATTTTAATAATTTATACCTTATATATGAAAAATATCATGAATTCCCAAGAATCTAAGGTTTATTGTATTTTAGGATAAGTTTCATAAGAAAATTTTATTATTATACTCCTGAACATTTCTCAATAATAATACCACACTATAATCCCTTCTAGACTTCCAATGAGTTACACCCATAATTACATGTTGGGGAATAAAAAATTAAGAAATGGGTGAACTTAGATGACTAGTTTGGGATAGCATATTAACAAGTCATCAAGGGGTAGATCAGAAATATATGAGAAAACATGACCATGAGGGAAATATCAAATTAAGAAACATAGAACAATAATGTTTGTCCATAAGTCATGATATTAGGACATGTAAGATTAAATAAACCATCATACATCATGACATCAAATTGAGAGATAATAAAAATGATCCATGGAGCATAAAATAAACAATATAACATATAAATGTGAAAGAAGTAATAATAGAAATCGTAGCATAGTATATAATGCATTACTTCATTTTCTTATAGTGGATATAGTATTAAGTTCATTTTATTATAGTGATTCAGGCATTACTTCTTGTTTCCCATAGTGGATCATGTAACACAACCTATTTTCCATAGTAGATTGATACTCATTACTCATTTCCCATTATGACCACATGAGATTTAAAACATTTTTTAATTAATTAGAGGTTAATATTGGACCGAACTGTCACATAATAATCATCCACACATATGTGTTTCATGGGAACATTAAAATATTCATATCACTTGATTAAAAAGTGAATAAATACGGGTGTCAAGATATTTTTCATAGAATATATCATAAGATATCCATAGAAAGATAATGGATGGTATCATAATAAAATATCCCATGTGTATAATGAGGATCATGAAAGTATGTTGAAATAGATGAAAAAACTCTCTTAAGATTATTAGAAAAATAAATCTGATAAATAAGAAATAATTTTCATTTAAGAATTACCTGAAAACTCCATTAAAATATTTTCATTAGAAAACTACTTTGATCTCGATAAAACAATTTAAAAATTACCATTTAAACCCAATTTTTTTTTTAAAAATTATCATATAAGGATTTTTAAAAATCACTTCAAGAGTTAAAATATATATTAATAAGGGATATTTTTTAATAAATAAAAACCTTTAAAATCCTTTCTAAATCAAGATTCCCTTTTTTAAATACATATTTATTATGCATTTATTTTATATTTATAGTTTTTTTATCATCAAATGTTAGAAATTTTGATTGTTTGGAGCATGAATTAATGTGTTGATGAAGATTCCCATTATTTGACAATTAGTTCTTAATTATTATATTTTTAAGGTACAACAATATATATTTGATAATTATTTATAAATTCATATTTTCTTCTCATGATAGTTTTAGTTATAACATGTGATGATTAACTCAATGATGAGATTATTTCGAAAAATTTTTACCAACCTATGTGATATCATAGTTAATGAGTTAAATATTAATATTACCATTATAGAACCAAAAAATAATCATTTTCTTACTCATATCAAATATCATGAGTAAATATTTTTTCATGGACATCAATTATAGAAATGTATAGCATTGGACATGTCGGTGGTAAAACTGATCCAAATAATATCTTGTTGTAATCAATGAGTGGGTGTGATTATGAAAGTGATTATTGTGGAATAATAACTTTATTAGATATAAAATGATATTATTTAAAATTTTTATGTCTCCTAAATAATAATTTAAATGAGATATATAAGAAATAAAGTAGGAGATATATGAAAAAATACACCACTTCATGGATGTGGTAGTTCACACATACCCACGAATGATGTTTTTATTTTATGTATAATGAGGGAAGGGTAGGTAATGGTTTATATTTTAAAAAAATCAGAATAATGATATAAATAACACATTACATTATTAAATATCTATTTTTAACCATTCATGTAAGGTGGTTATGGAAAATGAGGCACGTATCATTAAGGAGGCGGTAGTCCTCACATACACACATATATCATTTCATTTTTCTAAGGGGATAGAAAAATGGATGAAATTTTTTATTCTATCAACATGAAAGAATTTATCTATATAAATAATACTAATTGAATCCCATTTTCATGGGTAAGATAGGTTTGCAGGATAAATATTGATAAAGAAAAATATTGGATAGGGATTAGTACTTACGTTGAAAATTTGAACTTCCTATTGAAGTACATCATGGAAATGGAGGTACTATATCTTAAAATTGGATGAATGGGATAGAATAATTTGTACAGTGACCTATGTTAATTAAAAAATGGCATTTTTTCATTATAGAATCTAATTTTAAAGATTCATTGAAGGGGTGGTTGATGGAATCTATTATAATTAGAGGGAACAACATATTTTATAATAATATAAAAGGTAAAGGGGCTATTCAATGATCATGTGGACATAATAGTGTAAAATAATGATCTTTTTAAGGGGTTATATTGATATATCATAAAACATACACTTTAAAAAATTTCATTATCTTATTCTTAATCCAATTATACTTATTTTTCTCACTTTAACCAATTTTTGGGTTTTATCGTGGAAACAATTTTTTTCACATGTAATTTACATTCAATTCTAAAAATAAAATGGATCTTATTAAATAATTTTTATATAATTATAAAAAATATGAAATCAATTTTCTGGAATGGAAATTTTATGGGTGAGTTAAGTTTGTTTTTTATTTGCACACATTATGGGTAAAAACAATTTTTAGGAAAATTCTATTTTAAGTGTAAAAATAATGTTTTGGATTTAACTATCAATGGTTTTTATTTATATGAAATTAATTGGTTTAATTTTACAAAAATAAGAGTCCAATGGATTTCAAATAATTCCAAAACCCTAGTGAAAAATAAATTAAAAGAACTAAACCAGCTATAATTTTGATTAAAATAAATAATTCATATGGTTCAAAATGAAAATATAGATTTTCAAAAGATAAAATAGTATTTATTTAAATGAGTAATTATAATCCTTAAATACAATATTTTGTCATCATTTTGTTTTTATTTTTGTAATTTGAAACTTAGTTAATTGTAATATCATAAAATCTAATATATTTTAAAAATAGTATTTTGTATTATTCAACTAAAAAAACATATTTTTATTAAAATATTTAATGTTATTCTTATAATATTTTTGATATGATAAATAAAAAATTAAATTTATTTTTATTAAATTAAAATTATAAAATTTTGGTATTTAAACTTTTAAATTGAAATATAAACTACAATGAAGAAAGTTTTTTATAGAAAAATAAATTTTGAAATATTAATTATTGTTATTTTTTATTTCTAATTAAATTTGTTTAAAATATAATTCACATATTATATCTAGTTTCATTAAATAAACTGTATAAAGAAATAATTTTATAATAAATAAATTTTAATCATAATGTCATCTTATTTGTTATTTAGAAATTGTTATTTGATTTTATCAATTAATTGGTAATATAAATGAACTTTATTTTTATTTCTATATTGTTTTTAAATTTTTTACCTCAATTTATACTGAAAAATTCAACTTCCAATTTACAAAATTTAAAATTTTATCAATAAAATATTTCACGTTCATTTTCTATTTAGTGATGTATGTGGATGTATAAATTCAACATAATATTTAATTAGAGGAAAATATATACTATAATCTTATAGTGTTACATATATCAATTAGTAAGACCAATAAAAATAGTATTATCCCTATAAAAAATATCAAAAATATATTTAATATATAATATAACACATCACAGACTAAATTTTACCACCTTCATTAATCCCAAAATAAAATTCATCAATCTCATGACAGAGTACCATCTCTAAGACTAGTCCAACTTAAACCTAGATTAGTGGGTGAGAAAAAGAATTATATAACATTTTGTATCATTTTCAACAAAATAAACCCATTAAAAATCATCTATTATGAATAGATCATACTACATATATATAAAAAGACACATGACTGAGGCAATGGACTTTTTTATGTTTAAAAAAAATTCCATACCATTTTCATGATTCATCATAGGTCCACATCATACTCTTGAGAAGAATATATCATTATAACAAGCCCAAAAAAACACCATTATAATACCACAATTTCATTATAATAATTCCACCATACCATCTAAAGATGTCTACATTATTTTTATAATAATTCCACTTCATCACTTTGATAAGAATACATCACTCTCATGAGTATTCCATCAAACATATTCATGTTTTTAGATGAGTATGAGTAAAAAATTCACTTTGTGAAGTAAAATAGTAAAATTTTATGCCCAAAATTAACCAAAAAGGCCTAAACAACATTATATTATGAGTGGTAGATCAAAATAATCACAATAAAACTCTTAGGATAAAAATTAGAGTCCCCATGAATCCATACACACCCCCTTAATTTTCAGGAAGAGTTGGATCTATGATGCACCACAAATTCCTCTATGAAAAAACTTAATAACAATATAATGTGGTTCAATCCCAAAATATCTTATTCATATGATTCATGTATCAGATAGTCTTTGTGCATTTGGTTTTGATTATAAAAGTTTCCCCATTCAGATTTTATGATCATGTTGATTAAAAGGCTCCATAGTCTCTAGGGGTGTCATTAAACACTATGAAAATACTGAAATGTAGGGAAGCATACCCTTACATTATAATTCAATCAACGATAAGGGAATTTTCACTATTACGATGGCTAACTCTCTTGTCGTTATTATTATATTTATCCATATACTCCAACCTATATTTTCCCCTTCTCTGATCATCACAAAATTTCAACAGATTCTTCATCATGACACAATAATCATAAATATATATGTTTTTGAACTTGTATTAAATATTAAGTATTAAAAATTATTTGGATAATATAGAATTATTATGAGAATTAATATAATATTCCACTCAATTTATAAATATAATTGAAATAATAATTGGGCCATTGGATTCATCTAACTAATACCACATTTTTTTATATATTGTATAATTCAAAATTTTATCCACGGATAAGTTAATATAAATTTGAAAAAAAAAATCTTATAAAAGATTTAATATAAAATACCTATATAATCCTATGTGAAATATGAAAATATTTTGAATTAATGGGTTCTTCTCAAAAATATTTTCATGTTAATGGATCTCATCATCTTGATAATATTTAAGCTTATATAATTGTAAAATGAATTAATAAATAATTCATGTTATTCCACATAGATAGTGTCTGAATTATATAAACATAACATGAGATTTGTTCTCAATATTTTTCTATGCAATATTATTCCATTTTCCTCCCCCGAAAGGCTTTATGCATGAGAGAATTAAGGGAATGTAGGGTTTTATGTCAAAAACAAATAATGATGAAGATATTTATAATAATTATTATTTTCAAACCATGAACTTCATTGATTATTAAAAATAAATAGTATTATATTAACCCTAAATTTCAACCCTAAAAAAAACTTCTTATACCAGTTTAAATGGTTAAGTTAAATTCTAGTCCCCATACTCCTTTTAGGTTAATTTTACACATTTACCCATAATGTTTTAGGGATCCGAATAAAATTTTTTATTTTACAAATTTCTAGATTCACTAAATTAAAATACAAATGGACACAATTTAATAAATATAGGATCCAATTAATCTAATTATATCGAAATAAAATCCAAATTATGAGTACAAGATAAGTTATTTGAAATATAAACTTGATATACTACATGCTTCACACATTTGAAATTATTTTCCATGAAAATAAAATAATAAGTAAATGATGAATTAAATACATCCTACATACCATTTAAAACATTTGAATGAAATGTAAAAAATAAAAAATATTTTAAAAAAATCATCTTACATGAAGAGATGAAGATATTAATCTCACAATTGTTCCTCCCTGGCCCAATTTCTCTACTATATGATTACATTCATTAACATTAATCATATAAGAGAGATTTTACATCCCTTAAAGATAAAAAACTAATATATATGGATCACTATATGTTTCCCCGCAAATGATACACCCATATATAGTTATAAGTAACTATAATCCACCACTTAATATGGATAATGTAAAAATCATAACAAATGTGACATCTAGAAAATAATATTCATTCTCTCTAGCGGAGGTAGTAGTTTTATTTGATGAATCACATATATAAGACAATCTAGGATATCAATTTTTCTTAATAACCATGGTTATAATTTACACCCCTTACCAATTTTTTTTCATCTTCAGAGTGAAACCATCTAGAATACATGATCTCTTAATAAAAACTCCAAAGGTCTCTTTTGTTGGGTTTCATTTGACTTATATTGACTATTTGTTGGTTATATTTCCTATTGAATTTGTTATAACTTATTTTTTACACATTAAACAATGTTAGACCCTTGAATAGATGAGTCACCGACCTTACCACAACAAAATACATATATAATGAGCTTCTAGATAATTACTCAAAAGGATCCCTGAAAATAGTCAACTGATAACTATTCTTGTATAAAAACCATTGAATGGTATTTTCATGATGTGTGATCCTTGTTAATGGGGCTAATTCTAAAATTTAAATTTATGGAACTCTTCAAATATAGCGTAGTTGTAGAATAGTTTCATCTCAAAATAAATATTACCAAACACTAACTTTGCTTATTTATACAAATTTTTTTATTTTTGGGTTTTAATAAAATTAAATTAAAATAAAATGGAAAGGATAATTATTTTATGGTCTAAATACATGGAATGAAGATGAATGTAGAGAAATGTTAGGAAGTCAAGGTAATTATTCTTATATGAATTCTTTGATTCATCCCATTATTATTCTCAATTTCTTCCTCTGAATTGAGATACACATAGAAATAATTTTCAATATCAATCATGTGGTACCCCTCAAAATTTTTATGATTTAATTGGATAGTGTATTATAATTTTATGTCCACTAGACATTAAATATTCTTATGTCTAGCGTTTGGATACATCACATGATCGTGGAGATGGATCCTTTACTTATCCTCTCATCAAGACAAATAAGTGATGTGATACCCGTTGTACATAGCCGTTAATCATCCAACCACACCCTCTATATCCACAAAAATACATAAAATTCTAGATGATCATAGATAGGGATTATTTATAGTATCTTTGCAGTAAGAAAATATATAGGTAGAAAGAAGAGTTTAGAGTGAAAATCCCAACATATTTCAATCAAGTATTCCATCATAAAAGCTCAAAATGTTGAAGAAATAAAAAAATTATATTACAGGAACTTTTAAATAACATGCCAGTTATCCTAAAAAATATCCACACCAATTTTTATCCCTCCTTGGAAATAGGATATATAGAGGAAGAAAACTAAGAATACATAAATGGAAAATATTGTGAAAATACAGAAATATAAATACAATAACTAATCAGGAGGACTACAATGATATTCCCCAAGGGTCCTATAGTATTTAATTTATCTTAAATATTAATAAATTGTTTTATATGTTACCATGAGTCTTCTTTATTCACTAATCATCAAAGACAATTGATTTTAGTACCCATGACTGATATATAACCACTCCCCTAGATTAAGATCAACTTGACATGATCATTTTTTTCACTCTATTTGGTTAAGAAACTACTTTAGGAAATAATTGATTTTTACCAATGGTTTTATGTCTGTCATAGGATTTCCTTACATTATTAGTGTTTATGCAATATCTATTATTATCCTCTCTTTTGGATTCATCATTAAATATTTAGGAGTCATAAGTGGTGACACTATATTATTATATCAAAATATCATGTTTTTGATTTATTTAAGTGAATTTGAGTGAGTTCATAATCATAAACATAGGATTAATACTATTTTTCAAATTAAATTTCATTTTCTAGGTGCATTATAAGTTAATCCCATCCATTTATCTTATATATTTTGTTTTATGTTTTTTATGGATGAGTTCCAAGGATTTTTGGTTGGTATCATTGAGTTTGGGTGCCCTTTTTATGGGTTCACAGTTTTAAAATATTCTACCCAAAACATTTACATTCTTTAAGAAAAATTGAAACTTGAGATAATAGTTCAAGAAGTGGTTCATGGATAAGGCACAAACTTTTACAAATAGTGTTGCTTCATTGGGAAAATCATGAAAACTACTTTAATGGAAAACAATATGGATGGTTCATTGTTTAACAAACAATGTGACCAAATCGTGTAACTTATCTAGAGGCCCAAAAAGGATGCATGACTACTTCATAGTATTGTAAACTGTGCAACCAAACTAGTAACATGTAATATTAATGATCCAAATTCCTCTATAATAGCCATTTTTTAGGTTTTTGACATGTTGTTCTATTTATCGGAATCCCGATCCATATTTATGCCCATTTGGACTTCCCTATATATTTTTTATTCTAAAAATCAATATTCTAGATAATCCAAGTGATCTAAAGATCTAAAATTGAGTTATGTGGTACAAAAGCTTCCATTATTGGGGTTTCTTCTTTATCTATATCTTTTCTCTTGAGATAATTCATAGATCCGGTATATGATTTCTTGATCTATGGATTCTTGTGCTATGTAATAATGAATTATTTAATTTTTTAAATAATGATGGTGGATATAACATGTCAATGAACTTCCTTTGATAGAAGTTATACCACCCATTAATGGTGGATGTTTTTTTTGATGAGTTATCTTAGATTGATCATACTGATATTGTATTCATCTAGAATCCCATTATGGATATATTTTCCATTAATGGATCGATGGTGGATTTATGTTATTTGGTTTTCAATGAGGTTCTATTCTCAAATTTATAAGGAATTGATAATCCTTTTTGGAAGCTATAATGTATTTGGTGAATTCACTCCCTCTACTTGAACATATCAAATAACTAGTTCCGTTGATGGAATCCATGTGGTATGTAATTCTAGAATGACTTTCTTGATATGAAATATTCTTGGGTCTATTTTTTGGACCTCTTATTTTGATAAACCGAACCCGGTATATCTATCCTTGATGTATAAGAATGTTTTCTTGGGCATGCGACACATTTCAATATTTTATCCTTTAATGATCCTTAGAGTTCATTGTAAAAAATATTATGGTAATAAGTTCCAAAAAATTTGATGAACATTTATACACTTATCATCTTGATTCATATTGTGTTTGAATATATTTTTGTCAATATTTGATGTTTTTCTCTTGGAGGAATCTGTGTATCTCAGGATACCAACATATGAATTCTGATTTCATGATAATTTCTAGAGTAGGTTGTTATAATGCTTTATGTTTATTATAAGTTTTTTTATGTGGATATATTATGTTCATGCTGATGTGATATGATTATCTTATTACAATGTGGAATCTTGTGTGTATTTACCATTCCACATAGGTATTGTCTTGGAAGTTGTAATAGGTGGAACGTCATGGTACGATTACCCTTTTGAGGGAGAGTGGGATTGATGTATGATGATTATATCAGTTGGCCTATATATAGGTAAGGAACACGAAAATATTATTACCTAGATAAAATTTGATGCCTTGAGGATACTGAGTAACATTCCAAAACTCAAGGCCCTAAGGGTGCGACGTATCATGCTCAGTAAATTCATTTAGGATACTGAGTATCATGTTTCTAACTTTGTGCCTTGTTTTTGATCTTTTCTGACATCCTTGACCATATTTCTAGTGTGGAATAGAAGAAGGTATGACTGGGGCTAATGGTCAATTAATTTTATCATGAGTGTTCATCATATGATTTTTTACACATTCTTTATAATTCATTATTTTTATGGAATACACCTACTGTACATGTTCAAACTTGTAAAGGATGAATCAGTGGTGTACTATTGGGTTTTATTACTCACACCCTATAATTGAAACTCTATACATGTGTAGAGTTCATTTATAGGGATCTAGAAATGGGAATGGGGCCTGTGACATATGGTTGTACATAGAAGCATGGAGATGGTAAACGAACAAGTATAGACATCATTGCATTTTTTGTAATGTTTTTTATTTTTCTATTTACACAATTACTCTGGTTTTTCTAACTATATTAAGAGGATGGTTTATTTATCTTTGTTTGTTTTAATAACATTTGTGTCATATAATATTACAATATGATTCATTCTATTCTAAATTGATTACCCTAAGTTGCATTATATTTTATTTATAATATTGGGGTGAGGATACGATAATGAGGGTATAATATCCCCATTGATGGAGAAAAAAACCTCACTTCTAGTTGACAACCTCTTAGATATAGAGAGGTGCACATGAGGTCATGTGACTTTATGTATTGGACTCAGTGGTCTAGGTCATGGAATTAATTTTTTTATCATCTCATAGTTTTATCCCTTTCATTTGACTATCCTTGGAAATGGTAGAAAATAGATAGGTTGTGTGGGACTTATGTAGGGGAGTTTATAAGAACCTATGTAGCACATGTGTAATAGACCTCTAAGTTACCATTGAAGATATTTATTTTAATATTTTGTGATATTTATGTCTATCACGTGTCATGATTAGGCACATAGGGTTCTATTCCATATATATATATACCAATTGTGTACTATATATTAGTTATTTAATTTAATAACATAAGTTTGTAATCTCTTCAAGATATACCTACATTTTCAATTGAATGATATATCTATTTTCCATTCCCCTATTATGTATCTATTAGAATTAATTAGTTGAACCTGGGCATGTCATTATGTTTTGTATATATATGAGATTATGACATACATGAAGGGTCGAAGAACATGGTTGGAGCTAATAGGGATAAACATTAGGTTTGGTTAAACATATAGGAGAACCAATTTGTTATCCCATATATTTATTAGGATATGTAAAAACACCTTTTATTTTTTTAGATGTTTGATTTTGGTTTTATAAGATGAATGATTCAAGGGGACCGATGGGACCACGAGTTGATGTTGGATATGATGCTCCTGCAAGGGAGTATTCCCCTATTCTCTTGCCCGTCGTGCAGGGTGGTCATATAGAGTGTGTTTTGGAGCAAATTTTAGTGGTGTATTAAATGGTCAACCTTTATTTGGGAGTCATTCCACTTGTTTCTACACATGGTTGATGGGAATTAAAGTCTATGGTCAACTATTCTTGAGACTTCCAACTCTAGTGTCAAACATCCTTTCAAGGAACTAGGGGACCACAATATACAATGGACTAGATAAACATCCTCAAGGGTGTATTTGACCTTATTGGGACAATTGAAGATAAAAAACGGATACATGAATCATTCATGCTATGGGGACCTACCAGGAGATGGTGGGGCTTGATGGGATATGCTGAGAAACATGTGAGTCTCACATAAGAGGCCGAAAAGTTATTTTTCTTTGGGGAATTATTTATTAATACATAGAATCTAGAATGTTCATATGAGCTCATGGATCTATAGTAGGTTCCATAATGATATCTTTTTACGTTGTTCCTTTTACTAATATGCAACAGTTTCCTCCTATATTAGAATAATAAAAGGCACCAAAAGCCAAAATATTTAACCCCATTATTCATTCTGATACTGTATGTTATATTTAGTGTTTTGGCCTAATGATATACCCATAGGATTTGAAAAAGGCCTTAACTATTAAGAAGGTTCTGGAGGAGGATTGATTAGTTTTTCATCTTCAAAATGTTATAACTCTGGTTTGGTGGACCTCTTACTATAGTAGTGAGTGTCACTTCTGGTATTAGGATGAGGAATAACAGGTTAATATTATAGGTTAGTGGAATAGAGGTGGAGAAGAGTATGCATTCCTTTTCCCCCTAAGGAGGTGATCCATATTTATATTAACTATAGAAAAATTAGGCAGTATCCTATGTTATTCACAACTCCTAAAATAACTCACTTAAAATGTGGGAAGACGGGGAATATTCCAAATTTTATTTACGAGCTTCAAGGAAGAAGATATAAAAGGGTACAAGAAATGTGAGATCTAATACCTAAGGATCATGTTGCGATCCAAATTGGTAGGCTCGGGTGATGCTGATTTATATTGGCCATGTATGCTAGAGATATCATTATGGACATGAGCCATGAAGAATATATGCAGTTGATCAGATTTCAATATATAAGTTTTAGGGACCATCTAATTTTGGAGTATAGTCTTCAAAAAAAATATATTTTATACTACCTTATTTGATACTAGTGATTCTCTAATTTTCTATATTTTCAAAAATATTTTCTTGATATAACTTACTGGTCATGTTTTCTCTGGAGTTTCTTTCCCTTGGTACAACATTGGGAAGGAATGTGGACCATCTTCAGCATTATCTATAGTTTTATATAGTCATTTATATTTATTTACATATATGGTACTTAATGATTCAATATATGAAGAGATTCTATGTGATTCATGGAAAGGATTTCCTAACTAGAATTTAATCTAACAACGGCTTCTATTTGAGATGGGTGCCATTTACATATCCCAAGGGAGAGAAGTTCTTTATGAAAAATGAGTGGGAGTTTTAAGATAGTATATTTTGTTCATAAATGATCTATATTGGGTTGGTTATGAAATATATTTCAAGCATGGAAATTTCAACAGGATTATTTCATCCCCCTCATATTTTCCTTTAGTTTTTGATACTTATCATGATGCATTTACAAGGGATTTCACATGAATTTTCCCCAATAAAGGAGTTGAGATTGAGAAAGATATTATTCTAATTATATAACCCATTTTATACCCCCTTATCATATGGTACTATTAGTGTTGAGTGAGCTTATTTTATAACTCAAGGGTTTGGAATAAAAGGGATTTAGTTGGTTGAGTACATCTTCATGGGGTGAACCTATTCAATTTTAATAGAAGTTGGACGGTGGCCTTGAATTTTTCATAGATTACTTAAATAGAAATATGAAAAATATTACCCTTTATCTTAGATTAATGACCTATTTTATTAATTTTAGGGAGCTGAATTGTTCTCTAAGTTTTATCTCATATTAGGTTATCATGAGTTGTATGTTAGCGAGGAAGAAATCTCAAAGACAACATTTTAGTGAATGTTTGGTGTATATTATTACATGGTGATTTGTTTTGGGAAAATAATGAGTCGAAAATGGTTATGGATCTCATGAACAACCAATCATGTACAATTTCTTTATGGTTTTCAATAAATATATCCTCTTTTATTCAAAAAACCAATATAGAATTTCATATAGCTTGAGATAGACCATAGTAATCATTTACCACATCACATTTATGAAAATATATTAAAGTTTCAATTTTTGAATGAGGAGGTGAAAATAATTGGCCATGTGGGGTTTGATAATGGTATATTTGTTGTCCTAAAGAAATTTTAGGTAGTGATGTTATAGAAATGTCCCTGGAACGTGTTTTAGATAAAGATATTTCTTGGTTTAGTAGGATACTATTAGAATATTAACTGAGAATTCTCTCTTTTATCAGTACCCATAAATGTGATAATTAATAAATCTGTAATGCTTTAGTGGTCATACTAGTGAAAAGAGTATTTTCATGAGCTATAGAGGACATTGAATACAAATCTATTGTAGATCCTTCCTAAACCTTGAATTAGTTATACTAGATACTATGATGCATTAAGTGTTGGATTGTGAGAAATACTAACACAGAGGGATACTGTGGTAGCCTATGCGTCATGATAACTATCAATACATTAGTGTAACTATCTCACCCATGATGTCGATCTAGACTCTATGGTTCCTGATTTTATGTGTTGGTGACACCATCTCTTTGGTGATAGGTTTGTTTTCAACAAAAACCAAAAGACTTTACACTATAATTCATATAGAATGACCTAAATATGAGACACATGTGATAGGTAAAGTTTATATAAACATTCATCTTTGAGATAGCCTATTGATGAGGTAAATGAAACATCATTGGGGATTCTCTTAGCCCTATGGAATAGGTATCTCGGGATCTTGGTCAGTGGACTTAATAGGAATTTTGGAACTAGATGAGATTACTGGAAGATTAGTGGATGGATTATTTCACGGACTAAGGATTTATGACATGTTCCTATTCTATGGTTATATTTTATTTGGTAGACTGGGTAAAGGTAGGATATGATACTGACCTAGAGTGTGTTTTGATGCTAGAACAACTAGATTGTGGTGACTTGATACCCAACTGGTTATTGGACATTGATGATTTTATCCTTATACATGGGAGAATCAAAGTACATGATTAAATTAATAAAGTTATTTGGGGATACATTCATTATTCTCGTGGGTAGTGTATCCTTGAGTGATAAATACTTACCATGCATTTATGAAACAATTATGCTGGACAAGGATGAAGAGAGATTCTGTTGGTTTTCTTTAACGATTAATTACTTGAAAAATGATAAATTAAAAGAAATATCATCTATTGGGATTAATATGGTGACTTACTATGACAATGTTGAAGTGGTGTGTATTGATGATGGACTTTGTGATAGGATTACCTTGGACCCCAAACGATCCATGATGCTATCTGGGTGATTATTGATTAGCAAAAAAAGTTACCATTTTCTATCATATCTATGAGACTCACTCATTATATGAGATTTGAAATGAATATATTTATTAAATATATTTATTTGATAGAGTTACCCTAATATTCATATCTGATAGAGATACAAGATTTACGTCACAATCTTTGAAGGGATTATTGAAATCATAAGGGAATTATCTAAAATTAAGAAATATGTATCATCCTCATACTGATAGATAATTGGAGAGAAAAAATATCATATTTGAGGATATATTTCATTATAGTGTCTTAGACTATAGAGGATCTTGGTATGATCACCCATAATTGTTTTATTTCACTTAATGAATATTTACTAGGATTTGGTTTAGATGGAAAATTGTGATGTAATATATGGTAGGCCTTTTCATTCACATATTTTTGGAATAGGTCCAGTGCCACAGTAGTTTTGGGGCCTAGTATGGTAAAGGATACCATCAAGGGTGTGCTAAAAATTCAAAAGATGTTAGTTTTAACTTAGAATAAGAATGAGTCTTATTACAACCACTGGATGAGGAATTTGTAGTTTTCTATATGCAACCATGTTTTTCTAAGAGTGGATACTTGGTAAGGACACCAATGATTGAGAAATAAGAGAATATATGAACACCCTATGTCAGACCCCTCATGATCATTTAATGATTTCGAAAAATGTAATATTGTATCTATATTCCTTCTAACTACTGAGGTATGCATGATGTATTTCACGTGTCTCAATATTATAGGTATATTACTGATCCCACACATGTCATCAATTATGAGGATGTTGTACTGAATCTTGATTACTCATATGTGGAGTTCCCAATGTAGATTATAGAATGGATTTAGAAGGTTTTATGATAGAATATGGTTCTATTTTATAGATTCTATGGTATCATGGAAAAATCCAGTAGGAGAATTTGGAGTATTAGGAAGATGTCCAGGCTCGATGGCCAAAGTTGTTCGAGAAAGATTCCTAGAGATTCTTCTCAAGAATGCTAAGTCTTTATTGGGGGAGAACATAATGAAATTATATTTTTTAGTTGTGTTATGAGTTTATTTTATATTATAATATTATATTTTTTAGATTTTTTATTTCGAATAGTGTTTAAGGGGGTTTTAGATGGTGTTATAGATTTTGGAGGGAATTTTTAAGGGTTCACAATTTGATCACTATTTTCCCATATTATATGGATACATGGATCAATGGAAAAAAGGAAACTAAGGAACATAGTTTGAGAAACTATGCATCCTCACCAAGAAAACAATATAGTAACCTCTAGTGGGCAAGAAAACAGTTCATGCACGGTTTAACAAATAGTGCAAATTTTCTGGAAGACCAGAATGGGCACAAAGTTGGAATATGTATGTGAAACCGTGCATCCAAACTACACATTGGTTAAATTAATGATAAAAATTCCTCTATAAAAAAATAAATTTTCCTTTTTAACATTATTTTATTTTTATCTGAATCCCACATGATTTTTGAGACTCCACTTCCCATCTTTGATGAATTACTCTCCTCAAAATATATATTCCAAGAAATAAAAATACAAATATGATCTTGAATAGGAGAATATGATAAAAACCGTCCATTTTTTAGGATTACACTTGATCTACATCTTTCTTCTTAAAAAAATACATTGATTCAGATTTTCATTACTGGATTTAGGGACTGCAGTGAAAACAAAAGATTGACTTATAAATCATTATAAGAATATTGGCAGATACGACATGTCAACTACTTTAATTTAACCAGATCCATATCTTCAGTGAATGTTGCACATTTCTAGTTAATTCATCATTGATTTTTTTTTCACGAGACTCTTTATATTTAGTCCCATATTGGATATAATTTTTATTGATTGATTGATGATGTATTAATGTTTATAAGATAGACCTAAGGTGCCCTTAAAAAATTTATGAGGAATTCACAAACCATTCTTCAATCGAAAACTGAGATACTAAATAATAACCCTATCCAATTACATAACAAAGAACTATTCGGGTTTAAAATTTCTGTGAGGGATGTAATTCTAGAAAAAACTAGTTGACATGGAATCTTCTTAAGTCATTTTAAAAAAAGTATATCTAATGAACTGGAACCAATATAAACATCATTGACATGTGAGACATTACTCTATGGGTGTGAAACATGGTTTAGGATTTCATCCATTAATGAATCTTTGAGTTCTACATCAAAAACATTTTGGATGGATGTTCTAAACTATTTAAAAACCCAATTTAAACTTTCCACCAAGAATCATATTATGTTATCATATCTTTTTTTCCATGTTTGATTGTTTTTCTTGTGTTTTTGTGCAGCCAGTGATAGCCATATAAGATTTATGATTCCATGAGTATTGATAGTGTAGTTTGTTACCATTCATGTTGTTGATCAAATGTTTTTATTTGTTACTACTTTATGATCATGGTGATGTGTTATGCATTTATTATTATAATCTATCATACTGTGTGATTTTACCATGCCCTTATGTTATTGTATTGGAATTCAAAATATATGGACATTCATTGTATGATTACCCCTAATAGTGGGAGTGCAAATGTTGTGCAATGATAATGAAGGTGGAACCATACATTGGGTACGATCTTGAAGGACTTGTGTCCTAGTCGAAACTATTTTCTATAAGGATACCGAGTAATGTAATATAAATTGATGCCTTAATGATACCGTGTAACATGATCATTGAATTCATTGACGATAATGAGTATCATGTCACTAGCCTTAGATATAGTTATTGATACTTTCCAAAATATTTGATCATTGTTCTACCATGGAGCCAAATTAGTTATGACTGGGGATATTCAAGTCTTGGTTATCATACAAGAGATCAACATATGATTTTTTAATCTTTCATTCACATTTAATTTAATAATGATATCAACATATTATACATGCGAAAAAAAAATTTGGGAATGAATTAGTGGTTTTATACTAGGGGGTCTTACTCACACTCTGTATGAGAATCTTGATGCACATGTATGCTTCATGTATAGTTATCCATGTTAGTGTAAGAGGACCATGGAAGAATACCGATCTAAGCAACATGGATCTGGTAGTGTAATTGGAATGGAATACAGATGATTTTCTATTGTGTTTATTTAATTGTGTACTTATGAATTTACATTGAGTTGGATTTCCAAACTACGAGCTGCATTTATTTATCTTTATTTGCTTGTATGGCATGATTTTCAAATATTATTACATTATTATGTCTTATATTTAATTTTATGACTATTTTTTACTTTATATTTTTTATAATATTAGTGAATGGATATGATATTGAGGGAATATTATCACTACATAGGGTGTTCAGACCCTCACTGCTAGTCGAAATCCTCTTAGGTATAGGGAGGGTCACACGAGATCATGCGACTCTCTAGGATGAACCCAATGGTCTATTAATGGTGTTATGATGTTGGTAGGAAAATGGAAATTTCATTTCCTCAATTGTTTATATTGATTCATTTTTGTTTCTGTATTGAGGGTTAAGACATTGTTATTGATGAATGTAGTTTCCATTTTCATGGTTCTTAGAATTCCAAAAGGCTAGGTTTCATGATACTAATTTCATTTCATGAGAGTGATAATGTGTTTTTTACCTTCTTAATTTTTTGGGGTGATAATTTATCCTAGTTAGTTGAAACAACTTTTTTAGTGTGGACATATCCTTAATCTAGATGGTAGGGTAGTGTTGGATTGTTGATACATTGTTAAGGGGTTACATATAATTATATTAGAGGTTAAGAAAACATCAACACGAAATAAAACCTCCAATTAACTACTAATATAATATATGAATCAAATATTTGTATCATTGGATTGAAAACGCTATATGCATTAGTCACTATTTTCTTCAATAGGCCATTTAAATTTTTAATATCATCACGGTTATCCTGTGAATCCTATCACCTTATTAATACTAACACATTCATATAATGTTTAAAAATGAATATTAATAATATATTATCAATTTACTAATTAAAATTAGGACTATAGGTCTTATTTTAATTACGATTAAAAATGTCATAAATTACTAAAAATGTGGGTAATGCCTTTAATTGTTGAGAATGGTGTGGATTTTATCATTGAATCATAATTAAAAATTGTTTAATTTTTTGTTGAATCACTCCCCATACCTATTTTTCACTCATGAAAAAATAAATTCCGCAAAAATTGTATCCAAATAGAATAATCACAATGTATACCCATCCATTATACTTGAAGATCAATTTATAAAAGTTTAAATGAGTGGGAATTAGAAGAATTTTGATTCCCAAATGAAACACTTTGTCAAATAACTCTCCATTGAGTAGCTCACTCAATATTTCATTTCTGACATTCCTTATACAACTTAGGAATTTATTTTATACTCCTTCTAAAAATTATTTATCTAAAATATATATTCCCCTCACTTTACATTTCCATAGAAAAATTATTTCTGGACACTTTATATTAATCTTTTTTTTCTATGAAACTAATTTTTTATATACAAGAATCCAAAAATATGTTATTCCAAATAGTAGGTATCCCCAATTGTTATTTTTGATGACCAAGGAATGAAACATGGGTTTATAGTATAGAATCCTAGATCAATATATCTCTTATTATGGATTTTAGTCACAAATATTTTATCGGGTTATCTCAAAAAACATATTTTCAAATCCCAAATACCCATTTTAGTCTAGTTCATATGTGTCATTAGATCATCATTTAAATTTTATATCTAGGGTGGTATTTCTTCATAGTAAATGTTTTATATGAATTTAAGATAAGTAATATAGTGTATATATATCAAAATATAATACACGTATAAACATTCCAATTAAACATAATCCCTTGTTGTAGAATAAGATATTAAATCTAATCTGTGTTATTTTTATCTAGTAATAAAGTTAATCAAGATATTTGTTCAAAACAATTTCCAACAAAAGACACCAAAAATCAAATCCAAAAACATGAAAATCCTACAATATCTTGAGATCCTAACCACAGTTATCATTTACTAACCGTATTTAATTTCAATTAGATTACAACATAGAATATGAAAATATTCAAATAAATATAAATAATAGACATCACATGATGGACATTATAAAGTGGAAACCTATGTTAATGTAATTCTTTCTACCTTATTATTTTCTACATTAAAAATAAAAATAAAATAAGTAATTTATTCAATAATGAAAAATAAATATATGGATAATGGGAAAATAATCTTTTTAAACTACTTATAGCTAGTCAATTATAGTGGGTTTTAAAAAAATCTAATCAAAGATGTAGTTTTTTTATTGAAAACACCATATACTGTTAGATGTTTATTTATTATTCAAATTATTTCGTTTTTGGTGCTCCTGGGAAGTTAATTTGATATCTATCCCTCATATGTTGAAAATATAGTTCATGGTGGGGGTGGAAGGAGGATGTAGGAGGTCTCCACTCGTTATTTTTCTTGAGTATTGGTTCACACTGATTGTTGAGTTTTATTTATTAGACATTTTGATTATTCTATATTATCCCATAACTCATATTTTTCATATAAAAACATTATTTTACCAATATACATATATTCTATAGTATTTCATACATCAAAATCATCTTTATTTTTTAGAAATTTGGTCATCTCTTCCGTGATATCTTCATTAGTTTTTATTACATCAACATCTTCATCTTATAATAAAATCACTAAATATGCATAAATATAACAAGGGAGTTATTATTTTAATTACCATTGTATAAATTATTAATAAATTTAATATATCAATGATGTATCTTTATAAAAATTATTAGATAGAAACTCCTCTTCGTCTTGCATTGCCTCTATGAATCCACTTGTTAGAAAAAGTAGTGGGAATTCCAATTTCTCTTCAATGTTAGCTCTATTAAATGTGGCCTCCTCATTTTTATCTGATGAAAAAACATGAAATATATTATTTTAATAAGAATAATTAATACAAAGAAATCAATAGAATTTTTAGATTTTATAAATTCATACCAAAATGTATATGAACATGATTGATCACCCTTAAAATCCATAAAGATTTTACTCCACTTTACATGTGATTATTCTGGTAGAAATAATATGGTGGGAAATGATTGATTTTCAATTTTTTATTTATTATCATTTATTTATTCCATAATTAAAAACGAGAATTAAATTTCTTCTTAAATTTCCCTTATTCTCATATAATTTTGGAGGGTCAAATTGATCCATGCTACAATCTCCTTTATCTATTTTATTTCAATCCCAAGGAGGCTTACTTTCTACTCCTTCATCAATTATTTAGTTCTGATAATTTTTTCATGATATTATAGAGGAAATAAATATTCATAGTTGTATCCTTAGATTATAATATATTTAGAATAATATTTCATTGGATGTTTTGGGTACATATACCCTAATAGTACACTCATGTTTCATGTTTTTCTTCCTACAATTGTTAGATTAAGTCATGGTTATATTAAATTGGTGTTTGTTTTGGAACCCTCCTTTAAATAATGTTATATAAAGAGATTTATTATAGATATATTTTTTCATAATCTATATTTATTTTATAATTTTATCCCATTATGAGAAAAATGAAATTTTATTTATAATTATGAAAAAAATGTAGTCAAAGGCTTGGTTCCTTTAGAATAGTTCCAAATTTGACATGACTAACTTGTAAAAGGTTCTTAGTGTCAAATAGAAATCTAAATAACTCTTTGAATGAATTATTATAACTAAGAAAGGTAACATTACAATAAATAATACTAAAAATTCATTATCCATGTTAATGTCACTTGTTATTATTATTTAGGGTTTTTAATTATATAAAAGAAAAAGAAAATGAGAATGGTATATGTTGTGTGTGGTGAATGCATGAAATGAAATTAAAGGAACATCAATGCTAAGGATAAAAGATGATGGTCCTTAGGTGAATACCTAGAAGGATTCGTTTGTTGTTTTCATGTACTCACTATATCCTCATTTACACATGGTAATCATAGTCAATATCATTCATCTGATCACCTGTCACGTTTTTCAGGATTTAAGGAACTAGTGTGTTAGAATTTCCGGTTCACTCAACCATATAATTTTATATATTCTATTGTATGAGATATGTAACAATCTTGTAGATAGATCCTTTCCATATCATATCTTATCAAATGGGAGATTCAAGAAAAACTATACATGGCCTATAATTACATAGTCACTCCCTCTACAAATAGTTAGATCCATTATATTCTATATTCCCATAAAAGAGAAAGATTTATTATTAATGTGTGATAATGAGATACATATATATTCAAGATATTTATGGGGACAATACCTATATATTTCCTACAAGTTTCCCACTATAATAAATACAAAATTAAAAATAAAGAAGAATGAAATTATATTATAGGATCTCTAGAATTACCTAACACTTCTCACCCTAATGGATCAAACCCAGTGTCTAGATCTCTAATGAAGAAGGTTTCATGAGGTAACAACATAGTAGAACACCTAAAAGGAAAATATAGCGAAAATGAATAAATGTAAAAACTATAAAAATTCGGATGGTATGGAATCATCACTCTTGGAACACAAATATTATTTAATAGCTCATAAATATTACTTAAGTTCTTGATATGCTTCCAAAACAAATCCTTATTTACAAAGACTCAAATATTTTAGATTTCAATTACCATGATTTATCTTTAACCTCTCTCAGGGATTTTAATACACATAAAAAATAATTTCTCTTTTATTAAATTTAGTTATTCAATCAGTATGACAAATATTTGATGGCCCATAGGGTTGTATGGGTGCCACATGCTTCGCCATACATTATAATGTCCATGGATGGTTTATCCTTCTCCCCTAATATGGATATGTTATAGAATATATGTGTTACACAACAAGACTTTAATTATTATTTTTGAATAAATTTAATTTTCTCTCTAGATTTATTTATACGCAACACGATGTTAAGCTTAAGCTACACACAACAATGAGTTGACTTGCATTACATGTAAGGAAATGTCTTACCAAAAAAATATTTATTATTAATATACTATAATTTAATATAATAATATATAACATAACTATTATATTGGAGGTTATGAATAATATTAACTAACTTATAAAAATTTTGGGTTGAAATCATTTGTTATAAATTAACTAGAAAGGAATATATAAACATAGTGAATATATCCAAAATGTTTTTATAAAGAACTATTTTTCATACTGATAAAGTCGTTTTACCATAATAAATTAAATTGATTAAAACTATTAATGATATTCATGTTATATATATTTTGTAAATTATTTTTACATTCATAAAATAGATTTAGTTGGTATAAGTTATGAAAAAATACAAATTTATACATAAAAACCTATATTTTTCTAAAGGATGTTTTATACCTTTGAATAGTGAACCAATGTTAAATTTTTTTTGATGATTTTATATATTATATTTTACAAAATAAACTTATTATTTTAATTAATAATATAAAAATTTACTTTTTTTGAATTTTTTGTATTATATTGATAAGTTTCATTTTTGATGAATAATGATAAAATATTCCATTTTAATTGAAAATAACTTTTTCATAAAAATAATTTAAATTATTAAATAATATATTAATTTGTTTTAAATTTTTATTAGATCAATTATTTATCATTTAAGATAATTAAGTTCGTTAAAAAGAATTTCATATTGAATTTGGATAAAAAAACACTTAAATTTTTGAATGATTTCACTTTTTGAACTCATTCTTTCATTATGTCAATAAAATGAATTTTAAATTAATTTTAGCCAATTAGATGTTCAGAATTTTTAAAAATGTGTTGCATATTTGGAATCAAAAGGTCCAAATTTTTTAAATATGACCTTGTTTTGAAAAATAATATTAATAGAAAATTTTGGTAAATTTTATTTCCACTGTTAATGCAAAATTGTGTATTTAAGGGTAAAATTAATATTATAAATGTAATAAAATTACCCAAAAACTTTTCATAATTTTATTAGATGAGTAAATTTAGACCAAAATCATGATTGGTCAAATTTTATGTCCTTCTGTAGGCACACAAATGACAATAATCTATTTATAGTATTTTATTCTATGAAAAGTCAAAATATTCATATTTTTGTTTTTAACATTTTAAATATTATTATATGGGATTATCTAGAGTATTTGTTCAAATATAAATAGTCATTAAAAATATTAATTTTTTTATCTTTATCAAGATATTTTTTCTATTTTATAGGGAAGATATGTTTAAATTAAGGGCTTTCACAATGATGTAATAATATTTGATTAATTAAGGGACATGTTAAATAAATGTTTGTAAAAATATTAAAATAAATATAATATGACATAATTAACGTCATCCAAAAACTTTCAAGATGGTCATGAAATATTTTTGATGTACCAATTGTTTTGGTTCAATATTTTCTTGTGTATAGATATGTTTCCAAAAGTCAAATAATTAATAGTGTCAAATGGACATTAATGATATTTAAAAACAAATAATATTTTATTACATGATATAAAATTGATAAAAATATAACACTTTTCCAATATATTATAATAACATTGTAAATTTATTCCATGTATTATTTATGGTTCATTTGGCATCATATAAGTAACTATATTAACCATTCAAGGGAAAAAACCAAGTTGTCACGGTATGAGGGTTTAACTAAGGGTTAATGGAAAATGACAAGGGTCATAATGTGAACCAAACGTCCCTAAAATTATTTTTTTGAGATTATTTAGACCCATAATCACCCTATATTCAAAATAACTAACTTTTTATCAATTTAAAATTGAAAATTATTTTGTATTAATTTAATATTTTTAGAGTTTCCAAAATTACCTTCACCTCAATTATAAAAGTCTACCTCCTCCCTCACTTTTAGACACAACTTCAAGCCTTATTGATCATCCAAAAATATCCCAAAATAGCTCCCAAAATCCATAAAATAATCCTAGAAGACTCATATTTAATCATAAATAAAACCAGGGAAGGCTACTTGTATAAACCAAAAAGTGTTACCCAAAAAAGAGGTACAGTTCTTGAATGATCACTTTAGTTTTATTTCATTACCCACTCCATAATTTATATTATTACCTAATTATATAATAAAAAGAGTATCATAAATATATTTCTATGTTATCATGTTTAAGTGTTTTCCTACACCAACACACACTTCTATCAAATAGGTAACATATTTACCTTTCATTTACAATGAACTTCCTCCTCATAAAACGATGTTGTTTTTTTACTTTACCACCTCACATGTGTTTTTATTATTATGAAAATTATGTTTTTATATGATATATGTTATATTAATTTTTTCTTTATACTTCCTTAATTTTTATATAACTCATACCTTAAGGCTTTCCATTTTGTGTAAATACGATAACTCTGTTAATGGAGGTGTCGACTACCGTCTCCTAAATGTGATGTGACTCATTCAAACTATACATAGATCATATAAAAGTCGATTTTAATATAAATATCTGATATATATTACATATATATTATATTTTAATTATATTACACATTTATATCATTTACTTTTCAATCATTTAATAATGAAATGAAATGAATGTAGCCTTCACGCGTACATACAACCTAATGTCTCCATGAACGATGCATTTCAATTCATTTCTCCCAATTTTATAGATTATATATACATATAATGAATACATAGGATATTTAAATATTGTTTTAAATTATAAAGATAATGAAATAATGATTTATGTAATTGAAACAACTAATAACAAGTCAAAATATACTGGAGAAACCTGGCAATTAACATATAAAATAGTTAAAATGATGCAATATTTTTAAATATCTAGTGAAAAAATAATATAATAAGATCATATATGATATCATAAATATTAATAATTTTCTAATATAAATTAATATAATCCCTTAAACCGTTATACAAGAGGTTAAATAATATATAAATAAAAAGGAAGTGTGATGTAATGGATTTTCATCTCACTTTTTACATTTTTGAGATTAATGTCATATTAACCACTTTCTTGTTTTGTGTGGTGTGTATGATAGCCAATTTGACATATAATATCATTTATTTGTTTATTATCAGTTTATTAAATATTTCACTTTATAATTATTTACTATTATGAGGCTTATGTTTCAAATATTTCAATATAGAATTTGGTATGTGGATTTAAAAATATATTTTTAAATTGATTTTTTGATATATGGGAAATGTTTTGGACAAGTAATATATGTGCCAGGGTTTGATTAATGAAATCCCATAGATGAAACAATAGTCTCATGAGACAAAATAAAATGGTGAAAACCTGTTTGAGCTTGTTTCTATGAAGAATAGACTGGTTTCTACCCATAGATGTAAACAATCTTGTGAAAGGTATTAATTATTGTGTTTCATGTTCCGGATACCTGAATCTAATAATTAAGAATTTACATAAATTTATTTATTATTTATCAATTATATTATGTTTTAGTGGTTCATGTTCTAGATACATGAACTCTAATAAGTTATAATTATATCAGTTTAGTTATTATTTATCAATGATATTGTGTGTTGACATATCTTTGGATTCATTTCATTCTCAGTAAATTGATTAAATATCATGCATTTAAGTTATTTTCATTTCAATATTCAATATTAATTATCTTTTTATTTGAATGAAATGTGTTATAATTATTTCTTTTTTCCATGTTGATATATTCTCTTCAATTCATTTTATATTCCATTGTACTTACCCTGACTAAGCATTTGGTCTCACCCTTATTATGTTTCATTTCCAGAGGTTATTAAGAGGAATCATTTTAATGAGTTTCAATGATTATATTTTTTCATTTTATAATGTATCATGTATTTAATATGGTTTTCCTAAACTTATAAACTATTCAGTACATCAGGACATTATTCTTTATTATTATATAAATGTAAAAAATACCACATCGAATCTAGGATTCTGAGGTCGGGGTGTTATAATTAGTATCATAGGATGTTTAGAAAAAACCATGTAAAATAGATTTATAAAACTTTTATTAGATAACATAACCAAAAGATAAACTTTGAAGATAAGTATAGAAGAAATCCTTAAATTTGGGTCAAGTAATGTGGGTCCTTCTGGAAATACATCCCTATCTGGATATTATATGTTGATATAGTTCTAGAAAACATATACCTAGGGGTAAAAACTTCCACAAGGTGAATCAGGATTAACTCAACGTAAACACATACATGAAAAAATACCTTTCTATTCACATGTTTTGACACACCTATATGATATTATTATGACAATTCAAATTTTATTTGAAACCATTAGGAAGGATTTAAAATTAATTTTTTTCCCAAAAAAACCATATTTTTTATTATTATATTAGCTATGATTAAAATTTTCAATTTATGTTATGTGTTTTACTAGTTTTTATATTATAAATTATGATTTATAATGATATATACTAATTTAGTGTTTATAATAATTTATAAATGGTTCTAGAAGAAGGAACTTGACCCTCACTAATATACAGGAACCAAATAGTAAGAATGATCATATCTTTTATAGCCTTAGGACAATATTTTGAAGGTAAATAATCTCCCATGAATTATCATTATGTAAAGACATAATATCATGTGATAATGAAATTGGTAAATAATTCTCCAAGTCCTAAGACTTCAAAGGAAAGAATCATAAGAAGATGATGGATGGTCAAAAGTTGTATAATGAGAATAATAGAAATAAGTATTTCCACACATGAGATAATTGTGCAAATAATCTCCATGGTACATTCCTGAAAGGAATGGGAGTTTTTAAATTGGTATGAAAAAATGCCACCATGTTCAAGATTTTAAGGGAAGGAAATAAAATTCTAATGTTCAATGCTTCCATAGAAAGGATATGAGACACTAAAAAAATAAATATCTCATTCATCAAAGGAATATACCACAAAATAAGCTAACAGATCATGGTTAAGATTGTGAAGTACAAATGAAAAGTCAATTTTGTCATACTTTTATTTTTAACATGTTAAATATTTTAATATAGGGATATATAATTGTCCAGTTTGACTATAAATATTCATTGGAAATATAAAATGTTTATCATTGTGGTGTAAATTTATTTTTTATTTTTAGTTCGGATAAAATTAAATTAAAGGCTTGTAGAATGATGACGTATAAATTATTTAATTAATGTACATATCAAATAAATGTTCCTAAAAATATTAAAATAAATATAATTGTTTATAAATAATTTCTTAAAAAAATTTAAATTACCAAGAAATAATATTTATTTACTAAAGGCTATGTATCAAAATTATCTTGGGAATAATTATTTTTTTAAAAAAAGTCTATAAATGAATAGTTTCAAAAGTGACATTAATGATATTTTAAAATAAATAATATTTCATTAAATGATATAAAATTAATAACAAAAATTAAAATTAGACCAAATGATTTGTATATGGTTTAAAATTTCATCCATGGCCCATTTATGGTTCGTTTGATATCTTCTATGTAACTTTATTAACCCTTAAAGGGTAAGAAAGAATTTTTTCATAGTAAGAGTTAAAGGGTTTAACCAATGGTTAATGACAGAAGAAAAGGGTGATAATGTGACCTAAACAAATATAAAATATTTTTGAGAGGATTTGTACCAATAGAAATATTACCTTTATGTAACTAACATTTTATAAATTTATAATTAAAAATTTATTTATATTAATTCAACATTTTGGGTGTTTCTAAATTACCCCTCACCTCAATTATAATATGGTTCCTCCTTCCCCAGTCCATAAAACTACATTAAGCATTATAGATAATAAAAATCTTACCAAAATAAGATCCATAAATACCAAAACTAATCTTATACGCTCAACTATTTGAATAAAGGAAATGATGGAAGAATTTTGGTATAAACTATGAGTTACCAAATAAGAGGCAATGTTCTTCAAAGATCACTTGGTTTCCCACTCCGGAATTTCAAATTATTTAATACTAATTTAATTACAAAATTATCTTAAATATAATGATAATTTTTTTTGTTAATGTTCTTATTTACACCTACACACATTTCTATCAAATGGATAACAAATTAACCATTTGTGTACGGTGAACTATTGCCTCATAAAATGATATCGTTCATTTTTCATTTACCACCTCTAATAGTTGGTCAGTATGAGGGAAAAACTAATTTTATATTATATATATATGTTATTTATGTTTTATTCAAACTTATTGAATTTTTATTTAATAAATACCTACATGGTTTCCATTTATTTTAAATACGATAACATCATTTGTTGAAGTGTGGACTTCCATCCCCTTAAAGCGATGTGACTCATTCAGAATATAATGGAACAAATAAAGAGTAGTTTTATTCAAAATATGCAATTTATATGAAATATATATTTTATAATAGTTATTATATACACATATATAATTTAATTTCCTTAATTTGGAAATGAAATGAAAGTATCAATCATGCATATGTGCGGCCTATTATCTCCAGGAATGTTTCATTTCATTTCTAATCTCCAAAGTTTATGGATTATTATAAATAAATAATAATATATATACTGAATATATATTATATTTAAATCATGGTTTATATTCTAGATATGACTAAATCCTAATCTATTTAATTGAAACAACAAATAAAAATAAAAAACATACTCAAGAAACTAGGAAATTAACACCTGAAAAAATGAAAAATGATGAAAGATTATTAACAAATGAGTTATAAAATAATACAATAAAATCATATATGATATTGTAAATATGAATATTTTTCTGATATAAATTAATAACTTTATTTAAACAATTATACCCAACTTTATATTTTGTACAACTAAAAATAGAGTGTAAGGAAATAAATTTTTATCTCTCTTTTTTATATCTATGAGATAAATATCATATGCACCACTTACTTATTTTCTGTAGTGTATATGCTACCCTATTTGATATATCATATCTATAATCATAATATATTTATTGTATTATTTGTTTCATTTGATAATTATTTACTTTTATAGGGTCTATGATTCAAATATTTCATTGGGAAATGAGACACATTGCATTTGAAAACATCATTTTAAATTTATAATTAATATATGAGGAGTTCATTATACATGAAAGAAACATGATTGGGACTGGTTAATGAAATCCCCTGAATGAATCGGTAGTCTCATGATGTAATACTAGTTGGAAAAAACCATTTGAGTTTTTTTCCATGTAGAATAGATAAGTTTCTACCCACACACTTAAACAATGTTTGTTTAAAGGTCTTGATTATAGTTGTTCAAATTCCAGATACATGATTTCCAATAATTAAGCATTTCCTTCATTTTAGATAATATATATCAATGATATTTTGTGTCAACATCTCTTTGGATTCATTTCATTCCCTATTCTATGATTAAAGGGGATGTGTTTTAATTATTTACCTTTTCATATTTTTTAATACTTTTTGAGTTATTTTCATGGAATGTGTTATCTATTATTTAGCTTTCGATGTTAATTTATTCTTTATAATTATTTTCTTCTTTTGTTGTACATACCATTATCATGAATTGGAGGTCGCCCTTATTATGTTTCATTTCCCTAGGTTGTGAAGAGAAATATATTGAATAAGTTTCTAGGATGTTTCTTATTTCATTTTACTATGTTCAATATAGGTAATCTCGTTTTTCTAAACTGATAAAATATTGGGTCCTTTGGTATTTTTTCCTTTTAATCATGACAATGTAATAAAAAAATTCCCTGGATCCAAGATTCTAGGTTTGGGGAATTACACATTGGTAGTATTATGTGGTGTACCCATATTTTCATACTAATATAGAATGCTTTAGTTTCATGAAGCTGTGTTGGAGAGATTAAAAAAAATTAATTTTGGGATTGAGACCATGATGGTAGGTTGATATAACTTTTATTACCTCCAAACTTATATTGATGCACTGGTGTTTCAACATTGAGGTTTAATAAAATATTGATGATGGATGTAATGAGTGATGACACACCAATTACAATTACCTAAAATTGGGTTTCATGATAGTGAATTCATTACATGAGGATAATTATATAGATCTTCCCTTCAGTCTTCATTGGAGTGTAAGTTTTCCCCGCTAGATGATGTAGAGTCCATTGGTGAAGACATATTTGTAAGATTGACCAAAAGGTATAATTGGTGAGAGGACACCTTGTGATGGGATTAAGTGATATTATATCAGAGGATAGAGTAATATCATTATTTATCACAACTTTCATTGACCTCTTATGACACTCTTAGCCTTTAACATAGAAAATATTGGACTATAAGAAATTTATGTGTTTCATAACATTTTTTAAAACATTATATAATTTTTCAATATATTCATGGAACACTATAGATTATGATAACAAACTAATTAATAAAACAAAAATTAAATTATGATTATGGAACCTGAGAAAAATCATCATTTTAATAATTAAATTCTATATTATAGACTATATTTACAATGAGCTCCAAAATTTCATAAATAACTAAAAATGTACTAAATATCCTTAATTTTTGAGAATAGTGGGAATATTATCCATGAAGTAAATATAAAAACATTATTTTTTTTGAATAAGTGACTATATTATACAACCTATAGAAATGAAATACATTCCCTCAAAATATCTTCTAAAATCTAAATAATCCTCCTAATCTTCCAATTGTTTCTATGGATAGAAAACATTAATTATAATCACCATAGGGTTATGAATTACTATCGACAATGCTTCCCAAGATTTTATGTAAAATGAAAATATTAATCTATCATGAACTTAAATGGAACACTATGTAACTTCATTTACCAATTTATATAATCTCATTAAAGTAACCATTGAAATCTGCTCTAAAGTTGGAATGAAATGGTAAGGCTTCAAGAATATATTAGTGATAAACCATACTTAATCTTTATATATTATCATATTGGGTATATTAATCAAAAAATAAATTGATATATCATTCCACCACTATTATATAATTCAACAATTCTACATCATTTAGACGGAATGTTATATTTTAACTTCACTTGGTTACAGGGGAGGCATCACAACATGAACCATGAACCTATTCATACCATGCCACTGAAAATATCAAATCAAATCCCAATGTATCTTTCCTACTCCGAGATAAAATTTAAAATGAATGTTATTATAAAATTATTTGATTTCCTTTCTCAGTGATTGAGGATCAAAATACTTTCTCGAAAAAATATATAATTCGCCCCACCATCTAAAAACCTCTATAAAATTCTCTATATATGAAAATTCTACATTACTCCTAATACTCAGTATCACATAAATGTTAATTAAATACACAATTTACTATGTTTAAATTTTCAATCATCTAAAAAAATATATTACAATTAAATTGAAAATGTTCAAGTTGTAATGCTATAATATACTCTATGAACATCGACTCATAATAATACTATCATAGGAAAACATTTTAAATTTGTAACTCAAGACATATTCAACTAAAATATCCTTACTTAGGGTATACAAAATCTCAAAATCACAATCCTCTAAAAACTCCTCTAAATATCACTTCCACATGATTAGATTTTTCTTGTAAAATATCTATGCAATGTTCTTATGATAAATAAATACTATAAATTTCTCTCCAAAAAAGTAATGTATCCAACAAATCTAGGTGAAATATAAAGATGATAAATCTAATTCATGGGAATTTTATTTACAATTTTGTTTATTTAATAGATATGGTCAATAATAGATGGTGGGATAATTTTATATAAAAATAAAACTATGGTTTTAATGAGAGGGATCAATTTATATTTCATATGGTGTCCCCTAATATGGTAGTCTGAGGACTATTACACTTGTTAATCTCCCAATTATGAGATAAATAGTATCATTATATTGCTATGTCCATGGGAAATATTTCCCATTTTTCAAAAAGATTATTAAATGGGAAATTATTCTATAAAAAATACAATAAAATGTTGACTATAAACTTATAGGCCAAAGGAACACCTGACCCCAAAATTTTCTTTGGAAGATCCGATGATACTTATATTGAACCACACATTTCATATATAGAAACTACATCTAAATAGATGAATATTCATATTATAAAAAAGTCATTTAATAATCATATGGGTTTAGATACTTTGGAAACATGAAAAAAACAACTAGTTCATAAAATGTCTACATTGTACCAATATTATTGATTCGTAACTAGAACAATTTTTGACATATCTAACCTAATACATTTCACAGTATCCTAGGGAAAATAAATATAAGAAAAGGGTGATATTAGATGATCAGTAAGTGTAGAAAAGAAATTTTTGAATCATAACACAAAATTAATGGCATAATAATTTGAACATATCATTTAAAAATCATACACTACATATCGATGATCATAATATTGATTCATAGAATAAATCATAAAAATTAATAAGACCTAAATTATAAAAGAATAAATTTGTAAAAAAATAGAATTTTGGAAAAAATAAGAAATTAAAATCATTCCATTAGTATTCAAGGATCCTTCCAAGACTATAATAGTGTAAAAGGTTTACTCCCCAAACTATAGTTTTAGAAAAGGTTCACTCCCAAGACTACCATGGTGGATAAAGACATTTTCTAAAACAGTTTCACTTTCTATTTCATTATTATCTAAACTGAGTTCAATCCCCAATCCATCCTTATCTATATCTTAAGATATTAAATCAATACCCAATGCATTGGAGGGTGATTTATGTCCCTCCTATCGCATAATGAAAACCATATATACATTTTACACAAGAAGATAATCCATTCATCATATCAAAACCCATGAATAGAAATATATTTCATAAACATCAGTCCATCGCAAAAATAGACCAACCATAAAATGAATAAGGATACTTTCCTTGAATAATAAACCAATAAATCATATGTAACATTAAAATAATGTTATCTTGAATGTAAAATAATTTTTGAGAGATAACTTGAAATAATTGTTGAGAAAAATATACGTTGTGTTTTGTTTTTTTTAATTCCACACAATTATAAAAGAAAATAGTTTCTTATAAAATAACATCAAATGATTGTAAAATAATAAATAAGGCATTAAGGCATTCTTCGGGTGGGAAAGGCCTCTCATTCTATATAAGTTAAAAAATCTCTTTCTATATTTTTGTCAAAAAAGTTATAAATAACCTCTCTTAGAAAACTAAAAAATAATCTCAGGAAAACCATTTTGTTAAATGTAAAAAATGGGTAAAAATGAATTTTATAATTAATAGAATAGTATACTAAATTATTCTTTTTTATAGAATATTAATATGGATGAGAAATTTAGTTTTAAGGGAAACATTAAAAATACTATTAAGTGAAAATCCCTTATACGTGTCAGGCCATTGATGTTGGAATTAATTAATTGATTATGTGTATTATTTATAAATCCAAATAAAAAAGTATAAATGAAATATTATATATTCAAAATGCATCTCACACATAATTATAGCTTGACATAATAAATGAAATTGATTTTTAAACAAATTAATGACATTTTAGATACGAAATCCCTTAACACTTTGTAATCAGTCAAATCGTATGCCCCCTAAAATCAATAATTACCAAATAAAAAATTTAATACCATTAATATAATTATATTCAGTATATTATATATCAAAGGTTAATATATATAATACACATATTTATTAAGTGGTTAATAAGACATATATATTATAGAATATATAGTGAAATTAGAAACCCTTACCTCATGCTTCTCTTTAGTATTGTGTTCTTCAAACTCTTGTATAATAGTCTATATTATGTTATTAATTCATTCCAAAATAATATTACGGTTTATAAAACCTTATATTATATTTTTATAACTTATTATGACACATTAAATAATAATATTTCATTATTTTCAGGGTTTTGGGTGCATTTGTTTCATGATTTCATGATCTATTCATTTGAGTATAATTTTGGACGTTCTTGTAAAATGGAATTAAAACTCTAGAAGTGGAATGAAATTGTGTTAATGAAATTACATAATTATAAATGGCCCCATATTTAACTTTTCTTTCTTGTATGAGATTTATTCATTTGATAAAATGTCAATGATAAATGTTTAGTTTATTTTGGTTGTTTTTCTCCAAACATGCCAAACTAGTTTGTCTTATTTAATATTAAATGTGTAAATTAATTATAGAATATGAAATTGGTTAATATAACCTATTAAAATATCATTAAACTACAATAATACATTTATTACCTACAATGAAGGCAGTAATGGAAGAAAAACAAAATCATTAATCACGGAGGTGGTTAACCGTCATAAATTTGACAATAGTTTCGTTTCATTGAATAAGGGGATATGAGAAATGAAATGGTGATGAGACTTGTATCACTAGGACGTGGGTAGATTTTTTAGGAGATTATGTTTTAGATATTGTAAGATATTAAAGATTTGTTAGTCAAAATGGGGTGGTATTTATACTTGCAGGGAGGTAGGTTTAAGTGATTAAAATAATGAATATTTTATATTGAAAGAAAGCCATATTAAAGTGGAATTAAATTCATTATATTTTGATGGAAATTAATATCTTTTATTGTGGTAAGGTTCTATAAATACCTCAAACAACCATTAAAATTTATTTGTTTTAAGGAATTTTATTCATTTTCTTTTTAACTTTAAATCATTTCATTTTTATCTATACAGCAATAATGAAATTTTTTTACCATAAAAAAGTCTTTATAACAAAAAATGAAATCAAACTCAGAACATAATTTTTAACATATTATTCTAAAAATTAAATCAATTTTACCAAATTTAAATTCACATAATTGGAAAAGTTATATTTAAATTTAATCCTAAAAATGCATTGGGAATGCGGGTTTTTAAGGTGAAATGTTCAAAGGATTGAATTGTTTTTATATCAAATTTCTACGTGAAATTTATTTTGATGAACCTAAATATATTTATTGATGTATTATTGAAATAATTATACTTTATAACCAAGATAAAATATAATTTAAATATATAAATAAATTATATGAAAATGAAATTTTGAATTAAAATTCACTATTTTCACTATACTTCATAATTGAAACTTGTCAGAAAAATACAAAAACATAACCCTCAGATAATTTCAATACATATTTTTCAAAAAATATGTTTATTTTTCAAATAAAATGATTAAAAGTGTCAAAAATTATTTGTAAAATAGGATTACCTATAAAAAGTGGAAAAATTACTTTTTTTTAGAAAATTGATCTTTTTTATACTTAAAATCAGATTTATTCTTATCTTAAACCTATCAAAAATATTGAATGAATTTTAATTATTTTATTAAATATATAACATATATATTTCATTAATATCTTTCACTAATAGTGATTAATTTATTTTATTAAGATAATATTCCATTGGGAGTATAAAAATATGTTTTTTATAAAAACACTTATGTTATGATCGATTGTTTTTTTATATTCACTCTTATTTAATTGGTACTAGTGAATTAATTTTATTAACATGTATAAAATAAATATTGATAATTTAGTTATTATTATTAATTACTACCATTTTAATATCTAGGTGATAATGTTTGTATTAAAATATTAATATTTTTTATTTTGTTTAAGCTTGATGTTTTTTGAAAATTTAGCTATCGAAGAGATTAAATTTATTTAAATAATTGAATATCATATAATATTGTGGTGTTACATTAATACACCCTTAAAATTTATTTTCCCATAAATTTGTTTACTTAGATATAAACTTATGAGGATACCTATACCTCTTCACATACATTGGTTCCCAGATAGCTTCTTCAAATTAGTGGTTTCACCACAAAACTTTAACCAGGTGAGTGGTATTTTTTTGAATAAATTCATCCATAATCACTATCGATTTTCCTATATTAAAAATATATTTATCGAATGGTATGAAATCAGAGTTTAGATAATGTTAACTATTAGGTATCTACCTACTCAGGATAGATACATAGAATGCATCAAGAACGTGAGAGATATTCCAGGAAGTATCAATCGATAAGCTACCATCACAACATGATCAAGAATATCAAAAAATAATGCATTATCATAATTTGAAATTGATTTCTAAAAATAGGTATAGATGTGATAAATTTTTTTTATGGGAAAATCACAAGAAAATGGGGACAATAAAACTTCCTCTTAAAATTTGGGAAAGTAAGTGGTGAATATCACTACATAAACATGGTTTTGGTCACAAGAACATTAGTGGGAAGTGAAAAAAGAGAAATTTAACCATTATGTTATGATAGAGAATGATAGATAACATCGTCCATAGAAGGTTAATTACCAGAAAACCATAGAACTAGGCCTAAAAAGGGTTATTTAGTTCATTGTAAATGGTAATAATAAGATAAAATTTTATTTCCAAATCATTTGAGATTATATACTTACTTGATTTTATCTCATAAGTACAATATTATTCTCTTGTTGAGGAATGATTTCTTACTTGAGGGAATGAAGTTCAAATTACAATTCTTTCACTACTAGTGGATCATAGGATCCAAATGGGATGAAACTTTAATCCTTCCATCTCTAGTTATCATCATAAAAAATGGTTAGAACAGGTAATTCAATATGCATAAATATTCATATGTTTAATTAATAAATTAATCTCTAAAACCTCATCCAAAGTTCAACTAAAAAATATTTCATAAATGTTTACCCTGATAAACCCTCCAAAATATTAAAATAATTTTCAAATAAGGTTAAAAAATTTCAAAAAATCAGCTTATCATTATTCCTAAAAAACATAAATTGAGATTTCAATTATCAGATACCAACTATGTGAATACCATTATAATTTATTCTCTTGAAAAATGAAAATAAACTGAAAACCAATATTGAAGTCACACAATCATCTTTATTATTTATATAAGAACATTTCTTCACCAAAATTTTTTTCGAGTAAACTTGGGTTAATACTCTAACTGATAGAATGTGTGATTTCATTATTCCAAAATCCATGTATATATTCACATGAAATTTCACTAATAGTTGAATAATAATATTTTCATAGGGATTATTAACTAAAAATAAATCATGAAATTCCCAAAAAATTAGAGGTTAAATATTCCTTAATTATAATGGATCACTTAATCCATGATAATAGCATAAAATTTCCATTTGACCTTTGTACTTAGTGGTTTTTGTGGTTTACCATCCAAATTTGTTTGTAGATTAGGGAACATTTTAGCATTCTTTCGAAACTCATTTATATTAAAACACTAAATTATAAGAGGTTAATTATTTGTAGCTTTCTATTTATTCCCATTTCTTTAAAATTCAAATTTTTTATGACCTTATTTCCCACACATAAAACATGTACCCATCTCTTTAAGATCATTTCTTCAATATTATTTTCAAAAATTTGATAATAAAAAAAATATCATATTTTTAGATACTTATTTTTAGGGTTTTATTTGAATTCTATACTGATTTTCTTATGATAACCCTGATATTGTTGGAAAACTTCAAAATCTATTTTTTAAGATGATTACGTGGAAGGTAATTACTAGAAAATATGTTCGTGAACTCATCTCAATCCATAGTTTTAGTTTTATCTTGTTGCATTGTATTCTTGATAATGTTTCACCACTAATTTACTTATCCTTCAAGGGATGTGTTACTAAATTAACCTCTTCATGTTCTGAACAATATAGAATAAAAAAAATATTTTTAGTGGTACATATACATTTCTCATAATCTAGGGTATTATTCATTCCACAAAAAATGGTTAGATGCTTCCTTAAGAATTATTCATGGAAATGATGTTCCCTCTTTGGTCATTTGGAATCTCATCTTTATTCATTACTTGATAAGGTTTTGTGGTCTTATAAATGAGAATTTTAATTCTATATTCCATGGTATTTGGTATATAAGGAGGGATATCATTTTATTGTCTATTTAATTCCTCATTAACAGAGTTTATTTGGGTTCCATGAATCTACTAAAATAAAAAAGAAAAGCATGAGAAAAACTAATCATATTGTAAAGGCCATAGAATAAAGGTAAAATTCTCTCAAAATTTCAATATATAACACCTTTAGTTTATCTTAGGATATTAATGATTATCATCAAAACTATAGGATTGTATCCTAGACTAACCATTAGGGTTGTTTCTATGGTTTTATCATCATAGTCTCTAAAGATTAACTAAAACATTTCTCTAATACCAACAACAACAACCCAATCATTTCATACATAGATATTACATATAAATATATGACCATTCATATTATAACAAAAACACACCAAAATCATATAGTTTTAGTGTATTTCGAAACATAAAATACTAGTTTATAAAACATCTTCATTTTCTCCTACTTATTCCCTTATAACTAGAACACATTTTGTGCAACATCCCAGGTAAATAAAGAATAAAGAATTTTAATATTTATTAATATTTACGAATTAAATATTAATTTTAATTAAAAGGGGTTTCTACGTTCGATAGCGTACTCGGTACGCAACGATGAGTTTCTTTGAAAACTTACGTTGCACACAAGTAATAAAATAATACTATTTTAAATGATAGTTAACAAGTAGTCGTTGTACTGGCGGGAATGGATAGAAATTACTAAAATAAGATTATATATGTTTTTAAATGTTTTTACATTTACCCAATAAAAGATAAAGGCTTAAAATACGGAAAGAGTTCAATTTTAGGCTTTTATACCCTAATTTTCACTAAAGGTCCACTTATCACCTTTTGATGGAGAACCGTCATTAAATATAGTTTTGATCGATCTTATAAATTCTATTGGACCAAATATAACACTTCTTTAGAACCGGGACATCAAAATTTACTTTGTGTAAATTTTTGGTACCTTTCTGATAAAGTTCATTTTTTTATGAATAGTGTAAAACGTAGTATTTTAATTCAAAACCTCTTTTTAATCTAATTTATTTATATGATTAGATTATCTTTTAAATTGGTTTTAAAGTAAAATTAGAAAATATTTTTCACCATTAAATCCAATAGTGGTCGTTGAAATTAATTTCACTTTGAAATCAGACTTAAACTAGTGTCAATCTTTTGATACTTATTGTTTCATAAAAACACGCTATTTGCTCTGATAGCGGGAATTAATTATTAAATTAATTAATGTGACTTATATGTTTTAAATTTTTTAAAATAGACTTCATTTTTGAATTCGTAATATCAAATATATCTTAGGGTGAATTTTTGGTAATTTTCTGAAAAACTTCAATTTTTGATGAATAGTGAAACCACTAAGTGGTACATATAAAAACTGATTTTCCGTTTAAATGAAATTTTGCCATCATTGTGTTTTGAATTTCAAAAATCCGACATACATGGTTGTCATTAAGAAGTAAAATGTGGTTCAATGAGGTTATAATATTTTTTTGGTGAATAGTAACTTATTAAGTTCTTAATCGCGACTAGTGGTAATTAGTGTAGTTTAAGGTAAAAATATTGCTTTAATAAAATAAGATGAGCTTGACACATCTCCTACCCTCATTGGTTGTGTCATGGCCGACCAAGACAAGCCATGGGCCAGCTTGGGGACCCCATGGGGATACTTTGGTTGGGAAATGACATAAATAACTTTTTATTTAATGTAAAAGTAAAAATGACACAAACATGATATGTTTTACTAAAACACTTCTTACATGGGGTTATAAAGATCAGATTTTTGATTATAAAAATTCATTGGAAGGATAAAAAGATTTCCTACATCATAGTATTTTTTTAATAATTTTTAGACATTAAATAAATTAAATCATTTACGACATAATAATGATGCAGCGATGAAATCATTATTTAATGATCTAAATAAAATGGAAAGATAATGTAAAATCTATGCACTACACATGTCCAAAACCAATTGGATGAGTGGATTTCGAACCCTTATCACCTTATCCACTAATTATTTCAATGTGGGACCTTTTAAAATCGAAACACATTTTCAAATAAAGTAATATTTCTTTACTTTCCAAAAGTGCCCCTCCTCTCCTCTTATAAAAGGCCCCCACCTCTACCTCATTTCACACACTCCTCAAGCCTTTGGCTCGGCCAACCCCTGCCCATTTATTCTCTCCACATCCCTCTCCTCATCCTAGAGGATTCCCTTTGGGAATAATCCTTTCAAAGGAAACCTTTAGGCTCAAATAAAAAGGAGTTACACTTTTAAAGGTAATTCATTCTCTCTTGTTCATTTGTTTTATTTTGCTTCTCCAACCCTCTAAACTCTTTTTATTTACTTATTTTCTAACAACACCAGTATCTTCAATATACTAGGATGTTGTTATAAGATTTATTCAAGCTACACTCTCACACAACTACATCAAATGGTTAAAGAACATTCGGTTTCCGTGGATGGCGAAATTCTGCCTCCCGAAACGATGATTGTTCAATACTCATTTAACACCTTCAAAGGTGGCCATTATGATGTCACTATTTTTATATATGATATATAATATGTTTATTTTTTTTCTTTAAGATTCTGTATTTTTTATTTTGGGCATACCTTTATGGTTTTCATTATGGGTAAACACGATATCTTCATTTAAGGAAGTGCGGACTACCGCCCCCTCAAAGTGATGTGATTCGTTAATGCCATACGTGGGACGTATAAGGGATGTATTTAATGTCATTATATATGATGTTATACTGGAATTATAATATACCTCTATATCATTATTATTTCTTTCCATTAAAGTATGAGATAGAAATGAAAGTAGCGTTCATGCGTACGTACGGCTTACCGTCTCCATGAACGGTGCATTTCATTTCTTATCCCCAAATGTAATGTACTATTAAAAGTACATGTATATAATGGATATATATAATTAATGATATATCTAAATGATGAATATAATTCTGGAATTAAAATATACATACCTCTCATTTAGTTTTAATTCCATTAATATGACAAAGAAATGAAAGTAGCGTTCATGCGTACGTACAGCTTACCGTCTCCATGAACGGTGCATTTCATTTCTTACCTCTAAATGATTATGTAATATTATAAATACATGTATATGCTGGATATATATGATATATATGATATCAAAATCAGGAATTTCATTCTGGATATAAAGAACTTTTGACCACACGAACAACATGTAATTGTCAGAAGTCAACTTTCGACTTAAGAACCAAATATTGACAAAACAAACATTATTAACTTAAATGGTTACATAATGTTTATAACATGGAAATAAGTGATATAAAAGGAATAATGAACTTTAAAAAGGTTCTTAATAAAGTATAAATTAACTCATGTTTATTATTCAGGATGTTAAAGAACGATCGAGTCAAGTCGGACCCGAGGTAAGGGACTTCGTCTCAATCTCCTTTCATTGAGGCATATTTCGTTTTATACACAACTTTATTTTATACGGTGTATAAACCCCTTTGACTTTTACTTTTATACAAAAGGAATCTTTTTATACGAAGCGTTTTACAAAACGACAAAAAGTAATGTTTCTTTTAACGTATGTGGCGACAAAAACCTTTTCCGCCACCGCGAGTATTATTTGGTCTTTGGCTTTCTCAATAAGCCGTAATGTTTTTATAATAAAATAAATACTATAAACTCTTTTATGTATTTTGGTATTGGAAATGGTTTTGAAAAAGGATTCTATTATGTCAATGTATTTATGATATATTGTGATTGAAATGTGGAAATGTTATCATTCCTTTATATTGGTTTTATGTTTTATGATTTTATATTGGTACTTGGACATTTTAACGGGTGGTTACGTTATAGACCATATGACGGGTGGTGTCGTGAATACCAGGACGGGTGGTTACGTTATAACCTCCAATGCATTGGGTATGGAAGTCGGCCGTATGGCTATTCCATTAAGTTTGTATGGAAATTGGCCGTATGGCTATTCCATTAAGTGATATGTGTGGAAGTCGACCGTATGGTTATTCCACTTAAGTATGTTTATGTCCCAAGTTACCTTTATATATGTTATGCGTTCTTTATATGGGTTTTATGGTAATACTTTGGTTACAAAAAGGTAAGTAATGATACTTTATTCAGTGAAGAGTTCTTACTACTTCATGAAGGTGAAGGTATTACTTTGATAGAGTATACATGGTTTACTTGATTTTGAAAAACTAACAGTTTTCATTCTTTCTGTATCCCTTACTGAGCTTTATATGCTCACCCCAAGTTTTTTTTTGAAATGTTTTTCACAGGACTTAATGTAGAATAAGGTCAAGGATGGGATCAAGGGAATGTCATGCTATATAAAACATGGAACTAGACATGTTTCTTTCAAGAGTTTTTTATTATTATTATGGAAACTTAGTATAAGTGACTACTTTGTAATCTTTTGAGATGTAATAGTTATGTTCTAATTCTCTAAAACTCTAAACCTGAAAAGATCCTCAACGTGAATTATTCTTTTAATTCAATATTAAGTAACGTTTAAGGCCAGGGCCTTATAGTTGGTATCAGAGGTCGGTTTAGACAAATTTAGGAGTTAGAAAAGTGTTAAATTATAATATGATTGAAATGATATAGCATTTACAGATTGCCATGTTACTTCGTCTAAGATATTTCTGTGTTCAGAATGGTTTTCCACAGAGGAAACAAAGCAGCTATGTTGGGACGACATCAGGAGGAAGATAACCTTCCAAATCAGCAACCTGAGATGGTCGGAATCGGAACTGAACAGTTTGTTGCAGTGATGTCACAGTTGACTCAGGCTATAAATGGTGGTGGTATCCATGCACGAGATCAGCCAGATCAACCGCAGAGGAACATGTCAGTGGTGGAACATTTCATGAGGCAACATCCCCCATCATTCATAGGATCATCTGACCCTGTGCAAGCTGAAGGGTGGATTAAAGCACTGGTGAAGATTTTTGATGTCATGGGGTGTTCAGAACATCAAAAGGTTAGTCTTGCTGTTTACCGTTTTGAAGGTGAAGCTGATCAGTGGTGGTCGATGGTGAAAAATATAAGGGATAGTGATGAGATTGTGGATCTTCACTGGGACGAATTCAAAGGTATGTTTCTTGAGAAATATTTTCCTAAGGTGGTTCATCTTAGGATGGAAAAACAGTTCCTAGAATTGAGGCAGGATGATGATTCAGTGGCTGCTTATGAAGAAAAGTTCACTCGATTGGCAAGGTATGCTCCAAACTTCATACGAGATCTTGATAGTAAAATAAACCGTTTTTACTCAGGTTTAAAGCCAAAGTATCGAAGGGCTTTAGCTTCTCGTGAGTTCAAAAGTTATGAAAAACTTGTTCGATGTGCGGAGAAGGTGGAAATGGAGTTTGCCGATGATCAGGTGTTCTATGACAAACAACAGAATAAGAGGTCTAGTTGGCAGGAAAAGGGGAAGAATTCATCAAAGAAGCAAGGAGGTAAGAAAACCAAATATCCATCCTGTGAGAAGTGTGGTAAAATGCATCCTGGAGAATATTTATCCAAGTTTGTTAAGTGCTTTCGGTGTGGTAAGTCTGGTCATATTGCTCGTAACTGTAAGGAAGATGATCAAGCAGGAAATGAAAAGCCAACGGTAAGATGTTTTAAGTGTAATGAAATAGGTCATTATGAAAACGAGTGTCCAACGAAGAACTCAACTGGGGGAATGCAGCCAGACTACAAGCAGAAAGGGGTGGTGAAATCCTTTGCAACAACTTCAGCAGATGTTGGGCCATCGAATGAAGTGGTATCAGCTCCAGGGAGCACAATATTTTTCAAAGATTGACTTGAGGTCGGGGTACCATCAGTTGAAAGTAAAATAACCAGACGTTCCGAAGACTTCGTTCCGTAATAGATATGGCCATTATGAATTTGTAGTTATGCCTTTTGGGTTAACCAATTCACCTGCTGTATTCATGGACCTTATGAATAAAATTTTCCATGAGTTCTTGGATAAGTTTGTGTTTGTGTTTTGAGGTTTGGGAAGAGGTTATGTGTGCCTTGTGATTCACAGTTGAAGAATGAGTTGTTATGTGAGGCTCATAGTTCCCCGTTTTCTGTTCATCCTGGCAGTACTAAGATGTACAGAGATCTGCAGGAGTATTACTGGTCGGATGGAATGAAAAGAGATATTGCAGATTTTACTGTGAAGTGTTTGACATGTCAACAGGTTAAAGCAGAGCGGCAGTTACAGAAAGGGATGCTTCAGCCTTTACCAGTGCCAGAGTGGAAATGGGAAAACATATCCATGGACTTTGTTGTGGGATTACCGAGGACATCTCGAGGTAATAATGAAATCTGTGTTATTGTTGATCACTTGAACAAATCTGCTCATTTCCTTGCTATACGAGATACTTTCTCTCTTGATCAACTTTATCGTTTGTATCTTAAAGAGATAGTCAGGTTACATGGAGTTCCTCTCTCCATTGTATCGGATCGTGATCCCAGGTTTACTTCTAACTTTTGGAAAGGCCTTCAGAAGTCTTTGGTTACTGAATTAAATTTTAGTACAACTTTTTATCCTCAATCAGATGGGCACTCAGAACGAACAATTCAGACCTTGGAGGATATGCTACGAGCTTGTTCTATGGATTATCAGGGAAGTTGGGACCAACATCTTTCTTTGGTTGAGTTTTCATATAATAACAGTTTTCATTCCAGTATACAGATGGCACCATTTGAGGCATTATATGGGAAGCGGTGTCGAACTCCAGCATTTTGGGATAAAGTGGGTGAAAGGAAGCTGATGGGACCAGAATTGGTAGAAGAGATGGCAGAAAAAGTTCAGTTGATTCAGAAGCACATGAGAACATCTCAGAGCAGGCAGAAGAGTTATGCGGATAACCGAAGGAAGGATTTAGCTTTCGAGGTAGGTGATCTTGTTTTTCTCAAGGTTTCTCCTTGGAAAAGTGTGATGAGATTTGGTAAGAAAGGAAAGCTGAGTCCAAGGTTTATTGGACCATATGAAATTCTGGAGAGAGTTGGATCAGTTGCATACCGGGTGGCTTTACCTCCGAGTTTATCTCAGGTACACAATGTTTTTCATGTTTCAATGTTGAGAATGTATATGCCAGATCCATCTCATGTTTTGAGTCCAGAGGTAGTTCAGCTGGAATAGAACATATCTTATGGGGAACAACCGGTCCAGATTCTTGACCACAGGGAGCAGGTGTTACGGAATAAGGTGATTAATCAGGTAAAGGTTTTGTGGAAAAACCATGTGATTGAAGAGGCAATGTGGGAATCTGAAAATGCTATGAGGGATAAATACCCCCACTTATTTTGATAAGTGAATAAAATTGCGAGGACGCAATTCCCAAAAGGGGGGAAGGATGTAACATCCCAGGTAAATAAAGAATAAAGAATTTTAATATTTATTAATATTTACGAATTAAATATTAATTTTAATTAAAAGGGGTTTCTACGTTCGATTGCGTACTCGGTACGCAACGATGAGTTTCTTTGAAAACTTACGTTGCACACAAGTAATAAAATAATATTATTTTAAATGATAGTTAACAAGTAGCCGTTGTACTGGCGAGAATGGATAGAAATAACTAAAATAAGATTATATATGTTTTTAAATGTTTTTACATTTACCCAATAAAGGATAAAGGCTTAAAATATGGAAAGAGTTCAATTTTAGGCTTTTATACCCTAATTTTCACTAAAGGTCCACTTATCACCTTTTGATGGAGAACCGTCATTAAATATTGTTTTGATCGATCTTATAAATTCTATTGGACCAAATATAACTCTTCTTTAGAATCGGGACATCAAAATTTACTTTGTCTAAATTTTTGGTACCTTTCTGATAAAGTTCATTTTTTTATGAATAGTGTAAAACGTTGTATTTTAATTCAAAACCTCTTTTTAATATAATTTATTTATATGATTAGATTATCTTTTGAGTTGGTTTTAAAGTTAAATTAGAAAATATTTTTACCATTAAATCCAATAGTGGTCGTTGGAATTAATTTCACATTGAAATCGGACTTAAACTAGTATCAATCTTTTCATACTTATTGTTTCATAAAAACACGCTATTTGCTCTGATAGCGGGAATTAATTATTAAATTAATTAATGTGACTTATATGTTTTGAATTTTGTAAAATAGACTTAATTTTTGAATTCGTAATATCAAATATAGCTTAGGGTGAATTTTTGGTAATTTTCTGAAAAACTTCAATTTTTGATGAATAGTAAAACCACTAAGTGGTACTTATAAAAACTGATTTTCCGTTTAAATGAAATTTTTCCATCATTGTGTTTTGAATTTCAAAAATCCGACATACATGGTTGTCATTAATAAGTAAAATGTGGTTCAATGAGGTTATAATATTTTTTTGGTGAATAGTAACTTATTAAGTTCTTAATCGCGATTAGTGGTAATTAGTGTAGTTTAAGGTAAAAATAATGCTTTAATAAAATAAGATGAGCTTGACACATCTCCTACCCTCATTGGTTGTGTCATGGCCGACCAAGACAAGCCATGGGCCAACTTTGGGACCCCATGGGGACACTTTGTTTGGGAAATGACATAAATAACTTTTTATTTAATGTAAAAGTAAAAATGACACAAACATGATATGTTTTACTAAAACACTTATTACATGGAGTTATAAAGATCAGATTTTTTATTATAAATATTAATTGTAAAGATAAAAATATTTCCTACATCATAGTATTTTTTTTATAATTTTTAGACATTAAATAAATTAAATTATTTACGACATATTAATGATGCAGTGATGACATCATTATTTAACGATTTAAATAAAATGGAAAGATAATGTAAAATCTATGAACTACACATGTCCAAAACCAATTGAATGAGTGGATTTCGAACCCCTATCACCTTATCCACGAATTATTTCAATTTGGGACCTTTTAAAACCGAAACACATTTTCAAATAAAGTAATATTTCTTTACTTTCCAAAAGTGCCCCTCCTCTCCTCTTATAAAAGGCCCCCACCTCTACCTCATTTCACACACTCCTAAAGCCTTTGGTTCGGCCAACCCCTGCCCACTTATTCTCTCCACATCCCTCTCCTCATCCTAGAGGATTTCCTTTGGGCATAATCCTTTCAAAGGAAGCCTTTAGGCTCAAATCAAAAGGAGTTACACTTATAAAGGTAATTCATTCTCTCTTGTTCATTTGTTTTATTTTTCTTCTCCAACCCTCTAAACTCTTTTTATTTACTTATTTTCTAACAAAACTAGTATCTTAAATATACTAGGATGTTGTTATAAGATTTAATCATGCTACACTCTAACACAACTACATCAAATGGTTAAAGAACATACGGTTTCCGTGGATGGAAAAATTCTGCCTCCCGAAACGATGATTGTTCAATACTCATTTAAAACCTTCAAAGGTGGCCATTATGATGTCACTATTTTTATATATGATATATAATATGTTTATTTTTTTCTTTAAGATTCTGTATTTTTTATTTTGGGCATACCTTTATGGTTTCCATTATGGGTAAACACGATATCTTCATTTAAGGAAGTGCGGACTACCGCCCCCTCAAAGTGATGTGATTCATTAATGCCATACGTGGGACGTATAAGGGATGTATTTAATGTTATTATATATTATTTTATACTGGAATTATAATATACCTCTATATCATTATTATTTCTTTCCATTAAAGTATGAGATAGAAATGAAAGTAGCGTTCATGCATACGTACGGCTTACCGTCTCCATGAACGGTGCATTTCATTTCTTATCCCCAAATGTAATGTACTATTAAAAGTACATTTATATAATTGATATATATAATTAATGATATATCTAAATGATGAATATAATTCTGGAATTAAAATATACATACCTCTCATTTAGTTTTAATTCCATTAATATGACAAAGAAATGAAAGTAGCGTTCATGCGTACGTACGGCTTACCGTCTCAATGAACGGTGCATTTCATTTCTTACCTCTAAATAATTATGTAATATTATAAATACATGTATATTCTGGATATATATGATATATATGATATCCAAATCAGGAATTTCATTCTGGATATAAAGAACTTTTGACCACACGAACAACATGTAATTGTAAGAAGTCAACTTTCGACTTAAGAACCAAATATTGACAAAACAAACATTATTAACTTAAATGGTTACATAATGTTTATAACATGGAAATAAGTGATATAAAAGGAATAATGAAATTTAAAAAGGTTCTTAATAAAGTATAAATTAACTCAAGTTTATTATTCAGGACGTTAAAGAACGATCTAGTCAAGTCGGACCCGAGGTAAGGGACTTCGTCTCAATCTCCTTTCATTGAGGCATATTTCGTTTTATACACAACTTTCTTTTATACGGTGTATAAACCCCTTTGAATTTTACTTTTATACAAAAGGAATCATTTTATACGAAGCGTTTTACAAAATGACAAAAAGGAATGTTTCTTTTAACGTACGTGGCGACAAAAACCTTTTCCGCCACCGCGAGTATTATTTGGTCTTTGGCTTTATCAACAAGCCGTAATGTTTTTAGAATAAAATAAATACCATATACTCTTTTATGTATTTTGGTATTGAAAATGGTTTTGAAAAAGGATTCTATTATGTCAATATATTTATGATATATTGTGATTGAAATGTGGAAATGTTATCATTCCTTTATATTGGTTTTATGTTTTATGATTTTATACTGGTACTTGGACATTTTAATGGGTGGTTACGTTATAAACCATATGATGGGTGGTGCCGTGAATACCAGGACGGGTGGTTATGTTATAACCTCCAATGCATTGGGTATGGAAGTCGGCCGTATGGCTATTCCATTAAGTATGTATGGAAATTGGCCGTATGGCTATTTCATTAAGTGATATGTGTGGAAGTAGACCGTATGGTTATTCCACATAAGTATGTTTATGTCCCAAGTTACCTTTATATATGTTATGTGTTCTTTATATGGGTTTTATGGTAATACTTTGGTTACAAAAAGAAATGTAATGATACTTTATTCAGTGAAGAGTTTTTACTACTTCATGAAGGTGAAGGTATTACTTTGATAGAGTATACATGGTTTACTTGATTTTGAAAAACTAACAGTTTTCATTCTTTGTGTATCCCTTACTGAGCTTTTTATGCTCAACCCATGTTTTTTTTTTGAAATGTTTTTCACAGGACTTAATGTGGAATAAGGTCAAGGATGGGATCAAGGGAATGTCATGCTATATAAAACATGGAACTAGACATGTTTCTTTCAAGAGTTTTTATTATTATTATGGAAACTTAGTTTAAGTGACTACTTTGTAATCTTTTGAGATGTAATAGTTATGTTCTAATTCTCTAAAACTCTAAACCTGAAAAGATCATCAACGTGAATTATTCTTTTAATTCAATATTAAGTAAGGTTTAAGGTCGGGGCCTTATATTTTGAGATATAACACCTAATACCTTTCCCTACATCATGGGGGAAAGAACCATAAAAAAGGGTGATATCAGATTCTCTATAATCATAAATATTGGTAATATGAATTATTACATATAGATAAGGGTATAATAATATGAGAATAATATTTAAAAACCATACCACACATATCAAATATTATAATATTGAGTTACAAAATAATTAATAAAATTATTAATACCTGAATCAAAAAATAATAAATTCAGAAAAAATAGAGAAATTTGAAAAAATAGAAGCATATAAAATCATTTCATTAGTAGTAAATACTATTTTCCATGATAGTCATGTTGGAATGGGTTAACTCCCCAAACTATCGCAGTAGTCAGGGTTCTCTCCCCAGACAATCATGGTGGAAAAAATCCTTTACTAAAACAGTTCGAATTCCCTTTCCATTAATTTATTAATCATGTACCATCCCCATTCCAGAAATATCTATATCAAGAGATATAATATCACTACCCAATGCATTGGTGGGAGATGTAGGTCCCACCCATCACATAGTTAAAATCTTATAGACGTGTTCCATAAGAACATAAATCATTTATCATATTAGAACCCCTAAAAAGAAAACAAACCATAAATAGAATGAGGATATTTTCTATGAATGATATCACTGATAAAGCATAAGTAACATTAAATAGTGTTATCATAGATCAAAATTTTATTTTGGGAGATCACTTGAAATAATCCTTGTGGATAATATCCATTCTATTTAAAAAACATTTTTGTAAACACCACCTAATAATAAAAGAAAATATTTTCTTTGAAACTATCCTTGTATGATTTTTTAGATTATTCAAGTTATTATGTTTTAATTACATTGGTAAATTCCTCTCATGAAGTAAAAGTTAAAAGAACATTCTTTACATATTTTTGTGAAAACATTGCCTTATAGAACCTTGCTTAGAAAATAAAAAATAGAATATATTTATTTTATTGTAAAATTTTAAACATGAGTAAAAATGGATTTTAAAAATATTTGAATGGTAAAAATATTTTTTAAATTAATTTATAAAACATGGACATGGATGGAAAATATAGTTTTGAGGGAAATTTACAAAGATATTTTTTTAGATAAAATTCCATATAAATGACATATCATTAAAGTTAAAATTAATTAAAATATTATTTTTATTTCTTATAAATCGAAATAAAAAATTTTAAATTAAACATAAGATAATAAAAATTCCTCCCACATATAATCATAGTTTGAAATAATCAATGGAATATATGTTTAATAAAATTAATGAAAATTGATTTAAAAACTTCCTTACAACTTGTAGTAAGTCAAATCATATGGACAATAAAAGTAATAATAACAAAATAAAATGTTGATAAAAATTAAATTAATTATATACATGATATTATATATCAAAAGGAAGTATATACACCACACACAAGAAATAAGTGGTGAATAATCCCTATATCTCAGAGAAGAAATTGGGAAATGGGAAACCATTACCACACAGTTCCGTTTAGTTTTGCGTAATTAAACCAAATGTATACTGGTTTAATGTATATTATTAATTCATTATATATACATATTCTGGTTTATAAATCATTATATGTTATTTTTATAACATATTATGACCCATTCATTAATAATATTTCATTATTTTCACAGTTTCAGGTACATTTGTTTCATGGTTTCATGGTCGGTTTATTTGTGTATAATTATAGATCTTCTTTTAAAATTTGATTATAAAAACATTGGTGGATGTAAATATTATTAATTAAATTTAAAAAGTATAAATTGTTACGTATATCATTTTTCTTTTCATTATGAGAATGATTCATTTGATATAATGTTAATGATAAATTGTCAGTTTATTTTGGTGGTTTTTTTCCAAAATTCACGAACTAGTTTCATCTTATTTAATATTATGTGTCCATATTATTTAAATAACAAGTACTATATTATTATATACCTATTAGAATCTTTTTTAACTATAATAATAATTTTATTACCATCCATGAAGGTGGAAATGAAAAATGAACAAAATCATTATTCAGGGAGGTGATTAACCAGCATAACATGGACTATAGTTTAATTTATTTGAATAATAGGGCTTGATAAATGAAATGGTTAAGAGATATTAAATTATAAAAATAAAACTACACAATATAAAAGATTCTAGATTTATCAGTCCTTGATGGATGAATGTGTTGAGATGAAAGAAGAAGAAAAAAAAGAAATTATGAGATTTACTTTGAGAAAATTACTTCTTTAAGATCACCTATTTGAGAGACCCACGAGGAGAATGGATTTACTATATTATTGATAAAATAAGAATGAGGAAGTGTTTAGAGTTCAGTGGAGATTTTGGGATTATATTTTAATATATTCCAGGATTTTAAGTTGAAATGGGGTGGTGATAGTTGATATTTATACTTGAGGAGAGGTGGGTTTATGTGATTAAAATAAAAATTATTTTATATTTAAATCCATCTACATTGAGGTTGAATTAATTTTCATGAAATTTGATGAGTATTAATATTTTAAATGCTTTTTTGGATTGGAAAAATACTTCAACCATCCATTAATTATATATTTTTAGGTATTTTATGCCATTATTTTTTTATCTTTAAGTCGTTTCGGTTTTTACCTATACCATAGCAAATAATTTTTTTTACCATGATAAATTTCATATAACTAAAAATTAAATTTTAATTAAAGCCTAATTCTCAACATCATATTAAATATATGTAATCCATCTTACAGAATTAAATTAATACAACTGAAAATTTTATATTTAAAAATAATCCCATAGACGGAACAAGAAAGTGGGTTTATTAAAGTGAAATTTTCAAAATATTGAAATGTTTATATATATTTTTTAAATGTAAATTGATTCAAGTGACGTAAATTATAACTTTTGATTTATAACTGAAGCAATTATACTTTATGAAAATAAACATTTATTTATCTATATAAAATAATTTAGATGAGAATGTAATTTTCATTTAAAATTCAATATTTTTCACTATTCATAAAAAATATCCAAAAACCCCACGTTTAACCATTGCATAAATTTAATATAGATATTTGAAAACTTAATTTTACTTTTTTAAATAATATTATAAAAGTTTTAAAATTTAGTTTTAAAATAGGTTCACCATTAAAAGGTAGAAGAATTTCCTTTTGAAAAAAGTATAGCTTTTTATGCTTGAAATTGGATTTATTATTATACTAAGAATATCAACCATATTGAATGAATTTAAATTTGTTTATTGTTTTTCTAAACATATAAATATAATTAATATCTTTCAATTATAATGATAAATTAAATTTATTAACATAAAATCCCATTGTGAGATTTTTTTTATAAAAACACTTCCTTTATGTTCAATGGGTTTTTTATTTTATATCCAAATTAATTTGTATCCAGTGAATTCATTTTATAAAACATGTTAAACTATATTTTCATATGTTTTTTAATCTCATTATTTCCCAAATTTACAGTGACTAGGTCATAATAATTATGTTAGAATAATAATATTATTGAGTTCATTTAAGCTCGATGTTTTGTGCGAAGTAATTTATCAAAGTGATTAAATTTATTTTGAAAAATTGTACCAAAAAATATTATTGTGTCACTATACTACCACATCGCACATAGCTATATTAACTATGACTCCAACCTCTTATGTAACCTGAAATTCAAATGAGACCATATTTTTCTAAAACTCTATGTTTTAATGATTATGAAATAGTTTATGTTCCCATAATATTTCTAAAATAACACAAAATTTATTACCATTATAACCCTTATTCCATGAATATACCAATATAAAATTGATGAATACCATAATGAACCAATATATATATTCTAAAAAATGTGTTTGTCAAAATAATCAACTCAAGTGAGGGATTCCCTATCCCGAAAGGAATAACTAATATCTCATGACGCTTATAAAAACATCAGAACACTAAATTTAAAATATTATACTTATAAATATATAATGAGTGATAAATTAAACTGAGTTAAATATTTAAAAACACCTTAGTTCCCATAAAATGATCAAATAAGCCATAAATATATAGAAATGAATAATTATTCGTAAGTTTCACTTTATTCAACTGGTTATTTTCAATACAAAGTCATTATATTCAATCATCAATTATTTTGAATGGAAATATAGTAATCCATAATGAAATTATTAGTTTAATAACATTTCTATTAAACAAGTTAGCCAAACCATTAATTCTTTTAATTTAGTAAATACCATTTGGTAAGGATCTATAAATACATGAACCAACCCTAGAATAATCTCAATATTAATTTGAACATATTTTAAATATTTTAAATATAATATATCCTTTGCAGATGCATCATTAAATTTCATAACTACTATTGGAATCTCCTTGGATCTTATTTCTACCATCCAAGAGGGAAAACTAATAATAATAATTAGTGATGGAATGTTTCCCGAACAGACAAATCTTGTTTATAATCCTTGTCTCAAAATATCACTAGTTTCCCCCAAATGGGACTAATGTGAGTTAAAAATTACCTAAAATACTATATATAAGATTTTTTGGGGCTAATAAGTATAAAAGGATAAATAATAGGGTATTAGAACCTCTTAATACCTATAGGTTGTATAATTTAATAAAAATCCATAAAAAATATTGTTCAAGATCCTTATCAACGAAATGTGATGAAAACTATAAAATAATCATATCTCAATGATCTTGTGGAATATTCACAAAAAATGAGTTTGATATAATTATTCGCATCCATCTATATGTATATTCTATCCATTAGAATCATTAAACACTTTGGTTAGACGATATCTTATTTAAAAGTATCCCAACACCCCTTCTTCAAATATAATTAAAGAGAAAGGAATTATATGAACTTTTTTATGTAAATAATCAACACTATCATAAAATATGGTTTATACACTCAAATTTATATAACTCCATCATTATACGATGCATCCTCTGAGAGATCTAACATTTTATAAATAATGAAGTGGAATATCTAATTTCATTTCCACAACTTTAAATCATTTAAACAATTACCTCATTAATGTGTTATTATTAAACTCCAATTTATATAAATAATATCTCTACACATCATCATATAAAATTTCAATATACTAATTATCATATGATGATCATAATAATAATTTTTTTAATGATATCACTTATCATTCTGACATGAACATTACAACAGGGTTTCAATAACCATAATAATACCAAAATCATGGTTTGCTGGGCCCCAACACACATTGGTGTTTTCCATTAGTCCATGTTACTAATTATCTCTCACTTTTACTAAAGCCTTAAAATATTTACACATAATTTATTACATTTTCTTAAACACATCAATTCTCATTTTTACCTTTTTATTATACAATAACCTTCAAATATTAGAGAAACTCTATACACTAAAATTAATACTTATTTTATGGAATACTATGTAACACTACATACCAATTCAGCGTTGAAACAAATTTTAAATTCCCCAATATATAATCATTAAAATATGGTAAACTCTAGAAAAATTTCATTTGTACTTAAAATGTTAAAGGTTATAACATGAACTTGAGAAAACACACTCATATCTTCATATGAACATGTATTATATATAATGTATGTTTATAAATATCATTCATGCTTATTTAATCAATTTTCAATACCTAGAGTGAACACTATGCATGGAACATATAAATCTAATCTGGATCATATTATATTTTCACAAATCACTAAAAGAGAATGACCAGATTAAATTAATATATCACATGTTACCAATTAAAATTTGGAAATCTCATCACCTGATACTCTTCTAAGAATATCTTTTAATTTCCCTATCCTAACTCAATTGAAGGACCTGGTATTAGACTCAAATATAAAAGGTTAATTGTTATTATTTTTAAAATCATTTTATTACATGATAAACCACATACCCCACCCACTAATTATCCCAGCCTCAAAAATGGTGTTATAAAGGTATCAAAGTATGAAGGTCACATAATAATCATATTATAAAACATAGTTAATAGTGATTTATCTAAAGAATAAACCCCTAAGTATTTTGATGAAAATATGATATTTATTATTATATAATTTCAGGGGTTATTTAAAAAAAAAATCCTCCACTTATTAGAACACGAGTTTACTCAAAATAATATAAAATATTCTACTGAAAATAATCTTAAAATATCATTACAACCCATAATACTATGTGATGATCATCCTTTAGGGATAAGAAAAAAAATTAATTTTATATGACTTTATCTATTCATTGTTTATATAATAAAAACTATAAACAAGAATGAATGGTAAAAGTAAATTACCTTTACTATAAAATTATGACACATTTCAATTCATGTTAACCATTTTGTCTAGCCTATCTTGTATATAATACCCAAATACTTTACATGAACCTCATATTTTTATCTTGTTATTTTTTTAATGGATCCACTAAATCATCCCCAACCAATAGATAATTATATTAGACCTCTAAATGATTTATTTAATGAGATAATGTTATAAAGGATAATTTTGGTCCTTTATTGAGTCTATGGTTCCATAGTTTGAGAAATAAATAGATTGTTATAAAATTAAATCTAAATTACTCTCACAATTTTGAGATCCCCACTAAGTATGGAGAGAATATTCTTAATCTTAATAACATAAATTTCCACATATGATGAAACAATTTACTATACCTCTGTTGTCGATTCTACCACAATGGATTTTTTTAGAACTCCTCAAACTGTTATTTCCATCATTGAGGAATAATTGGAACCCAAATTTAGATGTCATATCAGCATTGTTAGTTTTGAAGCATCCATAAGAGTAACCCATTATAATGAAATTTTTTTCATATACAAAGGATAAAAACATGTACTTCTTATTAAATACCTTAGGTTGTTCTTTATAGTAATATAGGGACTCTAACCATAATTTTTCTAATATCTATTTATTGTGATCAAAATATAAGTGATATCTGGTCAAGTATACAACATGATGTATATGATAGATCTAATGCCAAAATGATAGGGAATCTCATCCAGGATTTTCATTTATATACTGTTAGATTTTCATTGGGACTTTATAAAACACATTCCATTTAGTATTAGTTAACACCCATTCATTGAGTTCTATATAAAAAATTACTCTATATCATTACCAATATTTGAGTGTTAACTAAGTCTATGAAAACTATTTCTTGTGTCTATATATATCCACATAGATAGAATAAAGGCCTTTTAACCCATGTATGTTATCTAGAATCAATTATGATTAGACCAGGAGAGAGTATTTCATGACATCCATTAAATGGAGAGGGGGTGTATAAGTGGTTACTAAAACAACAAATCTCAAAGATGTTATTCCAAAACCAGTCAGTGTGATTGGATTTTGATATTGATGTTGTTGTGATTAGGGATATAGTAATCAACAAAAAACATGGAAAAAGTATTTATATGTGGTTCAATAATAATTATTATCAGGTAGACAATAACCATAAAATATTGGTCATGAACCCGTTGTTCATGTTTCTATATTATTATCAATAAGAACATGGAATGAAGTAGGGCGATTTCCTTAAAATTTTCTTACATGAAGTAAATATGACCACTAATAATTCAATAAATTTATAATTCTTGATGATAAGTGCCCCTAAAATTTGGATCATTTAGGCCCCATTGTTCTTCTCCTCACTCATAGAAATAAATTCCATGGATTTAGTGGTCTGTTATCCTAAATTACAAGTTTTTTTTAATCACATATTATTTACAAAGTGATAATCAAATTTTTTTTAGAATGCCCACAACCATATCATAGATGCATCTGAAAACCTCTTTTGAAAGATATTCCATATATATTCATAATTATTAACAATATCTAATCCTATATACATGTTTTCTTATAGATTTATTAGACATAAATTTGAATAATTTTTTTTTCACCAAACCAATTTTGATTCATGTGCTCCACCATAGAAACTCCTTCTAAATCCTGCGTTTACTACACCATCTTCAGGATTTTGATTCAACATCATTGTCTTTGACCCCATATGAAAATTCAAAAAATAATGCTTGATTTTTGAAAAATATAAACAATATGAATCATGAAAACACTAAAATAGAAGAGAAAATTTCTATTTAAAAAAATTCATCATAGTAACTTGTTATCTTCATCATCAAGTCTTTTTTACCAAAAACATATACACAATAAACATTATCACCATATGAATTTACCTGGTTGACCCAAATTCTCGAAATGACCAATTTGGGCCACCTCAGGACCTACTAATAGAACCTCAGGAGGAAAATCCATCTCTTAAGGGAGTTTCACCTTTTCTATGTAATGGTACAGAAATTATAAAACTTAAATAGTCATTTCAATGGAAGTTTATAGCGAATCCTTCTCATGTTGTTTTGTATAACCACAAATTCTTGTTCCAGAGGGAATGAAAACCTAGACTGTAAGCTCATGGGGTTTAATTAAGGTATGAATCATTTTAATTACACTTTAATTTATTGCTTTTGACCTAATGTGAAGAAATAATGATGTGACAAGAGTTTCAGGGGTTTCTGGGACTTGTTCAAAGTCCATAAAATTAATTTTAGGAAAAAGAAAGATGATCTTCACATTTAGTAGAAACTAGGAAACCCTGTCCACACATATTGAGTAAACTATGTGGGGTTGGAAAGAGAGAAAGAAAAAATACATAATATTTTCTAACCATGCACCAAGGGATGAATGAATATGAATGAAGCACTTCAGTATTTAGCATATATGTGCATCATGGTTTGAACTCTATTTCCTAATCAGTGTGCAAGAATCATCTGGGTTCCCTATTGAGGTAGTGAAGGGTGTATAGTTAGTAAATTATTTGGAAAAACATGTAGCCAAAATATGAGAACTATTTCTTTAATGGAAATTTGATTACCCCTACCTAAAAATAATATTAACATATTTCCTTTATTACTTTCTTCTTCCCAATGTAAAACACCCTCTCTAATTGAGCTCTTTGAGCCTTCATGTTTGGCTTTGATCCTGTTTCATGATCCTGACTTTAATTAAAACACTATTCATATAATTGGATCCATGTTGGTGAGTTATTAATTCCACTATTAGTTTTATTAATTTGTCTTTGTGTTGAAAATTTTATTTTAGTGCAAGATTATATACCCTATTTCCATGTTATTCACTAATTTCTCTATATTATTCCATTTTAGAATGAATCAGAGGTTGATACTGGATGAGCGTTATACCACAAACTAATGGTATGTGTTCTATACCTTACTATTATTGTTCAGTTTCTTATATACCTTATTTAAAATGTAACACATGTCGAACCATCTGGTGATTCTATAAAAATTAATTGAATTCTATGGTTAAATTTTTTAGAACCGATTTATGTTTCCCAATTAGCACTGTTATTTGATTAGAGGATGATCGCCTTATATAGAGCCACCCATAGGGGTATTCCTATGTTTTTATGTGATTAGACCATTCATGGGGTTTGTTTTACCTTCCATTATATTTTTATGAGAATTTAATGACTTATATGAGAAGGGTTATGCCCCATTTTCATGTGAATACATATACTAAAATGGTTAAATTGTTAAATGGGAAAATGTGAAATGAGTTTGTTTAAATGATTGTATTTGAAAGATAATGGAATTGGATTTGAAATGTGTTGATATTGATAGTGTTAGGGTATACCTTGGACATTTATACTCTACAGATCCTAATTCTATTGGATACCATGGTAAGTTCTACACTATAGATCCCATTTATGATGGTGGATTCCTTAGAGATTTCTACTCCTATGATCCTGATTCTATTGGATGACATGACCATTAATAATCCAAAAAACTAGTTTACTTTTTATTGAAATTATTTTTATACCAATTATATTCTAATTTCTTGGTCTGGCCTCGGACATGTTCAGTGGATATGCTCCTTGGGCTCCACCCATATAACACCCCAAGATTTTTTGAATTATTATTGATTCAAATTAATTTAATATTTTTGATATGGTTAACTTGAGATAACGTTGAATTTGTATTCTCTTTATTAAATTAAATAATCATGTTTTATATTAATTTATATTAAACACTAATGGAAGCTTGTAGTACGCACAACATTGACTTGGTTTGCATTACACAAAACATTGTGTTGTTGAAAAACTAAACATTACTATTATTATTATTTAAATGAGGTAGTTATAAACTAGCCTATAAAAATACTAATATGAACATTAATAATTACTTTTTAAATGTTTTCACATAAATAATGCACATTGATAATGAACTAAATATTTTTTTAACGCCTTTGTATGTTTAGAAGTACTATTTTTTATAAATTACTCTTTATATCATTCTGTTAACAATAAAATAATTATTTTTATATAATAATAGAAATTTAATTTGATAAAAAAACCTCATTTTTGAATTCCTGAAGTTAAAATTAAGTTATGTTGATTTTTTAGTATTTTTCTATAATTTTAATTTTTTGATGAATAGTGAAAAATAATGCATTGTAGTTAAAAACTGTATTTTTCAATTAAATATTTATTATATTTTAAATCTATTTTAAATTAACAATAGATAAATTATAGATATATTAATCCAATTTAGTTAATTTTAGTATTTTCAATATTAAAATTATATTCAAAAACTTATTGAAGTTTTGAAGGTTCATTTTACTAGCCTTCTTGCTACGTCTATGAGGTTTTCATTAAACATAATTTTACTTCCTCTGTGAATTAAATTTAGAAAAATGTATATAAATGGATGAAATAAGAGTGAAATTTAGAGTCTAATGGGATCAAATTAATATTTTTTTATAATATCTATTGTAAATATTGGTTTTTATTTACTGTATTTAAGTGTAAACCAGGTAATTAATGGTAAACATAATATTATAATATTATAAAGTTACCATAACACTTGTCCTAATTTTATCTTATGAGTGGTTTTAAAAAAATAGACCTTTTGTAGAATTTATGAACCTTTTAATCCTCTTGTGTAGGAATAAGATATTTATTATATTTAATTTGAAGATAAATTAACAATGTAATACTCATAATTTTAATTATAAAATAAATATTAATATAGTGTAAAACATAAGATAAATTGTTGTATAATTTTTCATAGAAATATAATAAATTTTTTCTCACCATGAAAATTTATTTTTAATTTTATAGAATAAATAATTTAATGAAAGGCTTGTATAATAATGATGCAATAATTATTTAATTAATGGAAACATTAAGAAAAATATTTTAAAAATATTAAAATTAATATTATTTGACATAATTAATGACAAAAAATAATTTTATAAATATATTAGACATTTTATTGGTATATTATATTTTTTTAAATTTATTATGTTATTAAGATATTTGTTAATGATAAATTATAAATAGTAAAAAAATTGACGTAAATTATACTTAAAATTAATAATATCTTATTAAATGATATAAAATTAATAAAAATATATAATTTGGAAAAAACACTGCAATAATGTTTAATATTTCAGAAATGATCCACCTGGGGTTATTTTTGGCAGTTTATAGTAATTATATTATCCGTAAAGAGTAAAAAGGCTATGTTGTCATAGTAAGAGTTATGAGGTTTCAATATGGGTTAAAACCCAAAGATAAAGTTAAGAATATTACAGAAACCTATATAAAAATCATTTTTTACTGGATTTAGACCCATAAAAATCTTATATTCTATATAACTTACTTTGGATCAATTTCAAAACGAAAATTAATTTATCTTAATTTAATATTTTTATAGTTTCCTAGAGTTCCCATTCCCTCTCTTATAAAGGGTACCTCCTCCCTCTCTTCATCACACCACTGTGGAACTTATATATTTAGAAAAAACCTTCCTAATTCTCCTATAAACATTATTAGTTAAGTTATGGAAGACTTAGTCTTCCAAAAATCCATCCCAAGTGAATCTAAGAGGATATCTAATGCAATTCCACCGATGAATTGGAAATTGTTTTACCAGTCCAATACAATTTATTTTCATATTTTACATAATATTCTTATGTTGTTTCCAATAATATAGTAATAGATATAGTATAATATATATAATGAGACTATATTATTCTTATTGTATAACCATATCTATCTCTTTAACCATCTTGTGAAATACTGAATCACCATGTGTGCGTATATATGACCAATCGTCTCCACACTGCGTTGTAATATGTTTTTCATCACCATGCTTTATGAGTGTGAATTTTGATGAGTTTATTGATTATATATGGTTTTAATAATATAATTATACCTCTATAATAATAATATCATGTATACCATTTTACCATATAATATTTTCGGAAAATTATAATGTCACTCATTCGTACGTATGACTTACCATCTCCACGAAGGGATGTGACTCGTTATTGAACTATATTTAACATGGAGGGTAATAAAGATGAAATTTATGAATATTTATGTTATAAATTAAATAAAATGTATTATTTAATAATAATAAATCATATAATTTCTTTTATTTTAACACAATAATAAATTGAAAACAACGTTCATGCATACATACTACTCACCATCTCCATGAACGGTGTATTTAATTTACAATTAAATATTATTATAAATTATTATATACTGAATATATAAGAATTTTATTTCATGTTTTATATTTTTTAATATTTATATTATGATCTAAGAACTATAATTAAGAATACCAAGTCAAATCACATAAGATTAACAAGGCAGTTGTTACCCAAAATGTTGCTTTAATATGTAATTATTAATAAATGGGTAATATTAAGTCATAAGTGAATAATATATGATATCATAAATATTATTATGATTCTTTTATAAGTTAATAATTTGCTTCAAACCACTATATATGAGTTTTATACATATATGGAGAGAAACAAATCTATGGTAATGGATTTTTCTCTCACCATTACTACTGTGAGACACATACCTCACACACTGCTTATTTCTTCTATATGATGTATATAATTACCATGAATATATTTTATGAGACTTATCCATATGATTATGGTATTTTAATATACCTATAATTTTATTTCATTCATTTTGAATTCAAGTTTACTAATTATAATGTTATAAGGCTTAATTTCACTATCTTTTTCTATTAGGGATTGTTTATATGTATGTATCTATTAGAGAATATTTATCATCCATAACCATGATTCTAAAGAATGTGTAATTTTTTTTTCTATTACGATACAATTGTTACAATTTATTTTTACCCATTTATGACTTTTTATTTAATGGATTGAAATGAATCTTTTGTCATTTCTATAACTAGGTACTTTTTTATATTTCAGGCAGAATTACGACAAAAATATTTTTTTTAACTTATATGACAGGAACAAATAATTATGATTTCATGAAACCTCATTTCTTTGAATATTCCCTTACTATATCCAAAGGTTTTTATAAAATAATTTTTTTTAAAATTACATTGTATTTTAAGAAAATTAATCAATTTCAATGAAGAAAGTATATTTTCATCAAGAACTATTGGGAAATTATTTTTTAGGAATCCATTATATGTTTTAATTTTTATTTTAAAGAATTTTTTTTATAATGTTTTATTTTTTAAAATGTGATTTTTATAGAAAATTCATGTACCATGTGTTCTTCCAAAATCCTCCCCCACCTATAATAACATATATTATTATATATCATGGATACCATTTATATTATTTATTTGAATGGTTTATGTTTTTATTGAATGATTATTAAGAAACCATATAGTTTTCATGGGTTATGCTTCAATGAAATAATTATTAACCTTGTATCTTTTCTATAAGTTATGATATGATTACATGTTTATTACAACCTTTCCATTACATTAGTTATGATATGACTGCTTATGATCTTGTGGAACATGTATGAATGATTTAATTAGGAGATGGGTGAGACCTATATCTCTCTTCAATGCATTGGGAAAATATTTATATCTCATGAGATATACATAAATTACTTTTTCCACCCATAAGGTTATGGGAGTGAACCATAACAAACAAGATGGTATGGGGAGTAAATCCACACTACCAACATTGAATTGGAAATGATGAAGTGACTATTATGGAAATAATCATTATATGCTTATGTTTTTTTTCTTCAAATTCCATGTTTTATTCATATGTTATGATATCATGGATGATGTTATTTATCTCATTATGATTCATATTTTATGAACTAAAAATTATTATAACGGGATTCATGTTTATAATCTTTGAATACACGGTATGATATTCTATTTTTGAGATCATGTTCTCATACCCTTATGCTCTTGATTATATTTACATGGATTTCTTATTTATCCTTAATAAAAACATGAGCTCACCATTTTTTCTTATGTTTCCTTTTCCCTAGGTTATAAATAAAGGTTTTATTTAAGGGTATTAAAGGGGAAGACCTTTATCAGGGATACAGAAGATATTTTACCAGTTTAGAAGAATGTGATCCATGTTTCTAAAGGATCTAAACTAATATGGTCTTTGGGAATTTATTTTTATAATATATTAAGTAATCCATAAAAGTGATGTAATTTCCATGAATGAAAATTAATTGTCTATATAGATGGAATTACAACAAAATATTAGCGAACCTTTGGAAACTAGGATATGAAAACCTTGGTGGTATCCCTATGGTTATTTATAAGGATATATCTAGGGATGTCTCAAAGGATAAGTCTATGGATGATGAAAAGTATAAGAAAATTTCTTTAATCTTTGGTAAAGGATATAGTGGTCCATTTAATTGCATTAAAAACCTATCTCAATTCTACCAGTGGATGTGGCTCTACCATATATATTCCCAGGAGTAGCAACTATGACAAGGTGAAGTTTTCCTGACTCAATGTAACTTGGTATACAATAATGAGCCTTACTACACATTCAGGTTGATACTCATAGGGGATATGAATTGGGAATTCAAAAACTCTTCAAAAACCATCATGAATGATTTAAAAAGCGGTTGTCTATGAAGAACCTAGGATGAAAATGTTGCATCATAGATTAAATAAGTTGTCATAATTTAGACATAGTATAAGTGACTTTTCATGATTTTGTGGTTATTTATTATGGTAAATATTTCTTACTCTGTGTTTTTGGGTTTAGTTAATGATTGTACCCCAAAGGAACAACATTAATGGTAATTGTGAATAAAAATAAAATTATTGTCCTCCTCAGCTACCAAATGATATGTGAGTTGGAATGAAAAGTCCCAATGTTATGCTCATATAGCTTTCTCAAGCTGTGAATCATATTGGACATCCATATGAGAAATATAGGGAATTACATTATATATAGTATTTCTTGAGGAAACATCCTCCTTCTTTTAGTTGGTCTTCTAATCCACTGGTTTACAATTAATGTATCAGTATATATGAAAATATATTCATTGTTGTTCATTGTTTATAAGATGAGGAAGTCACACTATCTTTGTATTAGTTAAAGGCGAAACATACCAGAAGTGTTCTCTAATCAAGAATACAAAGCATAATGATATGTATTGGGATAATTTAAATATCTTATAATTCAATAATAACATTACTCATATTCTATGTAAAAAGTGAAGAGTTATTTTATTGAGTTTAAGAAAAGGGATAATGATTTTTTTGTATCTATGAATCCAATTTCACAAAACATGTGTGGTACGCTTCTAGATTTATCATCCATCTTGAAAGTAAATTTGATAGGTTCTTCAATGGATTAATTTCAAGTATCCTATGGGAGTTATCCATAAGAGACATTATTTTTTATGAAGAGATTGTGTTTTGTGTAATAAATGATGAAATGGATGTTGGAGTCATATACCAATCACATGGTTTTGACAAGAAGAGGAAGATTTAGTTTGAATAGAAATTTAAAAATAATGATGGGGAAATAGGAGCATTATTGTATGCTCAATGTGTGGGAAAAAGCATGGTAGAAATTTTATTAAGGGGTTTAATAAATTTTTTTAGTGCATAAAATAAGGTTATCAAGAATTTGAGTCTCTCTGTGATGGGAAGAAGTTAGATAACAATTCGAATGGAGAGAAAGCCTCACAGAATACACCTCCCCTGCATTAGTGCTACAAGTGTAAGGATAATGTGAATTATTTTAACTAGTGACCTAATTTAATGGTTATAAAGGATAATAGACCTCTAACAACTCTTAAGGATAAATTAAAAAAAGGAAAATATAGTGTGATCATTATTAGAGATGTAGAGTATAAAAATGAAGTTATGGAATGATTGAGTGTTTGTATATTGGAATTCAAGAATAACACTGTAGAATTACTTTTAAGGTGTTATGGAATAATTAAACATCTATGTATCATTCAACTATAGTAATTACATTAGGATTTAATATCATATATTGAATAGTATCTGTAACCATGATAAGTGATTGAGGTAATAAGTTTAATTTTTTTTAAAACACTTGATCAGTGGAAGGATAACCCTTAATATTAGTATGATGATGAGAAAATGGATAATTTTATTTTTGATATGAATAAGTAAATTGGATGATACTAGTTACCTTTGACTTAATTAAGGATTTATTTACTAGTGGGTTACACATTCATGGATGATGTTTACACCTTTTTTAGACTTAGAGAATATATCCAATAAACATTGGAATAAGGAAACAAGAATTTTTTTAATAAGGATATATTTTAGAATATGTTATTACCATTTTTTAAGAGAATTAATGATTACGGTATTCGCACTTTTGAAATTTTAAAACCAATAACTTCTTTAGGATATATGAAAGGTAAATGTATAGCCGATTTAGTGAACTTATTTCTAATGTTTTAGATTTTTACCCTTCAAAAAGATCGTAGGATTATCCATTTATGTAATGTTTAAGTTGAAATTTGGATAAGTTTGTGAGGATTATGTATTATCTCTTCATTGGTGGATTTATACATATTTTATAACTGGTGATACCATTTTTTTGAATATAGATATAATGAACTATTATTGTTCCCATGATCTCCTAATGCTTTAGGAATGAAAAATTCAACATTATTTTATAGAATATAATATGAAGTGGAAATTGACCATAAAAAAGGGATATGTTATGCATAAATAAAGTAATTATTTCTTCTCTTAAAAATTATTCATCATTTGGAAAAGAATGGTGATGTAAAAGGCCATGTACTATTATCATGTTTGTTGATGATATCAATGAATAGTTTAATTCTTTTTTAGATTATGGTTTTGTGATTTTTAATTTCCTATGGATTCCCCAATTTATTTTGATCAATGATACTTATCAGTCTCTATGATTATTTACACTTTACTCCATACTCAAATCTTTACCTAAGATCTCATATATATATACATAATTATGATTTACTTTGGGTAACTATTATTTTCCAACATTTCTTTTTAAAAGGAATTTTGTATTCCTTTTTATGATGTGGGTTTCTACAAATTAATCTTTCAAGTATTATACTTTTCATAACCTATATGAATTTGGAGGGTGAAATTTATTTTAAAGAGGGTATAATATAACAACCCGAGATTTTGTAGATAATTTTTTTGAATTAATTTAATATTTTTTCAATTCAATTAACAAAACATAAATGTATATTTTTTATAATATAAAAGCCCTAAATTTAGATTATGTTATATGCAACTCCAAGGGAAGATTTCACTACACACCACACTGACTTAGATTGTGTTATACACAACATTGAGTTTCTACAAAACAACACTATACTATTATAATTATTTGACTGAGATAGTTATAACCTAGTCATTAAAAATATATATATGAATATTAATATTTAATTTTTAAATTTTTTCTCATAAATAAGATGTATTGATAATGATGTGTATATTTTTTTATAAATCCTTTATATGTTTAGAAATACTATTTTCTTATAGGAGATACTTTTATGTCCTTCGATGAAAAATAATAAAATTAATTTTGGACAATAATAAACATTTAATTTGATAAAATAAACAAAATTTTTGAATTTATAATGTCAAAATTAACTTAGGGTTAATTTTTATTATTTTTCTCTGGAGGTCCATTTTTTGATGAATATTGAAAAATACCGCATCGTAGATAAAAACTATATTTTTCATTAAAATAATTAGTATAATTTAAATTTATTTTATATTTAAAATATAAAAATTAGTCATATATTAATCCAATGTATGTCATTGAAATATTTTTCGTATTAAAATTGTATAAAAAACATATTGAACTTTTGAACGTTCATTTTACCGTCCTTTTTGTCATGTCTGCGAGATTAAGATTAAACTTAATTTTTCAACATTTATGAATTGAATTTGAAGAAAAAATGTTACATAGTTTAAATAATTGTGATATTTAGAGTCAAATGGTATCAAATTAAATTTTGATGGATTTTAACTGAAGTAAAATTTTATTTTTATTTACCACTGTTAAGGGTAAATCAGAAAATTAAAATTAAAAATAATATTATAACATTATAAAGTTATCCTAAAACTTCTCTTTATTTCATTGTATTAGTGGGTTTCTAACAGAATAAACCTTAGGATGATATTTTGACCGTTTTATTTCAATTGGGTAAGAATACGGTATTTATTATATATTATTTAATGACAAGTAAAAAATACCATACTCAGCATTTTAATAAGTAAATAATTTTGAATATTTGGTTATACGTAAAATAAAATTGAATATTAATATTAATTTGAAATTTAATAAATTTATATAAACCATTATTTTTTATTTTACTTTTTATTTAATAAATAATTTATTTAATGTCTTGTATAATAATTTTGCAGTAATTATTTAATTAATGGAAATATCAAGAAAATGGTATTAAACATATTAAAATAAATATAATTTGTCCTCATTAATGACAACGACTATTTTTATATATATGTTGTCATGTTATATATATATTATATTTTTTATTTCTAATTTATCATGTTGTTAAGATATTTATTAAATGAAAAATTATAAATAGTGAAAAATATATATAAATGATACATTAAAATAAATAATATTTTAAAAGATGATATAAATTCATAAAAGTCTATAATTTGGTAAAAAACTTGAATAAGGTAAATTATGTCATCAATTATACACTTGGTGTTCATTTGGGATTTTATAGTAATGATATTAACCATAAAGTGTAAAAAAGCTAAGTTGTCATAGTAAGAGTTAAACGGTCTAACTAAAAGATAAAGCAAACAATTTAAGATTAATAATGTTACCAAAAGCTATATAAAAATAATTTCATGAGAGTAGTTAGTAACATACTTATAATATATTCAAAATAACTCTCTTTTAATCATTTTGAAATCAAAAATAAATTTATATTAATTTAATATTTTAAGAGTTTCCCAGAGTGCCCCTCCCCTATTTTATAAAAGGGAACCTCCTACCTCTCTTAATCACACCACCTTGAGACTTTTAGTTCAACCAATGCCTAAATTTTTTTCCTCTCAACCTTATTAGTTTAGTTCTAGAGTCGATGTTATTCTAAAAAGACCATCCCTAGTGTCTCTTAGAGGATATAAAAAGTAAGTCCAATGAAGAAGAGGTTACTAGTTTTACGAATCAAATTTATTTTATTTTATTATTTTAATTTACCTTCCTATGTTGTTTCCGTAATAATGTAATAAATCTAGTATCATATATATATTGATATGTTATTATTGTTATTATATAACTATATTGCTCCTTTTATCCATCATATAAAAAACAATAACACCATGTGTGTGTACGTATGACGTTCCATCTACACGCTGTAGTGTAATCTATTTTTCATCACCATATTTTATGAATGAGAATTGTAATGATTTTTAATGATTACCTAGTATATTTATAAAATAATTTTACCTATTTAATAATAAAATAATCTCTACCTTTTCATTATCTAATATTTTGGGAAAATGATAAAGGTGCTCGTGTGTATGTATAACTTATCATCTCCACGATGCAATGTGACTAATTATTCCTCTTTATTTCACATAGAGGGTAATCAGGATGGATTTTATGTATATATATGTTATATATGACATTAAAATGATTCTCGTATAATAATACATTATAAACATTATTTTCTTTTATCACAAAAAGCAAATGAAAATAGCGTTCATGAGTACATATGGCCTACCATATCTATGAACATTCTATTTTATTTATCATTAAAGATTATTATATATTGAGACCCTCGCTTTAAAAAACAAATACATTAAATAAATTTTATAGAGTACACTACAGGAAAATTTCCCTATACCCATGGTTTCAAATCGTGGGTATAATCTATACCCACAGTTTCTTGAACCATGGGCTCCTAAGGCATTGGGATTGCACTATTCCCATGGTTTTGTAGAAACTGTGGTTGTAGCCCCCCCCCCCCCCCCCCGAATTTTATATTACCCATGGTTCAGGTAAATCGTGGGTATACATCTATACCCACAGTTTACAGAACCCTAGGTATAAATTTTTACTGCACAAACTATATACCCACGATTAAGTAAACCGTGGGTATAGATAGTTTTCTTCACAAACACATACCCACTATTTGATGAACCATGGGTATAGATAGTTTTTCAACAGCATATATACCCTTGGTTTTAGAAACTGTGGTTATAGATGGTTTTCCCAGAAACAACAGCTTCCTACCTTGGTTTCACCTTACTCATGAAAATCACAATGAAACAATAGAAAAGTTATTATTAGAAACAATGGAACCTCTATGAAACCACACCCCTCCCCCTTGATCTCCCCCTTGAAAAACCCCTCTCTCCCCCTGGATAGAACCCCCTTGCACCCCTGGGACACCCCCTCCCCCTAGACCCCCAATGGACACCCCGACTAAAAACCCCACTGGGCACTCCAACTCCCCCAGCAGCCCCTCCCTCCCCCCTAGACAGACCACCCAGCACACCCCCCCTTGCAGACCCCCACTCTCCCCTAGACAGAACCCCCTTTCACCACTAGACACCCCTTCCCATAAAAACCCCCTAGACACCCCCTTTGACACCCTCTCCCCCTTGGACACCCCCTCCACATGGAAACCCCCTGGACACCCCCACTGGACAACCCCTATGGATACCCCCCTAGACACCCCTAGACACCCCTAGATCCCCTGGACACCCCCTGGACACCGCCCAATGGACCTCCATAGACACCCCCACTAGACCCCCTGGAAACCCCCCACTAGACCCCTCCCCCACTAGACCCCTCCCCCCCAAGACTCCCCACTGGACCCATTGGATCCCCCTGGACACCCTATCCCCCTAGAAACCCCCTCCACCTAGACACCCCAACTAAACCCCCTCCCCCTAAACACCCCCTAAACACCCCTTCCCCCTAGACACCCCTTGGAAACCCCCTAGACACCCCCTTCATGCATATATGTGTGAACATGCATATAAAGAAAAGGAAAGAAGAAAAGGGGGAAAAGGAAAACTCTAAACCAAGAGAATCTATAAAATATTTATTCTAGAAAATATGATTGTAATAGATTCAAGAGTGCATACTTGGGGATAAACTATCCATCCATGATATAGAGAAATGTCCAGAAGATTGAATTTGATCCCTTAAGAGTAAACTCGAAATCATTAATTCTTTAAGCATGGTGTATGCTATGTCAATTTGATTTAAAAAATAACATATTATTACTAATGTCTTGAAAAAATGGTATAAAATAACCATTAACACTTAAATGTTATATTCACATCAATCTCATTTGCAAGTCATGGAAGAAAATCAACTGCATCGGCTATGTTTTTTTGTTGGTTCTCTCCATAGCATTCATCCATATCTTGCATACAAATACAAGTCATCAAAATCAACAATTGATCGAAAAGAAAAAAACCATCTAGAATCCAAACTATATTTTTAGATCTTTAACCTACATATATTCACAATCCCCAATCCCTTGACCGCCCCACATGGACATCCCCCTTCCCTTTGCACCCCTAACTCACTACCACCCTCCATGCACACTGCCACCAGCCCCCCCCCCTCCTGGAAAACCCCCTCCCCATTGCACCCACTTCCCCCTCTATGAACACTTCCCCCAGCCCCTCCTCTTGAACAGACCCCTCCCCCCACACCCCTGCCCCCTCCCTGCACACAGCCTCTCAACCCCCCTCCTAGAAAACCCCCACCCCTGCACCCCAACAACCCATGCCCCTTCCATCCCCCATGACACCCCATTGCACAACCCCTGACCCTACTTGGAAAAACCCTTCCCCTTTCACCCCTACCCCCTCCATACCCCCTGGAAACCCCCTACATAGTCCCCCCTGACCACCTCCTAGACAACCCCCTTCCCCCTCCACCCATACCACCTCCCTGCCCCTGGAACCTTCACCCACATCCGGGACAACCCCCTCCCCATGCACCCCCACACCTCCCTTCCCTCATAGACACCCCCTGGGAACCCCCCCGACCCCACCCCTCACGAATATCCCCAACCCTTGGACCCCCAACACCCCTCACCCTCGACCCCCCTGCACCCAACACCCCTGCACCACCACACCCCCTACACATTGCCCCCAGCTCCCCTGGACACCCCCTCTTAGACAACCCCCTCCTCGGCACCCCATGGACACCCCCTCACCCTGCACCCCAAAACCACCTGCCCCCTACACTAGTTCATAGTATGGGACATATACAATAACGACTAAAGATGATGAATGATTTTATTATTTTTACAATATTAATAATAAATGAGTATGAATCATCATAGATTATATTTTCCAAAGTTATAAAATGATTTATTGATGTTAATATATAGTGAATCTAAAAGATTATAGATGAAGGTTCACATTCGGATGATACTTTGTAGTGAAAAATACTGCAAATAAATTTTTAAAAGATGATTTAAAGAAAAAAGCTAATTTTATCCAAAAGATAAAGTAGTGATCACAAAAAGAAAAGGCATCAATGGAAGCTGAATGATACAACTTTGGAAAAGTTTCTATGACTTTACTACAACATAAAAAATCTTAATAGGGGTGTCCATGGGTCAGTTTGGGTTAATGACATTTTGGGACCTGACCCGATCAAAAAGGCTTGGGTCGGATTGCATGTTTCATGAGCATCTGACCCGATACATGGCCAAATGACCCAACAGAACCCATTATGGGTCATGTTATATATGTAAAACCCATCCCATCCTGATTAAACCATACTTAACCTGTGACCCAACCCAACATACCCCCCCTGCCTGCAGCTACCCCTCTCCCCTCCCCATTGCCCCTGCCTGCAATGCAATAACCCCTACCGTCCCACTGCATTTCCCCCACCTATATTGAAACATCCCCCAACACCTACCTATAATTCAACATCCCACCAATCTACCCACTACAGCTTCCCCCTGAACTACCTCCCCCTACCCTACCCTCCCATCCCCTCCCCTCCCCCATCCCCCTTCCTGCATTGCAACATCCCCCTACTATCCCCAATGCACTGCCCCCCTGCCTACAATAGAACAACCCCCCAACCCCTACCTACAATGAAATAGGCCACCACCCTCCCCCTTTAGCTACCCTATACTACCCCTCCCCAACCCACCCCTTCCTACTATGAAATAGCCCCCACCCTCCCCTGGCACTGCCCCCACCCCGCCTGCAATGAAATAGCACCACCTGCACCCTACATTACCCCCATCCCCCCTGACTTCAATCAAACAACCCCCTACCCTCACCCCTGCATTCCCCCTGCCCCACATGAAATGCAACAACCCCCATCCCCCTGCACAACCCCCTCCCCTGCCTACAATGCAATAGCCCCATGCACTCCACATACACCACCTCCCCCTTGCATACTTCACTAACCCCCACCCCCTAACTGTAATGCAATAGCCCTCCCTACCATCCTCCCAACACTGCCAACCCATAGTCCCTACTTGTAAAGAAAAACCCCTTACCCTCTCTCAGCCCCTGAAATCCCCCCCTCTTCCCTCCCCTTCCCCTTCATACAATGAAACAACCCCCACCCTCCCGCCAGTGCTGCCACCCCATCCCCTCCCCCACCCCCCTGCACTGCCTGCCCATACCTACATTACAAAAGCCCCTACCCTAGCCCAGCCCCCTGCACTGCATATCCCCTTACATCAAGGTTTAATGGATCTCCCTCCCATACATGGTTTAAAAATAGATCTGCAATAATATAAAGAATTCGTTAAATGAAATATGAAGATATTTCGATTGGTGCATGATGTCTATTGGAAATGATTTCTTCGATATAGCATTTCCTACAATGGAGCTCAAGAGAAAGTCTTGAGGTTTCTGTTTTGTCTCTCTTAAGCTGGGTATATTAGAGATTCAAGAATGAGATCTGTTTTTTAATCCTAGAGAAGGTATGTAACTATATCACTCAGGTATGGATTTGAGTTAGAGGATTACGATTGTTTTTTAATCATTCTAGATGTTTATGGGATGTAGCTTCTACTATTGTTGTCCTGATTAAATTTGAATGTGAAACTAAGATGGATAGATTTGAATATTTTACAAGAACTATTTTTGAAATTTATCTTTGATGTACCTAAATAGAGATTGGGATTTTGGATACCAAGGACCACAGGGTTAAACTAAATTTTGAGTTTGAGAAATTTTCATTATTTTGTGAATCTTGCAAGTGAATTGGTCATACTGTTGATACATTTAGGAGGGCAATGGCATTCTCCCAATGTAATAAAATAGAGAATCTATCTAATGGTTTTAGACCAGGGAATAAAATTACAAAGCCATCACATAATGCTGGGATTCTTGAATATAAAGGGAAGGATACAATACTATCTATATCCCATGACAAGGTTGTGGTTGGTGACTCTGTGTAGAACCATAAGCCTAATAAAGATTGTTCCACCTAACAGGTAGCACCTGATTGGGATCTTGGGGATACTGTAGTAATAGAAGTTGATTCACATGGTGGGAGGAAGCCTCAGAAGAAGGTACTATGGGGTTATTGTAATGCCCCAACCCTAGATACCCCGAATCTATGCATTATTACATAACATTGGCATGATAACAAGAGATCAAGTCTGAAAGGATTATTAGTTTAATATCCTTGGAATTACTAGATATATACATAAGTTTAACATTAAATTATGAAATGTAGAAACAACAAAATTATGTCACCTTTTTAACACACTCATATCCCTTAGCCTATTCTTGTAGGTCAATCATAATATACTTCTTCTCATAAAAAAACATAAGAAAGTGGTGAGCTCAGATACTCAGTAAGGTTAACCATATAAAAGAAACATTCATAAATAAGAAAAAACAATTAAGGAAATGTATAAGACTAAAAAAGTAGTCTTTTAAACTTAAACATTAGCATAATATTGAAAAGATAAATCTAATAATTCCATTTACTTGTTCACACGGATAATCTACTAGTCGATTAAACACATGTTATATCAATAGCTAATTTCATAATGATGGAATGGATATTGTCAAACATCATAACCACATAGTCAAGGCCTCATTCCAAGACTACAAATAGGATTTAGTCAAGGCCTTTTTCAAATACACTAGTTTGTCTAATGAGATCTACTGATGCACTGTGGAGTTATAGCAGAATCCACCTGTCACTTACTAAGCCCAATGCTTTCCACATATGAAAAGGTTGAAACATAACATAATCATTCGTATTAAAAATAGCATATAAAATTTTAATAATTTAACCATAAAACGTGAATGGCATGAAAATAACACATCCACATTAAAAAATATCACAAAACCTTCAATAATATATGGAAGATTTTATCATAATAAATAAACATAAAATAAAAGTAAAATCTATCAATGGATGTTGACATAGATGAAACTAAAACTGTTTGATTGAAATATCTCTTTCTATTTTGAAATCATTTAAAAGTCACACAATTATAAAATAAAAAATTTATTTTGAAAATATTCATATAATCCTAGAAGGGATGCTTTGAAGGTGTTATAATGGTGGAAAATATTTTCACCCACTACATAAGTTAAAAAAACATCCTTACCTTAATTTGTCAAAAAGGACATAAAGAACCTTGTTTGGAAAATGATGGAATGAGTCCTTTAAAAAATTATAAAAAGTAGAAAAGGGGTATAAAATACTTCAATCCATAATCTATGAAATAGTAAAAAAATTAAATACTTTTCTAGGAAACACAGATGTGTATGATAATGATGTCCTAGTAGATACTCACGTATAAAAAACTTCAGATAATAAAGAGATTGTAAAATTAATCCTTACCTTGTAATTTTCCTTGGTAAAGGGTAAGATAACATAATTTATAATAGTTAAATCATTTTTATTAAATTAAAAAAGAACCATATACATAAATAAGATATCATATATGATCTTCTAATATTGCCTTGTTAATAATATTTTAGTAGTATCATATTTTTGCGTGTTAACTAATTCATTTTACTTTATATGTTTTAATAAATAAGGCATGTTTGTATTAGATAGCCTGTATTTGATTAATATAAATAATGATATTAAGTTCATAAAAATTATTGTTAATCATATAATGAAAATTATTCATGAATGGTTACAATGGAGAATGAATCTCATCACGTTTGTGGAGATGGTAATCCATACGTACATATGAGAAAAAATATCATTATATTGATAGTGAAATTGTATGTAATTGGATGATATATAATATATAAATAATAATTAACATGTTATATTTATTATTCTCAATAATTATACTCATTATTATACCCATCCAAGTAATGAAGTGTTGAATAACAAACTACACCACGACGTGGAGATGGTAAGCCGTATGCATGCCCGTATGGTGACTTTTTCATTCATAGGATGGATAGAATAATGAATATGGTGGTACTATATTTATAATAACATCACAGTATGTAGATGGTACTGTATTTATTATTTTTGTGTGGAAACAACAAAGAACGAGGAAGTGTAAGAAGAAAATAATTTTGAAATAGGTGATGAACAAATTACATCTTATTCAGGTGATTACTTTTGATTTGATCAAAAAGGATCCATAGGTTGCCTTTAATATCAGAGTAATCCCTATAGGATTAAGTGAGGGTAGTTGTGAGGATATTTTATCAGGTGTTGTCTAATCCAAATGGCTTGGGAGGTGCGATTTTGGGAGAAGGGGAAGTACCCATTTTTAAGAGAGGTGAGGGTACTTTAGAAAAACCTTAAAATATTATTTTAGTATTCAATAATAATCTGATTATATTGGCTCAAAAAGGATTTATTTCGTGTATAAGGTGGGATTGTGTCGAAAAAAGCTCAACCAATAGGTTTTAGACATGTTCAGGTTACCATATAAACCTTATCTTTTAGATTTAACTCTTAGTTAAATAGTTTAACTTTTACAATATCTTTTTTTATTTTTATATTACACGAATAATAAACTAACTATAAAATTACAAGAGAACCCCAAGTATTTCATTAATGAAATATCTATCATTATATAAGTCCTTTGAACTAAAATTATATTTTTAGAAATATTATATCATCTAATATTATATTATTTGTTTTAAAAACTCTTTTATTACTATTTTCACACTATTTAGTATTTAGTTTTTGCGATAGTTAAAAAAACCTGATTTCATAGAAATAAATAAATTAAATTAATCATAACATGTCATATTAAACTATAAAATTGGTGGAATGCATCAGAAGTTTCTATTTACATTTATTTGGATATTTATAATATCAATTATTTTAATAATTCATTAACAAGGTAATTATTGTATCATCATTATGTCATAAATAAATTTAATTATTTAATGCATAAAAATTATAAATAAAATACCATAATATGTGAAATTTTCTTATCTTTATAATAAATATTTATAGTCTAATTTATCTTATGTATAACCTTATATTAAAAAAACTTTAGTTATAAAAAGCTGAATTTATCACTTTTAACTATTCTTTAAATAAAATAATAATAAATGTCCTAATCTAATCCAAGTGGATCAAAAAGGATCATATTTTATTCCAAATATTTATTTTGGTCTAAAAACACTTATCCAATTGAATTAGGACATGTTTTAGGGTAATTATAATATCATTTTTACCTTTAATTATCCTATATATTTTTAACTTTTATAAATAAAATTCAGAAGTTACTATTCACCAAAACTTATTTTCTTCCTATTCAACCAAGTTTTACTTAGTGATGTCAACCTTGTCTCTTGGATTTTTGAAATTAAATTCAAAGAAGTGGTAAAATTACATTTTATGCAATCTTGTAAATGTGCCTAGAATGTGTGTAAAAGATGATAAAAAGTTCAATAAAATTTTATACATCTAATTTTATTATAAAATTACTCCAATGAATTACATTGAACTTATATATGAATTATATACCTACTTTGACATAAAATAAATTTAATTAAAACAAGTAATTATTTAAATAAAATTTCGGTTGTAATCAAAAACCTATTATATTTCAATATTCATCAAAAATTGAATGTTTTCAGAAAAATATCAAAAATTCAATTGATGAAAATTTTGATATTCCGTAATCAATTAGGATGTCTATTTTTCAAAAATCAAAACATATAAGTTACATTAATTAATTTAAAATTCATTCCCATTGTCAAAACAAGAAAGCATGGTTTTGAGAAGTAAAAACTATCAAAAGATTGATATGTGTTTATGTCCAATTTAAACGTAAAATTACTTCCAATGACCAACATTGGATTTAATGATAAGAAATATAATCAAATTATACCTCAAAATCATTCAAATTTATAATTTAAAACTATAAACTATTTTTAATAAAAACGTTTTTTTCAATTAAAATTTAGTATTTTTCATTATTCATCAAAATATCAAAGTAATCAAAAAAATACAAAAAATCTATCAAAACTAAATTTTTATTTCAAAATTATAATGAAGTGGTTTATTTTGTCAAATTTAATATATAAAAGTGTGAAATATTTGTTTTAAAAAGGGTTCTCTATTAAAAGGCGATAAAATTGTATTTTTTGATAAATATTTCCTTTATCTGAAAAATGGAATCTGTTATTATATTATGTCTAAGAAACACATAATATTGATTTTAAAATTATATGGATTATATAAAATTCACAATGAAATTAATACTATTCATAACCTCTTTTTGAACGGCTACTTTGATAAATCGTGGTGTGCTCGAACTCGATGTTATGTGTAGCACAAGCTATTAAATTAGTTTAAAGAGTTAACGTGCAATAAAATCCTTGGGTGTTACATTATCCCCTGAAATAAATTGCATCCCCTAAATTTAAAATTGTTCTTAGAATATAAAAGGTAAAGAATATAATATACCTTTGTGGAAAACCCACATCGGAAATAGGTTTAATAATATTTAGTCTTAATAAGAGGGAAATGGAAATGAAAAAGTCACCACCTAATTATGATCGTTAATATGAGAAAATTAGTGGAAATTAGAGATAGATAATTAGTGAAAAAATGTAAATATTTATAAGGAGTAATTGATGTCATCAATCACAAACAAGTGAACAATAAGTGCGATATATAGGGCATTAAAGCCATAAATCTATGACGATTTAAATATCATTGGTTCAACAAAAACATACGGTATTAGGATAACACAATTTTGGTTTTAATATCCCTTACATAAATTTTAAGAATTAATTTGTCTATAGAATAATAGGAAAAAAATTACTTGACAAGTAGAGTTCCACCCTTCAACTAACTTCTACCACAAACTCATCTTTATCTCCAAAAGATATTAGGATTCAAAAATATTATATTTATCCTTAAAGAATGGGGTTCAAAAAATAATGAATTTATATTTCATCTTCCAGACCCAAAAAAATTAAATCACATTATACAAACCAGGACATCATGCATGCCCGTGGTAGGTGATGCAACCTTTTCTCCCTTTGGTTAAAGGTTTAAGTATCGTGGCCTTGTGGTACGCGATAGGTTATTTCCCATCCTTCAGTTTTTCCTTTTTATAATAATAAAAAAAATCACATTAAATAATTTAACCTTAAACAATAGAATAAAATTTCCATCATAATTCATTCAATCCTTTAGTCTTATCCAAAATACTTCTGTCCAAAATCAGAGTCCAAAATTTACAAGGAAGGTAAACATAATGAAGATCTCTTTTTCCACGTAATAACATGTGAATACCTTCATCATGTTTTTTCATAAAACATGGAAACACCCTAAATTACCATAAAACCCTATTGGTTGAATTTATTCTCCCTTATTCCATATAGAATACCGAATATACTCCTTATATAATAGAATTTTGTAAACTCCAACAATGATTGAATAAACAAACAATTAATTAGTTTCAAGGTATTAAAGAATATCAAATATAAGTTCTCCGAATCAACCATATCTTATTCTGAAATCATTATCTTAGTTCTATAAACATATTAAGGGTTTTATTTCTCCTAACCATATATTTTCCAAAAATTTTAACTTGAAACTGTGTCACTTTACTTGGTACCATATATTCTCAAATCCTTAGTGAAATAGTACTACAGTACAATACTTATATGCTCTATAATTCTTATAAATTTTACATCATTAATACAATACTAAAATGACATAATTCATCAATAATGACATGAGATCACTAATCATTTCACTTTATCTACGGTAGTATCACAACTTCATTATTATCCAATAACATCATTTGGGGTATACTCTCATAATTGGGACATTCATTCACATAGTGTCCCAACTCCTTATAGATGAAGCATTGTATATTTGAATCATTTTTCTTACCCATTCAATCATGAGATTTGTGGAAATTTTCTCCACACATATGACTTACTCCCATTCCATTCAAGAACTTCCTAGGGTGATTCTTTCCATAGTTATAACATATGATAAAATCTTTCTTTACCTTCTTTCCTTTATCCATATTTCTCTCTATAATTATCTTCTTCTCTAACTTCCATTCAAATACATATGACTGAGATAATTATTTACTTATCTTATTAAAACATGATACTATTTCTCTCAATGATGAGAATACGTGGGTGACTGTTCCCCTTCTAAATGTTAGATTAAGGCCACGAAAGATATGATAATTTTAACTCGTTAGATCATGCATATTGCTAGAGTTCGCATTCCTTCTACTGGGTGCCATTTATAAATGATGATATACACTAGGATTAATAATATCATAATGTATAATAAAAATACTATAAAAATTATCAGTATTAATTGACCTTAAAAAGTGTGGTTTATCTAAATGAATTTAATTATATTATTGGCTGCAATATTCATCTAATCTGACCTTAAAACCAATTTATTATATCATTTATCAATAATAATTAATTAGATAAAGGTAGTTCTAAACTAAAAAGCACTATCTTCACTATTCATAAAAATGATGTTTTTTGGAAAAATACCCTAAATTCACTCTAGGATAATTTTGATGTTTTGAATTTGAAAATGAAGTTTATTTTTCCCAAAAATAAAATTCTAAATGTTCCAAAAATTATTATTATTATTAAAATCAATTTATTCAAGAAAATAATATTTTTAACGTTAATGGACTTTACCAAAAATATCATATTCCAATATCAATATGTTTGGTTTATATAGAACCATAAATATTTGAAAATTAGGTATTAATAAGTTTAATACCTAGGTTATAATTATCTGATTTAAATAATTGAAACAAAAAAGAGTTGTTTTGTAGAAACTCATTATTGTGTGCATCGTACGAAAAATTTAGTGTTACTTGTAGTGCAAGCTAAGTTGGTATTGCATTAAGCGCAATCCAAGTTGGTATGTCATGTTAATAGACTATTTGACATAGTGTTTTAGTATACATATATATAATGAACTATTTCCAGTGTCCTGTGAAATGAAAAAATATATAATATTTAAATTAATTAAAAAAATTTATCAAAATCTCAGGGTGTTGAAGTCTAATCTCCTTAAAATGAATTTCACCCTCAAAATTCATCTAGGTTATCAAAGGTTTAATACATGAAAGCATCATTCCTAGAAACCCACTTCGTAAAAATTGATACTAAAACCTCCCTTAAAAAGGGAAATTTTGATCCATAATGGTTATACAAAGTAACATATAAATGGGTTTCCACATAGGGGAACATAGGTTGTGAGTGAAGATTAACAAGGAGGAAACGAGTTCGTATTTATATGGAGTGTTTGAGGTCATAAATCACAGACAAGTGATTGATCAAAGAATTTTTTAGGGACCAAAATTCATAAATCCATGATGATTTAAAATTCCATCAGCTCAAAAAAATTATGTTATTAGGGGAATAATAATTTTTGATCACTTTCAGAACATTAGGTAATTATTGATAAATTTCTATAAAAAATTAAATTATTGGGTTGTTCTGGGAATATTTTTTAATAAATCCATTACCTGAGGGAATTAATGTCAAGAAATTAAAATATACTTTAAACGGAACTTTAGGCCCATAAAAGAATAAAAATTCTAAATATTTGTCTCCTAAAATAAGAATGCATTAATTTATAAAAATAAAATGTAACACTACTATTTCATAATAATTAAATATTATGAAAAAAATAAATATACATTAACAAGGACATTTCATAGGCTAATGGTAGCTGTGAAACCCTTATCTTCATTCAGTCTTGGGTTTAAGGGGCATAGCCTTGTCCGATCTTATAAGGCCCCAGCCTTAAAACTTACTTAATATTGAATTAAATGAGTAATTCACATTGAGGATCTTTTCAGTTTTAGAGTTTTAGAAAATTAGGACATAACTATTACATCTCAAAAGATTACAAAGTAGTCGCTTCTACTAAATTTCCATAAAATAAAAACCCTTTAAAAGAAACATTTATAGTTCCATGTTTTAGGTAGCATGAATTTCCTTTGATCCCATCCTTGACCCTATTCCATGCTATGTCCTGTGAAAAACATTTCAAAAAACTTGGGATGAGCATAAGAAGCTCAGTAAGGGATACAAAAAGAATGAAAACTGTTATTTTTTCAAAATAACAAGTAAACCATGAATACTTTATCAATGTAATACTTTTCACCTTCATGAAGTAGTATAAACTTTTCACTGAAAAAAAAAGTATCATTACTTACCTTTTTGTAACCAAAGTATTACCATAAAACCCATATAAAGAACACATAACATATATAAAGGTAACTTGGGACATAAACATACTTAAGTGGAATAACCATACGGTCGACTTCCACACATATCACTTAATGGAATAGCCATACGGCCAATTTCCATACATACTTAATGGAATAGCCATACGGCCGATTTCCATACCCAATGCATTGGAGGTTATAACGTAACCACCCGTCCTGGTATTCACGGCACCACCCGTCATATGGTTTATAACGTAACCACCCGTTAAAATTTCCAAGTACCAATATAAAATCATAAAACTTAAAACCAATATAAAGGAATGATAACATTTCCACATCACAATATATCATAATAGAATGCTTTATCAAAACCATTTTCAAAACCCTTTAAAACATTTAATACAGAGATTTTTGAATCAAAGTGTCCCATACCACCTTGAAGCTTAAAATTTTAAACCATTAATATCCATATAAATAAATCCTTAAAACCATTATGAAAACATGGATATTAATAAGAACAAATATTTAAAATATTTAAAATGACATTTTGGTTAAAGGGGTTTTACCAAAATTAGAAACACTTGAATACAATAATTGAGGAATAACATTTAGTCAGAACATTATAATATCATGAGGATAAATGGATTCATGATATAATACTCCAAAGGACAGTATATACACCATATAAGAGTGAATTGGTGCATAACAACAATGAACCCTCAATAGAAATGACAAATGTGATGAAATCCCTTATAAAGAAGGTATCCTTAAATTAAGGACAAATCAATCTCAAAAATATGTGTGACAAATATAAATACACCCAATATAAGTGGATATTAAGTGTAAAACAATAATAGGTCATTCACACATATTCAATGGATGACATATTCAATGACTACATGTTGAACCCAAAGAAATCGAAATTGGGTTAAAAAGTTCCCTTGACAGCCTAACGGCATCGCATCAAAAAGAGTTGATGAGGGATAAAAAGTGTATCTCATCACTTGGACATAAAATTTACATCAATAAGGATATATGAGAACATATCCCAACATAACAATATGTAAATTGAAAGACCCAACAAAAGAAGTCTTTTTAAAAAAGAGGAGGGTGAAAGGTTCCCTTACCGACTTGGGTATCTTTCAAAACATACACCCCATGAAAGAAGGACAATAGATCATTGATGTAAATACTCATAAACGAAAGTATATTACACAAATAGTAGAATAATGTGCAGTACATAAACCACTCAATGTAATTTGTGGGAAATGTAGCATAAATCTCACGGGAATAAAAGTGAGATGAAAAATCCCTTACGAAAACTCGACAGCCTAACGGCGCCACATAAAACATCCGAATATGGATTGATGAGATAAAATAGGGTATCTAATCACATTGAAATAAAATTTACAGCAAGAGGAATATAAAAGAACATCCCCCAACATTACAAAGAGGAGCCTAAAATAAGTTACATAAAGAAGAGTACTTAAAAAGAAAAAGAGACGTTAGATCTCTTACGAAAGTTCGGCAGCCTAACGGCGCCACTCAAAACTTCCAAAATGGATTGATGAAAGAATAGGGTCTCTAATCACATGAACATAAAAATTACAGTAGGAGTAATATAAAATAACATCCCAATCATAAGAAATATGAGCTTAAAAGAAATGACATAAAAGAGTGTACATAAAAAGAAAGAGAGTTGTAGGATCCCTTACCTCGGGTCCGACTTGACTTGATCGTTCTTTAACGTCCTGAATAATAAACTTGAGTTAATTTATACTTCCTTAAGAACCTTTTTAAAGTTAATTATTCCTTTTATATCACTTATTACCATGTTATAAATATTATTTAATCATTTAAGTTAATCATGTTTGTTTTGTCGATATTTGGTTCGTAAGTCGAAAGTGGACTTCTTACAATTACATGATGTTCGTGTGGTCAAAGGTTCTTTATATCGAGAATGAAATTAATGATTTGGATATAATATGTATCATATATATCCAGAATATACATTTATTTATAACATTACATAATCATTTATAGGTAAGAAATGAAATGCACCGTTCATGGAGACGGTAAGCCGTACGTACGCATGAACGATACTTTCATTTCTTTGTCATATTGATGGAATTAAAACTAAATGAGAGGTATGTATATTTTAATTCCAGAATTATATTAATCATTTAGATATATCATTAATTATATATATCCATTATATACATGTACTTTTAATAGGACATTACATTTGGGGATAAGAAATGAAATGCACCGTTCATGGAGACGGTAAGCCGTACGTACGCATGAACGCTACTTTCATTTCTATCTCATACTTTAATTGAAAGAAATAATAATGATATAGAGGTATATTATAATTACAGTATAACATCATATATAATAACTTTAAATCCATCCTTTACACGTCCCACATATGGCATTAACGAATCACATCACTTTGAGGGGGCGGTAGTCCGCATTTCCTTAAATGAGGATATCGTGTTTACCCATAATGGTAACCATGAAGGTATGCCAAAAATGAAAAATACAGAAGCTTAAAGAAAACATAAACATATTATATATCATATATAAAAATAGTGACATCATAATGTCCACCTTTGAAGGTGTTAAATGATTATTGAACAATCATCGTTTCGGGAGGCAGAATTTCCCCATCCACGGAAACTGTATGTTCTTTAACCATTTGATGTAGTTGTGTGAGAGTGTAGCTCGAATAAATATTATAACAACATCCTAGTATATTGAATATACTGGTGTTGTTACAAAAGAAGTAAATAAAAAGAGTTTAGAGGGTTGGAGAAGCAAAATAAAACAAATGAACAAGAGAGAATGAATTACCTTTAAAAGTGCAACTCCTTTTGATTTGAGCCTAAATGCTTCCTTTGAAAGGATTATGCCAAAGGGAATCCTCTAGGATGAGGAGAGGGATGTGGAGAGAGTAAATGGGCGGGGGCTGGCCGATCCAAAGGCTTGAGGAGTGTGTGAAATGAGGTAGAGGTGGGGGCCTTTTATAAGAGGAGAGGAGGGGCACTTTTGGAAAGTAAGAAATATTACTTTATTTGAAAATGTGTTTCGGTTTTAAAAGGTCCCACATTGATATAATTCGTGGATAAGGTGATAAGGGTTCGCAATCCACTCATCCAATTGGTTTTTGTCATGTGTAGGTTATAGATTTTACATTATCTTTCCATTTTATTTAAATCGTCAAATAATGATGTCATCACTGCATCATTATTATGTCATAAATAATTTAATTTATTTAATGTCTAAAAATTATAAAACAAATACTATGATGTAGGAAATCTTTTTATCTTTCCAATGACTATTTATAATAAAAATTTGGACCTGTGTAACCCTACTAAAAAATTGTTTTAGTAAAACAACTCATGTTTGTGTCAATTTAATTTTAACATTAAATAAAAAGTTATTTATGTCATTTCCCAACCAAAGTGTCTCCATGGGGTCCCCAAGTTGACCCATGGCTTGTCTTGGTCGGCCATGACACAACCAATAAGGTTGGGACATGTGTCTTGGTCACTTTATATTATTAAAGCATTATTTATACCTTAAACTACACTAATTACCACTAATCGCGATTAAGAACTTAATAAGTTACTATTCACCAAAAAATTATTTTTATCCCATTGAACCACATTTTACTTCTTAATGACAACCATGTATGTCGGATTTTTGAAATTCAAAACACAATGATGGCAAAATTTCATTTAAACGGAAAATCAGTCTTTATAAGTACCACTTAGTGGTTTCACTATTCATCAAAAATTGATGTTTTTCAGAAAATTACCAAAAATTCACCCTAAGCTATATTTGATATTCCGAATTAAAAAATGAAGTCTATTTTACAAAATTCAAAACATATAAGTCACATTAATTAATTTAATAATTAATTCCCGCTGTCAGAGCAAATAGCGTGTTTTTATGAAACAATAAGTATCAAAAGATTGACACTAGTTTAAGTCCGATTTCAAAGTGAAATTGATTCCAACGACCACTATTGGATTTAATGGTAAAAATATTTTCTAATTTCACTTTAAAACAAATTCAAAAGATAATCTAATGATATAAATAAATTATATTAAAAAGAGGTTTTGAATTAAAATACAACATTTTACACTATTCATTAAAAAAAATGAACTTTCTCAGAATAATACCAAAATTTTACACAAAGTAAAATTTAATGTCCCGATTCTAAAGAAGAGTTTTATTTGGTCCAAAAGAATGTATAAGAGTGATCAAAACTATATTTAATGACAGTTCGCCATCAAAAGGCGATAAGTGAACCTTTAGTGAAAACTAGGGCATATACGCCTAAAATTGAATTCTTTCTGTATTTTAAGCCTTTATCTTTTATTGGATAAATGTAAAAACATTTAAAAACATATATAATCATATTTTAGTTATTTCTATCCATTCCCTCCATTAAAACGGCTACATGTTAACTACCATTTAAAATAATATTATTTTATTATTAGAGTGCAACGTAAGATTCCCAAGAAACTCGTTGTTGTGTGTTGGGTACGCCATCGAGCATAGCGTCCCCTTTAAAGTCATTTAAATATTTTATTCACAAATGTGGATAAATATGAAATGTCATATTCTTTATTTACCTGGTGTGTTACATCTTTCCCCCCTTTTGGGAATTGCGTCCTCGTAATTTTAAAATTAGGCTTGGAAACATCCTTGAAAGTCCCACATCGGAAAAAAAGTCGGTAAAACAAACACTTTAAAATAAAGAAAGATAAGTACAAAGGTCACCTGAGTTAACCCATACTAGGATTCCATGTATGAAAATATGGACATGGAGGAAAAAACAAAGGGTCATGTTCTGATGGAGAGTGATAGAAAACATGTTTAGGAGAAAGTTAACCACGAGAAAATCACAAACTTGTGATGGGTTAAACGGTATTCGATTCCCCAGTAGGAAAAGTTAATAGACAACATTTTTGTTTTAAGTTACTTTTTATTGAGGAATTTATTCATAAGGAAACATAATCACTTATCATATTGACTTTCAACTTTTATTAGATTCCTTACACAAACTCATATTTTCTCCAAAAGATGAGTATTTAGGAAGACTTGTTCACAATAAGAGTACTATAATCAACTTCTAGAGAATCACCTAATCCAAAAAATAGAACTATATACTTCCCATGTCTTTAGACTTTAAGAAAAACGAAAACCAAAAAGGCTAGTACAAGATCAGATAATCCAGAAAAGGATAACCCTTTATAAAAAGAAAATCTATTCTTAATCTCCAAAATTTGTCCAACAAAACCCAAAGTTCAACAAGGACCATTCTATAATAAATTTGTCCATAAAATTCTTCAAAGTAAACCAATATAATATTGAAACCCAAACATTTTAATGATTTAGTCACATAGTCTTCCATGTTAAATCGTAACATTTATCTCCAAACAACATCAGTTGCTCCTAAAGTCTCGTATTGAAAAGTAATTAACCTAATCACATATCCTCCATGATAGGTTAATCATTTTCATAAATAACCCAAAATCAACTTACTCTTAATTCATAAAATCATATAACCAAAAAAAAGCAGTCAAACTAACCAGGGACTTCACGTAGTCCAGTGGTAGGCGATAAATACCAGTCGCACTTTGGTTGTGGGTTCGATTCCCGCAGCTTTGTCCGACGCGACGGGATGTCACACTGTCTGTGTGTTGTCCTTTTTCCAAAACTATATAATTCTTAAAACATTTCCAAAAATGAGATAAAATATTCAAGGATAATCATAACATATTTTAACTTCAAGTTTATCTCATTCCTTTCATTTTCCATCATATCATAGAGTAACCCATAATTACCTAAAAATTAAGTTTTATATAAACCCTAATGGTTACCTTAATAATTATTACCTGAATTTCCACATCGAGTTGGCCATCTCGTACATGATGCATTAGAGAACTCACTAAGGTTGAAGTGGTTTATCATGACTCCTTGATATTTGGTTTAGAACAACCACGAGTTTCCTCATAGAATCCTCCATTTTATCTAGTATCTTAATCAGAGAACCACCACAGTTTCCTTCAAACCTGTTGTCTCTTTGGTGCCTGATAGATCCATCCATTCACTAAAAATAGAAATGTCAGTGTGAGTATATCAACAAAACCATCATGTACTAATGAGGAATGTAAACACTAAGATACACTTACTCATTCACTTTATCTAAAACTAGGACTCTTTATGAAATCCTAACCATTATGGTAATGTCACTTATGCTTAAAGAATACCCTAACCTCTAAAGTTATCTAAACCGACCTTTGATACCAACTATAAGGCCCCAGCCTTAAAGCTTACTTAATATTGAATTAAATGAGTAATTCACATTGAAAATCTTTTCAGGTTTAGAGTTTTAGAAAATTAGGACATAACTATTACATCTCAAAAGATTACAAAGTAGTCGCTTCTACTAAATTTCCATAAAATAAAAACCCTTTAAAAGAAACATTTATAGTTCCATGTTTTAGGTTGCATGACATTCCCTTGATCCCATCCTTGACCCTATTCCATGCTATGTCCTGTGAAAAACATTTCAAAAAACTTGGGATGAGCATAAGAAGCTCAGTAAGGGATACACAAAGAATGAAAACTGTTAGTTTTTGAAAACAACAAGTAAACCATGAATACTTTATCAATGTAATACTTTTCACCTTCATGAAGTAGTATAAACTTTTCACTGAAAAAAAAGTATCATTACTTAACTTTTTGTAACCAAAGGATTACCATAAAACCCATATAAAGAACACATAACATATATAAAGGTAACTTGGGACATAAACATACTTAAGTGGAATAACCATACGGTCGACTTCCACACATATCACTTAATGGAATAGCCATACGGCCAATTTCCATACATACTTAATGGAATAGCCATACGGCCGACTTCCATACCCAATGCATTGGAGGTTATAACGTAACCACCCGTCCTGGTATTCACGGCACCACCCGTCATATGGTTTATAACGTAACCACCCGTTAAAATGTCCAAGTACCAATATAAAATCATAAAACCTAAAACCAATATAAAGGAATGATAACATTTCCACATCACAATATATCATAATAGAATGCTTTATCAAAACCATTTTCAAAACCCTTTAAAAAATTTAATACAGAGATTTTTGAATCAAAGTGTCACATACCACCTTGAAGCTTAAAATTTTAAACCATTAATATCCATATAAATAAATCCTTAAAACCATTTTTAAAACATGGATATTAATAAGAACAAATAATTAAAACATTTAAAATGACATTTTGGTTAAAGGGGTTTTACCAAAATTAGAAACACTTGAATACAATAATTGAGGAATAACATTTAGTCAGAACATTATAATATCATGAGGATAAATGGATTCAAGATATAATACTCCAAAGGACAGTATATACACCATATAAGAGTGAATTGGTGCATAACAACAATGAACCCTCAATAGAAATGTCAAATGTGATGAAATCCCTTATAAAGAAGGTATCGTTAAATTAAGGACAAATCAATCTCAAAAATATGTGTGACAAATATAAATACACCCAATATAAGTGGATATTAAGTGTAAAACAATAAAACGTCATTCACACATATTAAATGGATGACATATTCAATGACTACATGTTAAACCCAAAGAAATCGAAATTGGGTTAAAAAGTTCCCTTGACAGCCTAACGACATCGCATCAAAATGAGTTGATGAGAGATAAAAAGGGTATCTCATCACTTGGACATAAAATTTAAATCAATAAGGATATATTAGAACATATCCCAACATAACAATATGTAAATTGAAATACCCAACAAAAGAAGTATTTTTAAAAAAGAGGAGGGTGAAAGGTTCCCTTACCGACTTGGGTATCTTTCAAAACATACACCCCATGAAAGAAGGACAATAGATCATTGATGTAAATACTCATAAACGAAATTATATTACACAAATATTAGAATAATGTGCAGTACATACACCACTCAATGTAATTTGTGGCAAATGTAGCATAAATCTCACGGGAATAAAAGTGAGATGAAAAATCCCTTACGAAAACTCGGCAGCCTAACGGCGCGACATAAAACTTCCGAATATGGATTGATGAGATCAAATAGGGTATCTAATCACATTACAATAAAATTTACAGCAAGAGGAATATAAAAGAACATCCCCAAACATTACAAATAGGAGCCTAAAATAAGTGACATAAAGGAGAGTACTTAAAAAGAAAAAGAGACGTTAGATCTCTTACGAAAGTTCGGCAGCCTAACGGCGCCACTCAAAAATTCCAAAATGGATTGATGAGAGAGAATAGGGTCTCTTATCACATGAACATAAAAATTACAGTAGGAGTAATATAAAATAACATCCCAATCATAATAAATATGATCTTAAAAGAAATGACATAAAAGAGTGTACTTAAAAAGAAAGAGAGTTGTAGGATCCCTTACCTCGGGTCCGACTTGACTTGATCGTTCTTTAACGTCCTGAATAATAAACTTGAGTTAATTTATACTTCCTTAAGAACCTTTTTAAAGTTCATTATTCCTTTTATATCACTTATTACCATGTTATAAACATTATTTAATCATTTAAGTTAATCATGTTTGTTTTGTCGATATTTGGCTCTTAAGTCGAAAGTGGACATCTTACAATTACTTGTTGTTCGTGTGGTCAAAGGTTCTTTATATCCAGAATGAAATTCCTGATTTGTATATAATATGTATCATATATATCCAGCATATACATTTATTTATAACATGACATAATCATTTAGAGGTTTGAAATGAAATGCACCGTTCATGGAGACGGTAAGCCGTACGTACGCATGAACGCTACTTTCATTTCTTTGTCATATTAATGGAATTAAAACTAAATGGGAGGTATGTATATTTTAATTCCAGAATTATATTCATCATTTATATATATCATTAATTATATTCATTTATTATATACATGTACTTTTAATAGGACATTACATTTGGGGATAAGAAATGAAATGCACCGTTCATGGAGACGGTAAGCCGTACGTACGCATGAACGCTACTTTCATTTCTATCTCATACTTTAATGGAAAGAAATAATAATGATATAGAGGTATATTATAATTCCAGTATAACATCATATATAATAAATTTAAATCCATCCTTTACACATCCCACATATGGCATTAACGAATCACATCACTTTGAGGGGGCGGTAGTCCGCACTTCCTTAAATGAAGATATCGTGTTTACCCATAATGGAAACCATGAAGGTATGCCAAAAATGAAAAATAAAGAAGCTTAAAGAAAACAGAAACATATTATATATCATATATAAAAATAGTGACATCATAATGTCCACCTTTCAAGGTGTTAAATGATTATTGAACAATCATCGTTTCGGGAGGCAGAATTTCTCCATCCACGGAAACCGTATGTTCTTTAACAATTTGATGTAGTTGTGTGAGAGTGTAGCTCGAATAAATCTTATAACAACATCCTAGTATATTGAAGATACTGTTGTTGTTACAAAAGAAGTAAATAAAAAGAGTTTAGATTTTTGGAGAAGCAAAATAAAACAAATGAACAAGAGAGAATGAATTACCTTTAAAAGTGTAACTCCTTTTGATTTGATCCTAAAGGCTTCCTTTGAAAGGATTCTGCCCAAAGGGAATCCTCTAGGATGAGGAGAGGGATGTGGAGAGAGTAAATGGGTAGGGTCTGGTCGAGCCAAAGGCTTGAGGAGTGTGTGAAATGAGGTAGAGGTGGGGGCCTTTTATAAGAGGAGAGGAGGGGCACTTTTGGAAAGTAAGAAATATTACTTTATTTGAAAATGTGTTTCAGTTTTAAAAGGTCCCACATTGATATAATTCGTGGATAAGGTGATAAGGGTTCGAAATCCACTAATCCAATTGGTTTTGGACATGTGTAGTTCATAGATTTTACATTATCTTTCCATTTTATTTAAATCGTCAAATAATTATGTCATCACTACATCATTATTATGTCATAAATAATTTAATTTATTTAATGTCTAAAAATTATAAAAAAAATACTATGATGTTGGAAATATTTTTATCTTTCCAATGAATATTTATAATCAAAATTTGGACCTGTGTAACCCTACTTAAAAATTGTTTTAGTAAAACAACTCATGTTTGTGTCAATTTAATTTTAACATTAAATAAAAAGTTATTTATGTCATTTCCCAACCAAAGTGTCTCCATGGGGTCCCCAAGTTGACCCATGGCTTGTCCCGGTCGGCCATGACACAACCAATAAGGTTGGGACATGTGTCTAGGTCACTTTATATTATTAAAGCATTATTTATACCTTAAACTACCCTAATTACCACTAATCGCGATTAAGAACTTAATAAGTTACTATTCACCAAAAAATTATTTTTATCCCATTGAACCACATTTTACTTCTTAATGACAAACATGTATGTCGGATTTTTGAAATTCAAAACACAATGATGGAAAAATTTCATTTAAACGGAAAATCAGTCTTTATAAGTACCACTTAGTGGTTTCACTATTCATCAAAAATATAAGTTTTTCAAAAAATTACCAAAACTTCACCCTAAGCTATATTTGATATTACGAATTCAAAAATGAAGTCTATTTTACAAAATTCAAAACATATAAGTCACATTAATTAATTTAATAATTAATTCCCGCTGTCAGAGCAAATAGCGTGTTTTTATGAAACAATAAGTATCAAAAGATTGACACTAGTTTAAGTCCGATTTCAAAGTGAAATTGATTCCAACGACCACTATTGGATTTAATGGTTAAAATATTTTCTAATTTCACTTTAAAACCAATTAAAATGATAGTCTAATCATATAAATAAATTATATTAAAAAGAGGTTTTGAATTAAAATACAACATTTTACACTATTCATTAAAAAAAATGAACTTTATCAGAATAATACCAAAAATTTACACAAAGTAAAATTTAATGTCCCGATTCTAAAGAAGAGTTTTATTTGGTCCAAAAGAATGTATAAGAGTGATCAAAACTATATTTAATGAAAGTTCGCCATCAAAAGGCGATAAGTGAACCTTTAGTGAAAACTAGGGCATATACGCCTAAAATTGAATTCTTTCTGTATTTTAAGCCTTTCTCTTTTATTGGATAAATGTAAAAACATTTAAAAACATATATAATCATATTTTAGTTATTTCTATCCATTCCTGCCATTACAACGGCTACATGTTAACTACCATTTAAAATAATATTATTTTATTATTAGAGTGCAACGTAAGATTCCCAAGAAACTCGTTGTTGCATGTTGGGTCCGCCATCGAGCATAGCGTCCCCTTTAAAGTCATTTAAATATTTTATTCACAAATATGGATAAATATGAAATGTCATATTCTTTATTTACCCGGGGTGTTACAGATCTGATTGGTTATCGCCCGATATACATGATTTCCATTTGAAAACAACACTAATATTTTTTATAATATGAACATCACTAAAATAAGTTTAATAATTGATTGTCCATTTAACTATGGTTTTCAACACAAATTCAGTGCACAAATCCTACCTCTGAAGATTAACTGAAACATAATAAGAACGGTTAACCTTATAACCCATTAGAAAGATGATAATCCATATCCTTAGAAAGTGAGTCACAAAATCATCTTAACATTCATTCCCCATTATAACACAAAGAAGCTATTGGTTTTCACATTCTAAAGTGGTGAATTCCCTCATAATATATTTTCCTAAAACATGGTAACAAACTGAATTACAATTAATCCATTTGGAAAACATGAATTTTTCCTCATTCCACAGTATATTGGATTTATTCCTGAAATCCAAAAATGATCTAAAAATCAATGGTGCTAGCAGAAACCACCGATAAATAGTTCGTTACCTATTTCCAAGGTAATAAATGTTGTCTAATTTACTTATTCATATCGCACATATCATTATCCATACATCATTATCTTAACATAACGAACATGTTAAGGGTTAACTTACTTTATTCAAAATTTTAACTTTCATGAGATAACCTTTTTAGACCATTATGACCATTCAACATATTCTTGTAAATCCTTAGAAAAATATAAACTAAACAATCCATACATAATTAACCATTCTTAATTATAGAATCCAAATGCATAAATACTTTGTTTACTTCATCCTTAATCCATTAGCAATGCTACCTCATCATATTATGAAATAATTTTTTTCCTTCACATTTCATTCATAGCCTTTTCATCATCAGCAATGTGACTGTTACTCACACCACCATGTTGATTCTCTTTCAAGATGTACCTCTTGGGAAATTGAGTCACATAATAACTATTTATTCCATAGATAAAAGACAAAACCTTCAATGATTACATAGGGAGGAAAACATTTCCATCTATTTTGTTAACTGAACACTTCATTTTTCCCTTACATTAACTTGATTTATATCCATATTTTCCATAGAAAAATTGCTATTTGTTTCTCTAAGACATTTACTTAGGAGATTATTTCAACATTCCTAACAAAAAGGAAACTGAATATTCTTTTTCCATGGTCACAATTTGCCAAAATCTTAGGGAACTTCTTATTTCTATTCCATGCTGGGTCCGAGATTTGGTTAAGGTAAATAATTTTAATGGTGTTCCATGAAAACTGATTAGGATTAACCATGACATATTTCGCTCCAATGATCATTCCACATGATTGACCATCAGAAAATATTCCATCACATTCAACATTAATCCAGTTCCTTATGATTACTTCCATTGACAAAAATTAGAATCATTTTGTGAGAATTACTTAACAAAGTTGAAATCCACATATCCAGGAACATAATTACTTATAGGATGTGTAAATCATGATTACTTCCATAATATATGACACCATGGTGTTTATCTTAGGATATTTATTTCTAACTTATATCTAAATCCTTAACGATAGTTAATGAAGAGTTTGTGTATTCACAAAGCATACCCCCCCCCTGAGTTTCAAACCATGTGTGCAGCAAGGCCTATTTTTGTGTATCAGATTACCCCAAGTCAATCTTAGAACATCTTATCCGAGTTGTTACCCCTAGGTAAAATTGTTCCAGAGCCACATCCACTTGTAGTATCCAGACATGGATGTATTTTTTGGAAACTAGTCACTCTATCCTTTACCAAGATTCTAGGAAATTTTCCTAAATGTCAACTCATCCTTATACTTATAATTAGATACATCCCTAGGCATATCATTAGAAATAAACCTATGGATCTCACTATGGATCTCTCATCCTAGATTCTAAAGGATAACTATACATTTTCACTAATACCAAATGTAGCGACCCTCACTTAACAAAAAATAAACATTACATAACTTTTTTTAAATTCATAAACAACATACAAACAGACTCCCAACACTGTGGATGGAATAATGACTATGGAAACATAGAAACATAAAACCTACTATACATGTGAGCTACATCATCAGCCACTAGGTTCTTCCTATCTAGAACCATTCTCAGGCACATCAAACATAGTACATATCATCACAACCTAGGTCAAAGGAAACATAAAATGTGTGATATCAAATTATCAGTAATGATAAACAAGGGAGACATGCATGAATAAACATGAGCATAAGGGTCTGAGAACAAGATCATGAAAATATAAGATCATACCCTGTATGTCAAAGATCATATACATTAATCATGGAAGAAAGCATGGTAATGTATACGATATGAATCAAAATGAAGTAAAGGATATAAGCCATGAAATCATAACATAGGAGTAAGACAAGTATTTATGGAAGCACATAAGCACATAATTATTTAAATAATAGAAAATTCATTAATTACAAGACCATATTGTTGGAAAAAGTATTTTATTGAACTTGTTGAACCCCTGTTTAATCCCTGTATTACTGAACTGAGTAAACCCTTATTTTAGCCCTCTATTACTGAACAGAGTAAACCCTCATTCAACCCCAATATTACTGAATCTAGGAAACCCTCATTCTATCCATGTATTACTGAACCGAGTAAACCCTTGTTCCAACTATGTATTGCGGAACCATGTAAACCCTCATTCTATACCTATATTACTAAATAGTGGACACCCTCATTCCATCCAGGAATTACTGAACTAAGTAATCCCTTGTTACATCCCTATATTACTAAACTGAGTATACCCACATTCCAGCCCGGTATTACTGAACCGAGTAAACCATCATTCTATCTCCATATTAATGAACCATGTAAACCCTCATTCCATCCATATATTAATGATACCAGTAAACCCTCTTTACATCCATGTATTACTGAACTGAGTAAATCCTCATTCCAGCCCTATCTATCTAATGAGATATAAATCTTTACCCAATGCATTGGAAGAAGATATATGTCCCACTTGTCACATAATGAAATAATATATACATGTTTCTCAATATCATAAATAAACATATCATAACCCCTGAAATTAAATAGGTATCATAAACATATAAACATATTATAAATTATGGAAGGAGAGATGTTTAATAATCTTTTCATTAAAATCATAACCCATAAAAGAGAAACTTATTCAATAAAAATATATCCCATCAAAGAGAAATGGGTTTCATAAATACCATGACATTAAGTATAACCCATTCATATAAATGATATTAATGAATCCTTTAGATAATTTCCTAGAATGACATGAGTAGCTTAAATAGATATCTTATTAGATGGAAAATAATTTTGAAATATCATTTAAAAACATTTCATAACGAAAATATCCTTTCTTGATTAAAAATACTCTTTAATGCAAAAAACCATTTGAAAATAATTTCCATTGAAAATATCTTTGGAAACATATAAAGAATAAATGAAATCATTTTGAAAACCTTTTTTTATGAAAAAATATAAACTAATATTCAAAACATTTTAAAAATAGTTTTCTTTGAAAACAATTTTAAAACCTTTAGAAAAATATTTACAATGATTTGAAGACCACTTTATTAAAAATACAATGAAAAATCATAAATAAATCTTGAAAATGTTTTGAAAATAATTTTTCTTGAAAACCTATAAAGAATCATGAAAATGTTTTGAAAACCATTTCATTGAAATTACTTTGAAAACTTATTAATAAGACATGAATTTTTTTGGAAAATATTTTTCCATGAAAATATATAAAGTAAATTTGAAACCATTTTGAAAAAAAATTTCCTTAAAAATTAATTTTTTAAAAAAAATTCTTAACAATTAACATTTTTATCAATAAAAAGGTAGCTTCAAAGAAATGACGAAGGGTAAATATGTACATTTCATATGAGGTCAAAGGAAAACTCTTTTTTTCATAGTTGAAAGGATAGAAAAGTGCCTTGTTTAGAAGGAGACAAGAATATTCCCATGAAGAAGAAAAAATGGTAATTTTTTTAGATATTGTAGGGGAATGGTATAATCTTCTTGGAATCTCTTTTTTGAAATAATAGATTTTTGACCGAAGAGAGGGTAAGGTCAGGTATTCCTAAAAACAATTTCTTAACTAACTAAAGTACCAAAGAGTAGAATATGGTAACAATACATGATTATATCATGAAAAAATAGGAGAGCGAAAATCAAGAATATTCATTTGGGATGGATCATAATATTTTAACAATGTTATCATAAATGTAAAAAAATATCAAAAAGTTATGAGTAAAATTATTCATTGGGGGAGGGAGGTGAGAGGATATCGCGAATGACTTCTTCACAAACCGTACATCAAGGAACTCGGAGATGAATTCTATTTGGATTGAAGAATCTTTACTCCAATTTGTTATTTTGATATGGATTGGAAAATATCTAGCAAATGTGACACACTGATTATAAAGGTGGTCGCAGCTCACTTAGAAGGTGCCATTCGAGATTCACATCATACAATCACAAGTATTTCCTTCAACAAAGCCCTCAAGGGATTGGATCTATAGAAGAAATCCTCAGGGAAGCCTTCACAGATGATAAAAGTTGATGATACAAGATGTTTTTTGAACCATACCCTGACGCGCTACAATAGAGGGAGAAAATGTGTAAAGTTTCTTTTCTTAGATTCATTTCATACCTTCCAGGTGATAATCAGTGGTCAGTTAATGAGACAAAACATAGTATTTTCTATTGCTGGTGATCAACCAGCTAAATATTTGTTCCACATGAGAGAGGATATTTTTATATTATCCTACACTGACAAGAGGAATTATATCAAGTCTGGAAATATGGCAATATTCATATACAACCTAGTGTCCTTAGATTTTCCACTTGGGATTATGAATTCAATCCTTTTACTCATATGAACTCCATGGACCAGATATATGTTCGATTACATGGACTAAGTTGGTACGTTTGGCACCCCAAAATTTTAAATGACCTCACCTATTGCATATGATTCCCCTTGAAGATTTTTTTTATAACACTTAATGGAGATTTGGGGAAATATGCAAGAGTAGTGGTAGAACATTACCTTGAGTCAAAACTTCATCATGTCATTGCTATCAATGCAAATGAATATTGTACTAAGGTTAATATTGAGTATGAACATAGGCACCCCTGTTGTGATTACTACAAAATCATTGGTAATATTGTTATCAACATTCGAGTGATAAAAAAGCAAGCACACCCCACAAATGAGATGGGATGGACTATAGTAATGAGGAACATGACAGATGATATGAATGACTTAGAAAATGATAACCTACATATGAAGAAAAAATAGAAATGGATAAGGAAGTATGATGGTATGTATACTTCAAAAGCCCCTCCCAAATTGTCATAGATATATATATATAATTTGGAGGAACTTGAGAAGGTAGATAGGTCTATTTATGAAGAAAAAACATCCATGGTTCGATACACAGTCAGTTATGTTATAAAAACTGATAACACTAGGATGGAACTAAATGCTTGATAATGCATAGATGTGAAAATAGATTCATCTCAGAATTTTCATAGTCTAGATAAAAACATTATCTCAACCTCTCAAGGATAATGAACAGGATGCTAAGCTATATGGTTTATCTACAAATTCAGATAGATCAAATACTCTTATGTTTCGGAACTCCTACTCTGATAATGCTTAGTATACCAAGTAGTCTATTTCTAGGGAAATTACTTGCCAAATAAACCTTATGATAGTTTTTGATCACTAGGTTCATAACACCTATAGCTATAAAGGCTGCAATCGGGAAGAGACTAATACAGAAGGGATTCGAGCACCTACAGAGAGATTTGCATAACACTACACAATTGAGTAGGGAGACACAATAAACACTGATGCAAAGGAGTTGTGTGGCCCTTCCCAAATGACTATCACATCTATTGCAACATTGATTCTATAGAATTTTAGGAGATGCATGTCACGACCCATCCCCCGGGGCCCATGTCGTGACTACCCCAAGCCCACCATCCATAGTCTAGGGGCTGAAAACTAGAATAGAAGGTGTATTCCCTAAAACTGGGAAGTCATTGCCTTTATAACCTATAAATGCACGGAACCAGGCACACAACAAGATATTAACTCATGTAAAGTGAAAAGTAAAGTGAGTGAGTAAAGAAAGTAAAAAGGGGCTATAATACCAGCCCAATTGGAAACTGCATGAAACTGAAAGTACAAGTAAACTAGAACAGCTCTGGTGATCACCCACCAAGGATCCTACCAGAATGGTAGGTACAGCTCTCGCATGGTCATCTCTGTGGTACACTATGTCTAAGTTCCACCTCCAAGCTACCTCAAGTTCTAGTACTCTTGTCCTCAGTCAGCACTGTCAGTCAAATACACCAAACAAAATGAAGTGTGGGCATAGCCTATGTAGGGGTGAGTATAACGATACTCAGAAGCGAACCTGAGACACTCAAGGTCTCACAAAATCCAGATAGGATAAACCACAAATCATGAAATCAACTGACAACCCAACTTAAGTATATGCCTATACATACACCTAACTTATCAAGTATACTCATCTCAATAATGAGGAAACAAAAAGTCTAAACACAAAATCCCAAAGTTCAATTGTTCCAAAAACGATGGAAAACCACAAAGGTAAGTACCACACAGGTATGCCACCCAGAAGAATACCACCAAGGTATTACCACATAGGAAAAGTACCATTTAGGTATGAAATCAGCTAACACCACGTATTTCTTAGGTATAATAGTAGAGATGATTAGATGTAATTACTGAATAATATTACTCTATTATGAGGCACTGCTGCTGACCCACACAGGATCGCTCAGTTCTGACCCACATAAGACCACTACATGATGAACAACATTGGATTGCTCGGTGCTAACCCACACAGGAGCTCTCTATTCTGACCCACACAGGATCTCTCAGTTCTAACCTAGACAAGATCTCTAGGTGCTGACCCACACAGGATCACTATTAATTCTTAACGTCATATCCAGCTATTGGGTTCTCACACTATGCTTTCTCATCTCTGAGAGGATCCGCTTCTCAAGCTCCTGGTTGATAATCCAACTACCACGAAGTCCCATGGAGAAGTATCTCAACGTACCGCCACATCATATGGGTCTCAACTCAATAGATGGTGTGTCAATCAGACGCCCGGTCTGTAGGTTATTATCCTTTTAGTCTTGAGATCCCTATTGGATTCAAGATTTATCCAACCCGACTATATCCCATATTTATCCAAATCTCCTGTGGAATATTCCAAATGGACAATCATTCTCCATGGTTTATAGCGCAGTTGACATTTTGTCAAACGGACATCCGGTGCTAATGTTATGGCTGAAAGAGTGTAAAGATCACAGCTAGTCTGGGTCCGGTCTGACCTGGTCTGGGCCGACCCAACCTAGCCTGGGCTAACCCGACCCTGTTTGGGTCGACCCAGCCGGTGCTAGGTCTAGCCCGACTCGCACTAGGCAGCGCAGGGGACGCGGAGCGGCGTGAGGGTGAGAGGGCGGCATAAAGGCCGCATAGGGTTACGGTGGCCATAGAGGCCACAGAGGGTCATGGTGGCCGTAAAGGCCGCGGAGGCCACGAGGGAGGCGCGGAGGCCACAGAGAGTTGTGGAGGCCATGTGGTGTTTCGGAGGCTGCGAGCATAGAACGAGGTCACAGAGGGCCACTGGGCGGTGAGGCCACGGGGTGCCACCGAGGGCTGTGGGGGGAGAGGCTGCATGGCGACGTAGAGGGTTGTGGGGGGGCAGGCTGTGGGGTGATGAGGATGTGTGGTAGCTAGGCCGCGTGAAGGTGGAGTCCATAGGCAATGGTGGTCGCGGGGCAGCAGAGGCCATAGGCGACGCGAGGCTACGGGCGGCGAGGGTCGCGGGGTGGCGGAGTCCACATGCAATGGAAGCCAATGGGCGACGTCGTCGCCTACGTCGCGACCGAAGATGTGTCAACTACTACATATTTTCATCGCTATTGCATAAAGCTGCTTCAATCCATCATGAAAACACACCATTCATGAAGATCTACGGAGGGGTCATGCCAGGTTTGTTTGGCCCACACCATCCGCATTAGAGTGGTAACTAGCGGCTCAACAAAAACATGAATGAAGAATGTCAAACACTAAAACCTCCCACAATGGATTATTCCCAAACCTGCAAATAAATCATCCATGGAACAACTAGTTAGAGATCTGATCTTTATTTTTTGTTTAGAAGGGAAGAACAAGGGAAACATTAATCATGTATAATTAAACCCTTACCTCGTTTGTTCAGTTGAAGTTTGTCTGCGGTTGAGATGAATTGGCATTTATTGACCCCGAAACAAGTCTCCTCTAATGATGTCGGTGAGGATAGGAAAAAGTTGAAGTCAGGGATGACAATGTTTCCTCAGTTTTTAGTTCATTCTTCATTGGAGATCCTTCGATGGAGTTTTGAGAAAGATTCGTTGAAGGAAAAGAGTTCTTCATTGGTGTTCTTCGTCAGAGAAGCTCTTCCACAAGTTCTCCCCTCTCCTTTTCCAACCCAAAAATCCTCTCTCCAAGGATGAGGTGCCAACATAAAATATGATTTAACATTTTAATTCTTGGAACCATTAAGATGGCAACATTTAATTGGAATAATTAATTAGAGGGTGTGGCCCAATTAAAGTGGGGGAAGTTCAAGAGACCTCCCCACATTTATGTGGGAGGTTCAAGGGTCGGGTGGTCCCCACCATTGAATTCAAATTTGGGAGGTTAGGCTCGTGTGGTCCCCACCACCATAACCCATGTGGGAGGCTTTAGTTCAAGTAGTCCCCACCTTTATAATATCCACATGGGAGGTTTCAGCAAATATAAAAATGAGAAATATTTTTTTATTATTCCATGAAAAATCCAAAATCTACCTTTCACCCTCGACCCACTAAAGTAAAGGTGATGGTCTCCTTTAGCTAATACCGGCACTGTTAGTCCATTTGTTCCCTCAGATTACAATTACGAGTACTAGTACAAAAGTTACAATAACCCACTCGCCCGTTTACTGACATACCAGAAAAAAAAGTTCAAAAATTCATTCTGGGAACAATGGGCCTCAGAATCATGCACCCTCAATTTTCACAGACTCATAAAATTTCCATATATTTTAAAAAATTAAATTAAATTTATGGGCCATTACATTCACCCCACCTCAGGGATTTACATCCCCATAAGACACAACTCAAAACTAGGAAAACAAGTGGGCGTACTGAGCACGAATCTGAGCCTCCCACTACCATGTTCTCTCCTAGAGGTTTCCATGCTACTAGAGAATACACACCAGAGGTATCAACCACCCACGAAGGACCCAGTCTGTCATGACCCGTCCTCGGGGCCCATGCCGTGACTACCCCAAGCCCGCCTTCCATAGGCCAGGGGCTGGCAACTAGAACCAAGGCGTAAATCCTGATAAAAAGGGAAGGCATTGCCTTTGTATAGTAGACCAAAAACACCACAGAGAAAGCAAGAAGAAGTAAATACTAAGTAATAACTGAGTACATCAGTAAATGCAGAAAAGTAAATGGGCTAGAATACAAACCCAAACTGAAAGAAAAGTACAACTCGAAAGGGAAAATAGCAATTGAATGTAAAGCCGCAGCGTCGGGTCGTCCACTGGAAGTCTCACCTGAAGGGTGAGTACAGATAGCCTCCTCTGCTCCTCGGGTCCAGCCGACCGCTCCGAGTACGTCCCGTCCAGTGGTCCACCTCCAGGTACCGTCCTGCTCTGCAAGCCTCAACCACGATCAGCGTTGTCCGTCGTCTGCAACCAACACAACGTAGTGCGGGCATAGCCCGTGTAGGGGTGAGTATAAGCTACTTAGTAGGGACCCCGAGACCCCCGAATGTCTCCCAAAATCCACAAAGGATAAACCACAAAGGAAAGATACAATCACGAAGTAACATCCGACACTGCTTAGGTATATGACCATACATATACCTAAGTCATCAATTATCGTTCGGCTCTAACATCCGAACCCAAGTACAACCCATTCACATAGGAAAGCAAAACAGAAATCCACATAGGATAGCACAACACAATCCACATAGGATAGAAAAATAGGATTCAGCTCACACAGGTATACTTCTTCATAAGACGATAGAGATGATCAGATATTTCCACTGATTCATCTAAGCCATCAGACCCACAAAGGATCGATAGGTACTAACCCCCGTAATAACCCACAAAGGATCTGACCCACACAGGATCGATAGGTAACTAACCCCCGCAATGACCCACAAAAGATCTGACCCACACATGATCGATAGGTAACTAACCCCTACAAAGACCCACATAGGATCGGACCCACACAGGATCTGTAGGCGCTCGCTCACACAGAACCGCTGAGCGCTGACCCACACAGGATCGGACCCACACATGATCGGTAGCACTAATCCACGTAGGATCACTAAGTGATGTAGTCGTCACCGTCAAATCCACTGAGGATCTCGGTACATTCGTTGTCGTCATCGCAGCCGCAAATGCAGCCAGCTCTAGGGTTCCCGCACACAGCAAGCTCGTTCGGGAGGGTCCGCTCCACGAGCCGAGAGGTTGATACATCAACTGACACATAGTCCAGAGTTTATTTATCCAAAAGTTCCATATCGCCAACAGGAACTCAACGTCGCAGATGGCGTATCAATCGGACACCCGGTCTGAGAGTTATTGGCTTTTTCGTCCCAGGGGCCCGGTTGGTTTTTAAGGCAAAACCAACCCGACCGTACTCCACCTGCATCCAAACCTCGGTCAGAGTAATCCAAAAGATCCGTCTCACTAAGAGGAAACCAACAAAGTCAACGACACGTCATTCGGACGTCCGGAGCTTAAGATATGAGTGTTTCCGCTCCGAGGGCCCGGTTGGTTTCGTGTACGAACCAACCCGGACAAACCCAAAGTACTCCGAAACCTTGAGTGCGATATACCGAAATGACCTTCTCCATCCAAGAATCGCATCACCGCTGACGGCGCGTCGATCGGAGGTCTGTAGCCCGAGATATGGGCAAAAGACCAAAGAGGTCCGAAAACGGGTGTTTTGGGCCTGGACCGACCCGGCCCGAGACCCCCCTGGTCGGCCTGGCTAGGCGCAGCCCGGCCCGGCCTGAGCACGGCCCGGCTGGCCGGTCCGGGCAGCTCGGCGCTGGCCTAGTGGCCGCGCCGAATGAGACACGGCCCCCTGCATGGGGGCCGCTCAGTGTCACCAGACACGGTGCAAGGCTGCGTCCCTTCCCCGCGGTCTCGCGTGGCCATGGGACCAGTGCTCGCCGCCGCGTCAGGTCCTCACGGCAGCACACCGGGCGACGCCGCTTCCTGGCAGCCGGCCGCTGCCTGCCGCCGGCGTTGGCGTGGCGCGCTGGAAGGAACTTCCGCGGACCACCGGACGCGCTCCGGTGGTCCGTTTTGCCTGCGGTTTGCACCTACAGCTCTCCCGGGATCCGAACTTTGCTGCGAAGGCCTCCAATCGCCATTCCAGTCCCATTTTGTATGCGTCGTTAATCCACGCATCAATGAAAAACTGCGGAGGGTTGTCGGGCTGTGTTTTTTTGGCTCGCACCCACCGCATTAGGTGATAACAATTGGGAATAATAATCAACACATGAAAACATAACAAGGCAGAATTTTAATAAATTAAAATTGAACCTAGTTCCCAAAAAAACACCCGTAAATAAAAATTCATGTCCCACATATAAAAACAAACGCGGATCAACTTGATGATGAGTTGATCTGGGTTCTTTGTTTTAGATGGAAATAACAATGGGAATAAATATTATTCTCAAATAAATCCCCTACCTCGTCGTAGTCGTCGAACGAGAGTTCTTTGCAGAATTTACCGTCACGGAAGAAGAGGATCGATGGGTCACGGAAGGGCATCGCGTAATCGGTTTCCGATAACTCGAAGTTCTTCATGAGAGACTGATGTGTTCTTCACGTTCTTCGTCGAAGAGGAAGAAGTTCCTCAATCCTTAGCCTTTTTCTCCCCAAGAATCCACCACAAGAAAACTAACCCAAAAAAAATTAAGCCCTCACTTAATTTATTAACTAGACATGAGTTTGAATTTCAAACCCACACACACACTTAACTTACTTCATTAATAACATATGTTATTAATACTTAGGTTATCAAAAGTAAATGGTGAGTTGAGGGGGGTTGAAGAATATGAATGGGTGAGGTTCATGTGGGCCCCACCACCCTCATATCCTCCCTTGGGAAGTTGGGTAGTTACCCAACTTCCACCCAAAGCCTTAAACCACTTAAAGAAAAATAAAAATTGTAGTTAAATTATAAATTAAACTTCACAATTTTTATCATCTTCTCTCGTGAAAACGCAACCTCGGAACAGGTGTTCCTAAGAAATTACCAGCGCCACGGTTCCATTGGTGCCCTCAGAATTTGATTCTGAGCACCGGTTCAAAAGATAGGAATTCCCGCTCTTTCGTTCACTGAACGTATCTGAGCTAAACTTCAGATAGAAATTCCGGGCACACCGGGCCTCACACTCAAGTGCCGTCAGAAACTGCGTTCTTGTAAAATCACAAAGAAAATTAAGAAAAAATTTTCCTTGAATTTTACGGGTCTTTACATTACTCCCACCTAAGGGCTTTACGTCCCCGTAAAGATACATCGAAGACTAGGGAAACAAATGTGGGTACTGAGCACGCATCTGAGACTCCTGCTCCCAAGTGCTCTCCTGGAGATTCTCGTGCTGCCATCTGATGCGCACTAGAGGAATCGACCGTCCACGTAGGACCCTCTCCTGTCGATCATCGATCTCTACTGGGACCTCCGTAAAAGTCGCCCCCATCATCAACGTCTAGCTCCCCATGGTCAATGATATGCAACGGGTTGTGCACATATCTCCTCAGCTGGGATACGCGGAAGACGTCGTGCACCTGGTGCAACTGAGGTGGTAGAGCCAGGTGATAAGCCACCTCGCCAATCCTACTGAGGACCTGGAATGGTCCAATGAAGCGTGGAGACAACTTTCCTCCCCAGCCAAATCTCTGTAATCCACGTCGAGGTGAGACACGCAAGAAGACGTGGTCGCCATCCTCATTCTCTAGTGGCCTCCACCTCCTGTCAGCATAAGACTTCTGCTAGCTCTGAGCTGTCCTCATCAGATCCTGGATGACCTGGACCTTCTCTGTCATGGCCCGAACCATCTATGGTCCCACAAGTGCTGACTCCCCAGGGTCTGTCCAACACAAAGGAGATTTGCAAGGTCGGCCGTACAACGCCTCGTACGGTGCCATCCCAATGGTGGAGTGGTATCTGTTGTTGTATGAAAACTCCACCAAGGGTAGGTGGTCCTCCCAGCTGCGACCAAAGTCGAGGACACATGCGTGGAGCATGTCCTCGAAAGTCTGAATGGTTCTCTCCGTCTGACCATCCGTCTGAGGGTGAAAGGCAGTGCTCAAACGTAGTTGTGTCCCGAACACCTCCTACAACCCCTTCCAAACCGGGAAGTAAAGAGAGCATCTCGATCAAATACGATAGACGATGGAACACCATGAATCTTTACAATCTCCTGAACGTAGAGATGTCCCAAGATCTCCACTGAGCCCTGCTCTCTGATGGGTAGGAAGTAAGCCGACTTGGTGAGTCGGTCGACAACCACCCAAATGGAGTTGTGACCTCTGGAAGTGCGTGGAAGTCCAGTCACAAAGTCCATAGATATCTCGTCCCACTTCCACTCAGGGACCTCCAAGGGTTGTACCAAGCCTGCTGGTACCTGGTGCTCTGCCTTCACCTGCTGGAAGGTGAGGCATCGAGAAACGAACTCTGCCACAACCTTCTTCATGCCCGGCCACCAGTGCTGTCGTCTGAGGTCCTGGTACATCATCTTCACTTCAGGATGTACCGCCAAAGGTGAAGTGTGAAACTCTCTCAGAACCTCCTCCCATAAAGCAACTGGTACCAAGGTACGTCCTCTAAAAAGGACGTCGTGCTCTGCTCCAAAGGAGAAACCATCAGGTGCCTGTCCTGAGGATATCTGTGCACGCCGCGTCTCACAGTCAACATCCCTACGTTGTGCCTCTCTGACCTACTGCAGTAGTGGAGGGGTGACTGTGAGTGACTGAAGGAAGGCTGCTCCATCTCTATCCACGAAGGATATCTGCAAAGCGGCTAGCTGCTCTGTCACCACCTCAAGTAGCTGAATTCCCATCCTCCTGCTGAGAGCATCGGCTACTACGTTCCCCTTCCCAGGAGTATTGACTATATAATTTCATAGTCCTGGAGGAACTCGAGCCATTTCCGCTGTCTCAGGTTCAGGTCCTTCTGAGTGAAGATGTACCTGAGACTCTGATAGTAAGAAAAGACTGTAAAGCATTCACCCATCAGGTAGTGTCGCCATGTCTTCAGAGTGAAGACCACTGCTGCTAACTCTAGGTCATGGGTAGCATAGTTCTGCTCATGCGGCCTCAACTGACGTGATCCATAGGCGATCACTGCCCGCTCTTGCATCAGGACACATCTGAGTCCGGTCCCTGATGCATCGCAGTAGACTACGTACCCTACTCCATCATCAGTCAACCTCAAGATAGGTGTGATGGTCAATCTCTGTCTCAGCGCCTGGAAGCTCTGCTGACATCTGTCTGACCACACGAAGGGTTTCCCCTTTCTCCTTAACGTTATGCAAAGCTGCAAAGATTTCTCCTTTACGGAAAGGGAAATCCGGTCTTATCCCATGGATGAACCACGTTCCTTGCCTAATACAGTCAATCCTGTCATGAATAGTTAATTCATGGCATGGATGACGTCGTAAGGCATCGACGCTGCTACCAAGAGATCCAACCGTTACTCTCACCTCCAAGGGTTGAGTCACACTATCGGAATCAGTGTGTGGTCACTAGGTCTCCTCCAGTAAGAATCTCGCATGTGAGGGTCAAGTCAAAAGTTTTTTTAACCGGCACCTCTTAGTAATTACAAAAAAAAGACAAGAAAGCAAATGTCACCATTGCAAGGGTCTTTTATTACTTCAACTCAAAGTACAAGGACACATGGAAACACAAACAATGAAGCTAGAGGCATTATGGGAAAAGGCCTCTATGCCTGGAGCTAGTCCCGCACTAGTCCACCCGCTTCCGGAGCTCCATGATTGTAAGCTTCAGCTGCCTGAAGCTGTGCTCTCCCCTGAGGTCGGGGTGGACCTCCTGGTGGTGGTGGTGGTAGAGCCTCAAAACGTCGTCCAACACCTGCCGCTCGACCAGCTCCTCGGCCTCATCCACATGCTCCCTGCGGACCACCACGGTCAAACCTCTACCTCTGCCTAGGTGGTTCCTCAACCGTCTGCTGCTCCTCTGCATGGTGGGTCGGGCCGTCACGAGCCATGTGGCCCTGCCCGCCGCATGCATAGCACTGTCTTTCACTCGTAAGACTGGTTTTGCTGCATGTGCCCCGAACCTCCGAGCCAGTATCCTGTGGTCATATGCCCATTGGCCTGGCCCGCTTGGACCTCTGCGACATCTGTCTACTGCCGGCTGTAGAAGACTCCGCCACGTGTCGCCCTGCGGTAGGTCTCGCCGCTGGTGTAGACTCAGCAAGAAATCTCTTGATCAAAAGGGCTCGCTCCAGTACTCCTTCCTAGGCCGGAATGCTGAGGGAGATCAGCGATGCCCTGATCTCATGTCTAAACCCCTTCTCAAAGGTCCAGGCCCGGAAGAATGGGTCCCGTACCATGTCGGTTGAGTAGCGCGAGAGATCGATAAATCTCGCCATGTACTGGGCGACTGTCAAGCTGTCCTGCCGCAGCTGAAGAAGCTCCTGGATGCGCACCGCACGGAGGTTGGCCGGGACGAACTCTGAGCGGAAGAGGCTCTCAAAGTCTTCCCAGAGAAGAGATGTCTCATCGTGCACCTGGAGCATCAAGCTCCACCATCGGCCCGCTGCCGCATGCAGTAGGCTCGCTGCGAGGATCCCCATGTGGTCTGCTAGTGTCCTCACTAACCAGAAAACTTGTACCAATGCCTCCATCCAGTCCTTGGCTGCCTAGGGGTCCATCTCCCCGCGGAACCTGGGCGGTCACTGGCACTGGAACTCCTGCAGTGCACTAAGGCGACGTGCATCGTCAGCGGCTGGGGCAGGAAGCATCGGTGCCTCGGCGGGTAAAGGTACCGCTAGTGCCTCAGTTGTCAAAGGGCCCTACACCGAGGCCTCGTCGCTCGGTGGGCTGTCGTCACGCTCAACTCTCGGAACCCAAGCTGGCTGCCGTCGTGGGGCCATCCTGAGAAGAAATAGGTGCGCCACGGTCAGAACCGTATACCTGGTGAGCTGACACAAAGTAATCATAAAGAAAACTTGAAACCCACTTGCAATCAATGTTTTTGTGCATTAAGTCGGAAATCAGAAGTCCGGGTCCTGGTGTATGGATACGACGGCCGTTGCACCAACACTGGACTCCCTGGACTGATAACCACACCCAATACGCTTAACACTATTGCTTCACATAGAAAAAGATTAGAGTCCCAAGTTCTACGGTAGAACCGAACTCACCTGATACCAATTGTGACAACCGGGTCCCGGTGACAGCACCGCCACTCCTCCTTAACATGGCCGTCAGGTCCTGGCCCACTAGGTACCACTAGTTGACCCACAGACACGTAGGGCCCACCCTAGTGTCCACCACGTGCATGAACGGGTCATCTGACTAATGATAGTCCCCCCAGGCCCACACATGTCCTTTCTAGTGTGCTTTGTCCTCACTCACACACACCCTGGGAAAGTTCCCATGAGGTCACCCATCCTGATCACTACTCCAGACCAAGCACGCTTAACTGTGGAGTTCTAATGAGATAGGCTCCCGAAAAGGAAGGTGCACCTTGTTGACATGAGTCGTATCATTTAGTCATTTAACCATGTATCATTTGGGGATATTACAATCACCCCCCCCCCCTTAGAGCACAATGCCCTCGTTGTGGGCCCTACATCTCAACCTAGGCAGTGCACCACACTTAAAGATGGGTTCTTCCTCTGATACCAAATGTAACAACTGGGTCCCGGTGACAGCACAACCACCCCGCCTTAACATGGTCGTCGGGTCCTGGCCCACTAGGTACCACCAGTTTCCCCCACAGACATGTGGGGCCCACCCCAGGGTCAACCCACATGCCTGAACGGGTCATCTGACTAATGATAGTCCCCACAGGCCAACACATGTCCTTTCCAGTGTGCTTTTTCCTCACTCACACACACCCTGGGAAACTTACCAGGAGGTTAAAGGAAGGTGCACCTTGTTGACATGAGTCTTATCATTTAGTCATTTGTCACGACCTATCCTAGGGGCACGTGCCGTGACTACCCCAAGCCCGCCTTCTATAGGCCAGGGGCTAGTGACTAGCACCAAAGGCGTAAATCCCGATAACTGGGAAGACATTGCCTTTATAAAAGTAAACAAAACACCACAGAGTACAAGCGGAAGTAAAACACTAAGTACAAAGAGAAGTGTTGAAAGGTAAATGGGCCAGAATACAAACCCAAGTGAACATACAACTACAACTGAACAAAGTACAATAGAAAAAGACAACATCTGGAAGAACGGAAGCAGCTTCTAGGTCGTCCTCCTCGTATCCTACTTGAAGGGTAGGTACAGATAGCGCAGCTCCTGGATAGTCCACCACAGATCCTACGTGAATGGTAGGTACAGATAGCCTCCACAACGCTATCTCCCATCAACCTCCTCCGAGTGTCGTCTCACCGTGAAGTCCACCTCCGGTTACCAACTCGTCGTGTGGTCCACCTCCAGGTACCGTACAGTCCTCGAACACTCGGCCTCCGTCAGCATTGTCTATCGTCTGCAACCAACACAACATGGTGTGCGCACATCCCATGCAGGGGTGAGTATAACGATACTCAGTAGGGACCCCGAGACCCTCAAGGTCTCACCAAAACCAACAAGGATAACCACAAAGAAGATCTCAACAGATAACCTCTACTTAGGTATATGCCCATACATATACCTAAGATATCAAGTAACCCATCTCAATCATGAGGAAACACAAAGATTATGAAATCAACGGATAACCACTACCCAGGTATATGCCCATACATAAACCTAAGTTATCAAGTGACCCATCTCAATCAAGAGGTAAACACAAAGTTCATAGACTCAGCTCAAAACAGGATTTTCATTATCGAATCCGTAACTGCTGAAAAGCCCCATCTCTAGAGTGTACAGTGGTCCTGTCACGACTCTGAGGTACTGCTCACTAACCTAAGACTGCTGAAGTACTCCTCCTGTCGAGTACCGCGGGTCAGCCACCCAAACACAGTAGTGCTTCCCACCGGGGTATGCCACCCAAACACAGTAGTGCACACCCCTTAGTAGCCGGCAGAGGTACTCTCTGGATGAGTACCACGGGTCTACACTGTCACACAGGTAGTGCTCCGTCTGCCATGGGTCTGCACCTCACAAAGTAGTGCTCCGTCCACTGGGCTAGTCGACTCACTCCAAGTCGAGTCGGTCAAGCAGTCGTTAGGTCTCAGTCGGCTACACGGTCTCCGAACTCCGCACGCTCATCTCCGGGAGGGTCCTCTCCACGAGCTACAGGTCGATACTCCATGTTTCTCAAAGTCTCACGAAGAAGTATCTCAAAGGACCGCCTCGTCATAGGGGTCTCAATGCAACAGACGGCGCGTCAATCAGACGCCCGGTCTGTGAGTTATTAGCCTTTTCGTCCCAGGGGCCCGGTTGGTTTCATGAGAAAACCAACCCAGCCATATCTCAACTGTACCCCAAACTCTCATAGGGTATACTCATAGAGACCGTTACTCAACGTGATCACCAAGGCTGCTGACGGTTCGTCAAACGGATGTCCGGTCTGAAAGATATCAGTTTTTCCGTTCCAGGGGCCCGGGTGGATTTAGGGTACGATTCAACCCGGCCACTATCCAACAGCAACCAAAACTCAGGCGAAATATGCCAAAAGTTCTGTCTCATCAAGAGTAATTCAACGGGACAAACGGAGCGTCAATCGGACGCCCGGTCTGTGAGTTATTAGCCTTTTCGTTCCAGGGGCCCGGTTGGTTTCGTGAGCTAACCAACCCTACCGCACACCGACAACATCCAAAACTCGAGAGGAGTAAGCCAAAATATTTGTCTCACTTAGAGGAATCCATTCGACGGCACGTCAATCGGACGTCCGGAGCTCAAGATATGAGTGTTTCCGCTCTGAGGGCCCGGTTGGTTTCGTGAACAAACCAACTCGGCCGAACTCAAAGTGTTCCGAAACCTTGAGTGCGATATAACAAATCGACCGTCTCGATCTAAGGGTCGCATATCAACTGACGGTGCGTCGATCGGAGGTCCATAGCCCAAGATATTGGCATTTGACCGAAAGTGATAAGAAAATGGGGGGGTCTGGGCCTGGACCGACCCGGATGGCGCGACCCGGTCCGGTCGGGGTGGCCCAGACCGGCCTGGGCACGACCTGGCCCGACCGGTTACGGCCGAGCGGAGTGGAGCGGGGCGCTGCCCCCGCGTGAAGAACCGCGACACCGCGTGGGTCCGCTCATGCCAACGGACGCCCCCCTGCGGTCCCGCACGGTCGTGGTACCGCGCTCCGCCGCCGCGGCTTCAGCCACGGTGGCTTCTTCGGGCGGCACGCCGGGTGCCACCGCCCCCCGCCGCTGTGCCGGCGAGGCGCGCATGCGGGCTGTTCCGCGGACCACCGGACGGGTTCCTGTGGTCGGAAATTCGTTTCGTCTTTGCCAAAGACCCTCCCGATACCCGTCCTTCACTACGAGGATCCCGGAATGCCCGTGCTGCTTCTTCTGTCGTTTTCCGGGGCGGCGCGACGGCGCCGCGCTTCTTAGCCCTTCCTCATAATTTCGGTGCGGTGCAACGACACAGCGCCTCCTGTCATGTGCTGCAATGAATTCAAACAACAGGGGGGGAGGGTCGGCCATGTTCGTGCCGTTCGACCTCCTCCCGTTATTATGATAGCAAGAGGTCATCTAATAGAAGTCAACGTACGAAAACGAAATAATTCACGGACCAAACAATAATCCTCAACATCAATCCGCATGAAACAATGATCCGCGGATCAACCTGGAATTGGTTGGTCCGTGCTCGTCGTTCTTTTCTCAAAAGACAAGAGAACACCAAATAAATTCCCCTACCAGGATATTTGACGTCGCACGTCGGGTGTCGCGGAGAACGACGTCGCGGGGTCGGACATAGATTCCGTAGACGTCGGGGTGCGTCCGAGGAGGAAACAACATATCCTCACTTGTTTCTATTATAAACAAGGGAAGTACGTTGTTTTTGGTGATGATCACCATGGTCGGCGACTTCTCCCTTGTCATGGAGGAAGATGAAGACTGAAGAATCCAGGTCGCCGGGTCTTCTAAGTCGAAGGGTCGATGTTCTTCATCGGGGAAGAACCGTTCTTCACATTCTTCAACGTGGAATATGAAGTTCTTCAAAGTATAGAACTCTCCCTCTCACAATCATCCATAGCAAAAACCAAACTGAATAAAATAAGGCTTTTCCCTATTTTATTTACTTATGCAAACATTTTCAAAAACTCAAAATTCAAAACACATAACTCACTTAATTAAGTTAATGTGTTGGCGTTGAATTAAAGTGGGGAGAGGGAAAGTCACCCTAATCAAAGGTGAGTTTTAAGGGGTTACACACTAAAGAGGGAGTTTTAAGAATTTTAAGGGGCGGGGCTGGTGTGGGCCCCACCTCGCAAATATCCTAAAAAGAGAAGTTAGGATTTAGTGGGTCCCACCCCAACTCCCTCACATGGATGTTAAATCACTTAGAAGAGAGAAATAAAGTTTTGAAACAACTTTATTTCACATAACACTTAAACCTCTTAGTAAAGAAATAAAATAAAATAGTAAAACAATTATTTTTATTCCTCACATTTTTAACAACTCATCCCGAGTAAACGCACCTTCGGAAAAGGTTCTCCAAAGCAATTACCGGCGCTGCGGTTTCATCGGTGCCCTCAGATTTCAATTCCGAGCACCGGTTTAAAAGTTAGGAAAACCCGCTCATTCGTTCACTGAGCGTACCCGAGCTAAACTTTAGAAATTGATTCCGGGCACACTGGGCCTCGGAATCAGGAGCCGTCAGAAACTGCATTCTTGTAAAATCCCAAAGAAAATAGTGATCCTCAATCTCTACTAGAACCTCCTTAAAAGTTGCGCCATCTTCGATGTCCATCTCTCTATGGTCGATGATGTGTGAAGGGTCGTGCACGTATTGCCTAAGATTGGATACATGGAAGGCGTCGTGCACCCAGTGCAACTGATGTTAAATAGATACGAAGTAATCCACCTCACTAACTCTTCTGAGGACCTGGAATGGTCCAATGATTTTCAGAGATAACTTGCCGCCTCGGCCAAATCTCTGTAAACTTCGGTGTGGTGAGACCCGTAGAAAGACATGGTCACCATCCACAAACTCCATTGTTCTCCCTCTTCTATCAGCATAAGACTTTTGTTTCCTCTGTATAGTCTACATCTGCTCTTGGATAATCTGCACATTTTCTGTGGAAGCCACTACCATCTCTGGACCCACTAGTTCTGACTCCCGTAGGTCAATCCAGCAAAATAGTGATCTGCAATGTTTCCCATACAAAGCCTCAAAAGGTGCATTCCTGTGGTGTATTGATAGTTGATGTTGTATGAAAACTCCACCAAAGCCAAGTGATCATCCCAGTTGCGACTGAAGCCGAGGATGCAAGCACGTAACATGTCCTCGAGGGTATGAATGGTCCTCTTAGTCTGACCATCTATCTGCGGATGGAAGACAGTGATCAAATAAATCTATGTCCTGAAAGCCTCCTACAACCCCTTCCATAGCCAGGAAGTAAAACTCTCGTCACGATCAGATAAAATCGTCAAGGGTACTCCATGTAGCCACTCGATCTTTTGCACATAGAGGCATCCCAAACTCTCTACTGAACTCTGCTCTCTGATCGGTAGGAAGTGGGTCGAATTGGTGAGTCATTCGATGATCACCCAAATCGATTCATCACCCTTGTATGTACGTGGAAGTCCTGTCATGATATCCATGTATATCCCATCCCACTTCCACTCTGGAACCACTAAAGGATAAACCAATCTGGCTTGTACCTGATGCTCTGCCTTCACTTGCTGACAACTGAGGCATTGAAAGACAAACTCTGCTACTGATTACTTTTTCCCCGGACACCAGTGCTATCATCGGAGGTCCTGGTACATTTTCGCCACTCCTGGATGTACCGCTAGAGGGGACATGAGGAACTCCCTAATAACTTCCTCCTTATGTGAAACTGGTACCATGGTATGTCCTCTAAAGAGGATGATGTGCTCTCCACCTTCAGAAAATCCATCACGTGCCTACCCTATGGATATCTGAGCATGTCGAGCCTCACAGTCAATGTCCACACACTGCACCCCCATGAATCACTGAAGAAGTGGTTGTGTCACTATAAGAGACTGAAGGAAAACCACTCCATCCCGATCCACAAAGGATATCTGCAAAGCGGCCATCTTCCACATCGCCTTGCCTAGAAGCTGTATACCAGATCTCCATATGATTGCATCTGCTACAACCTTCTCCTTCCCAGGAGTATTGACTATCTCAATGTCATAGTCCTAGAGGAACTCAAGCCAACGTCCTTGTCTCAGGTTCAGGTCCATCTAAGAGAAGATATACCTAAGACTTTTGTGATCAGAGTACACTGTAAAATGATCACCCATAAAGTAATATCACCACATATTCATGGAGAAGACCAATGATGCTACCTCTCGGTTATGGGTAGCGTAGTTCTGCTCATGTTGTCTCACCTGTCAAGAACCATATGCAACCACCACTCACTCCTTCAGTAGGACACATCCGAGCCTGGTCCCTGATGTGTCATAGTAGACTACGTACCCTACTCCCTCCTCTGGTAGACTCACGATGGGGTTACTAGTCATCCTCTACCTTATCTCTTAGAAACTCTTCTGAAATCTCTCTGACCACACAAAGGGTTTCCCCTTATTTTTTAAAGATGAATGTGGTTATGCAACTCTGGAGAAATCTGGCACAAATCTCTGGTAGTAACTAGCCAAGCCCCGGAAACTTTGTTTCTCTATCACACTCTTGGGTGGCTCCCAAGCATGTACCAACTCAATCTTCACTGGATCTACTACAACTCCATCCTCTGATATGACATGTCCAATAAAGAGAACCTATCAGATCCAGAACTGTCACTTTGAGAGATTACCATAAAGCCGGTGCTCACGATGTGTGTCTAGTACTCCATGCAAATGATAGGCATGATTCTCCTCAGTAGCTGAGTAGATAATAATGTCATCAATGAAGACTACTACCAAGAGATCAAGGTATTGCTAAAAGATCCTATTCATGAGTCCCATGAATAATACTGGGGCACTGGTTACACCAAATGGCATAACCAAGAACTCATAATGGTTGTACTGACATTTGAAAGCCTTCTTCTGCACATCTTCATCTCATACTTTGAGCCAGTGATAACCTGATCTGAGGTCTATCTTCATGAACCACCAAGCTCCCTTCAACTGATCAAAGTAGTCATCAATCCTCGGAAGTGGGTACTTGTTCTTCACGATCACCTGGTTCAGACGTTGATAGTCAACACAAAGTCTCAAGCTCCCATCCACCTTCATGGCAAACAAAATCGGGGCTACCAAAGGAGAAACACTAGGCCGAATGAACCCTTTCTCATGTAAGTCCTCCACCAATCCCCGCATCTGATGAAGCTCCGTGGGAGCCATCCGATATGCTAGTGTAGATATTGTTGTCGTCCCAGGGTACATGTCAATGTAAAAGTTCACCTCTCTATGAGGAGGTAGACCCAAAACATCATCAAGGATGACATCCGAGTAGTGGTCCACCAATACAGGATAACTCAAACTCTCCCCATCAACTTCTCTGAGGGTAAGGCTAGTAAAATGATTAGTGATCAGCTGCACTCTCCTTCGGGTAAGTCCATTATGTGCTGCAAAGGCACCCTTTTCACCGGTAAAGGTAAACCTGGTCCCATCTGTGCGGACACATGTCCCTTTGCGCCTAATACAATCAATATGAGCATGGACTATAGATCACCAGTCCATATACAAGATGATATCCTAAGTCCTCGACGCCGCTACTAGGAGATCCTAGCCGAAGCTCTTACCTCTTAGAGTAAGCTCGCACTGCCGACACCAGTACGTAATCATCGAATCCTCTCTTGTTGGAGTCTCTATCCATAATAATCGAGCCAATATCTCCATAGAAATCCCCGAACATAGAATGAGAGAAGTGGAGATAATAGAATGATTGGTACCTATGTTTATAAGTACTATATCTATGGTGGAGTATACATAGACTGTACCTCATATTATCTTCAAAGAGCCATGATTGTAGGTATCAACTACTTGGAGCTGAGCTCTCCCCTATCCTCCTACTCCCTATGGTCGGGGTGGACCACATGGTGGTGGTGGAGGTAACATCTCGAATCATCACCTACTTCAAACTGAAAAACCTGCTCTTCTGCCATGACTGCCTTTCCCTATGGACCTCCTTGGTCGAACCTCTTCCTCAACCTGTGTGGTCCTTCGAGCATTTTTTGATCATTCATACGGCAGGTCGGACAGTCACGAACCATGTGACCCTACCCGCCACGTGTGTAACACTTCTCGCTCCTGGCATGACTGGATCTGCCTCAGGTGTCCCACACAATCGAACCTGAATCCTACAGTCGTCCAACCATAGGTCTGGTCCTCTTGGACCTCTGCGACATCTGTCTACTGCATGCTGTAGAAGACTCCACTACATGATGTCTGGTGGTGGGTCTCGCTGCTGGTGACTACTCAGCAAGGAAACTCTCCACTAAGAGTGCTCTCTCTAACACCCCCTCCTGCATCGGAATGTTAAGAGAAATAATGGAAGCCATGATCTCCCATCGAAGCCCCTGCCCGAAGTTCCGAGCCCTAAAGAAAGGGTCCTACACCATATCAGTGGAGTAGCATGATAGGTCAGTGAACCTCGATGAGTACTGATCCATAGACATACTTCCCTACTATAGATGAAGAAGATCATGTATGCGCACTGCACGATAAGTCGCTGGAACAAACTCTGCCCAAAATAGACTCTTGAAGTCTGCCTAGGGAAGCACCACCTCAACATGAATCTGGAGCATCATGCTCCACCATCTTCATATTGCTGCCTGAAGAAGGCTGGCGGCAAAGATTCCCATGAGATTGGCTGGTGTCCTTATTACTCGGAAGACCCTCACCACGACCTCCAATCAATCCTTAGCCGCCTGTGGGTCCGTCTCTCTGATGATCCTGGCTAGCCACTAGCACTGGAACTCGTGCAACGTGCTCAAGCGGTGTGCACCCTCTACTGATGGGGCTGATGGCATCGATGGCCCAATGGGTAATGGTACCGCTAGTGCCTCCACTAGTGCGTCTACTAAAAGAGGGCCCTACACCGAGGCCTCGTTTCTCGGTGGGCTATCATGGCATACTATATCCGGAACCTTAGATGGCTATCTGAATAGAAGAATATTGAAAAGAAACTGGTGCACCACTGTCAATAACTTATACCCGGTGAGCTGACTCAAAGAGATCACAAAGAAAACTCTTGAAAACACACACACGCAATCAGTGTTTTCGTGCACTGATTCAGAAATCAGAAGTCAGGGTCCAGGTGTATGGATATGTCGGCCGCCACACAGACAATGGATTCCGTAATCTGATAACCACACTCCTGACACATAACACTATTTCCCTTAAAATGAAAGATAAGTGTACTATGTTATATAGTAGAACCTACACCTCTGATACAAATTTGTTATGATCCGTCCCCCGAGGCCCGTGCCACGACTACCCCATGCCCTCTTTCTATAGACTAGGGCTAGCGACTAGCACCGAAGGTGTATTCCCTAAAATTGGGAAGACATTGCCTTTTTAACTTGTAAACACATGCAACCAAGCACATATCAAGATAAAAACTCATGTAAACTGAAAAGTAAACAGATTGAGTACAATAAGTAAAAAGGGTCCAAAATATAAGCCCAACTGGGAAGTACATGAAACTGAAAGTACAAGTAAACTGGAATATCTCCTATGATCACCCGCCAACGATCCAACCATAAGGGTAGGTACATCTCTCAAAAGGTCATCTCTATGGTACACCTCATCTAAGGTCCACCTCCAGGCTACCTCCAGTCCTGGAACTCTCATCCTTAGTCAGCGATGTCTGTTGTCTACACCAATCACAGTGAGGTGCGGGCATTTCCCATGTAGGTGTGAGTCTAATGATACTCAGTAGGGACCTTGATACCCTCAAGGTCTCACAAAATCCATAAAGGATAGACCACAAAGCATGAATTCAATTGACAACCCAACTTAGGTATATTCCCAAACATATACCGAAGATATAAAGTATACTCATCTCAATCTTGAGGAAACACAGATTCCAACTCAAAATCCCAAAGTTCAACTATTCCACAATGGAAGGAAAACCACATAGGTAAGTATCACACAAGTATGCCACATAGAAGAATACCACCAAGGTATTACCAACAAGAAAAATAACCACTCAGGTACGAACTCAGCTGACACTAGGTATTTCTTATGTACAGTAGTAGAGATGATTATATGTAACTACTGAGTCATCTAACTCTGTTATGAGGCACTGATGCTGACCCACATAGGATCGCTCGGTGCTAACCCACACAGGATTGCTCGGTGCTGACCCACAGAGGATCGCTAGGTGCTGACCCACACAAGATCGCTCGGTGCTGACCCACACAGGATCTCTCATTGCTGACCCACACAGGATCGCTCAGTGCTGACACACACAAGATCACTAGGTGCTGACCCACACAGGATCCCTATTCATTCTTCACGTCACAACTAGCTACCGGGTTCCCGCACTAACCCTGCTCGCCTCCGGGAGGGTCCAATCCTCAATCTACAAGTCAATATTACTACTGTAACAAAGTCTCACGAAGAAGTATCTCAAAGGACCTCCACATCATATGGGTCTAAACGCAACAGACGGTGCATCAATCAGATGCCTGATCTTTTCGTTATTAGCCTTTTAGTCCTAAGGGTCCGATTGGATTCGTGCTCCATCCAACCCGACTGTATCCCAACTTTATCAAAATCACAAGTGGGGTATACCAAAGGGACCGTCTCACTCCAAGGTTTACAGCGCCATTGGTGGTTAATAAAACGGATGTCTGGTGCTAATGTTATGGCTGAAATAGCTTAGAGCTCGTAGTTGGTCCGAATCCGGTATGACCCAGTTGGACGGACCCATCCCAAACCAGCCTTTGCCAACCCAACCCGATTTGGGTCGACTTGGCCCACTGGGTCCGTCCTAGCCCACATTGGGTGGCACGGGGGCTGTGGAACGGTGCGAGGACACGACGACGGCGCAGAGGCTGCAGAGGGTCGTAGAGGCCACGAGGGGTTGTGGAGGCTGCAAGGGAAATGTAGAGGCCACAGGGGGACTCAGAGGCCACATGGGAAGCATGAGGCCGCGGGGCGCCACAGGGTTCCATGGGTAGGCGAGGCCATGGGCAGCATGGAGGGTCATGGGGCGGCTAAGCCACAGGGTGTCGTGGAGGGCTGCGGGGCGGTGGAGGTTATAGGTGGTGGTGGTCGCGGGGCAGCGGAGGCCACAGATGGCGCAAGATTGTGGGCGGTAGTGGCCGCGGGGCACTGCTGAGGTGCTACTGCCTTCATCAGGGCTAACGATGTGTAGGCCCCTGCATCCATTCATCACCGTGGCACAAATCCGCTTCCTTCCATCACGAAGAACACACCATTAAAGAGGATCGATGGAGGGGTCGGGCCATGTTTGTTTTGCCCACACCCTCTGTGTTAGAGTGGTAGAAGGAGGCTCAAAAAAATAAAATGAATGAAGAACGTCAAACCCTAAAACCTCCCATAATTGATTATTCCCAACCCCACAAAAGAAATCATTCGTTGATCAACAAGATATAGAGTTGATCTATGTTCTTTGTTTATAACGGAAGAACATGGGAAATATTAATCACGTAGAATTAAACCCCTACCCCGATGGTTCGGTTGAAGATTCTCCATAGTTGAGACAGATTGGCATTTGCTGATCCCTAAACAAGTCTCCTCCATCGACGTCAGTGAAGAGAAGAAAAAGATAAATTTGGTGATGATGAACTTTCCTCGATCATCAGTTCGTTCATCTTTGGAGATCCTTCGATGAAGTTTGGAGAAAGACTCATCGAAGGAGAAGAGTTCTTCATTGGAATTCTTCATTAGAGAAGCTCTTCTAAAAGTTCTCCCCTCTCCTTTGCCAACCCAAAAATCCTCTCTCAAAGGATGAGGTTTGAACATAAAATATGATTTATCATTTTAATTGTTCGCACCATTATGTTGGCACCATTTAATTGGCATAATTAATCAGAGGGTGTGGCAAAATTAAAGTGGGGGATGTTGATGAGACTTCCCCAAATTTAGGTGGGTGGTCCAAGGGTCGGGTGGTACCCACCTTTGAATACAAATTGGGGGGTTTAGGATCGGGTGTTCCCCACCACCATAACACATGAGGGGGGATTTAGTTCAGGTGGTCCACACCTTTATAACATCAACCTGGGAGGTTTCAACAAAAATAAAAATGTTAAACATTTTTATTTTATTTTATTCTTCCACGAAAAACCCAAAATCAAACAATCACCCTCGACCAACTGCAGTTGAGGTGATAGTCTTTTTAATAAAATACTGGCACTATGAGTTAATCGGGGCCCTCAGATTTAAATTCTGAGCACCGGTTCAAAAGTTACAAAAATCTACTCGCAAGTTTACTGAACGTTCCTAAAAAAATGTTCATAAATTCATTCCAGGCACCCCGAGCCTTGGAATAACACACCCTCAATTTTCATGGACTTATAAAATTCCCATATATTTAAAAAAAATCATGGAATTTTTGGGTCTTTACAAGGTAGAAAACCGATGTAGGACTTTGAAGGTAGTGCGCTGGATTGGCATAGGAAAACCCTGCCTATAACTAGGAAGGTCACTCCAACCTGAAACTCCATCACATGTGACAAAAGGTAGACGGAATTAAAGCACAATGAGGATATCAATAAGGTTCAGTAGGAAGAAGGTTCGACATGTTTAAAAAATGATAATATCTTTCTAAACTCTTCCATGAACTAGCAATAAAAAATTACAATGCCAAACAAGAACTATGTTAAAAAATTGAGGGAATCTATATGGGGAAAGAACTCATGAGGTAACAAAAATTAGGTCTAAATACCAAGAGTAGGTATAAATAAATATTTTTTATTGGAATTGTTATGGTATTTCCAACCCTAACACCACTGCAACATTAAAAAACATTTTATTTATGCATAAACATATGATTTTTGTTATATCTAACCCTAAAATCACCTTTACGTATGGTTTTAATAGTCTAGATAAATATTGTTATACTTTTATAGGTAGCACTTCTAACAATAGAAATTGTGACTCATTATGGGTTTTTTATCATACCTTTACAAGTAATTCATATATTTACAATGCAGATTCCCAATCACTGACATGTGAAGTGAAACTGCATGATGCCATATTCTTCATTAATTTTGTGTATGCATTCAATAGATATCATGATAGAATAACTATTTGGCACAACATATCCTTCCTCAACAACACCAATCATGTACTTTGGGTCATTGTTGGGGACTTTAATGCTATTCTTGGACCTAGTGAAAAGCTTGGATGCTTACAATCAAATATCTCCACTAAGGAGTTTATGGTTTGAATTGAAGTTTACAACCTTGTAGAGATTAGTCTTGTTGGTGAAAAATACACATGGTATAGAAATCATCATTACATATTTTTAGCAAGTAATCTAGATATATATTTTACAAATTTCAAGGCCCTTGATAAATGGAATTCCATCTCCAGTATTAGCTTGACAAAGCTAAATTCTGATCAATATAAAATTTTGGGGAGCTTAAAAACTAGAGATAATAAGAATATTCTCCCTTTTAAGTTATATAATTCCTAGAACACTACTCTGTATTGTAATAAAATTATCAAAGATACATAGAATTCAATTAACTCAAATTATTCATTTTCTTGAATTATGAAGCTAAAACTCATGAAACTAAAATTAAATCACTGGTGTAAAGAAAGTGTTCAACAAACTGATTATAAAATTAACTCCCTAGAACATGAACATAACAAAATAAAAAATTAAGCAACACATAATGATTTTACTGTCGATCTAACTCAAGAAATAGAGATTAGTAGTAAACATAACTCTATTCTAACATTGAAAGACATTGTCAAGAAACAAACTCTTAAAATGAAATGTCTTAGTGATGGAGAAAAAAACACAAAATTATGTAATGCTATACAAAGAGATAGAAAGGCTAGTATTCATATTGATTTAATTAACGATGGAGATATTTTCACTGATAATGAAGATATTTTGGCTAATCATGTCACTACCTACATTAAAAACATTTACAATGGTTCTACTTAGAATAAGAATATCATGCAAGAAATAATTCTTAACCTAGTGCATGATAATGATAATGAAATATTGGGTAGTATTCCAATTGACCATTATATTAATTATGCGGGTTTTATTTTAAATTCTGGTAGTACCCTTGATGCGAATGGCTTCCCTAATTATTTTTCTCCAAAATCATTGGGATAATTTTTTCAATGATGTTTTTCACCTTGTTAGATACATTTTCACTAATGGATTTCTCCCATATGGTATTAATGCCCACTTTCTTACCCTCATTCCTAATGTGAAAAATGCTTCAGAAATACATATTTTAGGCCAATTTCCCTTATTGACATGGTATATAAAAATTATTTCCAAGCTATTAGCTATGAGAATGAGCCTTGTGGCCATCAAAATTATATCTTCGAACAAATTTGGTTTCCTAAATGGTAGAAATATCCAAGATTTTATATGCATTTCTTCTGAAAGTTCTAACCTGTTAAAAAAGAATCAAATAGGGGGAAGAATTTCCATCAAGTTAGATATTAGGAAAGAATTTGATACCATTGATAGGAATTTAATGTTCAAAATCCATAATAGATTTGAATTTAATAATAATATTGTCAGCAAAATAACCCCTTTTATGATTTGCTTACATTTCTGTTCTAATCAATGGTTACCCAATGGGATATTTCACTTGTACAAAGTGTGTTAGAATAGGTGACCCAATTTCTTCCATCCTTTTTGTTATTGCTAAAGACTACCTTAGAATACTCATAATTAATTTGATTAATTAGTTTATAGTAAAACCCATATTTGCCTCTAAAACTTTTACTATTCCCTATAAAATTTTATATCCTGATGATATAATTTTATTTTTTCTAGGAGATAAGAAAAATATTAAAGAACTCAAGGATGTCCTATCACACTATGAGGATGCCTCTGGTCAATCCATAAATTCGATCAAGCCTTCCAATTTCCTTAGTAAACACTTTCTAACCACCAGAAAAATTTATATGATAAACTAACTAGGGATAAAAGAATGATTATTCCCTTTTACTTATCTTAGGGTACCAATATTCTAGTGAAATCCCAAAATTAGTTACTTCGTAAGCATCTTTGATCTGATCGGTAACCATCTATCCTCCTAGAAATATAGAAATATATTGATGGAATGTTGAATTTGTCCTTTCAAACAAACCATTGTCTCTAAAATGGTATAATCAATGATGTTGTACATGTGGCCCTCTAATTTACATAAAAAGATAACTAGAAGTATATTTTTTTTCTAGAGTCGAAGCCCATTTGAAAGAAAACTTTCCATTGTTTCCTAGAAAACATGTTACACTCCCATGGCTAATGGGGGGTTTGGTTTTAAAAACCTAAAGCATTTCAAGGAAGTACATCAGGATAAACCTACCTGGAATATTGTGAGAAACAACTCTTAGACTTATGAGTTCCTTAGAGGTAGATTTTATAATAACCTTATGAAAAGAAAGCACACTTATATAAACTAATCATTATGTACTTCCATAAAATATATTTTTTCAAAAAACTTTTCTAATTATTGATGGATATTCAATATGAATTATTCTCTTCCCTTTTGGTTAGATAACTGGAATAGAATACCTGTATGTAACATTACAGACCTAATCCTTTTTTCCAACATTTCAAACTTCACCAACAATGATTCTGTGAACTCTCATGATTTAGATCTACATGATGAAATATCTTCTATTATAAACAACTACAGTTTCATTAACACTAATGATTTTTATTTTTGGAACCAGATCATAATGGTGTGCTAACCATTAAACTTTTCTATAGAAATTATGTCACTACCAACAATAATAATTTTTCCGGGTTAAATAATTTTAACAAAAAATGGATTAGAGCATCCCTACTCACACCAGTTTGAAGAATTTATCACAATAGGATTACCACGGATAACAATCTTCAGATGTGTGGAATAATATTTTGTTTTAAATATAAAATTTTCACATTTTGTATCTCATATGGATAGGTTTGGACTCTCTCATTTTACAACTTCAAATATGCACTACTATAGATGCCTCTCCCCAAATATATAATCTCTTCACTACTGCTGTGATGAAACATACTCATTTTATTTATTATGAAAGAAATTATATTAAGTAAAAAGATAATAATTTTAATTTTTAGGCAGTTCAAATAAAAATCCACTCTTTGATCATGGAAGTTGGAATCATGGAAACAAGGACTTTCCATAACTTAGTCAAATATTTCTGTATCCTGAGATAAATTGGGATTAAATAATGATATAGACTGACGAGAGGTTGAATGTAAGTTTTCTGGAAACCTCCTATTCATGGATGGATAAAAATAATTTGGATGTTGCATCAAAAGGAAACCCAGGTCCAGCTGGCTATGGAATCCTATGTAGAAATCACAAGTAGGCCATTCTTAGATGTTTCTAGGGTTCATGTGTTTATTCCTCCTCTCTTGAAGCTGATATGTAAAATGCCCTTAATGCAGTTGAATTGATAAGGAAAAAAATATGGAACAATGTTTGAATTGAAAGTGACTCAACTACCATCATTCAAGCTCTTATACATGGAACACATCACTTGGCATGGACCCTCACTGCTAAATAGATCATTTTCATGCAATACCTATCAGGACTCAATCATATCATAAGGGACACCTATAGATAGGCGAACAAGGTGGTAAATTTTCTCACCAATTAGGGTGTTGACCACAATAGTACGTACATAGAAAATATTCCGGATGATATCACTCCGCTTTACCAAAATTATTATAATAAAACCCCCACATTTCAACTTTTTATTTTTTTATTTTATATATTTTAGTTCCTTAAAAAAAATCAAAAGGTGATGAGTTCATTTCAATAAAATCTTATAAATCGGAATATTGGGATCATACTCTCCATGTAATAGAGGAAAGTACATGAAGAATATAATATCATGAAAATATTTAGATTCAAGATATTTCATGTAACATGAAAGTATATACACCCCAAAAAAGAGTTTAGGTGCTTAAGAAAACATGATTCACAAAAAGGAAAATTAAGACAAAAACATTTTTACCAATGTGGTTTATTTTGAAACTTAAAACCCATGAAATAAGGATCATAAAATTGAAATGTGAATACCAATTAATTTATGTACATGATTCATATAATAAAATCATGGGAAATGAATACCCCACACAAAAGGAATGAGTGGCGAACAAATCTTGTATCTCATAGAAATTAAAGGTGAGATGAAATCCCCTTACCTTATGTCTCGACTCTCCCCATAATCATACAATCATACTGTATAACAAATATAAGTTTATTATAAATATTTTACCTTAGAATATTCTTATATATATTAACATATATTCTTTTTTATGTCCTTATATTACCTTCTTGTTAACAATCATGTATTAATGCTTCACTTCGGCTAATATACACTTTGTTCTTCGCATGTGTCTTAATTTGTTGTACCATTTATACTTATACATATATCATGATTATAGAATGTATAACATGATACAAAAACCAGGTATATTCTGTATAAGTATATTATAATAATATATATCATAATGAAGTATGTAATGGAATTCACTGTTCATGGAGATAGTAAGATGTATGTAGGCGAGAATGCTGTTCTCTGTTTTTATTGTCGTATTGAAATAAAGTATGTAAATAAAATATGAATATATAGATATATATATTATAAGTGTATAATTAATATATCATATATATCATATATATTCATTAAATCTATCCTTAATACATTCTATGTGGTGTGCGAATGAATCACCTCGCTTTGAGGGGCGGTAGTCCACACATCGTCAAACAAGAATATTGTAGTAACAACAAATGGAAGGTAAACATATGTGTGGTGTAAAATAAAAATAGAAGCATAAATACATAATAAATATAATATATTACATATATAAATGGAGTTCCCATCATAATGTCCACAATGATTTGTGGTAAAGGAGAAATGAACAATCACCATTACGTGAGGTAGTAGTTTGTTGTACACAGAAATAATATGTTCAACATAAAATAGATGGAGGTGTGTGTAAGTGTAGGTTATAAACATTGCATAAAAATATTATAGTATGTTGAGGATTATTGTGTAATCAGACAATAAGGTATAAAAGAGTGTATTGGGGGCGTAGAAGGAAAATAACGGAAAGGAGCTTGAGAGAAGATGTTACCTCTTAATCGGGTAACTCCTTTTGGATTGTGGAAAACTGCTTCCTTGAGAGGTATTATTCCTAAAATTAGGATTTAAGGTGTAAGGAATGATTTTTTAGAGGAAATTAGGGTAGGTCTTGACCAAACATAAGAGGCTTGATAGGTGTGAGGAATGGGTAGAGGTGGATGCCTTTTATAGGCTAGGAAAATGATTCCTATGGAACTTTTAGAAACAGTTTAGGTGTGAACAAGTTATAACCTAAAAAAGTTATAAAAAAACAAAAACTCAATAATGGAGGGTTTATGACCTAAATATTGATAACCAATGGGTTTTATAATATTTATTCCCTAATTAAGCTTAATTTGTTCTTAACCACTTTGATTAATTTTATTCACTTTTATAAATCATTTTGGTCAAAAATTAACATGGTATTATTAGAATATGAATATTAGACTAAATAAAATGTTGTATGTTGGATTTTTTAAATTCAAATAATATAAGAAGAAAAATTATGATTATTGCTAATCTCATATACATGATGAAATAATAGGGTTTTAATGTAGGAAACATTTCAAAAGATTATTAAGGTTTTTTTATTGAGTTTCAACATGAGGATGATCATAATTAACTTCATTGTGCTATTTTTTGTAATATTTATATAATTTTACCTTCAAAAATATTTATAATATCATTTCTCAGTAATAATTAATTAGATAAAATGATGTTTTTAACTAAAATGTAGTATTTTCACTATTCATAAAAAAATTATGTTTTTCAGAAAAATCCCAAAAAATCATCCTAAGAAAATTAAAACATTATAAATTAAAAAATGAAGTTTATTTTATTAATTTCAATTTCTAAATGCATATCAAATTAATATTATTATTAAAAGTGTTTCATTTAGGAAAACAATATTTTTGACATAAATAGACTTTACCAAAAAAATTATCATTTAATATCAATATGTTTTATTTATATAAAATTAAATATTTGAAAAGTAGTTATAAATAATTTTAATATCTAGGTTATAATTATATTATTTTAATAATTTAAACATTAAAAAGAGATGTTTTGTTGAAACTCATTATTGCGTGCATTGTATGTCAAGTCAGTGTTTCTTGAAGCACATGCCAAGTAGAAATTGCATGTAGCGCAAGAATATTTGGTATTGCATGTGAATGAAAATTTTAATTTAGTTTTCTAATATATATATTTATATATGAAGAACTATTTCTAGTGTCCTGTGAAATGAATTTTTTTTTGATATTTTAAATTAATTCAAATAAATAATTCTCAAAGTCATGGGGTGTGACATTATAAATACTTTTATGATGAATATATAAAACATCAATATCTTGTTTTATATTCTTGAAATAATAAAATCCTGATATAAGAATGATAATAAATAATACCAAGTCAAATCATGTTCGATTTACAAGGTGATTATTCCCTAAAATGTTGATTTAACATAGAATTTCAAATGAAAATGTAATATAAACCGATACATTATTCATATATGATATCATAAATATTATTATGATTATGTTATAGATTTATAATATCTTTAAAAACACTATACAATATTTTCAGACATATACCGAGGGAATTAGAACTAAGGTAAATGATTTTTGTTTCACCTTTAATTCTCTAAGACACATGCCTCATACAATACTTATTTCTTCTATGTGGTGTATATAATTCCTACAAATGTATTTTATGAGTCTTATCCTTAATATTATTGTATGTTTTTAACTATATAATTTTCTTTATTTTATGGGGCATTTGATTTTATCGATTATAATGTTTTAAGGGTTGATTTTGCAATCTTTTTTTATTCGAGCTTGTTTTTACAAAAGTATCTACTGTGGAATATTTATATCACATGTCTATGTTTCTTAAAAATGTATTCTAAAATATTTTTAATTTTATTATAAAATTGTTTGAAGTCATTTTTACCCATGTATGATTTTTTATTAAATATTTTCAAATGATGCTTTTGTCATTTTTCTAACGATGTAGTTTTTGACTTTTCCAGAAAAAGTATTAGAAGAATGTTTTTTAATTTATATAGATAAATTTATTTTTACACATTCCGGAATTGTTATTTACAAGAATATTACCTTAAAATATTACATGGTTATTTTCATGTAAAATGTTTTCTTTTAAAATTGTGCATAATTTTATGAAAAGGATGTGATTTTAATAAAGAAATGATATTTTCATCATGAACTATTTTTAAATTATTTTTTCAGGATTAATTTACATGTTTTAAAATTGGTATTTGAAAGGAAAGGGGTTTCAAATAATTTTATGTTTTAAAAGGTTATTTTAAAAAAAAACAATTGTTCCAAGTGATCTTTCAAAATAATTACCCACCTATAATGACCTACATTATTATAGTTATAGAATGCCATTATTATTCTTCCTCCAAACAGTTTATGTTTTGATGGAATGATGTTTAAGAAAACTTTTTCTTTTTTTGGATTATATTTAGATGAAATTATTATGAACTATTTATATTTTATACATGTTGTGATATGATGAAAATTTTAGGACACCCTTTACCTTATGTTGTTTATGATATTATTGTTTATGAACTTTAGAATATGTATGTATGATTTTATTATGAGATGTGTGGGACCTATATCTTCCTTTTATGTATTTGGTGAATATTTATATCTCAGGAGACAGACATGGTGGAACTTTATGTAAAGATGTTTATGGGAGTGAACCATGACTACCAAGACCGTAATGGGAGTGAACCATGAATACCAAGATGGTTATGGGAGTGAACCATGACTAACAAGATGGTATGGGGAGTGAACCCATAGTACTAAGATGGACTTGGTATATATGACTTGGCTACAATTGAAATAATTATTATATGTGTATGTACATTCCTAAATTGTTTGTTTTATTCCTACATTTTTATTTCAAGTACCATGTTATTAATTACCTTTAAGGTTCATGTTTTATGAATTATAAATCCGTATTTTATGATACATGTTTATGATATTTGATATATAGGTTATGATATTTTATTTTCATGATCATGTTTTCATACCCATATTATCATGAAAATTTTTACATGTCATTATTTTTACCCTTACCGAGCATTTGAGATCACCTTTTTTCTTATGTTTCCTTTTACAATGGTTATAAAGAATGGTTTTTAGGGGTTTTAAAGTAGAAGATCATTATGGGATATTTTGAAGATATTTCACAAAATTTTAATAACTTATTCCATGTTTTAAAAAGGCACTAAACTGATATAGTATATGGGTGTGCATTTTTGTAACGTATTATGTATTATGTAAAAGTGATGAAATGTCTATGAATGAAAAAAGAGGGTCATTATAACCCAGTTCTTTATAAAGACTCCATAGAGATTCCCCAAGGACTCATGATGATGACTTATTAATCTATACAATAAATTTGGCCATTTCATGCCCACCACTTTATTTCAAGTTACATGTCGATGAGGATTACTTTTTTGTTATACATTTGATATGGCCCTTGGGTTATGAAACTAAATTACATGACATAGGAAAATGTGGGTGTTTATTTTTTATACTATTATACCATGATTACAGTTTCATGATTATTTTTCATAGTGATACATGGTTGGATAGAAACGATCATTCCACATTTGATACAATAATTTTTTTACTATTATACAAGTGAAATAATAAAAAACGATCCATTGTTTATTGGGAGACTATAATTATTATATAAAACATTAGTGGGGACCAATTGTGTGTTATCCTATACCCTATTTAGGGTATCATTGAGTATCCATACAGACATCATGGATTCAGGTTGGGTTACTAGAAAACAAGCACTTTATAATTCTTGAATGACAGAGATTAAGAGTAGGGAGCACAAGAATGAGCTATACTCTTGATATTATCTAGAGATATCCCTTTTTAGTCTTCTATTTCTTTTTATATAGGTATTGTAATGGATCCCTACAACCTTGTATTTACTTCTTTTTTGTATAGTGACATGACATACTAATCTTGTATATGATATTTCTTTTTTTAAATTTTAATGCTATAATCTAGTTTTTTATCTTTAATCCTTGATTTATATTATTCTTATGATTATTTGTTCACCTTTGATACTATTTAATTACTTTTATTATAAAGGTATAGTATTCCTACTATACCACCTTCATCCCTCACTACAAGTTAGCTGCCTCTAGCCTAGTGGGAAGGGCACTTAGAGCCATGTGACCTACCAACTTTGGGAGCCTTTCAGTGGCTCCTAGGTCGAGACGTTATATAGATAGATTCTCTTTAAAAATTATTCATTCTTTTGGATTCATCAATTATTAAAATAGTTTCACAATAATATATGATAATGTTTTAAATAAATATAAGAAAAGAATCAGAACTCATGAATAAATTATCATATGAAATATTTAGTAACATACCTCCAAAATATTTGTAATTAAAACACCACACCATATGATATAATAGTGTTTGTGAGAGTACACTAATGGTAGATATATTATCATTTCATATTTACCTTGTATCAATTGAAATTGACTCATATATCCCCATTTCTAATTCAATAATGAGGTATATTTAATCACCAAGACTCATTATTTGACATAATTATCATGGGCTCTTTATCTCGCCCAAGGGGATCTTCAATATCTCTCATATTAATTTTTAATGTAAATAATTGAATGAGATATTTTAAATGCTTTATATTAATATAAAAACTCCTAATGTATCCCCCTACATTAATACTTATAAAATATGCATGAGTCTATAGATTTTGTGTAATAATATATCCTTTCATTTTATAACCCATTTTCAATAAATGAAAAAGAATAGAGGATTGATAAATTGAGACCAACTCACAAAAATACCCTTCTCAATTCACTTCACATATGATCTTTAATCCCCAAGACTCATAATCTTCCCTAATCAGGAAGGGATATTCAATATCCTTCTAAGGTCTCTTCAATCTATTCCTTTGTATTTATTATCAACATAAAAAATAATGATTGATCTCTTTTATAATATTCATCTTCAACTTCCAACTATTTAAGAATCCCTATATATCAATTCATATAGAATAAATAAGTGTATCTCCACCTTTTATAAGAAGATATCCTTTAATAATCCCACACACTATTATCAAAGGATATGGAATTAAAGAGGAAAAATAAATAAGAATATATATAGATTTTTAGAATAGAAAGAACTGCCAAAAACTATTAATTTATAGTAACACTTTCTTCATTAGTGTCTTTATCAAGATATATACAAATTTCATCATTGTTAAAACACCCAACCCTTAAGGCTCAGCCAATTATATATTCTCTTTGATGAAGTTGTAATTGATGTCGATATGCATCAATATTTAATGATAAACTATATTCTTTGAAAAGTTAACTTCATTTTAATTATGACACATAATCATCAATGGTTATTAAACAACAAACATCACATATTCATGTTGTGAATTTGTACACAACATATGTTGGGTGGTTTGAGATTCCACAATATATTAATCTTATGTTCTTCTCAATGTTATCAAAATTTTATTCTTAGAGTGTCAATAAATGCATATTCCTTTAATAAAATATTATGTTATTGAAGTATACTATATATAAAAAATCTATCTTACCCAATCCACACATTTAATTTCCTAAATTTGAAGCCACTAGATTAATGCCCCGAGCTGGTGTGCTACTTGACCATAGGCATGCCTCCCTATTTTCTAAGGGCTTCTAAATAGTAGTGAAGTTCTATAGGTATAGGTTGGAGATATTATATAAGATTATCATAGTAAAATATTATGGACATAATATCATTAGATAAAAAAATAGTATTTTTTGTAAATGGAAGAAATTATAGAAAGTTTAAATAATATCCTAAGTCAATCAGGATATAATAATGTGATGTATACAATACGTGTCAGTTAATCACAGAAACAAAAATCCAAAATATTAAAAACAGAAAAACAATCAAGTGGTCTCGATTCAAAATCCGGTTCTGATGTGTGATGCTCCAGCCTATTATCACAAATATAGACAAAAATATTGATCCTTATCAGGAGCCTATACATAAAAACAATTATCATCTGGTAAGGTAACCAAGTTCCATGGTGGCCCATACAAGTGGTGAGTATAACTCAGCTGACCACCAACAAATGTGTATAATGAATATATTATTTTAAAAAATATTTTAGGAATAAAGGATGAAATTTAAAATAAAATAAATAAAATAAGCATGTCGCCAAATAATAATTTATTAATGAGAAATTTGGATTCATGGGTTCCATCATGTCACCCAGCCAATCGAACCTACTTCAGCCTTACCAGAAGTGTAAATCATTAATCATAGGGTATAGTCATTAAAAATTATCAATTAGAATATTTATTAATTATTTAAATTATAGATACTGAGGTTCACTAATCCAATTACCAATATTCCATGTCAAATTACATTAGTGCCTGAAACAGCATGTTGGAACTCTATCCAAGAATAAATAATGGAATGTACATCATCTCAAATCAAGTATGTTGAGTTTCACGTGAAGCCATCTAAAATCAAAGATTTGGAGTTCCATATCCATACATCATTATCTAGAATTATAAGAGTCATTTATATACATACTTACTAACGAGACAGAGGATTCATTTCCCTCATCAAAAAAATTTCATTAAAAACTATTTATAAGGTCTAAAACACTTGACCTTTCAACACATAACAATATCAATGGTGTAACTCTTCCATTTACCATTTTCACATGGGTTCTTTCACTCAACATATTTAACCTAATTCCGTAATCAAAACATCTAACCATTTATTCATTTAACACTTTCGATAAACATTATTCGAAACCATAAAATAATATAAAAATTCCTCTACTACTATTTTCCCATTCCCCTCTTTAAATGTCAGAAATGCCAAAACCAAGAAATCTTTTAAAACATCTCAAATACATATTTTATAAAATGAGTCTTCTTATTTTGAAAAACCAATAAGGCTTGAAACAACTATTTTATTTAAAACTCATTTGGATATCCATTAAGAAATTTTCACAAAAAAGGGGGAACCAAGACCTCATTTCAAATAAACATTTGATCCCATTAAAAATATCATTGAAAATCATGGGGTTAAAACTACATTTTTGAAAAAATATCAACTTCTTAAAATATTGATTTTACCTCATTGAAAACCACAATTAGATCAAAATCCAAAGCACCCCATTTACACTATTTCAAATCCTCCAAATTATTTCATGAAGTTTATTATATTGAACATTTCAAATCATCCTATTAACATATCATAAACACATGTACCCAAATTATACCATGTATTCCTTTAACTATGATAACATAAAAATTCAAAATAAAAACCCATTTAATCTAATAAATTATCTATGTTGTCATTTAAAATTTCATTACATAACTTTTAAGGGATTGGAATACCACATGGGTAGACCTAATCCCGATTGAAAATAATCAATGGACCCCAAAGGATTCCACGAAGGGCCTTACACACCAATTTGAGGCCAAAATAAATTTTCATATTAATGGAAAAAAATATTGCAAGTCAGTTGATTATAAAACCCACATACATAATAATATCATCAAGAATATTGGTAAGATCTTATAGATGACTTGCCTCATGCTCATATACAACCACTCATCCATCCATGACCCTTGATTTGAGATAAAATTGCCTCAATCACTAAGGTGATGAAATACCTTGGAATACGATTCGTGATATTTGGAAGAATATGAATAACCAAGGAATACCAATTCAAAAAAATTGAATGAAATAGAATTAGAGACATACCTGATGATTCGATTCACACAAGAAAACACCTCAAACGAATAATAATCAATGAAGAACCATCCATTCAAGATAATATTTCTCTTGGTTCACTCCCTAGAATAATAGAGATAACATGATGAAGAAAATTCATTTAATAATATTTATCCCCAAGATTTAAAAATGGTAAAATCCCCCCTTTTAAAGAGGTTCATGGTTTGGCCCCCTAATTTTCCAAATCATGCTCAAACCAAGAGGTTTACTCTATATATGAGGAAACTGATATGTATGGTTTTTCATGTCCACTTCATGGTTTAACAAACAATGCGGTCACTATGTGTTTTCCTCTTTACAATGGGATCAAGCCACACAATTTTATGGGCCCTCCTTGAATGATTTTATAACCTGTCACCACCCATTATCAAGACTTATAGTTATGGGGCACAGTTAGTAAAAACTATGATATAACATTGTGTCGTGGATTATTATCCCATTTCGATCTTTTTAATCATATATTGAACCCATTAGACACCCATGAGAATTATTCTATTCTTGGGACACATTTAAATAACCATTTTAAAAGGTATTTAACGAAAAATTTACAATAAAACACACCTCATAGTATGGTAAACATCTTTGAACCTCTAGACTATAATACTTATCATCCCTGATAATCTTGTCTGTTATTCTATCCACATTTCCAAACCCAAGAAAGGTAATGATTATAGAAAATATCATTGTTTAGATTATGGAAGATTCATACTCAACCAAATAGAAACCTATAAATCAAGGAACATGACTGACCAAAACTCAAGCCATGCATTTCCCTTAGAACTAAAACACCAACATGGTTATGGTGCAATCCCATCCAACAAAAACACCATGTTAGTCATTATTTTATTACCTATAGATCTATATTGATCTCCACCATAAACATTATCTTACTACCACCAATCAATGATTTTTTGATTCTTTTAAATTGGAACTCTTTAATGGAACCCCAAACTCATGCCCCCACAATGCACCTAACATAGTTCCCACTTATAGCGTCCAAACACCCATAAAAATTACAATCATATTTGGTACCCATTATCATTAGTTAAAAACAACAAAAAATGATTCATACGCATTTTCCATTCATGAATTGAGAACAAAATGTCCTTTCCTCAAAGGCTCGGTTTCATTTCTCGATGTAAAACCCCATTTTATAAGACAACACCATGGGTGTGGTTTAAAATACACCACATCCATTCTATACATTATCTCAAGTCAAATTATCCTCAACTCAATCATCTCTAAAATTTCCATATATTTTATCTTATGGATTTTAATTTTACATTATCATGATTCCTTCACTCTTAGTGGCATTACATGACCACTCCACATTCCCACATGAGTCCATACCTATCTCACTGGGAGACTCCACAGTCAAAACTTCTATTGTCCCAAAAATTTCACAATCCCCTAATGCACCACTAGTGTAAATTTCATGAAGGAACATAAGATTACCTTCATAACTACTTAAAAACCATTTCCAATGATTTACTCGATCAAACTACTCATATAATTCCTATCAATTTTACTTATAGGAATCAAGCATGCATCTCATCATTTCCTCATTAGCACCCCAGTTCCACCGCGACTAATCCCTAACTAACACAAGATTTGTTTGAATCCACCAACATGAGGTTATTACCCTCATGATTGATATTTCACTTCCAACCATAGATGAATCCTTTCCTCTACATAATCATAAAATTCAAGAACCACCACAACCCATGTTACATTCATTTACTACCAAGGTATTGGACATAGAGATATTACTGTCACATAAGAGTCCAAAAAAACATTAAATATTTCTCATTACCACATTTCTAGAATGGAACCCACAATATTTTCCAATATATGTTCCATCATAAGAACCCAACTCACCGATAGCTAGTGGTGAACTTCTTACCATACACCAATATTTACACTCCTCGACCGAAACCTCAAAGGAGTCCCTTCCCAGAACAAAAAAAAATCACTCAAGTAATTTATCATATAACAAATTATTTCTCAGCATATTTTGGATGATTTTAAGATATTGGCCCTAATCATATCTATACATGGAGTACACTAATATTTTATCGACGAACACTCACTTGAACTCATCTATTTCAGATGCGACCACTAAATATAGGAAAATATCGATTCTCAAAAAAGGAACCAATTTTCCATAACTACTAATATAACAATAACTCATATAAGAAGAATTAACGAGGAACTCGCTAAATAAAACTCACAACTAACACATTGATCTCTTTCATGTAGGAGTGAACTAATATTCTCAATGAAAATCTATCTACCACATCAATAGTGTTCTTCCAAAATGGCCCAAAATATTATCAATGAAAACACAAATGGATCATCATACTAATCCAAAACTAAACATTCCTACACATATCCTGTGCACATCACTTTTATTTCACTGAAAAATAGTATGTTCCAACTCCTGATCCACATGCTCATGTATCCCAAATTGAATTTTACACCTCCATCATGTGGCTAGAATCCCGACCTCACTAAAAACCATGGGTCAAAAGATATGTTATAACCATTCCATAAACTAGACACAAATTCCCATTAGTCCTATACCACTAGAACTATGCTCAAATTCACACTCAAGAAACCTACCATACCTCTTATGTCATTAGAATCATTAGGATCAAGGCATCCTAGACATTTATATCTAATGCCACTATCTTTAAAACAAGTGAGGACCAACCAAATTACCACCCGTCACCTCAAGAATCATTCCTAGATCAAAATAGAAATAGATTCTATAGACACCATTGTATAATCCATCTAATGTTAACATCGATTACCATATTTAAAAACATCAAAATAGTATGGTCAGGCACCCAAAAGATCCTGGCATTTTGAATCTAGCCTTAAATCCAACCATAAAAACTCATGGTGCTTCACTTAAAAATAAAACAAGGAATAAAAATTAGTATAAATAAACTCAGTAAAAACTACAATATAATGATTCCAACTCTAAAGTATACACTCATTCTTTACATTCCAATGTGCATGAGATAATTTAATAACCACACTCATAGATACCCTTGATTACCCAAATCCATCGACTGATGTCCCCAATTTGAATCACATCACCAAACCATTGGCTCTGCTACTAATCCATACACATCGAACCTCATGCATGTCACTACTTACATGAATAACTCCTTCCCCAATTCTTAAACACACAACATCTAGGGAACCAAAACCAATCACTTACTCTGGGTCCTATACCCTTAGCAACACAACCACTACTCAAGGATCCATAAACCAAGACAATAATTTCAAAGTCTAATATACAACCCAAAAGATCAAAACCCAATAGTGTAAACAAATACATGTTACCAGATATCAGTTCACAACCTCAAATCCAATGCCTAACTAAAGGAACCATAAGTAACATCCCACTATCTAACACATCCAAACCCATTAGAGTCTCACAACCCATGTCCATGGTTATAAAAAACAGGGAACTCTCAAAGGCCAGGCCACCCAAATAGAGGGTGAGATCATATAACAAATGATACTCATTGATAGTGTCCCTAAATTTACCATCATTTTTTAGTTCCCCATTAATTAAACTTTCCGATTTTTTAACACCTAATGATTCAATTTCAAAACCATTCATTAAAAGACACTTTCATGTTTTCTTACCATTATTAAATTTCTTGATTCATGTATTTGGATATATTGAATTTAATTCTCATGTTATAAAAGGAAAACACCATACAATATTCTTACTAATACATTATTTAACTAGATGTATTACCTTATATTCAATTTATATCTTCATATTACCTAGAAGTCACCCAAGGAATTTCTATTTTATATTTCCACCTTAAAATTATATATAAACAATATAGAAAGATATAGAAACTTTATATACTAACCCATTTAAATAATTTACAACCACGGACTGATATGAATGTCTAGAAAACACAAACCACATACAAAAATTACACTATGAATATAATAAATCCCAAGGAACTATCAATAACCAGAAACAAATTGATGACCAATCAATCCTATCTACCTAACATGTTGAATGAACACACACCCAAACCATCCATATCAGGATAAGAGATGAAGCCTCAAAAATCAGTAACGTCACATACAATTGCATATCTCAATGTGGGAATCAATCATAAGTAAGAGTGAAAATAATAAAACAATTTTCCACACCTGGAACCCCAGTTTTTCACCCGTTCATGGGGTTGTTGAAATACATGAAGGAGTTCCTTACCAATATCTATAAATATCCAACTCTACAATCTACAATTACATGATAGAAATAATAAAAGATAAATACTCTGATACTAATTTTAAACATCCCATTCTAGGAACAACTAAACTAGTTTCCCAAGATAATGCACCATAAGACATCAGGAATCACTCCCCATATACAAGAGGCTACCGACATGAAGCATGGGTCAATGGAGATACATTGTTTAGAGTATAAAAACATATCAATGTTAAATAACAGTGGAAATAATAATAGTAGATATCAAAACCATTAAATATTGTAAATGGAAGAACATATGGACATTTCCCACCATATCCTTAGTGAAACCTGATATAAAAATGAGATGTATACTCAATATGTCAGGAAGTCACTCAAGTAGAAATCCTAAATACAAAAACTAGGAAAACCCAAAAATGGTCCCAATTCCAAACCCAATCCTAAAATCCCATGCTCTAATCAACTTTCTCAAATATAAATCAAAATCCATATCCCTATCCAAAACCTGTACCTAAAAAATATAATCTTATGGTTACCCTAGTTCCATAGAAACCCTAGTGGTGTGTGAGTAAAAGTTAGGAGGTAAACATAAATGGTGTCTAAATAAATAACAAGTATAAACAATAGTGAATGTAGATAACCAAATGAGAAAATAAAAGAGATAATAAAAGAAAAAAATTTCCGAATAAAACTATATTAATTACCCATTTATATTATTGGGTTCCATAATGTCACCCGACCAACCAAACATACTTTTTCCATTCTAGAAGTATGGATTCTAAATTATAGGGAATAAATATTATAAATAAATTGGTGGAATATTTAATAATAATTTACATTATATATACAAAGTTTCACTACTCTAATTACCCATACCATGTCAAATTCCCCAAGTGTGCATAACGTTATGCGAACACCCTATCCATGAATAACGAATTCCATGTATATCATCTCAAGTCAGAGATGATGAGAATAATTTTTATCTATCTTGAATCAATGATTTTGAGTGCCACATCCAACCATCATTATCAAGAATGCTAAGGATCATGTATATAAATATTTACCCATGGTTCAAGTGCTTCATTTCATTCATCACAAACATTTCATCAACCATCATTTCTATAAAATAAATCACTTGATCTTTCAACAAATAAAAACATCAAGGGTTCACCTTTAATATTTAATATTTTTTACATGGTTTGTTTCACAAAAAATCTTTAACACATTTAAATAAACAAAACATTTAACCATTTTTTCATTTAACATGTCCCTCAAACGTTGTTCAAAACCATTTAAAAAATTTACCATTCCCCATTCTTACCATTTAACATTTCCCATATCAAAATTTCATAAACACTAAAACCAAAAAACCTTTAAAATCATGATTAATAGACCCTTAATAAAAAGGGTATTCCTACATTGAAAAACCAACAAGACCCAGAACCATCATTAACATTAAAAACCATTATAAAAGACATTAAGGTATTTTCACTAAAAAGGGGAAAACCACAAACTAATTTAAAATTAACACTTGAAACCCATTAAAAACCCCATTTCAAATCCCTTTTATGTAAACACAACATTTTTTTGAAAAATTATCCCATTTTTAAAACCTAGATTTTCCCTCATTGAAAACTGAAACTAGAGAATAATATAACAAACCATTTTTAAACAATTTTAATTCCTCTTAATCATATCACAAATGTTTTGCATAGAGAAAATTTAAAATCATCTTGTTAACATATCATAAAAAATTATCTCCAAATTATAACATGTAGTACGTTATCCATGAAAATATACCAAGTGAAAATCAGAACTGATTTACTCTCATAAATTCCGTATAAAATAATTTAAAATGTTATTAAACCACTTTTAAGGGATTGAAATACTCCATTGGTATCCCTTGTCCGGGTCTAAAATCATCTATAAACATGATGGTGGGGGGGGGGGGGGGGTTGAAGGGTCTTAAAGTGAAATTTGAGGCCCAAATAACGTTTCTTAGCCATAGACACAAAGTATAATCCAAGAAGATCATCAGAACAACCACATACACAATAAAAATTTCAGAACTATGAGTAAAATATTATAGAACATCCAAATAATGCTCTTAGATAACCACTAATCAAACTGTGACCCTTGATTCGAGAAAAGATGACCTCAATATTAAAGGAAAAAAACTCTATAGAAAAATGATTTATAGGATTACGAAGAAGTTTAATAGTCAAGGAAATCATATTCTTGAAAATAAAAATAGAGTCAGATACTCACTCAGAAATTCTATTCTCACTAAATGAATATTTAAAAGCCAAAGAAGTGGAGTAGAACTATACATAGATGAGATGGGAGATATTAGATCGCTACATATTTTTATAGGGAACAAATGAGGATGATGATAAGGTGAAAATGCCTTAATAAAGTGAGGTACAAATGGTACAATTACCTCTTTTACCGAGGCACATGGTTTGGATGCACAATTTTCCAAACTATGCACCAGCCTTGTGGTTACCTATGTCCCAGTGGAAACAAAGTTGTATAGTTTTTATGGGACACATGCATAGTCTGAAAAATATTATAGTATTTGTGTGGTTTCTTATTTGTGAGGGGATCAATCAACATTATATCCTAGTCCCTCCCCATAATATTTTCTATCTATGATCTATTTACCACCAGGCCATATAGTTTTGCTGTATGATTAGTAGTAACAGCGTGTTACCCATGTTTTATGCATTATAAACCATTTTTTTATTCTAGTACCAAACCCCCATAAAACTCTTGGTTTCTACTTGATTTCTAGGATACATTCCATTATCCCTTCTAAAATGGGTTGAACTAAAATATAAAATAAAACATACCTCATCTTAAAGCCAGGATCTCATAACATCAAAATCACAATAAATTTGAAAATATTTTTTATTATGATAAATCAAACTAAAATATATAGTCAATTTAATGTTCTATACAATCTATTTCACCACTTTAATACGTGACTCCTTCGGATCTCATTGGAATCCTACACAATGTTTAAACATAGACATTATTTCCAATATAGAAGCTGTCATGTAAAGTAGGCTACCAATAATCTGTCTGAACTCTACATGATCCTCATTATTTAATTCTTCATAAAGGGAAAACATAGTCCAAAGGTTTATATGATTAAAGATAAAATTTTCTTCTTCCATTAATGCAGCACCCCGATATTTTAGAAAAGAAAACTATGTTGTATAGAGTATTCGACATGCAACACCGACTTTAAACGACCTGTGAAAAATATAACCGCTATAACCTTGCCATTAGATTGGTAGTCATTAATAGTGTTAAATAAATTATATATATATATATATATATTCCACTCAATATATTTTATATAATTTTTTTTAGTAATCTTTCAATTTTTTAGTAAAGTCATTTTACTATTACAAAATATATTTTGTTCAAAAATGTTTTTATTTCATTTTATGATATATATTATAATTAATGATTAAAAACATTATAAAATTTATTTCATATAATTAAATTAATTTATTGAATAATAAAATAAAATTTTACTTAGGGTGGATTTTTTTTATTTTTCTGAAAATATCGATTATTTAGTGAATAGTGAACAAAACAATTATTCTAAAACTCTCATTTATTATAAATAAATTAAATATTTTAAAAGTCACATTATGTTTTGAATAATATTTTAATTAGAATAATAATTATTTAGTTATATTTAATACAATTAATTACATTTAAATAATCTTTATATTAGATTTTAGAATAAGTTTATTTTTAGGTTTAAAATTGTGTTTTTTTTAAAAAAATTTTAAAGTTCACAATGTTCATCCTATTTAATTAATTAAGATGACACCTAATGAGTAATGATTAAATAATATATATATATATATATATTATTAATTATAATTTAATATTCATATTATTGTTATTAATAGTAATATAGTCAATATAAAATCATCATTTTCTTGAAAAATACACTCCTTGAAAACATTCATTTTCCTCGCATCTCAGGTTTAATTATAAATTATAATTTTATACTTCTGTGAAATCAATTCGGTAAAATAGGTTATATATTTGAAATAATAATAATTTATATTATATAATAATTTTAATATTTTATTTACTAGAATGAATAGTGAAAATACTAAAAATTAATTACCACAGATATGCTAAAAAAATATTTACTAGGGGTTAAAATAAAAACATAACAGAATTGTTTCTAATTAAACATGTAAAAATACTATTTTTATGGAAATATATAAATAATATAATTCCTAATTTAAAATCTATGGTATTTTTGAATCTTTTTTCCAGGGAATTTGTTTTTCATTTTGTATTATTTTTGGAAATTTAAAAGTTGTTTCCAAGTGGTTTCCTTTACACACATATAAAAGGACACCCCTCTCTTATCTACTTATCACCTCTAAAACAACTTATATCAAAAATTAAATTCCCAAAAAACTTCTTAAATTTCCTAACCATGACCATGATCCATTATTTTCTTAAAAATCCTTCCAAGGATGCCATTGGGGACAACCAAAAGAGGTTCCCTGAAGAAGAGTTAAAATCCTTATCACGTGTTTTTAGGTTATTTACTATGAAAACTCATTAAAACCTTATTAAATTAGGAATATTTTATAAAAATTATATTCATTAAAATGAGATAGTATTATGTTAATATAATAACCTAAATATGTATCATCTTCTATTAAATGGGATACAAAATCATCTTTCATGTATACAAAGGACTATCGGCTTGCGAATCAATGTCATTCACTGCCCATCACTTCTACTAATGGCTAGATGTAATAATGAATTCAAAGTATATAAATATATACTAATGTTAATATATTTATACTTTTTAATTTATTATATCAAATATATATTTTTTACATTCCATTCTACAGGGGATACGATAATGTTGACAGTGTATACGGAAGACGACCGCCTCACTAAGAGATGTGATACATTTTTCACTAACAATTTACATGGATGGTTGTAAGGATGAAATTAATAAATATACGTCAAATATATGAAATATTTAGGATATTTAGGACATATATATAATTCTTAAAAGTTAATATATCACATATATTAATATTGTTTTGTTCATTGAAAGATGAAAATATTATTCATGTGTATGTGTAGACTACCGCCTCCACAAAGAGATGTGAATCGTTTTTCTTTAACACATCATATCAAGGATATATATAATTTTATTAAATGAAATGAAATTGTGTTTATGATATTATTATAAATCTTTAATGTTAAAATATCCCTTAATTTCTTTTCATAATGATCATTGAAAAATTGAAATTTTACTCATGGGTACATATGACCTATAGTCTCAATGATAGTAATATAATTCATTTTTAAAAACCATCATGTAATATTTTTTTAAAGGATAATTTGAAAAGAAAATGATATATATTTAATGAATATTATTATTTGAATGTTAAAGATTTTAATATTTCAAAAAATTCAATACAATGATTCCGTTTTGAAACAATAAACCGAACGTCCTTAAAATATCTGACGAGGACATAACAGTTTAAGTATTTAAATATGTTATTAAAAATAAATACATAAAATTATTTATGTTAAATTTATTTATTCTAGAAAATTTTCATAATAAATAAAATAATTTATATAATCATATTATCTAATAGTTAAAGTACAAGCATGAAAAGTGTGGACTTGAGGTAAGGCTTTCTTGTACGAAGTTTATTTCTGGGAGTCATATGACATGTTCACAACATAGTTTTATTTTGTGGTGTATATAATACCCATTATATTTATAATATTATTAATCCTTCATAAATTATGGTAATTTTATTTTCATTTTAAAACATTTTATACAATGGGATTCTATTTGAAATTTACGAAGTGGTAAAGGGTTTATTAACATAATTGCCTTTAATTTGGTTATAACTCATATTCATTGAATTTGTAATTATATAATTATGTTTTAATTTATATTTAATTATTTTAATTCTGTATTTCTATTATTTTAATTTATTATTTTTATATATAATTTCTCTATTTATTAATTCTATATTTGATTATATGATATTTTTAAGGGTTAATCATCCCAAATTCATTTCTTTGGGACATATGTTTATGATATGAACATATACATATTTATGAGGAGTATATAATATCATTTTGAAATTTCACACAATGAATATAATTATGTTAGTAACATTTAAATCTCTTTTAGAATTTATTATTTCATGGGACTTATGATTGAATAGTGATCAAAGTGGTAATGACTTTACGATACAATCTCATTTATTTTTGAGATTACTTATGTCCAAGGTTATTTTACGGAAGTAATATAATCTCATTTTATTAAAACACACATATTTTTTTATTCTCTTTATATTATTGTGAATCATATGTTTTAATTCCATTTTATCCATTATAGATTGAATTAACATCAACAAAATCATTTTAAGTGACAATGATCTTGTATCTTTCTTTATATCCACAATCATTCTATTCCATATCCAGGTTTTCTTAAATATTTTGAAATTTTTATTTTCTAAACTTAAATTATCTACCAAAATATTTTCTCTGAACTTTTTAAAAAAGGTTTCAAAATGTAAATTTCTATGTGTTTTCCAAATGAGTCACTTTTGATTCCTTTCACAAAATAATTCAAAACAATGATTATTTTTAACATTTATGACATGAAAAATTTTTACTACAATAATATCCTTTATTTACATTGAACAATAATTTGTAGGAAACAACTTTTTTTCGTCAAATAAACATATGATCACATTATTTTTGTTAGTTTTTAGATTTAAAAAATTTATTTTCAAAAGGAAGGTTATTTTATTAAAAAATTCTTTAAATGACCTTTTAATGGTATTTTCATTCATCAACATCAAAAACACTTGTTGTAAATTATGCTCCACAAGGTATATTTGTTAATGATAAAATCCAAATTATTTTCGAAGAATAAATAATATTATTTTAAAGATATTATCATAGAACCCGCTTCTTTTCCATGGGTTAATCATGTTTTAATATTTTTTCATGGATCCCATTTATTATCCATAATTTAAAAATTCATGAAAATAATAATTACTGTTTATAAGAGTTTTATGATTAAATAAAATCTCTATGTACTTTATATATAGTTCGTTGAAATTTTTAAATGATGGGTGTTCCTAGATAGTGCATGGTGACCCCTATAAATCTTATACAATGGATTCTTCTTAATTGTGACTCAATGAATTGGGTAAAGTTCCTTGTCTTCAGAGGAATGAAGGAGGGATTTTCCCGAGGGTTTATCCTATGGATTTAACTGGTACATACATATTTATGACATGGGTTAAAAACCAGATATGATGATAATATTCCATGATACCAACAAATTTTATTTATGCTTGTTATGGGTTTTATTGATTTCCTTGATAATGTTTGAAATCAAATAGATAAGGATTATCTAATTTCAAGAATATGTTTTTTAAGTACTTATTATATGTTTTTGTTTTTTATGAATCATGTATTAATGGGAATTTGTTCTCTTATTTTATGCTCATGCACTCTAACTATATCATTATCCCATTATTCTCATCTTATTCTCACCAATGATATTCAATTTTCAATGCTTATGTATTACCTAACTGAGAATTTGAGGTAACTCTTCTTATGTTTCTTATTATCCTGGTTATGTATAATAATTTCAAATTACTTAATTTTTGAATGGTTAAATGTGTATGATGATCATGACCTATTATAAAATAAAAAAGATGGGTATAATGGGAGATAATGTTGAACTTTATAAATTAGTTATTTATGAATCCAAACAGTTAAGAGTTTTCCCAAATAAAATCTAGACCTAAAACGTCCTTTGGTATATATGTGATCCAACAATTACTTTTTTTGTATTAAGATTTATATGGAAAAATTTGGGCCACATATATCACTATCAATCCATAAATATAATGTTTATGATTTTTTCAATGAATCTATGAGTATGGGTATAGTTCTGTAATATTTGGTATTAGAGTGTGGTTTAGATAAAATTGTATATTATTAGGATAATTTCATCTGAGATCATCATAATATGTATGTAATCCATCATAGGTATACATTATTTAGTTTTATTATGTGTTCAAATTTTGAGACAACCCTTTTTATTTTTTAAGTGGTGAGATAATAAATTTATTAATGAAATTTTAGGGGATGTTTTATAGGGTTGAGGTATGTATAAATTGTAGATTAAATGTGATCCATGAACATAAATTTTGTGGAAATTTATTAAGGAAATTATAACCATTTGGGTTTTTATGATCTTAGAAATTGAAATAATTATAGGAAAATATGTTTTATAATATATATGACCAAGGTATTGAAAAGTGATTTTATGGCTAATTAATTAACATTATTTGAAAATAAGATAACAATACTTTTGGGCTTGTGAGATGAAAGGTTTGATATAAAATTTGAGGTTACCAAATTATTTAATTTTTAGGTTACTGAGGTTATTTGGGATATAGGGTCATTTATATTAGGAATGATTTAGTTTTAACTTTGCGTATTCATGATGAATTTTGGTGACTAATTTATTTTTTCGTCATATACAGGTTTATTACTTTTGGGAATTATCTTTCCTTGTGTTAAATTATTTGGTTTTTGTTATTATATAAGGAAAGGTTTAGTACCTTGATTATCACTTTTATGTTTATGTGGAAAAATAAATGTTTATTTTAATTTTTTGAGCATGAAAAAAATCATCTCAAATACTCATAATTTAGAGAAAAAACACAAGATTACGGTGGAAATTGATTAAAAATGAAATTATACCCTTCAAGAAAGAATATTTCATTATTTTTATTTCTTTGATGGTAAATTAATTTCTCAACTCTTGTAAAAATATCATGAAACACATTTGTTTCCTATTACTATCATTTTTTATGATAACAATGACCATTTTCACACCTCTTTTGTTTGTAGTTTTGTGGTTGTTGAATTTATCATGACCATTCCCAATAATATAATCAATGATCTATAAAACTCTACATAATTATTTGGATATTATTATTTTCTTCCATGTTATATTTTCCACTTCCAACTTATGTTATACTTTTTGGAATCCTAGTATGTGTTATTCAGATGACCTTCATATTTCATTTTCTCTTTTATCTGTAAGATGTTTTATTAGCCCTTTTTATGAAGTGGGTTTCTAATAAATTTATTTTCAAACATATGAAATTTGATCACTGAGTTAAATTTTAAATCGAATTGATGAAATTTAGTAAATATAGGTTGGAGAATGTAATGGCCTAAGATTTTCAAAAGCAAAACTATTTTTTATTGTGTATTCTACAAGCAACATTGATCTTAATCAACCCAAGAATTATATAATCGTTATAACCTAGATGTTAAATTGGTGGGTATGTATATTATAAACCAATTTATGATATATATATTTATTTATATATATATTTCCTAATATCTATAATTTATTGATAAATTCTTAGGAATTAATCAATTAATTTTTAGTAAAGCTGTTATATTCTATAGAAATATATTTTCACCAAAATTGTTTTTATTGAATTTAATGAAAAAAATATTATAAATAAATATAGGAACATTTAGAAAATATAGTTATTAAAATTATATTTTTTTAATAATCATATCAAATCATACTTAGTGTCTAATTTTGGTATTTTATTTGGGAAATATTGATTTTTAGTGAATCGTGAAAATATCAGTTTTTAAAAAACAATCATTTATATTCAATAAATTAAATAATCTAAAATTCCAATTATGTTTTGAATACTATTTAAAGAAAAAATATTTATCAATTAATTGTATTTAGTATAATTAATTTAATTTTAATCTCCTTTACATTGGATTTTAGTATAAGATCATTTTTAGTTTAAAAATGACTTTTTTTCTTCTAAAATCTGTTTTATAGTGCACAATGTTTATCATTTTAATTAATTAAACATTACCATAATGAGTAATTAATTAATTAATATAAATATATTGTATAAAAGTAAATATTAATATATATTCATAAAATTCTATTACTAATCATATATTTGATATTTATTCATCATTTATAAAAAAATACAATTCTTTAAAACCCTTTTTTCATCATGTTTGTAGGAATAATTTTAAAATATTTTTTTCCACTTCTGTTAATTGAATTTTTTGAATTGGATTCTATATTTTTAATCATAATAATATATATTATATAATTAGGTCAAATTAATATTTGACCATAATGAATTGTGAAAACAACAAAAATTAATTATCACGGTTAAGGAGAAAGTATATTTACCGAAGGTTAAACTAAATATATAAGGTTATGTTTACCTATTAAATATTAATAAATGATGTTTTATTGAAATTTTTAATCATATTCTTACAAATTATTAATATATTGTATTTTGGAAACTTTTGGAATGGGAATGAATATATAATTGTGGATTATTTTTGGGAAATTTTGAAGTAGTTTCCAAGTGGAATGCTTTCCCCACATATAAAAGGCCACCCATATATTATCCACTTCATATATTAAAAAACATTTGTATTGAAATATTAATTTAAAAGTAATATAATAAAATCTTTCCCCATGATCTACTTTCCCTAGTTACCTTCGAAAGCGACAATAAATTTTTTAAGGTATTTACCAATAGAGGTTCTTCAAATAATATATAAAATCCTTAACATGTGTTTTTATTTATTCATTCTTTCACCTCCATAAAAAGCATCATAAATTAGGATTATATGATTAGAAATTATAAAAATTGAAATTTTATATTATTATGGTAATTTTTAACCTAAATAAATCTCCTCTTCCATCAACTGGTATATGAAATCATCATTCCTGTGTACAATGGACTACTACCCCATGAATCGATGACATTCATTTTCCATCATCACCCCTCATGGATTTATTTAATTATGGTTTAAAAGTATATAGATAAAAATTTTAACATATTTATAATTCTTTAATTATTATATCGCATATTTCTTTTTTAATTTTTATTTTTTGGTGGATACGATAATGTCACTCATGTGTATAGTGGACTACCACATCACGAAGTGATGTGATTTGATTCTGATTATCTATTTATATGGAAGTAAATAAGGATACATTTATTAAATATATGGAAAATATAATAAATATTTATATTTTAATGAAGTATTTATCATTTTTTAAAGATAATATATCATATATTTTCATACATTTCTACTAATTGAAATACAATAACGTTATTCATCCGTATGTGTGGACTAATTCCTCCACAAAATGATGTGAATATTTTTTCATTACCACATCAAATTGATAATTTCTATTAGTTTATTTAATGAAATAATATGGTTTTTATGATAAGTTAATAAATCTATAAAGAGAAAATATTACTAACCTTCTTTCCATAATGATCATTGAGAAATGAAAATGTTACTCGTACATACATTCGGACAACTAACTCCATGATTATAGCATAGTTTATTTTTCATAACCATATTCTTTGATTTTTTTAAAGTATAATTTCTGTAAAAATATGATAAATTTTTCTTGATTATTATTCTATATATGTTCAAGAAATGAACTTTTTTACCAAACTCTACACACTAAATCTATTTTGAAATAGTAGACCAAACACCCAGAAAACTCCCAATGTGAATTAGCTGATTAGGAATTTAAATATTCCATTAAAAAAAATAAAAAAATAAAATAAATATAAGGTATATAAAATATAAAAGTTTATTAATAAATAAAAATAAAATTAAATAAGCTTTTTATATAGAAGATAAATTTCATGCATGGAAAATCTTGACTTGAGGTAAGGGTTTCTCATCTCACTTTTATTTCTGTGAGACACATGTCATCTTCACCACTTATTTTTATTGTGCAGGGTATATAATTCCCATTTTACATGTAATATCATGAATTTTAAATACATAAATGTATTTTAAATTTAATTATTAATTATTTGATCTATGAGGATTCGATTTTACTTTTAGCCATTCATAAAGAGTTTCTTAAAAAAAGTTCCTATCAGTGGGGTATAAATATTCTTAATTGACTTTTTTATTCTAATATTTTTTAATTGATATTTAAATTATTTTATTTTAGGTTTTACTTGTTTTTTGGATTTGAATTTGTTGCACATAATATCTCTCTTGATTAACTCTCAATTTAGTGATTTGATATTTGTAAGGGTTAATAATCCCAAATTCAATTCTTTAGGAAAAATCTTGATGATATACACCAATATTGTATTATGAGGTGTATATAGTATACTTATTACACATCATATAATTATTATACTTAAGTAAATTATGTTTAAATTTTAATTTGATGGTATTCCCTAGTGGGGGTTGTGATTGTTGAATTGTCAATGTAGAAAAAGATTTATGTTACAATTTCATTTGTTTTCTTGATTGTTTATGTTGAATGTTATTTTGGAGGAAATAATATGATATAACTTTATTGATCCACATAGTTTTTATTCTATAATGATTATTAATGTGGTTCACATGTTTGAATTCTACTTCATCCCTTATGGATTGATGGAAAATTAAGAATGTTTTTTGTAAGTGATACTAATCTTCTATCATTATTTAGATCAAGAATCAATCTATTCCATCTCCATGTTTCCTAAAATGAATTAAAAATTGATTTTAATAAACATATAGTATTTTTAAATATATTTTTAATGATATTATTTAAAAAAATTAAATAAAAATTTCAAAATGATTTCAAAATGATTACCTTTTTTGGAATCCTACTTTTTATTACATACATTCTCATTACATTATAAAATTAGATGATATTATAAAGTTTAGTATATTGGAAATAGGGTACATAATACATTAAAACATAAAATATTCTTCTAATACACTTGAAATGATTCATCATAGGTTAATATTATGTATATTTACTACATTTCCTTACCATTAGACACACATAAAAGGAAAGGGAAAGCATAAGACCTAATAAAATAAATCATGGGGAATATTATCCAAGTAATCATGAGAATTATCGATAAGAACTTGAAGAATATAATAAAGGAATCAGAAAAGGAAAAGTGACATATAATAGTAAAAGTTATTTGAATAATCAAAAAAAATGTGGATAAAATATTTTACTGAGTCATTACTAAGAATATAACCATGTTTTATAAAAAATGTGTGATAAAAATTACCAAGGTTATCCACAACGTTTTATCACTGATGTGTCATTAAAATTACTATGGTTATTCACCAAGGTATCACAAAAACATTTCATCTCTAGAGATAAAACTCATTACCCAATTCAATTGAATAATGTCAGGGTGCACTGTCTGTATATATTAATAAATGTGACTGAAAAATATCATAATTAAACATTTCATAACTAACCCTTGTAGAATAAAATAAATGGCTTTCAAAACAAAATCACGGTGTATTTAAAAAATTTATAAAGATAAGATCCTTATGTAATTATTAACCAACAAAAAGGGAAGTCATATTTCATATATGTTAGTACCAAGATAAAATATATCATTTTATGATTTAGGTGAATGAACATGGAAAAGAAATTTTTTTGGCTATTCACCAAATAAAATAATATATTTTCTTGAGAAAAGAGAAAATTTTGAGAGGAAAATTTGGTAGCATAATAGGTATGATTCATGGTTTTAGAAAATGGAAAAAAGAGAGGGTACAAGAGTATCCCATTCATAAAATACTCTTACTATTGTAAATGGATAGAATAAAATGGACTAAAGAACATATTTTTATAATTTGAAAGAAATACCACATAAAAAAGTGAACTTGAAAGGAAATGGGAAGTTGAGAATTCTCTAACCTTGAAGAGTAACTCTCAAAACAAAAATATTGGGACCTTGGGGGATTGAGGACACATTAAAAGGAATTATTGGGAGATAAAACTATTAGTTAATTATGGTGAAAATTTTTTAATTTAAGTTTAAGGGAGACATGTGTGTGTGTATATAGAAAAATAGGAGGATTTTTATATTAATTTCCTTAAAAACCTAGGTAGTGGTAAATGAAAACCTATGGGATTTTCCATGGAATTTTCTAATGGTATTAGACACGTAGGACACCTATTATGATATTTTAATCCAAAATAATCAACATGAATTTTATATTAATTAATACATAATTATAATGTCATTAAACATTCAAAAAACTCAAAACTGTATATTTGATATTCACCAAAAAAATGTTTTTTGAAAATTATCAGAAATCCACCGTAAAATTATTTCAATGTGACTAATTAAAAAATGATTTTCATTTTATCATAATAATTATCTAATAATTATAAATTTAACTTTTAATTATAAAAAAACATATTTATTAAAACTAATAGAGGATGAAAAATGTATCATAAAATTTTTGACACACAAAAACAGTAAAATTATTTTAACATTTAAATTTATATAAGAGTGCATTAATCATTCATTTTCACTAAAATAAACATTAATAATAATCAATTAGTTTATTACAACAATTATATCCTTTCTTAATAGTATAAATTTTTTTCTGAAAAATTAATATATCAACTTTTTCATATTTTTACAAAAAAGATAAATCAAAACAGAATTGATATAACAACAATTTTACTTATGCAATGGGATTCTACATTAATTTAACAAGTTCATGATACGTAACCCCTTATAACACCTAATTAAAACCTAAGGTTAAGGTATAATATGGTAATAGATTTATGGGTTTGCTCCCCTGACATCACCCAAGTGGTAATTCCAACTAACTTGAACTTCTCCCATAATAGATTTCATTCAAGTGTAACCTATTAAATCCCAGGTTGGTCTTGGTCAAGATTGAAGACAAGTGTTGCTACCTCCCTCTTATGTTTAGAAAAATTTTCTTCATGTGAAACGACTTTACTTGTTGAGGCAGTCATTTCTCATTTATTTATTAATTATCCTTTATCAATTTTAAGTATAAACACTAATTATAATGGTAATAATTATTATTAAGAATAATATTTCCAATTTTCATAATTGACCAATGGTCATATAATCATTGAAACTTGATGGTAACATTTCAATTGTATTCACATAATTATTATAGGGATATAATTTTACTGAGTAAAATATAATATAACGTATATTTATAGAAAAAAAATATCATTCAAAATGTTCAGGTCATTACAAAATTTTACTACTTTTACAAAAATTTTGGAAAATAAATTTATTGTTAACATTTATGAAATTTATAATTTTCCCTCATAAGATCCATTAGTTTTCTTGATGTTTCTATTATATTTTTCTTAGGATATTTTCATTGAAATGGATTTTATATTTTTTTGGGAATTTTTAGTTTTTAAAAGTGAGTTTTAAAATGTTAATGTTATTTTCCATAATAAATTTCAATAACCATTTAATGGTATTTCCATTCATGAATGATGATAACCCTTGATTTTATTTATGATCAAATGAGGATATTTTCTAATGATACCAACCCAATTATTTTTATGGATGGAATAATATTTTTTCAATTATTTTCTTGGAACTCATTTATTTTCCACAATTTAATCATGTTTTAATGATATTGTTATGGAACCTTTTCTTTTCCATAGGGTTTCAATAGTTCTCAAGGGTCCAATTTCTATTTCATACATTAATAAAATAATAAAATAAATAATTATTGTTTATTTTTGGTTTTATGAATAAATTCATGATATATGTATTTTATATATGGATTATTGACATTATTAAATGATGGTGAGCCCATATAGCACTGGGTGACCCCAATAAAGCATATATGATTAGTAAACACAAGTAATTCTAATATTCATTTTGTAATGTTCCTTTTTTAGAGGAAATGCATAGGGATTTTACCGAGGGTTTATCATAAGGGTTTAACAAGAATCTGTTTATTTCCAACACAAGGTTAAAATGGGTTATGAAGATAATGTTTCAGGGAATGAACATGTTTTATTTGTGCTTGGTATGGGTTTTAATTATTAATTTAATCATGTTTGAAATCATGTATCTCATTTTTATTAATTTTGATTACTATTTCCTTTTTAATGACTTATTCCACGATTACATATTTTATAATCCAAGTATTAATGATTAAAATTCGTCTTATTTTATGCTCATGTACTTTGATTATGTCATGATATCCTTACATTCATCTTATTCTCACGGATGAAATTCAATTGTTAATGCATATGTTTAGAATGATGATTTTTTAGCTCACCCGACTTATGTAACCTCATCCCCATGTTATAAAGAATAATTTTAAATTACTTATTTCTATATGTGTTAGATATAGATGATGTTGATGGCCTATTATGGAATATGAAAAGTTGGGTATAATGGGAGATAATGTTGATATTTATGAACATATTTTTTAGGAATCCAAGTTGTTCAGAGTTTTTATTAATTCTTTAAAACCATATACCTAAAATGTACTTGGGTAATCAAGTTTTGCAAAATTTCATTTTGATGTTGTAGGGTTTGGATTTAAATTTTTTTGTCACATCTATTAGTATCAAGAAATTAATGTAAATTTGTGATTTTAGCACCAGATCCAATGGTTTGGGTCAGTAGATGTTATAGTTGGTGTCATTGAATCATTTTAATGAAATTTGATATTATTGGGATGTTATCATGTGTGATTATATTTAGATTTATGGACACTATCATAGATTTTTATGATTAATTTAATCATATAATCAAATTCCGAGACCCCTTTTGATGTTTTAAGTGATGAGATCATAAAGTGATTATTGAAATTTTAAGAGATGTTTTATAGGTTTGAATTATATGTAAGGATTTAGGTAAAAAATAAGTATAAATGTATATTTTCAGAATCCTTTTTAAGTAATTGTTAACGATAGGAGTTTATATGATCTTTGATATGGGGGAAATTATGGGTACACATGTTTTATCATATAGATAACCATGAGATTGAAAAGTGATTTGGTAACTAAGTGATTAATTATATATCCTAGGTATGTCACTATATTTTTGTGCTTGTAATTAGAAATGTATGATATATCATTTGAGGGTAAAACACTCTTTAATGTTGATGTTTTTAATGTTATTTTGGATATGGGGTCATTGATATACGTCGTGATTTACTTTTAACTTTGGGTATTACTATTGAATTGTATAGATTAGTTTGTTATTTTATTAGATGTTGGTTTGTTTATTTTTGGAATTATTTTACCACGTGTTAAACAATTTAGTTTTGAATAATATATAACCATAGGTTGAATATTTTTATTATACCATTTATTTCTATGTTCTCCTATAAAATTTAATTTTTGATCTTTAGGAATGATTTTTTATCTTTAATACTCATCAATTAGTTAAACGGTTGTGACTATTGGAGGGAAATTATAAAAAAAAACTTCAACTCACCATGTAAGTATAATTAATTATTCTCATAGTATAAATGGAAAATTAGTTCCTCATATTTAAGTAAATAATCATAAAACAAAATATTTTCCTATTACCATCATTTTTATGATATCAATGACACTTTCACACCGTTTGGGTTAATGGGTTTTTGTTATCTAATTATTAATGACCATTAACATTCTTATGATAAATGATAACAATCAATATACTTCATTATTTGGGCATCACAATTTTCTTTATTGTCTAAATACTCACTATCTAATAATTCTCTTCTATTTGGAAATATTGTTTATGTTATTCGAAACAACCTTTATACATTCATTTATCTATATTTAGGATGATATTTTATTAACCCTTTTTATGATATCAGTTTTTAACAATGATATTTAAAAATATTAAACCTTTTATTACCTTGATGAATTTAAAATTTTGTGGGAATTATTTTTTAAAGGGGAGAGAATGTAACACTATGAGATTTTAGAAAATAAAACTAGGTTTGATATCATATTAGATATGCAACACTAAGCTTAAAAGACCCATAGAATTTATAACCATTATAATCTAGCTATTAAATTATTGGCTATGAATAGTGTTAAATAATTAATGATATATATATATATATATATATTCATACTCGGTATAAGTTATTTATAATTTATTAGTAATTAATCCATCAATTTTCAAAAATGTTGTTTTGTTATTCAAAAATATGTTTCCTTCAAAAATGATTTTTGTTTCATTTCATGAAAAAATAAATAATTAATTATTTTAAATTTTAGAAAATTTATTCATTTAAATTATCATTATTTTATTAAATTATTATATCAATATTTACTTTGGATGAATTTTTTAGATTTATTAAAATATATATATTTTTCATATATAGTGTAAAATAAAATTTTTTAACTATCATTTCATTTCAATAAATTTTGAAATTGAATAATCTCATTATGTTTTAAATATGATTATTAGTTATAGGGTCCTGAAAAATCTAAAAAGTAGAATGGGAATCCCCCTTAATTTGAGAAATGATTCTACCCAATTTCCCTCAAAGAATTGGACCAAAATATTGAGAATACTCAAGATTATCAATGGACCGACCAGTCCGCATACCGGTCCAACATTTATGGTATGTGGCCGGTTCAGCGAGCCACACCCTCCATGTACCAATGTCGATTGTGAATCGGAGGTGGGAACCCCTCCATGGGAGCGAAGCAGGATGGGTGACAGGCCGGTCCACCATCACGAACCGCCCTAGCTGCGAAACACACAAACCGGCTGAGAATGCATGTGTTGTAATTTGTGGAATAGAGGCGGAGCCCTGCATGGCCGCAAAGAACCCCTGAACAGATTTGGATCACCAGTGAGGTGCATTCAATGACCCCCCGCAAGTTGTGGATTGACCAAGTCATCCGTAAACTGAGTTTTCAGTCATGGGCCTCGGCAAAAGGTTCCGTATGACCACGGATTCATCTCTTTCCCCCTTTATAAAAGGAAATTGAGGGGGAGAAGAAATGGATCGAACAGATTCAGGTAGAAGGATTCGGAGATCGGGGGATTGATTGATCAGACTCCATTAGCAAGAAGGTTTGGAGATCGACTTCTGATGGAAGGATTTATGAGGAAGGATCTTAGGATTTCGCGAACATTGAAGTTCCAATTCATGAACCAGAATAGGTATAAAACTAGAAACAAATTGATAAGGAACCGAAAAATTCATAACAAATTGTTGAACTGTGAACATAAAATAAAAACCGCAAGCCATGGCCCCTCTATGGAAGTACTCCCCGCGGACCAGGGAATTTGTGCCCCATTTTTCGATCTGATGCACCGCATATCACCATCTTATGCGGGTGAAGCCTGGACCAGTGAACCACTGACTGACAACGCCCCTGACCGCCACTTATCGTGCGGACTCCACCGCATACCAACCTGGTACATGGGCCGATCTCGAAGTCACGTACCCCCCTAGTATGTAGGATCTCTATCCTTCGAATGGCCCGAAGGCCTTATTTTTTATTTTTTTATAGATAATCCTGCTTTTAAGGGTTGAAGGGGAACACGTACATGGCCCGTAGGACCAAGGCACAAGGCCCGACATGACCCGTAATAATGACTCGGAGGCCCAGAGGCCTACCATGCCCAAAACATGACCCATATGCCCAACTCACTAGAACAACCACTCCCCCTAGATTCTGCATCATTGATTGCCTTTAGCTCCCCACATGAATTACTGATTGGTTAGCATTGCCCCATACAAAACTAAAAAATTCCTGTCTCGATGGCGGTTGGCATACCCTCTCATTCTTCTAATCAGGTTAGCACTACTTATGGTGACTACTACTGGTGCACTTATCCTCTTCGGGGGCCTGCTCTTTGTGAACTGGGCTACTTCATGGTCTTCAATAGCCTGAAGGCCCTATGGCTTGAAGGCCTTTGATGGCCCGAAGGCCCTAGAGACCCATAGGCCCAAACTGGTGGCCCGAAAGCCTATATCGGGTGAATAGTCTGGCTGCTATAGTACCGAACAGTACCTTCTATAGTACTGCTACATTTCCTGCTATAGTACTGCTACAGTAACCCAGAAATTCACCTCCACCCTATTTTGAACATGGGTCTCTTGGATGCCAAGCAGGAGCCCTAGTACGTAGACGACCTCTCCATCCACGTAGAACCCCCCTACGTGAAGGATGCCACTCCTCATGCACCCATGCAGCCAAATAACTCCTTTGGTGTTCTCGTTCCTCAAGAAAGATAGAACCCTTCCAATGTAGCCTTATCCTTCGCAATCCCTTCATGGTCCTATTCATCAGCTTTGAGCCAAGGCCTCTACCGAAGCCACCAGACCCGTATGATGAATCCTTCAGGTGCATCAGCATGCCAATTTGAGTTCACATACCCATGGTAGGAGAGGACAAAGGGATTGCCTTGGCCCTTGAGCATATTACCGAAGTATTCCTAGGATCACATTCCTAGGGAAGTACAGGGTCCGAGCCCGGGAGTCCCCTTTGTGCCTATCCACATTCCAGTATTGAGGGACCCCGCTCGCATTTCCTTTTGATGAACACCTGCACTGAGCAATTCTCCCCTATCCTGGGAGTTTCTGGGCATCCCTCCTGGTGTAAGCCCCACACCATCCTCACTAGAAGCCAATGGCCCTTACCCTCTCATCATGGAAGGTTCATTGCTCCACTGCGCGACTCCTACGTTCCTCCAACATCAGGGAGAAGGAGAGTCCAATGGTCCCATCCTTCTCCTCCGCTCGTCGTCTTCCTCCCCTTCCCTCATTAGGGGGAATATATAGGGATTTCCATGTCTATTGTATTCTCTTATTTCTCACACCGATCACGAATCATGTGGTCTTAGAGATTTGTTGTGGTCACATCATCCGAACAACGACGACCCTCAAAATGAACTACGTGGTTTTTGATCCCTATCTCCTAAGCAGGGTACGTAAGAAGCCTCCCTGAGGTTCAATCCGAATTCGGGCCACTAACTATATGAATGTCTGAATCATTCCCCTCAAAAAAATTTGTGGGTTTTGATACCTATTTCCTAAATAGGGTAAGTAGGACGGCTCCACGAGGTACATTCCCAACTACAGGCCACTCTCACGTAAGCCCGTATCATAGGTTCGATCCAAATGCTCACGTCATTATCTATCCCTTTGGATGATAATAAAATCCAAAGTGCCTGGTTATGAGCCTTTAAACCAGTTCCATCTCAATGAGTCCAAACTCCATGGAGTCATTAATCCAATGATGGATGGTAAACCTCGAGCATAAATGATTTTGAATCCCCACATTTAGCTGACCATTGCCAACCATGAGTAATCCATGGATACAATTCTTGGTTATAAACCCAAGATTTTTCAACATATGAATACATCTTAAATCTATAAAAGAGTCCCGGAAAAAGAAATAATTCCCCCCAAAAGGGTGTAATGATCCCAACTTCCCATCCTCTCAACCAATGTGAGTTTTTAAGTGCCACTGGTCAAATCACCCAGTGAACACCTACCTATGGAAATTAGGTCCACGTATAATTGGATATGGAACCGTTAGGTGTTTCTAAATGAAAATGGTGCACCTGATATGAATTATTAATTAGAACCAAACCTTATCTAATCAACCGTGAGGAAGCACACATATTTCTATTGTTCGAAACAAAAATGGTGACCCAGACATGAATCTTTAACCAAGCAATGGAGGATTTAAACTAATCCCACTTTGTGCCCCCCTTATACTCACAAGGAGGTCCAGGAAAGGGAATTAATTACGCATGAGATCATGATATTCTTATTTGACGGGTTTACTGTTTGTATTTGTTAAAATTTTTACAAGGTACCAATTGAAACTCTCATCGATCCAATGGTATCACAGAAGAACTCACAAATGCATACTTCAAGCAACATAATGACCAGACATCCTCACCAATGAAGGACCCCATCACCTACTCAGCATCTTCAACGATGGGTCTCAGATGCGTTGATCCGAGAGTACCACTTGAACAGTACTCTCCTGACGGTGGAGGCCGCCATGCTTGCCCTCCAATCTGCCAAGACCCGCCAGTTACCTGCCCTGCAACGGCCGCAAAAGAAGATCCAGACGACTCCTGTTGCCATCTAAAACTGTTTTTTGAGTCTATCCCAAGAATGATACAATGCATACCTCCCTTATCATAGAGTGACGGATGAGTTAGACACTGAGGAATTCATCCCTGCTGAACAGATGTTCTGCTCTAAGGCCCACGTTAGACGACGTCGTCGAGGTTACGCCATGAATAAAGATCCTCATGATAAGTAGGATGTCTCCTTGAGGATCCAGGCCCATGGTCCCCAAGCTCTGGCCTGTCAGACCGCCTAACAAGGGAGACAAAAGTACAACTACGGACCGGTCATCACCGTTGTCCCTGAGGAGGAGCTCTACTACCCAGCCACTGAGACATATTGCGAGTAGGCACATACACCTATACACTTCTCCAAATCCCACCATCAAGACATGGCAGAATCATATGTGCAGGAATGCTTCCCCGTCGAGCTCCATCAAGCCCGTCCCTCACACAGGATGGCACCAACCCGGCAGTCACCTCTCCCTACCCAGAGTCATGAAGCCCACCAACCAAACATGGTGGCAACCCAGAACCTACAGAACCAGCTCCTAGAAGATGCTCTTGATTCCTACCATCCCTAAGTGGTGGCGATCAACAATTCCATCCATCCAGATGTGGCAGAAATTTATATGCGGGCAAGTCTCCCTGTCAACAAAGGCCACTGACTCGATATGGGGGGAACAAACATATGCAGGGCCAGCTCCCTGCAGATGCAAGTAAATTTTGTCATCCTGATGTGGCGGAAAATGGAGAGATAAACTATAATATCCCAGCATAAGGGAGGACTCGTTCACCTACCCCGACATAGGAGAATTGTCAGTGCCCACTGACCATCGGAGGAACGGAGTATGATAATCCTACTCCGACACTGGAATGGGCCTTCATACCTGTTCCATCCCATGACGTATCTCTGCATATAATGGAAATGATGGAGGAGAAGGTATAAATCCAAGATCATATCCTGTAGACATTCCAGAATGTAGTTTCACCAGCAGTAACAAAAAGGACTCAGGCCCATGAGCCCATCTCCCTAATTGAGGCGACTCATCTAAAAGATGAGATAGAAGCCTCGGAGCAAATATGTATCCCTGCTTCCGCCTAGGAGGGTCTTCGGCCATATCCCGCGATACAAGGGCAACTGGATCGAGCAGCAACACTCATTCCAACTGGGGGACACGGATGCTCTGGACCAGGCATATATCTCTACTAAAAGTCAAGATGTTCATCTGCATATCCTGACAGCATCACGGGATCCAATTCGAAAGGGACTAAAAGGTGAAGGCCATTATCAATAGCATGTGGTCCCCATGGCCCACAAGAAAGTTCCCTGAATGCACCGAAGGCAGCTAAAAAATAAATAGCGGGTTCATGACTCTGCTCTGCGAGAAGCTGGGGTCCCCAATGCCGCTAAGCACATATCGAAGGCTCAAAACCCCACCCACCCATTACCATATTATGGGAGTGGTAGTAGCATTTGAAAAGGTCCTCCCCGCAATGGTGCTACCAGCATCTCTGAAGGTCCTCCCTAGAGTGATCGTGGGGGCCTCCCCTATGGGAATATAATGATCAATCACAAGGGCTTCTCTTTTTATGCGAGTAAACGAATGTCCTCAGCATGACCAAAAGATCAACCATCAAGAAGGACCTCCACTTGCTACGGTTCACCTTGAAGGTCCTCCCTGGGGTATACACTGCAAACACTATCCATGCAGTGGGACCACAGAATATTATAGTAGTCCTCTCTATCATAGTCGCAACTGTAGAGGCCCTCCCCACAGTGACGTCTCATCACGACAAGATGTCCCTCCCCTTGTTGTGTCCCGCCCTGAAGGTCCTCCATGGGTGTAACGTTGCAACAACACTCCACACAGCTAGGCATCAGATCACAATGGTAGTCCTCACCAGTCTAATAATGGAGGTCCTCCCTATAGATACATTAAGAAACAAGAAGGACCTCCCCTCATTGCGGTACATTCTGAAGGCCCTCCCCCGGTTGTACACAATAGACATTCTCCATGTGGCAGCTGTGATGGTAGTCCTCGCCACCACGACCACCATTGCAAAGGTCCTCCCCGTAATGGTCCCAAGAAACAAGAAGGTCGTCCCCTTGTCTTAGTATGTCTTGAAGGTACTCCACGTGATAAACATAGAATGTCAAACCATGAAGGTCATCCTCATCATGATGGATGTTATTGAGAATGTCCTCCCCGAAGTGAAATATCATATCGATAGAAAGGTCCTCCCCCTGCCGAATCAAGGATAGAAAAGCCCTCATATGACAAGGCACTCAGAAATATGGGATCAAACATGTCAGATTCCCAGATAGTCGCCAACGACACCCTTTTTCAATCAGGAGATAGTCTGGGGCCATCTTCATCTTCTAAACCACCTCAGAATCACCCACATGATAATTCAATACATACCAGCCAAACATTCTCCAACCACACTATAAGTGAGCATCTCAATTGGGCCGACTAGGTAGAGGAATCACTAGAGGAGGAGTATGCCGACATGTTTTAACTGATGAAATGACTGGCTAGCAATGATATACCAGTTATATTTTGGCCCACGACCACCTCCCAATTTGACATACCCAGAAAGTTTCTAGAATAATGTTTGCACGAAATACGCTCCAATATATGGAAAACCCTTTGCCGATTGAAATCAAGATTACTACCCTAAGATGGGTATGTAGACCTTTTCAAGACAATAAGAGACCTTCTGCGTCACATTGAACTGGAAGCTATTCCGTCAGTGCGATAACTGCGACCTGAGAGGCGTAATGAAATTATTCAGTTAGCCTATCTATGTGGATTGCACCAGTTGCACCGCATCATTGGTGATGCTCAGGGGGGAGTCCATATCAGAGGATGGGGAGAACATGGAGCTCTGCATTTCACTCTACCCCTGGCCAGAAGAACTCATTCGGCATAATGTCTTACAACATCATCACGTTAAGACATTAATAGAGTGGGGTCCCTGTTCCGGAAAGTGGACAGACCCAATAGAGACATGCCTTGAGTAAGTCCCAGAAGCGTCAGGCCCAATAGGAACAAGACATTAATGAACTCCTAAATTAGTCCACCGAAAGCATACAACAGGCCTCTCTCCTAAGAGAGGATAATCATCAGTCATTGCTTGCATCCCCCGAAGGGATTGATTCATAGGTGAACTCGGCATCAGATCTAGTTCCCCCCCGAATAGGGGCACACAAAATCAGGCAAGTAGCGATAGCAGCAGCAACTACCACAATCCAGGGTCAACACCAGCCTGCAGGGCTGGGGGTATTTTTAACAACAAATTTCCCTGTAAGACCCATAAAAAGGGAAGAGACTCAACATCCAAGGAATGGAGCCAACCCCATCCCTCAGGGCTGGGGGAATTTTTACACCCCAAGAACAACCTCCCCCACAAGAATCATTATTATCTCATCGAGGGAGTACAGTTAGAATAGGAGGTTCCTGCCCTATCACGTCCTTTGAATCATCATCTCCTTCAAGAGGGAGGCGTATCGTAAGGTCCCATCAATGAACTCTCCATGTCACCCTTCGTCAAGGAGTCTGATTGAAATCATGGGATAGGAAGGGGAAGACCCGTAAAAGGCATGGGAGATACTATTACTATTTGGAAGATGACATCTCCTCTACCCCACAATATACATCCTTCAACGCCATAGAGGTTAACCCCATGAGTAACACCGAAGATGATGAAAATCCAGATAGATCGAGAGACGACAGTTTCGTTCAAGATGTGATTCAAAATGAACCATAAGGTGTGCACACTCATAACTAGAGGGCCGCTCTAAATATGGCCACCCCTCCAGGTAACCCTCTTCCACTTACCCTATGATCTTCCAACAAGGATAAGAACAAATGACAGGTTACCCTTAACCCATCTCCTTCTCTCAATAAAAATGAGCCACTTATGCTCGAAGATATATTTTCTCTACAAGAAGAGGAAATGAATGAATTGAGGCAACATAATTACGAGCTACTCTAGAGGAACCATGTTATTCAAAGCGCTTCCAAAGAAGAGCCACACCGTTCACTCCCAACAAGTGCACCTCAAAGACCAAGGCTTTCCCTAGAAAACGAAGCACAGTCAGGGTCCCCGCCCAATGCGGTGCCCGGCCCATCCAACTACTTGACAATGGATTAGGATGAATACCAAGGCTTCCCTCCACTCTGTAAGAAACATGAGTTAGAACGTTTGAACCCTACGAAGGTTTCACAAACGGCATATCCACCCTTGTTTCCGGACAAGCTAGATCCTCAAGCAATGCCTCAGGCTACACCTACCCATGACTGGGCCCAACAGGATGTAAACCAGGGTCTCACCAACACCATCGAGGCACTTACATCATGATTGGAAGTAATGGAAGGTTGATGAGCTTCGGTACAACTAGAGAGAAATCCATACCCAAATTCAGTGAGCCACATGCCTCCTCCACCCAATTTTGGTAGCCCTGTATTTATTATTTTCAATGGATCAGGAAATCCAGAACATCATTTGATGCAATAAATGTCTTATTGCGACCCTAAGATGGGAACTCTAGAACAAAAAGAAGCAGTGAAACGCATGTGCCTCATGCGGACCTTGCAAGGATCTACCTTCATCCGGTATACGTGCCTTCTAGCTCAGTTAATAAAAAGCTGGGAAGACCTTCGGTTGCAGTTCCTGTTCCCCTTCAGCTCAACACTGCATAAAACAATGGTTAGCGACCTCATGAATGGAAAACAGAGGGATAATGAGAGGGTATCATATTTCATCACTAGATGGAAGGGTTTGACCTACTCTCTGAATAGGCCAATTCCCTATTATGAGATGTTTTCCATATGCATTGATAACTGTCGAGATGAGCTGAGAACACCGCTCATACCAGTGGAGTGCACCACTGGCTTCCACAATCTCTCTACCATTGCCCAGAGAATTGAAGACTCAATGCATCAGACTAATCTGAAGTCCTGAATAGCCTCATAAGATCCTGCAAAGAGATTAGTTAGAGATGAAGCGTCCTCTATCACTCTCAAGCCAGCCCCTACGCCTGCTCCACCACATAGGCTTGCACCAAATCGTCATGGTCCCCATGTATATCAGCGGCCGCCTCCGCCCAAGCGGGATGATCAGAGAGGATCGAAGTGGAACAAGTCGAGGAATGAAGACACAATGTATGCTCTTTCTGAGAGGACCAAGTGTGCGACTACTTCATCGCAACCATGAATTTAAATTTTCTCCACCTCCCAGATCCAAGGAAGCCCAAATAATTCAGCCACGATGAGAGGCTATATTACTGTCCCTACCATTGAATGCTGGGGCACAATATCCAGGAATTATTCGCCTTCAAATACCTCCTTCAAAGGATGGTAGACTCTGCACAGGTCGAGCTGGGACCACCCCTAGCACATGTGACATATATTTATACCACTGACTACTACAAAGGGGAGGGGTGGCAGGAAGTCACTAGTAAGAAGGGGCAGAAATTTGATGAATGGATGACTCTAAAGACTATCAATCGAGCTCATGGCATACTCCGAGCTCAACTACAATAGCCAGTGTTGTCGCCAATAGCCCCTAATGTCGCAAAGATGACAATATCGGCGTCACGACCCTCCAAGATCCGGTCATCCAAGAGTAATCAAAGAGGGAGGAGACAAACACAAGAGAAGGAGTCTGCAACAAGGCCGATGTTAGCCCCGACACTGTCGGATTTTACTCCCTCAAAATTGGCACCAAAGGCACGGACCCACCAAATGGCATCATCGGGGACAACCGACCAGGTTGACCTGTCATACGATGAGGAGCTAATATTTGGTTCCATCAACGTCGTCCATCTAATGGAGTCATTCCTTGATGAAGGGTATGGTCACGAACCTGAGTTCCCAAAACAAGGGGTCAGGAGGAGGAATCAAAGAAGTAGGGGATACCAGGGGAGGAACAGTCGTAGACGAAACCAATTCTTTGGTTTTACACCGACACAAACCATTAATATTGTAGAGACCCGTGGGAGATCCCTTTAGCGGGCTCAGTAGGAGAAAGAATATCCCTCCACATCCACAATCAACCACTCTGGACCCTTCAATCTGTGGTACCCATCAGAGGAGGAACAAGTGTCTAGCCGCCTAGTACGCACAAAGAGACCGGCCGGGCCGAGTCCCCAGAACCTGGGAACACCGTCGAAATCCAACCACGTGGCTGGTCCTTCCTCATCACATACTCTAACTCCCAAAGTTCCTACTAAAACTCTCCCGCCAACGGAGAAGCGTTTGCCACTAGAGCCGAAATATGATATCCTTAAACAGATGGCGTTAGTACCAGCCAAAATTTCAATCCTAGATGCCATGAGTTTATCAGTAGATCTCAGGGAGGCGCTTATAGAAGCCTTGATCTTCCCCCAGGTGTTTCAAGCCGAGGTAGCAGCCAATGAGAATTACAAGATGGAGACTGGCCCGAATGAATGCAATATGGAGATTTCCTTCACCGATTAGGATGAAGATTGTATCTTGAAAGGACACATCAAACCACTATATGTTTCTAGTACACTAAATGATATTGAGATCCAGAAATTCATTATTAACAATGGCTCTGGAGTTAACCTCCTTCTCCTACGGACACTTTGTAAGTTGGGCTACAGTGAGGATTATCTAATACCCTCACCCACAACTCTTTTGGGTTATGACAAGATTGAATAGAAGACAATGGAGAAAATCGAGCTAAAAACCCATTTTGGTGACCGTGTGGCCTACTGGGAATTCTTGGTGGTCCATCAGAACACAACATTCAATGCCCTACTGGGAAAGTTGTGGCTCCATAAGCACATGTCCATTCCTTCATCCTACCACCGGTGTATTATGTATTGAGTCATAGGAAAAGTAAGGACATTGCACGATGACAATGCCTCTTTCGATCTCTCTGAGTCACACTACATTTACACTAGGTTTTAAGAGAAAAGGAAGAAGAACCCTTCAATCGATGTTATCGACTGGACCCCCTATCCAAATGTCCTGGAAATTGTTCCTGATGACCTCCTCAAGCAGCTCGGTGAAGATTATGTACTGCTTATTAATCATGTTGAGAGTAGGAGTTCATGTCTGGACACGTACTCATCTATCCTCATGACTTCAGCCATGATGCCAGAGCATAGTAGTGTAGAAAAGACCACTAACCCTCAATTTTGGGGGTGAATAATTGAGTGAGGACGCCCACAATGCCTCGCCTCTAGACTCCTAAGAGCCCATGCTGAGAACACCCCCCCCGTCGGATCAAGAAGATGAGAATGTGGGGGAAGAAGAGGGGGAGGATCTTAGGGATCCAGCTCTCGTATTTTAGGAAGGTATCTCCACCACCATAGATGAGCTCATGGAAATAAACCTAGGTACCGAGGAAGACCTGAGGCCCACTATCATTTGTACATCCATGCCTCCCGAGGAGCACGTGGTATATACCTCTTTCCTAAGGAAACATTGAATTGTTTTTCCTAGAATTACACAGAAATGTCGGGACTCAATCATGATGTGGTGATGCAACACTTAGGTCAGCTAGAAGACCACCGGGGCTATAAACAAACTGCCAGAAGGATGCACCCCACAAATGCTACCAAAGTAGAGGCTAAAGTTGATAAGCTTATTAAAGCAGGATTCATTCGGACGGTCCAATACCCCATCTTTCTAGCCTACATTGTACCCATCGAGGAAAATAACCGACAAATATGCATTTGCATCGCATTAAGGGATCTCAATCGGCATTTCCTAAAAGTTTATTTCCTTGTCCCGATCACTGAGTTATTAATCGATGCAACGACCGGGTATGAGGCTCTCTCCTTCATGAATGGTTATTCTAGGTATAATCAAATCTGGATGTCCTGAGAAGATGAAGAATCCACTGCCTTCAGGTCCTATTAAGAATAATTCTATTTCAGAGTCATGCCATTTGGTCTACTGAACGCAGGCACAACATATCAACGTGATATGCATCATATCTTTAAACCATTCCTGGGGAGATTTGTCAAATTCTAGATGGATGACTTGGTGATCAAATCAGGAAAATGCTTAGATCACCTGTCAAAGCTTGAAACTATCTTCATCAAACATTGACAACAAAGCCTGAAGTTGAACCCCTTGAAATTTGCCTTTGGGGTTACCCCAGGGAAATTCCTTGGCTTCGTCGTATGCTATGATTTCATCGAAGTCAACCTTGAAAAGACAAAGGCTATCCTTAGTTTACCACCTCCCCGTAATCTCACTAAGTTGAGAGGATTCCAAGGACATCTGGCCTACATTAGGCGGTTCATAACCAACATGGTGGGTTAATATATTCCCTTCACCTGGTTAATGAAAAAGGGGGTTACTTACCAATGGACAGATGATTTCCAAGAGGCATTTGACAGCCTAAAGAACTAACTCTTAATCCCATCAGTTCTCATGACCCCAGTTGAAGGATGACCTCTTATCTTATACGTGATGGCCTAAGAGTGGTCACTGGGAGCCTTCCTCATACAGAAAAATGACACCGGCAGTGAAAATAGTCTCTATTACCTCAAGCAAACCATGATCAACACTGAAACTCAGTACTCAAACATTGAGAAGAGTTGTTTGGCCTTGGTCTTCACTGTTCAAAAATTGAAACATTATCTGCAACATCATGAAGTCCATTTGGTCTCACATAGTAACCCACTCATGTATATCCTCGGCCGACCGATGCTGACTGGGCACCTATCCTGATGGGGAATCATCTTGCAACAGTTTGACATCCGGTTTGTGCCTCAGAAAGTCATCAAAGTCCAGGCACAAGTAGATTTATTGGCAGAGCACCCCTTGATAAGGACCACCACACTGGACATCAAGCTACCTGATGAAGACATCTTCTCGGTTCAACAGGATTTCCCAATGTGGGAAATGTACTTCGATGGTGCATCCCGAAGCCCGATAGGGAAGAGGATGGAGGATCCCAAATTTAACAAGGTTGGTTAGGGGATCATACTCATATCCCTAGAAAAGGCAGTCTTTCAATATTACTTCCTCCTACCAGAAGCATGTATGAAAAATGAGGCAGAGTATCAAGCCCTCATTGTAGGCCTAGAGCACGTACTCTAGGCACAAGTACAGAACCTTAAGGTAAAAGGTGATTCAGAACTGGTCATCAAGCAATTCAATGGTGACTATGCTATTAAAAAGGAGGATTTGATTAACCTATTTGACCATGTCCAAGGGTTAATGGAAAAATTCTCCATAGAGCCAACATTGACTTATATTCCCCGGTCTCAGAATGCCCAGTCCAATGCATTAGATAATGCAGCCACAACCCTAGCTAACCCAGACCACGATGAAACAATTATCAATATTGGTCATCATAGAAGGTTCATGCTATTTGTTCTGACTAAGACGAAAGAAATAAACAAAGTACATTCTTTCCCTAAGCCACATGCTCCTGCCACCAGCTGGATGACCCCGATTGCAAACTACCATCCAAGGGGAGAACTTCCATCTGGCTGGGCTGAACGAGAGAAAATACGGATAAGGTTAATCAAATTTGTCCTATATGGTGGCACATGTTAGCAAGAGGTACTCTACAAACGAGGCCTCAATGGAGTCCTCCTCAGATGCATTGAAGGAGAAGATATCGCTGCTATCATAAATGAAGTACATGCCAGAGTATGTAGTGCACATCAGTCGGGGTCTAAGCTTTCACATCAGGTTCAAAGTATTGGGTAATATTGGCCCACCATTGCATGAGATTGCGAGCACTTTTCCAAAAAATTCTACTCCGGCTAAACTCATACCAACTTCATTGAGCATTTTTCATCCGGGGAATGGACGTCCTAGGACCATATCCTCCCGCCATGGCCAAACAATTGAAGTATATCCTCACAACAACCGACTTCTTTTTCAAATGGGCAGAAGTTGTACCCCTCAAGGAATTTGGGGTAGGAAACATTGTCAACTTTGTGAAAGCCAATATCATCACCAAATTTGGCATCCCTCATACCATACTGACGGATAACGTCACCAACTTCTGCTCTGCTGAATTGGAGAACATGAACCAAGAATATGGTATCAAGGATAACCACTCACCCCCCTACCATGTAGTGGACAAAGGACAGATAGAGGCTTTCAACATGGCCTTGTCCTACATTCTCTCGAAAATGGAGGACAGAGACAGGAAATCATGGCTGGATAAACTCCTTCATGCATTGTGGGATTATCGAACCACAATTTGCACCACTACTCCATCTACTCTATACTCATTAGTATACGGAACAAAAGTGGTCCAGCCCATTGAGCTCCAATTTCCCTCTCAATGTGTTTCCATTTGTGATCATTTATCCATCGATGAGTAATCAGAAAAATGGTTATGTGAATTTGTATAGCTGTATGAGAAGCAGTTGCACTCTTTGCACCATACGGACGTATATTAGAACCAGATCGCACGAGCCATCAATAAAAAGTGTCATATTCCATCTTTCATGGAAGGAGAATTGGTTTTGGTCCTCAGGACCCCCATGATACCCAGAAGGAAACCTCCAAAGTTGGAGCCCAAGTGGGAGGGACCATATGTTATACACAAGGTCTACTCCAACGAAGCATATGCCCTAATCTCCATGGACGGGTAGTTCACTACCGCTCCTACCAATGAGAGATTTCTAAAGATGTATTTCGCATAACCAAAAGCAGTTATCATCCGAGCTGTAGGGAATTAAACTACCAAGTTCCTATAATCCGAGCTACAGGATGATAAATTTCCATGTCCCAATGGTCCAAATTCTAAGACCATAAACTAAGAGTAATTCATCCTCACCGCAGGACGTTAAAATACATGGATTTCAGAGAACCACATATGACATGATTACTACCTTTAAAGGATACGTAGAGATGTCAGGGTCCACCATCATTGCTCAACAACCCCTGAATGAAGATTAAAAATGCCATTTTCCCCAGTGTATGGACCAGACCTGCATGGGGTGTATTATCTTCTAAATAACTACGTACGGATTGATTCCTGCCCTCACAGGATAAATGGTGATGCCAGAATTACACACCCTGGCCCATCCACCCCCAAATGAAGATTAAAAATGCCCTCCTCCCCCGTGTACAGACCAAACATGCATGGGGTGTATTATCTTCTAAAGAACTATGTACGACTTGATTCATGCCCTCGCAGGATACGTAGTGATGCTAGAATTCCAAACCCTGGCCCAACCACCCAAATTAAGCTAAACATACCCCCTTTCACCATTGTAAGGACCAGACCTACACGAGGTGGATTACTCGTCCTTACCACACAACGTTAAATTCCACGGATAAGAAAGAAAAAAATTTCCCCTTTCCCCCATATGGACTATACCTGCACAGGGTGTATTCCCCAAAAGAACTACATGTGGCTTGATTCCTACCCTCGCAGAATACATAGAGATGGCTAGATCTAATCTCCAAGACTAGCCACTGATAAAATCAAACACATGTATATATACCCCTCATCTTTACCGCATGACGTTAAACTGCACAAAATCCCCTTTCATGTCGGTTTATCTTCGTCCACACCACACGACGTTAAAACTGCACGGACTTCATCCTCACCACATGACGTTAAAATGCAAGAAATTCATCACAACCCACACAAGATATAATATGAAATGGGATGGGAATACTCCTTGTGCATTTTGATGCATCCTCTCCATACATCAGACTCGACGACCTGGATAATTATGAATCTTCATAACCACCCATGGACATCAAATGTGGAAAGTTATCGACCTGTGGAAACCTCTGTTTGACTATGCATACTAGGCCCTCAACAGCTCTGCAAATTGATAGCCCCTGTCTTGTCTACCAAAGTATATATTTCCTCAAGCGATACTCTTCCTATCTACGTACGCTTACCAGCCTCAGAGCCCCCATATCATATCTCCAAATCCAAAAATTTATGGAGTAGTGGTTTAAAAGTTCATTCCCCTCTCACATCCAAATGTTTCTAGGGTATTGCTACTTAGTTATCCTATATATCTTCCCATGGTTCACATGACGATCTGCATCTAAAAACATCATGCGAGGGCTTGGCTACTTTGACTCAACGGGAAATCGCAGTGAGGATGTTTCTTGTATTCTTGGACACCATTATCCCCATATGACGAAATCTATGCTAAGAGAAATCCCGCATTTTCATAATCATCAATGTCCATTAGAAGTGGAAATTCATCATCCCGTGGACAACTTTTTATGACTATGCATACCATACCCTTAGTGGCTCTACTTATTGATCTCCCCTTTCCCATCTAATAAAGGCAATATTTTCTTAGGTGATACCCTTCCCATCTCATTATTCTTATCGGCCTCAGAGCCCCACACCATATCTCCAAATCTGGGAAACCCCATATTTATAGTTCACACCCTCATTCCCTCTCAATTCTTCAGAGTATACTAGAGCATCCTAACTCAATTGCCCTCTGAGAGATTGTAGCAATAGTCATCCAATGGTCTGAACTCTATGACAATTAAAATAAGAGTACTTGGTCCTTACCCCATGACATTAAACTACATGGAGTAAAGGCACGCCCCATGCACAAGATAAATCAGAACAGGTTACTCCCCGAGCATTAACAACAACAAGGGACGAACATCCCCGATATGTCCAGATATTTTTATACCAAATGATAGACTTCGCGGCCCGGATAATCGCTCATCCTCATAATCATTCATGGCGATCGGAAGTGGAAAGTCATCAACCCATGGACACCTTTGCATGACTATGCATACCATGCCCTTAGCAAATCTGCATATTGATAACCACTGGCCCTTCTACCAGAGGCAATATTTCATCATGAGATACTCTTCCTAGCTGCGTACGCTTACCGGCCTCAGAGCCCCCATATCATTTCTCCTGATCCATGATGCCCCAGGACCACTATTCACACTATCAACCCCTCTCCACATATTGAATATGACAAGATATTTGGGCCTAGTTACATTATAATCAAGCGTGGCCTTTACAACAACCTCCTTACCGCATGATGCTAAAACTGCACAGAGCAAGTCTTTTCCACTTAGCATGAAGATACAAGGACTGAGACTTAAACATTCAGGGAAATTCCTCCAACTACAAGCATTTTCACGGACTATCTAAAGAACCCCTTTCCTCGCTGCACAACGTTAAAAATCCCAGTCTCTTTAAAAATGCTCCTCGTCCTCACCGCATGACGCTAAACTGCACAGAATTTAATATACTCATATGTCCTGACTACATGACAATAAACTACACAGTAATAATAATTCCCTTCGTCCTCACCGCATGACGTTAAATTTCATGGATGATATCCTCACTGCATGGCATTAAACTGCACGGTCAAACCTGTCATGGGTTTAGTCAAGAATGGAGGCTTTCCTCTGTCCCTCAGTGCACGGGGTAGACCTGCACAAACCACCATCTCACACCAGCCTAAGATGAGATGACTTCACCCATTCCTGGGAAGTTTATCCTAGATGATTATCCCTTATCTAGGCACCATCATTTCATAATCCATACTCAGTACTCAAAAAAATCTGAACTCTCATAAGCCACACCTGGTGGACCCGAATCTCAACTTCCCTAAAGTTTCTCGGCTATCGGCAGAATACAATCATTGACCTAAGGATGCCTTTACATGACTAAGAATACCATTCCCTCAGCGGCTCTGTATATTGATCACCCTTGTCCCATATACCAAAGGTAATATTTCCTTAGGTAATGCTTCTCTCTGTATGCATCTTGGCCTCTAAGCCCCCATGTCCATCACAGGATTTGGAAACCCCCTGAGTTGTAGTTTACTAACCTTTCATCACAACCCTACCAGAGTATGGTGGAACGTCTCTAGCGCGATTACCAAGAACCAGGGGAAGCCATTCCATTTTAAAAAGAATGTCCCAACTTCATGACTTTAAACTGTGTCATGATCCAACCATCCTTTACTCTAACTAAATGCATAGGAAAGTGGCCTACCGACCACACTCTTGATTAATAAAGATGTTCCCAAACCCTTTAAAATGTCACATATCATTTCCAATCCACCCATGGTGGTTTTCATAATTCTAAAAGCCACCCATGGTTGATTCCATAATTCGGAAATCCATGAAGTGATCAGGCCATCAGAAATGGATAGTCATTGACTTAAGGTCACCTTTGCATGTCTATTCATACCATGCCCTTAGCGTCTCTTCTTATTGATCGCCCCTGACCGATCTAACAAAGGAAAGTCTTCCTTAAGCGATTCTTTTCCTACCTATGTATGCCGATACAGCTCATATGCCTTGTTCCATGGCCTACATGTTGTTCAAATTTAAACATGTTCCCCCCCCCCACGTGCGTCTGAAAGATATTGAGACATATTTTAATCATCCAAACCTTCTCCGGGCCCTCACCCCACCATATCTGGTCAAAGATGTTGGACTTAAAACATCAATATTGATAGTCTTGTTGGTGGGACTTTAATCTGCTCACAAAACAGGCACAAAGCCCGTTAGGCTGAAAAACATAAAAGGGAAACCTTATAAAAAGTCGGGCAATACCCGCTGGGTCTACACTAAATGGGCCCATGAAAGACTTAGGTTATTGAAAAAAAGGAAAAAAGGTTTATAGGGTTTTTCTATAAAACCCAAGCAATAGTCAAACTATGCTCGCTGGATCCCATGGTCTAGGAAAAAATTAGAGCTCGTTTTTATTTTATAATTTTCCTAAACTATGATTAATTCTGATTCAGTGAGTTGTTATTTATACAACAGTCGCTCCAGTAAAAATCAAATTTTACAGAAAGGAATGATCAAAAATAGATTGTATTCCATTTTGACAAGAATGGAGGATGTCTACAAGATAGAGTATAAATTTTGTAGTAACAAAAGTGGTAAAACATAGTGTATAGAAATAGCTCTGGAAATCACAAAGGATCCTGGCTTGCTCTCTCCATCAGATCGACAATCGTACGATGAAGGTTATTTCAAGTTTGTTCCAGCATGGCCTTCTCCCTGGCCTCAAATTTGGCCACTGAATGAGTATGGATCACCATTGTTTGGAGACCTTTGATCCCTTTCCTGGTAGCTTCAAGGTCACCAGTCAAATATGATAATTGATCCCTCAACATCGCTGCTCGAGCTTCACATTCATGCATCTCGGTAGATAGGACAGTCTCCTGATCTTGAGAGCTCGCCTCTAGTGCTATCAGCTGATAGAGCTTCATCATAGCTTCCTCAAATGCTCGGGTCCCTCAATGAGAGGCATCAGGGTGATCAAGTTTGTGTTCACTATTGACAACCTACCCACAAGAAATGACAACATGGAAGGTGAGAAAATGATTTTGTCGATAGTCGAAACGACCAGACCTCAAACCGAGGAAGAGTTGACGAAGGGATTCAGTTTTAGTCGCCAATCTCAGCCAGAGGATTTTGGAAACAATCTCATAGATCTAGGGCTAGGCCCACCTTCGCACTGCTCGTTGGTCCACAATGACACGAGGGTCTTTGGTATCCTTGCAAGATAACACAGGAATGAACTCTAGCATTGCTGTCAGCATAGACATGTGTGCACTAGAAGATGGTTCCATGACTGGACGGTCAGAAGATTCTATCCCTAGTTCAAGCATGTGAGTTGAGCTGGTAAGTCCAGTTTCGACCGGCAGAGCTTCGAGAATTACATCACGGGGGGGGGGGATGTCATGGGGTCATCCTCATTTACATCCAAAAGGGTTGGATCTATCTAAACGTTGGCCATAGAGGTGTTGGAAGAGGAATATCCCCTGATCAGCTTTGACCTGTGAACCATCAGTCGTTCATCCCTCAAAGCCGACGAGGAAGGTGCGGAATGCACAGTAGTCCTAGTAACCCCCGATTTGGGAAATTTCTAGACAGCCTTCCCCAGAATCCCATCTGGATAATGATCTATCCACATTCTGACATACTCCAAGGATAGGCTGGTATCCGCTCCTATGTCAGTAAAGGGAATACTTATGCCAGTTCCCTCCTACATCAACATTAACCACCATTGACAATGAATGGCCAGATGTAGTCCTCAGGCCCAAGGATGGGGAAGGGAAACATGGAGTTTCATGCATCTAAACTATTAAGAAAAATGATATGGGGTGTACAAATCACACAGAGAAACCCCATCAATCCGCATGGATAAAAGCCCATCATGTAGTGAAATCTTGTAAGAACTCTCTTCTAAGATCCCCCTGCGATCATCTACCACGATGCCAGAAGCAGTGGGGTAGGGAGTGAAAGCAAACTACGAAAAGTCACTCAGAAGCTTAATGACTTCATTAGAGCTGAGGGACTTCAGAAGAACTCCAGCTATATCAAGTAGGGTAGGTCGGAGATTAGGAAGCAAAATGACTATGTCATGATGATACACATGACAGTGGTAATGATCTGCAACCAAGCCATATAAGAATTGAAATGGCCCACTCAGATGATAGGGTGACCCGCCCTCCTGCTTGTGGATCAGTAATTCATAAATACGAGCCAAAGTGGGCATGGCCAGATTCACCGAGCCGCCCCCGCCAGATCAGCTACCATAATTAAGGTGCAAGCTTTAACGCCAGGGTTGATATCCCAAGATGGGAATATCCACCTAGTCAAAAACATGGTGAAAAGACCTGCCATCCTGAGCATAGGCGACACAATAGGGTGCACCTCATAACCCCATGAATGATAGTCACCCACCTCCAGAACCGCCCAGTAGGAACCCAGATAGTTCATGATTTTTGAGAAGAGTGAGTCTCAGGGCACTTGACTTTCGACACAGGATCGGTGGCCTTCAGAAATAACCCTATCAAGGTGTTGTAGTGAATAAGAGAGTGGGCACGCAAGGGACGATCCAGTGACCCCTCCACCATGACCAGCAGGTCCCTCGCCAATGAAGCCACCCATTCGACATTGTCGCATGCGTCAGGAGTGGGTAGAAACTCGTCATACATCTCACCAATTATTGGAAGCCCTCCCAGATGGTAGATGTCCCATAAACTAATACTAACTTCACCATGGGTGAGGTGGAATGTGTTAGTGCTCAAACACCAGTGACTGAGAAAGTCAGGCCGGATCGAAGATGTTGAGTAAACAGAAAACTGGAAAGCCCACACTACGGAGTACAGATTTACCACTTCCAGTGACTCGAGAAATTCCCAGAAATGATAATGGACCTAGAAGGCCCAAGCTCTGTCATTTGAGAAAATCCCACCAGACAAAATATCCCACCTGTGAATCTATCACGTGTCAGGATCCACTCAAGAAAGGTTGATCAAGGAGGGCTAACACTTGAAGATGGCCTATTAGGAGAAGTCCTGATTGTAACAATCACTTTGAGTTCAAATGGAGCCTCTCAAAATAAATGTGTCTTTCGGATCAGAATCAGAGATCATCTCTCCTGACTGGCTGAGGTTCTCTTAAGCGCACTTCAGTGATGCTTCCAAAAAGGGGATGGAAGACCTGAGAGGACATGGGGGATAGGGATTTCTTCTTAAAGGTCGAAACCATAAAGTAGAAGACAATTCGATAATGGATAGCCCAGAATTTTGGGAGAGATCAAGTCCTTCAAAACACCATTGGTGGGAATGATGGGTCGGTTAGGGTCCTCTTAGATGCTCTTAGCTCTATGGATCATAGATTGTCGTCTCCCTGGACCAATTTTAAGAGGATTGGCAGCATGCCTGGGTGTGGGTCGAGGAGGAACCATATTTTTTCCCTGCATTATAAAAACCAGGAAAATAGTTAGTCTGGAAAAATAATATCTGGACAAAAATACCATGTATTTGAAAAAGGACTCTCTCAAAGAGACTTCATGAGAAAATCCACTGACGTTCTTCAAAAGGTGGTTCGCGACAGCTACATCCCGCAAACCAGCCCTATGCAGAAGAAGTCCAAGATACTCTAGCCTACAGAGCGTTGGCAAGAAACCCACGAACCAGGCTGCCCCGTGGAATCTCAATTCCCAATTTAAATGTTTATGTTTTGCAATAATAAATTATTTTCAAAGTATGGATGATTTACGGTCCACAGACCATCCAAAATCGCATAGAGATTTCCTACACGTCCTATAATGACTTACTTGTTAATTGATTAAAAGTTTTAGTTTGTGGCTGGGAGATTAGTCCGCGGATGAAGGCAAGCACGAACAGAATAAGGAGGCAGGCACACAGAGTTAAAAAGAGAGAGCTCTGTTTCTCGTGGAATATGGTAAAAGAAAAGGGTAGGCCGCCTATTTATAGGCATGGTCTCCTATCAGGTCCACTCCTCTGCCACAAAATATCCAAGTCTCAGGACTACTCTACATAAGAATATCCTCCTCTTCATTCCGTTCGGACCCCATTCTGATGGGGGGAATTTATAGGGTCGTGAAAAATCTGCAGAGGAGAATAGGAATCCCCCTTAATTTGAGAAAGGATTCTACCCATTTTACCTCAAATAATTGGACAAAAATATAGAAAATACTCATGATTGGAAAAGGACCGACCGGTCCACATACCGGTCCAACATTGATGGTACACAGCCAGTTCAGTGAGCCGCCCCCTCCGTGGACCAACGTCATTCGCAAAACGGAGGCGGGAACACATCAGTGGGCGGGAAGCATGATTTGCGCCAAGCCTGTCCACCGTCCTGAACCACCCCAACTGTAAAACATGCCAACTGGTTCAGACCGCATGCGCTATCATTCACAGAATAGAGGCACATCCCTGTGTGGTTGCAAATCACCCCTCAAACCGATTTGGTTCGCGGGTGAGGTGTATTCCATGACCCCTCGCGAGTTTCAGATTGAAGAAGTCATCTGTAAACTGGGTTTTCAGTCATGGGCCTCCAAAAAAGGTGCCACATGACCATAGATACATATCTTTCCACCGTCTATAAAAGGACATCGATGGGGAGAATAACGGGATTGATCTGATTCGTGTAGAAGGATTTAGAGATCGGTGGATCGATTGATCGGACTCCATCAGCAAGAAGGTTTGGAGATCAACTTCTAAAGGAAGGATTCTGGAGAAAGGAGCTTAGGATTTCGAAAATAGTGAAGTTCTAATTCGTGAACCAAAACAGGTATAAAACAGGAAATGAATTGATAAGTAATTGAAAAACTAATAACAAATTGGTGAAACACAAACTTAAAATAAAAACCGAGAGCCATGGCCCCTCCACGGATGTACTCCCCACAGACTAGGGAGTTTATGAAACCATTTTCAATCCAACGCACCATATAGCACCCTCCTACATAGGCGAAGTCCTGACCGGAAAACCCCCGACCGGTGATGCCCCTGACCGCCATTGCTCGTGCGGACTCCACTGTGTACCAACATGGTATGTGGGCCGAACCCGAAGCTGCGTATTACCCTGGTACACAGGATGCCTATCATTCTGCGTACAACCCTGGTACGCGGGCGACCTCTCTAGCCACGTAGCACCCCCTATGTGAAGGGCGCCACTCCTCATGCACCCATGCGGCCCGCCCACTCTTTTGGTGTTCCCATTCCTCAATCCAGATAAAGCCATTCAAATATGGCTTGATCCTTTGCAATCCATTCATTTTCCTATTCATCGGCTCTGAGGTAAGGCCTCTACCAAAGCCACCAGACCCGTATGATGAAACCTTCAGGTGAATCAGTGTGCCACTTTGAGTTCACATACCCAAATTTGGAGAGAACAAAGGGGTTTCCCCATCTCTTGAGCAGATTTGCGAAGAATTCCTAGGTTCACATTCCCACGGTAGTGCAGTGTCTGAGCTCGGGAGTCCCCTTTGTGCCTCTCCACCTGCTAGGATTGAGGGACCCTGCTCGCATTTCATTTTGATGAGCGCGAGCAGTGAGAACTTCTCCCCTCTCATGGGAGTGGCTGGGCATCCCTCCTAGAGTAATCCCCACACCATCCTCATGGAAGCCAATGGCCCTTCCCCTCTAATCACAAAAGATTCATTACTCTGTTTCCTAACTCCTACCTTCCTCCAACATCAGGGAGAAGGAGAGTCCAGTGATCCTGTACTTCTCCTCCGCATGTCCTCTTCCTCCCCTTCCCTCAGTAGGGAGAATGTGTGGGGATCTCCATGCCTGTTTCATCCTCTTGTTTCTCACACTGATCATGACTCACATGGGCTTAGAGATTTGAGATGGTCATGGCGTCCACACAATATTGACCCTCAAAACGAACTACGTGCGTTTTGATCCCTGTCTCCTAATCAGGGTACATAAGAAGGCTCCCCGAGGTTCAATCCTAATTTGGGCCACTAACCATGTGAATGTCCCAATGATGCCCCTCAAATTGAAATATGTGGTTTTTTATCTCTGTTTCCAAAATAGGGTACGTAGGAAACCTCATCGAGGGTCAATCCCAACAACATGCAACTCTTACATAATCCCATATCACGGGTTCAATTCAAATGCTCAAGTCGTTATCTGTCCCCCCTGGATGACAATAAACTCTAGAGTGTCTAGTTATGAGGCTTTGAACTAGTGCTGTCTTAATGTGTCCAAACTCCTCGGAGTCATTAATCCAATAAGAGATGGTAAACCTCAGGCCTAAATGATTTTGAATCCCTTCGTTCAGCTGACCATTTCCAACCAGGAGTAATCTATGGATACAATGCTTCGATATAAACCAAAGATTTGTGAACATATGAATACGTCTTAAATCTATAAGAGAGTCCCAAAACAAGAAATAATTTTCCCCAAAAGGGTGCAATGAGCCCGACATCCCATCCTCTCAACCAATGTGAGTTCTTGAGTTCCGCTGGCCAAATAACCAAGTGAACACCTACCTTTGGAAAGCAGGTCCATGTATCCTTGGATATGGAACCGTTCGGTGTTCTGAAATGAAGACGATGCACCTGATATGAGTGATTAAGCAGATCCCAACCTTCTCTAATCAACTGTCCGGCAACACACATTTTTCCCTCGGTCGAACCATTTGTAACATAATTATTCACTAGTAATATTTAATTCACATAATAACTTTTGAATTATATTTATTTTGGATTTTAGTATAAGTATATTTTTGCCTTTAAAAATTGGGTTTTCTAACTGAAAAATAACATTTTAATATAGAAAAAAAAGAAAAAATCAACAAAAAACAGTTACACACAAAATCAAGGTGTAAAAAATTAAGGGATATTTAGATCATCATTCCTAATAATTATCTTAGAATCATTTTATATAAACCCCAGTCTTGCGTAAAGAATCAACCTTTTTCTAGGCCTTCCATTGCAAGCTAACTCATCGGGTACATCGTTTCCTTATATCCTTATATGTTTAATACATATATTCTGACTAAAGAAAATAAGACATTACCTGAAATTATAATCTAGATCCTAGGTTATCTCACCCCTCTTCTAAAAAATGTTCGACAAGATAGATATTTTGGTTTACATTTCTAAAATTTAGAGGTTGAAGCACCGTATAGGCTGAGACTAGTGGCTTGTGCTCTAGACTATTCAGTTATAGAATTACATTCTCCAAAAAAAGTATTGAAGCCCAAGATTATATAACCCATCTGGTCCCTAACCAGACTTCCCATTCTTATATCCTCCTATTATAAAGATCTATTGAAATGTTTTTTTAACCCTAGGATTGGAGGTTGCAATTTAACCCGACTTCCATGATTACTACACTTATTTTCCCACAGCATAAAGATTCATAGAATAAAACAAATGAGAGAAATTTAATGTGTTGCATAGTCAATATTTAGAACAAGATCTGCCACAAGAATCTTCACGCACACCAGGAAAAAAATTTGGAGAGCTTGAAACCTTCCATACCCTTGTTTCTTTCATTATAGATGATCTAGTAAACAACCACAAATTCTGTACAGAAAATTTTCACCTCCATCCATTTAATTTTTCCAATTTTGTAAATTGAATTATGTTAAATGTATTTAAAATATGGAATCATAAAAATTTATAATATCTAATAAGTTCAACATAATTTTTCAAAATAATTAATGGTGAAAATAATAAAAATTAATTGTCATGGTGAAGGTGAAAATAGAATTACTAGGGATTAAATGAAAAATATATGGATAATTTTCTCAATTAATCTTGTAAAAATCATATTATATGGAAATATTTCTATAATATCCTTGATAATTTCTATTATATAATCTTTTGAAATTTTATTCATTGTAATGACTTTACCATTGTGGATTCTTTCGGGAAAATTTGAAGTAGTTTCCATGTTGTTCATTTACCCACATATAAAAGTACACCCCCCAATTCTGTCCACTTCACACCTCCCAAGTCCAATGTTGTGGACAATTACTACATAAATAACTTCCTAATTTCCATGAAAATGACCTATATCTCATGGTTCATTGATAAATATTTTTTATTAATCCTTTTTTTCTTTTACAAGGAGGATCATTAAAGAAGAGGTAAAATCTCTATCCAACATTTTATTTTATTTCTTATTCAAACTCTATAAAAACTTATTCAAGTATTATTATAGGATTAAAATAGAATATCCCTTATAATTATATTTTATTATATTAATTTAATAACCTAAGTACATATCCTATTCTTTTAAATGGGATCCAAAATTATCATTCATGTTCATGGTGGACAACAACCTCGTGAATCAATGTCATTCAATTTCCCTCATCTCCTCTCATGGATTGAAGTTAAAATGGATTCAATGTTTATATACAATAATTGTTTCTTAATTGTGATTAAATAATTATTATATCACAAACTAATTTTTTTACATTCCAATTCATTGGGGGATATGATAAAGTTTCTTGTGTGTATGACATACTACCACCTTGTGAAAAAATGTGGTTTGTTTCTAACTAATGCATTACATAGATAGTAATAACGATACATTTAATAAATATATGTGATATATATGACATAATTATGATATTTATTAATTATTAATTATTAATCATATAAAATATAACATATTGTTTCTTACACTTTAATTCATTGAAAGATGGTAGCGTCGTTTGTGCATATATGTAAACTACCACCTCCACAAAGTGATGCGAACCAATTTTAATTATGACATAACAATTATGATATAAATTAGTTTATTTAATTAAATAATACATTATTTAGGATATTATTATTATTATGTGAAGATAAAATATTACTTAAATTATTTCGATAAGGGTCATTAAAAAATGGAAACATTACTCTCGTATATGTGCGACCTACTATTTCACTGATTGTAAAATTGTTCATTTTTCATAACCATGTTCATGATTGGTTTTAAAATTATAATTCATTAAAAAGTATGACAAAATTTTCTTTATTAATATTTTAAATGTGTTAAAATAATGTCCTATTTGGAAATAATTAACACACCAAATACATTTCAAAACAATGAACATAACGTCCTAAAAACACCTGATGTTGACTTAACTAATTAGGTTTATAAATATATCATCATAAATAAATAAGATTAATTATTTATTTATATTTAATTTAACCTTTACTGTATTTTAATAAATCAAATAATTTATAAAATATTATTATAAAGTGTTTAAAGTAGATGTATAGAATGTCTCATCTCAAGGAAATAGTTTTTCATCTAACAATTATTTATATGAGACATATTCCATGTTCACCAATTATTTTTGTTGTGTGGTGTATATACTACCCATTTTATAATTAATATATTGAATCCTTCATACAGTAATTTATTATATGTTTAAATTTGAATTATTTCATCAAAGGGTACTCAATTTGAAAGTTACTAAGTGGTAACATGTTTTTTAAAAGACATCCTTCATTGCTCTATAACTCTTGTCCATAAACATTGTTATGTTATGGTTATGAATGAATTGAAATAAAAAGTGATTTATTTTGTATTTAAACTGTTTTTTTATGTATATTTACTACCAATAATATCTCATTAGATTAAATCTCAATCCAATGATATGATCTTTATAAGTGTTAATATTCTGAAATTGAATTCTTTAATGAATTTGTTTATGATATGAAACTATATTATTTTATGTGGAGTACATACTTATCTTTTTAAATTTTAAATCATTAATCTAATTGTTTTACTAATATTTAATGTTTCATTTTATATAATTCTTTAACATGGATTATAATTAAGAGTTATCAAAGTAGAAAATGCTTTATGTTATAATATGATTTCTTTTCATGATTGTTTATATTGAAGGTTGTTTTGGAGGCAATAATATGGTTACAATATATTGAACTACATATCTTTTTATATACTCTATTTAAGAATGTGGATCACATTTATAAATTCCATTTCCTCTCTTATGGATTGAAGAAACATCATGAAATTTGTTTATAAGTGATACTAATCTTATATCTTTCTTTTGATTGGAAATATTTATCTTCTATATCCATGTTTTTAAAATTGTTTTCAAAATATTAATTTTATAAACATAAATTATTTCTAAATATTTTTTAGGGATATTATTTTAAATTCTTTGAAAGATGAAATTTCTATTTTTTTTCCAAATGAGTCACTTTTGATTCCTTTTACTCCATGTTTAAAAATAGTGTTTACTTTTAACATTTATGATATGAACATTATTTTCTGCCATCATACCCATTATTTTACATGATGTTTACATTATATTTATTGATTTTTATTTCAAATAAAAGTATTTTGTCAACATATTTTTCATTTTTAGTTTCTAAAAATTATTTTAAAATGAAATTGTTTTTTCCTAAAAAATGTTTTAATGAACTTTTTAATCTTATTTGATTTTCTTAATGACAACAACCCACAATGTTACATACGATCTAATGGGGATATAATGTAATGATTCATTTCTAGATGTTTCTCTAGATATATTATGATTTTTTCATAGATCTTTTCATGGAACCCATTTCTTTTCTATGAGTTAACCTTGTTATAAAGATATTTTTATGGAACCCATTTATTTTCCAAGGGTTAATGAAGTTTCAAAAGTTTTTCATGGATTACATGTCATTTCCACAGTTTAAACAATTCATGAAAGAAAAAAAAGATTTTTTCTTTGATTATTGCAATGAAATAAACTCTATATATACTTTATATGTGGTTCATCGAAATTTAAAATGTTGGGTGCGGTTAATGTAGCTTATATGATGCATTCTCCCAGATAGAACTCTAATGGATTGTGTAATGTTCCTTGACATTAGAGGATCAAAAGAGGGATTTTATGGAGGGTTTCTCAAATATATTTTTTGGGAACCATTTATTCCTTACATGGGTTTAATATTGCTTATAAATATAATGTTATAAGACTCTTACATGTTTTATTTATTATTTTTATGTGTTTTAACGATTGCTATGAAAAAGTTTGAAATAACATGTCTTATTATTATTGATTTGGACGAATCTTTACTCTATTAATGTATTATTCCATGTTTTCATTTTTAATGATCCATGTATTTATAGAAATTATTATTCATATTTTAAAATAATGAACTTTGATTATGTTATTATACCCCTATTCTTATCATGCTCTCATCGATGATATCCAATTAGTAATTCTCCTGTTTAACCTTACCGAGACCTTGATCTCACCCTTCTTATGTTTACTCATCCACATGATATCAATAAATATATAAAATGAATTATTTATAGATAGGTTATATATAGACGATGTTGATGACCAGTTGTAGAATATAAAACGTATAGTATATTGGAAGGTAATGTTGATATTTATAGACCAGTTATTTGTGAATCCAAGTTGTTCAGGACTCATCTTAATTCTCTAAATCTGTAAAACAAAAATTTCATTGTGTATATTTGTGTTTGAAAATTTATTTTTTCTGTTTTATTGTTTGAATGTAAAATTTTATGAAACCTCTATCTGTATTAGGAAATAATTTTAATGTTTATGATTTTAGAACTAGATCTGAGAGTGGGGGTATAGGGTTATTATAATTATAATCATCTTAAATAACCCATGGGAATAATTTCATTGTGGGAGAAGGATAAAACCTATAGTTTTTGTTACTTTAATACCCCAGAATAATTTCTTCTCTCTGATCATTAACATCTCAAAAACTTTCTTCTTTTGGGTAGAAATTTCCATATAAATATATTCTTTGTTCACAAAAAAATTATTTCATCAAGAATCATAGTCATAATTAATGAATTTTTGTAATTTTCATTGATATATACATATTAGAAACCACCATGACTGACATGAATTTAATTCTCCATAATCTTTTCTTATAGTTTTTAATAAAAATCTATAGATACTTTTTTGAGCTCATACAAGGGATTTTTCAATTTACAAACATTTGAACCAAAACAATCAAGGAAAACCCATCTGATTTTTTAATTTAAATATCTTCTTATAGTACATCATTCAAAAACATTTATTTTATGTATATTTTGAAACTAATTTAATTTCATTGAACATATATTGAAATGAAATTTTGAATCATTTGAAGCCTTGTCACTGGAGAAAATTTTTCATAAAATTTATTTCTTATACCATAACAATAAACCTTACAATGAAGATGAGTTTTTTTTCATACTATATCACCTAAATCATTAATCATATTTCTAAAACCCCAGTCTATCCTAATCCCATTCTTTTCTATAGGATATGACACCAATTCTCACATTTCATTCTTTATAATTAGATTCATATTTTCTTTAATTTTGATTTTCCAATCATTATATAATTAAACATCTCCAACACTATTCAGTTGAACTTATGAAATAAAGATTTGAGGATTATCGTTATTTAGTCTTATCTATGTTGGAAGACCACTATTTATAATTTTGAGAATTTTATCAAAATCCACATTCCATACAATCCTTGGGAAAATATTTTTTCCATCAAATGATATTTCCTCATCATAGAATAATTTATAATCATCATGAGAGTTTTAAAAGGTTTTTTTCTCTATATAGAATAATCACATTATATCAATTACATATCCAAGATCATCATCTATATCATATAAATGGGAAATTTTATTTGTGAATTACTTTTCTTTAATAACATAATTATATCAAATAAATCTATAATATTTCTTAGATTCTACTTTAAGAATTATTGAATCATTACATTGGGTATATATTTAGGAACATCCTTAAAACAACCCTTTCATCAAACTTTCCTTAGTATTTAGTATTGATCATGATGTAACAAGATTTTTTGAATACCTTTAAGCTCTTCAATCATGTATTCCTAAAAAACCATAACTCATATATTTTATTTTTCAAATTCGATTAGTGTAAAAATAAGTTGAGAATATAGACTACCTTGTTATTTATTATCTCTAACAGAATTTTTATATACTATACTATGATAAAATATTTCTTCCTACATACAAAAGATTTTATTCTATCACATAGTTACTATATTTATTTTGGGAATATATAGAGAATTGTATTCACAACTTATTTAGTGCTCTATATGATATTGCCCAAATTCCCTATTCTTTTATTCATATAATTTTCCAGACCAATTTTTTTTATAATACAACCTAATTGATTTTCATTTTTTTGACTGTGTTTGAAACTATCTAGGGAATTTTCTATTGAATATAAAATGGATTCAATTTAGAATAAAATTAATAAAAATTTAATGAAAGAATTATATTTATTAGTTTATTTCATGGTCTTCGGCCCTAATAAATCTATGTTCACCCACCCAAGAGGTTTTTTCTGAAATCTTTATAATATTGTAGTAATTGTTCACAAATTTAACTATATTAAATATGTTTCATGTGTTGAGACTTTCACTATTAAAATTTGATAGATTTATTAATGATTCATACTTGATATGATTAACCATTTTTTCTTTCTATAAATGGCTATGTGTTATATTCCATAATTCAATAACCTCTTTCATAATCATGAAACACATATTTCTTTCATAGGAAATTTGGAATTGAATGCTACATTTTCAATATTACTAATTTATGATTATTTAATAATTCAACCTAATTATAACACATATATCCATGAAAAGGATCACCATATTCCAATTCATGTAATATTGATAAACACTCTATAAATGTTTCCTCGAAACATAGGCAAATATAATATCATTGGATTCAAGATTCTCTTTACAAATTTTTGAGCATAAATTGTTTTTACATTTAGTGATATATCATTTCCCAAAGTAAAATATCCATAATAATACATTTGTATGATTTTTTGGATAATAATTTTCTTATTAATGTGTGAAAATAAGCTAGTATAATGTATCCCAATATACCATTGCTTTATTTAATTTTATGCAACCTCAATCACCATCATATTCTTATAATAATTCGTCCTCATTATAGATTAAAAAATATACATTTTATTCAATTTATATGATTAGATAGTGATAAACTTATTAGTGGTATGATTAGGTTTATAACATCCCACACAAGTTTACTTATTAAAATTCAATGTACTATTTAATACTACCTTATCTCTTGGATGTTGTCTAAGTGATCATCATGGAACTTCAGGTTGAATACCCATCAATTAATATATGCTCTTACATTAGAGAAGAGATATATTATAAAATCACATATATTATTTGTACCACTCCACTCTAGAACACTATAATTTTCCTCAAATTATAAATATTATTTGGTTGAAAATAGATTCATCAAAAACTAATTTTTTATTTTCCTTATGAATTTAAATATTATGTTTGTTTTAAAATTTCTCTTTCTTTAGATATTTCTCCTTTACATGGAATTTCCATTTTTCTTATCATTTGATTTTCATCTTCTACCAAATATTGTTTTTAATATTTTTAGTACCATATTGTTAATTTACAATGAGTTATTTCTCCTTTTTGGGAGATATAATAAATATCATTAATTTATAATTATTGTTTCCAAAACATATATTTCACACTCTAGTTTCAAAAATTATAAATTTTGGAACCATAAGAAAATATCTACGTATCTTGATAGTATAGTAATATTCTACCACTAACTTTTAGAGATCACTATAATTATTAAAAAAACCAAACATTGAGTGAGTGTTCAAAAAAATCCTTCACTTACTCTTTTTTATAAATTATTATTTTTTAGTAATTTCATGTTTCCTATATGAAGATTCAAGATTTGAATTATTATATCCTATATTTTTTTTGAACTCCATTGAATATTCATAATGTCTTTATATTTTATTCATTAAGATATTTATTCAATGAATATAATGATATTAATATGAAATATTTTCTCTAAATAGATTCTTGTTTCCCATTAATAACGCCATAATAATTATCGTTAAATAGAACTCCTTGGGCATTTACTCATCATATATTTCATCATCTTTACTACTTTATTATTATTATTATTATTCATTCCTTGAATTATATTTGGGGTGATTTATTTTTCCATCATATATATTTTTAATTCATCCACTATGTTATCTTACTCTCTTAAACATTAAATATCACATGATGTGGTATCATTACTTGAGAGAAATTTCGTCTTATTCATTATGTTTTCCTTATTTTTAATTGGATGAAATTCATCCATTTTAACCACTAGAAATATAGTTCTATAGCGACGACCATTCTGTTCGATCAATGTTTCTTTATCTTATTTTTAATTAGAGAAATTAGATGAATAGGGTCCAATATTTCTATAATTTTAACTATTGTGTAGATGTTTCCCTTATATTTACGTTTTAATCAAATAATTCCACTTGGAATAATTATATGAGATAATAAAATTTCATTGAATCAAATTCATATTTGTTTTCCTCCTCATGAGTCAAATTTGGCTGAGGTTTTCTAAAAAACAGATTGGTTCAAAATTTGTCTCCTTCTCAACTTTTCCTTTTCTGTTTGATGTTTTTAATCTCTATATTTCAAAGTCAATCAATACATAATTTATTTATCTATGGTACACTAATATATATATTTTTTATAAAGGGATGAATTTTAATTTTATAAATTTTCCATGATGCATCGTATCACCTTCAGTATAATGATTACATTTTGAATAATTTCTCAAAATGATTGAATTTAGCAAGAAATTTTGTCCACCCAAATAAATAAGTAATATAGTATTTCATATTCTTCTTTTAAAATATCTGTAAATTATTTCTGGTATATTTGTTTCCACAAATTCAGTATATTTTTATCACTCTCATAAATTTCATGGAGTTTCTCCTAAATTCCATTATCAATATTTAATCCCATTACTTAGGTCAACTCCTTCTCTAATTTGAATGAGGGTAATAAATATTTTATTTATATAATTATCTATGATATTAGTTTCCACTAAATTTTTAAATTTTCCATATTTATGAATATCTACAAAATTCTTAGTGATATAATGAATTAACAAGCCCACAGATTATACATAAAAAATTATTTCCTCCTTCCAAAGATGTAATCTCGTCCCATTGGAAAATTGAAATACTTTTTTATTGGTGGTATTTGTATAATATAATGATCTTGTTGATCAAAATATATATAAAATGAAATAAAAATTTGATCAACATGATATAACCATGAACCATATTGAGTAAATCCACATGATAATGTGTAAAGATTCCAACCTGAATGAATTACAACCTACTATTTTCCCAACACATAAACTTTTGAAAAAGTATGTTTCCACAACCATACAGGGGGTAAATATATGGTTATCAAAAAACCAAATATAATAAAATTTATTGACATATCTATTTAGTGTGACTTGATCTCAACGGTGATGATGTGATGATATGAAATAGAGAGAAAATGAATAGGCTTGGAATAACTATTTTTACAATGTTCACCCATCCTTATTTTTAGGTTTATAATTTCTTATGAATAATGGCTGTTATCATATTAAAAAAATTTCTATTTAATAATAAATATGAATAGGGAATGTAGGTAGGTGATGACCATAAAAATTCATTTAAATAATGGGTGAGCAGCAATATATAGATTAATCTGCACTTCTCAGCCACAAGTTCCTATATAATTTAGATCATGAGTGCACACTTATTCATCCCCTTGTCCCCAATTATAATGTTCGAATAATGAGTACCTGGTTATCTCAAAGATTTAAATTTATTACATAAAAATTATTTTTAAAAGAAATAATCATTTTTTATTCATATATATCCCATCACCATACTGTGGAGGTAACACAAATTTCAATTTTAGAGTTGATGTCATCTAGATCCAGAAGTTTTAGTAATATCTAATTCTTATCAATCCATTTTACCCATGAAATTTTAGATATAACATCACATGAAAATTCATAACACTAAAACCTTCTAAATCCCCATTTTATTCCTCAATAACTCCTTTTATATCTAAATATCTATATATTTTGTTCGTGCTTTCTCTTCATTATGAGAACCTCATCTCTCATAAAAACAACTGACACTGCATTCATTTTGTGAAACGAATAGAAAAAATGATACATTAAGATATTTTACTGAGATATGAAATTATTATGTCTAGACCAAGTCCTTTTGGTTGTTTATCTTCTCCATCTTCTAGTCTTCAAGGTGAAAATCTTGGCACTATAATCATACTCTCAAAGTTTGTTACTATGTTTAATCATATCATTCAAAATCCCCCTTACAGGCCTTCCCATTACCTATAGTAATAACCCTATGAGACAATTCCCAATATTATATTCATTTCACCTTTATTTATGTCACTGAAAAAAAACTATCATTATTACAACAATGTTCATTTCACATTGAAACCTCTCTAGACTATTTAGGCAACCCAATGTGCCCATTTTAGGGTGAATAATGTCACAAACATAGATTTTCCAAACGTATTCTTTACATTTAATTTATATAAATTCCACATACCCACTCAATCCTCCAAAGTAATGTTTTCAATAGATACAACATGAAATAAATTTCAAAACACATGATTGAATTACATCAAGAAGAAATTCATAACGTGTCTCCAATATGAAGGTAATCCAAACACGATACAATTGTATAGAATGGTTTTTCTTCGAGTATGTTGAATGTCAGGGTATGATTAATTCGATATTGATTATGTATCAATTCAAATAAACTAACTGCTCCCCCCTTCATTTAAAATCCTGAGGGATCATTAATCAACTAGGCCTAGAAAACCCCCATTAATCATGTCTCTTCAATATCCCATAATGGGATATTCAATTTTATAAACCATAGATTAATATAATGTAATGTTAAGAAATAATTTCTTATGAGTAGTATAGTATCCACATAAAACACTATAAATATCACTACACTTTCACTAACCAACTTATATATATATAAATCATTTTTAATCTTAATGAATGCAAACTATTTAATTGTAATATAAAACAATATATTCTAACTCCAAGAAGATTACTTAAATCTATAAATAGTTTGTTACACCTTGTAAACATCATAAACATCATTTCATTACTTATAATCGTTTCAGATGTATAATATAAAAATAATAAAATAAATTCCTTCTTGAAGAAAGTTGTTTTTATATATTTTTGATATATCTCTTAATCCTAATGAGCTAACATGACACAAAATATCAATGTTTAATTTTTTTTCACAATTGGAAAAAATATATCTATAGTAATTAATATGTATTTGTTTATAAATTTTTCAAACTGAGAGTTATTTATAGGTTTACAATCTTATCCATGTCATTATTATTATAGAAATCAAACCATTAACCTACAAGTATCACCCCTTTATATAAATTTAACATGTTCATGAACTGGTTAGGGTAAATAGAGTACATAATAGGTCTCATGGACTACAAATTCATTGTATCCAAAATACTCAATGAATCCAAATATGTAGAGTTTTATTTTTCAATAACTATTTTGTGATCATTATTTTCCATTGGAAATTCATATCTCTTAGTCACCATATAAATCCAACAAAACCATTAATGTTCATGTGTAACATAATTCTGTTCTATTCCACAATTACTTATTTAACCAACCAGCATTCTATCTCATGAGTAATAATTATTTTTTGGAACTTCTCCTCATTCATCTTAATTCCCAAATAATCCATCATTAATATATTACTTATCATGTAAAATAATAGTTTTAGAAATAATCACATTTTTGAAGAGGATAATGAAGATGATACAAATAAGATTCCTTAAAAAACCCATAGAATAAAACTTTTCATAATTTTAGGCAAATTTTATCTCATTTAAAATACTTCGTGTATTATCAAAAAACCCCAAATACTAATAAAATAATAATTGGTATTCCACTTATTCCATATCTCAAATAATCCCTTAATTTTTAGAGTATTTGGGATTTTTTTATGTAGGAAGACATCAGATTCAGGAGTGTATGCCCAAAATAATATAGAAGGGTTACAATAAATCATCATCATTGAAACTATATCAAATATGATATGATTCATCTTCTTAAACATATCATTACACTGTTACGTTCTTGAAAGAGTTATTTATAAAATACTTCCCCAATTTGTTATATGATTAGTAAATTTCTATCATAACTATTCACTACCCTGATATAATAATGGAATCATAGTAATTTTTTTGAGTTGAGTATGAAATTTTTTTCTAAAACATTTGAACAATTCAAAGGATTAATGATTTTGTCTCATAAGAAACACATAAAAATAAGAAATCATGCCATCATTAAAGGCCATATGTCATGAAGCAAATCTGGTCACCACAAAAACTGGTGCCAAACCCAGCCCATGAAAAGGAATGAAGGGCGTTCCCAATCCCCACGGGTAGGAAAAAGTTCATGGGTATCATAAAATGAGAATTGGTAATCAATAAATCTAGTTTATAATCTTAAAACAAAAACTAAATCCAATAAAACAAATATGTATTTTCCAAACCAAATAATCTTCTAAAAAAATTATGAATAGAATTACATAGATTAAAACAACTCACCAATACTATAAAAAGGTACAAGACTAAAATGAAACATCCCATGAACCCTTATGGAAAGGGGCACCACCCTCAATTCATCTCCACAAGACTTCACCACCATGGACTAGCTAGAAACCCGAACCCCTGACATGAAAAACTATACCAAGCCTATGGAAAAAATTAACACTACTTACACCCACAGGTGTAAGTAGAGTGTCAGACAATGAATAGTAGGATACCAACACTAAAATATTCCATGTGATAATCATTAAAAGATTATAATATTGCAAGTATTCAAAAAAAGGAAATGCAAGTTACTATTTATTAAATATGCAACTTAAAAATTAAAATAGTTTTCAAGTGGGATATCATTAAGAATAAACAATTTTAAAAATAATGTCAACACTGCTATATTTTTCAGCCAACCATACCCTATGTTGACTGTATGAAAAATGTAACTAATGAGAATAAGAAATTGGAAATAACCCATAGTCACTAGCTCATTGTGGGTCCTAGGTAACTCATATCTCAGTGAGAGTAACCATCAGAATATATGTTATCGTTCTTGATCCACTAGTATGGAACATAACCATAACCTAGTGTCCCCTAATCATCATCATCGCAGTTTAGTTTGTGTTTTAAGCATCAATCTTGCTACGTGAAACTGAGGCCAAGCCCCACAGATACACTAGCATACTATTATGTGTCCACCAACCTAGATACCCAGGTTTTCCCCTGTCCCCAAAAAAGTTAAACAAGTTAGGAAATATACTATGCACATGCCAATATCATTTCCACATCACAAGTTCACTAAATATCCCACATTTACATCACACAAGTCACAAAATCCTCTTATTCATTAAAATGAATTTTGAAATTATACTCACCCAAAAAATAGCCTACAACACTTTTCCCATTTCATTAACACTTCTATAAATCCTTTAACTAATTTTATAAAACCATTAAAACAAATTCTAACTAACATAACAACCCACTCAAATATCATATAATACATCTTTCACTAGAAAAAATCATTTTTCACAACACGCTAACACAAAATAGCCCGCAACATTGTTTCACATCTCTCTTTCCATTTTCTAAAACATTTCTTTAATTTATAAAACATTCTAAAAAAATATTTTACATCTTAAATAACCACCTTAACTTTCAAAAACCAATATATAGTGGACAAACCCACAAAATAGTACATATTCACTATTTTTTCCACTTTCATTAACCAAAAAAAACATTCACAATTTTCATAAAACAACCCCAAGGGATATAACTATGATTCCCACAAAAAAACTCATTTCAAATACATCTGTCAATTCCAAAATCATACTAATACAAATAAATAACATAGTGGGCAGCCCTACCAAAATTTATTAAACTACCCCCAACGGTTATGTAAATACGTCAATTAATACCACAAAAGACACACTTGAAAAATACACATTTTCATAAATAACTTCCAAGAATTACTACATGGTTTTACACCTTGAAACCATTCAAAAATCTCATTCCATGGACCAAATGACACTAAGGAATTAACAAACCAGAATTGGCTGCCCCTTTAAACACCAATTAGTCACTCTTATGTGTTATTAAACACACCCAAACATTACCCCAAGAGTCTCCCATGAAAAGCACCCAATTTCTCGCCATAATGCAACTATAAAATTAAAATCTTATGAAAATCCATCAAAAATTGTTTTTGTGCCACAAGAAGTATATAAGGAACTTTAAGACCAGTAAATCAATCAAGATAACTCATCAAAAATTGTTTACACATGAACCACCAACCCTTTGAGTCAAAACCGTTGAATCTTGGTGAGAAACCTCAATCACACCTCTGCCACACTATAAGGAACTGAAAACTAACCCTAAACCATAATATTTTACAAAGAATACACCAAATAAAACCCTACGTATGAACCCTGACATCTAGAAACTCTATAAATTAATGAAATTGGGAGGAAAACTTGGGGAGAATGAAAGAAATGATGATAGAAACACTTACCCAAATAAATCATGAAGGAAACGACCCAAATAAACCTGTATCTAAATTTCAAAACAACCATAAATGAAGGTGAGGTTTGAATAAGGCTAAGGAGGTCATTCAGGAACTAGAATTGTAGAAATAGATTAAAAATAAGAGTTATGAAAGGATCAATTTATCATTTCAAATCTAGGTGATTTGTGAAATCCAGAGACGTTTTTCCCAAAATTGTGTTCAATTAAGCTCCAATTGGGTGGATGATAGGATGGGGCGTGCCTTGGGTAAGTTGGATCGGGTGAGAGTTGGAATCCCCAGACAAACATGAAAATTAAATGAGATATTAAAGAATAAAAAAATATTTAATGTAGTAAATGGGATTTTGGGCTGGCCCAACACCATAATAAAAATCCCAAATCCATCATTATTACAGATTAATATGAGGTTCAAATAGATATAGTGATTTTAATATACCAGGTTATTCTAATTGGGAAGTGGAGTGGGTGTAAAATGTTGAAAAATTAACATGTTAAAAAAATTATTTTTAAATCTAGAAATGGACTCATTGTTTTGCCCAAATTTTGAAAATCTGCCATTTCTACCAAAATGCAAGGAAAAACCCCATAACATGGAAAAATAGAAATTAAATGAAACATGCCTTTACAATAATTCATGGATGTAAAAATTCTCCCCACCATAAAGCTTTTCACCATTGGAATGCCACAACAAGGACAAAAGAAAAAACCAAACTCAACTAATAGACCAAAAATGTACTCCTTCACCATGTTTAGTTTGCCCCTGAATGGCCGAAACACCTCTAGTGATCAATTAAAGAAGGAATACTGTCACAAACCAAAACTAAAATCAATATACTGAATTGATCAAGAACATTCAGAATTTGTCCCCAAAAGAAGACTCCTAAAACACTATATGAAAAAGACTCATGTAATCTATCCAGAAGAATAACAACAACATACAAGGTTATACTTACTTTTCTTTAAATAAACCATTGGACACTCTCCAATCCCAACGTTTACCCTAGGAAGATATTGGTAGTTAGATAGATCCAAACAAGACTATCTCCCACTAGGCCTAGATCATGGACCAATCTTAGTTACTTGTATGGGGAGACACAAATGGGCTTCCCACCATAAGAGACAACTTAAATTTTCCCGAGACAGATTCAGAACACTAACAGGGGGAGGCCTGAATAGACTCCCTAGTACAAGGGGTAGACATCTATTGGACCTTTAAAAAAGTAATTATATAAGACTCATAGTGGGTCTCCCCAGTATAATAACTAACCATCTAAACCAACCAAAATGGACTTGTAAAAAAATACCCCAAAAATTAAAGAGTTGGGAAGGACACACGGTTTGGGAAGCCGTGCGCTAACTGTGGGGATCCTTCTATCTACACAGTTTTCTGGGGCATGGTCACTACAAACTATGTGCAACCCATGTGCTCCACCGGTATATACAAAATTCAAACCTTTATCTAAATACCTAGTCAAAAGAAAATGGGGAATGTATAAGCTCGGGCTATAAAATTGAAATGAGGTCCTCCCACCTATACCACCAAATTGGAACAACTGAAACAAGATGATGACACCATAGGTTTATACCCTTCCTATCATTTATACTGAGGATACGAATTTGTAAAAGGGTTTGAATGACCCTTGGATTTCTCCAGACTACGCGTCAGCTTCTCTCCGAAAACTATGGTTGGAGCTCAAATTATTGATATACCTTCTAACTCGTTGTTAGGCTTTGGAAACCACCTAAATAGAACATCTTCTTCCAGTGATACAAACAAATACATTGAAATCCTCGACAGGTTTACCACAATATAACACTTTCCAAACTCACTTTATCCTAACCCAACATTTCAATGAATCAAGGTCTTAAAATATGCACACACATCACACCTTATTTCTTTGGGTGAGAAACAATAGAAGGAAAGGACGCATATAAAGACCTTACTCTGAAATATAGGTTTTTGATATTTTTCCAAGGGAGCTATAATCCCAACATAATAGATACTTTCATAGGATTGCACCACCTTTACCATTATAGTTAAAAGATCACATGAAATAACAAGGTGTCACTAAACATAACCATTTTGATTGATAGAAACAATACATGGAATGAGACTTTATGCTATGTCCCTAAACTACACACAATTCCAAAATGTCGCCACAATAGCCTCTCATGGCCAGATTCCAAAAAATAGTGGTTTAACATGAACTCCTTATTCCAATAAACTATGAAGAACCTATAGGCCCACTTAGACTCCATCGAGACACTCTTACACAATAAAACCTTAGACCACTTCTACCTTCGACGAATTTGGAAACTTTAGAAACTAAGGTCTCTTTAAACCTTCCATGAGAACTCACCCACTACATGAAGATCCACAAATCAAGCAAACTAATGTGTGTAGAATCAATCAACTAATACCTATAAAATAATATTTATGTTGATTAACTGGATGATTTTCCAATGGTGAAACAATTTGGGTTACACATCAGTTGTGCATTGACCATTAATGGGAGAGTACCTTCTCAAATGATAGAACCCAAGGACCCAACCAAGATGGTCCATTAGTCAAAAAATGCCAAAAACTAGATCCAAACACAATATGGGAGCCACCATAAAGGTGACCCTAAATATATTTCATAAGAGACTGCTAACCAGTCCTTCTACCCACTATACCGACCAAACACAAATCCAAAACACTGTTCGAACGAGAGGGTTTCTTGGACTCTAAACATCCAAAAAAACAACATTTTCTAGAAACACATAATATACACCATCCAAAACAATTCACCAACACATTATATTTTTCTATAAAAACATTTCTTTGAAAACAAATGGTTCAGTGGTTAGTCTATCGACCAATGGTACCCCATGGGCCTTACACATGCATGTTTCTGTGCCACACTAGGCACCCTCCTCATATCCATCCCAAAACTCATCCAGTCATGCCATCAACCATCCATCATCTAATATAACCCTATGCATGTGGTCACTCATCGAAATACCCAAGGTTAAACCAAAAATTCTTTCCACTTTTCAAATCGAAAATGATCAACCAAGACATCCTTTTTCTCAAAACCTCTAACCACGAGATCAAAATCCCAATTCACATCTTACAAAACATTTCAGAAAGACACAACCATTTAGATATGAACTCACATTAAAGTTAATAACAACAATTTCAAAACATATCATCATATTAAAACACCCTTTGATTGAATAGAAAAATCTATTGGAAACACTTTTTCAAAACCAACTTCAATATAGTTCCTACATTAAAAATAGGTGTAAGCACACTGCTTTCCATTTAAAAACAATTATGAAAATTTAGTTTCTCTATTTCATAAATCAAACCATTCCCTCTTTATTTGAAAATCATTTTACATAAACATTATGCATCATAAAACCAGGTAACTTTAAAACCAATTTTTTTAAGTTTTCAAAACAAAAGAACACAAGAAAATGCGAGAGGAAACTAGTATTAGTGGGGGACTTGGAAATATGGTAGGCGGCCAAATCCCAATCACATCACATACATATATATTTTTCTAAAGAATATCTCTAGCTCCACTTGGCTTGCTATGCCCTACAAGATCACTGAGACCATTAACCCAACTATCTTCTCATTTCCCCTTATCATTGTCAAACTAAGAAATGCAAAGGACTTATATAAATTCCGAATTCCCCTGGAAACATGAATCCATTCATGAGGTGTGGTGATCAGGCAAACTACCCATAACTAGAATACTAATTATCAACAATCCTAACTCCATACCATCCCAACTCTTCCCAAAATAACATGACCCAAAGAGTTAACATGAAACTCCTCTAATACCATTTTGTCACAAAAAAAAATTGGTAGCCACTGAAAACGGAAGGAAACCCAGACTGTGAAAATTACTGAAGGTAATTTTTTATCCCCATGGGCTGGAACATGTTCTCGAGTATCATAAATGGAGAATTTGGAACGATTTACCCGAGTTTATAAAAATTGAACAAAAAATGAATCCAATAAAACAAATATGGATTTTTCAAAACAAAAAATCTTTTAAAATAATTCTGAAATGAATTACATAGTTTAAAATAAATAACAATGACTATAAAAAATGTACTAAACCAAAAGGAAACCGTCTAGGAATCCTCATGGAAATGGGCACCACCCTCAAGCCATTTCTTCAAGACTTCACCACCAATGACCTGCTAGAAACCCGAACAACTATCACTAAAAACTGTACCCATCCCATGACAACAAAAATAACAAAGTATACTGACACCCAAGGGTGTATATATGGTGTGATAAAATTCCTAGTGGGATACACCACTAATAGATTCCTTGTGATAAGCATTCAATGACTAAAAGCCTGTAAGTTTTCATAAAGAGGAAATGCAAGTTACAATTTCTAAAAGTTGTAACATAAAAATTAAAATAGTTTTCAAGTAGGATGTAATTAAGAATAAAAAATTATAAAAATAATGTCAAAACTAAAGAATTTTCTATAAAAACATTCCATATTATTATGGTATGAACAAATTAACAAATGAACAGAAGTAAAAGGAAATAACCCCTAGGCACTAGCTCATTGTGGGTCCCAGGTTCCTCGTATCTCTGTGAGAGTAACCATCACAATATCTATTCTTGTGCATGAGCCACTAGTTGGGAACATAACCATAAACTATTGGTCCCCAATCATCACCATCATAGTTTATTTAGTTTTGTAAGTGTCAATATTGCTACCTGAAACTGAGGCCAAACCCCACAGATTCACTAGCATACTAGTACACATCCACCCACCAAGATAATAGGGTTTCCCCTTGGGATCAAACAAGTTTAAAAAGTTAAGAAATATAATTTTCACATGAAAATATCATTTCCTCATCAAAATTTCATCAAACTGCCCACATGTACATCACACAAGTCATAAAATCCACCTTTCCATTCAAATGAATTTTGAAATCATACCCACATCAAAAATAACCTACAAAACTTTTCACATTTCATTAACAAATCCACAAATATTTAAAAAAAATTTACAATACCATTACAAGACATTATATCTCACATAAAACCCCACTCAAATATCATATAATAATTCATTCATTAGTAAAATTCATTTTGCACAACACACTCACAGAAAACAGCTCACAACCATGTTTCACAGCTCTCTTTCCAATTGATAAAACATTCCAGCAGTTTATAAAACATTCTAAAAAGTATATGAAATCTTAAATAACTACTGTACTTTTAAAAAACACATATTTGGTGAACAGACCCACAAAACAATACATATACACCATTTTTCTCACTTTTTTTTAACAAAAAAACATTCCCAATTTTCATAAAATAAACCCATGTGGTGTAACTAGGCATCTCATAGAAAACCCATTTCAAATACCTCATTAAATTACAAAAGTTATATGAATACCAATCTATAACAAAATTTTCTTCCCTAACAATATTTATTAAACCACCCCCCACGTGTTATAAAAATACCTCAATTAACACCATAAAAGACACACATGAAAACCACACGTTTTCATAAATCACTTTGAAGAAGTTCAACATGGTTTTACACCTTGAACCCATACAAAAAACTCATTTCAAGGCCCACATGACACTAAGGAATTCAAACACTAGAATTAGAATCCACATTAAACACCATTAAGTCACTTTAATAGGCTATAACATACACCCAAACATTACCCCAAGAGTCACCCATGAAAAGCACCCAATTTCAAGCCATAATGCAATTATAAAATTAAACGCTTGAGAAAATCCATAAAAAACGTTTTTCCAAACACAAGAAGTATATGAGGAACATTAAAAACTGTAAATCAAGCAAGAGAACTCATCAAAAATTTCTTACACATGGAACCACCTACATTTTGAGTCAAAACCTTTAAATCTAGTGTGAAACCTCAAGCACACCTCCGCCTCACCCCAAAGAAGTGAAATCTAACCCTAAATTATAATATTTCACCAAAAATACCCCAATAAAATACTAGGTATGAACCATAACATCTTGACACTCTATAAATTAATGAAAGAGGGAGTCATCCCTAAGGAGTTGTAAGGAAATGAAGAGAGAAACACTAACCCAAATAAATATTGAAGAGAACGACCCAAGTACACCAGTATCATAATTTCAAAACAACCATAAATGAAAGTGAGGTTCGAATATGGATTAGGACGTCATGTAGGAATTATAATTGTAGAAAAATAGTAAAAATATAAGGAGTTATGAGTGGATAAATTTACCTCTTCATATTTGGGCGATTTGTGCAATCCAGATACTTTTCACCATAATTTTCCATTCAATTGAGCTCCAAATTGGGGGAGGAGAGATTGGGGGTGCGCCTTTGGTATGTCGGATCAGGTGAGAGTTGTAATCCCATTAAAAGAATAAAAAATTAATGAGATATTAGAAAATTAAAAAAACATATTAAAATATGGAAATGGGCTTTCGAGCTGGCCTGACACCTTAATAAAAAACCCAAATCCATCATTATTATGGATTCATATGAGGTCCAAATGGATATGGTGGTATTAATATACCAGGTTATTCCAATTAGTAAGTAAAATGGTTGTAAAATGTAGAAAATGAAGGATTTATAAATGAACCAAAATTTATTTTTAAATTTGGAAATGGGCTCACGGTTTTGCCCAAATTTTAAAAACCCACCATTTCCACCAAAATGCATGGAAAATCCCCATTACATAGAAAGGATGGAAATTAAATGAAAAATTCCATTAAAACAAGTCATGGATGTGACACTATAAATCACCTATACCCACTAGTTTTAGATTACTCACCGATTCACATATATAACTATGTATTATATCCAACATCTCATGATCCCTCTAAAAATTTCCATCGAAATGTTTTTGTGACAATTATTATTAATAAAAAATAATATAACTTGTTAAATTATTTATAATTGAATGTTACCAATAATTCATATTTATTGATTCTTTGGATGTATTTCTTATTTAAATTCTCAATGTGATAATGACAAAGATAAATGATTTTAGAATACTACATTACATTCCTACCTTAAAGATTATAAACTTTATTTAAAATATCTATAATTTATAAATCCTTAACTATGATCCTAATTATATAAAATATTCCATTATTATATATAAAATTATATATATTTTAATAATTAATGAAGACACAGTTTTATCTAAAAAATAAGTCGAAATAAAAATTTTATTTATGTCTAGAACAGAGAAAAAAAATTTCAGTTCCAAAATAAATCCTCTAGGTATTTCTCTTTCATAGGTTCCCAAAAAAAAAAGAAACACTCACCTAATTTCCAATATATATGTATAATTCTACCTTCATTAATTCTATTGTATTTTTGAGATGTTTTTTAGTCACAAAAATGTGTGATACACACCTTGTATTAAGTACAGATGAGTTCGAAATAAAGAAACGTTGTTCAATATCACTCTGATCAATTTATTTGTACTGGTTCTCTTTGAAAAAACTTTTTCCACCTTATATTCTAATATATTTAGATACATCTATAACTTATAATAAATTTCAAAATTATATTTGGGAAACATTCCATAATCTACAACAAGGAACATCTCTAGGGAGTATCATATTTAAAATAATTTTAATAATTCGTTTCATTTAATGTACTCCAACAAAAATTATGCCCCCACAAATCATATATATTTAGTTGGATAGGATATATATATTAATTAATATAGGGGTTTGTAGTGTTTCATATATCACATGGATATTTAATAAGTTCTCCATTCCAATCATATCAAATATTATTCTTAAATAGTTCGGTTGATAACATATTTCCCAATTCATAACATCAATTATCCTAACTCCATTCCTTTTGGATAACATTCCTATCCGGCTCTCCCAACATAGTGTAAGAAAATCATATAATTGAATATTGGAACCTAATACTATGTGATTCACCCCTAAACATTATACATTACATAAGATTATCTATGTGAACCCAATATTTGAATGACCTACCCATTTTGATGATCGAGGTATTAAATTGTGGTTTCTTTGAATGGAAAGTCCATTTATTATTTATATGGTTTTATTAGTCTCAATAAATCCATATATATTATTTATATCATACATTATTATTTAATTCCATGTAATATTTATATATCATGTTATCTCAATATGTATGTATTCATCTACAATTTTGGTTTTTGAATCATATTATTTTAACCAACATAAAATGTTCCTAAAATATTAATATATAACACATTATACAAATAATTATTTGTATCACATAGCCAATAATACAATATAATTTTATCTATACATATTTAAATTCATATCATACATAAGGTACCGAGAACCATTTTTATGTAATGTATTAATGTTTTATATAACCTAAATCCTTAGAAGTGCCTACATGGTATGATAAATATCTAATCCCTACCCTTCTTTGAGAGATCATAATCCCCTAGTAATGTGAAAATTCAAACCCAAAGTGATATTATTCATACATTAATACTAAAAATTTACTCATGTCCAATATAACTACAACACCAAATATAGTTAAATCATAAACAACCCTTATAATTGAATTCAAAACAAAAAAAATAAAATCAAAGTATTCATTAATAAAAAACTAAAATATTTATATCATTCCAAGATTGTAATTATTATATACATGGAATGAAAATTGCAACGTCTCACCCAGATCAATCTAGAAATAGTATCCAGACCAGCACCCCATGTGACCTTAGGAGCACCTCCCTATTTTCCATAGGCTACTGACTACCAGTGAGAGTTTATGGTGGTATGATGTGGAGACTATACTAACTATATCAGAGTGCACAATTATATAGTAAATTACTAACAAACATATACCAATAAAAATTAGTGTTCCAATAAAACAAATATATACATGACTAACTAATAAGTGAAATAAAGTAAGGGACGAAATAGATAATCCATATATACACCTGTCAACCCAGTAGTATGGTTAGATATATATACCATAATAAAGAAAAATAAAAATAAATGATGTTGGATCCATGAAATACCCAACCATACTTTATCCCGTCCAATGATACCATCAAAGTAACCTTGTTTGAGCATTCGATCCCTAATGTCGACCCAACATCTCAATTCTACCATGTGAATGCTAATTCATGTACACAAGTTTAATGGTGACCCAAGAAATGTGTGAGTACAAAAATTAGTCGGGATACACCAGTGAATCATCTTACTAACCATCATATGTAGCAATTTGTTCAAATGACTTGCATAGATGAAATAAATAAATAACCATTGAAAATTATAAATTACTTTCAATCCTTAGGTTTGTGACCATGATCGACCATGCCTATTGGTGAATGTTCCATGATGTCTCTGAGCATGTTATGATGATTGTTCTTCCAAGATGACATGCGTGTTCCAAATCGATGGAATACCATGCCGATCCTCATAACATTGGTGACCCATCCCACTGTATTCCTATAATTTGAGATCATAATCCATGGTATCCCCTATCATTTCAACATGAATCTTGGGAGGATTCCCATGGTATCCCTATTACCCACGATCCAAAGACATGGATGCCCATATCATATGCCTTTGACTCTTGGGATGAAGTCTATGATAACAATATTAACTGGGCTTCAAATCCTTGGTAGCCTCTATCATATACCGATCCCCAAATCCATGGAAGCATGGAAATCAAGATCCAACCTCATGGAATTTCCAAACACATACCATGATCCAAATCCAAGGAATCTCTAATCCATACCAAACATAATAACACGGAATACGTTCATAACATATCTAAAAATAGAATCCATACCCTATTCTACCAACCCCTTGTATGGTTATCATAAAACAATATGCTAGGGTTTTCTAATTTTCAAGCCCATAATCACTCTCCACAACCCCTTTAAATCATCAGCTTGATGCAGATTACTGGATGACACCAGATATAGTACCACATACACTTGATCAGGATTTCTTAGCCAACATGGAACCCACTACATCCCCTCAATCTTAACATAGTTTGTTCACCCTCAGATTGGTCCTCAGTCTTAGTTATGGTCTCGGTTCAACACCAAAGGATCTAGGACATCTTATCCCAGGGATTCATCGATAAGGTAACATGAACTCACCCAAAACACGTACTGTCACTACATAGTTAATTGTCAAGGGATGGACCATTACCCATATCACTCCATAGGGTCACTGTGGGTTTTTTATTCCCACATAACCTGGTCAAAGTCTATCTATGGTACACCCACCTAGGTATAGTCTCATCAAATGTAAGAGGGTTTTTGATATTGTCCCCACCCCAACAAGCCTAAATGACTTGAAGTCAATAAGTGGGATCATTTAAGGAATGCAGAACCCGCGATTTCTAACCTCACCTAGAGATTAAAAATGTCTCGAGCCCCAAATCAAGGGTTAAAGGGTCTCATTAGTCCTACCTAAACTCACAAGTGTTAGGGAGGTCATACAGTGTCTCAATTCTCTACCAAAACCATCGGTAGCCAAGGCATCAAGCTAGCACATATGGGTTTTTCATGACCCACAGTTCTCAATTATTTTAGAAATTAAATTTAATTAATTATAATGTTTTATCTAATTCAATTATCCCATTGAATTGACCTCAATTGCAATCCCAAGTAACCACAAGCACCATAAGAATTCATATTTTTTGTTGGAAAAGTATAGGACACCCCTACCTTTTACCAAATCTTTTTCCACTTATACTCTAAGGGCTGGTAGCGGAAACTAAGGCCAGTAAAATATAATGAAAACTCATCTATGATATTAAAGGAACTTTCTCACAACCAAAGCACCAGAATAAAGTAATTAAAACTTCATTATAATTAATTAATGAATCTAAATAATTTATAAATAAATAAAATATTTTATTCAATGGATTACAAATAAAATTTTCATTGGTTGATCTTTTTGCACAAGATCTGTTCTGAAAGTATATCTAACAACCCATTCCAAACCCCCATACACAACCAATAAAAATATCTAACTAGTGTTGGTATAATAAACAATAATACTAAATTAATTTAAGCTTTAATGAATTGAAAATTAACAAAAACAGTCTACTTATATGAAATGACATTCCACAAAGTGCAAAAAGCATATCGTGATATTCTCTTCTTTGGTAGAGTAGATGCCTCATAATACTAGGATGATTACATCCTGATCTACTTGAATCATAACCAAATCCCTGAATAGAGAAACAAAAAAGTAGGTTGAGTAGAGGAGGTTGAAAATTGAAGATGGTGGAGGGGATATCATACCTCAACACACCATGGACAAACACCATTAACACACCATTTATTTGGAGATAAATTTATAAGGAAGGGGGAGGAGAGTCAGATCATGTGAGGGAGGAAAATTGGAGACAGTGGGGGCTTACCACCAAAATGATTGGGAGGAAAAAAATAATAACTCCTCCTTTAAAAGATTCACAATATTTGATATCACATTTGAAAAAATTGTGGTGCCCCACTTTCTAGGCATCAAAACTCACAGGGATTAGCCATATTCTCTTTCCAAACATTATACCAACCTTGAAACCACCTCTTTATATATTTTCATTGTTTGTTTGTAATACTGCGATGATCCTCGATGTCCAATCCCTATACCATAGTTTGCACTGAGACCAATATAGTTTCCATTGAACCATGTGCTAACCATTACGGTAGATCATGTTCAATACAAAATGAATTGAATGTTCATTAATCATTTGGGTGTTTCATGGTTTCCCATAAACCATGTCCGCAAATCACATGCCATGGATATAATTCTATAAAACTCTTGAAACATCAATTGAAGACCCAAATGCTCATCTGATCACATGAGGAACCTCTTGAGCCTATTCAATGTCTATAAACACTATTTTGGGGGGTTCTATTTATTAAAATGTCATTTTTAATCTTTCCTGAAAATTTAACACATACTATAAATAAAAATTCAGATTTCTTATGATATTTTCAATGCCTATAAGAAATTTATCTTACAAGATTCTAAAGTTAATAATTATCGTCCCTAATAAACATTGGTTATTATTCAACCAAACATATCATCCTACCTGATTCATTGATTCCCTTTTAAACAACCTCACTCTACCTCTAAATTCCTAATCCACTCCCAATGTGCCATATTGAACTTATAATAGTTAAATATTCATAACCCAAGACAATGATCTCTTCCACCACCCAAAAATTGAGATTCTGTTTTCATGAGATGGTCTACCCCAAGGTAAGAACACATCGTCATTTGGTTCATCACCTAGCCCTTGGAGCTCCCCAACATAGGACATAGATCATAATTGAATGTTCTAAACCATGAAACCACCCTCTATCAAAATTACCTAATAAAAGTCTCATGTCACATTCCAATGAGAAACTCATCAGGATCTCCAAATCATTTTACCTAACCATGATTTAAAATTTAACTCATAGTCCTAGATTTTGAATTCCATTCCAATATAGACATGCCTCCATTAGACATTCACAACTTGAGTATACTAGACATTCCTTGAAATTCTTATATGATTCCAAAAACGCTATTTTTTAATCACAAATGTCATGATCAAAGTACCACCTACCTTACTGTATTAAATTAAACCAGGGGAAAAAGTTAAACAATATAATTTTTGTTTCCTTGAAAAAACCGGATTCAATGGGTGATGTGTTACTACATTCTTGAAAATGATTCCTTTAATCCCAAAGGATTAATAAGATCATTCCAGAATATGTACTGAAGCCAATTTATGACTCCTAGTGAAATTTAACAATCAGACCATCAACTATTAATTTCTATATGTGATCCTCAAAATGATCACTAAAACAACATTTTGAGACACCAGCTCAGATTTTACTGAAATCAAACTCAATCTAGCACCCATGACTAGAATCCACATGATCTTGAATCTGACCATATATCACGAATTTTTTAATAAATATAGAAATACTCAGGTACATTTAGCCACCAACAAATAAACACAAAAATTACCATCCAATGATCATTACCACACTCACATGACCCTTCTCACTAGAGGTTCATATTATAATAGTAGACATACTACTCCCTATGTTAAGATTATTCTTATAGCAACAATAATGTGAAAGTTTCATAACCACCATGGACCACCCCTCATCCATCATTGGGAACCTCCATTGGAATGGAAAATAAATGAGCATTCTCTTAAAGTAACCCACAAAACCAAAACATCATCCATCCCAACCCCATGGGATGTTTTCCATGAGAACCACTCAAATTAATATTATTTGGGGGTTTCAACATCAATGTATTAGGGCGGGATCTACACCATACATATTCCCTCATACCACTCTTCAATTGAATATGTTAATACACATAATATTATTCCATGAACCCCAAACCTACTCATAGACATCAACAATTTCAACACTTGAATCACACTACTGTTAATCATTTAACGCTATGCCAAGATGAACTCTCCACATAATAAAAAAATATTGACACCCCAGGTGATTCTTGGGAAATCCTTTCCAAAATCAGGAACCTCACTTTTTTGATGATCTATCACATGACTGTCCATATTACGATGTCATCATACCATCACAGGGGATCATCCTAATCCCATGGTGTTTCATCCCACCCACACACATAGCCATCACCCATCACCACTCCAGTCATGATAATCCACTTTCACTATGAATAGACTTACATAAGAACATCCATACACACATGGCTAAATATCTCTCTATTCAAGCAAAAAAAAACCTGCATTGATATCTGACCACTCTAGGTGCATCCTAAAAAACTGAAATCATCATCTTAATAAGGTCACATATTTAGTAACTCCTCACATCCCCTAACGTCATACAACAAATCATGTAGTTTTTATTCACCTAAAAAGGAAACACAAAATTAATCTTGTTCCTCAAACATATCATCCCTTGTTCAATGTTACCCACCGATCCACTAGGGTCGGAGTCGTAACGAAAGGCCTCTAGGTATCCTAGCTAGCCCTAATAGGTTAGTTATCCAGAGGGGTCCCTAGGTCTGACCACGTACTCTAAGGAAAAATCTCATAAAAGGGCACAATCCACAATATATCACATATGATACCACATAAAAAACATAAATATATCGATCCGCTAATCACAAATTCTGAACCCATTATATTTTTCCATATATAAATAAGACTTATACCTAAGGGTTCCTTCCTCCTTGGTCGACTTGTCCCCTAACCAGTGACATTCTCCTTAATTATTCATACCTAGGGAAACACACACACACACACACACACCCATGATTAGGTTAAGTATAATTTCATTAAAATTTATGAAGGAAAACTATATATAAGTTTTCACTAACACTTTAAATAACTAAAAAATACATTAAGGAGGTTTTTTAGGAATTAAATTCAACGTTGACCAGCTAGAGTCACTACAGAGCCTATAAAAGAGGATTGTGTCACCATCCGAATCTTCCACAAGTGTTTCACTATAGATACACATGAAATTCCATAATATGAAAATACATATATAATTCTGTCTAGTTTTTATAATGATATCAAGTAAATATATGGGAGAACACTGGATGATCAGTTTTGGACACATTAAAAAACCATTCATCAGTTTTCAGCAATAAAAATCACACTAAAAGGCTGATATTTCATGTGAACCCTCATGCATGATATGATGCATAAGATTCCTATAACTTCTATAATCCAAACACTGACTTCTTACAAACTGTCCAACTGTCAGTGATCCATAGCCCATTAATCATAAAATCAAAGACACATGTGCATCACTCAATGTGAAAATAAAATAAATCTATTTAATCACAAACCAATAAGAACAATACCATCCCTGGAAAACCAGAATGTTTACCAGAATTCTTATTCTTAACACACTACACTAAGTTAAGCTTTCTTTATAGGAAGAACCAATTTAATATTGTGATACATGGGACTTTGATTTTATCTTGAATTAAATGAAATACTATGTTTTTATTATGTTACACCCAATTCTATGTTTGTATTGTGATATAAGAAACACTGAGTTTAAACAAAACATGACATACTATTTTTATTACTAAACATTATAGTTATCAAAAAGCCATTAGAATGGGTGGTATGAATATGATTCAATAAATTATGGATATATGATCAAACCATTCTTATATAATTTATTATTTTGTGACATATTAACAGAAAATGAAAGTTAAACCCTTTTGTAAATAAAGGGAAATATTTTTCCCAAAGAAATATTTTTATGCGCAAAAGTTTGTTTTATATCAAAAAATTAACCAACAAAATTTATGAATTATCTTATGAAAATTTATATTTTATATACTCAATAAAATATTTAACAGTTTCCTTCTATATTTTCTAGAAAAGAGAAAAGAACAAATCAAATTTTATGCATAAAAATATGTATTCTTCTAAATTGTAGTTTTAACACGTTTTAATGGTGAACTTATTTTAAATTTACTTTTAACACTTTTAAAAATTATATTTTATATAATAGAATGTTTTTAAAGTGGAATTTAAAAATTATTTAAGTGTTTAATTTTTAATTTTTTCTTAATAGTTTAATGTTCTTCAATGAATAGTAAAAAATACTGAATTTTAATTGAAAACTGCATTTTATCGTAAATTATTTATAAAGTTAAATTATATTTTAAATTAGTTTTTAGTTGTTATTCACAAAATTATATATATTTTTATCTAATTTAGATTAGTGTAATAAATTTCACATTGAAATTTCATACAAAAATACTTCAAACTATTGAACTTTTTCTTTCTATCAACATATTGTCTCATACTATCTATGGGATTAATTTTAAAATATCTATTTCCAAATATGTGATTTGAATTTGAAAAACTATATTCCATGTTATTAATTATTTTAATTTATAATTTTTAGTATGGTAAACAATTTTTTTTTCAAAAAATATTAGTGAAGAAATTATATTTAATTACAGCGATTAAGAGAAAAGCACATTTACTATAGCATAAAAATTTAAACATATGGTAAACAATTACCTAGAAAATATTCTAAAAACCATTTTATGTCCATATTTAAACAATAAACAATATTGTTTTCAGTTATTTTCATTATTTAATATACTTTACATGGAAAAAAATGTGGGATCATTTCCCTCTTTAAAACATTTACAAGTTCACCACTCCCCCACTTATGAAAGGCATCCCCATATTCTCATCACCTCACAATTATATAATTATTTCAGTCACAAAATAACTAAATAATCACTTCTACACTTAACTCATATAGTTATATAATCCTTACATTTGGCATAAATCTAACCAAGGAAGGCCTTTTGTGAAAACCAAAAGAAGATACCCAAATAAGAGGTAATGCTCATCAACAAACATTTTATTTATTTATTTTTGAAACTCATTAAATTTTCTTATATAATTTTTATATAATAACATAAATAACATAAATATCCTAAATATACTGATATTTTATTATTTTATGTTTATGACCAATATCCACACACACATCCATCAAATTGATATGCAATCACAATTCATGTGTACAACAGACAACCACCATGTGAATCGATGTCATTCATTTTTCCATTTCCACATTTCAAAGTTGGGAATAATGATAGATGTAATGTTTATATTTTATATAATTTATATATATATATTATAATTTTTTTATTATTTAATTAATATATCACACATACCTTCATTTTTTTCATTTTGGGTGAATACATCAACATAATTCATGTGTATGGCGGACTACCACCTTGTGAAAGGATATGATTCATTCACGCTTTACATAGAATTTTTTAATGGTGGGTTTAATAAAAATATGTGATATATATTAAATAATATGATTACTATAATGATAATATATATATATATATATATATTATTTACATAATTTTAGTCAATACGATTAGAAAATAGAAAAAGTGTTCTTGCATATGTACATCCTACCATTACTATGAGCGGTGCATTTTGTTTTCCATCACTAAATATTATGGGTTTATAGAAAAATACATATAAAAAATACATATTATATTCATATAATATTTTCAATTTTATAAATTATGGAATCAAGATCAATGTATGTGGACTATAAATAACAACTCAAAACATACACGAAAAGAAAATCGATTATTACATGAAACATAACATTAACAAGGAATTGTTAATAAACATGTAATTAAAGGTCATATGAAAAACATATATGGAATTATATATGTTAATATGGTTCTTTATTTGATATATAATAAACTTATATTTATTATAAAAGAGGTTTTAATTCATATGGAGGATGTCAGGACTTTAGGTAAGGGATTTCTCTCTTGCTTTTATTTTCTATAAGAGACAAGAAATATTCACCACCTATTTATTTTATTTGATGTGAATAATTCCCATGGATTTATGTTATTATTATTATTACAATGATAATTATTTTTAATTACATATCTATTTAAGGATATATCTTTCATTGAGTTACAGTTTCAAAGTCGCCAAAACTGTAAGGGAATTTTGTCTCATTTTTCTTTTCTTTGAGATACATGTTATGTTATGAACCTATATTATTCTACAAGGTGAATATAATTCCCATTTGACATGTGATACCATGAATAAACTTATTTTAAAGGTAGTTTATTCTACATTTAATGTCATTATTTCATGATAATTGGGTTTTAAAGTTACAATACCATAAGAGATTATTCTTATAATCTCATCATTTATCTTGTTTGTTTATGATTATTCTTCCTTTTGTGGAATATTATGATAAATATGTCCGTAATAATCATAAAATTTCTTATCCACTTGTTTTTGGGTTTCCCCAAAGTAGTTCAATTAAAATGCCTTCTTTTGTGTTCATGATCACCCCTGTTCGACTGTCACATACCATATTCAGAATGTTCCCAATCTCCATAATCCTCAAATGGCCATCAAAAATAGAATGTTAGTGTCCAACAAACATCTTTGATTGATTATGGATATCATGACCCAGTGGCTCTGAATATATTTGTAACACCCCAAGATTTTATAGTGTGTTATTTCTTCAAAATAATTCAATAACTTTCACTACATGCAACACCAAGTTCAATCGCACCATGACTTACCAAACAAGCTGTTCAAAAGAGGTTATTAATAGTGTTAACTAAATTTTAAACTTTATATATTCCTAATAATTTTAGAATCCATATTATGAGTTTCTTAGACATAATGTAAGAAAAAATTCATTTTCAGTATTGCAATTTTATGAAATTTTAATAGTGAACCCTTTTTAGAATAATATATTTTAAACTTTTTGACTAAATAGGGACATCAAAAATTTAAAATGAAACATCCCAAGCTTCCACGGCACGCTAGCGTGTGTTGTACGCAACCTCGAGTTCTAACACACACCCCAACTAATTAAACTAGCCGTTGTGAATAGTAATACCTACTTTTTGAAATAATATATATTTTATATTTCAAAATGGACTTAATTTTTGGATTTGGAATATCGAAATTAGCCTAGGATGAAATTTTGGTACTTTTCGGATAACTTTTATATTTTGATGAATAGTGAAAATTACTAAATTTTAATTAAAAACAACTTTTTTAATCAAAATAATTAATATTGATAAATTATGAATTTTAGTGGTTTTAAATTATATTTATAATATATTTTTACCATTTAATTTAATGTTTGTCATTGGACATAATTTCACAATTAAACCAGACATAAACAAGTGTCAATCTTTTGATAGTTATTATCTCTTAAAAACACGCTTTTTATTTTAACAACGGGAATTAATTTTAAATTAATTTCTGCCACTTCTATGTTTTGAATTTGGAAAAATGGATTACATATTTGGAATCAGGATTTCCAAATTATGTAAATAGGTAACTTTTATTTTTACACATTTTTAATAATTACTGCGGTAAATATTTTATTTACCATGGTTAAAGGGTAAATCCTGTAAATAAGGGTTAAAAATAATATTATAATAATACAAAATTACCCTAAAAGGTGTCCTAACCTTATTGGTGGACACATACCCGACCATGGGCATCCTTGGGTCGATTTAGGGACCCCTTGGAGCCACTTGTATGTGGTAGGGACACATTATATTAATAAAGATAAAATAAAAATAAAAATGGCATAAGCTTACATCTTTTAGAAGAACAATTTTTACATAGGGTTATACATGTTGGATTTTCGATTATAAATATTAATTAGAAAGCTAAAAAGATTTCCTACATAATGATATTTTATTTATAATTTTTAGACATCAAATAAGTTAAATTAGTAATGACACAATAATGATAAAATTTTTACCTCATTAATAAATCATTTAAATAAATAAGATTATAATGATTAAAATATTATCTAAAACCTGTCCAATTCTTATTGGTTGATTTTATTTAGAATATGAGTCATCTTATCTTCGACCTCAATGATTTATGGACCATTATAAACCGAATATAATTATATTATAAAGTAATACTTTCACTCTTTCCTAAAGAGCCCCTCCTCTCCCTTATAAAAGGATACCACTTCTACTCATTCCTCACACCCATCAAGCCACTTGGCTCGTCCAAACCCTGCCCAAATAAGCTCCCCACATCCCTCTCCTCCTCCTTGAAGCTTCCCCTTATGCAGAAAGCATTTCAAGAAGTCCTTTGGTCCCAACCAAAGTGAGTTACCTAAATTAAAGGTAACGATTTCTCTTAAATTATTTTCATTTATTTCGCTTCTCCAACCCCAAAACTCTTTTTATTTCCTTTCTTTTGTAACAAAAAAAGTATCCTCAATATACTAGGATGTTTTTATAATAAGTATTCGAACTACACATACACACACCTCCATCTAATGGATGATGAACATAATGTTTCTGTGAATGGGAAACTAACGCCTCACGAAACGATGATTGTTCAAATACATCTTACCGCCTCTCATGGTGGACATTATGATGGCACTGTAATTAAGTGTGATATTAATGATACATATTTTATATATAAGCTTCTGTAATTCCATTTTATTTCATACCATTATTCGTTTCATGTTGTATATACATACGATAATTTCATTTGAGGAAGTGCGGACTACCGCTCCCTTAAAATGATATGACTCGTTCATACCACACATGAAACGTATAAAGAATGGTGTTAATGAACATAAGTAACATATATAAAATATAATATTATACTGGAATAATAATATACCTATGTATCATTTAGATTCAATTCTTTTAAAATGAAAAATTAAATGGAAGTAGCGTTCGTGCGTACGTACGGACTACCGTCTCCACGAACGCGATGAGATTCATTGTCCATCATATCCATTCAAGTATAATTATAATTTGAGGATTTAAAAATAGTATCTAAGGACATGATTTCATTCTGCATATGAATAATATACATCCCATTAATAACGAATATGGCTCACATAACAAAGAATATAAAGTAAAATGAACCTGTTAACACCCGAAATGACGATAATTCTAAGATATTATTAACAAATCAATGTTAAAAGATCATATATGATATCATATTAAAGTAAATTATTCTTGTATTATTCAATAACAATTATTTCACCATTATACAGGAGGTAAACCTACCATCGACCAAGGAAAAAGTACAAAGTAAGGGATTTTCTTATCTCACTTTCAATTCCGTGAGATTTCCATTGTTCGCCACTAAATTATTGAAAGTGGTGTATTGTGTACTGCCATTTGATATATATTATCATGATTCTCTTTATATTCATGTTATTCTGTAAATAATTTGGTGGTTATTAACTTTTGTCCATACGACTCAGTTGATTAACGTGGTAAGGAGTTTCTTATCTCACTCTTAATTTCATGAGAATTCCATTATTCACCACTTATTTATTGCATATGGCGTGTGTGCTGACCATGTTTGTATTCATTTTGTAATATACGTTAATTCATGTATATTTACATCATCATTGTGTTATCCTTCTTTCATGGGTTCATGTTTCATATGTTACCAAATCGATAAGGGAATTTGAAATTCCAATTTCCATTTATTCGGCTTTATGCAAACTCCATTGATTATTTTACTCCGAGATTATGTGTGGAATCTCTATTCATTTTCTTATGTAATAATTTCCACTCCCCTTCCTGTGGATATACTTTTGATACACATAATCACTCCATTGATAATTCTCAAGTCATTTATATGAATTTGATAAGAGTAATTCACCATTTGTTGAGTTAAACATCCAATTCGTTGGTGTTGTTTTTACAAGAATATGTGTGAATATCCTTTGATTAGTTTACACTGAATATCCAATCATATTTAGTGTATTTATATTTGTCACACATAATTATGTCATTGATTTATGCTTAACCTAAGGATACGGCCTATGAGAGATTTCATCTCAATTTACATTCCATTGAGACTTCTTTGTTGATATACACCAAATCACTTTTATGTGGTGTATATAATGTACTTTGACATAGTATATCATGAATCCCTTTATTCTCATGATATTAAAAAGTTTTGATTACCTCAATTATTTGTATTCAAGTGTCTCTTTTGGTTAGAATCTCTAACTAAAATACTATTTTTAAATGTTTTAAAGACTTATTCATCTAAATCATTCTCATTAATGCCCATGTTTTAAAAAATGGTTTTAAGGATTTATTTATATGGAAATTAAAGTTTTAAAATTAAAACTCCTTTTAAAAATTGTCAAAGTGGTATGGGACACTTTGATTCAAAAATATTTTTTTAAATGGATTCTTGACAAATATTGTGACTTTTAAATGATTTCAAGAAAAAGGGGGATATTTCTCTCAAATAGTTTTGATGATTATTTTTATCTATGTCAACATCCTTCATTATTCATGATTGAGGTTAATGTGATACAATACAAACTTCCATATTGTATCAAATTAGTTATGTTTGACTATGGATGTTCTATTTTTATACCATTCATGGTTTGTGGTTAAAGTATTGACATTTTGTATGCTAGTTTTAATACGAATGTTCATTTTATGCTTAAACCTATTCATATGAGGAATGAATTGGACTTAATAAGTGACGGGTGGAGCCCTCTATAGCTCCTCGATGCATCGGTAGGTCTCATGAGACAATCTAGTGTCTTGGCACAAGGCCTTGGAAAAATCTTATTTTTAGTCTTGGCACGAGGCCTTGGCTATGTGGTTATGATAGTCTGGAATTATGCATTCCATCATTATGAAAGTGGTTATTGATATTGCATGTGATCATTCGACTAGTAGAATATCCATGTGAGTAAGTAAATGGCATTATTTCATTTTACCTTTTCCATTTTATGCTGAAGTTCAAGTTTAAAAGGCTTTTGTTTTAGTTATAAATTTCCTTAAGTGTTTATGCTTATTTATGAAAGCTTATGCTATAATGTTATCCTTACTGAGCATCTGAGCTCACCCCTTTTAATGCTTTATTTTTCCCATGATTATGAAGAAGTATTTTATGAATGACCTGCAGGGATGGTATGAGGGGATATGAGGACAAGATGTTTTTTTTATGATATAATGTAAAAATTTATGGATGTGTCTAGTTATTCCAAGGCTACTAAACTAATCGGTCTTTCGAGACTTGATCTTTCTCATGATCATGCCAATGTTATGTAATAATGCACTGACTCTAGGTAATTAGGGTCGGGGGGTTACAGTTGGTATCAGAGGAAGTTTAGTACAAACCTTGGAAGCTAGATTTAGATAAACTCTGATTAGCGCACGTAGACCTAAGATGAACTTTGAGGATTAGTATAAAATTACTTCCTAGAATTTTGGTATTGTAGAGATTTTGTGAGTTTTCCGAGCAATACATCCATGTCTGGATACGAGCAGGTAGAGGCGGCTCTGGCACAGATGTACCTAGGGGTAAAACCCGAAAACACCGCTTTGAGCTAGACTCGAACGTGAACTAGTGCACGACAACGGGCCTTGCTTCACTCTTGGTTACGACACTCCCGGGGGATATTCTTAGGATAATTTACATTTTCTTTACAAACCAATTTAAGTAATATATACATAAGATGAGAGTAAATGACCTTGGTTAATCCTAATATGTTTCAAATTGAGAATATGGTGACATTTTAATCTCTAAATGATTTTACGACTACTATTACTCACACAATGCTTTCTGGTTTTAGTCAATGGCTGGATTCCAAGGAAGTCATAGTGACTTTGAGAATGATGTACAATGTGGGAATGGTGGTGGCAATGAGAAAACAAATGGAATGTTGATAGGCGTAAAAGATATCGTCTTTATGCCAAATCAGTTTTCCAAAAATATGATCAACAACATATATATTAACCAACTCCCAGACTCAACAAGGAAGAGAAAGGTGATAAATGATAAGAGCTCCAGTAATGGAGACCATGGAGAAAAGAACCCTCAATTTTCATCATGCAGGAAATGTGGAAAGAGATACCCAGGAAAGTGTCTCAATGGGACAACGAAATGTTTTACGTGCGGGAAGGAAGGACATAAAGTGAAGAATTGCCGAAGAAAAATGAAGAGTACTATGGAAGAAGATAAAAATGGTCCCAAGAGTCCATTTACATTCATTTTCCGTAAATGTAGGGGACCTGGCCATTACTCGAGTGAATGTCCTATTCTATAGGATATTTTCATGGTCAAAGAAGAAGCTATGTGGAAATAAATGGTTGGAGAAAAATTAGCACTACTTGTTGATGGGTTTACTTTGGAATAATTTTCTCTTGTATTTGTAACCCCGCAGTTTGCCATGTGAGAATGATATTTGAGGAAGAATTGTCTCTTCTCTTGTGGATATAGGTATAAATAACCATTTGGTTTTATATGATCATTGGGGTTTGAAAAAATGATAAGTTATTATAATTTGGGATGAAAATGAAAAGTATGATATAACATTTGTGGTTAAATTATGTTATTTTGAGGAATTTATCTCATTTTGGTAATATTATAAAATATAGTTTTTAAAAAAAGGACAACACGTAGACCGTGTGAAAACCCGTCGCGTCGGACAAAGCTGTGGGAATCGAACCCACAACCAAAGTGCGATTAGGATTTATCGCCTACCACTGGACTACGTGAAGTCCCTGGTTAGTGTGACTATTTTTTATGTTAAATGATTTTATTGAGCAATAATAAGATGATTTGGGTTCTTATGTCTTATCAAATGAATACCCTTGGTATAGGAAAATGATTTGGTGATTAAGTGATAAATGTTATTTTGGAAGATGTTCGTTTTGTTAGGAACACTATATGCCCAAGGAAAATAGAATACAATGAGGTTTCATTTGTAGAGTAATGGTGGATTTTTATCTACGTTTTTATTGTTGATTTATAGTGATTTGGGTTATTTATGGAAATGAATAACCTATAACAGAGAATATGTGATGATGTTAATTACTTTTAAGTATGTGACTTTAAGAGTATTTGATTTCATTTGGAGATACAATGTAACATGGGAGACTACATAATCAAATTATTCTATGTTTTGGGTTTGAATATTAGTTTGGATTATATTAAAGGATTTTAAGGAAAATTCGTTATTGAATGGTATCTATTTAACTTTGGGGTATTGTTGGTTTAATTTTAGAAATTAAGATTAGTGCATATCTATCTCAATGAATATCCTTTTGGGGGATCATTAGATCATTAACTAACCATTTTGGTTTTGATTAATCTTCAAAGACAATGTAAATATATGGTTTATCCTACATGGATCATGTGATTCTATAGAAGTTTATTCTAGCTCTTCCAGTGTGACCAAGTCTTCTTGAATACTCATCGTTTAAAAAAAAATAGAGTTAGTGGTGGAAATTTATTAAATAATGAAAATCTACTTAAAATTTATGTATATCTCATAATGTTCTTAGTCAATATCATAAATGAATTCCTCTTCCTTATGTAATGTAACTTTAAAAAAAATGTTTTCCTAGATGGTACATTAAATCATCACTAATTTATGACTTTGGGATTGTTGGCCTTTTCATAGCCATGTTCTCTACCACTCTCCATCAGATAATTGATGGTTAGATTTCTCTTCCATATCCATATTTTCCTACATGGAACCCTAGTATGTGTTATTTTCGGTAATCTTCATACTTTCCACTCTTTATTTTAAATAGAGGCTTCATTAATTCATTTTTCGAGGTGGGATTTCAACTAAGATATTTTGAAACGTCAAAAATATGTTATCCCAATACCCTATATTTTGTTGAACAGATGGTACATCAAATTATCATAGATTGATGAGTTTAAGGACCTCAATTTTATACTTGTTTTTGATTGATGACCTCAATCACTACCTATAAATATTTACGTTTTTCCTCCAATTATAGGTCTCTAACTGTCACCAATATTCTCCTAATAGAGATCATAATTTGGTGGTGATCCTTTCATTTCTCTTTTCCTCATATTAAGACTAAATTTTAGTAACCCAATTTCCGATGTGGGTTTTCCCACAAATATATTTTATATTTTCAACCTTTTATTTTCAAAGAACAATTTCAAATTGCGAGGACACAATTTATTGAAGGAGGGAAGAATGTAACACCCCAAGATTTTATAGTGTGTTATTTCTTCAAAATAATTCAATAACTTTCACTACACGCAACACCAAGTTCAATCACACCATGACTTACCAAACAAGCTGTTAAAAGAGGTTATGAATAGTGTTAACTAAATTTTAAACTTTATATAATCCTTATAATTTTAGAATCCATATTATGAGTTTCTTAGACATAATGTAAGAACAAATTCTTTTTCAGTATTGCAATTTTACGAAATTTTAATAGTGAACCCTTTTTAGAATACTATATTTTAAACTTTTTGACTAAATGGGGACATAAAAAATTTAAAATGAAACATCCCAAGCTTCCACGGCACGCTAGCGTGTGTTGTACGCAACCTCGAGTTCTAACACACACCACAACTAATTAAACTAGCCATTGTGAATAGTAATACCTACTTTTTGAAATCATATATATTTTATATTTCAAAATGGACTTCATTTTTGGATTTGGAATATCGAAATTAGCCTAGGGTGAAATTTTGGTACTTTTCGGATAACTTTTATATTGTGATGAATAGTGAAAATTACTAAATTTTAATTAAAAACAACTTTTTTAATCAAAATAATTAATATTGATAAATTATGAATTTGAGTGGTTTTAAAGTATATTTAGAATATATTTTTACCATTTAATTTAATGTTTGTCATTGGACATAATTTCACAATTAAACCAGCCATAAACAAGTGTCAATCTTTTAATAGTTATTATCTCTTAAAAACACGCTTTTTATTTTAACAACGGGAATTAATTTTAAATTAATTTCTGCCACTTCTGTGTTTTGAATTTGGAAAACTGGATTACATATTTGGAATCAGGATGTCCAAATTATGTAAATAGGTAACTTTTATTTTTACACATTTTTAATAATTACTGCGGTAAATATTTTATTTACCATGGTTAAAGGGTAAATCCGGTAAATAAGGGTTAAAAATAATATTATAATAATACAAAATTACCCTAAAACGTGTCCTAACCTTATTGGTGGACACATACTCGACCATGGGCATCCTTGGGTCGATTTGGGGACCCCTTAGATCCACTTGTATGTGGTAGGGACAGATTATATTAATAAAGTTAAAATAAAAATAAAAATGGCATAAGCTTACATCTTTTAGAAGAACAATTTTTACATAGGGTTATACATGTTGGATTTTCGATTATAAATATTCATTAGAAATAAAAAAATATTTCCTACATAATGATATTTTATTTATAATTTTTAGACATCAAATAAGTTAAATTATTAATGACACAATAATGATACAATGTTTACCTCATTAATAAATCATTTAAATAAATAAGATTATAATGATTAAAATATTATCTAAAACCTGTCCAATTTTTATTGGTTGATTTTATTTAGAATATGAGTCATCTTATCTTCGACCTCAATTATTTGTGGACCATTATAAGTCGAATATAATTATATTATAAAGTAATACTTTCACTCTTTCCTAAAGAGACCCTCCTCTCCCTTATAAAAGGAGACCACTTCTACTCATTCCTCACACCCATCAAACCACTTGGATCGTCCAAACCCTGCCCAAATAAGCTCCCCACATCCCTCTCCTCCTCCTTGAAGCTTCCCCTTAGGCAGAAAGCATTTCAAGAAGTCCTTTGGTCCCAACCAAAGTGAGTTACCTAAATTAAAGGTAACGATTTTTCTTAAATTATTTTCATTTATTTCGCTTCTCCAACCCCCAAACTCTTTTTATTTCCATTATTTTGTAACAAAAAAAGTATCCTCAATATACTAGGATGTTTTTATAAGAAGGATTCGAACTACAAATACACACACCTCCATCTAATGGATGATGAACATAATGTTTCTGTGAATGGAAAACTAACGCCTCACGAAACGATGATTGTTCAAATACATCTTACCGCCTCTCATGGTGGCCATTATGATGGAACTATAATTAAGTTTGATATTAATGATACATATTTTATATATAAGCTTCTGTAATTCCATTTTATTTCATACCATTATTCATTTCATGTTGTATATATATACGATAATTTCATTTGAGGAAGTGCGGACTACCGCCCCCTTAAAATGATATGACTCGTTCATACCACACATGGAACGTATAAAGAATGGTGTTAATGAACATAAGAAACATATATAAAATATAATATTATACTGGAATAATAATATACCTATGTATCATTTGGATTCAATTCTTTTAAAATGAAAAATCAAATGGAAGTAGCGTTCGTGCGTACGTACGGACTACCGTCTCCACAAATGCGATGAGATTCATTGTCCATCATATCCATTCAAGTATAATTATTATTTGATGATTTAAAAATAGTATCTAAGGACTTGATATCATTCTGGATATGAATAATATACATCCCATTAATAACGAATATGGCTCACATAACAAAGAATATAAAGTAAAATGAACCCGTTAAAACCCGAAATGACGATAATTCTAAGATATTATTAACAAATAAATGTTAAAAGATCATATATGATATCATATTTAAGTAAATGATTCTTGTATTATTCAATAACAATTATTTCACCATTATACAGGAGGTAAACCTACCATCGACCAAGGAAAAAGTACAAAGTAAGGGATTTTCTTATCTCACTTTCAATTCCGTGAGATTTCCATTGTTCGCCACTAAATTATTGAAAGTGGTGTATTGTGTACTGCCATTTGATATATATTATCATGATTCTCTTTATATTCATGTTATTCTGTAAATAATTTGGTGGTTATTAACTTTTGGCCATACGACTCAGTTGATTAACGTGGTAAGGAGTTTCTTATCTCACTCTTAATTTCGTGAGAATTCCATTATTCACCACTTATTTATTGTATGTGGTGTGTGTGCTGCCCATGTTTGTATTCATTGTGTAATATACGTTAATTCATGTATATTTACATCATCATTGTGTTATCCTTCTTTCATGGGTTCATGTTTCATAAGTTACCAAATCGATAAGGTAATTTGAAATTCCAATTTCCATTTATTCGGCTTTATGCAAACTCCATTGATTATTTTACTCCGAGATTATGTGTGGAATCTCTATTCATTTGCTTATGTAATAATTTCCACTCCCCTTTCTGTGGATATACTTTTGATACACATAATCACTCCATTGATAATTCTCAAGTCATTTATATGAATTTGATAAGAATAATTCACCATTTGTTGAGTTAAACATCCAATTCGTTTGTGTTGTTTTTACAAGAATATGTTTGAATATCCTTTGATTGGTTTACACTGAATATCCAATCATATTTAGTGTATTTATATTTGTCACACATAATTATGTCATTGATTTATCCTATACCTAAGGATACGGCCTATGAGAGATTTCATCTCAATATACATTCCATTGAGACTTCTTTGTTGATATACACCAAATCACTTTTATGTGGTGTATATAATGTACTTTGACATAGTATATCATGAATCCCTTTATTATCATGATATTAGAAAGTTTTGATTACCTCAATTATTTGTATTCAAGTGTCTTTTTTGGTTAGAATCTCTAACTAAAATACTATTTTTAAATGTTTTAAAGACTTATTCATCTAAATCTTTCTCATTAATGTCCATGTTTTAAAAAATGGTTTTAAGGATTTATTTATATGGACATTAAAGTTTTAAAATTAAAACTCCTTTTAAAAATTGTCAAAGTGGTATGGGACACTTTGATTAAAAAATCTTTTTTTTAAATTGATTCTTGACAAATAGTGTGACTTTTAAATGATTTCAAGAAAAAGGGGGATATTTCTCTCAAATAGTTTTGATGATTATTTTCATCTATGTCAACATCCTTCATTATTCATGATTGAGGTTAATGTGATACAATACAACCTTCCATATTGTATCAAATGAGTTATGTTTGACTATGGATGTTCTATATTTATACCATTCATGGTTTGTGGTTAAAGTATTGACATTTCGTATGCTAGTTTTAATACGAATGTTCATTTTATGCTTAAACCTATTCATATGAGGAATGCATTGGACTTAATAAGTGACGAGTGGAGCCCGCTATAGCTCCTCGATGCATCGGTAGGTCTCATGAGACAAACTAGTGTCTTGGCACAAGGCCTTGGCAAAATCTTATTTGTAGTCTTGGCACGAGGCCTTGGCTATGTGGTTATGATAGTCTGGCATTATGCATTCCATCATTATGAAAGTGGTTATTGTTATTGCATGTGATCATTCGACTAGTAGAATATCCATGTGAGTAAGTAAATGGAATTATTTCATTTTACCTTTGCCATTTTATGCTAAAGTTCAAGTTTAAAAGGCTTTTGTTTTAGTTATAAATTGCCTTAAGTGTTTATGCTTATTTATGAAAGCTTCTGCTATAATGTTATCCTTACTGAGCATCTGAGCTCACCCCTTTTAATGTTTTATTTTTCCCAGGATTATGAAGAAGTAATTTATGAATGACCTGCAGGGATAGTATGAGGGGATATGAAGACAAGATGTTTTTTTATGATGTAATGTAAAAATTTATGGATGTGTCTAGTTATTCCAAGGCTACTAAACTAATCGGTCTTTCGAGACTTGATCTTTCTCGTGATCATGCCAATGTTATGTAATATTGCACCGACTCTAGGTAATTAGGGTCGGGGCGTTACAATATTTCCCACAAAAATTACTGTCACTCAAAGAAAAATTCATCCCTAATAGTGTCTTTTCTAGCTTCCGTATGCTCAAATGACATTCATGTCTTGTCACACCCCCTGATTTGGAAAACTCCTAGATGACGAATTATGTACCTCCTTCTTCCCAAGTGCCCCTGACATAAAAAGGTCTCTTAATTGAACTGATCATTCCCCAGCTCTCCCTTAAATAAGTAAGAAATTTGTGTGAAATATTTCCCACTCAAATCCAATATGAATGTTTCTAATGTTTTCAGACAACACTACTCCGGCGAGCCACCCATTGTGGCTCCCAAAATCAAAATAAATCCCATAATGTTCAAATCCCACTAATCCATCAGAAATGGAAGGCCAGTGTTCTACATACACATTGCATGGAGGTGCATATTTTTTCCCGATGGGTATGCATATGTCATCCAAAAAATGGCCATAAATCAAAAGAAAATTAATCCTTAGGAGAGTCCTTTCCTACCTGTGTATGCCTAAAGCGGATTCCAAGCATCATGGAAGTTCATAATCCGCTAATCAAGAGTTAATAAACATCCTTAACCCTTGTCTAAAGGATACTAGAACATTCCTGGCTAATGGTCCCAAGTCAGGTTTATACCCTATTTTGTATGTGCAAATATGTCTGACCAAAAACATCAATAATAAGTTTTAGTTAAAAGAATGTGAACTGCCAGCGAAAAAGTTTCCATACATTCTAGAGAAGAAATCATCAAATGGTATCGCTGACAAAAATTTGAGTATCAGTTTGTTCAAAAAGGGAAACATTGACCCATCATAAAAGGCATAACACATGTTAGGTTAAAAACTCCTGAATAGAAGCCTAAGAAATATCCAAGTTATGCAAAGCCATGTCATTCCTGCTAATCCTGTACCAAGTTAGATTAGTTAATAGTTAGGGTAAAAAAAAATAAAGACACAAAGGTTCATGGGGTTTTCCATGAAACCCCATAAATAGTTGAACTACGCTCGCTGAGCCCCACAACTCAGAAAAAAATTATATCTCAACTCGATTATTTCAGTTTATTAATTTCAAGTCAGGGTTTAAAATTAATTCCTGGTTAAAATTTTGTTGAAACAACCAGAAAAGTTAAAAAAGAGATATTTAAATGCCAAATCAGTTCAATTGAGTTCAAAAAAATGGAAGAACATACCCAATTCGATGTCGCTCCAAATTATAAAAAAAGGGAAGAGAACATATCATGATTTGGGACATAACAAAAACATGTCTTGGTTCATTATTTTTTGAAGCATGGTGAGTGATTTCCATGGGCCATCAATAGTCTGATCCAAAGAAGATCATTCCTCTGTTTTTGCCTTCACCATAGGATACCCTCGTTCCATAATGAATTTAAGGTCATGCTCTTTCTTCAGGATGGCTTCATAGATTACACGTGAGGAGGAAAATTGTTCCATAAACCTTGCTATGTGGGCTCCACACTCCTTCATCTCTTCCTCTTAGGTTTCCACCAAATCACAAGCCTTTTCCTTGTTGGCCTTGATAAGATCAAATTCTTCCAAAGCATCTCATAGGGTCACCACCTATTGATTTGAAGAATTATACAATGCTAGATTGTTCTCATAAGAGGTAAGGTCTTCTCGTTAAATGATGATTTGGTAAATAAGGAGGAGTAAGTTCTGATAATCAAAGCTACCAGAACCCAACTCAGTGAATAAATGCAAAAAATTGTCATTCTCTTCAGCAAAATTGGCCATGGGTGTCTTTGCAGAAAGAGAACATAACTAGCTTCATGCCTCTTTTCGCACTGCCTGGTGCCTTTCCACAACACCAGTACTTCAATCCTCCCATACTATAATGTATCTGTATGCAGGAAGAATAACTAAAGGAGTCGAGAGGGTGTGAAGGCAGGTCACCCAAGACGGAAGACTCTCTCTACCCTTAGATGGCCCAACCAATAGCGTCAGATTCCGATGACTAACCGAGGCTTCCGGGATGATCAGTTATGCTCGGATAGTGCTGGTCACATTACGATCTTGGGAAATAAACACATGAGGGGACTAGTCTAAATCACTTCCCACCATAATGGTTTTTACCAATGAAACCCCTACCAGATGCTTTTGATGATGGGTCAAATACCTTCTTACCAAATGAGAAGGAGCAGGAGGTGTATCCATCTTGGATGCTCTAGGGATAATAGTAGAAGGTGTAGCTATTGAAATCTTCGTGGTGGATGGATTTTGTCACATTGTCATCAGGGGAAAGTATGGGGAAATAAATAGTCAAGTGTTTCGGCACCCAACGAACTGGTTCTTCCAGCCTCCCACTAGGGTAACAATATGCCCAGAGTTGGGAATACTACAGTGTTAGAATGGTGGGACCCATTGTGTTTCGAATGATAATATCCCTATCATCACCTTCATGCATCATCCTAAACAATAATTGTGGGAAAAACACAAAATGAAATTCTCTCCATTGTTGATCAACTGAAAGCAACATAGTCTTCTAAAGGCATCAAAATTGTCTGGAAAATTGGTAGGGGTAGTAGTGGTCAAAAATGACTTCTTGGTTTATATGAGTAGTAAGCATCCCATATCGAAGGTTTTTATGGTATGATAATTCCTCTACATAACCACCCCTTTCACCTCTCAATGATCTATGAGGGGTATGATGTTGTGAAAATGATAAATGAGATGCATCATTCAACAACCTAACCACATCATTAATTCTCCAAGTCTCAAAGGGACACCTCTTCTTGGGTTCATTCATGTACTAGAATAACCTTATCCATGTTTCAAATGGGATGAAGGAATGGGCCTTGAAGGGATTATCCAGTGATCCCGCTACCATGACCATTAAGCTCCTTGTCTAAGGAGACATGTGATCGGTGTTAATCCATATGGTGTCATTCCATGGGTGGAATTCTGGATATCCCATTAGATGATCCTACCCACCCCGTGAAATAGGTTGAAGGTGTTCATGATTGAACACCAGTAGATTAAAAATTATGGAAGGATTTCTCTTGGAGAAAAGATTGAAAATTAGGAATCCTCAACTGCTTGGTACAAACCCACTACCTCTAACTTTTCGGGGGACTACAAACAAGTATAATGCACCCAAAATACCTAGTCCCACTCATCAGAGAAACATACTCCAGCCCATAAATCCCACTTGGTGCTCCACCATCTGCTAGTATTTTTTTGGTAGATGGTAATAATGGATGGGTATTCTTGAGCATCTAGTTTCGAGATGCCATCACATAACTCGCATTTCCCCTGAGTCCATGACATGCCTCTTAATATGAAGACGTTCTCCTAAATCTGAGTGGTGATGACTTCTCATAATGGAAAAATGTTGGAATGATCACGACCATGCAGTGTCACTATGAGGATGAAAGGGATGTCAGGGTCAAGCAACGACAAATGCATGTCAGCAGGAAGACCAAATCTAAAAATTATAAATAATATGGATAATGGGAAAACTAAAAGCAATGGCATCAAGAAGAACTACAAGAAGCTATCACAGGGAATGATGTGGGATTGAAGATGATCATCGCTATTCCAATTCATGGTTTCCCTTGTCTTTGTCAATTTTTCAGTAGCCTGTGAATCAACCATTATAGCCAGCATAGGATGATCCAGAAGAAGATAAAAATTTAATCCGATAAAAAAATATTGGATAAAGGATATGAAAGAGTGGTTAAAGGACTAAATTTATTTCCAAATAAATCTATACATATGGATTCAAGAAACGGTATGCGGTATCCACATCCCACAAACTGCATGATACGTTGAAGTAACCCCGCCTATAGCTACGGTACACGATCACATTCTACTACATACAACCATGGTATGCAAACCATCTACGATGCGTTAGCCCACGGATCATTGGCTGGTGAATAAAATTTTATCAAGATAAGGATATCGTGAAACAAAGAATTTATTAAGTTCATATTTCAGATTGTCAAGTTAAATTTTATGTTTGTATTGTTAATATTTGTGATTTCCAGTTCGCCGATCCAAATGAGATATGCAGACAAGCTAGCCGTGTAGCATTCTACCATGTGCAATCCAGATAATAAGTCATAAATTTTTTTGTCCCGTTCATGGAATCCAAAATATTGAATGAGGATGAGGAAACGACAAGGAAATCGGTTTGCAGAATGCATGGAGCATTTCACAAATGAGATTTTTACAAAGGGTATTGTACACGAGTGTAATGGAAGCTGGGGAAATAGAGAGTACTTTTCACCATGAGAAATGATAAAAGACAAATTAAATGATCCTCTATATATAGCTGTGGTCCCCTCATACTGGTTCCATCTATTCTATCATGAACAATTTCAGATTAGGGCCACTTCTACATCGAAATTGTCTCCTTTTCGTTCTAAACAGACACCATTCTAATGGGGGCATTTATAGGGTTTTATAAATTCCACCAAGGGGAGAAATTAATCCCACAATGGCTTTTAAGTAGGAATAAACCACTTCTACATGTCTAGCAAGGTGAATGGACTCAAACTGATTCTCAATATTTAGAAGAAACATGGCATAATTCATGATTTCAAGGCATTTTATGTGGCCCACGTACCATCACTAGGAAAGGTACGTGGACTAGCTAGATCTCAAACCACAAGGAAAACATGACGATCTGCGAACCACTGGCCTGCAGAGTGATGGCTAGAGAAATATGGCAGGCCATGAACCACATCACCAACAGATTCATACGCATGAATAATTTTAGCTTACCATGCCAAGAACTCATCAGTTCGTGAACAAAGTGAATCAATAAGGTTTTCTGAGCCATTATCGTGAACCAAATCCTCTACAAACCCCTGTTGATTGAGTCTTCCATTGGTTAGGATATTGATTCAATGGGCCATTGAAAATGGGGTTGTGTTCCTAATAGATATGATTTATCCAATTCTCTATAAAAGGAGAAGAATAGAAATATGGAATACCCACAAAGGGAGACGTATAGAGAGAAGGACATAGGCCGAAAGCATGAGGGAGACTTAAAGGTTGCACTCCAGCTTCCATATTGTTTTATCAGTGAAGCCCTAATCTCTAACCACTCCCTTCGTAGGTATTGCTGAATGCAAACCCTAAAACCTGGGAATTCAATAATAATAATTGAACCATAAACCGAGATGGTTAACTGAGAACCAAAGGCTTCTCATGGATGTACTCCCCCTGAACGATAATCCCCTGGAGCCCCCTTCAATATGGTGCTCCATGTGGCATACTGATACTCTGACTAAACCCGGTGTTTCATACTACCTCGGTATCTAGATGGAACCCAATGTGGCATGATCGGCCATGTACCACTATGGTGCACATTTTCTTATACCCATGCTTGCCTACCATAGTGGTATGTAGATGGACACTCTACCCACATACAACCATTGTATAATGAGCTTCCCCCATCCAGCATAAAAAATCAGTACACAGAATGGGGTGTTTTCATGTATAGTTCCTTCCGGTTCCAAACTCACTCCTCCAGTATCATCCAGTCCTCCATGATCCCTCCACTAACCAGTCATCCTGGAATTATGCCAAAGCCTCCGCCAATGCCACCAGACCCATATGATCAGACCATCGGGTGCATGAGCATGCCTAATTCAGTCTTCATGCCCATGGTAAGTAGAGTCATGAAGGCCCTCCCCACAATTGAATGGGCTTCATGAATGACTATGAGGCTACATTCCTATAGTAACCCTAAGTCCGACCATGGGACATTAATGTGAACCTCTCCATTCCTAGGGATTAATGGTGATCACTTTCTTTTCCATTCAATGAGGAATAGTGATTAGTTGAAGGGGTTATGTTCGCACCCCCCTTGAAGAAGGACAAAACTCCCCCCCCCCCTTCCCAAAACGTGCTTTGGGGCCCTGCCACATAGGTAAGTCCCAAATTTTTTGAGGAATCGTCGCATGACCTTTAATTTCTTCTCACATTAAGGGTTTTGTTGCCCGGTACCCTCTCCCACAGTCACCCCGGACACTTCCATTCCAGGCTCTCCCTCCCCCACCAATAGGGGGAAGGCATGTGCATTGATGAATCTTTCACATCTTATTGTTTATCGTACCAAGCATTACTCTTGTGGGATTAGGGGTTTGTGAGGATTACAACATCCCAATGATTTTGAACTATGAGAACTCTGATTCTTCATAAAAATAGGATACATCGGATGCCTACCATAAGGCCCGAGCACAAAAGGGTGCCAATCCGAAAGGGTCCACCCAATCATGTCTATCAAATGGGTGGCTTCAATTGATAAGTACCGACCATTATTAACTATGGGAAATCAATGTCAAGACCAAATCATAATATTTAGGATTCCTACTAGAAGGACCGAGCTCAAATGGGTTCCCATCCATAAAGCATCCACTCATTCATGTCCCATCAAATTGGAAGCTCCCACGCATAAGTCCCACACCATTCGAACTACGTGGGTTCTGATTCCTCTCCCAAGGAAACATAGGAAGCCCTCCTTTTGGGCCCAATCCCAACATCAAATCACCTTCAACTCCCCTGGATGATGATAAACTCAAGAGCTCCTTATAATATGGCATAAGTCAGTATCACCTCTGTAGCATCAAATATATGCAATCTTACAACGATCATTCCATACAAGGGTATTCCATGGACACAATCTTCAGTAATGAACCAAGGATTGAAAATCATTATAACACAACTTAAATATATATGAGTGTCCTTGAACAAAAAAAAAATCCTCCCTCGGAAGGGTGCAGTGAGCCTAACCGTACATCCTCTCGACCAAGGGAGTCCCTAAGTGTTGTTGGAAAAATCGTCAGCCAACGAGTGCATTCTTTTGGAATGTAGGTCCATAAATCATGGATATTAGGGACATTGGGCGTTCATGGATCCCTGAAAAACCCATGGAAAATCAACGAAGGAAGTTATATCTGATAAGGACTGATTTTTTGAGTTCATGAACCCCACATAATCACTCGCGAGGACCAACAGTTCTCATAGGATTTATTCAACCTTCTTTAATGGTTAATGATGCTAAACTGGTTGAAACAGAGGATTGGTAAATTTGACATGAACCCATCTCTATAGAAAAGGGATGGGAGATGATCCTCATATAACCATTTTTGCACCGCCTATAAACATGCCACCTCAGAGGTGGAACAAACACCCCACTCACACCATCCAAAATCACTATCCATTTAATATATTATATACCACATATTACACATTATTACTAATATTCAGAAAAAATATTATAATTATTTTATTGGCCCTCCAGCCATCATATTCTAGGTTGATATGTGCTAACTTCATAGAGCTATAGGATACTCTAACTATACATTCCTTAGACCACAATAGAAATAACTAACCAATTCATTACTTAGTAAAGATCCTCCTGAAATATTAAAACTATTGGATACTAATATTTGAGGTAAATATAATATGGAAGTGTCAAAGATTGAGATTCATACTAATCACTAAATCAAATAATTCATAAGAAAAAATGACCACAATTATCTATCTATGATGATACTTGAATAGGTCAACTAGTAAAGATCCTATATCCAGTCTCTTATAATCTATACTGTTCCACAACCTCTTTTACAATACAAAACTATCTTTAGGATTATATAAGAATTATTGTGTGAAATATACTCCTTTCATTACATATTTGAATAAAATTTTCCAAAAAATTCAATTTGGAAGCTCTTCATATTCCGTGATATCATGTGAATATTGTACTAAAAAAGTAAAACTACATAATAACTCCCATATACTATAGTCACCATAACAAACCTTCAAAAAATCACAAAACTACATTGTATAAGGTGTCACTAATGTAAAATCTCAGTAGTATATTGAGTGAAACTCCTCCCAAGTGATATTTGAATCCTAAAAGTCTCCATAAAATATCATCCACCAAAAAATTAATACACCATAAAAAACTAAGTTTAAAACCCATGTGATACCCTAAAAAAGTTAAACCAGTCAGAATGTGAAATCAGTCCCCTTGATCATTATCTCTACTATACTATCTATATCCCCACCTCAGTACCATATAAGCCTATAAATATATTACCATGTTAGATTTATATCCTATTAATTCTAAATAATCCTTATTAACCTTAATTATTTATATCATAACCTCTTATGAAAAATAAACCACATATATATCTCTCAATCCCAAAGCCATTGGTTTTTGATTTCCCATATCATCATCAATACATCACGTAGCCTCTAGATCCTAATGTATCATAACCTCGTCTATGTAAACCATAATTATTGGTTCCATATATATTTTATTAGTTTCATATGATACATTTTTCAATCATTATATTGGAATATCTATAACTAAATAAGAATAAAATTTTAACTAAAATAATGAAGAGCATTTTGGAGCGTACAATAACCACTCACATGGACAAACAAGATTTTTGTGTAGTGATATATCAAATCCCCCAATGACTCATATCAAGTTGATAATATATATATATATCTTAAATAAAATAATCACTCGCAATGGGACCAATATAACTGACCGTGTGCCTAAAAAGTCTTTCCAAGACTGAGCCGAGGAAAAACTTTAAATGATTAAGAAAACATCATAGGTTTAGATATGAAATCGGATGATATCACACAGTATAATGTTTTTGATAACACTTAATTTGTTTTGGTAAACCTCTACAAAGAAAAGTCATCAACTACTTTGTGTTTATAATGCTAGTGTTATCTCCTTCCACATCATTGAGATATCAAGAACCTTCATGAGACATATAATAATTAATGAATCATAATCTCATTTGTTTATCAAAATAAAAAATAATTTTATAAAACCATATAATGTTTAGTTGATCATATCGAGTATGTTCATCTCACCTACCTCTACTACAAATATAGTACAAAATTATCCTTGACAATCTTGTTCACTTTACTAATCACCAGATCCTTAACACACTTATGGATGAGTATTAACAAATCATTGAAACCTTTATGCACTAACTTATATCACATACAATTGAAAATATTTCCTATCTTCTTTGTAATATGACATCCCATTGAATTTATTTGATCATACTGAACCATAAATGGTTATACTCTTATTTTATTTGTGCTTACTTTCAATGGTTGTAGGAATGTTGAATTATTAGAGTACTACTCTAGTCATGACATGACCCTTTTGGTCATTCTTAGCTACTAGTATTCTTTATATGACAACCCAAGACGACACCCCATAGGCTAGGGGTTGGTGAATAGAAACAAGTTTGGAAATAACACATATGGGTTGCCTTAGTCTAAAGTACTTGTATATATGTACATATCTCCAAACACCAGTACAATACATAAAAGATAAACAAATGATAATATATATGCATTCATAACATCTAATCAAAACATCAGAGTATAAAAAATAGTACATAAATGAAAATGGGATAATATATTCCCTCTATAACTGGAAAAATATTTTATCCCGCTAAAAAGTGGACTTATATCAAGAATAAAATCATAAAACTCTCCCTAGTCCTTCTAGTACATCAATGCTCCATATTCTTATTTTTCCTCCTAGGTCTCCATCAAAACTCTTATCATATACCTAAGACATGAAATTTGTGTGAAGAGTCCATGAAGAGGTGAATATATTCAAATACACAAGGACAACAAAAAATAAAAAAAATCAGAGAGAGTAATCTCAAAATAGAAATAACATTATTATGAAATAAATCAAAATCCAAAATATGATCATGCAGAGTCACCAAGTCTCAATCTAAAGAACTATTCTCACTACAATTCAAATATTCCACCTTAGTCTAATTGGTCACTTTGGGTTGATGGAGCTCGATTCTTGAGTCCTAATAATGCGTATCAAACTCATTTGAGATGTCATACTCATCACAACATTCATGGATGAAGTATACATGAGAACTCATAAGATGTTGAAACATAGGTAGTAAATCCCTCATAAGGATGAAGGGGGATACTAAAACCTATTTTAAATAACCTTATAGTAATGGTATCCCATTACCAAGATGTCAAAAAATTGGTTACTGAACCCATCATGGGGAAGAATGACAGAGGATTACACCCTACAACACCTAGAGGGATACCTAGATATATACAGAAATAACATATAGGGGGGACCACTCATCCTATTCTTATGATGAGATACCATACTATACAAACTAATTTATATGTAAAGGGAACACTCCAATAATGATACTAAAACTGGATTGTAGGGATCAAGGGATTTATCATACCCATGATAGAGTACATATAATTTATATGGGACATAAGACATGTCCCACTATGTTTGGAGAGGATCATGTTTTTCTCTTTGTACTCTAGACCATCCCCTTGTACTATGGTAGTTCTAGTATACACTAAAATGTATATTCCCTTATAATCGACGTACACACTAGGTATCCAACATAGGGGTCCCAAGGTGTGTGGATAAGTCACTTTCCCATGTGATGATTATGTTCATGCATAAATCATGGCATATATAGACTGGGGTCCATAAGAAATGTGGTCCTTCAAACTAAATTTCATATAGATAATGATTTAATAGAAACACTAGATCTCTTAGGTTTCTTCAACAATGGTACCCCCATCATTGATTACACCAATATCCTCGTCAATATTATTGGATATAAGTAAACCAATCCCATGTCATCACCAATGGTTAGATTTCATCCACCCTTTGATTAGACAATCCCCTTCGTTGACATCCAGAAGCACTAACACAATCCTAATCACAAAAACTCTATCACCCATGCCATATTGGAATCTGTTATCATCACCATGCATTCTTTATGAATTCAATCCAAAAACTAAACCCATAAAAATTATATATTACAAAAAATTGCCATTTAAAAATCATCACTTCCCAAGTTTGATCAATTCATCAACCAGTAAAAATAAATATGATAATATTATAATGATGATAGGGAGAAAAAATGTGAAAATTTGAGAAGTAAATACTAGATATTGTTTGGTTTGGCCTTCATTGTTTTATAGAAATACTATATGGTGAGGAGGATAAATCAAGAACATTCAATTCTTGATTCTAGTAATAAATGTAAATAATTATAAAGAAATAAAAATAACATGTGTGTTAATTTACAAAATAATTAATTCATGTTATCCTTATTGAAAACAATTATGATGATTAAAAAAACAAAATCAATAGTCCTAACAAAATTTTATATTGATCTCTGATTGGGAATGATTCTATATATTTTTCATTGAATAGATCCAAGAACTCTTTTGATGATGACTATATCCATGATGTACCGATCACAAATCAATGATTTCATCATCTGCCAATAATTCTCTCCTCTATTATTTTCTCCACCAATATATCGGGTTATGTTGATCTATATTGTATTTAACTATATCAATGCTTAAATAGAGGAGGAATAAGTTACCAAAATTTTATAGACAGTAAATTATTTATTCAATTAAATCTTTAATTTTTTCTCCCACAACATCACATAAAGAAAAAAACTAAAGAACACAAAATGTAATTTTCAACTAGGATAAAAAACACACTTAATATTTAATTTTGAAAAAATTTTCCCTTTAGAGAATTCTATTGGGAAAAATTTAATTATTTTTTTTGAAATTTTCCATGCATGACTTAATAAATATAATATTTTAATATATCAACATTGAGACTCAACAACCCTTAGAATCGCATGCCTACACTATGACTACCTTCAAAAATACTCATTAAAATATTTAAAATAGTAACACAGATAACAAAAATTCATTACAATTTCACTAACTTCAAGGGTTTTAATCTAGGAAATAAAAATTTTACTCAAAAAAGATGAGGGTACTGATCTAGCACCTGGTTCTTATGATCCCAAGTGGGTTTTTAAAGACTCACATGCTTCCAAAAAACATTCTCTTAGTGAATCTATCACCCATAAATAATCTTCTCTTTCAAATCCAATATGGTCACTCAGTACTCTAAGATGGTAACTCCCACCTCAATGCCCAGGACACCCTAGTTTATAATGTGTGATGGGTCATGCACATATATCCCTAGATGTGACACATAGAATATATTTTATACATATCCTAACTGGTGTGGTAAGGAAAAGTGATACTCTACATCACTAACCCCATATAATATCCATAAAGGGCCAATGAATCTTCGAGATATCTTGATACCTGGAACAAATATTCATAATTCTCACCAATTTAAGACCATCTATAACACATGGCTTCCTATATAGAACTCCAAAGGACTTCATCATCAATTATTATAGGACTTATAATAGATTTGGATATTACTCATGTAATCCTTGATGATCTATACCATCTATATCATCTATCACCCCAACTCTCAGCCTATTATCATTATTGTTGAAGGATTTTTCTAGAACATCGATGATCTATAGGGTCTCCTCTATGAGGACTCAAATGGCTCAATACCAATAGAGGAATGATAACTAATACATTTGGGAATCTCTATCAAGTTTATATGATTTTTGACAATAGAACATAACTCAAATCATAGACTCCCCACCGAAAATTGGTAATCGGGTCCTAACCTGCTATGTGTGACTAATTTCCCTATAGAAAAATGGTCCCCTTTCGAGGTTCTACCCGCATTCAATAACTAGTCATCAGAATAAATAATATCCCTATAGGTAAACACGTGTTATTTTTAGTTTTTCCCTCACTCGCACACACCCTAGAAAACATAGCAGACGTACACCCATCATGATCACTACTCTAGGTTAAGAAAGATTAACCGTTGACTTCTAATGAGGATGAATTTTTAAAATAGAGATACAACTTGTTTAAATGAGGAATATAATTTAGTTATTTTTCTCTTTATCATTCTGGGCTATTATATTCACCCATCCTTTAGAACAAAAATTCCTCATTATGAACCATAAATCTAAACCCATGTAGTGAAATCCAAATAAGGATGGGATCATGCTATGATATAAACGTAAAAATTTGGCCCTAATGATGGAATTGTCACTACAACATAACATGGACATCAGGTCATGACCTATTAGGTACCATAAATTCCCTTTGAGAGATATGGTCCCCTCCCTCAGGCCCACCCACATGTATGAATGATTCCACAGACTAATGACTATTTTAATAGGCTAGCACATGTTCTTTCCAGTGTTCTTTTTACTCACTTTAATACAACCTAGGAAACTTCACAGAAGGCTAACCATCCAAATCACTAATCTAAAAAAAATCTTGAAAATGGATTTCAAATCAGGTAGGCACAAAAACCCTTCATTGACATGTCTGTTGAGTCCTAACCCTCTCGGCACCACTAGTTTCCCTACAGACACATGGACCCTCACTGGGGTCCAACCATGTACATTAATAGGTCATTAGACTAATTAATATACCCACATTTGAACAAATTTTATTTCAAGTATTCTTTTTCCTAACTTTCACTCATCTTGGGATACTTCTCAAAAGGTCACCCATCCTGATCACTACAAAAGGATAAGTACACTTAACTGTAGAGATCTTATCATTTATACACCCGAAAAGAAATGTGCACATTGTTGAAATAATTCATAAAATTTATTCTTTTAACATGTTATCATTATATGGTGTTACAAGGTCCTCCCAACTATAGAAAAATCCATCATGAACGCCCAAATAATGTCATCTATAACCCAAATGGTTTACTCTTCTTGGCCATGTGTCTATGGTTGGAACATTGTGCTCAACTAGAACTGAGTCTGAAAATAAACATGCAATCCTCTTCATAATCATGAAATGAAAATGGAATCATGGTCCAAAATTGTCATATAGTGATCTCCATGTATCCATATGATTTCTTGTAAGTACATCCTTCCCAAAATCATTACTTAACCCTATTTTTAGATGGCTAGGAACTGTGATAACTTGGTGAGTCATTCTATAATCACCCAGATGTTTTTATGTCCACTTTTTGGTCATGGAAGTCTTTTCAAAAAATATATGTAGATTCTAACCCACTTACACTTTGTATCATTGCTAAGTTGGGATAAACCCACCAGAACTTAGTTCATGTCCTTCACCTACTAGAAAGTGATGCATTGATGGATAAACTCAACCAATACACCTCTTTATCTCAGGACACCCAAACTAATGCCATAGGTCCTAGAATAACTTTTCTATACATGGATATACCTCTTGGTGGATGTTTCTGTCTCCATTAGAACATACTCTTATAGTGACAAGTAACATAATCCATCCTCAGAAAAGGATGGCATAATCCACAACATTAAAAAATCCTTCAAAGGAGAGACCTATGGATATCTAGTAACCTAATATCTCACAATAAATATCCCAAATTTTGGAATCCCAAAAACTATGAAGTAGAAGAGGGTTAATAACCATTGAATATAGGTACATCTGAACATCCATTTCATTAGGTACAACTAAAACAAGTCTAACTAACACATTAAAAACATCTGTGAATGGGAGTTCCTATTGAGAAAATCTACCTCTACATTTCCAATCCCATGAGTATAGAATAAATCAAAACTATAATATTATAGAATTTCCAACAAAAACATATACCATATGTTAGGACCTCTATGAAAAAGGATATTTTTGAGACTCTTATAGTATGAATATATAAGGTATTAATCACCCATAAGAAAGTTCCACCAAGACTTCGGGGATACACAACTATTACTAGTTCTAAAAAACAGATCCCATAGTTCTTCTAATGGGGTCTATTTTTTCCAAAAATATAACAAATCACTATTTTACAATAGATAAAAATAAATAAAATAAAAACCTATATTTAGTGGCATCAAATAACTCCACATTCTCAACACCCTTCTATGGGAGTCTAAAGATGGAGACACAAGTCATCCTATACTATAAATCCAAACAATAATGATAACACTTCACGATAACCACAAAATCTTTCCCCTATTGGTTAAATGAGGTATGCAATTATGTGATTATTGAGATTCAAATCATGAATATACAATAATATCCTACTAAACAAAGGAATATTCACATGTAATTCACACTCTTGGGTGGCTAATAAGGTAGAAATTACTCATTCATGGAAGGGTCCAATGCCACTCCCTCTTTTAAGATGACCTGTCATAGGAATAATACCTCTCCAATATATAACTGAATCTTAATGAGATTCCCATAAACTTGGTTATCCCATAATTTCTCTAAAACAGTCTTTTAATATCTTAATGATCCTCCTCTTATGTATAGTATGAGAGTATTTCATCAATGATGACCACGATGAACTATTCCAAGAATATCTAAAAGATATTTTTTGTGAGTACCATAAACACAAATGAGGAACTTATCATGATGAAGTGAATCACCAAGTAGTCATAGTGACCATAGAATCACCAAAATGACATCTTCGATTTGTCTCCAACTCAAACTCGTAGCAAGAGATAACCTAATGTGAGTTCAATCATTGAGAACCACCTCACCCATTTCTATTTTTTGAAATAGTCATCAATTCTATGAAGTGGATACTTATTCATGATTTTAAACATGTCCAAAAAATTATAATCCCCACAAAACCTCAAAATATGATTTTATTCATTTCTAAAACAACATTGGGGTTGACTAGAAGGTGAACAGGTTCTAACAAAGACAATCCCTAATAGATTCTTAAACGAGACCTTCTAGTCTCACAAGTCTACCAGGTTCATCTGATATAATAGAATTTATATCATAGTTTTGATTTTTTTATGGTCCTAAAAATTTTCAATCATTCAATGTATAAGTAATACAATCATGTCCTCTGAAAATATGTCCTCATAAACCTCCACAAATATGGGAAAATAGAAGCTCATAGAATTCACTCCTCTAAGGTAAGCACTAGCCACCTTATGAATGATCAATTGTATCCTCCAATGTATTATCCCATCTTGCACTTCCATGGTTTCTTTATCCCCTCTATAAGAAAATATCCTCCCATCCAATTGAATCCATCAATACTCAACATAAAAGAGTTAATTCATTCATGAAAACCATAATGATAGTTCTTAAATGGAATTATGTGGTAAGGCCTCATCATGAATTTAATGATGTATCATACAAATATCTAATCTCCCAGAGTCAAGTCACATAATTGGATGAATTCTATGATCACTGAATCTCCCTTCATAGGAGTCTCCAATCATAAATTTCAATAAGAAGTCTAAATTGGAATATATATATCCCAAATAAGGGATGAAACAATAAAGGAGTGGATTATGCTTACTCCTATAAAAATAATATATAAAAAATGAATATGTATATTAAACATAGGATCATATACGAGGCCTCTGGGTTATAGTAATTTACTGACTATAGTAATCCATGTTCTTATCCATCAATTCCATGTATTGGGAAGTGACCACATGGATGTGCTATATGTGGTTATGGATTATAACACAAAACTCCACAAACTTCACTCCCATCTCTTGTACCGCATCCTTTGTCATGAAGACCTGTATGATCAACCCATTTCTTCTTCCTAGTCATTCATCAAAAATATCCCTATAAGTTTCATGGTGGGTCATGAAATACCTTATCGTATAACCTCACCAATATAATTATAAGAATTTCCTCTCCCAAAGCTATCTAGGACCCCCTATGTTCCTTGAGAAGCTGAACAACTATCCTGAGACTACCTATGAAGCCACCTCACATGCCTGGATCCCTATGTATTAAACTGACTACTATTTATAGAGTACTATGATTATGGGTTTCCACTGACTAAATTAATGTTCAGAAACTGCTCAACTAAGAATCTCTAAAAAACCATGGAATTACTCAAATCCACTTTATTGGATTGAATGATAATTGAAACCACTCTATCAGAGTTTTAATATTAAAATACACACTCAAAGATTTCTTCTTGAAATTATATGCCAAGAACCATATCCATGTAATTACATGAGAGGTTTGTGAACTAAGAAATATACTCTATAATTTTCATGTAACCCTTTCAGAGCTCCAAAATCTCTAGGATATATACAACCCACAACATCCCTAGAAATAAAATCCTCTCTGAAGATATTAACTAACTCAGTAAAATTGAGAGATTATTCACCAGTTATCTAAACCACCAAGCTCCACCATTGACCTTCTAGTCCACAGAGAAGGATCAACTCTAGGATCACCATAGGATCTGGAGGGGTCCTAATAAGGCGGAAAACTGACTATAATTCCCCAAACTAGTCCTCTTCTTACTAGGGGTTTAACTTTTCCCAAAAACTAAAAAGTAGCTACGTCTATAACTTATAATGCTTTATTATCCTGAATACATCATCTTCTACAACTAAAAAAATAATCATCTTTTCCACTGTTGTAGGTAATATCAGAAAACAAAAAGAAAAAAATACTTCCTGTATAGGTCCCATCTAATGAATATTTATAACTATGTGAATCATCATTATGATGTAGCTAGGAAAACCTAAATGGATATCCTCATGGAGGAATCCTACAATAGTAAAGGCACACAACACCAAGGAGAATATCTGGTGATCTAACTCAAAAAAGTAAATTTAAAAAAAACACGTTCTTAAATAATGTATCTATATATTTTTCCCAATAATCAGTTCCTAAATGTTTTAATTAAAAATAATGTTATTATATTCCTTAAGAGTTGATACATCTTCCAATAAAATATTAAATGGTTTCTTGGCCTAAGAGACGACTCTATATAGATTAACATCATCTCCCTAGTTCCCACACCAATCATCACGACTAGACTATCTTCAAAAACTGGTGCTAAGATATCCTAGGTTATTGTAGCACCCTATATTGAACTGTCTAAACAGGGCCCACCTGTATGACACTAATACCAGTGTGACTTTCTAATACCACCTCCAATACAATTGAGATTGTAGAATAGTGTTGAGTAGTCATATCATACACATGGGTTGAATTATCATAAATTACATGTACACACATGCACATCTCCATATAATAGTGTAATGTGGAAAAAATGATATTGTCTGTGAATTCAAAACAACTAGTCCTAGATCTATGTATGGTAAAGAGTATGAACATAAAAATGGGATAATTCAATCCCCCCATAACAATAAAAAGTTTCCAAAATTCTATAAAAAAGGGAACTCCTACCAAAATGAAATTCTCTAAACCATAAGTTGTCTATCAACATAAACGATGCTCCAACTACTACTGGTCCCCATAAGAATCCATAAAGAGGCCTGTCATCTATATAAAAGTCAAAAAAAATAATGGAAGATCCCATAAAGGGGTTAGTATAATCAAAGATAGCATGACACTTCAAATCACAAAACATAGAATCTAGGAGAGTTATATTAAGACTAAAATAACGAGATTCTACTAGAAGGAAATAAAAAAATATAAATAAGTTCATATATAGACTTAAATATTCAAATTAATGTCATTTCCATAATAATATCCTAGAATTAGGCCATAGGATCATTGGACTTGTTTGTTAGTGGGAACTCACTTCTCACATCTCACTAACAATGATGGACCTCTTCCGAGAGGTCATAGTCATTAGGACATTATAGGATGACATACACATTGGAACTCATAAAAAAAGAATACACAAGTAAGGGATCAAATTCAAGGATAATGGTGGATACCCAACCCAATTTACAATAACCCACTTTGAATGAGGTCACATACCTTAGTTTAAAACACCATGATACCTGACCTTCTCTAGGTAATAATGATAGTGTATCACACTGTGTTCCACACAGTGGGATAGCTAACTCAATAAAAAATCATACATAGATGGGATATATCATCTAATTCTTATAATGATATACTAAATAGTATCCACTTAGGGATGGACTATGGAACACTCCCATATTGGTAATTATATTGGACTGAGGGAATCAATTTCTCTAATATATGCTGGAAAGAGTAAATGACTGGTAAAGGGGATATAAGACATGTCCAACTATGTTTCTCCTAGATGAAGTCTATTTCTACATATGTGTACTCTATCCAATGCCTCTATACTCTAGCCATGCCGATGAACACAACAAGTGTATGAACCTGTGAACCCAGGGTACATATTAGGTTACAGACTTAAGTTTCAATCTTGACATTTATAATGTGGAAAGATATATATTCCCAATAGTGATTCCCATTAAAAATATACCCAAATAATGAAAACTCCAAAAAAATAATGACCTAAACATTCATGATACAAATTTTCCTCATATATACCTAATGAATTCCCACATTATTTTATTGGCCAAATGTTCATGAATGAAAATTAGGCCCCAGAATAAATTTGTCACCAGAATTTTTTTCGAAGTCCCTTATTTTGGATAAGTGACTTTATAATCCTTAGTATCCATCACCATAGGCCATCTTAAAAAATATAAAAAATTCTCTACTGCAAACAATAAACAATTGTTTTGATAAAATTCATCAGGCCTTGATCCCAATTGCATCCCAACAAGTTGGATGAATTGTGAGAAAAACCGATCTTTTAATTTCAACCATTACTATTAAAAGAGATAGTGGTAAGTTTTGAGGTTGTAAATTCACTATAATTATAGATAAATTACTATAAATCACTTTTTTCATGCTACCCATGAAATAACCATCATAGTAGATTTTATATAAAAATCCTATTATATGAAATGTAAACATTCATGAATTTTACACATCACCAAAATACATTTAAAGAATAAAACAGATAAAACCCTTTAATATAAATAACTCATACCATGTGAAGTGATATATACCACAATAATAATAACCAAAATCACTAAATCATACACTAATAAGCCAATGCATATAGGCTACCACTAACGTATCCACAAGAAAAGATGAGAGGAATTACCTTCAAATGTAACTCATCATTTGGGACATTAATCATCATCCACCTAAATATAAATAATAATGAATATCAGAACATAAAACTTTATAAATACATGTATAAAAATATTTCAATTTAATAAAATTATTTAATAATCATGAATAAATGAAAAAACCCAAATAGATGTAATAAGAAGTCGAAAAGGATATGTCTGAATATGGGAAAACATAATGTGGTCATACTAATAAAGAATCCATGGAATTAGCTACAACTACTCCCATAAATCATAAACCTATAGAGTCATCCTATATTTTTATATTTTTTTTGAGAGGATATTAGAGAAGAAAATGTTTGAGTGAATATGAAAAAATGAGAAATAATACTCAGTATAATCATCCCAAGAAGTGATTCGACCACATGATCAACTAGTTACTATATGAAATTTAAACATATAAAGTGTATATGAATACAATATTAGAAAAAATATTTAAAAAAAATACTTATGTCATGATTATTCATTTTCAACATACCCAAATAAAATTATCTTCATATTATCCAAAAATATAATGTATTCACATTTTTTTGCATGTGCTCTATAGTCTGGGAATAATAAGGTGTGAGATGCAATATTTTTCCCTAGAGTGCACTAGATACGTAGGAACCCAACTGCAATGGGATATTATTTTGAACATTGGATCATAGATTAGAGTAAAAATAAAAAGGATTTAAGCCCTATTTTATAAAAATATGGCCCTTTGTTTGTTGGGAGAGGAGTAATCATATTAAAACACTGGTCACCTAAAGAATCATCATACACCAACCTATATAGACATTTTAATTCCTAAACCTCATACATGGATGGATATTATTTGAAAAAAATACATTGAAAAATAATATTATAAACTTTTTACATATCATATATTTCCCAAAATATTAATCCCCATAGACATACGATATATACATGTCAGTGAAATAATTATATTGAAATATCATTCTAGAGTCTAAGCTATATATTCAGTCTCTCTCAAAAATAGACATTTAAATAATATATATTAATTACATAGTGCATCTTCATTATCCTCAATCGATGAATTTTGGGTGAGAAAAAGTGTAAAAATAGGTGGAACATCATTAATCGCAAACCCATATCATTCGTTGTTCTTTGGATCAATTTTTTTCATTAATAGTTTCATAATTAATGTAGATGTTAAAAGAGAATACATACATGGATTCATTTAAACAATGACGATATGTGAGTATGAAATTAATAGTTTTTAGCACTATCCACACCATTACTTTATAGTCATTAGAAAACTCCAAATTTTATTATAATAAAATCTAAATGGGAATATCCACACCTAATAAAGAACATGTATTTCAATTAATAGAACCATATTATATAATATTTTTATAGTTTATCATAACTCTATCCTAGAATTGTCACATCATGAGCTCAGAAAAATATAAAAATAATTTATCATCATTTTTAGATCACTTGGTTAACCAATTAATTATTAAAGTAATAAAATAAATCCATGTCTTATCATTATATCATGTGATCATAAGTTTTCAAATGTATATAAAATTTTCCACCACTATATTTTTTTCAATATTAAAAAAAAAATAACCTTTGATTATTATGTTTCATGTTATAAGTTCACATTAGATTTATAAAAATAAAAATTCAATTATGAAAACCTGTTAAAATATCATAGAAATATTTTACCTTTATATGAACAATTTCTTTCATTATTATTTATTATTTAAGATTTCTATATTTATAATTTAGGACCATAATTAAATAAATTTCCATTGTAATTACATAAAATTTAATAAATTTCATAAGAAATAATAAATTTTATTGTGATAGAGAGTGAATTATTTTTAGTATTTTTTTGAATATATCAAAATGAAGAAAAGTCAATATATGCTTATGTGTGGTGTTGATGGTAGATTAGAATGAAGATAAAGTAGAGGTATTCTATGAATTAATGAAAAAACATAGTTAATAAAAACATTTTATTTTTAATAGATTACTTTAATGTGATGGATACTATTGGATGCATTGAGAACAATATATTAATTGATAATTGAATTGGAGTTTTAAGCTAGAGGATGTGAAACATTCATATATTGAAGGTGGAGATGATGCTTTTACTATATTGGAATACCCACATGGACAAATTATTGGATAAAACTTATAAATATCATTATTGATGATATAATCTATTAATAATTAATTACATGAATTATTTGTTATATTTAGAACATTTCTTAAATAATTTTAAATGATTTGAGAAATATGTCTATATTGGACTTGTTTCAAGAATTGTGATTTATATTTGATTAAAGAGGTACATAACTTGTTATAAGTGTCTGAAAACATTCATGGGTTATCTACAATTTCTAATGCTGAAAGATGTGAGGAATATTCTTTATATGATTTACTAAAGAAATATGAGTTTGATGATGGATTTAATTTGGTAATTTAGTTTACTAAAATTCATTATATTTGAGTTCTTAAATTATAAAAGGCTTTGTAAATAGGGTTAAAATGTTTGAAATTCTTTCCAAAATTATTTATGGTATTTTAAAGTGTATTTAAGTGGTTGGGGAATAACTGAAGCCCAATTTATTACCTTGTATATAATATTAATAATAAATATTTTGGTCTAAAATATTTCTATGCCTTAAAAGTGACTATGACACATAATATTCCTCAATAAAATTCATAATATTAGTATTGTTACTTAGTTGAATACATAATAATTTTTTTTGACAATTTCATTTGTAAGAGTAAATTCTAGAATGGTTTTAATTTGAATGTATTGAAAATGATTGAGTTTAATGATTTGTCTAATAAAAACATTGTATTGTGTAAGAGTAAATCAAATACTCTGGAGTGTAATTGATAAAGTCATGATTCAGGTATGAGTCCATAGGACCCTGAGCATGAGTAATCGATGTGATTTGTAAGAATCATACATGGGATTCATAATTGTATCACTAATAGAGTGCATAAGATTTTTAAGGCATTATAAATTCAAGAGCAACGTCCTCATTCATAAAGGATATCAAATGAAATGAAAATTACATAATTTAGAGCATTTTTTGTTACTAGAATTCATAGAGTATGATATCCTAATATTGTATCAAATGATATGCTTGGGAGGGAAAAAATATATGTTCAATCCAGATTATTTTGGATCCATATCTTGTGAAATTAACAACAAAAGTATTTAGAGGGGATTGTGATTTATGATAACTATTGAAAATATAATTATTTAAACATGATGAAAAATAAATATATCACAATGTATTATACAGATGAAGACTAATATGAATCTTTTTTGTGAAAAATGATAGAGTTTTTCTGAAAGTAAGAGGTCATATTATGATACTCAATTGAAGAAAAGTATCAAAGATTGATTTTCATTGAAAAAACTGATTCCACAGTATAATGTTTCACTTCTTCTTTTCAATACTGATGTGGATTTTTTGACATGATATATTTTCGGAATCTTGAAATAGGGAGAGGGAATACTATGATAATTATGATTATAAATTGGAATTTAAATAAAAATTATTTAGAATATATTTTATCAAATATTTCTTAAATGATTTCTAAATATTAAAAATAAATAAGAATTTAATTATGATAATATTAAAGTGGTAACATGAAATTAACAAGAGAAGTGGAACCCAAAACAAAACTCTATGTGAATATAAATATATTCAATGAGAGATAGAAAAATTACCTTCTAGAAAGAATATTCAATGCTTCGAAGATGTATAATGTGGAAGAAAAAGAATTAGGAGGAGAAGTATGAGGTTTGGATACCTAATCTTTGAAATTATTATATATTATAATTTAATTATAATATATGAAATAGCTACTTATAATCAATACATGTATATTAAATAACATAATGAAGACCGGAGAGGAAGACTTTATGATGAATTAGGATATCAACATGCACTGATCATTCTGATATTGAGATAAATTATGTTACATATTAATATAGAGGGTTTTCTGAATACATTAAATATGATGTTGTATTGTTCACTAAGAAGGAAGATTTTATTCTTGTCATTTTAGTTACATCTAATGTAGATTTGGAGATATTATTTAGGATTTCAAGATGGACCAATGAAGATTGGAGGCTACCATTTTTGAAGAATCATAACCATTTGGGATACTTAAGAGTTGTTGAAAGATAACTATGGTTACATTACAAAGAATAAATTATGTATACATCCATTGGCCAATTGTTTATAAGATATCATTCCATATGTTTAAGAAGAAAATGTCCCTTATCCAATTTTTTTTACTTATGTAATATTGTCAATATTTGGGCCTAAGAACTAGACCAAAAAAATCAACGATTATGTAAGTACATTAGGACTGAATACTATTTAAATACATCATGTATTTGTCACCTATTTATTTTTTTCATTTTATGTGGAGTTGGGTGTATATAATTCATTAAAATATCCTCACAAATTAACTGAGATAAAGGTTAAAATATTATGGTATAATAGTTCATGGGATATAGTGATATTCTAAAAAATAAGTTGAAACTGATTTAACACCTGCCCCCTCTCAGTGTTACAAATCTATACAATAAGAATTTAAATTGATGTAAATGTAAAACAAATATTCCTCTAATGTAATATAAAATTATTTTACTTTTGGTTTTTATATTTCAAACTTGATGTGTAGTTTTCATGAATCATTTTCACACCCTTTCAAAACAAATGTGTGGGTTCTTGATAAATTCCTAAATAGTTGAAAGAAGATAGAGTCCATGTTTTTGAGAAATATTTCAATGGATAAAGAGGAAACACCAATAATTTATGTTAGTAAATGTAGTAGTTCTACTATTGAATCCATTGAGAATCATACTATTGATGAATCAATTTTAAAATGTGAACTGATGAGCCTGTAAGGGGCTTCTCTGCTAGTGGTTTTTCCCCATCACCACCTACCTCTTGCCTCTTGTTGTCTCGAAGGTTCCCCTCAGTGTTGGCTCAATGTATTTTTGTAATCCATAGTGGCATCATGTGACCATGGGGACTCATTTGTTCTTGAATTTCTCATCGTTCCGGCCATCATCATGTCCCACTCCACCCCCTTGGATAGGGATACCTATGGTGGTACGGTGATGGTCCAGCAGCCGAGATTCAGCCTCGGTGACTATGGGTTGCAGCCTTGCCACCAGTTCTTGTGTCAAATGGCCTATTGTTGTCCCTGAGGGTTTTATGGATGGTAGTGATGAGAATTTTATGTTCTTCAGTGGGGGCCTTCTTGGAGATCTCTGAAGCTCTAGTGTCTAGTATTTAGTGATGTTTCTTGTTCTTTCTTTATTTCCTTTGTTATTTGAGTTCGAGTTTGGTTGCTGATGTTCATGGATCGGATGGGGGTATGGATTTTTTCTTGGAATTTCTGCTCCGGTATCTGGTTTTCCCCGGGGTCTTGCAATCTTGGTGTTGTGAACCACATTCTCCATTTTGAGGTTTCTCTATTTTGATGTGATTCTGCTTTGTTTTGGATGATTCTGTGACATTGGACCATGTCCCTGCTGCTATGACCATGTTGAGTTATGTTGGAATCAATATTATGAAGTAGAAATTTGCATTTCCTAGCTATTGATGATGCAATTGCAGTGCTTATTTGTGCTACAATGCTTGAAGTGGTTGACAATAAGATGTTAATTTCACTGGAGCTCTTTAGTGAAGATTCTTCTTGGATTTCTTTTGAATTTTGGGTTTGTTTGTAACCAGAATAATATATGTGTCTTCTTCAGATGAGGTCTAGAGTAGAAATATTTCACCTTGAATACCATTTGTATTTGATAGTTTGAGAGGTTTTGGATCTGTCATTGGTACCAGGCCCGTGCAACTCTGCACGGGACAACTAGACAAGTGTTTATGCGATGGTGAAGGCTTGTCATTTCGTTGTATTCGTTAGGAAGGGGCAGATCCTGTAGTATTGAACTAGGTTTTCTGTAAGGTATGGATATTGGGGTTTCTCACTTTTTCCTTAAAAGTGATTTCATTATAAAAAAATGTAATTTTTAGTCACTTTCAAACCGTGAAAAGGAAGGATATATTGAATCATTCAGAAACCTCTAATTTGAGTTTAAGGATTATATGAGGAATGTTTATTCTTAGTTTCTAAATTATATTTTTTTATATAGGAGTAAAAATATGTTAATACAAAACTAATAACATATATAAGATCTAGGCAGAAATCATTGGCTAAAAAGATACAAGACTTCCACAATCTCATAAACATCATAAAACATAGGGAAACAATTATTTTGTTCTTTCACGAAATATATCACTACTGATGAAGAATTTAAAAGATAAATATATGGGAAATATGTGATACAAAATATCGGGTTTGATAATATCCACTTTTAAGAAGAAAATAAAAAAGGCACTATTGTTATCAAGGATGATCAAATAGGGGTAAATGAAAAAATAAGGAACCTGATAATTTTTTACACGTTGAAATTAGAATGAGGATAAATAAAAGTAAACGAATAAATATTTAGTAGATAAGTTGATATTAGTATTGTTTGATATAAAACATCATGAAGAAGTGTTTTGAGATGAAAATTCCAAATAAATAATATGAAAACATCACAATATGTGTCTTTTCCTGAAACGGAGAGTAAAAATATTTTTCACCATATACAATTACAAGAAATATTCTTAAGCTAAAATACGTCAATAGATTTCCTAAAAGAGCTTGATATCCTTTGATGATAAATATATTGTATAATAAATGAAAAATATACCAACTATTGAAGTAAATAATGTTTTTGATATGTATACTTTATATAGAGAGCATATTTTAAATCAATGTATGCACAAACATAGAAGAAGATAAATGATGATTAATTTAATACAACATCATTTGAGTATGAAATCATTTGTATAAGAAGATAATTAAAAACATGAACCCAAAATATGTATAAAGTGACACAAAAATTACAACGCAGTAATACATGCCAAGTCTAGTCTAGTAGAAAACTGTTATGATTTTTTGTGTATTTTTGGTACAGTAAAAGGTTCGATCACAAGGAACACATTTGATGGAATCACATTTAATCCCATGGATTTCAAAGGAAGACTATACAACACAAGGATTATCTAGGTAAAAGAAAATTACACTAAATAAAATGAATAATATATTTTCCTCAAATAAAATAAAAACTGTTGAATTTTTTTGAGGAAAATTCAATTAAAGTGATCATAGTGAAGATGTAGGATTTTAAAAAAAACTAATCATGTGGAACTAGGTCTTGGAGGAATTAAAACATAATAAGTAAATATTTTTTTACATTAGATAAAGAAACAAAATAAAAATTTTGTTCTAAATAAACCCATGATAACCCATAATGATAAATCACTATATAGGAGAACAATATTCTACTATGAAAAAAAATACAGACAAATTAATCTTGAAAGAAAGCTATGGGTAATGAAATTTATGTATGAAAGTTGGAGAAAAAAGGGAAATTAATTCATGAAAAAGAAAAAGAGGACTATTATGGTGAAATTAATTATTGAGAAACCATGTGGAAATTTAAATAAGGCTGAACATACATCTAAAGAATACATGGTCATTTGGCCCTCCTAAATTGAGATGGGAAGACAGAATGAGAAATAACAATAGACTAATTATGATAAAGGAAAAGAATATATGTTATATGAATAAATGAAATTTTAGGAGAGTTTTTACAAAAAAGATAACCCAGGCCTGCCTGAGGAGCAGTGTGGAAGGGGAAATAATTAATGTCATATTAGAAAAGATTATTTGATACTTTTACAACCTGAGGAAGTTCTATGAAAGGCGAAGTTGGAAATAAAAATATAAATGAGATACAATAGAAAAAATTCCACCCAAAAAGTTATTGAATAAAATAAGGAAACCATATTTTCTAATGAATGCATAGACTCCCCATGTACCTTTCCCAAATTCGATATGAACAGACTTACAAATACCCTTACATTATAAATGTCTGGGTGAGTGAAAATAATTACATACTTCATGCTCCCACCCAATGACGTGTATGGAAATTTATATATGTATCACTTCACTTCTTCGATTATTGGTTGCAAGACATTAAAAAACAAAGTGACTAGATAGTGGATTTCAGATCAACTTAAATCATTTCACCCCAAATATTTAGATAACACTTTGGATTTAACCCCCCTTCGATAACCTTAATGTTATAGATCTCCTTTATCTCACCATATTCATCCCAAAAATATTTTTCTCCTATCCCTAATCATTTTTTAAAATCTTCCATTGAACATACTTTTAAATATTTAATTCTCATGTTTTATAGACCCATAAAAACATTTCATCTATAAAAAATAATAGTATCTTCAATGTTCCACAACTCCACTCCATCTGGTAATGAAAATTTTATATGTTTCACTTATTGAGTCATTCTTCAACCATATATATATCAAATTTTATTAGAGCCTTCTTCAACCTATAAATAATTCCTATTGATTTATCTACCAAATTCTAATTCCTATCTTACATGAATCATAATGTATGCATATTGTAAAATTTTTCTCCAAATTTCTATAAAGGAAGGTAATCATTACATACATTTATTCAAAGTATTAATTTTCTAACACAACCATGATCAATACAATATGTATTGTTGTATTTTTAACAACCATTGAAATATTATTTAGAAATAAATTCCTTAGTTGCATTAAAATTCATTTTCCCCTAGACATTCTTTATCCTTTTGTTGTCATTGGCCTCCTCATTCGATCATAAAAACAACTTATATTACTATTCATTTAACTCTTTTGGTAAGTCAATATTCTATATAGACTCTTTCAACTATGATTAATTAAAATTTTCATCCATCATTATTTATACTATTTTCTATCATAAACTATATAGGCTCTTCTAGGTGATATACTTCTCTAACATCAATTTGAAAAGAAATTCTATGTCTACCCTAAAATTCTAAACCTGATTTATGTCCCTGGTTGGTCTTCTGAACTAAGTTGACTACTATTTAATACTCGTATATTCTCTAACTACTAAATATCTATATTATGGTGTTTCTTCTCATGATTAAACCTCCCATGAACATTCTGGAACATCAACTTCTAGTCACATCCCTATAATTTTAATGATTACAACTAAGTTCTCTATAATTTTGGATCATATAATATTATTACATAGATAAACTTGTATTTTAATTGTTGATTTATTGACTTAAATTTATTTCTCTATAATTCTACATTTCTTAAAAAAAACCATTTCATTTATTTAAAAATATTGGATTTCGATTAATTTAATCATATCATAATGACATATTAAAAATCCAAAGGGGATATCACCATACCCAAAATAAAACATGCTCCATATTTTACATCAATATTTAATAGATGTGTTTCATTAATATGATTATATATAAACTTATCATGTATTAATGATTTCCAACATCTTTCTATTTACTATATCATATCTCCTCTAAAAGTGCCTCCCCAACCATCGATGATAAACTATTTAGACAAGGTACTCTATTGTGTTGAGTGCCTTTTCGCAAATTACCTTTGGTATTCCGGAGTGGAACCTCAATCATTTAACATTTTACATCATTTTATGAATTATTAATTAAAATATTCCATTCGATTATGGAGTTCTAAGAATTTTATTTTCATTATATATACAATTATTCCTATAGATGTTTCATAAGTTGTATATGTTATGCTCAACATCATTGTTAGAATGATGGAATTTTAGCATTTGAACACATTCCCAATCAATGATGGACTTCCATTTGATTCATGCCTGAAAAAAAGTTAGAATTATGATTTTTAATGTAAATACAAGCATTCCTCATAACATCATCATAATGGTTACAAAATAAATATCTACAATGGAGAATTTAATAGTGGAAGGTCCCCAAAAAATTTTAAGAACTTGTTCCAATTTATATAAATTTTTATTCCATTTATTTTAGATTATGGACATCATTATCTATTTACTAAGAATATATATGTCACACCTTTGAATTTATTTTTTATCAAGACTAAATATACCATTGGTTATTTAAACATCAATTTCATTCTCATTTTGATGTCTGAGAATGTAATGCTAAGCTTCTAGATATTCTAGAAATGAACTTATAAGAAATTAAATTGTATCATTTCTTCTACTCAAATACATAATCCCGTCCTCTACCCCCCCCCCCATTAAACCACCATAGATCCTTTATTAATAGTACATAATCTTTTAGATAATGTATTCCCATACCCTACTATACATTATAACCCATTATTCAACTTTATATTTGCATATAAATTTCCCATTATCTCTATAGATTTATAATAAAATAAATTTATTTGGTTCAAATCATATGGATACATAATTTAAAATATATATATTCTATTTTATAGAATTTAATGATGCTTTTAATCCAATTACCCATGTATTCACTAGAAAGTTTACACCAAGAAATAGTTCTCTACCTCTTTCTATAGACCCAATAGAATTTTAAATTCTAGAATTTTATGTCCTTCTAGTTATTTCATTGCGACTCTTACTTTCCTTATTAATTTTTCCTTATTCGACACACTTATAATAGGTTAGAACATGGCCAACCAACTTCCCACAAATCGTTTCTCATGGCTTACTTCTGATGGTTTCTTTTGGTATACCTTCCATTGAGGTGAATGTCCTTATCCATAAAAATTAAGAGTTTTACAAGATGTTTCTTATAATTATCTCAACATAATATTTTCAATAAATATTTGGTTAAACATATAATCATCCAACAAGTGTTTTTTACATTGGAATTATAATCATTGGTTACTATCACATGCCAACTCTATAAAAGCAATGATAGTTGTATAAAAAGACCAAAAATCATCTATTTGTGTTTTTTCATCAATTTAGGCAACCCATGGATCATTTTAAACTCCTTAGCATAATTTTAGACAAGTAATCCTTAAAATTACTATAATATAAATAGTAATTTAAAATTTAATTTATTATTAACCATCATAAGTATCAAATATATATCTACCAGTGCCTTCATTACAAATGCTATGGGTTTATTTTTTTTAGTTTAATGAAACATTTAATTCAAAATACTTCCTTAATAATTTTAGAACCATTATATCAATATATTACCATTATATTATTTCCATTGTGTCTAGTTTTATACATATAAGTGAAGCATCTATGTCCCATTGAATCATATCAACCACTATTTTTTATCTTCTAAAACTAATAATTAGTTCTATAAAACTTATCAACAAGGACCATGTTATGGTTCAATGACATTAATTTTAACGATAGTGAACTACCATTAAAATTAAATTTCTATTAAGGTATGTTTTTTCCATTACCTCATTAAAAAACCCTATCTTGGTTTCATTTTGATGGGGAATCCAAAAAACATGTACTTCTAATGAAACCAAATGATGAAGAATCCTCAATCGAGAATAAATTCTTACACTAGTGGATCATTGAAATGTAGTCAGGTCCTCTACAATGTTTCACATATTGACAATTTTTACTTGAATTTTATAGTCCTTACATACTACTCACAACATAAAGTTAACCATGTTGATCATATTCAATAATAAATTGAATTAAAAATAATTTAAATACATCTTGTTAGAGTGGACACCCACGATTAACATTATTTTGAAAGTGATTTATATATGAATGGAATAAACACTATTGATTTCATCATATTCACTACATGATATAATTATTACAAAAATATAAATATGTACAAGAATATTAAAATCAATCTACATACAATAGTTTAAAAATATCATACAACTTTTAACCATGATTCTACATACATATATAAAATGTTTTGGTAGTTTAATAAGTTAGAATGGCAGCCCAAAAATAATGTTCAAATAGATTGACCACCACAATTGGTGTACTAAACCTATAAACAATATGTATCTCCAAACATCCAGACCATTACTACTCCATCATAAATCCATAAATTTATTTAAGCTTCTGATGACTCGACTACCCATGGAGAAGAAAATTTTCCATTGTATATAGAAAATTTCTCTTATACTTATAATGACCTTAATTTTGGTGACCTAAATCCATTGAATGAGATTTTAGAGAAGTAAAACCTGACTTCACCTCCCAAAAACCACACCACAATGTTTCACTACATGTTTTCCATGAATAAATGGATTTGTTAATATGTGGGATTTGTGGTATCCTTAAATAGAGAGATAAGGATTTAATAATTATAGTTATCACATGAAATTTAAAATTTTTGTATTCATGATATATTTTATAGGATTAGTTTTAATTGATTTTTAATGAAACAAAAGTAGAATATTAATGAATTAATATTAAAGAGTTAGAATGAATATATATATATATATATATATAATATTATGAATTAAAAAGCTATATAGTTGTGATTATCATGAATATTTTTTTTACTCAAAGTATAAGGAAATAAGAAACTAATACTTAATTCTAAGAGAAAACATTGAGTATTGAAAAGAGATATATGAATCAAAAAATTAAAGAAATACATGGTGTTTTAATGGAGAACAACAAGGTGAAAGGGGAATCCGTTACTGAGACAAAACCTATGATATAATTACATTATAGAAGATGGTTGAGAAAGGTTGAATTTTTTTTTTCAATACTTGTTCCTGTAAGAACTTGAATAAGACCAAGCTAGAAGAAAATTGGGAGTATCTAGTTATATACTTTCATTTTAAATTCTATTATTAAGATGAAGAATGAGTTTAATTAACAAATAGTGTTTCTGAAAACATTCCTGTAGTTGTAGACTAGATCATTGAGGAGGAAGATCATATTATAGTTGATATAGTGACATTTGGAGAAGAAAAGAAACATATTTTTAGCAGTTCAAGGAGGAACAATTAAGACAATAATAAAATTTTTTACACAAAGGCCAAAAAATAGAGACTGAGGATTTATAGAGAGACAAATATTCATACATTATAATGACTCAAAGATTTATACAACATTATCTATAAATTTTCAAGACCACTTTACAGTATTTAGGGATAGAAAACAAAATTATTATTTTTATTCAATTGTGTAATATAATGAATCTATTTATCTCATAACTTGACCTAAATATAAAAAGGATTTGGTATCAATATAGGGACACAAAAATAAAAAACAGAATACATGTTATTTTATCATGTTTAATTGTTTCATTATTTGTGGAACTTGGTGTTGAGAGTGTATTAAATCATCCATACTACTCAATAGATAGAGTAGTTTAGAGATCAAGATCTGATAATTCAATAGGGAAAGTGGAATCTATTAAAATAGGCTAATATTGATTAACCCCCCTCTTAGTGTTCTAAAATGATCCACTTGGAACATTAGATTTAATCATAAAGACGAATCCAATAAATTACACATTATTTAAATAATTCAATTCAAAATGTGTTATGTAATAATTTCAATAATTTAATTAATTGACTCCAATTCACATTATGAAATCATTTTCATTATATAAAGTACACTCCTCATGATAATATGTTAATAAGTTTTTAGATATTTAAAGTCAATATTATTTCTTCATTCAATCTCATCTTAAATTTATTGATAATTCAATCTATTTCATCAAATATTTTTATTAACCTCTATACATTCTTAATTCATTATGATAATAAATTCACACTCAGCAAGTATTCAACAGCGTACCATAACTCTCATGTCTTCATTAATATTTAATTATTACTTTCCAAGCCATTAAATTTTTCAAAAAGGAAATGATTAATAATTTAATGATTTTTATATTTATATCCATCACTAATAATTATATTTCACTGTAATTAAACTAATCATAATACCTTTACAAATATTTCAAAATGCTCATGAAAAAATTATTTATCTCAAATACTTGAATATTTCAGTGAAAACAAATATTATTATTAGTTTAATAAAAATTAAAATTCACACATTTATCATCATTATTTTATTAGTAACTAACATTATTTCTTTCTAATTATAACCAATTCATGTTTATAAGGACATTGTTTCAATAATATCCAAATCCAGCACCATCAGAATGATATTATTTGATGTATTTTTTTTGAATAAAGACATGAGGGAATATTAATATCTATTTCAAAACATTTAAAAGACTAATAACTTTCTCTAAAATACCCAAATTTTTTTAACATCTCTTCATCATAATATACATGGAAATGAGTAAAATTGGTCATTTGTTTTTTTCAAAATGTACACTTGGTGAGAATTCTATATTTAATCTAAATATATAGAAAACATAATTCATGACAGCCCCAAGCTTGTATCATGAATCAAAAATACTTATCAGATGTAATCATTTACTTATTTAACTTTATTTCATGACTTTCAGGTTAAATATGAGGCATGAATATGATAGAATACCCATATGTTATTAAAAATTATAATAAATAAATATTAAAAATAATATATTATAATTACTATTATGTAACTTATTACACATAAAAAAATAAACAAAGGCACAAATTTATATTTTTTTATTGAAATATGCTTTGTCTATTTACAATTAAATGTGTTAGAATTTTCCATGTCATTTTTCATAGTTTCATAATTAAAATCATATTCATGGTATTATGATATATCTAATATAAAAACATAATATGAAATATAATAATATATATATAATAATATATATATTATTATTATTAACACTTAGAGATCATAAATAAGATCTATACATTATTTTTCTTTAAATAGTTTGAAATATAAAAATTACTTTTTGTTATTATTATATATTGTTTATTTTGAATAAATTCTTAAAATAGTAAGCTAAACCATAAAATAGATAAAATATTTGGTTAATGTCTTTATATAAAGATATACAATTTCATATTTTGTTGCAAATAAAAATTATCAACTATTTTTGTATGTATTTATAGAAAAAGTTACATTTCGATATATTTGATCAATGTTTTAAAAACAATTCTAGGCCACATAATGAATAACATATATTGTTAGATTTATTTGTCTATAAATTACTTACGTATATTGTAAGATTTAATTTATTAAGTGGATCATATAAATAAAATTTTAAAACCATAAATAAAAAATCTAATGTTACTAAAATAGAGTGAATATAATGATTATCTTAATAACATTTAAAAAGTACATAAAAATGTTTTATTTTTTGTGTCATTAGGTTTGTCTCAAAATTATATAAGTAATATTATATAATTAAAAAAATTACTCACTATAGTTTTATGTTATTCTCAAAATTAACAACAAAGGAATCATGTCATCTATCATAGATATCACTAGAACCATGAATCCAAAAAAATCGTCATTAGTATTTTCCTAAATCTAGTATTTCAAATATATAAATATTAAATCATGAGTATAAAATTTAATCATTCAATTTATAGAGGGAAGATTAGAAGCATCTAGTTCCCCTATTAGATTATATTTGATTCACACATCTAATTAATGTTAAACCAATTAAATTATATTAAATTATATTTATATATAATTTTATGTTAATTTCATCGAACGAATTGAATAAAAGAGAATATAAAAAAATATTGATTTTAAGTATTTTAATTCACAACATGAGGGGATCTGGATCAAAGTACCATAATAATTTTCATGTCAAATCCATGATCAATGATAAAATATCCCTCATTGGGGACACATTATGTTCAAATAATTATATGGGTTCTGATTTTCTCCAAAAAACTCTCTATAAATATGATAACATAAAATATATTTATATCATAACAATATATTTAAGAAACTAAAATATTTATAATATTTATTTTTAAATCTATCTCAATGTTCAGGAACAGATACCTAAGATGTATTCATTCTAAAATATCATAAATACTCTGTAATAATTATCAATCATTGGTGGTTATCATAAACACTAATGGATAAAGGAAATACTAAGATTATATTTTCTATCTCAGATAAAAAAACAATATAATTATAACGTTCCTAACTTTGTTCATCTCCATTGTAACTAGAGTGTGTCACAATAAACCTTAAGTGCACCACCCCATATTCGAGATTTTACTAAATAGTAATGGGGTTCTAATATTATCATCATGATATTATACACCCTATATCGTGTATCTTTAAAGAAAATAAGCAATAAAAATAATAACCATCTAGATAGCGTAAAATAAATTACCATTACCACTAAAAAATATTATAAAAATAAATTGAAATATTTTATATCAATATGGGCTGCTACACGTATCATACATGACCATAGTCATAGTCAAACCCCCCACAAGTATATCATATATATTAATATAAAAAGTTAATATATAAATAAATTAAAAAATATAAAACTCATCTTGAGTCCTAAAGTAGTCCCTTATAAAATAATTTATCCAAGGTAACCAGATCAACCATAAAATATAGGCCCCTTTACATTATATTGACTTATAACCATAAAGTCTCCTCGAGTACCCATAGTGGCCTGATTAGGATGTTATAAAAACTAAGTAAGCCACCAAAAATAGTTTAAAAAAATATCCATCCAATTAAGGTTCAATCTAATGTTCTAATTTAAATAACTAGAATCATAAAAAAACCTATCATTGATCCTTGGGTCCCCTGACAACACCTAAATCTAACTATATGTGCTTCTTCCAATTGCAAATATCTATGACCATGATATATCATCACCTTGGGAAATAATGATCCACCATGAAACCATCTCCAAAAAATCATCAACCAAGGGGGGAATGTGTTTTACCCCAAAAAAATCTCTATATCACCACCCTGGAGGGATGAGAGTCTCACCTCAAAACCATATAAAATATATTGATCATCATAGGGGATAATGACCTTTTTAGGAACCGTTTATAGAATATCATCCCATAAGGGTATAATGCACTACCCTAAAACAATCGTGTATCTCTCATCACCCTAGGTGAATATCACCCATGAGAACCATCTCCAAAATATTAGCACTATGGCGGGATAAAACCTCACACCACTATTCATATGTAAACTGATATCCATTCACCACTAGAAATATGAGATCTCATTCACATTTAATAAATAATAATAACAAAGTAAAAAATATTTAAATACATATAATATTGGATTAATATCTTAATATTCATTTCAATAGGTTTGAACTCACCAAAAAATGGGTCCACACACATATTCAACATGGTAAAATACCTTTTGATCAAAGTTATACTATATTCTCTCATCCAAGTGATTATCATAGCATAATTATGTTCAACTTACAAGGAAATTTCTTCAAATTGAGAATCCCTCGGTTTGATTTCCATAATTACCATCTCATTAGTTCAAGGATAAACTCACATGGATACCAAATGTCCAAGATTTACTTCTATTATAGAAAATTTCATCGGAAAAAATAATATTCCCATATCAAACTATAATATTAAAAATTTAATTAACCTTTCATTTGATCACACATTTGGTTGACATGAAAAAAATAATATCCATATATAATGAGATTACACTATATAGGTAAATTAGGAGATATCTACTGAATTTTAGTAAAAAATATACATTAAATATGGGGAAGGGCCTGAGCTCAGACACATTAAATTGTAGAATCAGAAAAAAAAACATTAAAATAGGGCATAAAATTTTATAATCCGTAAAACAATGCATAAAAATAAGAGTATACAAGAAATAATCAATGTGGAAATATATAATCTCCTCTTAATATCACTTTGATCAAATAACTCAAGAATTGGGGGAATAATAGAAGAGAAACCAACATGGAAGTGAAAGAGTCTTGAGGAAGAGCTGAGATATATAGTTCCACTATTTTAAGTATATAGAACCATCATTAAATATAAATTTATATTTAAACCATTTATTAATTAATTTTAGTCAGAAACTTTCCAAGTATTTCATTTAGGCGTAACAACATTGGTCATGGTTTGACAACCCTTTAGGGTCTCCCCCTTGGTGTGTCCTCATCTGGCCAAAGTGTAGTGCACCTATCCCTAGAAGAATAAATACTCTCACACTCCCAGACATCTTGATGTGTCCTTAATCCATCATTTTATGAAACACCTCCATGTATATCCCCACAACATGAAACCCATACCATAGTGTTCCCCTTGACAAACTTCATGGTGAGTCCCACAAGTCATGACATGTCCTACCCTCATTGTATAATTTTCAGAAAGAAAAATAAATAATAAATTTATAAATTAAATTCATGGTATTTAATATATATATAATTATTTATTATAAGTAATGGATACTAGCACGGCCTAATTCCATCCAACAATATGTGACTAGAATGTCTCAATAAACATCATAATGGTAATAAACATGGTTTTAATACATATTCTTCATCATTATGGAACGAAACCCTCTACCATGGTGTGATCTCCATACATATGGATTTCACATGGTTTGAAACCATTTTTAATGAAATTACCTACCTTGAAAAAGAAAAATAAATTTATTCGCACATAAACCCATCATCGAGTGATCTATACCTATCATGATGAGATCCCCAAAGAAATAAATTTGAGTGACATAAAATAGATTAGAAGCATATATCTAAGGACATCATTAAGAAATGACTCTTTATTTCCCCAAAAAAACCAATTATTTATAAATATCAAAGACACATGAGGGTTGGGAAAAAATTCAATAGTTTAAAACATTAACACAATATGATGTGTTAAATCCTCCCCACTATATAACATATATCTTAAATATATGATGAAAGGTTTCACTAAGAATCATTATGGAACAACTCTGAAAAAAATTCCCATATATCAAACTCATACTCCCATGTATTCTCATTGATACACCTATTATGAACCTACAATCATGCTCAATGAACCATGTTTTCACATTGTTTTCTCTCTCTATGATAAAAAATACTACCTGAATGCCCCCCAAAGGATGCATCAACATTGAGACCAACATAATCGGTAATGAAAATATAATAAGGATCTAAATGATATCATCAAAGATAGAAGACATGAAACATGTTTTTTATAGTGAAACAATGGTAGGTAAGATCCAATTGATATTCCTCTTTGATGAACCTTTCTATAGTCTAGATTGGACCCATAAACCATTATGCCAATTTCCCCTACCTATGAATATAATGATGTCCAAATGAAGCAAACACGCATAAAAATACCTAATAGACCACCACAAACTATATAGGAAAGTGATGTTCATTGAAATTTTACCTTTTCCTACTCTGAATGATCTACAACCACTTCTTAATATTTAAATATGATCTGATTTATCATGTACAAGAATGAATACAATAATAACTTACTCACTTACATTTACCCAACATAGTACTGATAGACACATCTTATCATATATAAAATATAGATTATATACTCATAATGTACATCTAACTAATAATGAAAATGTTTGCATAGTTTCACCTACATGTTAGGAATCATTTAAAACCATCTTCAAATGCATGATGTAAAATGGTCATCCGGGTATGGAACAATACTCTTATGTACCCCATGTAGACATATTATCTCCCATATATTGATATTACAACACCATCAATAGTTAAGGTCTCTTGAATCCATATAAAATTAAAAAAATTGTTATTCAGTCTACAAGAACACATATCACATCACTACCTCATGGAATCATCAACAACCCATTAAAAAATCCATTGTCACATCATCAAATTTCCACTATGTATTGGGTAATGATTAAATGAGGCTAATGGACTGTTAGTGGTTTTTATTTATTACTGGAAAGTATAACACCATGTAATGAACCCTGATATATCATTATTAATCTTAATCCACTAGTAATGTCTATAATTTTCATACAACATCTTCATAAGTCTAGCATGAACAACACTTCTCAATGTATGTGAGTCCCATATAATCTCAAAATGTATGGTCATTGTGAGAACATTATATCCTTGAATATTAAATATCTTATTTATATAAAGAGACCAAAGGGATGGAATATCCACTCAATATTTAGTGTGCCTCATCACCAAATATTCTAAATTTAATTGTGACCATCCATTATCCTTTATAAAAAGGATTAGGTTGTAGAAAAATAAATGAGGGTCGCTCATCCCTCATACCAACAATGTAAATAAGGGTTTTAACATCATTTTTCTTTTATTTTGGTCATAACAAATAAAGTGATATACATTAAGGTGTCACTACAAATATTTTTCATAACATTAGTTATTTAATACAAATACTGAAATATACTTCCAACATTAATTTATAAAAATCTGTGACTGATATTGTAAAAAAAAATTACCTACTTTCAACATTATTTTTAAGAGAAACCCATGTTGAAACATTATAAAAAAATATTTTTTAATAATTTCAATGTTTTTTTGTCTAAAACATGATGTTGAAAGATATTTTCAAAATCACTTTTAAAACAATCAACCTTAAAACATTATATATAATTTTTGAAATTTTTTAAATTCAAAATAAACACAAAAACTCTTACATGGTTTGTAGTAAAACAAATGGTAAAAAACAAGAGATTAAAGTTTGAAATACTATAAAAAAGGGAAAAAATATTTTTTAAAAACATTAAACAAAAGATAAGTAAATGCACGTGGATATTTTAATTGAATGTGTAAAAAATAATTGTGACTAAAAAATAGTTTAAAAATAATCTTAGAAGGTAATTTAATACTTTTTTCATATATGATGTAATATCATGAAAAAAATAAAAAACAGTGGAAGTTATATAATTAAAAATAGAACATATTGGTGAAAAAGACAATAAGTTTAATTAAATTGATGATATGAAAATATTTCAAAATTCCAATCAGGATAATCTCATAAATGAATCTTAAAACAATGAAATCCTATTCAAATCCACTTTTTTATGATCACACTCTAGCTATGGAAAAATAGTTTGAAAACATGAGTCATTATATATATAAAAGAAAACAAATATTAACTAATACAAAATTTATCTATATGTATTTTCACATATATAATTTTTTATATATTATTTATTGATATGTTAACCATAACTGACCTTTTTTGAGTCCAATATTTAATATTTTAATTAAAAAATATCTATAATAAGAAAAATATAATATTAAAGAAAAAATAGAATAGAATAAATTAGATGAATTCAGAAAATTTTAAAATGTTTTATAGAATCCCCAGAAATGATTGTAAAACATATTTTATGATTTCATGTGAGAAGAATGTTCAAAACATCCCATGACAACTATAATATAAAATATTTATCAATAAATATATTATAATGAATAATACTTCACAAATATATTTTTAGTCTTCTTACATATAAATGAATGAAAGAAACCAACACCCAATATTTCTATTTTTTAATCATTCTCATATATACCTATCTCTAATGACATCATTTAGATGTTTCATAACCATTGAAATATACTTTTGATCCATAGAAAATTAAGGTAAAGTACTCTAGTTTTGTAAGAAAAAATTATAGATAGACCTAATTAGGTAATTAATAAATTAATCAACAACAATTTCTATATATTTAAATAAATAGAAGTGTAAAGTGAAATTTACTTACATAGAAAACAACAACAAGATGAGTAAGAAGAGGTCCTCACTATTAAAATGATTCATGATATTATTGTGAAATATTCTCAATCCATTTTCTCTCCAAGATATATCATGGGTTATGGAAATCTAATAATATGTCTCCAACAAAGAATATTTATGAGTTATTTTTTTATTCTATCAGTATGAACTATAATATATGATTGTTCTTAAACATACAAATTTTGTTTCTTTAAAAGAGATTCTTTGGATATCAGATATCCCTATATATAGTAAATATAAGAAATAATTTAAATTCATTTGATATAAAAATTATTAAAAAAATTAAAAAAAACAACACCTAACTTATATATTACATGAAAAAGAATGGAAGAAGGAAAGGGTAAAAAATGATATTGTCTATCTCCAACTCTAGCCACTTTCTCTATAGGAAATAACATTGATGTAGTACGATGAACAATATCATATACAACTACTCTTACCTAAAACAACTTTTCAAAACAATGATTTACATAATACTTATAATTATATATGATTATGTTGGGTACAATATGTTTACAGGGACCACCATCATACAACTTAAAGTATAAGATCAGGTATAAACCATGATGTGGAAGATATGGGTAGTCAGGATAGGTAGGTTATATCCATATCTTATAATTTGTAAACATAGTCTATAAAAATGTAATTTGATCATCCATTGACTAATTAATCACAATAAATCAACATTCTTGATTCTATTTCTCCCTTTTATTAAACATCACTCAATTTTATATAATGATTATTTTTTTTATAATACTGGAACACATATAATATTCTCTTATGTAGCCCGAGTGTTATTGATATTCTAATGAAATAGAAAAAATGTACTTCCAACTCTCAGGTATAAAATTTTCTTGTGTCTCATTCTCTTGAAGGGAGTCCTAAAATAATATATATTAAAATTTTCTAATTCTATAATGAATTTAAGAAGAGTAAAATTCAAGAAAATTATAATTAATGTCATATAATTTTATAATATTGTTATCTTCATGGATCCATAAGAAAAATTCCATTTTTCTACCCTTATACTTTTCATTTTTTAATTGAGAGTATGGGAAGATTTATGGCCCAATTAAACCTTATATCTACCACTAAAAGATTTAGATCGTAATATATCAATATTTTTATCAATCATTTTCACCACAAAAAATTGAATTTGTCCACATGGTAATGTTTAAAGGTATAAATTTTGCAACTGGATCTCTTGGTGAGTTATATTAGTGGCATATTATATAGGAATAAATGAATAAGTAATAAGGTAATTAAAAAATAATTTTACAAATTTATTTAATATATAATAAATATTAAATAATAATGGCTTCACACCACCAACTAGAAACAAATTTTTCCCATTTATCTATACTTAAAAACCTATATCTGATGCAGGTATTTTCCTTCTATCATGACAAAAGAATTATAAAATTTGGTTTAAAATTTAATTTCTAAATAAAATAAATGTTTATCCCATATTATTTGTTTTCATTTAATTAAAATTATATATCATCTATAATTTAATATCATAAATATTAGTAATGTGACATATATAATATATGGAATTTTTTTTAAAAATAAATTAATTGAGAAATTTTACCATTTTGTACTTCTAAACATAATTTTTTTCCATCATATTGATTCTCTTCTAATCAAGGTATAAAATTGTAATCCAAAATAAAATTCCATAGCCATGAAACTCCTAAATTACATTTTTTATGGCCAATTGGGTTATCATTATCATTAAATGCAATTTATATCCCCCAATCATCCTAGGAAAGTGATTTTTTGGTAAATTTGTAATCCCTAGTCAACCTAATTTGGATATAATATTATCAAGAGATTAAGAAAAAGAAGAAGAATCTTCCCTAATAGGATCTCCAGTAGTGTTGTACGTAAAGTATTTCAAACAAAATATTAATTTCAATAATTAATTTTATTATCAATCATATATTAATAAAAAAATATATGGATATCTTTATAAATTTTTCCTTATATTTATGTACATCATTTAAATAGAAAAATGTAATGAAATTATGAGTAAATTAAAATTATTTGAGTTAAAAATTTATTTTTAATAATAATATGTAAATTAAATATTATTTTAACAAATAAAGATGAATAAAAGTGAATATATTAAAAAATTATAAAAAACATTTCCAAGTAATGAATTATTGTAATTAAATGTGTATGTTTCAAAAAAACTAATGATGTTAGGATCATTAACTAAAGGCAATAAGACATTACTTCATTAAGTGTGGTTCTTTAGTTTTGGTGATTTTAGGTGAATAAATTCGAGAAAATTAGAGGTTGGGTAAGTTTGTCATTATTTTTGAGGTTAACATTATTTTTTATGGATTAGATAAATTTTTTTAAAAAGTGTAAATTTAAAAATAAAAAATAATGATGTTAGGATTATTAAACAAACAATTGATTAACTAATATTTATTAATATATAATAAAAAAATGATAAATGTATATAGACATAAAAAAAGGTTAAAAAATATAAATTTATCAAGGGTAAGATGAAAAACATATAAATTCACCTAATTAATTAGGAGAGAAGAAAATTGTATTTCTATATTCAATCAATGTAATAATTTCATATAGCATTGATTATTTTTACATTTTAGTAATCATTATCATAATGTAATCATGTAATTGATGAAAAAAAACCATATATGTATATATATAACATCCTGGACTGGGTGCCACATGCCGCTGCCCTAAGCTGGTTAGTCACATATACTCAAGTGCACCTCACCATATGCTAATGGAATCCGACAAGTAGCGAGGGTCTATTATCGATCAGGGGAAGACTATACTTCCTTTATCGGAGTAATAAACTAGTTGAAATAAATAAATAATAATCAAATTATATAACCATAACAAAAATAATACTTATATCACAAGATGACCATATCATGATATAGAGTATCAAATGTCAATAGTAGATATTCCATGACAATGTATGTGTCAGGTGTTAATATGAAAACCCCAAAAAAATAAAGGCAATGACAACTCCCAAGTGGGTCCTGAACCACATCTAGTTCACTCATCCACTCTCTGTCCTAACTAAACCATCCAATATATGAAATTTTCACTTATCCTATCATGAAACCATGAAATATATTTTGGTATCGATCATGCAGCTTGAGTAGGGTGTGAGTACAACTTAGAAGGCTAGAAACAACAATGTCTAAAAAATCAAGTAAAAACATTGTATGTAGTTTGTTAAATAAAATATTCTTAGGGAGACCCTTGCGGATGGGGAATTGGTTGTTCTTGTTGGTTTATTATGGGGGGTTTTATTTATTTTCTAATAATTAAAAAAATGCCACTATCATTCATAATAAAATCTCCCAATAGTTCCCTAGTCCCTAACTGGGTATAAGTCAACTTTCTAAAGGTAGGTGGCCAATTGGTATTTCAGAACAAATGACTCTTAGAGACATAAAATGGTCGATAGGATGGGTGGTCAGTGTTTATGGCCCATATCACGCACGAATCTAGGATGGAGTAAACGAAGGGCTTGGTAACTAAGTGTTTTCACATGTCTTGGTCGGGGATTACTCTGAGGGCATCAATTTTTTTTAGAACAAAACTACCACCCATAAAAAAATATTTTATTGTATTATTTCTTGTTAATGGGGACTCATTTTATCACACGGGTATGCCAAAGGACTTCCATATAGTCGTAATAGCATGTCCAGTAGCCTTTGTGAGATCAAAGTGCCTATTGAATCACATTCATGAGATGCTCAAATCCTTTCTTGGAAAATTTTGCGAGACAAGGATAGATTGTAGATGTTCTTTACAAAATCCATTAAACTTGTTATGGAGTCTAATGATTCCATTACGTAGATATTCTTATTGCATCACAATATTTTTATTACAGAGAGAGGCTCCCTCCTCATCTTCTTTTAATTTCCATTGTTTTTAATGGTTTATGGTTGTGGAATTTTACATGAGAACTATTAAATAAAAATACTCTACCTCTTGATAATGCACCACATGGATAATAAGGGTCTTCTAGATATGCTTGAGAACTATATAGAAAATCCCATCAGTTTGTCCTTATGGTGCCAATGGGGGAGTTGGACATACCTAATGCCTTCCACATGAAGAGGATGACAAGCCAATGGACTTTTGAAAGATGAGGCATAGATGTTTTTGGGGTCTTACATTGTTATATTGGCCTCTATGGCAACATATCATTTCATTTAATCCTCCCCTTTTATTTCCTTTGTTTTATTTTACCAAGGCTTGGGGGTCACGTAACAATACATGATTAATGTCAAAGAAAATTACTCTATCTCTTGATGATTCATCACATGACCAACAGAGTTTTTATGGATATAGATTAACATTTTATGGGAATATCATATGTTTTTCCTATGGGATACAAAGGGGGTGGGTGAACTTTTCTAGACATACGCTAGGCACTTTGCACGATGAGGATGGCATGCTAATGGGATTTCATGAGATGAGGTAGGCATGTCTCATGGGTATCATGGTTCCTTATAGACCATTAAGGGCTTATCACATGTCTTTTACTACTGTGAATGGATTCTGCCACCTCCACTTTTAATTTCTATATATTATTCTATAATGGCATGAGGGTTTTGTGAGATTTCAATGATTGTTTTTAGGTACAGTAATTATTCCCCTTGGTGATACATCACATGATATTTACGACTACAAGATGATCCTTGCTTTTGGATTATTTGTTCATATTTTCAATGGATTTATGGTTGGGTTGTCAGGTGCACATTGGTTAACAAACTGCATGTTCTAGGAGAGTTTATCTGGTTTCCACCACAGGACCACTTTTTTCTCAAGAAACATTCTACAGAGGAAATGGTCTTTGTCGAAGGGTCTTCATAGGATCCATAATAGGTAGTTTTTTGTTCATCATTCTTCCATATAACCTTATACTTGTCACCCCATAACAAGTCTATATGAGTCTTACATGATCCACACGATTTGGCTACCTTCTCATTCCTTTTCTTTTTTGAGGAGAATAATACACATATCATAGTATTTCATCCTTAATGAATTTGTGATGCTCATTTGGAGGGAAACAAAAAATGACCTCCCATGAATGAAATCAATAGGGATATGGACTTTATTCTAAGGAAAGTAAATTATCACCTGAGTCTTTGGAATTATCATGAAACAATATCTTGGGAAATGCTTTTTCAGTTGGGTGATGCTTCGTTTTCTACAAAATTCCCAAAATATAGGAAATTGGATGGTCTCCTTATCCAACAGTTACCATTTCTCCAGTGAACTCAACCAACTATCATCACGTTCCTTCATCGCAAGCTAGTTCTATGAGTCTTGATTATGTAACTTGTTCATGAGACCTATTTGTTATACTTTTCCATAGGACATTTTTTGATAACTCTTTCACAAAATCACGTTTTTTGTTTCCTTCTCATTACAACTATGAACCACACATAAATAATTGATTGAACTTCATCCATGGTGAATGAAATTGTTTTGAGGGATTCAAAAGATCCACTAGATTAGCTACATGATCTATTGTTTATCAGGTGATTAGCATAACAATTTCTAGATCACGTGATCACGATCCTCTAAAGGGGTAATAAAATTACATGATGCCTTGTAGGGTTATGAGACCCACAAGACCATCGTTGGCGAGGTGATTCAAGGACCCCTTGTTGGATCATGCGATGAGAATTATGCTATCAATTTATTATGTCAAAAACTTTTATGTGATTTTATTTCATATATCTGAAAAGTTCCAATTACTCTAGTTTAGATGGCTTCTAGTTTTGATAAATCTTCCTCAACTACAACCATTAAATGAAACATGATTTCCATAAATCATGATTCCACCCACTCCATTATGTGCATTCTAATAATGATATTCGAAATAGGTTACAAATTTTCATGCATCATAATTACCCCTTATCTCATCGACTTTCTTTTTATGGGTTTGGTTTGATGGATGATGCTACCATTCTTCTTCCATATTATGATATTACATCTCACTAGGTGTCATCTTCTGTAGACTATTGGAAAACTATCCCTTATGTCTGGATAGTTGTGACTCTTCTAACTAGCATATTTCTCAGAGTGATTCGATTATATTGGCCTCCCCCACGAACAAATCAAGCGGTGTTCAAATTTTGAAATGGTATCTTCATCAATATGGTACTTTTTTTGATAAATGGGCTTTGCCTTTCTGGGATTGAAAAGGCTTCTTAGAGTTTGTAGAATATTTATACATGGTTCATCTTTTTGAATCCATGTGTATATCCCAATTTATAATCTTCCAATAGCTATATATCCTCCAAGAAATGGTCATTCATTGGTTTCATCACTCTAACATGTTCCATCTATCCCATGGTGACGTGGGCATCAATTAATGAGACATATACCAATTGGGTGGTATTCACCCACCATGAGAGATATATGATGAGTTCTTCATTTTTATGGATATTTTGGATGATCCTTCATAAATTCCCAATTGGGAAATGGAAATTCTTATCCATATGAAAGTTAAATTGAGGAAGGACTTAAAAATTTATTTATTAATTTCTTTCAAGGATTGGATCAATATTTTTCATTTCTGTAGTAAGGCCAGGGAAACTTCCATATTCCCCCAACTAATACCCTTCTCAGTAGGTTTTTGATAGTTATGGATCATATTAGGCCATCTTGGAAGCTGGGGATTACATCCCATGAGAATATAGCATGATTTTGAATATTTCCCTAGTCCATATGATATATTTCATTATGGCCATGTGTTTATGTTTATGGATTTTAAAAGATGTGGATTCATGTCTTGGGATCTATGTCAACATGTTAGGGATGGTGGCAAGAATTATGGAAGGAAAGAAGATCAAATTTATTAGTTTTGGTCCTTAAATGTATTTAAAAAATCATAGACCATATTGAAAAAGGTATAACCCATTAGAGGATTAGTGGTTGTCTCCAATTTTAATTTGGATGAGCAGGGGAGAATTTTATTTACTACTACTACAATGCCACTTGGATGGAAGATGTCTTATCACATCCATGATTTCTGAATATATTGGTGGCTGGAACCATGTCGCTAAGCCCTTTTGAGAATACGGATATGCTACTCCAATAAGATAACTTTTATTTTACCAATTTATGTGCATGAAAGTGGATGATTATGGATAATGGTTGGGGTTCCCTTGATAAAAGGTCATATATGGTCTCTCTTCAAGATGAGATTCTTGTAACTAGGGTGGATGAGCTAATTATCTGTGATATTTACACACCCCGTATATTTTCTCATCATTTTAGTTGTACCTAAAGGGTATAACCTCCTCTAATAGCTTGTGTTTGAAGAGAAAAACGTCCTAGAGTCATCTGTCAAATTTGGAAAATAATAGAGAGTAGGGATACTGAATATGAGATCATACTTCTACCTAAATATGCTATTTATTTCCTAACATAGGATTATGCCTTGTCTTGGGAATCATCTTATTTAGATGGTGTGATAAGCCATATTTTTCATAATTTGGATAGGTCTTTTTCCTCACCAATCCCATTATCAGGGGGAAAATAGATGATAAGAGACTTGGAAAATATGTTATGAAAGATCCCTCATTCTAGTGGTGAAGACCTTGATAGTGAAGTAGAATATATTAGGAAAACCAGGCCTCCAGTATAGGCTGCATATGATATGCCTATAAATAGAAGGTAATATAATTCTTCTTCTTCTACTTATTTCTCAAATAAATAGTTATTTTTCCACCTCCCACACATGCTCCAATTTTCAAAGTGTCTTAGATAAAATGTAGGATGATCAAGAAATATAATGATTCTCAAATTGATAAGACCCTGTTGGAAATATTCTATGAACAAAGGTAACAACTCCATAAGATATTTCATGATTTAGGGGTAAGTGGTTTTGAACAATAGCCTCTGTATGATATCATAATGAAAATAGTCTAAATTCAGGGATATTATACCATCAACAAAGACCAGCATGATTTATAGATGATGTACCTCTTGTTGAGAAGATAAAGGAGGTTCCTATGGCATTGGAGAAGGGTTTATAATTGATATTTGAACTACAAGATAAAATGCATTGATAGACTATATAGATATAAGGATGAGAGGATATCATTTCACATGTGAGGTTCAACCATTGAACATCGTCTTCCTCATTGAACACTACTTAGAAGAGGGTTGAATAGTAGACTAATTTGGTTGATACTATCCATCATATTTTAGAATTTGAAGAGGAGGATAAATTGGTACACTCACATTCAATTGATGATTTTTCAAAAGACTCTTCTAGAGGTCACTAGTGAATCTGATCAACATTATTATATTTTGACCTTTGTAGTGCCTCCCATTGTTTATAATACTATAGATATACTCTAAAATATGTATATTACACTCATTTTTCACATTTAATAGGAATGAAAATTCAGAATTTATCTCCACTACTGTCCATTTTTATTTTTACCCACGACATGCATGATATTTCATTGTCCTGATAATATATTCCATGGATTCCCATACCGTGCACTGTATCAAATAAACATGAGTTCATGGAATTTAATGTTGAAATATTAACTGACTTTTTATCGATAATTACTCATGAATTCCCACCTTCATGATATCCTTCAGGGATATATCTATTCCAGCTATATTCATATAACATAATTACAAAACGGATATTTGGGTAGAAATCATGTCTCAGGGAGAGAGTTATCTTCTTTTGTCAAAGCCGGTATTCTTGGATAGAGTAGCTTGATGTTTTCAAAGGCTTTATAGTGGGGCTTGAAAGCTCTTGAAGGCTCAATTCCTGTCATGCTGTAGTTTATTATCTTTTAGATGAGAAATTCTATTCCTTATGTTTATGGGCTTTTAGCTCGGACCGTCTACTACTTCAGTTTATGGTATTTCAACTTAGACAGTCCATTTATTTTGTTTTTGGTCTTTCAGCTCATAATATATACCGATTTAGTTTATGTAATATTAGTTTGGTCCTTATATGACATTAGTTCAGGGTCACTTATCTTGGAAAATATATTGATTTAGTTTATGGTATTTTTGGTTGAACCTAATATTTCATTAGATTATCATATTTTAGTTCAGACCATGATGTGTTGTAGTTTATGGTCTTTTAGCATATAGCTGCTATTGTTTTAGTTTATAGTCTTTCAACTCAGATACTGATTTTATTTAGTTTAGATTCTTTTAGCATGAGCCTATATGTTTTTTAGTGTATTCTCTTTTTGCATAGACATTGGTGTGATTTAGTTTTGGGTATTTAAACATAGACCTTAATGTGCACTTGTTTAGGGTTTATTATCTTGGACATTGATGTGATATAGTTTATGGTTTTTTATCTAAAAACATTTTGATGAATAAAAATTGTGAGGTATGAAGACCAGGGAGTAATCATAATATGCTAGGGTTATGAGTTCCATAGTGGTGTAGTTAGGGCTCATGAGGATTGTTTTTACTCTATTTGAAGGAGGAGATTCCTTTATTTGGTGGGCTGAATCACTTATGCATTTATTTCATGGCCATGAAAACCTGATCGCCAAAATTTTCAAATGGGCATTGAAGATTCATTGGGGAAGATATGTGTGAGGGTGAAATCCTAGGGATGCTAGGTACTCCAGGATAGTTGGAATGTGGGTGATGTAATTCATAAACCCAAATAAATAGTTTCTGAATATAGGATGAGGAAAACCTGATTGATATGTCCCGTAACACTTTGAGAAGTTATGTTCTTCCATGGTGTCACCAAATCTCACAATGATTAGGAATCCGTTATTACAGATCCAATATGGAACCAGTTAGTGGGTCTAAGCCCTTCTGTATCAATAATGATTCCAGACGAAATATTTCTTATCTTTTCCATGGGATATGAAAGACTTGAGATGAGTCAATATTTAGAAGAATAAAGTTGGGTATGGAATGAAATCATTCTAGAAAGGGATCTGGAACCATATCAAAATTTAACTCCAGATTTTGAAGCTCGATCCCTATTACATGTGGTTTTGAATCATGAGGTGTGGCCATCAATGGTCTAGAAATGGAGTGTCACATTCCCTCTTCACAATAGGGTATTAAACATGGTGAATTAATGTCAATGAGGTTAAATCCTCTTGAATATTATAATAGAAATTTTATTAAATCATGTTTCAAAATTCATGGGTTAGGAGTAATGATATGGGACAATCATACCAGGGATGACCCAAAACAGACTGAGGTGTAGGGTGCCTCCATGAATACAACATGGTCAAAATAATTATAAATCCCTTTATATTGTTCCAAGATGTCTGTAGTTTGTTGTCCGAACTCCTATTCATTGAAATAAAGGCAATGTAGAGAGATTGATTTTCCTTTCTAATGGATATAAAAGGTTGTGACGACCTAAAACACATCAAAGCATGGTGTGTGGTTAGTGGAAAACAAAAGATCCAAGAAGGGTTTTAGCTCTATAAAGTTGTACCATTGGCCAGTGAACATATTCCCATGGAATGTATTTGTGAAAACCCATTACTCTAATTTTATCCTAGATTAGGGGTCATTCAATAAAAGCATGGATTTTACTTGGGATACATAGTTGACCCTATGTGCTTTATGCCTCATATATTTTCAGCATATATTTTTATTCTAAACTCTAGATATGAAATGTTTAGTAGGATATGAATTTACATTTTCTCAGGACACCATTTTAGGGTTCTTAACATGACATGTTTTATTCTTTTTATCTAGTGGTTTAAGGTCTTTCAATTGGGACCACCATAGGCTAGTGTTTAATCTAATGAACCAAAGTTATATTAATAGAATTTCACATCTTATAATTATTTAATATAGTATATATAAATCACATAAAATCACTTAGATAACTTAGTAAAAACATTATATATTAAGAATGAATGAAATAATTGGTATTTCAAGATGTTTAGTCTCATATACCATTAAAATAGTAACTTTACCTTGGGAATTGTAATGCGACCCTTATGAATAGTTAACCAGCCAATAGAATATTAACCTTAACAATTAAAGTATTAATAAAATTTATCCATCTTATAAATCAATATATGATATAATTATATCATAACTTTAGTAACTAATTATGTGAAAATGATAAATTAAGTGTTGGTATTTTTATAAAGCACAAATGTTTATTTAATATTTTGTAATTAATATAATGACTTAATAGAAAATTTATTTTCATAAAATAAAATCAGAAATTAATGTTTGTAATCTTTATATTATAATATAATTTTATGAGACATTAGTTTATTTTTAAACGTGTCATAACATTGTTTATAATATTAGAATTTGTATTCTTCAAATAAAAAATTATTTTATTTAAAAAATATTTTTCTCAAAATTTAGAAAATTAATTTCATAAAATTGAGTCAATTTTTTAATTCTACACATCAATAATGGTTAGGGTGATTTTTTGAGTTTTTTCTAAAAAACATCCATTTTTAGTGAATGGTAAAATATGATAGTTTATGATAAATGATAAATACATGAATTATTGTGTCCCAAATGATGTATTTCTTATGTAATCTCCTAATATCTAAATATCCTACATTATTTTATTATTTTCATGATAATTATTTTAAAATTTATATTATTTATCCAAAATAATAAACTAATGAATAAAATAATTATCAATCACCACTCTCATCCCCTAAAAATACCACCCATCACAACTCCTTCTCCAAAAACCTTCCAAACATGAAGACATATAAAATTTTACACAATAATCATTCATATCCCTTTACACATGTCCACGAGACCTTTTTACCATCAATGAAAAAACTATATTCTCTTAGGAGGTTCTCTAGGTGGAGAAAATCTAGAGGTAAAACCACTTTCTTTTTCTCTTAATTTCATTTCATGTTTTTATCTTTTTTTATCTTCTCCTGACCTACATATCCCAAAAAGTAGTGATAAATGAAGTATATTTTATATCATATAATGATATTTTATTGAGTAAACTATCCCTCATAATTTATCGTCCCTCTTCTTTTTTTCTTTAAAAATGAAAATATTGTCTCTGATGTATTGATTTATTGCATTTATGGTGGAAGAGGTTTCAAATTACATTGAATCCTCCATGGATGATCATAAAAACATTTTATTGTTGAACATGATAATAATATAGTCATTACAGACTATTTAATTTTATTTAACCATTATATATATATATATTATGTTAATTAATAAAATAAAACCAGTTTGTGATGAACGATAACCCAAAATATAATCAAAATGATTATCGCTAAGATCTTACCAATTATTCATCCTCAGCTTAAATAAAAAAAGGAATTATATAACCATTTAATCATTTTGATGTTTATTAATAGAATATAAATTATACTCTGGATATCTATTCCAATTTTACAAGAACGTTTGTAAGCATATACAAGTAAATCAATCATGGAATCCAAGGAAACAAACATCCCGAAAAGATAAAATTATATTTTATAACTCATAAAAAAAGACCATAAATGAACATAAAAAATTATTCAAAATTAAAATTAATGTATATAAGTTCTTGAATTAATTTATTGATGAACCAAATTTCATATTCCATGACATTGAGGTAAAGTGAAAATCACTTTTGGACAGAATGTAAGGGATTCTTCCCGAACCACTATTTTTCATTTGGGTTACGCTTTCTCTCTCTTTAACTCAATTATATTATTAATTAGTCTTATGTAATGATCATAAATTATATTTTATTTTTATAATGATATGTACCCACTATAATCCTTCTTTATTTTACGTTTAGTTACATATTTTATAATGATAATTTCTCAATTCTTCTTGATAAACAAGCCCAATGAAAGGGAATAACCAAATTTCATACCAATTTAAAAGTACAATATGAAATATATTTTAAAAAACTAATATTTTTATAATAATCACACTTTTTATCTATCATATTTAATTTCTAGGTTTCTAAAAATATTTTTCAAAAATAACACTTATATTCAAAGTAAAAAAGTGTATTTTATCATGAATTCCTCAATGATTTTCTAAGAGTATTTTCATCCATTCCAACACCCTTTTTTGAATCTTATGCTTAATTTGGATTAATATTTTATTATATAATCAACCATTTTTTATTTAATAGTATATGATTATTTATATTGGGGATATACTACCATGATTCCATTTGCCATATTACTCTAGATGGTTTATAATTATGTTTATTGTTTAGGGAAAGTAATTTACATTTCATATGAATGGTTTAATATGAATGTATATAATGATTATGTTTCAACCAATTCATATGATGAATTTAATGGACTTTTTATGTTATGGGTGGGGATCACTATATCCCATGATGCATCGGTATGTATGATGAGAAAAACTAGAATGTGTTTTTACCCATTATTTGTAGTGTCTTGGCTGAGGCCTTGAGAGTATGTTTCTGATGTCCGGTATTATGCATTACTCCAATGTGAAATTGGCAATTAATAATATATATGATTATTTAACAAGTTGAATATCCATTGTTAATTTTTATTAAAACATTATTTAATCAGCTTTAATTCCAGGCATATTAATCTCATGATTATTCTTTAATGGACGGTGTTTTAATTACTCACCATTCTTTATATTTTTTGTTAATAATATATTCATTTTATTTATTATCCTTACTGATATTATTTTGTCACCCCTTTCTTATGTTTTATTTCCCCCCAGTTCTGAATATGTATAATATGAATGACATGTAGGGATAATATATGATTTTATGTGTGTTCCAAATGGATTTTATATATTGTATTTTCTTTCAAGATGTAATTTAAAGTCCAGGTAAGAAATTGAACTTTAAGAACTACTAAACTAATCAGTACATTTGGATTTTATTCTTGTATCTATTCCAACATATTAATGTAAGGCACCATCTCAGTGCTACTCAGGTTGAGGTCTTTAGAGTTGGTATCAGGGGAATTTTAGTATAAACCTTTCAAATATGTTTTAGAAAACAATGATTGGGGAACATAACCCTATGATGGAATTTCAGTATAATAAAAATATAACATCCTAGAAATATGGTAAGGGTTAGATTATTAGGGTCTTCCTAGAAATACATTATTGTCTAGATATTACAAGTGTACTTGGTTCTGGAACAAATATACCTACGGGTAACAACTCCGACGAGGTTTCCCAGGCCTGACTCTGGGTAACATGGTATAGATAAAATATATTTAATGCCCAAGTGGTTTGAAACTCCCAGAGGATATTCGTAGAATAATTCCAATTTTATTCAAAAACCATTATTAAGGATTTAAAAGTAAATATGTACCCAAATAAATAATAATTATTTTTACAAGATTACCTATGAAAAAATTCAAATTTATGTTCTGTGTTTTTCTAATTAGAAATTATGCCTTACAATTAATAATTTTTTTACTATATGCCATTTTTTGGTAATGGAGCTAGTTCAAGTAATAAAAATATTATCATAACTCGATCACAATGTTTGTATTTCCCTTATTTTCATGATAATGATGTAACATCTGGTGTTGAACAAAACATTACTAAACTTGGACAGCTGGATCTGGTTATTAATAATTAACTTACTCATTTGAAGCATCCTTGACCACAATGTGGATGAACAATGTTTTACTGGTTTATTGGAAAACAACCTCCATCATTCAATATGTCTAAAAAATAATTTTCTATTGAGTGGTGGATAATTTATATACCGAATAAATTTCATGCTTTTGGAAGTAAAGAAAGGTATTAGGTTGTCATTGATATTTTTCGACACATGATATTTATGTTTCAATTGTGGTCATTGTTTCAAAAAACAATGGATGTGGAAGAAATATCAAACATGGAATTGAATTATTTTAAGAATCTATTCTGGAAAAAATACTTCCCTCATGAACAATAAGATGATATGGATATGTAATTCTTGAATCTAATGAAAACAGAAGATGAGAATGTTGCTAAGTATGAATAATAAATTACAAGTTTAGTAAGGCATGATGTGGATTACATCCAAAATCAAAATATAAATATTGATAAGATATTTGATGGGTCTTAACCATTCCACTAAAGGGAACTAGTCTCCAAAAAATTTCTCATTATATGAAGATATAGCCTCATGTGATATGTAGACCGAGAAGGAATTTTCTAAGTCTAATTAATTTAAAAGATAAATTGATAAGGATAGGGATACTCAAGATAATGGAAAAAGAAATAAGTAAAAGGAGAATAAGGGTATAGTTTAACTTCCATCCTATGAAAATTGTGGGAAGAAACAACCCAGTACATTTCCGAATGTAATTTTAGATTGAAAAATGTATGGAGAAAAAAATCCACCAAGTACGTGATTGGAAAAGAAATAAAGAAGCTACCAATGATCAATTCTACATGTTTAATGAAATGAGATATAATAAAAATGATTTTCATAAGCATCAAGGAAAATATCCCTAGAAAAGGCCATTGGAGCAAGGCCAAGAATATGTGATCAAAACTATCGAGGTTTAAGTTCTTAATTATGTGGTGGTAGGTATGTTAATTATTTATTTAAACATTGAAAATGTTTTATTTGATCTGGATCATAAAATTATTTTATATCTTCAAAGTTTTACAAGAAAATTAGACATTCTCTTTCTAAGTTAATAAAAGCGTTATTATACCAAACATAGAGGGTAAGTCACATTATAAAAAAGATGTGTCCTTAATTCCCAATTATTACACATCAAGGTTCTTTAGTTTCTAATCTTTTCGTCATGCATATGATTGTCTTTGATATAATCCTTAATACGAGATGGATTTCAAAATATGATTCAAAAATCTATTACAAGAAGAAGATGATTACAATTGGTGAAGAAGAAGTTGAATCCATTATCAAGGGAGTATAAACCTAATCATCTTAGTCATATCTAGATCCACCTCTAGTATCTCTCTAAAAAAATTATTTGGGTTGAATAAAAATCATCATCTATGGATGAGGAAATAAATATTCAAATCTAAGATGCACCAATTGTGGAAGAATATGTTGATTTATTTCTAGAGAATTTACCTGGGCATCCTCCAGAGTGGGTGATTGAGTTCTATATTGACTTAATTCATAATGAAATACTTATATAAAATAATCCCTAAAGAATAACCATCATGGAATTAGTGGAGCTGATGAATAATCTAGAGGTGTTGAGTAATAAGTGATTTATTCACCTTAGTGGTTCTCTATAGGGATCCCATGTTATCTTTATCATGAAGAACGATGGGTCCATATGGCTATGAATTGACTATAATGAAATCAATGGTATTACCATATATAACATGTATCTCATTCATCAAATTTATGTTTTATTTGATCAAATTCATAAGGATCAATTTTTTTCAAAGATTGACCTTTGATTTGGATATCATCACATACATGTGTGGAAGGATGATTTTCTAAAGGCAAAATTTCAAATTAGGTATGTACATTATAATTATTTAGTAATTCAATTTGGAATGAAAAATTCACCATCGAGTTTTGTGGATCTAATTAATAGAGTATTCAGGGAATATAATTAAGAACTTATTGTGGCATTTATTATTGATATACTGATATATTCTAAAATATATGAGGACCACGAGAACCACATACATGTTATTATGGAGACTTTTAGATGAAAATATTTATATGTTAGGTTTGAAAATTGTGAATTCTAGTTTAAAATATATTATTTTCTTAGTTATATTGCTTCTATGTATGTAATCTTAGTTAAACCTACATTGACCACGGTTGTCTAGAAATGGCATACACAAATGAACATAACTGAGGTATAACATTTCATTTTTTTAGTATGTTACTATTGGAGTTTCATTTAGAATTTTTCATGATTATCTAAGCCATTAAACAATAATACTTATAAAGGGGTTATTTTTTTATAGAAAAAAATAATGTCAAAATTGGTTTGATTGATTGAATAAGATAATAGTGGATTCATTGATATCAACTCAACCACTAGGAAATAGTGGATTTTTTATTTATAGGTATGAAAAAGGAAATGAATCTAGTGTATACGTATAGATATTAATAGTGTTATTTACTATAAATCATTTTAGTTAAAAACTCAGGAACAAAACTATCAAATGCATGATATTTAATTCGAAGCTATAATAATTGTTTTGAAGATGTAGAGACACTAATCTCTGCTAATTATGTGTGATATGAACAGATCATTAGAGCTTGAAATATATATTCTCATTGAAAGAAATAAATATAACGAAAATGAAATGGGTCGATCTACTCACTGGTTATTATTGTTCAATACACTACCAACCATGGATGGAGAATAAGGTAGCATATGCATTTACTGGGAAGGATCATGGAGTTATGAACAAAAAGTGGATTGAAAAGGATTATGTGTATATGGAAATATTAATAATGGATATGGTAATTATACTAGGAAGGTAAACATCATCACTTTTTAAATTTGTTTCCCCAACATCATTATTTGAAAGGATTAAAATTTCTCAGTTTGATGATGAGAATAATCATTATAAAATTCATGTTGTAAATGGTGGGAAATCAAGAGACATCATGTGTGAGGATGAAATTATATATGATGGGATGTGGTTTTGTGTTCCATATGTACCCTATCTACAAGGGGTGTAATTGGATGATGAACATTTCATTAATTTTTATCTACACCCTACTATCACTAATATGTATAGATATATAAATAAAATTTTATAGAGGGATAATATGAAATAAAAAAAACTCAAAATGTCTCAAGATGTTTAATCTGTCAATAGGTGATGGGTGATAGAAAACATCCTAGAGGATACATGGAACCTCTTCCTATTCCAACATGTAAATGGAATGACATCACTATATAATATTTCACTGTATTAAAAAAACACCAATAAATATCGTTTTTATATGGGTAATTGTTGATTGGCATACAAAATATGCACATTTCTTGAATATAAGTGATGATATTCCATTGGAGCACCTTGAAAGACAATATAGTAATGAAGTTTTAATACTTAATGGATAAACAATTTCAATTGTGACTAGTAGTGATACACAATTTTCATTGAAATTATGGAAAAGTGTTCATAAATATTTGGATATTGAGCTTAATTTTGGTACTGCTTGGCACATTAAAACCAATGGGAAGTCCAAAAGGATTATGCTTACTTTAGACGGCATATTGAGATCATGCTCTCTTAAATTTCATGGAATGTGGGATCTATATTTTTTTAGATTTAGGAACCATTAATAGTTTTTATTATAGTATTCAAATGGAACCATATTAATCTTTGTATAGAATGAGATTTCGTACATCAACTTGTTGGGATTAATTTGGAGAAAAGAAGCTTGTAGGACAAGAAAATGTGAAAGAAAAAATAGTAAAGGTAATGATTATGCAAACCCACACCAAGGCTGCTAAAATTATAAAAAATATCTATGTCAATAATTGATGGAAGGATTTTATATTTCCTGTGGGAGATACTAATTTTTTTAATGTATCTCTATGGAAGTGTGTTATCACATATGGAGAGAAAAGGAAACTGAGTCCCATGTATATTAGACCTTTCAAAATTCTAGAGAGATTTTCAATTATGGATTATAATTTGGTAATGAATCCTAAACATTATAAAGTTAAAATTTGTTCCACATATCTTTGTTGAGGAAGTACATGTCAGAACCTACACATGTAATCACATATGAAGGAATATAATTAGAACACAATTTGTCTTATTGTGAAAATCCAATTAAAATTTTAAATACTAAATAACATGTGTTAATGAATGAGATAAATCTTATGACATTGGTAATTTCAAAAAATTATAATATTGAAGACGTAACATGATAACTAAAAGAAATAATTATGAATAACTATACAAATATTTTTATGGGATGACATTCTGGAAATTTTGAGGATGAAATTCTTATAAGTTGGGAGAATATAATGACTCATAATTTTATCAATTAAATTTAACTTTTTATAATTATTTAATATAGTATAAATCACCTAAAATCACTTTGAGAACATAATAAATACATTTTAAATTAATAATCAATGAAATAAAAAGTATTTATAAAAGTAAATATCATATACCAATGGAATAGTAACATATCCTTTAGAATAGTAATGTGGCCTTAAAAATAGTAAAATGGGGAATAAAGTAATAACATCACCAATTAATTTATAAATAAAATTTATCTATCTTAAATATGAAAATATGAAATAATTATATAATATTTTAAGTATTAAATGATATGAAAATGAAAAATTAAGTGTTGTTAATTTTATAATGTTTAAGTGTTTATTTATGATTTTTTTAGTTAATATAATGACATAAAAGAAATTTTATAAAAATAAAATAAACTCATAAATAAATATTTTTTTATCTTATTATTATAATATAATTTTATGATACCTTAGTCAAAATTTGAATGTGTCTTAAAATCATTTATAATAAATGAATCGATATTTTTTGAATAAATAATGATTTTAATAAAAAACAAATTTTCATATTTGGAAAATTAGTTTTAAAAAATGGATTCCATTTTTGATATCTAAAAATAAGAAATGGTTAGGGGGATGTTTTTATATTTTTCTAATAAATATAAATTTCCAGTGAATAGAAAAATATGTTAATTTATGATAAATGCTAAATACGTGAATTCTTGAGTCACAAATAATGTATGGATTATGTAGGCCCATTATATCTATATATATTTCATTATTTTAAAATATTTATTGATAATTCATAAAAATATCATATTCTTGATCAAAAATAATTAACTACTGAATAAAATAATGATAAATCACCCCTCACCTCCACTATAAATATCAACCCTCACCACCTCTTCTCCTCAAACCTTCCATGATTTTAGCCTTGTACAATTTTTACCCAATACTCTTCCCAAAATCCATACCCACTTTTAGAATACCTTGTTCTTATCAAAATAGAGAACCTTTTTCCCTAATAGTTTCTCAATGAGGAGAAAATCAAGAGGTAAAAACGTATTTCTCTTTCCTTTAATTTCTTTTTAATTTACTTTATTTTTTATCTTCTTCTCAACTCTCTATCAAAATGTGACATAATATCAATTATATCATTTTTGTAATTTAATATCATTGGGTTGAGATAATAATCCATCATCAATTTAACAAACTTTGTTGAATATTATATTTAATTGTGATTAATAAATTATGATATCATCAATCATATTTTATTGAAGGGTTTATATTTATTTGGATTGGGGATGTAATATCTTGATATCATACTTCATAATACTTTGTATGTCTTATGATTATTTTTATTCTTCAGGTAATTTTATTTACATTTCATATGTATCTTTAATATAAATATATATGTTGATTATGTATCACCCATTTATTATGAGGAATTAATTAGACTTAATAAATGAAAGTTAGGGCCCTCTATAGCCCCTTTTTGAATCGGTTGGTCTCATGAGACAAAAAAGACCAGGTTCTTACCAATTATGTATAGTCTCATGGTTGAAGACTTGAAGGTATGTTTATGATATAAGACATTATGAATTCCATCATTAAGAAACTAGTAACTGATAGTCCATGTGATTATTCAACTATTAGAATATCTTTTTTAGTTTTTATTATGTAATAATTTAATCAACTTTTATTCCTTTCATATTATGCTCTAGATTATGTTCCAATGGAATGTGCTATTTATTATTCACTATGCATTATTGATTATGATTATGATAGATTACACTATATTTATTAACATTATTGAGAATATGAGATAACACCATTATTATGATTTATTTTTCCACATTATGTGAAGATGTATATTATGAATTACATTTAGGGATAATCCCAGAGTTTATGGGTGTTTATAATTGAATAATAATGTTGTTTTTTCCTTTCACGTTGATATATAAAATTCATGTATGTAATATTGCTTCCAAAACTACTAAACTGATCAATCCTTTGGTATTTGAGTCTTGTATCTATGCAATTTTATTAATATAAGGAACTGAATCTTGGATACTGGGGTCATGGTCCTTAAATTTAATGTCACACAACTTTGACCACATTACATGCAGTTTAAGGTCATGATGCACATGGAACTAATATAAGGACATTAGAGACTAGATAGGGTACCCAGGGACAAGATTACCCCATCATCCGACTTAGTCGATGATGAGAATTTTGTAAATCATATATCTATGTTCTCAAGCCATGAGCGATGATATGGGATAATCATACTTGGATAGGTTCACATCACAATAGGGTGTTTAGTTTTTCCATAGTGATGTCATGGTCACACGAATTAGAAAGCCCCTCATATTGGGTCAATATGAATTTAATATGTGGTTCTAATCCCTTATGAATCAATATCAATGACATGTATAGATATATATTTTAAATTATAAGGGATATGAGGGGATGAAGATTAACATTGGTGCTCAATATATGAATTATGGTACATGGATTGAAGTGATTTAAAATGGTAGAAGAATCATGAAATCTGGTGGAACGGTGTATGTCCACCTTGTTCTTTGGATAAGGCATAATTATGGGAGATGGACTGCAAAGTTTAATGTCATGTAGTGGGGACATACCCGCTTCAGTGATGTTTGATGTAATGCAGTAAAGACATGTTTGTTGTCCATTTTAATGACATTTGGTCGGGTTGTTCGCCTTGAAGTTTAATGTCATGTGGTAAGGACTTAGTTCCATGAATTTCATCATCATGTGGTAAGGAAATACTGTCATGCAATTAAAAATCATGTGGTAAGGATGTGGGAACAAGCGTATGTAGGTTTGCCAAGATATGACACAAATATAGGTTGGGTGATCTTGTTTGGAAAGGTCCCTTCTACTATTTGGGGTGAATTTGTTTTATAGGGTGTTGTAGCTAGGCCAATGATTGAAGAAAATGACGTCACTACTAATCCAGATATATCAGTAATGAATCCACATAGAGTTTTTGAAATACCATGTAGTTTTACATCATGCGACGATGACAAAGATGAACCAACGTGATAGAACATAAATATTTTGGTTAGTCCTAAGGGTGGAATTAAAGGTGTATCTAAATAAATCATGATATTAAGAATCAAATCACACATATTTCTGAAGTTCCATGAATTTTAACATCATGGGGCGAGGAAATCAGTCTCTTGACTGGAAATGCTCATATTGTTATTGGACACATGAATTGAACTTTTTTTTCACTACATATCTCATGGTGGTGGGAATCAATATTTACATAGATTATAAGGGAAGTTACTAGAAAGTTTTGATCTATATGAAAATATGGGGGCACTATCATAATTATCTTTTATGAATGATCCCAAAGCTAGAAATATGTGCATCACTACTATCCAGTGGCGAGAGGAATCATGTCTCATGTAGTTCTTGAATGAGTAAATATCTCTTCACCCGTCTGGCCCATAAGAAGTGGTTAGAATTATTTCCATTTATTTTGGTCATGGGGATCATTATTAAAGATCCATACATCACTATGTATCCTATGATGGTAGGAATCAATCCACATGTAGTAAATGAGGAACCATGATGTTATTTGTCATGCAGAAATGAAATTAACCTTTTATTTTATCATCATGTTGGAATGAATTATGGTATACCTTTTATGATATTGGATTCATGTCCATGATGGTCCTATCATGTTGTTACATTCCTTTTTCATGTGGGAAATCACTTACTACAATTTACCATATCACATGATCTATGCTTAGTGGGAGAAACAATGAAATGAAAGGGTTCCTCTTAAAATGAAGAGGAAGTTAAGGGTATGAAAAGGGGGATTCTTTATCATATGATTAGTGGACTATGATATAGTATTGATGGGTCTCTACATGTCTCATTGAAAATTAGAATCAAGACATATGTAGTTTTAGAACACCTATTAGTTTTAATGTCATGAATAAATACATTTTAGATGTGGAGTTTAATTCCTTGTGGTATGGAGATGAATCACGTAATGTGAAGGAAAATGTATGTTGTGGTCAGGCCCAAAACATAGTTGTTTGTGTATCATTATGTATCTTTTAAAGTAGGGAATAAATACATATTTAGTTATTAGGGAACTATGAAATTTAAATTGTGGAATCTGGGACAATCTCTGTCCAGATATCTTCATGTGGTTAGAACGAAGGACACTGTGCTATTTAAATTCTTAATGTTAGGAATTAATTTTTATATTTTAACATCGTTTATACAGGATGAGATGTTCTTAATGATAAATATGCAATTTATTTCCTGAGAAATTTTTCATTTTTGGGGGTGTGACATTCTCCCCATCCCTGAAGGCCAATAAGTAGGCTCCATTCTAATAGACATTACATATGATGTAAGGTCAATCCCATTTGGTTTCCAACATGATAAGAGTATTCCATAGTATAAACATCATTCTATGAGAAAATACCAACTCTCCTTGGATAAATGAATATAGGTTATGCTTCTTATTAAGGTCTCAGGTGATCTGATTATTATTGGTTTCCAGGTTTAGTAGAGTACTCAACTAATTATCATAAAGTAACTCCAATTTTTCTAACCCTATTTTTCATTATTAATCCTCTGAGAGGTATCCAAAAAAGTATATTTGGAGTGAGAGTAGATGGAATTCCATGGGTAAAACAACATTTTTCCCATATACATATGAGTACGGTGTTTCTTACGTTGATGTACATGTGGTGGAAAGAATGGATCATAAAGCATGGAAAATATTGTTTGGCAAAGACTTCTTATCCTCTTTCACCATAATATAGAGTACATTAAACATATTCTTGTGGAAGGCCTCTATCTTTCCAATTTTCATTTCGTGATAGAGATAAGAATGACTAGAATGGATATTTTACTCATGCTAGAGTGTCTTCAACTCCCTTGAACAGAATTTTGTGCTGTTGTCCATTAATATTGTGCGAGGGATCCAAAACCTAGTGATGGTAAGGGAATTTATGATGATGATGATATTATTCATCCCATGTTATTGGAGGGGGTATATCCAGAAACCATTTGGAATAAAATTTATTATCAGTAAGGATGTACTTGAACACCCATACTATGTATGGGGGATATGTCCCCACATGATCCAATCCCCAAAATGGAATTTATACAACAATATTTTTCCATGTTTTTTAATTTTAAGGTCTTATGGATGAAATTATAATGGACATATAGTGAATTCCACGTACATATGTATCATGATTTACCTGTAATATCCCAACCTCTTGATATGATAGGAGTTCCTAGTTCTATATTGATGGTCACCATACGATCCTATATGAACATCCTTATTGATGGTGAGAATCTCTCCTTCTACTATGAATTTGAGGAGTATTCTGTCAAATCCTCTCTTTTCAAGGGAATTTTGATCATTTGGAGCATCCTGTAGGGAGAGGTTCACTTCATGATGCCAAATCTATTCCCTTGTAGCTCGATCTGTTGGGAGGGTACCATTCTAAAGATAATATATTATGGGCTCCATCCATCCAGGGGTGTTCATTCATTCAGCACGCTATGGGTTGGTTTTGAAATGATTTACTTCATTGATATGAAAAACTATGATCTTTGAGAATATTATGTGATGCTTGATATGAAAGACTGATTTTTCCTGATCCGGGTCAACCAATATAGGGGATTTATTTTCCAATATGTTGGTGCAAGCATTCTATGATTGGGGAACATGATGAAATGTTTGATCAAAAGAGAAATTTTCTATCAGTCCCCTAATGTTTCTAGAGAGTGGGTCCGATTTTTCATTATTGATGGAATATTCACCATTGATATGATTTATCACCAATTTTTAATACCCATTAATATTTAGGTAGTACATTTTCATCTATAAGGACAATTCTAACCTAGAAACGTGGGATTGATATTTTTCCTCACTATTTGTGAAGCTTTTGGATTGTGAGAAAGGGGTGAGATAAAATGATCTATCTAGAGAGATAAATATAACCAGTAGACCGTGATTATTTGGATTGATATTTCCATCCTTTTTATATAAGACTTGGGTATGAACCATAAAAAACATCTCCCATGATTGGGGAGTTTCATGGGCATAGAATTGCTCCTCATCTAGATGTTTGGTCCCAAAAGGGTATGTTCGAGGGTATGATGTCCTTCAAGGAAATCCTATAGAGATTTCCCTTTTATTAAATTTTGTGATATGAACAGAATGATGTATTTCTGTAGAATTTGTAACCATTTGGAAAATAAACCTATGATCATAGGGAATCTGAGGATGTACTTGATGAGATCAATACGACATGCTATATGTAATTCATGGTTCTATATGTAATGTCTCAAAATTTCACTTTGAATATGATTGAAAAGCAGTTCTTCTCAACATTAGAATGTCTAGTTTTAGTACTTATCATAGTCTAACTAATATAGTAGAGTCTATTCTTACACCCATTATTATTTTTTCATGTGGAGAGGGAACCCAATAATCATTCCATGGAGGCCACATATAGTATAGGTTTTCTCCCTTCCATTAGAAGCATCAAAACCGGTTGTCACAGTATGTAATTCTTGTGACTTTTTTGGTATTCCTGATAGTCATCATCCCATTGATAGAAAATTTTCTTATTCATTAGCCTGGTGAAGGGTAGAGCCTTTCCTACAAAATTGGTTATGAATCACTGAATATAGGTGAGGTTCCGATGGATCACCCTAGTTTCATTGAGATATCTGGGTGTGATAGTGAAAAAATGTCACTAATCTTCATTTGGATCAACATCAATTCCATGATGACAAACCATAAATCCAAGGAACATTCTTGATATTACCCCGAATGAAAATTTTAGGGGATTCATATTCATACTATTCTATTACATCTTATCAAATACTTTTTTTAGATCCACTAATTGATAACCTAGTTGTTGGGATATAACAAGTAGGTTGTAAAAATAGCACTAAACAATCCATCATAGTAATAGTTTTAATAAATGCTTCATGGTCTGTCGATAAGTGGTGCCAATATTCATTAAGCTAAATAGAATGACTTGATAACATAAGATCCCCAAAGGCACTCTAAATGAATTTTATTTTTCATCCTCGAGGTTCATATTGATTTGATTGTACCCTATATACAAATCCATTAAAGAGTGGTCTTGGAAGATATGATTTGCATCAATAAAAAGTTATATGATTGTAAATTGGAAATAATCCTTTGAAATAGTCTTGTTAATGCATCTGAAGTTAATGAAAAACCTAATTATCCCTTTTTTTCATGATGGGGATGATCTTAGCAGGGAATCTTGGGTATTTCACTTCTCATACAAAATTGGATTTGTTAAATTTATCTAAATCCACCTCTATATTGGGGGAATCAGAGGGGTATACCCTCATGGATAAATTATTAATGCCTCAATGAAAATTGGGTAGGATAAGAGGGTGGGTAGACACATATGAATTCAATCAAGGGATTTCCTTATATTTCCATGAAAACACAGATTGATGCTTCCTTAAAAATTTAATGTAATCCTCTTGATCGCTGAGGGGAATGGAAGAACTAATTAGAGTAGGAAATGTGTACTATTTTATCCCATAATTATATTCTTGATCTCATCGATGGTGGTGGAGACACCTTCCTTGAATGATAGAGGGGAAATCCTGAGGAAATAATCATATTTTTCCATCTTTGGGTCCGTAGAGACATCTCCATGCGATGTTGAAAATTTGGGGTCATCTCCCACACAATCGAGGTGAGAAAGGCCATGGGGAGGGACATTATCATCCCATGTCATCTAATTAATTATAGATAGATGTTGAATATGATTTTATTTTATACTATCACTAAGGAAATAAGGGTATTGTTTCTCTAAGATTATGTCTATTACCTTGAATATAATTATGGTGAGAATATAGTCACTATCAATTATACTCTATAGATTCATAGGGGTGGTCCTAAAGACATAGGGGGATACAGCCTGTATATCATAATTTTCCATTGGTTTCTTTCCTCCCCTTTTTTGACAAATGCTTCAGTATGTATAGTTCCAAATGTATCAAATATGGTTTCTTCACCATATAGTATTCCATATTTTCCATCAATGGTGTAATTCAAACACTAATACAGTGTATAAGTTACGACCAAGTGATTATGGATCCAGGGCCTTCCAATAAAACATTATATGCAGTGTCTTACTATATAACCATAAACTAAGTGTCATGTATGAGTTAACTAAACAAAAGTTTGATTTTGGTCTTCCTGATAGGTCTTTGATCACGCATATAATACACTTGAGTGATCAGGATTGTGGGATAAGAATCCCCTTATCCATATCTAAAATGTATTATGGTTCGATCCAAGATGAGGTTTATCCCAAAACAATTATTAATCAGAGCCCTCTAGATTACAGCATTATTATGCCTCCTGAAAATATATTGGGGCCTAATGTTCACTCAGATGAACTCTTTTTTATCCCTTTCTGTGAATGTGATGGTCAAGGAAATTCTAAGGACATGGAATCCACATGATATCATATGGCTACACTGACTTATATATTGAATTATTATGGGTATTGGAGGGATTCAATTAGTCCCTCATGGACTTTTTTTGAATGATGGTGCACCTCAAAGAATGAGAGATTCAATGAGACCACTTCCAAATATTTCAAAATCTCATAATTTTTCACCATAGTTTGATAATTAATAAAATGTGGTTTCTCTGGGATAGGAGGCTCATGAAATGATGTGTTTGAGGTGGATAGGACTTGTGCTTATAAAAATGTTGAGGGATTATCTGCTTCCAGTAGCACAGGCCTTGCTATAATTCCCTGTTGTATAAGTTGATTAGATAATCTAAATCCCTCTTGGTGGCTATGGGAGGCAATTGAGTGGAGATGACATCTGTAGGGATCTGATCCCCTTCATATCATATCAAGGTTTTCTCGAGTGTTTTTCAATGTGTCTCAGAAACATATATGTCTTTTGTGGGGATGTGACTAAAATATTGGTTCCGACCAAATCCGATCAATCCCCTGTATCATCAGTTCTGGTGAATGGGTGTTCTGGTTACCCAATTATATGTAGTTAACTCTTATCCGGATGTATATTAATCATCAGTGCTGGTGTATTCCAAGTGTATCATGTTTACAGAACGGAATATGAGCACTTTGTTCAATGAGGGTTCCATTTGGTGGGGCGGTAACTCTGTTGTGGTTGACGTAGGAAAAAAGTCAGCAAGAGATATATCCTACTTTGGAGCAGGATATGAAAATTCCTATTTTCATTCTTCATACTTTCAGTGGTGACGCCCACCTTAGGGAGATATATTTGATGTTTCCTCCTTGGGAGGTGGATATACTATTGGTCTACCTAGCTATTCAATCTAGGTGGAATGATATCGGTGAACTATCTTTGAATTCATCTAGTTGTCATACTTCTATGCATTTTTGGCTAAGAAATTATTCTAATCACCCACTCCTGATTTATCAATGGTTATTTATGCCACCTTATTTGAGTATTTATCTAGTGCCACCTATCCGGAATTGACCATTACTTAAAAGATTTCATTGAATATGAAACACTCACAGATATAATGACCCGAACATATATGGTATGGTTATTTTGCGGGATTGTCGGTGAGGTTGACCTAATCAGGCATCCAAGGTTGTGGGAGATTTATCTTGTTATTTTACATGGAAACCCTAAAATAACTATGGACCAATTCATTATGGAAGGATTATGCCTTGTCTATCCATTCTTCATGTCCAAGGTGACCCTAATTTCTCTATTCTTCTAGTTAAGGATGATTCAATGGTTAACCCTGATCGACAGGGGGTGTTGGGTCATTTCAGAACAACTTAGAATATTGAATGGGAACCTCTGAAGGCTTGAGAGTTATAACTATAGCCTCTTCTTTTTCCAAAATTTTTCCCTTTGCTGTGGGAATTATATGATATTTAGATTGGGTTCACTAAATGGAATCCACAGGAAGTTGAACGATTTTAATGAACCCATATAACCAATCAGGATACATTATTGGGATTATAGGTGTCTACTACTCATCTAACATATTTTTAGCATAGATTTATAGAAGTTTCTCTTGGGAGATTGAGATAAAAAGTTAGTAGGATAAACCTTCCCACCATTATGTTAAGTTAGAAACCCTTTCATTTTTCTATTTATATCAGTTTATTAGGGTTGTGATTGATTTTTTCCTTAGGAAAGAGTTTAATAGTAATGGAACTGATGAAGAAGGTATTACCATCATGCAAGGAATCCTACTGGTAGACTGGTGTACAAAACAAAGGTTATCCATATCAAATTCTATACAAAACACATCATATTGTCCTCCTGATGTTGATCTTTATGGCCCATCATCAGCCCACATCTAGATATTAAGTGTTTGTGATGCTATTCGGGATCACCAATATAATAAAATATAGAGAATGATGGATTGAAAAAACTAGTATGAGTAATTATGTCATCCACTCATTCAGGATATGGACTTCTCTCATACTGAATTGGTTCACATGACCATTAAATTGCTCCCATTTGAGTACCTAGGGACTTGATTATGTTATGAAACATCAGGGGGACTGTTTTCTAAGACCTATCACATACGAAGGGAGTTGGTAGTTGTTAATGAGGCAACCCCACCTTTGTATCCCATTACTTTACAATACATTCCAATACAGAATGATTTCCTAGAAAAGCGAGAGTCTATTACCAAAATGGATGGATTTCACAATCGTTTTTAACTTCCTCATTTATGTAGACTAGGTACTGTGAGATGGAGCCTGTCTGATGTGCAGATGCAACTTTTTTTAGAGGATCAGATCTTATGCTAGGAGGTGTATTTTCTCATCCTGAGGATGATACCCAGTGGTGAAATTTCAACTATGTATCTATTCATTGTTTTTTCAAAGAGTTTGTATTTAAATTTCATATTGGGGAAACTATTCCTCTATGGAAAGAACCTCAATTATTCTAGGATGTGATTGAGATTTGGTCATACCATCACATTTTTTCATTGGATGTGTTTCTCCATGGAGCTAGAAACTCATTATTCAAATGAATGCTATTTTGGAGCCTTTTATTACTTTGGGTACATGCATCCTTAGTTGGTGCATATATATGACCCACCTCTCTTGGAAGAGTTTCCAATTTGCGACCATCTGTATTCATTTCATGGTTCAAAATGTCATCCATATTGATAGTGATGAAATTTGTGGAGGCAAATCAATCAATGGTGATTGTTCCAATAATTTGGACTCAACATGATGATTCAATAATTCCTTCATTAGGGTCATTCCTTGATCCTTGAACATAATGGGCCATTTTGTATTATGTCCCTAGTAGTGTCTGATTTCCCCCACCATACAGTCTTATATTCTTGGTCTATGAATAGTAAACTTGAGGGAGTTTTTGATGGTGATCACTGAAAGGTCCCTGACCAGTAAAGGTTATTATTATGGTGGGAGTAATATATGAGAAGTACACCATTTATTTTTACCTCCCAATATATAGATTCATGATTCTATCTCTGGTGGCAATGATGTTGAAAATTCCCCCATCCCTAAGGACTGGGGATTATTTGGGGCCACAATTGTTATTGATTTATACTGTTTTTTATGATCCAATGTCTTCTATTGGGGATTTGATGATTCCCAGGATGAACATGTAGATATAAATTCCCCATCCCAATGAGATGGGATTGAACACGAATCACCATTGATTTAAACATGGCCCTATTTAGGGATAATGAAACTTTTGATGGTAATTTAGATATAAATTCCCCCAGCCTTGTGGGATGGAGACTGTTCACAGATACTGTCGATGTGTCCTAAATCCGCTATAAAATTGAAGATATGATGGGTGGAAGTGGATTTAGACATTCCCTTGCCCCAGTGACAATGATCTACTTGTAGATGGTCAATATAGAAGTTCTTAATATGGGAAGCATTCTTCTTGGGATGTTTTTTCTTGGTGATCGCATCTTCAGTCATCATGTATGAAATGAATTTTACTCATTTTATGGGCCTAGTTTAAAATCATTATGTATATCCTCTCTCTTTGTTCATGATATCTGGGAACCATTGAAGTGGAATAATTCTGTTGTAGTGACACAATGGCTAGATTATTACCCAACCTCATTATTTGTCTAGTTGATATGAAATTAAAAGACTCCTTTTTTGAGGGGTTAGACTATTTTAGGGGATCAAAAAATGTAACACTCCATACTATAACCATACTAAAATTTAGAATCATGACATGGATTTAGATATTATCAACCAAGGAGTTCTGATTCATTAATGTAAAGTGTCTTGCTGATTAGCATTGTGATTTTACGGTTTTGGATCCTAGGCCATGAAGATAGAACCCACGTATAACTAACAACAAAGTATCATGATTTTATGAGGCTTAAACTCAAATCCTATATAAGTGAGGTTCATATCATCATTCTACTATAGGGTAGACCATATAGTTTGTTAGAAAGGGAAATCACTCATTTTCTATCTCATCTGGGATCTAACAGTCAGATGTAGTGTGGGTCCAAAACATGATGGGGAGGTATTTTTTAGATAAATCTCTCCATATTTCAATTAAAACATACACTTCATCATATTTACCTACCTCCTTCTAGTCATACCATAGAGGATGGTTATTATGGTTACATACTAACAAGAGTAGAGGGCTGCCTGATGTTAATGGGGATCCATATACAGTGGACCATAATATTTCGAGAACCACTTTGTATGATCATTACAGATATTTGGAAACCCCTCTATGTGACATTGTTTGGGAATGCGGAGGATTTCATTGTATGTTGATGATATCTACTTGGGTCGGTTGACCATGATTGATGTTAGGAGTAAAATACATATGATCTAACTTTACACTACCATGAGGAGGAATATCATGGTAATTATTATCAACTACTTTGATTGAAGAGTTTAAGGATACTTATGGTGTTTGGAATGTGTCGTGAATGAACTTAAGGGCACTAGCATTCAAAATATCAGGAATATGGGACTCAATATACATCATGGTCAGAATATTCTGACATTCTTTTTGAATTTGTATAAGGATATGAGCTTGTGTGAAGATGGTTTCGGGAACTCTCTTATAATTGTTAGAAGCTATGGGAATATGGGCCATCTAATAACATGCTTCTAGATTATGCCATTTATTTTTCTCATTGTTGACATGAATTTGGTCTTGTCCTGAGGCATGTGCCATTCTCACATTCTTTGTCTTAGTTAGGACATGAATATGAGCTTGATCCTAAGCCATTTTTATATTCCAATGGTCTTTCAAGGAAGTGTTATGAGCCATCCTCGAGGCATGTTCCACTCTCTCTTGGTGAGACCTGGTTGGAATTTGAATATAATCGTAGTTGGAATATATATTCCCTATCATAATATAACAACGAACTTCCAGAAAGGGAGAAGGTGTATGATCCTCCACATGTATTGTTTGAAAACAAAGCTATCACAATAATTCATTTGAGGAGGTATGAATATGCACCTGGCTTCTGTGGTCTGCTAGAATATTCCTGGAAGATTCACTAACATGAATATGAGCCTATCCCGAGCCTTATTCCATTCCCACATGGTAATATCTATCCTAAAAAAGATATTTTTTAATGCTGGGCCAATAGAATATGTTGATAGACTTCGATGATATGAATATAAGCATATCACCAGTCATGTTCCCTCTCACTTGGTGAGACCCAACTAGAATATTGATATAATTCTGATCCAAGGCCTTTTGAGTATTCCACCAGTCTTTTTCAACAAGCATGATTCCCTGTCCTAAGGCATTTTCTACTACCATGTGGTGATCCCCAATTTGAATGAGGTATGATCCCAACACGACACCTCATTCTTTTCCAAAATTGGTTGATAATATTCCTGGATGGGAGAAAAAATGTGTGCTTTCATTTGTACAACTTGTTCCCAATGATCGGAGTGTTGATATTCTTTATCTATAAGGATAGGAATATGCACCTTTCCCCATATCTCAAATAATGTCGAAATGTTTCAGTGGAATTATTCAGCAGTTTCAAAAATATATTGGAAATTTAGAAAATTTTGGGAAATGATAAATGCATTCACATTTTCAATAATCATTATACAATGGTAGATGTCTTAAATTAATGTGGTGATATATGGCAACCTTTGAACTTCTTATTCCACTTAAATATTACAATGGACTTCATTCATGGAAATTGGGATATTGGAATCCTCCATTCCTATTATACGAATACTCCCAAATAATTGTTCCGAGTGAGTAGATTATGTGCACGCTTGATAATTAATTCCAGAATATGCTGAGAGGAATCATCATAAGGATTTTTGATATGATCTATCATTGGGAAATCTAGTTCCTTCCTCCCATGAGGAGCCTTCCCTATTCCCCATGAATTGGTGTAAGAAGAATTAGTGTGTCAGGTGGTACCCTTAGTAGGATACTACAGGGTACCAATTGGATGATGATGGTGATGATGGTTAGAAGGGCCCCTCTTGGATGGACCATAATCTAAAAGGTAGGTTAATTTCTATTCTTGATCCAAATTTATTATGTTTTGAAGGCGGAAGTTTTCATGCTATAGGGATAATGTGCCGAAGTAGTTGGTTGTGGAAACTTGTGCTACTCACATAACTATAACTTTCCCTAGGTGATCAAGACTCAAGAGCTTCCATTCTTGGAGAACCTCATGATAAACTTACTAGCTTGTTATTGTACATTTTCGGTGGTACTCTCAAACCATGGTGTTTGACACATTGATTTTGTGATGTCGAGTAGGTGAGATCATTTTTTTTGACCAGTAGGGGTTGCAACAATAGATTATTCATATAAATGATTAGTGAACGAAGAGGAAATGTTTTAATATTGGGATTCTGGTGATGATAGTAGTTTCTAATGTCATGATTTCAACAAGGAACAATGTCATTTATTGGTAAAATATCATATATATGATGTTCTCTATCAGATAATCATGGTTAACACAATTGCCTTATAATTCCCCATCCAGCAATTCTGCTCGTTTGTCTTTTCAAAAGTTGGATGGTCTTTTTTTCTGAGACCCCTATTTATCGAGGATCATATAAAGGATGATATAAATATTATTTATTTGTTTTTATATCATATTCAAATCAATGTTTTCTGATTCATGATTCATCGATCATTCTATTTCATTAGGGATTAATGTTTACTTCAGCATTTTTTTTCTTATGGTGTACATAAGAAATCACTAGATGGATTAAGACAATAGTTTTTTATTAGATAGATTCACATTTGGATTCCCATTTGTGTTTTGATGGAAAAAGATAAAACTATAGAAAACCTCTCTAATGGGGATCAACTGTGCGTGATGGTTGAATATTGAGGGGTTTGATTTCATTCCCAATTACTAAAATTAGGTCACTATAGTTCGTAATAGAAACTCCAAATTGATCCATTATCAATAAATAGGAACAAATCTATATTCTGAAGGTTAGTGGACATTTAGGGTTTCATACCCAATGACTCATAGGGACTCATATAGGTCAAGATGTTTAAAGGTTAGACTAATCACACTTTTTTAGGAAATTGTGGCCCGCTTTGGGACTCTCTTGTAGATCAAATATAAGTTTTTGAATCTCTTCATAATCCTGATAAAAGACTGGATACCCTAAAAAAATTATAGGTTAATTCTATTTATCTAAAAATAAAAGTAGTATCATTAAAGAACAAAAAAATGGGTATCTCATCAGTGAATCCATCTGTAGGTCTATAAGGTTATTCATCCATTTCTGGGTAACAGTTAGGTGATAATGTGATAAATCTATATATCTAGGTACTTACTAATTTTCTTCCATAGAGGGAGGAAGTTGATATTCTGAGGAGGAGATTGTCGAATTATGAGGAATCCTATGTATCCTGGTTATTACATGAATAAAAAACCATGCAATTCATTAAATCTTATAAGATTAAATTCATTCAGAGAGGACATCTTTGAAGGAAGTAGGGATCTTAATGATTGATCTCGGGTCTTGAGGTGATGTCATATGTACTATAGTTAGAGAAAGAATCAATGTTATCATAGGTTGATCACATCCTTGGGACTAAACCTTAGGTAGATGAATCTTAAATAGGGTTGTTTGTATCATGAAACTAATCAGGGATTACATGCTGGGATTTTCCTAGATGATGGAAAATAATTACGCCAATGATGTACTCATATAGGCACACAAATTTCATGGGACCTATGATCAGTGTGAGAAACAAGGGAAAACAAATGACCATCATTATTCCATATGGATGTGGGACTTTTGAATTGGGAAAACCATTGGTATAGTTAAGATGAAGTATGGGCCTCAGAGATGCATATTACCTGTCTAGATTATGAAAGGAACCAGAGCAATCAAAGTTCAGTTGATTGCTCAGTATGTGAAGGGATTAGGTAGATAGGTAATCAATTGGGAATGAATGGGTCCTTTTGGTTTCAGTGACTGAGACATGGACATTGCTTAGAATTGTAGTCTTATTTTATATCGGTCCATAGGAAGGCGTCCTACGTATCCTGGTTCTTGTAGAAATCAGAGTACTCATAGTTTATAAAATTTTGGATTACAAACTGACATTTCAATTTACTATGTAGAGCTTATGATGTAAATGATATGATTATTGCAACTCCTTAATAAATAAGATATATGCTTAGTGTGAGATACAAGGGATAGAAAATGATCAATGACATTGCATTGTGGGTGGGGGGGGCTTACATATAAGGAAAACCCTTTGAAAATTTCATACGGATCTTGAGCCATTGAAATGATTCCTAGATATCTAGATTATTGAGGGAATAAGAGTAATTAGTGATCATTTGATCCAATATTACAAACTAAAATTTATCTTTTTTTTGGTTCTTACACTCTGTGGGTGGAAAAAGTTATCAAGCATTAGGATTCCCAACATGACCATGTATGCTTTCCTACCTGACATGCATTGATTGTCTATTCACCATGCCTTGGTTATCTACTTGATATGTAAAATAATTTATTATGGACATGTTCAAAGGAAATCATGTTATACAATTGACTTATATTTAGGAATTTTTATATCCTAGATGGCATGTCTAAGGGGTTTTCACATGAATAGAGTTTTCTTGTCAATAAGACATCACAATACCTAGATGTTCAGTATCTTGAGACATCACATGAATTGGACGACATGTTTAATGGTGTTTCACACACTAGTTGACCAACATAGGTGTCATCCTAAGAGAAGGAAACATATTTAGGGTTTTGTGAGAGTCAATGTGACATGTCTCGAAGGCTATCACATGACTAGGTAGAAATGTGTGGAGGTAATTGTGAAACCCGAATGTGATTCTTAGAGGGCGTCAAAAAAACCTGTTGACATGCCTAGATTCTACCACAAGACTTTGTTAACATGATAGGGTTCCATTATATGGTCAGGTGACATATATTAAAAAAATCACAAGGTTCAAGTGATGATCCTAAAAGGATTCATGATGTTATGGTGGCGTGCTTTGGGGGTTCGTGTGACTTTCTATGGAATCTCTAGACGAATTTTCATGATCTAAATAGAATGATGAAGGTTCATCATGAGATCTAGGAAACATTTCATAGTGTTTTCTTAGGTCTTAGATGGATCAAAATATAATTTGACGGTCATTGAACATGGATTTTGTTTATGTCTTCCACATGTTTTATCTGTTCAAGACCTTATATTTTGATTTTATGATATTTATTTTGTGTTTTTTTATTTTAACTCTCACCTGATCTAGTATATGTGTGGTATTTTCTTTGAATGTCCCACTGGAAAGGATTCATGTGATATATGAGTGATTATGAGATGTGATTTATACATGGTTCATGTTCACTCTGGCTACTCACTAGTACATTTCCTGATGGAACGTGATAGTCACTTGATCTACCACACTAAGAAATCAACTCTAGAACTAGGGTAGGGTTAAGAGTATTCTTCTAACATACCAGTATACGGATCTTGATTGGGATATGTCTTTCTCTAATTTCATGTTGCGGTGTGGGATTTATAGGATTTACAACCCAGATTTTTATTTAGTTTACACAGCGCATATTGCAAGAGAATCTAGGACAATGTTAGCAAAGGGATCTAGAGCCACACGTATTTCTGAGTCTTTATCATGGATTGATCAAAGGGTATTACCTGATTTTCATTGACCATGAGTCCCTCCCTTCAATGAATCATTTATTTTATTTTATTCAATTAACGTCGACTTTATAAATCATGTGGTTATGATAAAGGTCTTCCATATAGTCATATGAATATTTACAATGGCCTTTGGGATATCAAATTTCCCATTTAATGGTGTTCTCAAGTCACTTGATGCCTTTCTTGGAAAATTTCATGAGACATGGATAGCATGTTGAGGATCTTCATGGGATCTAGCCATCTTGTCAGGGAGTCTTGAGAAGCTGTCCCCCTGATGTCCTTCGAAGATCGTATGATTTTTACAATAATGTGATGCTTCCATATACTCTTTATTTTATTTCCACTGTTTACCTTTCAAAGGATGATGATCATGCAAGAATACATGAGCAATGATAAAGACAATTACTCAACCTCTTGATTATAGAGCATGTGACCAATAATGGTGTTAGTGAGATGCAAGAGAAATTTATTGAAAATCACATCCATTTTTCTTTAGGGATATATAGTGGAAGTTAAATGTTTCATGGACATAACCAAGGCCATTTTTATGGTGACGATGACAAGCCAGACATCTTTCTCAAGATGAGGCATACATTTCACTAATGTATCATGGTGTTTCATAGACAACCAGGGGAGCATCACATTTCTTTTATAACAGTCAGTGGTTTCCACCTACTCCCCTTTTACATCCTTCATCTTATTTTTCAAAGGATTGGGGGTCATGTGAGATTACATGAGTAATGTGAATGTCAATTAATCAATGTCTTGATGATTCATCATGTGAATAAAACATGAATTTTTGAGATTTGTGAACAATTTATGGACATTCCCATATACTTTTTCCTAGGGAGAAATAGGGTAGTATAATATATACTATACATACCCAAGGTTTATCACACAATATGGACGACAAGATAATGTGATTTTTCATGATGAGGGAGGCATTTCGCCATGGTCTCATGGTTCCTTGCCGACTATCATGGGTGCATCACAGGTATTTTATGACAATAAATGGCTTTATACTACCCTATTTTGTTTCCTTCATTTAATTTTACAAATTATTGGGGGTTTCATGAGTTTTATTTAATGTTTTCATGGAAAATAATTAAACCAATTAGTGACACGTCACAAGATTATTATAAATAAAAGTGGCCCCAAACTTTTGAATATTTTCATCATATTTTTTATGTATTTTTTGGATTGGTTTTCAGGATCACACTGTTTAAAAAAGCACATAGCCTGGGGGACATTATTCTGATACTGACGTTAGACATTTGATTATCTATGATGAAGTCACAAAAATCAAAAGGGTATTGTTGAAGGGTCTCCATGTGAACCTTCACAAGTTATGCACTACACATGGTTAATTCTCTTGACCTTATAAGGTTCACGTGATCACACGTCTCTTGGATTATTACACAATCCTTGAGATTCAGCTGCCTTCTAATTCCGATTCTTTTGAGAGGAATGTAATATCCATATATAAGTATTTTTTCATTAATGAATTTTTTAATCCTCAGTTTTCAGGTGTCAACACAATTTTTTAATGAATAAATACCATCAACGAAGTAAATAACATACATTGATTCAATTACTATTTAGTTAAACACATAAAAAAATGGGTTCATGAGGACAATCGATCCATATAACATATATCTAAATTCCATTTCTACCATTTTCAATTCCTAAAAAAATCCATTTTTTCAGTTCATATTTATAATTCATGAATGAATTCAATTATTACTATTCGTAATTTCATAATTGAATGACATTTTTACCATTCATATTTCATAATACATGAATGAATTCCACTATTACTATTCATAATTTCATAATTTAATCCATTGTTACCATACATATTTCATAATACAAGACTAAATTCCACTATTACTATTCATCATTTAATAAATGAATGTCATTGTTACTATTCATATTCCATATTACATGAATGAATACCATTGTTACCATTGTTCATTTCATAATTGAATATATCAAAAAATAACATTTGTTATCTTACAAATTAATTAATCAGGATCAATAATTCCATGCTCGTATCATTCCTTTAATAATTGAACAATTAATTCATCACAAAAAAATATATTAATTAATTCCAGCAATTAATTAAGAACATCAATTTACTTAAGTAATTCACTGATTATGAAATCACATCAATTTCATTACTAATTCAACAATTTTTTTCACATAAATTCTCTTAATTAGTTCCCCAATTAATTAAGAACATACATCCAATTAATTAAATCCCTGGTGAATTAACAACATAAATTTCATTATTAAATCAAAAATTAGTTTGTAACATCAATCCCCATAATTAATTCCCCAATTAATTATTCCATTCCATTAAATATATTATTTCCTCAATTAATTAATCACATAAATTTAGTTATAATTCTTAAATTAGTTTATCACATCAAAAAAATCAATATCTCTACAATTAATTCAAAAAATAATTATCTTAATTATGATAGTCCTAATTATTCCTCAAATCCAAAAATTAAATATTTTAATAACTAATTCAATAATAAATTATTTCTGATTTACAGACCATTAACTAATTAACTCAAAAAATTACTTCATTCATTCTAAGAAACTAAATTTCTAATAATTTAATATAAAATATACAATTGAATACACATAATTGAAATCATGTGTATGTGAATTCAATAATTGTTCTCCCACCTCTATACATTGATGATGGATCATCCAACAAAAATCCCCAATTTGTATAGCACAACCACATAGAAAAAGATCTGGATTTTCAATCCAAATTCAATATTTAAAAATCAAGTTACCATAATCCAATATCAAGATCTAAAAATTCCTAGATGAAGATCCAATATGATAGATGATTAATTTGCTCTAGAAGATGGGGGAGAGATGGGAGAGATGATAGAAACCACATGGGATGAGATCATTTTGTCAGGAGGTGTGAAGGTAATTAATATGGGCTTTAGATCTAGAATAATGGAGGTCTAAATGGCTTGGAATATTTATGGGGGCTCCAAAATAATAAAAAAGAAGATAAGGGTTGGGTTTTGGCTGGATATGAGTTAAAATAGGGGATTGGAAAAATTTGAAATAAATTTTCGAGGGATAAAAATCTCACATGCACAGTTTTATACTTGGGAACCATGGTTTCCACTAACTGTGCACCTTATCTAAGTGTGGGGGGTGAAATGTTTTTCCTAAGAGGTCAAATGGTTTTAAAAACCATATTCGAGTCATGCAAACCCAATTGATTCAGGGTTTTATCGATTTTTGGGCATAGGAACATGGTTAGGGAAAACTTTGCATGAACTATGCACTGCCCTATTTACTTTGAAAATTTTCAACATTCAGCCAAACAAAACCCATGTAAAACCCAATCGAACTATACTAAAAAAAGATAATATAATACCTTAAAGAAAGTCTGAGACATCTATAGAAAAGGTTGTGATCTTACAATCTCCCCACCTTATAAAAGTTCTCCCTTTAGTTGTACTCCAAATCATAACTATGATTTCAAGTCAAAATGATCAGCCCATTGATCCCACATTTTGACTTCTATCTCCAATGTTTCGTCTTGAATATGCTCATGTTTCCATTATAATCGAATATCGATGCGGTCTTTCCTAACAACACTTTATCACTACAGTCCAACACACATATCAGATGCTCTTCAATGGATGATTCTATCTCAAGTTTAAAATCAAGAGCATCAATGAGATGAGAAGGGTCATGGTGATTCTATCGATGATGTGGCTTATGGAAAACATAATGCATAAGATTGTATCACTGTGGAAGATCCAATCAGTATGACACCATCTCGATTCTCTGCACAACCTAAAATGGTATGAAGAATCTAGGATCCAATATTCCCTCCCACCATATCCTATTGTAAGACAATATAGGAGAAACTCGATGGAATACATGATGACCATATGTAATCTCTAGGGTTCATCAAGGCCTATCAACATATGACATTTGCCTACCTTGAGCTATATCCATTCAAATTTGAATCAACTGAACCTACTCTAATGTCTCCTATATGAGACTCAGTACCAATAACTGTAACTCCCCTACTTCCATCCATCATAGTGGTTATCTACATATCCTAACTAAAAGAGACATGTATGTTTCTATCTGTATTGTATCATTATAAATATTTTATAGGAGAAATCCAAAAAAGTAAGGTTATTTTCCCAATTCCAACCAAATTCTAAGACACATGCTCACAAAATATTCTAATGAAACGATATAGTATACTCGGACATTCCACATATCTATTGGTGGAATTTGGTATTCAATAAAACATTTTTATTAACCATTTATTGTAAGACCTGGTAGAAGAACAATGTAAAACAAGAATCACGGTCTGAAAAAAATATTACGTGGCACCCCATGAAGGACTATTTCTCAAACATAAAAATCCTCCCGATACTCCACTGAGAAATATTTCTGTATGGGAATGAAGTGCTTTACATTTTCTAGTCTATCCATAATAACCCAAATTGTGTCATTAATTCAAGTCATCATCAGGATACCCACCAATAATTCCATAGTCATATCATCCTAATTCCATCTCTGAATCTGAAATGACTGTTGTAAGCCACTGGTTAGATGATGTTCAGACTTCACCTACTAACAAGTTTAGAATCGTGTCATGAACCCTACTATCTTCTATTTCATTCCTGGACACTGAAACTATTAGTATAGGTCACGGTAAATTTTGGTAAAACTTGGATGTACCACCATCTTCTAGGCATGAAACTCACGCATCAGATCCTTCCACATTCTTGTAGGCACCACAACATGATTATTAACATAGATGATCTCATCCAAATATATGCTCCAGTGAGAAGGTGACTCCCCACCTCCATGAATTTACCTCAAGTTCAATCCCTAGGGATCTTTATAAATCATGTCTCGAGTACAACAAAAATGTTTAGACTCCACTAAAACTGATATGAGAGTAATATTAATATAACAATCATGAACCAGTACATACAACTCATACTACAAATTAACCATCTTCTACTCAATACCAGACTCCTGAATAGCCTGAGTATGATTTTTCTACCCAAAATGTAGGCCACACTATTCAACTTAATGAGAATATATGCTAGCTCAAAACCAAATTACATCATATACTAAGACCACCTCCACTGTTAGAGATTCAAATCTAGTTAAGAGAATACATACATAAATATATTGTGATCAGTATACATAGTAAACTTCTCTCCCAAAAGATAATGTCTCAAAATCTTCAAATCCTAAACAAATGAAGAAGACTCAAGGTCGGGTATACGGTAGTTCTATCTATGTGGATTTAATTTCTATCACCAATACACCATATCGTGATCTCTTAGAATCAACACATCTCTAAATCTGATCCCAAAATATTTTAAAAAACATAATGAAATCCTTACCTATATCATGTAGGATCATTATTGGTGCTGATTTCAAGTACTTATTCAACTCATGGAAGGTATTCCTGCATGATTCCAACCATTAAAATTTTATCCATTCCTATTCAAGAATGAATTATTGCTACCAATTGAGAAAATTCATGGATGAACATCCAAGAATAACCCGCAAACCCTAGAAATATATAGATATAAAAAATTACATTGGATTCCCGAAAGAAATAACTTTCTAAACCTTATTTGGGAACATTGGCATGAATTCTTCTGAGATGATTTGACCCAAGAAGGGTATTTAGTCAATTAAAAATTGAATCATAGATAGATCGATATATATATATATATATATATATATGATCCTATCTTAGTGTACTTAGGACGATGTACAGATTTTGGGCTAGATCGCAATGAGTATTGGAGTACACAAATATGTCAACCACAAACACTACAGTTAACTGATCTTGTTATGGGTGGAGGATTCTATTAATCAAGTCCATAAACACTATAAGGGAATTGTTCAACCAAAATTGAATTACAAAAAACACATTTAGGTAATATCTTCTTCTAAATGTAGTCCTTTGTATAAAATAATTTAAAAATTTTAACTAATGATACCCTGATCTCATGTAAATCATAGAAAAGACAAAATATCCCCTATATTAATCAAATAGATCCTAAATATGTGAGAAAAGATATTGTTTCTTCCCTTTCATATGATTTAAAATTTTGATAATCATCCCACAAGAGTAAAATCCTTTATTACTTCATTGCAAATGACACTGGAGAACCCTATGATGAAGTACATTGAAGGATAAATCCATTATCCTCAAACTCATCTAGCCAATTCTTGATATTATGAAGATCTATTAGATTTAATTATTATGGTGGAATTGAAACTTTCTTATCCCCCAACATGTACCCAATTGTAAACATCACATCTATCTCAGGTGTTACCCTGGAGAAGTATTCTAGAAGCACATCCTGAAACACATTTACTACTATTGTGAATACACCATGCTTCATTTTTTTTCATATAGAAATAGTCTAGAAAAATAGGTTGTGAGTTATTCTAGTAATAGATTAATTCACCATAATCATCCAGCCCGGATATCCCACTCTCCAAAGTGAATATATTTTTCTCCCATAAGAGACGTAAAAGTCACTCTCATGTGGTAACAATCTTTGTGGGATCAGTATGGTATGAACCAGTCGATACCTATAATCTAATAAAATCATAACATGTGAAGAATATAGAGATCCCACACAAAATTACATTCCCTAACCTCAAAATAATATCCCTTGCACATGAATATGTCTCTAGAAGGTACTCTCAAGGGTGTTTCTATTATCAACACACAACTCAAAAAATCTTCCACAAGGATTAAACTATTAACATTTTTTTGAAATAAAAGAATGAGGGGATCCAATATTAAATAAGAAACTAGATTATGTAGAGTCTATATTTATATTACCTATCAATATCAATGGTAAAAACTTTTTATCTAGAAGAGCTTGAAAAATTACATGTTTCTATCCTACCGCTCTTCCATGTGATGCAGTCTGAGCTCCCTAAGCTACACCACTCTACTGGTATGGGAGACCCTTCCCAGAAGTACTTCATCCATTTCCTCCACCTCCTCATCCAGTAGATGTCCTGATACCAGACAAATATGGTGCGGAATACCCCCTTATCGCAATTTGGTTCTATCTAGATCCTCCATAATGACCCATATATCATGTGTTCTTATAGAACGTATATAGATGTCCAGACTTTCAACAAGATTGGTTCTCCACTTATTGTTAGGTATAATGTCTAGAATAGTGGACCAACATACCAAACTAGTGAAAAATAATCCTTGTCTGGTCTTATGTAACTGATCCGCCCCCTAGACACTCCCACTAATATCTCCCTAGATGACACCCTCAAAGAAAAAATTCCTCATCAAGGAATATGTACATAGAAATTTTCTAGTAGAAACCACTTATCCCATACTAGAATCCCATTTTAGGATCCCTCTATCTATGAGAGCCTAATCTACAACCTCATAAAAAATATTTAATCGAAAGAGGTTAACATAATTCCTAATATCATATTTAAGTACATCCAAAAAGTTCATAACCATAGATATCTCACCCCCTTTTGACATTAGTAAAAATATATAAAAATATATAAAGATTTTATCATAGTCCATCATAGATATACTTCCCGAATTCAACCTCATAAACTCATCTACTCTCTCCTGCCTCATAATCTATGGATAGTAGTGGCCCATGAACTTTTCCAAAAATTCATTCCATAACATACAATCAACCTATCGAGTACAATCCTAAACATCACACCAACACTTCCCTAATCCTAATTGCACAAAATTATCCATCAAAACCCTTTTCTTAGTAGGACTCTCCAAAATGATCATTCATAGTCTATATGCACTCAATCCATAACTATAATACCTCCTGTCCACCCTATCTGGTGAATGTCAGCAGGTGAAATAACATAAACAACCTACTAAGATCATACATACTCTTCATAACCTTCGCTGAGTCTCTTTCTATATCATGATGTAAGAAAATTTTTCACATAACTTATCTCATACTTCCTCACCCAGTATTATCGGTGTCTCATGTTCCAATGCGGTTATAACATCACAAGAAATATCCTCCTATAGTCCGATTAAAAAGAATCATCACAGAGGAATATCTCAAAAATTTCATCCAATCATATTAGGATACAAAACACAAATCTATCACATATACATAATAAGGAAAATAATAAGGAAAAATAAGTTATTCACCTAAACCCAACCACATAGTCAAAACTAAGGTGTTATAACTACCCTTAACCATCCTACACCTAGGTTATAGTTAAAAAAGGGTAAACTCATTCTCAATTTACAAATTTCTCATTATAAACTTAATTTTTCCCATCTTGACATAATTTAACCATCATTTTCAATTTCATATTAGGCACATTTTCATCTAAATTTTACATGAAAGGAAAAAAGTTCAAATTCAACAACTTACCCAAAACCCGTTTTCTCGTGGATGCCAGAAATTATGTTTGTCACAAAATTACACTATATTCCTAGAATGATACCAACATACTCAACTTTCATCCCATTTTTTGTGATGATTCAAATCATAGAATTTCAAAAATAATAATAAAATCACACAAAACATTCCTCACCGTAGGTGAAATAATACCTCAAAGAAATAAAGACATCTCTAAAAAATGTCAGGATCTTACACCATACCATCATCAATATCCTCATATCCTAAATATAATTTTTCCTTTTTTAAAGGAAGTAACATTGAATGTTCAGTAAGTAAGTAACAAGAAGTATATTTTTTCATGAATTAGCATTAAAATGATTCCTATTTACAACTATATTTTTTAAATTGAAGAGCACAAATTCATATTCATTAAGATTATTTCCATTTTTACAATTAATCTAGTTAAACCAAAACATTGGTACTCAAAATATTCAATAATTAATCTCCCATATATCCTTTAAAACTCTTAATTATGATGTTGACACAACAATTGGGGTCTTTATCTTTGATACATGAAAAATACTGGCCTTCAAAGATGACCATTACTCCATTGTTTTTAATGGGGAAATGTTTTTCCTTTTGTATATATAAAATATGTAACCATTAATTTCAAAACCAGACCATGGGATCACATTAACACATTTACCACCTAACACAAATTTCAATATTTTAGATATAGATAAATCAATATTGACTTTCTTTTTAAACAATATAAACACATGTATTTTTATGTTCCGTTTATCAACCACATTTAATTTCCTTTTGGATTTTATTCCTTCAATCCATTGATATTTGATGATATATATTGTTAAAACACCGTTATTGTTTTTCAAATTATATTAATGTGAATGAATTTTTCATCATGTAAAATTAACTTGACCTTTATAACATGAATCCACTTACCTTCACTATTAACTATCAAATTTCTAGATATAGGGTGACAAATGTTCTATAGTTTAAAAAAATAATCAATACTTTACTCTATAACCTATTCTAATATATATATTTTTGATAATATAAGACTATCGTAAATCAATATTTTTTTTAAAAAATATATATATATATATTATTGTTTAAAATATTTATAACGAATAAATATATAACCCATATATTCTTATATATCACACTAAATTAATCATCATATGAACCATTATATCAACAAATGATTGGGGAAAATATATATATATATTTGGAAAATTATAAGTAAAAACTCACTCTTAAACACATCTAACTAATATATGTCTATGAATTTTCTAAAAATGGAATTTAAAAAGTATCCCAACCTTGTTATAGTATTTCTTACATGTATTGTAATTTCAATGCAATATTATAGGTAGCAGCTGTTGCCTTAATAAAAGATAGCTAAGATATTTCATACTTATTAACTATAAATCCTCCTATGACATTAAATTTTTTATATTTGAATAAAACACACAGGATACTTTTTTACTATGTATATATTGATAGAAAAATATCCTTCATCTTATTTAATGTGTGATAAGTTAAATGAATATTTGATATATTTTCATTTCAAGTGGGAGATAACTCTAAACGTATTACTATGGATAATAAGTTAAATCTTTCATAAAATATGTCTTTTGTTAGTCCTTTTACATATTACAAATTTCCAATCCAAATATCATTTTTAATATGAATTACATTAAGGTTTTGTTTTAACTAAATAAATCACCAATAAATTATATAAAAATGGGATATTTCTTCCATGTAGTTTATTTAAACAATAACATCCATTATTTCCAAATGTGAAATTTATTTTTTATCAATTTTGGACAATATTTTTTATCTGAAAATGGTTGTTCGAAAAAATAATACTCATTAAAATTATTAAATGTCTTTTTTAATATTCAATAAGGATGATCCCTTCACAAAATTATCTCATGTCCCATGTACACATTCATTATTCTATTATGAAATTGATTATAGGATGTCCCTAATTCAAAAATTAGATGATCATTGTGTCTCTTTATTACATTTCCAAATAGATTATCATATTCAATAAACTAATTTTTAATGAACATTATCATATCAGACAAAAAAATGAATTTAAGTTTAATAAAATAAAACACTTACCTCTAATGTAAATTTAAAATAATCAATAAATGGTGATAGATGAAAAAAGTATTATATCCATGATGTTTTGGTCTAAAAAACTTCATCAACATAATAGCTTATTTTCTAATTGAACATATATTTGGGGAAATGTTTTAATGAAAAAACATTATAGTCCACAAATCATGTCTTCCACTAAGGCTCTTATACAGATTCATTGCCTATGTGTATAGTTCCATGCATAGATTTCTAACATTATTTCCAAAATAAAGATATTTTTTATAAATATATTTATTTTTGATGATTCTGCTTTGCTATATAGGACCCCATCAGAGCTAAGCTTATATATATATATATATATATATTACATCTTTGCCTCTTTATGTCATTTTAATTTTTAAATTGATGCTTAAAAAAATACTTATTTGAAGATACCATATTGGTTTAAAAAAAGGTTTATTGCATGTTATTGAGAATGTATAACTGCTAGATTTTCAAAACTTTTATATCATGATATCCCATATTTAAGAAATTAATATAATCATGAATATTCATTCCTATATAAATAATATATATTGGGGAGATTATATAAAATTTTATACGAGAATACCATTGGGTAAAATATTGGTTTTCATCATAATTGTAATATGGATGCCTCTTTCCCTCTAAATGTAGGTCTTTCAATATATTAATCTATTTATTGAGAAATTTTCTACTCCAACCATTTTTTTCTTTCAAATTAATTAATCTAAACACTACTAACATAATTGCAAATTTTTTACAACCTATGAATATTTTTTTCATAATATATTCATAAAATGATTAAATACCTTTTTTATCAATGGTTTGAAAACTAACATCATGAATTAATTCTTCTTGATTATCCTCTATCCCAAGATTAACATATAAAAAATTATTACATCAAGACATGTTTCTTATTTTACCATCATAGATATAGTATGTATAATTTTTATTAAAACCATAGAAAAATTATTGGTCTTTGACTTCATTGTACCCTAATATTGTTATACTCAAACACTTCATATATGTAAATAAAATAATATATTTGTTTTCAATAATTTATTTAGAATATCTTAATAAGTCATTAACCCCTTTCTCATATAAATCACAGGTCTTTTATACATTTTTCCTGACATGATCTATCACTTACCAAAAATAAAAATTAGAAATATATTAAAAAAATATAATTTGTAAACATATAATTGAACAGATATATTTAAAACAAATGAAAATAAATATATATAAAAATATATAAATTTATAAATAGATATTAAAATTATATTTATGAACATAAATATTAAAATCTATAAACATATAAAATTATAAAATTATTAATATAAATGTTCTATAAAATTATATAAATATAAATTTATCATAGATAAAATTTATGATAGAAAAGAATAAATCACAAAAACAAACAATCACCAAAAGAAGTAAATATAATTTATATATTTAAAAAAAATTATAACAAAAACATTATAACAAAAAAATTATAAATTTAAAAAATACCTCTAAAAAAGGTTTTAATCACAAAAAATATAACAAAAATCTATTTATAAACATAAATAATTAAATTTAGAAAAAATAAGAACAATAAAACATTTTAACTATAATTTATTAACACATAAAAGTTATAATCAAATTTAACTTATGACTAGGAATTACTTATAAGTAAAAGATTATACTTAATAATGGTATACAAATAAAAAATAACTGAATTAATATAATTTATAATTAAGAATGGAATAATAAATCTTCCGAGAATAAATATTAAAATATAATCTTATAAAATATAGAGTTTCTAAAATATTATTTCGGAAAAGGGGTACTAAAATAGTGATTGATGAACTTCACATTGTAACCAATGTAGTACAATTGAAGCTGAAAATATATTATTATAAATGATGGAGGAGTTCAACGATTTGAGTGAAATGAATCTATGGTGGCTGCAATAGAAGAGGATGATGGAATGGCTCGAAAGGATGTATAAATATGAAATTCAATTGAGAAATTATGCAAAAAGTTGAATAAAACTGACCGAATGGTTATGATTGAGGGTGGTTAAGAGTTAAGAACCTAAGGGTTTTTAAAATTTTGGAGTAAAAGAATGATGAAAACATAGATAAAATATAGAATTTATTTTTCGAAAGGTTTTGAAATTATTTCAATTAGAACAAATATTAAAACCATTCATGACAATATATTAACATTTAATTTTTAATAATCAAACATTAAAAGCCTTCCCATGTTTATTTAAATCCATTTCGGATGAACCGATGTTAAAACTCCATCACCTAATTTACTTTTTATACTAGGTTACTTATAATCCTCAATGAGAAACATAAAAAAATGTTCTTCATCTACCAATAATTTCATAATTCCTACACCACAAAAGCAAGGGTATTCAATCTCAATGCACTAGTAATGAAATTATTGTTATAGGGGGTATAACTCACCTTGATGTTGAAGGGATATAAGTATTCAAATCAACATCATTTACATATGTTTAGGTTTAACTTTGATTTAAGATACCTAAATCTATTCTGGTTAGAGTATACAAGAAACCTCTCACCCAATATATAAGGCATATATGTCCTAAGGGAGTGAACGACCATTTCCAAATTAAGATCATGTTTCAGATAAATCTGCACATTTGATCATAATTGCATGAATTCATTATATTACACATAAACATCTTCTATATGAATCATTCTAAGAATAAATCTTAATACATCAAAATATGACATGTACTATTTACCCATATCATGAAAGGTCACAGTCATCATTTTTTTCTAAGTCACCATCATATCCGAAAATGATATCTACAAAATATCAGACCAGAGGAAATTCACCTAATTATTGGGGATGGTCATTATCAGTTATTCTAATCAGAAAATGTCTTTTAGAATCATCCAATTATAACTAAAAAAATCTTATAAACTGTAGATCAAAAAAATAATCTTTGGTAACTCTTAATGAACCACAACCGACTCTTTCTCTAGGTCTATTGATTAAACACACTATTATATCACATGACTTAATAAATTTACTAAATAAATCCAAAAAGTAACCTTTGGATATGGAAATATAGTTAATATTATATAGTTGTAATCATATTAATTTTTATATATCTATCATGCTCCTCCCATGACCGATAGTACATGAGAATATCAATGATAAATAGGACGAAAAATGAATCCACGGATGGATGGAAGATCTAATTCATCAATTCCAAGAACATTTTGTTCATCTTCATAAAAACTTATAGCATCAAAAGGTTCTCTTATAGGACATACTGGCTCCCGAACAGAGTATTTGTTATGTCAAAAGTCCTCAACCTTAAATAATGATTGATTAATATTGGATAAATCATAATGAACAATATATGCCTTATTAGTTGGTTAAATCAATATATGTAAGTGAATACATTTTCTTGACCATAACCTAGTTTAATATATAATAACCTACCTATAATCTCAACTGACTAACAAGTAAGGATCACCCCAATAGGACTTACCTACCTGTATGAACTAGTTTCCTCCAAATCCTTTATCTAAGAAATCCACACTAGGATATGGGGGATTCATTTTGTGTGGAAGAATACAGATAAATTTTTTTTCAAGATAAACCCTAAAATGAACACACTCTAAAACTTGTGTGGTGTACCAGGGATGTAATTAAGAAAGGCCACCTTAAACCATTAATCATTGGGGGAAAGTGAATTTTATACATTTCCACACCAACTAGAATATCATTAGAAATATGGGTTTTAATCCAAATTAACTTCAAAAAGTCAGGTTCTAAAAAACATAGCTACATATTGTACTCTCAAACATTGATACAACCATCACCCTATGTATATGTTAATCATACATAATAGTGAAAAAATATGAAATGGAATCGATACAAGGATAACTAATCTATCATTGATAAAACTTTATAAATCCCCATCTCCAGAATCCAGAAATCCAAATGGAATTTGTAACTTCTAATAATTATATCATGCATATACAACCATTAATCACCCTTGGATCCCTTCACTCTAGGTGTATTAATTTAAATCACCCCATATATTCACTCAATGTATATTCTAAATCCATCAATAAAATGAGACGATTTAAAAGCATTTGATACAAAAATATGAAATAATAAAATATACCAATGAAGAAGAAATCAAAACCATACATCAAACTATTGATAAATCAAAGCATTGATCAATAAGAGTAATATCTAAATAATCCAATTTTGCTGAACCTGATCCCTAATCTCCAACTAAAATCCGTTGAGATGAACCTACTTATTGATTTTGTTTCCCCTACCTTTGATCATTGTATCCACAACCATGGGATGAACAATCCCTAGATATCCAAATAACACACTCTTATGCCATAACTGAACTAGTTCTTGAACCCTGCACCTTTCAAAACCCCTTACCACATGTTATCTATAGGGAACTCTTTCAATAATATTATAGGTTTATATTCATCCTTCATAAGCGACACTCAATAGGAAGTATTCTAAACTATGATTGAAAATTACTCGGCCTATCAGACTAGTAAAACTATAATAATCCTCTACATCTAATCATATGTGATTATCTGACACCCTAGTCACTATTTCCACCAAAAATGCAGTTTTAACCATCATTTTGGTGTAACCTACCCCCAAGGATCCACTACCATTCCACTTAATATAATCTAGATGACTAGTACTAGAGCCCTTATTTTTTTCCACTCATATTTGGGGTCTTGATTCTCTAACATAGAAAAATATAACTGGAAAAATATTTTCACAAATGCCAAAATATCTAAACTCAAACAATCCTAAATGAACCAAGCTCTAGCAGCCTCCTCCATAACCAATACCATAATGAAATGTTAATAATCTTTCAATCACACTGCCTAATCCCTCACTATTATGTTGTAAGGATAGTTCCTCTCCCTTAAAACTGTCAAAAAAATCTCTATCTCCTAGGGGGAAATTTTCATACCATAGAATCATCGGTAGAATACCATCACCTATGGAGGAATATTCTCTTCTCAAAACCATATCATATATCCCATCACACCTAGGTAAATAATATCCTCTCACAAAACCATCTATAGAATAACACTAACCATGAGGTAATATATCCATACAACATAATTCCTATATAATGAGATAACCAAGTATCACAAAAATATGGGAATAATAATAAATAAGTAAAAATAGTACATAATTTTCGAACCTAGGTTAACAAATTAATATTTATTTCAAGTGGTTTTTAATCACCCTTCCATAGATTCAAATCGATATTTACCCAAGGATACCACCTTTATAACTGATTTTTACAACATTTTTTAATCATGGGAATCATCCTAGGGAATATATGTTTGGATTACAAGGTCACTACTTCACGTATAGATCCCCTATATTTTCCTAAAATAATATTGGTCTCGATATATTAAGAAAAAACGCATTTTATGGTAAAGGACAAGGATTACTATTTTAATGTATTAATAATGTCCCAAAAAACAATTCCCGTATGAAACTGAAGTATATAACATTTAATTGACAATAGTTTTGAGTTTATTTTAGTTCAACAGGATCAAAATCATACATAAATAGAACACGAATATAACGTTTTAATAAAATATATGCCATTAATTACATGCTCATAAGAACATATCTGTTAACTATTGATATCTGATATATTTGTAAATGGAATAAATTGGTGAATAAAATAAAAAAATTTAAATTAAATATTTAATGAACAAAATATTCATAAGACCGTGGAATTTAATAAGAAACTAAAAAATAGTGGAAAAAGAATAATATATGATAGACAATTTTTCATGGGTTTGGTAAAAGTAGTAATATCTTCATGGATAAATGTAGTTATATTGGATACCTAGGTTTTCTCTAGAGGCGAGTCCATAAAATTATTTCTCACATATTTTTTCATGTTAAATAATGGGGGTGTCTTTTAAAAGGATATATTATAAAAACAAAACAAAGAAAACGTTCAATAGATTATAAAATGTAATATGGGAAGGTTAATTAGGTCAGGGTTGGTTTCTTAATATCAAATCGATCATATTATAAAGTTTTTTCAACTATTTCTTTTATTAATTCATTTTTGATATGATCAACTATTTATTCTCTTCTCACCCTTTGTTGAACGTTGTGGGTGAGGCCATTCCTCACTAAAATATCATATCTTTCTACCTTCTTTACTTTGGGTGTGTGAGTTATAGTAAATCTACTCAAATTGACTAAATAACTACAAGATCATGACTGGTTTTTCATATACAAGTAATAGTTTCTAATATCCCTTCCACACATATTGATAATTGTTTAGAAAATAACTATTTATCCCTTATATATTCTGTCAAATATAAACCTGAAAAAGTGGAGGGATATAATTGATCATTAACCAATAAAAAAAATATTATAAAAAAATAAACCAAATATAATCACCTCTGATAACATGAACATCTAATGTCATTGTAAACTAGTTAATAAAAAAAATTAATTTTATTCATTATGTTTTTAAGAGTCATGAATTACAAAATTAAAAACTCCCCATACATAATCACTCAAATGTTTAACCCTTCAAATAGAGGATGAAATAGAAGAATGGGGATAAAAAGTGTTTTGTATAATAAAAAACTAAAATAAATATTAGTAAAGCATCTATGTTTTAACTCTTGATTATATCCTAATATATCTCCCTCTATATCCACTAAATAGTAATGGATATATATTTTTATTAAGAAAAGGTGTGGCAGAGTTTCCATCTATTTCTCACCATCTAATTTGAATGAATTTTTCACCCACTAAGTGGTATAATATCAATAGGTTGTATTTTAGAATGTTTTTTAAAAAATATGTTGTCTATTCCCTAATAATATTTATGGTCTATGTCACATATATAAAATAAATTATCATCAAGAAAGTATATCACACTTTTCTGAACCGAACATATTGTATAGTTGCATGCACTTGAGCATTCCCATCGATTATATTAATAACCACATTTCATGATGATATTTAACATACAAGTGATATATTGATTAGAATTTTATTTCCTACAAGAATAATGTCATCATGTGTTGTATAGGTCATGTTATGCCACAATATATGTTTTTTGGTTAATTCATTCACCAAAAACATTTTTCTAGTTTTAAGAACATGTTGGGGACCCATATAGTTTGATTGAGCTCTTAGTCAAATTGATTAAAATTAATATTAGTAAACAATAAAACACTTAAAAAAATTTCTCAATTTGAATTAGTATGGAAAATGATATATCCAAAATATAAAAGTGATAAAAATATTCAAAAATCCATAATTCATAGATGTTTATAATTAATCTCAACACTAGCTTAAAAAACAAAAAAATGATTCAATTTAACATAGTATGAAAAAATAAAAAGAATTAAAAACAAATAATTTCAATGAAAAGGTGTCTAAAATATTAGTTTTATCAATTCATTCTCACATAATACTTTTACTCTTATACACGTTATCAATAATAAAAATACAAATTCAAGTTCAAATCACAAGCCCATAATTTCCACCGATTCAATAAAAATGAATAGTAATTATCTTACTTATACAATACCCATTATACAAAATTATCTGATAATTTCATTATATATATTCCCACTTCATTTACCCTTCCATTAATACAAAACACTTTGCTCACCATAATTTTCTTTGGCCACACAAATTTGAATATTAAACGAATAATTTGTCATTTAATGAAATTTAATGGTCATCATATGTTTGATAACTTCTTAAATATACACTAGAGTTGTCAAACAACTATTGTTTATCATTAGGAATTTACATGGGATAATTAGAGGCTTGATATTGATATGTATAAGATGTGAAAACAAATATGTGGAAAAATAAGGTGGGTGGGATATTTTTTTATTAAAAAAAATAACTGCTTCTAAATTAAACTCCAGAATAGTTACCCCTTAATTTCCTCAATAAAAAACCATATACAACACCTTTAATATTTTAAGGGAAAATCCAAATATGTTATCAAGTTATTGGAAATAAAAAATTTCTTCCCACTTTCATATTTTTTATGATTGATATCTTGTTTTTTATATATCTAATGTTCCAAAAAATACAATGCATTTGTGGAAAAAAGAAAATTTCCTCATCAAAGCATAATTTAAAATTCACTTCCCTTATTTAAATTTATTATTATTAATTTCACCTCCACAAACATGATTTTTCTTTTATTTTACAACAACTTCACTAGGGAATATTTTATTGATTTTTCATAATTTTTTATCAAAGTATCTCCAGTAGTAAAATCTATATAATGATTCTTACCAAAACCATATCTTTTAATTTACCACTAAAACAGACCAAAAATATACATGAAATGAAAAGAAAAATTCCAAATGTGATTCAGTTTATCAAGATTTTGTAATTTTACTTCGAGAGATGGTTGATTAGAATGATAGGCTTGTAATTTGGTCACCTTACAAGTTGATCCTTAATTTCTAAGGTATAAATTGATTAAATGTTACTATTTATATTAATAATAAAGTTATTTTGTAAAGATATTTTTTAATATCAAATAAATACCTCAATCACTTAAAAAAATTACCTTAACATCTCAGGTTTTAAAATGAATTCATTTTATTTTCGTTATAACATGCATGATTTGGTTCACTAAAAAGGTATGGTAAATGTGAATAATATTCCAAAATAAGTTTAGAAACGTCAAGGAATGATGAATTTGAAATTTAGATAGTGATTTTTGGTATGATATTCAGAATTCAAAATTCCCTTTAGGAGATTTTCAGAATATAAAATCAAGAAAACAATTATTTCACAATTTATTAAAATTCAGTTAGATTAGAAAAACTACTTAACTCATTATTTGGAGATTCAAAATTCAAAAAATTATTTATTTTTAAGTTAAATAGGTTTAAAAAATATTTAAATTGAAGAATGATACACTCTGAAATTAGAAAGTTCATAAATGTTTTGGTAAATATAAATTTTAAAATAAATATCCATAATTATTCCCTTCCTAACAATTAAATGATGTAGTGACCTATGTTTATTCATGTATGTTTACCATGTAATAAATTTTTTAATTGAATCACATCAACAATGTAATTGTTAAAGAGTTGTATGAACTGATTTCTTTTGTTAATAATTTTTTGGGAGGAGTGTGATATCCTCTAATATTTTATATGGAATGATTCCATGTAATTTCTTTATTATATTCCCATTAATAGTTGTTGGGGTTTAATTTCATTCTTTAAAAATACTCTTAGAACCATAATGAAAGACATAAGAGACAATAAATATACTTTCATGTAACATTCCCACTCAATGAAATTTATTTGTTTAGGTTTGAGGCACTATTAAAATTATGATATGACACCATGACACTAAATGTTGAAAATAAATTCCAAGAGCTTATCTGAACACTGGGTGATGATATTTCCTATTTAATGCAGTGATAAACATATATAATAAAACCAAACCATTTTATTTGGGAATGAGTATAAAAATAAAATATAAACTAAATCCAAAAAATAATAATATTAGATTTGTAGTGATGGGGTATTGATAAGTGAATAAAGAAAACCAAAAGTAATCATGATTCAATGATAATAAATTTGAATCATTCCAAACATTCCACGATATAAAAATGTAATCACTAAACTACAACCTTGGATGTTGCATCATGATACTGTACTGTATAAAAATGATACAATTACTTCAAATTTTTAATTAAGAATAAAATCTATATATGATCGCAAATTCATATACATTGGGTGAGTAATCAACCCAGTATGTTCTCCAAGTGACATAACAATATATTCTGATAGAATTAGAAATATTTAAGATAACAGGTTCTATAAAAATATGGTGATAATATGAAAAATGATTACAATTTGATTTTTTTAAGAAAAGAATTTAACTAAGAAATCTTCTTCATTATGCCTTTATACATGGAATACCCATCCTAGGTTTTATAATTAAACAAACATGCATTACAAATATCAATCCTAATACTCATAATTAGTGATACATTCTTTACAAAGATGTTACATGGTGATATAATCACATGCCTCTAGTCTAGACCTGAGCACAAATTATATACGATTAAGGCCTCAAATAATTAAATTTTAACCAATGTGGTAATGCATGATAAGAAAATATTCCACAATTATTTTTTCCCAAAATATATATTAATATTCACAAAATCAATGATTTAATTTTTCTTATTTTCAACCCATTAAAAAAGGATTCCAAAAGGGTAAAAAATATTTATTTAAAACACAATCCATTAGTCAAGAAAATAATAAATAATATAAAATTACCTGAAAGCGGTGGTTTGAAAACTAATATACAACATATTTTTTTATTGAAAACCATAGAAATATAGTTTATAAATATAAGCCTTATAGTTACAAAATATTGGAGAGATATAGAAACAATCAATCTCAATTTAGTTGCACCAAAAAATGAGATTGGTGGAGATCGACTATAGTAGAAACAATTCAACTCCAAGAATAACTCTACAAATGGCTAGAATGGGGTTATCCAAGGTTCACAATAAAAATATAGATCTGAAGTAACCTCAAAAAGGGGGATATACATGAATTATAAGGAGTTTTTTTTGTCCGGAAACAAAATTAGAACCCTCACAAGATGAATTAACAAAGATATATCATCCCACCCCCAAAAAATTAAGTATAAAACTGCTTATTCAAAATAGTGTTGACCATCACCATTGACTGGTGGATCCACCATGGCCATGGGTCCTTTAATAAATTGACATCACGGGGGTGTAATAAAACTAGAGGCCATAATATGTTGTACAAAAAATAACTTTATAGGATCACAATGCCCAGTTCCATGTTGTGGTAAGCCATCAATAACTATTTTTTAAAAACAAGTAACATGGGGAGACATAACCGTAACCAAACCCAGAATCTCCCCATTTTATACTTCCTGTTTTTCACTAAGACACTCCAATCATAACTCACGGACCACCATGACATTTTTTCTCCTATTTTTAAAGACAAAAATATGATTAACCGTTTTTTATAACATGAATTTAAACATAACTCTTGAAAAACTATTAAATAAATAAAATCACTGGATATTTTTGGATTAGTATATTTGAAACAAGGTAAATGTTACATTACATATGTGATACATAAATGAAAACATAACCAAATTTAAAATAAATTTGAAATGATTCCTTATTATCCCATCCTATATCCTTTAACTACAGTGGATTTACAAGGTTCATTAATCAGATAAAAGGGGTGATAAAAAATATTAATTAGGGATAAAAAATGTAAGAGTACCTCATAGGTGAGATATTAAGTGTAACATAGGAACATGTGTATATGAACATAATGCATAACGTAAGTACATAAAAATAATAACAATACTCAAAATATGGAATTTTGGATACACAAAAAAATCATTCATTTATAAACACTTCACTAAAGCTCATCAAAATGTCATCGTAAAAAATATTACTAAGTATATGGACTAGGTTATCATAAAACATTACCGAAAAATACTAAAAATGTTCATGAATTTTCAACCTCTATAGATTACTTATATACCCAATGCATTGGGGAGATATTCTAGCCCACCCAATATATATCAAATATTATTTATTCCACATTCATCAAAAGTTATAAGTACATATCATTTATAACCCGAGATAAAAAAATGTGGTTTATATACATGGATTTACCCGAGCTATATTTTAGTGAATCATCTAAATTAATATCATTAAGTGAAAATAGGGTTGGATATTCATGATATGAAAACTATGTCATTGAAAATCAATGGTTGATTTTTGCAGCATAACATGTATAAAAAGGGATCAGGGATATAAAAAACCATGAATTTGATAAATGGATATTACATATTTTTAATTTAGTGTTTATGAAATTGAAATTACACATGCTTGAGTACCATAATTGTTTAGTGCCTTTGTAATCATGGAACAAAATCTTTTTAATTCATGAGTGAGTCTCAATATATCCAATAAAGATCTTCCCCTTTAGTAATACTTATTGAACAATTTATTCATACCATAGAGAAATGAAACATAATAAAGGGTGATAATAAATTTCCAATAATGGTAAACAATGTAGATGCAAAATAACAACATTACCACAAGGGTATGAGAACATGAAAATAAAATTTTAAATCCATACCTTTAAACTCAAAGATCATAAATCTGAGTCATATAATAGTGATTGGATGTACATTAACATAAATCATAAACAAATAAAAAAAATTCCATGAATGAATAAAATTTCCAATAGTAATCAAATTTTAGAGTACTTGTAGGAATGAAATATAATTTCCCTAGTTTTCAAGCCTCATTGAACAAATATATATTGTCACTATAAGGGTGGCTACACCTCTTGGGTGGGATACCCCACAATACCCATTTGCATATATTACCTCATAGTTGAATGGAATCACTCCCCAATCCATCATGGTAATTAAGTTTCACTCCCAAGACCTCCATAGTGGACATTGTCCCATACTAAATCATGTTCACTCCCCATTCCAGTACTTTTTATCACATGAGATATAAATCATTACCCAATGCATTGGAAGAATATATAGTCCCCACCTATCATTAGTTGTAACCAAATAACTGTCCTTATTTATAATGTAACCATCATTACATATTTATAATCATATATATGCATTTCATAAAATCATAAAGCATTCATTATACCATAGTCAATGAAAAGAAATCGTTTTCATAAACCTTTCACCATATCATAACCTTGGGAAATGAAATTTGTTTTATAATCATTTCATCACATAATCAAATAATAACATGTGAAAAAATAAGTGGGATTCATAGGAATTTTATCATCGTATATCCATGTTAGAGAAATAGTCTTCAAAAAAAAATTTCCATCATTAACATAAACAATTCAAGGAAATAATAAGAATGGTATCCTCGTAACATATCTCCAATAAAGCTTAGGTAACATCAAAGGATTTCATCTATAATGGAATATGAATATGAAAAATTATTTGATACATTCATTAATTAAAATATCCTTCTATTTTTAAAAATATATTTGAAATATATTTTTTTTTCTGAAAATAATTTTCTTTCAGAATAACAATTTAATGTTATACAAACAAATTTACAATTAATTTGAAAATTTTCTCACGAAAAATATACATTCATACATCAAAGAAATTTGTTTAAAACAGAATACTTTTTGATAATCATTTTACTTGAAAATTAAATTTTTAAATTATAAAGTAGTCATTAATTTAAATAATTCCTCTGAGGAATGGTTATTCTATTCATGTAGTACACGTTAAAAAATAATCCTTTCACATTTTTGGTAAAAGTCAAATTAGCATTGCTTGTAATGTTACATGAAGATTTCTTTTTTTAAAAAAATTATAAAATTACATACATGGTTTCAATGTCCCTTTAAAAACAATTGGAGAATAATACAACATTTTTGAAACCATTTTTAGATAACATGGTTTTGGAAGAAAACTGATTCCCATTCGAAGAGAGAAATAACGTCTTCTTTTAGTAAAAACATTATCCCAACTATTTTAAGTAATGAAGAATATAAAAATTTTACTGTTTCAAACAAATATAATTAATAGACTTATAATAACAGAAATCATTAGTTTCTAGAGTGATAGATTTTAATATTTTATCATTCTATGTATAATCATAAATAATCATGTTAAATGATGATATTGTAACTTTAAAATCACACCACTTTGGTAACATTAAATCATAATAAAAATGAAATAAAAAATTTAAATAAAAAAATATAATATCATTAAAATAATTTGATTCATGGTATTAATGTTTAAGGGGTATTTTATACAAAATCTAAAATAAGAAAGGTGTATAACGTAATATATGTCTTGAAGAAGCAAAATTGAGTGAAAAACCTCATACCACATTTTTTAACTATGAAACTGTGAACCCCAAGGAACCTAGATCCTAAAATAGTTATGTAAATACCCATAATTTTAATTTTAATAATCATAAAATACTTTCATTGTTTATATATACACCACATAAAAGAAACGTGGTGAACATGGCTTCTGTCTCACAGAAAATAAAATGTTAGATTAAAATTCCCTATCGTAAGCCATGAATTCCTATGTACATATTATAACCTATTATATATATATTTTTAGTTTAATATACATATACTGTTAGAGAAAAATTAACATATCATTATGTATTTCATTCAATTATGTCTGTTTATTACACTTCAAGTAATAATTCCATTTTTAAATCACGTTTTAGGTAATAACTACTTAGTTTTTCATATATGTTTTTATTTATAATTCCAATCCCTATTAATTTTATTGTACATACATAATAATAATAATAATAATAAAAAAATTATAATTAACATATTTCTACATAAATTATACTTTTAATACTATTCATGAATGATGAATTTTAGAAATGAAGAACATTATGATCATGGAGACGGTAGGTCCTATATACGAATAAGTAATGTTTCCATATATAAATGATAATTACGGTAATGAGGTAAGTAATGTTAAATATCTACATAATTATCATAATAACATAAAAATAATATTATTTCTCTATTTATACTTATATGTACCATCCATGAGGTGTGGGGATAAAAATATCATTACATCGCTTCGTAAAGGTAGTTGTCCACACATACATGCATGACACTATCATCATTTAGTGAGTGAAATGTTGGATATAAAATGATATATTTAATATTAATAATGATAAATATTTCATTAATATACTAATAATATCATTTTTATCAAATATATTCATTATATTTATCCTTAGTATATTCCATTAAATGTGTTAGTGAAAATGAAACACATCACTTTGTGAGGCGGTAGACCACTGTTCACATGAGTGAAATTATTGTATCTTTTATGAAATTGAAATTGTAAAGGGATACACACATAAATATATACAAAATATAGACATAGAGTTAAATTTAATGAAAGGAAGACTCAGTGTTTCCTGTAAAAAAGGCTGAAGTCAGTGTTCCGTGTAATGGTAGATAAACTCTGTGTTTCGTGTAACACAAGTTAAACTCATTATTCCGTGTAATGAAAAATATCTAAAAAATTAAATTTAGTTGGAAAAAATACTTCGTAGAGTCTCATGGGTTTGTATTATATCACACAATAATATGAATTTATACCTATAAATTTGTCACATTGGAAAAAAAATAATGATACAACAGCCTCATTACACCCTTAGATTCAAACATAGATTCATCAAGCTTGTGGTTTCACCAAAAAAACATTGACCATGTATGTGGTATTTTTTCCATCAAAACTTATCTATTAGATTAATAATATCTTATTATTGTCCCTTAATAGTATTATCATGCTTCAGTAGATCAACCTCCATGTTCCATATATACGATTGATCATGTATGTGATTCCTCAAGAGGGATACATGGAACATATCTTGAATATGAAGGAGTTTCTATGTATGTTACAATAAATAGGATACCATCCCAAAATAATAAAAAATTTCAAATGGAACTATATACCTAGGCCATATATTTCAATTATCATAATAAAAATGGAATCCTTTGGTTGGGAATCAATCAATTTACACTTCCACTCTTAATAAAAGAAATGAAGATGATTTTTGTATTCGTGATGCACTAAGAAAGCAAGAGATTCATTATAGAGTGATAATTTATTCCTTCTATCTCTAGAAAGAAGTGGTTAGAAATGTTTGTCCAATATAGATAAAATATTATATGGTGAAGTGATATGTTAATCCCTAAAACCTTATCTAAAGTTCAACTTAAACAACTCCATAAATGGATAAACTTATAACCCATGAAAAACTAAAAATTTATAACGAAGGTCACTAACATTCTCCAAATCAACATAAAATTAATCCCCCATATATCATAAAGTGGATATTGATTCTTAAAAAACATAAATGTGAACACATTCTTCATTTTTTATATTGAGATATTGTAATAAGCTAACTTAGAATAGTTTTTTTTGAAAGAATACATTTTTTATAAAGGTTGAGGCTTTAGGGCCTCTTTATTAAAGAATGTTAATGAGTGGAAGAGGAACATACAAAGACATAACATTCCAAAACATAATAAGATGAGTGACTCGATTAACCTATGATCTGGTACCCATGTTTTGGTGAGGGAGTCTCTCACCTTGGCCATGAGGAAGTCTTACTCTTCTCCTAGTATTGGCCTGCAACCACGGGCCACCTCCATCATCCAAGAGTTCATCTTTTTTGATAGCCATCATTTCGTTCCCAGTGAGTGTAATGTCAAATTTTGGAACTTATTCATCACTGCTTGAGGAGGAAATAAAATCAAATGAGTTGCATGTATTCACTTTAGAGTGAACTTTTTCCCTGGATTGGGCATATTCTTTACCAGAAGAAGAAGAATGAAAACCGCTGTCTTCTTTAGATTGGTAGGTGGTGAGGACCTCTATACCTTGTTGATGTCCATAGGAAGATATCTGTTGAACATGATAAAGAGTAGAAGTCCTTTTGTGATGAACATCATCCTTTTCTCCATCAGTAGCACAGTCTAGTATATCAGTAGACTCCTTGCCCTGCTTGGAATCCATGTGAGCCATTGAGGAAGAACCACTATTATACATTGGCTGAACTATTTTGCTGCAATAGATAGTAGCTCCAAGCCCCTCAACCTACTCAGAAGTAGCAGCCAAATATGGATCTTGAAGTGCCATTGTATCTATTTTAGAGCCATTGTTTGGTTCAGCAGGAGAAACACATGGAAGGATTCTATTTCAAGGATCAACTATTGTATTCCAATCAATAACAGGTAAAAAACCTGCCTTTAATAGCCTTTAATTAAAATCCTCTATCAAATTTAAGGGCATTAGTTCCAGGATTATACTGCCTTTTAATTTTAGAGTCATGAACCTCAGTAGTAGTGTAAAAATTCAAATCCTTACCTAGAGTCTGCTCACATGAAGATTAGGGCCTCATGAGAGCCGGTTTAACTAAGATATCTATTGTTTTCTTTTACATCCCTTTCTGAGCAATGGCATAAATCATTTTCTGTTCCTGCCACAAGTTGAAATCCACATAATCCTGAACCAAAACCTCTTTTTTTCAGCCGGACTATCAATATAATCCACCTCATGATACTCATTCACAAGTCCTTTATATAAATCATCTCTAAAAGAGGAAGTTATACAAGGATTATTTTCTTTATCAGTCAAATCATCACATGTCTTTTTAGATACATGGCGTTCATCCAATCTGTCCTCTACTTGGAGGATGTATGTATCCTCAGGTATGGTTTTATTAACAGGGTTAGACTTCTTGTTTAAGACTTCTAATTTATTCTTTATATATAACTGAGGGGGTCATAAGTTAGAGACAAAGATGGAGAGACAACATTTTGGTCCTTGGGAAACACTACTGCAAGTAGATCATTTTCATTCATTGGGTTTCTTCGATAATGAGCTAAGTCATGTCCTTTAGTATCATAGATGGAACAGATGGTTCTGGACCAAAAACCTTCTATAGAGTGACCCACTATGCCATGTGAGTCACATTATGGGGGGATTTTTTCATATTCAATTTGTAAACATACCTCATCTTGAGGTGTGGATAGGATCACCTTATTAATTAGAGAAGATTTGAGGTCATTTTCAACCAGTACTCTAATGTAATGTCCAAAACACACCCTCTCCATAACCAGATCCATTCTAATAGGGATGCTTATTATTGATGTAATGTCAAAAAGCATCTCAGGGTTCCAAAGAACCCAAATTAAACTATAAATTTTAACCCAAACTTGGGCACATGTTTCCTTAAAATTTTCCATGTTAAAGTTCAAACACCAATTATAGATTCTGAAGATCCCCAATCTCAAATCCATTATACCCGCACACCATTCTCTTCCCTTCAACTCTGCAGAGGGGAATAGAATATGGAAAAAACCTCAACTGAGTGAAATACACATGAAATATCAGAAACCCCAAACAGATGAAAGATGAGAAATCAGATTATTTTGTTTCGAGGGTTGCATAAATTTTGAAAGAGAAATGCATGAAACGAAAGAATATTTTCATATATCCATTCTATAAATAATTTCGCCTTCCGAGGATGTGACATGTGTTGTATCTCTTTTGCGGATAATTCTCGGCATGACCCATTCCTTTATTAGGCAAACAAACTGCTTGAGAATTCAGAGAAAGAAGAGAAGCCGACCAATTCACTTCCATTTTTCTTCTTATATCCCTCTGATTTGAAATGATCTAAATGATGATTTTCAATATATGAGAATAGGTTGAGTCTTCGTGGATGATCAGAGCTGAGGCGTTCCATGAGGTTTGGTGGTTTCCGCTCCTACTCCTCTATTTCTGAAAGAATACAAGCCACATAATTCCTTGAATAAAATATCATATTATTTAATATATACCATATATCCAATAATTTTATAAACTCCATCAACTAAATCATAAAACACTTTTTCAAAAAGTTATTAACCAATTTGATGGTAATCAGTAATATCAAAATTACTTTATCCATATTAATAATCCATTTATACTCATATCATTATCTCAACATCAGGAACCTATTATGTGTTCTATTTCCCCCATCATGTTTTTTTAAATAATATGACCATGAAAATAAATCAATTTTCTATGTCATTAGCACTATTCAACATATTTTTTCTCAAATATTTAATGAAAAAATTATATTGAATAATACTAATACATTTCATAATTACCATGTTCCAATACATAGAAAACTCAATCATTGGACTTCATTATTAAACTATTATCTAGGATTCATAATATTAATATATAAAACCTATTTCCACTCATATTTGATCCATAATTAGTTCATTTTAAATAGTAAAACCATTTCTGGTATAATCTTGTTGATTCTTTTCCAGATATTTCCCCTTAGGAAAAATATTTTCATAATGTCCATACATTCGACATTTGAAACATTCATTAGTCAATGATATATTTTTGAGACCATTATTCTCATCCATTTCATAAAAGAAACATTTAATTTTTCATTTGTGATTACTTTACTTATTTCCTTCTTTTACCACCCCAAAATACTTTTCATCCCTCTTAGACATTCCCTTGAGTGCTTCGTCCCACATTCTCAACATATAAGAATCTCAATATCCGTTCCTCTATTATCATGACTTCCCAATAACTCACTAAACACTATTTTTCTCTTTCTTGGAGCATTAAAGATTTTTTGATAGTTTAAATTTTTAATCATGTTTTTTGATAATTTAGTAAATATAATCAAAACATCCTTTAGGAAAGTCATTATCCCATTTAAATAATCATTGGTAAATTTTCCTTCACATTAACTGTCAAACGAGTTCCTTCTGGTTACAACCAGTGACTAAGACTAAAAATAATAGTGTGATCAATTTTAATCATTGTGGAATACCATAAAATATTGGAAAAATCACTTATATGTTTTCTAAATCACGACACCATATTTTCAATATATTACACCTTCATTTTATCCTAGGTTATTCATAGTTATAATATTTTAAAATCCTTCAGTATTGTTCACAAAGAGTTTTTTTATTTCAAAAGAATATCCTCATGGAATTAAAAAGAAATGTTTGTAGAAAGGCCTATTTTTGTGCACCAGGTGATGATCGAGCCCATCTCAATAGGATCTTTTAGGAGTGTTTAGCCTTAAGTACCTCTATTCTTGAGACGTATCCTCATATAGTATCTAGAAAGTGATTTAATTTCATGGAAACCACTTTATCTGTCCTTTAAAAAATTCCAAGGCATTTTACTAAACCTTGAATCATCCATAGAATTATACTTAGACACATTCCTAGGTGCATCCATAGAAATTCAAATGGGGTATCATGTAATGTTTTCTCATCTGAGTTTCCAATGGTCAAACAACCCTTCCTCAGATACAAACTATATGGACCCATGATTTTTCATAAATATATATTACATATTTTTAGATTAATATTCATTAAATTACAAAAAATATGACTATGGATTTTAATAGTTTAGTTCCTTTGCAAACATGATACACAATATTCTTAATTCACAAAATATCATTAATGTCTCCCATAATGAATATTCCTTCTAGTAATCCTACTTAATTGTTTTTGTAATCCGGGGAATGTAAAAATAATTAAATGGTGATATTATATGAATGGTTAGGGTAAAAAATGGAGGTACGAATGAATTACCTAATTATAAGTGTTTGGAATCATGATAATAACCTCGGAAAACCATATAATGTAAATCAAAGATCATAATCTTGAGTCATGTACTAATGATTTGTAGTTCATAAAAAATAAATCATAAAGAAATCAATAATAATTTATCATGAGAAAATAAAATTGGAATATTAAATAGAATTATAGAATAAAAAATAATCATTTAAAATCAATTCCATAATAGTTAAAGATCATTTAAAAAACATGTTAGTGAACTCCATGGGTGTTTACACCTGTTGGGTAGAAAACATCACTATACCCAAAGGAATCCCTATCATCAAAGTAATACGAGGTTACTCCCCAACCCATTAGAGTAGTCAAGGTTCACTCCCATGAAAATCAAACCAGAAAAATTGTATTACTAAACTATATTCATTCCCATTTCCAATACTCTCAATAACATTCGATATAAATCATCACCCAAAGAAATGGAAGGAGGTATAAGTCTCACCCATATTTGGTTAAATAGTAACCCAAATCCTTAGTAATAACATAACCCCAACCTTAGTTATAACATAACCAGTATCATATAATGAATATAATACAAATGTTTTCCACAAAATTATACATCATTAGTCATATCAAAACCTCTGAAATGTAATGAGGTTTATAAAAATTTCATAAAAATGTAACATGTAGAAAAGTAACAGGTTTCATAATAATGTAATCATTTATTCAATTCATAAAACATGGAAAATGAAGAATATTTCATAAGTATTTTATCATGGTATAATCTGTGGGAGATAAACAGTCTCTATAAAAATGTTTTTATCAAAAATAAAAACAGTTTTGGGAATGAATTAGAACGGTATCCTTGGATAATATCCATATTAAAAATAATATCATCAATAGATTTAATCTTAGATGGAAAATGATTTTTAATGATTATGTAGAAAATTTCTTATCAAAATAACCATTCCACTTTGAAAAACACATTTTAAAATATAAAATATTTTGAAAGTCATTTTCATTGAAAATTACCTTTTAAACATATATATTACGCTTTAAAATCATTTAAATCATTTTTAATGAAAATATCCTTTTCCCATTTAAATGAATTGTTTTAAAACATAAAGAACCGAAAATAACTTTCATTGAAAATAGACATAAAAAACCTAAAATAAGCTTAAAATAAAATAATTTTCATAAATATGTGAAATTAAATTCATTTCATGTCCATTAAAATAATGATTCCTTTCATATTTTTTGAAGAATCCAAATGGGAGTTTTTTTGTAAGTCACATCATTAATCCTTTTGAAAATAATTTTAAAAAGGTAAAACATGGATAAAAATTATTTTAAAAAATCATCTGTGATTACTAAAATAATAAATTTTTTTTTTTGAAAATATGGTTTTGGAAAAAATTAGATTTCCAACCAAAGAGAGAAATAAAGTTTTATTTTATTAAAAAACATATATAAATTATTTTAATTACCAAAAAATGTAAAATGATACTATTATATGTAAATATAATTAATAAACATAGGGTATAAAAAATAATGAGTTTATTTAGTGATATATCAAAATATTTCATCATCTGAAGTAAAATCATAAAACATACCAATAAATGATGAGATTTTAAGACAAAAAGATTTCTAATTTGGTAAAATTTAATCACAATTCATTTGGAAGAATAAAATTTATAGAAAATCTTAATATCATTAAATAATGGAGACTCATGATATAACATGTCAATGGATAATTATATACGAATTATAGAAGAATATAGGTGTATAACATAACATATTTCCAAATAATATTTAATTTTTATAAGAAATATTTTAGGAAAAACTTGGAAACCAACTAAGATCAGAATATACAAAAATTCAACCATCACAAGAAATTATAATGGCACTCAAAAACTATTTAAAGTTGTTAGAATTATTAAACTGGAATAATCTCCATTTAATGGAGGTAAACACCCTTTCAGTATTCTCCTTAGTAATATCCTCAATGTGAAATGCCCTCTTTTCCCAACTCTGCACATGTTCCTCTAGTTTTATTTTCCGCTCGTTAAATCCAAGTATATAAATAATATTAGTTTTATTATTATAATAGGTTTTTAATCATTTAAATCAACTTAAAATGTTTTTTTACATTTTATGTGAATTATCTTTTGAGACCCTGATTAGGAATGAAACCCCACATATTTCTTCATTATAATTCATGAAGATCTCAGGGGATTTCTCTAATTCAACATCCTCTTTGTCTACATTCATTATATAAATGAATGTTGGTTCTAATATATGTGTCTCAATAACCTCATCATATGGAGGTGATGATGGATCAAAATGAATAATATATCACTTATAGTTTCTATTTTGGAAGTCAATAACACCATTCAATCTTTTTTAAGGAGTTTACCATTTATATATAATCACCAGGAAAATTTGTGCAGTACTTCCTTATCTATAGACATAGAACATTTTAAATAAACCCATATGAGTATAATAAATTCTTAATTACATTCATTAAAGATATATAAAGTCAATATTCTTCTTTTTCTTCTTCCTTGGACTCATAGGATCATGTTTCAGAGGCATGATCATTATCTGAAATAATGAAAATTTGAGGCAAAATTCCCTTACTAATTTAGTGACATTGAATTGATAACCCTCATAAAATTTAGATACATAAATGGATATGTAAATACATGTAATATTAAGGATAATAATAAAAAAAATACATTCATGGGATGTATATACCCCACATACAAGAAATACGTGGTTTATATGACTTCTGTCTAACAAAAAATTAAAAGTGAGATGGAAATCCATTAGCCAAAATCTAGACTTACTTCATAATCATTTTAACCTCTTATATAATAAATATATGTTTATTATAAATCTATTACAGAAAATGTACCATATACAATTTAATTATGTAATTTTATTACTTCTTTATTTCTAATTCCATGATAAAGTCATGTTTTAGTTAATAACCATTTTATTTCCTCGTGTATGTTTTGATTCTTTCTCTTCAATTCAGTAAAATTGAATATGGTTCTATAATATCCATAATAATAATAATTAAAAAAAATTCATATTTATACATCAATAATAATTTTAATAACTACAATGAAATTTGGTTTTGATAAATGAAGTATGTTACAATCAAGGAGACGGCAGGCCATGCATACACATTTATAACATTTCCATTTTTTGAAGATCATTAAGGGAAGGAGGTAATGGACATATTATATTCCCATAATGGTAATAATTTAATAAATATAATATTATTTATTTAAATATAGTTATACATAGCATCCATGTGGTTGGGTGATGAAAAGAGAGTCACATCACTAAATGAAAGTTGTTTTTCACACATGAACAGTGGATGTTATCATCTTTCAGTGAGGGAAAAGGTTTAATGTACATTGAAATATTATATTTTAATAATGATAAATATTCTTGTAACATAATAATTATATAATTTATTTCATATATATTCCTTAATATTCCCCTTATTATCTTCTTTGTATAGTGTTAGGGAAAATGAACCACATCTCTTTATAAGGCGATAGTCCTCCATAAACATTAGCAATGTTATCATATCCCATGTGGAATGGAATGTTAAAAGATATAATTGATATAATTACTATATATGTATAATTATATTATAAATATTATATATATACATTATATCAACCATCATACCAAACCATGAGGGGTGGCAATAGAAAAATTAATGACATTGGTTTTTGAGGTGGTATTCCACTATAAACATGAAAGATGATTTTATATTCTAGTTGATGGATGTTGAGATGGTTGTAGGACATTAACTAAACAAAAATAAATTTTAGTATATGTAATATTATTAATTTTTTATATCAAAATATTTTATTTATTATTTAAGGAGGTGGAGGACGAAATAATTTTGGAACACTCATTGAATAACATTGCATGTTCTTTGGATATCCTCCTTAAGGTATCCAAAAAAATCCTTCCAAGGATGGATTTAATTCCAAAATAATTATTATAGGATCATTTAAATGAATTAAGTTGTTATTTGGGATGTTAATCTCTAAATTAGAAGGTTTGGAATGTGTGAGGAAGAGAGGAGAGTGGTGGCCTTTTATAAGTCAGGGGAGTGACACACAAGAAATTTTTTAAAATTAAAAGGTATACTCATGTTTTTAACATTACAAATGGCTCAAAAAATATATTATTATAGATACTTAGACATTATATGGTCGAAATGTTGAAATAAAATAATTTCCAGACATGTTTTTTTGTCATTTTAACCCTTATCATTTTCGTTTAAGCCCCGCAGTAATCCTATTTTCACCTTAACCACTGAATTTGATTTTTATTATTTTCACTATTAATTTTGTTAAAAATATATATTTAAATTATTATATAATATAAATTATTAAAATTGAAAATATGAGTAATATTTAATCAAACTAAATTCACACTATTGGAAAGGTTTTATTAAAAATTAATTCTGCTAATGTGATGAGAATGCCAGTTTTAAATGAGAAAAATACTGAAAAGTCTGCAAAAGTTTTATATCAAATTTCTATATAAAATTAAAACAATGAAATAAATTTTATTAATAGATATATAATTAAAAATATTCACTTTAAAAATTTAAAATATAATTTAAATTTATAAATAATTTTATTAAAAAGTCACTTGGGGATTGAAATTTTGTATATTTAACTACTAATGAAAATATTATTATTTTAAAAAAATTCTTAAAACCTCACCCAATGTAAATTTTTATATACAAATTTAAAATGTAAATTTTATTTTTTAAAATATACTTGTCTAAAACTTTTAAAAATTAATTTTAAAATATGTGTTCAAAAAGGTGACAAAACTGTTTTTTTAAATAAAATTTTTATTGTAAATTTTGATTTGTTCTAAGCTCTTTATTAAAAACATATAATTTTAATATTAATATGTTGATTTAATATATAATATATACATATCAATAAAATAATTCAGAAAAAGTAATTTTTATCTTATTGAGGTAAAATGCGTTTGAATCATAAAAATAGTTTCTAGTAAAATATATCACTTATTTTTAAATAGTATTGATTTTCATTTTTAATTAATTTCTCACCAATGAATTAATATGTATATATTTGTATACCCTATATTTTAATAATTTAGTTAATCTTATTCATACCCTATATTCCTTTGGCTAGTTTATAAACAACATGTTACAAAATTTTAATAATGTGAAAAGTCTCATTTCAACTTAGCATTTCTTGAAACAAAAACTAAGGATAGTTTAATGTGTAAAGAAAATAAAAACTTATTGTTTCATTTGAAACAATATAAGATCAGTCTTGTGGGTTAAAAAACAAATCATAGTGTTGTGTGATAAAATAATAACAAAACGATTAAATTTAATTAAATTATATTTCATAAATTGCTGGTGTTTTATAATGGAATATATTTAATGAGAGGGAATTGAAATTTATCATTAAAAATAAAGAAAATATATTATAAATGGGGTTATTATATACACATTAAAACATAATTATTTTGAAATCAAAATCCTTATATGAAATAAGTGCTCGAATTAAAAAAGTGGAAGAAAAGATCCCTTACATAGGGAGAGTGAAACATTAAGCTAAAGAGAGACTCATTAGAAGATTATAACCTCATTTTAGAGACTCTTGAAAGGGATACTGATAGGGGATTAATTATAATAGGATTTTGTGTGGTGAGTTATGAATGAATGTGGGTATTTATACTTGAGGTTGGGTGGTTTTAAGGTATAAAAGAATGTTTTTTCCTTTAAGGGTAACCACTTTGGGGTCTCATTAATCACATATGATTTGGTTGATAATTATTATTAATTTTTAAAAATATGTTAAATACATAAACCACACATTTATAGTTTTCATTTTTGTATGTATTTACTTTTTACTTTAATATTTTACAATATTTTTCTTATATTACTCTAACTCTTTTTGTTACCATGGTATATTTTGTGTTTCAAATCATGAAATAGAAATTATTAAAATATTTGGAACCCATATTTCAAAATATACAATGCATTTTAGTTGATTCAATTTATTAAATTTACAATAATTAATTCTAATATGATAAGTATACAAGTCATAAAAATATTTTTTAAAAAAGATAAAATCATTTCTCAAAAATGAAATAAATGTGTTTCTAAATGTAACATATTATGTTCTGTTTTTACTAATTAAATATATTTTAATAAATAAGTTGGATTTTGAAATTTTAAGTCATGATAAAATCATTATTATATCATATGAGTAATGGTATTTCACAAAAGGGTATTTTTTCTTTTGACCTGAAAAATCAAGTTTTTAAAAAATCGATAGAAATTCATCCAAAAATAGTTAAAATGTTGTGAGTCCAAAAATTATATTTAGTTTATTAAAACAATTAGATCAATTTTATTATTTTATAATTTCATTAAATAGACTTATTTAAAGAAATTAAAAGTTTTTATCACATTAATGAGTTTTTATGGTTATAAAATTTAATTTGGATTTAGTTAATTTTTTTTCATGTAAAAGAGCTTTATAATATCATTTTAGGAGAATAAAATTTATTAATATCTTCTAAATTGTTCATAACTCATAATATTAATATTATTAATATATAATTATTATTTCTAGAAATCTAATTTTTGTTTATTCATTCACAATATCAATGGTCTCTGTATTGAAACTCCATAACCAATGATAATAATGAAAAACCATCTTTTTAAATTATCTTTATTCCCATCATCCATATTGGAATGTGGTTATAATGTTGAATAATTTTTTTTTGAGAAAATATACCATTATACTCAATACATCATTCACTACTTCACATAAAATGGTTCTTATATTTCATTTCATAATTTCTATAATTTTCCAAACAAATATCGTTATTTTTACTATCTTTATGATCATAAAAATTATAATGTAAGAGTTCAATCCTATAGGGTTCCTTTTAGTTAATGTAATGTTATTCTATGTGTATATCACACTATTAATCCTTGTTATAGTAATCCATATGGATAAATTATGGGTAATGGTTTTATGAATCGTAAAATACTTTATGTTTGTGAATATTTTAAAATATAAAGAAAAAGGTTACTGTGTTGTAGGAGTTATCTTAATAATATTTTTTGGCTCATTAAAAAAATCTCAAAGTCTTCAAGACTCTCACCAAAACTCTCCAAACCAAACCAACAAACATTTTAATACACTAGGATAATATATAACATACTTTAAAATTGTGGTGTTAAATTCTACCCACCTTTAGGTTTTCCATCCCTAAAAGGATAGATACTCTTAGAACATTATAATATTTTGGGCCATTATTCCAATATTTATTTCTACCATTACAAAGTTTCATATTGAATCTGTTCATTATACAATAAAAATTACCCAAAATGGATACTCATTCACCATAAAAATTATCTTATTTTTCAAGAATATTTGTCCAAACATATAATAATGTAGAATCATGTTTAATCTCAACATGATCCCATCAAATCTCATAGCCAGGATCAAGGTAGTACCTCATTACTTTAGAAACATGAAATAAATTTTATATAGAGCCAAATCTTAGTGGTAATGAAAATTGATAAAACACATCACCAACCTATTCATGTAATAAAAAATGATCAATATAACAATTATTTATCTTATTAATCCTACAAAAACATAGATTCCCTGTATATTAACATATTTTCAGGAACACATGATCTCCTATATTAATTGATAACAGTTAATGATTATTATTTTCTAAATCTTCCTATTATCATTTATGTTTGCTTCCTGACCATCTGAAATTTCTTATTCTTATCATAAATAAGACTAGGTCCTAAAAGAAATATCTCTTTGGTTTGTAACAAAAAGGGGAGACTAAAAATGAAATCAATAAGGATTGAAAAAGGATCTATACGTATCAAGACATGACAACATCATTGTAAGAGAATATAGCTAATGTTATTTGGTCTCCCATGATTCATCAAATATTATAACAAAATATATGTGCATGTTTTTAAACATTTAGAAAATCTATTATATTTTTTCAATTCATTTTTTAATGATAATATATACTCATTGTTATTTTAGGTTGAAAAAATGGGCAATAAAGATTTCCAAATATGAGAGGTAAAATGGGGATCTCTGTTGGACATTATGAAAATCAGTATTCCATGAAACATTATGTCTTTTACAATATAGAGTTTTTATTTTTTATAAAAACTATATATTCATAAATAGTGATGAAGAGGTATAATTTTTGAGATGATACAAAATTATACTATTGGAATCATGTTTTTGAATAATTTTTTATAGACTTGTACAAAAATTCATAGCATTGTAATCCCATTTCTACATGGGTATAGTTAAATATTATTGCATACCAACTAGTTTTTGGAACTCAGCCTTGACCAATTGAAATGTAAGGCATATAGATACCTACTCAGCCCCCTTTCTTTTTATTCCATCCCATGAGAAATGAGTTCACAACTATATATTCATGTTCTGAATTAAAGGATGTAAAACTTATTCCATATTGTGATAAGAAATAAGTAGTTTTATTGAGAAGAATGTGATAACAATTCGATGTAAAAAAACACATACTTCCCATATTTTTTCCATTCATCAATGGTTACCCCACAATTATGTTTTGAAATTATTATTAGGTATCATGAATTTGATAATTGATAATCCTTGACTTGTTTGTCAATGAAAAGAATAAAGATAACTGGATTCAAAACTATAAAATCTTTATACTCAGTGTACTCAATGTTTATATCTACATTCATTCTTATTAAATACCACTAATATTGATTTTATTTTGCTTATTGATCATAATATTTATAATTTAAATCATCTTCCATGTAATAGAATTTTATAGTTGTATAAACCAAGTTAAATTTGATTATCCAGTGATATTACATCCATCAACTTTTCTCAAGTTCAAATTTATTTTCTATAACATTCACTTAAATATTTTATGTTCTGTGAAAACTATGAATTTCATAACAATGAGATAATTACACTATATTTTAAAAGAATGGATTGATGCAACAAATATAAAATATTGTGTATGATAATTCTTTTGAATAACTTTATTCTGTCATGATCCATAATCTACCACGTGATCTCCATGTATGAGAACACAACTCAGTCCAAATCCAATTGTATCATTAAAAACTACATAACTATTACTATGTTCTAAAAAACAAGTAATATATTGAAAATTGATCATTTATTTACGATCTTAAAAGGATTATTTATATTCCACATTCCAATAGAATGGAGTTCCTATTCTTGTGATTTTAATCATAGGATATTCATAATGTGAGAAGTTACGAACAAATAAATGAAAATAACCCAGAAATCGTAGATTTTTTTTTGTATCACAACTAAATTATTTTTATGTTTTGAAGAGATAATAACTTCTATTTCTGTATGGTATACCCACATGTGACCCAACTAGTAGCTCAAAATAAAAACATCATTCGACAATAAACCTGTGCCTAATCCCAAAAATACTAGTAAAGTCCAATGACATACCACATAGTAGCATAGGAATCCTTATATAATAACTAAAGAAGGGGACCAACTTTTAACGATAATTCTATTCCATGATAATAAAAATTCCCAAAGGCTAATAACACAATAAAAAATATCACACCTCACACATTTCCAATTGAAATATCCACAAACCATAAGATAATTAGGAATCACATCACAAAAATCCATCATATGGATACACAAAACATCATAAGAAATACAATGGGTTTAGAAAATGGAAAAATAGACCGGTCATCTCATAATAATGGCCCAAAATAGACTTTATCTTATCATGTATAATATTAATACATTTAAAAATCACATTTAAAAATTATTTATAATCCAAATACCAAGATAAGAGAAATTATAATTAAATACAAAACCCAACCAACACAGCCCATGGGAATCAAGATTCCATTTAATAAAACCACACCACCCATTAGACATGGAAACCGTTTAAACCCAAAAAGGGGAACCCACATTGAAAATCATGATTTTATTAAAACCCAATGAATAAGGTTTTTTATTATTTAAAACCATCCTTTTTAATTTAACAAACATGTGGAATTAATAAAATACTAATCCACATTAATGTTCTATTTTAACATGAAATTACACCCACTAAGCCCCACGGAAACCCAATAAAGTTATAGAAACATCCATAATTCAATCCTAGAAAACCCAAATGATAAAAATCGTGTCTAAAAATGAATTTATAATGTAAATATTATATGGAAATATTAAATAAAAAATCAAATAATTGAAATACATACCTCATGTTGTGAAATCATATCAAACTTGAATAAAACCATTAGTTTAGTCTTAATAGGCAACTCACAACCTCTACAAATAATAACCCGAATTTTAGAACAATTATATGTATATATGTTGTCCAGACAAAGCCTCTATAGTTTTAAAAGAAGAATAAAATTATAGAAAACATAATAGGAGAGAGTAGGGTATCCTAAACAATATTTTAAAGTATAGGATTACAAATAAAACACTTAAAAAATACATAGAGGAGCTTGGGAGAGGGATATAACTCCAATAAACGAACTTATGTTATGGATGATGTAATATGGAAACTAATGGTTAAAATATCAAGTAAAAATGATTGAATAGGTAAAAAATAACCCTATTTGAGTTGGTTTTATTGTTTACCCACACAATTTACCAAACCATTATGAAACTATATTGATCACGACAATTAAAAGGTTAATCTTATGTACCCTTAGGATTCATGGATAGTTTATCTATGTGCCTTAACTATGATACATTGGAAAAGTTCTAAATGTTGGTTCTTTTTTCCAGAAGCACATATAACTCATTGTTCAATCTATATATCGACTAAAAACACAACAAAAGGTAGTAGTATGGTGTAAAAAACTCCACAACTCATTATATTTTTCATATATAAAGTATTTGAAATCAATGGATATGTTGGAATTCCAAGAAAACCTTCCCAAAAAATGAGGAATTGATAACTAAGAAACACCCCAATCCTCAAATCCCAATACATGGGACACGACAAAACCATTTATTAGGAATAACTATTTATATTGATTAGCAATTCACCATCAGAAAAAACACCAGAGGTTTTAAAATAAAACTAACTCATCACTGAACAAAAAACAAAGAGTCAACAAAAATGGAATTGGGAAAACAGTCCTATTATCTTCTTTGAAATTTGTAATATCAATATATCCACCCACTCCGAAGATCCTCCCAAATACCAAAACCTCTTACAAGAATATATATAAATATAATGACCTTATATATAAGGACATTAGAGATAAATAACAATATATCCCAACTAAAGGCATACTAAAAATCACACACTAAGAATGAAAAAAAGATACATAGACATGGAATCAGTCTCCTAACCATTTATATTTTATTTATAATATTGAAGAATTACCAAGACCCACAAAAACGTTATGATCATCACTGAAGAGACAAAATTACACAGACTAATACATATAGATCAAAAAACCTCATGAGAGCATGTCCATGAAAACAACCAAGTGTCCACCAGACCTAATCCCCAAGAAAAGGAAATCAATGAAACTAGGGGACACTACAACAATAACCCACCTCGATATGGAATTGAATGGTTCGTAACTTGTGTCATGAAACTACATAGAGTGTAAAAAAACTATAAACTTATGAAACATAAACTTATGGTGGTTCTTTGGAAATTCTCAAAATGATATCTAAAGGTATTAACTAAAAAAACATCTTATCTCCATTACCATATCCTAAACCAATAGAATATCCACGTTATCCATTAAAAAATAGGAACAAATAGTCTCCACAATGAATAAAATACAATAGGATTCAATAATTGATGAGGCATGACCATCTCAACTGATATGAAAACAAGGGTCAAAATACATTTCAACAATTATATATAAATGAAATGGGTACAAGAAATATATTAAAAAATTAAGCCAAAAAAATAAATTTAAAAATTGGATACTACCAAAAAAATGAACAACTTATGACTCTCTAGTGGAAGTAATAACACATAACATTAACCAGTTTAAATCTTGGTTTGAGACATTGACTTATGATGCATGTTTATATCAAATAACCGACAAATGTGACCAGAATAGCCACATTGATGGTAGATGTTTAGAAATAACAGACATGAGTTCCTAAAATATACAAGATTTTAGTGTTAAAAAAACTAATGGCTTCCTCTTAACTAAAATTTAAATGTTAGGTAGATAATATGGCTTCTAATCCTTATCTCCACTCTACATTCACTTCTAATTTGAGAGATCATCTTTACTAGATTTAGTTGGGGCTGAAGCATCTCTTGGAAAATGATTCCTAATTAATATTTCCTCAATGGTGGTGACATTATAATATTTTGTTCCATATAATCACACATTATTTAAATCATATATATCTAATTATATTTTTAAAAAAACTACACCAATGAAATGTTAAACATAGCATTTCAATGAATGATCACATTCGAGAACAAACATAACATTTATTTACTTCTAAACTCTCACACACTAAAGATAAAGCTTCTAAAATAATTCATACTTGAAATATTCTACAGATAAAACCTAGAATGGTTGGTCATGAGTTGGAAGCCTTCACTAATCTAAAGAAATTCAATAAAATAATTGAATAGTGTGCCTCACCCAAGAGGCCTAAGGGGTATGTAGAAATTATGAAATATATTTATCCATTGATAAACCCTGAATCCTCGCATGGGATCCGTGATAACTACATAATAATTGAGTATATATGTAAAAACCTCTTCAATATAATCCACGAGTCTAGAAGAACATATCACTACCACTCCATCATATGTTTGGTAGGAGTATGAGAAAATGTGAAAACTCTTAGATCACATGGATAAATACATAATTCAAACCCTTCTTAACATATTATTATTTCCATTGGGTTTCACTATAAAACATCACATAAAAATTTACCCAATAAATCCACATTAAATTATAATATATATTTCGCAAAGACAAACCAAACAAAAATTACAAAACCACATAAAAACTATCCACAAGGGAACAAAATCATAAATTAAACAAATCAATGGTTTTTGTCCTAATAGTAAGATGGAAAAGATTCTAGAGGGAGTGGTGTGAATATAGTTAATTAAATATCATCATAGAATCAACTAATTAACCAAAATGATTATAAATTTCAATTAATAGATTAAATTATATTTATAATAAAAGAATGAATAGAAGGTCCTTTTTAATAATAATTAATTCCAATGTGGACAAATTCTAATCATATACCTCAATACTCAGTGATATATAAATTATAAACTAATATTATGTTTTCATATGAATCATAACCCAAATACAGAATCATTTTCTTCATATTCGAGGGATAATAAATCTAACACAATGAGTTTTATATTGGGAGTTATAACCGAAATAAAACATTTACATTAGACTATGGGTGTAAAAACCCAAATGGTCCAGACTATAGTATTCTATATTTACAGCCCTATTATTGAGAAAAAGAATAACTTTCCATGTAAAAAAATAGAATGAACAGGTGTATGTAAACGATTGGAAGAATTATCTCTAAATTATGAAACTAGAATGATGACAAAGGAAAAAAACTAAAGAACATGTACTGGTTCTGGAGAATCACATCAAGATATCTTAGGAAGGAATTTCTAGTCAATGATGTTTTTTCATCCCTTTATGGAACATCCAGTAATAGTGAAAAATCGATTATCATAACCAGAATCTAAAATACTTCATAGTATCAATAATACTACAAGTTACACAATCTATCATTAGAAAATTATAAAATATATTATTGAAGAATGATCACATTAGTTGTCTCTTATATTAAAAAACATACCGAATAAAGAGTCAAATTCTCTTTAGAGAATTTAAATTCTATGCAGTTGAGTGTCGTTAGCGAATTCAGAATAAAATAATTATAACACTTACTTACCAAAAAGAGAGGAAAATAGAGAAATTTTTATTGTATAATAATTAATCAACTCACATATGTGTTTCAAAAAAATAAATAATAATTAAGACAAATTTTAAACACACATTAAATAATTTAAATAGAATCCATGATAATTGATTAAGGAATATCCTTTGAAAATCAAAAGTTTGAACTTGATATAGAAAATTAAAAAAACTATTTAAATAATTTTGTATACATAAATAGAATATCAAAAATTAATTACAATCAATTAAACATTTTAAATATAAGTTTGAAATATCTTAATATCAATTAATATTATTTTATAAATGATAATATTGAATAAAAAACTAAAATAATAAATATTAATATTTAGTATTAAGCTATAATTTTCATTAGTGAAAATAAAAAACCATTTTATATTCATAATGTTTTCTGAAATGATGATAAAACCGTCATGCAGGTTCTAAAAAATTATTATTAATTTATAATTTCATTATAAAAATTGAAATATGTTAAATGAAATACTAATAAATAAAAATATGTAATGACAAAAAAAGAAAGGGAAGTTTTTTATGTTTTATAATAACCAGAGGAATGCCAAAATACCATGTAATGAAAAATAATTTTGGAAATTCATGTCTGTGAATCGACATAAGAAATTCACTTAATAAAATCTATATAAGTGATTCACATAAGAGTATCATCATGTAGGTAATTCGTGTATCAAAATTTTTTAAATCATTAAACATATTGAATAATCTAATTTCAGACCTAAAACTGACATAATAAATAGAAGAATATAATTTGGGTCTAGTTGAATTATTTTTAGAAACATTTACTCTATTTATAAAAAATTAAAAATCACTTTAATCAGACATCTATAGATTTTTTATGATTAAAAACCTATTGAAAAAAGGTTCTAAAAAATATACAATTTATACTAAATATAATTAGTACCTTCTAACATAATTTTTTAAATGATACTGATCAATTAATATGTTTATGTCTTCAAATTGAATTTATATAACCATTTTATATTTAAAAAATAATCAATACATTTTTAGTTTTATTGCTCAAGGTATGGATGGAATACTAAAGAAAAGTGATTTGGAAAATTAGATATGTGGATCACCGAAAGACCTTGTGAATTTCAAAATAGCTACATGGACTAAAAAACCGCTACATGGATTTGTAAAACAATGTTATGTGGGAATAATAAAAAACATGTGTAAATGATATTTTAAGGTCTCAAGTGACTTATTATAATATTTTCAATTATAATCCCAATTTTTTTAAAGTAACCACTCAACATTCCCCCACTTTTTTATAATTATAGAAAAAAGTTTATTTTCAAAAACAACTTCTTCATATTGAAATTATGAAATTGATATATATTCTAATAAAAAATGTATTGTAATTTATAATGTAATGATTTACATAAAAACAAATATTTTAATTTTTTTTATTAACCTTTATTTTTTAAAAACTTATATCATAGAGCCACTATAATGGCATCCACTATAAAAACAAAGAATTAAATGTCGTGAGAATAATTTTTTAAATTTTTTAAAGGAAGGTAATTCATTATCATTTACCAAATAAGATTTTATAGAAACTAAATTTTTAAACAATAAGTTAGAATAATATAGGTTGTGTAAAATGTTTTCAAAAACTGTTATTTTTTAAAAAAAAAATAAAATGAAAAAACAATAATTTGAATAATAGATTCCTAATTTTACATATTTCAAATAAATCCCAATATTTTACTATTTAAATACATTTTAAATCCCTTAAAAATATTTAAATATAAATTTTTTATGATTCGAGCATTCTAAGAAAAAATTTATTATCTTCAAACTCATTAAATTCTAAAGTCTTTGTATAGATATCTGCAAGTTGATTTTTAGTGGTGGTGAACGCTAAAACAATATCACCCTGGCTAACAAATCTTTAGTAAAATTAAATATAACTTTATGATGATTCATTATATTATTTTTAAAATTATTCATAGTAATTGAAATTTATGTTGTGTTATAAAAATAAGTATGCATTTCAACTTGATAAATAAAAAATTAGATAAATTTTAAAAAATCCATAAATATTGATGTCAATAAAAAGAAATAGAGAGATAGTGAACCTCTACTATATATATAGGAATAGGTAATTTATTTTATAAGGATAATAGATTATAATTTTCCAAAAAAACTATACATTCTAAATATTATTTCTCTGTCAATTATTTAATCTAAAAAATCAGAGTTAAAATATGATATTGAATCAAAATAGTTATATTCAAGATACAATAAACTATAATTTATTTTTCATTTAACATATCTTAGTATTAATTTGAAATCATTTATGTGAATCTATTTAGGGACATCTTGAAATCATGCACATAATGAAATACTAAACATGATATCGGGTCTAGATACAGTTAAATAATCTAATCTATCTGCTATGTCTCTATAAAAATTAAGATCATATAATTTATGAGATGCATAAACATCTAATTTATAACTTGTACTCATATGAGTTATCATAGAATTATAGGATTCATGGCCAATGCTTTTAAATAAGTTTTTACATACTTTGATTTATTAATAATGATCCCATATTTCCTTTCAGAAATCTAAATTTCATAAAATAACATTAATTATCACATTAATCTCTTTTCAAACATAGTTGGCATCGATGTAAAAAAATTCATTATACGTAACTTTAATAAAAGAACTGATAACAACATCATAAACATAAATTCTCACAATTAAAATATATTTATAAATTATTATAATAAAAATATTTGGATAAATATTACATTTCTTGAAACCAATATTCAAAATAAATAAATAAATCCTTTCACTCCAAACATGAGGTCTTCTTTTAAGACAATATAAAGATTTATAAAGCTTTAAAACATAACTATAAAAATTAAAATTTTAATAACTAAGGTGTTGGGAAACATAAACATCTTCATATATAAAAGGATTTATGAAATATCCTTTAATATAAATTTGATATAACATAAATCATTGAAAACAAGAAAAAGATAATATGAATGCAATAACCACTAATCTAAAAAATGGTGAAAATTAATCTTCAAATTCTATACTATATTATAGAGAGTATAAATGGGGAAAAAATTTCATTTTTTATTTTTGAAAATGAGACCATATTCATCCATCATTTTTCAAAATATCCATTATATACTGATTACCTTGCTATCCTAATGTGATTAAACTATAACCCAAGAATTATTTTTAAAAAAACTAATTATATTCATTTTTCTTAATTACAATCCATTTATAATAATTTAATATTTGAAAAAAATAGTAGGAGAAATAATATAAGAAAAATAATAATTCATGCAAAAAAAGAAAATAGAATTTCTAGTTTTAGGACTATAAAAAATATTCCCAACAACATTATCAACAAGATGAACTTTATAAATCGTCCATTATCCATGTGTTGGTAGAGAAGGAGTATATCCCATGCAATTGATTCATCCTTATACTACACTTGTATGAACCAAAATTAATTTATATAATATCATTATAAACATACATTAGAATGATAATTTAATTTCTCATTATTTTCATAACAAAAAATCATGAAAGTATTCTTTAAGTACCATAGTTAATTTGATATAAACTCTATCATATTTATTATTGTTATAATAACCGATAAACATACCTTCATCACTTATAATATTAAAATTTTCTAGAATATCCTTCCAATAGTTAATAAAAAAATTAATAAAAAATTAACAATACAATTTCTACCTTTAAACAGTTCATAAGTAGTTATATTTCCAAAATTTCTGAAATTAATAATATTTTAAATATAAAAAGTTCAAAAAATAGCTCTATGTAAAAAATATATAGTAAACTTTTAGTCATTTAACATAGTTTTCGACATTTCAATAAAAGTTAAATTTGTTCATTCAATCATTTTGTTGTAGTGTTTTACGAGTATAAAAATTAGGAAAATAATCATTCACCTAGAAACCAATTCTAATTATACATTGTATAATTCATTTCTTTATTATTATGAGTATAAATAATCCTAAATTTTTCATTTTTAAATAAACAACAAAATGTAATTAATATAGATACTGTATCATTTTTATGTATAAGAAAGTAAACCCACAAAAATATATAATAGTCGACCATGATAAATATTTCATATTTAATTCCTCTAATGCAATAAATTTGTGTGAAACAAAATACAACAAGATATATTAACTATAATGGTCTACTTATTTTTATCTGATTGGTATATCAATAGAAACATTCTATTGATTATCATTCATGAAATCATCACAAACATTGAGTAGTTGTTTCATCATGATAGCTACGTGTAATTCATTCTATAGTTTTTAATAAAAATGCAACCTTATGAAATTATCATGACCTAATCATGAATTCCAAATAATTCAGTCTTTTTTACGACATTCGATCACTAAACATGTTGAATAGTTTGTTTATAAAAATCAATAGTATAAATACATTTTATCATTTAGGATAAAATTATAAAGATCATCACTAAAAAGTAAGCACCTATCATTTTTAAATTTAAATTCCATTCCATTATCTATTAATTGAAATATACTAATTTAAAATTTTTTAAACCTCCAATATATAAATCATTAAAATTAAATATATAATTAGAAATAGCATCATTACCAAAACCAATTGTTTTCCAATTGGAATTATTTTGAAATGTTATAGTAACTCCTTAACTTTTGTTGAAACTGAATAACATTGATGTGTATCCTATCATATACCTATAGAATCTAATATACATTTACCATATTTTATTTTATAAACATCAACGCCTTTTCTCTAACCAAAATGATATACTTGAAAATTTGGGTACTCAAACTATATTAGGTCCAATCAGATTTGTAAAATAATATTTTTGGACCCACAATGAATTTATATTAGTAATTTATTTTACTCTAGATAACCAACAATTAGAAAATTGATTCTCCATAAATCCTAAAAAAATTGAACACAAGATAAAAATTGTTTTTACACTAACCTTTCATGATGCATACAAACAATTATCAATGGATGTACAACCATTTATATTTGTTAAAAATTATTTAGTAACATTTGACATAATATTATATCATAACCAATACCATATTTATTTTTATATATAATATTCAAGAAGATCATTTTATGCAAATTTTCACAACCTTTAATAAAATTAGACAAACTTTTCTTCATAATTTGTAGTTCATTTTTCAAATTTTCAACTATTTCATAAGCTTATTTGAAATCCTCATAAAATAGAGTATTAGAAAAGAAGAAATATTCCTTGATATTTCATTATATTATAAAAACGAATTATTTTTAGAAATATGTTTCCCATTATTTTATTTAATCATATTATATAAATTATGAACTATGAAGACATCATTTCTCAATCATTTTATTTATTTATTTATTTTAGAAACATTTTGATTAACATAATCATAATTATAAATATAAAATAGATATAAATTACAAAATCAGAAACCAAATTTATAGAGTATATGAAGAACTAGTTAAAATATTATTTATCATTTCTATATTTTCCAGGAAAATGAAATTATTTTGTACAACTATAACATGTTTTCAATGCATTTTTCTTAATTTTTTAATTTTATTTATTGATTTGTTTCGGGTGACTATGATTAATATGCCCTTTCTTTCTATATTCAAATAAAGTAACATAAAAACATATATAATTTGTTATTAATTTTTTATATCCATTTTGTTTTTACCTTTAAGGGGTTCTTCTAAATTCGTTCTTGAATCCTATCGTTTTCATTCATTTTTCTAGTCAATTCCAAATCATTCCATTTCTTCTTTTTCAAAATTATATAGTTCATAATTAGAAAATTCATCCGAAATAACAGTCACATATTTAAATGCAATATGTTTTCTTTCTTTTTCTCATCTCTTCAATGATGTTAGTAAATTCAAATTCACACAGATGTGGTGTTCCTATAAAGTCCCAAATAGTGTACCCTTATATGTTTTTTTCTTTAAAAATTTATGGAATTTATTGTGTGAAATATATTGTGTATTCTACATAAGACTTGTGTAAAAAAATATTTATTTTCTATTGTTCTCTAATGAAATTCATTCCCTTAATAATGATTTTGAATGGGAGAAAAACATATTTTACAATGATGACTTCAACTATACTGATATCTGCGTACTCAACTCGAAGCACACCATGTGTGGTTCATATCAATTTGTTTGTGTGAGGGTGAGTATATTTTTGAATCATCATAATTTCATGAGTTCAATTACATTAATACAAATGAATAAACAAACTTCTATTAATAACCCAATAAAAAGTGTTTAAAATTATAATTTAAAACATATCTAACAACGCCATTTCCTGTTTGAGCATCTTGGTTACCTACCGGTAGTATTTATCATTTTTACAAGGTTGACCCATGTTCGATTCTTAAATATATTTGATAATCTACCTTTATTCTTTTCAAGCAATTATAGTTGTTCCTATCAATGTCTGGTCATTTTTTGTGGAATCCAAGAAATATTTTAAATTCAATTTTTCTAACATAATGATATTTTTGATATATTGTGTTTTATAATAATGGGTTATAAAAATAAAAAATAAAAAAATTAATTGATTATATAAACAAGATCAAATACCAATTTTTAGTCATGATAAGGTTTTGATAAAATGTATAGAAGGGGGGATACATAAGTTAAAATTTATTAAAATAATTGATTAATTATAAAATTTGATAATAAAATTTAATTAATAGAGGGAATCTGTAAAAAAATAAAAGAAAGAACATGACAATGTTTTTAATAGTAGTTTAGTCAAAAGTGATCCTAGAATAATCTTAAACCTCTCTACCCAGTAAGAAATACATTATTCAGTAATCTTATTTTAGAAGGGGAATCATATCCCAGTTATATAATCTTTTTATTTAATGTGTTGTGATAACTGCATTAGCACATTGAATTTGTTATGGGGATTCACAACCCAAATAAAACACTGAATTTATACTATTAGACTCACAACCCAAATGATTTTTAATTTATATTTTTTGAGCCACAAACCGATTATAGAGAATAAGAATACATTTTTATATAAAATAATACATAGAAAAAATGAATGTACATGAAGGATATAAAGAAGTGATATAGAAACCATAAATTAGGATGACGTAGAAGATTAAAAAATGAAGGCACACATACTAGATATTGATAAATATTTCATGATATCTCATCATGATAGTGGTAGGTATTTATTTTTTCACTCATCCCTAGAGTGATCTTCTAATAGAAGCGATAAAGTGTTCATCCCAAGCATAATATTCCAAAGTTCACAATATTAACACTAGGGAACTCTTCACACTATATCACTAGAAAATTATGAAATTTATCATTAAGACATATCACATGACTAATCTGTTATTTATTAATGATGTAGTAGTAAGGCTCGATCTCTCTTTATAATCAAATGAAATCAATACGGACAAAAGAAGTTAAAGAATTCAAAATTTAAAATAATTATAAAACTGAATTATTGTAAGGTGAGGGAAAAGAGAGAAATTATAGTTACAAAATGATCACTCTTCTTAAATTCATTATTTGGATAAATAAACAATAATTCAAACCAATTTAAAAAAATTGAAATAATTTAAGTAGTCTATATAATAATAGGGAAATGATATATCCCATGAAAAGGACAAGTTTAGACTATCAATAAAAAATTAAAAAAAATCTATTTTAAAAAAGTAGTAAAAATGTAGAGAATATAATAAAATAAAAACAATGTATTAATGATATTATAAATGTGTTTGAATTATTTTAATATCAACTAAAATAAATTTAAAATTATTAAAATTTAAGAAAACAATATAAAATAAAAAAAAATGATTTTTGAGTTTCAAGCATTAAATTTCATGTGTGAAAATAAAATACCATATTAACTTTATGAAAACATTTTTAAGTTCAATAAATACACTTATCTAATTTTATTCATAATTAATATGTATTTATAATTTAACAATAATAAGTAAAATATATTTAACGAACAATCTGAATATCTAAATATGAAAGCATACAAAAAGTAAATAAAATTTTCAGATTTTAGAATAATCTGTAGAATTTCATTGAAGGTTGTAAGAAAATATCATGTAGTAATTTCATGTATGTGAATCTACATAATATTTTTAGGTTAGAAATATATGTAATCATTTAATATAATGGATTGATAATGTAGGAAAATAATATCTTCAAATATCCAAAGACTTTTAAATGGTTGACTTATCTAATTTCAAACCTAAAATAGACATACTAAATGAAATAATCTGATTCAGGTCCAAATGAATTGTATTTAAAAAAATTTATTTGATTATTTTGTAATTAATAATAACCTTACTAGGATGTATATATCTCATAAAATGAACAAAAACTATAGAAAACAGTTATGAAAAACTAATCACATATGATTGAAAGAATTCAGTATCATCAATTATACTTTTAGATATTATAGAGAATGATTCAAAATTTTGTGTCTTCTAATGCAATTTATATAATATTATTATACTAATAAAAAAATTATTCAAATTTTATTACTTTATATTAGGATATGTTCAAACTACTGATTAAAATAGACATCTGAAAATTGGCTACATGGATCACAAAAAGACTATGGGAATTTCAAACCAACTATATGGATCACAAAATAGAAAGACGAATTTTGATCAAAAGGCTAAATATGAACCATGAAAAACAATTTTAAATGATATTTTATGGTCCCAAATGATTTATGTATCCTAGAAACACCTCACTAAAGTCATAGAACAGATTATAATGAATCAAAAAATGAAATATAATGATGTTTAAAAAAATAAATATTATGATATGACCAAAATTAAGAATAATTTAATCAATATTCAATTCAAGTTATTAGGAAATTTAATAGATATAAATAAATAAATATTTATTATTATAAAATCAAAAATTTCTTGAAGGAACCACTCAATAAAGGTCAAAAACCATCTTCCTAATCTTTTTCTAAAATCAATAGAAATATTTCACACTATACAAAAAAAACATTTTATAAATAACAATACCCAAAAAATAAATTTATTTACTCAAAAAACCAGTAAAAATGTTAAAAATAATTCATAATAAAACCTCAATCACAAAAAATATGGTTTTACCAACAAACCTGTCTACTAAATCAAAAATATTTGATATTCAAACATGATTAAGATAACAAAAAATTTCAATGAAATTCTTATCAAATTTTCATAAGAAGGAACAATAAACCAAAAAAAAGGAAACATTAATAAATGATTGAAAATAAAAAAAAATATAAACATTCTCTATTAAGGACAGTTTAGTCACACATATTGTCAGAACATGCAGCAATAGTGTGAGTGCCACTGAAATCTATCCTAAAAGGTGCATACGGATTACACACATTTTGATACCCAATGTACCTTAACCGTGTTCTCTATGAAACCCATAAAATTTCACTATGAAATGATTAATTTTCCATAGGAGTCTTGAAAAAATTCTCTAACACTCTGATATTTGTGAACAAAATTAGAATTTCAAAAAAAAATAATAATAAAATATCCAAACTTAATATAAAATACCCCACCACCCATGGAACATGAGATCCAATAAAAATAAAATACAAAAAATGCACATCCCAAGAAACCAAAGCCTCAAATTTTATATTTCCTTTATACTAATGATAGCCAAATTAAATTAAGGTTACATTCAAAACCATTTGTCTGTTTTTAAAAACCTATGCTTTGACACCATTTATAATTAATAGTCACAAATATCCTATCAAAACACTACCTGAGTTGAATCACCATTGTCCTAATGGGATTCCTCAGTACCTTAGGTTGAATATAAATATAAAGGGTCTGTTTGAGATGGTTTCACACTAACGAACCCAAAATTGAACATCCAAACATGGTATTAAAAAGTAAAAATGATAATAAATTCAAAAAAAGTATTTTATAACAAAAACTATTTATTAAATGATTAAAAAACTATAATTTTTTACTAAAAGAAAAGGAAAAAATGCCAAAGAGGCTAAAACATAACTCGTGTTAACTCATTTCAAGAAAATGAAGGATCAACCACCATATACATGTGACTCACAAGTCTCCCCCACAATACCAACATATTATATTATTCCCAAATAGGAAAAAAATGAATAAAACCTAAATAATAGACTATAATAACTCTATATAAGACATGAAGACTATATACCCACCAACATGAATATGCAGGGTATGTGGAAAAATATTGTAGGATATCACCATGACTCTATTTAATTATAATTATATAACAAACCCAAAATGTTAGATTAAAAATAATATAAACAATTATGTTTTCATTTCCCATTCATTTAAAACACCACTTTTGTAAACAAACCCTCCCACTGTTTAAAAACATGTCAATGAAATTTATAATAAATGCATTCACTTTTAAAACAACATTCCAATTTTTTCCTTTAAAATAATGTACACAATCCAATCATATTTCATAATGTAATAATGACAAAAGATATTAAAAACTAAACCATATAAGGTCATAAATAATACCAAATAATTTATGGAATTGTACTAGTCAATTTCAAGACTATACCTTAATAGGAGAAATTAATTAATTTAAGTCCATCAAATCAATAAGAAATAGACATACTAATAAATAGTGAATGATATAACAAAGGAAAAATATCACGGGGAAACACCTAAGGGAACAATGTGAAATGTATAAGGTTCAAAAGGTGGGCTAACTACTAGAATTTTATATTACAAATTTTTAACTAAATAAATATAAACCTAGTCACATAAATGGAATTCCTATTATTGAAAAATGCATAAAACTAGTGGTGAATACCAAATGAATAATATCAACAAGTATATAAATTACCAACCACTTCCCACATAGTATCCTAGGTTTCCTCGTGTAATATATAAAGGAGGAAATCCACATGGGAATAAAATCTCATCCCAAGAAAATAATAATTACTATTGTTTAATAAAATAGTCAATTTTTTACAACTTCCCACATTTCCATTATAACGAGTCCGCACCCATAAGTATATCAGGAATACTATCACAAACATCCATTATTAGAATACACATAACATAATTAATAAACAAATTAGGGCATAGAAAGTCATAAAATCCAAAAAAACTTATCAAAAAGGCCCGACATGAAATTTATTTTATCAATTATAATATATATTAATTTTGAAATCCCATCTAAAAATGACATAGAATCCAAACAACAATATAATTTAATTTATAGAAAATTCCAAAACATAGCCAACAAAACTAAAAGAAATCAAAATTCCATTTACTAAAATAATAACAAATTATCAACAAGAAAACCCATTAAACAAAAAATGGGATACCAAATTTTAAAATTGAATTTGGTATTGAATCCAATGAACATGATTTTTAATACCAAAAACCCATACTTGGAATTTTATCAAACATAAAAAATGCATAAAATCCCAATTTACATCACAGTTCCATTTCAAAAAGAAATTACAATGAATTAACCACATGAAAAAAATAATGTTAAGAAATCAGTTATTAAGAAAACCTAAGTAATAGACACCATCATTATCTAGAATTAAAATAAATTTTCAATGAGAAGAACCCATGGGACTCTTAAATAAATAGAAATAAAATTGAAACACCTACCACTAATGGTGAAATGTTGTATAATTCAAATAAAACCCCTGGTTTAGTTCTCAAAGGAGGGATAATAATTATTAGGATGAATGATCAATATTTTTTAACAACCCTCTATATAAAAATCAGTAAATCATGGCCACTATTTTTAGATAATAAGAGAAAAATTGAGGAAATACAAAGAGGATATAGAAGGGAAACATAAACATTCAATCATTGTGATAAATAAAAATTAAACAACTTATAAATCCCCATGATGGTTCTTAGAAGAGGGATAGAACCCCATCGGTAGTTCCTATGTTGTGGGAGAAGAAATGGTGAAGTAATGGGAAGAAAACCCAATTTAAAAGATCTAAAAGGGAAACGAGACTCTTCGTGTGGGATGAATGGATTACCCACATAGATTTCCAATATGTGTAGTAATCATTTAGATCACTACTATTAAAAGTATCACATGATGAGAAATTAGGCTAAATCATTTGTTTATCCATGAACTATAGTCATGAAACATGAAAAAAGTCATAAATTTTCCAATTTTTGGCACAAAACACATCTAACTTGAGTGTCTTAGAAATCCATCAAATACCCACACACAAAAGTGAAAATATAGTGTCACAAAAATCAGCATGGGACTTGACATAAACTAATGAATACCTTTTCATGATCAATTAAAGGAAAAACATGTCCAAAACATAATAGTTCTAACAAACTAGACCCAACTGATTATTATAGAACATTAATCACATTTAAATACCATGAACTCTTTCTTCAAAAGATGTTTCTGGATAGTTATAATGTGTTGAATCCGATAGATGTTAAATTATTTTTTTTCAACCAGAAATGACACAATAAAATATTTGGATTCAGTAGTACAAAATGGGACATCCATAATATTCATGTTAATTTGAATGTTACCTTGTACTATGGAAGGATTCATCTAGTCTTCCATAATTATCTAATCATACTCTTACAACTATCTACTTACACCCCCATGTAAATTTATTCCATGATGTTTTTATATTTTATATAGAGATGTGGTGTTCCGAAAATAACATTAGTTCATTGAGATTCATAGATGAGAACTATTATGATTTGACAATCTTGTCTAATAATAAAATCTATAAGGAATATATTATGTATATCAAGAATTTTTTTTTGAGAACTATTAAAATGTCACTATATATGTCCTATATTTTTACATATGTTACATAATCAATGTGGTCCTATAAAAATATCTCTTTATATACATTAACAAACTACATTGAAAAAAAATATGATTTGTACTAGGACATAGAAAAATGTTAACTAATTTAGTGGTTTTGTTCTAAGGTGGTCTACAAAAATAGAAGTATGTGTCCAAAATACACTTATTTCTTTCATTATAGTTCTCACTTTTTACTATTTAAGTAAATTTAGTTACTATAATAGAATTTATATTGATATAATTTTACACCATTGTTTCTCTATTAATCATCTATATATAATTAATTATAAATTTGAAAACTACATTATACTGAATTTTTAGTCCTACTGTAGACCCAAATATTCATGACTTCATGGATACAATAACATAACTTCTATTTAAAAATGAACTAACATCATAAACCTAGCTTTATATTGTACCACAAATATATTTTCTTGATTTTATTTGAATAAATCTATAATTGTATCTATCTTGAAGGTATCTATGAATAAATTTGTGTTGAATAATTCCCTATGTCCTCTAATATAAGGAGTTGTTAATAGTTATCATGGATAAAAAACCCACAATTAGTGAGAAAGATCCTCATGTGTGTAGACCTCTAAATTGACCTTTATGTCAGCCGATGTTCTTAAGAAATCAGAAATTTTATTCATTATATTAAGAGACACTTATTCATTTAAGGGTTTAAATACCCTTGAAATATTGGTGTATATATTTTTGAAATTGCATAAAATAATCCTCTTTTCATGGATTTGTTAATTAAATTTCCATTATTATTAGAAACAAAAGCCTGAAAAACTCTCTGAACATGTTGTTTGTTCATCCATCCCTCACGTGTAACCAAATTCTCAAATACAAATTCTAGTGGGGTTCCAAATCATCTAACTAGTTCCAATTAATTATAGACAAAACCAAACACAACTTAATCATCACTCAAAATAAAATAATGGATTAGAGTATATAAAATATCCAAAAAGAAAAATCAACATAACCAATTTATATAAAATCAATATATATTTATTATTAATGATGTAGTTCTATTGTGAAGTCATGTAGCTAATGCATGATATGTTATGTTCATCAACTAATCTAGAAACGATGATATAAAAACACACCAAGAAGATTCATATAATTTTATTTCTACACATAATACACTGGAAACATTATGTTAAACATAAATTTGTTAGGTGTGAATTTTTATACACAAACATTCATGTTATGAAATTATTATCTATAGGATATAATCTAAATATTATAGATCAACCAAGAATAATAACATTGGAAATATCCCTTCTAAACCCATTTTCCTGGGTAGGGTTCAAGATATTACTGACCTTAGGTGACATCCCTAAGACATAAATTCTAATAAATAAATTCCAATGTTTTATTTGAATATTTGGGGATTATTTTACCATTTAAAAATTAAAAAAATTATACATAATAATGAAATTAATCCAATCAAACATATAAAATATATGATTATGAATAATATAACTGAAATAAAAACTAATAAAATAATAATATCATAGTTTCCATGATAATTTATGGAAATGTTACACAAGAAACCCAGAATACATCTTTATACTGTAAGACCAATGTGGAATCAACCAAACCACTCCATAAGGGAAACATTAATCTTTAAATAATATCATACGAATGTAAATTCACCATGCTTAACAAGATAATGATGAAATATTTCTTTTATCAATTCCATGAAGAATAAACCCTATATATATATGGGTTAGTAATAATACCCATTAAGCTTCCCCAAGATACTTCTCAACACATTTTACTTGGACCACAATAATGTTAGAAAATAATTTTTTAAAAAAGAGGGTAAAATATCATTATTGTTTACCATAATAAAATAATTAGGGAAAAAATTATAACAAAACACTTTTTCCGTTAATTTATTCTACCTATAATACATCGGAAATGGTTCCAACTTACATATATGTGCATGATGAATGAAAATTCAAATAATGTAAAGTGGTAATCCTACCGTTCCCAATTCATCAATTGATGATATATCAATGTGCCTCTAGTATGGAACTGAGCACCATGTTCATACAAACAATGTCTTGTGTAATGAAATATAAAATCCATACTTCATTTATGACATGAACATATTCCATAATTATTTATAAAAAACACAAATTTTTTTAGTTTCACATAAAAATTAAAAGAGAAATTTTTTATCCAAAAAAAATTAAAATAAGGATTCTATAAGGGTCAAAAATATATCTTTGATGACAAATTCATCTATCAATCTTGTGGTATGTAACATAAAAAATCAAAGGAACGCAATATTTCTAAATCCATATACCAAAGGGGTTCTCTAAAATTACAATAATATAGTTTATAAATCTAACTCTTATAATTATAGAAATAATGATTTGATTGATAATCCAAACATATCGATAATATATATAAGTACCAGCCCCCACACTATTCTTTTGACCCTTTATTGATCCTCTTTCCCTTTCTTCTCAGTCATAGATAGACTATATATTCTTTTTATATAGTCTATCTATATATGATATATCCTCATACCTTAAATCGAACACACTATAAAAATGATAGATAGAGAAAATGGCTATAAGGCCAATAATAGATTTCAGAGAACTCCACAAATGAATAGTATTCAGTCATCCATGGCTCACCCTAAATTCTAAATTTGATCCACCATGACTTTCACTCCTTTGATCGATCAAGAAACAAGAGTTTCCACCTAGATATTAACCACAACCTTGTGCACAAACCCATACCATTTTAGGCTCACCATTCCTTGGCGTATGTTGTGGGGATACCTCACCTTCCATTTTTCTCAAATAGGACTCATAGGGAACCTTTAACCCAAATATACCAAACAATTACAGGTTTTGAACTACCCATGTTTCTTTTTGGCATTACCGAAAATGCCTAACCACCACCATGGCATGTTGTTACTCTTGGTGGACCCAAAAACGTATAACACCCCAAACTCTCTAAGAAACTCACTGAAGCTCTTTGATCCCAACTAAAACCAAATCAATGGCATTAAAATATTATGAAAAAATGAGACATACCTCAATCCAGTGGTTTTAGACTTCCCATCTAGAATTATGTTTCCCTGGAGTATGCAAGATTCTTGAATTGTATAATAACAAATAAGCCATTTGATGGAACTATTTGTGCTGTATGGTATTATCATGATCCAATCATGTTTTCTATTTATATATTTTGTATTTTTTAAAACATTTCCTTATAATTTTATTTTGTTCTCATAGTTGAAATATTTTTCATTTCCCATCACTATATTTATCAAAATTCACTTCTCTAATGTCTTAATCTAATTTTGGTTCCAACTCCAAGTATCGTTAAAAAATATGTCTATAGATTATTCTATAAGAGATCATTCCAACAGACATTTTAGTAGATTTTCTATAATCCCGTATGATATATTTCATTATATGGATAAAAAACGTTATGTTTTACTGAATAGTTTCATCTAAAATTCCCTTCATTTAAATATTACACACATCATGTTGGTCATTGTTTTGTGGGAGATAGGGTGATATTTTTTTGATACACCGCATTATCCCCCATTTATTCAACTTTTAAGACATTTCAAAAATTTATCCCTTGATCATAGAAGATGTGTCTTCTCACTCCAAATTTTATAAATATATTAGCTCTGAAAAAAATCACGCACACCATTATAATCATCAGTCATAGTGAAATTAAATTCTATAAACATTATGTCACAATTTATTATAAGAAATATATATTAATTTAAAATTTAGTGTTGGAACGGATCCAATAAAATCTATTCCCAATACTTTATTTTTTATAAATAATAGTTAGTCACTGAGGAATTTCTTGTATCTTTAAAATATATTATATGTGTTGATAATTCTCACATTTATTTAAAATATAATAGGAATCATTAAAAATTATTTTCTAATAAACTCTGGAATCTAGAATAATTTTTTATGTACGATGACTTCCAAAATGGCCTCTATAAGGCAGTTAAAAAATTTAATTCATAAACAGTTTCAATATCAATTACGGGTAATCATATTCTTATTATTTTGTTATTATAATTTTTCCATAGATATGGATATTTATAATTGTAAAATCAAGATTTATATGTACTCAAAGGGTTTTGGTGGGGATATATGTGAGATAGAACTTGATATTTTTATTTATAATTTACCATGTCAGCATAGAATGACACTTTTCCTCCAATCAAGTATAACTACTCTCCTAGAATTTTATCATTCAATGGTTATTGGTTTGGATTTTCAACATCACCAGTGTTTGGTTACCTAATCTGGTGATCAAAAACATGGTTATCAGTTCCATTATTTTCTTTTATTTCTAGACTAAATTATCCAAGAAATAACATCTATCTAACTATTCATAGATTATATTTATACTTATTTAACAGTAATTAAGATATATATGATCAAAAAAATTGTGTAAATAGTTCCCTAAAAGAAGGATTTGTATATATATAAAGATATGAAAGCCATTAAAAAATAATTTTAAAATGTTTTTTTGTTTTTTAATACATTATATAAAATTCTAAAATTATAAAAACGGTTTGAGATTTCTCTCAAATATTTTGGTAGAGAACTACCCCCACATATTAGTTAGAAAAATTATATAGTTTCTCACATGGGTTCTCCAAGCTGGGTGGTTGTAGCATTGGTGGACTAATTTATCTATGTTATATATTATAAAAGAATTACTTATTGTCCACATTGAAATAAAAATAAAATACTTTTAAAATTAAAATGTAATGGTAAAAAATTAAATTTATAGAAATTCTAGATAAACAATATATAGAAACATGAATTCCCTAAGAAAAATATATTATATCTACCACATGTTTTGTAGGGTATAAAATTTATCACATTATTTTTAGACTTATATACCTCAATTTCTTTTTATGAAATAACCTTCCAAAAGTTAAATCAACTTCCCCCCACTAAACTTTAACTTACCAAAATTCAGGTAATTATTTTTTTCATATTTTTTTTATAAAAAATATATATATATTATTCACATAATGATAAAAATAATATCTAAAATAGGGAAATCATATTAATATACCTCGTGAAAGTCATCAATATGGCCATTAAAAAATATTATCCCTCAAACTGTTAAATGTACCTAGGGAATTATACAATCCAAATGGAATTTTTTTGTAATAAAAAGTGAAAATTGGTAGGTAAAGTTTGTCTTCTCACAATCCTAAGGAGTAATGGGCACCTAAAAATATCTAGAAAAACTATTTATAAAACTATAGTGAGTTCTTCATTATTATATATCTAACATAAATCAATGAATGAGATAGAGGATTTGTCCTACATAGTGACCTGATTCTGCTTCTTATGGTATATAAAAACGCTCAAAATATTTTTAATTATCCCATTTAATAACACATTTTATTTCTTTTATAAAATATATAGGTTAGTTTTCGTTGGGACTATATATAAAAGGAAAACCCATTACGAGTTTGGGATAGGGTAAATGATATCTTATTATTAAAAATTATTTATATTTTTTTACTACCTCTATTATATTAATATTTAGACTCTTTTGGTCTACCAAATACGTTTTAAATCACCCACAAAAGGGATTCCATATGATAATATTTTGATATTTCTACCTTTAATATCACATAAAATACATACTACTTTTAACCCATTGTCTCAGAAAAGAACAACAAAATCTTATTCTTAGTTTATAGATTGATTTTTATACATGATTATTAGAATATTTTAATGTTATATTAGATACAGATATTTCAAATTAGTGGGAAGTGGTTTCAATTCCTAATTAAGGGGAAGTTATAAAGAATAAATTAAATTGTGTATCCACACTTAAAAAGATAGAATATTAAGTAAAAAACTTATTATCTTCTTTATTTTGTAATAAATAATACAGTCCACGAAATACAGAAAAATTATACTTTTTCCATTAAAATGTAGATAAATTTTCACAAAATATAGAATGCTATATTTTTATGTGAATTTCAATCATTAATTGGTTCACTAAATCTAATTATTCATGCACTATACGTATTGATTCACTATGTTTTCCCTTTTAATGTGGGAATGGGTAAAATGTGAATTTTCATCCTAGGGGTACCTAATGGTGTCAAAAATATTTAAGTGGACTGTGATATCTTCAAAATATATTGTGATTGTTCTTTTATAAACAATTAGGATGTTATTAGATATTATTAATAATGGAATCCTCTAAATAAAGGGTGGGTAGGATTTTCCTCCCTAATCATCCATATTTTGTGCATAAAAACATCTAGGAATATCTGTTTCTGAACATTGAAGAACACATCTTCTAAAACATCTTCTGAAATAAGTGGATTTATGTGCATGTTATAAAACCACTCTCATGAGCTTCAATTAACCCATATGCAAGAAATAATACATTTATCGTTGCATTACATTAATAAATAACCTAAATAACATAATTCATCAAAATGTTAAATGAACCAATATTTCAATAGATATAAAATATCCTTGAGTCTAGACATTTTTTAGAAAGTTGTGTGATCCTTAGTGATACATTCTATACTATGTTGATTCAATCCGTCCCATGAACCCTACAATTATTATTGAAATGATCCTTGAGATGTTTTTCATTGTAGTTTATTTTTTATTATATTTGAGAAGGGGTGTGTTAATCTCGAATTTTTTGAAATTTTCTTGTATTTATTTTTATTGTGATTCCACTTGAATCTTTTTGTGCTGGATCATCTGTGTTGGGAATAGAGGTGGTTAATATTTCTTCTCACATATCGTCTTATATAAGGGTTTATTTAGTATATTTTTCATTTCTAGTCCAATAGTCCTCTTATTAATTTTCTTCCTCCTTATTATTTTATTTTTAGTGTTGATTTTATGATTTATATATAGAACATCATGATTCATTTTATATATTTTTTGGTGGATAATACTTATGATCAAGAATATATGATAATATAATTTACATACCACTTCAGGATTTAATCATTATAACAATAACCATTGGTTTTGGGAATAATTGATCAAATAATATAATTTTTATTTTTTTGAATATTCACAAGACTAGTTGTATAGTTTCTCAACTCTTCTACTACATTCATGAGATTCTCAACTACAAGGTATTCTATGTTATATTCATGGAGTAGTACACTGGTTATATTCCATAAATATGACTTATTTTATTGTAATGGATAATGTTTTGGAAATAATTTTGATTATATGAATATTTTTTGGATTTATAAATTATGGTGGGTTTTTAATTAATGGTGGTAAGGTAGTTATAGTTTTTATTTTTTTTTAAAAGGTGTTCTAGGCAGATTTTTCTCATTTCTAAATCAAAATAAGGATTGAGATTTATCTACTCATCCATGAATGGGACCTTGATACTACCTTAGCTAAAATGTTTTGGAAGAATTCTCTAGACCCTGTACTTCATCACATAGGTAAATGAAATGGGTAAGAGATAATCATAACCCACATACATTGTCCGGTGCTTATTGTTTAATAGTTAATTTCATATATATCTATTACCAAATATTGGCGAGTCATTAATGTATTGATTCATGAAAATCAAACTACAAATAATATATCAACCCATTAATTCTTTGTAACTAGTACCTCTCGTTTATGTGTATTTTAGATATTTTTTTCAATTAGACCATTTTCTGTTGTAGGTAATATTTCAATAAGATATAATCAAGATGATGCATTAATAATGATCCTATAATTTTCAATTAATCCATTGTAGAATAACACATGAGGAATTAGTGATACTTTATGGATAGGTGTTGGAAAATATCACATAGATTCTTAAACATATCACTTTACTCAGAGATTCTCTCTAGCTAAGGTCGTCTAATATAATACAATGCATTTCTAATTGTTTTGATCCTAATGTATGGGAATAATAATTATAAGAAGTTTAATTTTAAATAACATCATTAATGAATCTATCATAGTTTAAATATGAATAACCACTCCTTGGATCATACTTCAAGTGAAAAGGGAAATATCATCCACTTGACATGCTCCACATCTACTCCTCTTGGTCTAAAAGTGGAACAAACCATGGAAACATCCTTAAAATATTTACTTCTTGTGTCACTATTAAATCAATGAAATATGCGATACAATACAAAAAACATAGCTTTGAACAAAAATAAGTCAACAAACAGCTCTTAGAATTGAACTTTATTGGTCAGTAAGCTATGGTGTACATAGGTCTCTTGCAATACCGTTGGGATTACCAACTACATTAATATTTTCTAGGTGAACCCTGGTAGTTTCACTGTTGTTTTAGAGTGAAATACCCTAAAATTTTGATTTTATATTTAGATACCTTAACATGTTTAGTAAGGTTATTTATATTTTTGATTAAAAATAAAATAGTTATTCGTTATAGGTTCTAGTAAGAAATTGTTATTGATACATTTTTTATGGCACTGGCTCCCTAAAAACAACACTAAATTTTAACAAAATCCCATCACAAGGTTTAGAATAGTTTTAAATTATCCTTGGTTAAATATATTTATAATTTTAACCATATAATTTCTTCATATAAAAGATAAGAAAATTAGTTTCCCCCTTTATTTAAAGTTAATGAATTGGGATTTTTGAAAAAAAAAATTATTTTTAAAACAAACTAAATTACTGATATAAGAGATTTAAAAGGGTGATATAAGATGGGTGGTTATGTCAAGGTTGGTTTTATAATTGTATTTCTACCATAGTATATAATTTATTCAACTCTTTATTTTTTAACTGATCAGTAAGATGATCCATGATTACTTCCCCTCTCACCCTTGGTTTAATAGTCTAGGTGAGGATATTTCTTACTAACATATAATATCTTTTACCAAAATACCATTATCTGTGAGAGTTGAATAAAATCATCCCCACTTGACTTTGAAAATAATGGATCAAGACTTTCCCAACATAAAAAAATGGAGAGTTTATGGACCCTTCCTCATATACTAAAATTGGTCAAATACTTCACCACATATCACTGATTAACTCCATTATATATATATATTTAATGTAAGTGGTGGGATATAATGAATAATTAAACAAAAAAATAAATTATTTTTAGAAATAATACAAAAAAAAAATTGATAATAAGAACATCCTCTATGTATTGAAACAATTTAATAGAATATAGGGAATTTTATTCATTATGGTAAAAAATTCAAGCATTATTAAAGGAGAACCCCCCTTACCCAATAATTTAGATATTTACCCTGTCATACAAATAGTAATATTGAAGAGTGGGGATGGAATGGTCATTAAAAACTATGAAAATAAAAAATAATTAAATCATTTTCATGTGACCTATCCAATATATCCGACTCTCCTACCTCTTAATATCATTTTAATAGTCATGGAGACACATTTTTATAAATAAATGTCTAGGGTAAATTTTCCTGTATTTTTTTCAGTCATCTTTAACCAATTTTTTTCTCACTATGCTTCAAAATCATAATTATTTTTCTTTTAAAATGTTCTTAGAAAATGTGTTGGATGTCCAACCAAACAATTTTAGATCCAAATGACATGTGTAGAAAGCATTATTTTTTAATTTCTATATAATTTTTTTCCTATCTATATGGAATATTTATTTTTCTACATATACACTAATACATCAAATACACTAATGAAAGAATGATTCCATGATATTTAATAAAATTTTGAGAAACCATGTTATCATTTATTTTCTAGATTTAATAATCACAATTAGAGTTTTAAATCCTGTGTTTTGACTCAATTAATGAAGGTTAGATTATTTTTTAGTGAAATGATTTTTCAATTTACATAATTTATTTGGGCCTCATATGGCTTTATTCGTCTCTAGGTCCAATTAAAAAAAATTATTCACACTAATAATGTAATTATTAAAAAACGGTTTATCAATTCCAATCAGTATAAAAAAGGTTATGGATCAAATATCAAAGTTATAAACAATAGTCAATATCCAAAAAATTATGATATTTTCACAATTACGCTCAAAACATACTAAAAATATAAAACTAATTCTAGTTTAAAAAATATTAAAAATGATAGGTGTTAAATCATATATATTGTATTATTTTTTAGAACATATTACATATATCAAAAGAGTGACTATTAATTATCATCCATATTAAAGAGTACACAAATTAGGTGATGAATGGAAGAGAACTCATATGCAAAGAAAAAGGACCATAGGAGTGAGTGAAGGGAAGTTGGTGTTTTTCTATAAGAATATTGGATCCTCATTAACTGTGAGTTAATATTATATTTTATTTATTTATTAATTAATTTTATTTAAACACCACCTAGGCCTTGAATCTTGGTGTGACCAAAGTTTTAATGTAATTGTGACCATTTAGGGTCTCCCCCATCATGTTTCCTCATATGGTCATAATGTATTTTACCTCTCACAATAATAATTAAGAATCTTATAATATATTCTAAAATAGGTTTGTCTACATACTTTACCATAAGAAGAACTCCATGTCTGGTCCCCATGCTGTGAGTCCTTTAATATGGCATGATCCCACTCCAATAATCATAGTTTGATCCACATGGAATGATATGGAATTCATTCCTAAAAATATTTCACAATAGAAAATAAAAATGAACTTCAGAAATTAAACAAACATATTTTAATATGTATGAAAATTATTGATTTTATGTAGGGGTCATCTCCATTACATGGAACCCACCTCCTTGAAAAAAAATTCATGACAAATTCCACAAAGGAAAAACACATGAGTTAATTTTAAAAGGGTCACCATCAACCAAGGAATGAAACCCATATGTGTGGGTTTTACATGTAAAGGAACCTTATATCATAGAAATACCTCCCATGACTTTAAAAAATAACATTATTCATACACAAACCAATCATGGAATGCCTTATACCAATCATAGAATAAAAGATAGTCAATTCAAATTCACATACCCTTATAGAAAGTTCCTAACCCCAATCTTGAGACCACAGAAAAAATAACTCATGGTTTCTCTATTAACTCCTGAAAAATCGGTAAATTCAAAATGCCCAATATTATTAAGAAACATTCCAACAATTTTACCCCTAAACCCGGTCAATAATGTTACAATTACAATCATGTCAAAAATTCTGCTTGAAGTATGCAGATGACATATATAACAAGAAATAAAACTTATTCATTGGGGGCAAACATATATTCCAGGGGTATCTATTTTACATGAATATTAATTATATACATATATATAAATATACATATATATGAAATATATAACATAAATAATAATAATAATAATAATAATAATAATCATGTAGTCTAAAATAAGTCCCAAAGAAATACATAGCTCAATGGAGAGAAACAAAGCACTAAACATAATGCTGGGGTGTTATAACTATGTCATAAAAATTTGTATCAAAATTATTCTAACATCATCACATAACTAGAAAATTAGTATATATTCTATATGTAATATTCTTCTATCCTATTTTCACCATAAATCCTTGTATATATATATTTTTTTACCTTCACTTGGGTCTTGTAAAATAATGTCAAAACACATTCCCGAGGAACGAGTAAAGAAAGTGAGTATATCACATCCATTGAAGGTCACTATCAGACCCCTGCTATCAACTATAAAATATAGTTTACAATGCTTCAAAAAAAAGTAGGAATGTAATAATTTAATGAAGTGAAATTTTATCAATAAATGTATTGGAAAAGTAAACTAAACATCTTCTACTATCAGTGATAATATAGTCATATTTTGAATCAACAAATATTTTATTACGAAACAATGAAAATAAATTATATCGAAAAAATCTATCAAAATGGACATATCCAGCATGAATTCATATCGAATACCATCTTCTATAAGAATTAGCTTACACACAAATATACATAAATATGAAAAAAATATAATCAACTCTCATTAAAGGAATCTCCATTCTCATAGAGAGGAATTGTAAAAATATCCATATGCATGTATCCATTATCACATCAAATACTACTATCTCTCCATTGGTGGGAACTTATAAATAAATTTATAATTTTTTGAAATAATATATAAATACATATTTGTGTGTGTATATTTATATTCAATGAAAAAATGCAGTTAACCATCTTTAACTAATATAGAAAGTCACAAATAGTGTGACATGATGGGTTGCCCACAAAACAAGGTTATCTGTCCAAATTTAAATGGAGAAACATAAATTCAAGATGTGAATAATAGACAAAAACATTAAATTTAAAAATTTCACATTAATAATCCAAAATAGTTAAGATAGTCTTGAATTATAGACCATAATAAGGACTATTTTTAGATGAGAATAAATTGATGCATGATGGTACAAATAATCCACCTTGCTAACTCTTCTTTAATGAATACCATTTTTTAATACAAATATTTATATTAAAGACATATTATATTTTAATTTATTTAAAATTACCTCAAAAATTATTTAATAATTTATCTAATCAAAAACCACCTCAGCTAAACATGGAGAAAAATTATATCCTTTATCCACTAAATAATTAAAATTTTTGATTGATTTAGTCTGGTCATTCTCATCTAATATAATGGTTATTGTTCTATAAATTGTTTTTTAATCCTTATAATATCTATAAAAATATTTTGAGAAAGGGATATGACCTTATCATCAGTAATTTATTTCATTCCTTTGGATTGTTTCAAATCTTATAAATTCAATGGTGTTTTGATCCTTTTTTAGGTTCTTATATAAGTGTATCAATGGATTCTTAAAAACTATTATCTTCGATATTTGACAATTGAAAATTATATTATTACCCAATTTTAATATACCATGAATTAGAATAAACCATTCCAAAAACAACATCTATAGGATAATCCAAAAAATAAATTTTCTTGATAGATTATTTTTCGTGAGGAATAGTTTCCAATGTTAACTAGCATTGACCAAAATGGTTACTAAGAACTAGATATATCTTAAACCACCCCATCATTATATCCTTCTTCATAGGAAACTATCTCTAAATAATCAAGGTGAGAAATATAATATCCTCATTACATTACACATGTTTTTAAAATAGTTCCTCAATATGAGTCATACAGTCCACTATAGAAGATTTGAATTATATGAAATTATCTTTAATGGATTTTATATTACAAGAAGATATATTTTATATGTCAAGTTAATTATCACCCAATATAATTTCAAAATCAAACCATGTACCCTCCTTCTTGAAAATTTGAAATCGATAATAATATAATACAATTGGAGCACCCTATTTATGAGTATTTATTCTTGGCCTAATAAATATATCTATATCCCCTTATTATTTTGTAATTAATGTATTAGTAACACCTCAAAAAACCTCCATATAAATAGTATATGAAATCTGATTATAATCCTTTAGAGTTTTTATATGTGAGCTAGATAGAATAAATTGAGCCTCCCATAATGGAACAATATGAATATAATTTACACAATTTAAATCCTTGGAAAGTTATCCTTTATTCAAAATAGAAGGAAATGGAGAATGTTTAGTAGGTGGATGAGTTGTATAGAAGATAATATTGAACCTCTTTGAATCAGGCTTTTATATTAAAACCCTTCCATATTTAGTAAGGGCTTTTGGACCAAACCCTCGTATTTATGGAATCCTAGAAAAAATTATGATGATGACCTCAAGATATAATTTTCATCCAACCTAAATTTTAGAAAAAATAATGTAATATCTTCATACTATAAATATATCATGAAACCTTCATTACCATTATAAATCCAAATCCAATCTAGGATCTCCTCCACCAAATCAATCTCACTAAAAACATTATAAACTATGGGATGAAATGAGTAAATAGTAGTACTAACTACTTTTATCATAGAACATAGATTTTATATGATATACATGATGAAATTTTATTTAATGTGAGAAACTATATGTTTTTAGAAATTTACCCATATTATAAGAATCATTGAAACAAATCCTTAAAAAGAATAAGGAGGCCCCAAAAAACCAACATCAAACACTGAAAAATATTTTGTTCTCCTCTAAATCATAAATATTAGACTTAATATATATTTTTTAAATGAAATAAACCTCAATCATAACATGAAAATAAATGTGAATCATATAAACAAATTCACTCAAAATAAAAACTAATCAACTAGATATTTGTATTAAATCTACTGAATATATTAACTAAAACCAAATGTAAATCATAAATTAAAAATCCTAGTAGAATATTTATTATAATATATATCTAGAAAAACATTAAAGAAAAACATTGACCAAGAACAAAAATATTCATCCTTAACAAAAAATAATCTTTATTCCATAAGAAGAACTTTACTAAAGTGGGAACTATCATTAAAGAAAGAGTTTCCACAAAGGTAGTTTTCTATCATTTTTTCGGCACCATTATATATATACATATAATTATATATAATCACATTATTCTCCATGTGGAAGATTTTTTTCATCACATAAGTACAAACAATAAATTATATACAAATATATCTATGTGTAGTAAGTATACATGTAATAGGCCTAATCCTACCCCAAATGGTTTGAAACACATTAATATATAAAGAATAAAAAACTAAGGCTATAAATATGGAATAAAACTAAATGTAGTATCTATGTACAATTAACAAGTTAATATAAAAAGGCAAAATCATGAACACCTATATTACAACTCATTATCCTTTACAGGATTTTCCAATGATACCTTCATAAGTATTTCAAATAAAAATATAACATTTGACACAATTATGGCATGTTATATTGTATCTAAAAATTAATTCCTCCCTAAAAATATATAATTTAATATTATAATTATTCTCTATATTCTATCATGGTTCAAAATTAAACCTAAACAAGTCAGTCGGTATCAGGGAATAATTGATAAACACTTTACATAGAAACATATAGATATACATTAAATTGTAAAACCTATATTGAAGCCCCTATTCAAAGAATAATGACCATAAATATATATATATATATATTAATGAATAATATGGTAATTATATCATTAAAAAACATGAAAAAATTAAAGAGGCATGATTGAACATTATTTTGATGAAAGAAACAATTAACTGTAGTATAAATAGTAAATCGCATATATAGAAGTCAATAAATTTGGGTAAAAAAACATAAAAAAAATTATAAAAGTATTTATATTTAAAATAAATTGTATGAGAAAATATTATCAAATAATTATAAAAAACATAAATTATTCATTAATTATTTGGGGAAAACAAATTTTATGCTTAGGTTTATAAAAATCAATTTAAACATAGAATACTTTTTATGAAAGCATTTATCACGTTATCTCTCCTTATATCCATTCAACCAAAAGTAAACTCATTTCAATATTATTATTGAAAAAGAGGTAAAATTAACCATATGTTATGTTTAAAATAAACTCTATGCTTAAAAAAGTAAAATTTCCCTAAAAATTCATGATTCAAGAAGTTATTGTTAGATGAAATAAAGGAATTAGCTCCATTCCATCACAAAAAACTATGGAATGTAAATAAACATGTTAATAAAAGTTTGAGGTACTTTATTACAAAACTTATTTACCATTTTGATCAATTTTATTCAACAATATATTAAGTAATTTTTATTTAAGAATTTAATTTTCTATGTGTTATAAAATTTTATACAATGTTATTAATATATTTTCATTATTTAAAATTAAATTATTTTTAATAAATGTATATATTTGGTCATTCATTATTCTATGATTATTATTTAAATAATCTATATGATTAACTCTTGTATATTTTATTTCTATTTATTTTTGATTTATTTGTGTGTTTTTAGTGGATTTAAATTGTGTTTTATGCATATTATATCAGATTGATGTAAATGTTTGATTTATTGTTAGGCACAGAATTATGGGATACCCCAAATTCTTAATTTACCACAAGAACTCTCATAATACCATTAACTATGGACAATAATTTTAGTGCACATAATCCTACTATCCTAGAATGGGTGTCTTCATTGTTATTTTTGATGTAGATGCAAGGTATCACATCACAAAGGACCAAATATTTTAGTAGTTTTAATAAGAAAGATAAAAACATGAAATTACTATAACATTTTAATTCAAAAAATATACAAAGAATTTTTATTGATAATTCCATCCTTCCACTTAGCATTTCCCTATATATAATTCACAATATACTTCCTCATATATTGGGGAAAATAAACCAAAAGAAATGGATGAGATTATTTTATCAGTAAGGGTAATCGTACAATATAATCTATGAATAAATAAGGAATAATTGATAAAGAAATTTAAATAAATGATACCATTTCCATTAAATGAATAACTTGATCAGAATATGGAATGAATAAATGGTATTCAAATAACTCTATAAAAATAATCCAACGATTGTCAAAAGAAAACCATATATATTCTAATTAAATAAATAATCACATGTAATATCAATAAATGAATTCATAATGATGGAATGCATAATATTGGACATAAATATCATACCATCAAGGCATTGTTCCATGAAATTTAATAATGTTAAGGCCTTGTTCCAAGAAATCTACATAAAAGGGTTAGGCCTCAACCAAAACATAGTCTACTTTGTATCATTATACATACCAATGAATCAAGGGGATATATCCGGCCACACTCATCACTTCTAAAGTCTACTAAATTTAAAAAAATAAATGAGTGAAACCTAATTAACTTTAACATTCCTATTTAAAAAAAGAATATTCAATGTAAATAAATTCTCATATAAATAAACAAAATCATAAACCATCCAAAGTAAAATGAATTAAATCAATATAATACGTCCATAATTAAATTGATCATAAAACATCAAAATACATAACAATGGATTCATTATTCCAACATATAACCATTGGTGTAATATTAATGGTTTTTTGTCTCTTATTCATTTAAATACCATATGAAGATCCTCAAAAACATTCTTGGGGAAAATATATTTTTTAGTTTGAAAATAACATATTAAAACTAAAAGTTCAAAAACAATATTGAAAATAATGTTATTGGAAAATATCCTTTAATCATATAATGGATGAATTAAAAAGTTTGAGTTTTCATGATGAAAGGAAATATTGTACATAGAGAATATGTTAAAACAAATATTTATTTCACATTCTCAGTAAAAATAAAATAGACATTGATATGAAAAATTAAATGAGGATTCCTTTTTAAAAAATTACATCTAAAAATGGGTAAATTTATATTTAAAAAATAATTTTAAAAACTCTCAAAACATTTCTGAATAAATTATTTAAAAACATGGGTTTTGATGAAAAACAATTTTCAACCTAAGAGATAAGAAAGATAAGAAGTCCTTAAAACCATTTTCTCAATAATTTTACAAAACAAAGAGTGTGAAAATGGTAATATTACCAATAAAAGTTAGTCAATAACCACATGTAAAGAAAATATACCTATTTTAGGATATAAATATAAAATAATTATCTCATGGGATAAGTAAACATATACAGTCTCAAATAATGACAATATTGAGATTATTTACCTTACCACTTTTGAAACGTTTAAATATTAATCCAAAATAAGAGAAATTCCATAAAATGAAAAATTAAATACCATGAAGATAAATATATTCATGATATAACATATCAAAGGGGAGTTATATATACCACATAATGGAAAAAATTGGTCAATTTGACGTATGCCTCACGAAATTAAACGTGAGGTAAAAAACTCATTTCTCATGTTTGACTTCATCAGTATGGGTCTGAACATCCTATATAATATATATTTATTTATTATAAAGATTATATAGAACCAAATTCATATTTATAATATGATATATAATCATCTTATTAAATTTTACCACATATTTTTTTTATAATTTTTCATTTTTTTCATTTCTTCATCTGTTAGTTGCGTTATTTTATCATGTATGTTTTTCTTGAAAGTTATAGTTATTCGGCATAGGATATACGCATATACCATCTCCAAAAAGATAATAATATTATAAATATATAATTTAATATCTACAATGATATCCTTATTCCCCTCGAGCTATTATCACTATATAGGATAACATGGGGAGTACATAGATAAAATATATGATTTAAAATCCCAATATGGGAAAAAATGGAATGAAACATAGAACATTAGTTATAAAGACATACCATAATGACATAAAATGGAATTTAACCTGAAAAAACATATAGAATCCTGGAATATTGAACATGGGGTCATTAGATCTTGGAAACATAATAATTTGGAAGAAACATATAAGATTAAATAAACATTAGTCAAATATAACTTCGAGGACTATGTCACATGGTAGGTCCCATAATGGATTAGGTTAACTCCCTAATCCCATACATGAATTCTCATGAGACAAAACATTACCCAATGTGTTGGAGTGGTATCTGGATGTATCCTTCATTACAAGTTCACAAATATGGGTGCCATATAAATAATAAAACCTATTGAATAAATATAAGGCTTACCTAATGAATGAAATGTATATCATAATCATGTCACAAGGCATAACCAAAAGTTATATCAAATTGGTATCCATGAAATATGGGATGTAACCATTATTGGAAATTCATAATGTAATAATAATAATAGATCATGAATAACGATGTCCAATAGAATTGAAAACATAAGAAGAGATGTTGCATAACATTTGAATTTTAAAACTTATGCACAGTTTTAGGGGAAAAAATTTCTTTAAATAGGATAAATGTATAAATATTTCCATTCAATAAAAATAATTATTTTTCATGATACTATGAGAAATTTTATAAAAATAATTGAGTCTTAATGCAGGGTTTGAAGGGTACATGAAAATGGGTAAGAAAACAAAAATATTCCCTTTAATTGTGTTTTCTTATCAAGAGGAGTAGAGAATAGAACCTTTTAAAACGAGTAATTCCCCATTAATTAATAATTAATTGAGATATATGATTATGTTTAAAAAATAAATCTAGATTATAAGATATTTATACAATAATAATTATTAAATACATTAGTGAAAATAGAGATAATGGATAACCAAACGTTAATTTGGTGGTTTAGAGAGATCCCATACCATATTTCCAAATGTGTTCTTCATAGAAAATTAAAAATATTAATTATTTATTTATTTCAGAACCTCTTATACATGTATTTTTTTATTATAATTTTATTAACATCATTTATGGTAATTTTTATTATTTTTAATGACTAATTTCATTATTTCTAGAGTGTTAATTTTCATTGTTTTTTGGTCAGTTAACATGTATAAAACTGTAGATGTTCATTTCAAATAGGAATAATTCTTTAGAAGTGAAATTATATGGTATGAATTCACTTTAATGTGTTCAAATAGCGCCATATATAATTTTTTCTAGTATGACAATGATTTATTGGATAAATCATTAATGATATATATGTAGTTCACTTTGGATGTTTTTCGAACAGCACATACTAGTTTTGTTCTATTATTTATTATTATGTCTATGTATTAGTTATAAAATATTAAAAAAGTAATTATATTCATAATAAAATATCATATAATAATAACAATAGTTTTTTGACTTCCTAGAAATAGTTAATGAAAAACAACAAATCATTATCCATAGAGATGGTAACCCCCCATAATTAGGACATCATTTTCATTTATTTGAATAAGTGGAGTTGAAAAAATATGGCAGATAAAAGATAATACAATAAAAATATAAATGTTTAATTATTTTAATGATATTAGAGTTATTATTCTATCAAGGAAGATGAAGTCGGGGAGGTGGTAGAAAAAATAAAATAAATTAAAATAGATAGTATGGGAATGTTACCCCTTGAATATTAACTCCTTGAATAACCCCTTAAGGAACATGGAATTGATCATTGTTGAGACCATTATCTCTAGGGATTGGGTAAAAGGATCATAAGGTTAATTGAGAGAAAATTTACAAGATATGAGGGTCAGAAATTGTGTTGATAAGGTGTGGTGAGGGGTGGTATTTATAAGTGATGAAGAGTGGTATTTTTTATTAGTATATTCATTAGTTTTTTATTTTTTTTAAGAGTTTCAATAGTGTTCATTCTTATAACACAATTTAGTATATTTATTAGGATATTGGAACCAATGGTTTCTTCCACCATACATGACTTAAATCTTGACGTATTTTGGTTATAATGTAAAATACCAAAAATTATCATATTTCACTCTTCATCAATAATTCAACTATTTTAGAAAAATCCAAAAAGTCACCCTAAGAATATTTTGATTTGTAGATTTCAAAAATGAGATCTATTTTATGAAAACCATTTTTTTAAATGAGAATTTTAATGTTCAAATAAAATACTTTTTTATTCAAAGAATACTAATTTTAATATTATAATCATTTATTTGATGATTTAAAAAATTAATTATTCTGAAAAAAAATAAAATTATAATTATAATAGAACATAATATTAAATTATGAATCTTATTTTATGATAATTAATTTATTTTTAAATAATTAAATTAATTTTGTAACAATATAAAAATATTTATGTTTTAAAACTCTAACAACACTAAATATATCATTTTATAACCATTTATTTACATATATTATAATATTTTTATTTATAAGATGGAGATGTTCTATTTATACTTTCATCGGTGGTGTTACTATTCTAATAGGTGAATTACTATTACTAATGTAAAAATTACTATTCTAATGGTCATGTTAATTTTCCAAGAATATAGGTTTTTTAATTCTTATAAATACAACTATTTTCATTCATTATTCAATTACTTATATATTTTCTCAAGGTTATATTTCTTCATTTAAAAAATTATTATCATATTATTAACAGTATGTTTTATTTTTATGGATTTTTCCATGAGTGTATTAAATCTAGTTGATCAAGAATATCAAAATTTTCCTATAATATTTATTATACTTCAATTAAAATTTTAATTATTTTAATATTGTTTTATAACTAACATAACATTTATAATTTATGAGAATAAATTTTTTATTATGTGTTGGGTAGATATAAGAAGGGAAGTTCAATTGATAAAATTCTAGGTCATTATTGTCTCCCCCCATATAAAATGTCACCGCATAAATTTATTTTTACAGACTAAGGTGGAAAAAAGTAAGGGTATTTCTCTTTCATCACTTTTGTCTAGTTACCATGTCACCTCTTCGAACTTATTGTTTCTTGATAGTACCATGATTAGGTGAGTGGTATTGTAAGGTATAACATCGTCTCTACAATCAAAAATCATCATCGACTACTCCACATAATGGAGATCATTTTACAACTATAACACCTCATAGTTTAGTACATTCGAGGGATCTGGTATGTACATTATCAAGGGGATATGTGGAATACATATTGTACTTGGGACATGGTTAGTGGAAGTGATTTCAAAGAGACCGATGCACCTGAGACTTAGTTTCCATTCATCCCAAATCTACTAGAACTCTTTAATAGACATATGTAGAATAATACATTTTTCACTATCATCAATCCCAATGTCCTATCAATAATTATCATAATAGATATTATAAAGACTTCTGGATTCAGTAATATGATGTTTGATAGTCATCACCCTTTCTTTCATTTCCTCAACCATTTCAGGTCCTAAAAACTTACGTTCACCAATGTGATCCCAGCATGGATGAGTTATAAATCATTTCCCATTAATTCCCATATATGGAACCATTTGGATATTAGACCAGAATATATTATTGTAATATTACTTGAAAAGTGAAATAAATTGATCCCATAATTCTTTGTAGTCGATTTAGCATTCCCTCAACATGTTTTCCAATTACTGAATAGTCCACTCAGATTGACCAATTCGTAGGTTGATAAGATGTAATGAACTTCAGTTCCATGTTAAATGATGATTGACAATTTTCTGGAATTTAGATCTAAAACAATGCTCATAATTAGATATAATTGATAATGGTCATCATTGTTGTCTGTCCACTTCTCTAATGTTTATCTATTCATGTTGGCCTATTGAAAAATCTTCTCATATCATAAAAAGGGACCTATCTATGTATAATGATCCAAAAAGAAATATATATTAGTATTTACTCAATATTTTAATATAATCATTATTAAAAAGTCCATGATGATGATTTACCATTTTCATTTAGATATATATAATGGTTACATAATACCCTTATACTTTATCCTTTCATCCATCACTTTCTGACATACCAAATACTACGATTCAAATTTATCAATCTCCTTGTTCATATTATCCCATTAATAATTCTCTTAGAGATCACCATACATATTTGTGCTCATAGATTGAATAAAGATGGATGAAAAATTTCAATCATTATGAATCTATTTTTTACCTTTGGATTAGATGGCACACATATTCATTACCCAAATTTTAATAATCAATCTGCTTCAATTTTGTACGATGAGGATTTCCCATTACATATAGCTTCCACCTTTCTATGAATTTTGGCATCATCTCTTTGATTACTATTTATCTTCTCTATAATGGATTATTGATAAATCGTTTATAAATTTAATTATGGTTTACCATCCCTTATGAATCCGAAATCCATACATTTTCATTCTTGGAACATTGGATCCTTCTCAATTTTTATCATTGATAATGTTATAGGATCCTTTCCACTTAGAGAATCTAACATATTATCTTCATTACCCCGATAATTGTTGATTTATAATTCATAATACTTTAGGATCAATAACAATTATTTATAGTTCATATTAATATAATTCTATGTTATTATATATTGGAGGATCTTTTGATTAGTATATTACTTACACTTCTCCCATAGAGACAAATTATCTAGATTTTAATCATGTTGATCACAATGTCCAACTAAATAAGATGAATGGAATTGTTTTACTTATGAACATTCAACTTCTTTGAGGCCTAGGCTATCACATTATCATTTTCAATTATTGCACAACATAATATTTTCTTCATAGAATCATTTTATACCATAAAAAGTTCCCCACTTATGGGTAGTGTGAGTATTGGTGTAGTGATAATCCAATTTTTCAACTCTGTGATGTTGTCCTAACATTAATTATTCCAAAAAAATTACTCAATTTCATGTCATATTGGTTAGTGGGTTTAACATTCAAGAAAATAATTTAATTAGTGATATACTATATGAAAAATATTAATATAAACTCAAAATATATACACCTCATATAAATGATAGTATTAAGAATATATTCCTTTTTCACCTTTACATGGTGATCTCTTGATCGAAGGTCCCCCTTTGTGAAATACATTTCCCCATATATTAAATCAAACAAGTCATCAATCCATGGATTGGGAAACATGTTATTTATTTAAATTTTTTTAGTTCACAATAATCGATGTAAAGGATAATTGATCAATCCTTTTTCTTGATAAAAAGGAATGGCAGACCCCACATAGAAGCACTTATGTGTATAGAACAATTCTCAAGATTCCCTTCTAACTGCTCATTTAGTTATTCGAACTCAATTTTGCACATCCTTTTTGGAGTCTTTTATAGGGGTAGAGATAAAATTATATGATCAAATTAGATTTCAAAATATTGTGTAGATGTAAGACCATGTAATTTTTGATTGAAAACATGAGCGTGATCCACCATAATGGGATTTTCTTCAAGCATAATTCTATCATTTGTCTAATTAATTTGAGATTGATATGCTTGATCATAATTCAATAATATAAAAAGACTAGATGATGATTTCTAAGGAGACTTATCCTCATATTTTCACTTATACAAAATTAGGGGATGACTTGGGATGTGAAGAGTGATCACCCCCTCAAGATAATTAATGTTAGATATGTATAAAGACACCCAATCCATTCCCAATATAGAAACAAGATCTACCAAATAAATTAAGACAACATATTCTTGGAGGTTTAGTAAAAAAAATATAACCATAGAGGTGTCATATACTTTGGAGTAAATAATTTCCTCATTGTTTGTTCTGACAAATAACTCAATATTTATATTTTGATGTGGTGTTTTAATATTACTAGTAATCTTTTATGATATGAAAGAATGTATTGAACATGAATCAAATATTATGTATCTATTCTTGAATGAATAACTGGAATACATGTAATTATATCTTTTTTTGGATCAACCTTAGTGTTAGTTATATCATATTCCCTCACATTATCCCATGGATGTTTTTATCACTAATATTACCTGACAACCCTTGGCTTAGGGCTTTGGCTCACATGGTGCCTAGGTTTTTTGTAGTTAAAAAACAACACAACATTTTAGAGTTCATCTGAACATTATTTTCAACATTATTATTAGAGGGTTTTTTTATCTGACTTGTTCATTTATTTTCTTGGTGCTCCTATTTTCTACACTTGAACACCTTCTGGTTTCCCTTGGTAGTTTTCAGAATGTTTCATTCAATAATTTTTACAAGTGAGATTATGGTTTTTAATTCCCCCATAATATTTTATTGTTAGACAATCTAAAGATAATATAATATTATTTTTCATTTCACCGGTCCCATAATACTACTAATAATATCTGATCTCCATCTCAACATCAATGACACAATGAAAAATCTTTTTTCAATATTCAATGGCATGAATCGATAAAGATTTTCATAGGATCAATATCAACAAACTAAATAATCAGTTCATATTAGATTCAATGCTGATGTCCAATACAGAATCATACCATTCAAAAATTCTAAATTTTACCTTATATGATCTGATTGACTCATCTTCCTCTCTCTTAGGACTGAGGAACCCCCTCTCAATATTTTGATGATGTGTTTAGGGAAAATATTTATTTTAATTCTTTTTCATGAATTCTTCCCATTTCAATCAATCAATTTCCTAAATATATTTTTTTTGGTATGTTTCCACCACTAATCAGTTATCCAGAAAAAGGATATACTACCTCTATAACTTTATCTTCTTCTATACATCAAAGGATTGAGAATATCTTCTCATGGAAGTTAATATATTTCCCCATGATGAGGTAGTCTAATGATCCACTAAAGATAAAATCCATTTTTCATATAAAGGAATCGACCACAAATTTGTCTTTATTAGGTGAAGGTTAGAATTCCACATGATTAAATTTATTTTTCATAACTTGAGCTAGTTGAGAATGTATTTTCATAATGTTCTAGGCTCCAGTTCCCATTTGATTTATCATCTCATTTGGGTAATCATAAGATTTCCAATCTAACAAATTTTTGGAATGGGTTTTCCAATTTCACTCCATTAAAAAAGGAAAGTAAATTAGATATAGTAATGGGGATTTAATAATCAACTAATAATCATATACAAATGCAAAAAATGATCAAAAATGATAAACATATAAATTTAAATTATATCCTAACATTCAATTCCATTAGTTTCATTCATGGTCATCCTCGGGAATTGAAAGGGTTCTTAAAAAATTTTCTAGTCGTAATACCCATAAATAAATAGACCATACTACTAAACCAATTATAAAAAGCATTCCCTTTTATATATTTTCTTACATGATATTGAACATTACCAACAATCAAATACACCCAATGGATCGAAATGTATACTATCTTTGGAATACGATGCACATAATTACAAAACATGAATAAACATAACAATTATTTAGTATCTATTAGAAAACCCAAAATCTATCAAATATATTTTTACTATATAGTATAACATGGGTAATACATATACAAAAGAGTTAATCTAAAAATCCAAATGATAGAAAAAACATGAGAATTAAACATATCAAATGAGTTGGAAAGGAATGACATCATGAAAAAAATGCATGGAACCAGAATAAACTTATGGAAGTATGAAATATGGAACATGGGATCCTGTGATCATGGAAACATAGTAATGTGGCCTCAAAATATAACATCACATAAACATGAATTGAGGCTAACTGCCAAGACTGCATTACATGGTGTACAAATTCCAATAATGGATTAAAATTACTCTGCAATCCCATACATGATGTATCATGAGAAAAAAATTACCAAATTCATTTGAGTTCTATCTATCATTACCCATCATTACATATTAATTCATATTAGTTCCACACAATGAATAAAATATATGGAATCAATATAAGGGTTACCAGTGGAATGAAATTGGACTTTTAATCATGTTAGGAGGAATAACCAAATGGTGTATCAAATTGGAATCCATGAAAGATGGGATCAAAACATTCTTGGAAATTAATAAATAATAAATAATAATATATCATGAATAATAATATCCAAAATAATTTAAAACATGAAAATAAGTAGTTTGGTAACATTTTAATTTCCCTACACAATTGCGATTTTTATGAAAATAATAAATAGTCATTAAAGAGTATAAATGTATAATTATTTCCATAAAAATAGAATTGAAAAATAGATTTTTATAATAAAATTAATGATTTTAGAAAAATAATGGAGGCTTAAATTATTTTATGGAGTGTGGTTGAAAATGGTTAATAAAATAGAGAAGTTCCCTTAAATCGTTTATTATTATCGAGAGTAATTGAGAAAAAACCATATAAAAATGTAATTACAATTCAAAGAAAGATTAACTTAGATAAATACATATGATTTAAACATACAAACATAATATAGGAGAAGTATATATGAATAATTAATAAATAAATTATGGAAAATAGTGAGAGAAAGCGTAACCAAATTGCATTTTGTGGGTTCAGAGAGATCACTTACCTTATATCTGAATAAATTATGAACATGCATGTTATGTCCTAAATAATAAAATTATACTAATTAATTAATTAATTTTGAACCTAATATAAATTTATTTTATTTATTAAAATTTCATTATGTTCATTTATGGTCATTTTGTTATATATAATTTTTACATATATCATTCAAGGAGGGTTAATTTTCATGGTTTCATGGTCAGTTTACCTGTTTATAATTAGGTAAGTTATTTTAGAAAGGAAATAATTCTACAGAAGTGAACTTATTTTTTATAAATGGACCAATAAATATTTTTTACAAATTTGGATGATTCATTTGATAAAATTTTAATGATAAATGTTTTGTTTATTTTTTATGTTTTTTCGATCATCAATTACTATATTTTTTTTATTATTTACAATTTTTCCTATATAATAGTTATAGAGCCTAATAAAAGTAATAATATAAATATTAAAATATTATTAAACCATAATAATAGTTTAATTCCCTTCCTTGATGGTGGTAAAGAAAATTGATAAAGTATTATTCATGAATATGGTAAACCCTAAATAATTGCCCAAATGTTTCATTTATTTAAATAATCAGAGTTGAGAAAAGAGGGTGGATAGAATATATTCTTCTCAATATATAAAATTATATTATATAAAATATATTTGTGTTATTATTTTTTGAAGGATGATGTAAGTGAGGAGAAGGTAGAAAAAATAAATGACATCAAAAGAGAAAGTTTGAGAAGGATAGCTATGGAATATCACCTCTTTGAAGTACCCCGTTAGGAAATTGGAATTTATTATTTATTGATATCATAATCTCTAGGATGTGGGGAAGAGGCTAGTAAATATAATTTGTTAGAATATTTACCAACATTAAGATTAAGGAATTGTGTTGATAATGGGTGGTGGGGTGGTATTTATTAGTGGAGGTGGGGGTATTTTCTATTTTTATATTTAGTGGTTTATTATTTAATCTCAAACTTAACAATAAAGTTCATTATTTTCATTAAATATAGTAAATTTTTCAAGAGAGTTTAAACTATTTGGCTATTACATCATCCATGAATCAAAAAAATTTATATTTATCTTATATTGTTAAATACCATAAATTATCGTATTTCCACATTTATAAAAAAATCATCCATTTTAATAAAATACCAAATGTTTATAAGGACCCTTTATATATTTTTATATTTAAAAATAGAAAGCTATTTTACAAAATTATTTTTCTAAATGTGAGAAGTTTAATTTTTAAAAAATATCAACCTTTTTTTCCAAAAATAAAAATTTATATATTATGATCTTTTTGACCCCTTGAAAAATTTATAAAGTCAAAAAAATTATCTTATAATTTTAAAAAAGATAATATTAATTAATGAATCTTATTTTATGAATACTAATTTATTATTAAGTCATTTTATTAACAATAAATATATGAATAAATATTTATGTTTCAGAAAGATAACAACACTTGTTTTGACGTTTTTTTAAATATTTATTCACTTATACAATCATATTTTCATTTATAAGAATCTTAAATTTTATTTATACTTTCATAGGTAAGGTTACTATTTTAATTGAAAGATTATTATTCATAATTGTCAGATTTCTATTCCATTGTTCTAGTTACTATTCCAGTGGTATAGTTTTCTTAATTCCTATTAATACAAATTATTTCTATATTCCTCTATTTATATATATTTTATATCCAGATAATATATATTTTCATCTTCAAAATGAATATTATATAATTACCATTGTGTTTTATTTCTATAACATTATTTGTGAGTGCAGTTATTATAGTAGATCAAGCATATCCAAATTTTCATATTCTATTTATTTTTGTTCTCTAATATTCATCATTATTATTGGAATATTTACTGAATAATCTTCCATTAGTAATTTTTTAGAATAATTTTTATTATGAGTTTTAAAATTATAAGAAGAGAAATTACATTGAAAAAATTAAGTGCCATTAAAAATATAGTGATATATTAATTTTCCTAGATCAATATAAACTCATATGCATCACATATATCAATTAGTTTTATTATTTTTATATTCCATGTAAAGTGTATGAGAAAAATTAATCACATCATTTTGTGAGGCAGTAGTCCACCACACACATGAGAGGCGTTATCATATTTGAAACAGAATGGAATGTAAAAAAAGGTAAAATTTATATTAAAATTAACGAATTATAATAATATCATAAATATCATATATATTTGGTACACACATCATAATACATCTCCTTGAAAGGGTTGGTTGAAAATTAACTACATCATTTCATGATGCGATAGTCTTCTATAACAAAGAACAATTATTTTGTTACCCATTTCATGAAAGTGTAGATGGATAAGTATATGGGTGATACAATTATTATTAAATTGGAAACATTAACACATAATTGAATGTTCGAAATGAAGAATTTAATTTGAAGGTATTGGTTAATAAAATTACCTTCTCTATGGGAAACCACATATGGATCACCTCTTGAGGACCCTAGGGTTAGTCTTTTAGAAGTAATAAAATTTATAGAAAATTTATAATGATGATAGAGAGATATTTATGTAGGGTTAGGTTAATAAAAATTCAATTCATTGTGTGAAGAAGTGATGAGAGGGTGTTCCCTTTAATAAGTAGGGGAAGGGAACCCTCCTGAATATTACATGAAAATTTTCTAAATAATCCAATATAATAAAGTTAATCATATGAGAAATAGATTCCAAATAACTTTGGGTTAGAATTTAGGATAATATAATGTTAAAATAGGGCCATATAATAATATTTTTTCAAGTTATTAAATTATTCCACCTTTATTTTTTTAGTTTAACCCCATGGTAAACTCATTTTACCTAAACCACAGGAAAATAATTATTACAGTTTTAACTATTAATTTTTCTAAAAAGAAAATTTAGTTTATTATATAAGATTAATTATACTGATTCAAAATATAGAATACATTTTTCCAAATTCCATTATTTTAATTACAAATATTAAATTTAAAATTAATCCCACTTAGGTGATGAGAAAAGAGTTTTCAAATAGAAAATGTTCAAAAATGGTAAAAGTGTTAAAATGAAAAATAAATATGAAAATTATTCAAATAATATAAATTTTGTTAATAGATATAAAATTGAACAAATTTTACATTAAATTTAATTTAAAATATACTTTAAAATTATAAATAATTTAAACAAAAATGACGTTTTCAATAAAATTAATCATTTTCACTACTAATCAATAAATGAAACTTTTTAGAAAAAAATCATCCTAAGATAAAATTGATATTATGATTTCAAAAATTAATTATTTTTTGTAAAATAATTTTTCTATTTTTGGTGCAAATTATTTATAATTTATAAGCCTAAATCAAAACTAAACTGTCTTTTTGATGAATGATGCTTTTAGATAACATTTCATTATCTTTTAAATTATTTTTATTATATTTATAATATATATAACAAACTAATTTTATTTTACATGTGTAAACCATATATTTTTCATAATTTAGTTAGTATTATTCACACTCTCCAATTTATCATCTTGTTCATAATCATAATGTTTATATGATAATACTTCAATAGAGTATCATGTTTCATTTAAAATTGGTGTTTTTTGCATTGAATCTATCAAAAATATTTAATTTATTTCCCTAATAAAATATATCGTAAAGTATCATGATGTTATATTCCCTTTTACAGTTAGAATTTCATGTCATAAAATTTATCAAATATGATTTTTATATTTTAAAATATTGAGGTGTTATAATAAAACACATAAATTAAATTTCATACTTGTTATTTAATCATGACATAGATGATCAGGGGACTAATATTTGAAGATAATTTCATTGAAATAACATATATTTAAAGGGTTCATAAAACATCCTCTTGATAAGGGAGAAAATAAATCAATATTATAAATGGAATTATAGATAAATACATTTCTAGGTAGGAGAACATTAGTGGAATGTAATCATATGGATGTGGATTAAAAGCATAATTTTTTATAGAGTGTGATTTGGTCATTGATAACATGAAATTTAATGATCAATTAAAAGTCAGTGACCTCAAAACCAAAAATCATCGATTATTTGAAAGACCATATATTAAAATTAATATAAGATATTATGATAACGTTTTTTTCAATGTCATTTTACTAGATATTAATAATTAATTTACCATCTAGATTTGAATATATTAAAATATATTTACATGATATCATTCTAGTTCACGAGAACAATTTCATCTTTTTTTGTGATTTTATCACTTTTCAATTCATTTCTTACCACAATAAATGAATATCCAAGATGAAATTTTATTTCTAAAAAACTGAAATTAAATTATTATAGATCAATTGATGCATAGTAAAATGATATGTAATTCCTTTAATAAATAGGTATTATTATAAAAAATGGTTGTTATAGGTTTTACAATATGGAAAAAACAATCATATGGTGAAGTAATACATAAATATGTAAAAACTTTTCAAAGATTCTACTTAAACACTTTCATATATGTTTAACTATATAACCCTTAAAAAATATTAATATCCAATACTTTAGAAAAAAAGTTTAATAAATTTACTGAATGAAATTTTCATTAATCACCAAAAAACATGAATTACCTTTCAATCATCAAATTCAAACATGTAAATACCTTTAACACTTATTCTCTTAAACCATGGTAATAACATGGATTATATTAAAACTATATTTTAAAAATTCATTCTTACTTATTCCTCAAATTATAAATATATTATTGGATATAATCCTTAAATTCAATAATATTTTAACTCTGTCAATGAATGAATTCATAAACCACTTTTTTATCAAATCATAAATCTATTTTAAGGTAGTTGGTACTATCAAATTTACCTTATACCTAACGGTTGTAACTTCACCCAAACATCCTTCTCTCATTTTCAGGGGGATATTTAGGGTTATATTTTCTTCAATCATTTTTTTTCAAGAACATCAACTTGATTTTAAATCATATTTCATGTGCATTATTACCATTAAAGATACTCTTTGAAATCATATAATAAAAAAGTAATTCAGTAAAATAAATATAAATTGTATAATTCTTATATCTAGATTATAATTGAAAAAAAATACTCAAATGGTATAATTCATGAATCCAATCAAAAGAACATTAATCAATCCACATCATTTATTGTAATAGAAAAATCTTAATTGTGATCCAGTTGTTACTTTTGTGGTATATTCCTTGGACTTTTAGGGAATTCATTTTCATGGTTCCCCATCACGTCATAGTTGAACCATTTGACATTGGATATTTTTCCATTCCCTTATAATCAAAACCATGGTGGCCATTCTCTCCATAGATGAAGGGAACTCCTTTTATTTTTAAGCTGGTACCAAGGTGTTTCCTTCCACAAGTATCACATGTTGTAAACTTCTTTATTCCCTTATTCCCATTATCGAATTTCTTCTCTTCCTCCCTCATATGTTTTCTCCCCTCTGAATCAATAATAGTTAGATAATTCTGTAGGTATATTTTTTTGACACAATAATATGTCCTCATATGATGAGAATTCATTTGAGACTACTTACCTTTTAATGATTGGATTAATCCAATTTAAAAAATAATAATTCACTCATTGGATCGTGTTCATTGTTATAGTTTTCATAACTTTTATTAGGTTCTATTTATAAATGACAAAATACACTATATTTATAATTTCATTGTGAAACATAATTTATTAAAAAATATTGACATACTAAAATAAAACTTAAAATTTCTTCATAGCTAATAACGGAATCATAAAAATGGTTTCATTGAGAATATAATTATTTTTAAACACTTTAATTTTTTTTTTCAATTAAATTACTAATTATTTTAGGCATATCCCATGGAATTATAAAACTATGCGACGAGTAAGGCACACTTTTTGTTTTGCAAAATGTGATAATTGGGTCAAGCCCATTTCACCCTTTTCTAATTTATTACAACTAAGTATATCTATTTTTGAACAACATTTACATTTAATACCTAGAAAAAGATAAATTTTTTAGGAAAAACAATATAATATCTTCTTGAATAAGACTTCAGGATATTCATCTATATTTTTACTCAAATTATATCATAGGGTTATGGTAACTAATATATGTTTTCTTAATTCTATTTCTCATGGTTTCTAATAAACATTACAGTAATACCAACTATAGTAACCTAGAACCCTCTTGGTTGAAGATGATGTCTGCTTTATTACCATGGCACATGATAAAAGGAATCACATCCTGATGAACAGAATAGTTTTTACATTCTTGGTAAACTATTAGTATACATGGCATTTTATTATATTCTAAAACATAAACAACAGAATGAATTTTATTTTAGAATTACATTATTCCCCTGAGCATTACCCAACATATCAATCGAAATATACTTTATCATATCATAGGGAAACTAAAACATAATAAAGGGGTGAGATCATATGATAAGTAAGGGTAGATGTATAGATGAAGATATGAATAAATAAATCATAATTAATATGGATTGGTAAATAAATAATGTCATGAAAATTAATCAATTACTTGAGATTAATATCACAAGAATAAATGATGTTCGAATAATGCCATATAAATAATCACCTCAACATTAAAAAAACCATTGATATTCTAACCTTTTGAATAATAACATAGAATATCAGAAAAAATGTCTTAATTAGGTAATACATAAGTTGATAAATCATAAACATACTATTAAGGCCTTGTGATAATATATATAATACCATCATGGAAATGTTCCAAGAAATCAATATAAATTAGAACCTGCTCATCCAAAACCCTAAATATTTAATCTCATGAGGCCTAATGATGCATTAAGGGGGTAAAGCTGTCCCAACCCATAACAAATAATGTTTAATGAATTCCTCACATGAAATAGGTGTAACATGATGCACATAAGCATTCATATCTAAAGAATCATATGAAATGTAAATTCTTTCCTCAATAAATTAACATAATTATAAACTATATAGAGTAAAATGAATGGTATAAATATAGTAAATCGCAGGCCAAAGTGACCGAAAATCATCCAAAATATTAATAATTTCAGTATCATTAAAACATATAACCATTCAATTAATATTAAAGAAGTTTTTAACTGATTAATATAAATACCATAAATACATCATTAAAAAATTCATAGGAGAAAATATTATTTTAATGTTCAAAATAATCTTTTAAAACACACAATTCACAAAACATTTTGAAAATAATTTTTTTTGAAAACAACCACAAAAAATTGTAATAGATTCTTTAGAACATTGAGTTATAATGTCCCGTAAATTCCATGTATTTTTTCTAATTATATGGGAATTTTACGAGTCCATGAAAATTAACGTCTTGTGATTCCGAGGCCCGGTGTGCCAGGAAGGAATTTCTGAACTTTTTTAGGTATGTTCAGTTAACGAGTGATTATGATATTGTACCTTTTTAACTGATGCTCGGAATTGAAATATGAGGACATTGTTGAACTCGCAGCGCTGTTATTCTCTTAAAGTGACCTTCACCTCGACCACAGTCGGTAGAGGGTGAATTCTAGTTTTTGTGTTTTTTGTGGAAATAAAAATAAAATAAAGAACACCGTTTATTTTATTTTTATAACCTCTCTTTTTGAGTTATGAGGGTGGGGACCACCTGAACTAGAAAACCCACCCACATTGAATTATATTGGTGGGGACCACCCAAACCCCTCTTTAATGTGGGGAAGACCCTTGGAATCCTCTAATTTATTTTTTTCAACGCAATACAATTAATTGTGCCATTTATTTATGACAAATTAAGTTGTGCCAACATAAATTAAATTGTTAAACCTATTTTAATTTGTTGTCTCCTCATTTCCTTGGCGGAAATCATTGGAGAAATGTTGGCTTGGGGAGAACATTGGATAAACTCTTTATATTACGATGAGAGCCCTCTCTAACAAAGAACATACTTCAGAATCAAGAATAAGGATGACACACAAGCCCAATTTCAGAAGCGTGCTGCAGAAGCGACGATCATTGACACCCTCATCGCATTCACCGACTTTTTCTCACGACACCTCCAACGAGGAATCGAGGTAGGGGTTGTTCTATGTATACCCCTTACAATATTCATTACATTCTTAAAGATTCATGAATAAACAAGTTACTTGTTAGTGTTCTAACGTGGAGGGTTTGGGCAAAACAAACACGACCTATAACTCCACACCCTTTGTGAATTTTGATGGTCATGAAATGATGGCCACATCCCAAGATGAGGGTGGATGTCTACAGAATGAAGAACGAGCCACCAGGGTTCGCTCAATGACCTGAAAAATGTCACTGTCAACCCGTGCCGGATACCAGCACAGATGGGGCTTGGGAGCGGCGGCTGGCACTCTAGTTGGCCATTAAGACAGTGGTGGTAAAACCATGCCACCAGTGAAGGGCTTCTTCCTATCATTCGTGGTGGTGCGAGGGCATCCGTCAGCGCATGACCGGCCGCATGACGGAGACGGCGGCGAGCTTCCACGCCACCTAGCGTGTATGTGCCATAGAGCAAGGCCGCGAAGGCGTTGGAGGGGATGCTGGCTTGCTTCCGGCTGCTGGTGAATGCGTAGTGTGCAACCACACCGTATAAAGGAGGCTTTCCATCCATCCAGCCGCAGACCAACTAGACACCCAGTGGGCTCAGTCACGCACATCAGACTGCCCAGTAGGGGTGCCCAGTGGGCAAGGCTATGTCAACTGGCCAGACCACACCACTAGGACGGACCCAGTGGGTCGGGTTGACCTGAACCGGGTCGGGTCAGCCCAAGCCTAGTCGGACCGAACACAGACCAACTTCGACCCCTTTTCGCTCTTTCGGCCATAACATGAGCTACAAGCATCTGTTTGATGAAATGTCTATGGAGCTAGAAATAATATATGGAAATCCTCCATTTTCTATACCCCACTTATATTTTGGATAATGTTTGGGTATGGCCAGGTTGGTTCGTACATGAATCCAACAGGGCCCTTGGGACTAAAAGGCCAATAACTTACAGACCGGGCGTCTGATTGACGCACCGTCTATTGCATTGAGACCACTTTTACATGAATTTCCTTTGGGATACATATTCATGGGTATTCATCGATGTTGGAGTATAGATGTGTGTCATGAGGAGCATACCCTCCTGGAATCAACCGAGCTTAGTACGGGAACCCTATAGTAGGCTGTAACATGAGAAAGGGATCCTATGTGGGTCTGTTCTTTTGGATCCTATGTGGGTATGTGCTTTTGGATCTTATGCAGGTCTGTGATTTGGGATCCTATGGGGTTTCTAGTATAGATTCCCACTTGGATTCACTTTAGGAAGACTACATGGGACTACTCAAGGATCCTTTGTGGGTATCCTGTACTAGGATCCTATGTGGGTCTGATGATTTTGGATCCTACGTGGTTCTACTTCTAACAGATTAAGTTGATTAAATAGTTACATCTAATCATCTTTACTACTATACCTATGTTATACCTGATGAGAGACGAGTCTTTACCTTTGCGGTAATCTTTGTGTGGTGTAACTTTGTCATACATACCTTCGTTGTGATACCTTTGTGGTATTCTTCTGTGTAGCATTACTTATGTGCTACTTACCTTTGTGGTGTTTCCTTTGTGGTACTTAACATTGTGTTGATACCCTTGTGGTATTCTTCTCTATGGTGTTAACTTTGTGGTACTTACCTTTGTGGTGTTACATTTATGGTATTCTTTCCTTCGTGGAACATTTATAATTTTTCTATGGATTTGGGATTTTTGTTTCCTAATAAATGAGATGAGTATACTTGAATACATATGTATATATATGGGTATATACCTAAGTAGGGTTCTCAAATGTTATCATGTTTTGTGGTTTATCCATTGTCGTCTTTGTGAGACCTTCAAGAGTCTTGGGGACCCTTCTGATTATCGTTATACTCACCCATGTACGGTCTACGCCCACACCTTGTTGTGTTTGGTGCAGACGATGGACAGTGCTGACTGAGGACGAGTGTACCTGGACTAAAAGCATCTTAGATGTGGACCTTAGATGAGGTGTACCATAGAGACGACTGTTCGAGAGATGTACCTACCCTTCGGGTAGGGACATTGGAGGGAGTTTGGATGAGCTGTTTCAGTTTACTTGTACTTTTCAGTTTTTTTGTACTTCTAGTTGGGCTTGAATTCTGGCCCCTTTTTCTTATTGTACACACTCTTATTACTACAGTTTTCTTTTGTTTGTGTCTTTTTATGTGCTTGGTTTCAAGTTGTTATATGATATAAAGGATATTACTTGCCCTTTTTTGGGAATACGTCTTTCAGTGCTAGTCGCCAGCCCCTGGCCTAGGGAATGAAGGCTTGGGGTAGTCACTGCATGGGCCCCATGGGATGGGTCGTGACAAATTGGTATCAGTGGTGTCAGTTCTATAATAGAATATTAGACACTGATCTTTATAATAGCAATATTGTTAAGTGTAGTGAGTGTGGATATCAGTTTAAGAAATCTAGTATTAGAGCAGCAGTCGACGTATCCATACACCAGGACCCTGACTTCTTATTTCAGACTCGGTTCATGAAAACACTAATTCTGTGTGTGTTTTGAAAAGTTTTCATTGTAATATTTTTTAGTCAACTAACTAGGTATAATTTATTGACCATGGAACACCTGTATATTTTTAGTAATCCTCAATGCAGATAGCAAGCTAGTGTTCCGGGTATAGTGCGCCAGGATAGACCACTGAGAGACAAGGCCTCAGTGCATGACCCTTTATCAGTAGAGGCACCAGCAGAGGCACTAGTGGTATCATTACCCATTTGTCCACCAATGCCACCAAACACATATATAGTAAGTTCATGCCAATTTATCATGTTTGTTGAGTTCTTGCTCTAGAGGTCACCAAGGAGCAAAGGTGAGACGGACCAACATGCGGCTAAGGATTGGTTGGAGGCCGTGGTGACAGTCTTCCGACTGGTAGGGACACCAGATGATCTCATGGTGATCGTTAACTCTAATCTTTTAGAGGTAGTGGCAGATAGATTGTGGAGCTTGATGCACTAGGTTCATGATGAGGTGAAACTTATCTGGGCATAATTTGAGATCCTGTTTTAAGGAGATTTTGTTCCAGCGACCCTTCACATTGTGCACATTCAGAATATATTTCTTCTATAGAAGGGCAGCATGACTATGGTTCAGTACTCAATGAGGTTCACTAAACTCTCACACTACTCCACTGATATGGTGCGAGACCCATTCTTCAGGTCCTGAACCATCAATCAATAATTGAGGTAGGAGATCAGGTCTTCGATGATTTCTCTCAGTATCCCGATGTAGGCAGGGGTGTTAGAGAGGGCCCTCTTAGTGGAGAGTTTTCTTGCTGAGCCGTCACTAGTAGCGAGAGCCACCATCGGCAATCACATAGAAAAGTCTTCAGTAGCTGGCTACAGAAAATTGTCACTGAGGTCCAAGAGGACCAATCCTATAGGAGGAAGACTACTAGATTCAGGGTCGGTTTTGTGGGGAACCAAAGATAGAGCTAGTCATGAAAGGAGCTACCAGTGTTACACAAGCGGCGGGTAGGGTCACATGGATCGTGACTGTCTAACCCGTCGTATGGATGATCAGTAGATGGTCGAATAACTGCCCATGAAAAGACAGACGTTCGACTGAGGAGGTCCGCAGGGAGCAGGAAGATGTGGTAGTGGAGCTGGTGAAGCTGCTGGTGGTGGGCGATGATTCGAGGTGTTACCGCCACCACCACCTGGTGGTCCACCATAGCCACAGGGAGTATGTGGAGATGGGCGAGCTCAGATTTAGTCAGTTGAGGCCTATAACAATAGTGCTCTAGAAATGATACAAGGTACGATCTATATCTACTACACTATAGCTACATTACTTATAGACATAGGTGCCAGTCATTATTTTATTTTCACTGTCCTCATTCGGAGTATGGATATTTCATTGGAGTTGTTGGATCGATTATTATGGCTATAGACATCTATGGGAGATGATTCGAAGATTACACACTGGGGCCAGCAGTGTGAGCTTACTATAAGATGTGAGAGTTTCAAGTGTGATGTCCTAGTAGCGACATCGAGGCATTACGACGTCATCCTGGGTATGGATTGGTTATCTACATTCCATGCTTAGATAGACTGTTTTACGAAAAAATTACGATTTATCCACAAGGATGGAACTATGTTTAACTTCACCAGTGATAATTGAGCCTTTCCAGCACAGGATGGACTTACTGGAGGTGAGTGCAGCCGATCACTCATCAGTTGGGAATCCTTACACACAAAGGAGTTGATGTGGAGAGTCTGAGTTATCCTGTTGTGGTGGACCAGTACATAGATGTCTTCCCTGGTGATGTTTTGTGTCTACCTCCACGTAGATATGTGGACTTTTATATTGAATTATACCATTGGACATCACAGATATCTACACCAACATATTTTATGGCTCCCGCGGAGCTTCATGAGCTGCAATTACAACTAGAGGACTTACAAGGGAAGAGATTCATCTGGCCTAGTGTTTCTCCTTAGGCAGCCGTGATTTTGTTCACGAAGAAGGAAAAATGGGAGCATGAGATATTGTGTTAACTATCGGTGCATGAATCAGGTGACTGTGAAGAACAAGTACCCACTCCCATGGATTGGCAACCTCTTTGATCTGCTGAAGGGAGCACGATGGTTATCGAAGAGAGACCTCAAGTTAGGCAATCACTAGCTAAGAGTAATAGAGGAGGATGCATAGAAGATGACATTCAGATGTTGGTACGACCACTAGGAGTTCTTGGTTATTCCATTTGGTGTGACCAACGCTCCTACAGTGTTTGTGGGACTCATGAACAAGATCTTCTAGCCATACCTTGATCTCATTGTAGTAGTCTTCATCGATGACGTTCTGCTCTACTCAGCTACTGAGGAAGAGCATGTGTATCATTTCAAGATATTTCTAGACACACTCCTTGAGAACCATCATTATGGTAATATCTCAATGTGCTAGTTTTGGATCCGAGAGGTTCAATTTCTAGGACATGCCATCTCAAAGGCTGGAGTTGTGGTGGATCCAGAGAATATTGTGGTAATAATTTCTTGGGAGCCACCTAGGAGTGAGACAGAGGTACAACATTTCTTGGGTTTGGCCGGATACTACTGGGGGATTGTGACTGATTTTTCATTAGTTTAAGAACCTTTATCATCATTAAATAAAAAGGGGAAAACCATCATGTGGTTGGAGAGATTCCAATAGAGATTTAAAGAGATGAGGTAGAGACTGACTGGTGCCCCCATATTAAGGCCTCTAGAGAAGGTTGTTGGGTACGTAGTCTACTACGACGCATCAAGGACCAGGCTAGGATGTGTCCAGATGAAAGAGAGAGTAGTTATCGCTTATGTTTCTCGACAGCTGAGACAATATGAGAAGAACTACACTACCCATGACCTTGAGTTAGTAGTTGTGGTCTTATCTTTGATGATGTGTAAACACTATTTAATGTGCGAGTGTTTTACAGTATACTCTAATCACTAGAGTCTCAGGTATTCCTTCTCCTAAAATGACCTAAACCTGAGACAGCGTCGTTTTCTGGAGATACTCCTAGACTATGACTTCGAGATGGTCTATACTCCTAAGAAGGGAAAAATTGTAGCAGATGAACTTAGCCAGAGATCTAGTATATGGCTACTTGGAAGGGCTATAGAATAGCTAGTCTCTTTACAGATATCCTTTATAGATCGATATGGGAGTCTCTTACTATCACCCCCAATCCTTTAGTGAGTCAGAGGAGGAAATGTGGGGAAAATTAATACAAGTCTCTATGTGCTTAGATATCTACAAGACACGATCCTGATGGATTTTCTGAAGGTGGGGAGTATGTAAACCTTTTCAGAGGAAGTACCATGGTACCAGTGCTGCTTTGGGGGGAATTGTTGAGTGAGTACCACACATCCCCTCTAGCGGTACATCCATAAGTGGAAATGATGTACTAGGACCTCTCATGATAGCACTGGTGGTCCGGAATGAATAAATAAGTAGCATAATTTTCTCACAGTGCCTCACTTGTCAGTAAGTGAAGGTAGAGCATCATATACCAGCATTCTTAGTTTATCCCTTAGATGTCTCAGAGTGGAAGTGGGACATGATATCCATGGACTTCGTGATAATACTTCCACATACATTAAGGGGTAATGATTCTATTTGCGTGATTTTCAACCGACTCACAAGTTGGACCGCCTCCCACTAATCAAAGAGCAGGGATCAGTAGATAGCTTGGTATGCCTTTATTTGCAAGAGACTCTGCGACTACATGTAGTGACCTCGATGATTATCTCTGATCATGATGCATGTTTATTTTCTTAGATATTGCAGGGGTTTCAGTAGGAATTTGGACACAACTTCATTTGAGCACCGCCTCCAATCCATAGATGGATGGCCAGAATGAGCTGACCATTCAGACCCATGAGGATATATTCCGTGCTTACATCCTCGACTTTGGTCGTAGCTGGGGGGATCACTTGACCTTGGTGGACTTTGCATAAAATAACATCTATCACTCCACCATTGGTATGGCACATTTTGAGGCTTTGAATGGACAACCTTGCAGATCGCCTTTGTGCTGGACTAACCCAAGGGAGTCACCACTCAAGGGACCAGATATGGTACGAGCTACTACAAAGAAGGTAAAAATCATCACTGAGTGACTGAAGACTACACAGAGTAGGAATAATTCTTCTGCTGATAGGAGACTGAGACCTCTAGAGTTCGAGGATGGTGATGAAATCTTTTTATGGGTCTCACCGCGATGAGGTTTGTGGAGATTTGGAAGGGGTGGAAAGTTATCTCTGAGGTTCATTAGACCTTTTCAGGTCCTCAGTAGAGTTGGTGAGGTGGCTTACTACTTATCACCTCTACCTTAGTTGCATGAGGTGCAAATCATTTTTCATGTATCCCAGCTGAGGAGATACGTGCATGACCCTTCACACATCATTGACTAGGGTGAGCTAGACATTGATGATAGGGTGACATTTAAGGAGTTCCTAGTGGAGATTGAGGATTAATAAGAATGGGTCCTTCATGGGTAGTCGATACCTTTGGTGCATGTACGTTTGAAACATGGGAACCTCCAGGAGAAAACAAGGGAGCAGAAGGCTCTGATTCATGCTAAGTACACCCACTTGTTTTCCTAGTTTTTTTGATGTGAATTTTAGGGATATAAAGACCTGAGATGGGGACAATGTAATGTCCCATAAATTCCATGTATTTTTTTAATTATATGGGAATTTTACGGGTCTGTGAAAATTGATGGTGCCTGATTCCAAAGCTCGGTGTGCCTGGAATGAATTTCTGATCTTTTTTAGGTAAATTCAGTAAACATGAGAGTGGGTTTTGTAACTTTTGAATTGGTTCATAGAATTATAATCTGAGGGAAATGTTGAACTCACATCATTATTATTCGTTAAAAGAGACCTTCACCTTAACTGTAGTAGGTCAAGGGTGAAAGTTAGTTTTTTTATTTTTTTAGGAAATAAAAATAAAATAAAGAACCCCTTTTATTTTATTTTTATAACCTATATTTTTGAGTTATGGGGGTGGGGAGCACCTGAACTAGAAAACCACCCATTTTGAATTCTAGTAGTGGGGACCACCTGAACCCCTCTTTAATATGGGGAAGACCCTTAGAATCCTCCCATTTATTTGTGTCGAGGAAATACAATTAATTTTTCCATTTAATTATGCCAAAATAATTTAAATTGTTAAACCTATTTTATATTTTTGGATCCTCTTTTCCTTGGGGGAAATCATTGCTGAAAAAGAGGTAGCGGAGAACATTGGAGAAACTCTTTCTCCAATGAAGTATTCCCTCTCTAATGAAGAACAAATTTCAGAATCAAGAATAAGGACGACGCACGAGCCCTACTTCAGAAGCGTGTTGTGGAAGGGATAATCGTTGGCACCGTCATCACCTTCACCGACTTATTCTCACAAAACATCCAACATGAAATTTAGGTAGGGGTGTTATTTGTATTCCCCTTACCCCATTCTTGACGTTCTTTATGATTCAAGAATAAACAAGCCACTTTCTACCATTCTAAAGTGGAGGGTTCGGCCCAAACAAACACAACCCGACCTCTCTGCAGCCTTTGTGAATTTGGATGGTCTTGAAATGATGGCGACATCCTGAGACAAGGTAGGATGTCTATGGAATGAAGAACGAGCCACCATGGTGTGCCTGGTGACCTGAAGAATTTTTTCAGCAACCCGTGCTGGCGATTGGCATCGGAGGGGCTCGGGAGTGGTGGCCAAAACTCCGGCTGGCCGTGAAGACTGTGACGGTGAAACCGCACCACTGTAGCAGGATTGTGGCCCGTTGGTCGTGGAAGAGTGACTGCTATAGCCAACACATGGACAGATGCATGACGGTGATGGCATCATGTGTCTATGCTGCCTGGAATGCAGGTGTCTTGGGTAAAAGGCCTCGACGGCAGTGGAGTTCCAGCTGGCTCGCTACCGGATGCTGGGGATGGCGCGGTGCACAACTACACCCCAGGGAAGAGGATGTTCATCCGACCAAATTCAGACCACCAAAATAGGGATACCCTTGGGTGGATGGTTATGGATTGAGTGAGTATTATGCATGGTTAGCTGCCCAGGTTCCGAAAGGAGAAGCACTAGAATGAATGTCATGATATCCTCGAGATGTGGCTACCGAAGTGAGAATCAGGATAGATAATGGAGAGTTGAATGAAGTGTAGGGGGGATGAGATGGGACCATCATAAAGGTTACTTTAGTGTTGGGATTGATCCTTGAAGAGACGTCCTACATATCCCCAGGGTAGGGAATCAATGTTTGTGTAATTCGGTAAGTTGATAGGACACCTGAGGAGGCAACCTGTGAGAATGGATTCATTGATGGGACCCGAAGGTAGTGGATCCTCCGGGTTGGGGCATGACCTTCCCGAAACACATAGGCTCAAGGGAGAGGTCAATTTGAGACATGGTAGATGGTCTTGAACCTCATGGAGGATTCTTAAATATACCTGTGATAGGGAATCAAAGTCTACTTAGTTCATCTTTCAATGACTTACCGTCGATTGGGGACTTCAATGGCTTACTGTCGAATGGGGGATGTAACGGATTACCATCAAATTTAGTTGAAAATGTCTTACCAATGACTGGGGTTGAAAATGGATTATTGCTAAATGGGGTTGACAATTGATTACCAGTGATTGGGGTGATCGTTTAGTGTTATGTGTGATACAAAGGGGATTACAGATCAACAACATGTAGGGCGGGAGGGGGGCCGATGTGGAGTTTTTAGAACTGATGATATTTGGTCATGAACCTTAGAAATACTTCCTACATACCTCCCCTTGACAAGGATCCAAGTCCACATAGTTCATGAGGTTGGAAATGATGTGAAGGGGGGTCAGAACCAATTGTTGTTGGGCATGAACCTCAGGGATGCTTCCTACATAACCTGTCTTGGAAAGGATCAAAGTCCATGTAGTTCAGGATGGTGGGAACTGACGTGAAGATGTTTGGGTCCAATTGTCATTGGGGTTGAACCTCGGGGAGGCTTCCTACGTACATTTCCATGGAAAAGATAAAATTCCACGTAGTTCAGGATGGGTGTGGGGCTTACACTCTAGGCTGCCCAGAGATGATGTCTTGATCGATGCCTACTCTAAGCCCAAGTGAGTCATTCTCGGTGTGAGAAACAAGAGGCAACAATAGACCAGACCATCATGGAGCAAAGGTGCAACCATGAATGGTGGTGAAGGGGCTTATGCAAAGAAGCTTCTCAGTTGCTGTTATGGAGTGACAACGGTGGATGTGGTATACGTATAAAATCTTCCCGGGCACCGCTAAGAGAAAAAATGGTAAAAGGTTCTTAGGAAAGGGAAGTGTCCCGTGTGTCTCTAAGGAGCGGTAATTGTGGATGGTTCTTACGCAAGGAAGATGATTGGGTGCCGCTATAGAACGACAATGGAAAATGGGCTTACACAAGAAAGCTACCTAGGTGCCACTATGGAGAAGTATTGGGGGTGGGGCTTACGCAAGGACATTGCCCATAATTTCATCCTCATATCTGGTTGTGAGGGCATCCTAATCCATTGGTGGGTTGAGGCATTATCTTATGTGCCAGTTCATAAGAGGGATAATGCCAACAGGAATTAGAATCTGTCTGAACAAAGGGAGATAAAATGTGTGAATCACAGGCCTGACATTTGGAATGTTGTGAGGGTGGCATGGCGATAAAGGATAAATGTTGACTGTGTTCAAAACATAGCATCCATATCGTGTTATCCTTAAATGGTGACAAACAAATGAGGGTCGACTATTGAACTGGTTCAAAACACAATACATAACTCAATTTGTCTTCCAATGAATTCTAGGGTGTTTCCCCAGGAGTGTAGGTGAGCCGATGTGGAATGGGACCAGGCCATTAGGGGGTCCCTTAAAACATGGAAGAGGATGAAGATCCAAATGAAGGACACACAAAGCGTGAGGTGGGGTGATGGAATGTTTGAACATATTCAAATGCTTTTGATATTATGCCACTATAATCATTACATGAGGTATCTTATGATTAGCATATGAGTCATCTCTTATTTGGAACAAGAGGAATTCTATTATGGAATGATAGGGAATGCTATAGTTTAAATTCATGTAGTGAGGACTATTATCATTTTATGCTAAGCATATAAGGTATCTCTCGTTTGGATCAAGAGGCATCCTATGTTTGGAAGATAGGATGTACTACAGTTTATAGTCATATAGATAGGACTATTGGAATCTTATGCTTGGAGCATAAGGCATATCTTGTTTGGAGTAAGTGGAATCCAATATTTTTTACATGGGGAGTACTAAAGATTACAGTCATGTAGAGAGGACTGTTGGCATCTTATTCTTGGAGCACAAGGTATCTCTTTTTTGGAGCAAGATGCATCTTATAATTGGTACATAGGGTATAATACATTATATAGTAATGTAAATAATACTATTTTCATCTCAAACATGGAGCATATAGAATCTCTTGTTTGTAGAAAGAGGCATTCTATGTTAGGAACATAGGGAATACTACAGTTTATAGTCATGTTAGGAGGACTATTACTATCTTATGCATGGTGCCTAAGGAATCTCTTGTTTGGAGCGAGAGGCATCCTATGTTTGGAATATAGGGTGTACTATAGTTTATAGTCATGTATATTGGACTACTGGAATCTTATGCTTTGAATATAAGGAATCTCTTATTTGGAGTAAGAGACATCCTATATTTGTCACATAGGAAGTACTACAGTTTATAGTTATGTAGAGAGGACTGTTGGCATCTTATGCTTGGAGAAAGAGGCATCCTATATTTGGTACATAGGGTATACTATAGATTATAGTCATGTTGATATGAATATTGGCATCTCATGATGGGAGCATAAGGAATCTATTGTTTGGAGCAAGAGGTATCCTATGTTTGGAACATATTGTGTACTACATTATATAGTCAAGTAGAGAGGTCTATGGGTAAAAGGCACCTAGCAATGGATGGTGTTGGTACTTATGCTAGAGTGGCCCTTTTGGGTTAAACCGGGTATATGTTCCAAGTGATGGGGTTTGGATGAGTTACATGAGGAATGGTTCGACTCAAGGTACTTAAGGAATTGATGATGAGAATCTCAACTAATGACATGGGAAATGAACCAAGAGGTATATGTCCACTGAAGGAGATTTTTGGGTTGCAGAGTAGTATTTGAATTATGTTATTCCATAGGTGGAAGGTGGGTATGCATAAGGGTGCAATGGAAGATTTCTACATACCAACCTGAAGGGTTCATGGTGTGACTCTCCATTTTTCATGGAGGTCAGTGCTAGGTTGTGGTCCAAGCCCGTGTAGCCCTTGTGGTATGGACTAGTGGGCTTGAAGGTAAGAGCTTCACAAAGTACAGGTCTTCACGAAGTAGCTTCATGGAGGAAAGGTGATCATGGAGCATGGGGTCCCACAAAGCATCTTCACAGAGGAAATATGCTCACAGAGCATGGAATCGTGGACGAGCTTCATGAAGGAATGTTTCTTGTGGAGCACGGACTCATTGAGTAGCTTTGTAAAGGAAAGCCGCTCACGGAGCACAGACTCAGGGAGCAGCTTCACAAAAGAAAGCAGCTCACGGAGCATGGAATATCATGGAGCAAAGAGGTTCACAAAGGAAAGACTCTTGCGGAGAAAAGCCTCTTTGGGAACAAATGTCTTGAAAAAACAAAGCCTCTCATGAAGCAAAACGTCTCGCAGAGCCAAGCCTATCACGGATCTCTTTGCGAAGGGCATCACATCATATAGCATGGGTGCTCCACGAATTGGAATATCTGCATCTCGAGGGGATGTGGGAACATGGTTATTAAGGGGTGAGCCAAATTTTTAAAGGTGATGGAGGGTGATAGAGTGTGATACGAATACCAAATGCACGTCGTGAAGAAAATTATGAACTACAGCTTGAGGGAGATCGCTCAGGTTTCTCATAATCACGGAGCCAACCGTTATTGAGTCTCACGGTGCTCACGGGGGCTCCATACAATTTCCCTCAAGTTCTTCATAACTACGGAGTCGACCATCATCGAGTTTTACTGCACTCTAGGAAAATTTGGTCAAGTTCCTCTACTCTGCGATCATGGAGGGAGGTTCACAAATGGGCTTTGTGAACCAATTATCAAGCCCAAATTCAAATATTCATAACTTTAAATCTTTAACTTCATTCAGGATCTACAAACTATCAATAAAAAATCTTTAGAAATGGGCTAAAATATTAGATCATGTATGGATGCGTTTGAAATATTTTTTGAACGTGTTTTCTGGTTCCAAAAATGTTAAGATCACGATTTTCCTCTTCTAGATATATCAAATTAACTTCTTGGGTCACATAATCTCAAATAAAGGAATATCATTTCTCATAGAGAAGGTGATAGTTTTCATTTCCTCAAGAAATCCCTAGAATATTTTGTAGGTGTAGGGTTTCACTAGGCAATCGAGTTACTTCTGGAATTTAGTATAGTAATTATCATGACTAGAATCAATTATTATATTCTTGAATAATATTAGTGTGTAATTTTTTAAGGTAAAATTCCAAAAAAATGACCTTTTTGGAGTTGTATGGGAGGTTTAATTCAACATTGATGTAGATCATTCCAAGTACAAGATGGAGTTAAGCTATGAACAATGTTGCATCAAGTATTAGGCTAGGTGTAGTTCTTATGTAGGGTGATAGAGTTATGTCATATGGGTCATTCAAGTTGAGGAAACATGAGAGGAATTACCAGTTGCATGATATTGAGTTTGCTGCAGTTGTGCATACATTGAGCTACTGGATACATTACATTCATGGAGAGAATTTTTTGGTTTACAAAGATCATAAAAGCATCAAGTACATTTTTACACAGTGTGATCAGAATTTGAGTTAGCGAATGTGGGTTGAATACCTACATTATATCGATTTTGAGTTTGACTACATGTCTGGTAAAGTAAATGTAGTGGCCAATTCAATGTGAAAGATTATTCATATACAAGCCAATTAACAGGCTAGTAGTAAGTAGAAACTCCCGGTTTGGTTCTCTGAGATGTACTTAGAGGTGCACGACAGTTACAGATATAATTTTCTATAATAATTCTTCATTACCAATACCATTATGGATAGAGTTAAGATGAGGTTTCTATCAGACTCAGATGGTCATGTCTTGTAGGAGAGTATGGTATGGGAATACCCTCCTCCTAGTTGGACTATTGGTGAGGACCAAATTATTTTTACACATGGTCCAATATGTGTATTAATAGATATTCATGTGGTGATGTTATGGTATATTCATGATTTATCTTGTCCAGTGCACTCTGGTATCACCAAGATGTATCATGATTTACATCACCACTACTTTTGGATGGGTCTAAAAAGAGATATATCTAGTTTTATCTTGAGATGTTCCATTAGTTAGATGGTGAAACCGAAACACAAATGAGCAATCAAAATTTTAAATTAGTTACCCATTCCCAAGTGGAAATGGAATGATTCTATGATGGATTTTGTGATAGGTTATCTGAGGTCACCTAGAGGTAATGAATTCATATGGGTTATTTTTAATAGGATACCAATGTTCTCCCATTTCCTATTATCAAGGATATCTTCAGTGTGGTTGAGCTTGTAAGGTTGTATATATGTGAGAGAGTGTAAAATTACAGGGTCCCCAATACTATAATTTTAGATAGGGATGCCCGAATTACATCATGGTTCTTGTAAGGGATAAAGATAGAATTTAAATCATTGGTGCTCTTGAGCACAACATACCACCCATAGATAGATGGATAGTCATAATGCATGATTAATGTGCTTTTGGACATCCTATGAGCATAAATCCTAGATTTTGGGGTTTCTTTTTTGTGTCATATAGCATTAAATTTTTTTACAATAAGAGATACCATTATATTATTTAGATGGTGCCTTATGAGTATTTTTATAGTAGTCCATTCTGACATTACTTTTATTGGTTAGTGGCTGGAGAGGAATCATTGTTGAGACTTTTTCATGTTCCTGATACCATAGAAAAGGTACATTTGATTAAGAAGTTGATGGATACCGCAATGTCTCCAAAAAAATCATGAAGCGATCACTACAGATGACCTCTAGAGTTCAAGGAAAGGGGTTATGCTTTAATGGATGTTTCACAGATACTGGGACACAAAAGAATTAGGAGATATGGTATTCTTTCATTGTAGTATGTTGGGTTATTCAATATTCTGGAAAGAGTTGGGTAGGTAGACTATAAGTTGTAGTTACCCCATATGTACTGAGCCATGTATGATGTATTCCATGTTTCTCTACGAAAACATTTCTATTAAAACCAATATCATTCCTTTTTACCCAAGGATACTGGGTTGTAAGTAGGTGAATCCTTTTTAAGAGAATACTATACGTATTATGGATCGTATCGTGGAGGGTATTCTGAGGCCAGTCCGTTCAATTAGTATGGGTTCTATGGTTGAAAGTCGAGTACTGTACGAGACCTGGGAGGGCAAGGATAATTTATGATTATAGTTTCTTTATTTATAATTTGACATTATTGACTAGACTTTAGAGGGTAATTTGTCGAAGAATTTCATTAAGGGGGAAATTTGGATGAACCTTGTTATTTTTGAAGTTAAGTATACTTTTCTATACCTAAATTTATAGTTTAAATGTCTAAATGTGGCCTAATGTGGATTCCATTTGATGTTATGGAGGTATCATCGGTTTTTGATTCAGGATCAGAGCCTGAAAACCATGTTTTAGGATGAAATGATCCTATAACATGGTTTGTTGAAAATGTGTGTGGAATTATCCCGAGTTAGATAAAATTGTGTGAGACTAGACAGTGGAGAGCAACATGTTGCACGATTAAATAAAACCACTTGATTTGGGGTGAACAGCCTTGTAGTAATGTTTTCATTTTTTGTAGTTGTGTATAGTATGGTTTTTAAATGATTTGTTAAACTCTGTGAGGAAAATGTGAGTTGTGCCTTCTTTATATCATTGTGTTCATGGTTGGTACATGGTTTGGAAAAACCATTCATCCAAAAAATACGAACCTATAAATTAGATGAAAATAATTATTTTTACATAAATTTTTCTCTTATTTCAAACAAAAGTTTCATTTCACTCCCATAAAAAAAACATTCACTTATAAGATCTCCCTAGTGAGTATTCTAGGAATCAAGGTAACTCCTCCTTATGAACTCGGATTCAAGTACCACACATTTCGTTGTATCTACATTAGTATGTTCTCGATTCCTTTTGTATTGATCCACTTTTGGTTTCGTATTGGTAGGCAATTTTGGTGCAATTTAATTTTTTCTATTATAAGGTTCATTATCCGTTATATTATTTTATTATCATCTGATCGAAATATAGATATCATATTGGATGATCTATCAACAATATACTTACTCTAGGTGATCTCATTCCTTTTGTTAAAAGGTGAACTGTTTATATATGTCATTGTTCCTTGCGCCCAATTATCATAACGTCACTCTTGAAATGGTTTTTAATCCTTATATTGATATGTATAACCAATATAATTGAATAGGTGTGTTAATTATTGATTATTGGTTGAGGAATATGAATCTATAACCACTACTTTGGGTGTTTTTTTAATTATAAGAACCTTTAATATGGTCTATGAAATTTGACACCTTTGAGGTGTTCCTATTTACCCCTTACCATGGGAAGTAAATTAATAATTGAATTGAGATATCAATTTTTAATTTATTAATTACATAAAAGCGATGGGATGAGCATGAACTGTATCCCTTATTATGAAATTAGTTATTCAATTTTATTTTATCATTTTAAGGAAGTTACTAGGTGGGTTAAATATAGCTTATTCAATGCGATGGTTTTTTAAGAATGGGATGCTTGTTATAATAAACTCCCCTTGTGAGAAATTGATAAGAAAGCCTAATAATATTATCCCACGGTTATAGTAACATTATATGTCAAGTTATATATGGAATATTATTTTTCATAACTATAAAAATGATTAAATTTAATTGATTAAATTATATTGATTGCTTATATGCCTTTGTTGATACATGAATTCAATGATTAAATCCATAAAAAAATATAATTTGATTTTACCTTTCTTAAACCCGAGTGATATATAAAATCCTGGTGGACAGCCATTAACTTACTCAATGGGGGTGACTATTACTTGTTGATTCATACATGGAATTCCAAATGAATTCCAAAGGACTAACTCAGGGAGAATTTGATCATACATTACATGGATGAAACTATGGATTCCTTAGGGGACCTCAATGGAGGGACTAAAATGGATGATATGTTATACCACACCTCGAGAGATACTTGGGTTCTTTTGAGGATCACTATGGATGTGATTTTAGGGTGCTGGTTTATATTACACCTAGATTGATAAAAGGATTCCAAATATATAATTTCATGGGTGGGATTAGGTTACAAATTAATTAATGAATGAAATGATTTATATGACGCATATACCAAGACAAAGCACAATCATGGATTTAGTATTGACTATCACTTTATGGATTTCTTATTTAGGCACAGTTTATTTACCATTCTATAAGGGATGTTGAGTAACACGCCAAGTCCCATGACATATTAATTACGTGAAGTTGAATTATTAAGTGAACTTTTTTATAAATTATAACTTGGAATTTATAGGATGTTTAATTTTTGTAGTCTCATTCTTATTCAATTACTACCTACACACTGTGACTGTTATATATTTGTTGACTAGATAATAGAGACCTTGGTTTCCAACAAGGATTATCTGTCACACCCAGTCTGGGCCACCATGGATTGTCGAAAAGACTATTTAATTATAGCTATGGATAATGGAGATCTCTCCACTACAATTTATTGGTTGCTACATAAGAGTAAGGGATAATTCGACCGAGATGAGGCATGTAATTATAGTTGGATACATTTGACCTTTTTTGTAATTTTGTTACATATATTGTATATTTTCCTGGGATAGATGTATTGGATGATTTATTAGAGATATATGACATGTATCATCATTTTCTATATTCGGTGCCTTCTGGAATTTATTATATATTATTCTTCTATTGTTTAATTCTAATCTTGTTATTATAATGCTTCTACTTTTTGTATGTTATTTATATTCTATTATAATACACTATGGTGATGTGGGAATAATATTACAGCGGACACACTAGGCCTTCACTACTAGTTGGTAGCATTTGACATTTAGGTAGATGCTGTTCAGGCCTTGTGGGGAGTCAGGTCCGAGGACTGTTGAGTGGAATCCGGGTACAGGATATTATATGTAAACACCTCAAACCCAATATCCTAGAGTCATTGGTTATCATATTTACATTAGAACACGATATAATTACTTATATCATAAAGGAAAAAAATAGTTTTATATTCCTTGTAATGTAGATTCATAATTGAATATAACACAAATTTTAAAAAATAAAATAAAATGAATTTTTTTTGAGATCATATGTATTCCATTAATCATTCCAATGGATATCAATCGTAAATCATTTGGTATCATTTGAGTGAAAATTTACATAAGAAAGGGAGAAAGGGGTTATCTATAATTATTTGTAATGGTATACATACTATAGAAGATATCATGAATACATAATTCCTAATCAAAATAGAAATGAAATAAAATGAATGAAACTCTATTTAATCAAAAAAATATAACCTGGAGAATAATTTTGAAGTTATAAATGATGATGAAACAATTCACTATAAATAATAACATGAGATAAAAATTATTCTATGGGTACTATAAAAAATAAAATAATCACCAAGAAATCTATAATGGAATTCATAATGATAGAATTCATAATACTGGATATCAGAAACATTCCATTGAGGCATTGTTTCAAGACATATAAGACACTGTCATGTTTTTTCTAATAAATATTTATAAATGGGTAAGGCCTCACCCAAAAACAGATAAATTTTGTTTGATTAGACCTATCAATGCATCAACAGGCTATCAGGACCTTTCCATCACTTACAAACATTGATTCATTCATCACAAGTAAGGGTAGAAAAATAATCTATATAATAATTTTTATTGAAAAGATAGTATATAAAATGTTAATAATTTCTCCAATAAATAAGTATAATCACAATCTATTTAGAGTAATAAGGATAATGGATTAAAAATTGTACAAATGAGTTTAAAGTGGTAATAAAAAATCTCAAGAAATGATAATGATTGAATATTTAAAATATATAACTAATGGGACATAATTTAAATAATCTTTTTCGATGTTGATGAATATAAATATTGTAAAAATTATATTATAACCATTATTGAGGAAAGTATCATTTTAACTTTTGTAAATTAAATTTAAAACAATAATATTCTTAAATATTTGTTGTAAACATGTGAAGGTAGCTTAAATATAATGAGTGTACATGATGGATGTCAATTGTATACATTCTATGTATAATAAAAATGAATATTATATTTATAATTTTTTTAATTAAATTCAAAAATCCATTATTTGGAAAATGAAACAAAAATCATTTTTTTCTCTAATTATTTGTAAAAACACATAAACTTGAATATTAAATTATTTTTCTTTTATTCTTTAGAAAAAATGGATTTTTGTTTACAATGATTTTTGAAAAAATAGAAAAATAAAATCAGATTTTATTAAAATTATTTTCTATAACATTTCAACATGAAGAGTATGGAAAATTATATGATTATATAAAAAATTTATTAATAAATAAATAATAATAAAAGATATTTATTTTAATATATAATTTTTTTTCTTACAATAGTTTTATTTATAAAAAATCTTTAATAATGAAGAGATTGTGAAATAAACCATTACTACTTTAGTATCTTTTCAATTTTGAGCCCCATAGAAGAAATAATTTATAATTAAACATTAGATACAATTAATATAAATATATTAATGATATATCATGTTAAAGGGTAAGTATATACACAATATAAAATAAATAATTTTAGAAGTTGGTATATATTTCATGGAAGTAAAAGTTATACAAGAAACCCGTAACATAGGTATGATTTCCATTGTACATACAAATTTTCACCTCTATAATAAATATAATTTTATTTTATATCAATTAACTAACTATAATAATATATACCATACCTTATATTATTTACATATAGTTTTTAGGACCCATTTATTTACAATTCTTATTTCAAATCACTATTTATGTGAAAATTTCTTAGGTTTTCATGTAAGTTTGGTTAAAAAATTTATATCCTTTTAATTTTAGTATAGTAACATATTATATAGAATGATTAAAATGGAATAAATATATTATTGAAAAATTATATAATTATTTATAATAATTAATACATTATAGATATTGGAACACAAATTACACTGTTAATGGGGACGATAGGCTGTACGTACATATGAATATTGTTTTCATTATTATTCTAGGATATAACAAAAGGAAGGTAGGTCATAAATAATAATTCAAAAAGAATTAATATTTCATAAATATAAAATATTTTCATTAATTTTATCCTCACTATCATCCATGCCAAAATAAAATGAGAAACATTTCACATCATTATATAGAGGTTGTAGTCCACACGTATGCACAGACAATATTATTTTTTTATGTGGGGTAGATGTCAAGAAGGTATATGTGACATTATAATTCCAAAATTATATTAATTCCAATAATATTATATTAATATATGAAGTCCATAATTATATGTAGTCGAAAGTGGATGTGATGAAAAATATATTTATTGGTTCATGAGTTAGTAATTTTCTGTACACACGATCGATGGTTTTATTTCTGATTTTATGGAAGAGAAGACGAATAAGGGTTATTAAATAAACATATTAACATCTTAGTGTTTTATATATAATAGTGTTATTATATTTTAGTAATTATTACATTAATTAACATTTAAGAGATAATAAAAAACAAAAAAGATTAGTGAAGATAGTTGCATTCTCTAAGATAAAACTCCTTTATATATCTTATTAAGGGAAATAGGGTTGATATTTTGGTAATAATAGAAGCTATAAAATGATTATAAATATATCAGTGAGGGATTTATTTTTGTTTTATTCAAGAAAAATGGATTACTTGGTCGGAATAACTGAGGGTAGATGGTTCCCTTTTATAATTGAGGAGGAGTTACATTTTGGTAAATATCAAAATCTATACCATAATGGGAAGCCACTCCTACCCCAAGTCCCTCAATAATTTATACATAATGTAGTGGATGGAATATATGTTCAAAAAGACATCCAATAAAAAACACATTTTTGAAACATGTTATACCTTTTACTTTATGTTTACTTACTTTTACTATTTTATATTTCTCTATGGTAATTAGTTATTATACACTGGTAATTTATCCTTTAAACATAAAAATAAAATTAGAATTAATATATGATTTGGACCGACAGGTTCTATAAATGAAATAAATATTTTCATACATGAATATCATTTTTTTCGAAAATTAATTTTAAAACATGTGTGTGCCAAGATAAACACCCTATTTTAGCCTTTACTACAACAATAATGATTTTAATTTTTAAGGGTCAATATAGTCACTATAAAAGAGACATTGGTCCATGAATAGACCATAGTGGATATTTTTAAATATTTAAAAATCAATTTCAATAAGATATTTTTTTATTAGTTTTAAATCATTTAATAATGTATTATTTATTACAAAACTACAATAATGTCAATTTTGACTCCATTTCTTTAATTTGACTTTAAAAATATCAAGAAAATAATGGAATAAAAATATATTATTTTCAAACCAATATAACATGATTTATTTATTGAAAAAAATAATAATTTATCACAATAATTCGTTGAAATAAAATTGAATATAATATTTTTAGTTTCATTTATTTAAATTTTCAATTAACTACATAATTATTGTGTCAGTGTTGCATATGAAATTAAGATAATAATATAATTAAAAAATTATAAATAAATTATAATCATGAAACTATTTTCTTTAAGGTAAAATTCTCCATAAAAATCAATGAACTTATTTTCCTCCTTATATGAACACATAACTGAAATTTAGAAGCAAGAGGGTGTCATATTTTATTTTTATTCACCTAAATTATTATATAGGTCAGATTCATGGTAATGTTTCCCAAAAACTCATAAAAATTGAGGCAATGGTTATGAGGGTCAAAATATGGAATGAAAATTAGTAATTAGACATGTTTTTTTGAAATTTTTAACACATATATTTTAGTTTAACCCCACGATAAACTAATTTTAACCTTAACCCTAGTAATTAATTAATTTGATATATATTATTCATTAAGAAAAAAAATTAACATGATGTTATTACAAAAAATTTATTATTGTTATTAAAAATATGGACTCCATTTTAACGTATTAGACAATGAGATATCTAAAAAAATAATTTAAAATCGCACTCGTAAACACGATGTAAAAACAGATTTCTGAAGGAAATGATTTCAAAATTATTAAATGTTTTGAGGTCTAAATTTAATGTATTAATAATTTAAATTACTTAACTATGATTAATTATAATATAATTGAATAAATTTTATTTTGAAATCATTTTTAAATCAAAATTAATCTTTTTATTTCTTTCAACAAAAATTTAGTTTTCAATAAAAACTATTATTTTACACTTTTCATGAAAAATAAATATATTCAGAAAATTATAAAAAATTATCTCTAAGATAGTTTTGAAATGAATAATTAAAAAATAAAATCCATTTTTAATCTAAATTCTTTAAAGTTTATAAAAATTATATTTTAAATTATGTGTGTGAAGCCTGAAGAAACCCCCTTCTAGAAAGATAATGTTTTCCAGAAATATTTATTTTTATTTCAAATGATTCTTATTTTTTATAATAAATATATATTCATTGAAATTTGTTTTATAAATTTATAAAAATAATAATTTTCCTAATATATTTATTTATATTAATGTTGACATATTTAATGGGTATGTAATAATGGTGTACTATTTTGTGGTCCTTTTAGATTCTGGTTTTCATGTACCACATGCAATGGGAAATGCTAAATTTAAAGAAATAAAATTTTCATTCATTTTATTATTATTTTTTCTTGTCAAATACTCAATCAATGATAATATTCATCAATTATAATCTTCAGGTGATACAGCACTAACCACCTAGTTTTCTTTCACATGGAAGTAATGTATTGAAAATTCATAATCATTATTCAAATACAATTATCTTCCCAGGTGAATATTCAACCTTTTTGAGTGAATGTATATTTAAAACATTTATGATAATTTTATATATCACACCTATACCTATAAATTTAATGCCTATATATCATTATTTTTTAAATTACTTTAGCTAACACCAAATTATGTTTTGGTTAATTTTTCTCATTAACCCTCAATTTGTATGAGGCATTTTCTATCACTATATCAATATGAATTAGGATGTGTCATATTCCCTTCTATGGTTCATCACTATAGATCAAAATCCTTCTCTAATATATGGAAATGTCACCATCGGTTCAGTAACTAAACTTTCCTTCACTTCAATGAAACATTTTCACATTTATATATAAAAACGACATTCCCCCATTAAAAGTTATCTTGTTGCGTGCATTAGATAGTAGTGAAACATTCTCTATAAATCATTGAAAATATCAATAAAACCTAAGAAAAAAATATCACAATTATAGTGGTTGGTTTGGTTTAAAATTCAATAACTAAAATCATTTATGGATCTATTGATATACATAGGATTGAGATAATATGACCCCAAAATGAAAATCTTTATTGGAAAAATTCAAAATTTGTAATTTTTTCAAACATATTCTCCTTCAATGGGGGTTTCAATATAACCATTTAGGGACAATCATTCTCTACCATAATATTTGTATATACAATAATATAATCTAGAAATACTACCAAAAACTAATCTAGGTAATCTATAATGACTCTCTTCCATATAAATGTGATGATAGTAGAAAAATTAAAAAGATAAATTAGCATACATATAAATTTAGAGTGTTCATACCTTATATAGAATTATATTGTGGGTATATCCACCATCATGAAACTTATTTTATGATATCTAGAAGGAATTTTGATCTTATAAATGTATTTAGCACCACAAAATTGATCAAATAAGTCATCAACATGAGGTAGAGGATACATTCTCTAGATAGTGATCATGTCTAGTTCTAAATAATTAATAAAGAGTCACATTGTTCCATATTTCATCATTAAAAAATAATAGGTTCACCCAAAGCTGATATAAAAGGATGAATTAAAACCATATAAATATTATCTTAGATTTTTTTTGTTAATTCCTACCAGTCAATTATGGCCATTCAATATGGATTCTTGTAAATAGGTGTCTCGCCAGTTATGAGTTCTATTGGAAACCCAAAGTCAAGATTTTTTGGAATACTAAGAAACTCTTCTTGAAAAATATAAAACAAAAAAATAGTAATATCATAAATAATAATTTTTTATACAACGAAATGAGATAATACCCCCTTTTAAATAAGAATCAATTCCAATATAATTAATGTCATTTACATAAAAAATTTATATTTTTCATCGCACTAATGAATGATATTTGGTTTGATTCAAATGTTAAACATTTTTTCCATTCCTTGTAAATTAATGCATTACATATGTAAATAGATCCAATCCATGTGTAATATAACATGAAATTAAACAACATAATGAATAACATTATTTACAAGAAGCACATTCATGTAAACATCAATCGGGGAAGAATTCTAGATATCAAATGTGATCATTGTGTCATTGTTATTCTTCACTACTAATTCAATATCTATTCATTGAGGTGTTATTGGGAAAACCTTAGAAAAATCATCAAATATAAGAGAGTGGGTATATCAAAAATCAAAAAATATATTATCATTTCTATTGTGGGTGGTATATATGGATTTCACCACATCGTTACTATACCCCATAATAGAAATAGAGATTGTGTGATATTTTACATTAACTCCTGATTGAAGAGGTTTATAGCATTGATCATTAATAATAACCTTCATAAATGATCACCATTCATCAAAATTAATATTTTTATTTCATTTTAAACACTTGATTGTATATGTGAATTATGTTCTTATTTTCCTCGGTCATTAGCTATATTATTCCCATCACTTTTCAATTTGATTTACTAGTGACATTCCTTCACATACTTAAAGTTTTAGTTAGTCAAATTAAGAATATTTACTCCATTTATCATTCCAAACATCATGTATAATTGAAGGTTAGACTTTTTTACTTTCCAATGTTTTTATTATTATAATTTCCTTTAAATATTATGTTATATTTCTTATCAAAACCATGAGATTGATGGGTATATAAAATCTAAATTTCTATCACGGTTAAACCTTGAGAAATTTATTCATAACTTCTATTGAATCTTATGAATAACACCCTTTGGAGACATGGATTTATGCCAATAAATAATAAATCATTTTTACTTTGTTTTTCATTGATAGCACAAATAGTATACATCAGAAGACTTGTGATATTTACCTCATACACACTAATGGATTTTTTTATCATTTTTCCTAAGGTCAAAGAATTCCTTCTGTATATTCATACAGATAATACAAGGAATATTATTGTTCTGAAAGGACCATATAAACACATACCAATAAATGGATTAAAATTCATCCCATTTCATCATGTTCTTGATGAGAATCCCCATTTTATATGCTTAACCATCCAATGGAAAGAATGAACAAAGGAATTTTTCACGCCACAAACTGTTGAGAATGAAAAATATATTTTCAATGGTAACAATTAATTTCATAGAAACTAGTGGATCATAATACCCAAGAAAAGGTGAATTTTTCTTCATGATATACTCAATAGAACATTCCTACCACCGTTTCTCATTTGGTAGCAGAATATGATTCATAGCTCGAGAATGTATCGAAAGCATATGATATAGATTATTCGTTTTTTATCCCATAAAAATTGGATCGATCGAAGGGAATTAAGTTCATTTTACAACACATTTGACATTATTGTGGTTCCATTTAGTTCTATCCATTGACTGAAAACATAAAACATTGTGAGATCAATAATAATCATAGTGGGAAACTATAAAATATTGAAAATTCATTTATATGTTATCAGAATCCTGAAACCCTTTTTTTTAATTTATGAAACCTTAGGTTTAAACATGGTTATCCATGATCATAATATATTCAAATCCACTATGGAGTTTCATAAATAAAATTTTAATTAAAAGAAGCATATCACTTGGAGTGTCATACTAGGTGTGTTGTAAAAGCACAATTACTTTTCACTAGTATAATGGTAAATATATACTTAACAAACTATATTGGGGGTTAATAACCCTTGATAAATCTATGAAAAAACCAAACCCACTTCTAGTATCAATATTGAGTTTTCATGATAAGAAAAACCCACTTATTTAATTATATTAACTTAGGAAATTTCCCAATACATATGATTTCTATAGGTTTCCTCACTAACAGTTTCTCATCCTATATTACAAAGAAAACTTAAAATTTATTTTATAATAACTATAACAACACAAAAATTTAATTCTATTATATTAAACCACAATAGATGAATATTCATTATATAAAATTATGATCCATTCCATCATAATTTAGTTTAAGTGACTTTGAAAACATGGATAAAAACTATTTTTTTCATAATTAATCTACATCATATCCCACAATGTTCTACCAAAAAAATTATATTTTTAGATATGTCATTATAAATACCACTCTTCATAACCAGTAAAAATTATATATAATAAATGGTGAGCTTAAATGATTAGTAGGGGAAATGTGGTAGATATCAATAAGAATATAAATACAACATGAGTATATTGGGTGTGAGAAAATGTGATTAAACATTGGAAAATCTATACCTGCAATTATTAGATCATTAACAAGAGTCATGGAATAAATCATGAATGCTTATATGAAACGAACCACAAATGTATAAATTAAAATAAACCATGAGATCATAACATTTCTATATGATATTTTCGTAAAATAGTGGAATAAAATGTGGCATAATTATAAAAATCCAAATCATATGCCATGAATACCTACAAAAACATTAATCACATTTAAGTATTGGTATAAAAATTCATGTACCATCTTTTGTCTTGGGATAACATCCCATTTAGCCTCTTTTTTAGGATTAGTATAACCTCCTGTGTACCGAATTTTTCAAGATAGTGATAATATCTTATTGAACAACTTTTTCAGGATTGAGATAGATTAATATATACCCTTTGATATTATAAAAATTAATATTTACCATAAAAAAATAGATAGGAGTATAATTCTTGGACCACCTATCACATAATTATAACCCCATTTATATGTTTTCCACAAGATAATTAAAAAATTTGTTATAAATTTACCCATGAAAGAAGAATATGGGTTTCGTTAATATCTCATCATTATAACCACAATGCATCTAGATAATGGATAAATAGGGTATAATTTAACAATATACCCATTAATTCTTAAGTAACAATAAGGGGTGTCATCTTAGTTTAATTATTTTATAAAAGCTCACTGAAAAATTTCATCAGAAAAATATTGTTTCTATTTTGAAATCACATATTTGTCATGTAAAAATTTTCCAAATATTATGAATATATATTTTTTTGAAAAAAACCTTGAAACTATAATGGAAACATCAAATAATTTAGTGGTAATGATGTTAGGAAATTCAATTCATGTCGTGTACATTAAAATAATGATTCTTATCACATTTTTGTTAGAAAATCAAAAGATCCTCATTCAGAAAATGATAAGAATATTTCTTTTAATCCATTTTTTATGAAGTAAAACATGTGTAAAAATTACATTAATATATTATATAGTAATATTTAAAACATTGTTAAAAATATTTTTTAATGAATCGTGGACAAATAACAAAATTATTTTCCACTGATGATATAAATATTGTTAGTTGTCTATAAATTATTATTTTTGTCACATGAGTAAATAAAAAAAATAAAAGAAACATGTAATCTGCATAAATAGGTATATGATAATGAAATTCAATATATTATTTAGTTATAGATCATGAAATTTCACCATCTAAAACAAAATCATAAACAATCCCTGTAAAAAATGAGTTTTTTACATAAAACCCTAGCATTGAATTTGAATTTAATCGCAAGAGACCTATCTTACTGTATAAAAAATTTAAGATTGTTGTAATTATATAAAATAATGTTGTACATAACTATAATATCATATATTATAACCCTAAACAATTTCAAAACCTAATTTTTAATAATTCCATGTTAAAATTATTTTTTCAGGTGTTATCGGTTTCATTTTTAATGAGAATTTTAGTTAAAATATTTTAGTCCTTGTACATTGAAATTTTTACATAATATAAAGAGTTTTAATCACAATATAAATATAATATATATTTATTAATTAATTTTTTTATTCTTTAGAAATCATTGAAGATAAAAAAAAAATTAATTACACTCTTTAAGGAGGGAGTTATTCATACGTATAGAAATACATTTTTTCAATTTTTGTTAGATGAAATGAAATTAAATAATAATAAAAATTCCTAGAGTAATTATTACATATTATATGAAATATATGTTAATTAAATCCTTCCATATTTCCTTCCCTATAATGTATATACAAAAAATGAATCACATCACTTCAAAGAGGTGGTAGTCTACATGTATGAAGGAGACAAATTGTCATTTTCAAAAGGATTAAAAGGTAATAATATAAATGATATTAAAATTACTTGTAAATAAAAATTTCATAATTAATGTGTATAATAAAAACCCATCATAATATATATCCAAGAATTTTGGTGCTGAAAAAGTAATTGTATCATTTCATGGAGGTGGTAGTACAACCATACGCACGAGTGATACTTAAACATCCTATTTTACTGAAAAGAGGGATGATAATGGTGGTATAGTTAAAATAGTAACATTTATACGTCATTAAGATACTTATTTTATTATTTAATAATTAATACCATATATTTTTGGGTGTTATAAGATGAAATAAGTTGAAATAGGTTGGGATGGATGTTGCCTTTTCTTTGGGACACATCCTTTAGATAATTTTTCAAATACAATTTTAATGCTATTTTAATATAACATTAACAATATTTTATATATAAATATTTGAAAGAGAATTGTTGAGAATTTTGTTTAGCTATATGGCTAAATGTGGTGTAACTAGAAGAGATAAAGGGTGTCCTTTTATTATGTATGGAAAATAAACAGTTGGAATTAGAAAAAATATTAAAATATAATTAAGTAATTATCGTGAAAAATTATTAAAAATGCATTAATTAATGAATAACATGATTATAATATGGAAATAACAATAAATAGTAAAATTTAGACACGTTTGGTGTAGTTTTATACATTATCTTTTGGTATAACCCCTTGAATAACAAATTTTAATCTTACCTGTGGTAATGGGACTTTTAATATTATCATGTAATAATTTTACTTATAATTTTAAATTTTACATGTAAATGGATTGTAGAGAACATTTAAGACCATTTATAATTATATTTCCCGTCTATCGTGTTGTTCATTATTTTTAAACAAATTAGTAAAATATTATCTAACATTAAATATAATTAATATAGTTTTTACACTATTATTTTAATTTGAATGTATTTGAAACGTGATATCATAGGAATAAATATAAAATGCCATTCAGAAATTTATATAATGACATACATTTTAGTAAAATTCATTTGACACAACAATTTACCCAAATTTATTACTTTTAATATTTTGAAAATCATGTATTTTATATTTCCATTAGTTAAATATATATTATATCTGAATTTCATAATAATTTAACGTAACTATTAAATAACTAAAAAATAAAATAAATCACCCTAGTGAAGGAAAATAATTCATATTTAAAATAGTCATTTAGAACCATACGTTTCCTAATTTTATATTTAATATTAATATTTAGTGAAATAAAAATCAATTGAGTGAAATATTGTTTTTATCCCCTTCTTAAAATACTATTAATCTGATAATAAAAGGATAATGGAAGCAACTGACCATTTTATTAAGGCATGGATGAGAATGGTAAAACTAATCTCATCTAATTGGATAAAGGTAACTATTATTGGATTTTTAAATCTTAATCCCAATGTTTTAAACGTATTTTAATTTTTTTACAATTATCAAGGAGTAAAATTTAAACCAATGTTACTGTTAATATTGATGAAAAATAAGTGTGGCCTAATTAAAAAATTAATATCCAAATTTGAGACAGTATACCAAATTTTCATGATTAAATTTGTACTAGATGAATAATTTCACTTTATAATTAATGTGTAAAATGTGGTGAGAACAATTTTTTTAGATCTTTTTATGTGTAAGACATGATTTATTCTTCTCCCATACCTATATATAAAAATTTGAGTAATTTTTAAACATTTTATTACTTATATATTTAATAAATTTCATTAAAATAATTCAACCATAGTGATTAATAATTTTTTTTACGATAAATACACATTGCACACATAATTTTTTTTGAGAAAAAAATACACTTTTGCTCTAAAAGGATTTTTATTTCCATCCTAAATAATGAATTAATTTTCTTAAATTTTTATGAAATATTTTTTCATAAATTTTTTATTCATATTCATGCTCACCATTCCAATGGTTAGGCTTTAAATATAACATTAAATAATAATAATTCAATAGTATATGGAGTTTCATTTATACATTGAGTTATGTGTAATGAAAGATATAAATTGAATGAAATTTATTTTTTGATAATTATGTAATAAAATATTTTGTTATTATATGATACATAATGGTATGACCAAAAACATCTACATAAGTCCCATTGATCAGATGGGGATTAAGGAGATGATACACAGTTTAACTAAGGAAAAAGTCGATGAATATTTATAAAGAAACCCAACTAATACTTAACCATAATTTTGAGGAACTCAAAATGACCATAATGTACTTGGACATTCAAGAAAAAAAATTTATACATTTAAAATGTTCAAATCCTACAGCATCTTAGTAGTTTTTTCAACTATTTAACATTATTTAGGGTACTATAAAAACACAAACTCTAATAACCAAAATCCAATGTTTATTTCATTATTTTGGTATAAAATACTAGGGATATCTTCCCGAAGGGTCTATTGATTTATTATTCATGAATAAATAGATATATTTTTTATTCTCAACTTATAATGAAAAAAATATAAAACATAATATAATAAAATTTTTGATATCCATTAAACTCATTCAATGATTTATTCTTCTTAATCAGGGAAAGAAAGAAAATAATGGTGTTAATATTATCCATAAGGGTTATGTATAATAAAATATACCATTATTAAATATGTAATAATCAATCTAGAATGGTAAATAACTTCAAAAATAATCCATTTAATCAATAACATCAGCATGAAAGGAATCCATGTTTAAGATTAACTGTAATAATCTAATAGATAAAAATAATTGAGTTCTCAATGAAGAAATTTTTTAATATATGATTTAATCATATATTAAAAAATTATAACTTTACTATTAGGAACCTTTGTCAAGACAGTTTCGACAATGGGGAGGCATACACTAAAAACACATTTAATATGAATAACCAATTGGTCTATCTCATGATACATGTCGATGCATCACTGGGATATATAATTATGGATACCACCAACCACTGCATTCCCAATTCATTCCTCATATATTGATTTATAAATATAAATCATAAAAAATATTTCTTATCAATAAATGTCTCTATTGAGTAAAGAATATGGAATCTCAATATTTTAACAGTTTAAAAAATAATTTTCAGAGTAAAAAATAGTATGTATAAATAGTTTAGGGTTTATGAAATAATCAATGACATGAAACAATGTATATGTATATTTTAACTAAATGTAATTTCTAATGGTCCTAAAATAATATAATGATTTCAGACAAATTCCAAAAAATAAAAATTTTAATGATATAAAAATGATGATCAAACCATCAAATATATATGTTTTGTAATGAAATCATATTTTTTGAGAAAATAAATATAATGGAAGATAAATATTAAAAAAATAGATTAGTGATATTTATATATAAAACCATTTATTACTTATAAGAGAACCAAAAATCAAAAACTAGCTTTAGGGGTATGAACAACTTTAACACTGTACACATTAAAAAACAATCATTTTGAATTTTTTTAAGAAAGTAAAAGTAAAGGATTTCATAAAATATCATAAAATTCACGTAAAACCTTTTCAGATTTCCATAATAACATAAACTTTACTTTATAAGTCATTTTAGTAAATAAAATTTATTTTGTAAATCATTTTTTAAAAAACATGGACATGTATGAAATATATATCTAATAAAAAAAGATATATAATATCATCTTTTCTAATAAATATTATATTTCTTAGTCTATGTTCCCAATAGAATAAAATATTGAAAACAATTAAAACAACCTAAATATCTATATTATAAGAAAATATATAGATTTTGTGAAGGATATCTTATGGTATTCCATTTGTGAAAATAAAATTAATCCCAAATAAATTAGAGTTTAAAATAAATTCTTTTCACTTTTTTAGATCTCAAATTATATCCTATAGAATGAGTAAACTTGAAGTGATATTTTATTCATTATGAATAAATATATAATCATGTTAAATAACTCAAAGGGGTATTATAAAAAACCCATAAAAATAAACATGTTCATAATACCAAATATGTCCAAATGGAGTAAAATTTGATATGAAATTCATTACAATGATCATATCATTTGAGTGAGATTTAATCATTAAAGTGACCCTGTTTAATAAATGGTAAACTATAAAAACAATAAGTGAATATATAATAATATATAATAATCATTTGTTTCACAAATTATCATGGAATTCCACAGTATATGGTGTAGAAGTATTACCCTATGAATGAAAGTTGAGTTAAGAAATTCCATACCATTATTGTATCATTGAAGTGAGAATTAACCAATGAAGTGATTCCAAATAGAAAATATAAATAAAAAATCAATTTTAAATTAAAAATAATTTATCCAGAGGATATATCATTGATAATCATAGGATAACATAATCAATGATGAGGAATTATAACTAATATAAAGAATTTTAAATTAAGAAATCCCTTATAAAGATTGTATCAATGGAGTGATAATTAATCATTGAGTTTATTTTTTATAAAAATTTTAAATAAAAAAGTGGAAATAAGACATAACACAATTATATTTAATTTAACACATAATCATCAAACAAAATAGTCAATTAAGTATAAGTATAAACAAATTAATGGAAATTCAGTTATGATGACCCTTACATTTTGATTCCCCGAAGTTGATTCTTTTAACCACATATATAATTGTTTTTAAAATGATTTTAATTAATAATGGATCCATATTAACAATTATAATATCATATATAGCCCTGATAAAACTTCATATAACCTATTTGTTAACAATATTTCATTATTATCTTGGTTATGAGTGTAAAATACTTTATTTTATCTTACATACCTTTTCAAGGATGTTCTGGTCCTTGTAAATTGATTATAGTTATATCATATCCATAATATTAATCATGATATAAATATCATATATAATTATAGAATCTAACCTTATAACAATCCATGTAAAATTCTAATGAAAAAATGGCTCACATCACTTCTCAGAGGTAGTCGTACCCACATACAAATGAGTGATGTAATGATTTTCAAATTGATTAGAAAATGAGAAGGAAAATATTATATTATAATTATTGATTCATAATTATTTTATAAATAAAATATATATTCATTAGTCCAATATTTATAACCATCCAGGTAAATTGGTGACACAACTACAAAATATGACTTTAACTGCACTGACCTTTATCAATGCTAAAAATAAAGAGCGGATAATGGTCCCCCTTATCAGTGCTTAAAAAAGAATGGATAATGGGAACCTTTTAGAACTGATAAAGTATACTATTTATTATCACTTTATTTTTATCACTAATACTGGTCTTGAATGAAATGAAATAACTAAACAACTATAAATAAAAAAAATAAATAAAAAAATTAATTAAATAATTAGTGATAAAAATTACAAAAAATTATATTAATTTTTGATGTGGTTTGGGATTGTGCAAAAAGTCCCAATATCCTTTATTATAATAATAATCTACAATACATAGAAGGATAATAGAAATGACTAGAAATACGATATCAAATATGAATATGAGCCTTAGCCCGGTTAGTAAGGACTCTATAAGTGCATCCAAGTGACCAGGGTTCAAATCCAGGAGGAGGCAGAATTTCTAGGTACTATAGCAGTACTGTAGTGGGAACTGTGTAGTACTGTAGCAGGTACTGTAGTAGGAAATGTAGTAGACACTATTTGGCACAATAGTTGCCAGGAATATGCCCCCGTTTGGGCCTTCGGGCCACCGATTTGGTCCTTGAGTCCTGTAAGGCCTTCGGGCCACCGATTTGGTCCCCGAGTCCTGTAAGGCCTTCGGGCCACCCATGCCTTCAGGTAAGTAAGGCCTTTGGACCATATCAATGCCTTCGAGCCACCTTAAGTGTAGATGCAAACTAGAAAACCTATAAGGAACAAGCTCTATAAGGAGGATGAGCGGAAGATGTTATGGAGGAGCAGTTCCATGTAGTTAGTCTCTGTTGTAGGTAATGTTTGAAGCCTACGGGAAATGAATTCCTCTAAGGCCTACGACCCATGTAATACTTACGCCTATGGGCCTTGTAAGGGTTCCTCCTCGCCCCTTTACAGATGGATTATCAAAAATAAATAAAAATTAAGGCATTTCGTCCATTAGAGTAAATACTATGAGAAAAAAATACACTAACAATCTGGAAGTTCAACAACAAGAGTAAGATTTGGGCCCCACAAACAACTCCTATGATGGATCTTCCAGAAAAATCTCATTAATTATTCTAATTATTCAATCTTAGACAAGGTTCATGTCTTTCATCTAAATATGAAAACCCAATTTCTGATGACCCCATATCCTAATGATTATATCATTTCTGTATGTCCCTTACTATGTTTATAATTCTTGCATTGGAAGTATCTTATAGTATCTGAGAAACTATAAAAACTACCTCCAGAGGCACATCCATAGCCAAATCAATCACACCAAAGGTATTGGGGATGGCTATCATATCTGTTTTTAGAACATCACCTGATAAATGAGTCATTCAAGTATACATTTTAGAAACACACAATATGGGTAGCTTATCCACATCTCATGCATGTGTCGCATGGGACTTATCACTACATTTAAATCTAACCTAATTAGAATAATAATTAGAAACATAGACAACGATCACAATTGAAAAATTAGCTTCTTAGGTCCCCTTTGGTGGTTGATATGGAACATAATATCTACCCAAAAAATGTGAATATAAAATTTTGCGACTAAGATAAACCTCAATATTAGAAGAAACATGTATTTTTTTACATTAGACTAGTAAAAAATTATATTTTAATCTTTATGATTCATAGGATGTTCTGATGTATAGTGGGGAGGCCCTTAACAACATCCCTAGAAAAAACTAAAATCAGAATGTTGTACTGATGTCTTTGTGTTTTTCACCTTTATAGGAGATAAAACATTCATGTTTTGTTTTCATTTATGAGCCCTTGTTACAATCATAAATTCATTATCTAAATGTTGACCATCTATTTCATACAATAAAATTTAGCAATTCAATAAACATCCATCAATTACATATCTGGTATAGATTCCACTTCTTGTTTACTTCTCTATGCTTTATATTCCACACACACCCCTTGTGTGGGAATTTTGATCATATCATCCTTAAGTGATTAAGACTTCATCAATTGGGATATCATTGATCCACTGTGAGTGACATCATATAGAGTTTCAACAGTTTCTACAATAATTGTTAATGATTCAGAGAAGAATCATAAGGGTTTTCTAGACCCCTAAAATTGGAAACTAGTTCCAGTGACTTATTCCCTTTCAAGGATCCAATATTAATAGTTTTATCAGCATCAACTACATGGTCATACCATTATTCTTTATTTTGGTTAGCTCATTTAGCCCAATTTGAATCAAAAGTATTCATAATAGAGCTATCATACACAATAGGTAATCGAATATCTATCTCCATACTATTTTTTAAATTTTCTTCCTCATATTTACCAATCGAACTAGCATTAGTAGACAAAGGCTCCACCAAAAAATTGTCCCCATATTTACGCAACCCAAATTTTTCCTAACCACGAGAAGATTTCATGTTTAAATAAATTTTGAGACACTTTCTATAATCATGTATTCTAATCAAACACAAGTAATTGTTCAAAGAATGTTATAATTATTTTTTTCATGACCATGCACTCTACAATCCAAATAGAATTGAGAAAACTTTTCATACTCAATCAGAAACTAAAAATCAGTTTCATTAGTTGATAAAATCACATTATAAACCAGAATAGAGTTAAAATCAACTTCAACAAAATAACATTCATAATTATAGAATCTTGAAAACATTGTTTCTTTACAAATTTTAATTAGGATTCCAATTGCATAGAATTTCATATCAACTTGTGGGTGCCATAATGTTTGATGTTTCCCATATAACCTTACCCATACTTGAGTAAATGAATTAAAAAACTCCATTTGGATGATATTAATATTATATTCTTTGTTGTGAAGAATAGCCATCCTGAAGAATACAAAACTAAAGACTCACACTTTCATCTTCAATTCCTAAAATAGAAGGAGTAAATTAAAAAAACTGAAAGAAATAAATATCCAGTTCATAAAACCCCTAATTTTTGAAAGGCATGATTAAAGGTCATAAATTCTATAAGGTGTATCACATTACAAAAAATGAGAAATCATTAATTGATTTCCATGATCCATACATTCTGAGATCTCAATAAGATCTACTTTCACATAAGTAATGCAACCCTTTCGTTGAAGACATAAAATAGAGTCCTTAAAGAGAGGGAAGGAACAACTAGATCCAATCTCATGTTGGGAAGAAACCATATCCCCACTATGATCAAACCTCTTTTCCTCCTTAATAGTAATGAATATGTTTCATTCAATGTATCCATTTTTTAGAAAAGTATCTGTCCACGAAGGATTGAAGGACGAATCTGTAGAAGTGATGCACTAATCACAATGGAGGTATAGATCGAGAGACACCAATCTCGAAACGAAATCGCAAAAATATTTAAATATATATATATTATAAATATTTCTAAAAGTTTTATATTCAATAACTATATGTAAATGAATACAATGAAAAAAATAAAGAAATAAAAATTAAAAATGAGTAAATTATGAAAAAATTAATCATTTTATAATTAAATAATTATTGATAAAAATTAATAAATTTGATATAAATATATATAGATTATAAATATTAACAAACAGATTATATTATATATATATATAATGAATAAATTCTATTAATTTAAAAAATTTTAAAATTTTAAATTTTAAAAATTAAAAAATGAATAAGTTATAAAATTATTTCAAATTTTACTAATATAATAATTATAAAAAAATGAATAAGTGTAGTATATACATATATATTATAAATATTAATGAATAATATATATTAAATATAAATATATAATATGAATGAAATATAAAAATTAAAAACATACTAATTTCTTATACATTTTAATGGTTTTTATACATAACTATTAATTAATACATTTAATATAGAAATAGATTCATATATATTTCTATATATATATATATATATAATATTTCCTAAAATATTATTTTTTTAATATAAAATATTTATTCTCACATTAAATAAGGAGTATATTCAGTGAATAATTCTTTATAATTATTAATTAATATTAATTAAAAATATATTTACTAATTATATCATTTAACGGACATAATTTAATGTTGTTGGAATTATCATTTTAATATATATCAAATATGTGTTATATTTATTTCAAACATATATATATAATAAATTCTTTTTTTATATACAATGTACACATATAGAAACACATACCCCTAATATCTATGTAATGTATTCAAATTATGCTATTCATTTTAGAATTTAATTCATTAACATGATACATTTAATATATTATATTTTTAATCAGTAAGTTTTATTTATTGGTTTTTTATATCATTATTGTTAGGTATTATTTATTTGTTTCTCATATTTTGACTTTTTTATTCATAAGGAATTGAATCATTTTCAAATATTGTTTTACATATTTATTTATATATGATGTTTTAATATTTTCAATATATATTCATCTTTATTTCAATATATATCAATATTTTTTAATAAGTTATATTTAATTAGTAAAACTAATCATTTTTCAATATTTTTAAAATGTACTCATGTGTAGTTATTCAATTTCACTAATTTTTGACATTCATGCATTCAAGATTATATATTCATTTATAATTTTAAAAATACATATGTAAATAATAATTTATAAGTAAATATATTTATAAATATATATTTACAATATTTATAAATTTATAAATTTATAATTATAAATGTATATCTAAATATTATTTTTCAAAAAATTATATAATTATAAATAAATACTTTTATATATTTAAATAATTATAAAGTTATAATAAATTTAATTAAATAATTAATGTATTTAAGATATTTATATTTATATTTATATTTATTATTATTCTAATTATGGTTCTGGATAGAGTCTCTTGTGTTAAAATAATAAATGGATGACAAAAAGGATGAGACTTGGGGATAGGCATGCATTGTTGCCCTTATAAAAGACATTGAGGAGCCAATCTTTTTCTTAATTCCGAACACAATCATGCATTCTTCATCCTTGAAGGAATTCCAATCTATTCCTCATCCACAACCCTTTGTATAATACTTCCTTACTCTTTCAGGTTTTTGATGTAGGCTTTCAATGTTAGAGCCATTAGAGTCGAATGCTCTTGAAGGTGTTTCTTCCCCTGTAGCTACCCAATTGGCATGAGCACGTCCTATTTTATAACACTTTGGGTGTCATCCGCTCTTCCAAGATTTTCTTTGATACCAAGAAACATCATTGGATTCCTCCACCAATTAAGGTCTATTATTCTCTAATGGGGTCTCTATGGAGGGATCATCATTAATATTAATATTTTCTTTTTCATAATTACTCTCTATATGTGATTTGGACTTTTCAAAATATCGATCAATAGAATTATTCGACAAACCTTTTATTATATCCTTAGAATTATCATTTCCTATAATATTTTTCATTTGATCCTCCTTAGAAGAATTATTAATTATAGGATTTGAACAATCCATCACTTCAAAAGTATGTGAATTAGAAATATAAGGATTGGATCATGATATTGGGGAAATAGTGGCTTTTATGACCAAATTATCCTCACTATTTCCTTTATTTTCCACAATGTCTCTATGTGTAACTCTTTAATCAACATGGGTGCACCTATCAAAAAATATTTGTTCAAAATGGAAGGTAGTGTGGGAGAATTATTCATAATAGGGTTTAGAACCTCTATACGATTTCTTATTTCATATTATGTAGAGAACCTTATAGCTTGAGAAATAGCATAATTTGTGGTAGTATTTAGACCTGCATCCTCTAATATATAACATTTGATCAAATCATATATTTAACTACAAGGTTCAATATCTTTTCACATCAATGATGGAGTAGAAATCCATGTAGGTTCGGTCAAATCTCCGACAATCTACATATTATTGGTAAAACCATGACAATGGATAACACAAGAGGATCAAGTCATGTTTCCCAAGCCAAGATCTTTAGAGATATTGGGAAATTGTACATTCTCACAATCATTTCTAGACATCCAATATGGGAGAATTTAGAAACCTTCGTTGTCCAATATGATATTATATGTGCATTTGTTTTTACTCATCTTTTTATAACCATCCGTTTTCATCTGTGAAAAGGCTCTCACCATCTTGTCCGTTCATTTCATTTTGGTTGTGAAGAGATCTGTTTTCTGAGAAAGTTTTTTATCCAACTCACTTGGTTTTTACCCTCATATTCTGTTATTTAATATTCATCATGAGAACGCCCAACTTTTTCCTTTGTAGCTGTATCAGCCTAAGAATGTTTGGACATGGATGTTTTCTTATTGAGGATTGTAACATCATTAGACATAGATATCCTCATTCCATCAGGTTCACATGGTATTCTGTTAGAGAATATTCTAGGTCTTTAACCAAGTGAGCATTTTCTCCTAGTGAGTTAAATGATTGTGCGTTATTCCCAAGTCCACCAATGTTACCTCTATTTTTTTCTTCTTCAATACAAGTGTGAGTTTGCATAAATTCACTATGAGAACTATTTTCAATTACCCTATTTTCGGATAATTTATTCATATAATATTGATTTAATGCTTCTCCTTGCATCTGCAAATATATAGAATGTTTGGTATATCTTAACTTATTGAGTTGAGCCTTCTTGTCACAAGATTCTTCTTTATGCCTGTGAGTTGAGAAAAATCCATAGACCACTGCCATTTTACAGTTAGCTATATTAGGTCTACTAATCATTCAATCCATAAAGATGTGAGGCTTTCTCTAATATATGAATCATAATAAAAAACTTCATTAAGTAAAAAAAATACTGTGCAAAATATGAGTACACATAAAATTTACATCTTACATGAAATGGGGAAAATAGCCAAATTTATCTGATTTGTTTCTTTATCCATCTTGATTGGTAATCAAATTGTATGATCCATATCATATAGTATATTTGGGGGAAACAAAATTCAATTTATCCCAAATACCTTGACACATAATTTCAGAGATGGTTTTTATATCTTCTCTAAATAGAAATTTCTATCCCATTCCCAAATATGAAAGACCCTTGGCTTGAGGGAGACAAATCCATAACCCCAATATATTATCTTAAGATCATCAGAGGGGGAGAAGAGGTGATAAAACCCGATACCCCTCCAAATCCATTTCGATTGTTCCAAACCAAAAAAATTAGAATGTTGAGCAGGTAATGATTCCAATTTTCATCGTTAAAACAGTTTGGTAAAATAATTCTAGCTATAATGGAGTGTTTATCCATTTTCATCTAATCATCAATTTCATCTTTTTCAACATTAACATGAGAAACACTACCCTACCTATGAATCGTACCTATGACTGAATCCTTTCAAAGAAAGAAGTAAAGTTCTTTGACATGACTAGGGTTTGATACTGTCGGGGTCGTTTTATTCCGAAACACCATTGAATAATATAATCTAGTGGGGATATGATTGTACAAGTTAAATTTTCTAGCCTAGAGAAAACTTTCCTCCATTGGAAGGTCAAATGTAAATGTGAGGAGCCATCTGGAATTGGGTTCTAGAAAGAGAATCTCTTTAGAATCCACCATCCATCCTTATATATATATAATGATATAAATATTTAAATATTATTTTTTAAAAAGTTATTCATAAAATAAGAGTATTTAAATAATTAATATATTCATTATATTTATATAATTATATACATATAAATATATATATTTATAAACAAACAAATAATGATATAAATTTACTTATAATTAAAAATAAATAATTATAAATATATTTATTTGTAAATATATTTGTAAATGTATATTGACTTCATTTAGAAATTTATATATATATATAATTTTATATAAAAATAATAATTTTGTTTTCTAATAATATAATCAATTTTAATGAATTAATAGTATATTTAAAATATACATATAATTATATAAATATATATAATCATGTAGATACATTTATAATCATATGGAAGTATTAATAGATATATTTACAAATATATTTATTTATAATTATTATTATAAATCATTTATCAGTGAAAAAAGTTTAGCACTCATAAGGATAGATGTTATTAGCTCTATTTTAATGTGGATAAAGATAACATTTTTCAACTCATTTTAATTTAGTGTTGATAAACGGTGTCTTTATCAGTGATTTTTTAGAAGCACTAATTAAATTCACCCTAATCTATTTAAATGAAACATAACTGCACAGAATCAGTCGTGATTCTTAGGCTTTCACGAAAGTCACATGATGTTAGTTCTCCCCTTCTATATTCTCTGAAATGAATCAGGGGTCGAATCCAAGGAATTTTATTTTTTTCTCCTCACTCATTGATTGCTAATTTTGGTTCTGTGTTTGTGTTATTGTAGTATTTTCTTGGCTCTCCTCCTCTCTTTTCCCTAATGATCAATTTAACCTCATTATATCCCAAATAGGGTTTAAAAAATAGAAACCTTCACTTTTAGTGTATCTTACCACAATTTCAATGCGTTTACCAATGTAAATCCGCTATTTCTTTATTCCAACATAGGTGTCTCCGCCCCTCATTCTAGATTATTGAGATATGTTTTTATGTTTCTTTAAATTATTTTTAATTATTGTATTACTAATTTTAGAATTTATAATTGATTTGTAATTGATTTGGATGAATTGTTCGGTTATCATAAAGCGGGTTCCATTGATTTTTGATTGAATTATTTTGAATTAATTATTTTATTTTTCTTGGGGGTTTATTATATTATTATAAAGTATTTCATGATGAAAATTAGTTCAAATAAAAGGATGAGGCTATATTATGTGTTTTAAAGGATAATAATTTTTTTAATGAATTGTAGGAAATATAAAAATGGAATGTTTTTAAATATTTCCAAAGTATTGATATTTTATAATCTCAAATTAATGGAACATAACTTATCATCTAGAATTATATTTTGTTTAATATCTCGTTTTCATGTTTAAAATGGGGGTTTTTTCTGTGATACCATCATTGATCATGCCCTATATCTGGTGTTTGTATTATAGGATGTTTATCAATTTATCATACATGTATTATGTGAAAGGGTTTGTTCTATTCAGGGTTTATAGTGATGATGAGTAGGATATTAATTTGGTTACTATATGTTTGTATTTCCATTTAATTCATCCTCTTCACTTGGTTTCATGATTATATGGATTCTAGGTAACTAAATATTAACTTGTATGTGTGAAAACATTTGTATATATTATGTCTACCTAGAATGGGATTGAGTTATTGAGTGTGGTAAAATAGTCCACTATGGTAGATTTACACCCCTGTGATGGTTTAGTTCTTAGATAGTTATAATAATATAGTGTGAATTAAGGGGATAAAGTCACACTAATGTAATGTTTTGATACAAGATTTTATTCTCATTTATTTATATTTAATTCTGCAAAAAAATGGGTGATATATAATAGCCATACTCGTTTTCCATTTTCAAATCTATATGTAATAATGTTATCGGCCTGACGAAGTATGCAATCAGGAATAAGGAGGTTTTATTAATATTATAAAAATTAGATATGTTCTTCTCACCATCGTTCATTGATACAATGGTCCACCCGATGGATCACTTGGTTAGAGAGGATTAACATAGAGGAGTGGCCCATTATAGAGGGATGTACCCCATTGAAATGTGTATTAATATTTTGGAATTGATTGTCAAGAATCAAAATCACCTAGAATATTGAATTATAGAAATATATAACACTAAAGACGCTATGGAATTAAATATTTATTACCTATAAGATGTTGAAAACACAAGTCTCCTAATGTCTCGTTATAGTGGATGACTTATGGGTGAAGTAATTTTTGAGAGAGATGTTGTTATAATTACCATCATAGAATGGAATAAAAAAACTATTACATTTTACATAATATTGAATATGTTTATATATACATTGAATTACACAAATCAATTCTTTTATATTTTACTCCATCAAGGAGTGAAATATGGATATCAATACACATAATAAACTATTTATAGTGTGGATAAAAATCATATTTATAAGTAGTTGTCTAAAAATATGAATTCGATTGATTAATACCTCAATGACTAGTGAGGTGACCAAATGAAAATTTCTTATCTTACATTGGTTTTGTGATCAATGGTTATATATTCAATACAAAATAACATTATAACTGTTATACAATGAAAAAAAGTGAAGTTACACTTCTGGAATAATCAATGTTCATATCTGGTTTCGAGTATAGAAATTCTATTTATGTGATTATTTCAAATTTTGTTATTATCGAACATATATATTTGTTGGATGATAAAGCGTTTCAAATGCATATTTTCCATTTTAACTGGGTTGATAATAGGAGTGTAGTGAATGATGATGAAATAACCCTTGTGAAGATGAATTTTAGTTGGGAATGGAAAAAGGAAGTGTTGCTCATAATGGAATCACAAGAAGTGGATGTATTTTATTTTTCAGATCCGACAATTATAAATTAGTTGATTTTTCTAATAAAGACTAAAACAAATACAGGGTCAAATTAAAATTCAATCATGGGTAACACTTTAATGGGGAGATCATAATCAGTTCATGAAGTTCATAATATATATAATATCTTGTATGTTATTGGGGATAATAAAGTAGGGATTCATATTTTCAATAGAGGAGAGAAATTCATTCAACGGTTACAAAAATAAAGGGAGTTCAATGAGAAGTTTAAAGGGTTTTTTATGTGCATTTTTTCCTCATAACATTTTTTGTTCTCTACTACATTAAAATAATATAATTCAATGTTTGACTAATCATGAAAAAAATATCTTGTACACATGATAATGTTACTTATCCTTGGGATTTACCTAATATTGATGCTAACACTATAGAATTTTTTGGGGATAAATATCATGTTGATGAAAAAACAAGAATGACACAACATGACACTATTGAATAAAATTGTAAATGTAAGAAATACAAGTATGAAATTTATTGTTGTATTTATTCAATGTGGAATCCTATTGAGCCTAGAATTTCAATGTTCATTAGATATATTGGGGATTAATAATGAATGAATGATCCAATTGATATATATTCATAGAGAAATGTCTTTCTTGTAATTAATGAAACTCTTTGGGATTATATAAAGGCAATAATATGATATGATTTCTCAATTTAACCAAAAAATGATATATTTAAATGTTTATTAAATAGTCATTATACATTACAGAGTTAATTTACATAAGTAAATAATAATAAAAAATATGTCATAATTTCCACTACAAAAGCCCATATAGGCTTCTGGACTCTTCTTATAAAGTTATATCTATGGGATGTACATGGGAAATTAAACCCTACCCACTAGTTAGATTTGCAGACATTTGAAAGCTGAAACATTAAGTTATTTATTTAGTGATCGTGATGAGAAATAATTTTAAGAGAATTTATGTTGATAATATTTTATTTTACATTATTTATTTTTTCATATTTGATTGAAGATTGTTAATTTATGATATTGAAAAATGGTAAAAAAAATGAATGTGCATCAAAACCACTGTACCCAAATCAAAAAAATAAGGATGGGGTACACTTCACTTGAGAAAAAAATGGAATGTAATTTAAATTAACAATAAATTTTTTGTGATATAAAACAACATATGTTCCTTTTTTCATATTCATATAGACATATAAAAATATGAAACCACTTCTATGGAACATCATGTTTTATGGATGGAGTCTAATGTAAATTAGGAGGGTAAACTTGTTAATTAAAAGATATTTTTGGAAACATGAGTATGTATGATATAATAGTAATTAGTTATGGTTTATAATAGTTTTAAATAAAAATATTTAATTATTTTATTTTATTTATTATACAGTTCAGGACCAAGAATATACACCAACCATACTGAAAGGAAAACCACATTTAATATATTTTATGTGACCAAAATAATATTATTACATTAGAGGTGTTGGTTTTAGAGTGTCTCATAAAACATATTATATTAAAAAAAACAATAAGACTCATATAAGATGATGAAAGGATTTCAGTCCCAAATAGACTCTTTGAAAGGAATTATTTTCTGGTCTGGATTGGAAGACCCAAATATTGGAATACATCAATGTGAACCAAATGTGGACTAAATATTCTTAGTTGAAGAACCAAATGATCCTACTTGATTTGAGACTATTCATTACACTCAACAACATTCCTTATACAACCTAACTAATGATTTCATTAATCATTATCCTAAATTTTAATCAAACAAATTCTCATATCTTTATATTAATTAAATTATGAAGGGTAAAGTATTATATTAATTCTATCTATCCACACCCATGAACCACCTTTTTTAAGGGTATGGTGTGTAATATCGTAGGTGATAAGCTAAAAATAATAAAGTCCAAATAATATCACATGAGTTTGGGGATTGAGGTATATCAAGATCTAAACACTATGTTTCATGTTCCACTTGATGATTCTGATATTACAATTGCTAATAATTCTATTGGAACTTTCATAGCATGATCCACTAATCTTATAAAGAAACACAGTGTATGCCTTTAATAAATTATTTTCATATAAAAACCCTACAATTGTTGATGGAATAAGTTATGATGGGTGTTATAATATTATGGAAGGATAAAATTATGGGGATACATATGGTCGGATCAAAATAATCATGTGAATCAATCATGAAATCAAAAAGTCTTTTAGAGATTACATTATACTCACCAGCTCTACAGAAAAATTTATTATAATCACAAATTCACAAAGAGGCCACATTTTAATATTAAGATATGGAACTTTCATGATAGATGTAGTTAGTATTAAGATTCTAAATTAAACTCTCATGTTTGTATGGCTAGGAGTCTCTGTTTTGAATACAAACCTAGGGTATATTTTTAAAATAACTATGTCCAAAAAATGATAAAATATGTTCATTAAAGAACATAGCTATTTATATTTTTTATAGGAATTTATATTACAACTATATTAAGATAATAACATGTTAAATATTATTTGGATTCAATAATCCCTATAATAAATCTTTTCTAGATAGTTCTTTAGAGAAGAAACAATTTGGGAAAAAAATGATGTAAATAATGCATTTGAGAAAAACAAAATAGGATATAGAATTTTTCTTGATGCCTATGATACATGGTTAAAACTCTACAATATAATCACAAAAAACATACTTTTATATTTTTGAGTAGTTATTTCTTTAGGAAGCACTGGATACTAATATCAATCGACCAAGAGAACACAAATATTTATTTAATGGATCCAAATATTAGATATCCAAAAAATCAAAACCACATGATTTGTTTCATGAATATTTAATATACTAAGGTAATATATATATATATATTCATTAAATTATTTATTTCATACCATGTTTTAATAATAATTTTTTTATGATTGGGTGGTCTCTGAAAATTGGCTGAAACATAGCATGAAGTTAGTGAGAGAACATAAAAATCCAATGGATTACTACAAATGGAAATAGATTGGGGTATATATATAAATATTTTCCTATAAAAAATATTTCAAAATAATTTAATTATTTTTCTATGATTCCTCCATTTTGGAAGAAATATAATTATAGTAAGTTTTTATATTATGTTTTCAAATTTAAGAAAGAGATCATATACCATCTAAATATGAACATCCCTGAAATGGTAAGTTTCAAAGGTAAATTAAATTTCATTAAAAATACTTCTTTACCATTTTTATCTATATTTTCTCAATACTACCATGATTTTGAACAGCTTTAATACTCAAATGAAAATTAAAATAGTTTTGGCAATGAATATGAAAAGTACATGGTGTTATAATGTTTTCTAAAAAAATTAAGGTGATTATGTTTAATGTTTGTGATGTAGTACAAGCTGTGCCCTTAAAAATATATTTGTGGTCTAAATAATAAGTATTATATTTCTTATATATTATTTTTCATTTATTTATCATGGATAATTATTATTTAGGAAATAATTTTATTTAGAAATTAGAAGAAAACATGGTGTCGGAATGTATAGTAGTTTTATAAATAGGTGACTTTATACAACATATTAACTTTATTTTATCAACATTTTATCTAATTTGTTAGTTAATTTATTCATAATGTTTAATATAAAAATATATTAATTCCTTTCTTAGGTTACATCATGGGTGTATCATAATGATATACTTAATGAATAATAAATTGTTTTTACTTTGGTGGGTGGAAAAAATTATTTGGGCTATTAGATCATCAATTAAAAGAATGATATAATATCACAAATTATTGTGAAATGCAAAAAAAAATTAACACATCACACATTAGTAAAATGGATTGACTAAATCTAATTGATTTTAATTCCCATGATGTGGAATTAAATCAACCCCCCATTATATCAAACACAATCTATTAATCATAATATGATTATAGGTGATTAACATATGCTTATTATGTATATTGATAGTTTTTGACAAGATAAATATCAAAAAATGTGTACGATGGTACATTACTAATATGCATGTACACATTAATTATGTAAAATTATACATTTTCACAAAATCATTAATAAAAAACACATCATTATTATCAATAAAGAACACATAATAATAGTGATGTTATTATTTTAATGAAAAAATAATGATCTTGTTATATCTGATTTTATAATCACCCAGAATATTGAATAGGATATAACAATATTTATCACAATCCAAGAATACTTAATAGATGTGCAAATTTTTAATGTCATTTTCATTCTATAAAGCTTTATAATAATTGTTTTATATTTTCAAAACATGAAAACTATTTATAATAGAGTTTGACGTCTTCTGAAATACATAATGATTCACACTGAAAAAATTTTCCATCAAAGAGGGTAAATAATTTATCCTCGAGTTTTTACTCTCTATGATAGTGAAATGAAGAGATATATTTTTTATGTATAAAAAAACTCAAATGTAAATAATTACATTAGTTCAATCAATGAATGCTAATAGGTTTACGATGATACACATTGTTTTCAAGGATTAAATAATAGGATACACAAATGGTCAGTATAATCCAAGACTATATAATTTTATTATGAATGTTTTTATAATAGATACGAAGAAAAATGTTTATATATGAGTTTTAAGACAAACCAAATGAATAAAATTTTTAATGAGAATTTTTTGTAACATGTGAATTTAATGTTATTGAAAAGTGGATATATTTATCATGTTCTTGGGATTCAGATTCTAAAATTTCTCATATGTATCAAAAGTGGTGGAATTGAGAATTTAGTAGTTTGGTATCCTAGTTTAAAATAACAGGGGTTGGAATTGCAATTTTATTTGAATGAATTGTGTTATAATTTTATACAGTGATAGAGGGAAATAGATAGTTTAATATAGAAATTTTATTGGGAAAAAAATCCTTTTTGAAGAGTGGTATTGATTAGATACATTAATAAATAAATATCATATATGTAATTATAAACTATGTAGGTTGGTATTTAATAACATTTATGATGAAGTTGTAAGGACAACTAAATCATGTTTAATTTAGTGTTATATTGTACAATTTTGTTTATTTTAGGGCAATGTAACATATACTAAATTCATTGAATTGTAGTTTCATTTGATCCTGAAGAATTATATTATATGTTAATAAAATGTAACTAAAATAAATCACATTTTTGTAGATTTTATCAAAATTATATATATATTTTTAGTGAATTTCCTCAATGTTATTATGTAATATGTATTTTTTTCATTTTCATTCATATCATGATGTAATAAATTTATTGACAGGGATGATTCACTCTTGTACTATGATTATACACTCAACATGGATGATGCACTCGTGATGATGAAACATTATTTTTATTGTCCAATGCATTCTATATTATGGGTTATCAGACTATAATATTATTGGATGAACTATAATTTTCAATGGACTCTTTTATAAAAAGTCTCAGTGGAATCAATCATACATCAAAATGATACATGGAGTACCTAGTATGTATAATATTCTTTGGTTTTAGCTTATAATAAAAATGTTATAAAATTTATAATTTAAAATTATGATTATTTTATTTCGTTACAGTATTATTAAGAAAAGAACATTTTTCTTATACATTTAATTTCAGTTGATCTTTTTTTGGAAATTTTTTCAAAGAAACATATGTTCATTACATATTAGACTTCATGGTTTCAATAGAGATATTGGAAATATGGAATTGGGTCAACAATGCATACTTACAGCATGAAAATTTTTATTCATACAACACATTTAGATTATTTTATTGCTATTTTATTTTCTGATATTATATTAATTTCATTATTGTATTTATATAATAAGTGTTTTGTTTTTTCTTTAATATTTTTTAAAGTCTTATTTTTCCAATAATTGTCTTCAATAAGCCACCAAAGAGAGAACATGTTTCTTTAGGATGAGGAATTTTGGACTGCCTGGAGTTTCTTCTTCCAACCAAATGGAACATTTCATTCTTTTCTGGATAAGTGTCAATATATGAAAGAAAACACACATAAAATACTCAATTATCCACACCTTAATATTATAAACAATGTGCTTGGTATGACTCGATCAATATTTTTTATTTTATAATTTAAATGTTAAATTAAAACATAGATCACATATAACAAATTGAGGAAAAACATTCCCCAATATCTGATCTACATTTGACTATATCTATATTTCATCATTGAAACTTCAAGAGTTAAAATGCATCATTATTCATCGGAACTTTTAGAATATTTCAAAAACTTGGTATTTTATAAGGGACTGAAAATCCTGATGTTTGAATAGTAAAAGCATTCTCTATAAAAGTATGTAATTAGTGTCTTCCTGTCTAGAAAATTTGAATTTCTTTCATTCACTAATTATATCACCAATATTTATCCCATTCTCCTTCCCCACTCAATGTTCTTAAATTTATTATGCATTGAAAATCATAAATATACCAAATATTCCATCTCGAATTACTTCCTCAGACTTTATCACCTCCAATTTATTATGGATGATACCATTAATCATAGAAATGTTTTTATTGGGGATTTCATAATAAATTTTATTATTTATGTAGGTACAATCCTTTACATGTTTATATTAGTTTTAAGCCATTATGTATATGATAATGTTATAAGTTTTGAGAAAAATATAAAAATTTTAATACTCAAGGGGAAAATATAGTCCCTTGCATGAAATTTATTAACAATACTAAAATGATTTCCCCCATCCTGGAATGTGGGATAAGTGGGAATCATTCAATAAGTTATTAGTTTCTTCTATTAAAAGTTGGAAAATGTTTCTTCATAATTCAAAGATACATCCAAATATTGCCTGAGAAATCACATCTCCAGTAAAATTCTCAAAAAACAACTTCAAGTCAAAATCACAAATTCAATTGTTTTTCAACATATAATCCCACTACATTTTAAATTCTCACAATAAAACTAAACATTTCAAAACAAAATCATCCTCCATTACAAGTTTTTGGATTCCTAGGATCTAATTTTCCCTCCTCTATATTGTAAAAATTATATGTATGTGTGCCATAGTGGTGTTCCATGATTTCTATCATGGAAATATATAATTATTATTCTAAGAATCGTTTGACCAATAAAAGTGATGGATACACTTGTTTCACATAGTTGAGATAATGTAAATTCATTTCATAAAATAGTTAATAAAAATCATGAAATAAAAAAACCCAATGATTATCTATTTAGATATCTGGTTTTATAATTCTTTGATGTTTCGAACATATATCAGATTTTTTTCAATTATACCATAGAAAACTCATCTTAACAGTAAATAAGAAACTAGTGAAAGGTTCTATAGTTTGATAATTTTTATTATTATTTTGGGCTCAATTTCAAAAATTTCCCCATAGATCCCATCCCAATGAATTAATTAATATTTGTATGTTCTTTACTACATAGGACTACAACTAAATCTCTAAGAATTAACCTAATAATTTGTAAGTGGAAGGAAATATATAGAATGGAATAACCGATCAATCAAATACATAACCACGAGGAATAAAATAAGACATATGAAATTAGAAAAATAGGGAATAAATATTGGAATTATCGGTTATTTATATTATAATCAAGAAATAGTTATGGGTTACAATATTAATGTAGTAGGTATTCTAACCAAAAGAGCTAAATATTGAAATTAGTAGTCATTATAAACACTCACAGTATGAGTTTCTAATTTTAAATGATATTTTAGTAAAAAGGAAAAGCGACAAACTCAAAACAAAGTAAACACATATGGATTTTTTTTGATACTTTAGGAAAATTACTCATAAGACAATTTTTTTGTGTATGAATCAACTGATCCTCAATTCGATGAACGGTGTGACCAATGTTCCAAAAAGTGTCTCATTTTATTTAAAATTTATATATTGTTTTGTACAAAATTATGATACAAAAAAACTAAGAAAAACATTTGGGTTTTCTTGATCCATTAGGTAAACGATGTATATGTCATTAATGAAATATAAGAATCAACCACAACATAATATGATATTTGGTGTTTTTGGTATGAGTGTGGGTGTGTTTTTTATTTTAAATATACATTATCTTTCCTAAAAATGACATGTGAAATAATCAAAACTGAGAAAACACATTCATATTATTTTGATACTTTAGGGATATGACCGATACGTAATTTTTGATGTGTAGGAATTTTTTAAACCTCAATCTATTCCAAGGTGTTCTGGGTATGGCTGAATGTGTTTGTTTGTATTGCAAACTGAAAACAAATTTTATTAAAAATGAAAAGTGATGAAATAAAAAGAAAAAAAAATCTTATTATTTTAATAATTTCATAAAATGACCCATAAGTCATTTTTGATGTGTAAGAATCACATTTTCTCCTATCTGATGCATGGTGTTCCAAATGTCACTCAAAGTGTTCATTTTAATTTAAAAATTAACATTATAGTTAAAAAAGAGTATCACTAACTAAAAACTAAGAAAAAATTCTTATATTTGATAAATTAATTTAGAAAATAATAAATTATTCCTTTTTAATGTATAAGAATAGGTCTCACATCAAACCATTGCATTTTGTGTCTAGTATGACACAAAGTGTGTGTTTCTAATTTTAAAAAAAAATAGTAAAAAATACTTATGACATACTCAAAACCAAGAAAAAAAATTTATATTTTTTTAATACATTTTTAAAATAATTCCCATGTGATTATGATGTGTATTAGTTAACCACATCTCAATATGATGCACAGTGTGGCACTTGTGACTCCATGTGTTTCTTTTTATTTAAAAAATGACATAAATTTTAGAAACAAAATGTCATGTGACTGACTCAAAGCTGACTAAAAACATTTATTTTATTTTGATACATTAATAAAATGATCCATAAGTCATGTTTAGGTGTAATTAATATTCTAACCTCAGTCTGATTGACGTTGTTCTTGGATCACTACTGTTGTGTAATTTTAGTTAACATTGACTTTAATCTTAGTAAGAAAGCTAAGTGACATGATAAAAAACTTGAAAATGAATTCAAACTTTTTTGGATATTTTAGTAAAACTATATATAATTAATTTTTGACATGTTGAAAATAGCCTTACCATAATTAAATGAACGATGTTCCAGATATTATTCTAATTGGGTATTTTTTTATATTGACATTAATTATAGTTAAAAAGACATGTAACATTTTTTAATGTGAGATAACATTCATACTATTTTGATACATTTAGAAAATTATCCATATGTCATTTTTGATGGTTAGGAATTAACATTACCTTAATATGATGTACATTGTGCCTGTGATGACCAAAAGAGTGTATTATTATATAAAATTGACACTAATTTTAGTAAAAGAGATAAGTGGAATACTTAAAACTAATAAATCAAATTAAAATTATTTTTATACTTTATTAAAATTATCCCAATGTTGTTTTTTATTAATAAGAATCATTCAATCCTCAATCTGATTCACGGTGTTCCAGTTATGGTTGAAATTTTTTTTTGTTTAAAATTGATGTTAATTTGATTAAAATACACAAGTGACATTATGAAAACCAATAAAAACATTTAAATTGTTTTTATAATTTAGTAAAATGACCCATTGGTAAATTTCAATTTATTGGAATCAGTCTCACCTAAATATGATGCAAAATGTTCTCGATATGACTCAATGTGTTTGTTATTAATCAAAAAGTGACTTTTTTTTGTTCAAATTTTTTTTAATCATTCAAAAATTAGAAAACAAGATCATAATGTGTTGATATTTTATTTAAATGATTCAAAATTAATCTTTGACAAATAGGAATAAGTATCATGTCAAACTGACACATGATGTGACTAGTGTGGATCAATGTTTGTGTTTCCTATTTAAATGTTATTTTATTTACAAAATAAAAGAGATATACACAAAACTGAATAAACACATTCATTTTATTGATAATTTAGATAAATAATCTGTAAGTCATTTGATATATTTAGGAATCTGATGCACCTAAATCTGATATATGGTGTACTTGGTATCACTGTAGGTGTGACTTTTCATTGAAAATTGACATCAATTCTAGTTAAAACGACAAGATACATAATCAAAATTGGGAAAACATATTCATATTTTTATACTTTAGAAAAATTATACAAATTTAATTTGTGATGTGTAAGAATTAGCCACACCATAATCTAATGCATGAAGTTCCCTATATGACTCAACAAATCTCTTATCAATTTCAAATTTGCATTTTAGTTTTAAATATGTTACTCACATGAAACAATGAAAACATGCTTAGATTATGTTAATAATTTAGGAAAAGGATTCATAAGTCATTTTTGACTTGTATTAATTAGTGTCACAACATACCGAGACATCATTTCACCCATTTGACTCAAAGTTCATGTTTCTAGTTAAAATAAAATTTTAGTAAAAACCAAAGTGTCATAATAAAAATAGGGAAACAAATTTGTATTGTTTTTCAAATGATCAATAAATAATTTTTTTCAAATAGAAATTAAATATACATAAATCCTATGAATGAGGTGGTTTATATGACCCGATGTGATTGATATCAATATAGATACATAATCTTATTTTAAAAATTTCATCACAACACCAAAACTGGGAAAACAAATTCAGATTGTTTTTTCACTATATTATATGATATTATTCAATTAATTTCCTTATCATTTTTATCTTAAAAATATTTTGTTAATTTTTACAAATATAATGAATGAAAACATAGAAGAAATTGGTTAATATGCAAGAACCAGTCCCAAATCAATCTGATACACATTTTTACTGTTATGAATTAACGTTTGGATTAAAATTAAAACTTTATATTTAATTTATTTACTTAAATTATTAGTAATACACTATTTTTTTATATAGGTGTATTCCATTTCTCGAGCTATGGAAATTTTTCCAGAAATAGAATGAGTGTGGATCAAGGGCCAAAGAAAAAAAGAACAATATTGTTTTTAAATTTCTATGATAAATTGTACTTACTCAAGAAATTGTATAAACCAATGTTGGAATTTTTTTAATATAGTGTTTGTTCATATATTTTAGGTATAACATTTATTTCAATTATAATATATATTTGCACCTGTTTTTTTAGCTTCTCTGGCCGTTTTTCAGTGATGCGATGTGCATCAAAATTTTAAAAAAAATATTTAGACCATGGGTCAGAAAATTGATAAATGTTGATAAATTAACACAAAATAAGTGCTTCTAGAAGCATTGGTGAATAGTCCATTGAATAGTTCTAGTAAAAGCACTGATGATGGGTCCTTTTATCAACACTAAATAAAATAACTAGTAAATGTTGTCATTTATCTAAACTTATAGAAGATATTATAATTTCACCCTTTATCATCTCATTTTAAGGGGTGTTAAATATTATATTGGTAATAATATGGTGTAAAATGAATTTCACCGCTACGTGGTAATGGTATGTCAAACATACTGACGATTGATATTTTTAATATCCATAGGATGGAAAATAAATAGGGAATGGTTGTTCTATAAAATTAATAAGACCAAAATATATTTCTGATGCTGGTGTAATTATTTTAGATTGGTTAAAATGGATTTAGAGTAAGTGTAATAAGAAATAAATTGAAATGAGTTTTTAAAAACGATTACCCATTCTTCAATAGACTTTCTTTATATCACTTTTTAAGGGAGATAAGGTTGGTGTTTTCAAATGAAAGTATCCTCTAAAACATGGATAAATATGTTTATAAGTTATATGGGTAGGTTTTGGTATATCTATATATTTAAAGTGGTGTAAATAAAATAGAGAATGGTTATCATTTTAGTATGTGAGCGCAAGGAATTTATTAAAAAAATTTCACTATAAATGTAATATAATTTATTATTCACGTGAAAATGGATCCAAACTAATTTAATTAGAATATAAGATGTTTTTTTCATTCAATAATATCATAAAATAAAAATGGGACATGTTTTGGTTATGTTTTCTCTATTATCTCTTAATTTTAACACTCTATTACCCCTATTGACAAATACTATAATATAAATGTTTTATACGCATTAAGGGTCACAGATGTTACTAGAGAATACCATTGTTTGATAAACGATCAATGCATGAAATTTTTAGACCATATAGTATCCCAATTTCCCTAGTTAAATATATTGTTTTTATTTTTTTATTCATTTTAAGAAAATACCATCTTTACAAAAGATCATTAATACAATTTTTCACACTATTAAATTAATTTGAATTTAAAAACATCATCCCAAATATGATATAATACTAAAATCCTTTAGCATATCAATAATATATAATATTTATTTATAAAATATTTGGAATAAAATAATTCAACCAAATTATAAAATTTTTTGAAATTTTGAAATTATTTATTTTATTTTTTATTAAATGAATAAATATTTCATCGACATTTCATATGAATTTAATGTTATAGTTTAATCACTAAAAAGTTAAAATAAATCAATAAGATTAAAATAAATTAGTTATTTTTAAAAAAATATTTTAGATAAACTCAAAACATATAAGAATTCATATTTGAACATATAAATTAAATTTAATAGATAATATAGACATTTTGGAATCATTATTATATAAAATAATATAATGGTTATGAACGAGGTCCAATGGAAACCAAAATTCCATATATTTTAATTTTTTATGTATATGACTAAATTTCATCCATAAAATTGTATTAAATAAATGTTTATATAAATTATAGTCTCCTATAAAAAAGTTTTAACCCTATTTTAAACATTTTACAAATAAAAATTTTTAAACAAATTTTCCACGAATTGTTTTCATAATTTACATAAAATAAAGTTTACCTAAATTAAAAATTTATACATATGGAGTCCAAATAAACAATTAATATATCAATATTTAATTTAAAAAAGTATAAGAATCTAATTTTACATTAAAAATTAAAATCTTATTGAAAAAATGTTTTGTAGGAAATGTTTTTTATACAAATGTTTTTTTCCAAATTTGAACATAAAATTGAATAAAATGAAAATAATAGGATTATTAATATTATAATAGGACTAATTTAATTTTACTTTTGTTTAAACAAAATCCACCATTCAAAATCTTTGAAATAAAAAAGAAAATTTCTATAAGAATTTAAAATTTTTCATTATTCACTAGAAAATAAATTCACAAAAAATATTAAAAAGTAAACATAATAATATTTATTTTTGATGAATTTGAAAAATATATTATTTATAAAAATTATATCTTTTAATCCAATATGAATTATTTATAATATTCTCTCATAATAGTCAATAAAAACCATTTTTGAAGAAAATGTATTTTGATCAATAAAATGTATTATGTAAAATTTGAGTGATAGTTTTGAAAGAATTAGTCAATATTTTTATTTTTAGTGTCCTCTTTAAATATATATATATATATATATATTATATTTTTAATCATATTAAAAACCTTCAATTCAACATATATGATATAATGATTACATTTAAATAATAATATCATGTAATTAATTTATGTTCAGCGTTTCATGTTATATACGTTATCCAATCTAATGATATTTTAAAATATTAGTTCATTAAATTATCCCCAATTCAGAAAATAACAATCTATCAATTGGAACTTTTTCGCAGTAAACAAGGTTTTGACATCTAAAAAATCATTCAATGAAAACCTACACCATAAAACCTAGTTATTAAAAATTCCTCCTAAAAAATGGAAAGGAAAATATGAAGGATATCTAGAATTACCAATAACATGGTTTCATTATAGGATCAAATTTTTGGGATGATAAAATATGGTAGTAGAGGAGAAAACTATCTCCTAATGAAAAATAAAAATTGATAGAGAACATGGTCAGGAGAAAGTAAATAACCATAAAAAATAATCCTAAAATGTGTGACAAGACAATAAATTTATAATAAATGGCCATAATAGAGAAAACATTCATGATAATTTTAATGGAGTTGACTAACTCTTTTAACATCTACACTATGAAAATAATAAAATATACATATATTAAAATTATAATCTCATACATTAATAAATTTCCTCCATAATATCATCCTTTCAACAAAGGAAGAGTATTTAAATTATTTTTCATACCTAAGAAACTAAAATCAACTTATAATGAATCACACAATCCAAAAAAGGCTAAAAATCTATTTATACTATATTTAAAATTTAACAAAAATAAGTTTACTAAAAGTAAATACAATATCAATAATATATACTACTTCATATTATAAAATAATAACTTAATCTCAAGAATTAAAAACCAAAAAGCTTATCATAGATCATTAATTAAATAAATGACGCATATATACAAAATAACAACAAGAAAATCAATATTACTAAATATTTAAACATCATATTTAATGTCATACCCTTCATCTTACGCCTCCAAAACGTAATTGAATTATTCTCCAATGATAATTTATATTAAACCTAATGTGATATAAAAAATAACCCTATAAAACATATCCTAAAAAATTATTAATTAAAATAAAAGCTGAACCATTCAAAATGAGTTTATTCCATAATTTTTTTCCAAAAATAAACTAGACAGTTTTCATCCAATCATTTATGTAAAAAATAATTCATTCAAACTATGCCATCATAAAGGCCAGTGTTTGGTCATGCACCCTGGTTGCCCTTAAGTTACGGGTTCATGACCCATGGCCATGCTCGAGGAGATGCGTTATTTTTCTATATATGGGTTTCGTTTTTTATCTTTATTTATGTAATTCTGATAATGTTCCCAATAATATGGTTGACATCCACAAAAATAACATTAGTCATCAAATCAATTTTTAGCCACAATGGTTTTCTCTATAAATATTTATTTTTTCAAAAAATAAAATACTCATAATTGTCTATAATTAACTTAATATCAATGATAGTATTAACCCTATCAGCCTTCTATAACATTAATATTACATCCAAAAATTATAAAATAAGTTTTCTAAAAATAAGATTCTCACTAAATATACAAATAACCAAAATGTTTTATCCAGATAAACCACTTCAAAATTATCCTTAATTATGTCAAAATAATATTATATAAAACCTAAAATTGGTATCCATTCCTTCAAAAGTATGGTAAAAAATATACATCTTAACACAGAACACTTTATTTTTATCTCAATACATTATTAAATTTCATATATTTCTATAGGTTCAATTATTCTATTCAACATAATGATTTGTTAATAAATTGTGAATTCACTCTTGCATATCACTCGATAGTGTAAAACTCATACATACAAGGACATAGTCAATACACATAATAATGTAGGACAATATATATTATCTAACTATTTTTGGGGTTATTACCACTAGAATCATGTGTTCTAGAACCACATCCTCTATTATTAACTTGATATGGATGCATTTCTTGGAAAACCAAAGAATCTATATATTACCAAAATGATATTTTGTTTTTGTATAGTTAGACTTATGTAAGAAAATAACAATTCTATATACCATAATAAATCTTTTCTTAAATCTAATTCTCATGGTCTCCAATGAACCTTCCATTATACTAATTTTAACAACCTAAACATATGTAACCCAAATACAATTCCTTCATTATTACATTGGAAAATGATATGAGGGATCTCATGTTGAAGAATTGATTATTTGATGAGTATTTAGGAACCAGGTACATATTTTATTCCCATTTTACATTGGAAATGAAATATAAAATAATATAAAATAAAATTATCCACATCCTTTCAATTCATTAAAATTTTTATTCATCATATTTTATGGAAAGAAAACAAAGGGTGAGTTAAAATGATTAGTAAGGGTTATGTACAATTGAATCTATCATGAGTAAATAAGGAATATTCAATATGTTAAGGTAAATAACTGAAAGCACAAGTTATTTAATTAATTTCTTTATAGAAAAATTTATCGGTGACTAATATCTAATACAATAATATCATGGATAATAATAACAAATTTTTTATTGAAATAAATTCTTAATATTTTTTGTCATGATCTCAAATATCATGATATCTTTAACGACAATATCTTGGGCCAAGACCGTTAAAATAATTGGTCTCCATAGACCATAAACCAATTTAATTAGGCTATCCAACAAGTTAGACTCATGATACATGTTGATGTATCGGGGGGGATATATAATTTTATGCCCCACTAATCAATACATGTCTAATGCATTTCACATATATTAAATGATAAATTTAATCCATAAACAACACACCTTTTTAATCAATGTCTATACAGAGTAAAGATTTTTGAATATCAATATTTCCCCAATTGATCAAAAAATTGCAATTAAAATTTTGATTTTAAAAATGGAATACTGTTTAGGTAATAATCATATATTTGATATAAATTATCTTTATTTTAAAGATAAAGTAACATACAATGATTACAAGAATGTTAACATTTCATGATAATTATAACAACCAAAAAAATTACTAAGAGTTAAATTATTACCACCAATTCAATGAATATATAGGTTTTGTAATAAAATCATTTACATTATAAATATATAAAAATAAATAAAAATATTAAAATAAGTTTTTAAAAAATATTTTTTTCTAAAACCATGTAAAATTTGTAATAGAATATAAGAATGTAAAAAATTGATAATGGTTGGAATATTTGAAAACACCATATTCATCAAAAAAAATCCCATGAACTTTTTTTAAAGAAATATGAAAATAATTATTAATTAAAAAATTAAAAAATTATATTCAAACCTATTAAAATAATATGTATTTAAAAATTAATTTAATAAATATAGTGAGTAAATAGATTTAATTTTTGGAAAAATAATTTCAAAAATGTTGACATTGAATAAAAATTTTACTTGATCAAACAGATAAATAAGAAAAGATTTTCATATAAATATTACATGCATGATTTAATGTCAAAATAACGAAAAATTTTAAAGAAAACATGGTCAATCATTAAATGTTAAAAGGATAAGAAAATAGGAGTGTTATTTAAAGGATATAATGTGTGATTCTTTTAATGATAATAATAGAAATCCTAAATTACTTGGATTGAAAAAATTTAATATCTCATTTGTAACTTTCAAATTGTTTTCCCATCGAATTATAACTCTTGAAATAAACATTTAATCATTATTAATAAGTAGATATTAATGTTAAATCAAATAATGGGTAGAATATACACTACATTAAAATAAATATGTTCATAATAATAAATATGACCCAATGTAGAAGAAATTTAGATGTAATTCCTTACAATCATTAGGGTGAGAATTCATTGATGATGTGATTGGGTGTAGAAAAATAAATTAAAAAAATTAAAAATAAATTATATTTAAATTATATTTTTTTCTATGACTAATTACATAAAAATAATTCAAATTAGTTATAAGTATAACTCAATCAATGGAAATTGAGTTACAAAATCCCTTATAATGATTATATCTTTAAAGAGATAATTAATAAATAAAGTGATAATGAATGAAAATTTGATATCCACACAAAAAATATTATAATACATAATAATTAAATCATTGGAAATTTCAAACATAATCAGGTCATAACATAATCAATGAAGTATAATTATAACCCATTGAATGAAAATTGGGTTACAAAATACACTATAATTGTCCTATATTTAGAGCGAGAATTAATCAAAGAAGTGATCATATGTAAAAAAATTAAAAATAATAGAAATAAAAAACAAACACAATAAGAGGTTATTTTAAACATATGTATGTCATAACATAGTCATTTATGTTTCGGTATAACCAAATAAAAGAAAATTTAGTTTAGAAAACCATTACCTCATGTTTCCCCTTAGTTTAACGAGGTTAACCTCATGTATAGTTATTATAAACCTATTATTCATTTCTACAATAATCGTATTGATATTAATAATATATTATATTTCCTCATACATAATCTTATCACCCATTAAATAACTATCATTCATTATTTTATTATTTAGGGTGTTAACGACTTTATTTAATCATGTAGGTTTAGTTGTGGATGTTTTGGTCTATATAGATTGATTATTGTTCCATCATATCGATAATGTCAGTCATGATATAAATATATTATTTATTCTTTAAATATATCCAAATTTCCATCCATGTAATGTATAAATGAAATATGGATCACATCGCTTTGTAGTGGTCGAAGTCTAATCATATGCACAATCAATATTTTCACATTCCATTGGATTGGATGATAAGTAGGTAGATATGATATTATAATTAAAAAGGAATAATTATGTCATAAATTTGATATTTATATATATTCATTAGTTTTATATTTATATCTATCCAAGTAAAATGTTAATGAAAAATAAATTACTCCGCTTCGTGGATACAATAAGGCATACATACACACGTGCTATGTTTTCACTTTACATAGGATAGAAAAGATATAGAAAATGGTAGTCCCATCATCAAAATAATGTATCATTGTATTGATAATATTATATTCATTATTTTATATAAGTTAAAAATTATTTAGAATTAGTATATGAATAAGTAAACTTCAAATAATCAGTAAAGACTATTATATATTCTTTTAGACATCCTTTATATATTCTTTTAAGGGATATAAGGTTGCTATTTTGGGATGTAATGAATTGATAAAAGTTGGATAAAAATGTGTGAATATAAATGGGAAATACAGGTTCAATATATGTTTCAAGAATTAGTGTAAAGATAAGATAGATGTGGTGTCCTTTAAAAAGTGAGTGGAGGGGATTTCTTCAAATTTCATAGCTTTTTAATAAATAATAATAATTTTTCACATCAAAATGAATCCAAATTGTTATAATTATAATATAATAAAAATTTTATTTTAAATAATCACATAAAATAAAATTTATACTTTCTTTGGTTAGGTTGTAACCCATATATATTAGTTTTAACGCTTCTTAACCCCTTTTCACTATTACCGTGATATTAACCTTTTTCTAATTTAAGGGTCGTGAATGTTACTATAAAAAACTTGTTGGATAAAAAATCGTAAATGTATAAAATTTATGATCATATAATATCCTTATTTACTAATTATTATTATTATTATTATTAAATAATTTAATAAAATATTATTTTCATAATCATTTTATTTAATTAAAATTTTGACACTATTCGTTATATTTGATTTTAAAAACATCAAAGAAAATATGGAATTACAATGTAATAAATTAAAATATCATTAATATGTTATATTAATCTATAAAATTCTTGTAATAAAATAATTCATAAAAATTATTTTACTATAAATATTTTATAAATCAGTTATTTTTTTCTATTTATTAAAAAAGTATTTTTTTAGTGTTGCATAAACATTTAATATAAAAAACAATAACTAGAAATTAAACATAAATACCTTATTAAAAATAAATAAATTATGTTCAATGTAATAATTTATCTTTATTTATAAAATATTATTTCATTATTTGAACATATAAATAAAATTTAATTCATTATATGTGTATTCTAGAATTTTCTTTACTTGAAATAATATAAATTTCATTACTGTGGAAAAATGGCACAAAAATCTATATATTCTATGTTAGGATGATTATGAACGAACCGAAAACATTAAATATGATAAATTAATGTTTTATATAAATTTTTAATACTAATCTAAAAACATAACCTTGTTTTACCTATTTTACCCCCACTAAGGTGACCAAAATTTACCGAGGTTTTCTATTCATAATGACTATAAAAGAGACGTATGTAAAAAATTTGGATATCCTGATTGATAATATGGAATCCATTTTTTAGTAATGAATTTATACAAGTGGTATAAATTTATTTAAGATTAGAAATTAAAATTACCACAAAAAATGGTTTTTTTTAAATGATTTTTTTATGTAAAATAATTTTAACCAAAATTCGACCATAAATATTATTAAAATGATCCTATTTATATTATTAATAATATAATGGAACTAATTTTAATTTCAATCAATTTAAATAAAAACGGAACATTATAAATTTTTTAAAAAATAGTGATTAATAAAAAAATCTGTATTTTCATTATTCACTAGAAAATAAATGTGCATTAAAAAACTAAAAAATTATACATAAGGTAGTTATTTTATAAGGATTTCAAAAATAGATTTATTTTTATAAAATAAATTTATATAATTTCTATATATTAATTATATTATTTTTTCCCATGAAGTAATATTTTCATTTTTTAAGAATATGTATTTTGAATAATAAAACGTGTTTACAAAAAACTGAGTGCTTATTTAAAAGTAATGAATCCATAAATATAAATTAAGAATGACCATTATATTTATTTATATCATAACATTAATAATATTATTCATACCCTCCAATTCAAATGTTTGGTAAAAATGTTGATATTTAAATGAAAATATTATGTTGTTTGTTTAAGCTCAGTGTTGCATGTAGTATACATTATTCAAGATAGATACATTTTAAAACCATAGGTTATTACCACAACCACCTTGGGATCTCTATCAAAATAGGTGATTTTCCCCATCCATTTGGTATTTCCATGAAACACCATGGCCTGAGCTATGACATGGTGAAGCTATGACTGTTGTTTTCGAGATATGCCACAAAACAAAGCTCCTTATTGACTCCATCTCTAAGTAGAAACCCAAAGAGAACCTAATTCACCATTCCATACTTTTCATTCCTCATAGTAAATCTCACCTAAAAACACCAACCACAACTTCTAATACTATGCTGTGGGTATTTTGAATAACTATTTCATTCTCCCTCATATTAACAACTCTCAATGACTCTCTAAGCCATCATTACTTGCTTCCAATGTATTTAGGTGACCTTGTTTTATATAAGAGGATATCCCCTTAAGAAATGATCATCAAAATTTTGGTATTCATGGGAGGAATAACCTTAATTTAATTGGAATCCTCTTAAAGACACCCTATAGAACCATACTAAAGAATGTGGATTGATTCCCCACTTCAATTCTCATAGGAGGGAACCTTCTCACAAAATGACAACCAAAATGGATTGTTTAGCTGGTTCACTCCCTATGGTGTTTAATATAACATCCAAGAAAAATTTATTATTACAAATCTCTTAATTACTATTTCAAAATATCCAAAAACTCTAAGAAGATCACCAACACACCCATTACCATGTGGTTTCTCTCCCCAAAATCACTATCTCCCAAAACCCCAACCCATTAAACCATGAAACGCTAAAAAAACCTTACCTGATGGCATAGTTTACCTATAGATGAAATAATTAACATATATCCTCTATAACACCTCTAAAATCCCTCGTGATGACTTAATAAACTAGGAAGCAAAATAGAACTTGCTAGAGAGGTCAAAATTATTACATTAGAAACATATCAAACTATTATCATCCTCATGAATAAAAAAGCACAAATTCTAGTCATAAGGGAAGTAATAAATAACCACTCCACAAGGAACCTCGCATAGATCTCACCATAATAGAAACCTAACAAACATACAAGAATAACATGTTATTAAAATGATTGACATCAATACAAAAAACCACACCTCTAATGAATATACCTCAATAATAAGAATAAAGGCACTAATTGAAACCATGAATATTACAAAATACCATAGATCACAACTTAATTCTGATAATATTTTCTATTCAGTAAAATAAGGATCCATAATAGTAACCACCTTTGAAAAAATTTACCTTCCCTATTAAAACCTTCACATAAAAGGTGTTTCAAAGGCTTTTAAAAAATTCAGTTTCTTAAATATTTAAAATGAATTAAAAAATTATTTAATATGAGTTCAAATTCCACCATAATGTTTTTAAGGGGTATGGGCACACATAACATTCACATAACAAAATCTCCATTTAAATTATATAAACATATTAAATACTGGTGAAATGATAATAATTATTCTCCAAAAAATTACATTTTAGCAAGAATAGTTTTCTAAAATTGTAATCCTCTATATTCTCAACCCAAAGCTCAAAAGTATGCTCCAACGATATATGATCACATCACTCTCTTCTTATATGAAAATTAAGTCTTGTAACATAAATATATATATTTCATCTCAACTGAATCAATTTATCATAATAGGTCTTCACAAGAACCCTCCAGTATAGATAAATCTCTCTCTATGATCTCCACATGATCTTGTTTCCCTTACAAAGATGGCAAAGGACATAACATATCCAATCTATGAATATCTTCTGTAAAATAGAACTAAAAAACCTAACATTTTCTCTCTCATCAAGAAATAAACATAGAAACCAACTAACCAAATCTAGGAAAAGTATCCCATGTGTATAAAAAGTCTCATTACCCTACTAAATTTCACAAATATCTCTCATACGATAACATATATATACATTGGAGAAGAAATATTTCGTGATTATTTCTACGAGTTCCTCCCAATATAACTTTTTTTGGGTTTCTATACCTTATCTCCCACCATATTCAATCCTCTTTATGGAATAATAATATTTTTAGTGCAACATAAAATCTATTTGGATCCTTCACCAAGCTAAATACAACCTAAAACTATTTAACCAATCATCAACATCAAGAATATAAGATATAGACATGAAATTTGGTAATTATCTTTACTAAAATTCTAGTAAAGATTTATCCCATGATTCCTTCGGCTCATCCCAACACCCAACACAGTGACGGTACAATGATGACATGGATTGAGGTAAAACTAAAACACGGTTAGAATAATCCATACTAGTCACATAAAACCTCAAAAAAAATATTTTATATGAAACCATATTAAGCTATAAATCTTCTCCTCATCAGGCTCGAAATAATGAATCCTTTATCATATCACTAACATCTTCCATAAAATCCAATGAAACACAATCAAAACACGACTTCCCAAATCTTACCAACACACAAACAATCTGAAAAAATCAATATAAGAAAAAAATATCCTTCCCCAAAAAATTATGAATACACATAATTCTTTTATAAAAATTATGTTTGGGTAGAAAAACACCATCATCAATTATTTTTGATTTTCAAACAAACTTTTTTTTCATAATTAATTTTTTATCATTTAATGTGAGGTTATTTATTAATATTGAATACCCAAAATATTAACATAATATCGAGGAATATCCTAGAAAAAATTCACATAAAATTGAAATCAACAAAAAAACTTTTCATTTTAGGGAATAATGTGTTTTAGGTTAATAATTATGGTCAACCAATCATTAATAAGTCAATTTAATCTTCAGGGAACCCTATTTTAAAAAAAATAAAAATATAAGAATAATTTAGTCATCACGTATTTCCCAAGGGAAATTTTTTTTTCCAATTTATATTCAAGGGGCATCATCATGCTTTAGATGAGAATTGGAATCCGGCATATGCTTTGAACTATGTTTGAAATATTTATATAATAATTATGTAATAATTTTACCACATAAGATTCATGCTTGTAGATTGGAAAATGAAATTCTATATGTTTTAATTTCATTATTTATACTACCAATAAAAAAATTATATATTCTTTAAATGTATTATTACCATCAAAAAAATGATTTTATATAATATTTAGGATAATATGATTATACATAAATATCTTGAAGGAAATTATCATCACAAGACAAGATTGGGAAGATATAATTTAATTTATGACATAAAATTATCTATAACATCAAGTATTGTATCCATATTAATTCTATAGAATATGAATTAAGTCTTGAAATACTTTTAAAAAATTATATATTTACCCATACACATAATCATCTATATTTTAACAACTTCACTTTGAATAGAAACATGGTTTGTCGTTTTAACACATAAATATACCAATATTACAAAATATTGGATTTTTTCATAACTAATAATTAGGATTTTCATGAAAATTTATCAAATTTTCAAACATGTCACCTTTATTCATAATTGTTTTCATCCAAGAATTAAAAAAATAAACTACACAAATGTTATCCATAGAATAAATTCCTACTACAAGAATACAATATATCATCAATGAAATATAACACAAGGCATAAAAATTTTCAGAAAATATTATTATAATTTAAAAAATGATTCAAAACAAATAATTTCTACTTCATATCATGGAATCTACTATGGGAGACATTATATTTATCAAATCAACAATTTATATAGAATGTAGTCACTTTAAATTTTTTTACTATAAATTATAAATACCATGGAAATAAGGAGTCATATTATTTACATAGGAATTAGAAATGGAATGATATTTAAAAAAATAATATTATAGAAACCATGGTAAAAATATATCTAATTGACAACAAATCCTGAGTTAATAAATATATTCTACTTATTTAACCTTTCAATTTCTCAATTAAGATTAAATAATCAGATCAAAAATGAATTGAAATTAGTAAAATTAAAGGTACAAAATGTTCATTATACAAACACTCACAATATCATGGATGAATATTTATGTAAATATAATGACCTATTTCATTTACCTCAATATGATTTCTACCCTACAATAGTAACACTTTCACCGTAACCCGTTGAGTAATTTTTAAATGTTCTAGAATAAAATCACATGGGGACCAAATAACTATGTAATATATGGTCATTTTAGCTTAAATCAACTATTATCCCTTATTATCACTTATTCATTATCAATCCCATTTTATCATCACATATTATTAACTCTAATCAGCACCATATATATCAACCATTCTCTTTAAAATCACGTTTTCATGATCTACCTCCACTTGTACCCCTACCGGGCTATAAATAAATATAAGGAGGGGATCCCAATTTCATCCTTTGATAGGTCATGGGTTGAATACTACCACTGAGTGTATACAAAAAAAAGAAAGGCATTATCCTCAATATAAGATTTCAGGGTTGAGATATAAGAGGATACCCACGAAAAAAAAACTAAACATTTTCAATTCCATAAATAAATTCTTATAGAATAAATTTTAGTCATATTTCAGATAAATTACATTGAAAAGATATATACAAGAGAAATTAAAAACTACATGTTGTTATCAAAATCAATCAAAGGTACCTAATTAGAAGGTCTAATATTCATTATATTATCTTGAAACTATAAAGTAAATAGTGTTGGGTTGAGGACATGGTATTAATAAATATGCCCCTACATAAAAAAATAAATTTAAATATTTGTGAAACAATCACAAAAGATTAATCATGATTGAAATGAATATAATAAAATTATTCCACGAATATATGTAGACACATAAAAAAGGAAACAATAAAATGGATAAGCCCCAATTCCCCTACCACAAACCCAATATCATTAACCATGTCCCCCCATGTAATGGGAATTAATCTATATCGTCATTAACCAAAGTGAACAAAAATTCAATAAACTTCCCACAACACTACAAACCATGGGCCCGATAATATCCTAACTACTCTAACCTACTATCATGGTTTTTAAATATCTAAGAGAAGGCTATAGAGAAAGATGAAACAAATTTATCCAAACAAGACATGATAATGGGGAATAACTAATGAATTTATATAGAAGTCAGTATATTATTTTATTGGATAGGTCCTAACACTTCTTACCCAAACATACGTCTAGGACTATCATATTATTTTGGCTTCAGTCAAAGTGTTTATTCATATGACAATATCCAACCCAATATCCATCATTGTAAGTTATATTTAACATATCGGGAATTAGCCCAGTGTCCTCCTCTATAATGCATGACCCCCACGATTCGTTATCATCATTGGAAAGTAATCACTTTTATAATTACTTCCATATCATAAAAACAACACTTAAATAAATAATATTCACAAATATGTATTGACATTAATGGAAGAACCAATGCCTTCACATAGAAAACAGTTTCACAATTCATATTATATATATCCATTCAATTCCTAATTTCCAAAAACATTTGATTTATTATACATTAATTTTTTTCAATCTAGTTTATTAACCATTTATATAATGATATTAATTTCATTCTAACAATCAATATATGCATTCCATCTATACCTAATATTTATATGCAATCCATATTTATATGTATCACCATGGAAAACACAAATATACATATATTCCCTTCCTAATCAAATAATAAATCATTATTTAAAATCAAAGTTATCAAAATTGAATCATAGGCCCATTATAAACTAACATTATTCCTCATGAAAATAGGGTTCCATTTTTTTCCTTATTTATCAACAATTTTTTAAAATCCCATTAATCTCTATTCCATTCAGTTTTATATTTATTTCATATGTCTTCAAGAATTATTCTACAAACAAACTCCCTCTAGTTTTCATCATACCCATTACCAATTATGTATCCAGACCATCACCATATAAACCTTCATTTCTCTATCTAGTATGTACCTAGTTTATCAATATTCAAGATTAAGATGAAACAACAATCATCACACATTTCTATCTTTAACCATAGGATTATCTTATCAAATTTATCATTACACCCAATTCCCATTACAGTTTTCCATTCACTATTTCCATTTTCATTTTATAAGACATTTTAGGGAAAAAATAAACTTAGACATAATAGGCATCAACACCACTTCACAAACATTCACAGAATGGAAAACCAAATGCAATAACGATATCAAGAATTTTATATTTTAGCCATGATATATTTATTATCAATTCTCGATTTTACTATTATTCTTACCCTAATTATATTATTATTAAATTATGATTGTGGAATGGTTATTAAAAAATTTCCACAAGAAATAACACCCCACGAACTAGCATTAATAAATCAGTCTAACACGGTGATTAGTAAGGGAATTGAATCCATTTATCTATATCTATGTTAAAGGAATTGTCAAATTAATAGGGTGTCAATTATTTTTTAAACAAACAAATTAGAGTGACATCATCCAATAAAAATAAATGTTATTTTTTAAATAACGTTGAAAATATAGAAATCAAGAATCCCATAAAACCTAGCTTTTTAAATTCCATGTTCCACCAATACATTTTATCATTCCTTAATTATTTCCATTCTTGTTTTCCATGTTTTGTATATATTAATTAAAAATAACCATTGAATAATAACACCCATTAATGTTCGTAAATAAATAAATATGTATATCATGAATGTATTCATTTACGGAATCACAACATTCCTAATAAATCATATTCTTCTAGAAGATAAAATATTTGTCCTAAAATATCATACATTAATAAATTCAAGAAATAATAAGATTAGTGAACTGGAATAAAAAACCATTGAAACCATGATAAGAATTATCAAGATAGAAACATGTCATTTATTCTTAAAACATATATTTGATATTTTCAAAACCCATGTACAAAAATTGGTACTATCATATACAGTGAAACTTTAGGAAGAATAAATGGAATGGGAAGACACGGTTACCTATAATATAAGGAGTATATAACTACCATGAATCAAGAGGATTAGGATCCTTAAAATGTTTTATAAACACTATTATGTGAGGAAATCAGATTTACAAGGTCCCAATGGGATGATATAAATTTGATCCAACGAGATTCATCATCACCTTTTATAAATAAATCATAAAGATCCTTTACAATATCACATAGGCATTCAAAACGTTCATTAGGACTTTTGTCAAAGGATGACTGATATCCTAAAATTTAAAAATTTCAACTCCCACAATTATTTGATATTAGTTTCCCCATATAATATAGTATTGATAGACACCATGGTCTCCCATATGGAATAAGTTAATTATCATCATCATTTTGGAGGAATAGACAAAAATAACAATATAAACTATGACATGGTAAATCACTGGTCACCTTTTTCTATCTCTCATAGACAACCTAACATTTTCTTAACTCCTTCAAGATAAATAAGAACCATAATCACCTCATTTAATATTTCAAACACATAATTTGAAATTAGGATACTCCCCTAACATCGTTAGAATCCATTCCAAAGCCAATGACATGGTAACTCTTGAATGTCCATTTCTTCCACCACAACACACTCATATAACCATAAATATACAACCCACTGCCAATTAGGTCTCTATAAATTGAAACTAATATTTTTATACAAGAGGATAAACCCATCCAATGCACTCATATAATCAACCACATGACAAGACCTGGTGTCCCTTATGATAGAGGAAGCTTCATCAAGATCTTTTACAATACCATGACCATGAATATGGTACGATGATTCTCCTTATTTTTCATAGAAGGGAAACTTATCTCAAAATTATGATCGAAAGAGATATCATATATCTTTCACTTCCCATGAAACATCTCAAAACCACCATGACTATCCTTCTATACCCAATATCAAAACACATGGCCAAAAAAGCCAATATTATGGCCAACACTACATCATGACCTCTAACATTCCCCAAATCATGGTGTTTCAGTCCTCATGTTAAATATCTAATAGAGTCCCACCAACTATGATTTTACGTAAAAAAAATTGACACCCGTATTCCTTACACCATGGTTTGGTGGACCTTTCTATGTCTAAAATCACCCCTATCATCTAGAACACCTCCAAACATCATCATAAAGTCTCCAAAATCCTAGCAACATAATGGAATAAGACTATGGAGTCTCAACTGCTACACAAATTATTCAAAAATTTACCTGAGATAATTTAAACAAAAATTTATCCTTGAGAAACCATTATAAAGTATTAAATTATTACAGTATAAATCATTTCAATTTATTCTCTAAAAATAAATCTATTATTTCATTTCATACCTTTGTTAAAAATTTCACAATAACCTTGTTTAAATTGTTTCAAAAATGGAGAATATATAACTTGAATTCAATCCTTTCAACATGAAAAGGATAAAAAAAGAAAAATTCATAAAATATTTAATTTAGTTTCATTTATAACCCAATTAACCCAATTAGGCCTTTCGGTAAACATGATATGGGTATGACATGGTATGTTTAGAATATTAAACATGAAATCGATGGAACCTCATCCAATGATAAATGATCATGAATATATTTTTTACAATGTAATATCTATAATTTATAATTTAATTCAATAATAAAAGAATAAATATAAAACTCTTACTTAATCTCACTTTTAAGAAATATTGGTAGAGGAAAAAGACACATAATTAGGAAAAAAACATGATTCCTTCAAGAAGTAAATATAAATCTAGGTTAATATAGATGCCTTCATCCTTATATTTTATAATCCCCTTGTTGTTTTAGAGATGTTCATTTACTTGAAAAAACCCAAACATATAGGAAGCCTATATTAATGAACATATAATATAAGGGATAATTAGTTTAGAGTATTATAAAGGAGATGAAAATACAAGATAAGATCAGTATATATCTTGAATATTGAAGATACTCGATAAAAGAAAAAAAATTAAGGTAAGAGAGAGGGAGATCCATCCATGAATACCTTTTTCAAAATCATGAGAAAAATCTATGTGATTGTGGGTTTTTAACACATTAAGATTGAAACTAGGTAATAATAATAATATAATTATAATAGTCAATCAATGTATTTAGTTTACATTAGAATCATCAATTAAACACACATATATACACATGTATTAATTTAATAATAATAATAACTTATGTAAAAACAAAAATCTGATAAAAATAACAATATTTATAATATAATGAAATGAAAATAAAATTTCACATGTACATATCCCAAAATACTGTAGAAATATTATATTACATGTTTCAATTTTTTTTCCAATTTAAGAATCATATTCAAATAATAATAAATGTATAAATTAATTGGAAACAGTATAAGGAATTTAAGACATGAAGAATTGAGTTTTGGGTGAACTATTGGAGATAATGAAAAATCTAAACCATGTTGTAGAATAGAAACACATACAATGTCAAATATTTAAATAATAAATGGATAGAATGAAAGGATCTCATACCTATTCAAAATTCAAGATTCTCAATGCTTTATATTTTTGCATCTATTTTAAAACTATTATCATTATAATTATATATTTAAATTTGGAATTTATTGGTGTTACAATAACACCCACCAAATATCTTTTTATCATTGAAAATCCCTCCTAGAGACACGTTTGAAATCATGATTCATTTTAAACAATGAAATTATTATTACTATTATTTGAAATCATTAATACAATTTTTTTCATTTAATACCTAAATTTTCCTTTGAATATTATAATGAGAAATTTTAATAAGATAGAATTTTTAAAATTGAAGACACCATGATCCATGTTGGAACTTCCCTCCATTATAAATATTATGTCTCACATTGTTCCCATATAATTTGTCCATGCCATTACACACCAAAATTAGGTAGGTCCTACCAACATAAATATGATACTATATAATCAATAATTATGTATAGTAGATCCATTATATAACTTTAATTCTATCTCTTAAACAATAAATTAATAAGACTGTGACTTCTTCATCTAATGAAAGACAAGTGTATTTTAGTGGAAAACACATTATTTAATAAAACATCTGGTGAAAAAATATTTTGTTCATAGATATAGAGTAATGTACAAAATATCATTATTTCAATCCAAATAGAAAAAATATGTAAAATATAATATATGACAAAAGTTACTCATGATTTACACTGAACATGGATACATTTATATTTCAACACAAAACTCATTTTTATATGTCTTATATGAAAATTTCTTTTAATAATAAACTCATTATAAGGTATTAATTATAGTTAATTTTGTAAATATCATTGAAATATTTTATTTTAAATCTCATAGATCCAAAATAAACACAAAAATCCAAATTTATGTCTATTTTAAGCCTGGTCTCAATTTTTTACTTCAATTTTGAGATTTTGAGATTTTTATAGACCTGTTGATGACAAAATTTGAGGTGAAAAAAATATCCTCAATGCATTAAGGCCTACCTTGCAAAGAAAGATCGCAAAGATGCTGGAGCCCACCAGTTTGCCCCCAAGTGCACCATCACGAGCCCTTGCGAATTAAGGAAGCAGGACCGGTCTGTGAAGCCCTCTGACATTTGCGAGCCCTCACGAAGCAAGGAGGCAGGAGCGCTCCGTGAAGCCCTGTGACATTTGCAAGCCCGCCCAAAGCAAGGAGGTAGGGCCACTCCATGATGTCCTCTAATATTCACGAGGCCACACAAAGAAAGGAGGCAGAACCGATCTATGAAGCCCTCTGACATTCACGAGCCTGTGTGAACCAAGGAGGCATGACTACTCTGCGAAGCCCTCTGACGTTTGTGATCTGCCGCAAATCTCGCTATGCACCGAGCGCGTGCTGCTTCACAGTGCCTAGAAACTATAAATACAGGGCTCCCCAAATGCCCAACGGAAGGATTTTTTCTGACCATTCCTCTTCCTAGATCTCGAATTGTGAACTACCTATGCTCTATGAACCATGATATTCTCAATGTACTTTCCACTCCACGATGTACCTTCCCCTTGGTGTTAATTGGTCCCCTTTTATGAGAGAGATGCCTTTCACGAAGCATAGGGGTATTTGTGAAGGAATGATATCCTTAATGGGACTCAGGTCTTTTCAGAGAACATACGCATCACGGAGCACCCTCGATGCACATGTAACCCATGTTCCAAGTCTGAGTCACTTTGCATGACAAATCTCATTGCTTCGCCTTTCCCCGCTTCGCGAGGCAATCCCGCTTCACGAGGCAATACCGCTTCGTGGGGAATTTCATTGTGAATGGATTTCCACTTCACAAAGCACCCCACATGAACATGTAGACCAAGTTCCAAGTCCGGGACACTACACATCCCAAAGCACATCGCTCCCCCATACTATTCTTTTCAAGGCACCCTTGTGTCACGAGTTATTGCTTCGCGAATGCCTTTCCACTTTGCAAAGCTCTTACCACATGTATATCTACCCTACACCTAGCCTAGAAAACATCACTTCACAAATCAAAACCCATCGCGAAGCCTCTCCATTTCATGGATCACTAGAGCTTCACAACGATTCTACCTATGGCCCCTCTCGCTCTATAAATCCTTTTCCTTTGAGGCCCTTAAATTTTGCATGAATCAAATTAAAAATTCTGTGAATGATATTTCCCATTGCATTTCTACGCCTCATGCTACTCCGCATAGGCGCACTAACGTCTATTGCTTCTTCGGATAGCCACACTAAAGTGGAGCCCCCCAACGGTTCTCTCCATAACACCCCCTCACCACGATGCTGTTGATGCATTCCCTTCCCCAAGGGGCGGGAGGTACCAGTCATGTATGTCCTATGAATGAAGAGTGAAACCAATTTGTCCGAGCTGCAGGATGTTAAACTTACAAGCACCATAGTCTTAATCACATAATGTTAAACCATGACTTCCCCCCATGCATCCTACGTGGAGAGAGGGAAACCACTCTGGTCTAATACCCTAGCATTTCTTGCAGGAGGTAGCACCCATGCTCCTCCTCTCTTCCTGGGTGTCATGTCCCTCTCCTGCTGGGCTTTGTCATAGTCAGGCCTCCATCCCAGAGTAAGTCCCAACCTTTTTGGATTACTAACCATGAGTAATCCCCTATTTCTTCTTTAGGCTGCTAAAACCATGCAATCCCCACTCCACTTCCCATAGACACACCTTTCGCGACGTGATTGACTGAACTTTGTTGTCTTTTGTTACTCACACCAAGCACGACTCATGTGGGCTTAGAGAAAGTATGGACCATGACATCCTCTATGGGAAGCATAGAGTGTAAGCCATACACCGACATGAATGATGAGGTCTATGATTGTTGCCAAGGCATGTTACGTTGGAAGCCTCCACGAGGTTCAAGCCCACCGTCCATTGGTCACACTGACCCCCTTCACGTCGGATCACCAAAACCTTGGGAAACCTAGAGTGTAAGCCCCAAAAACCCATCCTAAACTATGTGGTCTTTGATCCTTACCAAGGTAGGTTACGTAGGAGTACTCCACGAGGTTCATGCCAACCACCCATTGGTCTCTTCGACCCCCATTCATGTCGGTTAACCAAAACCCTAGGCATTCTAGAGTGTAATCCCCACATCACCACCTGAACTACGTGGTCTTTATTCCTTGCCAAGGAAAGGTATGTAGGAAGACTCCATGAGTTTCAAGCTCAAAAAGCCATTCGACCCGAGGTCCTTTTACACGTTGGTGCACCGAGCCACTTCCCATCGATGAACTATGTGGTCTTTGATCCTTGCCAAGGTAAGGTACGTATGAAGCCCCCATGTGGTTCATGCCCAATAACCATTGGAACCTAGGTCCTCTTTTACATCGGTTCACCCCGGTCCTGTATGACGTTAAACTGTGGACCGCAGCCAGTGGTAATCCATTGACACCATTATCTAGTGGTTAGCCATTGTGACTCTATTCAGCGATAAGTCATTGACACCACATTCCGCAGTAAGATGTTGACACAACTATCCAGTTGTAAGCCATTGTGACTCTATTCTGTAGTAAGCCATTGACACACCTATCCAGCTGTAAGCAGTTGTGACCCCCATCCAGTGGTAAGCCGTTGGGACCTCAATCAGTGGTAAGTCGTTTCCATCCCTATTCTATGTTAAGACACTGATATCCTGAACCAATGGTAAGACGTTGCGACCTTATCCAATGGTAAGCCGTTAAAATACCCAATTGGTGATAAGACATTGTCAGATGAACTACGTGGGCTTTGATTCCCTAGCACAAGGATATGTAGGAAACCTCTTCGAGGCTCAAGACCAAAATCATTGTCATCCACATGACAGTTCCACCCCACGCACCATCCACTTCACGAAACATTTCAATATCAATCATTATTCATACCTGGGTCACCACATCCCAATGGGATCATGCCACCTCAATATCCATTCCATTAAACAACATTCGAGAAGCCAAACACACATTGCCCAAAACATCGGTGTTCCCTTCAGAGGGTTGAACCCATCTAATCCACCCTATTCAGTGTTATGGTTAGCCTGATCTATCTCCGATGGATGTTAAACATGCTGCATACCCTGTGTTTAACATGGGAAGCTAAGTAAAACCTCAGATACATGACCATTTCATATGATTCCCCATGTTTTATGTGGGATTCATTGGGCTTCCACGCCCTTGAAAAGCCCTATAATAAGGGGAAGAAACCTAGACACACCAATTCCCCAGCGTCTAGACACGCTAGTGATTCCCAACATAACTACACTCCTTACTAATGGTTGCTGCCTTGACTGGACCCCTAGGAATGTCTCGATAGAAGACGTGTAATTAACTGGTTTCCATGAAGATATGGTGCTAGGAAGAGTTTCACGAACAATGTCTTAAATCTATGAGGGAGACACGGACTAGGTGACGAGTTCCGAGGAGGAATCCATGGAAGGAAGAACTAATATCCCATCATCTCATTTCGATCAAGGAGAAAAAGTCCATAAACAAGGAGCGGATTCCAACCCCTTTGGAAAAAGGAAATTCGGGGCAGCAAAACCATGCCTTTTGGACTTACGATGATGGATGCACGCACCCCAGAAAAAGCTTCAGAAATAGAAATGGTGAACACGATCAGAAATTACTCTCCTCAATATGGAAATTTGTAGCACTCGAAGCATCAGTTTATTGACTTGTCCCTATATCCAGTTATCTGGTGAATGGTCCCACCAAGAAAATAGTGGACCTGGCTTGAAACTCACCAGAATTTGGGGAAATAGAACGTTGGACATCCCGTTCTATGACATTACCAGTGTGGATCCCACTTACCGATCATGGAAGATGGAATGGCACTGGGGTTTTGGTCCCTGATTCCTTTTTCTTTCATCACTAACGAGTAAATATCCCTGCTTTCTGGAATCATGTTGTTGCATCTGGAACCCGATCACCTCCTGCACACCGATTTCGGAGCAAAGGCAGCGCTAACACGGTAGTCCCACGTGGTTCCACCGCTTCCATGATGGCCTCTACACCCATGGCCATAAGGCTTCCATGCCCCATCTCCACATCCGAGGTTATCCAACTTAGGGTAATCAATGACCTCATGCGCCGTTATGAGGAGGAGGGCATAATACTGACTCGGGATATGGCATGCATGGATATAGAGGCGTTTGCGCATCATCACCAATTCCACCCCTGAGGGACACGTAGGGAGCCGCTGCTCCTCACACCAACATACAACCGTTTCAAGAGCCTCTCCCTGTAATGCTATGACAACTCCCTGCCTTACGCTAACGAGGTAGGTGACGTCAGACCCAGCCCGGTTAGAGTCTCATTCCATGGGCTCCCAGCAAGGGCTCCCACCCAGCCGTGTCAGCACCACTGCCCGATCTTTCTAGAGGAGGAGTAGGTAAGCCACGTACCTACACCACCGAATCCGATTTATCTAACCTGATGCTTGCATAGGGCGTGAGTTAAGGCCGCTCACCCAGGGGTGTCATCATTGACGACTACGGTAGCTGGAGCCACCACTGATTCATAATGTTAGTTCCCTAAGTACACTATGCAGGGGCACCTATACGCCTAACCCGGATCGATGCCCCAACCTCCCCATCGTTAGGCTGGGTCGACTCTTGTGGTTGCCTGCACAAGCAGTGGCCTCTGCGAACTTACCCGCAGTGATGTCACCCAATACAGATTTCCTCCCCATACCACTACCCCAGAAAGCATGGGCCTTCCCCACTTTGAGGATTAGCATGGAGGTTTTCCTTGTTCCACCCTCAATCCAAAAGAGGGTATTTCCCATGGAAGTGACTCACAATATGGAATCCTCTCTCATGCTCACTACACTTGGTATGGAGTCATTCCTCTTGCACCTGATCGTCAGGGTGGGGATGTTATTCATCTGAACTCTCTTCGACATGGGGAACCTCCCAGTGTCCTCTTTGTAGTTGGTGAAGGTCCTCCTCCCCTCGGAAACCAGATGGGTGAAGGCCAACCTCACCTCACTAGCACACAACATGGAGGTCCTACCGGTGTTCAGCCAAACCGGTACAAGGATCCTCTTCAGACCAAGGCCACCTATGGAAACAAGAATGGAGTTCCTACCCATACTCCGGTCAGTTCTAGAGGAGGTCCTTCCAAATACAGCACTAACCATGGAGGTCCTATCTATGTCCCTTTTGAAATATGTCCTGGTGCTCCTCGCAACCCGGTATTCCTGGGTGGAAACCCTCTCCACCTCCGCACTAGTGCGTTCGAAGGACCTCATGTCAGAAATCAGCCATGTCAAGTGGAGCCATCCAGGGGAAGGAAGGGGGGTCTCCTCCGCCATAAGAAGATCCTAGGGAAGGTACGGATAGAGATCAGACTAGTCTGCTTCTCAGAATCTTAGGCTGACTATGGGTCAGCATGGGAATCCTCCTCTTGCTCATCCGAGTCAAGGGTCAGGGCTGGAACAAGGTGCACCAGCCTAGTACTCCGAGAATGTGAGGTCCATCAGACCTCCTCCCTCTGTCGGTACATCTAGGAGGATGAAAATCCAGTGAACTTGCATGTCACAGTCAGGCAATGACCACCGTTGTCACAAGAAGCGCTATCTACCTCAACAAGAGACCGTAGAGAACTATTCTGTAGACCAGTGGAAGGCGAGCATCAATGAAACCAATCGCAAGTGGCCCTAGCCCCTTAGCCATGAACTACAGCCGTCAGCCTGTCTTATCATGACATAGTGGATGGGTCTCTACACTCTTCGGAGTATAGCCCGAGATTTGGCAGCCAGTCAGCCTACTCACCGTACTCTCAACTAGCCAGCTAGCCGTCCCAACGGTCTGCTTCAGTAACGCTACCAATTCTACTGCCACTCCTAGTTGATGAATGTGGAAATCAATGGCCAACACCTAAAACCAATCTTAGTATCATATGTAACATCATCACAGCAGACCACTTCCCTGATATGTTTTGGCCCCTAGCATCGCTGAATTTTTGCGCACTAGAATCCCTCACCCTAGAAGAGATTGAATGTATCTGCCAAAACCTCTGGGAGACGCACTTTTTCCTTTGTCATCAGTGAGTGGTTTATCCGAGGATCCATGTGCATTTTGAGGACATTGGCAGGAAAATCCATCTACTCAATCTGGATGTGCTCCCAGTGGCTCAGCGCCCCAGGTCACCAGGCCTCCGTAAGCCCTTCCAACAACAATGCATTCCGAGTTTCACAGTACATCGCAAAATTATTAGGGAGGAATCACCCAACACACAAGTCTGTGGCTGGGGGCTGCATTCTTACCTCCTCTTCAGTCCTATCTAATGGAAGCCTGACTTCGTCGGTGATATCAAGGACATGCGCCCATGAAGGCTCACTGTCAACATGGCTGACATAGTGGATGAGGAGGATGAGTTGGAGATTCCTGAAAGAGACTAACCCCTCGAGGGCATGCCACCACTATTGGACCCCTCGGGGAGGATTAATCTCCAGTAGAGGAACCTACTATGTCTCCCTATGCCCACAGAAGAACTGGTACTCATCCGAAATACCGATATGAGTTAGGAGCATGTCAGAGCTTCCAAGCACTCTGACTTGTCGGCCTAGGTGCAGAAGACATAGAAAGACTCTAAGAAGGCCACATTGCACCAGTAACTTGATGAGCAGAAGAAGATGGTTGATGATCTCCTGGATGAATGTGCTGTAGTGCGATGGCCAGACTATAGTGATCCTAGGACAGGGCAGCAGGGGTAGGAACAACTTCCCCTCGACGAGCTGCCTCCTGGCGACCATGGCCGTCCTACCCCCACATACATGGTTGAGGCCAGAACATATGGAAAGAGGGCATGTATGTCTCTCCAAACCATCTCGAATGATGCGGTAATCCACGGAACCGAGCTCGGGTTCCCACAGCTTCACTCCAGGTCACCCCACCAGCTGCTCCACAAGCCACTGAGCCACCTTACCGTGTTGAAGAACCAACCAACGGGCTTTTGGTTAGGGGTCCCCGTCAAGACAGGGACCGCCATCCAGATGATCCAATGGTGGCCCTCATTGCCCGCCTTGAGCCATTAGAAAACATGATCATTATAAATCTCAACTAATGGCAAGCCATATCCGGAAACGGTGGATGATATGCCGACTGCCTCGGGTTTCAGGAATCCCACCATCTCCCCCTTTAATGGCACTGATGATGCGCCGCAGCACCTGGCCCACTTCAAATCAATGTGTGGTCCCATGTTTGGGACTCTAGTGCAATAGGAGACTACCAAGCATTGTTTTTTTGTTCAAATTTTGGAGGGGAACTCATTTTCCAGCTCCCCATCAGATCTGTAACCAGTTGGGAGGACCTTCGCAAGAAATTCCTCTATCAATTCATCTCCACCACATGGAAAACGAGCATCACAGGTCACTTCAAGTGCAATAAAAGTCTTTATGATCATGTCATGACCTTCATTTCATAGTGGAAAGGGCTTACATATTTCATCAACATATCACTGACTCAGGAGACATTACTGATGATGTGTATAAGAAATTTCAAGATGGATCTAGTTCCCTCTCTGATAACCTAAAACTACCCTGGAGGGTTTCGAGACTTCTTCGATATGGCCCGACGCTTGGAAAAAGCTCTACAACAGGCCTGCTAGGCACGCTTGTTGCCTCTTGTAATTACCGCAAGGAGTGATGTCATAGATGAGCCCACCGTAGCGGCCCAAATAGAGGCCCCTAGATAGATGAAGTTATTACCAGTGGAGTCACCTCTGCAACCTCACAGAGGCCCACCACCACAGGCGTGGCCTCCAGCCTAGCAACGGCCTCCTCGGAATCAGTATGTGCCCCCATAGAATGTGCCGCCACCACCTAGGTGCTATAACCAGGCCCGGACTCCTCGATTGGCTCCTCCATATCCTCGTCAAGGCTAGGCCCCAAGGCCCCCTTTCTAAATAGAAGAAACTAGACCAACACATTCAATGAGAATCTAGTCTCTGGCTACTTCAGATGTGCCTTGGAACAGGGGATTGTGCGTCTATCTGAGTGCAGAAGGCCTGAAGAGGTGAACCTCGCTGATTTCCCCAACTACTTCCCCTATCATCAAATATTAGGGAATACCCTCAAGTAGTGATATGTTTTCAAAGAATATCTCCCAGACCAAGTCGATAATAACCTAGTCTGGTATGGCCCGACCCCTACAAAAGTGGCATGCATCGTCATAAGGCCAGACAATAGCAGTTACAGTAAAGGTGAGTGGCAGCAGGTTTCTAACCATGATTCCTAGAAGATTGATGACTGGATGACATGAAAATGGTTTCTCATTCCCATGGTATCATTTGTGCATGCCTGAATCAGCTGGAGCCTTCATAAGCTATAGTATCTACTTTTGCATCGTCATCTCAGTCGACTTCTTCTAAGAAGAGCAAGCATCGGCGGTGCAAGGGAAAGAAACACATCCCGCCTATGCCATTGTCACCCTGCACTCTAGATAACTTCATGCCTCCAGAAATGTGGATTACACCCAGAATCTTCATGGTGATGGATGAATCTTCAAGTTATAGTCAATGGTATGCTTTGATTAACACAGTGGAGTTGGTAAACCCATATATGACTCTCGGTGATGAGGAGCGTCGGGCGAACCTCCCCAATGTTCATAGTCGACGCCAACATCGGTGGAGCTGCAACTACATGGCTCATCGAGGCACATCAGTTGGCACCTCCATCCAGGACATGCATGCCGTTGATACCATAAAGGAAGCCCCTCACAGAGCTCAGCACGTTTATCCTTTTCATCTAGTGTCATCGGGCCCACCTCCACCACCGTTTGTGCAACTACATCAGGAAGAGCAACCTCGACCACACTACGACTAGACTCGCCCTGCTACAGGCCAGTCTCAGTCATCTGGCCTTCATCAAGTAGCTAATCTATGGGGTTCAACTAGTGAGCAGTGGGATATGCCCAGCACTAGTCATCCATCGGCCCAGCCAGCAGGGCCCGCCATGCCTCTTGTCATAGAGCGGCCTCCTAAAAATAGAAGTTCGCTCCTGGCATGGAAGAACAATGTTCTCATTCACATTTACTGCATCCCAGTGAGTCTTTCCTTCTTCGAGGCCCTTCACCTGTCGTCAGATATGCGTGAGGCCCTCGCATGGGCTTTAAGAAACCCATTCGAGTTTGAGACGGATGTAGCAGTTACAGAAGCCTTTCATGCTGAAGTAGTCAAGAACGTGGAATGTTTGTACATAAATTCATTCTTTGGAGAAGATGAAGTCTCTCCCATATAGGGGCACATCCACCCACTATACATCACCATCCAATTTAATGACATGGAGGATTGACGTTTCCTTATTGACATCGGCTCCGGGATTAACCTTATCCCGACGCAAACACTATGAAAGCTAGGGTTATCCGAGGATGACTTGACTCCCTCTAATCTGAAGATCCAGGGATACTACAAGACATAGCAGACCATGGTCGACAATATTCATTTGAATACCCAGTTCAAGGGCCTAGTTTCCATCACCGAATTTATCTTTGTCTCCCAATACACTACGTATACTGCATTGATGGGAAAACTGTAGCTCCACCAGTATACGGTGGTCTCATAGTCGTATCACCAATGCCTCAAGTACTCCCTTAATGGTTTAGTAGGAGTACTCCAAGGCGACACGTCTCCTTTTGTCTCTTTTGAATCCCGCTACCTGGACACCGACTATTACAAGAGCAAAGACAAGCAGATTCAGGCCAGTGAGTTCAAACCCGTTGTGGTCACAACTAATCCCTGGGTAGGTTTGAATGACACCTACGTCTTCATGATCCATCTATTGGAGGCCATGAACCCCGACATGGGGAAATGTTTTATTGTATCTGGAAAAAGGGGGAAGAATATTCCAAAGTCCAAGAAAAGGCAAGAACTCACCTCGTACTCCTACACAAATCAGGCCCAGGTGATTCTAGAGACTCTTACCCCAATAAGTTATTGGGATGTTCACCCATTGGAAACATCAGTATGACATACATGTCTGTTTCATCGGGATGGAATCAACCGGCACAAGCCGTCACACCACTATTGCTTTGATATCTTCAAGTGTGGCCCCTTGGGCTGAAGACCCAATTGGATAGAGTCTATTGCCTTCATTTCTAGGGTTTCGGAAGTTCCAAAATCTCCCAATGCGGTGACCACTACTGCTTAGACTGGTACCAACCTACTGTCGGGATCCGCTGACCTAGAGGAAGCTCCTCCCACTGAGGATCCCTCAGCAATTGAAGAAGAGGATATGGAGGATTCTCCCCACACCTTTGAAAAGTTCATCTCTACCATAGTCGACGAACTGGTGCAGGTGAACCTTGGTAGTAAGGTGAATATGAGACCTGCATTGACCAGTGCCTCCATGCCCCTCAAAAAGCACCATAGATATGTGGAATTCCATAAAATAAATCATGATGTATTTTCCTGGAGTTACAAAGAGATGTGAGGACAAGATCCTTAGGTAGTCGTCCACCACCACGGTCTCCCAAAAAATCATCGCGGGTTGAAATAGCCTCCCAAGAAGATGAACCCTTCCCACAGTTCCATGGTAGAGGCCAAAGTTGACAAGCTCATCATGGCCAACTTTTTTAAAGTGGTCCAGTACCCGAAATGGCTGGCCAACATTGTGCCATTCAGGAAGAAGAACGGACAGATCAGAGTCTGTATTTACATCTGAGAACTCAACTTTCACTATCTGAATGATGATTTTCCCCTACCTATGTGGGGATTGTTGATTGAAACTACATCTGGGTCCCATGCCCTCCCCTTCATGGATGGTTACTCTAGATAAAACAAAATCTAAATGGCCCCCGATGATGTGGAGCCCATAGCTTTCAGGGGTGCCCCAAGCTACATTCTGTTACTAGGTTAAGCACTTTGGCTTAAAGAATACAGGTTCCACCTACCAACAGTCAATGAACCTCATATTCAAGCCAATCCTCGAGAAATTGTTGGATTTCTATGTGGATAATCAGGTGGTCAAATATCACTAGTTCCATGACCATCTCATGGAACTTGATTAATTGTTTGGCTTCCTCTGTTCCCGCCACCTAAAGATGAACTCATTGAAGTGTGCCTTCAGGGTCACCGCTGGGAAGATCCATACATTTTTTAGGTATCAGGGCATCAAGATCGACCCAGAGTAGATCAAGGCCATCAGGAATATGCCTCCCCAAAGAAATATTAAGGAGCTTCGAGGTTTTCAAGGACACATAGACAACATACGGTGACTCGTTGTGAATCTAGATGGAATGTGTAATCCCTTTTCTCGACTCATGAAGAAAGGAACTGCCTATGAATGGGAAAAAGAGTGGTAGACTGCATTTGAGGAAATCAAGATGTCTCTGCTTCAGCCTCATGTCCTAATTCCACCCATCTCTTGAAAGCTACTTGTCCTTTAGGTGACCACCGTGGAACGATCTCTCCTCACCCATCTCACCCAGAAGAACAACGAGGGGATGAAGAATAGTCTCTACAACCTCAGTCGTATGCTCATCGATATGGAGACTGGATACTCTTATATCGGGAAAAGCTGTCTCACGCTCATATTTACCATACAGAAACTACGACACTACTTGTAGCACCATGAGGTACAACTTGTGTCTTGGGTAGATCTACTAATGTAAATTCTGAACTACCCCATGTTGACCAGTCATCTAGCACATTGGGCAGTAATCCTCCCACAGTTCGACATTAGGTTCGTGCCCCATATGGCTATCAAGGGACAAGAATTGACAGAATGTATAGCTACCCATCCAACCCCCACATACCATTCTCAAGACCTGGATTTCCTCGACAAGGAAATCCTCTTGGTAGATCAAGTCATCCCATGTGGGCAGATGCACTTGGATGGTGCCTCCTGGATTCCCACTGGAAGGAGGGTTAATGATCCCAAACTCAATAGATTAGGCCTGGGTATTATATTTATTACCCCGACTCAATCCATTCTGCCATATTAATTTTTGTTGTTAGAATGACGTACCAACAATGAGGTGGAGTATCAGTCTCTTATTACTGGCCTCGAGCTGGCCCTTGAGATCGATGTGTCCCATTTTCATGTGAAAGGGGATTCCAAAGTAGTCATCAAGAAAATCAATGGTGAATATGTCATTAGAAATCCAGAGCATGTACCATTATTAGAATGCACTCTCTAGCTAATGGAATAGTTCTCATCTCCATCGAAAGTTACTCATGTCCCTCGATCTCAGAATGGTCGAGCTGATGCCCTGGACTACCTGGCTACATCACTTGCAGAACGCAAGCAGGATGAATTGATTATACATCTGGCACATTAAAGAGTCATTGACCCCATCACCCTCGATGATGATGATGGCGTGCGGGTAAGACATCTTACCACCAGAGCCTCCACATCTAGAAACCCTGGATCCTTAGATGAAGTGGTTGAAGTGGCCCTCGACTTGAGAGCCCACTTTGTCGAGTATCTCTAAAATGGTTACCTCCCAGCTGATCAAGCCGAGCACGAGTGAATCTGACGTCGTGCACTGCATTTTACCCTCAAGAGTTGTCCCAGTCTTGAGAAGATCCCCTACAAGCGTGGGTTTGATGGTGTTCTCCTCCGTTGCATCCAAGGAGTCCATATTTCTCAGATCTTGTAGGAGGTTCAAGCTAGTTTATGTGGGCCTCACTAGACTGGGTCGAAGCTGTCCCATCAGATCTGGAGACTGGGGTACTTCTGTCCCTCCATGATCCATGATTGCATTGAGTTCTCCAAAAGATGTCATGTATGCAAAATTCATGCTAACTTAATGCATCGGTCGCTGGAACCTCTCCACTTCTCAAAGTACTCTTGGTCATTGGCGGTGTGGGGACACGAGGTCATGGGACCATATCCACCAGCAACAACTCACCAGTCCAGGTTCATCCTGACCGCTACATATTTCTTTTCCATGTGGGAAGAGGTAGTTCTTCTCAATGAGTTCAATGCACGTTCTGTCATTGACTTCGTGACCTCCAACATTATCCACCAGTTTGTAGAGCCTCACGACATCCTCACCGATAATGGCACCAACATTCGAGCAGTCGAGATGATGAAATTGTACACTGTGTAAAATATCCATTATAACCCTACCTTCTACTACCAAACACAAGAAAATGGATAGATCAAGGCCTTCAACAAAACCCTCTCTAAAATTTTGCAAAAATGTTTGGTCAGAACATGAAGATTTTTCCGGAAAAACTCCCCAATTCCGTAAATGTTTATTGGACGATGGGTCGTAATTCCTCCCAGGTGACCTCATATTCCCTAGTGTATGGAGCTGAGGCTGTCCTTCCCATCGAGATCTAGCTGCCTTCGTTACACACATCAGTCTATGACCAACAGGTTCTAGATAATGTATTTGAAATTCATCTGGCTGAATTGGAAGCACTTGATAAAAATAGGCTTCGTTCCCTGCACAATCTGGAAAGACACCAGAATAAGATAGCTAGGGTATTCAACAAGAGAATACATCTCCCCTCCTTCTTTCAAGGTGACTTGGTATTGTCACTCCAGACACCAATGATCCCTGGAAGGAAACCCCCCATGTTTGATCCCAAATGGGAAGGACCTTACATAATTCTTAGGGTTTACCACAATGGTGCATACTTCCTGGTGACCATGAATGGTGAGCGTATAACTCCTCCATCCAATGCCAAATTCCTCAAGAAATACATTGTCTGAGCCTGTTCGGTCCCGTATAACCCTAAACTGCTTGCTGGTCCTACAAGACCATAAACTGGATGGTCCCACAAGACCCTGCATGGCATGTTGGTCCTACACGACCTTAAACTGGATGGTCCCGCATGACCCTCAACTGCATGCTGGTCCTGCACGACTTTAAAAAAGACGGTCCCACCTGACCCTAAACCACATGATGGTCCTAGACGACCATAAACCGGATGGTCTCGCATGACCCTAAACTGCATGCTGGTCCTGCATGACCTTACACTGGACAGTCCCTCAAGAACCTAAACAGTATGATGGTCATGCACGACCTTAAACTAGATGGTCTCGCATGACCCTAAACTACATGCTAGTCCTGCATGACCTCAAAATAGAAGGTCTCACATTACCCTAAAATGCATACTCTTCGGGCACAACCTTAAACTGGATGGTCCTACATGACCGTAAATTACATGCTGGTCTTGCACGACCTTAAAATGGATGGTTCCACATGACCTCAAACTACATGCTGGTCCAGTACGACATAAAATTGTATGGTCCCACATGACCCTAAAATGCATCATCATGCATGACGTTAAACTGCATATCATCCTGCAAGATGTTAAACTACACCATATAACTATGTGTGGCTTGATTCTGATCTACGTGTGACATGTAGGAACACTCAAGCATTTCTTCTTGAGCCCTTCCCAAAACACTTCTCTTTGACTACCCCCTATGCACAGTTCTCTTAAAGGGTTATCCCATGGTGTAGTGCAGGCCTCCTCAAACCCACTCATGTCCAAATTACAACGATCGCACCATGTTCCCACTCTTTTTTCTTCTATCCTCCCATGTCCTCACCATAAAACGCTAAAAATCCTGGTGTTCAAGAACTACATTTGGATTGATTCCCATCCTCATGGGATACGTAGGAATGCCCAGACTTGTCACCTGTTGGCCCAACCAAAATGCCAGAATGTCCCCTCGGGTCACGACATATGGTGTGGGGAAAACGTTTGTCGTAGTCTATGTCAAGCTCATCTCGATCCCACCATATGTCCCACTCCCCTAAGGTGTTCACTTCTTTCACAGATGGATACATCTATGCTTCATCCACTACTTGGATTGTGACTCCATTATCTTTCCCATCCAAAAGGGTCCCTGAATTGCATGGATGCGAGGCCTAAGGGCACTCCTAATACATCAGACCAACGCCCTCGAGGATTTTGAGCAATAAAACGATACAAGTCCCACGTTTCAAATATGGTCAGTAGTCGATGCTCAATTTTTGGTCCAATTCTAGGTTATTATAGGGACCATGTGTTTCGAACATGGTCAACAACTATCCTTTGTCATTAGAACCACCCCAAGATGTCCCAAACATTGACTGTAGTGGTTCATTCTACCCCATTGTATCTCCCAACAACGAACTCAATTCAGGTGATGCCAGCTGTTAGACCCCTATATGAAAGGGAGTACTCAGTCCGACTCCTTGTTTCCCACACCATGCACTACTCACGTGGGCTTAGGAGCTATGATGAGGTGATAACCGCATAAGAGTTCATATGGCAACAATTGGCTGGGACACCTAGCCTCAGCCTCCTTGGCCTTTTCGGGCCCCCAACCCATGTTCTCTCCTACGGGGTTGTACAGTGTGGTATAGGATTACGTCAACATTCATGACGGGTTACTCACCATTCCATACTCATCCCTAGATGAGATATCTTATCCATACTCGTCCTCATTGCAAGACATTAAACTGAAAACATGTCAAGACATTCAATCCAAGGCGGAGCCTCAGGCCCCATAGCCTTTTTGGTCCCTTGGCCTAGGTTCTCACATAGGGTTGTACGGTGTGGTATGGGATCATTTCCTCATTCACATAGGGTTTCTTGACGTGTCGTACACCTCCCATATATGGGGTGTCTCACCCATTTTCGTCCTTACTACATTACGATAAACTGCACATTACTACTTTCATGAACTATGTGCGGCTTGATTCCCATTGTTATGGGATACGTAGGAACACCCGAACATCTAGACTACGGGTCCATCCCCATATCATAGAAATCTCCCTCTCATCTTGGCACTTGGGCCTGCATTCCCCCAAGGAGAGGGGAAGAAGGTGTGATATGGGATTATGTCCTCTTTCACGTCGGGTTTTGTAACAACCACACCATTTACCTCTATCTCCGGACAGTTTTCTATCCCCCTACGATATACTCATCTCATCAAATCGTTCACTCTCAAGATGAGCCCCTCTTTGAATCAATTGTAACTCACTAATGTGCCCTAGGTTACTCGGGTTTAGAACCTGGAATGTCGGATTCTACTTAAACATGATTTCACCCAATTCTCAGGCTTCGTGTTCCCCATTATTAGCGGTTTCATCAACGTGAACACACAAAGGAACACCCAAATGGCATGGATGATAGTCCTAATGGCTCTTCTACCATTTTGGGACAATGTCCACAAGGGTTTCGAACAGTAAATCGATAGATGTCCTTTCTTTTGAATATGGTCAGCGGTCGAGTTCATTTGTTTGCCCCCATTTCAGGATAACGTGAGGTGAAATCTGTGCTTCAAAAATGGTCAACAATTATCCTCCATTGTCACACCAACCCCATTAAGCCCAAAATGTAGGTCACATGATTTACATCCTTCCCCACCTCAACATGTCCAACTAGAACTTCGAAATTCTTGGTATTATTTCTCAGTGTGCATCTACACATTTGGAGGAGAATGTCGCGATATAGAAATCATGCAGGGATCCACTGATTTCCCATGTGCATGTATTTCACATATTGCAAATACCTTATCTAACCTTGTTTCCTACACCGAGTTCGACTCACGTAGGCTTAGGGATTGGGTTAAGGTCTGCCTTTAATTGGGATAGTCTTGCTTCTCTATGGTCTGAGTTCTATGACCATAAACTAAGATCTTTTCATATTTCCCCTTTTTGAGAACTACATACAGATTGATTCCCATCCTTATGGGATATGTAGTAATTCCTCAATATAAAATATTTGGGACCAGCTCAGTTCCACTAACTTATCTTTTCTACTCTTCCTTTTAGGCCCCCACCATTATAGGTCCACATGGTGTGGCGTGTATGGGCTTCTTCCCTCGTTCACGTCAGCTTTTCAATATCAATGACACATAGGCCGCCTCCTAGGATCTAGTCCCTCCTAATTCCTTCCCTCTTACCACTTTTTGGATACTTGGCCTAAGGTTTCTTTCACAGAATCGTGCACGGTGTGGTGTGGACCTCATCCTCATTCATGTAGGGTATGCTTTATTACACTGTGACCATTACCCCTTCAGCCTCATCTCTACCACGTCCTCACCATACAACATTAAAGTGCATGGATAGTCCTGTCACATGACCCTAAACTGAGATAATATCATCTTGGACGCATGACGAAAAATGGCATTGCATTGTGATTTCTTCACCCAAGGGGGTGTCATATTTGTTATAGGTTACACACCATATCATTTTTCAATGCCTGTATATGGCTTGATTCCTGTGGCGATACAAGGACCATCATCCTAGGTCCATCGCTTCAAAAAAAACCCATTCATCCAAAAGGACAAACATGGTCTATCAAATACCGCTCCTTTTGGTGCAAGGCCCATACCCACACAACCTAATCCTAGAACAACGTGTGGCTTCATTCTCATTATCACGAGATATGTAGGAATGCTCGGGCACTTCCCCATAGGCCCAGACAAACATTCGTGTTTGGACCCTTGACCTAAAACCTTCACAGGGAACGCATGGTGGTCAGATCTCCAGGTTCACATTCATGTCGGGTTTTATAATTCCCTCACCATGTGTCTCACTCGTTTCCTAACATCCACGGTCTAATATTTATGACCATAAACTAAGACCACTCAACGTCCTTGACACGAAATGTTAAACTCCATGAAATATTCTATAACTACGTATGTCTTGATTCCCATCCTCATGGGATACATAAGAACACCCATTCATCTTGTCTCCGGGTCCAGCCCCAAGAATCCAAAATCATGTCCCATCTCTTTTGGCCCCTCTGCCAAAACACTCTAATGAACATGTGGTGTAGTGAGTACCTCATGGATCCTCATTCATGGAGGGTTTTGAAAAGTCCACACCATGTTCCTCCCACGTCTTCTTCCCACCCGGTTCAAGTTTTGTGAGCCTAAACTAAGATCTCCCTATGGGAACAACGTGTCATGTTAGGATACTTCTCGCACGTATGCCCAATTCAATAAATCAATCCCCCCTTAATTGATCATTCTACGACCATTATGTTGGATGTGTGCAACCTTGGGACCCTCATCTTGGGAAGGGACTCTACTCCCTCTATCTAATATGTCTCGTTTTCGTACTCATATGTGTTCTGACAAAGAGCCCAAAGTCTGGAATTTTCTTGGGGACATTCCCCTCATTCCATGTTCATGCTTTGTGAGTCCATAATTTGGATCCTCATCCTCTTCCATATCCACAAGGACCCCCCCTTATGACCTCCTATTCATCCATCATGTACTTTAAATTAAGGTGATTTTTGGGCTGTATTGCAAAGCCCAGTCGCGAAGCTCAATCGCAGAGATCAATCATGGAGACCGATTGTAGAGCTCAATACGAAAAGTGGAATCGCAGAGCCTTGCACCGACCCTCATATGCTAGTCATGGAGCACCGTAACTTGATGTTGATGATTCATTGTGTTCCACAAATCAAAGGCCCGATTTGGGGAGAGTGATCACGGAGTACATGGAGCTTCGCAAATCAGGAGGGCCAAAAGAAAATTTTGAAATTGTAGAGGAGATAAAAGGAAAAAAGTGGGGCCAGACCAGATCATTACAAGTGACGACCCCAGGAGCCTCGCTGAGCATCCAGCCATGGAGGAAATCATAGATTACCCCACCCATGCATCGGTTCTCGGCCTCGCGAGCCTCCTTCGCAAATCTGCCTCACGAGCATTCTTCCCTAGACCGGCTCACGGGGAACCAAGGAATTTTGGCGACAGACCCTCAGAATCAAAATCTCTCTTTCTCCTCAACTCCTAGTCTAAGGGGGGGAATTTGTTGACGCCAAAATTGGAGGCGAACAAAATATACTCAATGAAATAAGTCCTACCTCGCAATGATAGATCGCAAAGCTGCGGGAGCCCTACGGCTGACCCCGAAGCGCTCCTTCCCGAGCCCTTGTGAAGCAAGGAAGTGGGACCGCTCTATGAAGACCACTAATGTTCGTGAGCCCTCACGAAGCAAGGATTACAGACCACTCCACAAATCCCTCTGAGGTTTATGAGCCCACATGAAGCAAGGAGGAGAGACCACTCCATGAAGTCCTCTGATGTTCGCTAGTGCGCGTGAAGAAAGGAGGCATGACTACTCTGCAAAGCCCTCTGACATTCATGAGCCCATGCGAAGCATAGATGTGGGACCGCTCCATGAAGCCCTATGACATTCAGGATCCTCTATAAAGCACTTTGTGCACCGAGCATGCGCTTCTTTGTGAAGTCTTGGGCCTATAAATACATGGCTCCCCTCGAGCCCAAAGGACTGATTTTTTCAGACCTTTCCTCTTCCAAGCTCTTTAATCGCAAAGCACCTATCCTCTGCAAACCATGACATTCTCAAGGTACTTTTAACTCTATGAAGTACCATACCCTTGGTGTTATTTGATCCCCTCTTCTGAGAGGGATTCCTTTCGGAAAGCCCATGGGTCTTCACGAAGGAAGGAGATCCTTAAGGGGACTCAGGTCTTCGTGGAACACTTATGCTACATAGAGAACCCTCGATGTGCATGTAACCAAAGTGCCAAAGCAGGGTCACTGTGTAGATGAAGCTCATTGCTTACCCTTGCCCTGCATTACGAGGCAGTCCCACTTTGCATTGCATTGCTTCATGAATGGATTTTCACACTATGAAGCACCCTGCATGTTCATGTTTCCCATGTTCTTAGGTTGGGGTAATATGCATCGTGAAGCACATCTCTCCTCTATAATAAGATTTTCAAGGAACCCTTGCTTCGAGAAGTATTGCTTCATGAATTCCTTTTTACTTCTTGAAGATCCTACCATATCTACCTCTTCCCAATGCCTATCCTAGGCATCTTCGTTTCATGAAGAAAATCCCTTTGGGAATCCCCTCCATTGCATGGTGCACCGGAGCTTCACAAGACTTCAACCTATGTCACCTCTCACTCTTCAAATCCATTTCCTATAAGGCCCTTCAGGTTTTCACAAAGAAACTTCAATGACCCTTGGATGATACCACCCATTTAATTTCTTCACCTCATGATTCTTCACATAGGCATAATAACAGCTATTTCATCTTCGTATAGCCACGCTAACATGGACCCCGAATGGTTCACTCCATAACACACCCTCACCACGGCGTTGTTGATGCCTTCCCTTCCCCAAGGGTGGGAGGTACTTGTCATGTATGTCCTCGGTGTGAAGGGAGAACACACTTCATCTGAGCCATAGGACGTTAAACTGCCCAACACAATCATCCTCAACACTTGACATTAAACTATGACATCCCCCAATGCATGCTACATGGGGAGAGGGAAACCACTCTGGTTTAATCCCATATCTTTTCTTTCAATAGGTAGCACCCCTGCTCCTCCTCTCTTCCTGGGTGTCAAGTCCCTCTCCCACTGGGCTTTGTCGCCATCAGGCCTCCATCATCGATGAATTCCCACCCTCTTCGGGCGGCTAACCACGCGTAAGCCCCTATTTCCTATTTGGGACACTAATAACATGTAAGCCCCACTCCACTTCCCACGGATGCTCCTTTCATGACGTGATTGTCAGGATTTGTTGTCTCTTATTTCTCACACTAAGCACAACTGACATGGGCTTAGAGCAAGCATCGACCATGAAATCCTCTATTGACAGCCTAAACTGTAAGCCCCACCCAAAAGTTTACTACAAGGTCTTTGATCCTTCCCAAAGAAAGGTACATAGGAAGTCTCCATGAGGTTCAAGCCCACCATCCATTGGTGGCACCGACCACCTTCACGTTGGTTCACTAACACCTTGGTCAGACTAGAGGTTAATCCCAAAACACCCATTCTGAACCACATGGTCTTTGATCATTGCTAAGGCATTGTACATTGGAAGCCTCCACAAGGTTCCATCCCACCACCGACTGGTCGCTCTAACCCCCCCATCACATCAGTTCACCAACACCCCAAGAAGCCTAGAGTGTAAGCCGCACATCACCACCTGAACTATGAGTTCTTTGATCCTTTCCAAGGCAAGGTGTATAGGAATCCTCCACGAGGTTCAAGCCTAACAAACCATTGGACCCCAGGTCCTTCTCCACATCGGTTCACCAAGCCCCTTTCCATCCATGAACTACCTGGTCTTTGATCCTTGGCAAGGCAAGGTACATAAGAGGCCTCACTGGGGTTCATGCCCAATAACCATTGGACCCCAAGTCCTCATTCACATCGGTTCTCCCCCATCCTGTATGACGTTAAATTGTTGACCCCATCCAGCGGTAAGCCGTTGACACCATTATCCAGCAGCAATCTATTGTAACTCTATTCAGCGTTAATCCATTGACACCCCATCCAGTGGTAAGCCATTGACACCACTATCCAGTGGTAAGACATTGTTACTCTATTCAGTGGTAAGAAGTTGAAACCCCATCCAGTGGTAAGCCATTGGGACCTCAATCAGCAGTAAGTCATTGCCATCCCTATCCAGTGGTAAGTCGTTCACATCATGAACCAGTAGTAAGCCATTGCGACCTCATCCAGCGGTAAGCCATTAAAATCCCCAATCAACGGTAAGATATCATAAGAAGAACTATGTGGACTTTGATTCTGTGCTACGAGGATGCATAGGAATCCTTTTCGTGGTCAATCCCAAAACCATCGTCATCATCATGACGGTTCCCCCCATGAACCATATACTTCACTAAACCTTTCATTATCCATCCCGATTCTTACCCGGACCACCGCATCTCGGTGGGATCATCCCACCTCATTATCTATTCCATTCAATTGAATTCAGGAAGCCAACCATGCATTTCTCTCAAAATCAGTGTTCTATCTAGGGGGTTGCGCCCATCTGATCCTCTCTAGTCAGTGTTCTGATCAGCCCGATCTGTCGCTTCTAGATATTAAACTTGTGTCATACCCTATTCTAAACACAAGAAGATGAGGAAAACCTCAGATACATACCCATGGAATATGATTCCCCACGTTTGATGTGGGATTACTCAGCCTTTCATGACCTTGAAAATCCCTATAATAAGGGGAAGAGACCCAAGCATGCCAATCCCCTAGCGTCCAGACATGCCAGTGAATCCCAACATGACTACTCCCCTGACTGAATGTTGCTGCCCGGACTGGACCCCTTGGAATGTCCCGATAGAATGAGTGTAATTAAATGGTGTCCATTAAGATATGGCTCTAGGAAGAGTTTCATGAACAATCTCTTAAATCTATGAGGGAGACCGAGACTGGGTGACGATTTCCGAGGAGGAATCCACAGAAGGAAGAACCGACATCCCATCATCCCATTTCAATCAAAGAGAAAACATCCCTGAATTAGGTGCGGATTCCACCCACCATTGGAAATCAAGAATGCGGGGAAAAAACCTTGTCATTCGTACACAAGAAGACAGACGCACGACCCCCGACAAAAGCGTCGGAAAAAGGACCATAACCAAGTCATAAAGGATTTACTTGGGCCAAATGACAGAAAAAATTATGTTTTGGCACTTTACACTATACAATACTAGTGTGCTTGATGACCTACCGAAGCATCAATTGTGTGATAGGTTTTGTAAGTGGTCCAAGAATGCATGATTTAAAAAAAATCATGCACCAATTTTGTGAGATTTTTTGGGGAAAAAATAGAACACACAATGTTTGTTAAATCTTGCAATAACCATGCATGCACCATATTTATACATGAATCTAGTTTCTATGGATTATCAAAGAAAGTGAATATATAAAGCAATTTGTGGGTTTCATATAGGATTTTAATCACTATATACATACACAGTCTAGTATAAAAACAATATTTAATTTATTTCCATTAAGAACGGTGTTAATTTGTTATAATTCTAAAGTATGTATTTTATTATAATCATACCTCTATATTTGGAGTAAAAGTCATGTTATAAATATAAATCACATGAGTGTTGATTTATGCATAGTGGTACATTCATTCAAACTTACACTGGGATGGGGTATGTAATTATATTTTGAAATGTGGTGTTGACTACATATCAAACAATATATACTACATAGTGGGATTTAATAATTTTGATATTTTAATTATTTTCATGAAATTGATTCATATTTAATGTTAATTTGATAAATATATATATGTGTGAAATATTATTTTTTTAAAAATTATTATTGAATCTTAACAAAAACCATTAATTATATAAAGAGTTATACATTAACAAGATTTGAACATAGTAATTTGGTTAATAAACATGGGATGTATGGAATAAATCAAATCTAACATCACATACTTTTATATAATTAAGGTGGTGTTACATAATATAGATGTACATAGAAGGTTGGATAATTTATAAACCACCTAGTAATATCATCTAACATTCAATATGGGGTACCCAAATAAGATTATGTGCCCATGGATTGTCATATGTGATGAATGAAAGATATGTGTGACTTTAATATGATTTTGTTCCTAAAAATAACTTGAAAATTATGTTATACTTGGATAGGTGACCCAAATAGGATTTGGTTTATACTGTAATGATTTTGAGAATATCCATAAAAAATATTTAGTCACATTATGGTTCACTCAACTATCCAATGTTTATATATGATAAAATTGAGATGATGTTCAATAAAAATTGCTAAATATTCATATACATTTTAAATCATACTCAAATTTTAGTAAAATAAAGTTTATATATCACTCATATAAGAGTATGTTCAATAAAAGTAATTGTTAAATATTTTTAGTATATGATAATATTTTGATAAGATCGGTCATTATAGATAAAATGGGGATAAATATGTCATGAATATAAACATTTAAATGAATTATTTATAAGGAAACTCTGAATGGAATAAATTTTCTACATTTTTATTTAAATTTGAAAAATACTATTAAAATAAATGAAATATTTTATATTATAGAGTAACCACTTATTGACACACCTTTGGAATAATCCAGTTAAGAAGATCATGATACATATAGTAATTTAAAAAATGATTATATTAAATTATAAAGAATTATTTTTGTTTTCACGAATTTAATGTCATTAAAGACACACTATAATATTTATAACCATGTGATGAGAGGAATCCTGAAAATTAACTATCATAAATAAGCTAGAGACATGATGTTTTATATATTTTTAATGGAATCTGGATAAGGTAACTTAAAATATAATTGTTTTTAGTCATTTAAAAAATATGATTGGATATGTAAATGACTAGATATGTTTTGAACACCACTAATGATTGATCTAGATATGTTGATTTTATAATAATCAATTCCAGAAAGATTTTATCAATTTATAATTAATAATCATATGAATTAATTTAGAAAATATGTATCCAAAAATGATGATGGTGGATAAGAATGACATGGGAATTATATTTTCATGATCTATGATGATGGCACAATAATATGAGGTTAATGTTTTTTAAAATATGAAAAAGAAATGTCATTGAGAGTCCATACATACTTCATTAAAAATAAAAATAGGTTACCTCATAGAAGGTAATAGTTTTCCTTAAAGGACATTAAGACACAATAATGGAATTTCTTTGATTTATTAAATGATTTTAATAAATTCAATGGAGATTTTATAAAAGGTTTGTTGATTTTAAACAACTATTTCTATAATTTGAAAGGTATATGATATAAATATTTTATTATATTAATTTCTTACACATGTGAAATTTTTTGAAATTTAATTATGATTGATGATGGAATCACAGATTTCGTGTAATGGAACCTCTAAAGTGTTGTTGCATAAAAATAACATAAATTAATTCATCCTATGTAATAATAATTAGGATTAAATTTCTATTTATTTTATTTTCACTTATGTGATAAGAGAATTAAATATGACATAAATAAAGTGTTTTGAATGAAAGTACATGGTTTATATTATTTGATGGTATATAATGTAGTTTGAGATCTAATATATCTGATGAACATATAATTTTGATGAGATCAAAAATAAAATACATTATCTATATATTTTATTGTAACAATATTTCATATTAGAAGTATATTTTATTGAATTGTATTCAAAAAAATATAATTGATGTAGTAAAATAGAATAAGATGTTATTTTGAATCTATTTTTAAAAATTATCAAAATAATCATATATGATGTGATTTTTGCAGATAATGAGTTTATGTATTATAATAATATATTTTAGAAATATATTTTCAATGAGGCCTATGGGAGTTAATATTTAACTTTAAAAACATAAAATTATTATAAAAAAATAATTTATAATAATATTTATTCCTATGATAAAATTTAATAAAAAATAAACACATTGATAAAAAATTTTAAGTAATTCTATGAATTTAAATAAATAAATATATATATATATATATTGAAAATGAAGAGATTAATATTAACAAAATTATATACATAAAATGATCATTAATTGAAAAAATGATAATGATTATTAATATAATTATTATCCATATATTCTTTCTACAAATTTTTTATCCCACTAATGATTCTAGTTGGGAGGTTTAATTATTTATATGGTTATATAGTGGTGTATAAGGAATTACATAGAGATAAAACTTATTCATATAAAAAATATAAATTATAAAAATATAAGGTCTTTAGGGTCTCACCATATTATGATGTATAGTGATTAGCAGGTATGTTTTTTTTTTGTTTTTTTAATTTTTTTTTGATATTATAAAAAATATATAATGCTTTGTAAACATATTATGACATTATAATTTATTCATATGGTTTGATATCATTATGATGTTGGAATTATTAATAACCACATGGAGTCAAACCTCTATATTTTCCTTGGTTGATAATCATCATGTAAAAGAGAGAGTTGTGATGTGACATTGAAATTAGCATGAGTAAGGGATTGTATAGTGATCTAGAGTTCACTCATGAGAAACATGTGTAGTTTTTTTTTCTATTTTACCAATGAAGTACAACAACTAAAATTTCATAAAAATATTATTTTTATTCTTGGGGTTCATTTTTCATTGTAAACCCAATAAGGTCTCTTTTATTTAAACATTATTACTTTGATATCCATCTCACTCAAGCCTTAACATTGAACTAGTCAGGGTTCGTTGGGTATGTTGTTCATCATGTAGTGGTTATCCATAACCACTATGGGTTTTTCATCATATATAATGTGTATTGAAGTTGGGTCCTTGATTTTAATGACTAATATAGTGTATGGCCTTACCTATATGAGTATCATTTTACGTTCCGATCTACATAGATGAATTCCATAATACATATTAATCATGATGAATGATATGTCATATAATCATCAATCTTGATTAATCAATAATTGAAAATTGAGTGTATGAGTTGTTTTATTCTTCAATAACATGTTCCATGTCATGTTGTTATACATTATTTGTTATAAAAAGGTATTATATGATTTATCTCAATTTTTAAGATATTTTTGATGGAAATATTTTTAGAGATACAACAATTTGTTGGGTATCATTCTAGATCACTTTGTTTTTTAAGTAGAGTAGATGAATTACTATAGGGTTATCATTCCTAATTGTTTTGAGTTTTGAATTCCAAATCATTGTCAACATTACTAAAACAGTAAGATTACAAAGAAAATTGTAAGAATTAATTCTTCTTCTCTTAAAAAGTTTTCTTCAAAAAAAATAAAAAGAGTTATTTGAAAGTTCATCTCAAGAGTAGTTTAAAATTATATTTAAAATATTTTTGGATATTATTTGAAATTTTTTATTTTTAATTTGAAATAATTTTAAACACTAGTAATTTATGTGTGTCTTTAATGAATGTATAGTATTGATTTTTTTTATATAATGGACTATATTAAAGGATATGATATTTTCTTTTCATTATATATGATATCTGTGTTGTTTATATATCACATAAAGTGATATAGTGGTATTAAATATAATTTTATGAGTTAAATAAGGGGTTAATAAATTTTTAAATAAATGGTTAAAAACTAATATAAGGTTTATTTCATGTCAATTGCATATAGATTATTCCTCATTGAGTTTTTAAACTACGAGCTTAATGTAACACCCCAATGTTTTGAAAATAAATATAGAACAATATTTTATAATCTAACCATTAAACACAACTCTGTTTATTCTATGTTTTGAATTTCAAGAAATGGTCATCTAGAGTTGTGTTCAGTAAGCCATTTGGAGTTTCATAGAAAAAACATGATTTTTGGTGAATAGTAACATACCCTTATGAATAGTATATGAATAGTAATATGAATAGTAATATGACCCTTGAATAATAAATAATGATATTATTTTATTTTCCTAAGGAAATATGATAATGAGATCTTAATTAATTTTTCAATGTCACATAAAACTAACTGCACTTCAAGATTGTTATTTTTCGAATCAACTATGACCTTATTTGAAAAATTAAATAAATAACATTTAGAAAATAATATTTTTAAAATTGGAATTCACTTTTGAATTATACACATAGAAAAATTGTAGGGGTGATGTTTTGGGATTTTTTTGAAAATCTTGAATTTTTGATGAATAGTGAAATATGGTAAAATACCGTATATTCTATTTATCAGTTATATACACTATTCATAACATCACAAGTGATGCAAGGCCACTTGGTTCTAACTCACATGCACTTATTACTATTAGGGGTCACATGAAACAACACTATTTGGTTGTCTTGAAAGAAATAATAAAATAATGATTTAAATATTCAAATTATACATCTCTCCTCAAATATAAAAACTCCCCACCACTACCTATTCTCTTCACCCCTCTAAGCCTTGAAGCTCCTCAATGTTTGGCCAATTACCCTTCCCTAGTAACTCCCCACGACCAGGAAGCTCTTAGTCTTGCCAAAAGACCAAAACCCTTTCCCTTAAGGAGTTTCTCAAGGAGGTTTTTTGAAGAGTTAGAGCACCCTTCTTTCTCATTTGGTTTTATTTCAATTTATTTATTTTTGTTATAATATCATCACCTCCTCTGTAGAAATGACCATGATAACTCCAGTAATATATATATTATGGATTTATATTATGTGAATGGAATAACCATCATAAATGTTCCTATTCCCTCCCTTTTATTTTTATCAATGAAATCGACATCCATGAGGTTCCGATTTATAACCTTCAAGGACGACAAAGTTTCATTCGTCAATTTCTTCTTCATTACTAGTAATGAAACCATATTCATTGTCGAAAAAAATTATAATATATGTGTTATAACAAAATTAATATTCTGGAACCAGAATATGAACATATAATTAATTTATATGACGTAACTAGTTCATAATATTCCAAATACCGCCTAATAATTGAAGTGGTTGTCATCTAATAATTCATCCTCATTTTATGCAACCAAATGATATAAATGACCATTATAAATTATTTATGTTCATTAATAAGATATAATTCCAATACTGGAGATTGATAACCATTGTACATGAACTTCATTACTTAAAAATAAGTGAACCGAATATGAAAATAAAGGAAACAAACACTCCAGAACGACGAAATTCAATACAGTAACTTATCAATAAAGACAAAAATAAACTAACAAGAATTATGGTAAACTAAATACTTGTCTAATAGGTTATGAAATAATTTTTTAACAAATATAATTTCATATTGTAGGAACATAAGTACAAGATTGGAACACATTTGGAGTTAAGGTAACGGTTTTTTCACCTGAACTTCCTCTTTCATTTGGGATACTTTCATTGTCTAATTACCTCGATGTAATTCATATATATTGTTATGTACTCATAATATGTTCTGTGTGTGTATCATATATATTTTTTAAAACCATTCTACTTCCTTATTTTATGGATAGTTACATGTTTTAAAAAGAACATTCAAAATTGTTTCAAAAATACAAGCCCGATTCACGGGAATTTCTCAAATTCATACCTATTATCAAGGGCACCCTATAATCTGTTTTTGGAAACAATTATATTTATAAAATCACTAATTTTATTATGAAAATACTATCTTACTTCACTTCTGGTTTTATACTAATATCTTTCTAAAAGAACTCTTCTTTTCAAAATAAATGAGTATTTATCTCCAGAATAGGATAATGATTTTATAAGAGTGATTTCATCTAATTCAACACTTTTGTTGATTCCATGGTATTTATTGGGCTTAATAATTTATGAAGTCATCGACCATATTTGATTTAATGGTTTATGACTTACCCTATTTTGGATGATCTATCCTAAAACCATTCACCATATTATTCTGAATGGTTAGTGTTTTATGTTTAATGATTGGGGAAAGTTAGTTACATTTCATACGATAGTTTCAATATGAATGTATATGTTGTTTATATTGATCCCCGCTCATATGAGGAATGAATTGGACTTATTATGTGATGTTTGGGGCCTGGTATATCCCCTTTATGCATCGGTAGGTCTTATGAGACAAATAGACGTGGAATTGGTCGGGGCCTTTCCCAATGTGATATGGATTTTGGCCGAGGACTTAATCACTAGACCTCTTGGCCAAGGCCATGAAAAAATGATTCAGAATGTCCGGAATACGCACTTACCTCATTATGTAGCTATAAATTTAATGTTCTTATAGATATTCAACGAGTATAATACCCATGATTATGTTTTATTATGGCATTATTTACTCAGCTCATATTGTTGCCATAATGTGTTTCAAGTTTATTATTAAAGGCATCTGTTTTCAATTATTCACCATGTATATTGTTTATATTATCTTACACTGCATTTCTTACTCTTACTGAGCATTTGAGATCACCCTTTCTTATATTTCATTTTTCTAAGGACATGAAGAAGTAAATTATGAATGACATGTAAGCATAATCTAGGTGACATGATGTTGCTAGTGGAATAAATTAGTGTTGTTTTTTCCTTCATGTTGTAATGATAAACATATGTATGTAACTTGTTTCCAATAATACTAAACTACATGGTCCTTCGAGATTTATATTCCTTGTATGTATGCCAGCTTAATCAAATAAGGCACCAGCTCTGGGTAACTGGGGCTGGGTCCTTACAGTTGGTATTAGATGAAGTTTGGTAAAATAATTGGAAACTAGATTTAGAAAACATAGAATTAGGGAAGAGTCACTAGTGGAAATATGGTTTTTAACGTCATCGTAATAACGTAAGTTTTTTAAAAACCGACGCAAATAGTATGTGCGGGAAATTTTTGGCGTCGGTTTTACAAAAAACTGACGCCAAAAACAATTATCTGATGATATTTCATGTCGGTTTTCACGAAACCGACGACGAAATTTTTTTAAAAAATGTTTTGGCGTCAGTTTTGAAGAAAATTGACGCCGATAATGATGATAAACCAATTTACCACGTTGGTTTTGAGGAAAACCGATGCCAAAAATAATTAAAAAAAATCTTGGCGTCAGTTTTACGTAAAACCGAGGCGGAAAATAATTTTAAAAAAACATTTCGGCTTCAGTTTTCAAATAAACCGACGTCAAAAATAAAAAAAAATGCGTCAGTTTTTCGGTGTCAGTTTTGAGTAAAACCGATGCGGAAAATAATTATAAAAAAAATTTCGTCATCGGTTTTCAGGAAAACCGACGCCGAAAATCCAGTCGACTCAAGTTTCACCGATTTTCGGCGTCCATTTTCAGGAAAAACGACACTGAAAAAAATTTCATCGGTTTTTTGGAAATCTGATGCCATAAGTTTTATTTTTGGCGTCGGATATTTTAAAAACCGACACCGAAATGTTTTTTTTAAAGTTTCAGCATCAGTTTTCTCTAAAACCGACCCGAAAAGTCTTTTAAAATTATTCGCTGACTGAAACCCTCATTTTGATCGATCGTCGAAATTGAGTTCCGTTGCGGCGCTTTGGACTCCCGACAACCTTCGAACGTGATTTACGATCTTGGACGGCCCTTTTTGAAGGTTTTGTGCCGTTTTCATGATTTCGGCATGCATTCTTCCTCTTTATCTCTTGTTTAATATCCCATTGTTTATTTCTTCTACAAGAACCCTATTTTGCGAGATTTTTATTATTGGTTCGATTTTAGTTGTAGTTTATCAATATTTTTTGTTTATATTATCATTATTGGTATAGATTTGTTTGTATTATCATTGTTTGTTTTTATTACGATTGTTTGTGTTATCATTGGTTTGTGTTATCATTTTTCTACGATTTTCATTATTTTTTGTATTATCATTATTGGTATATATTTTATATTATTTCTTCAAACACTATTGTGTTTTTTGAATTATCATTGTTGGTTTGTATTATCATTATTGGTATAGATTTCATCTCCCTATTTTTGATCAATTTTCATTATTAGTGTTTGTTTGTATTATCATTTTTGGTATAGATATTATAGTTGTAGTTTATCATTTTTTAGTGTTTGTTTGTATTATCATTGTTGGTAAAAATTTTATTAGTTTATTTTGGTTTGTATTGTCATTATTTCTTGTTTGTATTATCATTCTATCTAGAAATGCTTCTATATTCACCATTATATTAATCTCGATACATGTATTTGTTAGTACATAGGTATAGATCATACCACAAAATCGTTTATAATTTATACATATTTCCACGTACTTTCACATTTCACTTATTTCATCCTTTAAATTAATCTACTCTTCAATATTTTTGACACACACAACATCGAAATATTGCAACTATGTAAAATGAACTAAAAAATTTTAAATTAATGATATTGTAAGTAATTTATAATTTCAATATAACACACATGTATATAATATGAAAATAAACTTTTTACTCTATTTGTAAACGTGTTTCATATCTAATGTCTTTTATCGGATTATCAATAATTTTTATTAAATATGTTTTTGTGTAAAATTTATCTGATAGATATTTAAATGTTGATATGTTTTAATATATTCATCAATTATATTGTGATATCAGGTATTAATGGATCGTAATTGGATTTATTTACGAAGAACCACTAGTGAATATGAAAATGGAGGTGATAATTTTTTGGAATTTGCTAAACGACATCTTCAAAATATTGATTTGATTTTCTGTCCATGTGTGAAGTGTGTAAATATGAGAAAGTTAAACTCCAGAGAAATCAAGGATCATCTCATTTGTTATGGTTTTAGCCTTAATTATACAGTTTGGATCTTGCATGGTGATAGAACTGAAAATTCAACATCCAACATTGATGACAATATTCATAATGATGCAGAGGATCTTATTGAAGAATTAATTCATGATTTAGGTGTTGAAACCATCGAAAAAACACCAACTGTTGAACGATTGTATGGAGATTCTGAGAAACCATTAGTCCCAGGTTGCAGTAAATATACAATGTTATCAGCTGTTTTGAGATTAGTTAACTTAAAAGAAAAAAATGGGTGGAGTTATAAAAGTTTCTCCAGTTTACTTGAGATTTTAAAAGAGCTACTTCCAGAAGGCAATGGGCTTCAAGATTCCAATTATGAGGTGAAGAAAATATTATGCCCAATGGGATTGGGGTATAAAAAGATCTATGCTTTCCCCAATGATTTTGTACTATATAGGAAAGAAAATGAACATTTATCATGTTGTCCTACATGTGGGACATCGCGCTATAAGATGGATGAGAAAGTGAACTCAGATTCATTCTCATGTGAGGTCATGTAACGTTATGAAAAATCAATTTTTTTACTTTCCAATTACATCATCCAATATTTTTTGCATACAATTCTGATATTTCAATTCTGATTTATTTTTAGGTACCAGAATCAAAACTCCAGCTAATGAAATTTGGTACCTTTCAATAATTCCTCGTTTGAAGCGTCTATTTACAAATTCAATTGATGCAAAAAGGGTAAGATGGCATTCAGATGAGCACATCTCTGATGGTAACTTACGTCACCCTGCTGATTCACCACAGTGGAAGAAGTTTGATAAAATATTTCATGATTTTGGAAGTGAAGTTAGAAATCTCAGAATGGGATTGTGTACTGATGGAATGAATCCATATCGGAGCCTCAGTAGCCAACATAGTTCATGGCATGTTTTGCAAGTACTTTACAACTTGTCCCCACATCTATGTATGAAGATAAAATATGTTATGATGAGCATGATGATTTCTGGACCAAAAGAACTGGGAAATGATATTAATGTGTATCTTACACCATTGATTAACAATTTGAAACTGTTATGGGATGAAGGTGTTAAAGTTTTTGATGCATAAAAGAAAGAGTATTTTCTTTATCATGCTTTGATAATGTTAACTATAAATGACTTTCCTGCATGTGGAAACTTATCTGGATATAGTGTTAAGGGACATAAAGCATGTCCAATTTGTGAAGAACAAACTTCATATTATCAATTGATGAATGGAAGAAAGAAAGTGTACATGGGACATCGAAGATTTTTTCGAATTGATAATCCTTATCGTAGATTGAAAAAAATCATTTAACGGTTTACAAGAATACAACCTCCCCCCTCGACCATTGTCAGCTGAAGAATATTATGACAGAGTGAAAGATATTGATTCGACATTTGGAAAGAGAAAAAGTTCTGGTTTACAAAAACATATCTGGAAGAAGCAGTCTATTTTTTTCAAACTACCTTACTGGAGATTTTTGGAGATAAAACATAACATTGATGAAATGCATGTTGAGAAAAACATATGTGATAGTTTGATTGGAACTTTTTTAGACTTAAAAGGAAAGACAAAATATGGATTACAGGCTAGATTGGACATGATATTATTGAGAATATGTTTGGAGTTAGCTCCTGCTGTGAAAGGAAACAGAACATATTTACCTCCGGCTTGTCACACATTAAGCAGGATTGAAAAGATGATTTTTTGTCAGTGTCTTCATGGTATTAAAGTACCCGGTGGTTTTTCTTCAAATGTGTATAATTTTGTTTCATTTAAGGATTGTAAGTTAATATGTATGAAATCACATGATTACCATGTGTTGATACAACAAATTCTACCAGTAGTAGTGCATGGTATATTACCGAAAGATGTTGGAAAGACAATCAGCAGGTTATGTAATTTTTTTAAATCCATTTGTATCAAACTAATTGATCCAAATTTGTTGTATGTGTTTGAGAATGAAGCAAATCTTATTCTTTGTCAACTAGAAATGTATTTTCGACCCACATTTTTTGATATAATGGCTCATCTATTGATTCATTTGGTGCATGAGATAAGAATATGTGGGCCTGTTTATTTAAGATGGATGTATCCTTTTGAAAGATATATGAAAATTTTGAAAGGATATGTTAAAAATCCTTATCGACCAGAGGCCTCTTCTAGAGACCCGAAGCTTGACGTACATGGACTTTACATTACTTTTGCGGAATACTTAGTACATAACAAAAATACACACACACAAGGATCGTAATAGTTTAGTGTCTTTGGAAACTCGGAACATAATCTTCTAATCTTGGTGAAAGATCTCCAATATCTCCCATAAAGATCTTCCTTTTTTTACCTAAAACCTTTCTTTATATCCTGGGGAAAAGAAAACATAAAAGGGTGATCTCAAATGCTCAGTAAGGGTAAACAAAAGAAATATAAATCTCATCGTATACACAAGCACATAACTTTTTGAAATCTTAACCTGCAAAAGAGATCATAATTTCATAACATGGGATAAATCATGGCAGTGAAATGTAATCACAATAATCATAACTTAAAACATGAAACTTTTTGGCATACACACATAATCATAGAGAATCATTTCTTGTTATTCAAGACTCATTGCCAAGACTATCTTAGTGGACAAAGTCCCTTTCTGAACTGAGTCACCCTCGTTTCAGTCCTGTTTCACTGAACCGGTATAACCTACCGTTCCAGCCATGTCTATCTCATGAGATATAAAATCTTTACCCAATGCATTAGAGGGAGATATAGGTCCCACCCATCTCATAATTATATCATTCTTATGTGTGCCACAAAATCATAAACCATACATCATTGCATAACCCATGTAATAAAAATGGGAATATTAAACATCGTGACATCATAAAACAATTCATAGAAGATAAAGGAATTAATAAATATAATTCCATCACCACATAATCAAATCAATGTAATAATAGGGAAAGAAATAGAACCCTTTATTATCTTATATGGGAAATAATTTTGATAAAACACTTGAACTCCATTCTTGAGGAAAATATCCTTTCTACTTCAAAAACACTTTTCATTTATTAACATGTCATAAAATTATAACTAAAAGAAGTTGATTAAAAATAAACTTGAAAACTTGTAAAGTAAGCTTCTTGGAAATAATGTTTTTAAAAATCCAATCATGTCGTATAAGTTAAAAAAAACAGACTTCGTACTTTTTGTCGGAAAAGTCAAAAAGTACCTCGTATGAAAAACGAAAAAAGATTCGTTTCATATCTTTTACTAAAAACTCACCAAAGGGTAAAATTGGATAAAAACAATCTTAGGTGGATGGAAATAACATTACATATTGAGGAAACATGGATGTAGATGATAAAATACACCCCAGTAAATACCAAAGTATAAACAATCTCGGATAAAAATTAGATTGTGATAATTTCCCTTACCTTAGTTCCGATTTGCTTTGTACGTGTCCGAAGCTCCTGTATAATGGTTTAAATAATGTTATTGACTTCTTCCAGAATCATACATATTGATATGATATCATATATGGTCATATTCTTAGCTTCTTATTAGTAATATTTCATTGTTACTTGTTACTCGGGTCTTTATTGCCTTTTGTTCTTATGCGTGTTTTGCCGAATAAATTCTTATTCTTCTTTTAAGGTTATAGATACCTTATATACAGAATGGTATTAGTGTAACATATATCATATTTATTCATTCAATTAATTTCTATAATTACTATGTAATGATGATCATGTAGAACGAGTCGCATCACATCGTGGAGACGGTATTCCGTACGTACGCACGAGCGATGATATTGTTCCCATGATCGTGGAATTGTATTTATGTGTATTTATACTATTTCAGTATCAATATCACTTTATAATAATCATATATAGTTACTCATTACACCATTATACCCATCCTTGTAAGGTGATGGTGGAAAATAGAGTACACCACAGCGTGGAGATGGTATTACGTACGTACGCACGCACGGTGATTTCATTTTTCCATAGGATGGATAGAAGGTGAATTAGGGTTGTTTCATATTTATAATAACATATCAGTATTTAAGTAATACTGATGTTATTACTTTATCATGAAACAACTAAAGAAGAAGATGTTGAAGAAGAAAGAAATTGAAAAGATCGATAATGGATATTACCTCTTCTTTGAAACACCTCTTTGAATCCTCCACTTAGGGAACTAATATTGGTCATTGAAGAAGACCAAGACCTCTAGGATTGTTCTAGGGAAGTGGATAAGGGATTTTGGCAGGGTTTGGACGAGCTTGAGTGCTCAAATTGGTGTGCGGAGGAGGGGGGAGGAGGTGCCCTTTTATAAGAGAGGAGAGGGGCACCTTAGGAATACCTCAAAATATTATTTTATATTAAAGTCAAAATCAGTTTATAATGGTTCCAAAGTGTCTTATTTCGAAGGTAAAGTGGGTATGGGTAGAAATCATATCAACCAATAAGATTTATACAAGTTTAGCTTATTATTTTAACCTTATCAATTAGATTTAACTCTAAGTTAAATAATTTAACTTTTACCGCGACTTTTTGTTTTATTACACTATATGGTTAATACACTTACTATAAAATGCCAAACGAACCCCAAGTTGTTTATTATTAATATATATATCCTTATCTAAGTCATTTGGCCGAACCATAGATTTTTAGTAATAAAATAACAATTAATAATATAATATCTTATTTAAAAACTATTTTGTGTCAATTTTGACACTATTTGATATATGATTTTTGTGAAAGTCATAACAGAATTATATGTTCGAACCAAGTTGATTAAATCAACACTAATATATCATAATAACCTAGATAATTAGTGGAATTCATAAAAAGTCTCAAATTACATTTATTTGATCATTTATAACATCAATTATGTTAACATTTCCTTAAAAGGGTAATTACTGCATCATCGTTGTGTCATAAATAAATTAATTTATTTAAAGTCTAAAAATTATAAATAAAATATCATTATGTATGAAATCGTTTTAGCTTTCTAATTAATATTTATAGTCGAATTTATCTTATGTATATCCCCATATTAAAAATGTTTTAGTTATTAAACATTGATTTTAACTATTTTAACTATTCATTAAATAAAATAATATTAAATGTCATAATCTAATCCAAGTTGACCTAAATGGTCATATTATATTCATAAGGTTGTTTTTGGTCGAATTACACTTATCCAATAGAATTAGGACAAGTGTTAGGGTAATAGTAATATCATATTTACCCTTAGTTACCCTATTTACTATTAACCGCGGTAAAAAAAAGTAAAAAGTTACTATTCACCAAAAATTTATTTTTATCTCATTGAACCACATTTTACTTACTGATATCAACCGTGTCTATCGGATTTTCGAAATTCCATTCACAGAAGCGGTAAAATTAAGTTTTATGAAAAATTCAGTTTTTAACCTACCACTTAGTGGTTTCACTATTCATCAAAAACTGAAATTTTTCAGCAAAATGCCAAAATTTCACCCTAAGATATCATTGATATTCCGAATTCAAAAATGATTTCTATTTTACAAAATTCCCAACATATATGTTGCATTAATTAATATTATAATTAATTTCCGCTGTCACAACAAATAGCGTGTTTTTAAGAGATAATAACTATCAAAAGATTGACACTTGTTTATAACTGGTTTAAATGTGAAATTACATTCAATGACCAACATTGTATTAAATTGTAAAAATATATTCTAAATATACTTTAAAACCACTCAAATTAATAATTTATCACTATTAATTATTTCGATTAAAAAAGTTGTTTTTAATTAAAATTTAGTAATTTTCACTATTCATCAGAATATGAAAGTTATCTGAAAAGTACCAAAATTTCACCTTAGGATAAATTCGATACTCCGAATCCATAAATGAAGTCCATTTTGAAAAATAAAATTTACAAAATTTCAAAAAGTGTTTATTACTATTCATAACGGCTAGTTTTAATAATATCTTAATAGCATATCGTTGTTTAGCGAAACTTGGTGTTGCGTACAACACACGCTATCGTGGAAGGTTGCGATTGCGTGTAATTCAAGCCAGGTCAGAGATGTGTGTTGTGAAAGCTCCTTTTGGTGTAGCGTATAACACAAGACATTAATGAAATTAAAAAGAATATTTTTCATAAAATCTCGGGGTGTTACATGCTACCCCCCTTAAAATGAATTTCGCCCTCGAAATTCGTCGGGGTTATAAATGGTTTACTATTCGAAAGTTTCTTTAATCGAAACCCACATCGTAAAAAGGAATACCAAAACAAATCTTTAAAAACAAAAGTATGAAACGTAACGGTTACCCAAATAAACTAATCACTGGGTTTCCACATAGGTGAAAATATGGATATGGAAGAGAAATCTAACCATCATGTTCTGATGGAGAGTGGTAGAGAACATGGCTATGGAAAAGCTAGCAATCACAAATCCATAAAATTGTGACGATCTAAGGTACCATCTGATTAATCAGATATAAGAGCACTAGGACAACATTTTTGGTTTTCAAGATCATTTCCCTAAAGTTGATGAAATTGGAATTAGAAGAAATACTTTCATGATTTTGGTATAGTCTCACTGTTTGTCGTTATTTGGACAATTTCTACTTCATCTCTTAAAGAAATGAAGTTTAATTTGTCATTCGTGATGTGTTATCAGATCATGTGATAGAATGATGGGTCATTCCATCTGTCTCAAAAGGTTAGAAAAGTTATCGAAAAATACATAAGTCCATCTATAGTGAGATTAATGATATATGGTTCCTAAAATGAACTTATACTTCATATATCATACTGCTTAATATAATAAAACTAGTTTCTACTAAACAGGGACTTCATGTAGGCCAGTGGTAGGCGATAAAGGCCAGTCGCACTTCGGTTATGGGTTCGATTCCCACATCCGTGTCCGATGCGATGGGCTGTCGCCCGTCCAGCAGGTTGTCCTTTTTCTAAAACTACATTACTATAACATCCCATCAATAATATCGAAAATATTCTATCCTTAAACAATACTAACTTATGTCCAACATAATCCATTCTAATCTTTAGGCTTATCCATAATACTGCAGTCCACTCTCATAATATAGTGAAAACGATTACCAGAGATTTAATACCATCGTTGATCCCCATATATCATAAGATATGTCTTGTTGGTCACATTCCAAACATTCAAAGGCCTTAATCAAGTATTTTCTTGAATACCCATTGGACCTTAGTAAAAACATGTATGCAGTTAAAATTTAACACCTTCCACATACCAAAATCCTCAAAATTCTATATACTCAAACCATGATATCACTTAGACCTTAGATCAATCATGAGCTCATGAATACAATCAAACATCTCATTATCTTCTTATCCCTTCATTACGCTCATATCATCTGTTTACCAAAAAATGTCTCAATAAATTTTCATGGTTACCAGTACCATAAAATTATTGAAAACCACAATAGACCAAAACATAAATATTCCAATATTCCACAATACTATATACAACATTATTTTGGAATCCCATTACATAAACACTTAATCATTCCACCACATCGTTGTCATATTCAACATCGCCAATAGTGATCGCATGTGACTTCCCTTTGTCCTTTGCCTTAAGTGGTTGCTCATGTTGATCATCACTAACCCTTGGATTAGGGCATTTATTGGCATAATGTCCCATCTCCTTGCACTTGAATCATTGAAGTGTTGGTGGTGCGTTCTCTGTAGTCATTTCTTTATTCACATCATTAGAAACCCTTTTCCCATTACTTCAACACTCAGCTGCTCGATGACCTTCTTTTCCACACTTAAAACATTTTCTAGTCCCTTTAAGACAATCTCCACCATGCTTCTTTCCACACTTTGTGCATAAGGAAACATTCATCTTCTTTTCACCATTATTCTGAGATTTCTCCTTGAACTCCATCTTTCGTTTCTTGTCAAAACCATGAGACGGATATGTTACACCAACTTCTTATTTCTATCTTGATAGCACAACGCACAATTTCTTCATAGCTACTGAAGTCTCTTATAGCTAATGCCCTTCGAAGACTTGGTTTTAAGCCACTGAAAAATCGATCAACTTTACTTTCAGGTTGGATGATAATGCCAGATGCGTACCTTGCAAGTCTTGTAAAATTCACTTCGTATATACCAACAGATTCATCATCCTTCTGCTTCAGCTCAAGAAACTCCTCTTCCATCTTTGTTTGAAGAATACGAGGGAAGTACTTACTTAAAAACAAGTTCTTGAACTCGTCCCATTCCATGAACTCAATTTCATCTCTTGGCCTCGTATTCTTGATAAGATTCCACCACTGATCAGCTTCACCTTCCAAACGATATACTGATAAGATGAATTTATGATGTTCAGAACATTGAAGAACTGAAAATATCTTTTCAGTGGTACTGATCCATTGTTCAACAACAAGTGGATCGGAAGACCCACTAAAAGAAGGTGGAAGTTTCCTCATGAAGGACTCAATAGAATATTGTTCCCTTCTCCGATCATTTGGAAGTACAGAATGATTCATATCTTGTGTAAGTATAGCAATAATATTTTTCACTCCATCTCCCATAACATTTTCTTGTTCAGGAGTACAATCATTGCATTGTCCATTGCATTGATCAACACGGTTCCTTCGGGTTCTAGCCATCGTCTAAAACCCAAAAAGAATAGTGTGAGAGGCAAAAATCATGTTAAGGAAAACAACATTATAAAGGGGGAGTATCCTCAATATCTAACTTCTTAGGTTAAATTCTAAGATCGTTACCGTAGTTATAGGACTGTATCATATACGTATACTTATCCTTAGGGACATCCATAGACAAACCTTATAAATATCTCTAGGGATCTCACTAAAGTTCTTGCATCCTAGTTTCCCAAGGTTGACTAAACCTTTCGTCTGATACAAACTGTAGAGACCCTAAGCTTGAGGTACATGGAATTTACATTAATTTTGCGGAATACATAGTACATAACAAAAATACACACACACAAGGATCATAATAGTTTAGTGTCTTTGGAAACTCGGAACGTAATCTTCTAATCGTGGTGAAAGATCTCCAATATCTCCCATAAAGATCTTCCCTTTTTTTACCTAAAACCTTTCTTTATATCCTGGGGAAAAGAAAACATAAAAGGGTGAGCTCAAATGCTCAGTAAGGGTAAACAAAAGAAATATAAATCTCATCATATACACAAGCACATAACTTTTGGAAATCTTAACCTTCAAAAGAGATCATAATTTCATAACATGGGATAAATCATGGAAGTGAAATGTAATCACAATAATCATAACTTAAAACATGAAACTTTGTGGCATACACACATAATCATAGAGAATCATTTCTTGTTAGTCAAGACTCATTGCCAAGACTATCTTAGTGGACAAATTCCCTTTCTGAACCGAGTCACCCTCGTTTCAATCCTGTTTCACTGAACCGGTATAACCTACCGTTCCAGCCATGTCTATCTAATGAGATATAAAATCTTTACCCAATGCATTGGAGGGAGATATAGGTCCCACCCATCTCATAATGATACCATTCTTATGGGTGTCACAAAATCATAAACCATACATTATTGCATAACCCATGTAATAAAAATGGGAATCTTAAACATCGTGACATCATAAAACAATTCATAGAAGATAAAGGAACTCATAAATATAATTCCATCACCACATAATCAAATCAATGTAATAATAGGGATAGAAACAGAACCCTTTATTATCTTAGATGGGAAATAATTTTGATAAAACTCTTGAACTCCATTCTTGAGGAAAATATCCTTTCTACTTCAAAAACACTTTTCATTTCATAACATGTCATAAAATTATAACTAAAAGAATTTGATTAAAAATAAACTTGAAAAATTGTAAAGGAAGCTTCTTGGAAATAATTTTTTTAAAAATCCATTCATGCCGTATAAGTTAAAAAAACATTCTTCGTACTTTTGTCGGAAAAGTCAAAAAGTACCTCGTATGAAAAACGACAAAAGATTCCTTTCATATCTTTTACTAAAAACTCACCGAAGGGTAAAATTGGATTCAAACTATCTTATGTGGATGGAAATAATATTACATATTGAGGAAACATGGATGTGGATGATAAAATACACCCCAGTAAATACCAAAGTATAAACAATCTCGGATAAAAAAGAGATTGTGATAATTTCCCTTACCTTAGGTCTGATTTGCTTTGTACGTGTCCGAAGCTCCTGTCTAATGGTTTAAATAATGTTATTGACTTATTCCAGAATCATACATATTGATATGATATCATATATGGTCATATTCTTAGCTTCTTATTGGTAATATTTCATTGTTACTTGTTACTCGGGTCTTTATTGCCTTTTGTTCTTATGCGTCTTTTGCCGAATAAATTCTTATTCTTCTTTTATGGTTATAGATACCTTATATCCATAATGGTATTAGTGTAACATATATCATATTTATTCATTCAATTCATTTATATAATTACTATGTAATGATGATCATGTAGGACGAGTCGCATCACATCGTGGAGACGGTATTCCGTACGTACGCACGAGCGATGATATTGTTCCCATGATCATGGAATTGTATTTATGTGTATTTATACTATTTCAGTATCAATATCACTTTATAATAATCATATATAGTTACTCATTACACCATCATACCCATCCTTGTAAGATGATGGTGGAAAATAGAGTACACCACGGCGTGGAGACGGTATTCCGTACGTACGCACGCGCGGTGATTTCATTTTACCATAGGATGGATAGAAGGTGAATTAGGGTTGTTTCATATTTATAATAACATATCAGTATGTAATTAATACTGATGTTATTACATTATCATGAAACTACTAAAGAAGAAGAAGTTGAAGAAGAATGAAATTGAAAAGTTCGATAATGGATATTACCTCTTCTTTGAAACACCTCTGTGAATCCTCCACTTAGGGAACTAATATTGGTCTTTGAAGAAGACTAGGACCTCTAGGATTGTTCTAGTGAAGTGGAGAAGGGATTTTGGCAGGGTTTGGCCGAGCTTGAGTGCTCAAATTGGTGTGCGGAGGAGGGGGGAGGAGGTGCCCTTTTATAAGGGAGGAGAGGGGCACCTTAGGAATACCTCAAAATATTATTTTATATTAAAGTCAAAATCAGTTTATAATGGTTCCAAAGGGTCTTATTTCGAAGGTAAAGTGGGGATGGGTAGAAATCCTACCAACCAATAAGATTTAGACAAGTTTATCTTATTATTTTAACCTTATCAAATAGATTTAACTCTAAGTTAAATAATTTAACTTTTACCGTGACTTTTTGTTTTCTTACACTATATGGTTAATACACTTACTATAACATTCCAAACGAACCCGAAGTTGTTTATTATTAATATATATATCCTTATCTATGTCATTTGGACGAACCTTAGATTTTTAGGAATAAAATAACAATTAATAATATAATATTTGATTTAAAAACTATTTTGTGTCAATTTTGACACTATTCGATATATGATTTTTTTGAAAGTCATAACAGAATTATATGTTCGAACCAAGTTGATTAAATCAACAATAATATATTATAGTAACCTATAAAATTAGTGGAATTCATAAAGAGTCTCAAATTACATTTATTTGTGCATTTATAACATCAATTATGTTAACATTTCTTTAAAAGGGTAATTACTGCATCATCGTTGTGTCATAAATAAATTAATTTATTTAAAGTATAAAAATTATAAATAAAATATCATTATGTAGGAAAGCTTTTTATCTTTCTAATGAATAATTATAGTCGAATTTATCTTATGTATAACCCCATATTAAAAATGTTTTAGTTATTAAACTTTGATTTTAACTATTTTAACTATTCATTAAATAAAATAATATTAAATGTCATAATCTAATCCAAGTGGACATAAATGGTCATATTATATTCATAAGGTTGTTTTTGGTAGAATTACACTTATCCAATAGAATTAGGACATGTGTTAGGGTAATAATATTATCATATTTACCCTTAGTTACCCTATTTACTATTAACCGCGGTAAAAAAATGTAAAAAGTTACTATTCACAAAAAATTTATTTTTATCTCATTGAACCACATTTTACTTACTGATATCAACCGTGTCTGTCGGATTTTCGAAATTCCATTCACAGAAGCGGTAAAATTAAGTTTTATGCAAAATTCAGTTTTTAACCTACCACTTAGTGGTTTCACTATTCATCAAAAATTGAAGTTTTTCAGAAAAATGCCAAAATTTCACCCTAAGCTATAATTGATATTCCGAATTCAAAATTGATTTCTATTTTAAAAAATTCCCAACATATAAGTTGCATTAATTAATTTTATAATTAATTTCCGCTGTCACAACAAATAGCGTGTTTTCAAGAGATAATAACTATCAAAAGATTGACACTTGTTTATAACTGGTTTAAATGTGAAATTACATCCAATGACCAACATTTTATTAAATTGTAAAAATATATTCTAAATATACTTTAAAACCACTCAAATTAATAATTTATCACTATTAATTATTTCGATTAAAAAAGTTGTTTTTAATTAAAATTTAGTAATTTTCACTATTCGTCAGAATATGAAAGTTATCCGAAAAGTACCAAAATTTCACCTTAGGCTAAATTCGATACTCCGAATCCATAAATGAAGTCCATTTTGAAAGATAAAATTTACAAAATTTCAAAAAGTGGTTATTACTATTCATAACGGCTAGTTTTAATAATATCTTAATAGCATATCGTTGTTTAGAGAAACTTGGTGTTGCGTACAACACACGCTATCGCGGAAGGTCGCGATTGCGTGTAATTCAAGCCAGGTCAAAGATGTGTGTTGTGAAAGCTCCTTTTGGTGTAGCGTATAACACAAGAAATTAATGAAATTAAAAGGAATATTTTTCATAAAATCTCGGGGTGTTGAACCTCTATTGTAAAAAAATATGTATCAGAATAGGAGATTGAGTTCTGTAATGATTATTTGAATGAGGTGGAGCATATTGGTCTCCATGTATCTCGATATATGACAGTCGATAGAAAAGGTAGAGGGGTTCGAGGCTTAAAGGTAAAGTTCATTCCATGTGATGAAGTGATGCAAGCACATTTTTACATTTTGAACAACACAAATGAGGTTTAACCATATATATCCTCACATATTGCTGAATTAAAGTTACGATATCAGAAAAGAAATGAAAAGTGGTTGATGATTGAGCATAATAAGAAATTTGTTTCATGGTTTAAATAGAAATTCACCCCAGATATATCTGTATCAAAAACATTGAAGTGGTTATAAGGGGACCATCTTTTAATGTGATCACTTGTTCTGGTTTTGATATCAATGGCTACACATTTTACACAAAAAACCTGGATGACAAGAGTACCGTTCATAATAGAGGTGTGATGGTATTTGCTGTAGCAGTGCATTTTTCGAGTACCAAAGATAAAAACCCAATTTCTGCATCCACTTCATATTTTGGAGTTATTGAAGACATATGGGAAATTGATTATATTAAAATTCGAGTCAGATTTTTTAAGTGTAACTGGGTTGATAGTAATAGTGGCACGAAACATGATGAATATGGGTTTAAACTGGTTAATTTGAAAAGATTTAATCACAATGTGAAACTATTTATCATGGCGACACATGCAAAACAAGTATTTTATGTCATTGATCCGTCGAATGATCAGTGTTCAGTTGTTTTGCAAGGGAAAAGATATCATTTGGGTGATGAGGATGATTCTGATGATTCTAGTGATTTACATAAGCCTTATTCATCTATTACGCAATTTCCAGATGATTACAATGAATATAAGACAGACATAGTGCATGTAGTATGTACCGATCATGATGAATGCATGTGGCAAAACACTAAATTAGTCTCCTAGTTTTTCCATTAAATATTTATATTTTGTGTCTATTTTTAAAACTTACAAATTCATGCCTCTATTTTTACATATTTATTTTTGTCTTCCTTGTTTCTAATTATTCAGTTTTCTAATGATATACAGGTACACAAAATTTCTTTACACTTTCCAGTAGCAATGTCAGATACAGATAGAGAGGATCAGTTATCGAGGTAAATCTATTTTGACTTATTATTAAATATTCAGTAATATACTTATTTAATGAAATAAAACTGTTAATTTACAAAAAAAAATTGTAGGACTACTGATGCGTCCTTGGCGGAGGAGACTTCTCCAGTTACTACTCAAAAATCAAGTTCTCCAGTTGGTAAACTTGGTATTACACTTTTACCAAAACTATCACTTGCTCGTGATGATAAAAAATTACACATCTGTTTTGATGATAATAATAATGCAGTTGGCCCAAATGCAATTTAGTTTTTCAGTTATATAGTGATGCAGAGCCGTTGCAGGATTAGTATTTTATATCCTAATTGGAAGTCAGTGGACAGGACGTCGAAGAAACATCTTTGGGAGTCCATGACAGTAAAATATCTTTATTTATTTATTTTATATCATTTTTTAATATTATATAGTTTAAATGACATATTTAATTTATTCAGTTAAAGATGACATTCAATTTTGAAGAAATCAATGAAATTAGGAAAAGACATCTCTCTTTAGCGGTGGTTCGATGGAGAGATTTTAAAACCAAACTGAAAAAAGAATATGTTTTTGGAAAGAGAAGATTTGAAATCCCATGTATTAAGTATCCATATATAGAAGAAGAAACATGGATGTGATTTGTTGACAGTCGTCAGGAAGATAAATTTCAGGTATTGTAATTGTTTTATATTTTAAAATTTATGCTATATTTTCCTTATTACATAGTAATTTTTTTTATGTAACATGCCTCCAGGAGATCTCATCAGGATATCCAATTGAAAAACATATACCCTCATACTTTATCACGTGGAGGGTACTCATATTTGGAGAAGAAAATGATTGAAGAAAAATTTGAAGCATTAAGATATCGATCAAGTAGTGGTTCAGAAGAGGTCTAGTATAGTCCTCCATCGCCTCCCACCCGCCATGAGAAATGGAAATGACCAAGAAGAAAAAAAATGAACAATATCTTATAGAGGAAGCTCATCAAGTGGCTTATAGAATTGTGAGTAAATATTATTTATTTGTTAACAATTTTTCTATTTTATAATTTATAAACACTAATATAACTTTTTTATTTTTCATTTCAGGATGAACTTCAGGAGTAAGAGACACATGGCTCTTTTATCCCCAAGGGTAGGATGGATATCCTAGCCACTACTTTGGGAAAGGCAGAACACCTCAGCTGTGTTAGAGGATATCAGGCGGGTGTTAGTATTCGGAAGGTTTTTGGTAAGAGTAAGAAATCATGAGACCCAGAAATCGAATCCTTAAAAGATGAGTGCATGATATGAAATGGTCTATGGGTGATCAAATTCAAGAAGCAGTACAGAAGGCTTTATTAGAACACTTGGCAAGACAATCACAGTCTGCGCAGCCTTCCGAGGTATATTATTTACTTGTCATCAATTTTTATTTTTTATAAATTATAAACCCAGATATAACTATTTCATTTTTTAACATTCTCAGCCTACTCACCTGGACTAACCTGCCTCATCTGCTTACCCAGCCCCATCTCTGCAGCCTTCCAAGGTATATTATTTACTTGTCATAAATTTTTCTATTTTATAAATTATAATCACTAATATAACTTTTTCATTTTTCAAAATTCTCAGCCTACTCACCTGGACTACCCTGCCCCATCTGCTTACCTTGCCCAATATGCGCAACCTTTTGAGGTATATTATTTTATTTAATTTTTAATCAATTATTCAATGTTATAAATTTTAAACACTAATATACCCTTTTCATTTTTCTGCCTTCTTATTCTGCTCAACCAGACTACCCTTCCCCACCTGCTATCTTTGAGCCTCCACCTCCTCCCTCGGATCAAGCCTTATATTGTGAGTTGTTTGCGGGAGATCCTCATGTACATATTTTTGCGTTAGGACAGGTATATTATTTGGGGGACTTGGTACATCATCAGCCAATGCAGATGGGTCAGGTTAGAGTATCAATACTTGTTATTATAGATCCTACTTCTCTACTACCATTTCCTACTGTGGAGATCACCAGGGTTGGGGAATGTATGGGCCATTTTTTACTTTGGCCAACTGCCCTACTTCGTTATATTTCACATGAGGTATGCATTTTTTTAAATATTAATTACAGATTATTTCAAATTACTTATAATGTTTTTTGAAATTTAACATATATAGGAATATCTGAAAGAAAAAGAAATTGTACAAATGCATCAAAATGTTCAGGAACAGTTGGTTGTCGATACTTCTGATATTTCTTATGGGTTGAAAAGATTATTTGAGTCCTCTTCATCCTTGAATTTTATTTATGAGTTTTGGATGATGCCCGATATATGTGGAAGAAATTATCAATTGAGAATAATGAAAGAAGATATCATTAATTTTGTTAATTTTTAAGAGATCGGGCTGAATGTGGTGCAGTTGTTTTCCATGTATGTAAATTGATGTTTGAATTTCTATTTCTTTAAAAAAAGATTGTTATGTCATTGAATAACTATATTTTCTTTTAAATTAGGTATCTACACATGATTCTTTTACAAAATGAAACTACAAGAATTTACATCTTTATAGATCTAGAGTACATTTCCTTGGAAGTCAAACATGTGAAGAATGAAGAAAGAGTTCAATATATATCTGAGATATTATCCAAAACAGAGATTTAGTACTGTTTTTTTCCATTTCTTGATAAGTAAGAACATCAACATAATTTTGAACTAATGATCAATATAATGTCATTAATTGTGAACTTTTTTTATTGTAGGAGGCATTGGATGTTAGGCATATTTTTCCCAAATGAATGCACATTATATTGGTTTTTCTCTTTATTAGAAAAAGTGCATAAACCATTTTCCAAATTATTAAACAGGTAAGTTGTTTTTTATTTTTATTAGTTTTTTATGTTTAATTTTCATTGTTTACACATGTTTTATTAGTTCTTATATAAAAAAATGCAGTTCATGGAAACATTTTACATAGGAAAACATGTTAGAAAAGAAACCAACGAAAATCAAATATGTGGACGTACATGTAATTAGTTTTTATATTTTTGTTATATATTTGTTTTTATTATTAGTTAAATGTATAATAACTGCAGTGTCATCGTCAAAATGGACATGTTGAATGTGGATATTATATTCTACGATTCATGTTCGAGATAATCACAACTGGGAAAACTACTGATTTTTATAAAGTTAGTTGTATTAATTTTTTTATATATTTTCTACCACTTTTTTCTATTTATTTATTTCATATCATTCAATATTATTGTAGGCATTCAATGATTCACAGTCTTATTCCCAATCTGATATGATCCATATTCAATCTACTTTTGCAAACTTTTTGTTATGTCTGATTAAGATTTGAGGTATGTATATTGATTAAGATTTGAGGTATGTATATTCTAATATTTCAGGTATGTGTATTTTAATTCTACTTTACTTTGAGTTCTCTCAAGTGCCTCTGAAAAAAATACTATTTGATTGTTTTTGTATAGTGTGTTTTTTTTCACGGGTTTTGATTTTTTTGGAAGTGAAATTGTAATTATTTTATTAAAAAAAAAGTTATTTATGGCATCGGTTATTTTCAAAACCGAATCAGAACGTTTTTTTAAAAAAAATGGCTTATGGCATCGGTTTTATGTAAAACCGATGCCGAAGAATCAATTTTCGGCGTTAGTTTTCTATAAAACCGACGCCGAAAATCCAGTCGACTCGAGTTTCGATGTTGGTTTTATAAAAAACCGACTCCGAAAAGCATGTCTAAATGAAGTTTCGGCATCGGTGTTATAGAAAACTGACGCCTAAACTCATAAGAAAATTATTTTGGGCATCAGTTTTGAAAAACGAACGTGAAGACTCTATTATTAACGTCGCCTTTAATGTCATCGGTTTATTACTGATGTCAAAAATCAATAAAAACCGATGTTAATAGGTGTTTTTGCACTAGTGATTCCCTAAGTTAGTCTTTGAGGATAATACATATAATAACATCTTGGTATTTTGGTAAGGAATAGATTATGTGGATCTTTCAAGCAATACATCCATGTCTGGATACGAGTAGCTAGAGGCGGCTCTAGCACAAATGTATCTTGGGATAAAACCCGAAAACACCACATTGAGCTAGAATCGAATGGGAACAGGTGAATGAAAATGTGCCTTACTGCACTATTGGTTACGACACTCCTGGGGGATATGCTTAGGATAATTCACATTTTCGTTACAAGCCATTATGAATGATTGAAATGTAATATATTCTTCAAAAAAACCAATTTTGTGAATATGGTATTAGCCATGCGTAGGATATCATTTTTTCTGAGTATTTTTTTAGTTAGGATTATACATTTTGATTCATAACCTAATCTACTGTATTGCATTATCTAGATATGGATCCTAGTGGATGGAATGGAAACCACACGAATGCACGTGTTCCCTCTAGGGATTTTTCTCTGATGCAAGATAATGATGTTGGATATGGTGCTGTGACTGTTGCTGAGAAACTCATAACTACATTGGGACAACTCACTTAGGTAATGAATAATAGCCATACCCGTATGGAGCATCTAGATCCACCATGTGGAAGAGCCATTCTAGATCACTTTATGCATCAACAACCTCCATCATTCAACAGGACTACAATCCCGTTTGTAGTAGAGCAATGAATATTTTCCATTGAGAAGATATTTATCACTTGGGGATATAATAAAATATAGAAGGTTTTCATGGTAGTATATCGCCTATCATGAGATGCAGATCATTGGTGATCATTAATCCAAAACACAAAGGAGGAGGAATAGATAGAATATATGGAATGGAGGGATTTTATGGAAATATTCTTAGAAGAATATTTCCCTCGTGAGACGTAAGAAGATATGGAGAGACAATTATTAAATCTAAGGTAGGAGGAAGATGAAAATGTTTCATGGAATGAAGCTATCTTCACAATATTTGCAAGACATGCTGTAGAATACATACGAAATCCAAGGAGAAAAAAATGTTCGATTATTTGATGGCCTGAACCCATTCCTCCGACGGGCACTGGTCTCCCAAACATTTTAATCATATGAGGATATAGTTTCATGTGCCATCAAGACAGAAAATGAATTCTCTAAGTCTTATGACATTTAGGGAAAGCATAAAAGAATAGGGATGCTGAAAACCCTGGGAAAGGAAACAAGGAAATGGGGATGAAGGGAAGAGTCAAATTTCCAACATGTGACAATTTTGGAAGGAAACACCCTAGAGCATGAATAAAATGAAAAGGAGTATGCTACAAATATAGTTAGAAAGGCAATATTGCTGGTGATTGCAAATGGAATAAGGAAGTCAATGCTGTTTAATTCTATATTTGTCGAGAGATGGGACATTATGCTAATGATTATCCAAAATGTCACGGAAAAATGAAACAGAAAAGTGAAAGGGATCAGTGAAAAGCTTATGCAATCACAACTGCTGAGGTTGAAGTTCCTAATGACATGGTGGCATGTACTTTAATTGTTTCCTTGAGTTTAGCCAATTATTTATTTGATTCTGGATCATCACATTGTTTCATATCTTCCCAGTTTCCTAAGAAAATTAGATATTTCCAATTTGATTTAATGAGAGAGTTGTCAGTTAAAACTCCTAGGGGAAATATTATTGATACAATGTTCTTCCAATTAGCTCCCATTAGGGCATACAAATGCTCTTTATCTGATGATCTCATTGTCATACCCATTATTGACATTGATATAATCCTCAGTATAGATTGGATTTCAGACCATGATGCAAAAATTTATTGTAAGAAGAAGGAGGTTATGATTTTTTATGATGATGATAAAGAACACATTATCTTTAGAGAAGAATCGTCACCACCTGATTCTTATCTAGATCCACCCCCAGTATCTCAACTAAATTCAATTATTATGGAGGAAGAGAATGAAATAATTGCGGGTGAGGAAAGGAATGTTCAAATATAGGATGTACCTATTGTGAGAGAATATGTTGATGTGATTCTAGAAGATCTACCTGGACATCCTCCAGAATGAGAAATTAAGTTTTACATTGATTTAATTCCTTGTTTAAAGACCATATTGAATACCCCTTATAGAATGGACATTATGGAATTAATGGAGCTAAAGAAACAACTAGAGGATTTGAGTGAAAAATGATTTATTCGACCTAGTGTTTCTCTATGGGGAGCTCATGTCCTCTTTATCTTGATGAAAGATGGATCCACGAGGATTTGCATTGATTATAGGTAAATCAATACTATTACAATAAAAATAAGTATCTCATACCTCATATTGATGATTTATTTGACCAATGACATGGAGCTCAATACTTTTCAATGATTTACCTTCGATCTGGATATCATAAGTTGAGTGTGAAGAAGGAATAAATTCCAAAAACATCATTTCAAACTAGGTACGGGCATTACGAGTTTACAATGATGCCTTTTGGATTGACTAATGCAGCCTCTGTCTTCATGGATATAATGAACAATGTTCTCAAGGAATATATAGATGATTTTTTAGTGCTATTTATTGATGATATATTGGTATACTCCAAAAGCTGTGAAGAACATGAAAGTCACTTGAGCATTATCCTAAAGACTCGTAGAAGACATGAATTATATGGGATGTTTAGCAAGTTTGAATTATGGCTTAACAAGATTTTTTTTCTTGGACATATTTTTTCAACGGATGGAATCCTATTTGATTCCGCAAAGACAAAGGCAATCCAAGATTGTACCACACCAACAAACATAATTGAGGTATATAGTTTTATGTGTTTAGCAGTTTATTATCAGCCTTTCGTACAGAATTTTTCCCGACTGGCTAATCCTCTATCAAATATCACACGTAAAGGGGATAAATTTGTTTTCACAAAATATTGTGAAGAATTTTTAAAAGAACTGAAAAGAATATTAGTCAATGCTCGTATATTGAATCTACCATTGGGGAATGACGGGTTTGTTATTTATATTGATGCTTCAAAGAAAGGACTTAGTTGTGTCCTTAGGCAGAATGATAAGGTTATTGATTATGCATCACGATAGATAAAAATTCATGAGCAAAACTATCCTACTCATGATCTTGAATTAGCTACTGTAATCTTTGATTTGATGATATGGAGACATTATCTCTATGGTGAAAAATGTGAGATTTATACTGATCACATGTTCTTGAAGTATATTTTCACACATAAGGAACTCAACATGAGGGAAATGAGATGGCTTTAACTCCTCAAGGATTATGATTACATGATACACTACCACCCTGGGAAGGAAAATTAGGTGGCAAATGCTTTGAGCAGAAAATAACGTGGAGTTTTGAACTAGATCAGAGTTGAAAGGGATCATATTTTCATTAATCTAGTAAAGATAGATATGGGAATAACCATGGAAGGTGAAAATCAATTCTCTTTCAAATGGTGGCCAAACCATCTATACTAGAATGGATAAAAAGTTCTAAGGATGATGATGAGGAGTTTCAAAAGAATATTAATGTTTTGAATGATGGGAGATTGAGTGACTTCTTATATGAAGATGGAATTCTGAATTTTTGGAAGAGACTTTCTGTTCCCCATAATCCTGATCTAAAAAGGGAATGGTTGGATGACGCTCATAGTTCCAATTTCCCTATACACCCTGGTATCACTAAGATGTACAGAGATTTGAAAGAACATTTCTGGTGGGACAACATGAAGAGGAAGATTGCTAATTTTGTGTCAAGATGTATGGTTTGTCGACAAGTGAAAGATTGAAGGTAACAACCTAGAGAATTATTGCAACCTCATCCCATACCTGAGTGGAAATGGGATAATATCATGATGGAATTTATCATGAGACTACCAAAGACTCCTAGAAGGAACAATGCATTATGGGCCATTGTAGATTATCTTACCAAATCAGAGCAATTTCTTGCTATAAGAGAAGATCTACCACTTGAATGTCTAGCCAGACGATATATTAATGAAGTTGTGAGACTTCATGGAGTACCCATATCAATTGTTTTTTATCATGATCCACGTTTTTACATCAAGATTCTGGAAAAGTCTTCAGAAGGCACTAGATGTTGAACTTCGTTTGAGCACTACCTACCACCACAAAACTAATGGACAATCAGAAGGGACTATTCAAACATTGGAAGACTTGTTGAGGTCATGTTCAATTGATTTTCAAGGCATGTGGGATCAGTATTTACCTCTTTTAGAATTTTCCTACAATAATAGCCTCCATTCAATTATACAGATGACACCCTATGAAGCATTATATGGGAGGCGGTGTCGTACACCAACTTGCTGGGATGATATTAGTGAAAGAAAGATCATGGGCTCAAAACATGTTGAAGAAACAATGGAAAACGTGAAGATTATCCAGAACCATATAAAAATATCTCAAAGTAGGCAAAATATCTATGTTTATAACCAAAGTAAGGATTTGGAGTTTCCAGAAGTTGATCACATTTTCTTAATGGTATCTCCATGGAAGGGTATTATACGATTTAGTAAGAAGGGAAAATTAAGTCCCAGGTACATCGGACCTTTGGAAATTCTGGACCAAATTGGAGCAGTTGCTTACTATTTGGAAATTCAGCCAAGTCTCTCCAAGGTTCACAATGTGTTCCATGTGTCAATGTTAAGAAAATACATGCCAGACCCAACACATGTACTCACTTATGAAGAAGTGGAACTTGAGCTCGATCTATCTTATTGTGAAGATCCTATAAAGATTCGTGATACTAGAGAACAAGTATTGAGAAATCGAACAACTTTTCTGGTGAAGATTCTATGGAGGAACCATAAGATGGAGGAAGTAACATGGGAGCCTGAGGATCATATGTTAAAGACATACCCGAATCATTGTAGGTAATATTTTGTGAATTTCGATGATGAAATTTTTGTAAGGAGGGGAGAATGTAACACCCAAAGGTTTTGAAAATAAATATTGAATGAAAGTTTATAATATAACCATTAAACACAACTTTGTCTCTTCTATGTTTTGAATTTCAAGAAATGGTCATCTAGAGTTCTGTTCAGTAAGCCATTTGGAGTCTGATAGAACAAACTTGATTTTTGGTGAATAGTAACACACCCTAATGAATAGTAATATGAACTGTAATATGAATTGTAATATGACCCTTGAATAGTAAATAATGATATTATTTTATTTTCTTAAGGAAATATGATAATGGGATCTTAATTAATTTTTCAATGTCAAATAAAACTAACTATACTTCAAGATTGTTAATTTTAGAATTTACTATGACCTTATTTAAATAATTAAATTAATAATATTTAGAAACTTATTTTTGAAAAATTGTTTTCACTTTTGAATTTTACACGTCTAAAAATGGTAGGGGTGAATTTTTGGGATTTTTCTGAAAGTCTTGAATTTCAGATGAATAGGGAAATATGGTAAAATACAATATATTCAATTTATCAGTTAGATACACTATTCATAACATCACAAGTAATTGAAGGCCACTTGGTTCGAACTCACATGAAATTATTACTATTAGGGGTCACATGAAACAACACTATTTGGTTGTCTCGAGAGAAATAATAAAATAATGAATTAAATATTCAAATTATACCCCTCTCCTCTACTATAAAAAATCCCCCACCACTACCTCTTCTCTTCACTCCTCTAAGCCTTGAAGCTCCTCATGTTTCTTCCCAATTACCCTTCCCTAGTCACTCCCCATGACCAGAAATCTCTTAGTATTTCCAAAAGACCAAAACCCCTTCTCTTAAGGAGTTTTTCAAGGAGGTTATTTCAAGAGTTAAAGCACCCTTCTTTCTCATTTGGTTTTATTTCAATTTATCTAATTTTGTTATTCTCACCTCACCTACTCTGTCCAAATGACCATGATTACTCCAGTATCATCTATATACTTCATTTATATCATGTTAATGGAATAACCATCATAAATATTCTTTATCCCTCTCTTTTATTTTTATAAACGAAATCAACGTCCATGAGGTTCCAATTTATAACCTTCATGGACGACAAAGTTTCATTCTTCAATTTTTCTCATTACGAGTCATGAAACCATATTCATGGTTGAACCAGACAATAATATATGTGTTATAACCTAATTAAAATTCATTAACCATAATATGTACATATAATTAAGTAATATGACCAAACTAGTTCATAATATTCCAAATAATGCCAAATAATCGATGTGGTTGTCATCTAATAATTCTTTCTCATTACATGTAACCAAATTATATAAATGACCATTATCAATTATTTATGTTCATTAATAATATATAATTCTAATCCAGGAGATTTATAACCATTCTACATGAACTTCATTGTTTAAAAATAGGTGAACCGAATATGAAAATAAAGGAAACGAACAGTCCAGAACAACAAAATTAAATACAATAACATATCAATAAAGACATAAATGAACTAACAAGAATTATGGTAAACTAAATACATGTATAATATGTTCATAAATATTTTATTAACAAGTATAATTTCATATTCTAGGAACTTAAGTACAAGATAGGAACACATTTGGAGTTAAGGTAAGGGGTTTTCCACCCGAACTTCCACTTTCATTCGGGATACTTTCATTGTCTAATTACCACGATTTAATTCTTATGTATTATTATTTACTCATCATATGTACTATCTGAGTATCATATATATGTTTAGAAACCATTATCCTTCATTATTTTATGGATAGTTACACGTTTTAAAAGCAACTTTCAAACTTGTTTCAATAATACAAGCCCGATTCGAGGGAATTTCTTAAATTCATACCTATTTTCAAGGGAAATATATAATCTTTTTTTGGAACCATTTATCTTTATAAAATCAATCATTTTATTTTGAAAATACTATATTACTTCACTTCTAGTTTTATACAATGATTTTTTCCAATATAACTATTCTTTTCAAATTAAAAGAGTATTTACCTCCAGAATTGCTTAATGATTTTATAAGTGTGTTTTCATCTAATTCAACACTCATGTTGATTCCATGGCATTTATTGGGTTTAATCATTTATGAAGTAATTTACCATATTTGATATAATGGTTTATGACTAACCTTATTGTGGATGATATATCCTAAAACCATTCACTATATTATTCTGAATGGTTAGTGTTTTATGTTTAATGATTGGGGATGGTTAGTTACATTTCACATGATAGTTACAATATGAATATATATATGTTGTGTATGTTGATCCCCACTCATATGAGGAATTAATTGGACTTATTATGTGATGGTTGGGGCCCGTTATAGCCCCTTAGTGCATCGGTAGGTCTCATGAGACAAATAGACATGGAATTGGCCGAGGCCTTTCCCAATGTGATATGGATTTTGGCCGAGGCCTTAATCACTAGACCTCTTGGCCGGGACATTACAAAATTTTTCAGAATGTACGGAATATGAAATTCCCTAATTATAATGATAGTAATTGAATGTTCATGTGGATATTACACTAGTAGAATACCGATTATTATGTTTTATTATGGAATTATTTACTCAGCTCATATTCCTACCATAATGTGTTTCAAGTTTACTATTAAAGGTATGTGTTTTCAATTATACACCATGTCTATTGTTTATATTATCTTCTGATGTATTTCTTTCACTTACTGAGAATTTGATCTCACACTTTCGTATGTTTCATATTTCTTAGGATATGAAGAAGTAAATTGTGAATGACATACAATCATAATTTAGGAGACATGATGTTGCTAGTGGAATAAATTACTGTTGTTTTTCCCTTCCTGTTGTAATGATCAACTTGTGTATGTAAATTGTTTCCAATAATACTTAACTACTTGGTCCTTTGGGATTCGTATTCCCTGTGTGTATGCCAACTTAATCAAATAAGGCACCAACTCCGGGCAACTGGGTCTAGGTCCTTACACTTAATATCATAAAATTGTATTTGTGAGATATATAATGAATCCCAATCATTGTTTATAAATTAAACATTATTCAATAGTTTTTTGAGTTAATATCATATGGAAAAAATTAACGTGTATAGAATTTATAAAATTCATTTTGTTTTTACTCAGTCCATAGAGTATCCAAGTATAACCTATATAAAATAGGCAATCCAAAGGTGATAAAATTTTATGCATTAGATAACTCAAAGTCAAATAAGATTTAATTTTTCTATAAGTTTAATAATAATGTTATATAAATGTATAAAGGGAGAAAAATCCGTGGAATAAGTGTTATTGGGGATTCATACAACTGGTGGATAAGATTTTAGTTAAGAAGTCATTTCTTATAATGGAAGTATTCTCATCAACCATTGTAGTAATTATTTGAATTCAATATATGGTATTATATTAATAATTTATCAATTTTTCTTATATAAAAATAATTATAGATCATGTGGAATTGGGTTTTTTAATATTTTTAGCAAGGTAATGAGAAACTACTTCTCATTCAAATCCAATAATTCTTTTATATCAGATTCATCATCACAATATGAAATATAAATATAATATTATTATTTAATTGGGTATAAAATAATCTATTGTGATTATATATTCACCCACAACCACTTCAAGACCCACATGACTGATTGATATAAAAAATAGTTTAACAGTGTTTGAATGAAATTATGTATTATAGTGAAAAATTGTATATCATATTATGGTCATCATGATGAAATTAAATAGAGTAAAATTCACCAACAAAACATCTTAAATCTAACATAATTATTTTATATTAAACATATATATTCAGAGCCCATTTCAAAAAAAATCATCAAAAAATTGTTGAGATGGCATGTCTGAGTATGATATACTTTATAGTAAAAAATTTAGGATCGAATATATAAACATGAGATGCTCAAATACAAGAGGGGGGTGAATTGTATTCTTTAAAAAATCCTTAATTAAATTTTGCATAACCAAAATTCACAACACCTCTAGGTTCTATTGTCATTCTTGATTCCAAAAAAGAGATTCCGGATGTGAAAGTTAACAAAATATTACACCAACAAAGATTCTACATTAAAGCGTATAGAATCCTATAAAATCAGAGCACAAGTTTAAGGAACTATAAAAATGTTATAATTTCTTCATCAACTAAAATACACAGAAGAAAAAAAATACTACAAGTAACAAGTAGTAACTCTTTTATCCCAAAGAGGAGGGTACCCAATAACCCTGGATAAGAGGTCCCTTGATTTTTAATTTTTAGAAGGTCTGTCTTACCCAAACCTAGGTAAGCACTCAATCCAAATATCAGTATCTGTCTTCCTATCCCCGCAAGACCTCAATTTGTAAGAAAATCGGCACCTCTGACTTCTCAATATGAATTATCTGATATCAAGGAAATCGAACCTCTGCACTATGCAAATCTGCATGAAGTAAAGTTTGAACAAGTAGTTCAAAAAATTCTCCACAAAGCCTGAGAGTTTGTAAGAGCCTCCCTCTCTAGAAATCACTCCAATAGAATGTAAGCACAGTTTCGAATGTTTAGTGTTGAGCACTTTTCAAATGAGATCATATTTATTGGCACAGTTCCAACGAGCAGCTCCCTCCTCCATAGGTCATATTTTTCCTTGAATTTCAGAGGGACCTGTACACGTGTCACTCAAACAACGGTTAGTTGATAATTGAAAACATGACATTGTTTTATAACAAAATGAGTGTAAGGATAACTAGAATCTGATATTCAGAATGTAAGGAAATGAGAGTTTAGAGTCTAACCAAAATTGAATTCGGAGTCTACAATACAAGGATATTCAGATTCGGTTTTGTAGGAATTTGGAACTTGATTTCTATAGAATATTGGAGTATTAATTGCAAGGAAATTCAGAATCTGGATTCACAAGAATTTGGAAGATGATCTTACAATTTTTAGAGTCATAATTCATGAGAATTCGGAGTTAGAACTCATAGGATTTCAGAGTCGGTATTCAGAGAACTCTAATTCAAAACTTAGAGAAGTTAGTAACCAGAATTTTTAATTAGAATTCATAGTTATAATTCATATTCAAAATTTACATAAGTTCATAATCATAATTAGGAGCTGAAATTCATGAAATTTCATATCCATAATTCATAGTTGAACTTCATGAGAGTTCGTATCCAGAATTTGGATTCACACTTCATGAGAGTTCTTATCCATAATTTAGAGTAGAACGTCATGAGATTTTGTATCCAGATTTCGGAGTTGAACATCATGAGAGTTCGTATCCAGAATTTAGAGTTGAACTTCATGAGAGTTCGTATCCAGAATTCAGAGTTTAACTTCATGAGAGTTCGTATACAGAATTAAGAGTTGAACATCATGATATTTTGTATCTAGAATTCAGAGTTTAACATCATGAGAGTTCATATCCATAATTCTTCATATCTAAGTCTTATATGATTTTGAGTTTTTGGTCTCAGTCATAATTTTATACTTAGAAATATTTTGATATGAGCAAAGAAAATATGCTATGGATAAATTTTCTTAGGGAAGGAAAATTTTCCTTATAGGGGTAGATCATAGGGTAAAATGAAATTTGTCTTAATATAAGGTGTTTTTGATTTGCAAAACAAGAAGGAATCATGATTTCATAAAGAAAATCTTAATGACTTAACAATCTCCCCCATGTATGAAGGAATGGAAAAGCATTAGGAAAACCTTTTTGACTAAAAAAATAAAGGTATCCCTCATGATCAAAAAATTGAAATAAAAAACATTGATTTTTCAATTAATTTATAGAAAATATCAAAAATATTTTTCAAAAAACATTATGTTCATAAAAAAATAAAACTGGTTTTAATCTAAAATACATTTTCATCCCAAGGGTTTTGAGAAAAATAAAAAAATCATATAATTATAATATAAAACATTTCACAAATTAAATATTCATTTCACAACCATAAATATCTATATTGTTATTTCATATTACTAATAATTCAATCAAGATTCAAGTAAATGTTTTCATAACTTATTAGAACATTCATTTATTGACATGAAAATATAAAAATATTATTTATGAAAACACTTTTTTTTAAATTGGGATAAAAAAAATTGCATGCCAAAAAAAGTTTCAAAATACATATAAAATTATGAATATATTAAAGAAAATATTTAAAATAATTTAATTCAACACAATGTGTAACCAACATGTGATCTAGGTTAACTTTGTGATTGGATCGTCTTTGATGAAATCCTTGAAGATGTAGGCCAAACTGTCCCAATTCAGAATGTGATCTTCTAGATTCATTTTCCAAAAATTGATTACATTAGATAATATCTAATCCTATTTATTAATCCAATCATTTTTATCACTATTCATTTATACTCAAATCACTCTCTCATGCACTAATGTTTTATCATGCTTTGAAATATTAATATCAAAATATTCCTCCAACATCACTTCCTTGGAATGTAAGTGATGATCCAGGTCAAAATTACCCATATATTCCCCCTTATAGACACCATAAAATGACTCCAATTTTAGTATAAATTCAGTAACTTAGAACCTAAAAATATTATTCTCTATGTCTTTATCACTAGACACCAGCACCTCATCCCCAGAAGGTGTTTATAGTACCCCTAGAATTACACTTTCATACACCAATGTTGGATCTGTTCTCTCCTCTGAAAAGATTTTCATTAGTTTAAATGATCATTAGGTGAACATGGGCATCAAATTTTTTGATTAATATATAAATTTTAGAGGTATTTTCTTTAGGTAGATTAGAAAATTTCCAGAAACATAATTTCCTTGATTTCCCTTCCTTGAGCCTCACTCAATAGAAACAATTTTATGTGGATCTATCTTAAAAAATAAAGCTTGTTATGATTCTTGATATATTCCATGATATTATAGGTCCACCTAGGTCCTTGTTCTAGCATTCTTCCACTTTCTTCTACAAATGATATCATTCCACCCTTTCAGATCAACATCATATCCCTCCTTCATATCATAGTAAAAAACAATAACACCCAAAATATCAAACCTTTTACATATATTATGAGTTAGAGTGGTCATTCAAGAACTCACCCTAGTTGCAACATTCATATCATCTTCATGTGAAGTAGAAGTTAAATGATTGGAACTTGTATGTGTCATGAAAGCCACTAGAAATATCAGTATCAACTCACATATCTGCTTCGAACCTGAAACCATAATTATTTATGAGACACAAAACTCCTAAGAATCCATTATTTCTATAACCAGCAATATAGGTTGGTCCTATCCATGAATAATTACTCGAAAAGAACCCATTTGGGGAAGTAAATCAACTGTACGCACCACCACCTATTCCTTATTTGGTGATTATGATTTAACTACCCCTCACCTCATGTAGGGTGCCTATGTACTATTGCCATCTCTACAGGCTTCATATGATCAAAATATTCCTCTAAAGGGTAAGGAGGATGTAGCCACATAAGTCCTCATCAGTCGGAGACCCTAATACCTAAAATAAGGATATTGGGAAAACGTAATAGATTCCACTCCCAATAGACTGCACCTATAGGTTTGTGTCAGATGACCCCAATGATGTTAAGAGGAGTAGAAATATATCCAAATTATTAACTGCACCATCCATTTCATCGAGTATTATTTTTTGATCTCAATCTTCAGTAACTCAAATAGAGGATTAGAAAAATAAATTCCAACTAATATATTAGGAGAATTAGTATGAAAAAATGAATGATATCTAATATCAAGGAATAAAAATCTTCTAACTAGTTTGCCTAGCATCACAATGATTAAAATGATCTGAAATGGTAATAGAAGAATATGAAATACTACCCATATTGGAGATATCAGAGTATCTTGACATAAATGAATGTTGAAATTCAATAAAAAATGTAAGAACTTAACTTCATTTATTGATCACCTACTAGCAGTTTTTGGAGATATAAGATTGTCCTTCATCTCAAACTGAGTGAAATAATAGAGAGTGTCCAAAAGCCATATGATTGTTTGATGTTGCTGATCCCATGAATCTGAGATGAACTATTTTTTTTAAAATTTCTAGATACCATTTTTAATTATTTTCATAATATTATCATCATTTGATTCAATGATTTCATAATCCAAAGACACATCACCTGATTTTCTAGAGTGTGTAGAATTTTACTGAGGGTTTGAATAAAATTATTTTTTATATTATTCCCCCATATAACATAACAAATGGGTCATTCCAAATTACTATATATAATTATTATTAATTCTTTTAAAATTGGATATTAATATATATACACAAAATAACTATGATGCATAATTTTGTATCCCATCTTAACATTCTAGAATTGTTTTAAAAATTCATATCAAATCCATACATTAAATTGATGCATCTATAATATGAATATTACTAAAATAGTTAATAAATAGGATATGACATATATATAATTAATTTAAGATAAATGAGCTTTGACTAAACAATGAAAACCTCTTATTTTTCCCCATTCACTAAGAACCCACTCATAATGAATCACAACCAATATAAATTACATGTGTTAGATTAATATGTTTTAAAAAATTAATCTTATACATATTATATAACAAAAAACTTGAATTGATAGGGGTGATTACTATCATTAGACATTATTTATCTAATTTACTCAAATCTCATTATTGAGTGTGAAAACATGGATACAAGTAAAACAGTATGTGACAATGACACTCACAACACACAATATGTATGTATTTATAAAAAAATTAAAATTATAATGTTTTATTTGATACGTTTTAGTGAATTGTTAATTAAAAAAGGTTGGTTATGGTATATAATTAATTATTATTCCCCAAAAAACCACTAATTATTATGATATTGATTCATGGTACTGTGGGGTCAATCCTATGTGGAACGTTGAATCCTATCGACAATATCTGAACTAATTGTTAGATATCTATAATTTTTCCTTTAAATTACAACATTAAAATAAGATAAACTAAATAAAAATAAAATTTTCATAAAATAAACATTAAATGGGAATAATAAATGTTATAAAATATTAATAAAATGGAATTAGTTTCTTAGGATTGATTTCATTATTCTAAAAATATTCAACCACACCCTTGAAATGAATCATACCAATTTTTATAAGACCACTTGTGTATCACACATGAATTATGGTAAGTATCCCATTTAGTTATGATTCATAACTATATAATGTATTTGTTTGATGTTTTGGAATGTTTGGAGAAAATTTAAAGTGTATGGGGCGATTTATTTGTGTGCATGGATGGTTCACTATTTTAAAAATTTATACAACACCTATAAAAAAACATATATGGTGAGAGGGGAAAAGGGAAAGGAACATGGTCAACGCATGGTTTTCCAAAACAATGTGTCTACTAAGGATGGATAATTCACATTGAAAAATGGATTTAGTTATTTTGAGGTAGTGACATCACAATGGTTGGTGCATGATTTGGAGACCATATGAGAAGTTTTTGTGAGGCTCATCCTTAATGTAGTGTCTAACCCACAGTTAGAGAACTATTTTCATGATCGTGCAAATAAACCATGCGCGAAAAGAAACTACTTCCTTAAAAAGTGAATCTCACTTATTTTCCCCTTTAACTCACACTTTTCCCATTTATCCATACATAACATGGGATTTGTCTCTATAAAAGGTCATGTAAGGTTCTTCTATCTATCTAGAGGTGATCTGAAGGCTTCACTAGGTCATTAGAAGCCGATTCCTCATGGTGTCAGATTGTTCTTGATCATTCTTGAAGGATTTATTAGATTTTATTCACCCTTTCTCTTATTCTCTTAGATATATGACCATTTTGAGTAGATTAATGTTGGGGATGAAAAATATTATTATATTTTGTTTGGATTATGTTAGGGTAAGATACATGATTTAGTTTCATGGGGATTTAACCATGTTTTGTTATATTTCTCATGTTGTTTATCGTTTTCATTGAAACTCTTGACATTGGTCTCTTATATATTTTATCCTCTTGAAAGAACAAACTAGAGTTGGTTCAAATAAATTTTATTTCAGGGAAATGTTTGTTAAAATTATTGTCTAAATAATTTTATAAAGCTTATTTAGTGATTATTCTAGTTTTTTGTGAAATTTTGGAATTTTGGAATTTGGTTCTGCAATGTTCACTGATAAATTATTTTGAAATGATGATTTTAAAATAATTTCTCATTTCTATTTATTGAATGTTATTTTAAATAAAAATACTATTTTATTGCAAGGGGTTTTCCTAGTTTTATGTTATAGTTGGTGTGTGTGTTAATAATTAATTTATGAGGCTTATTTAAAATATGACATTATGTTCGGTGATAATGGTGTAATGACAGGTGGGATTTAATTTCCTTATGAAAACATGGTTGATCAACTAGAATCCAATCATGAGAATGAAACTTTCATAATGATGCATGAATTGTTGGAAGTGCGTATATGTCAAATGGAATGGTAATTCCAAAGGGAACATGTAAAATGGTTTTATGTAATTATTTTGATGCTTTATTTAAAAAAAGTATTTTATGGATAATGTTTTATTATAGATCATGTTTATAATTATTTATAGACAACATTATACATTGTTTTTTATAAAATATTTTATATAAATGCTGCTAACATTTATTCCATGTGGAGTGAGTAGGGAAGTCATCAGAAAAAATACAATGTTTTAGTACTCACCCATTCCATGGAAATTTGGTTGTTTTGGAGATATTACCTATTAAAATATGGAAATGGTAATTTATCATGCATATTTAGACCTACTTCATGATAAATGTGTTATTTTGTGGAGTTGGATATTGGAGTATGTAGAGCTTTGGAATCATCATGTTGTATTTTATTTGTTATTGTTTTACATTATTTGTTTACCATGATGTGAATTTCTATTATTTGGTGGCCATATTGGATTGGTTTGATAGAAATAAATATTTATAGTTTTATTTCATTTATCCATGAATCATGTAGTTTCTTATTTGTTAATATTTTATGGTTGGTTGTTTTATCGTCAAAGGTAAAATCATCACCCAGATTTTGTTTGAATCCCACTAGTATTTATTGACAACCATTAGTGTCATGGAGAAGTTAATTAATGCCTAGAAACGTCTCACATCCCTCTCAAGATAATTATAAGGGGCAGGAAGTTACAAATGGTATCCATTTTCTTCTATTCAAATATTTTTTTGATATAAGTGTTATCAATTTGGTCCTTTTCTTGTGGAACATGTATCCATTAGTAATATTTTTCTTGGAGTTTGATTTCATTCTTATCAATACCTAGCATTGGGATTATAGAAAGGAGCAGTATTTCTAGGAAATGAAATATTGAGCATAAAAATATGTAGTTGTCATTTTCATATAGAACATTATGTAACTATGGTATGTGGTACATATGTGTTTTAGAGACACTTGTGGGATTTTTAAATCCCTTTTTCATGGGTTTAGCCAATGAGTCAAGCATCAAATGCATTAGATAAATAAATTCCCACTAGGATTTAATATTTTATTTTTATTAATGATATATTGTATGGTTAAATATTTTTATTTTTGAAAGATGTTGAAAATTATTTCAAATGAAAGATTTTTAAAAAGATCCTGATTGTGGTAATATGAAAATTGTATGAATTTCAAAAGAAAATAGATATTTTCTTTTCAAAAACAGTTAAATGTGGAAAGGGTTTATTTGGGAAATAAATGTTGTGATCATTGATGGGATAGAATTTGAAATGAAAATCCATCCGTTTCTTAAGAGTTATACTTAAGATGTTTTTGGTTTGTTTTGAATATGGAACTTAGTAGGCGTCGTATAAACCAACTAGATTAAGCCACAAGGAATTTTGTTTCACATGATCCACGAGAGGGAAAAATGCTAGTTCAATGTATTGTCCAAGAATTTCAAGATGTAGGCTCAAAAAAATTAAGTGATGATCCCAGAAAATTGGATCATTCTATTTGGTTGTAGAAGAAGAATCCACCATTCTTTAGAGGAGATTTAGAACACGAAAAAATGAGTTCTAGCTGAATACGTGGAATTGTATCATTGATTTTGTCAACACACTAGTAGAACTGAAATTCATGTTGTAAATGTGTATTCTAGAGTATCTTTCATGATAGTGGTGGGATATACTAGTCTTGGATAATGTGGATTAGGGACGTGGTTGGGAGGAATTTTAAGAATTGTTCAACAAACAATTCTATCCTCACACATTCAATATTCATTGAACAGTAAAATTATTCATCATGAGGTGTGAAAATATCTCTATCAATGAGTAAGTGGATAAATTGGTGAATTTTGTATTATTTTTACCCTATGTTGCTTCTTGTGACTCTTTGAAGGTGTATATCTTTGAATCAGGTTTGATATAGGAGATTCAACCAAAGATTGTTAAACTCTATATTACTGACTATACAAAGATGATAAACAATGAATCTGTGGTTGAATGGTACATATTAGAATATATGTGAGGAGGATGTTTGTTGATACACATGAGAACTGATGGTAACTCTAATTATGGTACTAATAGAAACATGGACACCTACTTCGAAGGTGGGAGCATGAATCAAAATCATACAACGGGATCAGTAAACATTCATGAAAGAAAAAAGAGACGAGCGATGTAACATCCCAGGTAAATAAAGAATAATACATTTTCATACTTATTAATATTTACGAATTAAATATAAATTTTCCTTTAAATGGGTTGCTATGTTCGATAGCGTACCTGATACGCAACAAAGATATTCTTTGAAATCTTATGTTGCACACTAGTAATAAAATAATATTATATGAAATGGTATTTAACACGTAGCCGTTGTAGTGGCAGGAATGAATAGAAATAACTAAAATATGATTATATATGTTTGTTAAATATTATTACATTTATCCAATAAAGGATAAAGGCTTAAAATATGAAAAGAATTCAATTTTAGGCATATATACTCTAATTTTCACTAAAGGTCCACTTATCGCCTTTTAATGGAGAACCGTCATTAAATATAGTTTTGGTAACTCATATACATTCTATTGGACCAAAGAAAATTTTTCTTTAGAATCAGGACATCAAAATTTACTTTGTGTAAATTTTTGGTATTTTTTGAATAAAGTTCATTTTTTAATGAATAGTGAAAAATATTGTATTTTAATTCAAAACCTCTTTTTAATATAATTTATAAATATTATTAGATTATCTTTTGAATTGGTTTTATAGTGAAATTAGAATATATTTTTACCTTTTAATCCAAAAGTGGTCATTGGAATTAATTTCACTTTGAAATTGGACTTAAACTAGTGTCAATCTTTTGATATATATTGTTTCATAAAAAGACGCTATTTGTTTTGATAGCGGGAATTAATTATTAAATTAATTAATGCAACTAATAGGTTTTGAATTTTCTAAAATAGACGTCATTTTTGAATTCAGAATATCAAATATGGCTTAGGGTGATGTTTTGGTATTTTTTTGAAAAACTTCAATTTTTGATGAATAGTGAAACTACTAAGTGACAGTTAAAAAACTGCTTTTTCGTTTAAATGAAACTCTACCACTTTTGTGATTTGATTTTCAAAATTTTGACATAAATGGTTTTCATTATGATGTAAAATGTGGTATAATGGGATTAAAATAATTTTTTGTTGAATAGTAACTTTTAAGTTATTAATCGCAATTGGAGGTAATTAGTGTAGTTTAAGGTAAAAATAATGTTTTAATAATATGAAAAGACCTTGAAACTTGTCCTAACAATATTTTATGAGTAATGGCCGACCCAGAATACCCATGGGTCTATTTTTTGGACCCCATGGAGCCACTTGGGTGAGAAAATGACATTAATGCCTTTTATTTAAAGTAAAAGTAAAAATGACACTAACATGTATTGTTGGACAAAAACAATATTTACATGGGGTTATACAAGTCGGATTTTTTACTATAAATATTCAATGGAAAGATAAAATGATTTCCTACATCATGATATTTGTTTTATAATTTTTATAAATTAAATAAATTAAATTATTTATTACATCATGATGATGCAGCGATTACCTCATTATTTAACGATTTGAATAAAATGAAAAGATAATGTAAAATATAAGACCTAAACATGTAAAGAACCTATTGGATGGATGTATTTAGAACTATTATCACCTCATACTATAAATATATAATTTTGGTACCTTTAAAATCCGAAAATAATTTTATAATAAAGTAACCTTTTATAACGTTCCAAGAGTGCCCCACAACTTCTCTTATAAAAGGCCCCCACCTCTACCACCTTACCCACACCTCTCAAGCCTTTGGCTAGGACAAACCCTGATCGTTTTGTCTCTCCGCGTCCCTCTTCTCATCCTAGAAGTCTTAACTTGGGCAGAAATCTCTTCAAGGAACCCTTTTTGTTCAAACCAAGAAGAGTTACCCGATTTTAAGGTAATGTCTTCACTTGTGTTCTTTTGTTTTATTTTTCTTCTCCAACCCTCTAAACTCTTTTTGTTCATTTATTTTGTAACAAAAAAAATATCTTAAATATACTAGGATGTTGTTATGAAATGTATTTGAGCTACACCTTCACAAACCTCCGTCTAATGGTTAAAGAACATACTGCTTCAGTGGTTGGCGAATTTCTGCCTCACGAAATGATGATTGATCAGTCTTCTTTTAAAACCTTTAATGGTGGAAATTAAGATGTAACTCTATTTATATGTGATATATATTATGTTTATTGTTCTTTATGCTTCTGTATTTTTCATTTTGGGTATACCTTTATGGTTTCCGTTATGGGTAAACATGATAAATTCATTTTAGGAAGTGCGGACTACCGCCTCCTCAAAGTGATTTGATTCGTTAATTCCATACATGGGACGTATAAAGGATGGAGTTAATGATATTATATATGATATTATACTGAAATTATAATATACGTTTATATCATTATGATTTCACCCCATTACATGTGAAATAGAAATGATAGTAGCGTTCATGCGTACGTACGGCTTACCGTCTCCATGAACGGTGCATTTCATTTCTTACCTCTAAATGATATATACTATTATAAATACATGTAAATGATGGATATATATGATATATATGATATCCAAATCATGAATATCATTCTTGATATAATGAACCTTTGACCACCCAAACAATATGTAATTGTAAGAAGTCCAGTTTCGACTTAAGAACCAAATATCGACAAAAAATAATTATTAACATAAATGATTACATAATGTTTATAACATGGAAATAAGTGATATAAAAGGAATAATAAGCTTGAAAAAGGTTATTAAGCAAGTATAAATTAACTTCAGTTTATTATTCAGGAGATTAAAGAGCAATAGAGTCACGTCGAACACGAGGTAAGGGACTTCGTCTCAATCTCCTTTCATTGAGGCATATTTCATTTTATACACAACTTTCTTTTATAGGGTGTATAAACCCCTTTGACTATAAATTTTATACAAAATGAATCTTTTTCTATGAAGCGTTTTACTAAATGACAAAAAAGAATGTTTTTTTTAACGTACGCGGTGACAACGACCTTTTCTGTCGCCACGAGTATTATTTGGTCTTTGGCTTCCTCAATAAGCCGTAATGTTTTTAAAATGAAATAAATACCTTATACTCTATTATGTATTTTGGTATTAAAAATGGGTTTTATAATGGATTTGTTATGTCAATATATTTAAGTGATATATTTTGATCAATGGGTGGAAATGTTTTCTTTCCATTATATTTGTTTTATGTCTTATTATTTTATAATGGTACTTGGACATTTGACGGGTGGTTACATGATAAACCATATGATGGGTGGTGTCGTGAATACCAGGACGGGTGGTTACATTATAACCTCCAATGCATTGGGTATTGATGTCGGCTATATGATTATTCCATTAAGTGATATGTGTGGAAGCCGACCGTATGGTTATTCCATTTAAGTATGTTTATGTCCCAAGTTACCTTTATATGTTATGTGTTTTTTATATGGGTTTTATGGTAATATTTTGGTTACAAAAGGGTATGTAATGATATTTTATTCAGTGAAGTGTTTTTACTACTTCATAAAGTTGAAAAGTATTACTTTGATAAAGTATACATGGTTTACTTTTGGTTTTGAAAAAACTAACAGTTTTCATTCCTTGTGTATCCCTTACTGAGCTTTTTATGCTCACCCCAAGTTTTTTTGAAATGTTTTTCACATGACTTAATGTGGAGTGGGGTCAAGGATGGGATCAAGGGAAGTCAGGATATATAAAACGAGGAACTAGACATGTTTCTTTTTAAGAGTTTTTATTTTTATGGAAACTTAGTAGAAGTGTCTACTTTGTAATATTTTGAAATATAATAGATATGTCCTAATAATCTAAAACTCTAAACCTGAAAAGGTCCTCAATGTGAATTATTCATCTAATTCAATATTAAGTAAGGTTTAAAGTTGGGGCCATATAGTTGGTATCAGAGGGAGGTTTAGAAAACTTTATGAGTTAGAAAATTGTTAAATTATAAGTTAATTTATGGTATGATTGAAATGATATAGCATTTAAAGATTACCATTTTTCTTCACCTAATATATATCTGTGTTCAGAATGGTTTTCCACAGAGGAAACAAAGTAGCTATGTTGGGATGACATCAGGAGGAAGACAAATTTCCAAATCAGCAACCCGAGATGGTCGAAATCGGAACAGAACAGTTTTTTGTAGTAATGGAATAGTTGACTCAGGCTATAAATGGTGGTGGTATCGATGCACGAGATCAACCATAACAACCGCATAGGAACATGTCTATGGTGGAAAAATTCATGAGGCAAAATCCCCCATCATTTAGAGGATCATCTGACATTGTGCTAGCTGAAGGGTGTATTAAACCACTGGAGAAGATTTTTGATGTCATGGGGTGTTCAGAACATCAAAGGGATAGTCTTGGTGTTTACCATTTTGAAGTTGAAGCTGATCAATGGTGGTCTGTGGTGAAAAATATCAGGGATAATGATGAGATTTATGATCTTCACTGGGATGAATTCAAAGGTATGTTTCTTGAGAAATATTTTCCTAAGGTGGTTCGTCTTAGGATGGAAAAACAGTTCCTAGAACTGAGGCAGGAGGATGACTCAGTGGCTGCTTATGAAGAAAAGTTCACTCAACTGGAAAGGTATGCTTCAAATTTTATACGAGATCTTGATAGTAAAATCAACCGTTTTTACTAGAGTGGCTGATGCTTTGAGTCGAAAAAGTAATGCTTCATTAACCATGCTACGTTTGGAACGAGATCCTTTGGTTGTTGATTTGATGAACTTTGGCATAGAAGTTTTTGGTGCAGGAAGTTCTTCTATTTTGATTCAGGTGTCAGGGAGATCATCCCTATTAGACAGAATTAAGCAGGTGCAGAAGAATGATAGTGGATTACAGAAAAAGGTAGAGCTGGTTCAGAAGGGTAAGTTTCCTACGTTTAACATTGATAATGATTGTGTTTTGAGGTTTTGTAAGAGATTATGTGTGCCTTTTGATTCACAGTTGAAGGGTGAGTTGTTATGTGAGGCTCATAGTTATCCATTTTCTTTTCATCCTGGAAGTACTAAAATGCACAGAGATCTGCGGGAGTATTACTAGTGGGATGGAATGAAAAGAGATATTTCTGATTTTAGAGTGAAGTGATTGACTTGTCAGTAGGTTAAAGCAGAGCAATAGTTACTGAAAGGGATGCTTCAGTCATTACCACTTTTAGAGTGGAAATGGGAAAATATATCCAAGGAATTTGTTGTGGGATTACCGAGTACATCTCCATGTAATAATGCAATCTGGGTTATTGTTGATCAATTGACTAAATCTGCTCATTTTCTTCTTATTTGAGATATATTGTCTCTAGATCAACTTGCTCGATTGTATCTTAAAGAGATAGTCACGTTTCATGGAGTTCCCCTCTCTATTGTATCTGATTGTGATCTCGTGTTTACTTCTATCTTTTGGAAAGGCCTTAAAAAGTCATTGGGTACTGAATTAAATTTTAGTACATCTTTTCATCCGCAATCAGATGGGCAGTTAGAACGAACAATTCAGACATTGGAGGATATGCTACATGCTTGCTCTATGGATTATTAGGGATGTTGGGACCAACATCTTTCTTTGGATGAGTTTTCATATAATAACATTTTTCATTCCAGTATACAGATGGCTCCGTTTGAAGCATTATATAGGAAGCGGTGTCAAACTCTGGCTTTTTGGGATGATGTAGGTGAAAGGAAGCTGATGGGACAAGAATTGGTAGAAGAGATGGTAGAAAAAGTTCAATTTATTCAGAAACCCATGAGAACTGCTCAGAGCGGATAGAAAAGTTATACAGACAATAGGAGGAAATATCAATCATTTGAGGTTGGTGATCATGTTTTTCTCAAAGTTTCACCGTGGAAATGTATGATGCGATTTGGTAAGAAAGGAAAGCTGAGTCCAAGGTTCATTGGAGCATATGAAATTCTAGAGAAATTTGGATCAGTTGATTACCGAGTGGCTTTACCTCCGTATTTATCTCAGGTACACAGTGTTTTTCATGTTTCGATGTTGAGAAAGTATATGCCAGATCCATCTCATGTTTTGAGCCCAGAGGTAGTTCATTTGGAAGAGAATCTCTCTTATGAGGAACAACCAGTCCAGATTTTTGACCGAAGAGAGCAAGTGTTGCGAAATAAGGCAATTCACCAGGAAAAGGATTTGTGGAAAAACCATATGGTTGAAGAGGCAATGTAAGAATCTGAAAATGCTATGAGGGATAAATACACCCACTTATTTTGATAAGTGAATAAAATTGTGAGGACGCAATTCCCAAAAGGGGAGAAGGATGTAACATCCCAGGTAAATAAAGAATAATACATTTTCATACTTATTAATATTTATGAATTAAATATTAATTTTACTTTAAAGGGGTTGCTATTTTCGATAGCGTACCCGATACGCAACAAAGAGATTCTTTGAAATCTTACGTTGCACACTAGTAATAAAATAATATTATATTAAATGGTAGTTAACACGTAGCCGTTGTATTGGCGGGAATGAATAGAAATAACTAAAATATGATTATATATGTTTGTTAAATGTTTTTATATTTATCCAATTAAGGATAAAGGCTTAAAATACGAAAAGTATTCAATTTTAGGCATATATACTCTAATTTTCACTAAAGGTCCCTTTATCACCTTTTGATGGAGAACCGTCATTAAATATAGTTTTGGACACTCTTATATATTCTATTGGGCCATATAAAATTCTTCTTTAGAATCGGGACATCAAAATTTACTTTGTGAAATTTTTTTGTATTTTTCTCATAAAGTTCATTTTTTAATGAATAGTGAAAAATATTGTATTTTAAATCAAAACCTCTTTTTAATATAATTTATTAATATGATTAGATTATATTTTGAATTGGTTTTAATATGAAATTAGAATATATTTTTACCATTTATTCCAATAGTGGTCGTTGGAGTTAATTTCACTTTGAAATTGGACTTAAACTAGTGTCAATCTTTTGATATATATTGTTTCATAAAAACACGCTATTTTTTTGACAGTGGGAATTAATTATTAAATAAATTAATGAAACTTAAATTTTTTGAATTTTTTAAAATAGACATCATTTTTTAATTCAGATTATCAAATATAGCTTAGGGTGACGTTTTGGTATTTTTCTGAAAAACTTCAATTTTTGAAGAATAGTGAAACCACTAAGTGGCAGTTAAAAAAACTGATTTTTCGTTTAAATGAAACTCTACCACTTCTGTTATTTTATTTTCTAAACATCGACATACATGGTTTTCATTATTATGTAAATTTTGGTACAATGGGATTAAAATAATTTTTTTGTGAATAGTAACTTTTAAGTTATTAATCGCAATTAGAGGTAATTAGTGTAGTTTAAGGTAAAAATAATGTTATAATGATATGAAATGACCATTAAACTTGTCCTAACCCTATTGGATGAGTAATGGCCGACCAATACAACCCATGGGTCGACTTGTGGGACCCCATGGAGCCACTTGGGTAATATAATGACATTAATGCCTTTTATTTAAAGTAAAAGTAAAAATGACACAAACATGTATTGTTTTAATAAAACAAATTTTTACATGGGGTTATACAAGTCATATTTTTTTCTATAAATATTCATTGGAAATATAAAAATATTTCCTACATGATTATATTTTTTTATAATTTTTATACATTAAATAAATTAAATTATTTATGACATCATGATGATGCAGCGATTACCTCATTATTTAACGATTTAAATAAAATGAAAAGATAATGTAAAATCTAAGACCTACACATGTCAAAAACCTATTTTATGGGTCTATTTCGAACTCTTATCACCTTAACCTAGAAATATATAATTTTGGGACATTTAAAAGCCGAAAAGCTTTTTATAATAAAGTAAACTTTTATAACATTCCAAGAGTGCCCCTCCTCTCCTCTAATAAAAGGCCCCCACCTCTACCACCTTACCCACACCTCTCAAGCCTTTGGCTCGGAAAACCCCTACTCATTTTATCTCTAAATATCTCTCTCCTCATCCTAGAAGCCTTATCTTTGGCAGAAAGCTCTTTAAGGAACCCTTTTGGTTCAAACCAAGAAGAGTTACACGATTTTATGGTAATTTCATCACCTGTGTTCTTTTGTTTTATTTTGCTTCTCCAACCTTCTATACTCTCTTTATTTCTTTATTTTGTAACAACACCAGTATCTTCAATATACTATGATGTTTTTATGAGAAATATTCAAGCTACACCTACACACACCTCCGTCTAATAGTTAAATAACATACTGTTTATATGGTTGGTGAATTTATGCATCACGAAACGATGATTGTTCAAAATTCTTTTAACACCATTAATGGTGTCCATTAAGATGTCACTATATTTATATATGATATATATTATGTTTATGTTTTCCTTATGCTTCTGTATTTTTCATTTTGGGTATACCATTATGGTTTCCATTATGGGTAAACACGATAATTTCATTTTAGGAAGTGCGGACTACCGCCCCCTCAAAGTGATTTGATTCGTTAATGCCCTATATGGGATGTATAAAGGATGGAGTTAATGATATTATATATGATATTATACTGAAATTATAATATACCTTTATATCATTATGATTTCACTCCTTTAAATGTTAAATAGAAATGAAAGTAGCACTGATGCGTACCTACAGCTTACCGTCTCCATGAACGGTGCATTTCATTTCTTACCTTTAAATGATATATACTATTATAAATACATTTATTTGATGGATATATATTATATATATGATATCAAAATAATGAATATCATTCTGGATATAATGAACCATTGACCACACAAACAACATGTAATTGTAAGAAGTCCACTTTCGACTTAAGAACAAAATATCGACAAAACAAACATTATTAACTTAAATGATTACATAATTCTTATAACATGACAATAAGTGATATAAAATGAATAATAATCTTGAAAAAGGTTCTTAACAAAGTAGAAATTAACTTCAGTTTATTATTCAATAGTTTAAAGAGCAATCAAGTCGCGTCAGACACGAGGTAAGGGACTTCGTCTCAATCTCCTTTCATTGAGGCATATTCTGTTTTATACACAACTTTATTTTATACGGTGTATAAACCCCTTTGACTTTTACTTTTATTAAAAATGAATCTTTTTCTATGAAGTGTTTTAATAAACGACAAAAAGGAATGTTTCTGTTATTGTTCGCAGTGACAACAACCTTTTTCGCCACCGCAAGTATTATTTGGTCTTTGGCTTCCTCAATAAGCCGTAATGTTTTTAAAATAAAATAAATACCATATACTCTTTTTTGTTTTTTGGAATTGAAAATGGTTTTTATAATGGATTTATTATGTCAATATATTTATGTGATATATTGTGATCAAAGTGTGGAAATGTTTTATTTCCATTATATTAGTTTTATGTCTTATGATTTTATAATGGTACTTAGACATTTGACGGGTGGTTATGTGATAAACCATATGACGGGTTGTGCCGTGAATACCAGGATGGGTGGTTATGTTATAACCTCCAATGGATTGGGTATGGAAGTCGGCCGTATAACTATTCCATTAAGTGATATGTGTATAAGTCGACCGTATGGTTATTCCATTTAATTATGTTTATTTCCCAAGTTACCATTATATGTTATGTGTTTTTTATATGGGTTTTATGGTAATATTTTGGTTACAAAAGGGTAAGTAATGATCATTTATTCAGTGAAGAGTTTTTACTACATTATAAAGGTGAAAAGTATTACTTTGATAAAGTATATATGGTTTACTTGTGGTTTTGAAAAAACTAATAGTTTTCATTCCTTGTGTATCCCTTACTGATCTTTTTATGCTCACCCTATGTTTTTTTGAAATGTTTTTCACAGGACTTAACTTGGTGTGGGTTCAAGTATGGGATCAAGGGAAAGTCATGCTATATAAAACATGGAACTAGACATGTTTATTATTAAGAGTTTTTATTTTTATGGAAACTTAGTAGAAGTGTCTACTTTGTAATCTTTTGAGATTTAATAGTTGTGTCCTAATTCTCTAAAACTCTAAACCTGAAAAGATCCTCAATGTGAATTATTCATTTAATTCAATAATAAGTATGGTTTAAGGATGGGGCCTTATAAGAGAGATGTTTTCAATGTGGTATTTTCATCCACATTATGATAGAGTTCACAGAACCACCATGATCATTCCATAATTTCATAAAGATGGGGAATCATTTGGGTCACTATAGCAGTGCTCTAAGGTTAAGTTCTCTATACACACCTTAGGTATTGTGGGCATTATTTGCTTCAATGAGGTTAGGGTAGCTAAGTCAATCTTGTTATATTAACAGAGTGTTCCATATTAATTCTTGGAATACTATGACTCCTAATAAGGTAAAATCGATGAAGTTTAACAAAGAACAAAATTTAGAATCGATGAAATTATATGGAGCTAGATGATCAGGCTTGGCCATTTATGATGAGATGTATAAATATTTTTAATTATAATGATATGAAACTAGAATTGTATATTGTTGCATCCCATTCCATGATTAATTTTCATACTATCAAATTTTTGTGTTTAAAACATGATAATATTCCCACTATCCTAAGACTTCAAAAAACTCTAGGTAAAATAGAATGCCAAGCCTTTGTGTGTAGATCTTGTACTACAATCATTGTTGGAGTTGAAATGAAATGAAATTTCATTATTTTGAAAAAATATTTCTATGAGGTAATCATGGGTGTGGATTGGTTTCCAATTTTTAAGACTCACAGTTACTGTTATACCAGAAAGGTGGGTGTCCCAACTAAATATTGCCTCGAGTATCTCTTTTGAGGAGAAAATAGTGTAAAGTCAAGTGCAAATGTTTTGTTGGAACCAATAGTGGAAAAAATCTGTTAAAATTCGGTGAAATCGTCCTTAGAATTGATGGATGACATCTAAAGTAATAGTTTTTCAATAGTGAAGGTTCAGTTTCTAGATGATTTTTTTGAAAACATTTCATGGTTACCACCAATAAGGGATTTGGAGTTTATGATTGATATCTATCTTGGGACCAATCTTATTTACCTTTTGTCTCATTAGATTGAAGAAATATAATTAAGGGAGCTAAAATTGTGGTTGTAATAACTATAATGAAAAGGTTTCATTTAGTCGACCATGTCACCGTGTGCAGCCCCGGTGTTTTGTGTGAAAAAGGAAGACGAAACTCTTCAAATTTTCAGTAATTATCATAAAAATATCCAAGTTATGATATTATATAGATAAACACTTCCACGCTTTTATGATCTTTTTGATAAATTTAGGGGATATTAATTTATCAGTAATATTGAATTACGATCTGGTTATCACCAATTATGAGTCTGATAGGAGGATATTCCAAATACTACTTTTATAAGTAGATACAACTATTATAAATGCATGATAAATCCTTTAGGTGTTACGAATACACCAAAAATAATTATAGAATTGATGAATAAAATATTTTAGTGATATCTGGATTTATTTTTTTTTGTTTTTGTGGAGGATATACTAGAGAATTCAATGACAGTGGAATGGAATGAAAAATGATTGGCAAGAGTGTTGGGAATCTGGTGATACCATCATATGTATACTAAATTATCAAATGTAATTTTTGGATTCAAAAGGTATTCTTTATTGGCGATGGGATTTATCAAAAATGTGTTTTTGTGTATTTGAAGAAGATATAAGTTGATGTCTTCAAGATATAGAATTTCCTTGGTCCATCTGGCCATTACTAATGCTTTGGTACTGATTTTTCATGACTATATTTTACAATGACAACTTAAAAAAATAATGATTCATTCCAATAGAGTGAGGAATGTAATAATTATTTTCAAGAGATAAAATTAAACCTTACATCTACACTAATCTTGATTTTTGCCGAATCAGAACAATAATACGTGGGGTATTGTGATGGTTTGGGATATGGGATGGTTTGTGTTATTATGAAAGTAGACTATGCTGTTTCTTATAGATCAAGTCATTTATGTGTATATTAGATTAACTACCCAGAACATGATTTTGAGTTAGCTACCATTGCACATGCCTTTAATAATTGGTGTGATTACATATTTGGTGAGAAATTTACTATGTTCACTGATCAAAATAGCTTAAAACATATTTTCTTACAAAGTGATTTTAATTAGATGAAAACATTTGGGTGTGGTATCTTTGAATATTTGAAATAGATGTGATGTATATACCGGGTGAAGGAAATTTGGTAGTAGATGCATTAAATATAAAGTAATAAGCTAAATTGGAGAAAGAGGTGTCAGATGGCTTGTAGTTTATATCGGTCTTGGCTGACATGTAGTTAAAAGGTGAAGATTGGTGTGATGTTATTTTATCGTTTCAATTTCAGTGGTTCCTAATTTGGTGAAGATGATTAAAGAGGCACATACACTCAATGCAGAGTGTGTGGATATTATGTCCAAACTCTACTCTGGGGAGACCATCGAGGGATTGAGACTAGATGGGAGTTTAGTGTTGTGGTTTAAAAATTTTATTATAGTGCATATTCCTTATCAGGAGAATGTTTCTCATGAATACCATAAGTTGAGATGGATTTTCTATCTTAGATTATATTATATGTATAAAAAGATGAAAACATAGTTTCAATGGGTTTTCATAAAAACGATGGTGACTAAGATTGTTTCAATATTCTTAAACTGTTAACAATTTAAGGATAAACAACTTTGACCGATAGGTATGTTATAGTATTTAACTATTCTAGTGTAGAAATGGGAGTAAATTGTTGTGTATTTTTTAACAAGGCCCCCATGAACAGTTTAGAAACATGTTTCTATATGGGAGATTATGGATTGACTCAAATATATTTTCTATTTAATTCATATTCTTGAAACTCATATGGTGGAGGATATATCCAAGAAATATATCTGAGAAGTGGTAAAGAGACATGGAATACTAGTTTGAATCATTTCAAATAGAGATATTAGGTTCACGTCTTGTTTCTGGAAATCCTTACAGAAATCCCATGGGAATCAATTGACTATGTGTATGAAGTGTAATCCTTAGAAAGGTGGTCAATCTGAATAGATGATATAATCTATGGAATACATGTTGTGGAATTTTGTAATGGTTTTTGGTGGATCATGGGAAGAGAACATAAAATTGGTGGAGTTATCATATAATAAAATATATCATGCCTCAATACACATGGATTATATTGTATCATTGTATGGAAATTCTTGTTGTCCTACACTTTTTTGGGTCAAAATAGGATAGAATTAACTAGTTAGGCTGAGCCTTGTCTATGAAAAAATGGAGATGATTATGTTGATCATAAAATGAATGGAGATGGCGTAGATTCATTAGAAATTGTATGTAGATAAGTATTGGCGGTTGTTGTCACTCACAGTGAGTGATAATGTAATCCTGAGGATCTCTCTATGTCATTTGCATTATCATTTTTAGAGTTAAATAATGTTATCTTCATGATACATATACCTTCATACAATATTGGAACGGGTTGATTATGCGGCATATCGGTTAGAAATTATTACCATGGTTCAGTGCAGTGTACAATGTGTTTCAGGAATCTTAATTGAAAATGTATAAACCTGATCCTAACCATGTGATCATATTTCATCATGTTGACCTATATTAGGATGATTCATTGATACATATCCCAGTGTGGATTCCAAATAGGAAATATATGGTCTTGTATGAATAAATATTCAGTCTAGTATATATTTTGTGGAAACATGGTCATATTAAGGAGGAGACTTGGGAAATGGAGAAGGAAATGAAATAGAAATGAATTGAACTTTTTTCAGGTAAATAATGACTTTCTACATTACTAGGACCAAAATACCAATAGTTAGGAGAATTTATAATAACTAGTTTTAGGTAAGTAACCCCTTCAGTTTTTATTTTATGTATATACAAAATTTGGGTGATGTTTGGAAGAGTTTGGTGAAATTTTGTAGTGTTTTGTAGTTTTTCATACAATTCATGGTTAGTGAACAATTTCGGAAAACAATGACACGCCTATAAAAAACTGTGAAAAGTAAGAGGGGAAAAAGAAATACGCACAGTAAATGAATGTTTTTTCTAAACTATACATCCATTAAGGACAAATACTGCATTGTGAAAAAAAGGATTTTATCATTTTGAGGAAGTGGATTCTGCATAGATGCCTCATAGTATGTAGATTTTGTGAGATGGTAGTGCGATGTTCATTTTTGAGGCAGTAGCTAATGCATCATTTATGCATAGTTTTCTTAACTATGTGAAAATATTGAGTGAGGCTTGGAAATAATTCACTAAAAAGTGGATCTCACTAGTTTTCAACAATAACTCAATGTTTTTTTCTTCTATTGAGCAATAAAACAAGTTTTCTCTCTCTCAAAGGTCATGGAAGGTTCTTCCATCAATATGAAGGCTATATAAAGTCTTCATTTGGCGGTTTAATGTTGATTCTATGAAGTATGTGATCATTCTTGATATTTGTTAATGTTTTTCGTTGATCTACTTTTCCCTCTCTCCCTCCCTCCCTTAGTTTCTTAGATCTACTCCCGCTCTATGAAGATTTGATCTTTTGGATGCCTAATATGATTAGATTTTTTTTATATTCGTGGAAGATAACTATGGTGGGTTCATTGAGATTCAACCCAATTATGTAACGTTTTTCATGTTAGTAATAGTTTTCATCAAAACTGACAAGGTATGAGGCTTCAATATCAACTCTTGTTTCTAAAACATATTTTGTTAGTATCAAATCGAATTAATTTCCTGAAATTCAATGTGTAATTGTAGTGAAAATCATGTTATAAATACTCTGTAGTGAATATTTATCGGTTATGGTGAAATTGTGGAATTATGGTATTTGGTTGTTTAATGTTCTTTGATAAATTATTTTAAAATTATTACTTTGAATTAATTTCATGATTAGATTTATGAAAAAATGTTTTCACTCAAATTTTTGTTTTATTGAAATGATTTTCGATTGGTTTTTGGTCATAAATGGGGTGTGTGTTCATATTGCTTTTACGAGGCTTGGTTGAAATATAACCCATGGCTCAATTCCAATGTTGTAATAGAACAAGGGATATAATTTGCATAGGATGACATGGTAGATCAATTTGATACAAATTCTATGTAATGAACTGTCAAAAAGATGCATGCATGGTTGGTAGTTTGGATATGTGTATTGTAATGGTACTTATAAAGGGGACTTGTGAAATGGTTTTAAATAATTGTTTGGTATCTTTATATGAAATAGGGAGCTTTGTTGTAAAACTGGTTGTTATTGAAATTGTTTATATTCAATTGGAAACTTTTTTAGAACTTTTTTTATAAAAATTTCTATATAAACATGTTTCTAACCATTCTATCCTAGTGGCGTGATTATGAAAGCCATCAAGGAATACCTACTAAATTATTCTACTCACCCATTCTTCAGATATTTTGGTTCTTCTGCAGATATAAACTATTTGGATAAAAAATGGTTAAGTATCGCACATCTTGGTCACTACTTTGTGATACTTGTGATATTTTCTTCAGTTGTTTCTTGGATTAGGTAGAGCTTCAGTGTCTCTCAGTTATATTTGATTTTTGACAGTCCTATCTTCTAGTGTTTAATTTGATGTCAGTTTATCTTTTGTTGTGGTACTCTTGTATTTTTTTGATATAAATTAAATTTTTGAGTTGTATTTAATTTATCCATGAATCATATAGTGTTTTAATTGGTTATGGTTTGTGGTTGGTTGTTTTATCTTCACAGGGAAAATAATTTCCCAAATTATGTTTCAATCACTTTGGCATTTATTGTGTGCCTTTGGCATCTTGCAGATGTCTCTTAAGGAATAGTAACATCGCACCACTCTCTCAAGAAAATAAGAAGGGGTGGGGAATTACATCTAGGATTAAATAGTTACACCTCTTTTCATTATAAAGAACTACCTAATCATATTCATCCCCCTCTAAAGTAAATCATTGAAAGAAGTAGGTGAATAGAAATTTATCTCTAAGAGGGAGGAATTCTGGATCCGGATCTCATTCCCACACTCCCCCTATCACACTATTTGTGTCTCCTTTAATAAAATTTGAAAAAATCACAAGAATCTAATAATTTTAATACAAGATGTATACATTTGTTTCAACACATTCCATTCTATTCTACAATACTAGTTGGTCATGTTTGATTATTAATTGTCCATTGATGAAATAGAAACCATTGAATAATGTGTATAAAATAAAAATAAATACAATTGTTATGATAAAAGATGAAAAATCAACTCAAATAAATTTTGAAATAAATATAGTATTCCATGATTACAAAATATAAAAGAATACTTGAAATAAGAAAAGAACTAACTACAGTGAATCATAATTGTGGATCCCCTCTCACTTCTCCAGCCTCTAGGTAGCTAATACTTCAAATTTTGGTATACTGTTTCATTGATTATTATCCTAATCCTCAGGGTAAAATTCACAAAAAAATGTTACATGAAAACAACGTCAATTCAATACAAAATATTCTATTTCAAACTCTTAAAAGAGAGAGTATCAAAAAAATATTATTCTACTGATTTATCTTCTGTGGAAAGACCAAAATAACTCTTATAAATCGTTCATAAAATCTTCAAATCAAACCATAATTTCGTGCCCTCTATGAGAATCACCATAGTGAAGGGAACATTAAATGGTATAAAAAATTGGTCAACTAAATATTAAATATAATCCTTTTAGATCTTTGAAATAATGAAACAAAATTTATTTCTCCTCCAAAATAACATACTCAGATTAGACTACGAATTTCTTGAAAAACTCAGTTGTACCGAGCCAAAAGACTATTGGTGAGGGCTCTTGGATGTATCAAAATTATCATCCCATCTATATCAATGGTCCCCACAATATAAGAGAAAAATTTTTATATAACAACATTACTCTATGCATTAATCTTCTCAACATTTGGTGTGATATAAAACCATCACCATAAGGCTCCATGTGAAAATTTAATCAGTCAAATTGTATTACGAAACTCGTATATTTATTCTAAATTCTTATCTACTATATTCTATACCATTAAAAATTACATCAATGATCTATATATATCCTACTATTTATATTTACATACACTATCCACTAGCGCAACATGGATTCTATGGCACAAGGATCCTTAGGATATTTAACCCATTTACATAGAGAATTACATATTTCTTAGGTATAGGTGTATTAATTTATAATAATATCATTAATTAAATTATTCTATGCCATAATAAAAATGTTATAATACTGTAATGTGATCTCATTTCTTCATCAATAGATCACGAGGAATATCTATGGCCCATATTATGACTCTATCTTTTATGTAGCTCAAGCCAGGGTCCCATAACATCGAAAATGGTGGTTCTCTAGTATAGTTCGGAAAACAGTGTTAAAAAAATTCTATTCAAGGAATTTGATGAAAATCACACTCTATGTGTCATCATTTAGAAAAAATGTGAATAGTGTACATGAAATGTATTCCCACATCAGTTTTATCATCATTTGAGTGTTGCATGATAATATATTCTATGATTACACAATCCTAGTGAAACCAAACAAGAGTCGGTGGACTCCTATAGTCATTATTATTAATCCTATGGTGATTAAATATACCAAAAACCCTTAAAAATAATCATTCTAGGTGGCCACCTGCTTTCAACAATCACAAACACACACACACACCAGTCCACAAAGGTGTTTTGTCATTCTATGCCACTGACCGTTGTTGTGGGCTTTGCTAGCCACCATTATGTAGCTATGTTGCTAATTCATCAGTTTATTGTTTTCCTTAGTTTTATAAATTTTTCTTTGAATCCATTTTAATGGTGTTTTCCAAATTTTAGTAGCCTTAAATTTTTAGTTTTTCCGTTTTTCATTTTCACATAAAATCCACCGTAATATCATAATACTCAAAAAAATATATTTTAATGCCCATTTATTTAAAAAAATATAATTCAAAAAAATAATATTTAAATCCATAAAATGAATGTGGAATATATATACATGTCATGATTATCATGACTCGGTTAAAAGTAATAATGAAACACTAGAATTAATATATAAGAACTATAATAATGCACTAGTCATATTTCTAAAAAATATTGTTCCATGCTCTCACCATTGATCATACCAATATCTATGATTATAAATATAAATATTTCAAATCAATTAAATTTTCAATAATCCTGAAAAAATTACCCTTGTGTAAATAAAGAGAAAACAACCAATAAAAGAGGCTCAACAATTATAATAATAGGTAGTTTTAACTACCCAAAGTAATTATCAATGATAATATATTCATTGATCTTATAAGGATGTAATTAAAATTAGTGATCTGAGGATTCAAAAAAATAGATAAAAATACAATGAAAAATGAATAAATACTACTCTTTATGAGTTCCCCCTTTATATGGTTTGTCAATGCACGAGAGTATGATTAAAAATCCTTAAAAATCATGGACAAAGTGTAAATATTAAATTCACCACTAGAATAAAATTAATACATGAAATTTATTGTTCTCATGTGACATATAAATTCATAACTATAAATCCTTACAGGTAATAATGACTATATTAAACATAATGGAATAATTATAAATTTTCAAAGCTAAAAATATATGAGTAAAATAAAAAAAAATTGGAATGACTTAGTTTCATAACCAATTAACCATAAAAATATGGAATTTTAAAAAATAAACAATCAACTCAACATACCATATTGATCAAAAAAATTGATATTTTGTCAATTAAACTATTACCATTAATATGTAAATGTATATAGTTAAGAAAATCATAATTTCAAATCTTACCTTCCATTATATTTGGAGGAACTCTCATAAACATTTCCAATGTAATTTAAAAAATTCAACGCTTAAAAATTATATCAATTTTTTATGAATAAATTTTTTTTTCAAGTCTTATTACAATTATCAGGTTAATAAATTCATTAAAATTATATCAACTAAATACATAGGGTTCATGGTTTATAAAAATTGAAATTTTTAGAGACTAAATTTTGGAAAAGGAAAAAAACATAGCAATTATTTGAGAAGGTGTTAAGATATCATATGGGGGAGAAATCATCTGGGAACCCATTATACTCATTCCTAGATCCAACTAGAAACCATGGTCCATGAAATCCAAAGAGTGCATACCTATATTCAACAGCATCTAACCTTGTCTTCTTTAGTGATACACTGTCAACCCTCTTTTCACCCGCAGTGTACACACTATTTTCTTGAGTTTCTAAAATTATTTGCTTTTAAATGAGCACCTAAAGGTAAAATTTCAACAATAAGTGTAAGGGGATACGAAATAATCATGAATAAATAATACCTTATATCTCATAAGATTATAAAATTTAAGACAATATCCTATTATCTTTCCTTTGGATTTTAGATATAAACTATGGGTAAAAGAAAAAAAGAATTATCTATTTGTATCTTTTCATGGATATGAAAATTCATAGACCATTTCAACCCAGTCATCCCAAAAAATATAGTGAATTACCATCTTGAATTAGTCCTCATAATTAAATAAGACATTCCACCATAGTATATAATTTCCAAAAAAAATTCTTGCAAAGTATGTCCTTAAATGAACATGACCATATCTTAGAGCCAACAAAGTAAGTTACCATTTACTTAGGTATCAAGAGGATAAGTTTTATCTTCCCCAAAGCCATATATTATAAGAAACAATGGTCTTCCCATGTTTACATATGACATAGTCCTCCTAAAGGGGCCAGACCCAGGTCACATACTTGAGCACTATGTCACCCAAGTCACCTATCTCAATGCCCTATTCACCTACCTCACTTATTTGGGATACCTTTTCACCTATATCATCCATATGGGTGACCCTCAATCAAATCATTCTCCTAGACCTCCTAAGGGTCAATATTGGATCATATAATCTAAAGTCAACCCCTTGGATCATGTATTCCTTGGATAAAGGTTATTGAACATCTCATGTTAGAAAATCCTATAGTTTTTATCCCAAACAAAAAGTACCCTCAAGGTTTGAATAATAATGTATTTTCTTGATAATAATATTCTAAATAATTTAGTCAATGGTGAAAACCCCATGAATAAAGATTCTCATGTTAACAACCCAAGAAATCTCCAATAATCACTAGGAATCAATTCAATCATCCTTGGTCTACTCAATGATCCATAGATTCCTATCACAGGCCTTATAATAGGTATAATTGAAACCTTTCCCCATCAATACAAATCTATATATTTTCTTATGGTTCAATGCAATCCCCCTAAAATATTCAATGGGTCATATATCCTATGATCTTTGTTTACCTTTCTCATCTCATTTTCAATATACCAAAGGTAAATTTATATATATGGGCCTCATGCATGGTATAATCCCTACCCATACCGTCTCATGTCTATTTATGTATAGATAAGATGAACCAAAAATGTTCACTTTCATTAAGTTCGACACAAACCATCTTTAGGTAACATTCACCAGGTTGTACATGTCGTTCGGAAATAAAATGCATGGAATTTAGACCATTTTTTGATATTAAAAAAATATTAATTGTTTCAAAATAAATAATCATTAATGTAAATAATTTTTTTGGCATTTTTGTTCCTAAAAAAGATACCACATTAGTCTTTATCACATTATCATAATAGGTATGATGTGTCTCCTTATGTGGTGTTGAACAACAATTTATATTATTCCATTCATATGGAAATATAGGAAGCCTTTCTAATGGGACTAACCCCATCTACAATTCACCCAATACACCTAATATTATAAAATTTTTATATTTGTTAGATTTTCAGGTGGAAATAATTGAAAAAAAACTAGTAAATGATAGACAGATATCATATAATATATATAGATGTTCACATTGGTGTATAGTATTGATCAATCACACTCATGGAGGAAACCAATATTAATATTGGTAATGACTTCCCAAATATGTCATAAGACTATAAGATATTTTTTGACATGGAAATAAAACCCCTTTAAGTATTCGTGGGCCTCACATCCTCTTGAACAATGTGCAATATGAGGGTTACCTAGTATTTCATTGCGATTCTCCATTTTTGAAAGAATGTTCATAGTGATTAAGGCACATTACTCTGAGGTCTCATCAGAAAGTTCACTAGCCGTACAAAAACACAAGATCAAAATGAAGTCCTTCAAACCTATACTCATAATAGTAATGATATATTAGACAATAAATAACTGTTTAACTAGTTAGACCAATTAACCATGCCATTATATTGTATGTTGCAATTTTTGATGAAATCTTATATTAAATTATTAGATTCTATAATTCTAGACTAAAATCACCTTAACAGCTTTATGAAATCCTAATATACTAAATAGATACCATTTTTAATGGTTGGGATAAAATAAACCAATAATTACATGGTTTATTTATTTAGTTCCATAATTAATGGTTCTTTTATTAAATAACCCAAAACATAAGCAAAATACCACCCAACCATTCATATAAATAAAAATCAATTCATACTAATCCCAAATATATTACCCAAACATACCACATATCCTAAACATATACAAGGTTCACTAATATTAAAAATCCAATTATTTTAGTTTTAAATTAATTAGAATTAGGTACAATAAATAATAATAGAATTAGTTTACATTTTGTTTAAAAATGTTACTGGTCAATTTCCTAATATATGAGTATTTATTAAAATATTACCCTATAGATGAGTTAATTTTATTTGTGGGTGTCTTGGTAAATAGGAATTAAAAAAATAACAATTGGTTATTTGGGTTTTATATGATTTTTTGGAAAATTTATCAAACATAAAAAATTTTCAAAATACCATGAAGTGATACTATAGGATGATATTAGTCAAAATGTTTTATAAAATTATATAAAAATTCCAAAAACTCAATAAAAGTCGTAGTTGTATTTTCATTTTCAATGTTTACATTTTGTTCCAAACTGTTTTCTTTTCTCAGGATTATTTTACCCAATGGTTTCCCCCCATACAACCACTTATATTTTTCACCTATTACTTATAGTATTTTAATAAAATATAAGGTAATATCTGTTATATAATATTTAATTCTCTATTAAATCTATTTTATTCATCTCAGATTTTGTGTTCTACAAAATTGTGATGCGTGATTTATAGGATCATTGAATATAAATCTAGATGAGAGGGAATTTTAACTGGATCATATAGAGTGGTCATAATGGTTCAATATGATTCATTTGATGGAATATTTGGAATTATTACACCACCAAATAAATTTCTGTCCGTTTTCTTTAAATTTTTGTTTTTTGGGTAGTAGGTAGAGATTTAAATTTGGGGATTTTGATTAGGATGAACTTGTATAGTGATTTTAGTGGCCAAAATATGGTTTATTGATTTTATAAATATGAAATGAGGTATCTGGTCTTCACACCTATTGATTATTTTTTAAAACATGTAATAAATATATAAGTCTTATGGGTTTAATATTTATTTTTTAATATTATTATTAATTTAAACAATCCCAATGACTGGTATTGAGTTATTGATTTTTTTATGTGATCCTATAAAATGGGATGGAACTTAGTATAATTTATTTTTCACTAAAGTATTGTATAAAAAAGGTTAATTGGTTTTTTTAATGTTTTAAAATATATGATTGGTTTTGATTTTCCACTTTTTTAGTTACATTATTTGCTGCATTGAATATAAATTTTTTGTTTGTATAATGAATAGAACAACTTGTTTAAAATATTTTAAATGATTATTTAAAAATAATTTTATGCTTTTATTACTTATAAATATTCTATAAATACAAGTTTAAGGGGATGGTTTTTGTGTTATAATATGATACATGGGTTTTTTTGATGATGTATTTTTTCAGGTAGGACTCTTTGATTTAAATGGGGTTTTTGATTTAAAAATTTATACCTATGGTTTTTATTAATTTTAATATTTTCAGTAAACTCTTTGTGATAAAATAGGTTTTTATTTTAAAAATATGATTCCTTCATGATTTTTTATGTACAATAACTGAAATGTGATTTTAGTATTCATTTATATGGGTTTTCATTGAGTTTTGCATCTATTATTTTCCTTTCCAGTTTCAATATTATTGTATGTTTCTTTTAGTCTAGAGATGGTTGGGATGTAAATTCAATATCAAGGAATGTGGGGTGTTATAAATCAATAAATATGATTATATAATGAGAAAATAAGACTTTTGTTGATTTTTAAATAGTTAGTTTGGTGAGAATTTGTTCAATTTCTATAGATTAAACATTTTATGATATATTGAGGTGGTATAGCCTAATCGAGTGAGGTTTTATTGATATGATAGTTAGTCATTGGATATTTTAGGTTTATTAAGGTATTTTTATATCATTTGAAGAGTTTTAGAGTAGAATTAATAAAATCAAAGGTTTGTGTGATATTTTTTATTGGGGATATGGTTTATGAAGTGTGATGACTTTTTTACATACACATTTTGAAAATAAAAAATCAGATTGAAAAATAGGATGCATCTTAAGATAGTTTACTTCATTTTTATAATGTTCTTGTAAAAAACCCATATTCAAAAATAATAACTCTTTCTTTGATAGCTTATGACACATAAAACACCATGTTTAAATGACCCAAACAAATTTGTCATTAAATATAATATTTCTGATTTCTTTTAGTACACTCAATTGTGAGTCTAAAAGAGTCGAACAATGATATCATTTTAACTTATCCATTAAAATGGAAGGCATAAAAAGAATAAATAAACTATGAAATTTAAGTATTTATAATTCAATATATTAAATTGCATGGTTATTTATTAATTATAATAAAAATAATTAGAATAAAAATGATTCTTTTTTGGAAAAAAATATTTTTTTACAAGGCTATTTGGTCCCACATTGCACTCATAGTTTATAATTTATTTTCAAAACTTATTGGAATTTTTTTAATAAAATAATCTTTATTTTTTAAATCAAATTATAAAAATTATATCTGAGCGATTTTTTTAGAATTTTAGGAAAATATTTATTTTTTAGATGAATAGTGAAAAATAAATGTTTTTATTGAAAAAATCCGATTTTGTTTGATGAATTTATAAATTTCATTTAAATATTAAATTTATTTAAAATTAAGAGTAAATAAATTATATTATAATTAATAATTTTTTCCCTTATAATATATTATATATTTAATTTTAAAATAAAAAGATATATTATATTTGAAAATATTCGTTTTAGAGAATCATTTATTCATCGGGTCTGTGAGTTTAATTTGAAAATTAATTCTGTCACTTCTGTGAAATAAATTTGGTCAAATAAATTATAAATTTTTAATATTCATTATAAATATAATATAATAAAGTTAACTTATTTTTTTATCTTAATGAATATTAAAAATATTAAAAATTATTTTCTAGTATTAAGTATAAAATCTATTTATCATGGGGTTGAAATAAAAAGATAAGGGTCAAAAATGAGATAAGCATATCTAAATAATTATTTTACGGTCATATGTGTACTCGTATGACTTATTATCACATTTTAATATTTTTTGGACCACTTATCCATGTTAGTGACCAATATAATAATTTATTTAATTAAAAAGACAAAAAGTCACCATTTTGCTTTTAGATTTCAATTATATGTTCGCATTCAGATGAAAGAAAGTTTCAAATGAATATCAATGGTCATTTTGATCTTAATTTAATTATTTTAATTAGTATAATTAATTAATAATTTGGAATAATTATATAATTATATTCAATTCTAATGAAATTCTAACACAATAATTATTTAGTTAATAGAAAAATAAAATAATTGATTCTAATAGTATTAAATTAATATAAATTGAGTAAATTATTTTTTTCCATGATTTTGATAGAAAAATAAATAATTTTATTAAATTAAAAATGATCATTTTCTAATTTCTTCATTGTAATGATATTTTAATGTCAAATTAAATGAATAGTTCTAAAATGGACCTTAATGTTAGTTTATAATAATTAATATTTATTAAATGATTTAAAATTGGGAATATTACTTTTTTCACAAATGTGATTTATAAATATCTAAAAATATCAACCGTGGACTGATCATGGATTGTTTATACTTTCATAGTGATTATAATGACCCAAAAAAGATTAAAAATGTTATTTTTACGATTAAGGTTAAAAATGAGTTTTTCTGCACTTTATATGAAATGAGGGTAAAATTAATTTACAACACACATAAAATTTTTATTAGATAAATTTTATATAAAATTAATATTGAGTGGATAAAAATTATCTTATATGTATCATTTTATTTTTAGGATTAATGAAAAAATTACCTTGGTAGAAAAACTAATTATCGTGGTGAAAAATAAAATTATAAACCTGAGTTAATGTAAAGGTTAAATAATAAAATGTTTAAAAAATTGTTTTGGGAATTTGGTCCAACCATATCCTCCTTCCATTTCATTATATATCAATTTTTTAGGAACTTTTTGTGATAGTGATTTTCCATTTTTTTTATTTTTTTCTATATTTACAAAAATATCACTCCTCAATTATAAAAGAAAACTTCACACCCTTAAATATTCAAAAAACATGTCATTTAGATATTAAAAAATATTAAAATCCCTTCCCAAAATAATTATACAAATTTTGGAGTGATCTGTATTCCAAAAACACCAACACTGGGGTACTTAATAAGATATCAAAAGTAGGTTTTTCTAAGGGAAGGTAATCGTCTTCACTAAGTTCTTTCATTTTTATTATTCTCTTACCACTATAATTAATGCCCTAAAAATTCCAATATAAGGAAAAAAATTCAACCATATACCTATATTCAATTATATTCACATGATAACCCTTATCCATCTTCTCTTCTAGTAGATAGGTAATGAAATTGTCGACAGTGAGTGTGGCAGACTACCGCCTTGTGAACCGATGTAATTCATCTATCATCACAACCTCACATAGATGAAAGTAATGGCAGATATAACATTTTTGTTTGATATATAAGAAATTATTAAACTTATATAAATTTAATATCACATATAACATCTTACTGTACAACCTATTCAAAAACAATAATGTTGCTTATGCATACATTTGGTCTACCAACTCTATGTAGAAATATGAAATGGTTTCCATTTTATTTTAATATGGATGGTAATATGGATATATTTAATGAATATACATGTTATTTATAACATAATTATGATTATATTAAGTAAAATAATTACATAAATTCATTTTTTCATCTGTAAAGGAGAAATAAAAATAACATCCATTAGTACATACGACCTACCCTCTGCATGAACAATATAAATAATTTTCCCATCTCTAAAATTTATGGAGTATTTTTAATAGTTATATATTGATTATAAATGATATCTATATTAATTTTCACATTTATGATACTATGGAACCAAGATCAATGTAAAATGGAAAAAATTATCTCACTCAAATATATATTAAAAATCAAGGAAATTATCAAATGAAATAATGATTTTCACAATGATTTCTTGATAAATGGTTCATAAAATGCACAAGTTGGGTATAAATTAGTTTTATAACTAGATTATAACCCAATAAATTATTTTAGTTTGAATCAAGATAAAATATCTCATCCTCATCAATTCTTCCAGATTAATTTTGAGGTTGATGTCATTTTCCTTGATATGTGTATCTATAGGGTCCATTGAGGATAGTGTCTATGGTGAGGTATCTTCTGTAGAATAATTGGGTATCAATCATCTCCATAAATTCGTGAACAATTTCAATAGTGTAAATAATAATAATGGAAGTGGTTCCCGGGATGTTATAGTGGATGTGGTTCATCGATGCAAGGACACATGGCACATGCCTTTCACGGTCGATCGACATCATGGTCGGAGGACTAGTCATCAAGATAAGGGGTGCTCTATGGTTTAGTGGGATATTGTTAGGTCTCGTATGGATTATGAATGGTAGAGCTATGTTAAGGGAAGATGACTAGTGGTAGTAAGAATGTGGGGTTCTCAGCAGGATTGGTGGGTTTCCATCATATCTAGACGCGGATAACATCATCCATCAGTACCAGGCATTGATCTATATTGCATGGTGAAATGCTATTAGGGTGACCACATCAAGGTAGCTAGCATTATATAATTCTTAAATTTTAGGTGGTTGAGACATTTTATTATTTTTGTCTCACTGGGGCCTTCAAAGGTCATGTACTATGCATTATTCTAATAGGCGAATGGGTCGTGTAAGGGTTTCACCACAACCCAATTTAAAGGTGATTATCCAAAAAGCATATTTATTTTCATTCGAGTAGTTTATTGTTATATGAGCCATAAAATATTAAAATTAAATAATTTTTTGAAATTAAATATACAATTTTTGTTCTTTAATGTGTTTATAATATATATAAATATAAGGGAGGTATATAAACATATAAAGGAAATCATACTTTGGATAAGTGTTTCTCACCTCACTTTTATATTAGTGAGGCCTATATCATATTTTCCACTTATTAATTATTTCAGTGTATGTATTCAACTATTGAAATTTTATATAAATAATATATTCATTTCCATGGTATTTAATGTTTATTTTAAATTTATTTATTTCATGGATCATACTCTTAAAATGTTACCAAAGTGGAAATGGTTTATTTCATAATATCATCATTATTCAAGTTGGTTTTTGTTTATGTATCCATCTTGAAATTATTTATTATATATATCTTAAAACCTATATATTTTATTCTCATTTGTTAATTCAATAATTCTTCATGCAATTGTATCATTTTCCACTCTTTTTATATAAAATTATTTAAAAAATTATTTTATAGAATTTCACTTCATTTCTGACTTTAGTCAAAAATCCTTTTTCTTCTAAATCCATGTCACCAAATAATATTTTGAAAAACTATACATTTTAAGTATATTTTACACATAATTGGATTTTAAAATAATTTTTTATCTGGATTATTCCAATCGTTTTCCAAGAACATTACATTTGAATTATTTTATAGAAATTTGAATAAAATAATTATTTTTGAGAATCTTGGTTTGAATGAAATTACCAACTATCATGACCACTCATTTTTATGAAGATTCATTTACATGGTTACATGTTACTCTTCATGTAAAATACATTTCCCAATATTGTAGAAATTTTTTTATTTAAAATTAATTTTTAAATGTAAAAAAGTTATTTTATTCAAGATTGTTTATAATATGTTTTTATTGTATTTATATTCATCAATGATAAAAATTGATTATTGTGCTTATATCCCATTAAGAATATGTTGCAATGATACCATTTTTATTCTTTATCTAGATAGTTTATGATCATTCTTACTAGGGATGTTTTATTTTGATACCATTATCTATATTACTCTAAATGTTTTATCAGTATGTTTATTAATTTGGGAAAGTATTAAAATTTTGTATGCCAATTTTTTAATATTAATTTCTATATTGATTATGTTTCACCAATTTATTATGAGGAATTAATTGTACTTAGTAAGTGATTGGTATGGCCCACTATAACACCTTCATGAGTTGTTATTTCTCTTGATAAAAAGAAAATTGGGTTTTTCATAAGGCATTACACATTTATATAGATATATTAACACAAGTCCTCATTTGAATTTAGATGTATAGGAATATGTCCTTGATGGTATGTTTTATTTGCCTAAAATTATTCAATCCATCACTATAACTTTAGTTATTGATTTCCATTTGATTGTATTTTTGTTATGGTATTTATGGATGTGTTTCTATCTCATGATATTATTTATATATAATTATTTGATTATCATTTATTTATAACATATTATTCTTCATGTTCAAGTTATTATTTAAATAGAATGAGTTTTAGTTTTTTACCATTATTTATTGATTATGTCTTATGTATTCATGATAGATTCAATTGTATGCATAAAATTACAGATCATTATATCTCATCCCTTAGGTTTATATTTCCTTGGGATGCTAAGAAATGATTTATGATATATATATATAAGGAAATTCTATAGAAAATACAAATAATATAATAGAAAATAAATTTTTTTGTTTTCTTTTTTCAAATGAATGTGAAATTCATGTATGTATTTAATTTACAAAGACAAATAAACTACCCATCCTTTTGATATGTGATCACTTTCATCTAGTTCCAATGTAATAATGTAAACATGGACCCTATGCTATTGGGTTTGGGATATTTATTTTGATAATTTATAATGTTTAGAAGAGAACATGGGAATTAGTTATAAGAAAACGTAGATAAGAGAACAAAATTCTAGGATTTACTTTGTGGATAATCATATAATTATATCCTAATGATTTAACAAGGAAGATATTATTTATTTTTTAGAAACAAAAAGATATTTGGATTCTATAATTATATTTGGTTCTTGAATAGATTTACTAATTGGTAATAACATTAAAAAAGGTACATTGATATTGGCTCGATTGTTACTTGGTACCCAAAAAAATCATCCTTATTGTGCCCTTGGTTTAACACGCCATGGGATATTCATAGGTTTATTCAGATTTTCATTATGAACCATCATGAAGGATTTAAATAGTTTGTGGCCATGAATGATCTAGATTTATCCTGAGGTGTCATAGATTGAAAATAACGTATCATGATTTTGAAATCTTATATATGATTCATTAGGACAATGTGATTTCCCAAAATTATTAGTGTCACTCACACTATACATTTTGGTTTTGGTCAATGGATATAAATAGAAGGAAATGTTTTAACATTGAATGTGATAGATAATGTGTTGATGAGAAATCAACTGGGATGATGACTATAGTGATGCGTATTGTGATTATTTATAATTATTAATCATGATATATGATTGAAAACATATACATTAACCAATTATTGGACACATCTATAGAGACCCATGCTTGACGTACATGGATATTACATTACTTTTTCGGAATAATTAATACATTACAAAAAATAGACACCCAAGGATCGTAATAGTTTAGTGTCTTTTGAAACTCAGAACATAATCTTCTAATCATGGTGAATGATCTTCAAAATCTTCTACAAAGATCTTCCCATTTTGTTTTCTTACCAAAAACCATTCATTATATCCTAGGGAAAGAAAAACATAAAAAAGGTGATCTCAAATTCTCAGTAATGGTAAACAAGGTTAAAATAAAACAAACCATATATATTTGAAATTAAAATCATGAACGTATTGTTTAAACATCAAAATCATGAGTTGTGAAATAAATCTTGGTAGTACGTAATGCGTAGATCATAAAGAAACACTAATCATGATAAATTATTATGGGAATAAACCTTGTAATTGTGGAATCCATTAAGAAAAAGTTATTATTTCCATAGTATCCAAGGCATTGCTTCCAAGACCATCATAGGGGACAAAGTCCATTACTGAACCGGATTTTCTAGACGTTACAACACTGTATTACTGAACCGGATTCATTGACCATTCCATCCATTTCAATATCATGTGATATAAATCATTACCCAATTAATTGGAGGGAGATATAGGTCACACACATCTCATAATTAAATTATTCTTTCATGTGCCAAAAAATTATTATAAATCATTGATCATAACACAAAGAATAATGTGTGTTTCATAAACATAATGTCGTTATAAAATAATACATATAAATCAAATTGACATCATTTCATCATAAGAAAAATAAATCCATTTAAATAATAGATAAATTATACTTGAAACATAAACATCTGAAATAATTTCATCTTAGATGGAATATAGTTTTGATAAAACACTTAAAATTAATTCTTGAGGAAAATATCCTTTCATCGTCAAAATCATTTTATTTTCACAAAATGACATGGAATTTTAAAAGAAAAGAATTTTTTTAAAATAATCATGAAATCTTGTATAGGTAGATTTATGATATTAAGGATTTATGAAACCGAAAAAATTTGTTCATGTCGTATATTTTAAGAAAAACATTCTTTTTGTACATTTGTTGGAAAAGTAAAAAAGTACTTCATATGGTAAACAAAAGAAAGATTCCTTCCACACTAAGTGGTAATAGAAAAAGGTTAAAATTAATTTAAACATACATTGAATAATAGTAAACATTTTATGAAAACGTTTTGAGAAATCCTGGAAATGGATGATTAACATAACTCCAGTAAATACATACGAATAAACAATCTCAGATAATAACAATATTGGAATAATTATCCATTTTATTTTATGCATGGTGGAATAATACATGTAATAAAATAATAAAAATTAAATGAATATTTAAATATCATATCCTCCATAATTAAAATCATAAAACATTGATAGGAAGCATAAACACCATACAAAAGAAATAGATGGTGATTAAGGCATATATCTCACACAAATTAAAGTGAGAAGAAATGATCCATAACCTTATTTCCAATTTCTTCTATATGTGTCTGAGACTCCTGTATACTGGGTCTAAAAATATTATTAACTTGTAACAGAACCATAATAATATTTTTTATATCATATATGCTTCACTTACGACTTTATTTACCCGTTCATTTGTCAATTCAATGTCAAAGCAGTGTTTTGGGTAAAATTGTTTCATTAATCGTATGTGCTTTGACTTGTAATATTTAGTATGATTAATTATATCATGGTTAATTATTTCAAGAATGTAAAAAATGATTTATATATCATATATTATCACTATATAAAAATATAAAATCGATCTATAAATGGATTGGAATACACCATTCATAGAGATGGTAAGTCGTACGTTCGCATTAATGCTGTTTTCGTTTCCTTGTTAAATAGAATGGAAGTAAGTAAAAAACATATAAATAAATATAGTATCATTATTATTTCATATATTTCATGATTATTTGTTGTATATACTTTATAATCATTCTGGAATGGTTAACATGGTGAATGAATCTCATCGCATCGTGGAGACGGAAATCCGTACGTACACACGAGTGATGATATCATTCCCATAATTATTGAATGGAATTGGAGTGGATGATATAATATCTCATATTCAGTATTATGTTATAATAATTATATATAATTATTATTTCCACAATTATATCCATCCAAGTATGGTGGTGGTGTAAAAACATATTACACCATGGCGTAGAGACGGTACGTCGTATGTACATATGCATGATGATGTCCTTTTTCATAGGATGGATATAGGGTTGTTTCATATTTATGATAAAATATAAGTATATTATTGATATTTATGTTATTACTTTATAATGAAAAAACTAAATAAGAGGACGTTGAAGGAAAAAGAAACTTGAAAGAATCGGTAGAAGAGATTACCTCTTAATCGAAGTGCCTCTTTTAAACTTCATCTTAGGGAACTAGAGTTTGTATTTTGAGAATACCAGAACCTCTATAATGTAACTAGAGATGTTGAGAAGATGAATTTTCAGGTTTTTTCCGAGTTTGATGGCTCGAGAATGAGTAAAGTGGAGAGGGAAGAGGTTCCCTTTTATAAGAGAGGAGAGGGGCATCATTGGAAACCTCTAAAATATTATTTTATAATAAACCCAAACCCCACAGAAAAAATACCAAAATGACTCAAATGATAAATGAAATGGGTTAGGTTTTTAATATCATCATAAACTAAAATTTAGACATGTTGGGAATTTGTTTTAATCCTTATCAACCTGATTTATCCTTATTTAATCTATTGAATTTTATTTCTCGTAATAATATTCTAAATTTAAATTGTTGTAAATAATTAATTATGTTTTGTGAATTTTCCATAATTTGATACATTATGACATTCTAGACTATTTAAATTTCAATTTATAATTTTTAAACATTTTTTTGATTTCTAAACAATTTAATAATTTGTCATTTTTATAAAATCTCAAAAGTGTCAATTTTGACACTATTCTATTATTTGAATTTAAATAAAATCCACACAAAATATATATTCGAAAAAATATATTTAATAGATTCCTAACATTTCATAGTATTTTAAAAAATTCATGTATCACATTAATTTTTTCATATAATATTTATTTTCATATTTTTTAAACCATTTATTTCATATTTGAATCAATAAAATAATTCCTACATCACTATTGTGTCCCCATTAATGGTAATTATTTATACCTAAAAAATTTAAATAAATTCACATTATGTAGATAATTTTATTATCTTTTTGGTGAGTATTTTTGTTCTATGTTTTATGAAAATTATAAATAAATTAAAATAATTTCACATACAAGATATAAGAGAGTGACATGTTGTCACTTTCTTTGGTTTTAATAATAATTACATCCTTTCTATTGTCAATTGTCCATAAAATGAATCTAGTCTGACCCATAGGTGCTATAGGTTGACTTTTATTAATCCAATAGAATTTTGGTAGGTGTTAGGGTAATTTTATAATCTTATTTTTAACCTTAATTATCTGATTTACCTTTAACTGTTGTAAATAAAATTTAGCGTAGTTACAATTCATAATGTCTAAATATGAAAAGTAGACTATTAACATAATTTAGACTAGTCGATTACAAATATGGAATCCTTTTTCTAAATTCAAAACACAGAGGTTGTAGTATTTAATTTAAAATTAATCCCGCTATTGAGAAAATAGGTTCTAAAAGTTAAAACATTGCAAAAGATTGAAATATTTTTACTTATGAATTCAATGCTAAATTAATGATAATTACATACATTATATTAAATGGTAAAAATATAATATATTTATACTTTAAAACCATTAAATATTATAAGTTTTCCTTATAAATTATCTTGATGAAAAAAGTTGTCTTTAATTAAAATATAACGTATATTTACTATTCATCAAAATATGAATGTTAAGAGAAAAATATTAAGAAATTATCAAAAGTTAATTTTTGTATCCATATTGAAATGAATAAAAATATTTCATCAAATTGAACTTATAAACATGTCAAATACTAGATTTAATGTGGGTGCGCCCTCAAAAGGAGGCAAAACTGCATTTTCTTTAAATAATTCATTTGTACGAAATATAGTATTTATTCTCATACCATGTTCTATAAAATGTGTAAGAAGAATTATAATTTTATAAAACACAAAATGTAGTTAATATTATTCATATTGTCTAGTTCATAATAATATTTTAAAAATATATCATTGTTTAGTAAAACTCAGTATTGCGTACCACACACGCTATTATGGAAGGTCGCTCTTGCATGAAACACAAGCCAAGAATAGGGATTGCGTATACTAAAAGTTAATATGTTGTTGCGTATAGCGCAACATAATAATGGTGTAGCGTACAACACAAGTCATCCAAGAAATTAAAAATATTTTTTCTCATAAAATCTCGGGGTGCTACATTCTACCCCCCATAAAATGAATGTCGCCCTCAAAATTCACTGTGGTTATAAATCATTATCTAATTGAATGTTTATTTCATAGACACCCATGTCGTATACAAGAATACTAAAACATAATTTTTAAAAATGTAATTTAAAAACATAATGGTCTCCCATAGTAACTAAACACTGTGTTTCTGCATAAGATAATATAGGTTAAAATATGATTATTGAAGGGAAATATAACCATCATGTTCTGATGAAGAGTGGTATAGAACATGGCTATGAAAAATCCAAAAATCACAAAGCCATAAATTTGTGATGATATAAATTACCATCTGATTCATCAGATATAACGGTACTAGGACAACATTTTTGGTTTCCAAGATCATTTCCCTAAAGTTGAAGATTTGTTTCATAAGGATAAATACATACTTGATTTTAGTGTAATATGATAGTTGGTCATTCAATGAACAGTTTTTAATTCATCTTTTATTTAAAAAAATGAAGTAGAATTTGTCATTCGTGAAGTATTAGCAAATCATGCGATAAGATTATAGGTCATTCAATCTATCTCTATCACAAAAAAATAACACAAGATATTAAATATATATAGGTCCATCTATGGTGAGGTTAATCATATAAGGTTCAAAAATGGACTTATAATTCATATATCATACCACTTAATAAAATAATACTAATTTCTACAAACCAGGGACTTCCTGCAGGCTAGTGGTAGGCTATAATGGTCTATTACAGTTCAGCTGTGGGTTCGATTGTCGCTGCCATGTCCGACATGCCTGGTTGTCACCTGTCCTACAGTTTGTCCTTTTTTAATGCTATACTATTAAAACATTCTAGAAATAATATAAAAATTTTCTAGTGTTCAAAAATACTATATGATGTCTAACTTAATCTATTCCAACATTTTTGATTATCAAAAATAATTTTGTAAAATCTCATAGTATAAAGAAATCTATTACTAGAGAGGTTATCTACCAAGAATGTGAAAACCACCATTTATTTACCATATATCATAAAATATATCTTGTTGGTAACATTAGAAACATGTGAATTGTAACACCCCAAGATTTCATAGTGTGTTATTTCTTTAAAATAATTCAATAACTTGCACTACACGCAACACCGAGTTCAATCACACCATGACTTAACAAAAAAAAACCATTCAAAAGAGGTTATGAATAGTATTAACTAAATTTTAAACTTTATATAATCCTTATAATTTTAGAATCCATATTATGAGTTTCTTAGACATAATGCAAGAACAGATTCATTTTCAGTATTGCACTTTTATCAACTTTTAATAGTGAAACCTTTTTAAATACAATATTTTAAACTTTTTGACTAAATGGGGAAATCAAAAAAATTTAAAATGAAACATCCCAAGCTTCCACGGTATGATTTCCTTTGAATAATGCAATGGCGTGCATTGTATGCAACTTCGAGATTCTAACACACCACAACCAATCAAACTAGCCATTATGAATAGTAATACCTACCTTTTAAAATTTTAGAAATTTTATCTCTCAAAATGGACATCATTTTAGGATTCGGAGTATCGAATTTAGCATAAGGTGAAATTTTAGTACTTTTCGGATAACTTTCATATTTTGATGAATAGTGAGAATTACTAAATTTTAATTAAAAACAACTTTTTTAATCAAAATAATTAATAGTGATAAATTATTAATTTGAGTGGTTTTAAAGTATATTTGTAATATATTTTTACCATTTAATATAATGTTGGTCATTGGACATTATTTTACAATTAAACCGAACATAAACAAGTTTCAATCTTTTGATAGTTATTATCTCTTAAAAACACGCTTTTTGTTTTGACAGCGGGAATTAATTTTAAATTAATTTCTGCCACTTCTGTGTTTTGAATTTAGAAAAATGGACTCCATATTTGGAATCAGGATGTTCAAATTGTGTAAATATGAAACTTTTATTTTTAGATATTTTGAATAATTACTGCGGTACATATTTTATTTACCTTGGTTAAGGGTAAATCTGGTAAATAAGGGTTAAAAAATAATATTATAATAATACTAAATTATCCTAAAACGTGTCCTAGCTTTATTGTTTGATACATGTTTGACCATAGGCATATTTGGGTCGATTTTGGGACCCCATGGTTCCACTTGTAGGGGATAGGGACACATTATTTTAATTAAGTTAAAATGAATACAAAAATGACACAACCATATATCTTTTAGAAAAACAATTTTTACATAAGGTTATATATGTTTTATTTTAGATTATAAATATAAATTAGAAAGACAAAAAGATTTCCTACATAATTATATTTTATGTATAATTTTTAGACATTAAATAATTTAATTTATCTATGACACAATGATGATGAATTAATTACTATAATAGTGAAAAATTAAAATAATTGATATTATAAATACCCAAATAAATATAATATGGAACTTTTAATGAATTAAAATAATTTTCTAGGATAATATGATATATTATGATTGATTTAATTGACTTTGTTCGAAGTAATCAATCTGTTATGAGTTTCAAAAAAATAAACTATTGAATAGTGTCAAAATTTACATAAAAGAGTTCTTAAAACAAATATTATATTATTAATTGATATTAAATTCCTAAAAATCTAAGGTTCGGCCAAAAGACTTATATCATGATAGTTGCATCATTAATGGACCAATTTGGGGTCTCTTGGATGTATATAGTAAGTTTATTAACCATATTATATAAAAATACAAAGAGAAATTGTAAAAGTGAAACTAATTAACTTAGAGTTAATACTTAAAGATAAGGTTAATATAAGTACCCAAAACTGTCTAAATTCTATTGGTTGAGTTTTTTTCGACCCATCCCCACCTTAAAATTTAAATAATCAACTTTGGAGCCATTAGTAACCGAATATGAATTTATTATCAACTAATATTTCTAGCTTTTCCAAAGGTGCCCCTCACCCCTCTTATAAAAGGGCACTCCTCCTTCTCATTTCATTACACCTTCAAAACCTTTTGGTTCGGCAAAACTCTGCCCAAATACTCTCCCAACATCCCTCACTACAACCTAGAGGCCTTATTTTGATAATAAAGCCATCCTAAGGAGCCCTTTTGATCAAATCAAAAGGAAGAACCCGAAGAAGAGGTAATGATTTCACCACCCTTTTCCAAGTTCTTTTCTTCTTCCACTTCATATTCCTTTGTTATTACCATTCTAAAATAATAACTATAGTATCATATATATACTATGATGTTATTATAAATATGGTACAACAATATTCAGTATTCTATCCACCCTTTGAATAACTTGTCACCATACGTGCGTACGTAGGGCTTACCGTCTCCACGTCGTGGTGTAATTGTTATTCAATATATTATTATTTGGATGGGTATAATAATGATATGTAACTAATTTAAATAATAAATATAACATGTTAATGATTCTGTATATATGATATAACAACCATTTATATATTATTTCAAAAGAATGATATTGTCGCTCGTGCGTACATACGGACTACCGTCTCCACGAACGCGATGAGATTCAATCTCCATCGTATCCATTAAAGTATAATTATCATTTTATGATTTAAAAATGCTGTTTTAGGACTTGATATCATTATGGATATGAATAATATACAACCTATCCATTACAAACATGGCTTACGTAACAAAACATATAAAAGAAAACAAGTAAGTTAACACCCGAAACAACGATAATACTAAGATATTATTATCAAATCAATATTAAAAGATCATATATGATATAATATTAATGTATATGATTCTTGTATAATTTAATAACAATTATTTCACCATTATACAGGAGGTTAACCTACCCCAACCAAGGAAAAGTACAAGGTAAGGGGTTTTCATCTCACTCCTTATTCTCGTGAGATTCATGTCATATTGCCACCATCACCTTTTGTGTGGTGTATGTACTGCCCATAATTATATTCTTTGTGTAATACACTCTAATTTATGTGTATTTACATATTCATTGTATGATACCTATTTCATGGGTTGTATGTATCATAAGTTACCAAATTGTTAATGGTTATTTCACAATCTCTTCATTATTCGAGGTTGTTTATACGTAATAATCTACTGGGATCTCTTTATCATCAACATCCATGTTTCTTAATAATGTATTTCAAAACATTTTTACTATTTACAAGAATATGGGTTAATGTAATTTATACCCTTATGTGTTTCGAAAGGAATCTTTCCGTCGTTTTCCAAACAAGGCAATTTTAACCTTTTCGACAAATTTAAGGTAAGAATGTTTTTTTAACTTATACGGAGGGTGCAGCTATTTACCGCTGTTATAAAATCGTCAGAGCTTCCCTTACAAGCTTATAAGAATATTTTTAAAGAAAATGTTTTATTTTATATGGACCTTAAATGATTTCAAAATAAAAAGAGATATTTCTTTAAAAAGAATTTTGATTTCATCTATGTCAACATCCTTTGATGGCTTTTAAGCTTATTTGGAGTTGGTTTATTATGATACAAAACATCCATATTTTATTAAAGGTTTTGTGATATTTTTGACTGTGGATAAGCTATTCTTATGTCACTCATGTTTTTTTAAGTATTGACATTTCATAAGTTATTTTTAATCTGAATGTTTATGTTATATTTCAACCTTTCATTCAGATGAATGTGTTAGAAAAATATGTTCCGGGTCGGGGACCGGTAAAAGTAAGCCCTCCGGTTATTAGAGGAACTCCGGTTTGGTCTCCGGTTATTAGAGGAACTCCGGGTTGGTGTCCGGTTATTTGAGGCACTCCGGGTTGGTGTCTGGTTATTAGAGGCACTTCGGGTTGGGTTCCGGTTACAGATAGCCCCAAGGTCTTGGGACGAGGCCTTGACAAAGAAATTAAAGTTTAGCATTATGCATTCCAACATTATGAAAGTGGTTATTGATATTGCATGTGATTATTCGATTAGTAGAATATCCATGTGAACAAGTAAATGGCATTATTTCATTTTACTTTTGCCATACTATGTTGAAGTTCAAGTTTAAAAGGCTTTTGTTTTAGTAATGCATTGCCTTAAATATTTATGCTTATTTTTGAATGTTCCGCTATATTGTTATCCATACTGGGCATTTAAGCTCACCCCTTTTCTATGTTTTATTTTTCCCAGGATGTGAAGAAGTAAGTTATGAATGACCTGCAGGGATTTTATGTGGGGATATGAGTGTGGAATATGGAGACTATGTTGTTGTAGTAGTTTTTCACTTTATGATTTAATGTAAAACTTTATGAATATATCTAGTGTTTCCAAGGCTACTAAACCAATCGGTCTTTCGAGATTTGATCTTTCTTGTGATCATACCAATGTTATGTAATAATGCACCAACTCTGGGTAACTAGGGTCGGGGAGTTACATGAATAACTTAACCAATTATTCCTAAAACATGAATTACCATAGAACATTGTTGAAAACATGAATGTTGTCAAAATTTAACTCTTTCCACATACCAAAATACCAAATTTCTATATACTCAAACCATGATATCAATTTGTCATTATATCAGTCCTAATCTCTTTAATACTATCAAAAAATTTATTATCTCTTTATCTCTTCATTATTCCCATACTAGCTGCCTTCCAAAAATATTACAATCACTTTTCATGGTTACCGGTACCATATAACTATTGAAAACCACAACAAACCAATACATTGATATTCTAATACACCATAAAAGTACCTCAAAAACATTATTCTGGAATTCCAAAACCAAATCCCTTCAATCAATCTTCTTCAATGATTTGAATGGAATAGGTCCTTCATCGATTTAGAAGTAACCTCTTAGGTAAAGGCATTGAGTTGGGTTATGCCCATGTTCTCCAAAGATAAGACATTAAACTTCGTAACAGTCTGTCACTCTATGCCCCCTTTCCCCACATAGATAATATCTTCCCTTCCATTTGAGGTATTCCTCAAGGTTCTTCTTCCCATCTTCTTGATATATAGAAATCTTAATCCCCCTTCCTCTATTTTCCTCACCATTCAAACATGCATAAAAGTCCATCTTCCTCTTATTTTATGACTTAGGAATACAACTATTGTTCACCTAGATAATCATATATTGTGTTGAATGATTCAGCATAATCATAATATCTTTCCCTCCACGAATTGCACAATTTCATTGATCATAGTAACCAATTTTTCTATTGCAATCAATGTCAACTGAATTCCTTCTTGTTCCCTCCTAGGACTAAATCATAAACCATAGTGTAAGAAACAGTTAAAATAATGAGGAACCACATAATCAAAAAAAAACTTATGGGATGTCTAACTTATCAAAAATTCTTTAATCCTTGACACCATAGGTTCACCCTAGGTTATTCTTGATCGTCAACATAATTCTTGGACTGTAACCTATACTTATACTTAACCTTATGAACATCCCTAGAAAAACCTCAAAAATATCTCTGGGGAATTTTGTAAAGGTTTCGCAACCATGTTTCCAAAGGTTAACTAAACCTTTCTTCTGATACAAACTATAGAGACCCATGGTTGACGTACATGGATATTACATTAATTTTTAGGAATACTCAATACATAACAAAAAATAGACACCCAAGGACCGTAATAGTTTAGTTTCTTTGGATACTCGGTACATAATATTCTAATCATGGTGAAAGATCTTCAAAATCTTCTATAATGATCTTCCCATTTTATTTTCTTACCTAAAAAATTACTTTATATCTTGGGGAAAGGAAAACATAAAAAGTGTGACCTCAAATTCTCATTAAGGGTAAGCATGGAGAAAATAAAGAAAACCATATACATTTGAAATTAAAAACATGAACATAATGTTTAAATATCAAAATCTTGAGTTGTGAAATAAATCATGGAAGTATGTAAGTCATTGATCGTAAAGGAACATTATTCATGATAAAATAGCATGGGAATAAAACCTGTAATTTTCGAATCCATTAAGAACATGTTATGATTTCCATAGTAGCCAAGGCATTGCTGCCAATACCATCATAGTGGACAAAGTCCATTACTGAACCAGGTTTACTTGTCGTTCCAGCCCTATATAACTGAACCGAATTCACTTTCCGTTTCAGTCATGTCTATCTAATGAGATATATATATATATATACCCAATTCATTTGAGGGAGATATAGGTACAACCCATATCATAATGAAATTATTCTTTCATGTGTCGCAAAATAAACTTAAATAATTCATCAAATCCCAATGAAAAATATGGGTTTCATAAACTTCATCCCATCATAGCATAATCCATATAAAACAAATGATATCATTCCATCATAAGAAAAATCAATACATGTAAATAATAGAGACATTATACTCGAAACATAAACATTCCAAATAATGTCCTCTTTGATGAAAAATAGTTTTGATAAAACAATTGAAATGAATTATTGATGAAAATATCCTTTCTTCATCAAAATCATTTTCTTTTCACAAAATGCAATGAAATTTTAAAAGAAAATGATTTTTGTTGAAAATAATCATGAAATCTTCTAGAGTTAGCTTCATGAGAATAAGGCATTATGAAACCGTAAAAATCCGTTCATGTCATATAAGTAAAAAACATTTTTCTTCTACTTTTGTCAGAAAATTCAAAAAGTACCTCGTATGTTAAGAAAAAGAAATATTACTTTCATAACATCCAGTAAAAAAAGGTAAAATTGACATTAAAAATAAATTGAAGAACAATAAACATTTTATGAAAACATTTTACGAAATCAAGGACATTGATGATAAACATAACCCCAGTAAATACTTACGAATAAACAATCTCATATAAGAATGAGATTGGAATAATTATACCATACATTTTATGATCGGTGGAATCATACATTTCATAAAATACTAATAATTACATGCATATGTAAATATCATATCCTCTATAAAAAAAATCATAAAACATTCATGGGATACATAAACACAATTCAAAAGAAATAGATGGTGATTAAGGCATATGTCTCATAGAAATAAAACTGAGATGAAATAATCCATTACCTTATGTAAAATTTCTTCCATATGTGTTCAAGACTTCATTATAGTGGGTTTAAACGTATTATTAATTTGTCACAGAATCATAATAATATTTATGATATCATATATACTTCACTTATGACTTTATTTACCCGTTCATTTTCAAATCCATGTAAAAGCAATATTTTGGGTAAAATCGTTTCATTTATCGTATGTGTTTGGACTTGAAATTTTTTATATGATTACATAGATAATTATTAATTACTTCAAGAATGTATATGATTTTCTATAATTAATATATTTTCAATATATAAATATATATAATCGATCTATAAATGGATTGTAATACATGGTTCATGGAGACAGTAGGCCATACGTTTGCATGAACGGTGTTTTGGTTTCCTTTTCAAATTGAATGCATGTAAGTAAATAACATATAAATAAATATAATATAATTATTTTGGCATATATTTCATGATTATTTATTATATATACTTTATAATCATTCTGGAATGGTTAACATGGTGAATGAATCACATCGCGTCGTTGAGACGGTAACCTGTATATACGCACGAGCAATGATATTATTTCCATAATTATTAAATGGAATTGGAGTGGATGATATAATATATCAGATTTAGTATGATTTCATAATAATATTATAGAGTTATTATTCCCACAATTATATCCATTCAAGTTTGGTGGTTGTGGAAAAACAGATTACACCCTAACATGGATATGGTAAGCCGTACGTACGCACGCGCGGTGATTTCATTTTTCATAGGATGGACATGGGGTTGTTTCTTATTTATAATAACATATCAGTATATTATTTATAGTTATGTTTTTTACTTTATAATGATACCACTAATTAAGTGCAAGATGAAGAAAAATGAAACTTTGTAGAATTGGTAGAAGAGATTACCTCTTCCTCGACGTGCCTCTTTCAAACTTTCTCTTAGGGCACTAGAGTTGGTCTTTTGAGAAGAAAATAACCTCTATAATGTTACTAGAGAGGTTGAGAAGAGGAATTTTCTGGGTTTGGATGAGCGTGAAGGCTCAAGGTTGAGTGAAGAGGATAGGGAAGAGGCGCCCTTTTATAAGATAGGAGAGGGGCACCTTTGGAATCCTTTAAAATATTAATTTATAATAAAACCAAAATGCACATAAAAACTTATAAAATGACTCAAATTATAATATCAAATTATATAGGGTTGTAATATTATCATCCAATAAAATTATGACATGTTGGGAATTTATTTTGAACTTTATCAACTTTATTTATCCTTATTTAATCTATTTAATTTTATTTGTGGTAATAACATTCTAAATTTAAATTTTATAAATATTTACTTATGTGTTGTAAATTGACCATAATTGGATACTTTATGAACATTTATACCATTTAAATAGCTAGTTATAATTTTTAAATATTTTTGTGATTTTTAAACAATTTTATAATATGTCATTTTTATAAAATATCAATAGTGTCAATTTTGACACTATCCAATTATTAGAATTTAAATAAAATACACCGAAAATATATATTCGAATAAAAAATATTTAATATATTCCTAAAATGTCATATTAATTTAAAAAATTCATGGATCACATTAATTTGTTCATATAATATCAATTTTAATATTTTTAAAACCACTTATTTGATATTTCAATCAATAAAATAATTCTGACATCACTATTGTGTCACCATTAGTGATAATTATATAATACATAATATTTCAAATTAAATTCACATGATTTATATAATTTTATTATCTTTATGATGACTATTTATGTTCGATGTTTTATAAATTTTATCACTAAATTAAAATAATTACACTTACAACATATAATAGGGTGACATGTCGTCAATTTCTTTGGTTTTAATAATAATTATTTTATTTTCAAGGTAAAAAGTCCAAAAAATGAATCTATTCAGACCCTTATGTGATATGGTTCTAACTTTATTCGTCCAATAAAATTTTATCAGGTGTTATGGTAATTTTTTAATCTTATTTTTACCCTCAATTACCCAATTAAACATTAACTGTACTAAATAAAATTTACCATAGTTATTATTTATAATGTCTAAAAATAAAAAGTATCATATTAACATAATTTGTACCTACATATTCCAAATATGAGATCCATTTTTTCAAATTCAAAACACAGAAGTTGTAGTAATTAATTTAAAATTAATCCCGCTGTTGAGAAAACTGGTTTTGAAAGTTTAAACATTGCAAAAGATTGAAATGTTTTTACCTATGAGTTTAATGTAAAATTAATTATAATGAAATAAATTAAATTAAATGGTAAAAATATATTTTATTTATTCTTTTAAACCATTAAATATTATAATTTAACCATATAAATTGTATTGAGGAAAATGTTGTTTTTAATTAAAATTTAGCGTATTTTCACTATTTATCAAAATATGAAAGCTAACAGAAAAATATTAAAAAATTATCTAAAGATAATTTTTATATCCTTAGTGAAAATAATAAGTTTATCTCATAAAATTGAACTAATAAACTTATCGAAAACTAGATTTATAGTGGGTGCTCCATCGAAAGGCGGCAAAACTGCATTTTTTTAAAAATAGTTCCTTTATACGAAAAAATAATTTTGTTCTCAAACCATGTTCTTGAAAATGATTAAGATGAATTATAATGTTATAAAATAAAAAATGTGGTTAATAATATTTATATTGTCTAGTTCATTATTATATTATCATAATATATCATTGTTTAGTAAAACTGGGTGTTGCATACAAGACACGTTATTGAGGAAGGTCGCTCTTGCATGGAACACAAGCCATGGATGGGGTTTGTGTATACTACAAGTTAATATGGTGTTGCGTATAGTCCAAGATAATCGTGGTGTAGTGTACAACATAATACATCAAAGAAATTAAAAATATTATTTCTCATAAAATCTCAGGGTGTTACAACATCAATGAATAAAATAATATAGTTTGATGAGATCTTGGGTGGTGAAGCCCATAAATAATATAATATTCAGTTTCCTATATGTAATGAATGTGGGAGGAATTAATCATTGTTATTTCTCAAAAGTGTGATATTTTATTTTATGTGTGAAGAATATGGGTATAGAGCATGAAATATCATAGGGAAAATTAAATGTTCTATTAATGCAGTGGATGCTTATATTTGTCTACCAGTGGTATTATCAATAGATGGACATTTTAAATATGGAAATTATGGTCATTATATAAATTGATATCCTAATGGGATTTTCAATAATAGGATCACCACTTTTATATGATTAATGGGGTTTCTATTGATGATGAAGAGACTATAATGACATATAAATGGAAATATGTGTTAAGGAAACAAAATTTGAAGCATGGTTAATGGTGTACAAAGGAAGTGAAATGAATGATGTGTATATATATTTTAATTCAAAGAATTAATTTATAGAAGTAATATAGCGATGATATTATTTTTGAATTAATCATGAAACATACAAGGATTATACTCTGGTAGTATTTATTTAAGGACTCAGAAGCATATGTTTAATGGTATTAAGAAATGTTATTCATTGGAATGTTATTTCTTTTCAAATACACATGATTGATAGAAAATACACCATAACATGTGACTAATGTCAATATAATACTAACAATGATAAATTTATGTTATATTATTGGTGACCCTATAACTGGTGAGTGATTTTGTGGTCAATGTTATCGTTTCTAGAGTTTAATGAATTTTTATATTTAAAATATATTTGATAATATGAGATTTTCATTATAGAAGCATGCATTTATTCATTAAGTATTTATGGAGATCAAGGTATTCAAATATTTATATGTGAAATTAAGGGACATATTATTCTATTTGTATAATTTAATGTTAAATTTATATTTGAAATTTAGTGAACATCCTTACAAATGATTGGACTTTGATTTTTTTAATCCTATTTTGGACGAGCCATAAGGATAACTATTTATTAAATAAATTAACATGAATTTTGGCATTATTTTTTAGGTTTTTGAAATTAATTCCTTATTGGATAACTTGTTCTAACGATTTCTTTCTTAGGAGATATCTATAGATAGGAAGAAAGAATTTTCATCCTTTTAAGAATCTTATGATCTATTAAAAGTTTATTTATTGCTTCATAAATAAAAAAATTTCATATTGGGTATTTATTTTTTGGAGTAATAAATTAAGTGTAAATAGGTCAAATAACAACAACTGGATGAAATTGTACAATAATTATATCAAATAAGTATATATTCTGATTTACTCTATCTCGATAGTAAAATAATCCCTCAAAATTAGGAAATAAAGAATATTGAAAAAAATGATATCATATTACCATTATATCTAATAAATCAAATGGTATAATATGTCATCAAAAATTTATGGTTTCTTAGCCATTTACTTTCTCTAGATCATTCACATAATTTTGATCTATTATCTCAATCAATCGCTATAAATATTTACAGTTTTCTTCCTTTTCTATATTTTCAATTCCCAATAGTGTTCTTCAATAGGAAACCATGTCATGTGTTATTATATATGACCATTTTAGTGTATATTTTATTAACCATTTTCATTATGTGTGTTTTTCATAGGGGAATGTTAAATTTACAAGACCATAGTTTATGTGCAAAAGTTCTAATTATGAAGATGTAATTTATTGAAGGTGGGAAGAATTTAACAACTGAAGATTATCAGATAAGAACATTTTGTTTGATAGTTTATAAAACATGAAACATTAATAAAAATCCTGAAAAATATATTTCTTCCAATTTAATATTTTTGATAGATTTCTATACACCTAACCCCAAGTCTAAAAGAACCGTAAAATAATATATCATTTTAACCGAGATGTAAAATTGGAAGGTATGACTAGGAATAAATAATTTATAAAACATATGTGGTTAAACATGTATTTAATAAATTAAATAGATATGATTTGATTATAAATAAATTAAGAAACATTTTATTGTAAAAAACATTTTTTAAATAATAGTATTTTTCTAAATGGAAATTTCTTCTTGCTTTGCGCGCATACATTAAAATAAATTTTAAATTTTTTTATAAATTTTTTATAAATTTTATAATTAATTTTTTAAATCATCATGAAAATATTATCTAAACTTTATTTTTTTAAAAATTGTTTGAAAAGATTTATTTTTTGATGAAAAGTGAAAAATACTATGTTTTATTAAAAAATGTCATTTCATTTAAAGAATTTAAAAAGTGTTTTTTTAAATTACATTAAAATAAAATTTGGTTGAATTATATTATAATTTATCCAATTGAGGTCATTTTAATCAATTATATATTAAATTTACTTATATTAATATTTTCTACTTTGGAAAACTTTTCTTTTCCAGAACTATCTTTTCATCATGTATGAAGTTATAATTTTAAATTAAATTATATGACTTCTATAAATTTAATTTGGAAAAATTTATTCCTTATTTGTAATAATAATGATTAATATTATATAATAATTTCAACATAATTATTTTTATTAATGAATTGTAAAAATAAATAAAATAAATTCCTAGCATTAATGTTTAAATGAGTTTACAATGTGGTTATACTAAAATGAAAAGGGCTGGGAAGGACCAAAAAAATTATAATTTTTTCTTTTATAGACATATTTTAAATCTTATCACCTTAATTTATATTTTTATGAGTTTTTGGGAATCGTGTCCATGGAGTTGACAAATATAATAATTTAAATAACTAAAAAAGAAAAAATATTACCCTCCCGCCTCAAAATTTAAATTATATGTTCACATAGGGTAGAAAGAACGTTTTCAGTTATCATTTATAATAATTTTGAGTTTAATGAAATTATTTTCATGATATTAATTTATTATTATTTTTTAATAAGTATATAATTTTCTAAAATGCATATGTAATGTCGACAAAATAATGTTTTTAATTATTAACAAAATAATGTACATGATTCTAAGAATAAAAAAACTAAATTTTAAATTAATTATTTATTTTCATTTATTAATTTATTAGATAAAGATATCATGTTATATAGATGGGAAAAGAATATATTATAATAACAGCATTTGATAGATATATTTAATTTCAAATTAAATGAATAGTTTCAAAATTTATATCAATGTTATTTAATATTAAAATATAATTTATTAAATGATTTAGAACTCATATAAATCATATCTTCAGCTAATTTATTATTTTTTTTTAATCTCACATAGGGTCCAATAGTTTACCGATATTTTTATTTATAGTTACTATATTTACCCCTAAAGAGTAAAAAGTTTGTTATTTCTTTTATGGTTAAAATTGGGGTTTTTTTTCTTATTACGTGTTCTTGTGTTAAAATTAATTTTCCAACTCACATAAAATTATTTTTTGATAATTTAGATTTAATATTTATGATCACGGGTTATAAATTATCTAAAAAATATAATTTTATTTTTAGGCTTAATGGATCATTAATTATGATAAAAAACTAATTATCGCAGTGAAAACTAAAATGGTAAAAGCGAGTAAACAAAAAGGTTAATAAATGACATGTTTGAAAAAGTATATTTTTTTATTATAATTTATTATTAATCATATCTTCATTAATAAAATATTTATAAATTTTTTTAGGAACGTTTGAGGAGTGTGACTTCACAACATGGAATAGTTTGGGGTAGTTACAAAAATGCCACTTGTCCTCAAATATAAAAGGTAATTTCCTTCCCTCACATCATCAAACCTCATAGTACATTTTGATTGACCAAAATTAAAAACAATTATGCCCCAATATCCTTAGAAACATTACATAGATCATATTGTCCACAAAATACTAAACCTAGGGTCCTTAATAAAATATTCAAAAAATGTTTTTATAAGAGAAGGAAATGTGTATTCACTAAGATCATTTTATTTTATACATCTCTTACCATCTTCATTCCTATCCTATTAGTTTAAATATAATGAAAAAAATATTGAACATATGTGGATATATTATCATGTTTACTTCAAAACCAATATCCATCACTTCTTCAATCAAATGAGAAATGAATATGTTAGTCGTGTGTACAACGGACTACCACCTCGTGAACCGATGTAAATTGTATTCCATAACCATCAATCAATAACAGATAAAATTATTTATTTGACATATGTAAATTATATTTATTAAATTAGTATACTACTAAAATTATAATATCACATATTACTATTTAATTTCCAACCCAATAAAAAATTTAACGCCACTCATGCATACATGTGTAAAACCATCTCCACATAGAATAGTGAAATTTTTTCCATTTAATTTTTACATCGATGATATTAAGAATAAATTTAATGAACTAAAGTTATATTAATAAAATTATAATTATTAAAAAAAGTTGAATTATTACTTACTTTTAGTTTGTTCCATATGTTGAAAATATTTGAAAACAATGTTCATGCTTACGAACAACCTATCATATCTAGGATTCGTGTAACTCATTTTCACATGTATAACTTTTATATAATATTAAAAATAAATATATAATGATTATATATTACATTTATATCATGTTTAACATTATAGAGATGATCGAACCATGATAAATGTAAAAGGATAAAATTAAGGAAGCCAAAACATACATGAAAATGAAGCAATTATCACCGGACACAGTTTTCTTCTCTTTTGGTTAATCATGATGTTATTAAAAAAAATTCCACTCTTTCTTACCTAAATTATCCATAAAATATTTTTAATAAAACTGGACTTCATTTCTCCCTTCGGTATAAATTAATTTTATTCCAAATCCATGTTTTCTAGAAATTGTATTCAAAAAATGTTTTCCTATAATTATTTAAGTCATTTTAACCTATAATTAAACATTTATAAAATATTTTGAAAGAATCATATCATAATATCCAAAAAGGTACTTTTTTATTTTATTACAATAACATGAATTGTATATTTGTTTTTAATGTAGCTGTCTTGAAATAAATTACCCACCATCATGACAAATCATATATTGAATGATTCATTTACATGTTTAAACGGTCCTTTTCAACGAAAATGTAAATACAAATATTGTGTAATCCTATAGTTTTTTAATTAATTTTGAAAAGTTAAATGATTATTTTACTAAAGAATTCTTAAATGAAATTTTTGCAGTATTTATATTCATCAATGAAAACAAACCATGTTTCACTTATTCCCCATTGGGAAAACGTTTTAATGGCCCATTCTTGTTTTTTTGTGGATGATTTATGAAAAAATTCATTCTGGATGAACTATTTTTTTAAAGATTTACCCTATCTATATGAATTTTTTATGTTTATGTTTATTGATTTTGGAATTTATTAACTTTTTGTTTGATAGTTTTTCAACATTAATGTTAGTGTTGATTTGTTTTCACCACTTTTGTATAAGGAATGCATTGGACATGGTAATTGATGGGTGGGATGTGTTATATCCACTAGATACCTCGGTATTCCGTAGAAGAAACAATATATTGGGTTTTGGCATATTAATTACACATTTACATAAATTAATGATAATAGGTACTTGATGGTATTTCACATGTATTGGAATAAGGAATCGATGATATGTTTTTTATTTCAATAATTCTACATTCCAACATTTTGAATTTAGTTAATTATGTCAATGTGAAAATCTATTTTTTATATCAATGTATACATTTAAAGAATATGATATTATTTATATGTAATTATTTTATTATCATTTGTTCCTACCATACTATTCATCATTTGAAGTTATTAATTAAATTACATTTTTTAGTTATTTACTTTTCCATATTTATTATTTGTTATGTATTATAGATAGATTCTGCTATATGCATATCATTACTAAGAAATAGATCTCACCTTTTTTATCATTCATTACCTTATGATTAAATGAAATTAATTCTGATTGATATTCAAGGACATGCTTTATGGAACATAGATTATATTAAATAAAATACTTGTTTGAATTTTATTTTATTTAAATGTATGTGAAATTCAGGTACGTATCTAGTTTACTATGACTATTAAACTTTTCAGTCCATTGGGATGTGATTTATTTTATGTAGTTTCAATGAAACAATGTAACCATTGAATAAGATCTAAAATGGTTTGCATATTTACATTTTGGAATCATATGCTTTATCTCTATGTTTATGAAATTGTTATGATTATTTTTTACATTTGGAAATTAATGGTAAAATGGTAATTTTATTTCTCTAAAAAATAAAATTCAGCTATTTCGTTGTACTCAAAATACCATTTTTACCATTTGATATAATTTTGTTAAATTTTTTAGATTATTATAATTTTTTTATTGTCAGAAATTTATAAAATTTAACTATTTACATATAAAATTAATTCTTTGTGGAGTTTTTTTAAAAATTAAATAATATTAGTTATTTTAAGGTAGTCAGAAAATAATATGAGAGATATGTTTTTTATGAATATTTATTAGGTAAATATGATGTCGTGTTATAATTTAGTTGATTTAGTTATTTTTTTTAAAGGAATAGTGAATAGTCTAATTCAATGGGGTGTTATTAGACTTATGAGACCATTATATTAAAAAACTTTCTGGAAAAGGTATGTATAACAGTTATAAAATAATTTAATGGATCTATAATTTTCAATAAAACCAAGAACATATACCCTCCCAATTGGTGAATTCCTTAAATTTCACTTTGTTTGATGAATTGAGAGAGGTGAATGAGAAATAATATGTAAAGAAAGAATAATTCTTATCAAGAATCGATCAAATGTTGTGAAATTTTGGTTGGTGTTTTAAGGATATAATTTCAAAACTATATATATTTATAATGGTTTTGTTAATCAATTATGGTTAGATTATTTAATACTATACATGAAAGAAATTATATAACTATTTTAAAAAGAATACATAATATAAATGATCCATTATTGTTATTAAAATTAGTAATAATGATTTAATAATGGAATATGATTATTAAATGTCATAGAAACAAATATAGAGATAGATATTATATTAATATGTTAAACTATGTGTATTAATATATGTAAAAAGATAGTTTTTTGGTTAATGTTATTTAAAAAATTTATTCTTGAATATATGAATATCTGAAGGTAGAGGACCTTAATATATTTTTCTATGCTGATGTTAATGATAAAATAAAATTATTATTTATTATATATATTTTTATTAACCACAAGGAGGGATTTATCAGTAGGTATTGAATAAAATACAATCCATTTAATTAAATAGTATTAATTTCCCTATTTTTGAGTTTTTAGAATTTTGACGTGCTAGATGGAATGAGGGTTATTCTACCTAATGGAGTATTACATGATAATAAATCTATTTCAGATAATGTGGAAAAAATAGACCTATGGTTCATTATAAGTGTAATTGTGGTCTTTCCTCATGTTGATGAAAATATAATTCCCAAAATAACTTACATGGGTGTTTGTAATATCTATAATGGTCCTACTAAATTGGATTGGCAATAAACCAAAGTAGCATGGGTTCCATGGAATCAATTTCAATTATAAATCCCTTTGATTTTAGTATCTGTTTCTCTTAAAATAAATGCGGTCCCTTCTATTTATTTTAATACATGAAACAATGTACTGAAACTAACCACGATATGTTTTATTAAGATAAAATATTAAAATTTAAGATAAAAATTTATATATTATTTTAATGTAAAACAAAATATCATTTTGAAAACTAAAATTGGAATAAAATCACAAATAAATAAAGATAATGTTCAAATTAATTCATTATCCTCATTATTTTCATTAAAGATCATACATTTGATTATTAAAATAAAATGAAGATAGAACAATAAAAATACTATAAACATTTTGATAAATAATTAAATTAAATTGAGGAATGGTTTTCGAGATATATGTTGGGATATATATATATACCAGTATAATATTTTTATCACAAATATGGTTGTTGAAGATATAGTCATTGTATATATGATCATTACACTTGTATCCAATTGGTAAAATTATGTTGTGTAATTTTAAAAAAATTAAAAATAATGTAATTTACAAAAATAAATAATATTGTATTTAAAAAAAAATTGTAATGATTAATTATAAAATTTTACAAAAAAAATTATATTTTCATTCATCATAATTAGATGTAGATTTTTGGTGTTAATAGAATTAATAGGAAGATTATAACATTGATATATTGATAAAATTTAATGTTTATAAGGTAGATAATGTGGTGTGATTAAATTCATTTAGAGAGGGACAATTTTAAAAGAATTTCCTTTCATTGTTTTGGATATTATAGTATTAATAAATTAAATTGACCACTATTTTATAATTAATTTAAGATAATGTGTTGTTTATATATATAATTAATTAAATTATTTTTCATCTAATTATTATTATTTTTTAAACAATTTCAATGCATCTTATTTGGGCATAAAAATAATTTTTTAATCTTATTTTATATGTTATACCTTTATTATTTTAAAATGATTTGTTAATTTCTTTAAAATTGAATCCAATAAATTGGATTTCAAATTTGTGATCATCATATCCAAATATTAAAAAATGTTCAATCACCATTTTTTCATAAAAATAAATTATCAATGTCAGCCATTATCCCCACATTGAAGTCTTAATTAATGTAATAAGGATTTAAAAAGGTGAAATACCAAAAATATAAAAAAATAATATATAAATATTTGGTAATAAGGGACATAATCATATAATTTATATATTTTTCACTTTTTTCGTCTTTACAATTTACAATGACAACCTTATACATTACGGACTGGATATTTGGGAAAATTCTCGTTAAGGTCACCTATAAGGGGACCTCTCATATATTCACTTCACCATACACATATTCAGGGACATAACTCTAAATCCAAACTATATTATTTTTCCAAAATCATAACCCATGTTTTCAAACCCTTAGTCTAATGATTAAGTCACAAATACCATATTTCTAAGTGGCTCTCTATAAAGAGAATCAAGTCTTCAACCTAAGAGTTATCCTATCCTTAAACATTATTCTAAATATACTTCATCAAAATATTCTTGATATTATTTTTCAGTTAAATAAAATATTTTTAAATCCATTAATAGTATATAAAAGTGATATTACGACTATATAATAATCTTCTCTTACTCATTAAGAAATTATAATATGATCTTATCATGGTTTATTTTACCAAATTTTTATAAAATTTTATATTGTTTTGGTCCTAAATGATTTTGATAACCCAACTAATATTAATATAATTAAATAATTTTTAATTGAATATTTTTCATAATTCTTGAATGGTCACATAATTATGTATTTAATTAATAAAATCAAAATTTTTATTAAATCAAAATTAAATAAAATAAGTTTTCATTGAGAACTATCCCCGTATATTGCACAAAATGATCATCGGAATATTTTACTATATGAATAAAATAAACTAAATATAAGGAAAATATTTCAAGAGCTTAACCCCTAAATAAGAAGTGGGGATTGGAACCACTAAACAAAGGCAGGCTAGGGTGAACAGAATAATAAACCCCAAAATATTAATTTTAACTATAATTTATTAACATGTCGAGAATAAAGAATTTTAAATGAATGATATTAGTTATGATATATTTATTAATAGGTTTGTATACATATGAATAAAAAAGAATAAATTTATTAAATGGAGAGTTAAAATGAGTATGACCAAGAGGAATTCTAAGGTTAGGGGTTTTCATGTTAAATTCCCTTCTTTGGGAGATGTTTCATATTATGAACCTATTTTCATTTATATAGTTTACTTAAATCCATTTTAAAATAATTTATAATAATTACATTTTTATTCATGGTATTTAAATTTAAATTTAATGGATTATCATTCATGTTCATTTGATTCAAAATTTACCAAAGACATAAGGGTTTATTTTCCATTCTCACTTTAAAATAAATATTTTCAATATATTTATTCCTTTTATGGGAAATCGTTTATTTATCTATCAAAAAACACATAAATTTTACTCTCCACTTTTCATTGCTATTTTTTAGATGTATTATTACAATTTAACCTTCTATGGTTTTAAAATCAACAGAAAAGTATCATTTATATAGTGCCAATATTATATCTTATTTTTTCATGAATCATTCTACCTATTTTCAGTATTTTTTATTTTTTATTATAACCGTATTTTTATATGTCTGTTATTATGTTTGTTCATGTTCTATTTTTAATTTCCTTCATTAAAAAATAATTAATGGAGTCCACTTTTAAAATTTTCTTTAAGGTTCATTATCTATTTATTTTAACATTCCTTACTAAAGTATGAAATGAATAACTTTTTAACATATTCTTTATGAATTAATTTAATTATAATATTTTTTATTAATTTATATTTTGAAAAATACTTTACATGTATTAATAGTATTACAAATTAAATCTTATTCTTATTGTTATATAAAATATTTCAAACGAAATAAAAGTTTTTAAAAAATTAAAAAAACATATTGTATTTAAATTTATTCATTTAATGCTTTTTGTAATGTCTGTTTCAACTATATTAAAATAATTTATCTTTTCTAAGTCTTCACTATGGAAATTATAAAATGATACCATCCACCTTTTTTCTTTTTATTTATGATGATTATCCCTGGTATAATTTTTCATTAAAAGTTGATTTATTTTGTAAGGTTAATTATGTAATGATGAAATTTTGAATGTTTTCATGTTCATATGAAACACACATATATGGTTTTTAATTATGGGATTATTGGTCCTTGAATTTAATATAACTCAAACACATTGGGTAAACCATTATATCGCATGAGATTACATGAATGGGACTATATATTAAATTTATACCATTAATGTTTTATAGGAATGAGGAGTTAATGAAATAAGAAATGTGAATCCATCCCCAATATGATGATGGCCTTTACAGAAATCCATAACAAAGGAATTATTTCCTATTCTTATTTATTTTCCAAATTCATTGGAAACACATATTTGTTTTACAAAAATCCTTGTTATATTCGCATTGATCCGGATTATTGACTCATGTTTCCACTATAAAATAATTAATGTCTAATGTTATTCCAAAATATATATTCGATGACTCCTAGTTTATGATCTATATCATATTGGGTATAATTATCATATGTTATTTCAATTTTTTTTATATTCTTATAACAATATGCTCATTTTATGAACATTTATGATCTTTGACTTTTTCCCTTATTTATAATTTAATCTCACGCATTTTTTTGGTTTCATTACCAAGGATATGAGGATTTTTATTATACAATACATGTCTATAATGTCATAAAATTTTTAGAATATACGTCAGAGATTCTAAAGAACACTAATAAAATAAGTTTTTTATGCCTTTAATCACGAAAGACATTAAACCTAAATTTTTTATGTTGTGATTTTTTATATCATGTTATAAATATTCATGTAATGTGATATAATATATATGTATGTTAGGGTTAGGTCATATGAATTGGTATTATTAGGTAATTTAGATATTTTTTAGATTATATTAAAATTAATAAGTTTATATGGATTAAAACAACCTATGAAGAATCAAAAGTGATATTGAATAAACCTAAAATTATTGAGGGTTAATTTTTTTCATAATTTAGTAAATATTATGATTTATTTTCCTTATAATATAATTAAATAATTTGGTTTTTATTTATTGATATCCAAACTAATAGTATTGTTTTTAATAAGTTAATAAAGGAAAAATCATGAAATTGGGGTCGGGACATGTGCACTCAATATTGACAACATGTTAGTTGAGCCTATTTATATGAATTTATTAATTTCAAGAAAGTTATTTAAGATTATTAATTTTTATATGAAATTGACTGTGGGAGGTTCACCTTGCCTCACCGGCGACCTGGCCGAAGGTGGCGTTGGGATTCATGACGACTCGCATCTCAAGTTCGATGCCGATAGGTGCAAAAGCGTCTGATCCAGATACGAGGTGATGTAGCAATCGAGTGGTTTCTGTTTTCGAGGTCGTTGCGTGATTTAGGTTTCGTGTCGGGGCGCGTGGCTCAAGGTGATGATGGAGGTGGAGCGGAAATTTGAAATTTGAATTTGAAATTAAATTTTTTATCTTTCATTTTGAGGATATGTATGGTTACTAGTTTTCCATAAACCGGCTTTGATAAAATAAAATAAAAAATGAAAAAATGATTTTCAGCTATACGAAATTGATAGATATTTAACTATCTTTGAATAAAAAATGGTTTAAGATGATTTTCTCCCAAGAATACAACTCACATACAATTTACGTTTTTAGGATTATTCTTCCTACAAATCTTATTAGTCCACCTTTAGTGGGATTTCAAGTGTTTTTTTTGGAATTGGATGGATCTATAAACATGGAGACTATACTTATTTCTGGGATAGAGAAGTAACCTTCCTTATAACTAATCAATATAAAATCATATAGTTTTTCACTGAGGAATTTAAACTCCATATGGAAATTACATACAATATATGGGTCTTATTACCTAATCATGAGAGGATTTTATCTAAATAGTTAGGGAGAATAGAAATATTTTAGAATTTTTTTGGAATATGTAGACATATTTACATATGATTGTTTTTCTTCCAATAGGTCGTGATATTGAGAGTTAAATATAACTCAAACGTAATTCTATATTTATATCAAAGACTCCTTAATAAATGTTCATTAATGAATTATAGCAGTTCAAGAATAATATCATGGAAAATATTGAAAATGTTTTTATACACCCAAGTGAGTCACCATGTGGGGAAATAGTCCACTTTGTTGAAAATAAATAAGGATCAACACCTATCGTCAATGATTATCATGAACCTAAAAAGATCATGAACATGAATAAGTATCCTCTACCCTGTATCGATGTATTGTTTGATAAAATTTGATGATCTCAATAATTATCATATATTTTCAATCAATTTGGATATAGTAAATCAAGGTTGAAAAGGGAGGTTACAGCCATGAAAAACTTTTATACAAGATATGAACACTAAGATGTCATAGGGATGCTATTTGGACTGAAAAAATCACTCACAATATAAATAGATCTGATAAAAATATCTTTTGGATAGTACCTCAATCAGTTTGGGGTAGTTTCTATAGATGATATTACCAAATATTCCATGGGTAAAAAAGATTATAAATATAATTTGAGTATTTTATTTATTACCATGAGAAAGGAGAATTTATACATCATATAAATAATGTTTGAATTTTGGATAAGAAACGTATAATTACTGTGTTTCGTAATCATAAATAATAGTATATATATAGTTATTTAAAATGTAGAGTCAATTTATTAATTTACAAGGCCTAACACTATATAAGAATCCCATTATATAATGGATTGGATGGGAAAAATTAATTCTTTGGGAAAAATTTCTAACGAATAAAACAACTAAATATATTGACTCTAAAGGGAGTAAAGTTCCTTTGGATAGAATATTTTTAGGAAAATATCAAGCTGGTAAAGGTAAGGTTGGTTAGTGCACCAATACTCGCAATACCTTGTTGTGTAGAAGGGTTTTTGATATACTGTTATTAATAAATTAAGGGATTGATATTTCTCCTCCTGAAAAATATCACGGAGGTGTCATATGACTAATTTAAATTAAATGCCCCTATGAAAATTTTCCTTTACCCGATTTAGAGCTATAAATGGTATTATATACCTTAATGATATGAAGGAATTATATTTATGGTGAAATTATATATATATATACTAATCATAAGATCCTATTGCGTATATTCACACATAGGTAGTTGTACATGTTTGCAAATAGATGGTTAGAATTGATCAAGGATTATGATTTCTCAATTCATCACAAACATAGAAAATAAAATAAGGGGATAAATCTCTATGTATGAAGTATCACGATACCTAATTTATGATGATAATTATAGGATAACCAATAATTATGTATTTTCACTGTAAATATCTATAAATCTTATGGGAATGGTAGTGATACTATTTTTCTCAAGTGATTACTCAACCATCCAACAATGTAAAGATCTAGTAGGTATAGAAAGGGGAAATAGAGCTTCAAAATAAAGTAAATAATATTATATAATTAAATCTTAAAAATGATGGGAAGATAATACATTGGAAATGAATATATTTCCCATAAATACTAGAGTTGTAGAATGACTTGTTTAAAGATGCATATAGATCATCATTATTTATCAACCATATTATTAAAAAATAAATATAAATATTTTAAGAACCATTTATAGTATGAAAACATTATGAGGGAGATTTCATAATATATATCATGATTCTTGGTATTCGGAAAAATTACGGTACAATGTAAAAAAGTATACAGATATGATTAAAACATTACCAATACTTGTGTGTAAATGGAAAAAACACCATGTATTCCATTGTGGATATTCCAAGGAACTCTAGAGGATATAATACAATTTGGTTTGTAGTTGAAAACCTTTGGAAGTTAGAATATTTCATTTATGATCAATAAAATTTCCCACTAAATTATCTTTTCCAAAAATACATAAATTATATTGTAAGGATACATAGAGTAGCCCCTCCAATGAATTTAATCATGATACTCGGTTTTTCAGAAAGTTCTGGATAAGTCCAAAACAATAATCTAAAGTATATTTTATTTATCACACAGATTATCATCCTCAAATTTATGGTCAATTTGAAAGTAAAATTCAAAAAAGAACATTATGTTGTAATAATATTGATTGGATTTAAATGTGGGTTGAGATCAATACCTTAACTAAGAAGAGTTCTAAAAAAATTCATTCTAGTGTTCAAATAGAAACATATAAGGCTCTATATGGGAAGTGGGATAGAAATCCAACATATTTGGATTAATATAATAATAATTTTCATTTCAAATAGAATCATTCATGAGAAATATTAGGGATGTTTTAGACGATTCATTGTCATAATAAAACTATAAAAGTATACATATGAATTATACTAATAATCATTGTTGATATTTGGAGTATGAATTTAGAGAAATGTATTTCGTTGAATATCATAATGGTATAGGATTCTGATATTTTTGAAGAAGTTAAACTTGAGTCATGGATATATTAAGCCCTCAAAAATGCGATATTGTGGCGGTGGAAGACTATCATCAATAAAATCCATCAACACTCCTTCAAATTCATTATGTTTTCCATGAATCCTTTTTTAGGAATTGAAAATTTGATATATTATATGTACTGAAGTCAAAGGTAGTGTATCTAGATAATGACCTCCCTTATAAAGAATGACTAGTATGGATATTTTTTACATAGAGATAAATTAATAAAAGACTACACCACTTACCTTATAAACATAATTTAGAGAAATAATATGTTTGAGGAAGAAGGAAATGATTCTAAGTACGCAATGAGGTTGAAGTACCGTCATCATTTTTAATTATAACATTGATATATCGGGGAAGAATGTTTTTTTGGGAGTAAAATTTAACACCGTATGATTTTTTTATTTTTTTATATTTTGATAAAATGATTCTATTTGATAGATTGTATTAGACATATGTTTAAACTAAAATAACTGCAATATATTTTATTGAGTTAAAATATTTTAATGTAGTATAAAGATTAATATATTATGATTATTCATTATGAAGCATCACTATAAAACCTATAAAATTAAGGAAACAATAAGTAAATTAAAAGACCACAAACATGAAATATTTATCATAATGGTTGTAATTGAAGATCATAACTCCAATTAGAAAAATAAAAATATTGAAAAAAATTATAAATATAATAAAAATTAGAATGTTTAAAGTTAATATGATGAATGATTTTGGACATGTATGTAATTCAATATATATGACTGTAATATGGTCATTCGACATATTATCATTGAACATATGATATTTGGAAATAAAGTCAATTGATATATAGCTATTTAAATTATAGTAAAATAATATATGGATTTTATATTTGTATAAAATAATTATATTTATGTTCCGTAATATTTATTAAAACAAAACAAATTAATTAACATGAAATAAATAATCACATAATTATATAAAATTTTGATAATTAGTAAGAATATTTCTTTTTAAAAAAATTTGTTATTTTCATTATGTTTAAATAATAATTTAATGTTTTTATAAAATTTAATGAAAGCCTCTAGTATCTATTTATTGATGAAATTTAATTGTTAGATGTTAAGTAATGGGTTGTTAATAAATTCCTTTAAATATAAAAATTTATAAATTATTTTCTCTCCTTATTTAGATTAATTTTTCCTCAATAAATTAATTTGATCAATATTTCAAATTTATTTTAATGAAATTTATTTTTATATGTATTAAAAAGTAAATTAAAATTCTTTTAATAATTACATCTTGGTTTGAAATAAAAATAAATCAATTTCTGGGCTTCAGAATATATTTTTCTAATTTTTTTATGTGTTATGAATTTTTTATTTTCATATTAAATATATTATATTTTATAAAATTAATTCAATAAATATATTTAAAATTTTAAATCAAAATATTAAAATAATAAAATAATAAAATAATTTCAATCCCATTTTTCCCATAAAAATATGACTTCACAGAAAATGTTTGTCAAAACGTCCAATGCTAAAATAAGGTAAAAGGGTTTAAATAATTGGTAAATAACTAAAATATTAATAAATATATATGTGTCTGGATGATATATTTTTAGACCTCCCCTTAAATTATAATTGATTTTTGACTTTTTTTATGTTCATTTTGAAAATGACACATATAAAAATAAGGAATGGGTATTTCCAAAAAATACCACTAAATCTCACCTATAAAAGAACCGTCTAATAAAATATCATTATAACTTATTAAATTTATATAAAATTGTAATAAAATATAATATTCATCCCTGAAAATTCTATATCATTTCTGGAAATCACATTTCATAAGAATCGGTCCAAAATCCCTCATTTCCAAGAGGCTCTCTATGAGGAGATTCAATTGTTCAATGCAAGTGTTATCCTCTCCATAATGATTATTATGCATCTATAAAGTGTTTTTTATCTATGTAAGCGTCCTTTCATTTTTTTATTACTCAATAATGATATGATCTAATTATATCATACTTTTTATTTCTCTATATTACTAATGATTATGTCTTATAGAGGTTTTCATGAAACATATTTTATTCACATAGGTTAATTGTTCTATGATAAAATTGAATATTTTTATGTTTATATGGAAAAAATATTTATGGTTTTTAAATATATTTGGATTGGGAATATATTTACAAATCCCTTCAATAAACTGGTTAAATATTAATATCTCATCATATGATATGAAGCGGTATAGAGACTGAACCAAATATATTAAAGGTTAATGGGGGCAATGAGTGAAACAAATAAACTATGAGACTCCCTCAACTATGTGATGAAATTCATAGTAGTGATTCCTGAAAAATTAAATGGTTACATATATTTTTGTATGCACCATATTCTTACTCTAAATCTCTATATTATTTACATAACCTATTTTATGTTCCCATGCCTCATTAATATTAACTCATGTATTTGTGCTCATGTTAAACTTTTCTTATTTTAAGATAAAACCATTATGTGATAGGCCATGGATTATGATATATGATTTATTAGGTTTGATTTCATTAGGCTATAAAGATGCACATTTATTTTTCCATCATACCCATATTCTCATCTAATTATCAGTTATGATTATTGATTGTAATCACTTTAATTTTCTATTGATCATCATTTAAGCTCAAACTTACAAATTTTTACATTCCCTAGTTTATGAATACGGTTATTATATATGATATGTCTATAAGGGTATCATGTTTGAATAATAAATGTGAGATATGTGGGATAAAATTTTCAAAATAACATTATTATTTATCTAATCATAAAATACATTAAACATGTATGTTTTTTTGGTGAGAATTTTATGATATCTAAATAGTATTCATATAATGTGATATAATTGTTTTTGTTATATATTGGTCATAAAAGATTTTCTTTAACATTATTTTCTTTATGAAATTTTTTTTTTGCTTATGTACATGATTGTTACTTCTTATCATAGCTCTCTATGATTGATCTAGAGTATCACATGACTTCAAATACACCTCTGAATATGCCAATGGATTTTGAATAGTAGTTGGGGCCTTGTATATTTTTTTGGGGATATTATTCCCTTAATATTATTTTCATCTAATAATAAAATAATAAAATAAAATTATATATACATGATGAATTATAGAATAATATCTAAATATAAACCTTACAAAGAGTATCACAATGTAATAATAAAATGATAACCCATGTCATGATCATATATATATATAGTGAAAAAATGAATCTCTATATACATACGATCATATATATGGATATACATAAAAGTAATATAAAGATGGAGGTAAACATATAAAATTTAAAAGGAAGAGTCCTTTCACTATCTTGATCTCCATGTTATATCATCTCATCTTAACAGATAGACTTGGGGTCCTTCCCAGTACTTATATCTCAAATAGTTATGTTTTCACACCCACCGAGCTACACATGAATGGTGTGAGTAAAAAACTCTCTAGTACATACCCAATATGACCCTAAAATCAATCCCCAATATATTTTTGAGTTTGTGTACTAAATAATAATAACTAAAGAACTAGATGAAAATTCTAATCCGGACCATTGATTGCTTAACATGACACCATGAAAAATGGACCTAACCACTTTAACCTATTTATATTGAATTATTACATATGTACTAAACTATAGAAATGAAAAAAAAAATTTAAAAACATAGTATACAATAATACACATCTAAGAACAAATTATACATCTAAATAGTGGGAAATTGTGTAAAATAGAAAATAACATGTGACAGTACAATACTCATTATGGGGTTATAAATTCATCCCCATCTTATTATGTCAAAATGAATAAGAAGTGCATCCAAACCCTAATGACAAGAAACCATGTTAAACTTATCATAAAATCCATAATATATGAAATATAAAACCCTTTCATAATTTTTATAATATGAAAAAAAATTGAGGTGAATCTAAATTATGATGATGGCATACCATAGCCCTCTTCTAGTTAAATAATCTAACACAAAAGCCAAATGAGGTCCCATAACTAGATCATCAATATAAATCACTCAAGACCAATGATACTAGACATATAATTATAACAAATCCCATTTCTCCAAGATAATCTATGCTTAATATAAAAAAACTATTATCCAACCATAATGGATTGTCCCTTCACACTACACAATAATTTCATTGAAGTTTCTATGACCATAGGATGCCACTTTTATCACATCCCTTCTTTCCAAAAGGTATCCATGTGGTCTAATTAGAATCAATACCTCACCACCTAATAAAAATCACAAATCAAGACCCTTGATCCTACTAGGAAACCAAATTTCAATTTCCAAAAATGAAAAAATATATTTTTCATTCCAATCATAGAGGGTTTCCTAATATCTACACCTTAATATTACTACTATTGATTCATAGAGAAGGGTGTAACACATAGAATATTTGTCATAGAGGTTTCATATAATTTTTTAAGACTATAATAGCTTCCTTGAATAGTTATCAAACTCAAAATTCCCACATATAAAACCATACTTATATAGAAGTACAAAAAACACAAAAATAAATAGTTAATAACATTGGTGAACTCTGACCTAAGTCCTTTACAAGTTTAATTATCAAAACATACAGTCTAACCCATCCAGAATCAACTAAAATCAGAGAGAAATACCCCAAAACCACAAAATATGGATTGTTAATAATGATCACGTAATAAGTAAAAATGTAATTCAGGAAAATTAAGCATAACATCAAGGATTATAATTCCCTTGATAATAGTCAAATTTTATTTCAAACCAAGTTTTATAGTAAAAAAATGTGAAATATGGACCATTATAAATGTTTCTAACATGATTAAATTTCCATTTAAATGGATTATATTATAATTAAAATTATTTTAAAAGAATTAAAAAAAATTAAACATATTATATAATATCACATAGAACTCTAGGGACCTGGTTCATTTTATGGTGGTTACATGACAGCTCATCAGCCTCTATCTAGAATCCATTCACAATTTACATAGTTCAACCTAAAAACTAATATCAATAGTAGTATCTTATATATATCCCATAAAGGGACACTAGACTTTGAAATCTCCAAAAATCATCTCTATTTATACATAATTAAATGAAATGACTAAAAAATGATCCCATGTTTTTGCCATAAAATTTTATTTCCATTGAAAACAGTCTTCTATGGGAATTATGATAATGGAGAAGCATCATTTTTCCTCATTTATAAAAAACTATTCCACTAGGATTCAACATTGGACACTTTCTCCCATTACACCTACATGATATTCTAATGCATTCCCTGCACATATTATAAAGTAATTTTATTCCCTTGAAGAACCTTCTCTATTTAATCCACTATCTATACTATTCATTCTATAAAAAACCATTTCCAAAATAACATTATACATATCCTAGGGTAATATAGTAATTTTCACAATCAATCATCCCTCATAACAGTAACATCATTTACAGTAATATATATGTGTATCAACTCCTAGCACTAAGGTTGAGAGTTTTGAAACCCCTCATACATATCGTAAGTCCATAGAGTGTGTTCTAGTCAGTAAGTCAAAATATTGATCCTCTCCAAAACATTGAATAGTCCAAAAACCATATAAAAAGTAACACTTATTTTTAAAATTTAGGTGAAAACCCCATGGTGACTTCCATAAAATTACTGATCTCCAACTATGTACTCCAGTGATCACAACCTGTAGTTTGTATATGTTTTCTGCCTATTTTATCTCATAGAGAACCAATAATTAATTAGTTAAACCCTCACTATGGTCTCATGTTTTCATCATAGTATAATAATTGATAGCACGCCATTCCAAAAAAATACAAATGATATTGAAATGATCAAACATAAGGACACTAAAAATTATCCATATGTATCAAATCATAGTAACTATTATTATATTATAACTCAAACAATACTATATGGTCCTCCAAAACATTATTAAAATCAATGACAAATTATTTGAAAAAATACTCATCTATATAGATAATCTTATCTAAGTTCCCATCCATCTTTTTCTGGTACGATGTACCTTGATTCATTTGAATTTACATTACTTTATAAAACCACAATGAGAATTAGGATGTGTAGTGTTTTTTATCAAATAATATTCTCAACGGAATAGTATATAGATGAAAAATATCGCATGCTTTATTCATATTAATATTTTCTATTGATATGTCCAATAAAATACGAAACAAGTGAACCAATATAATTACATGATCAATCAAAACCCATATGAAATCTTACGATCAATGATACTGTAAGATCCCAGGTTATCTTAAGTTGTATAAGTCTTGTTATTCAATTTCAATTAATTATTTTAACATAATGTGATTTCATAATGAGATCATGTGAGTTTTGGGTGGTGTCTATAGTTTGTTTAGAACAAAGATCCTTGATATTTTAAAAATGGAACGGGGCCTCATGGTTAATATAAATTGAGAGGTCCCTGACACAAGGTTGTTGTAAACCATGCGAGGCTAGAAAATGGGTTGCATGAGGATGCACAGTTTGAGGAAACAATTCCGCTAGGGGTGCACACCCGTGCAGGGGATATAAAATTTTAAAAGAGGAATCTCTCACAGGTATCCTATATTTTTTCACACCATATTCTATGACCATGTGATCCCCCCTTGAGGTAGTTAAGGATGAACAGCTGGCTCATGGTTTGGAAAACCATCTAGCCAAACTGTCAGATCTATTGTTTTTTAGGGAAATTATAGTTTATCGAATAATGATTTTAGATGTTCATTCCCTCATCTTATTTTTTTATCCTCCAATGTTGCTCCTTTTTTATCCTACTAGTGTGTTATTCATTCCTTAATGTAATAATTTCTCCTAATTCTCTATATGATGTCGTATTCAAGTGCATGTTTCCTTGTAGGATATTTGTTGGTAATTATTACATTCCTTTTAGGCCTTTCTTTATTTGTCTTCATTTCTATGCTGTTATTTTTATTGTAATATAGTTTTACTTATTTCTAGGTTTTTTATCTCTCCTTCATTTTTCATTCAATATGGACTAAATTAGATGTCGATAATGGATGAGTGTCCTGTATTCACCTATGGTATGTGCTATATACCTTTTCCCATATGGGTTGGTTGATTAGTTTATTTCTTTAACTATACTGCATTCTCATCATTACGATGTTTCACCTAGAATAAAATATATTTTTTGATATAATTTTAGGGTGCTAGTTTGGTTTCCCTTCTAGTTCCATTATAATGGTAGGAGGTCATTCAAATCATCCCAGGACACTGATGGGGCCTTCCGTTATATATGTCCCATGTTATACCACCTCATTGTGTGTGTGTAAGCTCGAACTATTTTTGGGGATCTTATTTAGAATTTATGGATTTTTTAAGTGTTGGGAACACCTTATATTACCTCTATAATTGTAAATAAAAGGAATAAATTTAATTGATTTAATAGGAGACGGTTTTTTCACCCTTTTCATGTGATCGAATTTTATTAAAATGAATAAATGATATATATATATAGTTAATTTTTAATGGGTTAGAATAAATATTTTGTTATGATTGATAATTGAAATAAAACGATGAATTGATTATGGTAGTGGATTCCTTGGACTAGATCCTAGGATCTTCATCCATATGATTTAATTGAAATTTAGTTGCCGCAACGGATTACATGGTCATGTTTACTCATTATATCATGATTTTGTAGGATTTTAAGGGCCTTGCTACCCATTAAATCTAATATTCGTGGAGTTCTGTTGGATATTCTCTATTAACATTCTCCTTGGACTCCACCCAAGTATTTACTGAGTTTCCAACAAGATGCTACTACTACTTGATGAGAATTATATGGCCTTTTATACCTTAGAACCATCCCATAGATGTCTTACACCAGATTACATGGCATTAAACTTGTTGGTATTACACTTCATTACATGGTGTGGCTATTGTGGATATATTTCTATTTTTACATATAGTCCTGATATGGGTATCATATTATTGTTGATAGACTGGATTATTTTTTACCCATTTATTTTATTATTTATAGATTACCTAGTTTTGGGAGATTGATTGTTGTTTACTTGGAGACATGTTTGGCTAGACAGTATAATATTTACCTGATGCTTTACATTTCATACTTTTATACCCATGATATATTTCACACTGCCTCTATTTATATCACACATACTATATTATTTATTGAAACTATTGGTTTTAGCCTAGTGAATTCTATCTCACAGTCTATTTGGGTGGATGTTGGGTACTTGGACCTATATCATGGATAGATGTATTATCCGAGAGAAGCGCCCAAAGTATAAATAATTATTTGAACATTTCTTGGGATAAGGGGAGTATATGGATGAGATATTCTTCTAATTTTATATAGAGATAGTTATTTTTTTCATTTATTACTTTTTGAGAATTGTAATTTATTGGATTCCTATATACCAGTTTTCATCGATTTTGGAGACATAATAATATCATAATAAGGTATAAGACAACCTTGGAAATTTAAAAATACAATCTTCTGGATGTTATCTATTGTTCAATTTTTTATCAACTTAAACGATTTATTGGTATGGTAAATGATTTTTTATACACTATAACAAGATGGAATATTCTCTTCCTTGACACACTTCAGGACCTCACTTCTAGTCAAAATCCACTTGTATTGGGGGAGGTGTGTTGGATTCCCTTTGACCCACTAGGTCAGGGCACTATTTATTGACATCTGGGTCAGAGCGTTACAAAGTTGTATCAAATATTTAATTACACTTTCTTACTATTTTTATATAGTAGAAAGGAGATTTATAAAGAGTTTGAATTAGGTAATGAGAGGCTGATGGGAGTAGATAACCCGCATAAATGAAAAATACAAATTTCCTTGAATAGAAATTTAAATTTTCTTGAATTTACCTATTATCATTTATTTGACTTCACTATTGGGTGAAGTAAATGATTTGAGTGTTAATATTGATTTGATTTTTATTTTGATGTAACTATAGCCCAATGATATGAGGTTGTTACATCTTGTGCATTTTTTTTAAAAAACTATTAGAATTTATATTCTATGCATTAGGGAATGCCATATGGGATGCATTTATTGACTACATAACTTTTTGATATGTGAATTTGGTGATATATATATTATCCTCCTAGTGTTATATGGATTTGAGACACATATTTGGTACTCAGAATTTGTTCCGTAAACTAAACTGTGTTTCCCTACATAGGTTATAGAAGACACATTTAGAAGTAAACTATGGATCATTGGGACATAGACCAATGGTCGAATGGTCTGAAACATGTTATGGTTTGGTGTTAGTGGATGCCACACATCTATTCATAAGATATATTGGAAATTATATATTTTATGCGGTGGTCAATTACTTTCATCCATTTAATAATGTTTTTTTTATCAAAAAACGAATTCAAAATAAATTAATATCTTAAGACCTTGAACATCAACTTGACCCAAAATTAGAGTGGATAGTAGGCAGTTTATCTTGTGCTTTTTACAGTGGACCCTATCATCCAATCCTAGTATAAATAGAGGGAAGATGGTTGTGGATTGTTTCTAGGATGGATTTTACCTATCATATTCTTTTATATCTTTGATCATTTTGTTACCGAGTTTCTTTTATGATGCACGAGTTTGAAATTGTAGAGACATGCCACAACCATGACATATCATCATGTGCCAAAAATGGTGGCGATGATTATTCTCTAGAGGTGGAGGGATATGTGATATCGGTAGATCCTCTTATAGTTTTAGCTATGGAGACATTAGTAATTACGGGTGTGTGTGCTGAGGCACAATTATACTAGATTTTTATCTACTTTATACATATAGTAGAAGGAGACCCATAGCATGCCTCATATATACTAGAGACGACACGTGTGTTCCCACAGCAACGTCATCCCACATTTTTATGGAATGTAAGTTTAGAGGATTCTAAGTTGTGCCTTGAGTCTATCATTTCAATTTTTATTATTTTTAGTCACTTCTGAGAGGAGAGTGAATTTATCTAAATATATGCTACGTGGAGTAGAAAAGAACAATGGGATGTGTTGAACCAGGTTGATATGCTTTAGGATATTTTTTTGATTATTTTCCCATCCATGTTTTAAACTACTTTTTTCCTGATTCTATAAGAACTAATAGGTATAGAGAGTTTATGTGTTTGGACTTTTTCACGATGAATATTATAGAGTGTGTGGAACACTTTATAGGGATTCATCATTTTATATCTTTTTAGCTTTCTAATTTGACATCAAGGGTGAGGCGCTTAAGGAAGGTATCAATCATGACATTAGATCATAGTTCAATGTGTTTAAATTGACCATTGTTACTAAGACATTGAATTTGAAACATATTAATGAGTATACCATGGAGTAATTTGGGGGTGGGGAATCATATTAATATAGTTTCTTTACATAGTGGTTCAGTTTCCTGTGGATGGAAACATCATCTTGAGATTTCTCATGAGGGGAGTACCAACATGGATGTTAGATGTTGTAGTGATATCTTCTATCATCAATAGGGGAGATTGGGATATATGAGGAATTAATTTCATAGATAACTAGTCAAGTGTTTAGAATGAAAAATGATGGGCCACATGCAATTTTTGTGTGTGGAACCATTCCTCCACCAATTAGTAGATAGTGGTTAAAACTGATTCAGGGTTTAGGATTGGGATTCACAGCGCCTCATCTGAATGGATGATAGAGCATTAAAAATTATTCTAGTCTATGTGGTGGTTACAAATAAGGTAACCTGATAATAGTTTTACCTAGAAATAGTGTGCATCAACTCCGGTTAATATGTTTTTTACAGGGTCTTAATTTAGGACTTAAATATTTTGTATAACCTACCCCAGTAGAGTATAGTATCAGACCATCTAGAGTGAGTGGTATGATCTTAGTAGCCTCTACTCTAATATATGATATTTTTGAAATAGTCACTTCTCATACATTCATATATATAATTTCTTAAGAGAAGCTTGGGCTCATTGTTCATATTTTATAAGGGATCCAGGACACTCAATACTTCATTGGGAATCAGAATGGAGGGTGTATTATATTACAGGGAGTTCTCCTTGAGACAGTCATGTGTCCCATCATATGGGATCTGTTTATCATTGAGATGGTTTGGAAATAATACATAAAATGGAATGGCTATTTTCTTATTGAGACCATATCCACTGTTTTTATTAGAGGGTGACCTTCACATCACCAAAGGGCTATTTTTTATTTAGAAGGTTGAATGGGATATCTAGGATAGAAAAGTTAGACCAATTAATCATTGGTTTTGTGGGATGATAACATAGATATCTAACTTGTATCTGTATGATCAGGGATATTGTCTATAAAACTATCCTTTAATGGTTGATTGATTTAAGGAATTTTTTTCCAAACTACTATTCTTGTTTACCTCCCGAGAGAATGTGGAATTCTCTAAAGATTTAGTTCCTAATGATTCACCATTATCAATTCCTTTTTATAGGATGGATAAAATAGTGTTTTAGGATCTCAATAGGTATCTATATTATATGGGGGAAAGAGGTTTATATGGCACAATACTTATCGATGGGGTTCACCATTTATTATTGAAAAAAGGTAGATGGTAGAGTCAAGTTATATGTTAATTATTTGAAATTTAACAAGTCTATTGTTAAGAACCTATATCGTTTTCCATTGATAGATTATAAATTTGTCCAGATCCAAGTATATCTGATTTTTTTAATGATTGATTTGAGGTCGGGATATCATCAGGTGTGAGTTCGACCTATAGAAATTCCCTATATATTTTTTGTATCAATAATGGTAGATATGACTATCTAGATATTCCATTAGGTATCATCAATGCCCCAATATTTTTCATGGAACTTATGATCTGATCTTTCCATACTTAACCAAATGCAATAATAGTGGTATTAATCGACAATATCTTGGTGTATTCTCACATTCGATACAACCACGAAAAACATATTGTTATCATTTTTGATACATTGAAAGATCATCAGATATATTCAAAGATCACCATTTCCCACTTCAAGATGGATAAAATTCAATTATTTGTCTATATAACATGAGATATGGGTGTATCAATGACTGAGAAAAGGTGAGCTTTGTAGATTCATAAAATAATCCTAAGTATATCATTGACATATGATGTCTCTTAGGGCCGTATAAATATTACATGCATTTCATACAAGACATAATTGGCATAGAAGTACCTCTTAAATGATTTACTAAGAAGGTGGTGATGTTTTTATGGGTGGATAACTTCATGATAGCCTTTTAGAGGAAGAAAGGTGGACTTACTACAGTGATGGTCCTAATTCTCCCAGAGCTGGCAAGAAACTACAATGTGTATTGAAATGCATCAAAAATCTGATTACAAGTATTTCTAATATTGGTAGAGTGAGCCATGGTGTATGGTTCTTGGTAGTTGAATGCACACAAAAAGAATTACCCAGTGCATGATCTCATGTTGTCCATTTTTGTACATGACTTTCACTATTTTGGGTATTATTTACTAGGATAACATTTTGTTGTTTGAACAAACCAACAAAATCCTATAGTACATAATCACATAGTTTGAGTGGAATATAAGGTAGTAAAGGTGGGTTGAATGGCTATTTCTTTACTTCACGCTTTCATATAAAATCAGAAATAGAAATGTAGTGGCTGATACACTGAGCATGACGACTTAGAGGTAATAATTTCAAGAGGCAAGTAGCAAGTGAAAGATAATGGATTTCTAGTAGAGATGCAATTTGTGGTGAATTATATCAAATGGGTGACATTTCCCCAATACATAATGGTGAATTCAACTCTTCTAGATAGTGTAAGGATGAAATAGATATCTAATGTTGAGGGCCTAGTCTTGCAAGATATATTGGTTGGTGAAGACCCACCTCCGAGATCGACTTTTGGCATGGATGTAACTATGCATACTCATTGTATAATTTGGTATCTAAGAGTAATATATGAGGAGATGGTGTGCTATTTTCATACCTAATATTGGTAAGTTCATCCTCATGTTACCAATATTGGTTGGTTTTTGTGCCATCAATACTGGTGGTTGGGGATGAAATAAGTGGTGGCTTGTTTTATCATGTGGTATACCACATTTTTATAGGGGATGGAAGAACACCACTGGCCATATGTGTTTTGTGGTATTTACCTATTAAAAGTGTAAATGGGATGATGTTGTGATGCATTTAATGACTAGGTTTTAGAGGTCACCTTGAAGTTGTTTTTTTATTCGGTTATTATGGATACAATCATGAAGGACACTCATTTCCTAGAGATCCGGTAGAACTTATATATAGATGAGATTAGGAGACATTATATCTTTGAGATAGCTCAACTTAATAGGGTTCATCATGTCATGTTATCAGGATGTGGTGTTGGGTTTATATCTCAATTCTAGAAGATCTTTTAATGGGTGTTGGGTACATAGGTGCTTCTTATCGAGATATACCACCATATTATTGATCACTACTTAAAGTGAACATGACATGTTTATGAGGATATCATTATAAAATGTTTCCTTAATCTTAGGACCTCTTGGGAGATATGTATAACCATTGTTTATTTCTATTTCAATAAAATCTCTTTGGAAACTATTAAGATGACGTCTTATGAAGCCTTGTACGTAGGCCATGATAATCACCCATGTACATGCTAGAGGTATGAGAGTTATAATTCCTTAGACATTGTATCATGTAGGAGAAATTAGGGAATTTACAATCGATTAATAATAACATGGATACTAATAATTCTAGATATAAATCTTTACCCAATCATCATCGATGGACACTATTGTTCATGGTTGGAGATCAAGTTTTTTACATATCTCATCGTGGGTGGGACATGTATTTAAAAGAGATAGGGTGAGTTTTAAGCGTGATTAAAAACTACAAAATTAGCCTATTTCCATAGTTTTAAACCGTGAAAATAGGCCCATAAACTATGTCTATAGCTTAAAAAATTATTTTTAGAAATTTTGTGGCCTATTGTAATTGCAATAGGGCCTGGATATGGATATAGTTTAAACTGTGGAAATATCCATATATTTATTCACAACAATTGAGGCAATTTAAGCCTAATTCCATGTTTTAAACCATTGAAGTATCTTCCATATTCCCTAAAAATCATACCTACAGCTACCATAACTCATATCGTTGAGCTATTGAATGCTATAACAACACACAACACCACTCAATTACATTTCATAATGATATTATATGAGTTACAACTAAGAACATTTTTTTGGTGAGGTGAATTTTATGATTGCACACTACTAGTAATATCTTTAAAAACACAAAACATGATGGATATAGTGGTGGTTGGGGATTTAATTAGACTAGGGGTAAAATATATATACTCAAGAATTGATTCCCCTCAAATTAATAGGTAATCCATGTGCTTTTTAGTTTGATCAATGAATGTAATATTTGGGATATAGAAATTATATTGAGTAGCTACTCCAATCGGGATTGTTCTAATTTGAAATGTAGAATCTAATTGTGGTAGAGGTGGGATGATGTTGGGTGTGTAAAAATATATATGGATTAGGTAAAAGTGGGTTATGGGCATGGTGGTATGTATTGGTTATTATTATGGATGATGTGGAGGGGTAGTACTATAGGTATTCACACTCGAGGAGGAATGGGTGGTGGGTCATAAGATAATTGGTGGTATAGATAGATCATTCCCTTAATATCTATCAATTAGTAGAATTAATCCAAAAATACCTATTCAAATATTCTTATGAGAATGAATGTGGTGTGGCTGATTTAGTACAGAAATGTCTTGTCCTAAGTGGTGGTCGAGGCCTGGAATATAAGGTATCCAATAAACGGCCTTCATCAGCCTCTTCCTCCTATTTAAAGTATGTTCACTCCTCATTTAACATTCACTAATTTCTTTTCTTCTCAAACAATATAAACATATATAACAATGGATAATCGATATATTATATATTTAAAAGGGATGCTGGTGTCATTGATTGTATAAAGGAACCCAGATTCATTTTGAGATGAGAAAAAATTACCACCCATGATAATACCCTTGGACTTCATTCAGCGGCCTATAATATAGAAGTTAATATTCCTTATGTTTTTAATCTTTCCTAGACTATATACTATATTAAATATAAGTACATCTAACAAACTAATTGAGCCCAATGAATCAAGCTTGTAAATTCAAGAGAGTATGACAGATGATCAAATAATATATAGGATTGAGTTCCTCAACACTCTGCTCCACATCATATTTATATCATACATGTTATATGGGTCTATAATAAGCATAGGCTATACTAAATGTATGTGAACTATTATGGGAATTATATTATCCTATTTATATACTTTTGATTATATAAATTTATGGTTTTGAACAATAATTCCATTCCTGGTGTGTACTAATAATAGGTTTTAGTGGTTTTGACCCATCCTAAACACAATATCATTTAGGGTTTTCTCATGATTCGATAAAAACAATCTATCAAATCATGTGTGACTCTATTGAAAAATTTATAATGTGATCCAAATATATAGCCTATATTACCTTCATGATATTTCTTTCCATGCTGATTTACTACATAACCCACATATCCACGGTTTTATTCATTTAAATCCTTCATATATGTGAAATCACAATCATGTCTCCCTAAATGGGGTTGGTGAAGCACAATTGAAGATTGTGTCGGAATTATTTTCAAACCTCACTCAAGGGTGAGGAAGGGGTTGAATTCTATGTAAAGAGAATGTTTGGAAAATTAAATGGGCTAGATTATGTTCTATAGGATGGATTGGTTAGTGGTTGGGAAGGTTTTGTCTTTTAAAGTATTAAGTGTTCAACCCGTAGCTTTTTGGTTTGTTGGGATTTTGGTCATTTTAATTTCCAATGGTGGTCAAATTTATTTCTATGATCTATGTATAGGGTAAGAATTGAATGATTTTACAGGGATTTGGGAATGGGTAATTAGATTTTTTTGGGTTTTTTTGAGATTGGATGTAATGGTTTGATGAAATATTGTTGAATCTGGGGTGTTGGTTGGGATATGAGGTAATATATGGGTGCGATGAGATAATGAGAAATATATTGATTAACTGAAGCATAGTTTTTATTTGTTAACATTCTTATTAAAGGTCTTAGTGTTGTAGTTTTTTGAGTATTAGGTTTCATTGAGGTGAAACCATGAAAGGGATAGGCGATGGAGCCTTAGATGAAAACTAGGGTTTACGTTGGGTATTTAAGGGCATTAAAAATTTTATTAAGTGACACCATTGGCTATGATATAAAGATATTTTGTTTCCAAATCCATGAATTTTTTATAATTAATATCTCTAAAGTGTTGAATTGTTGGATAACCCATACCCAAGTAACTTTACAATGTTATTTTTCCACTTTAAGACACATGTTTAAACTGGAAAAGATATATTTTAAAACATAATAATAATTAAAAAAGAAAAACAAAATAAAAAATATAATATGAGGGATAAAAGAGACTTACCTTACTTAAAATATCTCTCCACTCTAAGGTTGTTTTGATTTGATTTTAATGACCTGTTTTCCAAAATGATTAGTGGAGGTTGATCCACTATCCACACTAACTAATAGATGCACTAGAAAGCTGGAAATATTATGATGTTATTCCAGCATGAAATGTTTTTTGACTAAAATTAAATATATTTTCAATGAAACTAATTTTCATGAAATATAAAATGGACTATTGAAAACATATTACAATTCACTGTCAAAAAATCCAAACATTTTTAGAATGTTTTGAATTTATTATTTTTATTGACTAAAATTTATGATAAAAATTAGTAATAAAAAATATTTTATACACCAGAAAAATATTCTAGATATAAATTTAAAATAATATTCACAATATAAATTTTATAACTTTCACATAGTATGCACAATATAAATTTTATGACAAAATTTTCAGAACATCCAAATATTTTTAGAATGTTATCAATGTATTATTTGTATTATGTGTCATTACTATAATCTATATTGATAATAATATATAATCTTTGATATTATCAGTGTACATTAAAATTTAAATTTTTTTTGGAATAATTAAAAATTCTATTTTATCTATATCAATGTGAACAATACAGTAACGATGTGTATGATGTTATGTGACAAAATATAATCTAATAATGTGTCTGAAGTTATATGACACAATATTCAAATATAATCATCACAGTAAAGGTTATATGTTGTCTAATTTATACAAAAATAAACTACCCAAGTTCTATATTAGAAAATTAATTTCAATGTTTTTTATTATAATGATAAAATGATGATAATGAATGTGAATTTATTTAGACTGGTAGAAAAATAAATTTATTTTAGTCTAATTGTAAAAAAATACAGATAAAAAATTATGATCATGGTATTTGGAATGATGTTCATTAGACATTAATGGAAAATGTATTTCAAAATAACATTTATACAATGATAAAATACTGATTAAAAATTTAAGAAGGAATTCCATTAAATTTAATGTTCATTAATGTAAGACACAATATGCTTTGATGTTTGTTAAGCATATTAATTGTGCATTATTTTGTTGAATTGTATTTTTTCTAGCATGAAATATATACCAACTCAAATTTAAATTTTTTTTCATTTTATATTCATTATCATATAATAAAATGTTTAACATATGATAATTTTTTTAGAAAAAACATTCAATGACATTACCTACAGTTATAATTTCACAATTAATAGTATATAACTATCATGTTAATTATACAATTAATTATATTCTATTGTTATCAATAATAATGAGTTATAATTAGAGAAACATTATAAATTTAATGATGTTGTATCAAAATTTAAATGTGTGATAGATTTTATGTCATGGGAATGAAAATAATATACCATTAGGTTATATAAAATATTCTCATGTAATAGAGAGTATATTTCGCTTTGATAGTGGTATTGAATATTAGTGATTAGAGAAATTCATCGAAACACAAAAAAATAATTTCATCATTGAATATAATGATTTTTATCAATATATTTCCCTCACTGTGTAGCCTAAAACAATAATACACCCCACTTATACTATCTTATATGTAAATGAATAACACTAAACTACAATAACAAAATTTCATATTGATTTATTATCAATGTGTTTTTCTACCATTAAATGAAAAGAAAACATAAATGAAAACTATACTCAAAATATAATTTAAATAAATGAAATTTAAATATAAAATAAATGATGATTTAATACTCAATGAAGTACACTAAATACAAAACTCATAATCAATAGTTCAATATATTTCATCACCTATGATTTAACTAGATAAGTAAAAAACGATATTAGTTTTTTTAAATTGAAATTTATTTTATAATTTAATAAATATTAGTTTTGTCACCAAGAGTTAAAAAGTAGGATTTCTAATTTAAAATTTTCATATTGTGATGAATACTATTAGACCTTGGTCATCACATAGTAGCTTTAATTAATGTAACTTCATTATGTCCATCGATCCCTTATTTGTTGGAATTTAATTTTTATGAAGAATTGTGCCGCAATGCATGGTTTTGCACAGTGATTTTCTATATATATAAATATACTAAGTATTTCACATGAATATGGGAGAAACCATTCATATGGTCCAAAAATAATTCAAATTAGTATTCTAAATAACAAATTTAATAGATCTGTGGACCAAAATAGGTGTACGAACACGATCTACATATGGAGAACATTGGAAGGATTTCAGAATATTGATCAAAATTGTAGGTTCTTGTTTTTTATATTTCTCTTATTATAATTAAATAAAATATACTAGATTCATACCCAAAATTTATTAATGATAATATGATAATGATATATGTTGCAAAGAAGGCCTTGTGTGTTGGATTTTATGATAATTATGGGTGATGATTTTAGAGAAAATTATAATGGAAGAAGGAATGTAAAAACAAGAGATTCATAAAGATATAATTCATGTGATGAAAATAAATATATATATGAATATGATAAAGATGTATACTATACTAGGATTCATGCTTTATGAGAGTGATTAGTTATGATTAAAATGATGAGTATATTTGAAAAGTTGATATGGAATTACATCTGGTAAAGTAGATCACATTATAATTTATGGAATTATAGTGTAAAGTGATTTTAGAAGTCTATAAAAATAACACCTCAAATCATGGTATAATAAGGAAGAATAAAAATTTCATTCTTGTTTTAGAATATTCTTTATCATGCCATATTCAATAAACATTCCTTGAAAGTGTTTCATATTGATTTAATAAGTTTTCACGTATTTTTTATGTAGACTTTTTATTACTATTGTTGATGAATTGTGTACTTGGTATTATATTTTAATTCTACTGTTGATAAAATTGTTATGTACTATAGGATAAACTGAATGTGATGACACATTTCTAGAGTTACCTATCCATAAATTTGCATAAAGAACTCCCTGTTAGAAAACCATATGAAAAAGTGATATTGTAGATGCCTAATTTTGTTGATAAGGATATAAAAAATTGAAGAGAAATGGAAGAAAGTATTAAATAATTTACTAAAACAAAGTAGACACTTTCATAAATCATAATATATCAAATATTTGACACACAATAAACCATAGTAATATCATCGAAGAGTGAAGTCATATATTGTATTAAAAGTGAATTTTTGACCAAGGATTTGTAAAAAGATTAAAATTGGACTGAGAAATTTATCTTTATTATAATAATCATAAAAAAATTTATCTACATGAAAATAGAATACTAAATATTACTTAGAGAGAAGGTATAAATTTTTTCCAAATAATTAATATTTAGAATCATCAAAATATCTGTATAAACAGTACATAATGTGAACCCAAATTTAAATATATTGTTAATAAAAAAATTGGATGTAACATTTTTAGGAATATGGGAATGTGAAATTTTATAAATGATATATTATTAAAAGAATTTGAAAATTAAAATATGATAATTGTAAATATGTTTTAGGTTATAACATTATAAACTGAAATACTGAAAATGAATAAATTCTACTAAAAAAAGAAAATTGAGAAAAGGTTCAGATATATTATTTCTGTATTTTTCATTATTGTGAAATAAAAAAATCATACTTAAAATATACAAGACATATATGGATCAAATGAATAATATTTGTTTTTTTAGTAAATAATTCCCCAAAATTAAAAGATTCAAATATTTATTCATATGAAATAAAGAATGCTCTAAATAAATGAGATCAAAAAATGGAAATATTTTCATTACTTATTGAATTTAATCTTACTTCATGTTTCTTAATCAAGAGGCCTGACTTAAGTGGTGTTTTCACTTTCTATAAATTAATTCAGAATACCAACTGGAACTTAAGCCTTTAAATAAATACTTCTATTTTAGAGAACATATTTAAACGAATCCTTTTAGATCCAATAACACACATTCCATGTTAAAAATAATTGAAAAATATTTTAAACATTTACCATAATCCACAATTAAATTTATTCTTCTAAACAATCATAGAAAAAAATGAACTCATGTTGTAAGTAATATAAAACAAGGAAATCAACTGGAAGGCTATTTCCATGAAACACTAACTATTTTTAATGAATTTACACCTAATATAGTAATAAAAAAATATTATTATATCAATAAACAATTATGAAATTCAAATTAAGGGGTTAGGTATAGGGAACTTATCTCAATCTCAGGCAACACTGATATTGATGATGGAATGTTGAATCTTCCCTTTTCCACTAACACACATATGATCTTTCAGATATATATATATATATATATATATATATATAATGACACCTATGCATAATGTCTAGATTCCCATGGACGACTATGTATAAGGGAGTCCATACATATTAGTTTATACATACATATACCCCTTTACACATACACATGTATTTATTATTAATATAAATACATAATCACACCAAGCCATAATTTATATATTCAAACTTCCATAAGTGAATATATATAATAAAAAGTAACTTAAACATACACCCCCCATATATATATATGACTACCTACTCATAAAAATGTGTGACACATTTGGCTATGTTGGCCAAAACGACATTGAGGCAGACAAAAGAAGATTAAAAATTACTTGGAACCCAAAAATTTTAAAAAATAGAATTAAAATTGGGATAAATGAAAAAGAGAAAGAAACCAAACTAAAAATGGTGTTGGGTGATCCAAAATGGTTCGATATGATTTACCCATGCCATAAAATTTTGAAACGCAATTGAATCCAACCCAAAAGACCAATTTCTATCCAGAAAATTGATTAAAATTAATATGACACAGTTAAGCCTTGACCAATGGTTTAGCTGAATAAATAGGGTGATTAGGAGAAGAGAAATTGACCAAAAGTTGAAGAATAATTAGAGAGGATATAATATATGAAGATTTTGTCTAATAATATGGGACATTTACAGCAAAATAACTAGAAGAAGAGGGGTTAAAAGACTGATTGTGGTGCGCTTGGATGGATAGAAGATGGGGGAGTTGGTCATACAAGATGGGAATGACATATTTGATGGGAAAGAGGAGACATAATCCATATATTCTATGATGAAGAGAATACGGAAACCATATATGGGGTTGAGGGCATGATCTCGGTCGAGATGTGATATAGGGGATGATTTTGTTTGAGAGGGGATGAAGTTGTATGGATATCCATGGTTTCAAATAATCCATGTTAGTAGATATCTTTTCCACGGTTTTTTAAAATTTTAAAAACGATGTGTGGAAATAGGATAGTTTTATAGTTGTCATATATAAGGTTGTTTGATAGTCTAGGGAGAGTATGAAAAATAACATATTTTTTATATATACATTATAAGTACCAATACATGCATGATTTCTTCCATTTTTCCTAGTTATGTCTTTGCACTTAAACTCATCTCACACTTTATAGCTATATGAGATTGAGAGACACGTATATGTTTCCTTTGTGGATAATCTTATTCCTATTTTTGATAGGAGGACGAAGTTTCTTTGAGGATATTGAGTTTCTTGATTAATGTTACTATGGAAACATAATTGTTTATAGGATGATACATGTGATTAGGATTCCATCTTACATTCCCTGTGGGTGGAGTTTTTTCCTAGTGAATCTAGACCACCATTAGAAGTGAAATTCGAGGATGAATTATTTTAATGGTTATGATGGTAACATCCCAAGATTTTCTATGTGTTATGAATTTTGTTACGATTAATTCCATGGTATTGAGATAATATGCATTCCTAATGAGATCACAATAGTTTAGGGGAGTTTCTAGGGCATGTTCAAGGCATGGATTCTCGATTTTTGAAAAATATAACTTGGCCTCAAAATTAGTAGAAACTATGTGACCCCAACTCCATGGTTTGAGAAAACCATGCCAGGTGTGATAATGGGATGTACGAGGCCACACAGTCAATGGAACCCTGACTCCAAAGGTGCATGCCCATGCAGGGGGCTCTGGAACTTTTAATAAAGTCCTAGCAAAGGGTCGGTGCCTAGTTTTTTTACCCATGAACCATGAATGTGTGAGGTACCCCTAGAGAAAGTGGAGGACACGCAATTAGTGCATGGTTTGTAAAACTGGGGTGTCAAACCATGCATCACAATGTTTTTTGATTATTTTAAAATTTTACCCTTTATGTGTTTAAATGTATAAACCCTCTTCTTATTCTCCTTCTGTCTTCTATATTCAACCCATTATTCTTCTGTTGGTATATTTGTTATCCCTTGATTTAGGATATTCCCAATTCATTATACAACTTATAATTCATTCATTGATCATATCGTTGGATTGATATCCTTATGGTCTCTATTCCTTAAGCACCTTTCTTTTTTTATTTTTTATTTTTATAGTTATCTGGTGCAAGCTATGTTTCCTTATTTCTATGTTTTTCTTCTATCATTAATTTTGCCCTAATTAGGACTGAATCAAAGGAATAACCAAATGAGTGTTTTAGTATGGACCTATGGTAGGAGGTATATACCTTTTCCAAAATGGTTTGGTTGTTTCATATATCTCCATACACCTAGAATTCAGACATTTCCCCTAAAATTAAATTATTTTTTCTATTTAATTGTTCGGTACCAGTTAGTTTTTCCTTTGTGTAACTTTGTGATGGTCGAAGGTTGTTCTCCGCACCCTATGCCACCCATGCTATGTGCCCTTGAATCTTCCAAATGTTATATCCCCTCATTGGGTGCGTGTGATATCAACAATGTTAGTAGGAACCTCAAATATAATTTATTGAATTATTTATGGTTTTGATAACCTTATATTAACTAATAATTCACAAATGTTAGGAATGGATTGAATTGAATTGTTATGTGAAGGTTTTTGCCTCCTTTTCATGTTCTTTAATGTGATTAAAAATGATAAATGATTTATATAGATAATGTTGAATGTGTTTTAAGAATTCATGGTTTATAAATGATAAATTATATGATATGATAAATTAATAATGGTAGTTAATGCCTTGAAAGTTATACATAGATCCTGATTATAATGTATTCCATAGACATTTCAACTATATGAGTTTTGATTATTGGAATAGATTATTTGGATGAGATCATTGGATACAGATTCCATCGGATGCTATTGAGATTTGTACTCCCTAGGTCTTGATTATGGTAGGGAGTAGCTTGGAAATAGTTAATCCTTAGATCCTGATTCCATAGGATTGTTATGTCCTTGGTCTTCCATGGTATTATATTTCTTGGATCATGCTAAAGATAATATGTTTATATAATCCTTGAATTCTACCCAAGTATCTTCTGAGATTCCAACGATATTCTCTTGAGACTCAATAAGGATGATTTGGTCTTTTGTACCATGTTTCAATCCCTTTGGGGGATGACACTGGATTAAATGTCATTAACATTGTGGACGATACACTTGTTTTCACGGTGTGACCATTTTGGATATTTTTCTATGTTTTCATATTTCCATTGTTTGGGTATCAAATTATAGTTGATAAACTTGATTTTTTCTCATCCATTTAATTTATTCTTCACATATTCCCTTACTTATGGGAACATCAATATTGTTCACAAGAATTAATGTTTTTCTAGGAAATTTCACTTTTACTTGACACTTTATATTCAATTCTTTTTCCTTTTGATAAATTTCTCAATGCTTCTATTTATATTTCATAGACTAGATTTGTTATAGAAACAGTTTGTGGTGGCCTATTGAGTGTTAACTGACACCCAATTCAGGATGTCATTGAGTACCAAGACAAACATCATGTATATTGGTAGTGATCGGGGAAAGAAACCACTATATGAGGATTGATTTTATGATTTCATAATAGTAGGAGTGAACATGACAATTCTTGGATTGTGATTCTATCTAGGTATATTTATTTTAGTCTTTTTGTACATTTTGATAATTATATTTTACTAGATGCATGTATACATATTTTCTACTTTTTGCAGATATAAAATGATCATCATATAGTAGATGACTGCTTTTTCTATTTGATTGTAAAGTCTCTAATATTTTACCTTATGTTCAATTAAATATCTTATTCTAATATTTACTAATATTGTTGATACTAATGTGATACACTTTTACATGTGGGAATAGTCTCCCCAAAGACACACTGTAGTCCCTCCTCTCTATTTTGAATCATCTAGAACACAAGGATGAGTGCTTGAGGCTATGTGAACCACCAACTTAGGGCATCATTTAGTGTCATCGAGGTCATATAATACATGGACCTTGAGAGAATCATAACAATGTACATAGTAACATCATCCAACTATCAAATGGAAACTGTAATTTATTTATGTATTTTTATAGGTTACTAGTGTAAGGAAATAACATATTGATAATATAGGCAAATAGAAATATATCCTCAAATTCCATTATTTATATTAAACCACCATTCTCAAAGTCAAAGATCATAGTAAATCTTTTTCAACAATAGACGCATTGTCCATTTATCAATGATTGAACCACTCACCAAACCTAATATCAAGGATTTAAGGACAACCACTATTAAATGGAAATAATAAATTTAATCTTCATTATAAGACCCTTCTAGAACATGATCTTCATTGTAAATAATTTCTTTAATGGTGTACATTTTTTGAATTAGAATCACAGATATCCTTTATATGGTCCATCAAAGTGGATGAAAAAATAAGACAAAAAAGAGTTTCAATTTCCACAATACCTAGTCATGTAAAGGTGTGTGAGGTGATATGAGTATTACAAACATATAAAATTTATGAATTTAAATGAATATCCACTATATAACATAATAAATCACAGCCAAAAAACAATATGTTTATTTATAATCCCCCATGGATTACTGGTTCATTTTATTTTATAGAAAAATTGAATTTTTATTTTTTAAATGGTAAAATTGGTGAAATAAGACCTAGTAGAATATTGTTAGAATTAAATCATCCAATAGGGATGTTTGGATGATTTTTGAATCCCCATAAGTGTTATTGATTCATGATAGAAAGCCAAAGAATGGTATATTGTTCTAAGTTTCTAATATTTAGTTATATAGACCACTAGCTAGCTACTAAACCACCATCAGAAAGCTGATAAAACACCACTAGCTTACATTTTGGCTATCTAGTAGCCCATGTACTTGCCTGGCCTCACCCTAGTTGGTTGGTGGGCCACCCAATAAGTGGTGGGATGTATTTTACCCTTTTCATTGGAGTATTTTTTAATATTTTTTTATCGGGGTTGGTTTGGATTTTATGTTGTTTAGAAATTTAGAAAGGAAATTTTTGTTAACCTATTTTTATTGTATATCATACCTTCTAACCACCTCTATATGTTATTTCTTTATGTGTTCAAATAGTAGATCCATTGTACGGTTCCCATTTCATCAATCATCCTTCCTTCCTCTTACTCCTCTATTTTGTAGAATTTTTCTTTAGGTATATTTATATCGATTCAATTAGAGTATGGTGGAATCAACTAAGAGAGACATTTTTTTTTCTAAATTTCATACATGATATCCCATGACTTCATTTATATACAATTGGAAGTGGTTTCAGTGATGATACAATAATTTATAAATTTTCCCTTGGTTTTACTTTTTTTTGGTAGTATAAATCATTGTAAAAGCATAATAATTATGTTTTTTTTGGAATTATATATCAGAATGTTCATTAATAATGGACTAAAAATGGTTTCCCACTATTCAGAAGAGTGTATGATGACTGTTGAAAATTTAGAACTTATTTCCATTTATAAATAATTTAAATAGTTAAATATATTTTCCTCTTATTTTTTGGTTACTTATTGTAAGAGAGAAACTCGAGAGTGTGGGAAATGATTGGTTATCTTTGATAGGTCTTACTGGATCTCAATGAGTATTTATATTGTAAATCTAGAAAGATAACCCTGATAATAAAATGTATTATGTATTTTAATTCTTTATATTTCATTCAGTTATAATTTTAATGGATTTGAATGGGTTATATAGACTGGTAATGGCTTTATACGAGATGGTGGGGCTTCAAGCCTCCCAAGATGAGGTCATGTAAATGTTTTAACATAAATTAATTTTTTATTTCCATATAATTGTGTCATTAGGGAGAATTTCCTTGATCATGTTCAAATGATACTTTTGTGAGGTTGTGGGTTTTGAGATGACACATGAAGTAGCCTAGGAGGAATTCCTAGAGCTTATGGGCAGACACAAGGGGTATGAGGTTGGGTGATGACGAAGGAGAGTATTTTAAATCCCATGAGTGACTAAGAACTCCCTCATATGGATTGAGGTGAGTTATGTTTTGTTCTTGGGGTGATAAGAGTCCTTATTGAATTTTCGCAACATAATGAGGGTGAGTTTCCTTCAAGTGATGAATTGATGAATTCATTTTTGGAGACATGATATGAGACCATGTGAGGGTCTTATGAGTTATTAATGAATTTGAATTGGAAAACTTAGAGAATTTTGGTTGGGCATTGAACACCTTCTATCGAGGATAGGGATAGATAAAGTGTTTTGTCATGGGATTGTTCTCAGGTAGTGGGACATAGAGTTATAAAAGAATGAGAAAGGTATGACCAAACCATCAAATTTGGGTTGGTGGAGCTTTCATCCTATAATGTCAACATTGGGTGAGGTGTGATAGATTGCATTGAAAAGAAGAGACTATGGAAGGTATTGGAGTACTAATGGATTCCTAGTCAATAAAATCGAAATGTGATATAATGAGGGGATATGTTTTGAGGGACTAGTGCCTCAAGACCATCCAATGATATTTTTTTATTGCATGTGGACCATGTTTCAATTTCATGTGCTTGACATGACATCCTTAGAGACAATATGTATGGGTTAGCATGTTGACAATACCGTGTACCTCTTGGGATTGGGTCAAGGAAAATTCCAAAATGTATTGTTAATGTGTTCTTTCAGATGGTTCATACACCATATGTCAGGTTAGTATATATTGAAGGGGCCTTGTCCATCAGTGATAATCCCATAACAACCATGTCCTATGTGAGAGTTTTGTATGTTCGAGTTGTAGTGGATGTGCAGGAGTGATGGTTCCCAAATTTTCTTTTTGTAATTATTGGCAATCAATCTGAGGTCTATTTTGATGAAGAACAACATGACGAAAGGAATTGAATCAAAGAACACCCAAGGGATCAAAAACATAAAATCAAAGGAGAGTAGATAAAAACCTGCAATTTATAATAAATGTAATTAAATTAGAATTTTCTCTAAGTTTATTCTTTAATCATTGATGCATCAGGCCATGGATCTATAGTGCACCACCATTTCATTTTAGAGTCACAGTGTAATATTCCTCTAGAGGTGATCCACACGTATTCCAGGTATCTCCATATATTTCTAAAGGAGTCTCCAGGTGCTAGCGAGGAATTTCTATACACTTGTGATGTCGGACTTCAATCGCATTGATAAATACCTCCAAAGCATTCTCTTAGATCCGGTGGACGATGATCTTTGTCTTTCTTGGGACCAGTCAGGGATAGTGATGAACTCTCAAGGCTTCAGATATTTTCTCCTTTTTTGTGCATAATGATTTAGGCATCTCTTTGCATTCCAATTCTTAATAAGATTATAATATAAATATGAAATTATCTCACTAGGATAATAGTAATATAATTTTCACATGTTCCATTAATTATTTCACTATTCCTAGAAAAACTCCAATGTTAAATAATAACAATAAAATTATTATTTCCTAACACGTGCTTAAATTCCTAGTTATAATTATAAATTAATTAATCAAATAATATTCAATAATATAATTTCTCATTGGACCCTTAAATTTTTCTTAGTAATCCTCCCAAATATTTATCACACCTTGAAAATTGACTATTTATTTATAAAATAAATATCACTTCATTAATCACCAATAAATAAATATTATATTCTCAAAAATAGAAAAAAAAATATTTATTAAATATTCCACACACAATATATTATTTGGAATAACTAGTGATAGAAAAAATGAGATCTACAATACATGAATAATTTTTAAAACACGATCCTGAATAAAATTTTTTAAACTTTTTAAATAATATATTATTTAACTGTGATTTTGGATACACTTAGAATGTGACCCTCTAGGCTGCTTTCATAGTGGAACTTGGAGGAGTGTCCTAAAGTACAAAGTTAGAATATAGAAACATGCCAAGACACCCATATAGAAATTAGTTAATTCCATAGTAGCTTGTCACCTCATAAGAATTCATACCATGTAATATAATCACTTTATCACAATATCTCTAACCAAGAAGGACTCATGCTAGTGCCATCAACCTATATGCTCAATATCTCTTTTTCAGAATTTCATAAAATAGAACATTTCTATTGATAACAATGGATATGGATTTATTTATGCTATATCATTTACATAAACCATTTTTAGATATTATCTTCCCTTAAAAAATAGAATGGATAAATCCTTTCTTTCATTGGTCATTAATACAATATTACTCGTGACAAACCAAATATGTCTTACCTCACAACGAACATAAGTCATCATTGTTTTCATCAATACATCTAAGTGTACGACTCATAATACCCAATAATAATAATTTTTATGTCCATGGACTAATACATATGCCCGCTAATTAGAACATCGTGTGATAATAGAATTGTGGATTTCCTAATGGTGGGTCCTATTCTCATTCAATCCTCCTAGACATTACCAATTGAGTATACTCTAAGAAGGTGCCCCAATGTACTATGAGTCTCCACACATGATATCCTATATCATTTTCTTCTATAAATTCATAAAATCCGAATATAGACAATATATTTGAGAATAATGTCATAACTTTTCCATGTTCTCATCATAGGAGGGATCTGCTCTGTCCTTTTAGTGTGTTAGTTACATTTAAGACATTATCACATAAAACATTACACAAAAGAACATTCATGATGTGATAAAGAATTTATTAATATTAAAATACATGAATATAAGCTATCATAAACTAAAAAATAAGTTGGTTCTAGGGCACCAACTCCAACAGACTCCCTCTAACACTACTGCCCACTAATAGCGACATTCAGTCGGATAGCCCTCACATGATACTCTTGATTTTTCTAAGATAGGTCTTTAGACATGGGGTCAACTATATTAGCTTCCATGGATAGTCATCTCACTGAAAATTCACACCTTTGATAAAAATATATCAACATTTGATACTTCCAAATTATGTTTTTTTATTGTTTATCTGACCAAGTCTCTTTTGGATTATCCACCACTATGGTAATATCACTATACAATGTGATAGGATTTTACTATTAGGTACCATATCACGATCCTGAATAGCGTTCCAAATCAAGACAGCTTCCTTAGTGGCGTCATAAGCTGTTATGTATTCATAATACACTGTAGGATAACCTAAAATAGGATGCTTTGAACTCTTCCAACTCAAATTTCCTTCATTGATATATAAAACATATCCTTATTCTGACTTCAGATCATTCAGATATATCTGGAAACCAAAATTATCTTACCATCTGAGGAAAATATCCTCGTCTCCGTTGTACCCCAGAAACATATCCTTAGTTATTATCAGATACTTAAGGACGGTCTTAACAATAGTCTAATGGTGTTCTCCTAGATCTATTTGATATCTACCAACAATTCTCACTACATAGGAAAGTTCATGTCTAGTACATAACATGGCTTAAATGGTTGATCCTATCACCTATTCTTATGGGATCTTACTCATTATATCATTACCCTATTGTTTCTGGGGATACATTTTGTTAGAAATATGTAAAACATGTGACACTTGAACCAATCACTTTTTTGATTGTACCATACGAAATATTTTTAGATCAGTTTAATATATGTACTTCAAATTAGTCCAAAAAACCTATTGGATCTACCATGATTGATTGTGATCCTTAGAATGTAGGCTACTTCACCTAAGTCCTTCATGGAGAATAACTTTTTTCATTAGTCTGTCATAGATTATAGGAATGTTATGTCATTTCCAATAACTAATATTCAATCAATATATACTACTAGGATAACGACTGTATTCCCACAATAAATTTTGTAAAAACATGACCCACATTCATTTTAATGAAAAAAATTATTTTATGGATTTTTAAAATAGATTCTTCCATGACCTTGATTCTTGGTTCAATATATCAATGAATCTTTGTAACATTAAAATCCTTTTGGCATAAACTGGTGTCACAAACCCTTCAGGTTGTGTCATATAGGAATTTTCCTAATGGTTCCCATTAAGGAATGAAAATTTTACATCCATCTTCCTAATATTAGATTCATGGTAAGATTATATGTAATAAATGATTTTGATGTATTTAAATGTTTAAACTGGGGAAATTTATTCCTTATAGTCAATTACTTAATGTTATTTAAACCCTTTTTCTACTATTCATGAATTTTAGCTACTTACTTTACCTTCTTTGTCCAGTTTACTCTAGGATAACCATTTACACAAAATATTCCTTACATCTTCTAGCGCATCAACCAGAACCAAAACTTGATTCTAATACATGGAATCCATCTGAGAAATTCATATCTTATATCCATCTTGCAGTTTCTGAGATCTCTAATTCCTCCTTTTATGAGTGATGTTCATCATTTTCCATTAATAATGAGTCACAATCCTCATTGACTAGAAAACCATATCTCTCCGGTTCTCTTTCTTCTCATACATACCAATGCAGTACTTGTGTTTTTCATGTGACTTATCCCACAGGGACCTATGAAACCTTTTCCTATACCAACTCAGGTGTATCATGAGCATCAACTTAAGGTATGAGATATTCATGTAACTCATCCAATAATTTAATCCCAGTGATTTCTAGAACTCAATATATCTGATAATATTGAATAAAGGAGGCCCAATTGGTGAAGACTCTCCAAGATTCGTCATGAACAAATAGTTGGAAAACCCATACCTATATTGTATCACTTTCTCTTAATTGAGATACAAAATGTGACACATCATGATATAATCATCCATTTCCTCAAGTTTTAATAAGAGCACATTGGACATGTATGATGACATGAATTACTTAACATCGGTAGAGTCATTTAGAGGTTTCTTGTTTAGAGATATCTCCCCATCAATAACCTCATTTCTAGGTGCAGTTGGTAAATGTTCCATAATTAAATACAGTTTCATTTCATGAAGAAGGATGACACATAGCTGCCATTACCAATCCAAGAAATCAGTGTAGGTGAGATGGTTTAAAATCTTGTGTATGGATAATAACAAAATTTTTGATATTATTTTTGATTTCTTATTAACAAATAAGATAAGAATAATTTTATTACATTATTTGATAAAATTTAGAGAAATGGAAAAAATATTATATTGATTAGTCTCTCCCTATTTTATCAGAACCAAATAACCCTCTCCATTTTCTTTAAAATATCTTATTTCTTATACATTTATGTGGAATAGATCCATATTCCCATTTTAATTTCCCCATGTTATGGTAGTCAAGAAATGTGAATTTTTTTAGGTAGGCATTCCAAATTCCAACAATATGAACTCATAGTTCCATGATCTATTGAGTGAACACACTAATACGAAATTCATTAATTATATTTCCTCAACATTTTCCTCTTACTTACACCATGTCCAACATAGAAAATCAACCATTTTTGGAAACCTATTTATCTCAACCCAATACGTTAAATTATAATTCTCTCATAGTTGAAATCACCCCAAATTGAGATGGCCCAGCAGTTTGACTATGGTTTGATTCTTACTGATGTAAAAGAAATCTATACCAACATAATATTTTTTAAGGGATTTTCTTCTTTATACATAAATTAACTATTTATATCTTTGAAAATTATTGTTAATATTAAGTGGTTTTACTTAAGTGATTAATCATGTATTTAGAATATATATATTAATAATCTGTTATATTTTGGTTCCATATTTGAATGAATTTTAATTCATTAATTATGTGGTCTTGAAAAAACCTTTATAATCAAAAAACTACGCAACTGTCAAAAGTAAAAGAAATGGTATGATCATGAGCTTCTTCTAATGGTTATTTTGTCTAGAGGTTGAAAAAAATGGTGACCTATGGGAGAAACAACATAAACCATTTAATGTTCGTGTTTATATCTTTTCACATGTCCACCATTGCATCTCCATTGATTGGTTTATCCTCGAATCGTATCATGATTCACCTCCACTAGCTTGGGAAATCCTACAATTATATATGCTTTTATACACACAAAGGTGAGGGGTAAAATGGGGTTTTCATAAAATAAACATTTTTCATTCATGCCATACATATTAATGAGTTGTTAAGGCACACATTCCAACAATTTAATTAAATAATATACTAAAATGAAACCTATCACATTCAATGGTAAGGTATATCTAATGATCATCCACATGCATGCAATGAATTATGCATTTAATAAAATTATTATTCCATTATTCAATAGTTCTGATCTTTGATAAATCACACTCAAATATAATAATTATTATCTTTAATTAATCAATCGGTTTATCATAAATCTTTTCATAATTTCCTTGACAATCTCATCTATTATAATTTTAATCAAATAAATTATTTCATTAAAAATTAACTATGTACATAACATGTACCTTGGATGTAACCCCATGAATACCCATCCAAAACTACCCAACATGTATTATAATTGTGTACATATTATTCTTTTTAACAAATAGTATTCACATAGAATAACTACTACAATAAAACTCATATATGACGTGTAGATCATGAATATTACACAGATGTTAATAAACTCCACACACACACACAGAGACATATATATATATATATCAATTCTTATAAAATGGAGTGTCCCATATTTATACCCACACAATGTTACATGTCTCAAGGGTTACATATTATAATATATTTTAAATCTGCATAATTGGTAAACATACACAGCCTATAGATCTGTTCTACATGATATGTACATTCTATACCATGTATCTGAAGTACAAAACATGGGACTTGTCATGTGAGGTGTACTTCATAAATCATGGAGTACACAACATGTCCAATAGGGCACACACTATGTTGAATTTGTGTCACAAAGTCACAGTTCAGGTAGGTTGTGTATGTATCAAATGGTCCAGTCCTAAACCGAAGGGACTACATGTCCTTTCCAATGGGCCACATGGCATGTAGTCCTGCTAACCATGAACCAGTATATCCTAGTCAATATGAAGTGTAATAATTCACTACATCACATGTCATTAATGTACACAAGTTGTGTAATTATCAAATTAACTCTTGGTGCATTGAACAAGAGTACACAACATGAAATTCAGGGTACACAACTAGTACTTATGTGTTATCCAGTAAAAATCCATGGCACCTCCATATGTTTTCCTTTATTTTATTTTAACCTTAAAATTAATTGTTTTTGTTAGATATATGAGAAATGATTGTGGTAGAAATAGATCTTGTAAATCATATTTATAGAAAACTTAACATGAATTGAAAAACTAAATTATGAATGCGTAAATAATTAATGAAAATAAATAATTATAAACCGCAATGTAACCCCTCTGATATAACTTGTCGGTTCCGGCCTCATCAGATGCATGGGAGGGATGGTACCCAACATTGATTTTTTCTATTACTGATAATCAATCTGAGGTCCATTACGATGAATAATATCATGACTAATTGAATTGAACCAATGAACATGAAAGGGTTTCCAATCCAAGAATAAGTAGATATTAGATCAACATTGGTGGTTTATAATTAATTTAATTAAATGTTATTTGAATCCAAGATTATGATATCTTCATTGATGTGTCTAGACATATATTCTTAGTGCATCGCTATTCCATTTTAAAATCCTAGTGTATGATTCCTCTAGCAGTGACCAACATAGGTTTCATGTATATCCAAATTTCATTAACGGAGTCTCTAGGTTCTAGCGTGATCCTTACACAGGAAATACACTACTTCAATTTCCTTTTGAACCACTTCAAAAGTGTTTTCCTTGATCCGGTGGATGATGATCTCTCTTTTTATTGAGATAATTCTTATAGAGTGATGAACTCTCTAGGTTTGAGATATTTTTTCCAATACATTGGGCATTACAATTTTGGAATTTAAAAGCATGCCCTTCCTTTATGAAAGAATAATATAGCAGGTCATTTATATCACTAGGGAAATAATAATGTAATTTCCAAAAATTCCTTTAATAATTTCATTAATCATAGTGAAAACACGATGTAAAATAATAGAAAAATATTATTATTTCCTGATATGTGATTAACTTACATGTTATAATTACATATTATTAAATCAAATTATATTCAATATTTTTATTTCACACTGGACCCTTAAACTCGATCGGAAAATCCACCTTATTATATATCACACCTAGGATGATGAAAATTTATTTAGTAAATAAATATAACCACTTTATTCTCTAATATATTAATAAATATTATATTAATAAAATTTGAAAATTTAAATTTAATAATTATTCCACCCACAAAATATTCTCTCAAATAATTAGCGATAGAATAAATTTGATCACGCATACATGAGCAGTAATTAAACCATGACTGGGAATAACATTTATTGAATTGGTTAAATAATAAATAATTTATCTAAGATTTTGGATGCACTTATTGTCTGATTCTCTAGGTTTCTTTCTTATTAGAATTAGGAGGATCATCTTGAAGTACAAGGTTAGCATCTAAAAACCCGCAAATGCACCTATATAGAAAGATGATAATGTTTCAAATAAATTTCACCTCATATGAATTCCTATCATGTAATATAATCCCCTTATCACAATATCTCTAATTGAGGAGGTTTTAGGTCGGTGCCATTAAGATATATTCTCTATATCAATTTTATTGACTTTAATGAAAAATAACATTCTTATTTATCATGATGGCCATGGATTTATATTAGATATATCATTTCCATAAAAGGTACTACGATATTATATTACATTAAAGAACATATGGTATAAATCATTTCTATAATTATTTATTAATTCAATATTACTCATAAAACACCCAACATATCCTACCTCGCCTTGAAGCTCTGTCATCACAGCATTCATCAATAAATATTTGTATGAAAATTAAAATACTCATTAATAATAATCTGAATGTCTAAGGACATATAAAAACATCTCCGGATAAGAACAACCAATGACACATTTAAATGTGAATTTCTTAATGGTGGGTCTTATTCTCATAATATCCTTCTAGACATAACTAAGGGCGTACACCCTAAGAAGGTTATTTAATGTCCTATGGGTTTCCACCACTGATATCATGTATCATTTGGGTCCCTAAAATGATATCATTACACTATAGAACATATATTCAAGAGTAGGTTCATAGAATATCTGGTTTCTCATAATAACATGGATTTACTATGACATTTTAGTGTGACAATTACTTTTTGGGCATTATCATACACAATGTTCCGCATAAGAACAATCATGATGTGATACATAATTTATTAATATTGAAAAACATGAATATAAGTAACCAAGAAGCACACAAAATTGGTTTTATGGATCCAACTACAACACATTAATGTGGTAATAAATTAATTATGTCCTCTCCATGTGTTAATTAGGTCCTTAAAGAATACCTCCCTTAGGGATGGTTTTTGCAATAACATGAGATGTGACCAATGGACCTCCCTTATGTGACAATTGATGGGTTAGTGCTTTTGGACATAGGTCAACAATAGTGTTTGTGAGTATTGGGTTGAGATTTAATATATCTCACTACAATAATTCATCGGTATAGGTCATTTATTGATATGATGTCATAGTGCCATGTTTGGATATATTTTTTCTAGATATAAAGGATGTATGGTTAGGGTTGGGGTGTCTTGGTTAGCACCATATGACTTTATGGGAATGTATATGTCCTCATGTGTTACGAAGTCTTGGTTATTAAATTATGACAGAAAGTTCATTTCATTTAATATCATTTCCTTATTCAAACACATGAATATGAACATTAATTTTGGAGTTTTTTGGTGAGATCCTACTGAATTTATGCTCACACACTATATGGGAATCTCAGTGCATGTATAAACCTTGTATCTTCTTCTTTTGTTAAATAACAGTATGCGTAGAAGATAAGACTATAGAAAATTAAGGGTATTTGGAGAATATGATGATCCTTAGGAATGGAATAATGTTAAGTTTTCATTTAATTTATTTTGATTTAATTTTTATAGGTATTATCCAATTGGGTTATCATTGATTGTTAAATATGAAAACATTACTTGATATATAAATATTTTTTTATATATTTATTATATATTATAATCTATGTTTTATGATATGAGGGATTAGATATTTCTGAAGATAGTATGAGTCTGAATTGACAGCATATTCTCTGTATTGTATAAATTAGACTGTCACCACTATTTGATAGCCTCTACCATATGTGGAGTCACATTTGGGGACATTTTGAACCATAGATTAGACCATTTATGAGTAGGGGAAATAGAAAATGATATCAAATATTATGTTTTTTATGATATTGGTATTTAGTATGTAGGTGTTCTATAAATTTGTTATAGATTGTGTTGGACATCGAACAAGTCTTAAAAAACAACTATTTTATTAGGATGCCTAGGTTACTAAGGGTGGGATTGTTGTTCTTGTATTTTAATGTTTTGGTTCTTTTATTTCACATTTGGTGATGCATATGGAGTTATGGATTAATTGTTTCAATTTTATCCATATTGGACCCTTATAAAGAGGCACGAGTATAAAAATTATATTTGGAATGTCGGATTCACCTGAAATATTTTTTGTGCATGTGGTAGTCTTCTAATTAGAGGTCTGATTTTTAATGTGTTTACAAAAAAGTTATATTTTTTCCATATAAATATTCAGCATAATTGTACATAGTTATACCACATTTTATTTGCATTGATGGTAGGTTATGTAGATATATGATGTTTGTTTATTATGTGATAGAAATATTATACCTTCATCAAGGGATATATGGATACCCTTAGTTGGTTGGTACATGTATTTACTGACTTAATAATAGAACCCCCAATGGGAGTAGTACTTGAATTGTATGCCTAAGTAGTGTTATGATAACATTCACGAGTTTCCTTGAGAATGTGGGTTTGTCTAACTGAATCAGGGAATTGAGAAATGAAATATAAGTGCCATAGGATTTTGGATAAAGAATCTCTTAGACTATTTATTCTATTGGGGATGAGTTCTTATAAAAGGACTGATTAAGTGTTGGGACTTGGGGGTTTTTTATACACATTTGATAGTGAATTGGGGGTGTAGATAGATGCATATTGTTTTTAATATTACTTCTTGTTTGACTTTGGATAGTATTATAGATCATGGAATATGTGTGATTACTGGTTTTTGAATAGAAGATTAGGGGGTTCTCCAGATTGAAGTTAATGACATGAGTGTGGGAAAGGGTAAATGGGTTATGCACATGATTCTGGGTTTATATGGGATGTAAATCATGTGAGAGTGAGTGAGATGATGGAATCTGGTTGTAGAGATTCATGATTCCATTTTCATTCTTTGATCTCATGTATGATTCTGAGAAAAAACCAATGATTGGGTAATTAGAAGATAACACTTCCTAAGGAGGAGAGTGATCATTGGAATTATTTTTTATAAAAAAATATTACTGTGTGCGGGTAGCCACACATTGGTTACTCATGGTGTTTGTTTCTTTTTGAATTGGTGAATATTCCATGAATGGTTCTATTGGTAAATTTCTGAGTTTTAGATGAAGCCGAGTGGGGTGGTGGTGGTATAACGATGGTGGTTTTAAGATCACAATCAGAGTGAGGTGATAGAAGAAATTGGAGAGATTTGTGTGGGAATGTAATAAAATGGTTATTAGTAATAATTCTAGTTGTCCCTCTATGTGAGTTGGTGATATTTGTTATGGATCGGGTAACCACATTGAATTTGACGAATGTTTAATCCGTGATATGAATTTTTATAGATCCATGGTATCATGGGTTCGCAAGATAGAGTTGATAATGACTAGGGTATAGTAACATGACTGGGATGATGGGACCCATTTTGGGACATATATTGGGGAAATTTATAAGAGAATCTAGATGCTTTGCATTACATGTTTGGTTGTCAGTGGTTGATAGGTATCAATCTCTGGTGGGCTGGAGCAGATGAAATCATTGGTGTTTAACATTGGAACTTAGGTATAAAATGATCAATAACATCTAATTATTTTTATGTAATGGAGAGAACATGGGTTGTGAGGGATGGTGGTTTGGTTTTTTAAAAGGAAATGATAATGATACTCTTATGGATTTGAGTATCATATTAGTCATAGTGTGAAAAACCACCGGATAGAAGGATCCTGGAAGCTTTGTGAAAAGTCACTAGATTTTCAGGGAAACCATAGATTAGAGTGTTAGTATTGATCCAATTTGATTTTGTTCCATGATCAACAGAGTATTAAAAAAATTAATGAGGTTTAAGTTAGATTTGTTGCATTGACATCGAACATAGCGGTTCAGTTTGATCCATGAGTGAGTCAGATTTGTGGTTTGTAGGTGATCAAAATGGGATGATGGTAGCTCGAGTAGTTAGACGGTAATTTGAACATGGATTAACACTGAGATTCACGTTCAAACTTTGGTTTGTGTTCACAGATATTTCTATGCTATGTTATAGTGTAAACACATCATTATTGAGTGTTGTGTTGGCATATCAATGGGTGAAACTATTAATTTCTTTGACAAGATGGCCCATGGTGATATAACATGTGTTTTTAATTGTTTTTGATTCACAGAGGATAATTTTTTTTGGGAGAACTCTCTATATGTTTTTATGTAACACCCAAAGATTTTTTTTTTTTTTGGAATTAGTTTTTCCATTCGATAATTTTCATTTCCTAAAACATTGAATATAGTTTATTTTATTTTAATGTTCTATGTTTTCATTGTGTTATATGAAACACCAAGTTAATTCGGCACTATATGATAATAAATTTTATCTTTCTCTACATGAAACAATTATATTTTATTGAGTTACATGAAACAATGATTTTCCTCGATGGCTTGTGTAAGACGCATGATCAAGTTTACGGAACAATAATGTATTATTTTATATAATAAGTTAAAACCATCTCGTTAAATTAGAGGTTATGAATATCAATTATTAATTTATAATAAGATATGTTTTAACCAAATATAATATTAATTCATAGGAAAATAATTAATTATATATGAAAACAGATTGAATATAAAGAAAAATATAAATAATTAATCATATCTATTTTAACATAATAAATTAAATTAATCAGTGCACTAAATTAATGTAGTATATTTTTTATATATTCTGTAAATTATTTTTGATATCAATGCAATATATTTAATTGACAAAAGATAAGACTGACCCCAATTTTATGCTCTAAAACTAATACTTTTATTATGGCATTTTTTTCGATATTTTTTACACAACCCATATTGAGTCCACTTTTTCTTTGTAAATTTTAATGCTTTAATATCTCAAAAATAAACATAATATTTGAAATCATAACCTAATGATTATTTTATGGTAGTTTTTTTCATTTTACTGTAAAGTTTAATTTTTAAATGAATAGTGAAATTTGATAAATTTTATTTCAAAAAACTTTTTCATAAAATTTATTTATAAGGATAAATTATAATTCAAATCAGTTTAATATTTTAATTTGACAAATTTTTTATCAATTAATTAATTTTAGGTCATTGTTTCCAATTTCAAATATAAATTGGATATAAAAAACATAGCAACCATTTGAATGTTATTACATTAAAAACCAGAGTTGTTGACCCATCTAAGAGATTAATATTAAATTAATTCTGAATATTATGTGATTATAAATTAGAAATATTTCTTCAATATTAGGAATCAACATAATTTATAATTCCTAATATGTTAAAATTAGTTTTTTATGAATAAAACTAGTGAATATGATTAAAACTAATTGAATCTATTAAGCTTAAATTAACCTTAATAATGGACTAAATCATAACCTTAAGGACAAAATGACCATTAAAGTTTTAAAAAAACCCTTGTATGTCAATATTTTGACCCAATCCTCCCTTATATCAACATTGGACCATTTTTTGATATACATTAAACATGAAAAACGCGGGTGGAATTCACTCTTCAAATATTTACATTAATGCCACTCCCCCTTCTATATAAAAGCCTACCACCTATCCATATTCTTCACAACTCTAAAATCACTAATATTTAGCAAATATATTCCCATTAAAATTCTTAAAATCCTAAACATCAACCTTTAATACAAGTTTTTTTCATAAAGTGTTTCCTGGAAGCCATCACACCTCTCATGGTGGACATTATGACAGACAATCTATTTAGATATGTTATATATTATATTTCTCATGTATTTAAGATTCTGTATTCCTTTTCCAATACAAATCATTTTTTCCATTTGATGTAAAGATGATAATTTCTTCTGGGATATTTGGACTACCACCCCCTCAAAGCGATGTGATTTGTTCAAACACTACATGTAATGTATTAAGGGTCGGTTTAGTGATATTATATGATATATATATAACATTATAATTATAATTTTATTATATTATATAAACATATACATATATTTATTTATCTTTCTTTCATTCAATACGATAATAAAAATAAAGACAACATTCATGCGTACGTACTGCTTACCATCTTCATAAATGTTGTATTCGATTTAGTAGATAGAACTTCTATAGAGTATTATAATACTCATATAATTAATATAAATTATAATTATATCATTTTTTACATTCTATAATCATTATATATGTAAAAGGACAAAATATATATCAAATAAAGACACATGACAAAAACAAAGTGGATATTCCCGGATATGAAAGCATAACATAGGATTATTAACCAGTGGGTAATATAAAGTCATAATAATACCTAATATGGTATTATATATATTATTATTTTAATAAATAATATTTATAATAAATTTATTTTTTATTATGTCTGAGGTTTGAACAAGTATGAAGAGAGTCAATATATAAGGAAATGGAAATTTTATCACACTTGGGATACATGCCTTATTCACCACTCACTTCTTTGGTGTGGTGTATCTACTGACAATAAATTTATTTTATTTATCCAATAATTAAAATAACAGGTATCTAAATTCCCATTTTATGAACTTTCTTTAAAGGGATTTATGTTTCAAAAGTTATCAAACTATTAATATAGTTTTGTATCAATTTTTATTCGTTGAGACTCATGTTTTTTATGCACATAAATTCTTTTTTTGAGGTGTAAATACTTCAATTTTACATGTTATATCATGAATATCCATATTTTATTTATATTTTATGCTTAATTATAATTTTAATTTTCTTACATTTAATGTTTTATTCCATGTTACAAATTAGTCGGAGTTTATTGAAATAATCTCATCGTTTATCAAGATTATTAACGATTATGGTTCCTTTGATGAAATCTTGCGATATTACTCTCAAAAACACTCCTAAGATTTATTTTCCTTTATTATTACAAAATATACATTCTTGTATTATTAATATTATTCCACTATTTGCTACATAAGATAGTTAATCATATGTTTTTATGAAAGGCTGTCATTACCATGTCATCGGTCGAAAATCAGTGATCCATCAAAACTGTGTTTTCTTAAAATGATTTTCAAGAATATTCTTCTATTCAAATATAGTAATTAAAATGATTTTTTTCTTTTTTTATTTTACCAATGTTTTCAATGGAATATTTTTTTATTTCTAAAAAATTAATCCTTCAAAACTATTTACCATGCAAAAGGAATGTTATTTTTACCTCATACGACATATATATATTTACCAACAATAATTTCTATTAAGATTTTTTTCTCGTTAAAAATTTTGTTTTCTTTTTAAAAATATTTAAATTATTCTGAAATAAATGTTTTTAAAAACATTTTCAGGCTTATTTCATATGTTTTAAGGAAAAAGTATTTCAATAAAATTTAGATATTTCTTTGCAGGTTCTAAATTTATTTCAATTAAATGGTTTTCAATCAAATTACTTGATTCTTTTATATGTTTTCAATTAAAATGGATTTCAAAACATTGTCAAGATTTCATTAAAAATTTTCAATGTTATTTTCAAGGAAATTGTTTTCTAAAATAATTCAATCATTCTTTATAAGTTTTCCAAAAGTATCAAAGGAAATGTTTTTAAAATGTTTTGAATATTATTTTATAATTTTTCAAGATAAATTGGTTCTAAAATGATTTCTGTTATTCTTTATATGGTTTCAATGTATTTTCTATGAAAATGATTTTTAAAAGGTTTAAACAATTAAAAATAATTTTTCAAAAAAAAAGAAATGATATTATCCCTATTAAATGTTTTTTAATGATTTTTCAAAATGATTTACCATATAGGATGACATATGTTGAAGTTACTCATTTATTTATATGAAATGATCTAAAGGTTCCATTGATATTATCTCTCTAAATGGGGTATATTTTTTTATCATGGTCTTCATTAGACATATTTCTCTTTCATGGATTATATGTTTATGAAACTTGTTTTTATTTCATGAATTATATGTTTATGAAATCTATTTCTCATTCATTGGATATGATATTGAATAAATTATTATGAAACTTGAATCTTTTTATACAAGTTGTGATATGATTTCATGTTTATTATACCTATTTCATCTCTTGGGTTATGATATTATTGTTTATGATTTGGGGTAATATAAATGTATTCTTTTATTATTAGATTGGTGGGACCTATATCTCCCTCCAATGCATTGGGTAAAGATTTATATATCAAGATATAGACATGGATGGAATGAGAAATGAACTCAGTTCCGTATTATAAGGGTGGAGTGAGAAAAGAATGCGGTTTAATATTAGAGGGATAGAATGTGGAGTGAACATGGTTTAGTAATACATGGATGAAATAGGGGGTGAATCCAGTTTAGTAAAAAAAACTTTGTGCACAAATATGGCCTCAAAAGAAATTCCATGACAATATGAAACTCAATATTATATTCTTTTGTATTTTAAAAAATTCCATGTGTTATTCCTATCTTATGCTTTCATGGATTTTGTTCCATATTTTCTTATGAAATAAAAATTTTATTACATGATTCATGTATATTATCTACGATATGAAGGTTATGATCTTCAACTTCTGTAAGCATGATCTCATACCCTTATGCTCAGGATTATGCCAATATATCTCCCTTTTTTACCCTTACTACTCATTTCAGATCACCCTTTTATTATGTTTCCATCCGCACGTTATAAATATATGTATTATGTTTGATCTGTCTAAGAGGTTTTATTGTGAAGAAGAAGTTAGTAAGAGATAATGTAGCTCACTTTAGTATCATGGTTTATGTTACCATGTTTCCAAAGGCACTAGATTAATAAGGCTTTTGAGCGCCTATTTGTATAAAATTTTGAGTATTTTTTATATGTTATATAATTCTATTGTATTAAAAGCAAGGGTATCTATAGTTTGTATTAGAGAAATATGTTTTTTATCCTTTGGAATGAAGAATGATAAAACCTTATTGAGAACCACAAGTACATGACTAAGGATATGTATAAAAATAAGGATAACCATATAAAAATGTTATGGAATTTTTGTAATAGATAGTGTGATTGGTTTCCTAGAAATACATCTCAATCTGGATACTAAAAGTGGATGTGGATCTGGCATAGATTTACCTAGGATTAAAAACTCATAAAATATGTCCCAAGAATAACTTGAGGTAATGTGGTACAGGAAAAATGTCCTTACTGAACACCTGATTTGAAAATACAGGGGGATAATCTTTCCGAATTCACAAAACACTTCACAAACCATCACAATGTATTTAAATATAAGTTGGTCAAGAAAAACCATGGATGAACCTAGGGTTTCATTGATTAAGGTGTCATTATATAGACATCATACATGTAATTTTCATTATGACTATGTGGTTTTCTATTATGATAATTAACTCTCACACTATGCATCTGCATTTTTTCTAAGGTGTGAACCAGAAGGAATTTCATTAACATTGAATGTGATGGAATATTTGAAAATGGGGAGTAAAGTTTTATGATCACTAGAGTGAAAGATGTTGTGATCATACCTAATCATTCTTCATGGAACATGATTAACAGGAACTTTAATAATGGTCAGACTCAACATTAAATAGAAAGAAGGAGTTCACATAGATGTTGGGTAATAGAGACCATGGAGGATAGAATATTCTCTTTCTATTGTGTCAATATTGTGGAAAGAATAACCTAAGTGAATTTAAAAAAGAAAAAATAATATGTTTTGACTATATAAAAGAAGGACCAACAGAATGTTAGTTCAAGGTAAAAATACATATTTTGGTTAATTAAATTGATGAGAATATTGGAATCCCTAATTCTTTATAAATTTTTTTGTGTCTTAGGTGTGGAATAAATGGAAATTATACAACTCAATATCCTAAGAGGAATGATCCTGAATAAAATCTGCAAAGTTATATGACTAATGTTTACATTGCAGATAATGATGAGACTCTAATGAAATGTGGAATGAAACTAATATTGTATAATAAGATAGGGTAGCTTTGTTAATTTAATATTGATGAAGTGGAATAATAATTTTTCTCATTTATTTTGACTGAATAATTATGTTATTTAGAAGGTTATATCAATATGGATTTCTATGTTTATGTTTTTTTACTAATTATTTACAAGAATACATTGAATGGTTTTGATGCAAAGGAAATGTGATTTAATGGATAGGTGATGAAAAAAATATTAAGGTAAAGGTATCCATTAATATGTTCCTTTTGTTACGATAATTTTTTGTGGGATATGAATATGAATATTTAGAGGTAATGATTACATTGGAAATAATTAAGGACATTTTGATATGTGGCTTTTACTGTCATTTAATAAGTCAACAATATTTTTTAATTTATGTAATAATTAAAATATACATTGAATAAGTAAGAATGAATGTTTTAAATAAATATTTATGGTAATTCAGTTTTTACCATGTTTCTAGAGAATATATTATACGGGTATTCCTATGTTTGGAATGTTACAACCAAGAGCTGCATTATGTTATAAGGGGGATTCAATGTTAATATGATTTCATGATTTTTTATAAAGTATTAGATTTTCATCTTCCAAAAGGGTTATAATGTAAACCATTCATGAAAATATTGTGTTAAATTTTAAAGGAAATATGTATGCACTGAGTTTGTATTAAAATCCTTTGCTAAAAGGCTATTTAGTGATTAACATTATTATGGGGAAGTCTATATTATTTATTTTGGAAATTATATTTGTGTGGTTTTAGAGAATGAAATCGTGTATATCAAGTGACAACTAATAAAGTTTAGAAATTTCGTGGTTATTGAAACCATGACCTTAGTATGATATGTTTTTCACACCTTACACTATCCTACATGATTTCCTATTTATTATGTAATATTTTTGTTGAGTGTATATTATTGGTGAACCAGTAGTGTTACTTATTATGTTTACATATTAATGTATTAACCATATTGATTTTTATTAATATTTAGACACAAATAGTTATTCTTTTCATTCATTTATGGGCCATATGATCTGATAAAAGGGTCTATTAATATTTTATGAATCAATGTTAATTTAGAGAAACAGATTTTTTGAACTAATGAATGAATTAGAATAAGATGAAATAACAACCATAGAATTAATTTTTTTAATTAAATAAAACATTTAATTATATTTTAATATATTTAGGGTCAATAAAATAATTTTTCAACATTTGGATAATTATAAAAGTGTATTTTCCAAATAAATTAACTTTTTGTGCCGATGGGCATAAAATCATTAATGATTTATGACATTGAGGCCCTCCACTTTTCTTTGGTCATTAAATTGTTTGTAATTTATGACCTTAATCACTCCCAATAAATTATTACATTTTTTGGGCATGTTCAATCTTTACTCCAAACCTGTGTTCTCATATACAGAAACAAAGTTATATATTTCTTTGGGTAACTATTATGGTCCCGAATTTTTCTTTTCAATGGATATTTTTGTATTGAAATTAAGGATATGAATTTATATGAACAAAACTATCAAGTATTAAACCCTCATAACCTAAATGAATTTCAATGGTGAAATTTATTTAAGGGGGTATAATGTAACTCCATGAGATTTTTTGAATTATTATTTTTTGAATTAATTTAACCATTTTTATATTTTTCATTTCACACAAAACTAAAAAAATTATTTTATATTGATTTATTATGTTTTTCATGAATTATATGAAACACCATGTTAATTATAATATACAATCAAATTTAATTTTAGCATTCCCTATATTGATCATATAGGTTAGCTTGTGTTACATGAAATAATTACTTTCCTCGATGGTTTGTGTAACATGAAAGACAATTTTTATCAAACAATAATGTTATTATGTAAGAAAATCAGATATAACCTACTATTTAGATTAGATCTTGTGAATATTATTTATTCAATTATAAAAACTTATCATTTAAAAAAATAATACGACTTCATAGGATACCAATTAATTATAAATGAAAACCAATAGAATATAAATAGAAATATTAATATGGACTTAGATCTATTTTACCATAATAAATTAAATTAATTAGTGTGTGATATTATTTTAATATATGAGTTATATATTCAATAATATTTTTATATCAAATATATAGATTTTATAGACATAATAATAGAACAAACATAATTTTATTCTTGAAAACTAATATTTTTAACAAACCATTATTAATGTCTTTTAATAGAGAACACATTTTCAATCAAATTTTTAGAACTCTTATAGATTTATCATGTAAAAATAAACTAAATATTTGAAATAGAGACATTATAATAAGGTTATGGTTAATTTGATTTTTTTTTTCTATGAAGTTTATTTTTTTAATGAATATTGAAAAACACAAAAAAAATTTCAAAACTACTCTTTAATATAAGTTATTTATAATATGAAATGATTATTTTATTTGGATTAAAAGTTTAATAAGACAAGATATTTATAAATTAATCCAATTAAGATCATTTATACCAATTTCAATTGAAATTATATATAACAACATAAGAAATTTTTTAATGTTTGTAATTAAAAACTCTACATTGTTATTCCGAATGTGGGATTAATTTTAAAGTAATTTATTCCAATTATTTTATTAGAATTTTTTAAAATGGATAAAATATATGGTATAAAAATATAATCTCTAATAAGGTTAATTTAGTTTTTGACCAAAAATATTAGTCATTGTTATTAAAATTAATAACATCGATTAAGGATAAATTAAGATTAATAAATGACAAAACTATAACCTTAATGTCCAAATAGACATATAAACTTGTCCAAAAGTCATATTATGTCTATATTTAATCCATATAATCATTTAGATCAATTTTTTTTATTATCGGATCCACTTGCAATAAGAAAAACATGGGTGGAATTCTCTCTTCAAATATTTACTGGTGTGACACTCCTCCTTCGCAATAAAAGGCCACCAACTATACCTATTATTCAAGCCTATCAAACAAACAAGGTTTATAAAATATCTAACTAATAAACTTCCAAAAATCATTCAATTACTCCCTGATTCCTCCCTTTTTTCATAAAGACTTCCAAGGATGCCTTTTGGCACAAGCAGAAATGGGTTACCTGATTAAGAGGAAATGCCTTCTCTCAAGATCATTTCTTTAATTTCCTTCTCTAACTACAATTCCTTATTTATTTCATTCAGTATGATAATAAAAATAGAAACAACATTCATGTATATGTATGGATAACCATCTCTATAAATGGTGTTTTCTATTTGGTACTTATATATTATATATATTATTATAATAGAAATATATTGAACATAGATAATAGTTATATCTTGGTTGAAATTATGGATTTATTATATAATTATAAGGACCAATGATATAAAAAATAAAGACACTTGTGAAAATCAATGTGGATATTACCCGAAAGGAAGCCATAACATATGAGTATTAAAAACACGGTAATATTAGGTCATAATAAAACTATATACGGTATTATATGTAATAATATAATTATTTAAAATAATTATAAAATATTTATATTTAATATAGGTGGATAGAATGATTACGAAGAGAGTCAAGACGCAATGTCTGTGAAATTTCATCTCACATTTATTTCTCTGAGATACATGAATGTCCACTACTCATATTGTTTTTGTGGTTTGTGTACTGAACCAAAATGTATTATATTTATATATTACTAAAATTTATTGAAATTTAAATATCCAATTTATTCACATTCATTCATGGGATTTACATTTTTAATGTTACAAAATTGATAAGATAAGTTTTTCTCATCTTTCCTTCTTTGAGACTAATGTTTTTTGTTCACCGATAAACTTTTTTGAGGTGTATATACACCGATTTTATGTGTTATATCCTAAATATCTTTGTTATATTGATATTTTATTCATCATGTAATTTTTTTTCTTACATGGATAGTGTGATCCCATGTTACCAAGAAGTAATAGTATATTGAAACAATCTCATTATTTTTCTGTATTATTAATGATTATACATATTTTAATTAAATTTTGGGATACATATCTAAATGATTATCATAAATATTATTATACTCTTTTATTTTAGGATATATACATGTATTATTACCATTATTCCACTCTTTAGTACATAATATAGTTAAGAATGTGTTTTTAAGAAATCTCATCTTTACCATCTCTTCGGTCGAAAATATGTGTTCCATCATATCCATATTTTTAGAAAATGAGATTCCGTGAATATTTTTTCATTATACTATAATAATTATCATTAATATTCCCTTTTTTACTTTTACTAATTTTTTCAAAGGAATCTTTTTTATTCTTTCCAAACACGGCATTTTTATTCCATTTTTACCATGTAACGGGAAATGATCCATTTACGGCATATGATATGTATGTATTTACCCACCATAATTAGAATAATGATTAAATTTCATGTTTAAATGGATTATTCATAAGAGATATGTTTTAAATTATTTTCAAATAAATGGATTTCAAAAAAATTCATGTTTCCATCAAAAGATTTTAAATGAAAATGTATTCAAAATACTATAAATTATTATTTATAATTTTTAAAAGTATTTTTAACATAATGGTTTAAAAAAATCAATATTTGATCATAAGAATTCAAGAAAAAATGTTCTAAAAAAAATTTCATGCTTTTTTTGTATGTTTTCAATGTTATTTTCAATGATATGTGTTTCAAAACTTTTTCAAGTATTCTTTATAATTTAAAAAAAAAATCAAATTCAAATTTTTTAATTGTATTTTGAAATTTATTTTATAATTTCTCAAGTAAAATGGTTTTCAAAATGATTTCAAGTATTATTTATATGTTTTCAATGTATTTTAAATGAAAATTAGTTTACAATTGTTTTATGTTTTTAAAATATTTTTACAAAAAAATGAATCATATTTTCCTCATGAATTGTATTTGTAATATATTTCAAAACTATTATCCACCTAATATGTCATATTTTTATGTTACTCATGTCTTTCTAGGAAATTTCAAAATGGTTACGTTCATATTATTTTTCTTTATGGGTTATGATTGATATCATGGTCTTTATGAAACTCGTTTCTCTTTCATGAGCTCTATATTTGAGAAACCTATTTATATTAATTGGTTATATGTGTATGAAACCAATTTATATTTCACGGGTTATTATTTTGATAAAACAATTATGAAATTGGTATCTTTTTCCAATGGTTTTCACATGATTAAGTGTTTATAATACCCATTCATTTCAAAGATTAAGATAGGGTTGTTTAAGATTTTGTGGCTCATGGATGTATGATTTTATTAGGTTATTGTTGTGACCTATATCTCCCTCCAATTCATTGGGTAAAAATTTATATCTCATGAGATACACATTGCTAGAATGATAAATGAACTCGGTTTAGTATTTCAGTGTTGGAACGAGAAATTAACTCATTTCATTATTAAAGGGGTGAAATTAGGAGTGAAATAAGTGTAGTAATATAGGGTTGGTTCAAGATGTATACTTGGATTAGTAATGTATGATATCCACTATGATAACCTCAATTGAAATTCCATGACTACTATAGAAATCATTATTATATACCTATGTGTTTTCCATAATTACAATTTTTATTTCAATGTTATGCTTTCAATGATAATGTTATTTATTTGCATATGATTCATGGCTAATAAAATGATAGGATTAATGAAATGATTCTTGTGTATAATATTTTATATGCATGTTATGATATTTTATATTCATGATCATGTTCGCATACCTATATTTTCATGATTATTCATACATATCTTCATTTTTTACTCTTACGAAGCATTTGATTTCATCCATTTTTATGTTTCCTTCCCCATATTATGAAGATATTTATTAAGTTTTATGTTTCTAAGAAGTGTTTTATATAAGAATAACCTAGTGGGATATAATTTATCTCAGTTATGTATCATTTTTTGTGTACCCATGATTCCAAAGGCACAAGGCTAGTACGGTTTTTTGGTGTTAGTTTATATAATGTTTTAATTATTCCTAAAATGTTATTTAAAGGTAATGTATTAATGATAGGGTCTCTATAAGTTAGAATGATGATGGACCACTAAACGTGTGTTTTAGCAAGGAAATCATGTGTTAGGGAGAACTATGGTTTGGAATTTGCCTCTATGAGTTGAGTCTTATGGTGAGGAGAACAATGAGTATTGGTTTGAATCATTTAAATAGAACATAGACATTATAGGTAGGTGGTTATTGTTGAGTGTTGTCTCAATTTGGGAATTGGTATAAAGAAAGTTGTTAATAATCCATTAATGTTTATGATTGGTGAATACAGTTCTATAGTAGGGGGGTTTGAAATTCAGAGGTGGAATAAAGCAAATATATGTGGAACTCAAGATTTTAGTAGGTTAAGAGATGATGGTTGAATATTACCATGGTTACTAGAAGAAGATAATATTTATTGTGGGGATTTTTTAATGATCTATGGACTTTTGAGTCAATATGTTATGGAGTAAAATTAAAATTTGATTTACTGGACTATTTGTTTTGAGATCTGAGACTCATTTGAAGATTCTAAATGAGTTAGTTTCATAATGAGTTGGTTTTAGATGAATATTAAGGACCCATAGGGGTTATTAGTACTCAATAGTAAGAGAGAGAATGTCCTTTTTTTCATCAATAAATAAATTTAGTAGTAGAGGCCAAAAACTAGACAATGGTATATATAGTATTTTAAGGAACTTTCTAGATCACTTGTAAACCATGGAGGACTGACCAGCTAGCCCATGGACCAATTTCTCTAAAATGTGACCCAACATCTAATTGGTGGGAACTGGGTTCAATTGTTTTAATGGGAATTATTTGATCTTTTTGGGCTCATGGTTCCTATTGTTTTTATTAGTTTTATGCATTTTAAGAGGCCCTTTTTTTATACTTTGTCCTTCATTTTCCTCTCCTTGGAACCACCTAATTAGCAATGGTTTCTTATGTGTTCTAGTGTAAAATACATGGTATTATGACTATTAATTCCGCTTTCCCTCATTACATTAACTCCACTCAATTTTAATGTGATTCCACTAGGGATTTATTTTTGATTCCAATACAAAATTGTAAAATTTACTGAGGTTGATGGAGATTTTGTATGTCTTATATAGAGGACATTTTAACGTGTCATCGTCTTGTGGTTAGATAAGATTTTGGTGAAGATACGACAAAATATTAATTTTCTATTTGATATTAGTGATTTATTTTTTGTAAAATGAACTATTGTATTAGGCATAATAATCGAGATTTTGTGCATACAAGATCTGTGGTTATTTCATTTGTAGACTTAAATTGGATTGTTATGACCCTAGCGTGTCATTTAAACCCAATATAAATTCTGCAATTATTCATATATGAAAATTAATAAAATAGTTAATTATAATTTTTTTATAATTTATTATTTATTCTTCTTGGAATAAGATAGGTTTCATGGAGTGTGGTCGAATATCAGAGGGATTATAAGATGTTTAATGGAGCTCAGTGAGTGGTTAACTCTAGTAACAAGGTAGGTATCCCATATGATATGATTTCATATGTTTTTCTCTAAGGGTGAATACTTTCATAATTTCAAGGGTTTGATAATAGGGTATAAGGACCTGTTGGGGCCTAACATGAGATGAAGTGGTGGATTTTATACTTTTAGGATGTGAAAAAACTCTCATTATCACTTGGAATAATTTTAGATCACCCAATGACTATGAATCCAAGAGTTGAGGGTTTTTATTCAGTAAAAAAAAGTCATCTAGGAGGTTTTGGTTTGTGATATGAGACACAAAGTTTCCTTGGTGGACTGGCTAAAGTTGTTGGGTAGAAATTAGAGGATTATTTTTTCCTAATGATGATCAAGTCTGATGTACAAATCAAAAGTGAATGGGATTTACCTATTAATTATATCAGTGGGACATTATTTTTATCTTAGAGTGAGAGGATAACTTCAAGGATTGTCTTTTGAAAATTTGGATGGGTAGCCTCTTAGTGAGGTGTTGATGTATATCCCTTAGGATAAGAGATAATATCCCAAGGTGAGGGTCCTAGAAATTGTTGGGGACATGTAATTGGGATTCCAAGGGGGATTTATTAGGTGTTTGACCCACCTATTAAGGCTAGAGTAATGTATAATGTAGTGACATGGGATAGTCCCTATGTAGAAAGACCATGAATGTTGATTATCTTAGTAAGTTTAAACTCAAACTTTCATTTTATCTTAGATGTGTCTCTGTGATGTGATGTGATTGTTGGGTGATATGTGTGATATGGAATTTAATAACATTTATTGCACTATGCTTGTGGACCCAATGGATTCAATGTTGGGTTAATTTATTCATGATGTTATAATTGGACATGTCTCAAAAAATTATCAACCTATGATAAATCAATGAGATGTGTAATGGAATTAAATCCTTTATTGTTATTCTTATGCTTGAAGTGGCCTCCATTACCTCTAGAAATCTTAGTTAGTGTGATGATTGTGCCATGTCCTTTTGAGTGTTGGGTCAAATTCATTTCCACATTTGGGTTGGGTTAGTGAGTATGTAGTCATGATATATCCAAACTAATTGGGTCGTTCTTATTAAAGGGTCCTTAACATTATGTGGGAAGAACTGGATTACAATATCATGAGTGAGAGGGTAGGGGTTGATAAAAGATAGAGTATCTTTTTAGGACTATATTTAAGCATGTAAGAGGATATATGAGGGGTTGGTTCATGGGAAGATGTAATACATGATTGATAGACCTCCCTTGGGTAAGAATGGGTAGGTTGAGGATTATATATACATGGCCTTCCTCAATTTATATGGGTATCAATTAGAGATTTTGGAAGCCCTGATACCCTGAGTCTTATGATATTTTTTATGCATTGGTATGATGTACTAAGGCCACAATTGTATTTTTTTTATGGATTCAAAATATATATTTTTATGTTCATGGTGTCATTTCTAGCACATCATGACCGAATTGGTGTGTGCATTCCATCAATTTTCAAAGGGGAATTGTTAGTTCACAATGACTTGGGGAAAATGTTAATGTATTTCTATTCCTCATGTATACAGACATATGTGTAGGTTTATATTAGGGGTGCTTGGTGAGACCATACAAATTTTATCACCACACCCTATATTAGTATCTTTGTGTGCATTCAATGTTTATTTTTTTCATGTTTGATAACAATATAAACATGATATCATTCTAGAGGTCCTTCAGGGTATCTGAAAATTAGAATGAGTCCATGTGATGACATTAGGGTCATTTTGAATGTTTTTTATTTTGTTTTACTTTTTATTTGGAATTGAACATCTAGGTGATTTGTGATTGTTATATAAGAAAACATCATTTTGATATATTCGTGTTTTTTAATTATCTATGGCATACTTTGATAGATGTTGTGTGCTATGTATGTTTAGTTATTTCTGATATTTATGTGAATAATATTTGATATCATTGTCTCCCCAATGTATTAATTAAGCCCCCATTACTCATCAGTAGCCTCCAATGTATGATGAGGCATGGTTGTGGCCAAGTGGAACCTCAGCTCAGACCGGTTATGACATGAGGTGTTACAATATTTTATTCAATGATTATCTATATCAAATTCTTATTTTTATAATCACTATATAAGATATACAAAAAAGTTTCCATATAGGACATATTAAAGAAAAATATTCTGTCAAATAATTTCATGGGAAAGGGGAAATATATGCAGGAGTGATCTCAAATTCTTAGAATGGTAAATACAATCAATAATTTCATGGTTATTGGATCATAAATATATAAGAAAACATGAAAATGTATAAATTCATGATTATAAATATCCTGATATTGTAAGGGAGAAAAACATAGATCCTATCATGGGTAAAAATGTCCATAAAATTTTTATTATAGATTTATACCACAAAAAACATGTCATAGGAAAATGAGACAAAAAAATAAACCTTGGAAATATGACATATGAATATAAAATAAAATTAATTATAAAAGTCATAACATATGTCAGGTTTAACCACCAAGACCATGAAGACTTTTTGTATTTGACATCACTACACATTCCCTATTAATTAATAGATCTACCATCACTAACTATATCCCATACTAGATTTAGAATCACTACATTCATAACAAAACAATTTCATGATATAGAAATAAATACACAATATATTTGGGGAATAAAAAGGTCTCTACCCTCACTTAAGGATAAGAATTACATATGTGTGCTATATTTAATAAATCATTCATTAAATATTTATTAACCCATGAAAAAAAGATGTGTTGCATAATTCATGAAATGGTATCACATATAATTTAATCAAGAATTTAAATAGCTAATTAAAAATCGATAAACTTAAAGAATCATCACATAGATAACTTGGTGAGAGATATATAAATCACAATTCTATATTTGATGGATCAATTAGTTATCTACGTGATAATATAAATGAAATGATTAAAATAATTTTTATAAAATATTATATTACATTCAAATATAAATGATGTTATATGTCAATTTCAAATATATTTTTCATGGTGTGTATGGAATATTTTTTTAAAAATAATAATAAATTAATCCCCAATAATGGAACATATAAATTATATAAATATAAATAGTAGTAAATATAGTGTTTATTGTAGAAAATTCAATTATGTGACAAGAAATACATTATAATCCTTTTAAATGATTTTAGGGAAACCCACAATGATTAAAGAAATAAAACATTCCCTTTTGAAGATATATAATGATAAATATAAAAGATAAAATTAATAATACATATTTATCCTTTAAAATAAAAAAACTATAACTATGGTCTGAATGAACATGTACATGGAAGAAAAAAATCAAATAAATAAAGAAAAATTATTCCTGAAATTGCCAAATTTTATGAAGTAATAAATTCAAAAAAATTGAATATCATGATTTGAAAAATAAATCTCCTAAATTAAAAATTAAAATCAGATTAGTGATAGAGAGGGAATAAAGGTATCAGACATTAAATATCATATTCAAATAAGAAAATGTGTGACTTAATGAAAAATCAGTTGGGTCAAGAAAATGGTGTACCATGGATTATGGATTTGCTGGAAAAAATGTAACCTCTACATAATTAATTGAGGTTTGTTATTCATTTTTATCAAAACATTATTTTTAATAATTTTCATTGATACTATTCGTATATAATTTACTATTACCCATTTATTAATCATTCATTGTAATAACTGATGTTCGGGTTTTAATTATATTGTTTATTCTATGAACGATTTGGCATATATGTACTGATAATTAATCCTTGTTCATGTGTGGATCACTAACATAATTCTATTGTATATTATATTGGCTTTTATATGGCTTTTATTACTAATTTTAATTATATGAATGTTATGGGGAATTCTCCAAAAGTGAAGTTGAATTATATTTTTTTGTGAAAAGTGATTAATTAAAAGAATTTATTTTACATATGAAAATAATTATTAATATTATCATTATACAATGGTGAGAATTTTTCTTAATCACTATTATAACAATATATTAATTATATATTTTTAATCATTTATGAAATTACTTGAACAATATCATTCACGCAGGTTGTATAACCAACCCAAGAAATAATGTGTTATAAGTGACAAATGATCAAAAAATGTAACAATATAGGTATAATATCACCCTTATAGAATAATATTTATCCAAATTTTTTTATTAATACTTTAGATTATATTTAAGAAGAGGTGGATGAAAATATTAATGAGTAATTCTTAATGAGAAGTTATCAATTAACCTAGAGGGTTAAATTTTATCTTATAGAACCTCTCAAGAATGAATGATTTCAGACACCCTCTTGTGGTACGAAGGTACCAGAATTGGATATAATTGTTAGAGAATAAATTTATTAATGTATTACTTATTAATTTGAAGGGAAAGGTGTGTATGGAGGTTGGTAGAGTAGGGGTTATCTTATAGTTGTTCTTGTGTGGCATTTTTTATAAATACTCTCCTTAATTTGAAAGTAATATTATATTACATGTAAATTAATCCAAATGGAAAATAGAATGTTGATAGGTCATCAAAATGACTATAAACAAAATTTAGATATATATTAAGAGATATTTTATGACCTTAATCTTTAATTTAACCATTCTACATCGTTTTAACTTTATCATAGTATCTTACATTTTACCTCAATTACATTTTTTTAGGGATAAAAATGTAGTTTTACTTATTATTTTATTTGGAAATACTGATTCGAAATATAAAATATCATTTAATTGATTCATTTTTTAAAGTGAGAAAATTTTGTTTTAATCTATGAATATATAACAAATAAATATATTTTTTAAAAATATATATTTCCTAGTATAATAATGAATTTATCAAATTAAATAAAAATAAATAATTGTTAAAGTAATGTCAATTTATTTTTTCGTATATATCATTAGTATGGTTATTAAAATCACTCTATTTTAGTGATTTATTTAATTAAGATTAATAAATTAATTAAATAGGAAAATAATATGTTGTAAAATATCTTTTTTTAATATTTAATGGTCTTTTCGTAGTTCTTTAGTATTGATTATTTATTTACTAATAATTCCTCTATTTTAATCAATAAATTTATCTATAAATAAACATTATCATTTAATTTAATTCAATGTTTATAAAAAAAATTGTATAAAAATATACATAATAATATAAATTTTTCTCAATACATTAATTATTTCATGTTTATATCATCCTAAAATCTTGTTCAAAAACCCTAATGATATCTATATTTAACAGAATGTTATGAACATAATGGTGGATGTTTTAGTAGGTGGTTTTTCAAGCATGGATCTCGTAGTGATTTCTATGATCTTGAACATCTCAAGTATATGATTTTGTTTAGTCCATACTAATTGAATCTCAGTTTGGGGTTGGTCAAGGGAAAACACCAGTGATTATACCTCTATCATATGTTCTAAAAATTAGTCTCATAAGGAAAACATATTCTACATTATGTTGTTGTTTCTCCTTCCCTTATTGATTTTATAATGAATTTTTTTTCATATACATTCAGATTAAAAACATATGTTAAAAATTACATATTTTAATAAACAATTTCTTCTAATGAATTCGTCATATACCAAATGATGGTATCAAGAATCATAAAATCCCAATAACCACATAATCCCAATCCATTAATAATCTCAATGACCATACAACCAATGAAATTATATATATATATATATATATATTATATAGAATTTCTATATATAATGCCACCTACTTCATTGATATCATTCATCTAATAGTCTCATTTAATTTATAAATATATTTATAATATTTGTAAAAATTGGTATTCATTACATAGTTATTATCGGTTATACGATCCTATGAGAATATAAGGATAGGGAATATTTCAATTGTGTTTTATTTTTATTTACACATGGGTTTTTTGTAATATTCAGGATTTTATTTCATTTCTTTATCTTATAATATTTTCCATTTTAATTTGTAATATTTTAAATAAATCAAATAATTCATGGATAAATTTACTTCGGTATTAAGTGTAGGAAATATCATGTGATTTATTAAATAAAATTTCATACTACAAATATGGGGTATTAATTTCTCCCCTAATAAACAAATTTTTACATGAAATTTCATTACCCTTTATAAAAAAATTGAGGATACATTTTCATCACTTCATAATTATGATACCATATAGCTTAAAAAAACATATAATTTATTTATAAAATATCATCTCGGTCTGTTTTCTTATTTCATAGTACATTATGAGTATGATATATTATCTACACCAATTGTTCCTCATTAAAGATATCATGTTCTAATTTCGTCTCTTCTAGGATTTGTATATGTAATGAATATGGTTTTTACTTCCTCAAAATAAATAAATGGAACACTCTATGATCATTTGATAGGTTTTTTATGTGCTATGTTTTTAGATAAAATGCGCACATAATTGTTAATCATGAATGAAATACTGTAAATATGGATCATCATTCCATTCCTTTCAAATATCACAACCATCCACCATAAATATATTTGAAGGAATATATTTTCACCAACCACATTCTCCAGATCATATCAATTATTTCAATAATAAATATTCTGTTGTATTTGTTCTTATTTGATATATCTCTAAATAGTATGATCCTTCTCCTTAAATTTATTAACAGTACTACATCTTGTCAACATAGTCATTCTGAATTTTTCACAGTATATTGGAGTTCTATATATATTCTCATATAGAGCCTCATATAGTTCCATTTTGACGTAGGATTAGAAACTACAATTATATTAGAATTTTACCAAATTAATATAGTGACTCAATATTCAACTGAAATAAATTTAAAAAAATATTAAAATATATTCAAAACTATCAATGGGTCTTTTAGATTAATCATTAGTTTGAAGGTAAAATCTATGATAAATATCACATTTAAATGCAATTCTTATGAGACACATCTCTAAGGTATTGATGAAAAAATTAGGACTGGATTAGAAATAATTTAATGTGGTACACTCTGAGGTCTTACCGCTACTTTTTTGTATATCATAGAAATATGAACAAGTGGGATATCCACTTGAATGGAAATTAAATATATAATTTATAAGTTATTCCACCAATACCAAAATATAATTTCTTCCTTTATAATTATTGGTATGCTTGATGATGAAATCAATGGTGATGTTATCTCATTTCTATATTGGTATAGGTAAGGGATTCCTCATCCACTTATATTCCAAATGTTTTTCTTTGACTTTATGATAGAACAATATTTAATATATATAGTTTGTAATATCCCTCATCATGTTTTCCCATGATAACTACTACAAAAGATATCAATAAATCTACTGTCATTCTAGGTGAATTGGGAAGCATTATATTTTGTATCATAAAAATATTTATTATTCATATTTGGTATGTACAGGACATATATTAAGTTTAAAATATAATAAATTTATATTTATAAAGGGTGAACTCTTGATTAATTTTTAAATTCTTTTTTATCTCTATATCATCCATATATTCAACTTTGATCATAACATATATTGATATTTGATAAATAATTGGGTAAATGTAGGATTTCAACCCTTATATTCTAATTTTTTATATATTCTTTGAATACCCATGATGAGTGGGTCTATTTCTATCCTCAGTACGGATACTGGTGCATGATTATTTTTTTGAGAATATGTCACCTTGTCTTTCTCTCATATGTGTTAATATATTTATAATTTGTAGTTATTGATTAAATCTAATAATATCCATTGGAGAATGTTAAACTCTTAATCTTGAATATATTATTTAATATTTTATAATCGATGTAAATATAAAACTTCTCATAATATAGTTAATAACAGTAAATTCTAAATGAAAAACACATCACTTAAATATTTAGATCATGTGTAAGAATGTTTTCCTATGGGTATTTAAGTTTTTTTGAGTCATAGTAAATAACCTCTCCATTTTTTATAAGGATTCTTCTCAAACCATTAATTAATGCATAATTAATTATCAAAAACCTTTATCTAATGTAGGGTAGTGTGAGTATAGGTGTATTTACCATCCAATTTTATGCTCTTTGAAATTATGATAACATTATACTACTCGGAGGAACATGATTATCTTCTATGTAAACAAGGTTATTGTATTTAAAGATTATGAGAAATCTTTAAAAAATCCTCACTATTATCTTGTTATTTTAATAAATCTATGAATATATAATTAAAAGGTTCTTCTAGACATTCGCCAAACACCTCTTTCTTTTAAGGATCCATTGATATAACATTAGTGCTAATTAAGTGACCTATAAAGGAATCTTTTTTACACAAAATTTCACTCATTCTAAATATGAAATAAAATGTCTTATTTATATTTTTTTATTAAAATCCTAAAATACAAATCGTGATCTTTCATGGATGCTTCTTTTTCTTCCACCTTGTTTTCCACTTAATTTTTTTGTTTATATATTTTTCATTGTGTTCTTGATTCAGGTTATTTGACATCATTCACCCCTACGGTGGTGTATGTTTTCTCCATTTCCTCTCTCTTCATGAATCTTGGTATTTTATTGACAATTGGTGCTCTCCTATGATCTCTTTCCATCCATCCTCTTCATATTTTCTTTCACTCTGTGATTGTTCCTAACTAGAAAGGAATTGTTCATCCCAATATATACTATTTATCCCATAATTATTATACTAGAAATTATTTAGATCTAATACCATGGCTCTCATGTGGGGTCTAGGATGTGTTTGTTGAGAGCTCATTTTTTTAGGGATCCATGATTCTGGTTGTTTATCTTCTTTCATAAGGTTTCAGTCTTCATCACATGTTTTGATTTTGGTGGTTCAATCCTCTGGTGGTATTTTGGATCATGGTGGTGATTTTTGGTTATGACTAGAGTTTAGACTCATATTGTTTTGTATTTTTTATGGTTTTCATTCTCAAGGACATATATGTTTTCAATGAGTGTTTTCCCACTCGAAGGATTCTTCTCTTACTCTACTCATGCTCTAGATTCCACAAATCTCCTCAATGATAGATCATTGTGGTCATTCTCAAGGAGTCTTGGGAAGTGGTATGGAGGTTTCTATGGTGTTATTGAAGTTATTCATTACTGTTGATGTTGTTTTTCTTGCTACTAGTTATGTTTATGGTTAATGGTTTGTATTCAACCCTGTGTTCTTATCTGCAATAGTACAAATAGTGATTTCTGATATTTTTTGTTTGAAAACATCTCATGAATGGTGTTAAGATTTTTCATCTAATGGTTCTTTTGTATTTGATATATGTATAGATCCAACTGCGTGTTAAAATGAAAATTTAACCTTGAATTTTTTTGAAGTATTGGGTAATTTTTCAAGAAATATATTGACTTATTCATGCACGATTAGAACATATTCAATGTTCATCTCCTACCGAATAATTTGATAGATGATTCTACTATTATTTTGTATTATAAATCATATTAATGAATTATTTTTTCAAATAGAGGTCAATATTATCCATTCATTGGTATTTTATAATGGGATGATATTAGATGTGAAATGAGATTTCTTTATTTTGATAATTAATATGAGAACTATATATGGTGATCCATTCCACTCCCAATTCTACATAAATTCTATAAACAGAAGAATTACTAGATTTATAGGAATACTTTCCCACAAAACTCAATTGGAGAGAAATTAAAAAAATTAGATTCAATCATCACTCCACAATGTGTATTAACAAATAATTTAAAATCCAATTATTTTGGTGGCATAACAATATTGTAATAAATCATGAATGATATAAATGTATATAGATCGTTAGAATCATATAATAAATTTTAATTTTTTAATTTTAATAAAATGTATAACATTCACTAACTTACTAGAATGACCTAAATCAATGGTTTGGATTTCATATTCCATTCCCTGATCCCCTAGTTTGGGATATTTTTTATTTTCATTCTCCTTAGAATCCTATACATTGGCCGATTTATTTTCATAATTCTTATATTTATTACATTAAAATCATTGATATATGGTAAATGAATTAATTTTTATTTTATTCTCCACTTATGTGTCAATTAAACTCTTAATATTTCATTAATAACTATGTTCCCAATAGCCTACTCAACTATAATAAAACATCTTCTTTGTCTATTGTGGAAAATTATAATGATCTTCCTCCTATAATTTTGACATATGGTTAGTTGAATTTAATTTCATAAATGGGATTTAACACTAGAGTTTAAATGAAACTATATTTTCATTTCCTTTTCTCTAAATCCTTGGTATAATGGGTAACCAATTTTCATTTCAATGTCATGCCCACATTAAAAATTTATTCATAGATAGAATACATCTTTATTGATAATGTATTTCAAATACATGGTTTTCTGATACTAAAGAAGAAATTTGTTTTTGTTTAACAACAAATAATGAAACAATATGCTTACCTTACAAGTCTCGTGATATTTTACTCATATGGACTAATTATTTCTTTCATAATTTTACCAAACACATGTAATTATCACTCAATTTTTATGTTAATATCCATTTGTAATACATGGTATATAATGTTTCCATAAACACATCTCATTATATAGAGTTGATTTTTTTATTTTCTTTATGATTTTTTTGAATTCACATCCCAAGAATTTCTCACCTAATAAATGATTAATATTTAAAATTACATTTTTAGGCATTTTGAATTAATGAAAAGAAAATATCTTCTTTATCATGTTATTTATTTATTTAATTATTTGACATTTTAAAGAGACACTAAATGATGGTGGTCATTGATGCATGATGTAGTCGATATAATGTTTCACATTCAATGAAATTTTTATCACCTCATTTTGTTTTAGGATATTTATAATAATTTGACCCATCATATCCAATATGGGTTTCAAAGAATCACTTATAACATTTGATTTCCCATTGAAACAACTACCACATTGTCCATCACACCCATTATTAACTTGGTACCCCTTCATTCCATCCGTTTACCAAAATGAAAATGGTTAACATGAGTAACACACAATAATATATTAATAAAATAATATTAAAAATCATAAGAATTTGATGAATAAATAGTAATATTTTTTTTCAAAACAATACCATTTTCTGATACATTCTATTCACCCTTGGTTAATTTAAATTTACTTTTCATAAACTTCTCAATGTAATCCCCAAAAATAAGAAGAACCCACTCTAATAATAACTATTATTAACTGACCATATAATATGTATATAATAAATAATTTTCATGAATATCAATTACCGATCATAACAAATAACTCCTTAGAAACTATAGTTTTACTGTAATTATAGAATAGATAAATAAACCACTTATTTAATAAAAAATATTTATTATATCCCCCAATATTTATCCAAATGTGATATACTCTTATAAAAATTTTACAAAGAATATTCCTGGGGGAGGACCTATCTAAAATGGTCATCAAATCAGAGTAAATGATCAAAAAACATGATTAATCAATATAAATAATAGAATAGGAATATAACACATCAAAAGAATCATCATGGAAATATGAAATATATACCATGTCTTTGAAACATGTGAAAATAATCATAACTCATGAAAAAATGGAAAAATAAAATTTCATAAGATTAATCCAAGAAATCATAACATATTTTTATGTTAACCATAAAGACTATCACAACACAATCGATCATGAATCACTACATGTGTCTGATAGTGGATCGAGCATCACTACTTGTATACCATTACAATCTAATGATATATAAAGATTTAATGAATTCATTGGAGGTATATATTAGACCCAAACATCATATAATATCACAACATGTGTGTGTGTGAGCAACCTAAAATCAACCATCGATTAAATCTTGATGGTCACCTGGAAGGTTGATGGGTTACAAAACATATTCAAATGAAATGTAATTTGAAGTAATCAAGAATTAGATTCCATTATATATAAGCTTGACCACAAGAAAGAGTCATACCTTGGAAAACATAAATTTTGGTTCATAAATAATAATTCCATAGATGATGGATCATTTTGATATAATGGGTAAAATTTTGTGAAACAATGAAAATAATTTTCAAAAAACTTTTATTATATTGACATATTGACAATGTTAGAAGTTTTTTTTTCAAAAACACCTTTTTAGGTTGAAATAATGATAAATAAATTTTATATTAAAATAAAATATGTATTAAAAATGGATCCTTGAAAATAAAGAAAGGATTTGAATAATGAATTTGGAGTGGATACTACCAAATATATGAAAGTGGAAACAAATACCATTTCATAATTTTTAATGGATTTAAGGATACCAACATTAATAAAATAAATATAATATTTTCTTTTGAATATATTTGAAGATAAATATGAATGGTCAATAAAATAATATATATTTATATTTTGAAAAAAATGAAAAACATTTGTATGAAATGACATGGATATAGAAAAAATATATCCAATATATAAAATGAGAATTTTTCTTAACAAAGTTGTATTTTTATGAAGTAAGAAATTGATCAAATATTATGATCTTGATATGAAAATTTATCTTACATATAAAAAACTTGAAAATTAAATTTGAGATAGAGAAGGAGTGTAAGGTTTTAATCTTAGAAGAACATATTCAATGAATAAAAGGTATGATTCAATATAAAGGAGATTGAATCTTGAAAAAACCCTTACATTGGATTACAATCTAGTCAAACACACTCTAAAATCCAATATAATAAATTTAGGATTACTATTTATCTATATAAAATCTTATTTATAATTTTTTCATGATTAAATTGATTTATTATTTCATATTACCCATTTTTATTCATTATTTCTCAAAATTAATATTTGGGTGTTTACTATCACATGTGTTCTATACTAGATTTGGAATTGAGGTTTGGGTAACTTTTTATACTCATGTTTTCATCTCTTATATATTTTATTTGTATATTTTATTGGTGTTTATATATGTTTCTATATTTTATAGCTTATTTTATAGATGTTATATTGACAGATTTTAAAGAGCGGTGATGATCTCCTTATTTATGAATTTTAATTCTCTAAAATAAATAAATTTTTATAAAATAATATAATTATACAAATTTTAGTTATATAATTAGTATAAAATACAAAATTCGTCGGTTTACACAAATATTTAAAAAAACTCTTTTATTGAATCATTTTAGTTATAAATTTTACATCATCGGTCAAGTTGGTGTTAGAACTGACGGAAAAAATAAAATGTTATAATAAATCGATGAATAAAAAATAATTTTTTAAAACTATAACATCACCTTTTATGAAAATATATTTTTTATAAACATGTTATTATATTAGTGGTCCTTTTATAAGAATAATATCTCTACATTAGAATGATTTATTTGGGACTCTTTATTGTGATTATAAGATCCAAATCATTGTAAAAAAAATATTATTTTGAAAATATATGTAGGGATTCAGTATAAAACTAATATAAATGTATCATTTGGTCTTGAATAATAATAATAATAATAAGAATAATAACAATAATTTTAATGAGTTATTATTTATATAATCAAATAAATTATATTTAAATAATTCTTCATATTAATCCTAAAAATATATATATTATTATCATTTAAACATTAATAATAATAATAATAATAATTTTAATGAGTTTTTATTTATATAATCAAATAAATTATATTAAAATAATTCATTATTTGAAATTTATTTATTTTAGTTAAAAAAAATATGGTACGCATAAAGAAATTCTTTGTAAAATATTTCCTTTTGATATTAAATTATATTATTTTGATATTTTTAAAATTTTTTAATATTATATTGTACCCAAAAAAACATTAAACAATAGTAGAAACCTAAATGGGGACATTACAAATGGTAGAAACACATATCCCCTCAAACAACCCCCCCCCCCCCACAAAACTTGTTAAGATCCAAGTTATTTCCAAATGATATTTCTATTAAAAAATAAGTAAATTTTATCAATGAATTTGTATTAAAATAAGAAATATTATTTAATTAAATTATTTTAAAAAAATACCAATTTATTAAATTATATTCTATATTTATTATTTTTTATAAAATAGTTTTTACTACTAGTTGCATGTTTATAAAATTTTAACACCCATATATAGAACCCCTCATGACCTCAACATATTAACTAAGGGTATGATAAGAAGTTGATAAATTCATAGAAGACTATTCAACTGGAATATATCTCAGTGTAATTACCATGAGATATAACTTCTCCAGTTGATGATTTAACTCAACATTCACTTGTTAAAGTTTATTTTAGACTTAGTCAAATGTAAAACCTAGTTATTTTTCCTAATTTTGATTCTTGGTAAATTAATACTCATCAAGAATACTAATACTACTTCATTTAATTGATATTATTTTTTATATGATTTCATAATATATTTAATTCTATTTATTACCCAATAATAAAAAGGTTATATTGTAATGGTCAAAATTTAATTCAATAATACTTTTAATTTATACATTATATGTCTACAGATGGTATCATTAGTCATATAATCCCAATGGCCACATTATCCCGGGGGTTATATAATCCCAATGACCATATAAAAAATTACCTTCCATATAATGGTCATATTTCTTTATGATTTATATCCTCACATAGCTCATCAAAATAATTTATATAATTCCCTCATTTTTTAAAAAATGTGTTTGTAATATTTCTATTGTCATATATTACATATAAGGTTGTTATAGGTAGTATGATCTTAATGGTAGATTGGGATGAAAAATATTTCCATCTGGAAATATTTTTATTTAGAAGAAGTTTTTTTAAATTTATAATTTTTCGAATTCTTTTTTCATTTATTTACCTTGTAATTTATATCATTTTATATATTAATATTCTACATTAATAGAATAATTAATTATTCACCTTAGTTTAGTGTTTCATATAAGGTAATATGTGTGATTTAATAAATTGAAATTTTTATAAAAAAATATGGGGTATTACAATGATCTCTAAGGAGAGGCTTAGTAGTTTCCACTACACAATAGAAATTCAAATAACTTTCTCGAGTGTTTTTTCACTGAGATATTGTGTTGTTACATTCCCCATCCCCAAATCATTGTTTATCTCAAAATACACGTTATATAGTTTCATGACCCATAATATCTATCAAATATTCATTTCCTACTAATAAAAAAATGTATCTCAATATCTTATTCTCCACATGCACCAAGAATATATCTATAAAGATTTCATGACATAGTCATTTTATAAAATGGATCATAAAATCTAGCTCCAAATAATGGGTGGTTTAATTCAACTAAATTGTCCATAGTTGATGAGAATTGCATGTAATTACCCATTCCTCGTGTATCAATATAGACCCCAACATATCTCAATAAGATACATAGTAGATGGCATGACCCTTAGTTAAGTCATATAGAATCAGAATTAGAATAGAAATAAGCCATCAATTTAACTCTTATAATGAAACCTCATACTACTCAATTTACTTAAATTTTACCCCATCATAGTTGGGGCCATCACAGGAGATATAAAGACGAAAAAATGTCAAATAAATTTTCATTTATTACCTAAAAAAATGATAAATATCATAATAATAACTATACTCGACAATATTCTCCACAAAATCAAAGTTTCCAACTACTTTGGATCCATGTAAAAAAATACTCTAGTATAATAAGGATGAGAAATTCGATCCTCTTGGAACAAAAAATGGAACATTAATAACTTGACATAAATATAAATAACCCACATCATTGTAAATGTATTTTTAAATTCCTTTAATGAAACTCCTAGAACTAAGAGCACTCTATAAATTTTTCCATGAATACTTTGAAAAAGGAGTCTATATAAGGGTGGAATATCATATTCACATGATCTCTGAACACTATTTTCACATTCCATATTCTTAATATAATTACTAAGTACTCATATAACACTTATATTATCCTAAAATTCATATATGTTTTTTCCTAAGCCCCTAGTCAAAGCTAATGATGGACCAGTAATAGATAAATTTTAGATACTGATCAATTTTTCATATACTTATCAAACAAATCTCTTTTTCTATGAAGTAGATAATTCTTCCTAAAAATGACACATTTCATCTCCAACAAATCTTAACATTACCGCAATTTATCATTTTATTGTTTATTAAACCATAATTGAAAGACAAATAGATACATACTCAGATGCGTGAATCTCTTGGCTTTAATGTCCTTGAGATGAATTTCTAGTTTCCTCCACTTTTCAAATTCCATAAAATATGATATGATATATATAGTTTCAATATATAGGGGGTATTTTATAATAAATATAACCCCCATATTAGTAGGAAAACATTAAAAATAATTTATAAAAAATCATGATAAAAATCCAAAATTAGAGAAAAATTATGACTAATTGTTTCCTTAATATATTAAAATACAAAACTAGACACATATACTGTAATAACACATTGTTTTGGAAGGCCTCATTCATGTTAAAAAACTAAAAAATCACACTCTATCATAAATTTATAATCATTACCTACAAGATAATAAAAGGAAACCCACATTCAATTGTAGCAAATGTGAACATAGAAGTGATTGATCAAATTCATACAGAATATGACCTCAAAAATAGACATTTCTATCCCACAAAATAATACCATGGGTGGACATAACTACCGATAACAATAGTACAAATATGTTATCTCTAAACAAGATCCATCCCCCTTCCTAGAAGTATACCCATAGTAAAAATCTATACTGAGTACTTCAACCCTAGACTTAAGTCATTCAATAAATTATTCAAAAATAAAATAATGGTCAGCCCCTTATATAAATCATGTGATAAGGTAAATTAAACTAATGTTAAACCTTTAAAAATTAAAGTCCCTTAACAGTTATCCATTACGACCATATCCAATATAATAATCAGACATATATCTGATGTTGTATCTGTAAGAACACTGAATTATTTGGTATTGATAAATCATTTATTTTTATAACTTTTCATGTGTTTTTAATGAATAAAACCCATACATTTTTACTTTTTAAGAGAAATTGCATAATTATTTATTGTAGGGATACTTTTTTTATTATTATTTAACGAGATAATTTAGATGTTTTTAATTAATTATAACAATTATATAATAAATTTTTCAATCTATGTTTTTCATTATGTATATACAAATTATTTGGAAAATATAATTAAAATGCTGAAATGTATATAATTTTGGTTTTGAAATTTGGAGTTTCATATGTATCATTCCTTATTCCAATAGAATATTTCTATTTTATTAGACATTCACACTGATTTCATATTAATTCTATGGTTTTGTAATTATTTCATGAATTTTTTAGGGATTCTATAGAATATTGAATGAATTTTTGTATTTCATATGACTTGAATTTCAATTTTTTATAAAATACATGAGTTATAGGGCTGTGAAAATTTATGAAAATTACACTTTATAAGAGCTTATTTCTATTTCTTATGAATTTCACTAATTTTCTTTGGGTGTTCCAACAAAATAATACAACTTAGTTCCCATTTAAATTTGAAAATATATAATTATATGACTTCAAAAACCATGTTTATATGAATTTAATTCATTATTACTTCTAAATTAATATGAAATGAATTCAAATGAAAAATGATTAATATCTTTTGATTCCAATATTTTCGTAAATTCAAGACTTTGTTTGGGGGTGATTCAATCAATAGGGGAATGCTTTGTGCCTTGATAGAAACATTGATGAAATTTAATGTTACATATATTTTTAAAGCAATTTTTTCATAGATAATATTGTTAAAATATTGTTACAGAATAATAATTTCTCATGATTCAAGGTAAAAAATTTATGTTTCAATAGCATTTCTATGATATCATGATAATATGTTGTTTGGTCAATATGGGATTATTTCAAGAGGTACATGAAAATGAAATGAGTATTTAATGAATAATATTATATATATTATCATATTATTCACGTGAACACCTCATTTGAAACCATTCATATTAATATATAATCACCACTACTATAACATGAAGAAATTGAGAAGATTTTCATTTCATACACATAGAGAATCCTCATGTGACATTTGATGTAATTCAAATTGTCAAATATATTTACCTATCTCTTATTGATGTGTGATAATTCAAAAAGGGAAATAAGAAGATATATTGATCATAAAGTGGTATATCGGCTGGTATTGGCTTTGTAAGATAGAAGATTTTTCAGGAGTGGATCGACTGGAGAAAATTATGTAACATGAAGTAATTTTTTCATTCCAGGATAAACTCTAATTGGTTGTGGGTAGTGGACATTAAATGATTTATCATTTTGAATATATTATAATTCAATTTAAACATATTTAATTATTATGGAAACTATTTCCCTAAATTAAAACAATCTTTGATTTCATTAATTTTTTTTCCTTCAAACTGTTTTGAAATGTTTTTTCCATTTATGAACGTTAATTTAATTCTCTTACTATTTAAATTTATTTATATAGACCAGAAATTTGGACTCTATATGTTTAATCAGTGTGGGTTTGTTAGAGGTTTGGGGTAATCTACTCACTATCTTAAGAGGATGAAAACCCATATTTGATGTCTTGATATAGATTATATGTATTATTAAGAGTTCACATGGAGTTTATTAAGTGGGAAATGGAGAATTAAATAATGAAATATTTTTTAGACAAGGATAATAAGAGTTTCTGAAGGCTTAATCTTGTCAACTAATGTCATCTAAAATCTACACCATTCAAATGAAATTTGGTTACAATTTATTTATTTAATTCCCAAATTCTTTCTATTTATAATATATTATATTTGTAAATTAATATACTTAAATGTTTTATGAATCCATAAATTACACACCTTTATAAAAAATTAAAAAAATTGATAGTTATGAACTTATTTTTAACCTCCTACTAAGAAAAACATAGAGGCCACTATACTCTTAGAATTATGATTCATTGATACAAAAAGAGAAAATAATATGATACAATTCATTAGTTATTAATTAAAAAAAATGAAACATCTTAACGCTTCCATAAAAATCATTCAAATAATTAAAAACCCCAAAATATGTTCATAAAATGGAAAACAATATTGAATTTACCTTTCTATTGAAGAACCATATATTATTATTGAAACATTTATTTATCAAATTAAAAATAATTTAGTATCATTTATTTTCCCATTGAGTTGACTAAACATAAAAAATATAATTTTGAAAATTATTAGGATGAATTTTTTTAGAATAAAACTCTTTATGATTCCCCTAATATTTTAGATTAAAAATTAAATCCTTTATATCAAACATTTTCTATAGTGGATGAATAAGTTGAACCATTAAACTTCAAGAAAATTTAGGGGAAATTGAGATTTTTTTAATTCAATGAATACACTAATAATGTTTTCTGCCCATATATATAATTTTATATAGATATAAAACAAGATGATTTCTACATTTTGAATTTATTTTAGTCAGATTAAGTTAATGGTAAATTTCTGACCACATGTGACTATATATAGTTTATTCCTACTTTTTTTAATAGTCTAATTTTTATTCTCAAGAATAACTAATTTAATAATTTAAATCCTAAATAATGGAACCAATTTAATTAAGAAATCTATTATATGAGGATGATGATCTGAATATAATTATTAATGAAGAAATCATATTTTAGTATGAAACTAACGATAAGCTAGATTCAAGAATAAAATTAGAATAATAGATGGTGGTTCTTCTTAAAGATCTATTGTGTGGGGTGGTGCCCATATATATTGCTTCTTAAACTTCTCAACAGAAACATAAATACATATAGGGGGTTCTTGTTGGATTATATTTGTCGGATCCTCTACATGTACTGTGATATCAAAACAGTTATAGATAAGATCATTTTGTGGTTTCTAGTAATAAACATTATCCTCCATTGGACGCAGGATAGATCATTATCACTATCTATTTTTAACCTATATAAAATATAGTAACCATTTATGGGTTCAAATTAAGAATTTTCCACTATTATATTTCTTATTTTATTTCCTTTATTTTCAAAAAAATTATAATGTTTTTAGCCACACATTTTTTAGGTCTCCATGTGATAGTAGTTAAGTTTTTAACTCCAAGATACTATTACTCAATAAAATATATTTTATATTAATTTTTATCTTTATTATATCGATGATTCGTGATTTTAATTTCTCAATAGTAATGTTACACAATTAGGACATCACGCAATATAAGTGAAAGGTTTCATTAATATGTTTTTGTGATTTTTGTTTTTGTTTTTCTTTATCATTTCTTAGTATTTAAATATTTATATATTTTTTAAAAATTAAGATATTAAATTAAATATTTTTTTATTTTTTTAAACTCATACAAATGAGTGAAATAATCATTTTGATAAATTTAATTTAAATGAGTCTTATAATAAACTTTTTATCAGATTAAAACTTTTGTACAATTGATGAAAATACCTTTTAAATATTGAACCACGTGCCTTAAATCATAGTCTATATTTTAAAAAATGACCCTCATGGGAGAATATTAAGCATTTTTTTCATTTTTGGTCATATTTTTTAAAATTTCATGTCTTTTTATGTGAATAAAATAGTGTGTGTTGTAACAATTATTTTCTATGTTTATGTCAAGACAATAGTGTTTATGGAACTTTTTTTGATATTATTGAATAAATAATTTGATTATAGAATCTCATTTTAGGAGAAAATATTATTCCATGAAATCCATTCCATATTATCCTTATGGGCCCATATAAATAAATTAATATCTTATTATATATCCTCATTACAATCTAATAATATATATCAAAACCTATTGATAAAATAAATAGAAATGATTTGATTGGAATCAACTATGGGGAGATTATATCTTATGGTTTGATAAATTATATAGGTCCTTATGGGGAGGAAAGTATGTATTGAAAGATTTTTAGAATATATATAAAATAATTTTTTGAGAAATTGTTTAAAAATGAGGTTGTAATAAATAAATATTCATGAATCTCATATAAATTAACAAGGAAAATATTTGTGATTGATTTGGGAAGAAATATTAAGATAAAATGATTATTAAAACCTTTATTTTCTAGATATTTTTAAATGAGTTTATCGAAAACAATTAGAACCTATCAAATGCAATAGATCTAAAAATAATGAAATTTTAATTTTTCAAATATAAAATGATGATTTATCATTTAAAATAACAAATATGATGTCACAACACTATATATAAACTGAATGGACCCCCACATATTTCAAAAAAAATCTTTATAAAATTTGAAAAAAATAAAATATATAAATAAAATAATTTTTATTTAAGTTGAGTGGTTAAAATTATTGGTGCTAAAAAATTGGTGGTGTATATAATGCTTCAGGATTTGATGATGTTTGGAGTAGAATCATTTCCTAGAGTAGAGAGTGGTATATTCTTTAGTGAAAATTGAATAATGTATTTTTTTCTCTTAAAGGTGAAAAATGGCCATATTCAACATTCGAATTATTCACATTTAAAACCTACCATCCTAATCCTTTGAAGAATACCATAATGATACATACAATTACTTTATTTATTTATTTAGATATTTAGGATCTTATCAATCCCATTATGTCTCGTGGATCTATTTGAATTAGTAAATATTTATATAAAAAATATATTTATAAGATGAGGAAAACTTATGGGGAGGTTAGTATTCTGGGTTCATGGGAGGATAAAAGAACTGGGAAAGAATTAAATGAATAAATATATAATTTTAACTAATTACTATGAATGTTTGATGTTAATTTCAGGTTATTTAGTTATCTAATTTTTTGAATCACTTTGACCTATGATTTTTAAATTTCTTTGTAATGAATTTTGAAGAATAATTTTCTAAATTTTTAATTACTAAGTGTGGTGGAAAGTACTGATATTTAATTTTCATCACATTTCATATATATTTAAAGGAATAAATCCCCCACATTTTAGGATATTGAATGAAATTACATAATTTTTATGTTTTTGGGATATTTATAAAATTATTTTGAAAGTGTCTAAATTAAATGTTTTAAGAATTAGAAATAAATTCCAGCACAATTTAATCAATCCATATTTTCATTTTTAAATCATTTAAATATTTGGATAATATCATTTTAATTTTAATGTGTTTAATTTTGGTTAATTATTTTGGATTTTAATATGAATCTTTTCATATTTTGGTAGTGGATTACTATTTTTAATGACGTTGTCAACAATTTCATATAACATCTATGATATATTTAGTGTTAGTTTTATTTCTTTAACCTATGGTGAATATCTTATGACATATATATTTCCTTTGACATTAGTCACATTTATGTATGAATTCTGTAAATTTCAAGGATTCAATAATATTATAAAATTCCACTATGTATTACATTATTTCAATTTCATGTGTTATTCATTTTTGATCTTTAATAATTAATGAATAATATTATGAATTTGTTCATGTAATGACTTCAAAATCTTCTTATGTTGAACTTAAAAACCCTAATATATAATACATTAATTTCATATGACTTATTAAGTCATATGAAATGAAAAAATATTTTATTTTTTTATGTCTTCTGATTTTATTACTTTGTGAAAGTTTATGAATCCTGATATGGTCAATTGCTATAAAAAGGGTTGTGTTATGATTTTAAATAATACAAGAAGTAATTTTAAAATTCGTTGTGTAATTGTGATTTTTTTTATTTTGGATGATGAAGAAAAATAATGTTGCATTGCAAGATGAGAAGTTTCACCACAAAGAAATATGAGAATTATCATGCTGATATCTTGGTCTACCCATGTTGATTCATATGAAGTATGAGATGAAGTCTAAAGGATGTGGGATGATTATAATAGGAAAAACATCTTTTTACACAAATTAAAAACGTATGAGAACCCATACATGTGCATATATAATCTTTATTTCTTCCTCAAAGAGAAATTATAGAAATTGGCGTTTTGTGTTCATGGATCTTCCCTAGGATTGAAGTTATGTCTCTCAATATTTAAAATATTTTTCCTTCATTTAATCTATTTATGATAAATCCATGATACAAATAATAAATGTATCAATATTTTGGGGGAGATTTTTAGATAAAATTAATATAGGTGAGAGAGATGTGCTAGAGAGGAATATTTGTAGAAATGTAGTTTTCATGAATTTGTTCTACCATTTCAGGATAAACTCCAAGAGGTTGTGGGTATTTAAGATTCAAGTATTTATTCCCTTTTGATTCTTTATTATTTCAATATAATCCTTTTGAGTTATAATAGAAAATATTTTCATGAAGTAAAATTGTGTATCTTTTTTGAATTATATTACTTATAAATGTTCAGGAAAAAAATTCAACTAATAAATGTAATGTAGTTTCTCTGACTCTTTCAATTTCTTGGGTGAGGTATTACCATTTTGCAAAGAAATTTCAATCATTTTTTGTTATTTTAAGGTATTTTAGAATTTTAATTAGATTTTAAATGAGATAAATGACAATATTTAAGATCTTTATATTTTATATATGATGATTTAGGTGTTCATTAAGTGTTTTTCAAGTGAAAATTCAGGAATTTAATTAGGTAATATTTTTTATATTTCAAAAAGGGAGTGTATTATGCATAAATCTTGTCAACTAGAATTGTATCATATCTGTATTTTTCCAATCTGTTATTCTTTTAATTTATAACACTATTTCATGACATATTTCATTCTCTAATAAATTATATTTCACTTTTTTCTAATTTAGACATATATAGATCCAAAATTTACTAACCTTTATAAAAGAATTAATGAATGAGACAAATTTAAGATAGTCTAAAATGTCACCGTGTAAGAATTCTAGGGACAACTATAATGGATTCTTAATGGAATATTATTTAATGGGATTTCGAAATAAAAATATAATTATCACCTCCAAGGTCCTCTATAATGAATTTTGTCACTATCTATGAGATCCTATTATACCACCTCATTCTGATCTCCCAGATAAAGACATGTTATTTTTCCTAGGAATTCTACATGATAATTATTTGGAGGTCATAGTATAACTAAATAATTTCCAAACACCTAGTTAAGATACACCCCCAATAAAAACATTTTATATATTCCATACCCCCCCCCCCACAAACATGGAATCCATGTGGTGATTCCAAATTCATCTATTATATATGGACACTACTCCATTAATAATGGTCAATTATAGAAGCACTACACGATGAGGATGTGTGGAATGCCAACCATTTCAATTATGAATTTCACTTTTCATGAATATATCTTAAAAACTCGACTCATATAAACCTAGGGATCCATTTAAAAAAATAAAAGATAACTATTATTCCTTATTCTCTACTCACCCTAGACCCCTAACAGTAATGGGGGCCTTCTGAACCATCAATGAATATAGAGTCATGACAACCATTCATAACTTAACATGGATCATAACCCACAAGTCTATTTCAAATTAGAGTGCCTTTTAGTCCTAATTTACATCTAGTAGTGGTAAAAATTGAAGAAAATTATAAATATAGTCATATAATCAAACACCAATTGTAACACCCCAAGCTTCTACGGTACGCTTCTCTTTGAATAATGTGATAGCGTGTGTTGTACGCAACACCGAGTTCTAACACACCATAACCAATCAAACAAGCCATTATGAATAGTAATACCTACTTTTTGAAATTATATATATTTTATATTTTAAAATGGACTTCATTTTTGGATTCGGAATATCGAATTTAGCCTAAGGTGAAATTTTGGTACATTTCGGATAACTTTCATATTTTGATGAATAGTGAAAATTACTAAATTTTAATTGAAAACAACTTTTTTAATCAAAATAATTAATAGTGATAAATTATGAATTTGAGTGGTTTTAAAGTATATTTAGAATATATTTTTACCATTTAATATAATTTTGGTCTTTGGACATAATTTTACAATTAAACCGAACATAAACAAGTGTCAATCTTTTGATAGTTATTATCTCTTAAAAACACGCTTTTTGTTTTGACAGCGGGAATTAATTTTAAATTAATTTCTGCCACTTATGTGTTTTGAATTTACAAAAATGGATTCCATATTTGGAATCAGGATGTTGAAATTGTGTAAATAGGTAACTTTTATTTTTAGACATTTTGAATAATTACTGCGGTAAATATTTTATTTACCATGGTTAAGGGTAAAATCCGGTAAATAAGGGTTAAAAAATAATATTATAATAATACTAAATTACCCTAAAACGTGTCCTTGCCTTATTGGTTGATACATGTTCGACCATAGGCATATTTGGGTCGATTTTGGGACCCCATGGTGCCACTTGTAGGTGATAGGGACACTTTATTTTAATTAGGTTAAAATAAATACAAAAATGACACAAGCATGTATCTTTTAGCAAAACAATTTTTACATAGGGTTATATATGTTGGATTTTAGATTATAAATATTCATTAGAAAGATATAAAGATTTCCTACATAGTGATAGTTCATTTATAATTTTTAGACATTAAATAATTTAATTTATTTATGACACAGTGATGATAAATTAATTACTATAATAGTGAAAAATTAAAATAATTGATATTATAAATACCCAAATAAATATAATATGAAACTTTTAATGAATTAAACTAATTTTCTAGGATAATATGATATATTAGGATTGATTTAATTGACTTTTTTCGAAGTAATCAATCTGTTATGAGTTTCACAAAAATCAACTATTGAATAGTGTCAAAATTGACATAAAATAGTTCTTAAAACAAATATTATATTATTAATTGATATTAAATTCCTAAAAATCTAAGGTTCGGCCAAGAGACTTATATCATGATAGGTTCATCATTAATGGGCCACTTGGGGGTCGCTTGGATGTATATAGTATGTTTATTAACCATATTATATAAAAATACAAAGAGACATTGTAAAAGTGAAACTAATTAACGTAGAGTTAATACTTAAAGATAAGGTTAATATATGTACCCAAACCTGTCTAAATTCTATTGGTTGAGTGGTTTTAGACCTATCACCACCTTAACATTTGAATAATAAACTTTGGAGCCATTAGAAACCGAATATGAATTTATTATAAATTAATATTTCTAGCTTTTCCAAAGGTGCCCTTCACCCCTCTTATAAAAGGGCACTCCTCTTTCTCATTTCTTCACACCATCAAAGCCTTTTGGTTCGGCCAAACTCTGCCCAAATACTCTACCAACGTCCCTCAATACAACCTAGAGGCCTTAGTTTGATCAGAAATCCAACCTAAGGATCCCTTTTGATCAAATCAAAAGGAAGAACCCGAAGAAGAGGTAATGTTTTCACCACCCCTTTTCAAGTTCCTTTCTTCTTCCACTTCTTCTTTCTTTGTTCTTACCATTCTAAAATAATAACTCCAGTATCTCACATATACTGTAATGTTATTATTAATATGGTACAACCATATTCAGTATTCTATCCACCCTTTGAATAACATGTCACCATACGTGCGTACGTACGGACTACCGTCTCCACGAACGCGATGAGATTCATTCTCCATCGTATCCATTCAAGTATAATTATCATTTGATGATTTAAAAATGATTTTTAAGGACTTGATATCATTATGGATATGAATAATATACAAAAAACAAGGCTTATTTAACAAAACATATAAAATAAAACAAGTAAGTTAACACCCAAAACGACGATAATTCTAAGATATTATTAACAAATCAATGTTAAAAGATCATATATGATATCATATTAATATATATGATTCTTGTATAATTTAATAACAATTATTTCACCATTATACAGGAGGTTAACCTACCCCATCCAAGGAAAAGTACAAAGTAAGGGTTATTTCACAATCTCTTCATTATCCGAGGTTGTTTATACGTAATAATCTACTGGGATCTCTTTATCATCCACATCCATGTTTCTTAAAAATGTATTTCAAAACATTTTTACATTTTACTAGAATATGAGTTGAAGTAATTTATACCCTTTTTGACTTTTATAACTGGTTTATAAAGGAATCTTTCCGTCATTTTCAAAACAAGGTCCTTCTTAACCTTTTCGACAGAATTAAGGTAAGAATGTTTTTTTAACTTAAAGGGCGGGTGCGGCTATTTTCCGCCGTTATAAAATCGTCGAAGCTTCCCTTACAAGATTATAAGAATATTTTCAAAGAAAATGTTTTATTTTATATGGATCATAAATTATTTCAAAATAAAAAGTGATATTTCTTTAAAAAGAATTTTGATTTCATCTATGTCAACATCCTTTGATGGATTTTACGCTTATTTAAAGTTGATTTGTTATGATACAAAACTTCTATATTATATTGAAGGTTTTGTGATTTGTTTGACTGTGGATGTTATATTTTTATACCATTCATGGTTTATGGTGAAAGTATTGACATTTCGTATGCTAGTTTTAATACAGATGTTTATGTTATGTTTAAACCTTTTCATATGGGAATGCATTGGACTTAATAAGTGATGGGTGGAGCCCACTATAGCTCCTCGATGCATCGGTAGGTCTCATGAGGCAAACTAGTGTCTTGGAACAAGGCCTTGACAAAATCTTATTTGTTGTCATGGAACGAGGCCTTGGCTATGTGGTTATGATAGTCTGGCATTATGAATTCCATCATTATCAAAGTGGTTATTGATTTTTCATGTGATTATTTGATTAGTAGAATTACCATGTGAATAAGTAAATGGCATTATTTCATTTTATTTATGCCATACTATGTTAAAATTTCAAGTTTGAAAGGCTTTTGTTTTAGTTATACATTGCCTTAAATTTTTATTCTTATTTATGAATGTTTTCGCTATATTGTTATCCTTACTGGGCATTTGAGCTCACCCCTTTTCTATGTTTTATTTTTTCCAGGAAGTGAAGAAGTAAATTATGAATTACCTGTAGAGATATTATGTGGGTATATGAGTGTGGATTATGGAGACAGTATGTTGTTCTAGTAGTTTTTCATTTTATGATGTAATGTAAGACTTATTAATATATTTAGTGTTTCCAAGACTACTAAACCAATCGGTCATTCGAGATTTGATCTTTCTTGTGATCATGCCAATGTTATGAAATAATGCACCGACTCTGGGTAACTGGGGTCGGGGCGTTACAGTTGGTATCAGAGGAAGTTTAGTACAAACTTTGGAATCTTGATTTAGATAAACTCTGATTAGAGCACGTAGACTTAAGATGAACTTTGAGGATTAGTATAGAAGAACTTCCTAGAATTTTGGTATTGTAGAGATTTTGTGAGTTTTCCGAGCAATACATCCATGTCTGGATACGAGCAGGTAGAGGAGGCTCTAGCACAGATGTACCTAGGGATAAAACCTGAAAACACCGCTTTGAGCTAGACTCGAACGGGAACTGGTGCACGACAACGGGCCTTGCTGCACTCTTGGTTACGACACTCCCGGGGGATATGCTTAGGATAACTCTCATTTTCATTACAAATAATTTTGAAGGGATTATGAGTATATACTTCCTCAAAGAAAAAATTATTATGATTATGGATTATATCCATAAATAGTTCAATTTATGTTAAGTGTTTTATAAGTATGGGATAATGTATTTTGATTCATAAACTGATCTAGTTTATGCCATTGTTTAGAAATGGCGCCTAGTGGAAGAAATGGAAACCGTATCAATGCACGCACGCCATGTAGGGATTTCCCTCCTGCTCAAGATAATTATAGTGGAGCTGGTGATGCAATTGGTGCCGATCAGCTAATCACCATACTGGGACAACTTACTCAGGTTATGAATAATAACCTTACCCGTAGGGAGCACCCTGATCCGCAGCGTGGAGGATCAATGTTAGATCGATTCAAGAGGCAACAACCACCAACGTTCAATGGGAGTACAAATCCCTTAGTAGCTGAGCAATGGATATTTTCCCTAGAGAAAATATTTCAGGCTTTGGGGAGCAGTGAAAGGGAAAAAGTTATCATGGCAGTTTACTGCCTCACTGGAGATGCTGATCAATGGTGGTCATTGATTCAAAATACGAAGGAAGATGATGAAGTATCAAATATGGAATGGAGGGAGTTCAAAGATCTATTTTTAGAAAAATCCATTCCTCGCGACCATCGAGCAGATATGGAAAGTAAATTTCTGAGTTTGAGACAGAAGGAGGATGAAAATGTCACAAAGTATGAGGCTAACTTTTCAAGGTTAGCAAGGTATGCTGGAGATTATATACGTAACCAAAAAAGTAAGATTGATAGTTTCTTTGATGGGTTAAAACCATTTCTCCGTCGAGCATTAGTCTCACAATCCTTCTCGTCATACGAAGACATTGTCTCATGTGCTATCAAGACCGAAAAGGAATTCTCTAAGTCTTATGACTTTAAAGCAAAGCAAGAGAAGAAGAGACCTACTGATCAATATGCTAATGGAAATAAGGGGAAGAAGGGAAAGGTTGAATATCCATCCTGTGGTAAATGTGGGAAGAAACACCCCGGTACTTTCTTGAAGGGAATGGGCGTCTGTTACAAATGTGGTGAAAAGGGCCACCAAGCTCGTGATTGCAAGGGGAAGAAGGAAGCTACCAACGTTTAGTGATAAAATTGCAGGGAGATGGGGCATTATGCAAATGAATGACCTATGCGTCAGGAGAACTTACCTCAGAAAAGGCCAAGGGATCAAGGCCAAACTTATGTTATCACTACTGCTGAGGTAGAAGCTCCGAAAGACGTGGTGGCAGGTAATTTAATGGTTTCCTCAAGTTTAGCAAATGCATTATTTGATTCTGGATCATCGCATTGTTTCATATCTTCCCAGTTTGCTAAGAAAATTAGATATTTCAAATTTGATTTAACAAGGGAGTTTTTAGTTAAAACTCTTAAGGGAAGTATCATTGCAACAATGTTTTGCGAATCAGTCCCCATTAGAGCACATAAATGTTCTTTATCTGCTGATCTCATCATCATAACTATGATTGAGTTTGATATAATCCTTGGTATGGACTGGCTTTCGGACTATGATGCGAAGATTTATTGTAAGAAGAAAGAGGATACGATTCTTGATGATAATGATAAGGAACACCTCATCTTTAGAGCAGAATCGTCACCACCTAATTCTTATTTAGATCCACCCCCAATAGCTCAACTAAATTCAATTATTGGGGAGGAAGAGAATGAAATAACTTTGGGTGAGGAAAGGAATGTTCAAATAGAGGATGTACCTATTGTGAAAGAATTTTTAGATGTATTTCCGGAAGATTTACCTGGACATCCTCCAGAACGAGAAGTTGAGTTTTCCATTGATTTGATTCCTGGATCAAGGCCTATATCGAAGACCCCTTATAGAATGGCCACTGTAGAGTTAGTCGAACTAAAGAAACAACTAGAGGAGTTGAGTAATAAAGGATTTATTCGCCCTAGTGTTTCTCCATGGGGAGCCCCTGTTCTTTTTGTTAAAAAGAAAGATGGATCTATGAGGTTATGTATCGACTACAGGGAGATCAATTCTATAACGATAAAGAACAATTATCCCCTACCTCATATTGATGATTTATTTGACCAACTACATGGAGCTCAATACTTTTCAAATATTGACCTTCGATCTGGATACCATCAGTTCTGTGTAAAGAAGGAAGAAATTCTGATGACAACATTTCGAACCAGGTACGGGCATTACGAGTTTACTGTAATGCCTTTTGGATTGACTAATGCACCCTCGGTATTCATGGATCTGATGAATAGAGTTTTCAAGGAGTATCTCGATGAATTTGTGGTGGTATTTATTGATGATATCTTGGTATACTCTAAAAGCTACGAAGATCATGAAAATCACTTGCGCATTATCTTGAAGACTCTGAGAAGACATTAATTATATGGGAAGTTTAGCAAGTGTGAATTTTGGCTTCGGGAGATTTCTTTTCTTGGCCATATTGTCTCTAAAGATGGAATCTCTGTTGATCCTTCTAAGACCAAGGCAATCCAAGAATGGCCAGCACCTATGAGTATAACTGAGGTACGTAGTTTTATTGGTTTGGTAGGTTATTATCGACGTTTCGTCCAGAATTTTGCCCGATTGGCTAACCCATTAACAAAGCTCACGCGTAAAGGGGTTAAATTTGTTTGGACAAAAGAGTGTGAAGAATGTTTCGAGGAACTGAAGAGATGATTACTCAATGCTCCTATATTGACTCTACCATCGGGGAATGATGGGTTCGTTATTTATAGTGATGCATCGAAGAAAGGACTTGGTTGTGTCCTTATGCAGAATGATAGAGTTATTGCCTATGCATCACGATAGTTGAAAATTCATGAACAAAACTATCATACTCATGATCTCGAGTTAGCAGCTGTAATCTTTTCTTTGAAAAAATGGAGGCACTACCTCTATGGTGAAAAATGTGAGATTTATACTGATCAAAAGAGTTTGAAGTATATTTTCTCACAAAAAAAACTCAACATGAGGCAAAGGAGATGGCTTGAATTGCTCAAGGATTATGATTGCACGATACACTACCACCCGGGGAAAGCAAACAAGGTGGAAGATGCTTTGAGTAGAAAAGACCATGGAGTTTTGAACAATATGAGAATTGAAAGGGATCCAATTTTCTTGCATCTAGTGAAGATGGATATGGGAATAACCAGGGAAGGTGAAACATCAATGCTTTTTCAAATGGTTGCCAAACCATATTTACTAGAAAGGATTAAGAGTTCTCAGACCGATGATGAAGAATTTCAAAAGAATATTAAATCTGTGAATAATGGGAGACTGAGAGACTTTGTGTATGAAGATGGAATTTTGAAATTCGGGAAGAGACTTTGTGTTCCTGATATACCTGATCTAAAAACAGAATTGCGGGAAGATGCTCATAGTTCCAATTTCTCTATACACCCTGGGAGCACCAAAATGTATAGAGATTTGAAGGAACATTTTTTGTGGGACAACATGAAGAGGGAGATTGTTGATTTTGTGTCAAGATGTATGGTTTTTCAGCAAGTGAAAGCTGGAAGGAAACAACCTGGAGGAGTCATGCAACCTCTTCCCATACCGAAGTGGAAATGGGACAATATTACGATGGACTTTGTCATGGGGCTACCAAATACTCCTAGAAGGAACGATGCAATATGGGTTATTGTTGACCGTATTACCAAGTCAGTACATTTTATTGCTATAAGAGAAGACCTACCCCTGGAACGTCTAGCAAGACTATATATTAATGAAGTTGTGAGACTTCGTGGAGTACCCCTATCGATTGTTTCTGATCGTGATCCCCGTTTTACTTCAAGATTCTGGAAAAGTCTTCAGAAATCCCTGGATACTGAACTTCATTTGAGCACTGCTTACCATCCTCAGACAGACGGACAATCAGAACGAACTATTCAAACCTTAGAAGACATGTTGAGATCTTGCTCACTTGACTTTCAGGGTATGTGGGATCAATATTTACCTCTGGTAGAATTTTCCTATAACAATAGCTTCCATTCGAGTATTCAGATGGCACCATATGAAGAGTTATACGGAAAGAGATGTCGTACACCAACCTGTTGGGAATGATGTTGGTGAAAGAAAACTTGTAGGCCCAGAACTGGTGGTGGAAACGGTGGAAAAGGTGAAGGTAATCCAAAATCACATCAAAGCAGCTCAAAGTAGGAAGAAGAGCTATGCCGATAATCGAAGGAAGGATTTGGAATTTCAAGTTGGTGATCATGTTTTCCTGAAGGTATCTCCATGGAAGGGAGTCAAACGTTTTGGTAAGAAAGGTAAATTGAGTCCCAGGTACATCGGACGTTTCGAAATTTTAGAACGAATCGGGGCTGTAGCTTACCGATTGGCAATGCCGCCAAGTCTCTCCAAAGTTCATGATGTGTTCCACGTATCTCTGTTGAGGAAATACATGCCTAACCCAATGCATGTACTCACTTACGAGGAATTAGAACTGGAACCTGATCTGTCTTATTGCGAAGAGCCCGTCAGGATTCTTGATACAAGAGAACAAGTAATGAGAAACCAGACGGCGTGTCTGGTAAAAGTTTTGTGGAGAAACCATAAGATGGAAGAGGCAACGTGGGAACCCGAGGAACTTATGATGAAAAATCACCCGAGTCTTTTCATGTGATAAGTATTCTAGAAATTTCGAGGATGAAATTATTTGAAGGAGGGGAGAATGTAACACCCCAAGCTTCTATGGTACGCTTCTCTTTGAATAATGTGATAGCGTGTGTTGTACGCAACACCAAGTTCTAACACACCATAACCAATCAAACAAGCCGTTATGAATATTAATACATACTTTTTCAAATTATATGTATTTTATATTTTAAAATGGACTTCATTTTTGGATTCCGAATATCGAATTTAGCCTAAGGTGAAATTTTGGTACATTTCAGATAACTTTCATATTTTGATGAATAGTGAAAATTACTAAATTTTAATTAAAAACAACATTTTTAATCAAAATAATCAATAGTGATAAATTATGAATTTGAGTGGTTGTAAAGTGTATTTAGAATATATTTTTACAATTTAATATAATTTTGGTCATTGGACATAATTTTACAATTAAACCGAACATAAACAAGTGTCAATCTTTTGATAGTTAATATCTCTTAAAAACACGCTTTTTGTTTTGACAGCAGGAATTATTTTTAAATTAATTTCTTCCACTTCTGTGTTTTGAATTTAGAAAAATGGATTCCATATTTGGAATCAGGATGTTCAAATTGTGTAAATAGGTAAATTTTATTTTTAGACATTTTGAATAATTACTGCGGTAAATATTTTATTTACCATGGTTAAGGGTAAATCCGGTAAATAAGGGTTAACAAATATTATTATAATAATACTAAATTACCCTAAAACGTGTCCTAGCCTTATTGGTTGATACATGTTCGACCATATGAATCTTTGGGTCGATTTTGGGACCCCATGGTGCCACTTGTAGGCGATAGGGACACTTTATTTTAATTATGTTAAAATGAATACAAAAATGACACAAGCATATATCTTTTAGAAAAACAATTTTTACATAGGGTTATATATGTGGATTTTAGATTATAAATATTCATTGGAAAGATAAAAAGATTTCCTACATATTGATAGTTCATTTATAATTTTTAGACATTAAATAATTTAATTTATTTATGACACAGTGATGATAAATTAATTACTATAATAGTGAAACATTAAAATAATTGATATTATAAATACCCAAATAAATATAATATGATACTTTTAATGAATTAAACTAATTTTCTAGGATAATATGATATATTAGGATTGATTTAATTAACTTTGTTCGAAGTAATAAATCTGTTATAAGTTTCACAAAAATCAACTATTGAATAGTGTCAAAATTGACATAAAAGAGTTCTTAAAACAAATATTATATTATTAATTGATATTAAATTCCTAAAAATCTAAGGTTCGGCCAAGAGACTTATGTCATGATAGGTTCGTCATTAATGGACCACTTGGGGGTCTCTTGTATGTATATAGTATGTTTATTAAACATATTATATAAAAATACAAAGAGACATTGTAAAAGTGAAACTAATTAACTTAGAGGTAATACTTAATGATAAGGTTAATATAAGTACCCAAACCTGTCTAAATTCTATTGGTTGAGTGTTTTTAGACCTATCCCCACCTTAACCTTTGAATAATCAACTTTGGAGCCATTAGAAACAGAATATGAATTTATTATAAATTAATATTTCTAGCTTTTCCAAAGGTGCCCCTCACCCCTCTTATAAAAGGGCACTCCTCCTTCTCATTTCTTCACACCTTCAAAGCCTTTTGGTTCGGCCAAACTCTGCCCAAATACTCTCCCAACATCCCTGAATACAACCTAAAGGCCTCAGTTTGATCATAAAGCCAACCTAAGGATCCCTTTTGATCAAATCCAAAGGAAGAACCCGAAGAAGAGGTAATGTTTTCACCACCCCTTTTCAAGTTCCTTTCTTCTTCCACTTCTTCTTTCTTTGTTCTTACCATTCTAAAATAATAACTCCAGTATCTCACATATACTGTTATGTTATTATAAATATGGTACAACCATATTCAGTATTCTATCAACCCTTTGAATAACATGTCACCATACATGCGTACGTAGGACTACAGTCTCCACGAACGCGATGAGATTCATTCTCCATCGTATCCATTCAAGTATAATTATCATTTGATGATTTAAAAATGATGTTTAAGGACTTGATATCATTCTGGATATGAATAAGATACAACAAACAAGGCTTATGTAACAAAACATATAAAAGAAAACGAGTAAGTTAACACCCGAAACGACGATAATTCTAAGATATTATTAACAAATCAATGTTAAAAGATCATATATGATATCATATTAATATATATGATTCATGTATAATTCAATAACAATTATTTCACCATTATACAGGAGGTTAACCTACCCCATCCAAGGAAAAGTACAAGTTAAGGGTTATTTCACAATCTCTTCATTATCCGAGGTTGTTTATACGTAATAATCTACTGGGATCTCTTTATCATCCACGTCCATGTTTCTTAAAAATGTATTTCAAAACATTTTTACTATTTACTAGAATATGAGTTAAAGTCGTTTATACCCTTTTTTACTTTTATAAGTGGTTTATAAATGAATCTTTCTTTCATTTTCAAAACAAGGTCCTTTTTAACCTTTTCGACAGAATTAAGGTAAGAATTTTTTTTAACTTATACGGCGGGTGCGGCTATTTTCCGCCGTTATAAAATCGTCGAAGCTTCCCTTACAATATTATAAGAATATTTTCAATGAAAATGTTTTATTTTATATGGATCTTAAATGATTTCAAAATAAAAAGAGATATTTCTTTAAAAAGAATTTTGATTTCATCTATGTCAACATCCATTGATGGATTTTACGCTTATTTAAAGTTGATTTGTTATGATACAAAACTTCTATATTATATTGAAGGTTTTGTGATTTGTTTGACTGTGGATGTTCTATTTTTATACCATTCATGGTTTATGGGGAATGTATTGACACTTTGTATGCTAGTTTTAATACAGATGTTTATGTTATGTTTAAACCTTTTCATATGGGAATGCATTGGACTTAATAAGTGACGGGTGGAGCCCGCTATAGCTCCTCGATGCATCGGTAGGTCTCATGAGGCAAACTTGTGTCTTGGAACAAAGCCTTGACAAAATCTTATTTGTAGCCTTGGCACGAGGCCTTGGCTATGTGGTTATGATAGTCTGGCATTATGCATTCCATCATTATGAAAGTGGTTATTGATTTTGCATGTGATTATTCGATTAGTAGAATAACCATGTGAATAAGTAAATGGCGTTATTTCATTTTATTTATGCCATACTATGTTAAAAGTTCATGTTTGAAAGGCTTTTGTTTTAGTTATACATTTCCTTAAATGTTTATTCTTATTTATGAAAGTTTCTGCTATATTGTTATCCTTACTGGGCATTTGAGCTCACCTTTTTTCTATGTTTTATTTTTCCCAGGAAGTGAAGAAGTAAATTATGAATGACCTGCAGGGATATTTTGTGGGGATATGAGTGTGAATTATGGAGACAATATGTTGTAGTAGTAGTTTTTCATTTTATGATGTAATGTAAGACTTATGAATATATCTAATGTTTCCAAGACTACTAAACCAATCGGTCTTTCGAGATTTGATCTTTCTTGTGATCATGCCAATGTTATGTAATAATGCACCGACTCTGGGTAACTGGGGTCGGGGCGTTACACCAATAGACTCAAAAGAATATCCATAAACTATAAAGATTTATCTAGATTCATGTTCTCTCTAAAGAACTCATTCAAGAACAATTATTGACCCCAAAACTAGTCAATCCCATGTGCCACTTGAAGGTTCCGGGCGCAGTGGAAGCGCATTGGTGGGTTTACCCAACTTTAATTTTAGCGTTAAACAACATTCAATCCGAGGTCCATCACAATATAAAACACCAGATCTTTGGAATGGAACAAAGAACTAAAAATAAGAGAAGAGTGTAACACCCCAAGCTTCTACGGTATGCTTCTCTTTGAATAATGTGATAGCGTGTGTTGTACGCAACACCGAGTTCTAACACACCATAACCAATCAAACTAGCCGTTATGAATAGTAATACCTACTTTTTGAAATTATATATATTTTATATTTCAAAATGGACTTCATTTTTGGATTCGGAATATCGAATTTAGCTTAAGGTGAAATTTTGGTACATTTCGGATAACTTTCATATTTTCATGAATAGTGAAAATTACTAAATTTTAATTAAAAACAACTTTTTTAATCAAAATAATTAATAGTGATAAATTATGATTTTGAGTGGTTTTAAAGTATATTTAGAATATATTTTTACAATTTAATATAATTTTGGTCATTGGACATAATTTTACAATTAAACCGAACATAAACAAGTGTCAATCTTTTGATAGTTATTATCTCTTATAAACACGCTTTTTGTTTTGACAGCGGGAATTAATTTTAAATTAATTTCTGCCACTTCTGTGTTTTGAATTTAGAAAAATGGATTCCATATTTGGAATCCGGATGTTCAAATTGTGTAAATAGGTAACTTTTATTTTTAGACATTTTGAATAATTACTGCGGTAAATATTTTATTTACCATGGTTAAGGGTAAATCCGGTAAATAAGGGTTAAAAAATAATATTATAATAATACTAAATTACCCTAAAACGTGTCCTAGCATTATTGGTTGATACATGTTCGACCATAGGCATATTTGGGTCGATTTTGGGACCCCATGGTGCCACTTGTAGGTGATAAGGACACTTTATTTTAATTAAGTTAAAATGAATACAAAAATGACACAAGCATATATCTTTTAGCAAAACAATATTTACATTAGGTTATATATGATGGATTTTAGATTATAAATATTCATTAGAAAGATAAAAATATTTACTACATAATGATATTTTATTAATAATTTTTAGACATTAAATAATTTAATTTATTTATGACACAATGATGATGAATTAATTACTATAATGGTGAAAAATTAAAATAATTGATATTATAAATACCCAAATAAATATAATATGAAACTTTTAATGAATTAAACTAATTTTCTAGGATAATATGATATATTAGGATTGATTTAATTGAATTTTTTCGAAGTAATCAATCTGTTATGAGTTTCACAAAAATCAACTATTGAAAAGTGTCAAAATTGACATAAAACAGTTCTTAAAACAAATATTATATTATTAATTGATATTAGATTCCTAAAAATCTAAGGTTCGGCCAAGAGACTTATATAATGATTGTTTCATCATTAATGGACCACTTGGGGGTCGCTTGGATATATATAGTAAGTTTTTTAACCATATTATATAAAAATACAAAGAGACATTGTAAAAGTGAAACTAATTAACTTAGAGTTAATACTTAAAGATAATGATAATATAAGTACCCAAACCTATCTAAATTCTATTTGTTGAGTTGTTTTCGACCCATCTCCACCTTAACATTTAAAAAATCAACTTTGGATACATTAGAAACTGAATATGAATTTATTATAAACTAATATTTCTAGCTTTTCCAAAGGTGCCCCTCGCCCCTCTTATAAAAGGGCACTCCTCCTTCTCATTTATTCACACCTTCAAAGCCTTTTGGTTCGGCCAAACTCTGGCCAAATACTCTCCCAACTTCCCTCACTACATCCTAGAGGCCTTAGTGGGATCATAAATCCAACCTAATGAGCCCTTTTGATCAAATCAAAAGGAAGAACCCGCAGAAGAGGTAATGTTTTCACCACCCCTTTCAAGATCCTTTCTTCTTCCACTTCTTCTTTCTTTGTTATTACCATTATAAAATAATAACTCCAGTATATTATATATACTGTGATGTTATTATAAATATGTTACAACCATATTTAGTATTCTATCCACCCTTTGAATAACATGTCACCATACGTGCGTACGTACGGCTTACCGTCTCCACGTCGTGGTGTAATTGTTATTCAATATATTATTATTTGGATGGGTATAATAATGATGTGTAACTCATGTAAATAATAAATATAACATGTTAATTATTCTTTATATATGATATACTATCCATTTATATATTATTTTAATATCAAAATAATGATATTGTCGCTCGTGCGTACGTACGGACTACCGTCTCCACGAACGCGATGAGATTCATTCTCCATCGTATCCATTAAAGTATAATTATCATTTGATTATTTAAAAATGATGTTTAAGGACTTGATATCATTCTGGATATGAATAAGATACAACAAACATGGCTTATGTAACAAAACATATAAAATAAAATGAGTAAGTTAACACCCGAAACGACGATAATTCTAAGATATTACTAACAAATCAATGTTAAAAGATCATATATGATATCATATTAATATATATGATTCTTGTATAATTTTATAACAATTATTTCACCATTATACAGGAGGTTAAACTACCCCAACCAAGGAAAAGTACAAGGTAAGGGTTTATTTCACAATATCTTCATTATCCGAGGTTGTTTATATGTAATAATCTACTGGGATTTCTTTATCATCCACATCTATGTTTCTTCGAAATGTATTTCAAAACATTTCTATTATTTAAAAAAATATGGGTTAAAGTAATTTATACCCTTGTTTGACTTTTTATAAGAGGTTTATAAAAGAATCTTTCTGTCGTTTTCAAAACAAGGTCCTTTTTAACCTTTTCGACAGAATTAAGGTAAGAATGTTTTTTTAACTTATACGGCGGGTGCGGCTATTTTCCGCCGTTATAAAATCTTCAAATCTTCCCTTACAAGCTTATAAGAATATTTTCAAAGAAAATGTTTTATTTTATATGGATCTTAAATGATTTCAAAATAAAAAGAGATATTTCTTTAAAAAGAATTTTGATTTCATCTATGTCAACATCCTTTGATGGATTTTACGCTTATTTAAATTTGATTTGTTATGATACAAAACTTCTATATTATATTGAAGGTTTTGTGATTTTTTTGACTGTGGATGTTCTATTTTTATACCATTCATGGTTTATGGTGAAAGTATTAACATTTCGTATGCTAATTTTAATAAGAATGTTTATGTTATGTTTAAACCTTTTCATATGGGAATGCATTGGACTTAATATGTGACGGGTGGAGCCCGCTATAGCTCCTCGATGCATCGGTAGGTCTCATGAGACAAACTAGTGTCTTGGCACAAGGCCTTGAAAACATCTTATTTTAGTCTTGGAACAAGGCCTTGGCTATGTGGATATGATAGTCTGGCATTATGCATTCCATCATTATGAAAGTGGTTATTGATTTTGCATGTGATTATTCGATTAGTAGAATAACCATGTGAATAAGTAAATGGCATTATTTCATTTTATTTATGTCATACTATGTTAAAAGTTAAAGTTTGAAAGGCTTTTGTTTTAGTTATACATTGCCTTAAATGTTTATTCTTATTTATGAAATTTTCCGCTATATTGTTATCCTTACTGGGCATTTGAGCTCACCCCTTTTCTATGTTTTATTTTTCCCAGGAAGTGAAGAAGTAAATTATGAATGACCTGTAGGGGTATTATGTGGGGATATGAGTGTGGATTATGGATACAATATGTTGTTGTAGTAGTTTTTCATTTTATGATGTAATGTAAGACTTATGAATATATCTAGTGTTTCCAAGAATACTAAACCAATCGGTCTTTCGAGATTTGATCTTTCTTGTGATCATGCCAATGTTATGTAATAATGCACCGAACATGGGTAACTGGGGTCGGGGCGTTACAAAGAGTCCCAGAACCATTGAGATAGGATCATCATATACTGGTTATAATTAATTGAATTAATTCACAAGATTTACCTCGGTGGAATTCTTTTTTCGTCGATGTCTCCGATCACGATCCTTTGATCTGTTGTTGCGTCGTATAATCCATGTAAAGGATTCATCTAGAAGTGATCCACACGTGCTCTATGTATCTATAGACGTTGTCGAAGGGATCTCTTGGCGCTAGAACGGAAGAACCATCACTTGTGATGTCCTACTTCGATCGCCTTGATCCGGTGGAGGATCTCGCTCTCGTAACTGGAGTGCATTCATTGTGGAATGAGAATTATCTCTTGGATTGAGAGTATTTACAAATCTTTTGTGCACAATAATGGCTCCATAAAAGTGCTGGGTTTGTGAGGATATTTATAATCGGGTTTGTGGTAAATAGAGTTATGACAATAAATAAATGTGTTACACGTTTTATTTATGTCATTAACTCTTATTGAAACCCCATGTCGAATTATTAATTCCATGACATGCGCCCACACTGATTATAATTAATATCATTTAATAAAACGATATTATATCCTCAAAATCCGGACTAGAAAACTACACAGCGTGTAATAATTAATACATGGCGTGTACTTGTTTTCCCATAAAACTACATGGCATGTATATTTAATATACACGACGTGTACTTTTATTTTCCATTTTTCTCCACCACATTTATTAGACTTTGAGTAATGGATATTTATTTCTTAAATAAATGTAACTGCATTACTCGCTAATAAATATATTATTTCACCCACAATATATTCTCTCAAATAACTAGTGTAGAAATAAATGCGATCAAGCATCCTTAAGTAATTATTAAACCACAGTCGGGAATAATATTTATTTAACTTCTTAAATTAATATTTAACATAGATACATGGACACACTTAGTGTGTGACCCTCTAGGCCTCTTTCTCAGTGGCATTAGGCGGAGCATGCCTAAAGTCCAAGGTTAGCGTCTAGAAACACGCCAAGGAACCCATAGAGAAAGAAGTTAAAGCCGCAATGACATGTCACCTAGTATGAACACTTACTGTGTAATATAATCCCTTTGTCTCAATATCTCTAATCAAGTGGGTTGCATGCTAGTGCTATAAAATCATGTGCTTGATTATTCTTTCTTTGACTTCCCGAAATTGAACTCTCCCATACCTTACCATGGCCTTTGTTTTATTTACGCTATATCAATTAAATCAAATAGCCAGATATATCTACTTCCATTATGGAACAGAAGGGAAAAATCATTTCCCACATTATCTATTAATGCAGTATTACTCGTGATGCACCCAGCATATCCTACCTCGCTGCGAATAGTGTGTCGTCACAGGTTTTGTCAATACATCTATGTGTGCGATTTGTAATACCGATTAATAATAATCTTAAAGTATAAGGACCAATACCCACGTCCACAGATAGGAACAACAAATGACACTATGAAATGTGGATTTCCTATTGGAAGGTCTTGTTCTCATAATACCCTCCTGGATATTACCAAGGGCGCACACCATGAGAAGGTGCCTCAATTTTTATGAGTCCTCACCCCTAATGACCTGTATTATTTGTGTCCCTCAAATAATATCATCCGTCCATAGAACATATATTCTAGAACAGTGTTAGGGCATTTCTGGGTTCTCAACATAGTAGGGATCCGCTATGACCCTTTAATGCAACATCTGTCCTTATGACATTATCACATGCATTGTCACACAAAAGAACAATCAATATGTGACACGGCTTTTATTAATGAATAAAGTAAAAAGTAGTTTGTTCTAGACCACAAACTCCAACACCATTTTTTCAAAAAAAATCACTCATGTACTTACTACCCCCTATGACATAGATATTTCCAACATCATCCACATTTCCTCTATTTTATATACTGGCACTAATATAATTTGGATCCTATTGATTATTTCATTAGAATCATTAAAAGCTATATCACTCATGAATGTTGTATGGTGTATATTTCAACCTATCCTGACCCATCCCCCAGGCCTGTGTTGTGACTTCCCCAAGCCCGCCTTCCATAGGCCAGGGGCTGGCGAATAGCACCGAAGGCGTATTCCCAAATGCTGGGAAGGCATTTCCTTTATAACATGTAAACTCACATAATCATACACCTAGAAAGATACAAAAAATGAGTAAACGGAATAGTAAAAAGAGTGCGTAAAGTACGAAAAAGTGGCCAAAATACTAGCCAAACTGGAATATACCAGAAAACGTGAAAGTAAAAGTAAACCGAACAGCTCCTGTGAACTCCCGCCAAGGATCCTAATTGTAGGGTAGGTACATATCCAAAACGGTCATCTCTATGGTATGCCACATCTATGTTCCACCTCCGAGCTACCTATGGTCCTAGAACTCTCATACTCAGTCAGCATTTTTCGTCGTCTGCACCAAACCCAACAAGGTGTGGGAATTGCCTGTGCAGCGTTGAGTATAACGATACGCAGTATGGACTCCAAGATCCTCAAGGTTTGTCAAAATCCTCAGAGGATAAACCATGGAGAATGAAATCAAATGACAACCCTACTTAGGTATATGCCCATACATAAACCTAAATTATAAAGTATACCCATCTCAATCATGAGGGAACACAGGGCCCAACCAAAAATCCCAAAGCTCAACTGTTCCATAATGGAAGGAAACCCACAAAGGTAAATACTACATAGGTACGCCACACAGAAAAATACCACCAAGGTATCACCATGAATGAATGCACCACATTGGTATAGACTCATCTCACGCCAGGTAAATCTTAGGTAGTGTAGTAGAGAAGATTAGATGTAACTATTAAATCATCATACACTATTAAGATGAAGAAATGGGTATGATCCTAAATCATCATACCCACACAGGAGTCTAATACATCATCATACTCACCTAGGTTCCAAGTACATCGTTAGACCCATAGAGGATCCTAGTATAGCTGACCCATAAAGGATCCTAGTACATCATCAGACCCACACATGATCCTAGTATAGCAGACCCACACAAGAGCCAAGAGAAGTCCCATATGTATTATTAGAGAGGATTTATGAGAGTGGTTTGTCGTGAACCACAATTCAATTAATTTATTATTACCCTAATAATGCACCATAGTGGCACACCCCAGGGTCGATCACAAGGAGGTCGCTAACACGCACTATTTTCCTATTGTCACTATTTATAATATAACTAATATAAAAATATAATATTAGTATAAATGGGGGGAAATAAAATACATAAAATATAAATATAATAAATAATAATGCACTACAATACATAATGAAGTTATAAGAAAAAAAGTAGGCAGTTGTTCTTAGGAGGTCTTGGTGGTTGATATCATTGTTTAAAAAGAATCACAAAATTCAATTCAATGAGGTGATCAAGACCTATCACACCTCACCTTATCATTTGAAATGTCATCACCCCATACTGAGACTTCTGCATATGGGGTAATTCTCTTCCTAAAGTCAGCTCGGATACCTCTTTGCCAACCATCACTACTCATGTCATACTCCACCGTATGCACAACACAAATAGCAAAGGGAAGGAAAATTTAGAAACGAGAAGAAGATATTTGTGGTAGAGAAAATGGGGCGACCGCTCACCATAATAGATTTAACCACCACCAAAAATCTTAGAATTTAATAAAGGGATTAGAAATTAATGTACAATAACTCAATCAACTAACCATTCCCTCCCTCGAACAAGTGCCGAGGTTAGTTCTCCATTTTTAGTGGAGTTGAGAAGGGAATAACGGTGGAAGAACACATAAAATAAAATAAAGGGTAGAAAGGAGGTATGAAGAAGAAATATAAACTAATATATATTAAAAATAACTATTACAATAACAATACTCAACCTTGCCCCTTGAAAATGGCTATCCTTGTAAAAATAAAGGAGGTACAAATTTATAGAGAAAATGGGAGAAGAATTCTCTCTCAAATTCTGTCCTTCGGATTTCATCGACATGTAGGCCCATTAAATGCCAGAATTGGGAAATGGTCCCTTATTTAAAGTTGTTCCATATAGTCTTCCGCGTCCCTCCACAAAATATCAGTCCGATTGGACCACGTATTATGGAGTTATGACTGTTTTGGTGCAGCAAATTAAATCTGTCTAGGTGACTCTTCGTCTTCCATAGCTCCAACTTCCCATGCACTAAGGATCTTGTAATCCGCCTATTAAGACGTGGACTCCTTAATGAAATATTTCCATTAATCCCTCTTCCAGCTCCTTGTTGAATATCAGATCCATTGGATCAGCCAGCTTAGATATAAAAGCTCAGCATTAAAACCGTCCAAATCTGTACACAGTTTTCAAGGTACGGATTATGAGCTGATTTTGAATCTCAAAATGATTGATTGATCTGGGCCTCCAGAAGGATTAAATTATTCCCATGATATAAGGAAACCTATAAAAAATTAATTTCAGAAATTGGTTCAGTGTGTAAAATTATATGGCCAAAATACAGAAGACAAATAAAATAGTTAAACACCAAATTTAAGCCATTTTTGCATTTGAGATCAAAATTCCACCAAATCCTAAAAATCTGACAATTGCACATAAAATAACGCTATGGTGGGTATTTATAACATTTAAATACAGTATATAATATGTGAATACTCAAGCATCATCAATTATCCATGTGGGATACTAAAATACATACCCATGAAGGATCCCTTAATCATGTTACAACCAACTACTCAGTTCCCGCACTAAGCTCTCTTGATTCTGAGAGGTTCCGCTCCTCAAGCCATAGGTTGATACAAAAATTTCCATTAAGTCCCACGAAGAATTATCCCAATGCACCGCCATGTTATATCGGTGTCAACACAATAGATGGTGTGTCAATCAGAAGCTCAGTCTATAAGTTATTAGCCTTTTTGTCCACAGGGCCCGGTTGGATTCGTGCTCAATCCAACCCAATCGTACCCCAAATTTATCCAAATCTCAAGTGGGGTATACCAAAATGGAATTCTCGCTACATGGTTTCCGACACCATATAAAATTCATAAAATGGATGTCTGGTGCTAATGTTATGGCCGAAAGAACATATAGGGTAAAAACTGGTCTGTGTCCAGTCCGACCCGGTTGGCCGACGCGGCATGGGCCGACCTGATCCAATTCATGCCGACTCGACCTACAGGTTCTGGCCCAACCCATTGGTTATGGCATGGCCTGGCCTAGCCGCCTGACTTGGCAGCATGCGGGGGGGGGGGGATTCCCCCCCTGAACATCGAACAACTTCATCCATTCAGTCACCAGAAGCCCCGGGCGGGTCCTGGTCAGTCCTGCTTGGTCTACCGAAACGGTCGGCCATGGGTCCTACTGGAAGCGCGTCATGTGCCGCTACTCTGACTTCGGTCAAATGTCGGCCACACCTTCCCCATCCGCAGTGGCCAGGCAGGCTGTGGCCCCCTTGCTCCAACGGCGGTGCGTCATGCGCTACCCCTCCACGGCCGGCCGAACGTTGGCTTCCCTATTTCCACCACTGCGGCTAGAAATAGTCGGTCATCCTTAGGCCACTGTGCACTCTCTTCCTCTACTAACGACATCGGCACGCACCGCCTCAGTTCAATGTTACTATCCCGGGAAGCAGTCGCCTCCTTTCTCTGCCGCAAATAATACAACAACCATGAAGAATAACGGAGGGACCAGGCTATGTTCATTTGGCATGTACCCTCCACATTAGTTTGGGAGCAGGAATATCAAGAGGATTAATTCAACTCAAACCACAAAAAACAACAAAACCCCTACCTCGACGGTTTTTTTAGAGATCGCCCACGGTTAAATAGTGATTGGCATTTTTCGATCCCGAAGCAAGCCTCCTCCAATGACACAGCCCGTTTGACGATCCCCCATTCTTGTTCATCATTGGATATAATGCGTTCTTCATTGGATATGAGTTTCTCCATGTTCTCCCAAGCCTCTATCATTTCCAACGATTTCTCTCCAGGAAAAATCAGGAGTCCATAAAATTTGTTTTATCAATTTAATTATTGTCACTAATTAAGTTTTCTTCACTAATTACAATGAAGTTGGCATAATTAATTTAGGGAAAACCTAATGTTACCTCCCTCATTAAGTAGGGAGTTCAAAATTTGGGTGGTTCCCACATTTAAGAATTCAATTTGTGGGGTTTAGGCTTGGGTGGCCCCCACCAAAGAACATTCAATTGGGTGGATCAAAATAAAATAAAAGTTATTTTAATAATTTATTTTTATTCCTTGATAAACAAGAAAACCAACTTTCACCCCTAACCATATGTCATCAAGGTGAAAGTCTCGTTAAGAATATATTGGTGCTGCGAGTTAAACGTTGTCCTCAGATTTCAATTCTGAGCACCAATTCAAAAGTTAAAAAACCCTCTCGCACGTTTAATGAACGCACCCAAATAGATGTTCAGAAATTCAGTTTGGGCACATCAAGCATTGGAATCACACGCCGTCAATTTTCACAGACTCGTAATATTCCATATAATTTAAAAAAGGACATGTAAAATTGGGTTCTTTACATTCTCCCCACCTCAGGGCTTTGCATCCATGTAATAAAAAACTCGAACTAAGGGAACAAGTGGAGGTACTGAACATGTATCTAGGCCTCCCACTCCCATGTGCTCTCCTGGTGGTTCCTGTGCTACCAGCAAACATGCACTAGAGGTATCAACCACCCATGAAGGACCCGGTGCTGTCGATCCTCAATCTCTACAAGAACCTCTGTAAATGTCGCCCCGTTGTTGATGTCTAACTTAACATGGTCGATGATGTGGTTAGTATCCACCATGTATCTCCACAATTGGGATACATAGAAGACGTTGTGAACTCGGTGAAACTGAGGTGGATGTGCTAGGTTGTAATCTACCATGCCAACTCCACTGAGGACCTGAAAGGGTCCAACAAACCTCGGAGATAACATACCACCCCAACCAAATCTCCGCAAACCTTGTCGGCATGAGACCCATTGGATGACATGGTCACCATCCTCAAACTCAAGAGGTCACCGTCTCCTGTCGGCATAAGAATTCTGCCTACTCTATGCAGTCTTCATATGCTCCTGGATGATCTACACCTTCTCTGTGGTAGCCCCTACCATATCTAGTCCCATGAGTGTTGACTCCCTAGGGTCAGTCTAGCATAGAGGTGGTATTCATGGTCGCCTATACAATTCCTCAAAAGGTTCCATCCCAATGGTGGAGTGATAGCTATTGTTGTATGCAAACTCCACCAAAGTAAAGTGATCCTCCCAGCTGTGACCTAAGTCGAGGACGCAAGCACGCAACATGTCCTCGATGGTCTAAATTTTCTACTCAGTCTTTCCATCCATCTGAGGATGGAAGGCGGTGCTCAAACAAACCTATATCTCTAAAGCCTCCACCAACCCTTTCCATAGTATAGAAGTAAAACGTTTTTCCTGATCAGAGACAATAGTCGAGGGTACTCCATGTAGCCTCACAATATTCTTCACATAGAGGCATCCCAAGAACTCTACTGAACCCTTCTCTCTGATCGATAGGAAGTGGGATGACATTGTGAGTTACTCATCAATCACCCAGATAGAATCATGACCCCTGGTTGTACCTGGAATTAATGTCATGAAGTCCATGGATATCCCATCCCACATCCACTTTGGGACCTCTAAAGGCTAAAAAAAGCATGTTGGTACCTGATTCTCTGATTTAACTGGCAGACAAGTGAGGCATCAAGAGACAAACTCTGCTACTACTTTCTTCATTCTCGGCCACCACTGCTGTTGTTGGAGATCCTGATACATCTTCACTACTCCTAGATGTACCGCTAGAGGGGATGTGTGGAACTCTCTCATCACTTCCTCCTGAAGTGACACTGGTACCATGGTACATTTTATGAAGAGGATGACATGCTCCCCACCTTCATAAAATCCATCTGGTACTTTTCCTGGGGATATCTGAGCACGTCGAGCCTCTTAGTAAGTGTCCCCACACTGCGTCTCCCTGACTCGGTGAAAAAATGTGGGAGTAAAAATAAGAGACTGAAGAAAAGATTCTCCATCTCAAACCATAATGTATATCTACAAAGCGGCCAGCTGCTCCATCGCCTTACCTAGAAACTATATAACAGATCTTCTACTGAGTGAATCTACAACTACGTTTCACTTCTTAGGATTATAGAATATCTTGAAGTAATAGTTTTGGAGGAACTCAAGACAATGTCATTGTCTCAGGTTTAGGACCTTTTGTGATAAGATATACCTAAGACTCTTGTGATCTGAGTAGACTATAAAACGCTCTCCCATCAAGTAAAGTCACTACTAACTCTAGTTCAAGGGTAGTGTAGTTCTTCTCATGTTGTCTCAGATTTCCAGAACTGTATGTGAGCATTGATCACTCTTGCATCATGACACATCCATGCCCAGTCCCTAATGCATCATTGTAGACTACATACCCTATTCCCCCCTCCGGTAACCTCAAGATGGGGGCACTAGTCATCCTCTACCTCAGATCTTGAAAACTCAACTGGAAGCTCTCCGACCAAACGAAGTGTTTCCCCTTTTAGTCAACATTGATAATGGTACTAAAACACTATAGAAATCTGGAACAATCCTTTGGTAGTATCCAGCCAAACCCAGGAAACTATGTACCACCATCACACTCCTGGGTGGCACCCAACCAATTACCACCTCATTCATTACTGGATCCACTTCAACTTCAGCCTCTGAGATGACATGTCCTAGAAAGTGATCCTCTTAGATCTAGAATTGGCACTTTGAGAGCTTATCATAAATCTGGTTCTCTCAGAATGTGTTTAGTACTACCAACAAATGATAGGCAGTCTCCTCTTTAGTAGCTGAGTATATCAGAATGTCATCAATGAAGACTAATACATGTGATCAAGGTATGGATGAATGATCCAATTCATAAGTCCCATTAACACTACTGGGGAGTTGGTCACACCCAAAGGCATATCCAAGAACTCATAATGGCCATACCAACATATGAATGTTATCTTCTACACATCCTTGTCTATTACTCTGATCTTGTGATAGCTTGATCCGAGTTCTATCTTCGAGAACCACAGTGCTCCCATCAGCTGATCGAAGAAGTCATCAATCCTCATTAGTGGGTACTAGTTTTTCAGGTCACCTGGTTCAGGAGTGGATAGTCAATACAATGTCTCAATCTCCCATCCACATTCTTCGCAAAAAAAATTGGGCTGCCGAAGGAGAAAACTAGGCTAGATGAATCCCTTCCCCTTCAAGTCCTCTATTTGAACCCACAGCTCACAAAGCTCTATAGGAGCCCTCCGATATTCTAGTGCAGATATTTGTTCCATCCTGGGGTACAAGTCAATGTAAAATTACACCTCTCTATGATGAGATAGACCTAGAACATCATCAGGGAAGACATCTATGTATTGGTCCACCACTATAGGATTGCTCGGACTCTCCACATCAACCACTCTAATGGTAAGGCTAGCCAACTGATGAGTGATCAGCTGCAATCTCCTCCCAGAAAGTCCATCATGTGTGCAAAGGTTCCCTTCTCACCAATGAAGGTAAACATGGTCCCATCCATACGGACACACCACACATTGTGCCTAATACAGTCAATCTATGCATGCACAGTAGATAATCATTCCATACCCAAGATGATGTTGTAAGGCCGCGATGCCGCTACTAGGAGATCCCAGCCGAACTCTCCCCTCATAGAGTAAGCTCACATTACCAACACCAGTGTGTAATCATCAAATCATCTCCTGTAGAAGTCTCTATCCATATGTATCAAGCTAACAGATCAACTGGAATCTCCATTCTCTATATGGGGGTAGTGGCCATAAAAGAATGGCATGATCTTGTGTCTATATGTATTGTAGCTATGGTGGAGTAGACATAGATCGTACCTCGTATCATCTCCAGAGAGGCATGTTTATAAGACGCAGCTACCTGGAGCAGATCTCAACCATATCCACATGGTCCCTATGGTCGGGTTGGACCACCTGGTGGTGGAGGCAGTAACATCTCGAATCATCTCCCACCACCACCAGCACAAACATATCCTCTAACATGTCCACCTGCTCCCTACAGACCTCCTTAGTTGAACCTTTGTCTCTACCTGGGTGGTCCTTCAACCATCTGCTGATCATCCGTATGGCATGTTGGATAGTCACGATCCATGTGACCCTACCCGCCGCATGTGAAACACTGCATGATCCTTGCATGAATGACTGTATCTTCGGTGCCCCACACATCCGACCCTGAATCCTACAGTCATCCACCTCTGGGTCTAGTCCTCTTGGACCTCTATGTCATCTGTCTACTGCCAGCTACAAAAGACTCTACTACGTGATGACTAGTGGTGGGTCTCTCTGTTGGTGACTCCTAAACAATAAAACTCTAAACTAAGAGGGATCGATCTAACATCCCTACATATGTCGGATGCTGAGAGAAATCATCGAAGCCCTGATCTCGTGCCCGAGTCTCTACTCAATGGTCTAGGCCTGGAAGAATGGGTATTTCACCGTATCAGTGGAGTAGTGTGAGAGATTGGTGATCCTAGCTGAGTACTGAGCCACAGTCATGCTGCCCTGCTGCAGATGAAGAAGATCCTAAATGCGCAATGTGTGAAGTGTCATTAGGCCAAACTCTGCTCAAAACCGGCTCTCAAAGTCTCCCCAAAGAAGAGTCACATCATCGTGAACCTGGAGTATCAAGCTCCATAATCTTCTTGATGATTCCTGTAGAACATTGGAAACAAGGATCATGATGAGATTAGCTGGTGTCCCTACCAGTCATAAGAATCTTACCAAGGCCTCCAGCCAATACGCAGTAACCTATGGGTCTATCTCTCCTATAAATCTAGGTGGCCTCTAGTGCTAGAAATCTTGAAATGCTCTCAAGCGGTGTGCAGTCTCTACTGTTGCGGCTGATGTCATTGGTGGCCCATGGGGGAATGGTACCACTGGTACCTCCGCTGGTGCCACTACTGGAAGTGGGACATGCACTGAGGCCTTGTCGTTCGGTGGGATATCAGTGCGTACTATACCCGGAACCCTGGCTGGCTATCTATGTGGAGGAATCCTAAAAGGAAACAGATCTGCTATGGTCAGTAAGTTATACCTAGTGAGATGACTCAAAGATATCACAAAGAAAACTTTTTTAAACACACATGCAATCAGTGTTTTTGTGCAATGAGGGAAAAATTAGAAGTCAGGGTCCTGGTGTATGGATACGTTGGCCACTACACCAACACTGGATTCACTAAACTAATAACCAAACTTATAACACTTAACACTATTACCATTAAAAGATCATAGTTCAATGATCTATGGAAGAACCGAGTCCTCTAATACAAATTTCTCACGAAATGTCCCCTGGGGCTCGTTCTGTGACTACCCTATGCCCGCCTTCAATAGGCCAGGGACTGGAGACTAGCACCAATGGCTAATTATCTAAAACTGGGAAGGAAATGCCTTTATAACCTGTAAAATCACACATCCAAGCACACAACAAAATATTAACACAAGTAAATTGATCATTAAAAAGAGTGTGTACAGTAAGTAAAAGGGGCTAGAATACAATCACAACTTGAAATTACAAGAAAAATGGTATTTACAAGTAATCTGAATAGCTCCTATGAACACCCACCAAGGATCCTACCTGAAGGGTATGTACAACTCTTGAATGGTCGTTTCTATAGTATTCCTCATCTAACATCCACCTCCGATCTACCTCCAATATTGGTACTGTCATCCTCAGTCAACATTATCCGTTGTCTGCACCAAACACAACTAGGTGTAGGAATAACCTGTGCAGGGGTGAATATAACGATACTCAGTAGGGACCCTGAGACCCTCAAGGTCTAACAATATCCTCAAAGGATAAACTACAGAGCATGAAATCAACTGAGAACCCTACTTAGGTATATGTCAATACATATACCTAATTTATCATGTATACCCATCTCAATCCTGAGGGAACTCAAGGTCGACCCCAAAATCCCAAGGATAAACTATTCCACAAAGGAAGGAATACCGCGAAGGTAAGTACCAAATAGGTACACCACAAAGAAGAATACCACCAAGGTGTCACCATGAAGAAACGTACCACACAGGTACAGACTCAGCTCACACTACTTAAATATTAGGTGTAGTAGTAAAGATGATTAGTTATAACTACTGCATCATTTTACTCTAGTAAGAGGAAGTCCCATGTAGGATCCAAAATCATCAAACCCACACTGGATCCTAATACATCATCAAACCCAAATAGGATCCTAGTACATCGTCAGACCCACAGAGGATCCTAGTAGAGCAGACCCATATTGGATCCTAGTACATCATCCGATCCAAAAAGGATCCTAGTACAGCAAACCCACACATGATCCAAGAGTTGTCCCACGTGGATTCCTAATGTGGATCCATGTGGGATCCTAAAATATAGACACATGAAGGATCCCTTTCTCATCTTACAGCCAGCTACTCGGTTCCCACAAGAAGCTTGCTGGATTCTGGGAGGATCCGCTTATCAAACAACAGGTCGATACTCCAACTTCCATGAAGTCCCACGAAGAAGTATCACAAAGGAATTCCAAGTAATATGGGTCTTAATGCAATAGACAGTCCATCAATCAGACACCCGATCTATAGGTTAATAGTCTTTTAGTCCCGATGGCCTGGTTGGATTTGTGCTTTCCCCAACCCGACCGTACCCCATCTTTATCCAACTCTCAAGTGGTGTATACCAAAAGGAACATCTCACTCCAAGGTTTTCGGCGCCAAAGACGGTTCTTCAAATGGACGTCCAGTTCTAATGTTATGGATGAATGATCGTAAAGGGTCGAAACTGGTCCAGGTCCGGTCTAACTGGGACGGACCGACCCGGCCCGACTCAGCCTGTGCTGACCCGACATGGTTTGGGCCGACCCAGCCCGCTGGTGCCAAACCGATCCAATGGGTCTGGCCCAGACTGGCGGCATGCTGGGGGGGGGGGGGGTCGCACCCCCCCTTTCCCTCACACAATGAACAAATTCAGTCGTTCGGTCACCAGTAGCACGCGGGACCCACAGAGGTCCCACTTGTTCCAGCCCGGCAGGCCGAAACAGCCAGCCTTTGGTCCTCCCGGTGGGGCTTCATGCGCCGCCACTCCACGGTTTCCTGAACTCCAGCCACGCCTCTGCCATCTACCGTGGCCAGGTGGGCCGCGACCCCATTTCTCCGATGGGGGCGCATCGTGCGCCGCCCCTCCATGGCCTGCTGAACACCGACAGTTGTCTATGCACCACTGTGGTTAGAAATAGACGACTGCCCTCCCGCCTCCGAACACTATTTTCCTCCACTTGTGGCATGGGCATGCACCGCCCCGATTCCGTGCGACCAGGGAGGTAGTCGCCTCTTTTCTTCGCCGCGAAGATTACAAAAACCATGAAGAATACAGGAGGATTCAAACCTTGTTCGTTTGGCCCGTACCCTCTGCATTAGTTCGGTAGCAGGAGGATCAAGAGGATTAATTCAACTCAAACAATGAAAAACAACAAAACCCCTACCTCAAATGTTCTGTTGGAGATCACCAGCGGTTGAAGATGGATTGGTATTTGTTGATCCTGAAGCAAGCCTCCTCTGATGATGACACTCATTTCACGATCCATTGTTATTTTTCATTATTGGAAATGGTGTGTTCTTCATTAGAGACGAGTTTCTTCATATTCTCCCAAGCCTCTATCTTTCCCAATGATTTCTCCCAAGGAATAATTAGGAGCCAATAAAATATGTTTTATCAATTTAATTTGTTGTTACAAATTAAGTAGGCATCATTAATTACGATGAGGATGGAATAATTAATTTAGGGAAAACCTAAAGTCTGCTTACTCAATAAAGAGGGGCTTCAAAAGTCAGGTGTTCCCCACCTTTATTAATTCTATTTCGGGGGTTAAGGCTCGGGTGGTCCCCACCATAGAACATTCAATTGGGAGGATAAAAATAAAATAAAAGTTATTTTATAATTTCATTTTTATTCAAAAAAAAACAAAAAAAAACTACCTTTCACCCCTGACCAACATTAGTCGATGTGAAAGTATCCTTAAGAGAATACTTGTGTTGCGAGTTCAACGATGTTTTCAGATTTCAATTCTGAGCAATCGTTCAAAAGTTACAAAAACCTGCTCGCACGTTTACTAAATGCACCTGATGAAAAGCTCATAAATTCATTCATGGCACACCAGTCCTCAGAATCACTTGCTGTCAATTTTCACGGACTCTTAATATTCCATATAATTTAAAAATGTACTTGGAAAATTCGGGACTTTACACAACCATAGATTCTGTATTGGATTTGACATCAATTAGTAGTGTATTTGATGGTCATGATGGATGAAAATAACTTTTAAAGAGGATGGAAATCATTTTCAACCCAGATGTTGAGTGTGGGAATAAGAATACTGAATATATTGATGAGTGGAATAGAATCCAAAGGATGAGACAAAAAACTATCAAAATATGACATGAAAGAAGACCTTGGGGTAGCTGATATGTGATAACTGACAGAATATATTGTGATGCATGAATGAAAAATAATATGGTTATATGTACATGTAAACAATATTTGGTGATGGAATATTTATTTTAATATATGTGAAATTAGTATATGAATATTGTTTTTGAAAATATAATATTTAAGTGTTGATGTCAAAATTGTGATGACATGAAACTATGGAAATTAAATCGGTAATGGTGGACTATCCTGGAAAGGATTCAAAATATTTGAGGTTTTATAAATTACTTAAATAACAGTTTCCTAAACTTATAATAAATGATTTGGAATGTGTATAAGCATAAAAGGATTCAATTTTATTGGGATTGAAGACGTTTTGTGAAGGAGGACACCCTTATATTTTATTAGTGGAATTAACATGCCATAGTGATGTTAAAATGGTGAACCAATCATGGTTAATGATATAATAATTGTCATGGTGTAAAAATTAATCTACAAAAATACTATTACCAATTGGATAATAAATTATTATATTATTGTGACAATATTAGAGATGAGAATAGGCTCAATCCCTTATTTATATGGTGATTGTGGTTGTGGTTTGTTTATGTGGACTATAAATTGGAAACTGGATGTTCAACATTATATAATATCCATTATGTTCTTGAAAATAAAATTGTCTGGTAGAAAATATAGAGATATTTATTTTCAGGACCAAGGTAAAATATGATTCATGCTATGGTGAAGGCTGGAATAGATTTTAAGGTATGTGAAATCTGTACAATAAATGGGGATTTGATACTAACCACTCAATATTAGAATCTATAGTAGTTGAAAAATATCATCTGTTCCACTCAGTGAATAGAAATTAGTGCGAAAGAGGTGGTAATGGAGTAAAAATTATTATGTAAAAGGAAGAGTCATGTGCAATCCACCACATAATGTAAGGGGTTTTGAGTAAAGATATTTTCCAGTTGAATTAAAAAAAGGAATTATGTTATAAATGAAGTCGCTGAGAAATTTTTTTCACCTGAATTTGAATTATTTTGTGTTTAATGGATGTGTATTACATTTATTTGTGAGATAAATTATATTTGAGGTTTCCAAAATAAGATGTATTGTCATGTAAGGATGATGAATACTTTAGTCATCAGAGTTAGTAGTGTTTATTGAACATCTCTAAACTATGTTATCAAGTATAGTATGTCTTTGTAAAATGTTTTCTAGAAAAAAATTAAATATTCATCTAAAATAAAAATTCATAATATAATTCGTGGGATTTATAGTTCACTCACTATATATGGATGACTTTGATATCATTAAATCATAAACTACACTTAGCATGGTCTCGGGGCATAAAAAACATGGATTGTTCCTGGAAATAGATCAAAGCATTAGAGATTGGAATACATTATGAAAATAATTATTGATGATTTTGAAAGAATGCTTCAATATTGACATATATATTTTTACAAAAAAAGGATAACATGGATGGAGATGAATTCATTCCTAGACCACGTTCAAGAGATATGAGGGTCATTATAGATGAAGAACTATTAAATACATTTATCATAGTGGATATTATGATTAAAAAAGAAGATAATATTTTTGTGGAATTATTCTTCATCTGTAAGATTCTTTATTTATTTTATTGGGTGGAGGACATAAATAAAACTCTTTCATTGAGAATATAATCTCATCTAGAATGGGAGAATTTGATTAAAACTATATGTTTGTTATCAAAGAATAATATATTGAAACTTTTTATTTGAATATATAATTTTACTTATGTTGATCTTTGAGAGACACATAAATATATAAAAATAATAATATTTTCTTATATGTAGTCTATTGATCTAGAAGTAGAGAAATTAATCATTAGGTGAGAAGTGAAATTTTCATAAATTTATATTAAGGTTAATTCCCAATGGAATGGAGTGAACCTTGATGAAACTTTATATCCACCAAATAGTGTGTTATAGTTGATTTTAATGCACAAAAACTTCCTAATTTGTACAATATTTGAACATAGCCCAAGGAGGGTTAAATATGATAAAATATTATTTGATCATGAACATTATATTTCAATATTTTCAATAATATTTTGATGAGATTCTAATTGATTGGATTCGATGAGCTCATATAAACTGTGAAAAATATTTCATGATGGATGTGTGTTAATGTTTAATGATTTTTAGAAAATATTAATTAATTCACATTGATTCACCTATCCCCTAGTTATTTCTCATGAATCTTATCATAACCCACTAGTCAATTAGTAATATAAAAAACCATATGTTTTCATTAAGAGTTCAACGATATATATAAATTGTTTGGATTTATTTCATATATGGAATTGATGATCTGCCTTCATATTTCTAATTATACTAAATTTAGTTGATATATAATTATTTTTATTGGTTTATATGGTCATATTGTGTTGTTTTTGTGGATTATATACATTTAAGTGTTGATTTGATAAGACACAGTGAAAGAGTTCTTTATGTAGTAACCAAAAATATCTTATTTAGATGAATAACATGATATGAATTTAGAAAGGAAAATCATTGTAAAAATTTATTTCATATATATATAAATTTGGAAGGAAATAAGGGGAATTTTATGGTATCCAGTGATGCTTAGAGATATTCAATAAGAGATGATTGTAAATCTAATAGTGATGATATATCAAGGGATAAAACTAGTGAAATTTTCGAAATGTCAAAAGGAAAGATATTTTGAAATAAACAAGACACCATATATGGATTGGTCCATATACGTTTTTACAAAAACATTATAGCGTGTTTTTTTTGATTTTCTAACTTATATTGGATTTCATTGAATGTTAAAAAAAATCGCAAAAGTGTGAATCATGATAAATTCAAGAAGTGAAGGTTTATTTTTTTTGGAGTTTGTCCTATTATAGTATTGATATTATGGGATTAATGGTAAATTTTTATGAATATTCATAGTAAAAAGAAATTTTAGATCAAAATAAGAATTCTCAATATGGAAAATATTTCATGGTGGATAATATTTAAAAAAAATAAATGATTTTCATAAAGTAAAACGATTTTCATGAAGTTTGGATCTTATATGTAAATAAATAAGATATAATTAATGTAAATAATATAGAATAATAATTCTTGATACAATGGAAAAAAAATTTATAAGGAGGGTCAATAATGTTTCCGTGAAAAGTAAAAAATCTCACAAAGGAAATTGGTTGTGAAGGTAATGTTAAATAATCATGAAAATAACAAAGGAAATCATTTGAAAATGGAATAAAAATGTTTATTTAAAAGATTCAAAGGGAAATAAGTAGAAATATAATATTATATGAATCATGTTATTTAGTGAAAATACCAATAAATAGGTCCCTCATAACTTCATTTAAAATATGCATTGGAGATAGATTATAGTGAGTAAATATCCTCATTTAAAAAAATTTGGGTTTCATGAACTAATTATGTGGAATATAGTATATTTAAATATAATTACTAAGGAATAATAATATTGAGAAAAGATTATGAATAATATTTCATGGTAAAGGAATTATGGAGAACAGTCTTTTACAGTGGAATTATATGTAATAGTTTTCTATAAAAAATATAATTAGAATTTTTTCCAAAAAACCATTATATGGAATAGTCAATCATGAGTTAATTGTGTGAAACATTCTTATTTGGAGTAATTATTTATAAGAGTATTCCTTGATGGAATTATATAAATGTTAGTTCATAAATAATTACTATTGGATTTATTTCTATAAAACTAATTTCTATTTACTTGATGATTTCATGCTAAACTATCAAGAATATTAATGATGTATCTAATCCCATCATTATTTTTTCTTGACACACTATAGATTGTGTTTATTTTATAATAATATATGTCTCTATTAAAAGTTATATCACTTCCCCAAAATGATGAAATCCTAAAGGATCCATGAAAATATTCATGAATATATTTTTCATAATTAGATGATATCACTTGATATGATAGAAATGATTTAGGTTATCAAGGGTGGAAACTCATAGGAATTTTGGGTACCCCTTAATTGTGTGTTCTCTTTGTAATTTATTAAACATGATATTAATAGAATAAAATCCACCAGTTAGAAATAAACACTTTATGTGTCATTGGATGTTCCTTTCTATGAATTTGTGTATTGATCCTTAGGAATCAATATTATGATTAATGGATTGCATAAGTCACACAATTTTATGAATTGATGAAAACTATACTGATTAATGATGATGATGAAGTGAGATATAATGGGTGTGTCATGATTGATATTACAGTAATAGATAATATGTGAAATGATTTAACCATTCTATCTGTTAATATAAGTTTATATGATTGGATTTTTTTATGGGAATCGAATTTTATGGATAAATCTTGATCATGGTGTTCTTTGGGAATTATCAATACCAAAAATTCAATGAAAGATACATCAGGATCATAGGCTAATGAAACTGGTTTCAATTCTTCTATATTAGACATATCATAGTAAAAAAAATTATATAAAACATTAGGAATTCATATACAGTTGAATATTGTTGCAACATTAACATATTTCTATATTGATTATGTTTTGTGTTTTTTGACACTAACCTTAATCATTAGGAATATATAACTACTTACATGGAAAAAGAGGCATAGAGGGTCACATACTAAGCATTTCTACATCACAATTAAATTAAATTCTAAATTTAACATGTTATAATCGATAGTATTCTTGTTTTACGGTATAATAATTTTTCTAGTTTGGTTGATTATCAGAATTTTTAATAAGTTATTTGAAAGAATGTGTGACTCAAATAATAATAATAAATATTTTTTTTCATAGTTTGTTGAATATAATATTAATTATAATTTTCAATGACTAATTCATTTTTTTTATTTTCTAAAAATAGTCATTATACAATGTATGGTAAGTACTATGTGGGATAAAAAACCATGCTTAGTGTTACAGTTGTAAATAATGTAAATGTTATGTGTTTATATATTCGTAAAGTTATCCACATGCCAAGATATTAATAAAATTATTTTAATTACTATTATAAATTTTATAAAATAACAATTATATAATTGGTAAGGTTGCTTTATGATAATTGTTAATATTAATCCTTTAATAATAAATATCAAATTATATCACATATTACAGACACACTTATTATGAACAGTGTATAAGGACAGGCTCTATCATTTCCTAGATATACATCTAGAAATCTATAGTTTTCTCACTTCACCTCTTCTCTTAGACCATTTAGAAAACTCCAAAAAATATTCTTCCTCTAAGAGAATTTTTTTGTGAGCAAGCGTTAGTTATGCAAGTGATATGAATCAACCTTGCTAACACCTAGCTATTCTAATATGATGTTTAATTATTTTGGAGCATGTGTAGATCACTGATAGAGAGATTTTTTACTTGTATCCTGCAATATAGTGAGAGTATGATAAGATCAAGACAATCGGATCGTCAATGAAAAAAGAATTAAAAATTTTGGTGATTCTAGATCTTCATATAGATTAATTATAAATCACATGTAAGGATCATACTCATTCAGTTCATACATTTAATTAATTCATGTAATATTTGAATTACATTGGTTGTGAAATTATTCATTATCTACAACTCAACTTGTTCATAAATTAAGACTAAAATTTTAGTTGGCCTAGCCACCAAGGAACATCCTCAATTCCTAAAACCTACAAGTTGTATCAGAGTTGTCACATGGTTAATTTTTAATTATTTACTAATCCTTGATATAATTATATGAATTTTCCAGTTATATTAATTTAGAATAATGTTTTCTTGAAAAATGAACATATTGTTTTATTCCCATCATTATTGTTCATATTATTAATAAATAGGTTAAATTATAGTGATTAAAATTCTAAAAACACCATATGAAGATGTCAATTGTTATACATGGATAACACCATTTTACATATCATGTAACCTAATATACATGTTGGGTACCCATGCATATCTTCTATCACACACATCAAGATTATATCAGTCTGATAAAATTTAATCAGTTATCTAATAAAAACATATCATTATTTTGAACTAGAATGGGCTAGTACATGGTTTGAAAAAAAATAGTTCGTAATATGTGTATATTGATTGTATTGGTCATTTATCTGTGATGATTAAAATGGTGGTACATGTATGTCATGTATCTATTACGTGGAATGTGGATGAAAAAACTAAGAAAATTTGAGGTCATACATCAAGCTAGAATACAACATTCCACATACCTCATAAAGGTCCATAGTTGGGAAATATACCCAGTCCCTAGGAGTGTGACATGAATGAAACCAATAGAGATTACATTACATGTACCCCAATACATTTTGTGTAGTTTTTTGTAAATTTTATGCATAATGTTACATATGGGATAATAATTAATTATATAATTATACCTATTCACATGTGTTCTTTATGTAATTTATTTGAAGTTAAGGACAATGCAAAAGGATTTTTATTTTTACATTGAATTAATTTCCATTTTAAATTCTAAAACTAAAAGTTGTTTATGGTCTTTTATTATAGTGTTCAATATAGATATCAAGGGAATCACATACTTTGAAATTCACATGTGTTCCATGTATCATTTTTGTTTTGAAAATTCACTCCATGAAATTACCTTTTATTCCATTTGTATTGGATACCATGGGAATGAAAAAGCCCAAATATCATGTTTGGTATTATAAACAAGTACATTACATTTCATCTAAGTAACCTTGGGTACTTTATAGGTTTTAAATATATATTTTTAACATATAATATATTAATACATGGATTCCTGCATTCCATTAAGATAAATTGGATTAGTTGGATTAATTATGGATATTATATTTTAATAAAGAAAAAATCAATGTAATTGATAATTATATTGTAAATTATGATTAAAGCATGTTTTTTGGATTACCATGAGATTACAATAGACCAATTTATATGATTTTTTTTAATTTATCATTATCATGATATTAAAATGATGTTATGTGTACCATCCTTTCTTCTTTAATGTGTAAGGGTCTATATGCCTGGAGTTTCTTTTTTATAAAACCACCTATTCAAAGTCACTGGATACCTTAATATATGTGTGAGTAATATATTATGTAATGTTGGTTCTCCCAGAAAAGAGGAGAAAATTGGTGTCCTATACCAAGGGAAAATACAAATATGGTGATACATATAAGCTGATGTGGAAGGCTTTAATTGGAACCAAGATATAATTAGAGGTGTTCCCCCTATGGTAATGGGTTGGTTTATCATCTATCAGATAAAATAAATAATAGATAATATCATTATCATACCACTTATATTTTAATTTTTTTCAGTTATGTGTTAGATTATTTATGTTTTTAGATTCCATGATATCACATACTAAATGAATTAAATAGAATATTTGATTGAATATAATATGACCAAATTATTCATAAATTTTATATAATATTGTTAATCTTGTAAGTGAAATCAACATAATAATAAAAAATTAATGTGATAAGATAAAAATTGGTTTTATGAATAAGGGTAAAAATCCTTGAACAAAAATATTATATCGGTATGTTATTTTATTATCTAATTTATAATCAAACCCATAGTTAATATTTCTTTATATTTACATGTTTAGGTTTTTCAAATTGTTTGTGAATATTTATCATAATGTTTTAGGTCAAAATAAGTTGGTTAAAATAAATAGTTGACAACCAAATAACTGATGGTCTTACAATGAGAAAACTAATGTGGAAATATTTCTCTAGTATTTTAGGAATGGTAGTGCACTTAATAGGCCAAGGTGATTCAAGTTAATAAAGGTAGTGAGTTATGTCTGCCTAAAACCCTTCAGGTGACTTCTTAGGTTTACGTTTGGTTTATGAGAAGGGATATATGGGTCTTTTACAATATAGTATATATACAACATAATATTATTAAACTAAAGGCGAGCACAATTATGTATTGATAAAATATTTGGATATTAGTGAATTTTAGTAAAATGTAAATTTGTTAATATGATATTGTAGTCAGGGATTTAATTTTTTTTGAAAATTATGTATTCTAAATAAAAAACACTATATCATCAATAATATCATTTTGATCCATCCAATAGAAACATTAAATTTTCACTCGTATGAATTTATAGGAAGAGTAATGGATATCAAATGTTTTACTACACAATTAATGGAAATTAATTATGTTGGAAACCATACTTATTGTGTCTCTTGAGAATGATTTTGGTGTAGAAGAATTTTATTTTTACCTAGAATCTTTGGATGACACAAAAAAACTACAATTTTTCATGTTGTCCTACATTTTCATTGAGTTTATAATTATATATTTGGATATGGATTCATACAAAATCATATCTCACCATTACTTTCTTTATTAGGAGAAGTCGAGGTATGGGAGATATAAGATATCCAGTAAACTGTTTACACTCAAGAGTGGAGAAAAGACATTATGTGGGCCTTATATGGACAAGATTATTCAATATATAAAACACCTAGTCCTCTAGTAGTTTAGGATCCCTAATGAGTTTTTAATAGATCTCATTATTTCCTCACTACCTAAAACTTCTCCAATTTCATTAAGGATTATAAGTTGGGAAATAGTGAGAATAAGCTTTTGTAACTTTTTACTATTATTATCCAGGTTGATAACGACATAAAGTCTTTTGAAAAAATTTTATTTATTTGGACTATGAAAATAAATAACAAGGAAAACTTTATGAAGACACATTACGAGTTTATGTCTCAATATCACCATTATTACAATAATAATAATATGAAATATAAAAAAAGGAGAATAATTCAATATGTTTTTCATGTGTAATTTAAGGTCAATATAAGTGGAAAAATACCCAAAAAAGAAGACATGGTATTATTTTTATGTGTTTTTTATTGATACTTATTTTTTAATATCTATATATTATGTATTATATACTATATGTGGTTGTTACATTTTTTATAAAAATAAAAGAATCAAAAATATTTTAGAGGGTTTCCAAAGGTGAGGTGGATCAATAGAATACCAATGGAGTTTGGATTTTTTTTTAGACAATGGATACCACTACGTCACATTTCCAATAGTAATTATTTTGGTTTTAAGTAATTGTAATATTTCACCTTGACTTACTAAGATTAGCTTCTCTATTTTTTATATAAATGGATTGATTTATTTTCATATTTCAAAAAAAGAGTTGTGTGTATTATAAAGATAATTTAAAATATAATATGTTATAGATGAATAATGTCCATCACATATTAAATTATAATAACAATTTATTGTTAAAAAATATTGAATCAAATTAAAATGAAACATTTCACATTAAATTATGGAATCACCACCTTGCACATGTAAAAAAACATTGTTTAATGAAGCTCTATCAAGATAGTTTCCTGTTATATTTCTATATATTCAACGTAAAATGTTACGTTATTGTTTACAAGGAAATATGAAAACTCCAACATTTTTTTTTCAAGTTGAAATGGAAAAAAATATTCAATAATTATTACACACAAATTTTTGTGGATCATTTTATGTAGAAGCTAGAGGTAGATTTTTTTACTTTATAACTTTTAACAATGACTTGATTAGAGATAGTGCTTTTACATGATGAGTTATATGTCTGAATCATTTGATAATTTCTAATATTTTATGAATTAATTTTAGAATTATGTTTGTTGAAGATAAATAATCTTCAATCAAATAGAGGTTGTGAATATCTCAACTAATATTTTTCAATTTTCTACAGAAACCTGAAATTTTAACACTAATAATTTATCCTCATATGCCATAATGGAAGGGTTCTATTTAATGGAGTAATTTTGTCTTACAATACATGGAATGATTGATAATTATTCATTCAATACTTCCATTATTATTTTGGTAATATCCATTAGACACGGTAGCACACACACTAAAACGAGTACCAACTAATTTAGAAAACCAAATATGTAACACCCGAGACTTTTTTGTTATATAAATTATCAAAGGAATCTTTTTCTACACAACACTTTCTTGGCTTGCTTTACACGAAATCGTGACCTTCCTCGATAGCTTGCGTCGAACGCAATACTGAGTTTCACTAAACAACGATATGCTATTAAAATATTATTAAAACTAGCCGTTATGAATAGTAATAACCACTTTTTGAAATTTTATAAATTTTATCTTTCAAAATGGACTTCATTTTTGGATTCGGAATACCGAAATTAGCCTAGGGTGAAATTTTGGTATTTTTCTGAAAACTTTCAATTTTTGATGAATAGTGAAACCACTAAGTGGTAGGTTAAAAACTGAATTTTGCATAAAACATAATTTTACCGCTTCTGTGAATGGAATTTCAAAAATCCAACAGACACGGTTAATATCAAGGACTAAAATGTGGTTCAATGAGATGAAAATAATTTTTGGTGAATAGTAACTTTTTACTTTTTTTTACCACGGTTAATAGTAAATACGGTAACTAAGGGTAAATATGATATTACTATTACCCTAACACATGCCCTAATTCTATTGGATAAGTGTAGTTCGACCAAAAACAACCTTATGAATATAATATGACCATTTAGGTCCACTTGGATTAGATTATGACATTTAATATTATTTTATTTAATGAATAGTTAAAATAGATAAAATCAATGTTTAATAACTAAAACATTTTTAATATGGGGTTATATATAAGATAAATTCGACTATAAATATTAATTAGAAAGCTAAAAAGATTTCCTACATGATGATATTTTATTTATAATTTTTAGACTTTAAATAAATTAATTTAGTATTGACACAACGATGATGCAGTAATTACCCTTTTAAGGAAAAGTTAACATAATTGATGTTATAAATGACCAAATAAATGTAATTTGAGACTTTTTATGAATTACACTAATTTTCTAGGTTACTATGATATATTAGTGTTGATTTAATAAACTTGGTTTGAACATATAATTCTGTTATGACTTTCACAAAAATCATATATCAAATAGTGTCAAAATTGACACAAAATAGTTTTTAAATCAAATATTATATTATTAATTGTTATTTTATTCCTAAAAATATAAGGTTCGGCCAAATGACTTAGATAAAAATATATATATTAATAATAAACAATTTGGGGTTCTTTTGGCATGTTATAGTAAGTGTATTAACCATATAGTGTAAGAAAACAAAAAGACACTGTAAAAGTTAAATTATTTAACTTAGAGTTAAATCTAATTGATAAGGTTAAAATAATAACCTAAACTTGTCTAAATCCTATTGGTTGATAGGATTTCGACCCATACCCACTTTATCTTCGAAATAAGACCCTTTGGAACCATTATAAACCGATTTTGACTTTAATATAAAATAATATTTTGAGATATTCCTAAGGTGCCCCTCTCCTTCCTTATAAAAGGGCACCTCCTCCCCCTCCTCCTCACACCAATTTGAGCACTCAAGCTCGGCCAACCCCTGCCATTTTCTCCTCTCCACTTCCATAGAATAATCCTAGAGGTCCTGGTCTTCTTCAAAGACCAATCTTAGTTCCCTAAGTGGAGGATTCAAAGAAGCGTTCCAAAGAAGAGGTAATATCCATTACCGATCTTTTCAATTTCTTTCTTCTTCAACTTCTTCTTCTTTAGTTGTTTCATGATAAAGTAATAACATCAGTATTACTTACATACTGATATGTTATTATAAATATGAAACAACCCTAATTCACCTTCTATCCATCCTATGGAAAAATGAAATCACCGCGCGTGCGTACGTACGGAATACCGTCTCCACGCCGTGGTGTAATCTATTTTCCACCATCACCTTACAAGGATGGGTATAATGGTGTAATGAGTAACTATTTATGGTTATTATAAAGTAATATTGATACTGAAATAATATACATATACTTTAATACAATTCCATGATCATAGGAACAATATCATCACTCGTGTGTACGTACGGAATACCTTCTCCACGATGTGATGCGACTCGTTCTACATGATAATCATTACATAGTAATTATATAAATGAATTGAATGAATAAATATGATATATGTTACACTAATACCATTCTGGATATAAGTTATCTATAACCTTAAAATAAGAATAAGAATTTATTCGGCAAAACACGCATAAGAACAAAAGGAAATAAAGACCCGAGTAACAAGTAACAATGAAATATTACTAACAAGAAGCTAAGAATATGACCATACATATCAATATGTATGATTCTGGAATAAGTCAATAACATTATTTAAACCATTATACAGGAGCTTCGGACACGTACAAAGCAAATCAGACCTAAGGTAAGGGAAATATCACAATCTCATTTTTATCTGAGATTGTTTATTCGTAAGTATTTATTGGGGTGTATTTTATCATCCACATCCATGTTACCTCAATATGTAATATTGTTTCCATCCACTTACACTAGTTTAAATCCAATTTTACCCTTCAGTGAGTTTTTAGTAAAAGATATGAAAGGAATCTTTTGTCGTTTTTCGTACGAGGTACTTTTTGACTTTTCCGACAAAAGTACGAAGAATGTTTTTTTTAACTTATACGGCATGAATGGATTTCTAAAACATTATTTCCAAGAGGCTTCCTTTACAAGTATTCAAGTTTATTTTTAATCAAATTATTATAGTTTAAAATTGTATGACATGTTAAGAAAGGAAAAGTGTTTTTGAAGTAGAAAGGATATTTTCCTCAAGAATGGAGTTCAAGTATTTTATCAAAATTATTTTCCATCTAAGATAATAAAAGGGTTCTGTTTTTATCCATATTATTACATTGGTTTGATTATGTTGTGATGGAAATATTTTTATGAATTCCTTTATCTTATATAAATTGTTTTATGATGTCATGTTGTTTAAGAATCCCATTTTTATTACATGGGTTACGCTATTATGTATGGTTTATGATTATGTGGCACACATAAGAAAGGATTCATTATAAGATGGGTGGGACCTATATCTCCCTCCAATGCATTGGGTAAAGATTTTATATCTCATGAGATAGACATGGCTGGAACGGTAGGTTATATCGGTTCAGTGAAACAGGACTGGAACGAGGGTGACTCGGTTCAGAAAGGGACTCTGTCCACTAAGATAGTCTTGGCAATGACTCATGACTAACAAGAAATGATTTTCCATGATTATGTGTACATGCCACAAAGTTTCAAGTTTCATGTTATGATTATGGGGATCTCATTTTTACTTCTATGATTTGTTCCATGTTAAGATATTATGATCTCTTTTGCAGGTTATGATTTTCAAGAAGATATGATATGATTTTTATTTCCTTTATTTGCCCTTGCTGAGCATTTGAGCTCACCCTTTCATGTTTTCTTTTCCCTAGGTCAGGAAGATGGATATTAAGTAGAATATGCTAAAAGGGACCCTAGATATGATGAAATAAATGGGAGACACTGTAGAATATTTATGAACAAGTTGTTTATGTTTCCCAGTTTCTAAAGACACTATACCTATACGGTCCTTTGTTGTTTTGTCATATGTTGTAATAAGTGTACTTCAATTTTGAAGTATTAATAATTTATGTAAAGTATGGGTCGTTATAGTTGGTATCAGAGGAAAGGTATAGTCAACCTTTGGAAACTAGGATGTGAAAGCCTTAGTAAGAACCCTAAGGATAAGTCTAAGCATAGAACACAATATTAGTGTTTTAGAAATGGCCATGAATAACCTAGGATAAGACCTTAAGCGTGAAAATTTTATTCTTGAATTATGTGGTTTTCCTATTATAATTAGTGTTTCTCACACTATTCTTTTTGGTTTTAGTCAATGGCTGGAACCCGAAGGAACCGTGTTAATGCGGAATGCGATGGGCAATGCAATGATTGTCCCCCCGAGCAACCAAATGATATGTGAGCTGGAATGCAAAATCTTGTAGCCATGCTCACACAACTTTCTCAAGCTATGAATCATGCAGGACTTCCAAATGAGCAAAGGAAGGAGCAACATTCTGTTGAATCCTTCATGAGGCAGCGTCCACCTTCTTTCAGCGGGTCTACTGATCCATTAGTTGCTGAACAATGGATTAGTACTACTGAAAAGATATTTTCAGTTCTTCAATGTTCTGAACATGATAAAGTCATCCTAGCAGTGTACCGTTTGGAAGGAGATGCTGATCAATGGTGGAATCTTATTAAGAATACGAGGCAAAGGGATGAAATTGAGTCCATGGAATAGGATGAGTTCAGGAACTTATTTTTTAATAAGTACTTCCCTCGTATTCTCCGAACAAAGATGGAGAAAGAGTTTCTTGAACTGAAGCAAAGGTATGATGAATCTGTTGGTACCTATGAAGCAAATTTTAAAAGACTTGCAAGGTACGCTTCTGATATTATTATCCAACCTGAGAGTAAGATTGATCGATTCTTTAGTGGCTTAAAACCAAGTCTTCGAAGGGCGTTAGCCATAAGGGACTTCAATAGCTATGAGGAAATCGTTCGATGTGCTCTCAAAGTCGATATGGAGATTGGAGTAACCCATCAGTCATATGGGTTTGATAAGAAGAGGAAAATGGAATTTAAAGGAAAATCTAAAGAGCACACTGAATAGAAGATGAGCTTTCCCTTATGCTCAATGTGTGGAAAGAAACATGGAGGGAATTGTCTTAAAGGGACAAGTAAATGTTTCAAATGTGGAAAGGAAGGTCATCGGGCATTTGATTGCCGCGATGATGGGAAGAAGATGTCTAATGATGCAAACAAAGGAAGGGATACACAGAATGAACCTACTACCCTTCAATGTTTCAAGTGCAAGGAGATGGGGCATTATGCCAATCAATGCCCAAATCCAAGGGTTGATGATGATGGTCGACGTCAACAAAATCTTAAGGCTAAAGACAAAGGAATGTCACATGCAATTTCTATCAGTGATGTGGAGTACGATAATGATGTGGTGAAAGGTACACTTACCATCCACTCTAAAGTAGAAAATGTTTTATTTGATTCTGGATCCACCCACTCTTTTATTTCTGAAGACTTTTCTAAGGGTATCACCATATTACCTCAACAATTAGATGTTGAGTTAGCTGTGACAACACCTAATGACACATCAATCGCATCAAAAGTTTATAATTCTTCTCCGATCGAAGTTTGTGGGAAAGTGCTTCCTGCAAATCTTGTGATCCTTCCTATAGTGGAATTTGATGGGATTCTTGGCATGGATTGGCTTTCTTTATACGGAGCTCATATCAATTGCCAAAGAAGGGAAGTCACATTTCATATTCCAGATCAATCTACGATCGTCTATCGATGCAAGGATGAATATAACCTTCCAGTGGAAATTTCTTCCATCTTATGGGTCTTGATTCCACTAAATGAAGGTTATTTATCTCAAATGGTTGGTGAGAAACTCACCATTAAGAATATGCCCATAGTACGGGAGTTTGATGATGTCTTTCCAGAGGAATTACCGGGTCTTCCACCAAATCGTGAAGTTGAGTTTTCAATAGAACTCGTACCGGGTGCTTTGCCTATTTCAAAGACACCTTATAGAATGGCCCCAATTGAGTTGCAGGAATTGAAGAAGCAACTCCAAGAGAATCTTGATAAGGGATTCATACGCCCTAGTGCGTCACCTTGGGGAGCACCTGTTCTATTTTTTAAGAAGAAAGATGGATCAATGAGACTCTGCATTGATTATCGAGAACTTAACAAGATCACTATCAAGAACAAATATTTTCTCCCACGCATTGCTGACTTATTTGACCAACTATGCGGAGCTCAATACTTTTCCAAGATTGATCTTCGTTCAGGGTATCATCAATTAAGGGTCAAAAGGGAGGATATACCAAAGACGGCTTTCCGTACAAGGTATGGACACTATGAATTTATAGTGATGCCATTTGGTCTTACTAATGCCCCTTCTATCTTCATGGATCTAATGAATAGAGTCTTTAGAGACTATCTTCATCAATTTGTGGTAGTCTTTATAGACGATATTCTTTTCTATTCAAAGAGCAAGGAAGACCATGAAGATCACTTGAGAATTATATTAAAGACCCTGAGAAAGGAGAAGCTTTATGCCAAATTTACCAAGTGTGAATTTTGGCTTCAAAAAGTTGCATTTTTGGGTCACATAATCTCAAAAGAGGGGATATCTGTGGATCCAGCAAAAACAGAGGTTATCGAAAGATGGTCGAGACCAACAACAGTAACTGAGATCCGAAGTTTTCTTGGTTTGGCTGGATATTATCGACGTTTTGTAAAGGATTTTTCACGATTATCTAATCCACTCACCAAGTTGACTCGGAAAGGAGTTGAGTTTGTTTGGACAGAGGAATGTGAAGAGAATTTCAAGGAGTTGAAAAGAAGGTTGTCCAGTGCACCTGTGATCACACTGCCTTGTAGTGGAGAAAGGTTTGTGATCTACAGTGATGCATCCAAGAAGGGATTGGGGTGTGTTTTTATGCAAAATGATATGGTGATAGCTTATGCCTCACGACAGTTGAAAATCCATGAGAAAAATTACCCAACACATGATTTGGAGTTGGCTGCGGTAATCTTTGCATTAAAGATTTGGAGGCATTACCTTTATGGTGAAAGGTGTGATATTTATACTGATCATAAAAGTTTAAAGTATATTTTCACACAAAAGGAGCTGAATATGCGTCACAGAAGATGGTTGGAGCTGATTAAGGATTATGACTGCTCAATCCATTACCACCCTGGGAAAGCAAACAAGGTGGCAGATGCATTAAGTCGACAAGACCATGCTAGTTTATCCATGATGAGGATCACAAAAGATCCAATATTTATGGATTTACAAAGGATGGATCTTGGAATTATAATGGAAGGGGAAAAATCTTATCTTTCTCAAATGAATGTTCAACCATCTATACATGTGAAGATTAAAGAGGCACAGAAAGAAGATGTCGAGTTACAAAAGAAGGTGAGAAATGTTCCTGAATTCAACCTTGATTGTGATGGGATAATAAAGTTCAGGAAGCGGGTTTGTGTTCCTCCCATCCCCGAATAAAAGAAGGAGCTGCTGGATGAGGCTCATAGTTCTTCATTCTCTATTCATCCTGGAAGCACGAAGATGTATAGGGACCTGAAAGAATACTTCTGGTGGGATGGCATGAAAAGAGATGTTGCTGAATATGTCTCTCGATACTTGGTTTGTCAACAAGTTAAAGCTGAGAGACAGAAGTCTAAGGGGATGTTACAACCATTACCCATACCCGAATGGAAATGGGAAAACATCACTATGGACTTTGTCACAGGACTTCCTAAAACATCCAAAGGAAATAATGCTATTTGGGTCATAGTTGATCGTCTTACAAAGTCTACACACTTCATTGCTATTAGAGAGGATTTCTCTCTAGATCAGCTTTCCAGGATATATGTAAAGGAAGTGGTAAGATTTCATGGAGTACCACTTTCTATTATATCTGATCGGGATCCGAGATTTACCTCGAAGTTTTGGCGAAGTCTTCAGCATACTCTGGATACAGAGTTGAGTTTCAGCACTGCTTATCATCCTCAGACAGACAGTCAGTCTGAGAGAACAATTCAAACCATAGAAGATATGTTGAGAGCTTGCTCTATGGATTTCAAAGGAGGTTGGGATCAACACCTACCTTTGGTGGAATTTTCTTATAATAATAGCTTTCACTCCAGTATTCAGATGGATCCTTATGAAGCTCTCTATGGAAAGAAATGCAGGACTCCAACTTGCTGGGATGAAGTTTGGGAAAGAAAGCTATTAGGACCTGATCTCGTAGATGAAATGGCAGAAAAGGTCAGATCTATTCAGCAACACATAAGAGCAGCTCAGAGTCGACAGAAAAGTTATGCCGACAACCGAAGAAAAGACCTAGAGTTTGAAGTGGGTGATAAAGTGTTCTTGCGAATATCTCCCTGGAAGAGGGTTATGAGATTTGGAAAGAAGGGGAAGCTGAGCCCTAGATATATCAGTCCTTTCGAAATACTGGATCGTGTTGGAAAGGTAGCTTACCGATTGGCGCTTCCACCGAATCTCTCTCAAGTTCACGATGTGTTCCATGTATCTCTCCTGAGAAAGTACATACCTGATCCTTCACATGTACTCAGCTCAGAAGTTGTACCGCTGGAGCAAGATCTTTCTTATGAAGAACAACCGATAGAGATTCTGGATCGTAGCGAAAAAGTCCTACGAAACAAGACCACTCGATTGGTGAAAGTTTTATGGAGGAACCACCAACTTGAAGAAGCTACATGGGAGCTTGAGGATATGATGAGGGAGAAGTATCCTCATCAGTTTGTTACAAAGTGACGAATTTCGAGGGCGAAATTCTTTTTAAGGGGGGTAGAATGTAACACCCGAGACTTTTTTGTTATATAAATTATCAAAGGAATCTTTTTCTACACAACACTTGCTTGGCTTGCTTTACACGAAATCGTGACCTTCCTCGATAGCTTGCGTCGTACGCAATACTGAGTTTCACTAAACAACGATATGCTATTAAAATATTATTAAAACTAGCCGTTATGAATAGTAATAACCACTTTTTGAAATTTTATAAATTTTATCTTTCAAAATGGACTTCATTTTTGGATTCGGAATACCGAAATTAGCCTAGGGTGAAATTTTGGTATTTTTCTGAAAACTTTCAATTTTTGATGAATAGTGAAACCACTAAGTGGTAGGTTAAAAACTGAATTTTGCATAAAAGTTAATTTTACCGCTTCTATGAATGGAATTTCGAAAATCCGACAGACACGGTTAATATGAAGGACTAAAATGTGGTTCAATGAGATGAAAATAATTTTTGGTGAATAGTAACTTTTTACTTTTTTTTAACACGGTTAATAGTAAATAGGGTAACTAAGGATAAATATGATATTACTATTACCCTAACACATGTCCTAATTTTATTGGATAAGTGTAGTTCGACTAAAAACAACCTTATGAATATAATATGACCATTTAGGTCCACTTGGATTAGATTATGACATTTAATATTATTTTATTTAATGAACAGTTAAAATAGTTAAAATCAAAGTTTAATAACTAAAACATTTTTAATATGGGGTTATACATAAGTTAAATTAGACTATAAATATTCATTAGAAATCTAAAAAGATTTCCTACATAATGATATTTTATTTATAATTTTTAGACGTTAAATAAATTAATTTATTTATGACACAATGATGATGCAGTAATTACCGTTTTAAGGAAATGTTAACATAATTGATGTTATAAATGCCCAAATAAATGTAATTTGAGACTTTTTATGAATTCCACTAATTTTATAGGTTACTATGATATATTAGTGTTGATTTAATCAACTTGGTTCGAATGTATAATTCTTTTATGACTTTCACAAAAATCATATATCAAATAGTGTCAAAATTGACACAAAATAGTTTTTAAATCAAATATTATATTATTAATTGTTATTTTATTCCTAAAAATCTAAGGTTCGGCCAAATGACTTAGATAAGGATATATATATTAATAATAAACAATTTGGGGTTCGTTTGGAATGTTATAGTAAGTGTATTAACCATATAGTGTAAGAAAACAAAAAGACACTGTAAAAGTTAAATTATTTAACTTAGAGTTAAATCTAATTGATAAGGTTAAAATAATAACCTAAACTTGTCTAAATCCTATTGGTTGATAGTTTTTAGACCCATCCCCACTTTAGCTTCGAAATAAGACCCTTTGGAACCATTATAAACCGATTTTGACTTTAATATAAAATAATATTTTGAGATATTCCTAAGGTGCCCCTCTCCTCCCTTATAAAAGGGCACCTCCTCCCCCTCCTCCTCACACCAATTTGAGCACTCAAGCTCGGCCAACCCCTGCCATGTTCTCCTCTCCACTTACCTAGAATAATCCTAGAGGTCCTGATCTTCTTCAAAGTCCAATCTTAGTTCCCTATGTGGTGGATTCAAAGAAGCGTTCCAAAGAAGAGGTAATATCCATTACCGATCTTTTCAATTTCTTTCTTCTTCAACTTCTTCTTCTTTAGTTGTTTCATGATAAAGTAATAAAATCAGTATTACTTAAATACTGATATGTTATTATAAATATGAAACAACCCTAATCCACCTTCTATCCATCCTACGGAAAAATGAAATCACCGCGCGTGCGTACGTACGGAATACCGTCTCCACGCCGTGGTGTAATCTATTTTCCACCATCACCATACAAGGATGTGTATAATGGTGTAATGAGTAACTATTTATGATTATTATAAAGTAATATTGATACTGAAATAATATACATATACTCCAAGACAATTCCATGATCATAGGAATGATATCATCACTCGTGCGTACGTACGGAATACCGTCTCCACGATGTGATGCGACTCGTTCTACATGATCATCATTACATAGTAATTATATAAATGAATTGAATGAATAAATATCATATATGTTACACTAATACCATTCTGGATATAAGGTATATATAACCTTAAAAGAAGAATAATAATTTATTCGGAAAAACACGCATAAGAACAAAAGGCAATAAAGACCCGAGTAACAAGTAACAATGAAATATTACTAACAAGAAACTAAGAATATGACCATACATATCAATATGTATGATTCCGGAATAAGTCAATAACATTATTTAAACCATTATACAGGAGCTTTGGACACGTACAAACCAAATCGGACCTAAGGTAAGGGAAATATCACAATCTCATTTTTATCCGAGATTGTTTATTCGTAAGTATTTATTGGGGTGTATTTTATCATCCACATCCATGTTCCCTCAATATGTAATATTGTTTCCATCCACTTACACTAGTTTAAATCCAATTTTACCCTTCGGTGAGTTATTAGTAAAATATATGAAAGGAATCTTTTGTCGTTTTTCGTACGAGGTACTTTTTGACTTTTCCGACAAAAGTACGAAGAATGTTTTTTTAACTTATACGGCATGAATGGATTTACAAAACATTATTTCCAAGAAGCTTCCTTTACAAGTATTCATGTTTATTTTTAATCATCTTCTTTTAGTTTAAAATTGTCTGACATGTTAATAAAGGAAAAGTGTTTTTGAAGTAGAAAGGATATTTTCCTCAAGAATGGAGTTCTAGTATTTTATCAAAATTATTTTCCATCTAAGATAATAAAAGGGTTCTGTTTTTATCCCTATTATTACATTGGTTTGATTATGTTGTGATGGAAATATTTTTATGAATTCCTTTATCTTATATAAATTGTTTTATGATGTCATGTTGTTTAAGAATCCCATTTTTATTACATGGGTTACGCTATGATGTATGGTTTATGATTATGTGGCTCACATAAGAAAGGATTAATTATAAGATGGGTGGGACCTATATCTCTCTCCAATGCATTGGGTAAAGATTTTATATCTCATGAGATAGACATGGCTGGAACGGTAGGTTATATCGGTTCAGTGAAACAGGACTGGAACGGGGGTGACTCGGTTCAGAAAGGGACTCTGTCCACTAAGATAGTCTTGGCAATGAGTCATGACTAACAAGAAATTATTTTCCATGATTATGTGTACATGCCACAAAGTTTCAAGTTTCATGTTATGATTATGGGGATCTCATTTTCACTTCTATGATTTGTTCCATGTTAAGATATTATGATCTCTTTTGCAGGTTATGATTTTCAAAAAGATATGATATGATTTTTATTTCTTTTATTTGCCATTGCTGAGCATTTGAGCTCACCCTTTTATGTTTTCTTTTCCCCAGGTCAGGAAGATGGATATTAAGTAGAATATGCTAAAAGGGACCCTAGATATGATGAAATAAATGGGAGACACTGTAGAATATTTATGAACCAGTTGTTTATGTTACCCAGTTTCTAAAGACACTATACCTATACGGTCCTTTGTGGTTTTGTCATATGTTGTAATAAGTGTACTTCAATTTTGAAGTATTAACAATGTATGTAAAGTATGGGTCGTTATAAAATAACATTTGAGTAATAGATTAGAATGAAAATTTTACTATTACATACCCATATATGAGGGTCTGATGTGCTTGTTATGGTTATGTAATGAAATGAACATTGGTATAGAAGAACATAGGTTATATTTATTGGTTAACCCAAGGAAACTAGGGGATAATACATATATGATGCCTTAAATTAAAAAGTTATAGTTTGGGGGAATGTTTTATTCCATCAGAGTGAACACATCCTCTAGAAGGAAAGAGGGGGAATTATTGACTTCCAGGAATTTGATTATCAATATACACATGATTTTTCATAGAAACATTCTATATAGTTTATTGAGGAAGATATTTTTCATGAATCAAAAGTACTCTGTAGGAGCACTATAAGGGTTATCTAACTAAAAATCAATGATTGTATTTTAATAGAAGATGGTGTCCCTTTATTCGTCAAAAATAATGAACTTATATCCTACAATGAGAATTTAGATATCTTAGATGCTATAAAATGAAAATAATCCATGAATGATTTTGTGTACCAAATTATTGTTTGGGTTTTGTTCTATCTACCAATATATGTAAATCTTATTGAGTAAAAAATATGTATTTAAGATAAATATGGAAATGGAATTTCATGTTAGTTACTATAAACAACCATAATTTTCTAAAGGATTTATATAATATCAATTAATTAACAATAATGAATAATTTTCTATAGTTTCTATATTAAAATACATCATAATTGTAATTAATATAATAACTTACCATTACTATGATTTTTATAATATGGATGTAAAAATATTACTTAATGGAAATATTCAGGATGATTTGTATATGACATGACCATAATGGTCTTTGACTCCAAGAACTTCTATAAATTTATACAGGTTGTTGAGCTCTACTTATGGAAAAATTAAAGAATCTAGGTCCTAGAACATTCATTTTGATAAATATATAAAATAAATTGGTTTCATTAGAAATGAATTTGATCCATGTGTTTGCAATTTGTTTTGTTAGTTTATGGTTTTTTTCATAGTATTGTACATTGATGACATAATGCTAATTCGAAATGACACAACATCTTTAAAATGGGTTAAAGAATGGTTAAAAATGATCTTATACATAAATTAATTAGGTCATGTAGCCTACATTATATTTATCAAGATCACGGGTGATAGATCAATGTGGATACACGGAATTAGTAAAATTATGTACATTGACCAGATACGAAAGAGGAGTTTTATAAAAAAAATCCAAGAGGTGATTTGATCAAATACCACATGGTGTACATATTTCCAAAAAAATATACAACAAACATAGTAGGAAATAGGGTTAATTAGTAATATCTCATATGATTTTGTGGTATAATCAATCATGTATGTCATGTTGTGTATGAAAATTGATTTTTCATATACTTTGATCATGGTAGGATAATATCAATATGATCTAGGTGAACATAATTAGACTAATAATATGAAAATCCTTAAGTAATAATGAAGAACTAAGAATTTTTTCTTGGTGTGTGGAGGAGATAATGAGATATTAATCCGGGGTTATATAGTTTATATCATTCATAAACATCATAATGATTTTAATTCAGAGAAAGATATTTATTTTTTTCTCAACAGAGCAGTTGTGAGATAGAAGAGTTTAAAACATCTAGTATTTCACCACTTCTACAGAATATACCGAGTATATATCAGCTTCTAATGAAACCTACAGAGTATTTTGGACTCATAAAATTATCCAACATAATTATGTTTTTTTAATAACTAAATAACCTAACATATTTTATTATGATAACACTGTAGTGGTCACTCTTTCTAAAGAATCCATGGTCCCATCAAAAGAATAATCACATACTTTTAATGTTACATATCTTAAGGGTTTTTTCTCAACGAGTTTTTACCTGTGGTGGGTAGTGTAAGAGAATATGAAAATGTAGAGAATCCATTGATTAAATCACTATCACAATAGTGGAAAAAGTATAAAGTGAGAGATAGTGGGCTTATTATCATTAACCCATGGCTCTAGTTTAAGTTGTAGTCTATTAAAGGTGGTTCCCTAGAACTAACATCTATACAGTTGATGACTGTGTGTATTCATTATCTTGAATATTAATAAAGTTTAAAATATCATTATGAATTTAAATATATATTTAATTGTATATGATAACTTCCTTTGAATCTATGTCAGACTCAAAGGTTATAACAGTTCCCCATTAGGATGAGAACCTAGAGGTTCCATGATTATATTTTGGAATAAATGTTAAGTAGTTGGATTATGTCATTTTATAAGATGAAAATGATAATGGTTATCAATGTTGGGGACACATAAGACTTTGATACAACCTATTGTGATTTTCTCTAATGATAATGTCTATAGAATGATATCCATTGATAGAAACTCCAAATTTTATCTGTCATTAGATGATCAAATCTATAGTAGTATGTATTAATTATTAGACTATAATATTGTTATTAATTACTACCATAATTCATATACATTGATATATTAATGAAATCCATGATAAAATATTCCCACATAGATGTAGGATAATCTTGGTGTTCCACCCCAGATGTTGGAATAAAGGATAACATAAGAAAGAATATATCCCAGTAGTATATTAGTGAAATTTGATATCTCGAGACCCTTAATGGGAATGGAACTTCTTGATTTAATCAATAGACATGAAGCAATTTGGGAATGTACATTTTTATAAATTAAAAGTAAGATATGTCTAGTAAATATGTTTATGGAAGTAGAATAAAACATCCTTAATTAGAGATATTATTATAAAGGAATTATATTATATAGTAAGTGTTCACTAAAAGTTTGTTGTCACTAAGACAATATATTCTTTCTCAATTAGTACCTTGACAGATTTATAGATATAACGACCCACACTTTACATACATTGTTAATACTTCAAAATTGAAGCACTCTTATTACAACATATGACAAAACCACAAAGGACCGTATAGGTATAGTGTCTTTAGAAACTGGGAAACATAAACAACTGGTTCATAAATATTCTACAGTGTCTACCATTTATTTCATCATATCTAGGGTCCCTTTTAGCATATTCTACTTAATATCCATCTTCCTGACCTGGGGAAAAGAAAACATAAATGGGTGACCTCAAATGCTCAGCAAGGGCAAATAAAGGAAATAAAAATCATATCATATCTTTATGAAAATCAAAACCTGCAAAAGAGATCATAATATCTTAACATGGAATAAATCATAGAAGTGAAAATGAGATCCCCATAACATAAAACTTGAATCTTTGTGGCATGCACACATAATCATGGAAAATCATTTCTTGTTAGTCATGACTCATTGCCAAGACTATCTTAGTGGACAAAGTCCCTTTCTGAACCGAGTTCACTCCTCGTTTCAGTCCTGTATCACTGAACCGAAATAACCTTCCGTTCCAGCCATGTCTATCTCATGAGATATAAAGTCTTTACCCAATGCATTGGAGGGAGATATAGGTCCCACCCATCTTATAATGAATCCTTTCTTATGTGTGCCACATAATCATAAAACATACATCATCGCATAACACATGTAATAAAAATGGGATTCTTGAAACATCATGACATCATAAGACAAATCATATAAGGTAAATGACTTCATAAAAATAATTCACTTACAACATAAACAAATCAATGTAATAAAAGGGGTAAAAACAGAACCCTTTATTATCTTAGATGGAAAATAATTTTGATAAAACACTTGAACTCCATTCTTGAGGAAAATATCCTTTCTTCTTCAAAAACATTTTTCCTTTCATAGCATGTCATACGATTTTAAAATAAAATAAGTTGATTAAAAATAAACTTGAAAACTTGTAAAGGAAGCTTCTTGTAAATAATGTTTTAAAAATCCAATCATGTCGTATAAGTAAAAAAAACATTCTTCGTACTTTTGTCGGAAAAGTCAAAAAGTACCTCGTACGGAAAAACGACAAAAGATTCCTTTCATATTCTTTACTAAAAACTCACCTAAGGGTAAACTTGGATTTAATCAATATTACATATTTAGGGAACATGGATGTGGATGATAAAATACACCCCAGTAAATACTTACGAATAAACAATCTCGGATAAAAATGAGATTGTGATATTTCCCTTACCTTAGGTCCGATTTGCTTTGTTCGTGTCCGAAGCTTCTGTATAATGGTTTAAATAATGTTATTGACTTATTCCAGAATCATACATATTGATATGATATCATATATGGTCATATTATTAGCTTCTTGTTAGTAATATTTCATTGTTACTTGTTACTCGGGTCTTTATAACTTTTTGTTCTTATGCGTGTTTTGTCGAATAAATTCTTATTCTTATCTTTAGGTTATAGATAATTCATTTCCAGAATGGTATTAGTGTAGTATATACCATATTCATTCATTCAATTCATTTATACAATCATTATGAAATGAAGATCATGTAGAACGAGTCGCATCACATCGTGGAGACGGTATTCCGTACGTACGCACGAGTGATGATATCGTTCCTATGATCGTGGAATTGTATTGGAGTATATATATATATTATTTCAGTATCAATATTACTTAATAATAATCATATATAGTTACTCATTACACCATTATACCCATCCTTGTAAGGTGATGGTGGAAAATAGATTACACCGCGGCGTGGAGACGGTATTCCGTACGTACGCACGCGCGGTGATTTCATTTTTCCGTAGGATGGATAGAAGGTGAATTAGGGTTGTTTCATATTTATAATAACATATCAGTATGTAAGTAATACTGATGTTATTACTTTATCATGAAACAACTAAAGAAGAAGAAGTTGAAGAAGAAAGAAATTGAAAAGATCGGTAATGGATATTACCTCTTCTTTGGAACGCCTTTTTGAATCCTCCACTTAAGGAACTAAGATTGGTCTTTGGAGAAGACCAGGACCTCTAGGATTATTCTAGGGAAGTGGAGAAGGGAAAATGGCAGGGGTTGGCCGAGCTTGAGTGCTCAAATTGGTGTGAGGAGGAGGGGGAGGAGGTGCCCTTTTATAAGGGAGGAGAGGGGCACCATAGGAATATCTCAAAATATTATTTTATATTAAAGTCAAAATCGGTTTATAATGGTTCCAAAGGGTCTTATTTCGAAGCTAAATTGGGGATGGGTCGAAATCCTATCAACCAATATAATTTAGACAAGTTTAGGATATTATTTTAACCTTATCAATTAAATTTAACTCTAAGTTAAATAATTTAACTTTTACCATGTCTTTTTGTTTTCTTTCACTATATGGTTAATACACTTACTATAACATGCCAAACGAACCCCAAATTGTTTATTATTAATATATATATCCTTATCTAAGTCATTTTGCCGAACCTTAGATTTTTAGGAATAAAATAACAATTAATAATATAATATTTGATTTAAAAACAATTTTGTGTCAATTTTGACACTATTTGATATATGATTTTTGTCAAAGTCATAAAAGAATTATATGTTCGAACCAAGTTGATTAATTCAATACTAATATATCATCGTAACCTAGAAAATTAGTGGAATTCATAAAAAGTCTCAAATTACATTTATTTTGGTATTTATATTATCAATTTTGTCAATATTTCATTAATAAGATAATTACTGCATCATCTTTGTGTCATAAATAAATTAAATTATTTGATGTCTAAAAATTACAAATAAAATACCATCATGTAGGAAATCTTTTTAGATTTCTAATGAATATTTACAATCGAATTTATCTTATGTATAACCCTATATTAAAAATGATTTACTTATTAAACTTTGATTTTAACTATTTTAACCCTTCTTTAAATAAATTAATAATAAATGTCCTAATCTAATCCAAGTGGGCCTAAATGGTCATATTGTATTCCTAAGTTTGTTTTTGGTCGAATTACACTTGTCCAATAGAATTAGGACATGTGTTAGGGTAATATTGATATCATATTTACCCTTAGTTACCCTATTTACTATTAACCGCGGTAAAAATAGTAAAAAGTTACTATTCACCAAAAAATTATTTTCATCTCATTGAACCACATTTTAGTCCTTGATATTAACCGTGTCTCTCAGATTTTTGAAATTCCATTCACAGAAGCGGTAAAATTAAGTTTTATGCAAAATTCAGTTCTTAACCTACCACTTAGTGGTTTCACTATTCATCAAAAATTGAAAGTTTTCAGAAAAATACCAAAATTTCACCCTAGGCTAATTTCGATATTCTGAGTCCAAAAATGAAGTCCATTTTGAAAAATAAAATTTATAAAATTTCAAAAAGTGGTTATTACTATTCATAACGGCTAGTTTTAATAGCATATTGTTGTTTAGTGAAACTCGGTATTGCGTACGACGCAAGCTATCGAGGAAGGTCGCGATTGCGTGTAAAGCAAGCCAATAAAGTGTTGTGTAGAAAAAGATTCCTTTGATGATTTATATAACATAAAAGTCTCGGGTGTTACATTCTACCCCCCTTAAAAATAATTTCGCCCTCGAAATTCGTCACTTTGCAACAAACAAATGAGGATACTTCTCCCTCATCATATCCTCAAGCTCCCATGTAGCTTCTTCAAGTTGGTGGTTTCTCCATAAAACATTCACCAAGCAAGTGGTCTTATTTCGTAGGACTTTTTCGCTACGATCCAGAATCTCTATCGGCTGTTCTTCATAAGAAAGATCTTGCTCCAGCGGTACAACTTCTGAGCTGAGTACATGTGAAGGATCTGGTATGTACTTTCTCAGGAGAGATACATGGAACACATCGTGAACTTGAGAGAGATTCGGTGGAAGCGCCAATCGGTAAGATACCTTCCCAACACGATCCAGTATTTCAAAAGGACCGATATATCTAGGGCTCAACTTCCCCTTCTTTCCAAATCTCATAACCCTCTTCCAGGGAGATATTCGTAAGAACACTTTATCACCCACTTCAAACTCTAGGTCTTTTCTTCGGTTGTCGGCAAAACTTTTCTGTCGACTCTGAGCTGCTCTTATGTGTTGTTGAATAGATCTGACCTTTTCTGACATTTCATCAACGAGATCAGGTCCTAATAGCTTTCTTTCCCCAACTTCATCCCAGCAAGTTGGAGTCCTGCATTTCTTTCCATAGAGAGCTTCATAAGGAGCCATCTGAATACTGGAGTGAAAGCTATTATTATAAGAAAATTCCACCAAAGGTAGGTGTTGATCCCAACCTCCTTTGAAATCCATAGAGCAAGCTCTCAACATATCTTCTAGGGTTTGAATTGTTCTCTCAGACTGACCATCTGTCTGGGGATGGTAAGCAGTGCTGAAACTCAACTCTGTATCCAGAGTATGCTGAAGACTTCGCCAGAACATCGAGGTAAATCTCGGATCTCGATCAGATATAATAGAAAGTGGTACTCCATGCAATCTTACCACTTCCTTTACATATATCCTGGCAAGCTGATCTAGAGAGAAATCCTCTCTAATAGCAATGAAGTGTGTAGACTTTGTAAGACGATCAACTATGACCCAGATAGCATTATTGCCTTTGGATGTTTTAGGAAGTCCTGTGACAAAGTCCATAGTGATGTTTTCCCATTTCCATTCGGGTATGGGTAATGGTTGTAACATCCCCTTAGACTTCTGTCTCTCAGCTTTAACTTGTTGACAAACCAAGCATCGAGAGACATATTCAGCAACATCTCTTTTCATGCCATCCCACCAAAAGTACTCTTTCAGGTCCCTATACATCTTCGTGCTTCCAGGATGAATAGAGAATGAAGAACTATAAGCCTCATCCAGCAGCTCTTTCTTTAATTTGGGGATGGGAGGAACGCAAACCCGATTCCTGAACTTTATTATCCCATCACAATCAAGGTTGAATTCAGGAACATTTCTCACCTTCTTTTGTAACTCGACATCTTCTTTCTGTGCCTCTTTAATCTTCACATGTATAGATGGTTGAACATTCATTTGAGAAAGATAAGATTTTTCCCCTTCCATTATAATTCCAAGATCCATCCTTTGTAAATCCATAAATATTGGATCTTTTGTGATCCTCATCATGGATAAACTAGCATGGTCTTGTCGACTTAATGAATCTGCCACCTTGTTTGCTTTCCCAGGGTGGTAATGGATTGAGCAGTCATAATCCTTAATCAGCTCCAACCATCTTCTTTGGCGCATATTCAACTCCTTTTATGTGAAAACATACTTTAAACTTTTATGATCAGTATAAATATCACACCTTTCACCATAAAGGTAATTCCTCCAAATCTTTAATGCAAAGATTACCGCAGCCAACTCCAAATCATGTGTTGGGTAATTTTGCTCATGGATTTTCAACTGTCGTGAGGCATAAGCTATCACCATATCATTTTGCATAAGAACACACCCCAATCCCTTCTTGGATGCATCACTGTAGATCACAAACCTTTCTCCACTACAAGGCAGTGTGAGCACAGGTGCATTGGATAACCTTCTTTTCAACTCCTTGAAATTCTCTTCACATTCCTCTGTCCAGACAAACTTAACTCCTTTCTGAGTCAACTTGGTGAGTGGATTAGATAATCGTGAAAAATCTTTTACAAAACGTCGATAATAACCAGCCAAACCAAGAAAACTTCGGATCTCAGTTACTGTTGTTGGTCTTGACCATCTTTCGATAACCTCTGTTTTTGCTGGATCCACAGATATCCCCTCTTTTGAGATTATATGACCCAAAAATGCAACTTTTTTAAGCCAAAATTCACACTTGGTAAATTTGGCATAAAGCTTCTCCTTTCTCAGGGTCTTCAATATAATTCTCAAGTGATCTTCATGCTCTTCCTTGATCTTTGAATAGACAAGAATATCCTCTATAAAGACTACCACAAATTGATCAAGATAGTCTCTAAAGATTCTATTCATTAGATCCATGAAGATAGCAGGGGCATTAGTAAGACCAAATGGCATCACTATAAATTCATAGTGTCCATACTTTGTACGGAAAGCCGTCTCTGGTATATCCTCCCTTTTGACCCTTAATTGATGATACCCTGAACGAAGATCAATCTTGGAAAAGTATTGAGCTCCGCATAGTTGGTCAAATAAGTCATCAATGCGTGGGAGAGGATATTTGTTCTTGATAGTGATCTTGTTAAGTTCTCGATAATCAATGAAGAGTCTCATTGATCCATCTTTCTTCTTAACAAATAGAACAGGTGCTCCCCAAGGTGACGCACTAGGGAGTATGAATCCCTTATCAAGATTCTCTTGGAGTTGCTTCTTCAATTCCTACAACTCAATTGGGGCCATTCTATAAGGTGTCTTTGAAATAGGCAAAGCACCCGGTACGAGTTCTATTGAAAACTCAACTTCACGATTTGGTGGAAGACCCGGAAATTCCTCCGGAAAGACATCATCAAACTCCCGTACAATGGGCATATTCATAATCGTGAGTTTCTCACCAACCATTTGAGATAAATAACCTTCATTTAGTGGAATCAATACCCATAAGATGGAAGAAATTTCCACTGGAAGGTTATGTTCATCCTTGCATTGGTATACGATCGTAGATTGATCTGGAATATGAAATGTGACTTCCCTTCTTTGGAAATTGATATGAGCTCCATGTAGAGAAAGCCAATCCATGCCAAGAATCAAATCAAATTCCACTAAAGGAAGGATCACAAGATTTGCAGGAAGCACTTTCCCACAAACTTCGATCGGAGAAGAATTATAAACTTCTGATGCGATTGATGTGCCATTAGGTGTTGTCACAACTAACTCAACATCTAATTGTTGAGGTAATACGGTGATACCCTTAGAAAATTTTTCAGAAATAAAAGAGTGGGTGGTTCCAGAATCAAATAAAACATTTGCTACTTTAGAGTGGATGGTAAGTGTACCTTTCACCACATCGTTATCGTACTCCACCTCGCTGATAGAAATTGCATGTGACTTTCCTTTGTCTTTAGCCTTAAGAGTTTGTTGACGTCGACCATCATCATCAACCCTTGGATTTGGGCATTGATTGGCATAATGCCCCATCTCCTTGAACTTGAAACATTGAAGTGTAGCAGGTTCATTCTGTGTATCCCATCCTTTGTTTGCATCATTAGACATCTTCTTCCCATTATCACGGCATTCAAATGCCCGATGACCTTCCTTTCCACATTTAAAACATTTACTTGTCCCTTTAAGACAACTCCCTCCATGTTTCTTTCCACACTTTGAGCATAAGGGAAAGTTCATCTTCTTTTCCGTGTGCTCTTTAGATTTTTCTTTGAATTCCATCTTCCTCTTCTTATCAAACCCATGTGACTGATGGGTTACTCCAATATCCATCTCGACTTTGAGAGCACATCGAACGATTTCCTCGTAGCTATTGAAGTCCCTTATGGCTAACGCCCTTCGAAGACTTGGTTTTAAGCCACTAAAGAATCGATCGATCTTACTCTCAGGTTGGATAATAATACCAGAAGCGTACCTTGCAAGTCTTGTAAAATTTGCTTCATAGGTACTAACAGATTCATCATCCCTTTGCTTCAGTTCAAGGAACTCTTTCTCCATCTTTGTTCGGAGAATACGAGGGAAGTACTTATTGAAAAATAAGTTCTTGAACTCGTCCCATTCCATAGACTCAATTTCATCCCTTTTCCTTGTATTCTTAACAAGATTCCACCATTGATCAGCATCTCCTTCCAAACGATACACTGCTAGGATGACTTTATCATGCTCAGAACATTGAAGAACTGAAAATATCTTTTCAGTAGTACTAATCCATTGTTCAGCAACTAATGGATCAGTAGACCCGCTGAAAGAAGGTGGACGCTGCCTCATGAAGGATTCAACAGAATGTTGCTCCCTCCTTTGTTCGTTTGGAAATCCTGCATGATTCATAGCTTGAGAAAGTTGTGTGAGCATGGCTACAAGATTTTGCATTCCAGCTCCCATATCGTTTGTTTGCTCAGGGGGACAATCATTGCATTGCCCATCGCATTCCGCATTAACATAGTTCCTTCGGGTTCCAGCCATTGACTAAAACCAAGAAGAATAGTGTGAGCAACACTAATTATAATAGGAAACCACATAATTCAGGAATAAAATTTTCATGCTTAAGGTCTTATCCTAGGTTATTCAAGGCCATTTCTAAAACACTAAGATTGTGTTCTATGCTTAGACTTATCCTTAGGGTTCTTACTAAGGCTTTCACATCCTAGTTTCCAAAGGTTGACTATACCTTTCCTCTGATACCAACTATAACGACCCACACTTTACATACATTGTTAATACTTCAAAATTGAAGCACTCTTATTACAACATATGACAAAACCACAAAGGACCGTATAGGTATAGTGTCTTTAGAAACTGGGAAACATAAACAACTGGTTCATAAATCTTCTACAGTGTCTCCCATTTATTTCATCATATCTAGGGTCCCTTTTAGCATATTCTACTTAATATCCATCTTCCTGACCTGGGGAAAAGAAAACATAAAAGGGTGAGCTCAAATGCTCAGCAAGGGAAAATAAAGGAAATAAAAATCATATCATATCTTTATGAAAATCAAAACCTGCAAAAGAGATCATAATATCTTAACATGGAATAAATCATAGAAGTGAAAATGAGATCCCCATAACATAAAACTTGAATCTTTGTGGCATGCACACATAATCATGGAAAATCATTTCTTGTTAGTCATGACTCATTGCCAAGACTATCTTAGTGGACAAAGTCCCTTTCTGAACCGAGTTCACTCCTCGTTTCAGTCCTGTATCACTGAACCGAAATAACCTTCCGTTCCAGCCATGTCTATCTCATGAGATATAAAGTCTTTACCCAATGCATTGGAGGGAGATATAGGTCCCAGCCATCTTATAATGAATCCTTTCTTATGTGTGCCACATAATCATAAAACATACATCATCGCATAACACATGTAATAAAAATGGGATTCTTGAAACATCATGACATCATAAGACAAATCATATAAGGTAAATGACTTCATAAAAATAATTCACTTACAACATAAACAAATCAATGTAATAATAGGGGTAAAAACAGAACCCTTTATTATCTTATATGGAAAATAATTTTGATAAAACACTTGAACTCCATTCTTGAGGAAAATATCCTTTCTTCTTCAAAAACATTTTTCCTTTCATAGCATGTCATACGATTTTAAAATAAAAGAAGTTGATTAAAAATAAACTTGAAAACTTGTAAAGGAAGCTTCTTGTAAATAATGTTTTAAAAATCCATTCATGCCGTATAAGTAAAAAAAACATTCTTCGTACTTTTGTCGGAAAAGTCAAAAAGTACCTCGTACGGAAAAACGACAAAAGATTCCTTTCATATTCTTTACTAAAAACTCACCTAAGGGTAAAATTGGATTTAAACAATATTACATATTCAGGGAACATGGATGTGGATGATAAAATACACCCCAGTAAATACTTACGAATAAACAATCTCGGATAAAAATGAGATTGTGATATTTCCCTTACCTTAGGTCCGATTTGCTTTGTTCGTGTCCGAAGCTCCTGTATAATGGTTTAAATAATGTTATTGACTTATTACAGAATCATACATATTGATATGATATCATATATGGTCATATTATTAGCTTCTTGTTAGTAATATTTCATTGTTACTTGTTACTCGGGTCTTTATAACTTTTTGTTCTTATGCGTGTTTTGTCGAATAAATTCTTATTCTTATCTTTAGGTTATAGATAATTCATTTCCAGAATGGTATTAGTGTAGTATATACCATATTCATTCATTCAATTCATTTATACAATCATTATGAAATGATGATCATGTAGAACGAGTCGCATCACATCGTGGAGACGGTATTCCGTACGTACGCACGAGTGATTATATCGTTCCTATGATCGTGGAATTGTATTGGAGTATATATATATATTATTTCAGTATCAATATTAATTAATAATAATCATATATAGTTACTCATTACACCATTATACCCATACTTGTAAGGTGATGGTGGAAAATAGATTACACCACGGCGTGGAGACGGTATTCCGTACGTACGCACGCGCGGTGATTTCATTTTTCCGTAGGATGGATAGAAGGTGAATTAGGGTTGTTTCATATTTATAATAACATATCAGTATGTAATTAATACTGATGTTATTACTTTATCATGAAACAACTAAAGAATAAGAAGTTGAAGAAGAAAGAAATTGAAAAGATCGGTAATGGATATTACCTCTTCTTTGGAACGCCTTTTTGAATCCTCCACTTAAGGAACTAAGATTGGTCTTTGGAGAAGACCAGGACCTCTAGGATTATTCTAGGGAAGTGGAGAAGGGAAAATGGCAGGGGTTGTCCGAGCTTGAGTGCTCAAATTGGTGTGAGGAGGAGGGGGAGGAGGTGCCCTTTTATAAGGGAGGAGAGGGGCACCTTAGGAATATCTCAAAATATTATTTTATATTAAAGTCAAAATCGGTTTATAATGGTTCCAAAGGGTCTTATTTCGAAGCTAAAGTGGGGATGGGTCGAAATCCTATCAACCAATAGAATTTAGACAAGTTTAGGATATTATTTTAACCTTATCAATTAAATTTAACTCTAAGTTAAATAATTTAACTTTTACCATTTCTTTTTGTTTTCTTTCACTATATGGTTAATACACTTACTATAACATGCCAAACGAACCCCAAATTGTTTATTATTAATATATATATCCTTATCTAAGTCATTTGGCCGAACCATAGATTTTTAGGAATAAAATAACAATTAATAATATAATATTTGATTTAAAAACTATTTTGTCTGAATTTTGACACTATTTGATATATGATTTTTTTCAAAGTCATAACAGAATTATATGTTCGAACCAAGTTGATTAAATCAATACTAATATATCATAGTAACCTAGAAAATTAGTGGAATTCATAAAAAGTCTCAAATTACATTTATTTTGGTATTTATATTATCAATTTTGTCAATATTTCATTAATAAGATAATTACTGCATCATCTTTGTGTCATAAATAAATTAAAGTATTTGATGTCTAAAAATTACAAATAAACTACCATCATGTAGGAAATCTCTTTAGCTTTCTAATGAATATTTACAATCGAATTTATCTTATGTATAACCCTATATTAAAAATGATTTACTTATTAAACTTTGATTTTAACTATTTTAACCCTTCTTTAAATAAATTAATAATAAATGTCCTAATCTAATCCAAGTGGGCCTAAATGGTCATATTTTATTCCTAAGTTTGTTTTTGGTCGAATTACACTTGTCCAATAGAATTATGACATGTGTTAGGGTAATATTGATATCATATTTACCCTTAGTTACCCTATTTACTATTAACCGCGGTAAAAATAGTAAAAAGTTACTATTCACCAAAAAATTATTTTCATCTCATTGAACCACATTTTAGTCCTTGATATTAACCGTGTCTCTCGGATTTTTGAAATTCCATTCACAGAAGCGGTAAAATTAAGTTTTATGCAAAATTCAGTTCTTAACCTACCACTTAGTGGTTTCACTATTCATCAAAAATTGAAAGTTTTCAAAAAAATACCAAAATTTCACCCTAGGCTAATTTCGATATTCTGAGTCCAAAAATGAAGTCCATTTTGAAAAATAAAATTTATAAAATTTCAAAAAGTGGTTATTACTATTCATAACGGCTAGTTTTAATAGCATATTGTTGTTTAGTGAAACTCGGTATTGCGTACGACGCAAGCTATCGAGGAAGGTCGCGATTGCGTGTAAAGCAAGCCAAGAAAGTGTTGTGTAGAAAAAGTTTCCTTTGATGATTTATATAACATAAAAGTCTCGGGTGTTACAATAGACATTCATCACGGACTATAATCTACTCAAAAAAATTCCATTGAGAGAGGGGCTTATATGGTCACACACTATGTTTACTCAGAATCATAATTAAATTTATTTTTTAATTTAACAAGTAAGAATAAATATTATACCTTTTATTTGGTTTCAATTATTCGTGTGTAGTTGATCACAAAAATATAATCATAAGATATTATGAAGACCAATTGAGTTAAATAAAAATATTAAATATTTATTTCTAGGTTTAGTGAAAAAAATATATATAATATTTTTCAATGAATAGTTTAGTGATAAATTTTTTATATAAATAGTCATTTTTCAAGGTTCAGAAATTGTTTAGTAGGATATGTAGTCCATGTTTATTGGTTCATTTGGAATGATTTAAATTATATTTATTAATATATTTTTAAAGTGATGCACATTTCAAGTGAAGAATGCCAATATTTGTATTATTATTTTACATGGGGTAAATATAGAATTATTGAATTGTAAAGGGTCCTATTTTATAATTTCAAATCCTAAACCTACTATCATAATTATCAAATTTTATCTGTTTCTATTGATTTTTTTGGGCATAATGGAGAGAGATAATCCCCGTCATTACCTAGAGATAGTTGAAGAGGTATAAGGTCAACTATCTCCTCCTCTTCTCTCAGTACATTAAGAGAACCCCAATTAATCTTCACCCTCAATGATAATTCAACTACAATCAACCATGCAAGATATAATAAATCAAGATCGATCATACAAGTACAAGGTTATTCTATACAGACCATTAGAGATTGTAGTGCACATTTGGATCACTACTAGAGATATTATTTAGTTGGATATTTAAATTAAATGATGATATAATGAGATTGAATAAATAATGTTATGAATGATGAAATATTTACAATTTCTGATAATTCTAGTCCTACTTACAAATTAATTATATATTACATGTGATCGAATTCATATAATTGTTATGGGGATCAATAATGTCATTTAATCTAAAATTTAAATTGTTCATGAAATAATTATTATGTACAAATTATATTAATAATGAAATTAGAATGAAACATTAGTTGGTAATTCCACCTAAGCAATTTTATTATTCCCAAAACCTACAATTACATAAAAAATCTTATTGAGGGATAATTTTAGACAGTGATGATTTTTCAAGGATCATATATTATGCTATAAATGGAAAATAATATAATTAAATTAATGTATATTCATTAAAAACCAATTTTTTGTGAACAATTTTATATTTTATTAATATAATATGAATATTTTTATGGATATGTAGTGTGTTAACTTTAGTTGAGAGTATCATACCCTATACATGTACACCCATATCCATTGTAAAAAACAAACTCATTTCATATTGGATTTTATTCCAACTAGGGCAACCCAAGTATAGCCATTCATAACTATAATTTCAATACCCAATATAAATTTTTTTATAAACTAAATTCACTTTTATGTTTAGAATTATCTAAATTTCTGAAAAATATTTAACTTAAAAAACTAATATCCTTCTCATCCAATGAATTTTTTTCTACTATTCCAATAGTTTCTTATTCCACAATAACCCTTCATTATCACCCATAAAATAATACAAAAATTATTCCATTCTAGATATATCATACATAATGTTCTTTATTATGACCTTGGGATATGGAAATATATGATGGGTGAGCAGAAATTCTCAATAAGTGTAATTATAAGCATTACTAATCAACGATCCAAAATGAGAATAAGATTATCATTTGGTTATGAAGAAATAGTTAACACAATGATAATATAATAATGAAATCATACCGAAAGAAATTTGAATCTTGAGTATTATTATGAATCTTTTTATAATTCATCACTAAAACTAGTGTGTATGTGCGATTCGTTAATCATGATCCATGAAAATCTACATCGATATATATTTCACCCTCTTAGCTCAATAATTTTATAAATGATATCAAGATAAAGAAAAAAATAAAAAGAATACTAATGAAGGTTACATAAAACATCATGTTCATATCACTCTTATAATAATCCTTATAGTTTAATAACCCACTTTGTTAATTCCAAAATCATATCTTAATGTAATCTCATAATAAAAAAATTCCAACATCTTCATAGGAGTAACTTAAATCTTTATAAATACATCATCACTACCAAATTTGTTAAAGTGTTATATCATACTCACTATACATCTTATATAGTGTCTAATAACAATAACATGAACACATAAGGGATTTAAAATTCAATATACAAATCATAAAATTTTCATCATTCCTTCATATCATAAATAACCCAAGGGAAAGAAATGGTTTCATGATATTTTTCATAAAACATCATCATAATGAATCTAAAAAATAAGTTGAATGGTGTTTTTACCCCATATCCCCAATTATTCATAATAATTAAAATATATTTACATATATGGAAAACCCTTTAATAAAATCATTATAAATTTTCTTCAAAAATTAAGATGAAATATATTTTCTTTTTAATAAAATTTACGAAATAAATAATATTAAAAAATAGATATATTTTTTATTAAAATAACATAAGAACATGAAAGGGTAATATATTTATGTATAATGATAATAAAAATAGTGAAATGTTTTTCTAGCAGTATACTTTTAAAAATATTTTTTTCATTCTTTTGGAAATACTACTAAAAGTAACAGTTGTAGAAAATTTTAAAAAAATTTCTTTTAACCGTTTCTAAAAAAATTCAAATATATCTTAAAATTACCATAAATAAAATTTTATGTATATATTATATAAATATTAAATTAATATTATAAACATGGATATATAAGGAAAATAATATAGGTCAAAATCCGTTAACATAATTTTGCTATTAAGAAGTCATTATGGGTTACAAAACATAAATCACTTAAAAGAAATAACTTGAAAAGACAAATTAAACATCAATAATAAAATAGATAAATTATCTAATATATGAAATACATATTATATACTACATATAAATTAATTTAGGTTAAAAATTCGATAAATGTCTCTAGGAATGAATATTAATATGAAAACCTTTACTACTTTGGTAACCTATGAATAAAAACAACATAAAAAAGTGAAATTGAAATAAAATATTAAATAATATGAATATTTAGATAATAATTCTAAATAAATTCAATGTGGTTGAAAAAAATCCATATAAATTTATATTAGTTAATTTTACAAAGAATTTCTCAAAGAAAACAATTTTGAGATAAGACATCATTATAGATTTTATAAAACATGAATCAAAACCCATTAAAAAATAATATTTTAATTATTAATTACCATGAATTACATGAAAATTGTATTATAATAAATTCACCACTATTGGACCAAGATAAAAACATATTTACATAATCATGATGGAAAATATGAAAAGATTGTCAAGGAAATGACAATGGGATCAATTAAACCCCTTACTATATTGGAAATGTATGAAAAATATCACTGAAGGGAACCATGTAGTGAATTTTATATCCTATTAAATTCTAGTAAGTCATTATAAATTAAAATCATATAAATCATACACACCACACAAAATAAAATAATTGGTTAATTTTATGCTTATCTCAATGATGGAAAATTGAGACAACAAATTTTGACAATGATCATGACATTTGAAGTCAGAATCAATAAATTATAAGATTATCCAAAAAAATGTAAATCCATATCCACAATTTTAAATAAAACGTAAAAAATCATAGGTAGAATCACTCATAATCATTTCATGACATATTCAATAGAGAAGTTGTGCATCCTAATGAAAGGAAATTGAACTAAGAATCCTCTAACCTTAGACTTATTCTTGGTCATAAGTGCTCAAAAATTTATATATAAAATGTTTTGGTTTATATATAATATAATTAAGAAGTTTATTTAAATTTAAATTAATTTATACCATCCATTTATCATTCTTTATTACCCTTATATTACTTATTTATAGTTAAAATTATCATTTTGGTGTTAACCATTCTGTTCCCCTAACATGTTCTAGTTTAGTGATTTCGATATTTGATTCTTCTAAAAGAATTCATCGCCTTAATAATTACAATGAAAATGTAATTAATGTGCTTCATATCAATATTGTGTCTCATATCCACTTCTAGGAACTTTTTTTCTGAAGCCCTTCGTTTTATAAGTATGATACATTTTGACCTAGGTGTATCCCATTTGAGGTTTGAGACGTTCCCGAGAGCTAGAGATTGAGAATTAAGATATTTTGGGAAATCAAGATAAGGACAAGGTTTTGGTGGATAATTACTAAAAATCATGTGGTTACCATTTTATATGTAATAGTGAGTTTTGGTGGTGTTCTTTTTGGTTCACTACAACAAAACCTACCTTCAACAACACTGGCCTTTATCTGCGCTAGGAAAAAGCACTAATAAAATTTCCCTATATTAGTACTAAAATGACAATTCATATAAGGTACCTCTTATGATATATTTTTCATCACTACTAAATTTTTTCCTTTATCAGTTCTTCTGTTTATCCCTAATAAAGGAATCTTTTATCATCAATTTTCGTTACTGCTGATAAAATGAACCCTTTATATATAATGTAGTTTTAGCATTGATAAATGGTACCCTTTATCAGTGCATAATTTTTTTGTGCTAAAAAATGTGTCCTTTATCAACTCTCTTTATAACATATAAAGGACCCAAATAAAATGAAGTAACTAAATAAATAAGAATTTAATATTTGAAAAATAAAAAAAATATTAAACCTTTTATTAATTAATAAATTATTAATAAAAATGAATAAATTTAATTTTCTATCTATAAATTATAAATACTAATAAATGGTATATATTAAATATAAGGATATGTAAAATTAATTAATTAAAACGACAGAAATTAAAAATGTATAAATTTATAAATATCTCAATAATATTTTTTTTAAATAATTATAGATAAAAATGAATAAATTTATTATAAAAATATATAGATTATGAGTATTTATAAAGAGTATTTATTAAATATATATATATTAATAATTCTGAAATATAAATTATATAATTTGAAATATTTATTCTTAACATTAAAAATGTAATATATTTATTGAATAATTTTTTATTATAAAAAATTAATATGAATTAAAAATACTAACTAACCGCATCGAGTGATGGGAATAATTGAATATCATTTGATTTTAAAATATCAAATATATCAAAGATATGTTATATATATTTCATATACATATAAATAAGTAATGAATTTTTATATATAATTCACACACACAAAAATATATACATAATTAAGGAATTCTTATATAAAAACAGTTACCCCTATTATTTATGTAATTTATTCAATTTTTTCTATTCATTTTGTAATTTTATGGTAACATGATACATTTAATATGTTATGAAACTAATCAGGGAATTTTATTTATTTATTTTTAATTTAATCACAATAAGGTATTAATTAATTTTAAATATTTTTAATTTTTAATTTATTAATTTTTTTAAAATTTAATCATTTACTATTATTTATTTATATATATTTAATTTTTCTACTTATTCTCAATATTAATTCACCTTAATTTATATATATAGTTATAATATTTTAACAACTTATATTTAATTAAAAAATCTTCCACATTTTATCAATGTCATTAAAGTGTACTCAGTTTTAATTATTAAATTTCACTCATTTTTTAAATGCATGCGCAAAAGATTAAAAACTCATTGATAATGTTAAAAATAAAATTATTAATAAATATTTATAAATAAATATTTTTATAAATTTATATTTACTCTAATTACACATTACAATACATATAATTATAAGAAAATAAATATTATTTCATAAAAAGTATTTTTACAAATATTAGTAGATAATTATATATATTTAAATAAATAATAAATTTAATTAAAAAATTTATATACTTATAATATTAATATATATATATATTTATGAAATATATATATATCTAATTATATAAATATACATAATGATAAATATATATATATATATATATTATTCTATAGATGTATTTATATAATTATTTATATATATTTATATATTTTAAAAATGAATATTCTTGTTATATTGATATTTATATATTTTTATTAAACATATATATAATTATATAAATATATATGTAAGACATTTCATTTATAAATGTAATTAGGAATCCATTCTAGGCACTGAAGTTTTAGCACTGGTAAAGAAGTATTCAATCAATGTTTTTTAGCACTGATGAAGATAGTGTTTTATCAATGATAAATTTTTTTCATGGATAATAAACATCTTTATCGGTGCTAATACATTAGCACTAATAAATATGGTCTTTATCAATGATTTTATAGCACTCATAAATATTATTATTATTAGTTTTTATTAATATAGCATTGATAAAGGGGATAAGTACAAGTTCTTTTTTTAGGCACTATTAACAGTTTCCCCAATCTATTCAAATAACTGTCACCTCTGGTGAACAAGTCATGATATATGAAGCATTTCATTGAATCCACCTTCTATTAATTCTCCTCCTCATCAAATCCTAGGTCGAATCAATGATAAAATCAAGGATTGAACAATTAAAAGGCATGAATCGGTGTCTTGAACAATACATGGGTTGAATGAATCCAAACCTTGAACTAATCAATGTTTTGGTGATATTTTTATTTTGTCTTGCACAATTCAAAACTTCATTCCATGGTATTATACATTCCCCTCTTCATTACTGGTTGATTGCATGTTTGGACATATCAATCTTCCTTTTTTGTTCATTATCTCTTATTATTCATTAACCACTACTTATTTCCCTTCTAAAATGAATTTAAAATCGGTGTTTTCATTTATTTTACGTTTTTATTCACCCTTTCATAGATTTTCCTGCTTCTTTTACCATATTAATAATTCCACACACCAATTTCATCATTTTATCATATTAATTTTAAATGTTTTGAACAACTATACAAGGATATAATGCCCAAAATAATTTTTGTAAAAATACCAGAAATGTTTTTTATTCAGTATAAAAAAATGGATAATATGTAGCCGTTCTTATAATGTGGGGTGTGGTTTTTTTTAAGTCTTTTATATTTTTAAGATCCAATGGTCTTATATTGTGATTTTTATTTTATGTTTGGTGTATTTCATTTTATCTCTTTTTTCTTGATATCCCATATGAACATTTATATTTATATATATTCATTTTGAGATGATTATGCATACCTATATAAACACATTTTGCTTGTATAAATGTATTTATCTTTTCCTGCAAAATATAGATTGGTTTTCTTAAAAAAAGAAGATGATAATTTTTTCTGAGTTTTAGAAATGCATTCCAATAGAGACTATTAATGTGTGTTTTTTAAAAACATACTTTAAGGATTTTTTGGAACTTTTTAAAATTATATTGATTATCACCTTTTTATTTTGAATAATATTGAAATAATGAAATTTTTGTTGAAAATTAGTACTTGTAAAATGTGTTATGGGCTTGCAGGTTCCATGAAATGTTTTTTTCGAAGTTATTAACATCTATGGATGATTTCTATATTTTATTTTATGAGTTAATAGTTTATTTGTTTAAATACAATGATCGTATTAATTTTTGTTGAAAGAATGTTTGAAAATACATGATTGGGAAATGTTGATTGTTGATTGACAAGTATTCTAAAATGAAGATCATACCTTCCATTACAATTATAATAGTGATTGTAAACATTATTGTGAGGGATGATAGATAGATACAACGTACTCTTGATTATATTTTATAGGTCCCCACTTGTATCAATGTCTATATGTGTGTCCTACACGGTTGGTTATTTGTGGTTCACTAGTAGGTTATAATCATCATCATTATTATAGGTGGTTCCAACCCATGTATGTTCAGAGTCACCGCACAATATGTTTTTGAATTTCCCAAGATTATATATTTTTCATTTACAAGTATTTATGTGTATATTTTTCTTAAATACCCCACATTTAATAATGATCCATTATAATGTCATTGTTTTTTATATTTTTTATTTAATTTAATTGCTTTATTTATTATTCTAAAAAAATATTCTATTTTAATAATATATATTATTATTCATGAGTATGTTTGTAAAAGAGGCATATTAATAATCCTAGAATATTTTAAGAGTCTATAATTTTCTTCATTCAATTAAATATTAGTCATAAGGTGAAAATATTTACTAATAGATGTTATGTAGTTTAATGATATTTTATATACCATTAATAATTAATTTAATAATTCATATGGTTGTTACATAACATCTTCTAAAAAATATAATTGAGGTTATCAAATTCTATATATTTTTTAATAATTATTAGAAAATATTTTTAGGTATTCAACATTTTAGTTCTACATGTATTGTTTCCACGTCTAGGAATCTCTAATAACCATCAATGTATATAAAATGAATCTTTATTTATTAAACTATTTCCAAATACATTTTGTGTGAATAATTTTTCCTTATAACTTTTCCATTCCTTCATGTTTGGTAGAGATTGTTGAGTCAATAAGGTTTATTTATGACTTTTTCATTCCTTCATGTTTTAAAAATCAAAAGCACCCTATCTTAAGGAAAATATCATTTTCCCTATGATTTTCCTTAATAAGAAAAATTATCATTCCCCAATGAAAATTTATCCTTACCATGTTTTCGTTGTTCATATTTTAATTGATCTAAATTCTAACTCTATTTATTCCTAACTGTATATTTTGGTTTCACATCTAAAACATTGGAATTATATAAATACTTAGTTATAAAGTATTCTATTTTCAGGATCTGAATTCAGGTTCTAAATTCTCCAAAATTCAGACTTTTAATTCTCTGAAATTCAGACGTCGAATTCTCTGAAATTCAGACTTAGAATTATCTAAAATTTAGACTATGAATTCTCTAAAATTTAGACTCTGAATTCTCTTAAATTCATACTTTGAATTATATAAAATATAGACTCTTAATTCTTTAGAATTAACACTCCTAATTCCTTAGAATTCTAGTTCAGAATTCCTTAGAATTCATACTTAGAATTATTTAGAATTCAGACTCCAAATTCCTTAGACTTCAGGTTCTGAATTCCTTAGAATTCAGGTTCCGAATTCCATAGAATTCAGACTCCAAATTCCTCAGAATTCAGGTTCCAAATTCCTCAGAATTCAGGTTCCAAATTCCTCAAAATTCAATCTCTGATGTCTATTGAATCTTGAATCTAAATTCCATGAAAAATAGAATCCAAATATTCATGCAATATAGAATCCAAATTTTTTTAGACTCTGAACATTAGACTCTAGAAATTTAGACATGGTTGAGAATACCTATTTTTCTTACCCTTGTTACAGTTATAAAATTGTGTCGTGCTTTCTATTTCTTACTAACCATTGTTTGAGTGACATGTGTGTAGGTCCCTCTAAAATTTATGAAAAAATATGACCATTGGTGGAGGGAGCCGACCATTGAATATGTGCCTATAAATAGGAGCTCATCTGAACTAGCTCAACACATGTTGATCAATCTAGAGATTACATACATACTTAGGTGATTTCTAGAGAGAGATACATTCATGATTTGTGTGTACAGAACATCTTGTTCACAATTGATTCGTGTGACTCCAATTGTTGTTGTGTACAATCAAGGGCTTCTGAGGATATAAAGACAGAGGCATCGACTATATTGAAGTTTGAGGGATTGTGGGGATAACAAGATAGACTTTGATTTTCATATCGAGGGGTACCCTGGTGTGGGTAAGACAAACTTTCCTGAAAGTATAAATCATGTGACCTTTATCCAAAGTTTTTGGATACCCTACTATTTAGGTTAAATGATTTCTAACTTGTTACTTTTATTGTTTCACGTTTGTTTTCAACTATATTTTGGTTGTTAAGGAAAGTATAACTGTATTATACTTTCTTATTCTTATACTTTGATTAGTATGATTCTATACATTTTAAGGTAAAATCTTTGATCCTTTAAACTTTTGTTAATTTTAATTTCTAGAACCATATTTCTGAAATCTAGCATGTTTATAGAACCTGGAGGTCTTTTGAATTAAATTTGTTTATATCTGTTAAACAATAAATGTTTTTACAGCATCATTAAAAGTTTCAAAGTAGTTTTTAAATTATAAAATTCACTCCCCATCTTGAATATAGATAATATTCATTATTATTTAGATACTACAATCAGTATTATGAATCCTATAATTGGTATCAGAGAGAAGTCATTTGAATACTTATATTCACATATAAGTTTTCTTACTCATGCTTTTTCATTGTTATATATTTTCCTTGCTTAGGATATTTTTTTATTCTAGTTTAAGAACCATTATCAGTAACAAGTTTGTGTGGAATGATATTTTTCTTTGTGATGATAGGAATGAATTTTGGTTAAATTGTAAATCTCAATCCTACTAGACCACCAATATTTGATGGGAATGATTACAAATATTGGAGAGATTGTATGAATACTTTTTTCATTAACACTGGAGTGGACAACTTTGTAATGCTTACTAAAGATTACAAGATTCATGATAAAGAAGTCAGAACATTTACTGATCAAGTGAATTTAGAACATCAACTAAACTATAAGGTATTCAATACTTTGTTGTGTTCCATGACCAGGAGAGTCTATATCCATATTTTATTTTATAAATCAGAAAATTTTATTTTCAATAAGCTTTAAGTAACACATTTTGGAACATCCAAAGTTATTGAAACTCTAAGATCTATGGTTAGAGCTGAATATCATGGTTTTTTCTTTCCTTATGGAGAAACAATATTTAAGTTAAAATAGAGATTTATGAATATTTTTAATATCTTACAATCCATGGGTGAAAAAGTTTTAAATGATGAATAACTTGTGGAAAAGATTATAGATATCATTCCAAATGAGTGGGAATCAAAGAGAACATCTATTGATGAGAATGGGAAAGCCTCACAGATTACTATTGATGAGATTTGTGGAACAATTATTTAACATGAAACTAGAATGAAGAGATATGCTGATCCAAATAAGAAGAATAATTGAAAAGGAAGTGTTACTTCTAAAAAAAATTAATAATATGAAATCCAAGACTCCTGAAAGAGTTACTACATCTAATTCGAAGAAGGTTACTATTTTTTCTGTATCAAGTGAAAGTGAACATTCTGAGAATGAACTAGCCAGTCATGCTCGAAGGATGAACAAGATAGTTGTGAAGAAAGACTTTCAGTATAGTTTTCTGAATAAAGAAATAAAGGATAAGAAACCTTAAGAAGTCACATGTTATAAATGCAAAAGTGCAGGGAATATAAGGAAATATTGTCTTATGCTTAAGAGAAACAATAGAAAGGAAAACATTCAAAGAGGAATAGAAACAAATACTATAAGGTCAATGCTAATAATTTTCTGAAAGTTAATGATACACGGATTTCCAGTGGTGGAAACTGTTCTGATAAATCCTCATAGTATGAATCTTTTGGTCAGAAGATTCTTGGTTTTCTATCCCGGTAACCTATTGAAAATAATTGTTTAATGGATAAGGTACACAATGCTAAATCCAAGACCAATGTATCCTTCAATTATAATTATAGAGATAGTAAATATTACGAATGTTTTGATGAACAATGTTCTTCTGGTGGAGATAATACTTTACCTACCTCTGAAGAAGTTTCTATGTTTGTTAAGACCCTTGAGAAGGACAATTCTAAAGTCAAGAAAAGGTTGATAAGGAAAATTATTGGATATCTATTATTACTAAGGAAATATCAGATCTTTCAAAATATATTTATAAGAAAATATTTTATATTTAATGTATTTCAAAAACCCTTGATGACTTTAATTCTGAGATGGATAAACTATTTAAGGATCTAGAAAACATAATTTCTAACAAAAATGTTTTCAAGCCTAACTCTAGTGCTAATGTTAATGTTTTTGAAGATAAGAACTTGGTTATTAGACTAAAGTCAGAAATATTTTCCTTGAGGAAGTTTTTGTCAAACATTACCTTAGGTATGGAAAATTTTTGTATGATGTATTCTCAAATTCAACATCTGAGGAATAATTCTAGTTTTGGTTATACTAGTTCAAACCTGATTTTTAATAACAATTATTTTGTTCCTCAAAGTACACTATTCTAAAATAAGTGTTGGTGTGGTGGGAATTGGGCAAAAAATAGTTCCTTAAATAATAAATCAATTTTTAGTTATTCATAATGTTTATTTTTCAATGAAAATGTGGATTCCTAAAATTTTATTTTATGATGTTCCCGGATCCAAGAATGTTTGGGTTCCGAAAGTCTAACTCACTTGTTTCCAGGAAAGTAAATATAGTACCAACAGCAACACATGGTACATGGATAGTGGATGTTCCCAGCATACTACTGGTAAATAAAACATCTTTGAAAATATTATCAAGATAAAGGGAGGAAAAGTAACTTTCAGAGATAATGCTAATGGAGAAATTATTGGTATAAGTAATTTTTCTTCTTTCGAAAACATGGATTTCAAATGTTTTATTTGTAAAGGGTCGTAAGAAAAACCTCATTAACATAAGTCAATTATGTGATGAATGGTAACTTGAGAATTTTAGGAATAACATGTTCTTGGTACACAATTCCAAGGAAGAGTTTATTCTTTCTACCAATAGGCATGTAAGTTTTTACATACTAAACTTAGACGTTTTTAGGATCCAAGATCTACCATTTCTTAGTACTATGGAAGATCATTCTTGGTTATGGAATAGAAGGATAGAACACTATAACCTTAACAACCTATGAAAATCTCTAAGAAAATATTAGTTAAGGATATACCAGATATTCGATTTAATTCTTCAAAAGATTGTGATCCTTGTCAAATGTCAATAAACATAAATCAAGTTTTAAATCACTCGCTGATGTCTCAACTACTGATGCATTATAGTTAGTTCACATAGATATTTTTGGCCCAACACTAACAGGGAGCATTAGAGGAAAATATTATTTATTAGTTTTAGTTGATGATTACACTAGATTTACATGGTTCTTTTTTCTAGCAATGAAATCTGACGATTTTTCTTATTTCAAAAGTTTAAGAGCTCATGAAAAAAATCAGAAAAATATTCCTTTGAAAGCTATTCATATTTATCATGAAGGAGTATTTAAAAATTAATATTTTGAATCTTTTTGTAGTAGAATAGGCATTACTCTTAACTTATCAGCACCAAGAACTCTTTAACAAAATTATTTTGTTGAAAGAAGAAATATAATTTTTCAAGAGATAACAAGAACCATGTTGAGTGAATATTCTATTGCTAAATATTTTGGGGATGAAGCTGTAAATACTTCTAGTTATACTATAAATAGAGTTTTGATTAGACATTTTCTTAATAAAACTCATTACGAGTTATGGAATGGTAGAAAAACAATACTTTCCTACTTTATGGTTTTTGGTTTCAAGGAATTCATTCTGAATAATAGAAATAATCTACACAAATATTCTCCAAATTCTGATGAACGAATTTTTTTAGGCTACTCCACAACATCAATGGCATATAGACATTTTAATAAAAATACTTGAACTATTGAGGAAACAGTACATTTCAAATTTGATGATACTGATCCCTTTGTTTTTAAACAACCTAAAACTATATTTTCGGATGTGTTTTCAAATACTAATTATAAATATTTGATAGAAGATCCTTCTGATAAATAAAATTTTCATGAAAATTATTTTGAAGCATTTAACCCAGACGATTTCCTAAACTATGTTGATGAACATGCTTAATAAAACCCAAATCAGTTGTTTCTGAAGAATCATCCTAGTGATAGTATCAATGGTGATGTAAAGAAACCTTTAAGGATTAGAAGTTCATTAATAAATGAAGTATAACATCTATATTTCCATTACCAATTAGAACCAAAAAGCACTGATGAGGCTTTAGGTGATGATGATTGGACAAAATCTACACAAGATGTGCTAAATTAATTCAAATGAAATAAATTCTGGACCTTAGTTGAAAGACATAAGGAAACTTATGTTATTGTAGTAAATTGGTTCTTTAGAAATAAGTGTGATGAAAATGGAATCATTGTAAGAAATATAGCTAGATTATTTGCTAAAGGATATAATCAACAAGAAGAAATAGACAATGAAGAAAACCTATGCTCCAGTAGCTAGACTAGAATTTATTCGTATCCTACATGCCTTTGCAGAATTCTTCAATTTCAAACTTCTTCAAATGGATGTGAAATGTGCTTTACTTTTTGGATATGTTCAAGAGGAAATATTTTTTTAACAACCTCCTGGTTTTGAGGATTCAAAAAATCATGAACATGTTTACAAACATACCAAATCTTTGTATGGACTTAAGAAAGCCCCTCAAGCCTGTTATGATAGACTTACAGGATTTTGGATTCAAAATAATTAGGTCAAGGGTAATGATGATCCAACCCTTTTTATAAATAAAGATAAGAAAAATGGTTTGATTGTTAAAATTTATGTTGATGACATCATATTTAGTTCAAATCAGCAATATTTAACTGAAACCTTTGAGGATTTAATGAAATCTGAGTTTGAAATGAGTATGATGGGTGAGTTAACATTTTTACATGGTTTTCAAATTTCTCCAATACTGGAAAGAACCTATATATTCCAACATAATTATATTAAATAACTACTTAAAAAGTATCGATTTGATAGAACTAAGAGTTTATGTACTCTCATCGGTACCTCAAATTCACTTGATTTTGATGAAGTTAGGAAACCAGAAGATCAAAATACCTTGAGAGGTATGATAAGAAGTCTAATTTACTTGATATCTTGCTGAAATGACATAATGTTTTCAGTATTCTTATGTGCATGATATTAATAAAATCCTATGGAATCTCATTTAAAGGGAGTGAAAGGGATTTTTTCACTACTTAAAGGGAACCATGAATATAGCACTCTTTTATACCTATGAAAATGGATTTTTAAAAACTTTTTCCAAATTATTACTTTGGTGGACATATAATTGATAATAAATGTATATCCGCAACTTGCCATTTTTTTGAAGATTCATTAGTTTCTTGGTTAGGAAAAAATCAAAAATCAGTAGCACTTTCCACTACTGAAGATGAATATGCAGCAACTGGAATTTTTTGTGCTCAAGTGTTGTGAATGTAACACACACTCACAGACTATGGAATGAGTTTTACCAAAACACAAATATTTTGTGATAATACTAGTTCCATTTCCTTAAGTAAAAACTCTACAAATCACTCTTGTTAAAAAACATAGATATTAGGCATCACTTTCTTAGGGATCACACACAAAAAGGAGATATCATTCTTTAATTTATCAGAACGTAAGATCAACTGGATGATATTTTCATAAATTCTTTAACATCTAATAGATTTTTATATATTAAACAGATGTTAGAATGATAACTGTAAGGAAATATTTTATATTAATTTCTTTTTAAAACCCATCTCCTTGCAGTAAAGAACTCATTTTCATTGGGGGAGTACATTTTTTTGTTAGCTATATTTAATCTTTTTTAATTTAAAATTTTCATAGTCAAAATTTTTGTAGTTAAAATTTTCGTAGTCAAAATTTTCGTAGTTAAAATTGTTGTAGTGAAAATTATTATAGTCAAAATTTTCATAGTTAAAATTTCTATAGTTAAAATTTTTATAGTCCAAATTTTCATAGTCAATATTTTCATAGATAAAATATTCGTAGTTATATTTTTTGTAGTTAAAATTTTTGTAGTTAAAATTTTTGTTTTAAAAATTTTCCCTAATCAAAATTTTGAAATCTAATGTTTTCCAAAATAAAAATTTCCCCATTACGAATAATCGACATAGTATTCTGAAAGGTATGATTCCTTTCATACGTCTTCCTAATCAGTATTTTTCATTCTGGTATATTCTTTTTGTTTTAAAATTTTCAGATTCACCTTTCCTTAAATATAAATGTTTTATCTTAAAAACCTCAAAATATCAGAATCTATAAAAATCTGTCTATAGCTAACATATCAACCGTTTGATATTCTCAAAAATATTTCAACCGTTCGATCAATTTGGGATGTTGAACCGTCACTTCAATTTCCTATATAAAGGACCCCCAATGGTTGTCCCGCATCAATCTCAAGCCTTCCTGTGCGAATGCTCTACCCTTCATACATAAGCCCGTTCCATATCTTTATGGCTTCCTTAGTTTTTAAAGTCAACAAAAGCATTATCTCCAAAAGAAATGTCATCTATAAAAAAATATGTGAATGGCAGATTTATAGAGAAAGGTTAGTTCAGCCAATTTTTTTTGATAAGTATGATTACATTATCTCTAATAATATCAAGCTAAATTTGTGGGAGAGTGTTTTCATATCAAAACCAAAATCCTGATATCTAGTATATCCAGAGTTGCTAGTTGAATTCTATGAGACAGTTAGCTTTTTCAATGAATTTTAAGAGTTACAAGAAAATGTATTGTCTTTCTTTTAGAAAAGAATCCAGTCTGATTTGTATTCCTTATGAAGGTGAAGCTGATTTATGTACTCACAAACTTCCTATTTTATCAGGTTCTTTTGATAAGAAAAAAGCTCTATCATTCCATGGTGTTTTAGAGGTGATGACTCCAATGATAAAATATTTATCTACAAACCATCGGATTCTTGAATTGTGGGTTTAAGAGTTTGTTATACCAAGAAAATGAGATAAGGATACCCTAAAGAAGTGTGATTTGTATATATTGAATTTCTTGATGATCCTCATAATGATTAACCTTTTCAAGTATATCTTGTTTACAATTGAAAATATCAAGAATGGGAATTTAAAGTCTCAAATTATCATGTATCCAGCCATTCTTTCAAAGAACATTGTTTTTCCGTCATTCCTTCAAGATGGAATGTAGTTCCAAGCCGAGGAACTCCAAGGTGATGCTGATAAATGATTATACTCAATTGAGGATGGAGATTTGATTTAATATTCAATTTAGAAAAATTTATGATCTACTAAAAAATCAAGTTGAAGCATTAACAATGAAATAAGAAGTAGCTGAGATATCTATGAATGGTGGAAGAAAGAATAATGTAAAGGAACTAGAAGAGAAATAAAAAACCCTAGTGGCTAAGGAAACTCAATACACACCTCCAAAACCAAAGAACCAAAAGCATATCCTGAGGTAGTAGTGGTTAAGTGGAGAGAAGACAAGAAGAACAAGAAAGAGGGGGGCCCTAATATTGGCCCGGATCATGTTGAGGCAAAAGATTTGAATGAAAAGGTTTATAAAGATCTGGAGAAGAAACAGAAAGACACGAAAAAGAAGAAGAATATGTCTGAATCTAAAATAGTCCAATCCTTTCTCAAGGTGACTAATAATGCTTCTGAACAAGTTATGGTACTAGAGACGTTTCATCAAGATTTACTTCCTAAGACACCGGGAAAAAATATTGTAATTCCAAAAGAACATCAAGAAGAAGTAGTTCAAGATGAAGAAATATTTGAATAAGATGAAGTATAGGAAGAAGAATATGAGGGCAGTGGTGACACCAAAAATGTGTTAATGGAGATAGAGGAATATCATGAGAAAGATATCCCTTATGATAAATTATCATTCTGATCCTCTCAAGACAAATCGTCAAAGCATTCTAATCTATCAAAAGATGATGATAAGGGAAAATATGAAGTAAATAAACTATCTGGGGAAGAAATAATCAATAAATATTTAATTCATTCAGAGGATGTTGAGGAAAGAGGCGAGAACAATGATGTGGATGAAGAAATTTTTTTTCAGCTATCAGATAATGAACATGAATACCCTGATCGAGATGACGTCATTTCAAAGAATGAATAGGTAAAATAGGTGTTTGTGGATACACCTACCATGTCTTTGCTAAAAAATAATGAAGCTAGTGGTTCATCTAAGATGGAGGCTATTGAATTAGGAAAGGAATACTCATGAACTAAACTCTCAGATTCGGAATCGGCCTCTCTTGGACATGACTTTGTGGTTCAGTCTTTAAAGAAGATGGTTAGGACTATTCAAATATTTCTCAGTATAGACTCAAGATGCTAGATGCTTCAACATTAATTTAATCAAAAGTTAGATTATATATCTAGGGTGATGGATAATTGTGTCCAACTCAAGAAAGATTTCAAGACTTTTCTCATTGGATATGAAGCTCATAAAAGATCTTGTAATAAGATGACAAGTTGGTCAAAGAAAACAATAGAAGATATGATAATCCATGATGAATTTCAAGATTCTATCAAGGATTCTTTTGAAACAGTAGATGTTACGATCAAGGATCTAACTAATAGTTTTGAAGAAAAGATGACTCTTAAACAGACTTCTCGGAAGTAATAAGTGAAAGATCTGAATGTGAAATTGAATTCAGTTTCTCAGATATGGAAGAGGGAAAGGGATCTCAAAATTGAGATTGAAGAGGAGATTCATAAACAAGAAGAATTTCATAAGGCTCAGACAAAATATCTTAAGGCTTATGAAGAGAAAATCAAAACCTTAGAGAAGAAAACCGATGATCGGGATCAGTTTCTCAACTGTGCATAGGAATATCACAAAGATCTCAAGAAGTTGAAAACCATAGTGTTGAAGCTAATGTCAAAGTATAAGGAAGGATAAAATTTTTCAAATTCAATTTTTTGTACTATTTTCCTATTTTACAAACTCTTTCAATCCTAATGAAATTTTTGTTTCACTTTATATTTTTTGGATTTTTAGTACTAATATTTCAGGTACCCAATTTCTTGTCGATTCCTTATACTTCCTTTTGAAAATCACAAAGGGGGAGAAAGGAATAAAAAAAGAATACTTAGTAAAGATGAAATTTACCTAAGTAAGGGTTACTTCATCTAAGGGGGAGTTTTTATCATGAATATTTTTATAAGCATGAAAATGAAGATTCTCATTCAGGAAACATAGAATACGATCCATAGAGATTTAAAAGCCTAAGTGGGAGTTAGTCGTATTCACATTGATCCATATGTAAAGGGAGATATGTTTTTATTTTTTATCCAATAAAATTTCTAATGTCCCTATATTCTTTTTCGTAAGAATATTTGTGCTTTCCAAAAAAGGTGGAGATTTTTTATTCAATAATCATTCCTAATGACATTGACATTCCATCATGTTTGGGAGAGATTGCTGAGCCAATAAGGTTTCCTTATTACTTTTTCAATCCTTCATGTTTTGAAAATCATAAACACCCAATATTATGCAAAATTTCATTTTCCCTAATATTTTCTATTATAAATAAAATTTTAATTCCCCAAGGAAACAATATCCTTACCATGTTTTCATTGTTAATATTCTAGTTTCTCTATAATATAACTATATTTATTCTAAAGTATAAAATTTGGTTTCACAGAAAAAACCTCAAAATTCATTAAATTATTAGACATGGAGTATTTTATTTTCAAGAACTGAATTCAAGTTCTGGATTCTCTAAAATTTAGACTCTGAATTCCCAAATATTCAGACTTCGAATTATTTGAAGCTCAGACTCTAAATTCTCTGAAATTCAGACCCCATATTCTCTAAAATTTAGACTCTAATTTCTCTAAAATTCAGACTCTGAATTCTATGAAATTTAGACTTCAAATTCCATAGAATTCATGTTCTGAATACCTTAGGATTGAGACTCTGAATAATATAGAATTCAGGTTCCAGATTCATTAGAATTTAGACTCAAAATTACTTAGAATCCAGGTTCGGAATTTCGTAGAATTCCGACTCCAAATTTCTCAGAATTCAGGTACTGAATTCCTCAGAATTAAGACTACGAAGTCTATAGAATTCTGACTCCGAATTCCTTGAAAAAAATGAATATTCATTCAATATAGAATCTGAATGTTTTTATACTTCAAACGTTAGTCTCTGGAAATTTAGAATTGGTTGAGAAACCTTATTTTTCTTACCCTTGTTATAGTAATAAAATGGATTCGTGCTTTCTGTATCTATGGAACTGTTGTTTGAGTGACATGTGTATAGGTCCCTCCGAAATTCAAGGAAAAATATATCCATTGGATGAGGGAGACGACTATTTAAGATATCCCTATAAATTGGAGCTTAATTGAATGAGCTCAATACATGTTGATCAATCTAGTGATTACATACATGCCAAAGTGATTTTAAGAGAGATATACTCTAATGCTTTGTGCATACTAAAAATCTTGTTCAGAATTGGTTCATGTGACTCTGATTGCTGTGGTGTAAAATCAAGGGCCTCCAGGGATAGGAAGACAGTGGTTCCAACTGCCCTGAATATAGAGGGCTTGAGGGGATAACAAGACAGACTCTGATAATCATATCAAGGGATTACCCTAGTGTGGGTAACATAGACATTCTTGATAGTATAAATCAAGGGACCTATATCCAAGGTTGTTGGATACCCTGCACTTTGGGTTAAAATATTTTTTACTAGTTGCTTTTATTGTTTCATGTTTGTTTTCCGCAACATTTTGGTTGTTAAGGAAAGTATAACTATATTATAAATTGTTATTCTTGAACTCTAATTTGTAAAAATATATACAATTTAAGGTAGAATCATTGATCCTATAAACTTTTTTTATGTTTCATTTTAAGAAACATATTTCAAGAATCTAAAAATTTTATAGAACCTAGAGGTAATGTTAATTTAATTTTTTTAACATGGTTAAGAAATAAAAGTTTTTACACCACCAATAAAAGTTACAATGGAATTTTTAAAGTATACAATTAACACCCTCTTGTATATTGAGCTTCTATATCACTATTTCGATACTACAATCAGTATCAGCGATCCTACAATACCATTTTTAGGTATTATGATTGATGGAATGAAAGTTTATTATTCTTGTTTCTCATATTTGGGCATCTTATTACTACTAAATTGAAAATATTATATTTCCATTTGTTTGTGGTATTTAAAAAAGTCATGATGGATCATTTAAATATCATAAGGAGTATTCTTTGTTAGAGTATTTAATGTACTAAAATTGGGATGTATCTTATAAATATATAATTCAAATAGGCCATAAGGATTCATATATCATAACCCATCCCCACAGAGACAACTTGAATCATAGACAAAAATGTTTTTGCCCCCCAAATCCCACATTCAATAGGCCATGAGTTTATGACTAGCACCAATGGTGTAATTCTCACAAATAGAAGGAATTTCTACTTTTATATAACACAATATAGTATCACTATCATCCACATCTCTCAAATAGTTATTATTACAAAATTTTTCTTGAATATCATCCCACATATATTTTATGTTTCTTGAACTACTTAGAGCTATAGTCAACCCATGGATGAGTACTTTTTAGAGTAGTTCAAGAATCATAGGGAATTTTATAATAGATGGATGGTGTGTCTCTAGTAAAAAACTGCAATAATGACAGCTGGGGAGATGAAGCTGATTATGATGATAGATGCCTGTGACTTTATCCTTCAAAAGAATTCATATGATGAAATCTACCATAGTGGATTAATTATCATCTTAAATTCAATTAACCATTTCCTTCAAAGCATACTGTAATTATTTTATAACAATCCAATGTTGGGTTTATCTTATTAGAATTTTCTATAACTATCACCTTTATAGTGAATATCTATTTTTTATTTTTTATTTATTAAATTTTCAAATTGAATATTTTATGAACCTGATCTAATGGATATGAATCAAAAATAGATTAATGATAATCAACTTATAAAAGATCATGAGGATGGACATAAATAGTTCATCACATTTTCAATAAACCATGTATATGACTCTTCTCAAATTAGTTATCCATGTTTATATTATTTTTATTTGATACAAATTAGTTTGAATGATTTGGAATTACATTTTATGTGTCCTATAAAAGATTAGAGCTATAATTTTTGGACTAAACACTGAAAAATACTTAACAAGCCCACCAATTAGGATGATACTGTGGTTTATGGACTATTGGATATGAATACCAATGTAAATGATGATAGAGATCACATAGATAAAATGACAACAGAAATTGTAGATGGCCTATTTTTTCCAAAGTTGATTGAGAAGTTAAAATTTTTGTGCTAAGTGATAATTTTATATAGGTTGTACTAAATATGGAACATTGTTGGCTATTTTGAAGTCATATAATTTGAAAGATGGTAGCAGATGGAGCGAGACTAGCTTTACAAAACTACTTTTTTCTCCAGAATGAAATGATTCCTGAAGAAAATGAACTTCCATGTTGAACATATGATACAAAAAAGATTCTTTTTTCAATGGTATGATCACTAAAAAAATACATGATTTTCAAAATGATTTCATATTGTATTTAAAGACCCATGAATGACACATAAAATTCCCTAACAGTGGAACATATCAACATAATAAAAATTAATCTTGTCCCTCAAAATTCACCTAGAATATTAGTACAATTCCATTGATTAAAAGACTATATATATTTTAAGAAACAATGACACAAATAACATGGCATATAAATACAACAATTAATGATGAGAACCTATGTCATCCAATACATTATTCTATATGGTTGAAAATTGATTATGATTATAACTAATTTGTAAATGAGAAAAGAATATTTTGTCTTCTGTTGTCTATATATAGAAAAAATAATTTTGCTTTATATATTAGTACACCCATGAAATGTCCCTTAATTCTGGTAAATTATAATATGTTTACATTTTTATACATGAAGTGAAAATATATTATATTTTCTCTAAATATATCTTGACCAAAACAACCAAAAAATGAGATTGTTGTTAATTTTAATCCATTAATCAATAATTTTAAACAGACATGTGACACATGTGTTACAATGTATAATCGTCATAAAGAAGAAGAATTCACATTGTGGGCCATATTGTATGGGGTGATAAATTTCATTTCTGATTATGAAAATTTATAATGATATATCATTAAGGAATTTGTTGGGGTCTCCCATTTTTGAATTATATAAACTCTTAGTTTGGATGAATCATTTCTTGAAGACCGTTTTTTTAAGAATTTATTGATTTTTACTTAAAAAATATAAATACCAATCCTAGATGACAACATTAGATGGAAATATAAAACAAGGTATGACACTATCTCCACTAATTGTGATCAAATATTCGATAAAGATAAATATATTGATACTTTTTTCGGTAAAATAGTTTTGAAAAACAATATGAAATCAGGTTGGAATAAGTGATTAATTTTATTTGAATAACCATATTTTAATTTTAAGGCAATCATTTTCATAATTTATTATATATAGAAAAAATTATTTGATAGTGTTATTGGCATGTTAATAAATATTCATGACAAAAGCAAAAGATGGAATCCAGGGAAGGTTGGAATCGATTGACAAGGGGATAAGGGGGAGTTTGCACCAGTAATGGGTAAAGTGTGGCCATTTCTTCCTCCAGTAGCTAACAATATATTTGGATAGAAAAATTAATTTTTTTTATTTTCTATAATAGTGTAAAATTTCCATAGTGAAGTTCATCAAATATCAATAATTTCACGTTGATGAATAATTTGATGTTATAGGTTCTAAAACCACACAACTATCATGTTTTGATGAATGATTTTACACTTGATGATTTCCATTATATTCTGAATAAAACATTTTGATATACATTTTCCTGAATTTTTATCATTTTCAAAGCTATGTATCGTAATGTTATAGAATAAATTTTTTTTACAGTCCTGAATAATGAGGTTTCATTTATATTATTCGAGTTAGATTTGTTCTTCCCATATTCATTCTTTGATATAATGGTCCACCATACTGTTCACTTTCTTAAAGTGTCTCAAAAATGTGGTCATGTCAATTACTGATGGATGTACTCCATTAAATGGTATGTGAATATTTTGAAAGCATTGTCATGAATCAAAGATGAACAGAAATTTGTAGTAAGAATATTATATTATTAATGACACTATTGAAATATTTACCAATTACCTATCATATGTTGACCTAATTGGTCTACCGAAACCTCTTTCTAGTAGATGCCTTATAGGTAAGCGATTTATGGAAAACATTTTATCATAATAACCTTCACATATTGGGAGAAGGTTTATATTTAAAATTTATATAACAGTGAATATGTTGATTAATATGTTGAATCCCACAATGAAAATAATGGATATTTGAATCCATAAAGGGATGAACTATGGATATCAAAATAAAAAATCAACATTTTATAGGATGGTTTTGAAATCAAATTTATAAAAAGTTATTTAGAAATCCAGATTTTGTTTCCTAATGGATTTGATGTATAACTAGGAGACTAACAACAGATGTTATATCATACAGTGGTTTTGAAATCAATGGTTATACATTCTATTAAATATAACATGATAACTTCAGTATAATGAAAAATAATAGTTATAGTGATGGTGGAAGTGATGCGTGTATCTGGTTCCAGGGATAAAAAACCAATTTATGGTATACCGTCATATGTTGTAATTAATGAATAGATATATGAGTAGGATATAAAAACCATTAAACGTGAAATTTTCCGTTGAAAATGGGTAAAAAAGAAAGTGTAGTGAACATTGATGAAATGGGTTCCCTGATGGTGAATTTTAGTGTGGAAGGGGAAAATAAGAGTCTTTCAAATTGGTGTCCCAAGAAGTGAATGTATTTTATATATCAGATACAACAAACAAGAATTAGTATATTTTTCAATTAACTACTAAGACAATAGTCATTTCACATGAAAATTCAATCTTGGATAACCCTTTTATTAAGAGATCACAGTTGGTTCATGTCAATCCCAATATAGACAATGTCTTTTTCATTATAGGGGACTACAAAGAGGGGATTTAAATTCCCTATAGAGGATCTAAACCCTTAAAACCATTAAAAATGAGAGTTCAATAATAATGTAATGGTGTTTTTTAATATCCAATGTTATTTCTCATGATATTAGTTGTTATCTACTGCATTAATATAGTCTAAATTATATCATTTACTACTCACATTGAAAATTTATTCTGAATATAATGATGTAACCAATCTCACAGATGAACATAATATAATGAATGAAACCATTTGTGAAGATTTAACAGGAATGTAACAATACATATTTTCTATTTTACCAAAATATTATACAATGAAGTATTGATTAATTTTTCATTATTATATTCAAATTTCTTTTATTTTAGAATATTTCTATACAAAATTTATGCATTTATAAACAAAAGCATACATATACCTCTTCTCCCTAAAAACAATTTCACCCCTACAGTTTTGGTATTTATCACATTCTATCATGTTCTCTCCACAGTCGTTTGTAGGATAAAAAATGGTGCTACCTCTTCTCAATCATATATGTAATCTTGATACTTTTAAAGTAAAATAATTTTAACTAAAATTAATGAATTTTTTCACATTTATAAGTAATTTATTTCTTTTTATTATTACCCACTTAAAAATAGTTTTCTTATATATGAGGATTTCTTTTTCTGAGTTGGGTGGTTTGTTTGAAGATGGTTATTCTCGTGAGAGATTATACTTTAAGGATGCAATTGAGATAATTTGAAAAAGGAAATGGGTCAAGAATTTATACAACCATCATGAAAAGTGGAATTATTGATACATATTTAATTAATTAATTGTGTTATTTTAACTTTTATTTTTATGTTAATTTCCTTATTATTTTTATCTATTAAATATTATTTGTTTCACAAATAATCTGGGAAGTCATATTTTTTTCAACTATCTAAAACAATACATAAAGGATATAACACCTTAATTTCTAGAAATGTAATGAAGATTTAAATTTCAATTTTTTTCCAACTAAAATACTGCATAATGAGTGGATGCTCTTAACTAAAAAAATCAACTATAAATATCGGCTTAATATTTAGTTTAAGTAGTTTGAAAATGAAATGAAATGAAAATAATGGTAAAATTGGTAGTTTAGACCTTTTTATTCTTTGGGATGGGTAAGAATAATACTCACTAAAATCTGACATATTGTATGACCTGTATGACTCTAAGTAAATATTCTCATTTAAATTTGATATTAATTTTTGTAAAAAAATACAATTAATATACTCTAAATAGATAAATTACATTTATATTATATGTATACTTTATTAAAATGATACAAAAAAACTAATTTTGACATTTAGGAATTATCCCAACATCAATATGATGTAGGATGTTCACAGTATGACCCAATGTGTCTCTTATTAGTTTCAGATTAACATTTTATCTCCAAAATTATCACCCAATAAAAACTAATAAAACACAATTAGACTATCTTGATAATTTTGAATAATGATTTATAAGTTATTTTTAATGTGTAGGAATTTTCTAAATAAAAAACTGAAACACTATATAATCGGTATATCTCAAAGTGAATGTTTACATTTTAAAATTACATTTTTTGTAAAAAAATAGCACACTTGAAACTAATAAATATCATTTGAATTATTTTTATAATTTTATAAAATGATCCATATTTTATTTAGTGAATGTATGAATATGGCGCACCTCAATCCAACACATGGTTTGATTGGTATGACTACATGGGTGTTTTTATTGAAAATTGGAATTAATTTCATTAAAAAAGACAACTAACATACTATAAACATGGAAAATCCATTCATATTGACTTTATACTTTAGGAAAATTATTCTAATGTAATTTTGATTTGTAGGAATCATCTGAACCTCAATATGGTACATGATCTGTCTAGTATGAAACAAAGTGGCTGTTATCAACATAAAATTTATATATTAGTTCAGAATGTATCACTCACTAAAAATCAATAAAGGTTCTATTATTGTCTTGATAATTTATTAAAATGGTTTATAATACTTTTTTTCTCATTTTGAATCAGTCTCACATCAAATAGGCACACGATGTGACAGATATGACTTAAAGTGTGTGTTTCTAGTTAAAAATATATTATTATTAAAAAATTAATGTGGAAAACTCAAAAAATGGGAAAAAATTCTAATTGTTTTAAAAATTTATGAAAAATTATCTATAATTCCTTGGGGTCATTCAGGAATCATAATCACCTCAATCTGACACTTGGTGTGACCTGTATGACTCAATGTGTGTCTTTTTATTTTAAATTTAAATTAATTTTAGGAAAAAGAACTAACCTACTCATTAATGAGACAATGCATTCTGTTTTTTTTATAACTTAGAAAAACAATCCATAAGTCATTGTTGATATTTACAAACCATCAACACCTTAATATCATATGTTATGTGCCAAATATGACTCCAAGTGTCTGTTATCAGTTTTAAATTGATATATTAGTTCTTAAATATTTACTCAACAAAAACCATGAAAACACACTCATATTTTCCATTATAATATAAGAAAACTATTTATATATAATTTTCTATGTGAATGATTTAGTCTCACATCAAACTGGAACAAGATGTTATATGTAGGACTCAAAGTGCATGTTTCTAGTTTAAAATGACATTTTGGTAATAAAAACAAATGACATACTCAAAACCAAGAAAAATGAGTTGGTTTATTTTCATACCATAGGAAAATTACCCATATGTAATTTTTGACATATTGAAATCATAAAAACCTCAATTTTATTCATGATATGACCAGTATGACTCCAAGTGAGTCCTCTTATATAAAATCTACATTAATTTGTGTAAAAAAGCCTATTGACATACTAAAAAGTGAGAAAACATATTATGATTTCTTTTCTTTCTTATCAAAACGTTCCAAAAACATTTTTTTAAATTTTGTAACCAACCTCACCTGAATGTGATAAATGATGTTCTTTATATCACTCATAGTGTCTGTTATCACATTAAAATTGATATTTTTGTTTAAAAGGTTTCCCTATCTAAAAACTAAGAAAACATTCTTGGTTGGTATTTATAATTTATTAAAAAATTCATAATTTATTATTTACTTACATGAATCATTCTTACTTGAAAATGACACACTATGTACTAGGTATGACTCAAAGTGTATGTTCCCAGTTTAAAATTACTTATTAGTAAACAAGAAAAATGATGTACTCAAAACCATGAAAAGACATTTGATTTTTTTATAATTTATAAAAATTATCTATAAGTAATTTGATATTTTTAGGAATTATATTCACCTCTAATCAATTCACAGTGTGACCGATATGACTCCATCTACTGATTTTTTTTTAATTTCAATTAATTTAATTAAAAAATACAACTAACATACTTAAAATTTAGTAAATGCATTCATATTATTTTGATAATTTAGTAAAATATGCATAAGTAATTTTTAATGTTTATTAATCACAAATAACTCATTATGAAATGCAATGTTTTTGTTATGATAAAAAGTTCCCATTATCCGATTAAAATTGGTATTTAAGATCAAAAAGTGTTACCCCAATAAAATCAAGAAAACATACTCATATTTTACTGATTATTGAAGAAAATTATTCTTAAGTAGTTTTTATATATAGAAAATATTCTCAAAACAAAATAACATATAATCTGACTAGTATGATTAAATGTGTGTTTTTCTCATTTAAAATTTCAATTTATTAAAAAAAGAAAAGTTGCGTAATAAAAACTACGAAAACTAATTCAGATTATTTTGATACGTTATTTAAATGATCCATAAGTTAATTAGGACATATATGAATCATCTTCAACTTAGTCCAATGAATGGTGTGACCAGTATGACTCCAAGTGTGAATTTTTATTTAATAAGATTCATTTTATTTTAAAACAGACATCACATCGCCAAAAATGATAAAACAAGTCTAGATTATTTTTTTCATAATTCTATCTGATATTATTTAATTAAATTACAAATGATTTTTCTCTAGAACATATTTTGTTAATTTTTACATATATAATTCTACAACATAAAGAATAAATGTTTGGTTAGATAAAATCAACTACAACTCAAAATGATACACTATGTTCCATGTATCACTGAATATTTAGTATAAAATTAATTTTTTTTAACTTATTTCATTATGTTATTACTTAAATTTAAATTTTTATTCATATATAGGTGCATTATTTTTTCTATGTGGGGTTTATCTTTTGTAATGAAGAATATTTGGGGTCTAAGAAAAAGACAAATGAACATTGATGTTTTTAAATATATGTAATAATTTATACTTACTCATTTTTTTGTATAAATCAATGTTTGAAATTTCTAAATTATAATTATTTTTGTGTATTTTTTTTTAATTACATTTCATATAAATTCTATATTGGGAATTCGTTTTGACATTTTACGATGCTTTTTATGTTGTTATATTGTGAATTTACCGCATAATAAAGTGGTTCTCCATTGAGATGTTACAACACACTCTTGTATTCACCAATATCAGTGCTACTAAATGGACACAAAATGCATCATTTATTACTAATTTTTTAGCACTGATAAAGGACCCCTTTATCAGAGTGTTTTAAAACTGATATAATCCTTGGGGTTTTAATTACACTCAGGTTGTCATCACTTCTCTATCGCATATATTGACCATTTTTTGGACTCTTTTAGGATGATTTTTTAAGTTGTTTGAAAATAATATTTTTAAATATGTGATTCACTATGAAAAAAATGTATATATCATGGATTGATTATAAAGGATTCAAATGGAATTAGAATAGATTTTTAAACCATTAAAACTTATCAATAATGCTAATAGACTTTGTTTCCAAATGCATGTGGTTATTGAAAAGTGATCACATGGTTTTCTAATGAGTGCATTAAAAATATGATTCCAAATACAGACTCGTTAAATTGGAAATTTACCATAATGGCTATGGTTATTTTAAAATTCCTCTTTAGCTCAAACTAGGCCTTCCATGACTCTCAATTATGTTTTTGTATTCGTTCCATGGGGAATCATTATTAATATTAATGGATCTTTTCATGGTATTTGTGATTATATGGTGGGTTTCTTCTATATATTAAAGATTTTAAAATGATCTCTCATCTTTTACATGTCATGAAAATTTATGCGGGGTTTTATGACCTAATATATAGTTTTGATATGAATTTTATGTTGTTTTCTTATATCTAAGATTGTGAATATAATAACTAAATGTGTCCCATAACATATTTTGATGGAAATATTTTTTCATCATTCTTGATGTAGGTGTCTATATCCAATGCTTTATCATGTAGAATTCCTTGTATTCATTGAAATTATTTTGTTTTTGAGTTTTTAAATAAATGAAACAAACCCCAAGAGATGATATTTTAATCTTCTCTGGATTTGAAATGTTATTTCATGGAACATTTTTTTTGAAACTCAATTGTGCACAAGATTTGTTTATTTAAATGCCTTAAAGATCCACTTAAAATGGGAAATGTATTTTCAAGCATAAAATTAGTGTGAATCATTATAGAAAATGTTTTACATAATATGGGAATTGATTCAAAATGGATTGGACATTTAAAAATGTTTTATGAAACATTTTTATTTCCTTGAATGTAAATGTAATGTCAGCTCACACTTGGGAAACTATGTTTATAGGGAATAAATAAACAATGTTGAGACATAGTGAAATAAGATATCACTAAATGTGGTTCCCTAGATTTCATTGTGACTATGGGATATTCTTTAACACCCATATTTTTTGTGAATTTTTATTGAATAAATTTAATTTCCTTCATGTCATATGTCATACGATACACAATGTTAAGCTTGAGATATACATAACACTTTTTTATCCTGTGTTATATGAAACTCTTAGTTTCTATGAATCATAATTTATTTTTAAAAATATTTAAATAATAAAAATATTACGTATCAATTTAAATGGCAGCTTTGAACAACAGTACCTGAATTATAAAAACATGGGTGATACATGTATATATAATTAACTCTTTGGTGAGGAATTAATTATAAATGAAAATAAACCTTTTATACACTACTTGTTTATTTTTTGTGGTGTATATACTGACCATTAATATATTCTTTGATATATTTCCTTCAATTTATAAATATTAACAATTCAATTTTATGATCTCTCTTTCATGGAGTTTATGGTTCATATGTTTCAAAATTGGAGAGGTAATTTCACCTCATTTTACCTTCTTTGAGACAAATTTTATGTTATAAAACTATATATTTATGACGATTATATACTACCCTTTGAAATATTTTATAATGAATCTTATTATTTTCATGATACTATAAGTTTATTATATTTTTATTCTCTCTTCGGTTGGGAATTTTTTTTATTTAACAAATTCATGATTTCTAAAATTGTTTAAAAAATGATCCTTTAATAATTCTTAAGGAAAAGGATTTAAAATAAGTTTATATTTCTTTCCAATATTCTTTTATATATTATCAAGGTTGTTTTAAATGAAAAAAATATTATTAATGTTTAATTATTTTAAAAAAAAAATCCAAAGAGGAAATTATATGTTTCTCTTGAAATGTTTTAAAAATATATTTCAAAATAAATCATGTAAAATTAAATGTATTGGTGTTACCCATTTTTTAATAGAGATATTATCCAAGTATATCATTTATATTATTTCATTGAATGTTTTATTATTTGATGGAATGGTTTTTTGGAATACCATTACTTTTCAATGAGATATGATCTGATTAAATATTAATGAAATCCAATTATTTTAATTATTTCTATTCTGATGAATGATTAATGATATTGTAGAAGATATATATGTTATTTAATTATGTGATGGGTCGGACCTATACAGCCTCCAATTCATTGGGTAAGGATTGATAAATCATGAGGTATATAAGTTATTCATAATGATAATTTCATGCTCACAATTCAATGAATTGGCATGGTATTTATGTCCATAATTTTGTCTGTGGACCTAGTTTTCATTTCTATTTGTTTATTTACCATCCTGATTTCATTTACTTAACTTAATGAGTGAACCTATTTCTCTTTGTACATGTTTAAATTATTTATATGTTATGTCTATCTCACAATATCATGTCTTATGTCAATATTTTAATCTCATTGTTTGTGTTATTTTATTCCCTTATAATTAATATCTTAATAACATCCAATATTTATGCAACAACTCATATGTAAGATCTTTGGCTGTTAGTGTATGATCTCCAAAATTTATGTTTATTGTTTATTCCCTTATTTTTTTTCTTAAATATATCATATGTTTAACCATAATAATCATATTAGGTCACCCTTTCTTATGTTTCCTTTCCATAGGTTCTGAAGAAAGTTTTTAAGTAAAAATACTAATGGGGTATATATTTATAGGAGTTATTGAAGATATTTCACCAAATTAGAAGAATGTGTTCCCAATTTTCAATGTCACTAAACTATTTGAGACCTTATACATGTATTTTTGTAATATAATAAATATTTAAATAAAAAGATGAAAAATCGATGTATGAAACTCATGGGTTGTTATAATTTGTTTTAGAGGAAAGGATTAGTCACCCTTTGGAAACTATGATGTGGAAAAATTAGACAGATCCTTATGGATGAGTCTATGTATAGGATAAAATCCAATATTTTTTGGAAATTTTCAAGAATTATCTATGTTAATCATTAGGTTTCATAGATTGAAATATTTTCTTTTATCTTCCAACAACATAATGTTTTCCTCTTATGACTAGTGATTCTAATAATATTCTTTTCATTTTCAGTCTATGGATAGAACCCAATGGATCTATGTTAATGATGAATTCATTGCGAAGGTCTATTTTTTCCTCTTGTGAAATAAATGTTAATTGACATGGAATAAAAAATATTATTGTTATACTCAAAAATAATTTAAACATGTTAAACATTAAAATTAGAAAATGATGGGAAAAATATATTTAATATTTAATGTTGAAATTTAAACTTTCTTTTAGGAATGTTTTGATCCCCTATTGGATGATAAATGTACCAACACCATTGAAAAAACATTTTCTACCCCTGATTTCATGGGACTTGAAAATAGTGACCAGGATTTTTATCATCTAGAAGGTAAAGAATATTAATGGTGGAATCATATCAACAAAATTAGGTAAGATGAAGAAATTTACTCCATGGTTTGGGATTTTTTCATGAACATATTTTTCAATAAGTGCTTTCCATGTATTCTTTATATGAAAATTCAGATGTTATTACTTGCATTAAAACAAATGGATTATGAATCTATTAGAACTTGTGATGAAAATTTACCAAGATTATTAATGTACTCTTGAGGAATTATTATCTAAAATTAAAATAAATTTGACCAATTAATAATGGATTTAAACTAATTATTCAAAAATAAATATATAAATGGGACTCTAGAAGCAATAAAAAGATAGTTCAGAGTGCACTGAAAGTAGAAATGTATGTTTGTAACCCTCAGGATTCTGGTGATAAGAAAAAGAAGATATACCTTAATTAAAACTCCAGTTGTTTCCATATGGAGGGAAGAAATATTTTTCAACCCCTTTCTTTCTAAAAATATTGTAATGAGAACTCAATTGAATTCCACAAAGGAACAAGAAAATTCATCTAGTGTGGGAAGCCTACCCATTCAGAAATTTGTTCCCTGGTGATTTATTAAGTTGAGTAAATGAAATAAATGGATATTAAGCCCAAAAAAATAACAACTCAAATTTCGGTTCCCTAAATGTATTGATTTTGGACCTTATGTGAATCAATTTCCCAATCTAAGGGAAAATATGGTTGATATTCCACAACAACCAGTAAATCCAAATGAAATAGGGAAATCTTATACTATTATTGTGGATGAAGTGAAACATGATAATTAAGGAATAATTATCCTCTTATCATTTATTATAAATTTCATGTCTGATTTTTATTGAAAAAGACCTATGAAAATATGATTGTTCATTCATTAGTGAAATATAACGTGATTATGTACTTGAATTCTATAGTATTTATATCACATATTCTATCTGTACAAGGATGAACCCTGGTTTACAATGAAAAGGATTTCAAATAAGAAAAGTTATTATATAATAAATAAAAAATCATTTGGGTATTCAATATGGTTTTTTAAGGTATTAAAATATTTCATTAGAATAAATTACAATGGTCTTCACATGTTTGGTGTGTGAAAATTAAGAGATACATCGAGTTTTTTTTGGTATTAATGAAAAGTTGATTTAAAAAATTTAGTAACCCTCTTTTAATTTTCTTGGATTTTAATCATTGGGATGTTTCATAAGGGTAACCGTTTATGAGATTTTTTATGTTGAACATAGGATTAGTGTTTATAGATTAATGTATTAAATCGTCTTATAAATTTTTGTGTGTATTCGATAACATGAACCAACCAACTTATTTGATGCTAAATAGAGATAGAATGAATGAATTATTATACTATTATGGATCCTCTGATCCACTAGATCATCTAGAATTCAAATTTCAACCTCATTTCATAGAGTAATAGAAGAAGTAGAAAATAATAAATGAAAAATTGATGAATGAGATCGTTCTTACCAAATTAAATGAAATCACATATATATTCTTTTGAAAATTTTTCAACTTTAGGAAAAGATCCTTGAAAAAAATAGCCTAGTTACATCATTTATGACTAGTAAAATACTCTCTCAGATCATCATATATTTATCATTCTATGATGGTTAACTTTATAATGATCATGTTCTCTATCACCCTCTATAACAACATGATATTTGGATTCTCTTCTAAGTAAATTCTTTCACTTTACGCTAATGTTATCCTAATTGAAATTCTTGTTTAGTGGTGACTGTCACATTTTATCTTCCCTATTTTTATGAATAATTTTTATTGATTGGTTTTTCAATGTGGTATCACTAAAAATAATTTCTCATACATTAAACATTGATTTTTGAATTGAAATTTCAAATTGAAAGGATGTGATTTAATTTTTTTAATTTTTGAAAGTATCAAAATGGTATCATATCAATTTTCACTTCCTATAAATCTCCCTCAAGTACATGATGTGGTCCTTTTATCTCTTTTGGGGAATTACATAACCGATCCTTCACATGTACTAAAATCATTGGTAATACTACTGGATAAATATCATTATTATAAAGAATAAAAAATATAAATTATTTAATGAAGATATATATTTTTACAAAACAGAATCACTCACCAGGCTAATGTTTTCTTTAGAAACCTACAAATAAAAAAAATAAATGGGAACATGCGGATAATATTAGTCAGAAGTATCTTTATTGTTTCATATTATAATGATGAATTTTCATGGTGAAAATCATTTTAATAGGGGTTGAATGTAACACCCCAAGTTTGAATGAAATTTATTTATTAAATATATTAAATTTCCTTTATTTATTGTGTTATATGTTAAACCAAGTTATGTTTGTAATATACAAAACACAGTCATATCTTGTATTACATGCAACACCATGTTTCAATGAAACATCAATTTTTTATCTTAATTATTTGAAAAAGGCTATTATAACCTGGACATTATAATGGTGGGAAAGAGTATGATTAACTAAATTTCAAAAATATGATTTTTAAATATGTATATATATATATATATTTAATATTCTCATGAAGAATTAATTAAAAATGAGAATAAAACCCATTTTAAATTAAATGGTTGTTTATTCCTAAAAAAACTATTTAAAGGTTCAAAATAATGTATTTTACTAATAAAAAAATTCATCTTACTATATTATCTTATCCAATATTAAATCTAATTTTTAACTTGCATATTTTTTTCTAGACATTATATATGAACAGAACGATTTTTATGCATCAAAGATGTATTTTTCTAAAAAAAATAGTTTTCTTCAATTTGATGGCGTACTTGTTTTAAATCGATTTTTTTTAGTTTAAAAAATTATACATGAAAATTTATATTTCTTATTAGAAATTGGAATCAAAAATCATTTTTAGGCCGAATTTTTTTTATGAAAAGATTAATGTTTTGATGAACATTGGAAAATACTATATATTCATTGAAAACTGGTTGTTAGTCTAATAATATATATTTCATGATTGTAATTTAGATTTTATTTAAATTATAAAAGCATAAAATATACAACAATAAATCCAAATTTGGTCATTGAAATATTTTTTAATATGAATATGGATATAAAAACATTTTAATCTTTAGAACATCATTTTTACTTTAAACAACATTTATTTATATAGTCTGTGGGATTAATATTAAATTATGTTACACATGTATTGTTATTTAAATTTTAAAAATGTATTAAATAATGTTAATCATATGGTTAAATTTTTTTAAATATTCCCCGTTTATTTTTTGTAATATGAAAAGTAACTACAGTTATTTTTATTTACACAGTTAAGCGTAAATCAATCAATTAATGGTAAAGACCATATTATATATATTATAAAACTACACTAAAACTTTCCAAAATTTTATTTTATGATTATAATTCATCTTTCAACACATAATGTTACAAATTTTTTATTTAATGGAAACATTTCTAAGAAAATGAAATGGATATTATTAAAATCAAAGAGAGTGACAAAAGGTTAGACTATTAATTTTATTAAGTATATTATTTTTAATATGAGGATAAATAGAATGTTTTGTAGAACATAAAAAATAAAAATAATAAATAAATATTTATCTAAATTATGGTAATTTTTATTTAATTTTTAATAAAGATATACTTATCATAAATGATAACACTATAATGATGCAATATTTATTCAATTATTGAAAAAATATATTAAATTATATTATAAATCTTAAAATAAATATAGTTTGAATTAATTTAGGTGATCCATGAATTTAATAGGTTAATATGAAATTTTAGAGGTGTATTAAGTTATTTTTTGGAATGTCTCTCACTATATTGATTTCCATAAAGACGTATAAATGAATAGTGTCAAAATTGACACTAGTGATATTTTATGAAGATAATATTTTATTAAATTAGTAATAAATATTAAAAAAATTATGTGATGACTAAAGTGATGAGTTATGGAAACAAATATCATAAATTTACAATTTATTTTTCAATTGAAACATTATATGTAAAAATTAGAACCATTTTATATTGAAAGAGTTGTTACTATAGTTAAAATTAAAATATGTTAACTAGGAGTTAATTAAAATGAAAATGTTTAAAATAAAACAAAAACTTGTATGAAATCTCTTTTATTATTTGGATATGAATTACTCTTATCACATATTGAAATAAATGTTTTATGAAGGTATTTGGATAGATATTAAATTTTTTACGAATTATTCTTTTGATAAATTTCAAGAGTTCCCCTCCTATCTCTTATAAAGGACATCAATTTTTGTTTATCCATCACATATTAAAAACTATTTAGTTCAACCCAAACATATAAAAATCTCCTAAAAACATATCTACCTTCTTTCTATAATCCTTAATTTTAGAATAAATCTAACTAAGGATCTGCTTTGTCCAAATAAAAAAGGATATACCCGAAGAAGTGATAACGTTCATCAACATACATTTTTTCCCAATACCTGATAAATTATTTATATTTAATGTTTAAATAATAACATTTGTACCTTAAATATACTTATATTTTGTTATCTTATGGTTCTGAATTACAACTTCACACACACCCATCAAATGGGATACACAATCATAGTTCATGTGTATAGTAAACTACCACCTCGCGAACTAATGTGATTCATTCTTCCATTATCACCTTTAATGTATGGTAATGATTATTTATTTATATTTTATATATTATTTTTATTTTTATTTTTATTTTATTAAGATTCTAGAACTGTTATATCACACAAACCATAATGATTTACATTTTGTGGGAATACGATAATGTTTGTTGGTCGGAGTAGATTACTCAAGTGGGGGGGGGGGGGTGAATTGAGTATATATAAAAAATTGATTAAAAATTCTTTCTAAAATGTTTCCCCAAAAGATTAAATGCAGCATAGTTAATCAAGGTCATACAGTTATAATGGATTGACTTTTTAAATAACTTCGTAAAAGATTTCTTAGTTCTTCGTAATATTAATGTGAGTTATTAAGATTTCTATTGAAGAAATTCAATTAAGACAAGACAATTATAAAATAATTCCAAGATTTACTATCAATGTGAATTTAGGGATATCTAAATTATACAGTAAAGTAATAAAACAGAGAAAACTAAATTAAGCAACACAGTGGATATGATTAAAGTGGTTTAGTCTCAAGACGAGACTTAATCCACTCCACTTGGTGATCACTTGCCACAAAGAGGTTTATATAAATAAACTAGTTCCACAACCTAGATCGGGGTTAACAATAGTACACAAGACTGTTTAGGCCACATATGGACCTCTTCCATAGTTTTTTGTGGGTACAAACAACCAGGCCACACAGGGACCTCTTCCACACTTATCATGGGTATACACGAGAGTATAAGAATGTTGGAGTAAGGGTATCTTGTATCCTTTAGTATAATACAGAAGATAGAGTGTGTTGTAATACAGATACACACTCTGCTCGAATGTTAATAAAATGAAGCAAAACAGAGCAGAAATATTGAGATTTCTTTAGAAGTGCTCTGAGTGTTTGTCTTTGCAGCATTGGACTTCAAAGATGAGGCAGATGTTGTACTCAAGTCCTCGTATGAAAAATAGATTATAGCTAGTAGGGAAGATCCATCTTATGTTCTTCGTGGAGTTTTACAATGTGAAGATGTTCTCAAAATTCTATGATTTCATTATGCTTCGTGTGTTCTTCACCATTGTCAAGTTGCATGAGATAATTCTCTATGTGTATTATGTTTTTTCGCTCATGTCCACCAGCTTTTTTTTCATTTTTTAGTATCATTCAACTGCTCTCGTGTATATCCCAATTTCGTTTCTGGGCTGTGTTTCTCTTTTATCTTGGAGTAAATGCATTTGAGGTGATAGGTTTCATGTTTTCTGGACCTCGTACCTCATACTATCAAGGAAATATCTATAAAAGAAACATTAATTAAGTCAGTTCATTAAAATCATCAAATATGGCCGTTAGAGATTAAATCATAAGATGAAAAAACATATTAAGAAATAGTGTCACAGTGTGTCCTGGAAATGGTGTCTCCTTCACACGGTGTCTAGATTGGTCATGATGTCTCGTAGTAAATGTGTCTTGCAGTCACGGTTTCTAATGGTCATGGTGTATCATTGTCACGTCGCATTGTTCACAGTTTCTGCTTGTAACTATGTCCTGTTCATGATGTCTTGTTCACAATGTCTTATTCATAGTGTCTTTTGGTCTCTGTTTCTTGTTCATAGTGTCTTGTTAATGGTTTCATGTTCATAGTGTCTGCTAGTCATTGTGTCTGTTGGTGACAGTGTCTGGGTTCACGGTGTCTCAGGACATAGGGAAAAATCTGTATTCAGACATAAGATGCAATATTTATGAAATGAATTAAACTATATCATCAGTCATAGAAATCATTATATAGTGAGTCAAAAGATATTATATAGTCTCCAAAATGAGTGTATAGTATTTAAGATCACTGGATAGCTTTTACTAAGCTACATTACATTTGATGTGAGATATATTACATAGAGTTGACATTTCTTAGAGACTAAATATGATTTGAGATCATTAAAACATGATTAATACAGGAGGAGTCCCACAATCTCCCCCTTTTGAGGATCACAAATCATGTAACATTATAGTATATATGTGTTCAAGCATCATTGTGTGAATGTGCATATGAAATATATATAATTATTTATATCTTTCATATATTTCTCATATTAGTCTCATATATACATGCCTTTCTTCTATATTTATCCCACATTTGTGATTATCAAAAATTAGCAGGAAAAATAAAGAGAAAAGAGACAAGAAAAGGGCCTAATGTATTAGATAAAAAGAGTGGCATTACAGAATGTAAAAAAAATGAAACAAGATTCCCATAAAAATATAGTAAACACAATATTTCTTCATTAACTGGTCTTCTCATTGCCTTTAGCAGTAGTAGCAAAAGAGGAAGCCCGAGGAGAAGAAGTTGAGGTAGAAGAAGGGAGTGAGATGGTTTATAGGAAAGGTAAAGAAAGGCCTTTAATGACAGAGGGAGACGTAGTAGGTGCAGTAGAAGGCCATGGTACTTTTTTATTAAGGATCACATGCCTAATATGACTTAGTGCCTGACCAATAGACAGATATGTGGAGGCTTGGGCAGAGGTGAATGTGGGAAGACCAGGTCTCAGAGCTGTAGCTACAGGAGAAACAATGGTTGTACTCTGGATATGAAGATAGGACCTCAAAAGATTGATAAAATCTGCAATGATCTCTCCACAATACTACATAGACTTCTAAAATTCATCCTTGTTTTCCATAAACAAATACAGCAGATGACTGAACTATATGATCTTTTAAACATGGATCTTAAAGGAATTAGTAGCAGGAGGAATCCTCAGATTTTCTATAAGATATTTAAATTGATTGGTCTTGTTATTCGTTGAGATGAATCAGTTGAAGTAGAAATCCACTTTCTTGACAATTTCATACTAATCATCATTATCATTTTTTGATTGTATTTTTACTAGATCAGGAAATCTATCACTGGTATTGATAACTTCATTTAGAGAATCTGTATTGAAGCCACTAAGCACAGTCTAATGTTCTTCTTTGACAACTGTTCAGAGAAGGTTACTATCTAGGGAAAGTTGAGATGATTATTCAAAGGCTTTAGAAGAATTTATAGCTAAGGAGAGAGATTTTAGTTGATTCAGAACTTTTTGAAGACACCCCATATACTCAGTAGTGAGTTTGTTAATATTAAAAACAAGATCTCTCTTCTCTTTCACAATCTGTTTGTTTCTTTCAGCGACCATTCCATCTAAGGAAGCTAAATGAACTTGAATCCGAGAGACAACAATATATGGGGTTTAAGGAATAACATGTTCTACAGGATGATAAGAAATATCTTCTCTAGATTTCATGTCTTTATGTATTTAATTAATCATACCTCTTAGAGTCTTCACTTCATCACTAAGCAGTCTATTTTCAAATCTGACTTCCTAAATCTCATGAAGCATTTTGGGTTGAATCTGCAAAATAATTTTCTCCAACAATAATGAGGAATCTATCTCACATAGATGTGTTACTGAAGAAGGTTAGTTATTTATGAGTTTTTCAACTCCAACCAATAGGGTTGCTCCAAAATCATTCAAATCATATTCACTCACCAAGGATGGTTGTTCTGATGGCGGTTCAGAAATCAGGACTAATATAGGATCAGGTTCCTTCACAAGAGCAAGATTAGAAATATATTTCAGTTGGAACATAGTAAAATGGTCAAGGAGTTTTACGAAGACTTTTTTAGAGGCATCCAAATCATAAAAATTGAAGAATTTATACTAAGTGTTGACAGGGCATGAAACTATCAGGTTTGGTACTTTATTAGATTCTAGATTTGGGGTTTGATCCACATCAACAGTTGCATCCTTCTCAAGACTGAGAATCTTAGGGTCTTGATCTAATTTAACAATATAATCACTTAGTTCCTCTCTCATTTCTTGCCTCACCAACTGAAAAATTGGCTCCATCCATTCCTTACCTGAAGGAATGACTTCAATAATAGATTGTTCCACTGGGAGTTCTTCAAGGTCAGCTTCTTGCATTTTAGGTAATTCTTCTTCTATGGGTTCTTCCACAACATTATTTTCTATTTCTTTGACTTTATATTCTGTTTCAGCCTCGGGTTGATCTTCTATATTTACAACATCATTAGAAGCAGGGTCTTCTTCACTTATTACATGAGGGAAATAAGTAATTTCTTCTCTATCGGAAACAGTTTTCTGAGGAGGCACATGAACCTCTTCTTCTTCTTCTTCAATATACCCAACAACCTTATCTGGTTCCAAACTAGGATGAAAAATATCTCTTTTTCATGAGGTATGTTCTACTATATTGACTTTTTCGTAAAATCTATCAATGTCTTCCACCTATAACTTTTTCCAAGGATTCTAATTGATTTTCATCCTCTTGATAATGAATTTCAAAAGGAAGAACTCACAATCCTTAAAAACATCCTCATTAGGTCCAACCATACCTTTTTCATAAAGCATAGCTGAGATAAGCAGGGAGTAAAACAGGGAGGTTAAATTGGATATGGGTTTGATCAGTTCACACATATGGTATATGATATACTTTCAAAGCTTGATCTTGTGCCCATTTTTTATAAGATGAATTTGAAACACATCCAGATATTTTAGAATGGAAAAATCACATTTTCTAGGGCTAACCAGGTTTTGTATAAACCTATACAATAGTCTTGAGTCTCTATCTAGTTCGGCGTAATTGGATATTCTCTTGGTGACATTTCAGGTTTATCATTCCAGAGCATCTTCCAACACAATGAACTCACTAGAATGTGGAGGTCCCCTCTGATAGTCCTCACAGATGAATTTGTGATGTATACTAAGGCATTAATCCCATAACGTTGATAAAAATGAGCATCTATGTCCATATATCCATATTTTGACAACATACCCATCTTAATAATCAATGTAGAACTGAATATATTGATGAAACAGAGCCACTATCATTGGATAAATATGTCTATATTCCTACAAAAACCACTCTAACTAGACTTGATCTTTTAAAACATTCAGAACTATAGACATACTTGACAGAAGCCATTTTGGGAAAACCACTTTCTCAGGAACAACAACTCGGTTTACCAGATTTGGGTTCAGAGGAACTTTGAGTGCTAGTGTGGGTGTGATTTTCATCTTCTTTGAGCAATGTTTCTCAGGAGTCGACGATGAAGGGCGCTTCATTATGGGAATTCATTGAAGGTTTGAGAGAGAATGGTTGAAAGGATGAAGAGTAATTACAAATTTGAGTGATTAGAAGAGAGATCGAGTGAGCACAAGTGATACTTAGTTTATTTTATTATTTAGGAATACCAAACGTCGCAAAAAAAGCATGGGAAATTAAAGAGAGGAAATGAGTAATTACTGTGATATGGTTTTTAATTCATAAATGAAAATTATAAAGAATCATTATGGTGAGACTATATTGGGTCTTTATAGTTAGATAATGAACATGAGCTTTACGGTGAGACAGTAAACATGAACATTACAGTGAGACAATAACTGTCAGACAGTAAACATGAAACACTAACTATGAGACTGTAAACATGAAACAGTAAGAGATACAACAACAAGACATAAAACATAAAAATATAAAACAGTAAGATATAAACCAGTAAGACATTTACTGAATATTTATCATGCCTAATTCATGTATGATGTAGTCTATTCTTTCAGAATTTAGTGGTTTGGTGAATATATCAGCAAGCTGATACTCAGTAACTATGAATTCCAAATTGATATCACCCATTTGATAATGATCTCTCAAAAATTGATGTCTTACATCAATATGATTTGTCTAATAATATGAGACATAATTTTTCAAAATGTTAATATCACTTTCTTTCCACAATTTATATGTACGTTCTTGAATTTATATACATAATCTAGTAATGTGTGTTTCATATACAATATTTGTTCACAACAACTGAAAGTAGATATGTATTCAGCTTCTGCAGTATATAAAACAACATAATTTCGTTTCTTACTTCACCATGAGACTAGTGACTTTCCTAAAAAGTGACATGTTTTAGAGGTGATTTTTCTATCTAACTTACAACCACTGAAGTCAGCATCAGAATAACTAACTATTTCAAATGATTGTCCTCCAATATAGAATAGTACTATATTGGGTTTATGCTTGAGGTATTTAAAAATTATCTTTACATCATTTAAATGATATTCATTAGGATTTTTTCCATAACGAGCACACATACACACACTAATCGTAATGTAAGGACCAATAGCAGTTACATAGAGTTAACTTCTAATCTACCCATTATTAGTTGTTCGATCAACATATTTTCCATATTCATCATGATCCAACTTAAAAGTGGTACTCATGGGAGTGTCAATAATTTTACTGTTATCCAATCCAAAATGCTTCAGATGATCTCTAGTAAATTTAAAATGAGTTAAAATAATATCATCATTATTTTAAATGATTTGAAATCTGAGAAATGATTTTAGTTCACCCATTAAACTCATTTCAAATTCATTTTTCATCATTTTAGAAAAATCGAAACATAATTAATTTCGTGAAGATCCAAAGTTAATGTCATCTACATAGATTTGAACAACTAAAAATAATTTGAAATTCATTTTATAAAAAGGGTAGGATCATCTATTCATTTTTTAAAACCACTGGAAATAAAAAAGTACTCAACCGATCATACCAAGCTCTTGGAACTTATTTCAAACCATATAAAGATTCTTATAATTTAAAAATATGATTTGGAAAATGGGCGTTTTTAAAATAAGGGGTTGTTAAAAAAAGCGTCCTCAACTATATACCCATTCAAGAATGAACTCTTATCATCCATTTGATATAGTTTGAAATTCATATGTGTAGCATAAGCAAGAATGATTCTTATGGATTCAATTCTATCTACTGGTGCAAAGGTCCCCTCATAGTCAATTCCATTTTCTTGACTATAGACATGTGCCAAAAATCTATCCTTGTTTCTAACTATGTTACTAGCCTCATCTACCTTGTTTCTAAACACTCATTTAGTGCCTATGCTGAATGTGTCCTTAGGTATTCCAAAAAGTTTCCAAGGATTGTTCCTTTCAAACGGATTAAGTTATTCTTACATATCCATCACCATAAAGTCATCTTTGATAAAATCAATAATGTTTTTGGGTTCAAGTTATGACAAGAAGAATTGATATTCAAATTAATTTCTATAAGAGGATCTAGTATATGTTTATTTTTCTGGGTCTCATACATTAGCCTCTGAATTATGGTTCTTAAGAGTTCTAATAGCTCTAGAAAAGGAGGGACTAGTGATTCCATGTTCAACAATAGGTTAAGGTTCAATATGGATTGGGATGAAGGAATTTGTAGAATTGGATGTTTCCACAGAATGGTTTGAGGATTTTGGATTATTGTTCGGATATGATACATCATCCTCTAGGTTATCTATAATTGTTTTAGGCTTATCTGAATCTATTTCATCAAATTTGACATGGACATATTCTTTCACATATTTATTTCTTTTATTCTACACTCTATAGGCTTTACTGGATATGGAATATCCAAAAAAGATAACTACATCACTCTTAGATGCAAATTTTTCAAGGTTGTCCTTAGTATTATGAATATAGACTTTGCAGCAAAAAACATTCTAGTAGTTATCCTTGGGTTTTCTACTATTCCATAACTCATAGGGGGTCCTCTTAAGAATTTGTCTGATTAACACTCTATTGATTATATATCATGCTATATTGACAACATCAGCCCAAAAATAAATAGGTAGGTCATATTCACTAAGAACCATTCTAGAAATCTCTTACAGGGTTCTATTTCTTCTTTCAATAACTCCACTTTTTTTAGGTGTTCTAGGGGAAAAGAAATTGTGGCTATAACTATTTTGTGGGGAAAAGGATTCAATATTTTTATTTTCAAACTCATGGCAATGATCACTTCTTAAGGATTTAATTCTAAGTCCACTAATATTTTCAATAGACTTGGCATATTTAGTAAAATAATAGAAGGATTCACTTTTGTGAGCCCTAAATAAGGTCCATGTATATCTAGAAAATTCATATACAAGAACATAAACATAGTGTTTACCCTTTAAAAAATTAACTCTATATGGTCTAAATAAATCCATATGAACCAATTTGAGAGTTTAATAAGTTGATACTTCTTTCTTTGGTTTGAAGGAATTTTTTTTTTGTTTTCCCTTTTTACAGGGATTACACACTTTGTCATTTGGAAACTCAAGTTTGGGTAAGTATTTAACTAATATTTTAAGGTTAGATTTCTATGGGAGTGAATATTAAAGTGTCCTAGTCTCCTATACCAGAGCCAAGACTCTTTATGAAATACACATTAACATGGGGCATTTTGAGAAGCTAGAGAATCTAAGATAACAGAGTAAACAATTTCATTTCTTAGTGGAGAAAACACTAAATCATATTTAGAATTAAAGACATTGCAATAATCATCTTCAAATATGACATCAAATCCATCATCACATAATTGTGAGATACTAAGCATATTATAATTTAATCCATCAAAAAACACTAATTTAGAAATTAAAATTGAGTTAGAGTTACCGATTTGGCTGAGTCTAATGATCTTTCCTTTAGCATTGTCACCAAATGTGACATATCCTCCCACTATTTTTATTAGATTCTTGAAGAATGAGTAGTCCTCAGTCATGTGTCTTGGAAATCAATTGTCCAATTACCATACACTTTTACAGGAACTCTTTATGTAACTTTCCTACAAAATTATTAAGCAAAAATAGATTTTGGTACCCATACTTGTTTGGGTCCAGTATTATTAATAATAAGTGACTTAGGAACCCATATCTACCTCATATGTTTCCTATATGAATTAAGTAATGTATCATAAAAATAAACTCTATTTGGTCTAGAAAAACTTGAAATTGTAGAAGATGTATCATAAATAGAATTAGTTGATTTGTGTCCAGAAATGGGAGTAAACCTATATGTCCTAGATTTATAAACAAAAATTTCTTCTACCATGATTTCTTTTTTCAGGTTCATAACCAAAGACAGTGTTGTATTTAGGGGAAATTTGTTTTCCTAGCATTTTAGTAAGGTTATCTTCCTATTGGAAAACTTTTCATGGTTATTATTCAACTTCTCATTAGACCTTTTTAATTCGTTGTTCTCTTTGAGTAGTTGAGGATTTTTCTATTTTTTTGTTCTGAGTTTAGATTTAACAGTCACAGTAAGAGAATATTGTTTCTTCATTGATTTAAATTTGCCTTTTAGTTCATGGAAAGTTTTTTCAAGAATGTTATAGTATTCAATATTTCGTCAATAGTCATATATTTAGAGTCACTCTCATTTTCAGAATCGTTTGTATAATGTATAGTAGATTCCAGTGTTACCTCTGATGTGTTTGTTATAAAACACATATTGGCTTTATTTGCTTGTTCATCATGTGATGTTTCTGAGTCACTTGAATTATCCTCAAATGCACTATAGGTTACTTTCATGGCCTATTTATGATTCCTTTCTTTATCCTCATATATGCTTTTGTACTTGAGATTTGGACAGTTAGCCTTGATATGTCCTTTGCACTTACATTCATAGCTGACAATCTCATCAGCCTTGTCACTTCTTTTCCAGTAATTCTTCCAATTTCCTTTTGGGTCATATTTTCCCTTGAAGTGAGGATTTCAGAAAAACTTCTTCTTCTTGTAAAATTTCATTAATATTATGGATAATTGAGCAATTTTCTTAACACCGTCAGGTGATGTTTTTTCACTATTTTAACTTTCTATAGAAGCTTCCAATTTCCCATTGTCTTTGTATGTAGAGGTAGAGGTCATGAATGCAATAGATTTCTTCTTTGGTTCATCCTCCTCTTCCTTATTGACTTTCAGTTACCCTTCATACATCATTAGATTCCAAATCAGTTCTTTTACAAGTATCATAACAATGTTGCATGATTCTTTAATAGTGGCAGAGGTTCTTATCCATCTGTCAGGCAGAAATATGAGAATTCTAATGATTTGTTCCTTGGCAGTGGCTTCTCTTCCAAGAAAAATCATTGTGTTGACAATCTAATTGAACCTAATTTACATTTCAGAGATAGGATCATCAAGTATCATTTTAAATTTATCATAATTAATAGTATATATATTAAGTATCATTTCTTCTAAACAAGACATTCCTTCATGTGAGACATACAGTGTATCCCAAAATTTCATGGGCAATTTTACAGGTAGAAATTCTATTGAATTATTCTTCTCCTAAGGAGCATTATAAAGAATTCATATATTTGCAATTATTATTGTAGGAATATTGGATAGGTTCATCCCACGTGATTCTATCAGTTCGAGGAATATTATATTCATCTATAATGGAAGATAAACTTTAAAAACCCATACTCTCTAAGTACATTTTCATTTTTATTTTTCATTGACTATAGTTGGTTCCATTAAAGAATGGTGGTCTATTGGTTGCAGCACCTTCTAATCTTTTATCCATAATATAGAAAGACATTTAAAGGGAGAGAAATTTAGATTTAATAGAAATATAGTGATCTTCAAAGAAGAACTACAATCAAAGTTGAATAAGGCTAAACAAATTCTTAATAAACTATCCTTTAATACCAAATGTTGGTCGGAGTATATTACTCAAGGGGGGGGGGGGGGGGGTTGAATTGAGTATCTATAAAAAATTTCGGATTAAAAATTCTTTCTAAAGGGTTTTACCAAAAGATTTAATACAACTTAGTTAATCAAGGTTATGCTGTTATAATAGTTTGACTATTTAAATAACTTCTTAAAAGATTGATTAATTATCAGTAATTTTAATGTCAATTATTATGACTGCTTTTGAAGCTATTCTATTATGACAAGACAATTATAACTTCTTTACAATATTTACTATCATAGTGAATTTAGTGATTTCTATATTATACATTAATGTAGTAAAAGTGAGAATTCAAAATTAAGTAGCACAATAGATAGGAAACAAGTGGTTCAGTCTCAAGATGAGACTTAATCCACTTCCCTTGGGGATCACCGGCCACCAAGAAGTTTATATAAATAAACATGATCCACACCTTGGATCGGGGTTAACAATAGTACACAGGAATTTCCAGGCCACACAAGTACCTCTTCCGTAGTTTTTATTGGGTATAAACAACCAGGAAACAAAGGGACCTCTTCCACACTTATCGTGGCTATACACAAGAGTAAAAGAATGTTTTATTAAGGATATATTGTTACTTTCAGTATAATACTGGAGACAGAGTGTGTTGTAATATAGATTAACACTCTGCTCGAAAGTTAATAAAATGACACACAACAGAGTAGAAATATTGAGATAGCTTTATAAGTGCTCTGAGAGTTAGTCTTTGCAGCTCTGGACTTCGGAGATGAGGCAGATTCAGAACTCAAGTCCTCGTATGGAAAATATAGTGTCACAGGTAAGACATATCTAGATTGTGTTCTTTGTGGTGTTTTAAAGTTTGAATATGTTCTCGGGATTTTAATATTATAGTATGCTTCGTGAGTTCTTCAGCATAGTCGAGTTGCATGAGACAATTCTATAATTGTATTCAGTTGTCACACTCATGCCCACCATCTTGTATTCTTTTTTCGGTATCATGCAATTTCTCTCATGTATATCTCACTTTAATTTCTGGGTGATGTTTATGTAGAGACCCGAAGCCTGACGTACATTGACATTACATTACTTTTGCGGAATACTTAGTACAAAACAAAAACACACACACAAGGATCGTAATAGTTTAGTGTCTTTGGAAACTCGGAATAAAATCTTCTAATCGTGGGGAAAGATCTTCAACATCTCCCATAAAGATCTTCCTTTTTTACCTAAAACCTTTATTTATATCCTGGGGAAAAGAAAACATAAAAGGGTGAGCTCAAATGCTCAGTAAGGGTATACAAAAGAAATAAAAATCATATCATATCTTTTTGAAAATCATAACCTGCAAAAGAGATCATAATATCTTAACATGGAACAAATCATAGAAGTGAAAATGAGATCACCATAATCATAACATGAAACTTGAAACTTTGTGGCATGCACACATAATCATGGAAAATCCTTTCTTGTTAGTCATGACTCATTGCCAAGACTATCTTAGTGGACAAAGTCCCTTTCTGAACCGAGTTCACTCCTCGTTTCAGTCCTGTATCACTGAATCGAAATAACCTTCCGTTCCAGCCATGTCTATATCATGAGATATAAAATCTTTACCCAATGCATTGGAGGGAGATATAGGTCCCACCCATCTTATAATGAATCCTTTCTTATGTGTGCCACATAATCATAAAACATACATCATCGCATAACACATGTAACAAAAATGGGATTCTTGAAACATCATGACATCATAAATCAATTCATATAAGATAAAGGAATTCATAAACATAATTCCATCACAACATAGTCAAATCAATGTAAAAATATGGATAGAAACAGAACCCTTTATTATCTTAGATGGAAAATAATTTTGATAAAACACTTGAATTGAATTCTTGAGGAAAATATCATTTCTTCTTCAAAATCAATTTCTTTTCACAAAACATAATGAAATTTTAAAAGAAATAGATTTTATTGAAAATAGTCATGAAATCTTTTAGAGGAAGCTTCATGAAAATAAGGCTTTATAAAACAGTAGAAATCCGTTCGTGCCGTATAAGTTAAAAAAACATTCTTCGTACTTTTGTTGGAAAAGTCAAAAAGTACCTCGTATAAAAAACGACAAAAGATTCCTTTCATATCTTTTACTAAAAACTCACCGAAGGGTAAAATTGGATTTAAACAATTGTAGGTGGATGGAAATAATATTACATATTGAAGAAACATGGATGTGGATGATAAAATACACCCCAGTAAATACCAAAGTATAAACAATCTCGGATAAAAATGAGATTGTGATATTTCCCTTACCTTAGGTCCGACTTGCTTTGTAAGTGTCCGAACCTCCTGTATAATGATTTAAATCATGTTATTGACTTATTACAGAATCATATTCATTGTTATGATATCATATATGGTTCACTTATGACATTATATTACCCGTTCTTTTGTAAATTCCATGTTAAAGAAGCGTTTTGGGTAAAATCGTTTCATTTATCGTAGGTGTTTTGACTTGTTGTTCTTGACATCATTATTACTAATATCATGATTTACTTACTTCCAGAATATAAAATATGATTTATATATCTTATATATTCAGTATATATATATATATAATAGATAGATAAATAAAATGAAAAACACCGTTCATGGAGACGGTAGTCCGTACGTACGCATGAACGCTGTTTTTCTTTCCTTATTGTCTTGAAATGGAAGTAAGTAGATGACATACATATGTATATATATACATAAATCCAGTAGCTTTATAATGTCATATATTTCATTATTATTTCTTATATATACATTATAATCATTCTTAAATTGTTAACATAGAGAATGAATCTCATCGCGTTGTGGAGACGGTAGTCCGTACGTACGCACGAGCGATGATATCATTTCTATAAATATTGAATTGAATTGGAGTGGATTATACAATATATCAGAATCAATATGATGTTGTAATAACTGTGTATAGTTATTCTTTACACCATTATACCCATCCATGTAAGGTGGTGGTGGAAAATAGATTACACCACGGCGTGGAGACGGTATTCCGTACGTACGCACGCGCGGTGATTTCTTTTTCCGTAGGATGGATAGATGGTGAAATAGGGTTGTTTCATACTTATAATAACATATCAGTATATGAGTGATACTGATGTTATTACTTCATAATGAAACAACCTAAGAAGAAGAAGTGGAAGAAGAAATAAAGATGAAAGAATTGGTAACGGTAATTACCTCTTCTTTGAAGTGCCTCTTTGAGACCTCCTCTTAGGGCACTAGAATTGGTCTTTGAGGAAGACCAGAACCTCTAAGATGTTGCTAGGGAAGTGGAGAAGAGATTTTGGCAGGGGTTGGCCGAGCTTGAGTGCTCAAATTGGTGTGAGGAGGAGGGGGAGGAGGTGTCCTTTTATAGGGGAGGAGAGGGGCACCTTAGGAATTCTTAAAAATATTAATTTATAATAAATCTAACCCCACTTAAAAACCTCCAAAAATGACTCATATTCGAAGCTTATATGAGATAGGGTTGTAATCTCATCAACCAATCAAATTTAGACATGTTGGGATCTTATTTTAAACCTTATCAATTAGATTTAACTCTAAGTTAAATAACTTAACTTTTACCGTGTCTTTTTGTTTTCTTTCACTATATGGTTAATACACTTACTATAACATGCCAAACGAACCCCAAATTGTTTATTATTAATATATATATCCTTATCTAAGTCATTTGGCCGAACCTTAGATTTTTAGGAATAAAATAACAATTAATAATATAATATATGATTTAAAAACTATTTTGTGTCAATTTTGACACTATTTGATATATGATTTTTGTGAAAGTCATAACAGAATTAAATGTTCGAACCAAGTTGATTAAATCAACATTAATATATCATAGTAACCTATAAAATTAGTGGAATGCATAAAAAATCTCAATTACATTTATTTTGGTGTTTATAACATCAATTATGTCAATATTTCATTAATAAGATAATTACTGCATCATCGTTGTGTCATAAATAAATTAAATTATTTTATGTCTAAAAATTACAAATAAAATACCATCATGTCGGAAATCTTGTTAGCTTTCTAATGAATATTTACAATCGAATATATCTTATGTATAACCCCATATTAAAAATAATTTACTTATTAAACTTTGATTTTAACTATTTTAACCTTTCTTTAAATAAATTAATAATAAATGTCCTAATCTAATCCAAGTGGGCCTAAATGGTCATATTTTATTCCTAAGTTTGTTTTTGGTCGAATTACACTTGTCCAATAGAATTAGGACATGTGTTAGGGTAATATTAATATCATATTTACCCTTAGTTACCCTATTTACTATTAACCGCGGTAAAAAAAAGTAAAAAGTTACTATTCACCAAAAATTATTTTCATCTCATTGAACCACATTTTAGTCCTTGATATTAACCGTGTCTCTCGGATTTTCGAAATTCCATTCACAGAAGCGGTAAAATTAAGTTTTATGAAAAATTCAGTTTTTAACCTACCACTTAGTAGTTTCACTATTCATCAAAAATTGATGTTTTTCCGAACAATGCCAAAATTTCATCCTAGGCTATATTTCATATTCCGAATTCAAAAATGAAATCTATTTTACAAAATTCCCAACATATATGTTGCATTAATTAATTTTATAATTAAATCCCGTTGTTAAAACAAATAGCGTGTTTTTAAGAAACAATATCTATCAAAAGATTGACACTTGTTTATGTCTAGTTTAAATGTGAAATTACATACAATGACCAACATTGTATTAAATTGTAAAAATATATTCTAAATATACTTTAAAACCACTCAAATTAATGATTTATCACTATTAATTATTTCGATTAAAAAAGTTGTTTTTAATTATAATTTAGTAATTTTCACTATTCATCAAAATATGAAAGTTATCCGAAAATCACCAAAATTTCAACCTAAGCTAATTTCGATATTCCGAATCCAAAAATGAAGTTCATTTTGAAAAATAAGATTTATAGAATTTTAAAAAGTGGTTATTACTATTCATAACAGGTAGTTTTATTAATATTTTAATAGCATATCGTTGTTTAGTGAAACTCGGTATTGCGTATTACACACGCTATCGAGGAAGGTCGCGATTGCGTGTAATGCAAGGAAAGTCAAGGATGCGTGTTGTGCAAGCTCCTTTTGTTGTAGCGTACAACACAAGACATTAGTGAAATAAAAAAGAATATTTTTCATAAAATCTCGGGCTGTTACATTCTACCCCCCTTAAAATGAATTTCGCCCTAGAAATTCGTCGGGGTTATAAATGGTTTACTATTCGAAAGTTTCTTTAATAGAAACCCACATCGTAAAAAGGAATATCAAAACCAATCTTTAAAAACAAAAGTATGAAACGTAACGGTTACCCAAATAAACTAATCATTGGGTTTCCACATAGGTAAAAATATGGATATGGAAGAGAAATCTAACCATCATGTTCTGATGGAGAGTGGTAGAGAACATGGCTATGGAAAAGCCAGTAATCACAAATCCATAGATTTGTGATGATATAATGTACCATCTGATTCATCAGGTATAAGATCACTAGGACAACATTTTTGGTTTTCAAGATCATTTCCCCTAAAGTTGAAAATTTGAATTTTAATAAATACTTACTTTATTTTGGTACAATCTCACTATTGTTCGTGCCTTGAACAATTTCCACTTCATCGCTTAAATAAATGAAGTTGAATTTTTTATTCGTGAAGTGTTAGCAGATCATGTGATAGAATGACGGGTCATTCCATCTGTCTCAAACAAAAGGTTAGCAAAAATTATATGCATAAATCGATCTATAGTGAGATTAATCATATATGGTTCCTAAAATGGACTTATACTTCATATATCATACCGCTTAATATAATAAAACTAGTTTCTACTAAACAGGGACTTCCTGTAGGCCAGTGGTAGGCGATAAAGGCCAGTCGCACTTCGGTTGTGGGTTCGATTCCTACAGCCTTGTCCGAAGCGATGGGCTGTCGCCCGTCCTGGAGGTTGTCCCTTTTTCTAAAACTACGTTACTATAACATCGAAAATCTTCTATCCTTAAACTAACTTATGTCCAACATAATCCAGTCTAATATTTAGGCTTATACATAATACTGCAGTCCACTCTCATAATATAGTGACAACGATTACCAGAGATTTAATACTGTCGTTGATCCCCACATATCCTAAGATATGCCTTGTTGGTCACATTCCAAACATTCAAAGTCCTTAATCGTGTATTCTCTTGAGTACCTTAGTGAAAACATGAGTGCAGTTAAAAGTTAACACTTTCCACATACCAAAATCCTCAAAATTCTATATACTCAAACCATGATATCACTTAGTCCTTATATCAATCATGAGCTCATGAATACTATTAAACATTTCATTTTTCTCGTCTTCATTATGCGCATATCATCTTATTTCCAAAAAATATCTCAATTACTTTGAATACCACATCAATAAATATTGCAATACTCAATGATACAACATTATTTTGGAATCCCATTACATAAACACTTAATCATTTCACCACATCGTTGTCATATTCAACATTGCCAATAGTGATCGCATGTGATTTCCCTTTGTCCTTTGCCTTCAGTGGTTTCTCATGTTGATCATCACTAACCCTTGGATTAGGGCAATTATTAGCATAATGCCCCATTTCCTTGCACTTGAAGCATTGAAGTGTTGGCGGTGCGTTCTCTGCAGTGTTTGCTTTATTCACATCATTAGAAACCCTTTTTCCATTACTTCGACACTCAGCTGCTCGATGACCTTCTTTTCCAAACTTAAAACATTTTCTAGTTCCTTTAAGACAATCTCCACCATGCTTCTTTCCACACTTTGTGCATAAGGAAACAATCATCTTCTTTTCACCATTATTATGAGATTTCTCCTTGAACTCCATCTTTCGTTTCTTGTCAAAACCATGAGATGGATATGTAACACCAACTTCCATTTCTACCTTGATAGCACAACACACAATTTCTTCATAGCTACTGAAGTCTCTTATAGCTAATGCCCTTCGAAGACTTGGTTTTAAGCCACATAAAAATCGATCAACTTTACTTTCAGGTTGGATGATAATTCCAGAAGCATACCTTGCAAGTCTTGTAAAATTTTCTTCATAGGTACCAACAGATTCATCGTCCCTTTGCTTCAGTTCAAGAAATTCTTTCTCCATCTTTGTTCGATGAATACGAGGGAAGTACTTACTGAAAAACAAGTTCTTGAACTCGTCCCATTCCATGGACTCAATTTCATCTCTTGGCCTCGTATTCTTGATAAGATTCCACCATTGATCAGCTTCACCTTCCAAACGATATACTGCTAAGATGACTTTATCATGTTCAGAACATTGAATAACTGAAAATATCTTTTCAGTAGTACTAATCCATTGTTCAGCAACTAATGGATCAGTAGACCCACTGAAAGAAGGTGGACGTTGCCTCATGAAGGACTCAATAGAATATTGTTCCCTTCTCTGCTCATTTGGAAGTCCAGAATGATTCATAGCTTGTGTAAGTATAGCAATAAGATTTTTCACTCCATCTCCCATAACATTTGTTTGTTCAGGAGGGCAATCATTGCATTGTCCATTGCATTGATCAACACGGTTCCTTCGGGTTCCAGCCATCGTCTAAAACCCAAAAAGAATAGTGTGAGAGGAAAAAATCATGCTAGGGAAAACAACATAATAAAGGGGGAGTACCTTCAATATCCAACATCTTAGGTTTAATTCTATGATCGTTAGCGTAATTCTATTACTATAACCTATATGTATACTTATCCCTAGGGACATCCCTAGGCATACCTTAGAAATTTCTCTAGGGATCTCACTAACGTTTTCGCATCCTAGTTTCCAAAGGTTGACTAAACCTTTCCTCTGATACCAACTGTAGAGACCCGAAGCCTGACGTACATTGACATTACATTACTTTTGCGGAATACTTAGTACAAAACAAAAACACACACACAAGGATCGTAATAGTTTAGTGTCTTTGGAAACTCGGAATAAAATCTTCTAATCGTGGGGAAAGATCTTCAACATCTCCCATAAAGATCTTCCTTTTTTACCTAAAACCTTTATTTATATCCTGGGGAAAAGAAAACATAAAAGGGTGAGCTCAAATGCTCAGTAAGGGTATACAAAAGAAATAAAAATCATATCATATCTTTTTGAAAATCATAACCTGCAAAAGAGATCATAATATCTTAACCTGGAACAAATCATAGAAGTGAAAATGAGATCACCATAATCATAACATGAAACTTGAAACTTTGTGGCATGCACACATAATCATGGAAAATCCTTTCTTGTTAGTCATGACTCATTGCCAAGACTATCTTAGTGGACAAAGTCCCTTTCTGAACCGAGTTCACTCCTCGTTTCAGTCCTGTATCACTGAACCGAAATAACCTTCCGTTCCAGCCATGTCTATCTCATGAGATATAAAATCTTTACCCAATGCATTGGAGGGAGATATAGGTCCCACCCATCTTATAATGAATCCTTTCTTATGTGTGCCACATAATCATAAAACATACATCATCACATAACACATGTAACAAAAATGGGATTCTTGAAACATCATGACATCATAAATCAATTCATATAAGATAAAGGAATTCATAAACATAATTCCATCACAACATAGTCAAATAAATGTAAAAATATGGATAGAAACAGAACCCTTTATTATCTTAGATGGAAAATAATTTTGATAAAACACTTGAATTGAATTCTTGAGGAAAATATCCTTTCTTCTTCAAAATCAATTTCTTTTCACAAAACATCATGAAATTTTAAAAGAAAGAGATTTTATTGAAAATATTCATGAAATCTTTTAGAGGAAGCTTCATGAAAATAAGGCTTTATAAAACAGTAGAAATCCGTTCGTGCTGTATAAGTTAAAAAAACATTCTTCGTACTTTTGTTGGAAAAGTCAAAAAGTACCTCGTATAAAAACGACAAAAGATTCCTTTCATATCTTTTACTAAAAACTCACCGAAGGGTAAAATTGGATTTAAACAATTGTAGGTGGATGGAAATAATATTACATATTGAAGAAACATGGATGTGGATGATAAAATACACCCCAGTAAATACCAAAGTATAAACAATCTCGGATAAAAATGAGATTGTGATATTTCCCTTACCTTAGGTCCGACTTGCTTTGTAAGTGTCCGAACCTCCTGTATAATGATTTAAATCATGTTATTGACTTATTACAGAATCATATTCATTGTTATGATATCATATATGGTTCACTTATGACATTATATTACCCGTTCTTTTGTAAATTCCATGTTAAAGAAGCGTTTTGGGTAAAATCGTTTCATTTATCGTAGGTGTTTTGACTTGTTGTTCTTGACATCATTATTACTTATATCATGATTTACTTACTTCCAGAATATAAAATTTGATTTATATATCATATATATTCAGTATATATATATATATATAATAGATAGATAAATAAAATGAAAAACATCGTTCATGGAGACGGTAGTCCGTACGTACGCATGAACGCTGTTTTTCTTTCCTTATTGTCTTGAAATGGAAGTAAGTAGATGACATACATATGTATATATATACATAAATCCAGTTGCTTTATAATGTCATATATTTAATTATTATTTCTTATATATACATTATAATCATTCTTAAATGGTTAACATAGAGAATGAATCTCATCGCGTCGTGGAGACGGTAGTCCGTACGTACGCATGAGCGATGATATCATTTCTATAAATATTGAATTGAATTGGAGTGGATTATACAATATATCAGAATCAATATGATATTGTAATAACTATGTATAGTTATTCTTTACACCATTATACCCATCCATGTAAGGTGGTGGTGGAAAATAGATTACACCACGGCGTGGAGACGGTATTCCGTACGTACGCACGCGCGGTGATTTCTTTTTCCGTAGGATGGATAGATGGTGAAATAGGGTTGTTTCATACTTATAATAACATATCAGTATATGAGTGATACTGATGTTATTACTTCATAATGAAACAACCTAAGAAGAAGAAGTGGAAGAAGAAATAAAGATGAAAGAATTGGTAACGGTAATTACCTCTTCTTTGAAGTGCCTCTTTGAGACCTCCTCTTAGGGCACTAGAATTGGTCTTTGAGGAAGACCAGAACCTCTAAGATGTTTCTAGGGAAGTGGAGAAGAGATTTTGGCAGGGGTTGGCCGAGCTTGAGTGCTCAAATTGGTGTGAGGAGGAGGGGGAGGAGGTGTCCTTTTATAGGGGAGGAGAGGGGAACCTTAGGAATTCTTAAAAATATTAATTTATAATAAATCTAACCCCACTTAAAAACCTCCAAAAATGACTCATATTCGAATCTTAGATGAGATAGGGTTGTAATCTCATCAACCAATCAAATTTAGACATGTTTGGATCTTATTTTAAACCTTATCAATTAGATTTAACTCTAAGCTAAATAACTTAACTTTTACCGTGTCTTTTTGTTTTCTTTCACTATATGGTTAATACACTTACTATAACATGCCAAACGAACCCCAAATTGTTTATTATTAATATATATATCCTTATCTAAGTCATTTGGCCGAACTTTAGATTTTTATGAATAAAATAACAATTAATAATATAATATTTGATTTAAAAACTATTTTGTGTCAATTTTGACACTATTTGATATATGATTTTTGTGAAAGTCATAACAGAATTAAATGTTCGAAACAAGTTGATTAAATCAACATTAATATATCATAGTAACCTATAAAATTAGTGGAATTCATAAAAAATCTCAAATTACATTTATTTTGGTGTTTATAACATCAATTATGTCAATATTTCATTAATAAGATAATTACTGCATCATCGTTGTGTCATAAATAAATTAAATTATTTTATGTCTAAAAATTTCAAATAAAATACCATCATGTAGGAAATCCTGTTAGCTTTCTAATGAATATTTACAATCGAATTTATCTTATCTATAACCCCATATTAAAAATACTTTACTTATTAAACTTTGATTTTAACTATTTTAACCTTTCTTTAAATAAATTAATAATAAATGTCCTAATCTAATCCAAGTGGGCCTAAATGGTCATATTTTATTCCTAAGTTTGTTTTTGGTCGAATTACACTTGTCCAATAGAATTAGGACATGTGTTAGGGTAATATTAATATCATATTTACCCTTAGTTACCCTATTTACTATTAACCGCGGTAAAAAAACGTAAAAAGTTACTATTCACCAAAAATTATTTTCATCTCATTGAACCACATTTTAGTCCTTGATATTAACCGTGTCTCTCGGATTTTCGAAATTCCATTCACAGAAGCGGTAAAATTAAGTTTTATGAAAAATTCAGTTTTTAACCTACCACTTAGTAGTTTCACTATTCATCAAAAATTGATGTTTTTCAGAACAATGCCAAAATTTCATCCTAGGCTATATTTCATATTCCGAATTCAAAAATGAAATCTATTTTACAAAATTCCCAACATATAAGTTGCATTAATTAATTTTATAATTAAATCCCGTTGTTAAAACAAATAGCGTGTTTTTAAGAAACAATATCTATCAAAAGATTGACACTTGTTTATGTCTAGTTTAAATGTGAAATTACATCCAATGACCAACATTGTATTAAATTGTAAAAATATATTCTAAATATACTTTAAAACCACTCAAATTAATGATTTATCACTATTAATTATTTAGATTAAAAAAGTTGTTTTTAATTATAATTTAGTAATTTTCACTATTCATCAAAATATGAAAGTTATCCGAAAATCACCAAAATTTCAACCTAAGCTAATTTCGATATTCCGAATCCAAAAATGAAGTTCATTTTGAAAAATAAGATTTATAGAATTTTAAAAAGTGGTTATTACTATTCATAACGGGTAGTTTTATTAATATTTTAATAGCATATCGTTGTTTAGTGAAACTCGGTATTGCGTATTACACACGCTATCGAGGAAGGTCGTGATTGCGTGTAATGCAAGGCAAGTCAAGGATGCGTGTTGTGCAAGCTCATTTTGGTGTAGCGTACAACACAAGACATTAGTGAAATAAAAAAGAATATTTTTCATAAAATCTCGGGCTGTTACAGTTTATCTTTTATCGTGGAATGCATGTGTTTGAGATGATAGGTTTCATGTATTTTACACCTCATACCTCATACTTTCAAGGAAATGTCTATAAAAGAAACATTAATTAAGTTAGTTCATTAAAAACTTCAAATATGACCGTTAGAGATTAAATCATAAGACGACCGAACAAATTAAGAATCAATGTCACAATATGTAATGGGAATGGTGTCTCCGTCACACAATGTATGGATTGGTCCCGGTGTCTCACATTCATGGTGTCTCATGATCACGGTGTCTCATGGTCACGGTGTCTCAGGGTAATGGTGTCTTGTTCACGGTGTTTGCTGGTCACAGTGTCGTGTTCACAGTGTCTTGTTCATGGTGTCTGCTGGTCACTGTTTCTTATTTATGGTGTCTTGTTCATGATGTCTTGTTCACGATGTCTGCTGGTCACTGTGTTTGTTTGTCACAGTGTCTAGATGGCACGGTGTCTACTTGTTCATGGTGTCTCATGACATAGGAAAATATCTTTATTCATACATAAGTAGCAGTATTTATGAAATGAATTAAAGTTAATAATTAGTTGGAGAAATCATTATAAAGTTAATCAAAAGATAGTATATAGTATCCAAACTGAGTGTATAACACTTAAGAGATTTGGATAGCTTTTACTATGCTACATTACAGTTTATGTGAGAAATATTAAATATATTTAACATGGGTTAGAGACTAAATAAGATTTGGGATCATTAAAACATGATTAATACATGAGGAGTCCAACAATGTTGTCCATGTGTACATTGTATTACCGCCTCATAAAGCGATTGAGATTGTTCACTTTTTAGAAATTATGTATTAATAATAGGTTTAACCAACATATGTGATATATATGAAATAAATATTATTATAAAATTATCATTTAAGATATAATTTTCATTTTTTTAATCTGACAAAAAATAAAAAGTGTGTTTAGGTGTGTGTATGGCCTACCATCTCCCTGAATAGTGAATTGTTCTATTTTCTAATTATAACTTTTATGAATCCTCATAAGTACTTATATAATGAATATATATTATATATAAATCTTTTTCTATGTATGAGGACCATGAATAATAAGTCAAAAAATGTATGAAAAATAAAGTTGTTATTACCCAAAACAAATGTTTTACATGGAATTATTAATAAATGAGTAATATAATGTCATAATTAATTCATACGTGGTATTATATATATTATATTGGTTTTTTGGTTTATGTATAAAAAATACTTATTTATTATAAATTTCGTTTTAATTTTTATAAAGAATGTCTAGACTTTAGGTATGTGATTTTCTCCGACTTTTATTTATTTAGAATATATACCATAGAAACTACTTGTTTATTCTTTATAGTGTATATAATAACTATGAACACAATAGGTGATTTTTATCCTTGAATTTATTGATATTTACATATCCATTATTTGATCTCTCTTTCATGGGTTTTACGGGTCAAAAGTTACCAAATCGGTAATGTAATGTTTTCCAAAAAAAGTTTCTTTGAGACACATGTTATGTTAAGAACCTATATTATTTTATGAGGTGTATATACATACATTTGGAATATTTTATCCGGAATATCCTTATTTTCATGACATTATATATTTAATGTAATTTTATTCTCTGTTTTTTTGGATTTTTTTATTCAATAAATTTTTGTTTTCTAAAAATGTTTTCAAAAATAATCTTCTATTCATTTCCAAGGAAAATGATTTCAAAGATATATGAAATTCATTTAAAATATTCCCTAATATTTTTTAATGTTTATTTTAAATTATAATTTTTTTAAAAATGTTTTATTATTTTTTAAAATTTCAAATAGGGAGAAATATTTTTCCTAATATATTTCTTAAAAAGATTATTCAAAATTATTTTCCATCAACAATTAAATACATTGGTGTAACTCATGCCTTATTGGGGATATTATATAAGGGAACCATTCATGTTATATTTATGAATTTTTAATTTTTTCATGGAATTATATTTATGAATCTAATTACCTTTTAATGATATGTACTATGATGAAATGTTTTCAAAAACAATTTTTTTCCTCATTTCTAACGTGATGAATGATTGATGATCATGTGAAATATATATTAATTATTTAGTTATGTGGCAGGAGGGACCTATATCTCCATCCCATTCATTTCATATGTATAACTCATTAGTTATATATTTTCTACATGAACACTATTTCATGTTCAAAACAATATGAATAGACCTGGTTTTCATATCCATAATTTTATTAGTGGACCTAATTTTAGCTACATATATTTATGCAAGGGATTTGTTTCCTATTCATAAAATAATGAGTTATATACTAAATGGGAAGATATGTATGGGTTATATTGAATATCCTTCATCAAATTCTAAGAATGTCTTCCATGTTTCCAAATCCACAAAAATATTCTATTCCTTTGGCATCTGTCTTTGTAATGTAATGAATAATGATAAGAAATATATAATATCCACGTAAGAAAAGCATGGGTCATTATATATCCTTTCTATGGTTTTCAAGATTCTTTATTATTGGAGTCATGTAAGTTGGATAGGGTTCTTTAAGATATATTATAAGTTTGGTTGTGTTCAACATTTGGTTTTGGATTACCCTATTCTTTACTTTAATATTACATTACTCTCATGATATTTTAATTTTATTATTTTATCACTCGTTCATTTCATAATTATTGATGATTGAATTTTATTTTATATTTCCAATTTATTATTTATAAATGTGTGACATCATATTATTTGGGTTTTTATAATTTGGGATTATTTTTAAGGGAATGGAATGTTTAGGAAAAGGAAATCCAAAGGATTATTATTATATGGTTAATTATTTATTTTAAGGTGTTTATAAATAAATATACATAAACAATATGAATACCAATAAACATTTTATAGATTATTTAGTGGTATCTTATTAGGATTTAGTGTAGACATCCTACTTTTACCTTTTTCTATTTATAACCATGGACATTCATTATATAGGGAATAGTAATAGTTTCACATTGAGGAATACTATCTTGGATTATGTCACTATTGCGACCCCGACACAACATTTAATGATATTACATAATTTTAGAAGAATATTCTACATATTTCAAAAATAACTTATCTGGGATTGTAATAGTTTACTGTCTTTGGGAACATGGAAACATAATCTTCTAACTTGGTGAAGGGTCTTAAATATCTAACAAAAATGTATTCCCCTTTTAGAACCTTTAATTAAAACAATTGTACATAATCTGGGGAAGGGAATCATATGAAAGCGATGATCATATGTGTCTATTTTGAGTAAAAATTTTGAGATATATATATGAATAACACGAGCATATTTGTATAAGAATATGATCATGACATTAGATTATAATTCCAGGTATATCAAAGATTATAATTAAGAGTCATGTAATAAATTTTGTTTTTTCAAAAGACATGAATAATAAGGGAATCATGAGCATAATCCATGAGATAATAATAGATGAATATGATAGGTAATTGTGGAATTCTCATAGGAATATAAAATTTTATATCAAGGATACCTCCCAGGTCCTTTATACCATGTTATTCTTTGAATAGTTACATGTTTTGTTGCTTTGGTCTTGAGATTCCCACTCGTGTACCCTCTCATTTTGTCCTTGGTATTCTCTATCATGCACCTTCTTATTTTAGGCTTATAATGACATCTCATTTACCCTCCTATTTTAGGATTGGGATTCTATCCCATGAAACATATTGTTGTGATTTTGGTATTCCCTTTCATGTACCCTCTAGTTTTAGGGTTGTGATTCCCACTACTCTACTATCTTTATTTGGGTGTGGGATGCCCTCTTGTGTAACCTCTTATTATTGGACTGGGATTCCATCCCATCCACCCTTTGGTTTCATGTTTGGGATTCCCTTATATATACCCTTTGTTATCATTAAAAAACTATCATTACCCAATTATTTTGAGAGAGATATAGGTCCCACCAGTCACATAATTTAATCATGCATGCATGCGCTACTAGATAACAAAACATTCATTATATAGTGACCTATAAAAAGTGATGGGTTTCATAAAAATCATATCATAACCCATGAAATGAAATGGGTATTATATACATATCATCTAATTTTAACTTTTGAAAAAGAGATAGGGTTTATTATCTATTAATCATTGAATAAACTCTTAAAAGAAGTTTGTTTAATTATATTTTTATCATTGTATAACTCGTGGATGAGAAAAAAGTTTCATAAAAATATATCATATTAAATTAAAAAACATTAAGAAAGAATAATAATGGTTTCATTGGATCATATATCAAATAAATAATAATATAGATCTATGTTTTAAAAAGTAGTTGGGGAAGGATTTTGAAATAAAACATGAAACATTTCTTAAGGGAAATTAATATTTCTTGTAAGCCACTTTATGTAACAAAAATCATTTTCAAAATAATATTCCCTAAAAAACCTTTCCAAAAAATAAATGAATTAATAAAAAATCATTTAAAAATTTCTATAAAAAGAATCCTTTTTCTTTAAAATTTTATTTTTATGTCAAAATACTTTTTGAAAACTTTTCTCTTTAAAAATAACATTGAAAACATATAATGGTAGCTTTTAAAATAATTTAAAACACTTTTTAAATGTAAATAATTTATGAAAAACTGTTTTGTTTGAAAAAAATTAAAAAACATCTTGAATGTTATTAAAAACATTTTCATTAAAAATAATATTATAAACATTAAAATGAATCTTTTTGAAATTTCCGTCATGGTAGGGGAAAATCTGTACATGAAAAACATTCCTTTTTCAATGAAAAATGTTTAGAAAGGTGAATTTATCGAAAAAATAAAAATATTCCTTTTAAAAATATTATTATAATTTTAAAACAAGGTATAAAATGGAATTCACTCATCATAGTAAAAAAAATTAAAACACTTTCCGAAAAAATAGTTTTTGAATAAAACTAAATTTGTTGCCGAATAGATAAATAATGTTTTATTTTCATAAAAACACTTTCTTACATCTCATATGTAAGAAAGAGAGGAAAAATTACACCAATAAGTGTTCATATATATCATGACTATATGAGAATAAAATTCATGAGTGTTATTTAGATATGGATCATAATTTTACATTAATGGATTCATAATCATAAAAAATCTCAATAAACAATGATATTTTAGCAATAAACTTTTACCACTTTGGTAACATTGAGAAATAATAATTTGTAAATAATTACATTAAAAAAATCTTAAAATATCATTAAAATAATTATATTCATTATAAAATAGGTCAAATTTAATTATATACACCTTATAAAATAATATAGCTACATAACATTACGTGTGTCTCAAAGAATGAAAATTGAGACAAAATTACATTACTCATTTGCAAACTTTTGAACCTTATACCTCATAAAATAAATATCATCATAAGGATTTATAAATACCCATAAATTTAATTTCAATAATATTAGAAATAATTCATGGGAATTATATTCACCACACTAAATAATTTAGTGATAAATTTTCCATAAGTCTCACAAAAATAAATGTGAGATGAGAAAAGCCTTCTCTTTATTTTTTTACATTATTTATACCTATTAAAAACAATTGTATAACATATATAAATTTATTTAAGATATACCATAGAACTAAATTCTTATATATAATACCATATAATATTTTATTATGAATTTATATTACCAGTTTGTTAACGATTCCATGTAAATGATATGTTTCGGGTAATATGTATTCTATTATTCATCTATGTTTTGACTTTTTTTTCTTGAACCTATTACATAGATGATGATATATTAATTTAAAAATTGTAAAAAATTACATATATATCATATATATTCAGTATATAATGTGCCATAAAATATTTAAATATAAAATAGCATACACCATTCATGGAGATAGTCGACTATACGTATGAAAGGACATTATTTCCATTTTCTTATCGTATTGATTAAAAAAATTAAATTAAATATATGTATATATATACATATTTATATTATTCAGGAAGAATTATTATTCCATACATATAATATATTTTCATTAAACCTATTCTTATTAAATTCCATGAAATGTGTGTATGAATCACATCACTTTGGGGAGGTGGGAATCCACATGTCTGCAATCAAAGCTATCATATTCCCATAAATTAAAAAGAATAAAGAAATGTGTTATATAAAAACTAAATAAGTATAAGTAAATCCTAAACATCATATATATGTTTAAAAATATAAATTAAATAATTGTTTTCAACAATAAAATGTGGAAATGGAAGAATGAACGGCCTTCATCTCATGAGGCAGTAGTCTGATGTAAACATGAAGAATGATTGTGTCTTCTATATGATGGAATTTTGTGTCAGTGTAGGTCAAACCCCTCACATAAGAACATATATGTATATTGAAGAAAATTAGTTAATTACATAATCATGAAATAAGAATATTACAGTTGGTGGAGAATGATAGTGAAACAAAAGTATTGTGGAAGGATGTTACCACTTATTTGGGTAACTTCTATTGGTATTCACCAAATCCATTCATTGGTTGTCTTTAGTCCCAATGTGAAGCTAATAGGATTAAGTGAGTGAAGTTTGGAACTTATTTGTTCATGATATTGATGATAAAAAGGTCTTGGTATGTCTGAATAATTGAGGGGGTGAGTTCCCATTTATAGTGGAGGAGTAGCGGCAATCTTTTAAATATAAAAAGGCAAACACTATTGAGAAATATCTCTTACATTATATTCCTATAATAAATGTCCATTTCTGATAAAGGTGAGTATCTTGATGAAACATTTCCATCTGTTGAATTTTGGACTAGTTGTCTAGGGTAATTATCCACTTAATTTAATGTTTAAGCACAAAGTAAACTCATTTTAACCTTTATCATGGAAATTAATTTCAATTACATAAAAAATATTTTTTGTTCATGTTTTTTTACATTATAATGAATTATAAATTATTTTAATTCCAAATATGAATCACATTTTTTAAAATTCTAAATGGAAAAGTGGTTACGAATAATTTAAATCTAATCTCATAGATGTGAAAGAACAATATGTTTTAATGTGAAATTAATAAAAAGTTCAAAATATATTCATATATTTTGACAAGATAAAATTTCCAAAAATGAGCTAAATTGGATTAATTTGTGTATATTAATAAAATTATGCATTAAAACCAAATTAATATAAATTTTAACTCTAAAAAAATTAGATGAAAAATAGCTTTCAATTAAAATTTTGTATTTTTCATAGTTCATCAAAAAAATGAATCTTCTTATAAAATACAAAAACATCAACAAAAGTAAATTTTTAATGCTACTCATTAAAACTTTTAGTTTATTTTATTAGAATAAATTTAGAATATTTTCAAAATTTACATTTAAAATTTGTGTTCCATTAAAAGTCAATAAATTTTCATTTTAGAAAAATATATATTTCTTATTCATCAAAAGTATTTATTCTAATATCGAATCTGTACAACAAATAAGTTTAATGCTAAACAATCTAATTAATATAATATATATATATATATATCATAAAAATAATTTATAAAAAGTGTATTAACTAATTTATTAAGGTGAAATGTTTTAGATTTCATAAATTTATTTCCCATCAAAAGATTTCCATTATTTTCAAAAGGGTTTTATTTTCATTTCTAGATAATTGATCACCAAATAATTATTCTAATATACATTTGGAAACAATATTTATAGAATTTAATTAATCGTATTCATATAATTAATTTCATTGGTTATGAGAAAACTATTATAATATTTTAATTATAATATTAAAAGTGTGTGGTAGTTTGGTAAAACTAGGCCTTTCCTGTAATGAAATCATTCGAAGGAACTAGGTATTGGGCATAACAAAACCCAAAAATAGTGACTCATGTACTGCAATATAATATATATATTGTGTGTAATGAAATCATAAATTGGTGTTCATTATAATTATTGTTAAACATATTTCATTCCTAAAGTCAATACTCAGTGTTGTGTGAAATGGAAAATATCCAAAAGATTAACTTAATTCAAAAAAATTATTTAATAATATCTTGGGGTGTTAAATTATACCCCTCATAAAATTAATTTTACCCTATAATTTCTTTTGAGTTAGAAAATTTTTAATAATAAATTTTTCTATTCATACAAACCTGTATCATAAAAATTAATACAAATATTATTTTAAAAATTGAATGTTTGAAACATAACGGTAAACCAAAGTAACATATATTTATGTTTAGACATATGAGAACTTGGGTGGGAAGGGAAAAAATGGTGGTGGAAGAAAATCCAAAATAATCAAATATATTGATAGTGATTAATGATCACATGAAAACCGGTGATCCATTGAAAGATAACAATCAAAAAACCACAAAATGAAGAAGAAAGAAAGAGGCCATTGATATCGTAAAAAATTATGATAATTGGACAATATTTTTTTCAAGAAACTTTTTCATTGAGATGAAAAATTTTATCAAGGAGATATACTTTATTTTATTTATTTTTATATGCATAATATCACCCTTTGGTTGTGTCATGAAAAATTTTCAGATCATCTTTTACTCAAAAAATGAAGGTTAATTTTTTATTCTCAAAACACTAATTGATCATAAGATCCATAATAATTAACCCCATGTATCTTCAGTTACCATCAAAATAATGTTTTTATAATATTTTATACAATATTAATAGTTCCTTATATATGGAGATAATACTTTAATCTCAAAAAATTCACCCTAATTTTAACTTAAACATTACATAAATGGATAAACATATAATCTTTCCAATATATGATAATCCGAAACATTAGAAAGAAGTTCATTAAATCACATTAACATTTGTACTTTATATATCATAAGGCCTTTGGGTTTCTATATTCCAAACATGTGAATGAATTTATCCTGTATTCTATTAAAAATGGAAATAAATAAATTACCGTAAATACTTACTGAAAATATGCATTAATTTATATTTCAAAATTATTTTATATATTTCATAAAGACTGAAATTCATAAAAATCATCCATAATAACATATACCACTTTTTCAGTTACAATATCCATTGCATCATCTATTTATACATACTAAATTTATTTTTCTCATCCCCAAGAATAAATTAATTTTTACCTTAGCTTAATAAAAATATCACATTTCCATTAAATATCATTTATAATTTATTAGAACCATTCAACATATCCTTTTAACAACATAATAAAAACATAGACATAAAATTCGTATATATTTTTGGATTCGTATAACATAATTTTTGAATTCAAAAACATATACTCATCAATAATCAAAATTTATTCGTAAACCATTACATAGGATCCTACATCTTAAACCAAAATCCCTATTTCTGAGAATATGAAATATGAATCCATTATATAGGTTCCCAAACCTAAATCTAACCATGCATTTTATGTTTAATATAAACAATACAACTAGAATATCCCTTACCATTCACATGATTTTTAGTCTATTTTCCCTTGGTAGTATAACAAATACTCATAATGCCTTATTGATTCTCTTCAGGAGATTTCCACATAGGACATAAATTTATATTATTTTTATACCAACTATATATAAAACACTCAATTATAACCAAGTTCCTTCTATTTCCTGATATTGACTAACCCTAAAAAGAAAATTATAAGGAACACTTTTCATGGTAGAAAACCAAATAATCATCATAAATTTTTTATAAGATGCCTAAATTACAACACCATTAAAATCTCTTAAACCTAAACCTTATCCTAAGATACAACCCAATACACATCTTTATAAATATCCATAGATATCTCACTAAAATTTTCCGGTCCTTATTTCCAAATGTTGACTAATCCATTCCTTTGATACCAACTATAGCGACCCATGATTAACATACATAGATAATAAAACATTTTATATTAATATTCAACACATTAGAAAACACCCAAGAGGAATATAATATTTTTGTTTCATTGGAAACATGGAAAATAATATTATAACATGGGGAAAGATCTTCAACATATCCCTTAAATATCATCCCCTTTTAGTACTCCTACATAAAACCATTCTTCATAACCTGGTGAAAGAAATAATAAGAAATGGGTGAGCATAAATGCTTCTTAATGGTAAAAAAATGATATAGGTAAGAATAAAATTAGAATATGTTTATGAGACCCTAATCATATTTTTATAATAATATAAAATGCATATCGAATATCATAATCATGATTCATAGAATAAAAATTGGCATTTCATATTATATAAATTATAAATGAATCATGAACATAATACATAAAAGCCTAATAGAGGAACATTATATGAAATTATGGCATCCACATTATCATAGAAAATACATTATAAAGTCTAAATAGAAATACCATCATACCATGTTCATCGTGTACTAATCACTTGTGTACCTGCTTTGGACTAGTTATTCCCTACTGTGTATGCCTTGTTTAAATTTTGAGATAACCATCTATGTACCCTCTTTTTTAGGGATTGGGACTCCCTCCCATGTACCCCTCTTGTCTTGTTGTTTGGAATCCCTTCTAGATACCTTCTTATTTCGAGATTGGGATGCCCTCCCATGCACACTCTTGTTTCATGAGTGGGATTCCATCCCATGTACCCTATTATTTATGGATTCAAATGCTCTCTTATTTAACCTTTTATCTCATAAAAATGTTATAGTTACTTAATTAATTGGTGGGAGATATTGGTCCCACCGATAACAAAAATACATCATTAATGAAAATTCAGTAAGTTAATAAAACATTTATCATATCAAGACCCATAAAAAAATGGGTTTCATAAATATCATATCATATTCCATTAAAGAAAATGGGTATTATTAAAAATTCATCATATTGAAACATGTGAAGAAGACATATATTTTCCAATCATTTCATCACATAATAACTTGTGAATGGAATCAAGTTTTATAATCATTTTACCATGATATAAATCATGGAAATGAAATGTGCTTCATAAACAATGTGTCATATTTACAAACACTATTTAAATAATGAATAAGAATAGCGGCCTTAGTTCATAACCCCAGCTAATAATAAGATATATAAAAGGATATCATCTTATATGTAGAATTATTTTGAAATATCAAATGATTCAATTCTAAAAAAATAGATTTCATTAAAAAAATTAAAATATTCATAATTTTCAAAAAACTATCCATGAAAACCTCTTTATTTTTTTAAATTAATTTATTAAAAATAAGTTAATACATTTCTGGAGAAGAAATGATTTTACATTTGGAAAATTTCTATTTAAATTATAAAAAATTTAAAAAACCATCCTATATGAAAATAACCATCAAAACGTATAATGGAATCTGTGAATGTCAATTAAAACACATTTCAAAACATAAAAAATGTAAAATAATTTTCTTTCAAACCCACATAAAAAGTAGAATTTTTATAATATAATGATAAAATTTATATAAAAATAATCATTTTAACATTCTAAAAAAATTCAAGGAACTAACATCCATGACAATGTGTAAATCCATACATGTTGAACATTCAATTTTCACTATAAAATGTTTTGAAATGTTACCTGATCATTAAAAGAAAAAGAGATTCCTTTTAAAGAATTTTTTTATTAAAAGGTTAAAACATGGGTAAAAAATTATTTTACACCTCATAGTAAATCATTTTTTAAATCATTTTTTAAAAACATGTTTTCGTGAATAAAAAAAATTTACAACCTAAGAGATAAATAAAGATGGATATTCCAAAAAAACACATTCTTATTTACATTGAGTATAATATAGTGTAAACTGGTACCAATAATAGAAGATATCATGGATAACTTTGGAGATGAAAAATCATGATATTTATTGAGATATTGATCATAATATTTCATTAGTGTATGTATAATCGTAAAAAATTATGATAAATGATGAGATTGTAAAATCATAATCCCATGGAAAGAATAAATTTTTATGAAGCTTAAAATATCATTAAACAAAGTGTATTGATTATAAGAAATTTAAAAGGGCAGTATTTAGACCATGTATAATAATATTGGTGAAAACATGGAATGTGTCTCAAAGAATGAAAATTGAGATGAAATTACATTACTAATTCGTTGACTTTTGAACTGTAAACCCCATGAAAAAATATCATAAATTATATATGTAAATATACATAAATTTAATTATACTAATAATAAAATAGATTAATGGGATTTATATACACCACAGAAATGATATGATTGGTGATCAAGGTATAAGTCTCACATAAATAAAAGTGGGACAATAAAACCCTTACCTTAAGTCATGACTTTCTTTGTACCCATTAGAATATCATGTATAATACATATAAGTTTTATATATATATTCCATGAAAACATATTCCAATATATCTTAACATTTATTATTTTATTTTGACTTTATATTACCTATTTATTAATGATTCATTTTTTTTGTTATGTTTTGGGTAATAACTCCATTATTCTTTCTTTCTGTTTTGACATGTTATTCTTGATTCTATTACATAGAACATGATTTATTTATTTAAATAATTTTCAACATGATATAAATTTATAATATCTTAAATATATAATGACCTATAGAATATTGAAATATTAAATGTATTATGTCATTCATAGAGACGGTAGGACATTTTTACGCATGAAGGTTGTTTCTATTTTCTAATCACATTGATGAATAGAATTTAAATGACAATTATGTATATATATTTGAATTATGTTAGAATTATTATAACATCCATATATTATATTTCTAATAAACTGAACCTTAATACATTCCACTAAATGTGTGAATGAATCACATCCCATTAAGGAGGTGATAATCCACACATCGCCAAATGATGTTATCATATTTCATGAAAAATGGATTTCATGAAGGTATGCATTATATAATAATTTGAAAAGTACAAATGAATCATAAATATCATATAAATAATCTGAAAACAGAAATTATAACACTACTTTTCAACCTTATAAATGTTGAAATGGAATAACGATCCACATTGGTTTGCAAGGCCGTAGTCCGCCATACACATGAATGATGATTGCACAAAACATTTGATTTATGTGTGTATGAGTTTAGATAGAAAACATAACATAAATAAATATCAATATATTTATGATAATATATTTATTATATAATAATTTAAAAATAATATTTCAGGGGGTGGAGAATGAAAATAAAACAAAAAATCTTATAGAAGGATGTTAACTTTTCTTGGGATAACACCTTTTGGTTTGCACCAAAGGCCTTCCATGGTTGGATTTCATCACAAATTTATGCCTATATTATAAAGGAATCAAATTTAGGAGCTTATTTTTTAGATTTTCGATGAAAAATTGCTTGAGGGGTGTGAATAAGTTGGGGGAGTGGTGGGGGTGGGAGTTCCCATTTATAGTGGAGGATGAGTGTCATTCCTGTAAATATAAAAAGAAAATCAATATTTAGAGGCATCTCAAACATCTTGTTCCTCCAATAATTGTTCATTTTATATAAAATGGTGTATATGGTTGAGAAAATGTCCATAAAATGGATTTGGGTAAAAAAAAGTTTAAATTATTATATATTATAATTTATGTTTATAACAATATTGAATCCATCATATCAAATTCTAGTCATCATAGCTGCAAAAATAAATCTAAGAATAATCCCATAGATGGGCTGAAATAAAAAAATGTTAACATGAAAATGTACATAATTTAGAATTTTTTTTATATCCAATTTCAATGTGAAAGTGGTTGCAATAAAATAAATTGGGTTAATGGATGTATAATTTTTATTTTTTTAATTTATATATATATATATAATTTAATTATATAAATAAGTAATATGAAAAAGGGGTTTCCAATTAAAATTTTTTTTTTTTACTGTTAAAAAAATGGAAACATCCATGAAAAATAGAAAAAAATTGTATGATCATAGATATTTATAGAATAATTTTTTTTCATATCTATTAATATTTATGAATATTATATTAATTTTATAATAAAGGGGACACTTTTTCTGATAGCATACTCAATACACAACTATGAGTTTCTCTGAACTCTTACGTAGCACACAACAATGAGTTATACAAAAAAATAATATATTATTAATATTATTTTAAATTTTAGTGAATTCCTAGATTTTTTATAAGAAGAAATGAATTTAACTTACTAGAGTGTGATTATACTTTTTTTGTTAACTATTTTTACATTTATCTAATAAATTTAAGAGGCTTAAAATGAGAATGAATACAATTTTAATCATAAAATACTCTATTTTTATTAAAAGGATGTTTTATCGCCTTTTGAGGGAGAACCCTTTATTAATCATGTTTTTGACACTTTTACATGTTCCATTTGAAAAAATAAACATTATATATATAATTGGGGAATAAAATTTCAATTTGATTAATTTTTTTGTAATTTTTCGTTAAAGTTCATTTTTTATGAATAGTGAAAAATACTGCATTTTAATTCAAAACAACTTTTTCATTAAATTTATATATATAATAATAATTTCATTCTAAATGGTTTAAAAGTTCAATTTGATTATGTTTTTATAATTTAATATAATTTAGGTCATTCTATGTAATTTCACATTCAAATTGGACATAGGCACATGTTAGTCTTTTGAAAGGTTTTACTTCTTAAAAATCGGCCTTTTGGTTTTGACAACGGGATTTAATTTTAAATTAATTTCTAAAAATTTTTTGTTACAAATTTGGAAAATTTGTTTAAATATTTGGAATCATAATGTTCAAATTTTGTAAATAAGAACCAATTATTATTGGACATTATGAATAGTAACATCAATAATTATTTTAATTTACTATGGTTATTGGGTAAATTTGGTAAATAAGGGTAAAATATAATATTATAATAATTTAAAAGTACCCAAACATTTGTACTAATCATATTGGATGACATATAGCTAACCATTAGTATCCATGGGTCGATTTAATGACCCTATGGATCCACTCCGGTGTAAGAATGTAATGTCATACGAATTAATTTAAAGTAAAGAGAAATATAACATAAACATGAATCTTTTAATAAAATATTTTTAATATAGGGTTATTTAATATATATATTCGACTATAATTAGATATAAAAATCTAACAGAATTTCATAAATCATGTTATTTTATTTCTAATTTTTATACATTAAATAAATTTACTTATTTATGACACAATGATGATGTAGTGATTACATTATTAATGAAATATTCTAAAAATGATATTATATATATTAAAATAAAATTAATTTCAAATTTTTAATCCATCCATTAATTTTATTGATCATTTTGACATAATATATTTGATTTAATGTTGTATTTCTGAAGGAAAAGATTTCATAGGACTCTAACAAAAATCAGTTACTAAATACTGTCAAAATTGAAATATATGTGGTTTTTTACTAATTAAATATTATTAAATGATATATTAGTCCTAAAAATCTATTTTTCAACAAAATGACTTATATAATGTTAAAAATGACATGATTTATCCACTTTTCCTTCCCTGGGAATTTTATTGTTACTGTAGTGACCATATATTTTGAAAATATAAAAAGACATGGTAATAGGTAATGTTTTTAAATATGGGTTAAAGATAAAATATATTGTTAATTTTGTAACCAAAAAGTTTATTAAAACTACTGGTTTAGATTATTTCAATCCATTATCATATTATTCTAGAACTATATCATTATGGAAATTTTATAATTCTAAAATAAATTTACAATAAAATAATATTTCAAGACATTCATAATGTTCCCCTCCTCCCCCTTATAAAAGGCCCGCACCACTACCCTCTTACTCAGACCACTCAAGCCCCTAGGATGGTCTAAATTCAAATAAAATAATCTCTCAATATCCCTCCATTCCTCCTATAATTCTTAAGGTGTTCATAATGCAATTCAATAATGTGTTTTGGCTCAAATCAAAATAAGTTACATGATTTAGAGGTAACGTCTTTTCACAAGCTCTATTCATTTATTTTCCTTCTCCAACCCCCTAAAATATTTTTATTACATTATTTTATAGAAAAAAAGTATCTGAAATATAATAGGATGATTCTATGATAATATTTAGACCAAAAATTACACACACATCCATCTAATGGATATATAACATATTGTATCCATGTACGGCGAGCTACTACCTCACGAAACGATGACTGTTCAATTTTCTCCTACCACCTCTCATATTGACCATTTTGATGAAAAAATATTTATATATGATATATATTATATTTATATAGTCTATATAATTTTTTATTTTATATTCACAACATACCTTTATGCTTTTGATAATGTGTAAATATGATAATTTCATTTGAGGAAGTGCAGACTACTGCCCCATCAAAGTGATGTGACTCGTTCATTCCATTCATAAAACATATAAATATTGGTATTAATAGTAATATGTAAAATATATAACATATTTTTTATATTACAATTATAACATATCTATGTATCATTAATTTTTATTCTTTTAATATGAAAAAGAAATTAAAGTAGCGTTCATCCATACGTACGGCCTACCATCTCTATGAACGATGTATTTCATTTATTATCTCAAAATGTTATGTTCTATAATAAATAAATATATAATAGATATTTATGATATTTAAATCATAAATATAAATATTTATATGAATTAATTTTTACTACATGGACCATTTATATCAAAACAAGTTCATTATGAACTCATGTACTGAATATAGAGAAAACGACTGATATGAACATGAATAATTATGTGATTTTTATTAAATGGTAATAAATGATATTCAAATTAATAAAATTAAAAAAAAATATAAAACAAGTATAAATTAACTTAATTTTTTTATTCATGAAGAACAAGGAATATATATGACGATTTGGACACAAGGTGAAGGATTTCATCTCAATCTTCTTTCATTGAGGAATATTTTGATTTATATACAAGATTCTTTTATATGGTTTATAATCAACCACATTGGATTATAATTTCATTTAAATGTTTTGAAAAGGAATGTTTTTTATGAAACATTTTATTAAACAATATAAATAATGCTTCTTTTTAACGTACGTGGCGAGAACAACCTTCCTAACCCCTCATGAGTATTATTTGATATTTGGCTTACTCTATTGGTCTTAATGTTTTTAAAAATAAAGTAAATAAAATATTCATTTTTTAGGTATTTTGTTATTGAAAATGGTTTTGAGAATGGAATGATTATATCAATATCTTGAAATTTTTTCTTATAATTTCAATGTGGAAATATTATTTTTTCTTTATTCTTGTTCTTCTGTTTTGATTATGTTATGGTTTAAGGGAATTGTCCATGCATATGGGTGGTAGTGTCATAAATTGAGGGTGGGTGATCTCATGATAGCTCCCAAATATGTTAGGTATCAATATTGAGGTAAACTTTAAGGTTTCATTATAAGATATTTAAGGAATATATGTTGTTGGATATTTCAAACATAATTATGTAGGTTACTCCCTATGTAGATATGAGTGCTAAAATGTATGTTTCTTATGGTTTCCAAAATTTTAATTTATTATTTATGATTTCTATGAGTTATTCATAAATATTTTTATTTATTGTGGTACGTTAAAGATTTTATGCTTTATGAGTGAAAATTGTGATATTATTGATTTGTATGTTTTCATGGACTTATGTTTTATTTTCTTATATTATTCCCATTACTGAGATTTTTATAATCACCCAATGATTTTTGAAAAAAAATTCACAATGTATAAGGAAAGGTAAAAGAATGGAAGACTTCAAGAATATTTTTATCAATGAATGAATTATTGATTTATTTAAGGTGGTCTATTTTTGTCAAAAAAATGGGAGAGAGTAGAAGTGTCTGCATTGTATCATTTAAGATGTAATGTAGCATTTATGGCATAATTCTTTAAAACACTAAACCTGAAATGATCCTCAATGTTAATTAATATCAAATTATTGACTAATCTCAAGATTAAGTAATTTTTAAGGATGGGGCAATATAAAAATTCACCCAAAGTAAATTTTGAAAGTGAAATTTCATAAATGATGATGATTTTTTCAAATAAAAATTAAATTTTTATGAAAATTTATGTTTAAAATAGGTTCACCATTAAAAGGTGGTAAAATAAAATTTTAGAATAATACATCTTTTTATTCATAAAAATGGATTTATTCATATCTCTTAAATAGAAAACACAGTTGAAGAATGTTAAAAAGTTCAGTGAATAAAATATATTTATTTAATTATTGTAAATTATCACATGTTTTTTAACTAATTTGTTATGGTAAATAATTCTTGATTTCATAAATATTGTTTTCCAGTAAAATATTTCATATATTTCTTAATGGGTTTTATTAAAATTTCTAATTAATTGATAACCAAATATTTCTTCTTATATAAATTTTTAAACAATGTTTTCATAATTTAATGAATATTATTCATAAAATTCTTTCCAATAGCTAGGTAAAAAATATAATAATATTTTAATAATATTATTAATATTATGAGGTAATTTGGTAAAACTAGTTCTTTCATGTAACGTAAACAATCAAAGGAACTCTAAATATTTTGTAACAGAAGCCAAATATAGTTGTGTGTATACCAAAATATAATCTATGTGTTGTTTGTAATTAATGATAAACTTTTTATTGCATATAATGATAAACAAACATACTTCTTTCATAAATATATAGTTAGTATACTGTGAAATGAAAAATATCAAAAAGATTAAATTAATTCTAAAAAATATTTCACAAAATATTACGATGTTATAGTCACTATATGATAATTTGGGATTGAATTAAATTAAGATCATCTGTAGATGAACCCATGGTTTCTTCGAGTTCCATTTTATTGGTCTTTAGCTTTAGTCTTTGTTATCGATTTGTTTGATGTGACCATTAACTAATAGTTTTTTACATATCATATATCAATAATATCTAAGATGATATTAGGTTTTTCCCTATTTGATCATGTTTATTTTGAGCTTGAAATAATTACAATGTTCTTTTGTATGATTCATATGTGTTTTTTTCTATCTCATGGAAATAAATATCATTTTTCTATGCATGATGTATCTAGGATGACTCCAAGTGCGTCGTTTTAATTAAAATTTACTATAATTTTCGTAAAAATGGTCAATTGACATAAAAAAATAAAACACATTCATATTTTTTTAATTTTAGTAAAATTATCCATAAGTCATTTTTAAAATGTAATAATTAGTCAAACCTCAGCCTGATAGTGGTTGTTCCAGGTAGAACTGAAAGTGTCTGTTACCAGTTTGAAATTGATATTTTAGTTCCAAATTTTCCAATCACATAAAATTGACAATACAAACTTGTATTGTGTTAATAACATAGTAAAAAAATTATCAGTAATTTTTAATGTGTATGAATCACAATCACATAAAACTGTCACATGAGGTAACTTGTTCGACTAAAAGTTTTTGTTTCTAGTTTAAAATTACATTTTAGTAAGAAAGAAAAGTTGTGTACTCAAAAATGATAAATCCCATTTTTCTTATTTTATAATTTTTTAAAATGATACATAAGTCATTCGGGACATGTATGAATCATCCACACCTCAATATGATGCATGGTGTGATTGGTATCACTCCATGTGTGTTTTTTATATAAAATTGTCATAATTTTCTATAAATAAGACACCTGACATACTTATTAATTATAAAAGGAATTTATATTGACATTATAATTTATTAAAATGATTAATCACTCAATTTTGACATATAGGAATCATCTGCACCTTAATATGATATATTATGTGCCCGTTATGACCCAAGTTATCTGGTATAAAATTAAAATTTATAATATAGTTCAAAATGTGTAACTCACTTAAAAAATATATTGTACATGGATTGTAATTATAATCTAGTTAAATGGTTCAGAATTATTTTTTTATTTTTATGAGTCTATATCACATCAAACAGACACTCTATGTGACTGGTATGAATCAAAGTGCTTGTTTCGAGTTTAAAATAACTTTTTAGTAGGAAATACAAGTCAAATTCCAAAAATTAGAAACAATTTTGAATTTTTTTGAAACATTAAGAAAATTATTAATAAGTCATTATGTATATTTTGGAATAATCTTAACCGCAATATAAAAATGGCATGACCGTTATGACTCATTTTGCATCTTTTTATTTAAAATTGACAATAATTTTCGTAAAACAAAGATAAAATTCTCAAAAAATGAGAAAACACATTTGGGATTTTTTTATTTTTTGGGAAAATGATCCTATGTCATTTTTGAAATTTATTAATCCTCCAAAACTCAATATGATACATGATGTGCCCAATATAATTAAGTGTGTATGTTATGAGTTAAAATAGTTATTTTAGTTCAAAAATAACAAATCACTAAAAATAGGGATAACATTCATGGATTGTCTATATAATTTAAGAAAACAATTCATAAGTAATTTTTTATTTGAATGAATTATTATCACATCAAACCGAAACACGATTTTACCAATATGACTGAAAGAGTGTGTTTTCATTTTAAAATGATATTTTTGTAAAAAAGACAGGTGTCGTACTCAAAACCAATAAAAAATATTTGGATTGTTTTGGTACATTAGGAAAAATATCCAGATTTCATTTGGTAAATTTCTAAACCATACTCACCAAAATATGGTACATAGTTTGACTAGTATTACTCAAAATGTGTCTTTTTATTTAAAATTGACCTTATTTTTTGTAAAAAAGACAATTTCCATACTCAAAACTGAGGAAACACATTCAGATTGTTTTTATTATTTAGGTCATTGATCCAAATTTTTTCATACATTTTTAATCATCCTCACTACAATGTGATACATTATTTTATTTTTATCAGTCATTGGGTATGTTATCCATATAAAATTGATATTTTAGTTTAAAAAGTATCACACACTAGAAACTGATAAAACATTATTATATTGTCTTTATAATTTAGTAAAAATATTTATAATTTATTTTTCATGTGTATTAATATGTCTCAAAAAAAAGATCACACTATGGTTCTCATATTACTAAAAGTGTATTTTTTTAGTTTAAAATAAAATTTTAGTAAAAATGGCAAGTAATGTACTCAGAACAAGAAAACACATTTTGTTTTTTAAATTTAAGAAAATGATCGATAAGTCATTTTAGATTATTCAAAATTTTACAAACATCAAACCAATGCACGATATGACCATTATGACTCAAATTGAATCTTTTTATTTAAAATTTTCATTAATTTTCGTTAAAAAACAACTAACATACTGAAAACTAATAAAAAACATTCATATTTTTTTGATACTTTATTTAAGTGATACATAATTAATGTTTAATTTTTTATTCAATCAGACACATCTAATTGTGATACAAAATATAATTGGTTTACTCTAAGTTTTCATTATCTATTAAAAATCGAAATTCCAGTTCAGAAAGTGTCACTCACAGAAAACTGAGAAAACACAATCAAATAATCTTGATAATTTTGTAAAACTTTTCATATTTAATTTTTGATGTGTAGGTATCTATATCAGTTCAATCCAACATAATATGTTACCATTATATCTCATTGTGGGTGTTTCTAGTATAAAATGACATTTTTCTAAAAAAGGAAACTGATATACTAAAAAATAGGATAAATAATTATGATGATTTTGATAATATTGGAAAATAATTCCTATGTAATTTAGGATATTTAGTAATTAGAATCACCTCAATCTAATGCATGGTGTGATTAGTATACCTCCATGTGAGACTTTTTGTACAATTTGTGTCATTATAGTTTAAAATGTGTGTAACATTACAAATACTAAGAAAATGATCCAGTATTTTTTTCATAATTCAAAGTAATATTATTTAATTATTTTATTCATAATTTTTATCATATAATTATTTAGTTAATTTTCATATAAATAATACAGGAAGATAAAAAATAAATGGTGTGGCATGTAAGAATCATCCGCAACTCAATCTGATACAAAACGTTCCATTTATGCCTTAATTTTTCGTTTAAATTTCAAACATTTTGTTTAATTTATTTCATTATGTCATTACTTATATATGATTTTTTTCATATACAAGTGAATTATTTTTCTCAATAATGGGTGATTTTTTCAGTAATAAAATAAGTTGGGGTCAGGGGAAAATGGAAAAGTAACATTGTTTTTTTAATGTATGTAATAATATGTACTTACTTATTTTATTTTTCAACCCAATGTATTAAATTTCATTAATATTGTTTATTGCCTTTTATATTTGTTTTAATTTTATTCAATTAAAATTTTTTGTTGTTAATTGATTTTGATGCTTTTTGATGTTATATAAGGCGTTATACTATGCTTTTATATACACAACACTGATTCTCCATTGTGATATTATAGCACACTCTAGTATGCCCATTTATCAGTGCCACTAAATGCACAAATAAATACAACCTTTATCTGTGATTTTTTCACACTGATAAAGGACCCATTTATCAATGTTTTTTATCACTGATAAAATCCTTATGATTTTAATCACTCTCTAGTAGCCATATTTACTCTAGCACAGATAAAGGCCATTTTTAGTTCTCTTATAGGCCTATTTTTTCATAGTGTTTTGAGAATGATTTTTCTAAATATGCGAGTCACAAAAAAAACAATGTATATGTTTTGGATTTCTTTAGATTACTCACATGGATTGAGAATGTATTTTAAAACCATTCAAAATTCTCCAAGAAACATGTTGACTTGGTGTGGAAAAAAATTAGCCACTAAATAGTAGACAATTGGTTGTAAAAAAGTGTAGATAAACTGGGAGGCAAGATCCAAAATGTTAAAAATGTAAATTTACTCTGATTACCATGCTTTTTTTAAAATTCCACATTTACTCAACCCAGACCCTCTATAGGTCTCCTGTATGTATTCTACTTGGATCCATGGGTAATATCTATTAGTATTGATTTATCTATTCAAGGTATGTGTGATTTTCCAATTGTTTTCTTCTACTTATTCATGATCAAACTATGATTTCCATTTTTTGTTTCATGAAATCCTATGCGGGGTATTGTGACCTAAAATATATTTTTTATAGAGAATATATGGTGTTATATTTCATCTAGTACTGTGAATATCTGATCTCTATGTTTCCCATCATATATTTTTAATGAAACATTGTTTTCATTATTCTTGAGGTAGTTGTACCTATCCTCTAATTTATCACCTCACAGGGATTGCGTTATTTGAAATTAAATTGGTATTCAATTATGAAATTAATTATTTAAATGCCAATATAAATTATTGTAATATTTTATCTATTTAAAAAAATAGGAAGTGGTTTTTAATGGAAATATAACTATGCACTATATATGTTTATTAAAATTCCATAAAGACAACTTTATAATTGGAAATTTATTTTCATGAAAAAAGCAGTGGGGATATCAATAGAACGTTTTTTAAAAATATGGGCATGAATTTTAAATGTCATGTCCCATTTAATATGTTTTAGAAATTATGGTTTTTCCTTGAGTGTAAATGTAATGTAAGGTAACACATGGGAAACCATGGGTACATGGAATAAATAATAAATGGTGATCCAAATTGGAGTTAGATATGACAAAGGGTGGTCCCCTATATTTCATGGTGAATAGGGGATACCATGTGACAAACCCTATTTTTATGAAATTTTTTTAATAAAATTAAATTTCTTTGATTATTATCTCATATGATACACCATGTTTCACTTGTGCTATACGCAAAACTAGATTATCTTTCCTTATACACAAAACAGAGTTTCATTAAAATATAATTTTATAATTAATTTTTTTTAAACATAATAATTATTACCAATATATTAGAAAGGTTTCTTTGAAGATAATTAACAAAATTACAAAAAATATAGTCTATAAATGTATATATAAATAATTCATTGGTGTCTGATTTATTATCAATGAAAATAAAACCCATTTTAATGTAAAAGGAAAAGTTTTACAGAAAAACAATTTAAATGTAAACAAGTGTGTTTTATACTAATAAATAAACACCTAACTTTTAATGTATTATATTAATATATTTCCAAGAAAATTTCAAACTGTATTCTTATATGTTTTATAGACATGATAAGAATAAATCAAATATTATGCCGGAAATATTTTCTTTTCTAAAAAGGAATTTTCCACACATTGATGGAGGAATTATTTTAAATACAGTTTTTACACAATTATAAAATCTATTTCAGTAAATTAAATTATTATTTTAAATCATAATATCAAAATTTACTTTGTTTATGTTTTTGGTATTTTTCTGATAAGTTAATTATATTGATGAAGAGTGGAAGATAATATATTTAATTCAAAATTTCTTATTCTTCTAGTTAATTTATATGGATAGTTCATATTATAGTTTTTTAAGTATAAATAGTTATAAAAATAAACCAATAAATCCAATGTGGTCATTGGAAAATGTTTTACGTTGAAATGGGATAAACAAACATTTCATATTTTTTATTATTCCTTTTTTTCTTTACAAACTCTTTGTTTCCATTCATCCATGGGATTAATTTTAAATTAATTTCGGATGCATCTAAAATTTTAATTTAGAAAAATATATTCCAGATATGGAATCAAATGTTCCATATTTTTTAATGATGTCTCTATTATTTTTGGACAAAATGAATAGTAACATTAGTAATTTTTATCACCACAATTAAGGTTAAATTGTGTAATTTAGGGTAAAGTTAATAAAATTAATATTAAAAAACTACACTACAACATTCCCAAATGTTATTTGATTAATTTAATTATACCCTTAACACGTTATTTTAGAAATATAATAAATTAATGGACACTGTTCCTTGAATAATACATGGATATTATTAAAATCTAAGAGTATGAAAAAATGTTTCACTCTTACTTCTAAAAAGTACTGATGTTTACCTATGGGTTTAAATGGAATATATGCAAGACAATAAATATTATTCATAAATTTAAAATTTTTATCTTTATCATGGAAATTTATTTTTAATTTTTAGTGAAAAATTTATTATCATACACAATTAAACATTTAAGTTTCCATATTTATTCAATTAATGAAAAAAAGCAATTAAATTATATTCTAAATGCTAAAAGATATATAATTTTAATTAATGAAAGGTATACACTAATTTTATATTTTAATATGAAAATTTAGGGGTTTTATTAAATTACTTGGTTCAAAGGTATCTTACTAAATTTATATTCTTAATGTCAAAGAAATGAATTGTTCCAAAACTAACACTAATGATATTTACAAAAATAATATTTAATTAAATTATTTAGAAATCAAAAAAATATATTATAGGAAAAATGGTATGATATGTTGTCTAAAATATCATAAATCTCTCATTTATGGCTAATTGAAACTTTCTGTGTATAAATTACAACTATTTAATATTGAAATATGTGTTACTATAGTTAAAATTAAAATGGGGTAACTATTGTTTAATTAAAATGATAAGTTTTAAAAAAATATACAAAAACTTGTCTAAAATATATTGGCTGATTTGGTTACATACTAATATTATCTTATATTCAAATAAATGAATTTTGGATGTATTGGGTTTGAGGTGTAATCTATTTTAAATTAATCTTTTGAGAAATTCAATATGTTCTCCTCCCTTCTCTTATAAAAGGGAACATCTTCTTCACTTTTTCATCAGAAATAAAATTCAATTTGGTTGGTACAAAACTATAATATTATTCTCCCAAATTACATACAATCATCTTAGAATCATTCGTTTTGTAATAAATCCAACCAAGGAAGTCCTTTTATGAAAATCAATAGGAGATTCTTGAAGAAGATGTAACATTCATCAAAAAACAATCTTTTTATTTCTCCATTAATCAACTTCAATTATTTTTTTATTGTTTATATAATAACCAAATTATATTATATATAATGAGATATTTTTATGTTATGTTTATGACCTAAAACATCACACACATCCATTAAATTGGATACAATATCATCGTTCATATGTACGGATAACTACCTACCCACTAAGTGATGTAGCTCATTCATCCCATAATATATATCATTATTTGGAATAGAGATAAATCTATATATTATACAATATATATATTATTTTTATGATTTTTTTATTATTCTTTAATTTTTATATGACAAATACCTTCTTGTATTCATTTTTTTTGAATAGATATTGTTCTTCGTGTTTACGATAGACTACCGCCTCTCAAAGCGATGTGATTCATTCACAATTTTCATATTATATATTAATAATGGTTTTAAAAAAATATTATATATATTTATTACATAGAATTTATTCTTTTATGATAATAAATAATATAATTTTATTTCTATTAATCTAATAAAAAATGAAAATAATGTTCATATATCCATAAGGTTTACCATCTCCCTGAACGGTGTATTTTATTTTATGCCTCTAAATTGTATAAACCACCATTAATAAATATATCATGAATATATGGTATATTTAAATATTTTTTTATTATATATAAGATTATATCATGATTAATCTATGATTACTAATAAAAACTAGTCAAAATGTATGAAAAACAAAGTGGTTATTACTCAAAAATTAACATTAACATGGAATTGATTATAATATAGTAATATAAAGAAATAAGTAAATAATATATGTTATTATGAATATTAATATGGTTTGATGGTGTATTTATAATAATAATATATTTAATATATAGTATGTATGAACGTATACAAAGGAAATAAACACTTAAGGTAATGGATTTCCGTCTCACTTTTATTTCTGTGGGACACATGCCTTACGCACTAGTTGTTTCTTTTGTGTGCTGTATATACTACATGTGAATTTAATCTATGACAATTTTCAATAAATTTATGGATATTTACATATTAATTTTAAGATATCCGAATCATAGGGTTTATGGTTCGAAAGTTACCAAATCAGTAAGGTAATTTTTACCTAATTTTTCCCCTTTAATGAACATTTTATGATATGAACCTATATTATTTTATGTTGTTTATATATTTCCATTTGATGGGTAATATAATTAATCATCTTATTTTCATGAAATTATAATCTTCATGTAATTAAATTCTATATCAAGTTGTAAATTTTGTTTACTCAAAAAAATCTTTTCTTCTAAATTTTATTCCAAAATAAGTTTTTAAGAATTTTCCTTAAATATGATATCAAAGATGTTTAAAATAGATTTCAATGATTCATTTGTATATAATACCATTTATTTTAAATGAAAAAGGTATGATAATTTTATGGACTTAAAAAAGTTTTTCAATGCAGAAAGGATATTTTCCTCAAAAAATGTGTTAAAGAAATATTTAAAAATCATTTCCCATATAATATTACCTCCATTAGATTTACAAATTCATTACTATGGATATTATCCTAGGATATAATTAATATAATTTCACTAAATGATATATGTTTTTATATAATAATTTTTATTAATCCAATGACTTTTCAATGAGATATGGTATGATAAAATTTTTATGAAAATAATTTATTTTAAAGATTTTTAATGTGATTAATGATTTTGGATCTTTGGCAATATTTAAGTTTTATTTTAATTATGATATGGGTGTGACATATATCTCCCTATAATTAATTTTTTATGTATTGATAACTCATTTTGTATATATGTTATATATGAAACAGATATCATGGTTACAATACTATGTGTGGACCTAGTTATCATGTCTATGATTTTGTGTGTAGAATAGGTTTTCATGTCCATATGTTCATTAAAGGGCCTAATTTTATGTACTTAAATTAAAGATTGAAATTGTTTCTATTTATTCATGTTCAAAATGTTACACTTTTATACGTGTTAAAAAAGTCATGTCTTATGTCAATGTTATTATCTAATGGTTTATGTTCTTTGATTACACTACAATTCATCCCTTATAATCATCTAGTCTTTATTCCATGGCTCACAAAAATGATCTTTTCCATTCATAGTATGATATTAAAAAGATATTCTTTTTTAAAAACCCTTAGGTTATTATTATTAATCTTCTTTTTTTACACCTGTTGAATATCTAAGAATACGATTTATTATGTTTCCCATTCCTTAGATTGGATGAAATTTTTTTAGTATATATACTAAAGGTGGAGATCATTATGGAATATGTTGAGGATATTTCACCAAATTAAGAGACTATGTTCCATGTTTCCAAAGGAACAAAATGATTACAGTTCTTGATCAGGTCTTTTTATAATGTAAAAAATACTTATCTAAAAAGATATAATATCTGTATATGAAAATCTTGGGTCATTATAGTTTGTACCAGAGGAAATTCTTATTCAACCATTGGAAAATATAATGAGAAATCATAGAATTATCCCAATGGATTAGAATAAGTATTTTCAATAATCATAGAGTTTTCATAATGATCATTAATTACCGTATATTATCTTAATGTGTCATAGATTAAAATATTATCCATAATTTTACATGAATTTAAGGTTTTCCGAATATGATTACTATTTATAATAATTTTATTTTTCGTTTTTGTCAATGGGTTGAAACTGAAGAAACCATGTTAATGATGAATACAATGGAAAATTCAATGGTTTTACTCTAGAGAAACCAAATGTTATGGGATTTGGAATGAAACATATTATCCCTATACAACGAGAATATATGAATCATGTTGTTAATTCAATGAGAATCTATAGAAGAAAATTATTTTCAATCCTTCATGAGGAAACACCCACTATATTGTAGTGGGAGTATGGATCCACTAGTGGGTGAGAAATTGACCAACACCATTTAGTAAATATTTTTTTACTACAATTCATGTGACATGATTTTTTTACTAGCTCTTTAACATTTGGATTATGAAACCGATATATGGTGGACACTTATCAAACATTTGAGAAAAAAATAATAAATTCACACAATGGATTGGAATGAGTTCAAGAATTTATTTTTTATTAAGTACTTTCCTTGTATTCTTCAGATGAGTTTGACCACTACGTCTTCAAATCTTGGGGGTTATAAGGGCACGTGATAGATGGTCTTCTCAACAAAAACAACCTGATGGTTCATTTATCATCGGAGGAAGATATGGATCGCATATGTTCCTATTATCTATGTAGGATAAATGGTTAAATGTTATTTTTATTTCATTGGTCTTATGATTTTCATATGAATCTAGATTCCTCTTCATTCGCAATCTAGTATCATTCCCTGAACTTCGTTTTCCATTCTAAACCCCTACAATACTCTATATTTTTAGGAAAAAAGGTTTGATGTTTTTTATTTTCTATCAATAAAAAACATTCGGTCAGCCATATATTTAACCCAGAGATATTAGAGGAGGTTGATGTCTCCACGAAAATAGTGGAATGAGTGGGGGTTTTTGTTGGTGGTGAATTTCGGTGGAAAATATCGGTTTTCGTCAAATTCAGGGTAGATTATTTTAAGATGTGTAGGTGTTTGGGGAATATAGATTCGCATTGCTGGTGTGGAGCTAGGTTTGGGGTTTCTGATCTAAAGATTGGAAGATTTCAAGAAATGGATCAGTCGGGATGTAATATTGTGGTTCTTGATCCCCATTTATTAGTTGGAAGACTTTCAACCATTCTGAACGTTGTGGTTATTATTTCTCACCTGAAGAGTGATTTGGATGATAACATTCTGAATGAGAAGTCTCAGCTGGATACAAAGAAGTCTGAGGAGTCTAGGGTTGATGATTCCTTAAACATTATCCTTATTTGAGCTCATCCAGAGGTATCTTGTGATTAAGGGGTGGTTTCTTTGGCAGAAGTGGAAGAATACATTGGTGAAAAGGGACAAGTATTTTCAAATTAGGATAATCTAGAAGATTTGGTGTGTTAAAGGGATGAAGACACCATGAGTCAGAACAAGTTTAACATCCCAATAAGGAACCAATTTAATGGCTTGGATCCCATGGGGCTGGCACATGATCAAGAATGGTAAACGCAGGTCCATAAAGACATTGAGGGGAAAGGGAATTATGGAACATCATCATGAGAGGAACCCCATATTACAATTTGAAGGATGTTGCATGTGGGAGACATGACTAAGGTCTATATAGTTTGAGAAAGAAGAAGGGGAAGAATATTAGGCTATATTCTAGGAAGAACAATTTGCCTAAGTGGAAGAAAACAAAATTGTGCAAGGACTATTCATTCCTTCCAAAATTGATGGATACCTGGTCATGTAAAATATCTAATCATAAAGAGTTGGTATGATTGACTGTTGATTTTGATAATGTGTTGGGATATCATGAAGGAAATAGTTCTAGATAGTTAGAAACATGAAATTTGGGTTGAGAATATCCATAAGATGAACCCACTAGAGCTCCAAGCTCATTCAGGGGTGTCCATGATGTAGGATTATCATATTATCAATGCCACAATAGAGGAATGAGATAAAATAATGGAAAGAGTACTTCAGGTGGAAACCAATGGTGAGTAGATTGCATGGATTAATAAGTAGGACAATATACTGATAAAGGGCTTAAATGGAGGAAATATCAATTGGGAGGAGTATATCTAAATTTTGGAGAAGATAGAGTGTCATTTGAAGACTTTATAATAGAGGATCTAAGATCACATGTAAGTTATCTCTCATGGAAAAAAATTTATGAAAAAAGTTTCCAATAGTATCAAACATTTCTTCAATGATTATGTTATGTATTTTTATGGGGTTTTTCCTAGATAAACTGAATGGTTTCTCAATTTTCCTCAAACGTGTTTTGACAATAAAAATGGTAATTTTTAGTTTTTTTTCTACATGGACAGAAAAAAATTTCAACCTCATACATTTTTTAAATGTGGAAAGGAGAACATAGTGGTATTTATAAAACAGAAAAGAAGATGCACCAATTGTGGAAAGACTATCGATTGATTAAATGAGTTCAATTGTGCTGTAATGAATATAGTAAATGAAATTAACAGTGATAAAGCCCAAAAAAATTAACCACTCATAGTTTAGTTATATAAATTTATTGTGTTTTGTAACAATGAGAATCAATTCCCTAATCCATGGAAAAATATGGATGATAACCACAATAACCTCCAATGAAACAAAGACAAAGAGAAATTGTATGAAATCATTATAAATGAAGTGAAACATTATAATTATGGAATACATACCGTACTCTCTTTTTTTGGGAACATAATGTTTTATTTTTATTGAATAATCCATTTGAAAAATTATTCATTCATCCATTAAGAAAATATAACGTGATTATATACTTTGATTTTCATGTAGTGAAATCACATATTAAATTCTCATATGGATGAACCCATGATTCAAAATAAAATGATTTCATATAAAAAAGTTATTGTATAAGGGAAAAAACGGTGTGTGTATTCAATATTGTTTTTTTATCTTTCCATGTTTCATGAGAATGCATTATAATGGTATTCACATGATTGGTGTGTGAAAATTAAGAGCTACATAATGTCTTTTCATGGTATTAATGAAAATTTTATTTTGAAAATTTAGTTACCCTATTTCAAAATTTATGGATTTAAAACTTTTGTAAAGTTCATATGTGTATCCATTTATTGAATTTTTTATTTTTTTCATTGGATGAGGATATAGTGATTAGTTAATCACATCACCATATGATGATTTATAAATAATGGATATCAGATACTACTGATTTAATTATGATTTAAACTAGAGATACAAGGAATGGATTATCATCCCATTATGGATTTTATGATCTACTAGTTATTTAAGAATTATAGTTTCAAAATCATTTCTTTTAGAAAGAGTTTAAGTGGAAATTTATCAAGTAAAAATGATGGATGATATTGTGATAAAAAATGTATTGAAATCATGTATGTATAACATCTTGAAATAAAATTCGAATTTAAAAAAGTACCTTGAAATAAAAATGATTCATGTGTAACTTTTTTTATGAATCAAATCGTCTCTTAAATCATCATAGATTTATCATCCTATGGTTTTTACCTTTATAATGGTTTTATTCTATATCACACTCCATCCGAACATGTTAGTTGGATTCTCTTCCAAATATATGATTTCACTTTCTTCTAAATCTCTCAAAATCAAAATCCTAGTTATGTTTTGATTTTCACGTTCTACTTTCCCAATTTTTTTCAATATGTTTTATTCATCAGTTTTAGGATTTGGGTTTCCCACAAATAAATTCCCATACATCCACATTTGATTTTAAATGTGAAATTTTAAATTGTAAGGATATGATTTCCTTTTTTAATTCGTGATCATATCATAACATTATATTATAGATTTTTACTTATATAAAATCCATCTCTAGTTAATGTTGCATTCAACAAATCACTTCTAAGGAATTACATACCTAATCCTTCGCATGTACTAAACTGTTAGGTTAAACCACTTGAGTATGATTTTCATTATGAAGAGAAATCAATAGAAATTTTTTATCAAAGGGATAAAATTATACCAAACAATATCACTCAACTAGTAAAAGTCTTTTTTATAAACAACATGTTTGAGAAAACTACATGGGAACTTGATGATATATTGAGGAAAATGTATCCAAATTTGGTTGTATTAGAATGATGAATTTCATGGGCGAAATTTATTTTAAGGGGGGTTGAAAGTATCACCTAATGTTTTTTTTGAAAATTATTTTTTGAATAAATTTGTTGATTCATGGTGTTATATTCTACACTAAGTTATTCTTTCACTACACACAATAATAACATATCTTGAATTACATGTGACACTATGTTTCTATGAAACTATATTTTCTTATTATAATTATTTGAAAACTACAATTACATCCTAGTTCGTATAATGGACGTTATGAATATGATTATCTAAAATATGAAAATATTATGTATAAAATTTTATATAATTAATTTTCTCATGACCAAATAATTATAAATGAAAATAAAACCCTATTTAAATTAAAAGAATCTTTTTTTAGAAAATCTATTCAAGTGTGAAAAAGTTGTATTATAAAGATAAATATAAAAATTTACCTTGATTTATTATATTAATATATATAATACTATTTTTAACTATCATATTTTTTTTATCAACATGATATAAGTACAACTCCAATTTTATGCAAAAAATATGTATTTTTCAAGAAAGAAGTTTTTTTTGAATTTTAATGGAAAACTTGTTTTAAATATTTTTTTTTGTTAATTTAGAAATTTTATTTGAAAATAGTGAACATATTATTTTAAATTAGAATTTCAAAATTGACTTTGGTTTAATTTTTGGTAATTTTTTATTAGTTTCATATTTTGATGAATAGTGGATAGTACTATATTTTAATTGAAAAATTCTTTTTATTTTCATTTTTTTATGTTGTTATATTATATTTTAGATTGGATTGTAAAAAAAATAGTTCAAATATACTTCAATAAATATAATTTGGGTTATTAGAATCAAATTTACATTGACTTGTGATATAAAAAATTTCAATCTTTTGAACACTGTTTTTTACTTAAAAAACAAATTATTTCATCACATCAATGAGATTAATTTAAATTTAATTTCAATATTATATTTGGTTTTTAGTTTTAAATAATGGATTCAATAATTGTAATCATGAGGTCCAAATTTAGTAAATTGGCCTCTTTTATTTTATGGATAATTTGAATGGTAAATTTAGTAATTTTTATTATCCAAATTAAGGGTAAATCAGGTAATTAATGGTTAAGATAATATTATAAATATAATAAAACTACCCTAAAAGTTTGATGAACATAATTAAAAACATAAAAAATGAGGTTCCAAATGTAATTATTGAATTGACACTTTCCCATGAAAATGAATTGGATATTATTAAAATCAAAGAGAGTAAAAAAATGTCACACTCTAACTTTAAATAAGTATACTATTTTTAATATTAGGATAAATAGAAAATATGTTAAACAACAAATATTATATATAAATATAAAATATTTATGTACATCATGTATTTTTTTAAATTTTTAGTGAAATAATTATTATAAAAAATAAGAATATATTGATGATGTACTAATTATTCAATTAATGAAAAAATAAATTATGTGATATTATAAATATTAAAAAAATTGAATTTGAATTAATTCTGTTTCATCACAAATTTTATATGTTAATCTTAAATTTTAAGTGTGTACAAAATGTTTTTTTTCAAAGGTCCATTGCTTAATGTATTTTCTTAATGTTATTGTATTAAATGGTGTGAAAATTGAAACTAATGATATTTTATGAAAAGTTATATTTTATTAAATTATTTAGAAATCATAAAAGTATTATAAAAGGACAAAGTAGATCATGTATGTTCTAAAATATCATAAATTTACAATTTATGATCCAACTTACACTTTATAGGTAAAAATTACAAACTTTTAATATTGAAAGATTTAATATTATATTTATAATTATATTATGTTAAATAAGGGATAATCAAAATATTAAGGTTTAAAATAACACCAGAACATATATAAAATCGATTTTTGTGTTTAGTTGAATAGTAAATCTTATCATAGCTTCATATAATTATCCTTTTATGTGTTTATATAGATATTTAATTCTGTATAAATTAATAGTTTGAGAAATTCCTTGAGTGACCCTCCCCTCTCTTTTAAAAGGGCACATTTTCTTTTATTTTAATCACACATTAAAAACTATTATTTTAGAAAAACATTTCAAAATATCTTCCCAAATTCATTACCTTCATCTTAGAAGCCTTAATTTTAGAATAAGTCTGACGAATGATGTCCTTTAGCAATTCAAAACTAAATACACGAGAAAGATGTAATGTTCATCAACAAACATTTTTTGAATTATTTCATCCTTAAAACATATCAATTATTTTATTTAATGATTATATAATAAATTCAGTACTTCAAATATACATATACATTCTTATGTAATGGTTCAGACCTAAAACTGCACACACATCTATCAAATTGGATATGTAGTCATCATTCATGTGTAAGGCGGACTAACGCTTCATGAACTAATGACATACATTCTTCCATTTCCACGTTTTATGGTTTGAAATTTTTTTGGATTTATATTTTTATGATATATATTATTATAGATATTTTATTAGGAATATACCATTTCTATATCCCACATACCTTCAGGATTTCAATTTTTTGTAATACGATATGGCCGTTCGCATGTACGGTGGACTACAGCCTCACAAAATGATGCGATTCATTCACTATTTAAAATGAATATATTAATAATGTTTTTATTAAAAATATTTCATATATGTGACATATATACTATCCAAAAATTATATTATATAATATAAGTTTCTTTCATTTTGTCTTACAAAAATCTATGACAGTGTTTTGTTATACGTACATCCAACCATCTCCAGGAACGATGTATTTTTTTCTACCTATGACTATAATGAATCACCATAAGTAAATATATAATGAATATATATGATATTTAAATTATGTTTATAATTCTGTATATGATTAAATAATGATATATTTAAGATTATAAATAATAACAAGTTAAAACTCTTCTGAAAATAAAAAGCGGTTATTACAAAAAACATTACTTTAATATGGAATTTTTAATAAGATAGAAATATAAAGTCATATGTAAATTATATAAGGTATTATATATATTAATATAGTTATGTGGTAGATTTATTATAAACTTATATGGATTATAAATGATTTCTGAACGTATACAAATGAATTCAAGACATAAGGTGGGGGTTGTTTCCAACATTTATTTTCATGGGACACATGACTTATACACTAGTTATTTATTTTGTTTAGTGTATATAATTTACATGAATTAAAAATATTATTTTCATCCTTAAATTTATGGGATTTTACATATCCATTTTTATGTATCTTTTACGTGGATTATAGTTCATAAATTACCAAATATGTAAGGAAATTTTATCTCAGTTTTCCTTCTTTGAGAAACATGTTGGGTTATAAACCCATATTCTTTTAAAAGTATTATATAATTACCTTTTATATATTTTATCATTAATCTAATTGTATTTATGATTTTATAATTAACAATTATAAATATTCACTCTTCAGTATGAAATTATTTTTAATCCAAAATAATTATGATCTCTGAAAATGTTTTAGAAACTAATCATGTAATCATTTTCAATGAAAATGATTTCAATGATTTTTAAAATAGTTGGAAAAGATTATCATATATATTTAAAATATTATGTGGGGATTCTTTCGAGACCAGGCTTTGAGACGGTGTGCAGTTCCGTGTCCCGATGAGCCCGGAATGAATGTTTGAATTTAATTAAATAATTAAATTATGTGCATGTATGGTTTTCCAGAAAAAGTGGAATAACACCTGAATGGGTGCTCCGATTGTAAATATTAGGGCACCGTTTCATCGAGGGTAGTAGTTTTACACTTGGAAAGACCTAACATCGAATGTCACATGTCGGTGGAGAAATTCGGTTTTTGGACGTAACTGTAATAAAGTATTTGACAAGGATGTTTTAATAAATCCTTTCTGTAGCGAATATATTTTTTCTTTTTAAATAGAGATTTGCATAGGGGACCAGGGTTACAGATCTCACAACCCTAAATTTTCCCTGGAGGCTCTAGAAAGCTCTAGAGGATACCCCCAATGCGGGGATGATGTTCTTGATGAATTTCACTGGCGACAACGACGTGGCGACCAGATCTTCACCAACGAATGCCTCGGATCCAGGTAGGATGTTTGATTTTTGTTCCATTTCCCATTCTTAATTCCTACGAAGAATGCAGACTTATCCATGAATAGATTAGCCTGCGAATCGATAGTATTTTCGAGATAGGCTTTTTGGTGGGGATTTTAGGGATTTGATTCTTAATGTTATTTGGGTTGGTCAATATTCTAATGGTGAAAAACCAAGATCGACATGAAAATCGATCGATGTTCGTCCCTCTCTATTTGTGGTTCCTTTCTTCCTGAATTTCTCGCATTCTTCATGTGTGTTTTACGCGTTGTTCACAGAGATATGAAAAAAAGACTATTGCACATCCGTTGTGGGATGCAACAATTCGAAATTAATGATCTAGCATCGGTACAACCACATGGAGGTGCAGTAGTGGTGGCGACAGATAGATTGAAGTGGATCAGAAGATAGCGTTCTTCGAACGATTTCCACATGGATGACTGGAATCAGATTTTGGAGCCGATCGAAGGCCTGAATCCCATAGATTCGGCATCATGACGAGGAGGTGGTCCATGGACTTGAGTTTCATGGAAAACAGACAAAAGAAACGTGATCCAGAGATTTGAATGAGGCATGAGGAGGTAGACAATGATTCTGAAAATTTCCCGACTAGACGATGTGTAGTATGGGCTACATAGAGTGTGCTCGTAGGCGGGTCACAAGGTGTGTACTCCGGGAGTACACGAACACGAGTTGGGTACACGGCCAAGAACATGGCGTGTAAATCCTTCCCTAGCCAGACCCAGCTAGATACATGGGATACCACATGTTCTGGCACACGGGCAGGCGACACAGACAGAGAGTATGTAAGGGCACATGGCCAGCGTACACAGAGCGAACTCCAGATGCACGAACACAATGTCTAATCCAATTATACACCGTGTTGTGACTTTTTTACATAACAATCCTAATGACACGTTCTGTTTACATAAGAGATACCTAGAGTCATGGAACATGGCGTTTGATCCTTCTACATGCTGTATAGTTGAGTTTTACACATCTCAGACAGATGACATAGGCTATTTACACGGGCAGTACCTGGGGTCAAGGAACACGACGTGTAACCATACTACACGCCATGTAACCTATTTTACATGGCTTGAGCCAGTTTCCTACTGTGACATGGACTAGTTTCCATAGGGTTCGTCCCCTGGGTATTTCTCTAGAAGGTTTCCGGTATCATTTCTTACATACAGGAGTATGATCCCTTCAGCAGGACTTCCTGAATAGAGCTACTAGAATCCCCTCTATGATACATGGAGCCAGATCATCTATTCCTTCCTGGTACCCTAAGTAGAGTTATTGGTATCGACGTGACCTACTTTACCTAGGCACCGATCCTCTGCTTAGAAGATTAGTTTAGACTAAGTAGTTGGAATCACCCCATATATATTGGTTGTGATCCTCATCTGATCATCGTATTCTTACGTTCTTGTGGACTGTGTTCCTCCAGAATAAGTACTTTGTATCTCCCTCTTCATACCTAGGAGTTTTTTCTACTTGTTTAGTGCTTAGTGGAATTTTCAAGCAGGATCTTAGGGGTATTTTCATGAGGGTCGATCGTGTATGAGTATGTTGAGTTATTTCTTGTTATATGTTCTATAAACATATACTGTGTAGATCTGACTGTATCTTTCATTTGTGGTTTCAGGGTGTCCTACTGGGTATTGTTAAACAAACCCTGCATAGGCTTTGCCTGCACGTGTCGTGTCTTGTGTAGACGAGCAAGCCTTTGACAGGATTCTATGCGGACCAGGACCGGACGGTGCTCAGTGAGATCAGGCAGACCGAGATGTGTTCCTACGACTATAGATTGCATTCCCATTACCTTTCTTTACAGGTTGGACATTGTTACATACTCTCTTTTGGTGGGCAAGTACTTTTGACCCATGGTTTCACATTATCGTACCTTACTTTCATGTCGTACTTTTTTTGTTGGGATTTTAGTGTATGCATGCACTTCCATTTTTAGTAGTTTTTACTTTTCAGCTTTGTGGGCATGGAGATGTGTGTGTGTGTGTGTGTGTGTGTACAGGTTTACAGGAAATGCCTCCCATGTTAGTGACATGCCTACTCAGTGCTAGTCACCAACCCCTAGCCTATTATAGGTGGGCTTGGGGAGTTATGGAACGGGCCCCACTGGGATGGGTCATGACAGATTTCTATCAGAGGCGATCGGTTCTACCTTAGGACCGAGAGTCTATGAGTTGGTTTGGTGCAACAATTTTAAGTGTTTCGAATTTGGATTTTAGGCCCGGGACCCCAGTGTTGGTGCGGGTGGCCGACGTATCCATACACTAGGACTCTGATAACATTGTTTTTGTCTTGGATCATCAGAACACTAGTTGCAGGGGAAATAACGGTACATGCATCATTTAGTAATGGGCCATGGTTTCCATGTCCTTCTTGAGTAAGCTCTCCAGATATACTCACTAACTGAGATAAATCTTGTTTCTTTACAAGATGCCTCCGCGACACACACCAACTAGGATACGGTAGCTCGATCACGAGGATGACCCCCTCAGTGATGAAGCTTTGATACAAGGACCAGATCCCCCAGTTTTACTATCAGGTGGTGTGCCAGTCATCCCACCACTAGTGGAGTAGTGTTTATTGCCTACTATATAAGTGGAGGAGGAGTGAGGGCAGAGCACACTCCTTGAGTTTCAGAGAAAAATACCCCTCAGGTTTCGAAGCAAACTTCACCCTCAAGAAGCAGAGGACTAGCTTGAGGCAGTGGCCAGAGTCTTCCATTTGGTCAGGACACCATCAGACCAGATGTTGATCCTAGAGGGGGGAGTCTTCTATAGGGATTAGTGGGTCGATGGTGGAGTTAATTTATCCAGACACACGATGAGGTGACTCTTTCATGTTTAGTGTTTGATCGTCTCTTCAAATAGTAGTTTTCACAAGGTACCCTGAGATCAGTATGTATACAAGAGCTTCTTCAGCTCCAGAAAGGAACTATGACGGTGGCTAACTATTCATCGAGGTTTACCAACCTCTCTCAGTACTCGATGGATATGGGCAGGGATTAGTACATCAGAGCTCGGACTATTGAGTGGTGTTTGCGCAGAGACATTCGAGCTAGCATCAACCCTATGAGCATTACTACTTATGTTGGGGTGCTTGAGCAGGCTTTGGTGGTTAAGAGCTTGTTGGCAGAGCAGAGAAAGCCTGTAGTGGTTAGTAGTGAGCGAGCTCGAGCAGAGACCTTGGTAGCTGGGAGCCGATGTCAGGGACCCAGGTGTGTGAGACGTTTTTAGAGGAGATCCCATGCCCGGGGATCATCCGTACCGGGTTTTTAGGGTGCATCCAGCTAACCTCGAGAGAGGAAATGCTACTCTTCTAATGGCAGGGGACATCTCGCTTGAGATTGTCCAACCCTCCGTACTAATGACATGGGAGCAGTGGATGGACCACTGAGGCACAAGCAATGTGTGGAGAAGACAGATCAACGGGGTGGTGGACATGGTAGAGGAGCTAGGAGAGCAGCTAGAGTTGGTTGTCATTTTGACCTTTTACCACCACCGCCCCCAGGAGGTCCACCCTAGGCCCAGGTAGCTAGTGGACAGAGGCAGGTACAGTTGCAGGCAGCGGATGTTTATGACTGAGGTACTCCCAGAATGACTAGTGGTACAATCTATGTATTTTCTACATTGGTTTTCATACTGATAGACACATGTTCTAGCCATTATTTTATGTCTTCTTATCTTGTTCGAGACCTTGAGATTCCAGATGAGTCATTAACTCGACCCTTACACTTAGAAAAACCGACTGGAGAAGATTCTGAGATCACACACCTTTTCATACATTGTGACCTAACCCTTGGAGGAGATAGATTCGGTTGGTACCTCTTTGTTGTAACATTGAGGCCTTATGATGTAATTATTGGTACGGATTGGCGATCAACAGTTGATGCCCAGGTTGACTGTTTCAGGCAAATGGTGAGGTTTGACCGCAGTGATGGAACGAGGTTCTCCTTCATCGGGGAAAAGGAGACCCAGGCAGCACAGGATGGACCCGTGCGTAGGAAGGCATAGCCGATTTCACATCATTTGGCAAGCCTATCCCTTGGCACCGTAAATGATACGAGTTTCTAATTTCCTATAGTAGTGGCTGAGTATGAGGACGTCTTTCCAAAGTATTTCCCAAGACAACCTCCCCATCAAAATATAGATTTCTACATTGAGTTGTAACTCAGGATGACACCAATATAAGCATCAGCATATCGGATGGCTCCGGCAAAGCTTCTTGAGCTGAGAGTGCAGCAGGAAGACTTGCAGAGGATGGGCTTCATGAGACCCATTGTTTCATTCTAGGTGGCCCCAATGTTATTTTCCAAGAAGGTAGATCGGAGCTTGAGGTTGTGTGTAGATTACTGGTGCTTCAATCAGGTGACCGTGAAGAACAGGAATCCACTATCGAGGATCGATCACCTCTTCGACCAGTTAAGAGGGGCATGATGGTTCTAGAAGGTTGATCTACGATTAGTCTATCACCATTTGTGAGTACGGGATGGGGATATACTGAAGACATCTTTCAAAAGTCACTATGGTCACTATGAGTACATGGTGCTGCCCTTTGGCGTGACGAACGCCCCGACAGTGTTTATGGGACTGATGAACCGAATCATTCATCACTATCTAGAACAGTTCTTATTAGTCTTCATCGATGATATCCTTATGTACATTGAATTTGTGGAGGAGCACTCGACGCACCTACGGATGGTTCTAGATACACTCCGAGAGCACCGGTTTTACGGGAAACTATCAAAGTTTAAATTATGGATACGGGAGGTCCACTTCTTGAGACACGTTATCTAAGAAGATGGTGTAGTGGTAGACCCTAAAAAGGTAGAGGAACTGTTAGCCTGGGAGCCACACTGAAGCATCATGGAGGTGCATAGTTTCCTTGGGTTGGTAGGCTACTATCGAAGATTTATTCTTGATTTCTCTAGGATTTCGTCACCAATGATAGCTTTTTCCCAAAAGGGGCAGCCTTTCCTGTGGACGGAGAGATTCCAATACGCTTTTCAGTAGTTGAGATAGAGCCTGATGAGCCCCCCGATCTTGAAACTACTAGAAGAGGGAGTCGAGTACATAGTGTTCTGCGACAAATCAAGAACTGGGCTTGGTTATGTCCAGATACAGCGGTAAGTAGTGATTGCCTATGGCTCAAGTCAGTTGAGGCAACACGATCAGAACTATGTGACCCATGATCTTGAGTTGGCAGTGGTAGTCTTTGCTTTTAAGATGTGATGAAACTACCATATGGGTGAGCGGTTTATCATCTACTCTGATCACAAGAGTCTCAGATATATCTTTTTCCATAAGGATCTGAATTTGAGATAGAGGCGGTGGCTTGAGTTCCTCCAGGATTACGACTTTGAGATCATTTACACTCCTGTGAAGGGGAATGTTGTGGTAGATGCTCTCAGTAGGAAATCCAGTTCATAGTTGCTGGATGAGGTGATGAGGCAGTTGTCCTATTTACAGTTATCCTGCGTTGATGGAGATGAGGGAGCTTACCTTCAGTCGATGGTTGTTACCCCTCCACTCTTACAGCGAGTTTGGGAGGCACTACTCAGGGATGCTGGTTGTGAGACTCTACGTGCTCAGATATCTGTAGGTGATGCTGCTGATGGATATTCAGAATTTTGTGAGCAGGTTTTTCTTTTCAGACAATACAGAGTACTGCTAGTTACGTTGCAGGAGGAGGTTCTGATAGAGTTCCATATCTGTCCTTTGGAAGTGCATCCAGGCGTGGAAAAAATTTACCAGGACCTCTAACGTCAGTTCTGGTGGCCAGGAATGAAGAAGAGTGTGGTAGAGTTTGTTTCTCGGTTCTATACTTGTCAACAAGTAAATTTTGAGCACCATGTGTCAGTAGGTTTGACTAAGCACCTTGAGGTGCCAGGGTGGAAGTGGGATGGGATATCCATGGACTTTGTTGTGGGTTCACCATGTACGTCTAGGGAAAACGATGCCATCTCAGTGATCATTGAATGACTCACCAAGTCGGACCACTTTCTATCCTGACAAGAGCAGAGTTCATTAGAGTTCTTTGGACGCCTCTACACGAATAAGATAGTTCGGATTCATGGAGTACCATAAATTTTCGTCTCAGATCTTGATTCTCATTTCACATCTCATTTGTTAAAGGGATTGCATGATTCTTTTGGGACTCAATTATGCTTGAGAACAATGTTTCATCCTCAATCTGATGGTCAGACAGAGCGGACAATCTATGTTTGGGAGGATATTCTACGAGATTGCATACATGACTTCAGTCGTAGCTGGGAGGATCACCTACAACTGGTGTAATTTTCTGATAACAATAGTTATCATTCCACTATTGGTATGAAACCATTCAAGGAATTGTATAGGAGACCTTACAGGTCGCCACTTTTCCTGACTGACCCAGGAAAGTCAGTACTCATGGGCCTAGATATGGCGCGACCCACTACAGAGAAGGTGCAGGTCATCCAGGAGCAGATGAAGACCTCACAGAGTCGGCAAAAGTATTATACCAAGAGGATATGGAGGCCCTTGGAGTTCGAGGAGGGATACCATGTCTTCCTTCGTGTCTCGCCTTGACGGGGACTACGGTGATTTGGCCGAGGAGGTAAGCTATCTTCGTGGTTCATCAAACCTTTTTAGATTTTGAGTAGAGTTGGCGTGGTGGTGTATCGCTTGGCTTTACCATCTCAGATAGACCGAGTACATAATGTCTTCCATGTGTTTTAGCTGCGGAGGTACGTGCATGATTCATCACATGTTATCGACTGAGGCGAGTTGAACATCGATGATGGAGCGACCTTTGCTCAGTACCCAGAAGAGATCAAGGATCAGCAGGAGAATATCCTTCATGGGCGTGCTATTCCCTTGGTGCGTGTCTAGTGGCATCATGGGAATCTCCAAGAGAGAACTTGGGAGCGAGAGGCTCAGATTCATGTGCAGTACCCACATTTTTTTAGTAGCCTTTGTTTTGGATTTTTTCGGACGTAAAGACCAAAGGTGTGTGTGATGCAATGTCCTAGGTTTTTTCATGTATTATTTTAAATATTATGTGGGAATTCTTTCGAGACCAGGCTTTGAGATGGCATGTAGTTCTGAGGCCCGGTGATCCTAGAAGGAATGTTTGAATTTAATTAAATAATTAAATTACGCTCGTATATGGTTTCCCTGAAAAAATGGAATTACTCCAGAACGATTGCTCGGATCAGAAATCTTAGGGCACCGTTGTGTTCAGGGCAGCGGGTTTACCATAGGAAAGACCTAACATCGGCTGGCACAGGTCGGTGGTGAAATTTGGTTTTTGGACATAACCGTAATAAAGTATTAGATAAAAATATTTTATTAAATCCTTGATGCAACGAATATCTTTTATCTTTTTAAATAGATATTTTCATAGGGGTCCTGGGTTATAGATCTCATAACCCTGAATTTCCCCAAGAGGCTCTGGCAAGCTCTGGAGGAAACCCCCAATGCGGTGATGACGTTCTTGATGAATTTCACCTGTGACAACGATGCGGTGACCGGATCTTCGCAAACGAACGTCGCGAAACCAGGTAAGATGTTTGATTTTGGTTTCTTTTTCTTATTCTTGATTCCTAATATGAACGCCGAGTAATCCATCAATAGATTAGCCCGTTTAATGATCATAATTGTGGGATGGGCCTTTTTGTGGGGATTTTGGGGATTCGATTCATGAAGTTATTTGGGTCCTTAATCTTCTAACTGTGACGAACCACGATCGACACGAATATCGATCGAGGTTCATCCCACTCGATTTCTGGTGCCTTTATTCTCCTATTTCTCTCATTCTTCATGTGAGTTATATGTGTTCTTCACGGATCTATGATCGACTGATTTTTCAACATCCTTTGTGCGACAAAATGATCCCAAATTGAAGATCTGGCATTCGAAAAACCCCATGGAGGTGCGGCTGTAGTGGCGACGGATGAATCGAAGTGGATCAGATGATATCCTTCTACGAACGATTTCCAAACGGATGACCGGAATCGGATTTTGGAACCAATCTAACTCCTGAATCCAACAGATTCGGCATCACGACGATGAGGCGGCCCATTGTCTTGAGTTTCGCGACAAACGAAAAAGAGAAACAAGAACCGAAGATCTGGCCGAGGCGCGATGAGGAAGACTGCGATTCTGGAAATTTCCTGACTACACAACATGTAGTATGGGCTACATGGCATGTGTTCGTCAGTGGGTCACATGGCCTATACTCTAGGAGTACACAGACACGGGTTAGGTACACGGCTTGGAACACGGCGTGTATACCCTTCCCCAGCCAGACCCGACCAGATACATGGGATACCCCATGTACTAGCACACGGGCAGGCAACACGGACAAAGACCGTGTATGGGGGCATGGCCATCATACACGGAGTGAACTCTAGATGGTCATATGCGACGTATATTCCAAGTACACACCGTGTAGTAATTTTTAACACGACAAGCCTAATGACCCGTGCCGTTTACATGGGCAGTACTCGGAGTCAGGGAACATGACTTGTGATCCTTCTACACATAGTGTAGTTGTGTTTCATACAGCTTGGACGGATGACAAGGGCTATTTAAATGGGTAGTACCTGGGGTCAAGGAACACAATGTGTAACCATACTACAAACCATGTAATCTGTTTTACATGGCTTGAGCCCATTTCCTTATGTGACTTGGACTAGTTTCCTTAAGGTTCACCCCCATGGTCTTCCTCCTAAAGGTTTATGATATCATTTCCTACATACAGGAGTATGATCTCTTTATCAGGAATTCTTGAATATAGTGGTTGGAATCCCCTCTATGAGACTGGGATCTGGATCCTCTATTCCTTCTTGGTACCTTAAGAATAGCTCTTGGTATCGACATGACATACATTACCCGAGCGCTGATCCACTACTTAGAGTATTAGTTTAGACTGAGTTGTTGGAATCACCCCATAGATATTGGTTGTGATTCTCAGCTGAGCATCATATTCTCAGGTGCTTGTGGAGTGTGTTCTCCCGGAACAAGTACTTTGTATCTATCTCATCAGACCTAGGAGTGTGTTCTCCTTGTTATGATCTTAGTGGAATCTTCGAGCTGGATCGTAAGGGTGTTTTCGCGAGGGTCGATCGTGTATGAGTATATCTGGATATTTCTTGTTATATGTTCTGTAAATATATTATGTGTAGAGCTGACTGTATCTTTCTTTTTTGTTATTTTCCCTTGTTGGATTCCTTTGTGGTTTTCAGGTGTCCTATTGGGTATTGTTATACTCACCCCTGCACGGGCTTTTCCCACAAGTGTCGTGTCTTGTGTAGATGAGTGATCCTTTGACAGGAATCTAGGACGACCAGGACCGGATGGTGCTCAGTGAGATCAGGCAGGCCAAGGTGTGTTCCTATGGCTACAGATTGCAGTCCCAATACCTTTATTTATAGGTTGGACATTGTTACAGACTCTCTTTTGGTGGGCTTTTACTTTTTGCCCAGGGTTTTACATTACCGTACTTTACTTTCTTTTTTTACTCTATTGGTTGGGATTTTAGTGTATGCATGCATTTCCATTTTTAGTAGCTTTTACTTTTCAGCTTCGTGGGCTTGGAGATGTGTGTGTGTGTGTGTACAAGTTTATAGGTAATGCCTCCCATGTTAGTGACATGCCTACTCAGTGCTAGTCACCCGCCCCTGGCCGAATGGAGGCGGGCTTGGGGAGTTACGGCACAGGACCCACAAGGATGAGTCATGATAGATATAATTTTTTATGATATATATTATTATAATTATTATTTTATTAGGAATATGAAGTTTCTATATCACACATACCTTCAGGATATGTATTTTTTGGAAGATGATAACGTCGTTTGCATAAACGGTGGACTTCTTCCTCAAAAAGCGATGTGATTCATTCACTATTTAAATAGAATATATTAATAATGTTTTTAATAACAATATTTCATATATCTGACATAAATACTAATAAATTATTATATTATATAATATAAGTTTCTTTCGTTTTGTGTTATAAAAAATGATGACAGTGTTTTGGCATACGTACATCCAACCATCTCCCTGAACGATGTATTTTTTTCAACCCATGACTATTATGAATCACTATAAATAAATATATAATTAATATATATGATATTTAAATTATGTTTATAACTCTTTATATGATTAAATAATGATATAGTTAAGATTACAAATATTAATAAATTAAAACATTTCCAAAAATTGAAAGCGGTAATTAAAAAAAACATAACTTTAATACGTAATTTTTAATAAGAGAGAAATATTAAGTCATATATAAATTATATAAGGTATTATATATATATTGATATGGTTATTTGGTAGATTTATTATAAACATTTATTCATTATGAATGATTTTTGAATGTACAAAAATGAATTCCAAACTTAAGGTGGGGGAATGTTTCCCACTTCAATTTTCATGAGACACGTGACTTATACAATAGTTTTTTATTTTTTTAGTGTATAAAATTCCCATGAATTAAATATATAATTTTTATCTATAAATTTATGGGATTTAACATATAAATTTTTTATGTATCTTTTATGGGGATTATAGTTCACAAATTACCAAATATATAAGGAACTTTTATCTCAATTTCCCTTCCTTGAGACACATGTTGGGTTATAAACCCATATTCTATTAAAAGGATTATATAATTTCCTTTTACATATTGAATCATTAATATAATTATATTTATGATATTATAATTTACAATTATAACAATTCTCTCTTTGGTAATAAATTATTTTTACTCCAAAATAATTATGTTCTCTGAAAATGCTTTAGAAAATTGTCTTGTAATCATTTTCAAGGAAAATGATTTCAAAGATTTTTAAATTAGTTTGGAAAGATTATCTTATTTATTTAAATTTTTTTTTTAAATGAAAATGGATTGATAAATTTTTTAAAATTTAAAATGTTTTATTCAAACTGGAAAGTATATTTTCCCCATGAAATGTTTAAAAAATATCATTCAAAATTATTTTCCATCTAAGATTACATATATTGGTTTTATTCCTGAATTACTAGGGATATGATCCAAATATAACATAAATATTATTACACTAAATGTTTTATTAGTTGATGGAATGATTTTTATGAATATCGTTACTTTTCAATGAGACGTGTTATGATGAAATGTTTAAAAATATATTTCTTTTATTTATTTCTAACATTACGAATGATCTATTATCTTGTGGAAGATATATTTATGATTTAATTATGTAACAGGTGAGACCAATATCTCCCTCAAATGCATTGGGTAAGGATGGATACCTCATGATGTATATATGTTATGTGTGAACCCGATTTCATGTTCACAATAATATTTGTGGAACTGGCTTTCAAGTCCATAACAATATGTGTAGACCTCATTTTCATGTGTACGTGTTTATGTAATGGCCTTATTTTTTGTTAATAACATAATGAGTGAACATATTTCTATTTATAAATTTTCAAAAAAGTAATATTTTTTCGTCTATGCATCAATTTCATGTCATTGGTTAATTTTATGATCCCATGGATTATGTTCTTAGACTACCCATTATTTCAAGTTGTTTGAACTAACAATTTTAATACCATGACTAATATATAATATCATTTAATGTAGTATATGATCTACAAAATGTATTCTAATATTTTCATTCCTTAAGATTTATATAACATTTTAACCATCTTTACCATGTTGTATTTGAGATCACCCACTCTTACGTTTTCCTTCACAAGGTTATGAAGAGTGGTTTTTGTTGAAATACTAAAGGGTAAGATATTTATGGGAGATATTGAAGATCTTTCACCAAAATAAAATAATGTGTTCCATGCTTCTAAAGGAACAAAAATATTATGTTCCTTAGGAATGTTTTTTAAATTTAATGATTATTCATAAAAAATATGTAATATCCATGTAAGAAAAGCATGTGTCAATATATTTCCTTTATATATTTTTGAGGATAACTGATTGTTGGAGTCATGTATCTTGACTAGTGTTATTTAATATGCCTTATAAGTTTGGTTGTGTACACCTATGTTTCCTACTTTACCATCTTATTTAATTTAATATTACATTGTGTTCATGATATTTTGGTGTTATTATTTTCTCACCTTTTCTTTTATTAACTATCAATGATTGAAAGATATTTTATATTTCTAATTTATTCAAATTGGAATTAGGTGATGTAATATTATTTGGGTTTTTAGAATTTGGGAAGATTTTTAATGGAATGGATTGTTTTGGAAACGGAATACCAAAGGATTATTTTTATAAGGATATTTATTCGTTTCAATTTGTTTATTAATCATTTTTAAGAAAAAAAATATGATAAAGATAGTAATTTTATATATTATTTTGTGGTAGCTTACTATGATTTAGTGCACAAATCCTACATTTTCCCTTGAGCGTTTCTTGACAATGTCCTTTCATAAGATAGGGAATTGGAAGAGTTTCATGTTGAATAATACTATCTTGGTTTTTGTCACTATAGTGGAGCAATATTAATATTCAATGAAATTACATAATTTTATATGAATATTCATCACAATGAAAAATTAAATGCTCAAGGATCATAATAGTTTTGTGTCTTTGGAAAAATGGAATTATAATCTTCTAAATTTGTTAAATATCTTCAACATATACATTAATGTACATCCCCGTTTATTACCCCTACATAAAGACATTCTTTATATATTTTGGAAGGGAAACATCTAAAATAGGTGAGCTTAGATTATCAATAAGAGTTAACAATTGAGATATGTCAGGATAACCTGATCATAAGTGGTTGGTAACAGAATATTAATATTATAAGATCACAATGAGTAGATCAATAATCATAATCAAGAGTCATGGTATAAATATTGGTAGTTCATAAGACATGAATCATAAAGGAATCATTAGCATAATCCATGAGAGCATAATAGAGGAATAAGACATGGAATTATAGAATAAAAATGAGAATATAAAATCTCATGTCAAGGATAAATGCTTAGAATTTAAAAACATTTTAGTCTTAGGCTAATTACCCATTTTCATTCCCCTTTATTAATATCTCTTCTAGTGTATACTCTCATTTTGGGCATATTATACCCTCTCATGTTCCCACTTTTTTTGTGCTTGTGATGAACTCACATGAATCTTCTTGTATTAGGCTTGGGATTACTTCTTTTGTATCATTGTGCTTTTAGAATAATATATCCTTCTTGTGTACCCTCTTGTTTCAGGATTAAGATTCCCTCCAATGTACATTACTTTTTTAGTATGGGATTCCCTTTTATGTTCCCTCTTGTTTCAGGATTGTGATTCCCTTCTATGTACCCACTTATTTCATGTTATGGATTCCCTTATATATACCCTATGATCTCATATGATATTTATAATTACCCAATTCAATGAAGAAAGACATAGGCCAACCATTCACATAATTAAATCTTACATGAATGTGCCACGAGATAAAAAACAGTCACATATCATGACCCATAAAAATAGATGGATTTCATAAACATCTTCTCATAACCCCTTAAAAGAAATGGGTGTTACAAAACATTCATCACATCCTAACTTATGAAAAATATAAAAGTTTCCTAATCATTACTTCATTGTATAACCTATGAAAGTAAGTGGTTTTCATAATCATTTTATCGTGGTATAAACCATGGAAGTGAAACTGTATTCATAAAAAACATCATTCTAACATAAATTGTTCATTTAAATAATAATAATGTTGTCCATGAATCATTTCTATAGTAAATAATATGATATATAAAATGCTTTCAACATATATGGGAAAGGATTTTAAAATATCAAATGATGTATGTTTTAATCAAAATAACCATTCTATAACAATAACATTTTAAAACAGAAATCATTTTATAAATAACATTTCATGAAGAAATAATGAAAACATATAAATTAATATTTTAAATATCATTAAAAATTATTGAAATAATATCTTTTCTATATTGTAAAAAAATATTTTTATTTCATAATACATTCCAAAAATATTCATCTTGAAAAATGTCCTTGAAACTTTATAAAAGAATATTTGAAAATCAAATTAATCAATTTTTAAACGTATGTAATTTTTGAAAAAACTTTTTATTTGAAAACTATTTTGATTAAATCCATAATATTAAGAATATAATTATTTAAAAATAAAATTGTAAACATTTAGTAGATGATTCAAGGAAATAAAAGTCATGACGGCAGGTAAATGCATACATTCTAGACATTCCTTATGCACTGTAAAAATTTCAAAAAGGTTCCATGATCGGAAAATAGAATGCATATTTTTTTAAACAATATTTTTTAAAACATTTATGTAAGGTCCAAAATTTCTTTTACACGTCATAGTAAATAAATTTTTTAAATATTTTTATAAATCATGGTTTTGTGAATAAATCATATTCTCGACCAAATAGATAAATAAAAATAGATAATATTAAAAACACATTATTAATTACCATAAGTACCAATGAGTGGGATAATGGTACCAATATATGTACATATCTTGTATAACCTGATGAGAATAAAATTCATGAGATTTCTTGAGATATGGATGATAATATTCCCTCAATGGAAGCATAATCATAAATAATCCCAATAAAAGATAAGTTTATTGAAATAAATAATTCAAACATTGGTAAATTTGAATCATAATCCTATAGAAATAATAACATCACATAAATCTTGAAAAATAATTAAAATAAAAATAATCATGAAATAACATGTCAACGATTATTATATACACATTTAGAATAATATATATGCATAGCAATGCATGTGCCTCAAAAAGAGAAAATTGAGACAAAATTACATTACCGATTTTGGTTACTTTTGAACCATAAAAAAATGAATGAAAGATCATAATATTGATTTATAAATAAAGATAAATTTAATTATAAAAATATTAAAATAGATTTATGGTTTGTATATACACCCCACAAAAAATTAGTGGCGAATAGGGTATAAGTCTCATAGAAATAAAAGTGAGACATGAAAACCCTTACCTTAAGTATTGACTTTTTTTACCCATTAAAGACACATTTATAATAGATATAAGTTTATTATATATATTAAATTAAACCATATTTTTATATATCATACCATATATTATCTGATTATGAATTTACAATACCCAATTACTAAAGATTCCATTTTAATGTTATCGTTTAGGTAATTACTACTTCGTTCTTTGTCTATGTTTTGATTAGTTATTATTGATCCTCCTATATAGATCATGATATAATTATTACCATAAAGTAGAAAAATTATATCAATGTGATATATATTAATTATATAATAACCTATAAAAGATATATATATGAAATGGAATACACTTTTCATGGAGACGGCAGGTCTTACGTACGCATGGACGTTGTTTCTATTTTCATGTCATTTTGAATGAAATAATTCAAAATATATATATATATATATATACATTATCATTAAATTATAATTATTATTTCATAAATATAATATCTTTTTACTAAAAACTTCTTTAATATACTCAATTTAAATATTGAATGAATCACATCTCTTGGACGAGGTCATAATACACACATCTACAAACAAGGTTATCGTATTCCTAAAAAATTGAAAGCACAATAGTATGTGTTATATAAAAATTAAATAATTATAAATAAATCATAAATATAATATATATCATATAAGAAAAATAATTATATAATAATTTTAACCATTGAAATGTGGAAATGGAAGAACAAGTGACATTGGGTCGTGAGGTAGTAGTCTAACGTACACACAAATGACGATTGTGTATCCCATTTGAATAATGTGTGTCTGAGTATAGGAAAAATCAATAACATTAAAAAAATTATAATTTTTATGATATAGGTATTATTATAAATAACAAGTAATAAGAGGAGTTTAGGGTTGGAGAATTAAATATAAATAGTAGATCTGAAGGAAGGTTACATGTTCTTTTGGTAACTCTTATTGGTTTTCACCAAAGGGCTTCCTTGGATAGATTTATTAAATAATTGTGGCCTTGATGATGAACAGAGGGATTTTTATAGCTTATTAAAATTGTTTTTGGGGGAACTAGAGTGATTTAGAGGTTTGAATAATTAATGGGGGTCAGGTCCCTTTTATAGCTGGAGAGGAGGGACGTTTTGTAAAAACTAAAATGTAAACACTATTGAGGTTCTCTAATATATCATGTGCCTCCAAAAATTGATCATTTAAGATAAAACAGATAATATATTAAAAATACTTTTCCTAAATTATATTTTTTACTAGTTTCTAGGGTATTTGGACTATTATGTTAATGTTTAGACACTTAGTAAACTCATTTTTATCTTAATCATGATAATTAATTTCAATTAATCTCAAAAATAATTTTTTATAAAATATAATTATACATTACTAGATTTTATAAATAATTATAATTCCAAATATGAAATAATTTTTTTCAAATTCTAATAATATAATTTTCATAAATTTATTTAATAATAATCTCATAGATGGGACGAAACAATGGGTTTTAAAGATGTATTATTCCAATCATCGAATTATTTGTGCTTCCAATTTAAATTTGAAAATGGATATAATAACCTAAATTGAGAAATTTTATATATATTTAAAATAATTATAAAAAAAATTTAAAATTTAATTTAACTATATAATTAAATTATATTAAAAAGGAATTTTCAATCAAAATTCAACATTTTTCCCAATTCATCAAAAAATAAAACTTCTCAAAATAAATACCATAACATCAACCAGAGTAAATTTTCAATATCATATTTATGAAATTATGCCTGTTTTTGCAGATAAAAATTATAAAATTTTAAAAAAATATATTTAAAATAGGTTCTTCGTTAAATGGTGGAAACCATTTATTTTATAAAAATACATCTTTATATTATTAAAAATTGATTTATTCTTATCTCATGTCTATAGAACACATTTGATGATAATTAAATAGTATAATAAATATTACATATATATATATATCATTAAAATAATTTATCTAATGTGTTTTAACTAATTTATTAATGTAAAACTTGTTTGGTTGTACAAATATAGTTTTCCAGAAAAATATTTAATTTATTTTAAAAAGGGTTTTATTTTAATTTATAGATAATTGGTCAAAAAATAATTCTTCTTACTAAAAAGTGTAAACAATATTTTCATAATTTAATTAATTTTATTCATAACCTGTATTCCAATGGCTATGTAAAAACTATAATAATATTTTAATAATAATTATAATATTACATTGTAGTCCATTAAATCTAAGTCTTAATTGTAATGCAAGCTATCGAATGAACTTGGAATTGTGCATAACACAATACAAACACTCTATTGTGTGTACATCAAGCTAATATTAATGTTTCCAACAAATAAATATTAACCTTTTGTCGTGTATAATGAAATAAAAAAAATGTCTTTCCTAAAATCTATATTTAGAATTGTGTGAAATAAAAAATTTCTAAAAGATAAGATTAACTACAAAAAATATATTTTATAAAATCAAATGGTGTAACATTCTACCACTATTAATATTTATTTCAACATTGAATTTATTGTAGTTTATAAAATGTCTAACAGTTGAATTTTTCATTCATAGAAAACTACATCATAATAATGAATACTAAAACATCCTTTAAAAATAGAATTTTGGAAATGTAACAGCTACCCAAAGTTCCATCCATCCAATATTAGATATTTATTTAATTTTAAAAAGGTAAAGTACAGAAAAAACAAAGAAAACCCACAACGGTTCTTACAATCCCCCCCCCCCAACAGACCTAAGGAGGTCAAAAATAATGGAGGCCCAGAGCATCCCCACGAACCAAATTGACCCCCTCTGGTTTCATAGAAAAAGATGTGTGGAAACCTACCCAAAGTACCACATAACAAGGTTTCCACATAATAGAACATATGTGGCATGTGAAAACAGGGAAATTTAATAATGGAATAAATAATAAAATATATTGATAAAGATCACAGATCACAAGAAATTGGATGATTCAGAGAATGTAAAAAATCACAAAACCATAAACTGGAGAAGCGAGAAATATGCCATCGATATCATAAAAAATGATGATAACAGGAGAAAATTTTATTTCATGTTCATCTTCATAATGTTGAACAATTTTCACAATGACATATACTTAGATTATTTAATTACTATAAATATGCTCTATATCACCCTTTTTGTGTCTTGATGAATTTCCACCTCATCATTAAATCTAAAATTGAAGGAGAATTTGTAATGCCTAAATCAATAATGGATCATTCGATCAATAATAATTCATCCAATGTATCTTTAGTTATCATAAAAACAAAGTGGTTAAAATAGGTTATCCAAAATTCGTAAATCCATATATGGTGATATCATACCTTTATCTCACAAACATCATCTGTAGGTTTGCTTAAAATTTTCATAAATAAACATCCTTATAATCCTTAAAAAATATGAAAAATAATTTTAATTAAAGAAGTTCATTAAATCATTGTAACATTGATCCCACATATATTATCAGATAGCTCATGGTTTCCAAATTCCAAGCCTGTGAATACATTTATTATGTATTCTATGGAAACATGGTAAGAACCAAAATTACCACACATCCTTATTGAAAATACACAATCTCTTTTATTCCAAATATTATTTTATAGATTCATTAAATCATTAAATTTTCAAACTTCATCCATGATAACATAAAACACATTGTAAACAAATCCAATTTAGTTATTAGGTCATATATATTATCCAATTTGCATTATCTATATCATAATATCTTTATCTATACTAAATATCATTTTCTAACCCCTTGGAACCCTCTAAGGGCTACCTTTCCTTAAAATCATATTAAATTTCCATTAAATCACTTTTCTAAGTCATCTTAGCCATTCAAAATATACTTTTATATAATTAATGAAAAACATATACTGAAAATAACTATATATTTTGGATTTATATAACATAAACATATACACATAAATCATCCAACTTTATTCTTAAACCATTACTCATGCACCACCGTCTTATTCCTTAATACCCATCTCCTATAATATAAAGTATGAATCATGCCATAATGTTCTTAAACCTCAATCTAATCATGCTTCATATTTTTAATTTAAATAATATAGTTATAAAAACCCAAAACATTCACATTTCCTTTTTGTTCTCTTCATACTATGTAGTATGAAAAATATGGATACCACCATCTTGGTACTCTTCAGGATCATTCTGCTTAAGTAATCAGTTTCTATAATTCCCACACTTTCCAAACATAAAACACTCAATTTTAGTTAACTTCCTTCTAGATCATGATTTTGACTAACCCTTGGATGACTAGTGTGAGAAACACTTTTCATAGCATAAAACAACATAATCACAAAAAATTAGTTATAGAAAGCCCAAATTATGACAACTTCATTAAAATATATGACACCTTAGGATTATCCTTATAGAAATCCCTAGAAACGTCCTTATAAATAATCTTATGGATCTCACTAATGTTTTCTCATCCTAGTTTCCAAAGGATGATTAGAACGTTACTTTGACACCAACTATTTCAATTCTGGCTTTTCATACATGGATATTATATCATTTTAGATGAATAATCAACACATTGCAAAAATATTTACCCAGGGACCATAATTATTAGTTTCTTTGTTTACATGGAAACATAATATTCTAACTTGGTGAAATATATTTGACATATCCCGGAAAGATAATTCCCTTTTAATACTACTACATAAAAAATTTCATTATAACTATGGGAAAGAAATCATAACTAAAGGGTGTGCAGAAATTCTTAATAAGGGTATGAAATTGAAATATTTAAGGATAACTTGTGAATAAGGATATGAGAACGTGATTATAACATTATATGATTATAACCTACATATCAAATATCATAATCAAGAGTCATGACATAAAATTGTTAGTTCATAAGGAATTAATTCTATTATAATAATGATCCTAATCCATGATACCATAATAGATTAATAGGAAATGATATATCGGGATACAAATATGAATAAAACACCCAATCTGAAGTCTTCTTATACATACCTTCATATCATGTTCCATATGGGAAAATCACATATGTAACTACTTCAGTCTTATGATTCCCTCATGTGTACCCTCTTGTTTCAGGGATGGTATTCCCTCAGGTGTACCATCTAGTTTTAGGATTGAGATGGACCCCCATGTACCCTCTAGTTTTGGGCATGGGATTCCCCCCATGTTACCACTTTTTTGTTACTTGGGATTCCATCCAGTGTATTCACTTGTTTTGGGATTGAGATTCCCTCCCATGTAATGTCTTGTTTTAGGATTTGGATACCCTCTTGTGTACCATCTTGTTTCAAGAATGGAATTCCCTTCCATGCACCTACTTAGTTCAGGCTGGGGAAGACCTCCTGTAAAACCATTGAGATCATAAAAAATGTTTCATTACACAATTAATTAATTATATATATAGGTCCCAATCTTCATATAATGAAATCATATATTCATGTATCATATGATAACAACCAATTCATCATATCATAACCCATAAAAACAGATGGGTTTAATAAACAAAATATCATATCCCATGATATGAAATGGATATTGTAAAAATTTAAACATATCATAACTTGTGAAAAATAGATAGGATTTATAATACTTTCATTATAGAATAACAAGTCAATGGAAGCTTATTTTAAAGTTACTTTCTAATGGTGTAACCCATAGAAGTGAAATGGGTTTAAGAAACAACATGTCATATTAACGCAAAGCATTCAAATAAAGAATAAGAATGTGTCCTTGCAATCATATCCACATTAAATATTATTCTATATAAAAGTATGTAAACTTATATGGGTAATTATTATGAAATATATCATGAATAATTTCAAAATGAAAATAATATTTTATTAAAATACACTTATTTTAATTGTAATAATTTTCAATATCAATTTCTGTAAAAACCCTCTTGAAAAAAATTAAATTAATATTTTACATTTAATTTTAAACATTACTTGTTAATATATCCTTTAATTTTTATAATTTTTCGTTTAGATCGTAAAACATTTTGAAACCATACCTCTTTGAAAATAACCATGAAAACATATAAATGATTCTTAATAAATCATTTAAAAAAAATTTATACCTAAAAATTTGTTGAATAAATGTTTTCTCAAAAAAAATATTAATCAAATAAGTGTCATAATATTATAAAAAATTTCTTTCAACATATTTTTTAATGCTTTGAATTAAGCTTTAATGAATTCACAGCCATGACGGCAAGTAAATCTATACCTGTCAAACATTCATTTTTCACCACAAATAGGATAGAGAAGTTCCTTGAGCAGAAAGGGACAAGGATATTACTTATAAAAACATTTTATTAAAATGGTATGAAAATTGTTAAATTTTATATTATACGTAGTAGTATACCAATTTTTCAAACATTTTTAGAAAACATCATTTTATGGAAAAAACAAATTTCTGACCGAAGAGATAAATAAAGTTATATTTTCCTAATGAAATATTCTTAATTATATTAAGTATCATGGTTTTGAAACATGTTACCAATAAATGGATATATCATGGATAAAAAAATTCCCAAAACCTTATTCAGAGTTATTGAGATATTGATCATAATATTTCGTCAATTTAAGCCTAAACATAATCAATCTCGATAAATGGTGATATTGTAGCAATAAAACACTCCAACATTAGAAACTTTGAATCTTAATTATATGGAATGAATATAATTAAATGATGATTAAAATATCATTAATATAAATAGATTCAAAAAATATAACTTTAAATGGTAGAATATAAACCATATGGAAGAATATATCTTCATAACTTGGCATATATATCAATGAAGGAAAATAAAGAAAAACATACTTTAGAAATTTGGAATCATTTAAACCGTAAAATCCGTGAAAAATAAATAATAAAATATATATATAAATAACAATAAATTTAATTATAATAACTATATAATACATGCACAAGAAGTATATACACCAAACAAAATAAATGTGTGGTGGACAAGGCATAAGTCTCACCAATATTAATGTGGGATGATAAAACCCTTACCTCAAGTCTGGAGTTTCTTCATACCCATTAAAACCTCCTCTGTAATAAATATAATTTTAATTTAAATTATATATAAAATTGTATTCTTATATACCATAACATATATTATATTATCATGGCTTTATATGACCTGTTTATTAATTATTCCATTTTAATGTTATTTTTTGGTCATTAACAACATTGTACATGGTATATGATTTGAATTATAATTATCGGCCATATTATTTATATCAGGATTTAATTACATAGAGAATGTAAAACATGATATAAATTTCATATATATTCAGTATATAATAACTTATAAAATGTACACCTATAAAATGGAATACACTGTTATTGGAGATGGTTGGTCTTATGTATATGTGCACATTATTTCTGTTATCATGTCGTATTGAAAGAATGGAAGAAAATGAAATATATTTATATATATTATCATTTAATAATTATTATTATATCATTCATATAATATGTGTTTAATAAACACATCCTTAATACTTACAATATAATGTGTGAATGAATCAAATCGCTTTGGGGATTTGGTAATCTACACATCCACAAATGATGTTATCTAATTACTATAAAATTGAGAGCATGATATTATGTGTTATATAATTATAAAATAAGTATAAAAAAATAAATATAATATATATATCTTAAAAATATAAATTACATCATTATTTATAAACATGAAATGTGGTAAATGAAGAACGTGATACATCAGTTTATGGGGTGGTAGTCAACAGTACACACAAACAATGATTACGTATCCCATTTAATGGATGTGTGTATGAGTGTAATTAAAACACCTAACCTAAAAAGTTATCATTATATGAATTATATTTATTTTATTATATATTTATGTAATACAAATATTGTATGGGTTGCATAATTAAAATAATACAAAAGATCCAGTGGAAGGATGTTACCACTTCTTTTGGTGACTCGTTTTTCGTTTTTATCAAAGGGATTCCATGGTTTTATTTCATCCCAAATTCATGACCGGAGTATTAAGGGAGGTAATTTGAGAGCTTATTGATTATTATTATTATTTTGAGAAAAATAGACTGAGATATGTAAATATGTGAGGGTTTTGAGTGACATTCTTATAAATAAAAAATGTTAAATAATATTGAGAGGTCTCCCTAACATCATGTGCCACCATTATTTTTTATTTTCTAATAAAATGGATTATATGTTTTAAATATGTCTAGAAAATGGATTTTGGGCATTTTTTTAGTGTATTTGGCTTGTTATTTTAAATTTTGACAACTATGTAATCTAATTTTTACCTTAATCACAAAAATAATTTTTAATTACATTCAGTAATATTTTTTGCCAAAAACTAAGTTGAAATTCCTATAAATTATAAATTATATTTATTCCAAATATGTAATCAATTTATTCAAATTCTAATCATATAATTGAATGAAATTAATTTAAAATTAATCATGTAGACAGGACGAAACGACCTCTTTTTAAAGTGAAAATTTTCAACATTTTGAAGTGTTTTTTCATCAAATATCAATGTGAAATTGGATAAAAGTTACTAAATTGGGTTAATAGATGTAAAATTAAAATATTTATACTTTAAAACCAAATTAAAATACAATTTAACTATATAAAAAATTATATGAATAGTATTTTTTCAATTAAAAATTATTATTATTTCCCTATTTAACAAAAGAAAATAATTCTCAATTAAGTACCAAAAAATAATCCGAAGTAAATTTTGAAATTACTATATCAAAAATTGAGTTTGTTTTTTCAAATATAAAATATATAATCTTTTAGATTTAAATTTAAATTAGGTGATCCATGAAAAGGTATTAAAATTTCATTTTAGAAAAATATTTAATTTTATTCTTAAAATTGTATTTATTCTAATATCTTGTATAAAATCACATAAGATCAACATTAAAGAGTTTAATGAATATATATAATATATATATATATAAATAGAATAATTTACCAAAAATTTTTAACTAATTTATTATGATAACTCTTTCTTGATTTCATAAATATTGTTTCAAGAAAATTATTTCTTATAATTTCTTAAGGGGTTTATTTTGAATTCTAATTAGTTGGCCACCAAATAATTTTTTTATATAAAATTTTATAGTATATTTTTATAATTTAATTAATATGGTTCATAACCTTCCTTCCAATATCTAGGAGAAAACAATAATAATATTTTAATACAAATATTTATAGTACAATGAAATTTTGTAAAACAATGTCTTGCATATAACGCATGATATCAAAGGAACACATAATTATGTGTAATGCAAGAAAAATATAGTGTTGGGTGTAATGTAATATAGTCAATGTGTTTCCGGTAATTCAGGATTTATTTTGAGTAGCTGTAATGAAATAAAAACATAGATCTTTTATAAAATCTATATTTAGTGTTGTGTGAAATGAAAAATATCATAAAGATTTAATTAATTTGAAAACAAATATTTCAAAAAATAGCAGGGTTTAATTTCCTCCATATGGTAATTTGATATGGTATTAATTAATGAAAACCTATACATAGACTTGGGGTTTCTTTGGGTTTCATTTTATAGCTCTTTAGATATACAATTTTTTATCAATTTTTCTGATGTTCTCATTTATGGTTAGTTATTTTACAAATGAATTGCCATTAATATCTATAATGGTATTCGGTTTATACCTATATAATCATATATATTTTTTGGGTTAGACAATTCCCATGTTCCTATTTATGATACCATTGTGCTTGTTTCAAACCCTTGAAAATTAGGATCGCATTTTAAGCCTTGTGGTAGGCCAATTAGAGTAATATTATTGGTTGATCATGGTTGTTCTATTTTAAATTTGTATCAATGGAGGTTATCAATAAAGACTATACTATTAATTGTGTATGATAATATTCATTATGGTTTTATTTGGTAGTTTTAAGCTTTGAATATTTAGGGGTTAAGGAGTAAAATTTTTTGTGGTTGATCAACTCCATTCATCATGTCTCTTGAGTTTCCATTGGATGTCGTGATTTAATTTTCAGGTTAATTTGGATATTTAGTGTAAATAAAAATTGATGTTGGGTTTCGTATTTTAATTAGTTGGCCCTGATAAAGCATATAGTTATCACAAAATAAATTTAAATAATAATGTGGTTGTGACATGCTTGACACATGGTCATCAACCATGTCTCTAGGAAAATTATAACACCAAATCCATTTTCATTTGTTAATTAAAACCCTTTATATCTGGATTAATTGTGTGAATCTCATTGATGGGAAAATATTAGGGAGTGTCATGGGAATTATTAATATTAATAATAGTTTGATTGATATTTGTGACATTCTTTTGTTTATAATTATGTTGAATAGTGAGATTATTATGGAAAATTAAATTTCCTCAAAAATGATTTTAGTTTGAAATATAAAAAATTATTTATTGGCTATAAACTGATTATTTTTTTCAAGATCATGGTTTTAAATTAGGCTGTTTAATTATAAAAATATGAGGAAATTACTTTTCAACCTGGTTAATTATCAATAAGAATGAATTTATGACACATAAATCATGATCTTAATAAGGATTAAATTGTTTAAAGAATTGGTTTTTCCCATGAAGTTGTAATGGTTGGATTATTGATTTAATGTATAGTCTCTGGATTGTTTTCAACATATATATCCAAAGAAAAAATGTTTTTAATGTGGAATTACAAATAAAAATAAAATATTTATATTTATGAGAAATTGTTTTTAACTCTAATGGTGCATAAAAGTGTTGGTTTATTCAGTTACTGTTTTTCTATAAAAAAATCCAACTATAGATAATATAATTTAATGTGGAGATAAATTTCCATTAATGATTTGGAATTAAAGGTAAATAGATTCATCATTTAATTGGATAATTTTTAAATATTTATCTCTTTTAATTTCTCTAAATTTATAAAATATGATACCTAAAAAATGGATTTTTTGTAAAAATAGTTTTTAAATAGTGTTTCCATGTTATTAAAATGAAATTTTTTAATGTGGTGTATACTCTTCAGGTAGTTCTATTTCAAACCTATCTAATGGTGTTTCTTACTTTGTTTCTTTTTTTTGTCTATTTAGACTTTTCTATCCTTATGGGGGTTATATGATGTTCTCAATAGTACATGACTTGATGGGAGTGATCATCTTGTCTGGTTTGTGTCTTTTGGATATTTCATGAGATTAAGTGAGATGACTTCAATAAGAGCTATCTTTTTTCTTATATTTAGACTCGATTAAGAAATTACAAGTGTAGGAGGTGTCATATTATCTCTCAATGTTCTTTCATAGCTCAAGTACAAAACTGTTTATGTTCTAATAGGATGTCGAGTCCTTAAGGATTGTTTTCCAGGGATCCCTAATATTTCTCTAGAGTACTGGAATCCTTAGTTCATCCATTTATCTATGTGTTGATCCCATTGGGTATACACTCTATAATTTTGGAGAGTTTTTTTGGGGAAGTCATTTTTTATGCATAAACTTTGTTACCTTTATTGGGTTTCTCCATTGGGAGTAGTGTCCATATTGATTTTCTTCAAGACAATATATTTTTTATTACTCTATTTTCATAATATATAGGGATTTATTTGTGTTGAAAGCTAAGTCATGGGTTTTGGCTTATTGCTCTAGACATGGTGAACCTTTTATTTGTGCATTGATGAATAGGTTTTTTTGACCAATTTTACTAGGAGAAACATGATAGATATGTTAATGTTTGGATATCAAGGACCACTGAGTTGAGATAGATAAACTTATATTTCTATATATTGTGCACTATAACCTATGACTATATCGATTTTATTTATTATTTATTAGTGAATTTTTTTAATATTTTATTGGTTATATGATATAAGTTGTTCTTGTATAATAACTCATATTTTCCCTAGGCCCTCCCTTTATTAAAATACAATGGTGAGGTGTTCTGGGAGCTATTAGTGGCTCATTCAAGAGTTTTTCATTTTGTTTTAGTTTTTCCATCGATTTGTCCGTGCATCAACATGTTATTACGTCATTATGTTAGTGCATCGACCTATCAGGGTGTCAGCAAGATAATGCATCAGTGAGTCAAGGGGTGTCTTTATAGATTATTCAAGGGGCGTCGGCATTGGTGAGTCAAGGGTGCTGCCATCAGTGTGTCATGGCGTCCATAGGTATCGTCATTAGCTCACCCATCGGTAGGTCGCTTTGGTAGCTCACCCGTCAGTAGGTCACATCGGTAGCTCCGTGTTGGTAGCTTAGCATTAGTGGATTAGTGTTGGTGGATCAACTTCGGTAGGTCAGGGTGTTATAGGGTCAAGGTGTTGGTAGGTATTTGGGTCGGTAGGTCGTGGTGTCGGTAGCTCAGTGTTGGTTACTCATTTTTGGTTTTTACCAGTTTTTTAAGTTTCTCCCATATATCAACTTTTTCTCTATTTTATGTTAATCTATCAACTCATATCCATCGGTTGGTCTATCACTACTGTTTTATAAGGGAATTATTAAATCTCAATTAATTCCAATGTGTTAAATAGCCCAGCCACATGGTCAAGCCACATTCTGAATTTTCTGTACATTGAAATGGTCTCTATTATTGTAGGATATGGCCTCTTCTTATGATAAGATCCTCTCTTTATTCTTTTGTTTTGTTTGTCTTGGTGTGCATAGAGACTTCCTCTAGAGAAAAGTCATCCACCCATTCTAGATCCCTTCCTACTCAGCCTTGGGTTTTTTCCTTCAAGTCACACCATCCCTTATTCTTGTTGCAAGAAGGAACATTGATCATTGATCATCCAAGTAGGTATTTAATATTCTTATCATTAATTTTTCATTATGTGGGGTGGGTATATTAATGTTTTCTTTTAATGAAGGTTAAATGAATCATATTTAAATGAGAATAAAACAATAATTTAATATGATTAAAATATAACTCCTGCAAATAAAATAAAGGGGAGGGTGTGTCTTGAAGATTGAACAACTATTTTATTTGTTATCATTGATTATTTTTTTTGTATTGTTGTGGTTGTATGAATTCTAAAAATCAAACAAATTTGGGTTCAATTCTTGTTCATTGGTTATGATCTATCATTCTTGTGGAATGTATAAACTTTTAGGAAGTGGGATATCATTATTCTGTTGGTGTGTTAGACTGAAATATTTATTTACTGTGGAATGGATGAATTTTTAGGCAGTTGAACTAACTTTATGTTGTGGTGTGGTCCTGAATTGACGTAGAGTATTCAGATTGTGGTGAGGTTATGGACTTGTTATGCAGTTTGAATTCATCTAAGGATTTTTTGGGCACTGGGGCCATAGGGATGGATTGTGAGAGAAGGAATGGGTTGTATTAATTTGAAGAATGATTGTTGATATTTGTTCAATAGGGATGTGAAGTGGGATTGAAAGTCTAGTTTTGTGCTGTTGTTTTGCGATGTTGTGTAGTAGGAGTGTAGTTTGGTTTATTTTTGTTGCATTGTGTGGTTACGATTGTTATATTCCGAGTACTATTGTAATATTTTTAAAGTGAATCCACTTAAATAAATAAATGGTAACTAAGCAAGAAGGGGGTTGGGTTTAATCTTTAGTAGTGGTTTTTGTGTGGTTGTACATGTAGTGGTAGTAGAAAAAGCTGTGCTGGTGTGGGATTGTTGTTTTTCTATGTGAAACCCATATTTTGGGGCTGAGTGTTTGATTACACACACACACACATATATATATATATATATATTGTAGCTCTATGTGTTTTCTATATGCACCCAACCCTTGTTGTGAACTATGTGCCAAACACCTCCATTTCATGCGGAAGGGTATCTTTCCCAACATCCCAGTGGGATGATGAATGGATGGTTTCAAAGTTTATTCCCCTCACCCTCTCCATGTTCATTCCACTCAGTAGTATTGGAGAAGTTTGTAATGAATTGAGGCATACCAAGGTCGAAGATCCTTAGCCAATGGTTTGTTTTAGAAGAGTGGCTCAGGTTCATGGGGGCCAGATGTGTTTTTTCATGTAACTTTGGGGTGAGGCCTTGGGGTCTTCACACGTGTTCTATGGTTGTTGAGTCTAAGTTGTTTTCAAGTTTAGTGGTGGTTGTTGAGGCCTAGGTGTCTATGGGTGTGGTTGTGTGCGGTTTGAGGACCATGTGTTTGTGGGAAGGTTGCGATTGTGGGACTCTGTTTGGGAATATTGGAAGTGTCAAGACATTGGATCGTTATGAATTAGAATTTAACCAGTGGGAAAGGGGTAATGGGTATAAAATTCTCAATGCTCTTATCATATTACTTTAATATAATTATGTTACATGGGTGAGTGTACCTTAGTGAGGATAGGCTGGTTAGTATTCAATGGTATGTTCTTGAGGTTCTACTTTTTTCTTACAATGGAATAAGTATGTTCCCTCACTTCTGCATGAAAATATTTTTTTCCCTATGGATTATAGTTGTATGCTCACCCAATGTATGTAAAACACTACTTTCATGTTTCCAGGAGGACATTGAATCCCCAGCTAGACCTTACTATCACGGGTGTCAGGATAGTTGTTTTCAGTGATTAGATTCTTTCCTTTTGATATATTATTTCGGAGTTTTCACTTTCCATGTATCGGTTTGACTATTGAACATGCATGTGGGAATGGATTCTTGGATTTACATTAATCTATATTATTTAGTCATGCTGGGATTTACTATCTTATCTCCCAATCTTGTTATATAAATTGGGCAATTCCTTACATTCATGTGAGATTTTATACCCTTGGTTCTAGTCCCCACTCTAGGGCCTACTGAAGGTAGGACTCAGGGGTCTTTATCTCTCTATCACCATGAAAAAGGAAGTTTAGGGCACTTTTTTATCCATTCCATCATCCTGGAGAAGGTGGGTAATGATAGAATGGTATCAGAGGATGGTGGTTGAGAGATAAGATGGAGTTTGTGGTTAGGCACATTGAAGATTACATGGGATGGTAGGGAAACAATGTTAGGAAATCATGGTTTATGAAATAATCAATGGAAGACCATCTTGGAAAAGGGATTTTAGGGCCCCCCATGATCTGATGAAAGGACTCTGGATCTTCTGAATGACTAGGTGAGGTGACACAAATTTTAGGGAAGAGATCCTAGGAATGGTACATGCATCATTATGACTTGATTTCTTGTTTGTATTTGGTTTTTTTTGAATTTTAATAAATGAAAAGTTTAAATTAAATTTAAAAGGAATTTCCCACACTACCTAGGCTTATGTGTATTCTATTTTATTTAGATATTGAACCAGGACTTCTTCCACAAGTAGTATGAGTAGTAATGTCCTAGAAGGTTGATCTGATAGATCAGGGGAGGGCTGATTGAGAGGACGACGACGACCAGTGTCAGAAGGTGCATCATTCATTCCAGTGGTAGACTCTAGTAAATTACGAGGGAAGCATCACAAACATTGATACAGAGAGCTGGATCGAGGAGTCGGTAATCACTTTCAGCTTTATTCATGCTCTGACAGAGTAAAGTGTTCCCTTATCTGTGATCCAGATGCGAGGAGCATCATGTCATTAGTGGACGCTTTACCTTGAATAGAAGAAGTAAATTGAGGTTCCATGGATTGGATTTGAAAAGTAGGTATGGGTGTAATTCCATTATTCCATGATGACGTTTGAAAACAGGCATGATCTACTCTGCCTCCAGCAAGGGAGTATAACGGTGAGGGAACTGTGGATCATGTTCAAGGAACTTATTCATTTTTCATCGGACCTCATTCTAGATGAAGAGTCATGGGAAAGATGCTTGAAAGACTCCCTTTGACCTTTCCTTTTGTATGTTGATACTCCATTTACGTTGTCGACATAATTGGAGGTTCAGAAGAATGTTGAAGTAGTATAGAGGATGCACATGGTGGGAGGTGTTCTGTGAGAGGGGATCCAACCAAGTTCATCAAATGGAAAGGCCTTCAGTAGAAGTCTCCCAGCATCAGGAAATTCCCTATTTCATCCAATTAAGAGTACTCTTCAAGGGATCTGGTATCGATCTCCCTATCCTCAAACTTTACCATGGACCTAGGACCGAGAGGCTTTATCTGAGGCAGCCATGGGTATCTTCAGAATTAGTTCCCTATCTGAGTGCAGTACAGTGGTGGTGGGTAAGTTCAACACCCACCACAATAGTAGCAGTTTCAATCCAGGCCCTTCCAGCAGCAAGAAAAGCAAGATCCCACTCCACCAAGGTGGAAAATGCAGGAGGAGACTGACATCAGGTCCCTCCTTAGGGAACTTTACTAGTGTGTTGAAAAATGGTGGTCGACAACTAAGGGGAATAGGTGTTGTGTGTGGGTAGTTAAACATCACAGACATAGTATTTCCAGATGGGGAATATGTAGTTCAAGGCATTATTAGTATATTTAGTAATATTTCATGTGCCCTGTTTCAATCAAGAGCTTCACACTCCGTTTTTTCACCTAGTCCAGCCCATTTCTGATGTCTATAATTAGAGAGACCATCCATTCTTCTAGTGTTGAGTACACCAGTTAGAGGTCAGACTATCATGTTTGCTGTTTTTTGAGGATATAGACTGATGATGGGGCCACCTCAGTCAATTGGGGATCCTCTTACGCTATAAATACAACCATACTATGTCATTCTAAGAATTGACTGGCTATTTTATGTGCATTCAATTATCAAATGATTTTGGAAAAGTGTTTTGCTCTCAGATATGGTCGGCCATAATATAGATTTTTTGTGAGTGGATTTTCTAAGAGGGTACATGGCATGTGGAGCCCCTTATTTAATTATTATTTGAGTTGTTGGTGGGATTATCAATCTCATAGATGGTGTAAGTTTTGGGGATTTTCAATGATTTCCTTGATGTCTTCCCCATAGTGGTTGGGACTCTACCCCCCCACGATTTCATGTTTAGTTGGGGATAGATTTACAACATGGTGCCCATCCGATTTTGATGGCTCCCTATCAGATGGAACCATATGAGTTGTGGGAGTTGTGGATTCAGGTTGATGAGCTAATGAAGAAGGGTTTCATCTGACCAAGTGTGTCACCATGGGGTGCTCCCTGTTTTTTTCATAAAGAAGACAGACAATGTTCATAAGAAATGAATAGAATACTGGAGATAGAATCAGGTAATAGTCAAGAACTACTACCCCATCCATTGGATTGATGTTCTTTTTTACCAGTTGAAGGGAGATTTTTTGTTTTCTATGATCAACCTGCTGTCCGGATATCACTAGTTTTGAGTGATGGACGGTGACATCCTGAAGGATTTATTTAGGTGACTGTATGGGTACTTTGAGTTCGTAGTCACATTTTTTAGCATTACAAATGCATCGGCTATGTTCATGGGACTCGTGAAATATGTTATCTGCATGTATCATATCCAGTTATTTGTCATTTTCATTGATGAAATCATGTTCTATTAAATAATTGAAGAGTATTCCACCGAGCATCTAATGACAGTTTTGGAGGTACTCCGACACCCCTAGCTCTATGGAAATATTTCTTATTGAAAATTCTTGATAGGAGAGGTGCACTTCCTTGGACATTTGATGTTCTAGTGGGGAATAGTAATATACCCATCGAAGGTCAAAGTGGTTTCTTCTTGGGAAACACCAAATAATGTTGAAGAGGTTTGTAGTTTCCTCGGTGTGGCTGGTTACTACAGGAGGTTCGTACGTAACCTCTCTCGATTTGAGGATCTAAAGACATCTTTTACCAGAAATGACCAAGATTTCGTATGGAGGGAGCTATTCAATGAAGTTTTCAACTACCTGATAGGGAAGCTGGTCAGTTCCCCAGTGCATAGACATTTCGAAGGAGGTGTGATGTTTGAGGTGATCTATAATTCTTATGGGCTATGCTTGCGGTGTGTGCTGATGTAGAAGCAAGGATTAATATCTCATGGTTCTTGGAAGTAACGTCCTCATGAAAGTAACTATAAAAACCCTGAAATTGAACATCTGGTGGTTGTGTTTGCACTGAAGTTGTTAAGGAATTACCTCATTGGTAAATGCTTTTTGGTCTTCACATATCACAAGATATTGAGGTATATCTTCTCCCATCAAGACCTAATCTTGCGGTTGTGGTGGTGGATACAGTTTCTTTGAAGACTAAGACTTCGAAATCTCCTAAAAATCAGGAAAATGGAATGTTTTGGATAATTCCTTTGAAAAATTTGTCATAAAAAGATGTAGTTTGGGAGTATGCAGATTCATGGAAGGCAATGAAGGAGTTGGATGCTTTACACCTGGGAAATAGAGTGGATGACAGAAGAGACTATCTTCTTAGATGAAAATGTATTCTTCCTTGGTATGGAAGGTGGAGGAGTCTCATTGGGGAGACGTAGAGGTTGATTTGATGTGTGATTTTGTTAGCCTTGGTGATGCACTAGAGGGATGGTTGGAGGATAGTCATCATCAGATATAGATTTATGGGAAGATGTTTTTCATGGATGCGATATACGAGATGGTTCTTGGTGAAGTCCATAACTCACCACAAGCGGTACATAACGGAGTCTCCACATTGTACCAGGGCTTGAGAGGTCAGTTTTGGAAGCCAGGATTAAAGCAGATAGTGGAAGAGTTTGTGGCCAGGTGCCTCATGTGTCAGTAGGTGAAGGATGAACATTGTGTTCTCGATGGTCCGTTGCAGCCGTTAGTGTTTTACTAGTGGATATGTGATCACACCTCAATGTCTTTGATCACAGTAATTGTAACATCCTGGGTGAATGAAGAATAAGATATTTTCATATTTATTAATATTTGTGAATTAAATATTAATTCAACGTTAAAAGGGGTGTTATGTTCGATAGCGTACCTGATACGCAACAACATGTTTCATTAAAATCTTACGTTGCACACTAATAATATAATATTATTATTCTAAATGGTAGTTAACTCATAGCCATTGTATTGGAAGCAATGAACAAAACTAACTACAATACGATTATACATGATTGTTAAATGTATTTACATTATCCAATAAAAAATTTAGAGGCTTGAAATGTGAATGAATCTAATTTTAAGCATAATTTAGATTAGAAGGCCGATTTATCACCTTTTAAAGGTGAACCCTCATTAAATCTAGTTTTGGTTACTTTAATACATTTTATATGACCAACTATAATCCATCTTTAGAATGGGGACATCAAAATTTACTTTTTGTAAATTTTTGGAATTTTTCTAATAAAGTTCATTTTTAATGAATAGTGAAAATATTGTATTTTAATTCAATAATATGTTTTAATATAATTTATTTATATGGTTAGATTATCTTTTTAATTGATTTTAATGTGTAATTATAATATATTTTTACCATTTAATCTAATTTTGGTCATTTGAATTAATTTCACTTTGAAATTGGACATAAAGAAGTGTCAATCTTTTGATATTTATTATTTTTTAAAAACACACTATTTGTTTTAACACTGGGAATTAATTTTAAATTAATAAACTCAACTTTTATGTTTTTAATTTGGTAAAATATACATCATTTTTGAACTCGAAATATCAAATAATTCTTAGGCTTAATTTTTGGTATTTATCTCATAAACATCAATTTTTGATGAAGAGTGAAACCACTTAGTAGTAGTTAATTTTACCACTTCTGTGGATTGAATTTTGAAAATCCGACATACATGGTTGTTATCAAGAAGTTAAATGTGGCTCAATAACATGAAAATAATTTTTTATGAATAGTAAATTTTGGCTTTTATTTACCACGATTAAAGGTAAAAAGGGTAATTCAAGGTAAAAAGAAAATTATAATAATTCAAAAATTCATTATCACTTGTCCTAACATTATTGGATGAGTCATGGCCGACCAAGGGAATCCTTGGGTTGATTTTGGGACCCCATGGAGCCACTTTGGAGTAATAATAACACTTTATATTAATTAATTCAAAGTGAAGACAAAAATGACATAAAAAATATCTTTTAGTAAATTAATTTTAACATAAGGTTATATAAGTTATATTTTAGACAATAAATATACATTGGAAATCTAAAAACATTTCCTACAACATTTTATTTTTTATATAATTTTTAGACATTATATAAATAAAATTATCTATGAAACAATAATGATGAAGTGTTTACCACATTAATAAATGATTTAAATAAATAAGATTATAATGATTAAAATATTATCCAAAACATGTCGAATTCTGATTGGATGATTTTATTTCGAAAATGAGTAATCTTATATTAGAATTTAATGGTTTTTGGACCTTTATAAACCAAATATCATTATATTATAAAATTATATTTTCAAACTTTTCTAAAGAGCACCTCTTCTCCTTTATAAAAGGAGACCACTTCTAACCAAATTCTCACACCTCTCAAGCCTTTTGGCTCAACCAAAATCTATCCAATTAATCACCCCACATTCCTCTCCTACTCCTAGAGGTCTTACATTAGGCATAAGGCACTTCAATAAGTCCTTTGGTTCATACCATAGGGAGTTTCCCTAATTAAAGATAAAAATTTCTCTTAAATTGTTTTCTTTTATTTTACTTCTCCAACCCCTAAAATCTTTTTATTCTATTATTTTGTAACAACTCTAGAATCCTAAATATACTAGGATTTTCTTATAAGATCGATTCGATCTAAACTTACACACACCTCCATCGAATGGGTGAATAACATAATGTTTCTATGGTTGGAAAACTAACGCCTCACGAAATGATGATTGTTCAATTACCTCCTACCGCCTCTCACGGTGGCCATTATAACAGAACATTATTTATATATGATATATATTATGTTTATTTTTTCTTTATTATTCTTTATTTTCAATTTATATCATGAATTTATGGTTTCCATAGTGGGTAAATATGATAATCTCATTTGAGGAAGTGCGGACTACCACCCCCTCAAAGTTACGTGGCTCGTTAATGCCTTACCTAGGATGTATAAAGGATAGAGTTAATGATATTATATATGATATTATACTATAATTATAATATAACTAAGTATCATTATGGGTCAATTCTATTAAAATATGATATATAAATGAAAGTAGTGTTCATTGGTACGTATGACTTACTGTCTCCATGAACGGTACATTTCATTTCTTACCTCCAAATGTTATGTACTATTATAAATAAATGTATGTACTGGATATATATGATATATATGATATCTAAATAATGAATGTCATTCTGGATAAAATGAACTATTGACCACATGGACAACTTGTAAATATAAGGTGTTGATTTTTTACCTAACTACCTAATATCGACAAAATGGATGTTATTAACTTAAATGATTACATAATGTTTATAACATGGTAATAAGTAATATAAAAGGAATAATGAACTTAAAAAAGGTACTTAAGCATGTAAAAATTATCTTTATTTTATTATTCAGAAGATTAAAGAACGATCTAGTCAAGTCAGACACGAGGTAAGGGACTTCGTCTCAATCTCATTTCCTTGAGGCATATTTAGTTTTATACATGACTTTATTTTATACGGTGTATAAACCCCCTTGAATTTTCATTTCATTCAAAGGGAATAATTTTATACGAAGCATTTTACTAATTTACAAAATGGAATGTTTTTTTAACGTAAGCGGTGACAACGAGTTTTCTGCCACCGTGAGTATTATTTGTTTTTTGGCATCCTTAACAAGACTGAATGTTTTTAAAAGGAAAAATAAATACCATATAATCTTTTTACATATTTTGGAACTAACATTGATTTTTACAATGGATTTATTATTTCAATTTCATGAAATGATATTTTATTATTGCAATGGGGAAATGTTATCTTTCCTTTATTCTTATGTTATGTGTTATGATCATGTTATGGTTCTTGGTCATTATTTACATATACAGGTGGATTCGTGATAAACCTAGGGTGGGTGAGCCCGAGATAGCTCTCTAGTTCATTGGGTAACATGGAAGAGGTAAACATGAATGTTTCTCCTAAGAGATTTTAGGGAATATACTATGATGGGTATTCCAAAGTAATTCCCTATGCAGCTGTGAAAGCTATAAGGTAAGTACGATATGGATGCCACAAGTTACCATTATGATTTATTATTTCTATGTGTCTTTCATAAATCTTATGATTTCGTGAGGTAAGTAAAAGAGTTCATGTATGTATGTATTTATGGAAAAATGTTTTCATTCATTGTTTTATAACCCATACTGACCTTTTTATGCTCATCCAAAGTTTTGAAATGTTTTCACATGACATAAAGATGGATAGGGTCAAGGATGGGATCAAGGAAAAGTCATGTTGTCTAAAACATGGAACTAGACATGACTCTTTTTTCAAGATTTTTTATTTTAGGAAAAAAATTGGGAACTGTATAGAAGTATCTACCTTGTAATCGTTTGGTATGTAATAGTTATGTCCTAATTCTCTAAAACTCTAAACCTGAAAATATCCTCAATATGAATTATTATTTTAATTCAATGTTTTGCAATGTTAGGTCGGTTTAGATAACATTAAATTTTTGATTATTTTTAAATAAATTTCATAAAGTAATTTAGGTTAATATTGAAATCATATAGCATTTACAAATTACCATGTTGCTTCACCTAAGATATTTCTGTGTTAATAATGGTTTTTCGCAGAGGAAATAGGGAAGCTATTTTTGGACGACATCCAGAGGAAGACAACCATCAAATTCTGCAACCTAAGACGGTCAGAATCGAAACTGAATAGTTTGTTGTAGTGATGCCACAGTTGATTGAGGTTATAAATGGTGGTGGTATCCATGTATGAGATTATCCAGATCAACTGTAGAGAAACATGTCCGTAGTGGAGCATTTCATGAGGCAACATCCCCCATCATTCAGAGGATCATCTGATTCGGTGCTAGCAGAAGGGTGGATTAAAGCACTGGAAAATATTTTCAATGTCATGGATTATTCAGAACATCAAAAGGATAGTCTTGCTATTTAATGTTTTGAAGGTGAAGCCGATTAGTAGGGGTCAATGGTGAAAAATATCAGGGATAGTGAGGATATTTATGATCTTGATTGGGATTAATTTAAAGGTACATTTCTTGAGAAATATTTTCCTAAGGTGGTTCATCATAGGATGGAAAAAAATTCTTGGAATTGAGGCAGGAGGATGACATAGTGGCTAATTATGAAGCAAAATTCACTCGACTGGCATGGTATGCTCCGAATTTCATACAAGATCTTGATAGTAAAATGAACCATTTTTACTCAGGATTAAAGCCAAAGTATCAACGGGCTTTAGCTTCTTGTGAGTTCAAAAGTTATGAAAATGTTTTTCATTGTGTGGAGAAGGTAAAAATAGGGTTTACCGATGATCAGGTGTTCTTTGAAAAACAACAGAATAACAGGTCTAGGTGGACAGTAAGAAATATAAGTTTACTATTTGTGAAATATGTGTTAAAAGACATGCTGGGTAATGTCTTTTTAATTCTAGTAAGTGCTACCGGTGTGGTAAAATGGGACATAAGGCACGTAATTGCATTGAAAAATATCCAGTTAATGGTAAGAAAAAATATGATTTACAATCAGTAAGATGTTATAAGTGAAATGAAATGGTTCATTATGTAAATGAGTATCCAAAAAAGAACTCAAATGTTGGAAAGTAGCCAGACTACAAGCAGAAAGGAGTGGTGAAATCCTTATCAATAACTTCAGAAGATGTTGGGCCATCAAATGAAGTTGTATCAGGTACAATGTTTGTTTGTTCAGATTATGCCAATGTGTTGTTGGATTCATGGTATACACACTCTTTCATTTCTGAGAAGTTTTCTAGTAAATTGAGAATTCCATCTCATGATATTAATACTAAACTTATTGTAAAAACACCTGGAAGAAATTTTGAGACCAAAAGAAACAATAAGAACCTTCTTGTCCTTGTATGTGGAATGAATCTACCTGCAAACCTTGTTGTTTTTCCTCTAGTAGAGTTTGATGTTATTTTGGGAAATGATTGGCTTTCTATTTATCATGCTAAGATTGACTGTAGAGATAAAGATGTTTCTATTTAGAAATATTCTCAGTTTGTTTATAAAATGAACCCCTGCTTTTGATAACATATCAGGAAGGTGAGAAACTAGTAATAGATAGAAATGAATGGTACCTTGCACATATTATTGAAAATAAAGGAACTATTCAGATTAATGACGTGATAATGGTAAATGGGTACCTTTCTGTTTTTCCTAATGAGTTGCTTGGTATTATACCTAATCGAGAAGTTGAATTTACTATTGAATTACTTCCTATTACTAAACCAATTTCAAAACCACCTTATCGAATGACTCAAATTGAACTTTTACAGTTAAGGAAGCAATTTCAGGAGTTATTAGATAAAGGTTTCATTCAACCTAGCACATCACCATGGGGTGCTACTGTTTATTGTTTAAAAAGAAAGATGGTTAAATGATACTTTCCATTAATTATAGAGCATTGAATAACATCATTGTTAAGATTAAGTATCCTTTGCCTCATATCAATGATTTTTTTGATCAACTCCAGGGATATCAGTATTTTTGGAAGATTTATTTGAGGTTGGTGTACCATTAGTTGAAAGTAAAGGAATATGATATTTTGGAGAGTTAATTTCATTTTTGATATGGCCATTAAGAATTTGTAGTTATGCATTTTGGGTTAACAAATGCACCTGCTGTATTCATGGATCTTACGAATTGAATTTTCTGTGAGTTCTTGGATAAGTTCATGGTTGTGTTTAATAATGATATTTTAATTTACTCAAAAAGTAAAGAGGATCATGAAATTCATTTAAGGGTTGTATGGAAAACCTTAAAAGGAAATAAACTATATGGAAAATTTAGAAAGTGTGAGTTTTAGTTACAAAAAATTTCTTTCCTTGGTCACATTGTTTCAAAAAATGACATAACTGTTGATCCTACTAAAACAAAAGTAGTTGAAGAATAGCCAAGATCCACAATTATAACCAGGATTCGTAGTTTTCATGGATTGGCAAGTTATTAACGTAGGTTTGTTGAAAATTTTTCATGGTTATCTAGTCCAATTACTAAGTTAAATCGAAAAGCTGTTAAGTTCATTTGGACAAAAGAATGTGATGATTTTTTTAGGAATTGAAAACAAGATTTGTGAATGCTCCAGTTTTGGCACTGCCATCTAGAAATGGTTAGTTTGTTATCTACAATGATGCTTCTTTAAAAGGACATGGATGTTTCCTTATGCAGAATGATCAGGTAATTTCTTATGCTTCACATAAGTTGAAACCTCATGAGTTAAATTACCCTACACATGATTTGGAATTAGCTGCTGTTGTTTTTTCATTAAGAATTTGGAGGCATCATTTTATGGAGTTAAATGTGAAATATATACTGACCAAAAATGTTTAAAGTATGTATTCACTCAAAAAGAATTGAACATGAGACAGAGGATATGGATGGAATTAATCAAGGATTATGATTCCACGATCCATATCCATCCAGGAAAAGAAAATAAAGTGGCTAATTCTTTGAGTCAAAAAAGTAATGATTTATTATCCATGATACATTTGGAATGAGATCCTTTATTTTTTTTATTTGATGAATTATGGCATAGAAATTGTTGGTGTAGGAAATTATAATGTTTTTTATCAGGTCTCAGTGAGATCATCTCTATCAGACAGAATAAAGAATGCACAGACTGAAGATAGTGAGTTGTATAAAAAGGTAGAGTTGGTTCAGAAGGGTAAGTTTCCTGAATTTAACATTTATAATGATTTTGTTTTGAAATTTGGAAAGAGATTATGTGTACCTTGTGATTCACTGTTGAAGAATCAGTTGTTATGTGAAGCTCATAGTTCCTTGTTTTTAGTTCATCCTGGTAGTACTAAGATATATAGACATATTCGTGAGTATTATTGGTGGGATGGAATGAAAAGAGACATTTCTGATTTTACTGTGAAGTGTTTGACTTGTCAGCAGGTTAAAGTAGAGCCGTAATTACTTAAATGGATGCTTTAGCCTCTTCCGGTTCCAGAGGTGAAATGGGAAAATATATCCATGGAGTTCGTTGTGGTATTAACAAAGACATCTCAAGGTAATAATGCAATATGGGTTATAGTTGATCGATTGACTAAATCTTCTCATTTAATTCCTATTCAAGATAATTTTTCATTAGACCAACTTTCTCAGTTGTACGTTAAAGATGTAGTCAGGTTGCATGGTGTTCCCCTCTCCATTGTATCTAACCATGATCCATGTTTACTTCTAACTTTTGGAAAGGCCATCCGAAGTCATTGGGTACTGAATTAAATTTTAGTACAGCTTTTTATCCTCAATCAGATGGGAAATCATAATGAACAATTCAGACATTAGAGGATATGTTACGTCATTGCTCGATGGATTATCAGGAAGATGAGACCAACATCTTTCTTTGGTTGAATTTTAATATAACAACATTTCTCATTCCAGTATACAGATGGATCCATTTGAGGCATTATATGGAAAGCATTGTCGAACTCCAGCTTTTAGGGATGAAGTAGGTGAAACGAAGCTGATGGGACCAGAATTGGTAGAAGATATAGAAGAGAAAGTTTAGTTGATGCAGAAGAACTTTAGAACAGCACAGAGAAGACATAAAAGATATGTAGATGACCGGAGGAGGGATATTTCCATTGACAAAGGTGAACATTTCTTTCTCAAAGTTTCTCTATGGAAAAGTGTGATGTGTTTTGGTAAGAAGGGAAAGTTGACTCCGAGGTTCATTGGACCATATGAAATTCTAGATAATGTTGGATTCGTTGCATATAGAGTGGCTTTACCTTTATTTTTACCCTATGTACACAATTTTTTTCATGTTTCGATGATGAGAAATTATATGCTAGATCCATCCCATGTTTTGAGCCCAGAGGTAGTTTAGTTGGAAGAGAATCTCTCTTATGAGGAACAACTAGTTCATATTCGTGACCATAGAGAGCAAGTGTTGTGGAATAAGGAAATTCACCAGGTTAAGGTTTTTTGGAAAACCCATATGGTTTAAGAGGAAACGTCAGAATCTGAAAATCCTATGAAGGAAAAATACCACCACTAATTTTGATAAGTGAATAAAAATTGTGAGGACACAATTTCCAAAAGGTGTGAAGGATGTAATATCTCAGGTAAATGAGGAATAAGATATTTTTAAATTTATTAATATTTGTTAATTAAATATTAACTTTACTTTAAAATGGTTTCTTTGTTCGATAGCGTACCCGATGCACAATAATGTGTTTAATTGAAATCTTACGTCGCACACTAACAAAATAATATTATTATTTTAAATGGTAGTTAAATCCTAACCGTTGTATTGGTGGGAATGAACAATACTAAATACAATATGAATATACATGATTGTTAAATGTATTTAAATTATCCAATAGAAAGTTAGAGGGTTAAAATGTGAATGAATCTAATTTTAAACAAAATTTACATTAAAAGGATGATTTATCACCTTTTAATAGTGAACCCTCTTTAAATATAGTTTTGGAAAAATTAATAAATTCTATATGATCAAATAAAATCCTTCTTTAAAACGGGGACATGAAAATTTACTTTGTGTAATTTTTTGGAATTTTTCTGATAAAGTTCATTTTTATTGAATAGTGAAAATATTGTATTTTAATTCAAAACTATGTTTCAATCTAATTAATTTATATGGTTACTTTATCTTTATAATTTATTTTAAAGTGTAATTAGAATATATTTTTACCATTTAATCCAATGTTGGTCATTTGAATTAATTTCACATTGAAATTGGACATAAATAAGTGTCAATATTTAGATAGTTATGGTTTTTTAAAAACACACTTTCTGTTTTAATAAGGGGAATTAATTTCAAATTAATTAATGCGACTTATATGTTTTGAATTTGTTCAAATAGATATAATTTATGAATTAGTAATATCAAAAAATGTTTAGGCTTAATTTTTGGTGTTTTTCTGATAAACATCACTTTTTGATGAACAGTGAAACCACTTAGAAGTAGTTAAAAAACCGACATTTTTATTTAAATAATTTATTACCACTTATGTGAATTGAATTCTGAAAATCCGAAATACATGGTTTTTATAAAGAAGTAAAATGTGGTTCAATAAGATGAAAATAATTTTTGGTGAATAGAAAATTTTGGCTTTTATTTACCGCTGTTAAAGGTAAATAGGGTAATTCAAAGTAAAAAGAATATTATAATAATTCAAAATTACCTTAAAAGTTGTCCTAACCTTATTTGATGAGTCATGAACGACCAAGGGAATCCTTAGGTCGATTTTGGGACCCCATGGAGCCACTTGGGAGTAATAATAACACTTAGATTAATTAATTCAAAGTAAAGACAAAAACGACATAAACAAATATCTTTTAGTAAATTAATTTTTACATAAAGTTATATATGTTTTATTTTAGACTATAAATATTCATTGGAAAGATAAAATAATTTCACAATCCATGGTATTTTTTATATAATTTTTAGACATCAAATAAATTAAATTACTTATGACATAATAATGATAAAGTGTTTACCTCATAAATAAATGATTTAAAAAAATAATATTATAATGATTAAAATATTATCCAAAAGTTGTCCAATTCTGATTGGATTATTTTATTTCGAATATGAGTCATAATATATTCATCTTTAATTATTTTGGGACCTTTTGAAACAAAATATCATTATATTATAAAATAATATTTTCACACTTTCCTAATAGGCCCCTCCTCTCACTTATAAAAGGAGACTACTTCTAGAAAATTCCTCACACCTATCAAACCTTTTATATTGTCAAAACTCTTCCCAATTAATCTCCCAAATTCACTATCCTCCTCTAATAATCCTTACCTTAGGTAGAATGCACATCAAGAAGTCCTTTGGTTTAAAGCAAAGGGAGTTACCCAAATTAATGGTAACAATTTCTCTTAAATTGATTTCTGTAGTTTAACTTCTCCAACCCCTAAACTCTTTTTATTACTTTATTTTGTAACAAAACCAGTATACTCAATATACTAGGATGTTTTTATAAGAAGGATTATAACTACACTTACACACACCTCCATCTAATCTGTGAAGAATATAATGTTTCTATGGATGGAAAACTATCACCTCACGAAACGATGACTGTTTAATTACCTCCTACCGCCTCTCATGGTGGCTATTATAATGTCACTAAATTTATATATGATATATATTATGTTTATGTTTTCTTTATTCTTCTGTTTTTTCCATTTATAGCAGGCCTTTATGGTTTCCATAGTGAGTAAATATGATAATCTCATTTGAGGAAGTGCAAACTATCGCCCCCTCAAAGTGACGTGACTCTTTAATGCCTTATCTGGGATGTATAAAGGATAGATTTAATGATATTATATATTATATTATAATGGAATTATAATATAACTACGAATAATTATGTTTTAATTCTATTAAAATAAGAAATAGAAATAAAATTAGCGTTCATGCATACATACAGCTTACCGTCTCTATGAAGAGTACATTTCATTTCCTACCTCCAAATGTTATGTAATATTATAAATAGATGTATATACTGGATATATAGGATATATATGATATATATGATATCTAAATAATGAATGTCATTCTGGATATAAAGAACTATTGACCACATGGACTACTTGTTAATATAAGTTGTTCATTTTTTACTCAATTACCAAATATCGAGAAAATGGACGTTATAAAATTAAATGATTACATAATGTTTATAACATTGTATTAAGTGATATAAAAGGAAAAATTAACTTGTAAAAGGTTATTAAGTATGTATAAATTAACTTTAGTTTATTATTCATGAGATTAAAAAATGATCGATTCAAGTCAGACATGAGGTATGGGACTTCGTCTCAATCTCCTTTCATTAAGGCATATTTAGTTTTATAAATGACTTTATTTTATACAGTGTATAAACCCATTTGACTTTTCATTTCATTCAAAGGGAATCTTTTTATACAATGCGTTTTACTAAATGAGAAAAAGGAATTTTTTTAACATTAGCGGTGACAACGACCTTTCCACTGTCGTGTGTATTATTTGATTTTTGGATTCTTTAACAAGCTTGATTGTTTTTAAAAGGAAAAATAAATACCATATACTTTTTTTATATATTTTGGTAAAGATAATTATCTTGATAATGGATTTATTATTTTAATATCTTGAAATGATATTTTATTATTGCAATGTGAAAATGTTATCTTTCCTTTATGCTTATGTTATGTGTTAGGATCAGGTTATGGTTCTTGGGCATTATTTACATATATGGGTGGTTCCATGATAAAACTAGGGCGAGTGAGCCCGAGATATCTCTCCAATGCATTGGCTAACGTGAAGGAGGTAAACATGAATGTTTCACCTAATAGATTTTAGGGAATATACTGTGATGGGTATTCCAAAGTAACTCCATATGTAGTTGTGATAGCTATAATGTAAGCATTATTTGGATTCCACAAGAAACCTTTATGATTTATGATTTATATGTGTCTTTCATAAATCTTATGATTTCATGAGTTAAGTAAAAGAGATTATGTTTGTATGTATTTTTGAAAAAATGTTTTCATTCTATATTTTATAATCCTAACTAAGCTTTTTATACTCATCCCAAGTTTTGAAATGTTTTCACATTACATAAAGATGAATAGGGTCAAGGATGGGATCAAGGAAAAGTCATGCAGTCTAAAACATGGAACTAGACTTGACTCTTTTTTTCATGATTTTTAATTTTATAAAAAAATTGGAAATTGTGTAGAAGTGTGTACCTTGTAATCCTTTGATATGTAATAATTATGTCCCAATTCTATAATACAATAAACTTGAAAATATACATTGTGTGAATTATTCTTTTCACTAAATGTTATGTAATGTATTATGGTCGGGTCCTCATAGTAATACCTAGGGATGAGGTATTTTTTGATACAATCTGGGTATTAGTGGACCGATTGATGAAATCGGCTCACTTCTTGGCCATAAAGTTGTCAAGTGTAGTGGATTACTTAACCCAATATTCTACCCTTAGATGGATGGGTAGAAAGAGTGAATCATCCAGACATTTAAGGATATGCTATGAGAATGTGTTTGGGACATTGGAGGATCGTGGGTACGACACTTCCCACAAGTGGTTTTTTCTTAAAAAATAGCTATCACTCTAACAAGGGAATAGCACCATTCGAATCCATGTACGGATGACTGTGTAGTTAAACCATGTATAGGATAGAGGCTAGGGAGGTTGGTGTTCTTGTCCGAGAGGTTGTGAAATGTACGATGGGGAAGGTTCAACTTGTGCATGAAATGATGAAGGCAGCTCCAGACTGGTAGAAGTCGTATACTGATCATAGGAGGAGACCCTTGGAGATTGAGTTTGAGGATTATGTGTTTTGAAAGGTCTCCCCTCAACATGGAAACATGAGGGTTGGTAGGGGAGTAAGCTTTCTCCTAGGTTTTTCAATCCATTTGGTGTGTTGGGAAGAGTCACCGAGGTGGCATATCAGCTGGAATTACCACTACAGTTGGAAAGAAACCACAATGTCTTTCCTGTCTCTCAAATCCATTAGTATCTTCACAATGAATACATGTTCATTGAATTCTAAGAGTTTGATATTGAAGATGATGCAAAGTTTCGGGAGAAACTAGTTTAAATCAACGATCAATAGGGGAAGGTGATTCATGGATGGACCATTCCCTTAGTTCGTGTCCTATGGGGGCATGGTGGCCAGTAGGAGAGTATATGGGAACGAGAGGTACATATCTGTTCCCAGTACCAAGAATTGTTCTTATATTTTCTTTTTTGTTCTCGTTGTGCCTTTCTTATGATGTAATTTTTGGCCTCTATTGTAGAATGATAAGTTGATTCCTGGTTCTATGATTTTGTGTGAAAATTTTGAAATATGGTGAGGGGATAACCTGATCCCTAAACAAGACACATTAATGTGGATGCGATTAAACCTATCTAGGTGAGACTGTGTCACCCATGGTAGATATTATATTGACATGTACGAAGGAGATCCCTAATCCATGTATCTAGAAGGTGTGACCCTTAGTGTTTGTATTTTTTCTTGGGAACATTGGAGAATTAGTGTATCCTAGTTTTTAGGGGATATATGTCAGAGAGGGGTTTCTCGATGTCAAGTATTCCCCACTACATTTCAACCCAAGGTGGTTTACTCATGAGTGGTATCTTACGGGATGGTTGTTTGGACCGTTATTCACCTAAGTTAGTTTTAATTACTCAAGGAGAATAATAGTTTGAGAGGTATCTTATGTAAGAAACCAGATTATCTATAGGCCCTTACATTGTGAAATTCTAACATGGAGGTTTTATGGGTGTTTCTTAGGGATCATTCAAGAATTTCCAAAAAAATACATTTTTTCCATTGGCATGTCAATGAATCAGCATGTCAGTGTGTCAGATAGACAACAAATTGGTGAGTCAAGTTTCAACTTAATATATGAGTTAAGGGCCTTTAACATCAGTGAGTTGATGGCATCGACATCAGTGAATTGATGTGTCTATAGGTTGCATCGGTAGATCACCTGTTGGTAGGTCGTGTGTGTGGATCAGCATTGATGGCTAAGCATATGTGGCCCAGTGTTTATTTCTCTACATAATTAGGATGGGGTATTTGTAGTTCGTGGTATCTGTTGGTCATTGGTTCTGTAGGCCATGGTGTCAGTAGCTCATCACTGGTGACTCACCCATCAATGACTTGTTTCATGTTTTTCCTAGTTTTTCTAGTTTCACACCTATTACATGTTTTTCTCTGTTAAAAGTTATACTATCAACACAACGAAGTAAACTATTCTATTTTCACTGTTTCCAAGGGGAATTATTAAATCTAAATTAATTTGAATGTGTGAAACTGCCCAGGAACGTGCTCAAACCACGATTTGAAATTTAAGTAGTAATAAATGATCTCCCTGATTTTAGGATCTCTCATATTCTTAATCGGATATCCTCTCTTACTTCTTACTTTTCATTTCTCTTATTTCACCAAGAGACTTCCTCCAAAGATGAGTCATGCGCCCATGCTAGAGCCCTTCCCGCTCAGCCTTGGATTTCTTCCAGCAAGTCAGGTCATCCCCTATTCTTGGTTCAAGAATGAACTTTGATCTTTGATCACCCCAATTTGAATTTTCTTTTTCTTATCTTTAATTGTTCATCATGATGGATGATTATATAGATTTTTTTCGTTTAATTAATGACCAGATACTCTTCATGAAATAAGAATTAAACAAGAATTTAATACGTTCAAAAGATAACTCGCACAACTAAAATAAATGGAAGTGTCCAACTTGATGTTTGTATGTATTTTTTATTTATTATCTTTGATAATTTAATGGATTGCCGTGGATATATTCTTTTTTAAAATCATAATCATTGTTGGTCCTTCCTTGTGAACTGATAACGCTCTATCTTTCTTGTGGAATGGATAAACATGCAGGATGTGGGACTATCCTTTTTGTGTTGGTGGTTTAGTCATAATGTTTGATTGATTATGAAGTGGATGAACATGTAGGAAGCTGAACTGCCTTTATGTTGTGGTGCGGATGAAATACGATGTCGAGCTATGGGAATGTAGTGTGGTTATTGACTTTTTATGTAGTGGGACTACATCTAGGTATTTTTTGTGTATAGAGTCTACAATGATTGATTTTGATATAAGGAATCGGTGTAATTACATTGAATAATTATAGTTTCTAGTAGTCGAATATGGATTTGCAGTTGGAATGCATGTTTTGTTTGGTGTGGTTGTGCAGTAGAAATGTGGTTTGGTTTTTTTTAATTTCTTGGTGTGGTTATTGTTAGTTTCCCAGTAGTGTCGAAATTTTTTTAAAGTGATTCCCCTTAAATAAATTAATGGAAACTAAGAAAGAAGGGGGTTGGGTTTATGCTTTGGTAGTGGTTGTTGTGTGGTTGTGCATGTAGAGGTAGCAACAAATGCAGTGTTGGTGTGGGTGTTTTGTTTTTCTGTGAGAAACCCATAGGATAAGGTAGAGTGCTTGAATTACAATATATATATATATATATTGTACTTCCATGTGTTTTCAATACGCACCTCACCCTTTTTGAGAACAATGTTCCGAACTACACCATTTCATAGGGGAGGGTATATAACCCATCATCGAGGTGGGAGGATGGATGAATGGTTATTAATTTTCTACCATGAACCTTATTCATGGTCATTCCACTTGGGTGACTCTAGGATGGATGTAATGGGTTTAGGCTTAAGAAATACCAATAGCCTTGAGGCAAAGGTTTGTTTTTGGTGATGGGCTCAAGTTCTTTAGGGCTAGGTGTGTTTTCCCAAGAACCTTTTGGAGGAGGGAATGGTGTCTTTGGGTGTGGTGTGTGGTTGTTAAGGATTCGGTGTTTTTGGGCATGGTGGTATTTTTTGTTGTCCATCTTTATACAGGCATGGTTGTGTGAGGTTTGAGGCCCAGGAGTGTTCAGGCAGGTTAAGGCTGTGGGAATAGGTGTGGGAAGAGTGGCAGCATCAAGATGTTAGATAATTACGAATGAGTAGTTAACTAGCGGGGAAGGGTTGGGGGTATCCAATTGTCTATGTGATTATACTAATACTTTTCTTCACTTTCATTACTTTGGCTCGCGTGCCTTGGTGAGAATGATCTAGTTAGTATTCCTTGGTCGGTGTTTGAGGTTCTATTGTTTTCTTACATGGGCATTAATATGTTACCTCACTTGTGCAGGACTAGATTTAGTTTCCCTAATGAGTAAACTTTTATTCTCACCTTACATATATAAAAAACTTTTTTTTAGGTTTCTTGCAGGACATTAATGACTGTTCTATACCTTACTAGCTCAGGCGTCAAGATAATTGTTTTTTATGCATAGTTTACTACCTTTTTGAAACTTTATTTAGGATTTTTTGCTTTCCTTGTCTCAATTTAACTTATTAACATGCACGTGGAAATGGATTCATAGCTTTACTTTTATATTTAGTGTTTGGTGTTGTAAGGATTTAATATGTTATCTCTCAATCTTATTCTATAAAATGGCAATTCATTCCCTTCATGTGAGATTTTATACCCTTAGTTCTAGTCACCACTTTGTGGATTTCTGAATGTAGGACTTAGGGGGTCATTATCTTTCCATATCCATAAAGAATGAATAGCATGGAACTTTTCTTCCTCATCTCTCATCTTGATGAACATGGTTCATGAAATCTAATGAAATTTTATTTTCCTTTCTATTGATCATTGAAGTCGTTTTATCTGATGATATGTTGAACATTTATTTGGGGTGGTGCCTTTCCAAATACTTGATGTTATTGTATTTTATTTGGATTCACCTTGAGAGAGGAACATGTTTTCATGTTTTGTGGTAGGAAACATATGGGTTTTCTTTGTTTCAAATGTAAAATAATAGATATCACATTGTTGATATCTTGTATTGGGGCAGTTTTATTGTTGCACGATTTTAGATTGGATCTAAATGGTGGGGGACCTGTGGTTGGTTTATGTTCTCTTAGATCATTTTGATGGATAATCGGAATCATTTGACTTCCTTTAATGGTTGTATGTATGGTAAAAGTTTGCTCTATTTTTGATTCAAGCTACATCATGTTGATCAAATATAATGTTTCTATGATGAAACATCCATAGATTTGGGAGATGTGATGATGTAAAAAAATGGGTGATAGAATCATTCATTCACAAATTATACCTTAATATAAATAAACTATCTAACTATTACCTTCAATTGATAAAAATTTGTCATTCTCTTTTAACATGGTGATATTATCCCCTCAGAGACAAGTGTATGATATATTAAGATTAATGATGCCCGATCTATACTTTTACCTAGAGGAATATGATAATATGATAAAAAATCTAGGTTATGTTATTTTATATATTTGATCTCAATACTGTGTAAAATATTAGGATAATTTGTTTGTTAATAGATCACTTGTGTAGGGAAGCATCAGTGTGGGCTGTAAAGGAATCATGGGATGAATCATCCTTGGTGATTGTTTTTAAAAAAATGCACAGGGTTGTGTTTCAGATTCTAATGTTCTTGTATATCCAACTATTGAGATTTTTATTCTTCCGTGTGAAATCATTTTCATCTTATAAAATAAGTGGATGTTGTATAATAGTGTTTTCATGAAAAGTTTTATGGCAGAGGTATATGATGTATCAGGTTTTGGTATCTCAAAGGTTCTTTGGGTATTAGGATGTAGTTGGATATTCCAAATGTTTTAATTAATGAGATTATAGATCATGAACATGGATCAAGTTGGATTGTGTACTCTAGGATTATTAGGATGTATCATTATTTAATACATCTATGTTAGTGGTCTAGAGTTATCTATTACATTATATACATTATGTTTAGATTATATTCTTGCAAGAAAGGGTGAAGAGGAAAACCAAATACCTATCGGTTTGGTGAATCATTATCCATTCCATTAATGAATATTAATAAATTTATCTTATACCATAAATTTTCAAAACCACATACTTCTAGTGGAAAATAAATTTTGGTTTATGTAGCCTTTCATTGATTACTAAAATTGATTAATTTCAACCGCGACTAGGATATGGTTTTTTAGAAGAGTTTTACAATTTGTATATTCATGGTTTTTTAAAATGTGTTAGGTTCTCATTTTAAGCCGATGATGATCTTCAATCTCTATATGGATGGTTATATTTGAAAATTCATCCAATTTATAAGGATATTCATATGGTGTGAATGATTTATATTAGTGGATTTGGAATATTTTATCTTCTTTGGTCTCTGATTAAGGGGACTCATTTTGAAGTGTTATATGGGTGGGCCTATAGATATCCTTGATGTCGAGAACAAGATTGGGATGAGTATCTTGTAAGCATGAATCATGTCCAATGGTGATCCAGATCGTGGGTTTATCTCAATTAAGGGTTTATATTATATTAGGGGCATGATATATGCAATGCATAACACATTCATCGGTCATTGTTGTTTGATTAATGTGATTCAATTCCCCTAAAATTTTTACCTTATTTTGAAAAAGAATATTTTTAGTGATGTGATAAGAAATAACCTCGACATATTGGATCATTTGAGATTGTGAAGCAATTTGGGAAGGTGTATTATCTGTTTTCATTACCTACTCTATGATTTGTTACCATGAAATGTTATTTGTTTTTTTAATATTAGATGCATCAACTAGATATTTACAACAAAAATGAGTGGGTTTATTTTGAAATTGAACCTTTCACATCAGTTTTTCAAATTATTATTCATATGGTGGACTAGTGAGATATGGTGATGCATGGTAAGATGATCCCATTAGATAATGTGAGATGATAGTGTAGTAGGTACATCCATGAGACATGGGATCATAATTACTTTTGGGTATAATAATGGACATATCTCATTTCAGGTTATGGATTCTGATCCTCTTTAGAAATATAAATATTTTATGGTCAAACAAATTATGACACCCTATAAGTCACATGTAAGATTAATTTCCACCCAGGTATATATCTTTTGGGGTTCAACAGGTTTTTGGTAGTCGGATATTCAAAATTGGGAGATTTAGGGAAAATATTCTAGAATGCTGTTTTTTTTAATAATTAGTAATAAAGTGGTATTGACCATGTGATATGAAAAATGTGAGTTTTAAATGAATTTTTTAGGGTTTGGGAGTGATTTCTCTCATCGTGAATGTCACCAATCTTACCATGTTGATGTTTTTCATTTAGTCCAGAGGCTATCATATGGCATAAACATGGTTTTTTCTTCTATTTTAACCTCTATATGAAACCTTGTGACTTAATTTTTCGAGGATATTTATCACTGTATGTTTTCATAATGGTTTCAAAAACATTGGGACCAAACCATGAAGTCATATCTAAAATTTCTAAATTGTAAATTTACAATAATTTCCTTTTTCATTTAAATATGTAATTATTTTATAATCCCTTATTATCTTAAACCAACCCCTCTTGACTATTAATGACATTCTTCCCTTGGTTTTACGGTGAGTATTCATCGATATTAATGGATCTCACCATGGTATATTTTATTTTCTATTGGTTTTCTTCACTTCATTCACGATATTCCTACAATATCTCATATTTTACATGTCTGGCAAACATTTGTGTGTTATGGTGACCAAATCTAAACTTTTGATATTGAGTTGATGGTATTATATTGAAAATAGGATTATGAGCATCAAATCTCTGTGTTTTTATCTATAATTTTGATGAAACATTATTTATAATTATTAAGGTTGGTTTCTCTATCCTATAGTTTATATCATGGTATTTCTTGTGTTCTTTATAATTATATTGGTCATAAATTTGGAAATTAATGATTATAAATCCATGATATGTTATCATAGTCATTAATTGATTAAAAATATTTCTTCTAGGAAGGGGTTTTTACGGAAATGAATAGTGAACATGATGTGTTAATTTAAATTACTTAAAGATAATTTAAAAAATAAAACATGATTTTAACCATTAAAATGGTGGGAATAGATATAGGGAAAATTTCATAAAAAGTTTCCATAAATTGAAAATTTTAGGGGCATGGGGAACGGATATTTTAAATATACATTCATTATAGAATGTAAATTTAATCAGATGGATTTCTAGGGAGACCATTGTGTATTAGGAATAATGAAACAATGAAAATTAATTTTTGATATTTATATAATTATGGGATGTATGCTTAATTATATAGAGACTAGGGGTATCATTTTCATGGTACTATGGTTTCTAGACATTTAGATTCATGTATTTCTCCCAGTGTTAATTTATATGTCTTTTTGATTTTTTCTATACACCCTTGTTTCATGGATTCCCAACATGGTTACATTAAGAATACATTACACATATAATCTTTAGAAGTGATTTTTTCCACTTGTTCTTATTATATTAATTAGTTCATTGAAAATTAGTTTTTATTTTCATATTATGAAATTGAAAATATGATTTTCCATATTTTTTTGGTTTATTTGAATTTGGAATGATTTTGAAAGGAATTAAATTTTTTTAAAAGGAAATCCAAATGATGATTTTTATATTAAAAATTATTTATTTCAATGTTTTTACAAAACTATTTTAAATAAAAAATAAGTGATACAAATGGATATAAATTATAGATATTATTTGGTGGTATCCTAATGTGCTTTAGTGTTCTCACCCTACATTTTTCCTTTAGAATTTCTGAGAATTTGTCTTATAAGATAAAGTTATATGGAATAGAATAATGTTGGGGAATGATCTCCAGGTTCATATTCCTTTTTGGTGGATTGATATGGTATTAAATTATGGTCTTGTGAATATTAAACAACGGTTGCTTTAGGTTTTATTTTGTTGATCTTTATTTTTCACCTTTTCTTTTGATTATCATATTTTACTTTTATGGTTTTCTGAAAGATGATGTATCTTCGATATATTCAATGATATTCAATTTTTTTAACAAATTGATATTTAGGGTGAAATCATTCCCAAGTTCCTTCGTATGACACCCAGGTACTTTTAACAAGTCCATTGTAATTATGAATTTTCATTAGGCATTGTAGAGAGATAAATAAGATGAATATATAGTTTTACATGGGTAGGCCTTTTACATATATTGATGGCTTTCCGGGAATGCATAAAAATTACCTTATTGGTGATAGTCGAATTAGCTATAGAATAGAATTTATAAGTAAATACAAATTTGAATATTTCCAATTCATATTTATTCATAAATTTTAAATTGGTCATTATAACATATTGTTAAAAAAATTTATGTTTTTTATTCATTCATGGGATAATCATTACAACAATATATATATTAGAGGTAAAACAGACCATAACAAAAACATGTTGGGACAATTTCATCAGTAAGAACTGGTTATTATATTGTGATAATAACAATTTTATATAATATTAATGTCATAAAAATATTTTATTATAATGAAAAATAAGATTCAATAAGAGTTGTTTTATGAAGATAAATGAGAGAGAACGGTAAGAAGTTATTACATACAATGTGTCTTGATATGCTCATTTTTGGTGGTTAAATTTAATGATTACCATTTATTGTTGAAATTATTAATAGAATAGAAAATTTTTATTTACATAACCCAAATAATTTTATATATATTATTGTCATTCATTACATATATTTTATGATCCATTTATTTATAGAGACAATGAAATATTAAATATATCATTCATGCGGCTAACAATCTACACGTAACAAAATGGAATTTTTATTTTTTTTCTAATGGATAGAAGGGAAGGTTCATGATGGTTGATTGATTTAAAATATAAAATTTTAGTACAATAATGATACTGATAAAATTATACTACCATGGTTATAATTTATTTAGAGGACAAGGAAAATGATAGAAACATGAAAGAAATCAGTTTAAAAAAATAATATATTCTATGGATATTTTCTTTTAGGAAACATATTAAGTCTTAGTAAAATGATATTTTGGTGATAAAAAGTTACTATATGAAATGTATTATAGTTTTAGGGATTAATATGGTTCTATCATGCTAAAACTAGAATTCTTATGGTGTGTTTAAAAGTTAGTTGTTTAAGGGAACCTTTTATATGTGAGGGAAGTGGCAATATTGTAATTAATTGTTTCCTTAATATATACAATTTATGTCATATTAAATTACAATGGCCCAAAATTATTAAAATTTTAAATCATTGATAAAATATTTTGAAAATCCACTCAATAAATAAAATTAAGACATTTTTGTGTGATATTTATAGCCTTATCCCTCAGTCTTACTCTCTTTCGAAATTTAGTGAGGTGACTAACTTTTACTATGATAACATATATCAATAAAAAAATGAAATTCAATTTATTAACAACTATTGAAATTTTGATTCAAAATATGAAATTCATTTTTAATGATCAAATTTATATAGGTGGTAGAAATTAATTTGTATATATTTATTCTAAACACATTGATAAGCATTTTCTTGAAAAATATATTTTTAATCATAAAAATTAATTTTACCAAAAAATCATCTATATTAAGGATAGTAATGAAATTTATTAGTCTATAGAAAAAAATAGATTTATGTGAACATAATGTAAATTCATAATCAAATTGTACCATTTGAATACGTAATTAAAGGAACATATAATAAAAATATTTTTTTGTAAAAATATTACATTGGATACAAATTGTAATGTATGGGTTTCTAAATTAAACATAAATCATTAATATAATTATTTAAATTTATTTAATGAATCTTTCTCATAAATAGATTTCACATATTTTAAATTTATTCTTATATAATGATAATATCTTAATAGTGATGTAATTTGTAAAAACATTATTTTCACTATTCACCTAAAATTCTACAATTTAAATTAAACCAAAAAATCAGTATAAGATATTAATTAAATTTTGAATATAAAAATAATATTAATTTCTATAAATTATAATTATAAATTAATAAATAATAATTTTAAATAAAACTATGTCAGATAAGGAAGTATATTTTATTTGAAATAAAATCAATTTTTTCAAATGAAAATCAATTTCATTGTTTCATTCCATTGCATAATTATTTGACGTAATAATTAATAATTAAAATTAAAATAAATTAATTATTTTATAATCAAATATTTATTTTCAATACATTCGTAATAAAAAATTATGTTTATGAAATTCACTTAAACATTAAATAAAACAACCTTTATAAGATTATTTAAACATAGAAACTTTATATATATTATGACTATATAATTGGTTATATTGTATCATTTGAGACATTATATAAACATATATAAATTTATAAAGAATATATATAAATTCATATTCAGGAATGATAATAATTACCAAAATGATATCTTATTAAAAATATATGGGTTGTCATAAAGAGAGTAGTAGTTTTTTAATTGTAATTCATTGTAAGCCATTAGATTGTTAGTTTGGGCCGAACATATAGATAATAATATACAACAACAAGTTTTGGTATACCAGTATACTATAATTTTTATATTTCATCTCAGTAGACTAGTTCTAATTAACCAATTATATTTTTCGTGTCCCTTTCAATTTTTACATTATGTATACAATTTTTTGAGATTGATAGAAAAGTGGGGTTACTTTCATGAAAAAAAAATATCGGCAGGGAATATGTTTGAAACTAACATACCCTCAATCTGTCACCCTCCACTACGTGAGTAGTTTTCCATATATAGGACTAACAACTGGTATCAAATAATGTTTCAAATCTAAGTAATTATTCCTTATTTGATGTCATAAAATAAACAAATCACTGAGGGGTTCAAATATTTGATAGAATCATTTTTTATCTTTGAGGAAATAAGATGCAATAGTACTTAGGATCAATTTTAATAGATGTTTATATTGATTTTATTCAAAGAATATCAGTTAACAAGGAAAATAGTTTTTTTATCAAAGGTATATCATAAATAGTTGGATTTTTATCCCAAAATAATCAATTCCTTTGTGGTCTAATTATCTAAATCTATCTATATCAACAAAATGTCCAGTAAATACTTACAAATTAGGTGAAAAGATACTCAATTTATATGATGGTGGATCAAATGAAAGTTAATATATATTATAGGTTTTATTATAAAATTATTAGGATTTTTGGATTCCCCTTAATTAATATTTTGATAGATTATTTTGTTAGGTGAAAAATAATGAAGAAGTTAAGCATAGTTTGGAAAAAACAATAAATGATATAAAATTTTCGTAGAGAATTATGAGAAGGTTTCCACATAAATTTAATCAAAATATTTATGTGATCTATGATAACTATGGAAGATATATCACATTAGATAATATTTATGGAACTATGTTTTTAAATTAAATGAGGAACAATGAAAATTTTACCTAGAAAATAAAGTCCCAAGAAGTGTAATTCATGATAATGAATATGATCTCATTTTAACATAATCAATAATAAAGGGAATTTTGGGATGATATTCCATTACTTTCATCAATATCAGAAAAATGAAAATAAAATTTTAAAGGGAATAAAATACTCATATGATTTAGATAGGGAGAGGTTTTGAACCTCTATGCTAAGAATCCCATGAATTTATGAGATGATTATGACAATGGTGAAGATCCCATGAAAGAATTAGAAAATAAAAAGAGGTTAATGAGTTGTACCAATTATAATTTTATCAATATGAAACAATTTCCATGAACATAATATAAAAACTCAAAAGAATTAGAAGAATCAGACATTGAGGATTACAAATACTTTTTTGAAGAACTTTTTTTTGGTTTTTCTTAACAATATTCAAGTTATAGAAGAGAGAATTGATGATGGTGTAGAAATAGATGAAAAATTTTACTTCATTATAGAGTTAGTTGATGAACCTAAAGAGAAGTATGTTTGGCGATAAAAAAAGAAATGAAATGGAGTCTTTCATGATACAAAATTCACATACATAAATTTAATAAAGACCATTCAAAGTTGAATGTGGATGAATAAAATCTCAAATATGAAAAATTTATCACAAAAATTTATTGAGTAAAAGATAAAAATCCAAATGAATATATTAATTATAAATGGTTTGATGGACATGGTAAAATAATAATTCAAATATATAGAATATATTTAGGAACAAATCATTGGTTTTTAGTTAAATATCAAAGAATAATAGATAATATTGATTCATTTAATGAAATTTGAATATAAGAATGAATTCATTGTTAAAATGATGAAGTATAAGAATCTAGATATATAAAAGAAGATAAATTATTTTCCACAATCACAAAATATGTAAATAAATAAAATAGCTGGTAAGGGACTTGATCATATGTAGAAGAAAAAATTGGGATGATGATAATCTATACGCACCCACTCTAAAGTCAATGGATGATTTGGGTGTGAATAAAAATCAGACCACACAATAAAATGAAAAGACTACAAGTTCTCTAGATGGAAAACAAAATATTACACAAAGAATAATGAATTATTTTTCAGAAAAAAATAGGAATTCTCCAATGGTTTTTTCTATATATAATTGGTTATGGAGAGATCCAATGTTACAAATAAATCCATGTAACATTCAAAATTATATACATTCTATTAATATTAGAACTTATGTTGTGTAAGATATAGACATATTTAAAGCTGGTTATCTCAAAAAATGTGGAGGAATATGCCTATTTAGACCCAAAGTGGTCTTGCACAAAAATTTTAAAAATCATAGTGTGATGAAAATGAAAGATCAATATTCTAATTTGGTATATTATTTTATTCCATCATATTCTTGGGATATTCATAAAAATAAATCATCACTAGTATTCAGGTTTAATAAGTATATTAAAAAAGAAATTTTCTTAAAATGTAGTTGTTATAAATATTTCCATGAAAAAATCATATGTAGCTAGTGTGTGGGTAATTAATAGTGAACTCCCTTCTAATATGACATGAAATGAAGATCATATCATAGGAATCAAGTATGATAAAAAAAGGTGTATTTAGGAATGGAAAAATGAACATTTAAATATCATTACCTCCACAAAAGCCCAAAATTGAGGCAGATTGTAGATATTTGTATATTTGTTAATTTTTATTATCTTTTTTCCAAACATTCATTCTGTAAGTAAATTGTGAGTCTCGGGGCATGTAATAAATTTTACCTATATCATTTATACCATAAAGTGAAATAATGGAATATTTCTAATAAATGATAAGTGAATAATGATGAATCTATATATTTTTATTACAGAAGATGATATGTGATTCATATCATGGGAAGAGGAAAATAGGTTATGGATTAAAAGACATATATTTTTTAGAAAACAACAATTATAATACCATATAAAGAGTAATGGATCTCATGATATCCCAAGACAATCATGGTATAACAACCACACTTTTATGTTTTTCAAAAGGGAATGATTAATCATAAGGCTTTTAAAGAGGACAATAAGTCATCATGGTAGTCAAAAGTGGTGAATATTGATGTTTTTGGGATGATATTTCTAATTATCACTAACATAAAGAGGTATTATGTGCTATTCATTGATTATTTCAGTGGGATGGAATGGATAAATGTGAGAAATCACGTGTTTAATGTTTTTAGTTGTGTTTCTCAATGTCATAGGACAGATTAGAATAAGTTTGTTTAGAAAATCCAATAATTCCATTCCAATAATGGAAATTATTTTACCAATAGTCATGTGGTGGATTATCATGAAAACCATGGGTTAAGAAAATGAATATTTTTTTTGTGAAAACTTCTATAAAATGGGGAATTTTGGAGGATAAATTGGATTATAAACAACATGTATGGAACAATGATTGTTGTAAAGTACCTACAAGATAATTTTTGGAATGAATAAACCCTAAAAGTTTCATATATTACTAACATTATTCCCCCCCCCATAGAATAGATTACTATTTAAGAGATGTGGTATGTTAATAATCAAATATTAAAATACATTCAAATAATTGGAAGTATGCTTTTCATTGTCTATAAGGATAATAAAATGTAGTTTGACACTCAAAGAGATTAAGATATTTTCCTTGGATAATTATCCAAAATTAAGGCATACAATGTATCATAAAATGGATTGGTAGGATTATTGAAATAAAATATTTCATTATAGATGATACAGAATGAAATATTTAGTAAATCATTGATCAAATAATGAAAAAATGTTATGGTTAGTTTAGCTACTTAGGGGAAGAATTAGGAGTTGATGTTTATTTTAAAGAAAACATCAATGAAAACTATAATGAATTTCGATCAGTATATTTAATAAATCCAAGAATACGATATGAAAATGATGGTAAAAATACCATTGGGGATTATATAGATTTTGTAAAAAATAATATTAAAGACATTATATTAAAATTAAGTCCTATATCGGGTGGATCCAAAGTGTTTTTAAGAGGTTTCTAAGGATGGGAATTGGGTAATGTTGATACATGAATTACATGATTAAAAAAAGAAGAATCATACATCAGATCTTTTCTAAGGATGGTAGATAAGAACACCATTGAGACCAAATGAGTTTTCCATAATAAAAAAGTAAATATGGAATTTTTATTTAGAAAAAGTATTGACTTTTTTCCAGAGATATTCCCAGAGTAATGTTATCAAAAAAGATGAAACATTGTCTTATAGGGATAGGTAATAAATAATTAAAATTTTCTTAGACATAGTAGCACAATATTGAATCAAGGGATTCTATATAGATGTTAAATGATCATTCCATAAATAATTTAATATATAATTGGTATACGTGATGTATATATATGTGATTCATGTACATAAATATTAAAAAATTGTGTTAGTAGAAGAAGGTGCTTTACAGCCAAAAGGAAACACGAGGATCGTGGTATTCCAAACTGGATTTGTACTTTAAGATGGCTGGTTTTCATTTTGGGGTAGTTTATCATAATCCCTATAACAAAAATGATTGTGATTAAATGATTTTGGTGATCATATATGTTTATGACATAAAAGTTTATGGTTTTAATAATGATAAATGCATGATGTTTTATGAATTCAACCAATATGATTATAAAATATAATTTATTAGATAGTTGAAATTTTTTATCAGTTTTGAGGTTATACAAATATGACATTTAAAATTAATTTCACAATAAAAAATACCAATTTTGTTTTAAAAATATTTTGAATTGAGGATATCATGGAAATGAAAAAAAATAGTTTATACTCAAATGAAGTTGTTAAGGGATTAGGATTCCATAAAATCCAATAACAAAAAGTAATGAAATATCATCAGGATCATAAACTAAATAAAAATCACTAAACCTAGAATTTCATCCCACTTTTAAATTAATATGTTTTTAGGAAAACCTATGGAGTCATAATATCAAAAAATATAGATTATTAAAAGACAGAACAAAAAATAACAAGAAGAACATAACAAGATATAGAGATTTATATGGTATGGGAAATGATATATACATGCATATAAAGTCAAAAAATATCTCTTTACTAGATAGTATAATTATAGGGAAATTTTAGAGTTTCCAGGACATACAAAAAACCGTGCTGAAATGATCCAATAATTAAGTTGATACAATTGTGCCACAAACCGCATAGTAATCCCACTATACTATAGTGACAGGTTGATAGAAGTCAATGCAGATACAATATAATTATCATGAATTGATATGAATCTATAGTAACAATGTAAATTTTTCTATTGTAATTGTGACAAGTGGTCGTGTGTGTTGTCTGGGCCAATATCATTCAGCCCAACATCAGGTAAAAGAATAAGAAATTACTATTACATTAATATCCCACATGAACGTGGTTTGAAATGATGACCAACTATAATGTTACTAAAATAGAAAATATAATTAATTTTAGATCATAAAATAATTTAATCAATAATTCATGCATATATTCAATGATTAAATTTAAATTTGATGATTCGTTAAATATATGCAGTAGTCTCTTCTTTCCCCTCATTTTATTCCTCTCATAAAATGTTCATCAATGGGGAAAAACATAAACACAATAGTGCGTCAACATATCTATGACCATTATATATTTCAACAATTCACCTATATTTTTTGTTCCCGGAATCATATACATTTTTCACATCACATCCTTATCAATCCTCTAATAAAATGGAAAATCAACTGATTATTCTTTATACATGCTTGAAATATTACATTATTTGAATGCATTATAACACTATTAATTTCACATTGCCATAAATTTTCCTCTCACATTCTACCCAACTCATCAAAATACTATTCAATCAAACAGTATCCTTCCTAACTTATTTAATAACAAGCTATTCTACCACTTTCATCAATAAGTCTACCACCTTATGAAACTCATATTGAAAGCATACATCCTTAACATGTAAGTACATAACTTGAGGTACACCTCATACTATTGACATAACCTCTACGGTCAGCATCCACATAACCTTGAAATGAATTTCCATTCCACAAGAACATAGATAGTACATTTATTCCCTCTATGTATCTCAGTATCCACTTTACAGATTCCAAATGGTTATTTCTTATGTTATCCATTAACCTTCAAACAATTCTAAAAAAATGTGAAATTTTCGGTCTAGTATAGACCATGTTATACATCATGATTTGAATATCCAATTCATATAGTAATTTCTTCATGTACCCAACCTATTCTAATATCTTTTGTGATAACTCCATTAATATTATAAAATGGATTACTATGGGAAGTGAAACTGGATTTTCATCAAGCATTTTGAGATAGTTTAGAAACATTCCAACATATTCATTCTATGATAACATCATGGTCATAGTTGTGTAGTATCTATTGATATTCACCCTCAATATCATACCATTTATTCCAAGATATTTCAACTCAAACTCATCATCCAAATACCTTTTCATCTCATCGGTCCTCTCCATAAATGATCGTGTAGTGAGAATGTGATATATATATACATAATAAATATAATTTTTCCCCAAAAATAAATATTTATGTAATAACCTTGATCCATTACACCTCGTTTTTATGAAATTTAAATCATGAATTATTAAAAAAATAAATATTCCACTATTGGGGTGCTGGAGTTATCCCATATAAGTTCATCTCAACTTTTCACACTATGTCTTCCTTACAAAAATCTATATATCCTAGTGTCTATTTAAAATAAATATACTGCTCTAAATGTATAAAATATAAATTCTACTTCACATCAAGATTGTCTAAATGTATGTATTTTGATTCAATAATATTGGGAACTACTCTGATGGTTGTAATCGTTAATTCTGGTTTGTAATTTCATTGAAATCCACATATTTCTTTATAATGAATACAATTCTCCATCATCATTACTATCTATATCCTCTTAAAATAATGTTATTCCTTATCATTGGGTTCCCATTTATTCGATAATACATTATTTACCTATGAAAAAGGTGTGAGATCCCATATATTTTCATCATTTAATAAAATATATTTTCCTTTATAATCATCACCCACTTTTTTGACTCCTTCAACTATATTGGATTTTTTAAAATATTATGGTTCTCAACCACTAGTGAATAAAAAATAATATAATGATGATGAATACATATAAAAATTCTTTATCAACCTTATTGATCACCCCAACACCATTTGATGAGTAGGCTCCACTTGTAGTGGTGTCACAAAATCTGGTACTCCTTCAAGATCCATCGGCCTTTAAAATCATAATTATTTATTCCCAAAATAAAATTACACTACATTATGGTCCTTATTTATAACATATTCATTAAATATCACATTTTTATTTTGATGATTATATTAGACTTTTCATCGAAAATGAGATAACTAAACATATGAACATCTTGTTCTCATAAATTTATTAGCCTTACATCTTTTCTAGAGAAAATCACCACATATTTACATTCTATGATTGGTATAGATTGAATCATATGTATGAGATAAGTCTCCATGTCTATTGATTCAACTAAGAAGGTCTTAGGTAGCCCCATGTGTATCCTCATGCTCATGGGACATTCATTTGATGTCATATTAATACTTTTAGTTACGCTATTCTATTTATGTGTATGTGAAAGATTATTATCCAACTGAATGAATTTACTAGCATATAATTCCATGAAAACTTGACTATAAATCTCTCTTCCATTTTCAGACCTCCAAAATTTCATTCATGGTGCTAAATAATTCTGTACCGTGGTGTTCTACTTATTAATCAGGTTAATCACATCGTAGTTTTCTTTTCATAAAGTAAACCAATACAATCCTTATTGAAGAATTGGTAAATATCACATAATATTGTGACCCTCCAAGAGAATGTACTAGTGTATGCCTCAAACATCAGTGTGCTCCTAGACTATCATCTCAACCTTTAATGTTCTTCCTATTTTTATAAGGAATTATTTATTATTCATACCAACTATATAATATTCACATAAGAAAAATCTCGTCGACTTAATCTCTGATATAATTCCTTTTTTTCCAGCACCTTAATCCCTATATAACTCATATGGAATAACCTCATGTTTCATAGTTGTGAATCCCTAATATAATTTATTAATACAATAATAACCATGAATGTTTTATTCAGGTTTTATAGAGTTTCATTCTTTACTAGTGGATGTGGTATTAAAACATGTATCTTCATGTTTCCAAATAGAAATAGTATTTCTTCTTAACCAAGTTATATAACATAAATTTTATTAATGATAAAACTCATAAAGATTTTCTTGATTTTTGAATCACCCTTATCCAAAAAATTACAAGGTATCATTTCCAACAAGATGTACCTTGCCAAAATTTCTAGGAAAATAAATATTTAGGTAACTCTTCTCTGATGTTGAATATAAGTATTCTATTGAGTCTAAAATAAAAGACTCTATAAGTATATCTATTCTCAACAACAACACATCACTAGTTACATTATCTTTAATTTTTTCTATATTGGTTTTATTAACCTTATATTTTTTCTCTATAGTCCTTCAGGACATGTCATGTCCTCCCAAAGATCCTATAGGTTGGATTGATTCCCTTTTCCTTCTCTCAACTCACCCCTATTTGTTTTGATCATCCTTTAAAATTATCTATATATACATATCTTACTATTCATTATCTATTATATGAATAAAAAGTTTATCTTCGTGATTATATTCATCAAATATCCTCACTAAATATCAATTATAACATATCCTTCACAACTAGAATTTTATTCCCCAAATAAATAGTCATATATATTATAGTTCTGTCCCAAAAATATAGTAATAGTGATTTTAAAACAATTAAACAAACATCATTATCAATTATAATTAAAATCAATGAAAAATTACTTGTCATGGTTTGGAATTCATTGACATGGTTCGAAAAAATCTCCCCTTCAATCGTTTTATTATAAAAAAATCCAAGCATCAGATTCAAATTGTTTGAAATAAAAAGGCTTCTCTTATAAATTCGCAAGATATTTCATTAACAGAGCAATAATTTTATCCTCTCTGATATTGAACATTATTTTTGTCCAATTTAGGGTAAAAACATCTAGAACATGTTGATCTAGAATCTCATATTATATCCTCCCCATATCCATTGTTATTTCACACAGAAGGGGTAAATACATTTTGTTATGGTACAGATAATCATTGATATATATCCTCTTGTAATTGAAATAAGTTTGGTCGAAGTGATAGATATTCACCTTTCCTTCTTATATATTGCACATTTAATTGGAAAATATTGAATCTAATTATTTCAAACAAATCCTACGATACCATTTTTTGTGGAAACGCTGAGGGACACAACACCAAAAAGATTTTCATATGAAGAAATGGAATAAAAAATAAAATCAGAAGAAAATCATAAGAAACATTTATTTACATTATTTTGGTAATTTTACATTAATCCAAAGATATTATGAAATGTCACAATAATGGGGAGAACATTTATATGGTAATTTTAGAGGTTAATAAACACGTATAAATCACAGCTCGATTGAGAAAATAATGAATATGACATAACTATGTCACCGACAACACAGTAAGTCCACCATGCTATATTGATAGATGGATAGAATTCTATAGTGAAATAATATATCTTTCACTAAATTATGATATTCAATGATCACCATGTCATATTATATACTACTAATGTGTCATGTGGTGTGGTGTTCTATTTGGGCCTCTTTTGTTTCTCCCATCTTTATCCAAAAGGATTGGGATACACTTTTCCAATAAAATACACCTTCTCAATCCCAAGGAAATCCACTAAAAAGAAAAAGAATATTATTTTGTATTATTAAAGGAACTGTATATTTCATATTTCATTAAAATGGAAAATATCAATAAGTTATGATGGATAATATGGATGAAAATTGGGTTTGTTGAATGAATAATAGAATCTCAACATCGGGTTGTTCATTCTAACATATATGATTGTGTATTTATATTCTATGTAAGAATAAAGATTTTATTTCACTATAAATAATAATAAAATTACTATTATATGGCCACTTGATGTTTCATGCAATTATTCTTGATAATGTTATAGCTTGAGGGAGTGGGTGTTATGGTTAACTCTTATATCTAAATGAAATGTGACAATTCATGTTTTGTTGGAATAAAAATAAAACCCATACTACAATCAAGGAAAATCACATTGAAATCAATTATCAATTCATATAATGGAATTTTTCCCATGTATTAGTGAATTTTAGTATGTAACACCCTGTTATATTTATGAGATATTTTTTATTTGATTTCCTTAATGTATTGTCTTACACGAAACATCTTCTTAGTTTGTGTTACACGCCGCACTGAGTTTCTATGAAACATAATTTTATAATAAGACAATAATATAGAAATTAAAGTATCTTTCATCAATATTATTGACAAAATTATGAAATTATAGGTTTAATAAGATGAATTTTATATTTACCAATTACTTAGAAATGAAAATACAAAAAATTGAATATAAAAACATTATTTTTAGTTTTATGCTCCCAATTCCACTTTTTCTTTTGAAATTAAATTAATTATTGTTAATAAATGATAATAAAGAAATATATATTCTATATATTTAATAAAATATATTTTATATTTATACGAATAAATATGAATAAATATTATTCTATGAGAAAAAGGATATACGTTTCAAAAGGGTAATTTCATCGCCTTTTAATTGAGAACCCTTTTTAAATATACTTTTTGGAACTTTTATAATATTTATATAACGAATTAAAATTATTTCATCAAATTGGGATATCAAAATATACTTTGGATAAATTTTTGTTATTTTCTTGTAAGTTTCAAGAATAGTAAAAATACTAATTTTTATTTAAAACATTAAGTCTATTTTAAAGTCATTATTGGATGAAATTATGTTTTTCATTAGATTTATATTTTAATTAGAACATTTTTTTATATATTGGTTTTTAAATGTATTTTATACACAATTTTATTACAAAAAATATTTTATATTTTAAAGGGTTTTTTTCTAAAAAACAATTCAAGGTATTTTACAGCCGTTATTTTATATTAAATTTATAAACTTCTATGTCTTGAAATTTAAAAAATGTATTTGAAATTTTTATTCAATAGGTCCAAATGTCTGAATATGTCCCTTTTATTTTTATCCAATATAAATAGTATCCATGGTAAATTTTGTTACCACAATATAGGGTAAATTGGGTAATTTTGTATAAAAATAAAATGATAAATACATTAAAATGATTTTAAAATATACCAACATTTTATTTAATGAATTAAATTTTACCATTAACAATAAAGGAGATAAATATAGTCATTTAATGTATATAATTCCATGTAAATGACTTAAATAATATTTAAATCAATAAAATATGCTAAATATCATTTTATTTGTATTTTATATCTATTATGTGTCCACATGGGGGGAAATGAATTTTATTTATCAGTGTTAATATAAATTTGAAAAATAACCAATATGATTTTAGGATATAAGTTTATCATTGAATTTTGGGTCACTTTATTTATATTATGATATTTAAAATATTTTATTTAATAAGAATTTAAAGATGTCTAATTCATGTTTTATATTATATATCATTTTTAATATAGGGTTATGCAGTGGTTAAATATGACTATAAGTTCTCATTTGAAAGATAAATTTATTTATTTATTATATTTATTTTTTAAATTTTTTATAAAATATATAATTACCTAAAATTCTTATACAATGATGATATAGTATGGCTTTTATTAATAGAAATATCAAGGAATTGTTATTTAAAATATTTAAACAATAATAATTTTATTTAATTACTAAGATATATAATTTTAAAGATTACCTCGACATATTCATAATATAATAAATAATTTTTTTGATGTTAAGATGTTGTATTGAAATATTAAAAAAATTATGAAATGAATAGTGTCGAAATTGACACTATTTATATTTTATCTTAAAAATGTTTTTTAATCTATCTAAAAAACATAAAACAATAAAAAACCAAATAAATATAATATTTTCTAAAATTTTATAAATTATTCATTTATTGACTAATTTACATCATTTATGTAAAAATTATTCTATTTTAATATTGGATTGTTTTGTAACCATAGTTAAAATTTAAACTGGTTAACTCATGGTTAATTAAAATGATAAGGTTTAAATTAACAAAAAAACATGTCTAAAATATATTGGTTGATGAGATTACAACATTATATCATCTCATATTCAAATATACAAAACTTTTGTTGTATTTTTACTAAGATCATTTTTATTATAAATTAATATCTTTGGAAATTACAAAAGCTCCCCTCACATCAATAATAAAAGAGAACCTCCTCCCTCATTTATTCAAAACTCATTTAGCATTAAATATCAATAATCCCTTAAACAATTATTTTATAAAAAACCTAGACCTGTTATAGGGGTTTTAGTATTCTCAAAATACCAAATCGGGTGACTCTAAGGGGAGATCTAAAGGGAGCTCTCCAAATGAGATGTGATCTTCTTTACCGACTCTCTCAAGATCATTTCTTCCTCTACTTCCTATAAATTTATTATTTCTATTATAAATTAATAACTAGATTATAACCTATATGATTAGATATTATTATCGATATAGAACAACTGTATTCCACCTTCTATCCATACAATGGAAAACAAAATTGAGACTTGTTCGTACGTAAGGACTACTGTCTCCACACTATGGTGGGATGCGTATTGTGATGGAAATAATAATTACACATGACGATTATTACATGATACATATTCTTAAACAAAATATATAACATCAAATTCCATATCATTTCACAGTCACGGGAATGATATCGCCGCTTGTGCATATGCATGACCAACATTCTCCATGACACGATGCAAATTATTCTCCATGATATTCATTAAAAAATGTTAATAAAAATGTATAGAATGAATAAATATTATATATAATACATTAATACCATACTTTAAATTATATAACTATAATCTATGGATAATAAATGGGACTTATATGATAAATTGTGCAATGAAAAATGGAGCAATTAACACCCAAAAGATGAGAAATAATGATATATTATTAAATGGGTGATTATATGATCATATGTGATATCATAAATACAAATACGGTTCTACAAAAAGTTAATAACTCTCCTTAATCCACTATATATGAGTTTTTGATTCAAATGAAGGAACTCGAGCCTAAGGTAAGGGGTAATTTCACAATATCAGTTTTATATTAGATTATTTTAACGTAAGTATTAACTATGGTATATTTATTATCCATGTCCATATTTAAAAAATACTTATTAAAAAATACACTTTCTATTATTCTACAATTGTTTTTATTCATTTTTACACAATGTTAAATGTTTACAAAAGTATATGAAAGGAATATATTTTCATTTTCGATATGTGATACTTTTTGACTTATCCTGTAAAATTATGAGTAGAATATTTTATTTAACTTATACTAAATGAAAATTTTTATTTTACACTTACATAATGCATAACTTCCATGAATCATCTGTTAAAATAGTTTAGGTTATTTTTAAGGAAATTATTTCTTTTAAAATTTCAGTACATTTTATAAAAAGAAAATGTTCTCAAAGAGGAAAGGATATTTTCCTCAAGAATTAATTTCATGTGTTTTATTTAAATTATTATTAATCTATGATGGCATTATTTAATAGGGAAATGTTTCAAGTATATTATACCAATTATTCTAATAGTTTTATTATTTTTATTATGTAATTATATTTTTGAAATTAATCTTTTTAGAAGGATTATTTCATTGTGGAATGATGATTAAGAAACACACTTTATTTCTTGGTTTATGCTATGATGAATGATTCATGTTCTAGTGGAACACATCTATATGGTTTTTATAACAGCCCTTATTTTTATTATAGAGTTAAAATAAATTATTAGATAAAACCTTCACTTGATAAAACATTGAAGATCTATAGGTCTAATGTCTTTGGGGATTAGGAACATTACATAACAACTAAAAATATAAAAAAACATCTTATTGAAAAGATCCTTTATATGACCACTACATTTCTTTGTACATAGCATTGCTTGGGATAACCCGAGAATATTCATAAGAAATGGGTGAGCTATTCATCCCACTAGGTGTGTAAAATGTGAATAACATGTAGAATATAATACATGTTAGGAAATATGAATATCAATGGATCATAAAGAAACATGAACATAAAGTCATGATATTTTATTATTATCATAACATGGAAATGTTGCAGCAAAACATAACATGGAATTTGTAGGAGCCAAGGTTCATTGCACATGGGGCATGGGTAAAACCTCATTTCACATGAATTATAATGAGTAAATACTAAATGAGATTTAATTATAATAACTAAATACACATTGAACTTGATGTATAATGATATTAATCTTGACCCAATGCATTGGAGCACAATCAGGGCATACACTTCTTAAGCATTTCATCTCATGCATAAGTGTGCAACGTGGATCATAAAACATGGATTCATTAAACATAATAATTTATTCAAAGATAAAGTAATGTTTGATTACTTCATGTATCTTCATAATAAATATTTTAATGTGCATAACGTTTAAAACCCTTGGTAGAAAAATGGTCAAGTTATATACTACACAATGACTTTGGCTTAGAAAATAGTAGTGCAATTTTGGCAGCATATCGCCGCGACATAAGAATTCATAAAAATAGATGATGAGAGAGAAATGAGTGTCTCATCATATTTAAATGAAATTTTCAGTACGAGGTCATATTAATAAATTTCCCAACAATTGTAATTGTATTTAGATTCATATTACAAAAGAATTGGTTGAATGTAAATGAGGAGAGAGAAATATCTTCTAGAATTATGGAATGGTAATGGGTGTACATTGGAAGAATTAATGAGATATAAAGGGGTATATAATCATTCAAACATAAATAGGGATGTATGGGGGAGGTTAGAAATCATACACCACCATTTTTAAATAAGAAAATATTTCATAAAAACATAATGAAAATTCGACAAAAATAAGAATGGAAGAAATCCCTTAATTGGATGTGTGATCCCAATAGCTTCTGAGAGGCTTGAGAGAGGATTTTGAGATATTGGGGTTATTTTTTAGGATTCTAGAGAGAAGAGATATGTGTTTGGATGAACTCCAAAGGCTTTGACTGAATATGAAGTGGGAGCTGGAGTGGGTTTTTATAGGAAATGATAGAGAATTATTTATTATTTAGATTTGGGACACCACACATTAAACTATTCAAAACCAACAACCAACCCATGGTTTTTGAAAATGGTATTTACCAAATAGGATTGGAAAAAAAAATTTATAAGTCCAATGTCCTAAATTCTTATAACAATAGGGTTTCTTATGTGGAGGTTAGTGACACCCTCAAGGAAATCAATTTAAAAAGCTAAAATGTTTTATAAGTCTTGGAGGGTCCACTAAGGCATTGTAAAATAAATAAATAAAAAACTAAAATCACATTATTTTAGTTTTAAAACATATGTTCTCCGAATATAATATTTATATTATTTTATTACATCACTATTGGTTCATTGTGATGTTATAAAACACATTATATATTTAAACGATATTTAATTTTTACCAAAATATTCGACTGTCTCATAAAATTATGAAAAATTCACCATTGGTTAATTTAGACATCCTAATTCAAAAAATAACTTTAATTTTATCTAAATAATTATCTAAATATGTGAATTTTTACATTTTAAATATAAATCGACATTTAATGAAGATTCATGGGTTTTGAAAAAAACAGCTTTTAAACACAAATAAAAATTACAATTGTATTCATATAAATTATACAATCATTTAAACATAATAAAAATTAATTTAATAATAATTATATTTTATTAAAATATTATTTAATTCAAAAATCCATATATTTATCAAAATTGATTCTTTAGTTGAATATTAACTAAAAATAATATTTTTTCTTAAAAAACAATTTACAAAGTAAAATAAAAAAAATGAATGTATATTATTTAGTATATACAAAAAATAATGCAAGTAATCATAGTTCTAAGGTATTGTTACGTTACCCCTTATAACACTCACATATGACCGAAGGGTAAGGTGTACGATGTTGACAGCCTCTTGGGGGGTGGGGTCGGATAATATCACCTGGGTGGTAATCTCTATCAACATCCACTTCTCCTGTTGGCAGTTCCATTCAAGATTATGATTATGAATCTTGGAATAGTATTGGTCAAGAAAGAATCCCAACAATTCCAACTCCCTTATGAGCTCCAAAAAATGGGCTTCATACGAGGCATGTATACTGGATGAGGCCATCGCTTCCATTTTCTGGGTAAATTGTGTTTGTTAAAGACCTATATTTATACTAATAATGTGATCACTGTTCAACGACTATAATATCAATGGTCATTATTATTAATGGTATTTTAAAAATAAAAAATCATAAAACCAAAGAAGTACATATGTTTTATAACCATTTCACATAATAATACATTTAATTAGATCAAAAAGTAGATTTCATTAATGAATATCTGGGTCGTTACAATCTTCCCCCCCATAATAATTTATCGTCAAAATTTCATTTTGCAACAATAAAATAGATGTGGGTAAATCTACTTCATCACTTCCTATGATTCTCACATCGCTACCTTAAACATGTGGTCTCACCACAACACCTTGATGATGGAAATTGTCTTTTTTCATTGAACATTTTATCTACGATCTAATAACTTCACTAGTTGATCCTCATTATAATGATAATCCTCTAACTATACTACCTATGAAGATATTACATGTTAAGGGTTTGTTATGTACATTTTTATGAGGCATATATGAATGACATCATGTACTTTGTCCAGGGTGGGTTGAAGTTCTAGCCGATAAGCCACAGCCCCGACACAATCAAGAATCTAAAAGGAGATGATGTAACTAGGACTTAACATCCCTTACATTACAAACCGCTTCACCTTATTCCACATAGATATGTGTATAAATACAATGTATCCATCATTGAATTGAAGGTCTCTTTTGCGGTTATCTACATAACTCTTCAATCGACTTTGGGCTACCTTGATATGATGCTGAATAGTTTTCATTTTATCCACCATTTCATTGAGCATTTCAAGTCATAGAATCCTACACTCACTGAAATTATCCCAATATGCTTGGGTTCTTCACTTTTTCCCATAAAGGGAATCATATGGTCCCATTCAGATGCTCAAGTGGAAACTGTAATTGTATGAGAATTCAACCAGTGGATGATGTTGGTATAATCCTCCATTGAAGTCCATATAACATGATCTTAACATATCTTCCAGTGTCTGGATAGTTTGCTTAAATTGGACATCTGATTGAGGATTATAAGATTTATTGAAGTTTAGTTCAGTGCTTAGAGCATGATAGAGACTTTTACAGAACTTCAAGGTGAATCTAAAATCACGATCAGATACAATAGATTGTGGTAGTTCATGTAGCCTTACCATTTATTTGATGTAAATACTTACAAGTTGATACAATGAGAAGTCATATCAAATAACAATAAATAGATTTGTCTTAATAAGAAGATCCCTAACAACACATATAGCATTGTTACCTCTAGATGTCCTTGGAAGTCCAGGGACAAAGTCCTTGGTAATGTTGATCCACTTCCATGCTGTTATGGGTAGTGGTTGTATCATCCTCTTAGAATTTTTCCTCTCATCCTCCACATACTGACATTAAAGGAACTTTAATGTATATTCAGTAATCTCCCTTTTCATATTGTCCCAGCAAATGTTTTTTTGGAGATATCGATACATCTTTGTACTCCCCAGGTGAATAGATAAGTTTGAGTTATGTGTGTCATCTATAATCTCCTTATTTATCAATGGATCAGATTTTACAAATAATTATGACCTAAAACTAACAATTCCATCTTCTTCAGCAACAAACTAAGAGAATTTCCCATTTCTGATAGCTTCCACCCTTTTATATCTTTTACATCATTTATTTGAGCATCCTTTATTTTCTCCATGAGGGATGGTTGAGTAGAAATTTGAAAAAGGATTGATTATGTTCTTCCCTTAATAATTCCCAAGTCCATCCTCTAAAAATCTAAGAATATTGAATCCTTTTTAATTCTTATAATTGATAAAGATGCAGGATCCATTCTACATAGAGCACCCACAACCTTGTTTTCATTACATGGATGATAGTGGATTGAGCAATTATAATCCTTGATGAGTTATATCTATCTTCATTGGTGCATATTTATCTTTTTTTAGTGAATATATATTTTTGGATCTTTTGATCAGAATATATCTCACACTTCTCCCCAAATAGATAATGCCACTACATTTTCAATACATATCACAATAGCTAACTCCAGATCATGCGTGGGGAAGTTTTTCTCACGGATTTTCAGCTTCTTTGAGGTATAGGCTATCACTTTTTCATTCTCCATCATCACACAACCCATGACCATTTTCAAAGAATCCCTAAATAGAAAAAAAATGTTCTTCACTCATGGGTAATGTGATCACATGTGCAGTGATAAGACTCATTTTTAACTCCTTGAAGCTCTCTTCACATTCATCACTCCAAGAAAACTCTACTCCATTCTGTGTTAGCTTGGTAATACGGTTGGATAATCATGATAAATTTCTCACAAATCGAAGATAATATCCATCTAACATCAAGAATAAATAGAAATCCGTTAGTGATTATGGCCTCGACAATCCCTCAATTACAGTTGTCTTAGAGGGATCCATAAATATCCCATTACCTGTGATGATATAGCCCATGATTGAGACCTTTGTCAACCAAAACTCTCACTTTATGGACTTTTTATAGATGTTATCCTTTCACAAGGTCTCTACTATAGTTCTTAGATGATCCACATGATCCTCCTGGGTTTTGGAGTATATTTAAATATCATCTATAAAGACTACAACAAATATTTTGAGGTAATTTATAAAGACTCTATTCAGAAAGTCCATGAATATTATTAGATAATTAGTGAGTCTAAAATTAATTACTATGAATTCATAGTTCATGTACCTTTTACGAAAATTAGTCTTGGGTATATCTTCCTTCTTCGCCCTTAATTGATAATATCCTAACCACAAATCCACTTCGGAAAAGTATTGTGCTCCATGTATCTGATCAAACATGTAATCAATTCGTGGTAGGGGATACTTGTTCTCTATCATGATTTTGTTGAGCTCACAATGATTCATGAAAAGGTGTATTGACCCATCCGTCTTCTTGATGAAGAGGGCTGGTGCACCCCCTGGTGAAGCACTTGGGGGTATAAACTCTTTATATAGATTCTCCAGTAGTTGTTTCTTTTTCTCCTCATACTCAACAATATCCATTCTATACAGAGTCATAGATATTTGGAATTCCCCTAGTATAAAGTCAATTGAGAATTCAACATCTCTTCTAGGAGGAAGACAAGGAAATTCCACGAGAGAAACATCAGAAAATTCCCTCACAATATGCATGTGTTTAAGGATGGGTTACACCTAATACTCAATCATTTGATCCAGATACACAAGATCATAGGGTAGTAATATCCACACATGAGATGATGGTGATAAAGGATATTCATCTTCTTCCTTACACTTTTATATAATCGGGGGTTGATTCTTTATAGGGAGAGTGATTTCTCTCTTGAATAAATTTATTTTGGCACCATATAGGGAATGCCAATCCATGCAATGAATACCATCAAATTCCACTATAGAGAGTATGATAAGGTTCGCTGGAAATTTCAAATCATAAATTTTGATAGGGGAGGAGCTATATTCCTAGGATGCAATGATTTCTACATTTATAGTACTCACCGACATCTTTACATTCAGGATTTGTGGTGGTGTTGGGATTGTTCTACTAAATTCTATGGAAATAAATGAATGTGTATAACTATGGATGATAAACCTACATTAAACTTTTTTATAATGGTTCTAATCATTTACATTATCTATAAAAAACTTATAAAAGATAACTATGAAACACATAAAGGGGAATCCAATGAAAAAAAATGAAAACTTTTAAATTACACATACTTTCTTAACTTATAAATTCCAAGGATGAAATCTTTGTTATCATTGGATCGACCTCTCAACATATATTCCAAGGAGCTTTTTTATTCCATTTATAATGGATCAAACTAATCTTGGGAATTTACCAAAGCATATCCCCATGGAGTGTCATAACCAAGAGTGTAGTAAGGCCCATTATAGTGTACCGGGATACCCTGATTCAAACTCTAAACTCCTTATCATAGTTTTCACTCCTAGATACATTTGATCCAGAGCCGCCTCTACCTGGTCATATCCAGACATGGATGAATTTTCATGATAAACCACTTAATCAATAATCACCAAAACGTAAGGATGTTTTTATTATAAATTTTCTTATACTTAAGGACTTTAGTATGGTTTTATAATCATAATCCAAAAATTACTAAACCTATCCTTTGATACCAACTATAACAACCCTATTTATTATTACACACATAACATAAATCACTACATAAAACCTTTATTTGATACAACATAGAAAACAAATAGGTATAGTGTATTAGGGGATTAGGAACATTACATAAGAAATTAAAACATAAAATTCAACAACTTATTGAAAACATCCTTTACATGACCACTACATTCCCTCATACTTATCATTTTATGGGATAACCTGAGGAAATGCATAAGAAAAGGGTGATCTATTAATCATAGTAAGGGAGTAAAAAGGGAATAACATGAAGAATACAATACATGTTAGAAAATAAGCATAACAATGTATTATAAATAAACATGAACATAAAGGCATGATATATCATGATTATCATAACATGGAAATGTGGTAGTAACACATAACATGGAATTGGCATGAGCCAAGGCTCGTTGTATATGGAGCATGAGTAATATAACGACCCATACTTTACATACATTGTTAATACTTCAAAATTGAAGTACACTTATTACAACATAGGACAAAACCACAAAGGACCGTATAGGTATAGTGTCTTTAGAAACTTGGAAACATAAACAACTGGTTCATAAATCTTCTACAGTGTCTCCCATTTATTTCATCATATCTAGGGTCCCTTTTAGCATATTCTACTTAATATCCATCTTCCTGACCTGGGGAAAAGAAAACATAAAAGGGTGATCTCAAATGCTCAGCAAGGGAAAATAAAGGAAATAAAAATCATATCATATCTTTTTGGAAAGTCATAACCTGCAAAAGAGATCATAATATCTTAACATGGAACAAATCATAGAAGTGAAAATGAGATCCCCATAATCATAACATGAAACTTGAAACTTTGTGGCATGTACACATAATCATGGAAAATCATTTCTTGTTAGTCATGACTCATTGCCAAGACTATCTTAGTGGACAGAGTACCTTTCTGAACCGAGTCAGCCTCGTTCCAGTCCTGTTTCACTGAACCGATATAACCTACCGTTCCAGCCATGTCTATCTCAGGAGATATAAAATCTTTACCCAATGCATTGGAGGGAGATATAGGTCCCACCCATCTTATAATGAATCTTTTCTTATGTGTGCCACATAATCATAAACCATACATCATAGCGTAACCCATGTAATAAAAATGGGATTCTTAAACAACATGACATCATAAAACAATTTATATAAGATAAAGGAATTCATAAAAATATTTCCATCACAACATAATCAAACCAATGTAATAATAGGGATAAAAACAGAACCCTTTTATTATCTTAGATGGAAAATAATTTTGATAAAATACTTGAACTCCATTCTTGAGGAAAATATCCTTTCTACTTCAAAAACACTTTTCCTTTCTGAACATGTCATACAATTTTAAACTAAAAGAAGTTGATTAAAAATAAACTTGAATACTTGTAAAGGAAGCTTCTTGGAAATAATGTTTTAGAAATCCATTCATGCCGTATAAGTTAAAAAAAAACATTCTTCGTACTTTTGTCGGAAAAGTCAAAAAGTACCTCGTACGAAAAACGACAAAAGATTCCTTTCATATCTTTTACTAAAAACTCACCGAAGGGTAAAATTGGATTTAAACTAGTGTAAGTGGATGGAAACAATATTACATATTGAGGGAACATGGATGTGGATGATAAAATACACCCCAATAAATACTTACGAATAAACAGTCTCGGATAAAAATGAGATTGTGATATTTCCCTTACCTTAGGTCCGATTTGCTTTGTACGTGTCCGAATCTCCTGTATAATGGTTTAAATAATGTTATTGACTTATTCCAGAATCATACATATTGATATGTATGGTCATATTCTTAGCTTCTTGTTAGTAATATTTCATTGTTACTTGTTACTCGTGTCTTTATTGCCTTTTGTTCTTATGCATGTTTTTCCGAATAAATTATTATTCTTCTTTTAAGGTTATAGATACCTTATATCCAGAATGGTATTAGTGTAACATATATCATATTTATTCATTCAATTCATTTATATAATTACTATGTAATGATGATCATGTAGAACGAGTCGCATCACATCGTGGAGATGGTATTCCGTACGTACGCACGAGTGATGATATCATTCCTATGATCATGGAATTGTATTGGAGTATATGTATATTATTTCAGTATCAATATTACTTTATAATAATCATAAATAGTTACTCATTACACCATTATACCCATCCTTGTAAGGTGATGGTGGAAAATAGATTACACCACGGCGTGGAGACGGTATTCCGTACGTACGCACGCGCGGTGATTTCATTTTTCCGTAGGATGGATAGAAGGTGAATTAGGGTTGTTTCATATTTATAATAACATATAAGTATGTAAGTAATACTGATGTTATTACTTTATCATGAAACAACTAAAGAAGAAGAAGTTGAAGAAGAAAGAAATTGAAAAGATCGGTAATGGATATTACCTCTTCTTTGGAACGCTTCTTTGAATCCTCCACTTACGGAACTATGATTGGTCTTTGAAGAAGACCAGGACCTCTAGGATTATTATAGGGAAGTGGAGAGGAGAAAATGGCAGGGTTTGGCCGAGCTTGAGTGCTCAAATTGGTGTGAGGAGGAGGGGGAGGAGGTGCCCTTTTATAAGGGAGGAGAGGGGCACCTTAGGAATATCTCAAAATATTATTTTATATTAAAGTCAAAATCAGTTTATAATGGTTCCAAAGGGTCTTATTTAGAATCTAAAGTGGGGATGGGTCGAAATCCTATCAGCCAATAGGATTTAGACAAGTTTAGGTTATTATTGTAACCTTATCAATTAGATTTAACTCTAAGTTAAATAATTTAACTTTTACAGTGTCTTTTTGTTTTCTTACACTATATGGTTAATACACTTACTATAACATGCCAAAGGAACCCCAAATTGTTTATTATTAATATATATATCCTTATCTATGTCATTTGTCCGATCCTTAGATTTTTAGGAATAAAATAACAATTAATAATATAATATTTGATTTAAAAACTATTTTGTGTCAATTTTGACACTATTTGATATATGATTTTTGTGAAAGTCATAACAGAATTATATGTTCGAACCAAGTTGATTAAATCAACACTAATATGTCATAGTAACCTATAAAATTAGTGGAATTCATAAAAAGTCTCAAATTACATTTATTTGGGCATTTATAACATCAATTATATTAACATTTCCTTAAAAGGGTAATTACTTCATCATCGTTGTGTCATAAATAAATTAATTTATTTAAAGTCTAAAAATTATAAATAAAATATCATTATGTAGGAAATCTTTTTAGCTTTCTAATGAATATTTATTGTCGAATTTATCTTATGTATAACCCCATATTAAAAATGTTTTAGTTATTAAACTTTGATTTTAACTATTTTAACTATTCATTAAATAAAATAATATTAAATGTCATAATCTAATCCAAGTGGACCTAAATGGTCATATTATATTCATAAGGTTGTTTTTGGTCGAACTACACTTATCCAATAGAATTAGGACATGTGTTAGGGTAATAGTAATATCATATTTACCCTTAGTTACCCTATTTACTATTAACCGTGTAAAAAAAAAGTAAAAAGTTACTATTCACCAAAAATTATTTTCATCTCATTGAACCACATTTTAGTCCTTGATATTAACCGTGTCTGTCGGATTTTCAAAATTCCATTCACAGAAGCGGTAAAATTAAGTTTTATGCAAAATTCAGTTTTTAACCTACCACTTAGTGGTTTCACTATTCATCAAAAATTGAAAGTTTTCAGAAAAATACCAAAATTTCACCCTAGGCAAATTTTGGTATTCCGAATCCATAAATAAAGTCCATTTTGAAAGATAAAATTTATAAAATTTCAAAAAGTGGTTATTACTATTCATAACGGCTAGTTTTAATAATATTTTAATAGCATATCATTGTTTATTGAAACTCAGTATTGCGTACGACGCAAGCTATCGAGGAAGGTCACGATTTCGTGTAAAGCAAGCCAAGAAAGTGTTGTGTAGAAAAAGATTCCTTTGATAATTTATATAACAAAAAAGTCTCGGGTGTTACATTCTACCCCCCTTAAAAAGAATTTCGCCCTCGAAATTCGTCACTTTGTAACAAACAGATGAGGATACTTCTCCCTCATCATATCCTCAAGCTCCCATGTAGCTTCTTCAAGTTGGTGGTTCCTCCATAAAACTTTCACCAATCGAGTGGTCTTGTTTCGTAGGACTTTTTCGCTACGATCCAGAATCACTATCGGTTTTTCTTCATAAGAAAGATCTTGCTCCAGCGGTACAACTTCTGAGCTGAGTACATGTGAAGGATTAGGTATGTACTTTCTTAGGAGAGATACATGGAACACATCGTGAACTTGAGAGAGATTCGGTGGAAGCGCCAATCGGTAAGCTACCTTTCCAACGCGATCCAGTATTTCGAAAGGACCGATATATCTAGGGCACAACTTCCCCTTCTTTCCAAATCTCATAACCCTCTTACAGGGAGATATTCGTAAGAACACTTTATCACCCACTTCAAACTCTAGGTCTTTTCTTCGGTTGTCGGCATAACTTTTCTGTCGACTCTGAGCTGCTCTTATGTGTTGTTGAATATATCTGACCTTTTCTGCCATTTCATCTACGAGATCAAGTCCTAATAGCTTTCTTTCCCCAACTTCATCCCAGCAAGTTGGAGTCCTGCATTTCTTTCCATAGAGAGCTTCATAAGGAGCCATCTGAATACTGGAGTGAAAGATATTATTATAAGAAAATTTCACCAAAGGTAGGTGTTGATCCCAACCTCCTTTGAAATCCATAGAGCAAGCTCTCAACATATCTTCTAGGGTTTGAATTGTTCTCTCAGACTGACCATCTGTCTGAGGATGATAAGCAGTGCTGAAACTCAACTCTGTATCCAGAGTATGCTGAAGACTTCGCCAAAACTTCGAGGTAAATCTCGGATCCCGATCAGATATAATAGAAAGTGGTACTCCATGCAATCTTACCACTTCCTTTACATATATCCTAGCAAGCTGATCTAGAGAGAAATCCTCTCTAATAGCAATGAAGTGTGCAGACTTTGTAAGACGATCAACTATGACCCAAATAGCATTATTGCCTTTGGATGTTTTAGGAAGTCCTGTGACAAAGTCCATAGTGATGTTTTCCCATTTCCATTCGGGTATGGGTAATGGTTGTAACATCCCCTTAGACTTCTGTCTCTCAGCTTTAACTTGTTGACAAACCAAGCATCGAGAGACATATTCAGCAACATCTCTTTTCATGCCATCCCACCAGAAGTACTCTTTCAGGTCCCTATACATCTTCGTGCTTCCATGATGAATAGAGAATGAAGAACTATGAGCCTCATCCAGCAGCTCCTTCATTAATTCGGCGATGGGAGGAACACAAACCCGATTCCTGAACTTTATTATCCCATCACAATCAAGGTTGAATTCAGGAACATTTCTCACCTTCTTTTGTAACTCGACATCTTCTTTCTGTGCCTCTTTAATCTTCACATGTATAGATGGTTGAACATTCATTTGAGAAAGATAATATTTTTCCCCTTCCATTATAATTCCAAGATCAATCCTTTGTAAATCCATAAATATTGTATCTTTTGTGATCCTCATCATGGATAAACTAGCATGGTCTTGTCGACTTAATGCATCTGCCACCTTGTTTGCTTTCCCCAGGGTGGTAATGGATTGAGCAGTCATAATCCTTAATCAGGTCCAACCATCTTCTTTGACGCATATTCAGCTCCTTTTGTGTGAAAATATACTTTAAACTTTTATGATCAGTATAAATATCACACCTTTCACCATAAAGGTAATGCCTCCAAATCTTTAATGCAAAGATTACCGCAGCCAACTCCAAATCATGTGTTGGGTAATTTTTCTCATGGATTTTCAACTGTCGGGAGGCATAAGCTATAACCATATCATTTTGCATAAGAACACACCCCAATCCCTTCTTGGATGCATCACTGTAGATCACAAACCTTTCTCCACTACAAGGCAGTGTGAGCACAGGTGTAGTGGATAACCTTCTTTTCAACTCCTTGAAATTCTCTTCACATTCCTCTGTCCAAACAAACTTAACTCCTTTCCGAGTCAACATGGTGAGTGGATTAGATAATCGTGAAAAATCCTTTACAAAACGTCGATAATATCCAGCCAAACCAAGAAAACTTCGGATCTCAGTTACTGTTGTTGGTCTCGACCATCTTTCGATAACCTCTGTTTTTGCTGGATCCACAGATATCCCCTCTTTTGAGATTATGTGACCCAAAAATGCAACTTTTTGAAGCCAAAATTCACACTTGGTAAATTTTGCATAAAGCTTCTCCTTTCTCAGGGTCTTCAATATAATTCTCAAGTGATATTCATGCTCTTCCTTGTTCTTTGAATAGACAAGAATATCGTCTATAAAGACTACCACAAATTGATCAAGATAGTCTCTAAAGACTCTATTCATTAGATCCATGAAGATAGCAGGGGCATTAGTAAGACAAAATGGCATCACTATAAATTCATAGTGTCCATACCTTGTAAGGAAAGCCGTCTTTGGTATATCCTCCCTTTTGACCCTTAATTGATGATACCCTGAACGAAGATCAATCTTGGAAAAGTATTGAGCTCCGCGTAGTTGGTCAAATAAGTCATCAATGCATGGGAGAGGATATTTGTTCTTGATAGTGATCTTGTTAAGTTCTCGATAATCAATGCAGAGTCTCATTGATCCATCTTTCTTCTGAACAAATAGAACAGGTGCTCCCCAAGGTGACGCACTAGGGCGTATGAATCCCTTATCAAGATTCTCTTGGAGTTTCTTCTTCAATTCCTGCAACTCAATTGGGGCCATTCTATAAGTTGTCTTTGAAATAGGCAAAGCACCCGGTACGAGTTCTATTGAAAACTCAACTTCACGATTTGGTGGAAGACCTGGTAATTCCTCCGGAAAGACATCATCAAACTCTCGTACTATGGGCATATTCTTAATTGTGAGTTTCTCACCAACCATTTGAGATAAATAACCTTCATTTAGTGGAATCAAGACACATAAGATGGAAGAAATTTCCACTGGAAGGTTATATTCATCCTTGCATCGATAGACGATCGTAGATTGATCTGGAATATGAAATGTGACTTCCCTTCTTTGGCAATTGATATGAGCTCCGTATAAAGAAAGCCAATCCATGCCAAGAATCACATCAAATTCCACTATAGGAAGGATCACAAGATTTGCAGGAAGCACTTTCCCACAAACTTCGATTGGAGAAGAATTATAAACTTTTGATGCGATTGATGTGCCATTAGGTGTTGTCAACAGCTAACTCAACATCTAATTGTTGAGGTAATACGGTGATACCCTTAGAAAAGTCTTCAGAAATAAAAGAGTGGGTGGATCCAGAATCAAATAAAACATTTTCTACTTTAGAGTGGATGGTAAGTGTACCTTTCACCACATCGTTATCGTACTCCACATCGCTGATAGAAATTGCATGTGACTTTCCTTTGTCTTTAGCCTTAAGATTTTGTTGATGTCGACCATCATCATCAACCCTTGGATTTGGGCATTGATTGGCATAATGCCCCATCTCCTTGCACATGAAACATTGAAGTGTAGTAGGTTAATTTTGTGTTTCCCTTCCTTTGTTTGCATCATTAGACATCTTCTTCCCATCATCGCGGCATTCAAATGCCCGATGACCTTCCTTTCCACATTTGAAACATTTACTTGTCCCTTTAAGACAACTCCCTCCATGTTCCTTTCAACACTTTGAGCATAAGGGAAAGATCATCTTCTTTTCAGTGTGCTCTTTAGATTTTCCTTTAAATTCCATTTTCCTCTTCTTATCAAACCCATATGACTGATGGGTTACTCCAATCTCCATCTCGACTTTGAGAGCACATCAAATGATTTCCTCATAGCTATTGAAGTCCCTTTTGGAAAACACCCTTCGAAGACTTGGTTTTAAGCCACTAAAGAATCGATCAATCTTACTCTCAGGTTGGATAATAATACCAGAAGCGTACCTTGAAAGTCTTGTAAAATTTGCTTCATTGGTACCAACAGATTCATCATCCCATTGCTTCAGTTCAAGAAACTGTTTCTCCATCTTTGTTCGGAGAATACAAGGGAAGTACTTATTAAAAAATAAGTTCTTGAACTCATCCCATTCCATGGACTCAATTTCATCCCTTTGCCTCATATTCTTAATAAGATTCCACCATTGATCAGCATCTCCTTCCAAACGATACACTGCTAGGATGACTTTATCATGTTCAGAACATTGAAGAACTGAAAATATCTTTTCAGTAGTACTAATCCATTGTTCAGAAACTAATGGATCAGTAGACCCGTTGAAAGAAGGTGGACGCTGCCTCATGAAGGATTCAACAGAATGTTGCTCCTTCCTTTGCTCGTTTGGAAGTCCTGCATGATTCATAGCTTGAGAAAGTTGTGTGAGCATGGCTACAAGATTGTTCATTTCAGCTCCCATATCGTTTGGTTGCTCAGGGGGACAATCATTGCATTGCCCATCGCATTCCGCATTAACACGGTTCCTTCGGGTTCCATCCATTGACTAAAACCAAAAAGAATAGTGTGAGAAACACTAATTATAATAGGAAAACCACATAATTCAAGAATAAAATTTTCACGCTTAAGGTCTTATCCTAGGTTATTCATGGCCATTTCTAAAACACTAATATTGTGTTTTATTCTTAGACTTATCCTTAGGGTTCTTACTAAGGATTTCACATCCTAGTTTCCAAAGGTTGACTATACCTTTCCTCTGATACCAACTATAACGACCCATACTTTATATACATTGTTAATACTTCAAAATTGAAGTACACTTATTACAACATATGACAAAACCACAAAGGACCGTATAGGTATAGTGTCTTTAGAAACTGGGAAACATAAACAACTAGTTCATAAATCTTCTACAATGTCTCCCATTTATTTCATCATATCTAGGGTCCCTTTTAGCATATTCTACTTAATATCCATCTTCCTGACCTGGGGAAAAGAAAACATAAAAGGGTGAGCTCAAATGCTCAGCAAGGGAAAATAAAGGAAATAAAAATTATATCATATCTTTTTGAAAATCATAACCTGCAAAAGAGATCATAATATCTTAACATGGAACAAATCATAGAAGTGAAAATGAGATCCCCATAACCATAACATGAAACTTGAAACATTGTGGCATGTACACATAATCATGGAAAATCATTTCTTGTTAGTCATGACTCGTTTCCAAGACTATCTTAGTGGACAGAGTCCCTTTCTGAACCGAGTCACCCTCGTTCCAGTCCTGTTTCACTGAACCGATATAACCTACCGTTCCAGCCATGTCTATCTCATGAGATATAAAATCTTTACGCAATGCATTGGAGGAAGATATAGGTCCCACCCATCTTATAATGAATCCTTTCTTATGTGTGCCACATAATCATAAACCATACATCATAGCGTAACCCATGTAATAAAAATGGGATTCTTAAACAACATGACATCATAAAACAATTTATATAAGATAAAGGAATTCATAAAAATATTTCCATCACAACATAATCAAACCAATGTAATAATTGGGATAAAAACAGAACCCTTTTATTATCTTATATGGAAAATAATTTTGATAAAATACTTGAACTCCATTCTTGAGGAAAATATCCTTTCTACTTCAAAAACACTTTTCCTTTCTTAACATGTCATACAATTTTAAACTAAAAGAACTTGATTAAAAATAAACTTGAATACTTGTAAAGGAAGCTTCTTGGAAATAATGTTTTAGAAATTCATTCATGCCGTATAAGTTAAAAAAAACATTTTTCGTACTTTTGTCGGAAAAGTCAAAAAGTACCTCGTACGAAAAACGACAAAAGATTCCTTTCATATCTTTTACTAAAAACTCACCGAAGGGTAAAATTGGATTTAAACTAGTGTAAGTGGATGGAAACAATATTACATATTGAGGGAACATGGATGTTGATGATAAAATACACCCCAATAAATACTTACGAATAAACAATCTCGGATAAAAATGAGATTGTGATATTTCCCTTACCTTAGTTCCGATTTGATTTGTACATGTCCGAAGCTCCTGTATAATGGTTTAAATAATGTTATTGACTTATTACAGAATCATACATATTGATATGTATGGTCATATTCTTAGCTTCTTGTTAGTAAAATTTCATTGTTACTTGTTACTCGAGTCTTTATTGCCTTTTGTTCTTATGCGTGTTTTGCCGAATAAATTCTTATTCTTCTTTTAAGGTTATAGATACCTTATATCCAGAATGGTATTAGTGTAACATATATCATATTTATACATTCAATTCATTTATATAATTACTATGTAATGATGATCATGTATAATGAGTCGCATCACATCGAGGAGACGGTATTCCGTACGTACGCACGAGTGATGATATCGTTCCTATGATCATGGAATTTTATTGGAGTATATGTATATTATTTCAGTATCAATATTACTGTATAATAATCATAAATATTTACTCATTACACCATTATACCCATCCTTGTAAGGTGATGGTGGAAAATAGATTACACCACGGCGTGGAGACGATATTCTGTACGTACGCACGTGCGGTGATTTCATTTTTCCGTAGGATGGATAGAAGGTGAATTAGGGTTGTTTCATATTTATAATAACATATCAGTATGTAAGTAATACTGATGTTATTACTTTATCATGAAACAACTAAAGAAGAAGAAGTTGAAGAAGAAAGAAATTGAAAAGATCGGTAATGGATATTACCTCTTCTTTGGAACGCTTCTTTGAATCCTCCACTTAGGGAACTAAGATTGGTCTTTGAAGAAGACCAGGACCTCTAGGATTATTCTAGGGAAGTGGAGAGGAGAAAATGGCAGGGTTTGGCCGAGCTTGAGTGCTCAAATTGGTGTGAGGAGGAGGGGGAGGAGGTGCCCTTTTATAAGGGAGGAGAGGGGCACCTTAGGAATATCTCAAAATATTATTTTATATTAAAGTCAAAAGCGGTTTATAATGGTTCCAAAGGGTCTTATTTCGAAGCTAAAGTGGGGATGGGTCGAAATCCTATCAACCAATAGGATTTAGACAAGTTTAGGTTGTTATTTTAACCTTATCAATTAGATTTAACTCTAAGTTAAATAATTTAACTTTTACAGTGTCTTTTTGTTTTCTTACACTATATGGTTAATACACTTACTATAACATGCCAAACGAACCCCAAATTGTTTATTATTAATATATATATCCTTATCTAAGTCATTTGGCCGAACCTTAGATTTTTAGGAATAAAATAACAATTAATAATATAATATTTGATTTAAAAACTATTTTGTGTTAATTTTGACACTATTTGATATATGATTTTTGTAAAAGTCATAACAGAATTATATGTTCGAACCAAGTTGATTAAATCAACACTAATATATCATATTAACCTAGAAAATTATTGGAATTCATAAAAACTCTCAAATTACATTTATTTGGGCATTTATAACATCAATTATGTTAACATTTCCTTAAAAGGGTAATTACTGCATCATCGTTGTGTCATAAATAAATTAATTTATTTAAAGTCTAAAAATTATAAATAAAATATCATTATGTAGGAAATCTTTTTAGCTTTCTAATGAATATTTATAGTCGAATTTATCTTATGTATAACCCCATATTAAAAATGTTTTAGTTATTAAACTTTTATTTTAACTATTTTAACTATTCATTAATAAAATAATATTAAATGTCATAATCTAATCCAAGTGGACCTAAATGGTCATATTATATTCATAAGGTTGTTTTTGGTCGAACTACACTTATCCAATAGAATTAGGACATGTGTTAGGGTAATAGTAATATCATATTTACCCTTAGTTACCCTATTTACTATTAACCGTGGTAAAAAAAAGTAAAAAGTTACTATTCACCAAAAATTATTTTCATCTCATTGAACCACATTTTAGTCCTTGATATTAACCGTGTCTGACGGATTTTCGAAATTCCATTCACAGAAGCGGTAAAATTATGTTTTATGCAAAATTCAGTTTTTAACCTACCACTTAGTGGTTTCACTATTCATCAAAAATTGAAAGTTTTCAGAAAAATACCAAAATTTCACCCTAGGCTAATTTCGGTATTCTGAATCCAAAAATGAAGTCCATTTTGAAAGATAAAATTTATAAAATTTCAAAAAGTGGTTATTACTATTCATAACGGCTAGTTTTAATAATATTTTAATAGCATATCATTGTTTAGTGAAACTCAGTATTGCATACGACGCAAGCTATCGAGGAAGGTCACGATTTCGTGTAAAGCAAGCCAAGCAAGTGTTGTGTAGAAAAAGATTCCTTTGATAATTTATATAACAAAAAAGTCTCGGGTGTTACAAGTAAAACCTCATAGAAATTGAATTTTCATGAGTAAATCCTCATTACACGTGAATTATTATGATTAATTCCTCATTTCACTTGATTTATCATGATACACATCTTTACCTAATGCATTAGAGCATTACGAGGGCACGCCTTTCTTAAACATTTTATTTCATGCATAAGTGTGCTACATGGATCATACAACATGGATTCATTAAACAAAGAATTCATTCCATGAAAAAGGAATGTGTAATTAGTACATGGAACTCTATAATAAATATTTAAATCTGCATAAAGGTGAATATCCTTGATAGATAAATGTTTATGGTATTCACTACACAATGACTTGGGCTTGGAAAATCACGATGCAATTTTGGCAGTATATCGACGTAACATAAGAATTTATAAAAATGGTTGATGATAATGAAATCGGTTTCTCATTATATTTACATGAAATGGAATTTAAGGGGGTCATATAGACACATGTCCCATCAATTTTAATGGAATTTAGATTAATAATACAATAGAATTGCATGAATGTAAATCAGGAGAGAGAACTACCTTATAGAATTTTTTCATGGTAACGAGTGTACATTAGAGGCATTGATTATAGAAAAAATGGGTATCTAATAATTAAAGCATAAATAAGGAAGTATGGGGGTGGCGTGAAATCATACCCCAACATTTTTAATTGAAAATAAAATGCCATAGCAACTTAAGAAAATTTGGACAAAAATGAGAAAGGAAGAAGTCCCTTACTTGGGAGTGTGATCCGAAAGGTTTGGGAGAAGCTTCAGAGAGGATTATTGGGAGCTTGGGGAATATTTTGAGGATTTTAGAGAGAGGATAGAATATTTTGGACGAACTCTAAAGGCTTTCACTGAAGAGTAAGTGGGAGCTAGGGTGGGTTTATATAGGAAAGGAGAGAGAATTCTATATTATTTAGGTTTCTCATGCAACTCATAAAACAAATCAAAATCACAAACAATACCATGGTTTATGCACATTGTTTTTTCCAAAGGGTATTGGAATAAAATATTTTATATGTCCAGTGGCCAAACATATTAAAATAATATGGTTGCTTCTGTGGAGGAGAGTCAAACCCTAAAGGAAACCAATTTAAAATGCTAAAATGTTTTATAAGTCTTGGAGGTTCCACTAGAGTTTTATGAAATAAATAAAACAAACCTTAAATCACATTATATTAATAGTAAAAAATATTTTTTCAGAACATAATGTTTATAGTATTTTATTGCATCACTATTGGGTCATTACAATGTCAAAAAACACAATATATATTTAAACGATATTTAATTTTTACCCAAAATTTTGACTCGCACAGAAAATTGAGAAAAATTATCCATTGGATAATTTTGTTGAATTGATTCCAAAAATAATATTCATTTTATCTAATAATATTATAAATTTTTAAATTTTTATTTCTAAAATATAAATCCACATTTATCAGAAATTCATGGGTTTTGACAAAAGAAGCATTCAAAACTAAATAAAGATTACAATTGTATTCCTATAAATTATATGATAATTTATAAATTATAAAACATAATTTAATAATAATAATATTTTATAAAAATATTATTTAATTAAAAAATACAATAATTTATCAATATAGATTCTTTAGTATAATATTAACTAAAAAAATTATTGTGCATAAAAAACTATTTACAAAGTAACAATAATAAAATAAATGTTTATTCTTTATTATATAAAAAATAATGCACATAATCATAGTACTAAGGTATTGTTACATAACCCCTTATAACACCCACATAAGACCAAAGGGTGAGGTGTGAAAAAGAGACAGTCTCTTAGGGTGGCTCGGATAACAGCGCTCGGGTAGTAATCTCTATCAACTTCCACTTCTCTCAAAGGCAGTTCTCTTAGAGATTAACATGTTGAAGTTCAGCTAGGTCTTGGTAAAGAGAAAATACCAATGACACCACCTCCTTTCCAAGATCCAAAAAATGTGATTCGGACTAGGAAAGTCTACTGGATGAGGCCATCGCTTCCTTTTTCTGGGTAAATTGGACTTGTTAAAGCCCTATATTTATATTAATCGTGTGATCACTATTCAATGGCTATATTATAAATGGTCACAATCTATATGGGTATTTTAAAAATCTAATATCACAAAACCATGGATGTTCATATATTATATAAACATTTTACATAAAAATATATTTAATTAGATCAAAAGAAGTTTTCATTAATAAATGCTTGGGTAGTTACAGTTTTTATTATGTGATGGGTGGTACCAATTTCTCTATCTAATTCATTATGTAATTATTTATATATCATGTGATAAATAAGTCTAGAATAAGAAATTATATCAATTCAGAAATATAGGTCTAGAACATGAGGTAAACTCGGTTTTGTAATAGAGGGATTGAATGAGGTGTGATCTCGGTTCAGTAATGGAATTTTTCTAATATGGTGATCTTGGAAATTATTATTTACTAATATGAATTCTTTTTTATGCTTATGTGAGTGCCAAGAATTTCATGTCTTATGTTATACACATTGTTAATATGTTAATTGGTTCTTTATGAACATTTATGATTTATCATATGACAAGATATCACAATATTTCATAATTGGGATATGATTTTCAAATGCCATGTTCCTTTTCCTTATGATAATGAAATTATTCATATCCCCCTTATTTAACCTTAATGAGAATCTAAGATCAAATTTTTCTTATGTTTTAATTTCCCTTGATAAAAAAATAGTTTTATTTTGGAGTACTAGATGGGGAGATCATTGTGGGAAAAATTGAAGATCTTTCACTACACCATAAGTTTCTTTTCCATGATTCCAAAAGTACTAAACTAATATTCCCTTTGGTTATGATTCTGTGTAAAGAATGTGTATTATTAAAAAATGATATAATATCCATTTACATCACGCATACATTGTTATAGTTGAAATTAGTTAAAATTCATTAGTTATACTTTGTAAACATGGATGACAAAACCTTAGTAAAAACCCCAAGGATAAATCTAATTATAGGTTAGAATTATATGGTTTCTTAATAATCACAGATAACCTTGAATTAACACTAATTTGTTATATATTGAAATAAAAAATATGTTTCCCCCTTTCTTATGTGGTTAAACAACTTTGATTAGTGTTGATCACAATATGCTTGTTGGTTTTAGTAAATGGATAGAACCTGATGGAACTATGTTAATAACTAATGCAATGGGAAATGGAAAGATTATACTTTGGAAAAAATGATTGATATGGGAGCTAGAATAAACAATAGTATCATAATAATCACATAATCTATGAATCATTCTACACTTCTAAATGAGTAAAGGAGGGAATATATTTTGATTGAGTCCTTCATGAGGCAATGTCTGCCTTGTTTTAGTGGGTATTCTGATCAACTTGATGGAGAAAAATAGATCAGAACCACTAGATATATATTTTCCATTCTTCAGTGTTAATAATTTGAAAATTCCATTTTATTTATTTATAATTTGGAAGGTGAATACAATCATAGGTTGAATCTTATTTATAACACAATAGAACAAGAAGAAAATGAATCAATAGAATGTGAAGGGTTTAAGGGGATAGTTTTTAGTATGTATATCAATCATATTCTATGAAAAAAGTAGAATTAATTCAATGAGATTATGAAAAAGGATGATGAATCTTTTTGTACCTATGAAGGATATTTTACAAGACTACTGAGGTACTCTTCTGGGATAATCATTATCCTTGAATAAAAAATCATTTGATGCTTTTGTGGTCTAAAACCAAGTGTCTAAAAGGCCTTGCCCGAAAGGGACATTGAAAGCTTTGAACAAATAAATTTGTGTGCACTAAATGTAGAAATAAAATTTGTAAAATCTAAAGGTTTATATTATAACAAACAGATGATTGAGTATAATTGAAAATCTGGTATTTTTTAAATGGAGTGAATAAAAAGTTTCAACCTCCTACATTCCAAAAATGTGAAATAGAGAACTCATGGGAATTTATGAAGGAATAAAAATATTATTCAAGTTTGGAAAGCATGTACATCCGGAAAATAACATCAAAGTGATGTAAAGGGGATAATAACTAAAATAAATAGAGAAAAATATAAACAAAATAAACCATTCACACTTTAGGGCTACAATTGAAGTGTGGTTTTCAACTATGCAATTCAATTCCTCAATCCAAGGGATTATATGGATGATAATCCATGAAACCTATTAAATCTAAATATAAAGGGAAATATCATGTGATCACTAGTGGATTTGTTAATTATAAAAATTATGTGGAAGAATGATTGATAATTTATATAATTGAATAATTTTGTAAAAGTAATTTTATGGTATTATTGAATAATGAAATATCAATATATTAGTCCACTGTAGTTTTCCATTAAGGATTTAATAGAATTTTCTCAATGGTACTGGAAACTATGAAAAGTGATTGAGGTAATAAGGTGATATTTTTTTAAAACACATGATGAAGGATAGGATAAAGCTTAATATGTGCATAATTTTGAGACAATGATATTTGGATAATGATATGTTGAAAATGAATTAGTAAATTTGAAGGTACTGATTACCTTTGAACTGATTAAGGATTGGTTAAAAGTGTGTTATTCTATAATGGATGTAGGAATTTACATGATTGAAATATGACATCTAAGAACTAACTTTCTATATATAGGTGATATATTTAAATATTATTTACTTCACTTCATTTTATCATTTTTTATTTTCATCATTCAGAGGGTTACATGGTTAACCATTTATGGGATGGTTAAGGTAAAACATTAGATAGGGTTTTAGATATTAAATTATTATCTCTCCACATAAGTATTTATTCATACAATACAACATGTGATAATATTTTTATATGATGCAATATCATTATATCTCATGGACTGAAAATGATTCGGCAATGAAAAATTCAACTTTATTTCTTGGAATAGAGGATGAAGTGGAATTTTATGAAGTCGCAATGAAAGGATGATATTATACATATTTAAGTGATTATTTCTTCTCATGATTCAACTCTAGGTAGTGGATATTGAATCCAAAATTATAATCCCAATACCTTATCTTCTGATAAATATAATGGTCCCTTCTATCATAGCAGATTTATGGCTCTATAATGGTTAAAATAATCTTAACCATGTTCTCTATCACTATCCATCAGTACATGATGGTTATATTTCTCTTCCATGTCACTTTTTTCATCTGTAACCCTACTTATGAGTTATATTGGTAACTGTCATGTATCAAGTGCTCCCTTATAGAAGGAAGTATTATTATGCATTTCTATGATGTAGATTTCAATGATATGAACTATCTAGTGTTAATATTTTGATAATCTAAATGAATTTTGAGAGATAAATTCATTTTAAGGGGGGATGGGTAGAATGTACAACTCTGATATTTTTAAGAGATAGTCTTTTTTTAATTTGATTTCTTTTTTGTCTTCTGTTTCACATAAATCCATCTTAGTATGCATTACATGCAATACTGAGTTTGTATCAAAAATCATTTTATAATAAGATAATAACATAGACATTAAATCATTGGTCATTACTTTTATTAAATAACTTATTAAAATATAGTTTTTATATGATCAATTTATTTTTTAGCATATACATCGTAACAAAAATTTATACAAATTGAATATAATTGAAATATTTTTATTTTTATTATCTGAAAGTCATTTTACCTTTATAAATTAAATTAATTAAAATTCTTAAATTATAATAAATAAATAAAAATGATAAATATTCAATAAAATATTTTTGATATTCATATTAATAACATTATAAAAAAATCATATTCTAGAAATAAAATGATATACTTTTTAAAATGTTGATTTTATAGCCTTTTAATGAAGAACACATTTTTAATATAGTTTTTTGGTAATTTCATAATTTTTATACGATTAATTATACTTTTTTAAAATAGGGATATAAAATTATACTTTTGATAAATTTTTTGGAATTTTTCTCTTAAGCATCATGAATAGTGACAATACAGAATTTTATTTAAAATCGTATTTTCATTTTAATGGATTTATGGGGTAAAATTATATTTTGGATTAGTTTTAAATTTCAATTAGTACATTTTTTAAATAATTGTATTTATAATGGGTTTATATGTTTTTTTATTAGAAAAATATTTAATGTTTGAAAAGGGAATTTTTCTGAAAAATTATTTTTCATGGAATGTTTATCGTCTTTATTTTAAATTAAATTTAGAAACATTTATGTTATTAATTAAGAAAAATGGATTCCAAATTTCTATTTGTATGGTCCAAATTTATTGAATATGTCCCTTTATTTTTGGAAAATATTTATAATAACCATGGTAAATTTTCTTACCATAGTAAAAGGTAAATTGAGTAATTTAGGTTAAAAATAAAATGATAAAGACATTAAAATGACTATAAAAACATCCAAATTTTTTTTATTGAATTAAATTATACCCTTAATAGTAAATGCCCAAAATTAAGTCATTTTATAGACACTTGTCCTTGAAAATGACTTAAATGCTATTTAAATCAATGAATGATACAAAATGTCATTTTATATTTATTTAATGTATCTTATGTTTCCACATGGGGAAAATTATTTTTTTACAATTATTAATATCAATTTCTAACTTCAGAAGCATATTTTCATGATATAAATTTATTATTTATGTTTTTGGTAATTGGATGATATTATGATATTAATAATATTCTATTTAATAAGAATTTAATGATTTCATAATCCTGTTTCAAATAATATATCAATTTTTTTATAGGGTTATAAAGAAGATAAAATCAACAAGAAATACTCATTTTAAATTAAAAATGTCTTTATTTATTATGGTAATTTATTTTAAATTTGTATAAAAAAAATTACCATAAAGGACTATGCAATGATAATGTAGTATTTGTTTTATTAATGGAAATATCAAATAAATTTTAGAAAAAGTATTAAAATAAATTTAATTTGAGCTAATTAATGAGATAAAAAATTTGATGATTCCCTTGAAATACTAAGTATATAGAAATTTTTATAAGTAAAACTATTATCTATATATTTTATAAATCCATGAAAATAATTTCATCATATTGATTAATATTTGAATTTTTGTTCCCTTAAATAAAATTGATATCGGTTAGCTAAGGGTTAATTAAAAAGATAAACATTATACGATTACCAAGACATGTTTAAAAAATATTTGTTACTTAGATTAAACCCTCATCTCAACTCATCTGCAAATATATGAATTTTTGGTGTTATTTGGATTTAAATAGTTTTTATTGAATGTTAATTTCTTTTGAAATTCTAAAATCTCCCGTCACATCAACTATAAAAATGAACATGCTCCCTTAATCATTCACAACTCATTGAGCCTCAAATATTAGAAATCCCCAACCCAATTCCATTATCATCATACCTATATTTGATTTTGAGGTTCTGTTGTTCACAATTAAAAATCTCTAGTGTCACTAAAATGAAATATAGAGGTAGCTCTCTAAAGAAGTGAAAATCTCCATTACCAACTCTCTAAAACCATTACTTCCTATAAATCCTCTTAAATTATTGTTTCTATTATAAATAAATAACTATAGTATCACCTATATGATTATATATTATTATTATTACATAAAACCCATATTCCACCTTCTAGCCATCTCATGAAAAATGAAATCACCATTACTGCATACATACGGCCTACCAACTATACGTCATGGAGCAATCTGCTTTTCAACACAATGTTTTCTTGGATGATTATAATTATGAAAATATTAATTACATGTAATGATTATAACATGATATTTATTTTATAATTAATTATATTTCATCAACATCCATACTATTTCATAGTTAATGTAATGATATCGTCGCTTGTGTATATGTATAACCTACCATCTCCACCAGACGATGTGATTCATTCTCAATGATTTACAACAAAGAATGATTTTTTTAAATGTATATAATGAATAAATATGATATTTATTACATTAATATTATTTTTTAAATGATATAATTATAACCTATTATGAGTAAATCTGACTTATATTCCAATCCAATTATAAAAAAATAAATAAATTAACTCCCGAAAGATGATTAATAAGGAAATATTATTAAAAATCTGATAATAAGATTGTATATGATATATTAAATATAAATATGGTTCTGGAATATGTTTATAAAACAATTTAATCCATTATATAGGATTTTCTAAAACATATAAATGAACTTATACCTACTGTAAGGGATAATTTCACAATCTCATTTTTATCATAGATTATTTATATATAAGTATTTAAAAAGTTATATATATCATCCATGTCAATGTTTATTAAATATGTATTATAAAATATCAATTATATTATTATAGTCACTTTTAAATTTATGCTTACACATTGGTGGACCAGTAATAAATATTATGAAATGAATTTTTTTAGTTTTCGATGTGAGGTACATTTTGACTTATTCAGCAAAAGTATGAGAAGAATGTTTTCCATTTTCTACGGAATGAACAAATTTTGTTATGCTTCCATAACACCTTATTTCCATGAATGTTCCCATAAAACCTTTTAATTTTTTATCAAGTAAATTATTTTTCTTTGCATTGTGTAGTTTTTTAAGAAAACAATACGTTTTTGAATAAAAAATTAAAACAATAATTAATTTCAAGTGTTGTATCAAAATTATATTCCATATAAGATGGATTTATTTAATTTGGATATGCTTCAAGTATAAAATCCTTATTATTCACATGTATTTATTATCTTTATGTGGGAATTCTATTTATGAATTCTATTTGTTTTATATGGATTATGTTGTGATGGAATGATGATTAAGAATCATATTTTATTCCTTGGTTTATGCTATAATGAATGATTTCTGTTATTTTAAGACACATATATATGGATTTCATTATGTGGTAGTTGGAACCTATATCTCCCTCCAATGCATTGGATAATGATTTATATCTCCTTAGATATACATGGCATGAAATGGAAATGATATTGCTTCAGTAATATAGGGTTGGAGTGAGAGGTAAACATGGTTAAGTAATACAGGGCTGGAATATGGAGTGAACTCAGTTCAGTAAAGGGCTTTTTATACTATTATGGGATTGTAAATTATCCATGGATAATATGATTGATTTTCTATTATTATATGTAAGCCACAAATTCAATGTCTTGTGTTATAAAATTTGGGAGTATGTTCATCGATTCTTTATGAACTTTTATGATTTATCCAATGACAAGATATCAAGATCTTCCATATGAAGGATAAGATTTTGAAATGTTTTTTTATTTTATCATCTGATTATGTTATCATTTATATATCCCTTGTTTACCCTTACAATGATTCTGGGATCACCCTTTTCTTATTTTTCCCCTAGATTATAAATAATTATTTTAGGTAAGATTATTAAAGGGATAGATCTTATTTGGAACTATTGAATATCATTCACAATATTTGAAATTTGTGTTATAAATTTTCAATGACACTAATCTAATACAGTCTTTGGGAATGCATTTTTGTAAATTATTGGTATTCAGAAAAAACCATGTAATATCCATGTATGTCAAGCTTGGTTGATTATAAAGTAAGTACATACAGAAGTGATAGTTATATATATCATGATATATGACATTCCCAATGTGTAAGTTGAGAAAAAATAACAAGATCACTATGTTTAGTTGACCCCAAACCCAAAAATAGTTTGGTTGTAGAACCCCTACAACTTGAGGTATGTTTTGGATTACCTCGTATGTCATTGATAAAAAATTAGACACCTTTGGGTGTGTTGAAATAAGGTGGTGAGACTACTCAAACCATATTGTTAATCAGGTATACAAACTTTGAAAATATGAAAATGGGATATGATACTTTAATGTTGATTCAATTGGATAAATGCATATGGGAGAAATTTTTTTGTGGTTAAGATGGTTTTAATGTACCAATAGGTATTCAAGTAGAATAACATGATTCATTACATTATTTTTTAGGTTACTTATTTTTCTCATGATATGTGTAACTGATGTGTGATTTGGGTGCATGTTAATGGAGTTGTTGATTACAATTTGTAGTAACATTGTATTTTTAAAGTAGATAGTAATGATTATTTCATCATGTTTATAAATAAGGTTGATGTATTTTCAACAACCCAAAAATGAAGGATTGTTAGAAAAAGTTCCACTTAAGTGTATTTGGAGTTATTGGGTTGTGTTTGATGACATATTTGTTGAAAAAATTATAGAGATGGTTAATCATGATATATTAATTATGTGATAGTTTTTTTAAGTATTCAGAATTGGTTTTTGTGATGGTCATGAAATTTTGAATTAACGGATATGTTTTTTAAAAAATTTAGAATAAATGTATATTTGATAGAAAATGAAGAAATATCATAAATAACATTATTTTTTAAAAGTAATTTATTTATAAGATGGAGAATATTTTTTCAAATTATTTACATTATATGAACACAACAAAGGAAATTGTTTTATAAATAAATCATTACAATCATGCAGAATGAAAAAGAAATAATCTTAACAAAGATGGTGGTTGATTTTTTAGATTAATGGAATAAATGTAACAAAGAAAACTATTTACAAAAATAATGATTATTAAGGATGCATATTTAAGAGTGAATCATTTTAAAAAATATGGAAGAATGAATATATAGAGGTTTTTGTACGCCATGAAGGAAACAAATTAATCATTACTTGAAATGTGCTTACCTAGGATCATTTATTATAAGTTTGACCCTGGATCAATTCTTTAGTAAAGTACAATTAATGAATATTAGAATTAGTAAATTATTTCCATTACACAATGTTAAATTCTAGATTATAATTTTATGGAAAATTGCTTACCGTGAAGAAATTTTTCATAATACTCTACTATAGTGGAATTTCATGGAATATTATTCCATGAAAAAATTATGAAGAATATATTATCATAAAATTATTATGTGGAAAATTATTACATGAATTAATTATATATAAAATCCCTAAAATAATAAATTGCATGAAATATTTTTTCCGGAAGGAACTATGTGGATGAATGTCTGTAAATGATTTACATGTTCAATCTTATATAGTGTATATTTTACATGATGTTTAATTTTCATTGAGAAAACATAAAATGATAAAAGAGTGTTCTTTTATTTAAAGAAAAATTATTTAATTTTAACGTTTTGGTTTGTGTAAACTACTTCATATCTAATTAAAATTAGCTAAATATTATTATAAAGGAGCAGCAAGTTCACATTATTGGGGAGAGTATAGATTTCTTAGTTAGAATTTTTTTTGTACACTATGGGAAAATGGGTTCTCTCCAAACATGTAAAATTCATTATAAAATAGTGAATTATGGTAAATCAGCACACTTACAGGAATATACACCTTTGATATATCCCAATTCATAGATACCAAGTGAAATTGTTGGGTATTATGCCCATTATACTTTCATTATATATTAATATATGATTAATAGAGAAGTGTATTTCATCGCTTGATTGAATAAGAGATGCATGGAGTTTTTTTAAACATTCATTCATTAATTCTTCCATACCCCCCCCCCCCCCTTGGGGTATTTTACCTGTTTTGAAACCAATAAAGGAATCATTTTTTGGATATATTGATAAACTCAATGATAAATTTTTTTTTGAAGATTGTCTCAAATCACAAAACATGAGTTCCCCCATTGTGATATAATTATAAGGTTATTCTATAGATGATGTTTCAAAGACATTGACTCAAAAATGTATAAAATTTTATTAAATTAAACATCTATTTATCAAATCCTTAAATTAAATGGTGGATCAAATGGGAATAGGTAATTGATTAAGTTTTAATTTCATAGGATATTTTGTTTTAAAGGATAAAATGATAAATAATTAAGAGTTTTATTTAAATGATTCATTATATGATTGGGAGAAAATATGAAGAATCAAATAAATATACTTTTAAATCATTACCTTAAGTCATAAGATCAAATTGCTAAAGAATATGTTGGAAAACATAATTTTCTTTTTCTTAACTAAAAACTAAATTGAGTATCAAACCTATAATGGAAGGTGTATCAAGAAAGGTGGACCTGGATGCTCAAATAAATGATAATTATATAAAACTCTACGAGATTAAAATTATTTTGATGTCCGTAAATATAAATAATGAGATCCATCCCATTTAACCCTAAAAATGTGGATAATATAATAAACATACCTGAATCCAACGTGTGTTGGAAAATATATTACTATGTTACGTAGTGAAAGTCTTCAATTAAAGGGGGAACTATGCTTCTAATACGATGGGGTTTTTGGTAACATATTGGATGTGTATTTATAATAAAAAGAGCTCAATAGTGGAATAAATTGTGCTGTATCATCTCAACTAAAGAATGATTATTGTAGGAATGATTTTTGAGATATGTTTTATATATACTGACCTTGGATATATATAACGGTACTTTATTATGATATGTGATAAAAGGGAGGCTACTGTTAATGAAATACTGATTTTGTATTATAAAAAATGGATTCACCATAATTATGTAATGTGATAAAGGGGTAAAATTATGATTTCATTACAAACTAATGGAATTTTATTCATATAATCTATTATGGATTGAAAATTAAAATATTATAGAGGATTAATAAGTAATTTAGAACTACTATAATAAATGATAATGGAAATTTGAAGAAATATACATAACGGATAAATATATTTTATCTTATTTCTAATGATTATGAAAGAGGAAAAGCATGAAGAATGGTAAAGTGGTTTCAAAAATAATACAACAAGGGTAGTGTATATGAATGGTGGATGATCCCACATATTTCTGAGTAAGAGTAAAAAATAATGTAATTTTAAGGAAATGATGGAGGAATCATACATATGTGGGATTAGTCTCTTAGAAGATTGGGATGTCAATGAGAGAAAGATGCACAATAAAAATTCACATATGAAAAAAAGTTAAAACGTATGGTTTCATACAATGAAAACCAAGTAAGAATACATGGAATATGATTTATTGTAAAGGGTTTGTTCATCATTACCAACCAAATTCCACTTCATTAGGACGATGAAGCATTACCCATCTCCCGATGATTTAAATTTCTATAACTTTTGAAGGACTAGTGTAGGTTTAAGTGGGAGATAAGATTTATAAGGTGATTCTATTTCATAGATATGAATAAATTACATCTATATTAATTCAATATGTAGTGTTGAGAGTTTTATCTAGAAAAATATTGGTGATAAAAGTGGAATAAAAAAATATAAAGTGTTTTAGAACCTTGTTGAAAAGTGAGGTCAACATGAGGGATGATTTATGATGATTATAGAATTGTTTCTATTTTTATTTATTTCTTACAAAGTGGTATCGTCCTTTTATCACTCAGGATACTAAAATATTATTGAAATAAAACCCCCATAGTGTATCATATATGTTTTTTAATTGTAAAATTAATTCAAGGTGAGTTCATGATGTTGATTCAAAGGATTATTATAATTATATGAAAAAATGGGAATCCCATTGAAAGAGGATAAATTATTCCATTAATCATAATTAGGTAGTATGACTAAGAATAATTGTGAAATATTACTTATTTTCTAAGATGTTTTTTGGTTGCATTATCAATATCATAGTGAGAATATAAAAGAAATTTAAACTCATACAATGCAAATATTTATGAAAGATAATGGTTGAAAATGAAATCATTGAAGTTGTCAAATTAGAACCATTTTTTGTACACCACATGTTGATTTTACATGGTTAGTATATTTTTTATAACACTTGCATCTTGTTATGTTCACTAATTACAAATATTTGAGAATAAATCTATATTTTGAAAAGGTTTGGATATATAGAAGAATAATTGGTTGAGAGACATTAAGGATGTGATGAATTTTTATGATTAGGGAGGGGGAATTCAGACTCTATATGTGTAGACATTACTACAAGTGGTGAAAGATCACAAGTTTTATTTATTCTAAGAATATGGGGGAGATTAAACTTGAAAATATAGTGTTAGTGTTATTTAAAAATTTGGGAGAAGAGAAGATGAACATTCCCATTATGTATTTTATTTTCTATGTGAATGAGAAGGATACACTATAAATATATAAAGGTGTTCTGTTTCTATAAATAAGTGGGGGGATTAATCACCTACATCTATTATAGAAATAGATATGTATTTATGATATAATTGTTAAAAATCATAAAGAGAATGATTTTTCATCCAAATGTGATGGTTTTATTCATTTCAATAATGGAGTGATTTATTAGTGATGATGTATTTCATTCATTATTAAAGAGGTTGAAAAATATGTTTAACAATGCAGTGTGTTTAAATGGTAATAATATGCATGGTTATTATTATTATAACAAGAACCAAAGATGGACCAAAAAAATAACCCCAATGTGATATGATGAAATAAAATGGGGTATTTTATATTTTAGATGTCGTTAGAGATATGGAGATTCTTAAATAATGAAGAAGGAAATTATTTATACATGGAAACCGAACTTGGTGAAGGATAAAAAATACAAATTTACATGTAATTTATGTATGCTGATGATTTTTTCAAATACATAGTGGGATTATTGAAGTCTCTATGATGACCAAATCATGTTATGTAAAATAAAAAGTAAATGTGAACATTCTGGGAATGGTTTAAAATGATTTGATTGGTTAGATATTTTTTGAAGAATAATGGATTGATCTACCTATAGTGAGGGTTATGATGATGTAAAACATTCTTATTATATCATGTATGGAATTAAGTAGTTTGATAATTGCATAATCTCAATGACCAAGTCCTCACCTGGGCCTGATGAATGTCAAGTGAGTCTGCCCAAGCCCACCTGTATTAGGCAAGGGGATGGTGATCAACACTAATAAGAAAAATTACATATATATGAGGTCGTATGTAGTAAATCATTTTATATATATACATCCCTAACAAAAAATAATATTCAAAACATTAAATGATATACATATTTAACTAAAAAATAATATACATGAAAACACCTTATATACACACTAAGGGTGTCCAATATAAATTCCAATAAAAACTAGAAAAATAATTCAAGACTCAACTCCCTAAAATAGAAATGACAACCTTAGACTAGAAATAAGTATATTTCCATATCAGACAATCTCCATCCATAGAACTTTTAGAAATGAATCCCATCAGCCTCTAACCTTGTCTTCTACAATAAGTTTGTTATCTCAAAAATGACAACAACCACTAATATCGGCTAATACTTATGCATCATTTGTATAAATAAAACATGTGTGGGAATAATTTCAATGTAGTATTTTTTATAATAATACCAAATTTGATACCAAAAAACATATTGGTAACAATTTTCTATGCCATCCCATTATAAATGTCTAAACCATATAGCTTCCCAACTTAATCATTGGAAAAATGGGATGAATAGAAGGGTCCTCTACTCCATTCCATAACAAAACAATAATAATATTTCATAGGAAAATATCATGGAAGACCCTAAAAATAAAATAAAAATCAATGGAATGAAGAATACAAAGAATCATCTAACACGGATGGGGGAAGACAGCTCCCTTATCATCCATAATAGATACACTCCATTCCTCCGGGATAAAGTCATCTTTGATTCACCATGACATGAATAATAAAATGATATAAATCTACAGTAGGGTGTCACAACGAAAATAACAAATTCAAACCTAAAGGACATAATTAAGAATATATTATACTTAATGGGATAATCATCAATGAGAAGCTCCTCGTTAACACTTACATCACCTCCAACTTGACACGTGGGTTGAGAAACTAGATCTCACTGGTTTATTTTTGTTCCTAAAAACACATCCTTCCAAAAATAAAACTCATCTAGAAATATGTTTCATTGATTATAGAATCCTTAATCAAACCAAAATGGGGGAACCACACATTGAAAAGTTTATTTAACTCATCAGGGGTTATTAGACCAATGTATAGTTTTTTGTCACCCCATCCAAGGTGGGTGTTTCCCACCTCATCCTAGTATAGGTAAGACACCTCCTCATATATGATAGTGTCCAAAAAGGGAGAAAATAGATCTATTTATGCCCAAATCGGTCAAATAAACCATAAGTTACTTGAATCCCATCATACTCATCTCATATTCATTAGGAATTCATACTAATGGGGGATAAACCTATCCCACTAGGTGCCCTAAAAGTCTATAAGCCTTGAAATACCCCAAAAATAAAATATCATTACTATCATACCTCTAATTTCATTATGAAATAGAGGAACCAAGCCTTTCTACCTGAATGGCCCGAAGGCCATCATTTTTTATTGATTTTTTATAACCCCCCTTTCAAGGGATGAGGGGGAACCCTTACAAGGCCTGTAGGCTCAGAGATACATGGCACGTAGGCTTAAGATATTACATGACCTGAAGGTATTAGGGAATTCAACCAGACTATATATAAAAAACTGCCCCTCCCTAGCATCTGCATCTTGATAGTAGCTCTCCACTTTTTCATGACTGTCTAGCTAGGCTTACCATGCAAGAAAAGTCTGGTACTGATGGCATAGCCATACCCTCTCATTCTAAAAATACATTTGGCTCTACTCTGGTGAGTACACCTTTCTCGGAATCCTCTTCTGAGGCTGCTCCTTTTCTTAGTGTGTTTGGGGACTGCATTCCTGTGGTCTGAAGGCCTTGGGGTGGCCCTATGTCCTTAAGGTGGCCCGAATGCCTTGAGAATCAACTGAACCGAAGGCCTTGGGTGGTCCAAAAGCCTTGCAGGACCCGATGACCAAATCGGTGGAACAAATGCCTAGATGGATGAATAGTTCCTGTTGCTACAGTAACCTGGAAATATGCCTCCACCCAGATTTTATCTCGGGTCTCTTGGATGCACCTAGCGAGTCCTCACCAACTGGGATGAGGCTCTTGTGTGAAACAATCCTCTCTAGATCATATAATATATCTAAGGGAGTAATTAACCTATGAGGGACATCTCACATCACCAAGGGATACATTTGATCAAGTGGAACACCATCACCATCTATGTTTGAGGTAACATTCAACTCAATATGGGATTCAAGAAACCATCAATATGAAATCGTTAAAATGTCACTATAAAATTCACACAACTAATAGTAATTATTTCCTTATAATACATTCTTAATACCTTTTATTTTTTTGTTTTAAATTGTTTTACAAAACATTAACTGAATAACCCATATTAAATATCAATAATACATTTTTACACTATATCAAAATATAGATAATCCATGATCTGTATTTATTTTCTCTTAAAAATTCTACACATAAAAAACTCATTTATACAATTAGGCCTTTTTATATCTTCATAACTTTTGGAAATGGATTCAAATGAAATGGGAGAGATCAAAATATTAGTCGGGTAAGCATAGGTGAAAATAATCAAATATCATTAGTGAGTATAAGATGAGCATATAATAATATTAAGGATATATAAATAAGTTATACCCAACAACGTATATATCAATAATCATGATGTTAGTAAATGTTCATTAATCAAAAGTATGAGAATGAATTAGAATATAAACAAGATCCAAGGGATCATAACATCTGGATGCTATATAAATATGGAAACAATTAGTATAGTTAATAATACATTCATAAGACACACAATTTGTGCCCACACTTACAAGAAACTATTACATGATCATGAATACATATCTCATAATTTGTATACTTTTAACTAATTCATTACAGGGTGATATATTACCCAACTAGAATTGATCTATACTTAAATGTTCCCAGAAAATTAGTTATTCATAATGTCAAAAGGATATGGATTTAATTCAACATGTCATAAAGAATGTGTATAAATAAAATGAGTTTCATTCAACACATAAAAAATAACCCATGAATTTAAATGGGGTTTATGTCTTTTTTAAATGGATTCACATAAGGAACTCATCAAAATGATAACCCAAGAAAAATAAATTGGTATTCAAATATATTAAATAACATTCCAGGTAAATAACATTTAATCAAGATAAATCATATGAAATGTATACTATATATAAATAGGTTATATAGTTAAGTTGACAATTACCCTAATAAATTAATGTATGGTATTTAGGTGTACACCCATTAACTAAAGTATTAAAATATAGATTTTTCACAAAGCAAATACATTAGAAGAAAACGTATCCCAATTCATGGAGGATAGTAATGAAAGACAATTGTAGTGATGGATCACAGATTTGATATAAAATAATATTACATAATTCATCTTGATGAAAGAATATTGATAGTTTTATAATAAAATATATGTAGTTCATTAAAGTAAACATGGAATCTTGTAGACGTAGATGAAATAAATATTTTGAAATTAATTCTTCAAATAGTTTCACATGTGGGATCAAAAATTGAATTTTTAATACATTGAGTTCAATCCCAATTATTATATATATAATGATAAAAATTTAGTATAATTACCTTGAGTGTAAATTCATTTGAATTAGGAAGTAAAATTTATTTGAAAACATAAAAGTTATTTTAAAAATAATAATTTTTTCATTGACATAAAATAAAACATACATTAAAATTTTAAAACATTCTTTTAAAATGATAAAGTTAATTATTTTGAATAAATATTATTTTAAATATTAATATGAAATAATTTTTCATTGATAATTACATAACGTTCTCCATAAGAATTGTGGATCCAATGTTAAACATTTCATTATAAAATGTGGTTTTGCTAGACATTTAAGTTATCTTTTTCAAAAACAAAATTTATAAAAAGAGTAATAAATTTTTTTATTAAAGAATAATTTTACAAAATATTATTATAAAATAACATATGATAAAATATTATACTGCTAGAATCCATGAATTGAAGAAAAAAGATAAAGAAAAAACTATATAACTCAAAATAATGAATATTGGAGCTATCAATATCCAATACTAGAAACATACTCTATAAGGTAAAAAATATTTGTAAAGGATTTATGTAGAATATATGTAAATCCATATGAAAAAAATTATAGAGGAAAAAATAATAAAATAAATAGTATAATTTTCCCAACTTATATGAAATAATTTAAATAGAATGATCATGACCCAATGAATGAATGTTGAGTTACCAAAAATATATATTTTTGGGTTAACAGAAGAATCTATTGAAATTAGAAGAAGGGAATTAATTTAGCATAGTATATACTATGAAATATAAAAATTAATGATAAGAATACATCCATGGGTATTAAATACCATATATATGGATAACATGGTGAATAAAATGTATTATGTGTCAAAGAGTCGATATTGATACCAAGAAAACCCTTACACTAATTCATACTTAGTCGCAATGAATTATATAGTCGTTTCTAGATACGTATCAATTTGAATAATCATTTTGATACACTATCATATATATATATATATATATAATTTTATAAAAATTATTTATTGTTATTTTTACATGTATATTAGTTAATTATTATATATTTTGGATATCATATGTTGGAAATCATGATTATTTTGAACCAGTTTCCTAATAGTTCTATTTTTCTTCAATTGTCTCCCAAATTTCATCACATATAGAATTTAAAAGGTTTTGGAACTGATTATTAATAATTATTTATAACTCTAGAATATCATTTCATTAGATTTTTTTATGATCCTAATGGATGAAATCAATGTACAGATTTCGTTGACTTTTTAACAAATAGACATTGATATCTTAAATGATGAATTTAATTTTAGTTTTACCATACCATATCAAAAATAAAATAATTAATTACTTATTTATATCATATATTACTTGAAATTATATTTTCACAATCATCGATGATATAAATCTATAGCATTATTCAAGTATGTTTTTAAACCAGCACAAATAAAAACATAGAATATTTAATGCTTGATAATGAACTGATTTAATTTTAAAATCATCATACTAGTAGGATAATGATATTATTTAGTGTTTATTAGGGTTATATATCATAATTTTAATTATTTTCAACAATAATAGACATATAAGAGGTTATTATATAATACTATTAAATGTTTTTTATCTTATAATTCTCTTTTCCATGGTAAGATTTACTATTTTCGTATTTATTATGTTGTAAGTAATATATAAAATTTTATTTACATAAAATATATAATTTAAAAAAAACATTTAATGTATCCCTTAAAACCATTTTCATGACAATCCATGTAAGGCGATAAGCCACACAAACCAATGGATAATAATTTTTTCCAAAGAACAGGTAAAATGAGCAATACTGTTTTTCATTTAAGAATCTAAATTATATTGTAAATATAACACATATATATATTAAATTCAATATTATGAGAAATATTTTATCGACTTTAATGAACATGAAAAAAAAATAATCATAGAGGTGGTAGTCTTTATGAAATAATAGTTCAATTTGTTTTAATGAAAATTGATAGGATGTTGATTATTCTTCCATTATCATAATAACATAATAGTATTCTAATGATAACGATGTTATCATGTAATTATGACAACATATAATTTGATTATAAATAAGTGATCCAAAATAAATAGGAATTATAAAGGAACATTAATAATTTTATACATCAATTCTTGAAATATCCCCTTTGAAAATGGGGTAAGCCTTTGAGGGATGGTATATTGAGAAGACAATTACCTCTTGATGGTGGATATGAATATTTAGGAGATGTTTGGGAATATTATTAGTCTAAAATATGTGGGTTGTGGTGTGATGGTAAGAAAAGATATGATTTCTCATTTTATATGTTTAAAAGGATAAAACTTTTTTATATACTTAAAACACCTTAACCATGCGCAGTTAATCTGGTTAGAGGGGATGCCCTCCGATTACACTAATTTAGGCTTCCTTTGGAAATTGTTTGTCCCTTATCCTATCATGGCATGCCATGTCATGTCTTTTTATTTCCCAATCCTTTAAAAAAAATATGATGATGATAAGTGATAAGGTGAAGGAATCTGTCGACAAAATATTCCCACATGTTCTTAAGTCAGGTTTGAGGTTATTTATACTTAAATTTTTACTTTTATTGTTTTATCTTCTATCATAGTAACTAGTTTTTACCTAAATCACATGCCCTTTATAATTAGAAATGTTAATTATTTTTATATCCATTTTTTATTATTCATTTAATTAAATTGATAAAATGAATTTTAAAAAAATAATTATATAATGTTTAAAAAATAATTCTTTAGAAAAATATTAATTATGCTAAAAATCTTTAAATATATGTTTTTAAACTATAATAAATATTTTTGAATTCATAAGAAAAACATAAAAAAAATCTACATGATTTTTTTTAAAAAATAAAAATATTTCATAAAAACTGATGATTTTCTAAATATAAAGGAATTTTTGAAAAATAGAAAATTACTCTGTTCATATAGAAATCAATTAGTAGAAAAATATAAAAAATTCACTATAACCTAATAGTAATATGATAAATAAAGAATTAAAGTTAATTTTTTCAATTTAAAAGTGTAATAGTTTATAAATTATATTTTAAATGAAAATTCAATATACAATAAAGAATGATATTACTAAAAAAATTGAACTTTTTAAAATTCATTTGTTTTTATTATTATTTCATATAGATTTATAACTAATTAAACACTAATATATTATATGAAAATTTTAATTATAACCAATTATAATAAACATTTAACTATGATAAATTTATTTTATTATGGAAAAATACATAACCCAATTTTTAAAATTATTCTAAGAAAATAATAATTTCAAAAATATTAATCAAAATAAACAATAATATATAATTATTTTAATTGGTATCTATATTTTTTCTTATTAATGAATTTATTATTCATGTAGATTAAAAATTTGTGATTTGTTTTAGCTGCATGTTTCGTTAGCTTGGTGTTATTTGTGAGGTAAGATATTTAAGATAATATTAATTTAAGTGGTCCCAAATCTGAAATAATTTCACAGTAATCCCTTAAATAATCTAATCCCTTACTATTTTAATTGTTACCCACTCATTAAATAATTTGAGGGTAATCATAAATTATAAATCATTATGGATATAAATTTTAATACTAAATCTTTCTTATTCCCTTAGGATATACCATGTTATTTATCTTTACAAAAAATAGTAATCATTCATACAATCATGTCCCTCAATATCTATATAAACTAATAATATATTCTAAATTACATATATATTTTTTAAACCCATTTTAATCTAAAAAATATAAAACTATAGTGAAATAAAATATTACATAAAAAATTATCTCTTATAATCAACCACTAGTTCCTAAAGTCGCATGCTAGGGTATATATATGATGATTACAAAAATGAGATAAACATTACCAAAAAATTCCATGGATAACATTTTTATTAAACAGATAGTCAATTCCATGACTCCTAATACTATATAACTCAATTTTCATAAAATTAGTCTACCATCTAATACCTCAAAGTCAAGAACATGGTAAACCTAAGAGTTTTCCATACCGCAATAATGTGTTCTTCGATGGTAATCCCTAAAAATATAAACTTTTCATACGATAAATTTTCATCATTATAAATTTTAAAATATAGCATATTATCCTCTAATTCCCCATTTTTTAGTATATATAAGGAAAAACCCTCACGATCACTTATGGGGGCCGAAAGTGGAAAAGACCCAGCACATCGCCACCAACCGGACCCTTACATGAGGGGGGAGGAAATGAAAAGAGTGAAACAGTGTTAGGACATCATCCTCCTTCACACAGGAGGCCAAAGCATCTGCCACTTGGTTTCCTTACCTAAAAATATTCCTGACCTCCATGTATTCTCCTATCCCCTCTCTGCAATCCTTGATGATGTATGCAATGTCCCAGGGTGGGGCCTTGTTGTTGCCAAGAAGACCTCTAAGGACCTCAGAATCAGTCTCCACACAGTTACTCTTAAATCTGTAGAGATCACACAACATTATACTGCAATGAAGGGATCTTGCCTCCGCACTAACCACATTGCCCGGTCCAAGATAGATGTTGAACCTGAGATGGACCATACCGCCACTATCACAAACCAGCCCACCTCCTCGCATAATTCCATGTGAACATGATCCATCCACATTCATCTTCAGACCCATTCTGGGGGCCTTCCACCATTCCAAGGAACCTGGTCGCGAGAGACTATCCCTTTAAGAGTCCCTCCCCAAAGCCTGGAGAAGCCGGAACATCAAACATGAGTTCCCTCGCCCTCCCTTGAGCAGCTAGAGTTCAGCCACAAGAGCCAACAGTCGCACCTTTACTCCAAGCCACGAGATCGTCCCTCCATTTCTCTTAGAGTTCCGAGCCTCCCAGATGACCCAGAAGATAGCAGTGACCACGATGGCACAGTCCTTAAAATTCCCTTTCGATGAAAATGATTCGTCGAAGCAGAAACCCAAGAAATCATCCACGGAATCCCCTTGCAGAGCCACTCTGAGCCGTTGTGCTACAAAGTACCATAGGTGATGTGCCCACTCACCCCCAAAGAAAATATTCCAAATGGATTCTCTCCCCACATTCGCACAGCACCAGCACCTATAACACTGACTGATCCCCCTCCTTTGGATGCTGTCATCGATGGCCAAAGCACCATGCCTTAGCCTCCAAACTAGAAAATTAAGATTCGTTGGAATGAATTTCACCCACAGCCTTCTTTCCAGAGCATCAAACCCCACTAGACATTGAAGACACTCACAGTAGCCTTTGTTGCAGAACCCTCCCTAAGAGGATCCCACAAAATCACACCTATCCTACTCAACCCCTAGATGAATTCTGTCAAAAACATGCTTCTGCTGGGGGTTAAGGATGGCCTCGATGAACCGCTCGTGCCCACAACCCTCCTTGAATGTGAGGTCTGCAACCAGACACCCCAATTAGAAAAGTGTATCCTCTCCTGTCCAGGCATCCTTCCTGAAATGCAAGTCACCACTGCCCACAATCCACCTGGCTTGGTCATCCAGGGTGTCCAGGCCCTCCACCAAGCCTCTAGCTAGCCTTGAGAGCCCCCTACTATTATCCCCCATGCTCCGCCTATAATCACTATATCTCCCTCGCATTAACCTGGCCCAAAGAGATCTTCCCTTTATAATTTCCCATGACATCCTAGCGTGGAGAGCCTTCAAGGATCCTTTAATGCATCGATGGCCAACTCCCCCTACCTCAATTGGTTCGGCGAGCCTATCCCAAGATGCCCAATGGAATTTCCTGGACTGGGGACTGTCCCACACAAAGCCAGTAAAAACTCTTTCCATGATGAGGACCGTCCCTTTGGGAGGATTGGAAATCTCTAGGACGTGCATGGGAATAGAGGTAAGTACACTGTTAAAAAGAGTGATCTTACCACTAAATGACAGGAAACTGTTTATCAAGTTTTGAATGTCCACTGTAATGATACGGATGATGCCATCAAAGAGCTGCTTGCGAACCTTTCCATAAAAAATGGGCACACCCAGATATACAAAAGGCATCGCTTTCACAGGCATCCCGAGCTTCTCGCTTATCTTCCCCCTTCTCCTACTTGAGAACGACTTAGGCAAAAAGACACTGCATTATTCTTTGTTCACCCACTTCCCACTCCACCTACCATAATCCTCCAGTACATTGTTAAAAGTAGATAACATCCTCAATCTACGTTTCATAAAAAACAGGTCATCATCTGTGAACATTAAGTGAGAAACCATAGGGGCCCTTGCCTTAGCTCTGAAAGGCGTGATGGATCGGTCCTCCACCCGGTGGTTAAAAGACCGCGGGAGAGCCTCCTGGGCCATAAAAAAGTTTCTAGGAGACAAGGGGTCCCCTAGATGACGCCCCCTAACGACTTTGAAGAAGAAAAACACCCGCCCTACATTAGCCATAGACAACCACAGTGAAGCGTAGCACCAGAAAAACAGATCGCACACCCATTCTTAGAATCCCAACTTCCTCATGACTCTAATTATGAAGCTCCACTCTATACTATCATAGGATTTGTCCATGTCCACCTTCAACATGATTTTGTGGCCCAAAACCTTCCTTTTAAGATCCCCCACAAGTTCAGTAGCTATGCCCACTGCACCTTGGATGTTCCTGCCTTTGACAAAGTTGTGCTGCTCCTCTGAAATGATCTTAGGGTGAACACTGCTCAGCCTCCTGTTGAGAACGCTAGCAAGGATCTTGTAACTAAAATTGCATAGGAATATCGGCATGTATTGACAGATAATTGAAGGATCCTTCACCTTGGGTAAAAAATCAACTTGGAAGCGCACATAGCATGTGGCAGGCAACCACCACTAAAATATTCCTGCAAAGCCTCCACCACCAGACCCCCCACCTCCCAACCTACCACGTAGAAAGCCCCCGGAAGTCTATCTGGCCCTGGAGCACTCTCCAGATTCAGAATAAACATCGCCTAATTAATCTCTGAGGGGATAGGAATGATGCTAAGAGAATCATCATAGTTGTTCTGCAAAATCCTCGAAAGATCATCCCAGACATGCAACTCCCATGACACACCTGCCCCCCCCCCGCAAGTAGCCCTGACCCAACCAGCATGTCCCTAAAGTGAAGCTCAGCAAAAGTCCCAACCTCCTCGACATCAGACATGTAGTAACAATCTTCCCTTTTGATATTGATCTGAGCAGCACACTTCGTCTCCCAGAAACATGCTTGGAAGAACCTGGAGTTGCGGTCCCCTTCATTAAGCCACAAAGCTCAGGATTTCTTTCTGCACACCCTTTCCACCTTGAGTAGCCTTCCTTATAGCACCTCATTCTTATACACCAGGGAACAATGACCTCTTCATCCCAAGCCTCCAGAAGACTATCATTAAGAAACTGGACCTCCCTCATGAGGCCATCCAGAGCATACACCCTCTTCCACTTCGAAGCCCATTCTGAGAGCGCCCTTTGCACCCTCTACACTTGCTCAGCAAGCCCAGCCCACCCCGACCCCCTAGAAGCCTACTCTAACGACCTCTAAAACACCTACAAAAAATCTGGCCACCTACAAAAAGGGCTCAAAAATGCAAACACAGGAGGTCCAGGATCACCTCCTTTCAGGTTCACCAACAACGGTGCATGATCCTACACAGACCTGGAATGGTGCTTGACCACCGAGCTTGGGAAAAGTTCCACCGCCTGAAGGTTTAGAAGAAAAAGATCTAGCCTGAACCAGATTATCTGACTGCACCTTGAATTGTTGCACCATGTGAACTTGGGCCCAATGAACCCAAGGTCCATTATGCTGTTAGATGCCATGATACCGCAAAACTCCTGAACTGAGCCGAGAGACGCCGCGACACCACCATTATTCTCTGAGGCTTCCGCAATCGTGTTAAAATCACCTACAACAATCCAGGATTCCTCCCCAACTTGGAATCGGGAATGATCCTCCCAGAGTAATTTTCTTTCCATCATGTCACAGCTTGCTTTAATAAACGAGCAGAAAAAAACCTTACCCCCTTGTGAGACCTTAACCGTCATGTACTGGTTCGATGCCTCCACCATGTCCACCTGCCACTCCTTCCTCCAGAAGAGCCAAATATGGGAGTTGGGAGATCCTCCATTTAGGAATGATGGGAATCCTAGCTTCCTCGCAAAGGTCGCTAACCTCCCGTCCTTCTGTTTCGGTTCTAGAATGACCAACAGATTAGCATTGTTCTGACGAGCCTCATTACACATGAAGTCACATTTTACACGAGGACCCAAACCCCTAGCATTCCAAACAATGACCGACATGGCGCCTAGATGGTATAGGGCAAGGCACAGGGCTCCTTAGGAATAGAAGAGACCGCACTGGAGGCCAAAGTCACTCTGTATTTATCTCGGGTGAGTCAGGCCCCATCAGTAACCGGTGACTTCGGGACCCATCGCGACCTTGCCTCCAATCTTCCCTTGGCACTGGGAGGAGAAACGAGGCACGACGGTTGGGACTCAAGACTCTGAAGTTTCGCCTCTTGTGACGCTACAGGTGAGGCGAACCTACCGGCCACTAATACTGGGTCGGTCACCATCAGCTCCTCCCCAAACCCTTCTTCGGAGAAACCCACTCCCCACGAGAGAGAACACGGTGGCTCTTGAATCCTACCAGCTCCGGCCTCCCTCTCCTTCTGTGGACCATCCATAACTCTAGCGTCCACACGGATCCCGTCCGTCTGAGCCTCTCCACTACTGGCATCGACAACGGGCCTAGGATCATCCGCCCTCTTCCAAAAATACCTCAAAAATCCTATACCCACTTCCTTTCCAGGGCCCCGAGGGTCCTTCTCCCAGCTCCTGACTGGCCCTGAACCCTCTCCGGACACCTCATCCCACCACGGTTTGCTAAAAACTACCTAAGGACCTGCCCCATTCTTAGGAGGGGAGACAAGATGCACCTGAAGGGCCGCCTCCAAGTCCTTGATGATTCTAGGGCGGAAAGACGTAGGGGATAGGAGGACTGGAAAAGGCAGGCTAGAGCGATTCAAACACAAAATGGTCGACTCCTGCACCCTTCCTGGCAGGTAAGGCAGCTCAGAAACAGAAAAAGAGGATTCTAGTGGGCCCCACACACACCCTGGACCCTTCAGAGCCTTTCTGATCGAACCGTCATCAGCCCCGCCCCCCGAAGACTCCTTCCTGGACGCAAGTCCGCCGAGCCCACTCCCATGACGACGTCTGCATGTCCCCAGGTCAAGCCCTTTCCGACTGCAACTGATGCCGAACCGTGGGAGGTTTTGGAAGAGAACCTGCTGCCACCAGGTAATGATTTCCCCAGCCCTCACCAGGACCTTTCGCACCAACACCTTACACATATCCACTTCCACACAGATCATGGGCGCATCCACCGACCTGAGATGCTTAGTCTCCTCATCCGCATAGAGAAACGATCCCAGGGCATTTCCAATGGCTTGAAGGATTGCGGGATTTTGCAATGGAAGGGGTAGCATCAGAAGACAGATCCTCACCGCTACAACTCTGGAATCCTTGCATGTATGTACCTACCAGGACCATCTGGACAGGCCGAACCACCGACCACTCCATCGCCGCTCCTCCCTTGACCAAGTGGTGACAAAGTCCTCCCTAGAGAACAGATGGATACTGAATGAGGTCATGTTCAGGACTGAAACCGCCGCAGGTCTGCTGAGACCCCAAGAACATACATATTACCTAAAAATCCCCACTAGGGGCTTGGCCCTGCCAAACATGGCCACCAAAGTCCATTCGTGGTAACTTGCTGCTTCCTCTAGAGTTGTCGGCAACAGATCCACCAAAGGATAACCCTCCAACCTTCTGTGACAACTTGGGGCCAGCTTCACCGAGGGAGTCTCCGTAAATGGAGCTGGACACTACCGCAAAACTTGGCTAGGACCCACCGGTCGCGCAAGAACAAAAAGCGCTTCTTTAAAGGTTTTTTATTTCCGTAGAGCAACCCCTCCCGAGTTCACCCCCATGGTCGGGGACGACCCCCGACATTTAAACCTCGCACCCATGCCATCCGCTCTAGACGCCATTTCTATATAGCATAATATCATTGATTAATATCAATCACTAAGAGAAATTGCTAAGAGTGTCAAGATTTAATACCTACTAGGATATCAACTTCAAAATAATTGGCAGAATAAAGAAACATAGATTTTTTCATCTTGAAAAGAATATAAAAAATTTATCAAGAATGTAATTATTTTCACTTTTTCAGTAATAATACATTGTGGTTTCAAGATAAATACCATTCCCATCTTGATGTTTTTTATCATGTTTCAGTCAAATAAAAGAACCAAAATGAATTTGATATTATCCAATAAAATAAAATAAAATGATCATATTTATATGAAATCTAAATCCAAATATTCCTTCTTTATTAACCCATTAATTAAACCTATGATACTTTTTTATATTTGGTTCATCTGAAAATTATCTTTGTACAACATATGTTGCTTAAATTTATGTTCTATCGTACTTTTTAACTAATTCAAAAAATTATTTATATAAAAAATCATTTATAATAGTATTTTAGGATAATGTGATTGACCAAATAATATACCTCAAGAGGGTCTACACATGTGTGTAGTCTGGGTCCCACACATCACGTAGAAAAGAAAAGATCAAGTTAATACTCAACATGTCTTTTTCAAGGTGAATACCCTAGGTTCTTCTAATCCATAACCCTATCGACTCTCCCATTTCTATATAAGACTGTTATTTTTGGATGAACTCAAAATATCGACATTATAAAAATTATGGGTGTCGTTCTATACTTTGAATTATCCGGTATACTTATCCAAATTATTTTCACAAAAAGCACTTTTGTTCTAATCACTAAAATATTCAATATTATCTCAAAGAATGTAAGGGTTGTCCATATAATTGAAATTATGATAAACCATTAATTACTACACCTTGATAAATGTTATATCTTATATATTATCCGCAACTAATGACATTCTAATATCCAATGTTATCTAAATACTATTATAATAAAACTATGTGGACCACAAGAGGTGACTATCCAATTCTCATACATTAAAGAAAAAATTTCATTACAATTAAACCTTATGACCTTTTAATATATGATTATTATAAAATTAGAAAAATACATTAGTTAAAAACCCCATGTTATTTTTATCAATTGGATACTTGCACCATTATATTTAAAACCACTTAATCCATAATGAGTCATCAACTTCTGACATAAATTATCTATATAAGAAACTATTAAATATATTTCTCAATTTCCCTATATTCATAAGCAGGGGAAATGGAACCATAAGAAAGGGCAGAGATCATATTCTTGGTAATGGTAAAAATTGGTTATAATAATAAAATTTCATAAGTGATTTTAAGACGGCCATACAAGTATAATCAAGAAACACAAGAATGTTATACCCAAAAAATCATAGATCATAAATCATAACATAAGGAAACGGTCATGAATCATAAGAGTGTAGAAACATTATGTAATAAACATGTACCATGAGAGTGAAACATTAGCATACCGTATAAATATAGAAAAATCATTAGAATAATGAAAATTATTTTCTTGATCCACACCATATATTCCCATATTTATGGGAAAAAATGTTCTCATGAAAACATATAACATGAGTTATAAACTTTTTACCAGTTAATTAAATATAGATATAGGGCCCCTAAAATCATTCATTCGTACATAAATGTTCCATAATAAATAAATAATTCACCATATCAAAAGTACTCATGTAATATAGTTATAATTTATTCATCTGATTATAAAGAACCCATGGAAAGAAAATGGGTTTCATTCACCACATCAAAGATAACCCAAATAACAAAATATGATTCATATCATTTTCAAATGGATCCACATAATAAATTATTCAACATGATAATGATATTGAAAATAAATGGTTATCAAACAATATTTGTAACATTATAGGTAAACACCATTTAATAAAGATAACTCAGATTATATTTAGTCAGTATAGATTGAGGGTATATAGTAAAGTAAAAAATTTATTGATTCAATCAATGTATTTAATCTATGTGAAATCCATTGAAACAAAGGAATTAAATATCATGTGTTCCCAAATCAATTTCATTAGAAGAAAATTTATACCTTTTCATAGTGGATGGTTAAAAATGACTTATGATGTGTTAGATCATATCATTGATTGAAATAAACAATACATAATAAATTGAGATAAATAAGGTATATGATTCAAAAATAATATAATCCTAATATAAGAATTAAAACTCATAAGGATACTGGCATGGGTTAAAAAAATCATTATAAAATAATGCTTCCAACATTGTCGAAAAAGAAGGAATCAATAGTCAAATTGTTAGATACTATGATTTTAGTCAACAAAATTATAAATATATATAATTATTAAATAAAAAATCATATAAATGAAATTACCTTAGTGTAAATAATATTTAATAAGAAAAATAAAATGAATGTGAAATCTTAAAAGTGATTTTTGAAGTCTTTTCTAAGATTATACTAAAATACAAACCTATATGTATCATTTAAAAGTATTTTTTTAAAAACTAATGTGAATTATTTTCAAAACATTTAATTTTAAAAAATAATCTAAAAAATGGAACTTTAAATGTTTATAATGTTTTCTTCAAGAAACATGTCTATAAATATAAATTATTTTATTATGAAATAAATTTTTTAGTGCATTAAAAGTATATTTGTTAAAAACCCACAATGTTAAAAAGTAATAAAAATATATTTTAATAAAATCATAATTTAATAAAATTGTAATATTAAATAACATGTTATAGAATAAAAGATTTGGAGAAACCAATCACCAAAGAATAAATTTCAATATAATACATTATATTTCAATGAAAGGGGATTTGAGTAAGCAATATTCTTCATGAGCAACATAGTCTATTATGTAAGACATATTCAATAAGTATTTATGTGGTAAGAATGTAAATCTATATAAAAAAATAGAATACCACATAATATAATTATGGGTATAATGAAACAAACTTATATGAAATAATTTCATGATAATAATCATAAATCAATGAATGAAAGTTGAGTTTCCTAAAATTCTTACAATTGGTGAAACAATTGAGTTAGTTGACATTTAAAGATGGTAATATGGTTTGGATTAGTATATAAAATTAAATATAAATCAATTAATATAAAACTACATCCATGGGATGTGAATACACTATAAAATGGAAAATTTGTGTATAAATGTATCATGTCTCAAAGAATCGGAATTGATACTGAGAAAATCCTTGCCTTCATTCCCTGTTAGTCACAATGCAGTATATATTAATTTATAATAAAAGTAAATATATTAAACAAAAACATAAAATCCATTTTAATATTTATAAAATGTTATAAATATCATTTATAATTATTATCTACATATATAATACATACTTGTTCACTATTTTCGATATCATATGTGTATAATTATGATCGGTTCCAAATAGTTTCAAAGGATCAATGCTGTTATTTCTCATTATTGAAAAAATAATCATTACAATACCATAAAAAATAATATAATAAATTTATTAATTTTAATTTTAATTTCCTAATATCATTATATGGGAGTTTTTTTATATCCTGAAAAATGAAATTGAGGTGCATGTTTCAGATATTTTTAATAAACATAAATTGGTATTGTAACTAATGTGTTTATTATTGACATTACTATATTAAAATAAAAATAAAATAATTATTAATTTTATTATTTCATATAATAAAAAATTTAATTTTATATAGTCGTCCATGATAAAAATTTCAGTCATTGATCCAGTATGTGGTTAGAATACCCAAGCAAGAATATATCATAATTAACTTATTAATATGAAGTGATTTAGTGGTAATATCATTATAATAGAATCATAAAGATCTTATTTATTTTTTATTATTGTGATATATCATAATTTTGAGAAATAAAATTAATAATATTACCCATATGAATTTATTAAATAATATGAAATATGATTCTTTCTCACAGAATTCCCTTTTGGATGTCTGAATTTAACATTGTTTTTATTGATCATATAGATAATAGTTTGTCAAATATATGTTAACATAAACCAAATAATTTCATAAAATTTTAATTTATATATTAAATCCATTTTTATAATCATCTATGTATTGTGGTGATGAAAATAAAAATAGAATTCAATCATTCTGTGGATGTGGTTGTCAATAAGTATTTGTGGTCGATGATTTCATTTTCTATAGAACATGAAAAATATGTAATATGGTTTATCATTATAGAGTCCATAATATTTTATAATTATCAAACATATATATATATATATATTAAATTACCTATTGTTATCATCCTTAAAATTCATTAAAGAAAAATGAAACAGATTTCTTTGTATAGAACATTGTATTCACTACACATGATTCACATTTTTTTTTCTTAAAAGGAAATGGACTGATGGTTAATACTTGTAACCTTAACATAATAGAATAATAGTGTACTAAAGGTAATTTATTTTCTATTTTTTATGATTTTATAGTATAATTGTTTGATTAATAAGTGCACAAAAATAAATGTTAATGAGAAAGGAGAAGTTAGAAATTTATACCTCACTTCTTGATTTATCTTTTTTTAAAGGGAGTTAAGCCTTTGAGGGATGGTATTTTAATAATTTCATAACCTCTTGAAGGGGTATTGTAATATTTAGGATAGATTATCGTAGATATTTTTATATAACTATACGGGTTGTGTTTTTAGGGTAATTTAAGAGCGGAGTTCCCCTTTCGTATGTGAAAAGAGATGGGATTTTTGTATATACACAAAAAAATAAAAATGGGAAGTCAAATTCAAGGAATTTAGTTACCCAATTTGAAATTAATTGAAAGTATAATTGATAACATCAAAAAATTTGTAAAACATACATTATTTTCCATTTTTAAATTCAGTTTTATGGAATTTACTGTTATATATTTCACTTTTACAATTTTTTTCTTTTACCAAGGTTACTAGTTTTTACTTAGTTATCTTATACACTATTCTTAAAAATATAGGCCTTATAATATAACATTAAAAAACATATTCAAAAATTTAAATCCATTTAAAATTATTCAATTTATAAAAGATAAAAATTAATTTTATTATAATAGCTACACAATTTAGTAAAAACAATTTCTTGATGAAAATATTAATTAAGTTCTAAATAATTAAATATTATTTCATAAATTTGAATAAACTTTTTGAATATATTATATATCTTATCAAAAATTTGTTTTTTTACATGTTTCTATAAATGTAAAAGTAATTCATATAAAATAATAATTACATTAAAGGCCTGGTATTTGTAATAGTGGTATGTTTCACTATTAAACTAAAAATTAATTATATTCGAATAATTTTACAAATTAATAATAAGATAATATTTTAATGATAAATAAAAAAATTAATTTAATTTTTCCATATGAAAATTTTAATATTTTTAAATCATATTTTAAAAGAAATTATAAAATATATATATAATTGATTATATTTTTGAAATTAAATTTTTAAACATCAATTTTTTTAATTTTATTCCACATGGATTTGTAAATATTTTAAAATTGAAATATTAGATTATAAATCTAAATATTTCTTGTTATAATAAAATTTTACACAAAATCAATTTAATTTCTCAAAGTAAAATACAAGTCCACTTTTTAAAGTGGTCATCAAAAGGAATCATTTTTAAAATTATTAATCAAAGTAAATAATAATATATAATAATTATAATTGATTACTATCATTTTATCCACAAATAATTATATTATATAATTATTGTTAATATGGATAGGTTCAATTTTGTTGGGTTTTGTGTTAGTTTTATGTTATGTGTGGTATGAGATGTTGAATATAGTATTCAATTAAAGGATCCAAAATCTCATGTTATTAAATTCTACCCCATTAAATTAATTATATCAATAAAATTTTAACTATTATCCATTGATAAAAGTATGTGAGGATAATTTTATGATATCAATAATTCAGTATATATCTTGTAATTAGGCATCTATCTTTCTCTCTGAGATTATTCAATGTTAATTATTATTTCTCATATAATATTAATAATTCATATAATCTTGTACACCAATATGAATATACCCTAATGATATATATTTTAAATTACATACATGTCACAAAACCATTTGTTTATTAATGACATTAAACCATATTGAAATCATATATTTCTTTAAAATTAAACTCTTATCTCAAACCACTAGTTCATAAAGTCACACACTGGTCAATATATATCATGATTCAAAAAATTTGAAAAAATTCACAAAAAATATAATGGATCACATTTAAATTAAATCAATAATTCATTCCATGTCATTAAATATATTTAATTCACTATTCACAAAATAAATCATCCTTATTTTACCTCAACACCAAGAATATATTAAACCTAAGAGTTACCCCTATCTAAATAATTTGTTAACCATTTTTTATATCTAAAATTAAATCATTAACATAAAATCTATCTTCAAGGATATTAAAACCATTTAATAAATGATTACATGATATTAAAGAAAATCGACTATATAAAATCATTAGATGTTTCAAATAATACTTATAAATTTTAGAATATATCAGAATATTATTTTAAAATTTCAATCACAAATAAAAATAGCTAAGAGTATCAATATTTAAGTTATATTAAGATTTCAACCTCAGAACCATAGGTAAGAAAAAGAAAATCACATTTTCCTATCATAAAAATAATATAAAAAATTAGAAACCATTTAATTCTGATCCATTATTTATTTATAATAAATAGTGGTTTCTTGATACATAACTTTCACAACATCATTTTTGTGATCCTATTTCAGCAAACTACTAAAACCAAACTCATTTGGATAATTTCAAATAAAATTAGATAAAATGATCATATATATATATATATATACATGAAATCTCAATCCTAGTATGTAATTTCTAATTTAACCATAATTTCAACATAATATAGTTTGACATAATTTATTCATCATATAACCTTCTTGGTTTAACCTAATTTACTTAAATTTATATCTAGGCATGTCTTATTATTCCTGCCCATTGTGCTCGAGAGTAAATATTGATTCAATGTTGAACTATTCATTTTTAGGATGATTAACTATAGGTGAATATATTCCATAACCTCATCCACATTCCATTATCCATATAAGGACACAACTACAAATATAACCACACAATATATAAATTACTCTAACCTCATGATGTCATCTATTAATTAGACTTATCCCTTAGAATTATCACATGGGTTCTCACTAAATTCATCTTATCATACTCACAAAAGTATTCAATATTACTTTAATTATATTTTTTTCTATTATTTTGAAATTATGAACAACCATAACTTGTCAAACAGTAATAATCTTTTTAAATCCAAAATTATCCTCAATTAATATCATCATAGTATCTATAGTTAACCAAAATATGCTCTGATACCATATAGAAATATTGAAAGATGTTATTATCTCATCAAATACTTTAAATAAAATATTTCATTATAATAAATTACTAAAACCATTTTGTTTTATTTTTTCAGAGATTTTGGCCAAATCATTAACTAAGAAAAACTGTGTTCTTTATAAAAAATTTATATATTTTCCAATTTAATCAAAAATTCGTAATCAACGTCTCCCAAAAATTATCCATATACGACTCTCTTCTGCACATTTAAAAATTTTCATATCTCATTAAAATGGGGAAATGTGGGCCTATGAGAATTTTAATCTCAGATACTCAGTAAGGCTAAACATAGGTGATAACATTAAAATATAATATGTGATAATAATATGATAAAATTGGTATAATCATGATATATAATAAAGTTATAACCAACAAATAATAGATCATATGTAAAAAATAATTTTTATTCTTATATAAAATGTGTCTGTAAAATTTATCCAATAAACATGGTTCATTAGAGAATAACACCAGGATACCATAAAAATATGTCACAAACATTAGAATTTTCAACATTACCTTCATGAGACACACTATCATTTTCCATGGTTATGAGAAAATAAAACAAACTCATAAATATATATCTCATGAAATATAAACTATTGTCCAATTAATTTGTGGATTATATAAAATTTCGTCCATCATTTATCCATACATACATATTCCATAAGAAATCAATTACTCATAATACTAAAATAACCTTTGGAAAAGAAATTGGATTTATATAACATATCATAAAGAACTCATAGAAATAAAATGATTTTCAGTAATCACCTCAAAAATATTCTATTAGAGGAAATTGGTTTCATAAATCCATGGAAAATAAATGGGTATCAAATGATATTCAGAAATCCTCAAGTGAAATACCCTTCAATAATATGGAGTATATAATATATACACATTATAGATAGATGATATATATTCAAGTTTATTATTTCCATGAAAAATTTAATTATGGAATCTATGTAAACCCCCATAAATGAGATGAAGGACATATAAATTGTTTATAATGAGAAATAATTAGAAGAAAAGATATTCATATTCACAGTGGATGGTAAGCAATGAAAATGTAGTGATGCATAATATCATTGATATAAAAAAGCATTTCATAATACATATAGAGAATGTATTTGCATTGTTTAAAAAGAATATACCCTAGTGTAATAATGGAAACTGAAAGGGGTATTGAAACAGAATAAAAACATCCTAACAAAATAATGGTTTGAATTATATCATAAAAGAGGAGATCTGTAATTGAATGGTTTGATATCACAAGTTTAATTCGCAAATTTGTAAAAATATATATTTATTATTTAATAATTGCGTATCATAAATTACATGAATGTAAATATTTTTGAATATTAAAAGGTAAATGGATACTAAAATATAAAATAACTTTTATTAAACATTAATAATATTGATATAAAATAAAAAGTTACATCGAGATTTCAAAAGAAACTTCTCAAATGATGAATTGAATGTTTCAGAAAAGAATTACAATTAAAAAATAATCTCCCTGAATGAATACATAAAAATTACATAATTATTTCTATAATAAATTCGGAGTAGAAGATAAAACATTTTATTTTTAATGGAATCTTTTATATACATTGAAATTACCTTTGTTAAAAACCAACCTTATTAAACGATTTAGTACTCATTAATTGTATTAAAACATAATTTTCACATTGATGATTATATAATACCATATAATATAATATTAGGGATGTAGACCACATAAATCGAAGAAAAAAGATAAAAATAACACTTTATAACTCAAATAAGGAAAATTATACCAATCAATATCACTTATGGAAAACATACTCTATAAGGTAAGAAATATTCAATAATGATTTATGTTGTATGAATAAAAATTCACGGAATAAAATTAGAGAGTACCACATAATATATATAGGGTATATTGTATACATATTATATGAAACATGTTCAATAGAAAGATATGACCTCAATGATTGAAAAGCATGTTACCAAAAATACTTACTACTGGGGAAACAATATAATAAATGGTATTTCGAATATTATAATATTATTTGGATTATTATATCTTATTAAATAAAAACAATAGTGATAAAAATATATCTATGTGAATTAAATACTCCCTAAAAGGAAATACTAGTGCTGGAAATGTATTATCTCTCATAGAATCCAAATTGAGACTAAGAAAACACAAACCATAATTCCTACTTAGTTATAATGCACTATATACCCTTGTATAGATAAATTAATTAATTTAATCAAGTATTTTTTGAAAAAAAATCATATCCATAACCATTTATTGAATTGTGAAAACTAATTTTTATATTTCATAAATTAAAATTTAGGGATAAGTGGGAAAGCAACAATGGTAAAGGAGGAAAATGAAACACAAAAAAACATGTGAAGGCCAAGTCATTATAAAAATAATAGTTGAAATGATTTACCCTATATAATTTAAATTATATATAGGTTACCTTCATGTGTATATTTTCCTTCATGATCTCATCAAATGGGGAGGCTATAGTTTACAGTGTTTATACATGTTCCTGCAACCTGTTATTCCTCACATTAAATCCAAATATGAAAATCAGATTCTGTTTATCAATCCAGGAAACATGTTCTTCAATAAAATCAAATCATTTTTATATTTACAACATTAAATGAGGATTATCCTTATAAATATTTATCTTTACTAAATCCTCAAAATCACTTCATTATAATGAATGTGGAGCTCCAAAACCTCTTATTTTCTAGAAACATCATTATCTTCAGCCTTCAAATCAATGATAATTAAAATTGAATTTGGGTAAGGGATGGTATCCCTATAAACCCATGTTCCCATCAATGTTCTGATTCCGTGATCATTCAACCTTAATCCTTTGGTCACTAGCACTCAAAGTTGAAACATTATTACCTTGAATAAAAATATTCAGAGTAACATCTTATATATGTGTTGATTCAACCAGGCTTGTCTCTACCAAAGAATATTTGTACTCTACAAGAATATTTTGTAACTATATTTTTTGGTAAATTTTACTAGACCTGACAAGTTCTTTATTGTTCTGCACTATTTAATAATAAATTTCTAGAAATATGGTTTCCTTGCAATACATTTCTTGATCCAAATACAACACTCATAATATTGTGGGGTTCCGAATTGTGGTCCATCATTAGTTGTGAGTTTTTTTCATTATCACTTAGTTTAGTATCCTCCTTAGACCTTGATATATCATTTTTCATTTTTGATATTGGAAATTATGTTTCCCATAATTCTGGATCCACATTCTCCTTATCGTCCTCATTTAGGGATGTTAAAAATGCTGTTTTTATTATAATGGTGGGGATATCTATAAAGGATACCTCCACCATAAAGAAACTTAAACTTTAAAACAATGGGAGAAATGAATCAAGGATAGAAGGCCTTGAATAGATTGGGTTTTATTACAATTTACACTAGATTCCACTGCTTGATGGATCTCCTTCACTTTTCCAATGGATTAATCTTTCACTACATTAATAAAAGAGTGACGTACCACTGAAGGGGATAGTACAAAATCTCTTGGGACCTAAATTATCAATATGGAAACAAAAAAGTCATGTTGTAATGTTCCAATGATATCCATTACCATTGGTTCAATGTGTAAATTTCAAAAATCATTATGAATAGGATCAATATAGGAGGAATCTCTCAATTATAAATAATAAACATTTATGGTAGAAAGATCATTCCTATTCGACCTGGGGAAAACAACATCCTTTCTCGGCCCTTTCTTCCTCATCAGCATGATAAGAACAAATTCCCTATGAGTTTAAAATATGGGATTAAAATTTTCCATGTGTCAAAGATTGCCGATATTTTTAAATGATATTGATCCATAATCAAGATCCATACCCACTCCAATAGAGAGTTTAAAAAATATACATCAACACATATACATGAGGATATTTGGAGACATAAATCATTTGTTCAATTGTCTGAACTCAAAAAACATGCCAATAATATTTCAAATCATGTGGATAATTGAAGGGTTGGGAAAATAATGTTCATATTTGGGAAATCAAACCAAAAAATCCATTTATAGGTAATCCCATTTCATATAAAAATCTTATAACTGTATAAATAGATGTAAATGGTAACCATTTTAGGTTCAAGGATCTTTGGAAAAACAAATGATCAAATATTCTACCGATACAAAATTAATTATGATATTTACGTTGTTCCAGAGGCCAACTATCACCCACATTGGTAGACCTTAGGATACAAAAAATTCAATTAAAAGCATTAATAGTTCCACTATATGAATTGAATTGACCCTTCAAGGTTTGGTTCAATAAAAATAATGCTTCTATGAACTCTATGGATGAAATCCAAAACTGAGGAAATCAATCATGAATATCAATAATTATAGTTATGGGTGTTATAAGGTTAAATGGGGGGATGATATTCAGGGTGGGGGACATGATAAAATAGGGAATATTTACCCCAAAGTAAGGGCATAACCCCTTCCCCTTCAACCGGGACGAGGCCCATGTTGTGGCCAACTCCACCTAAGGCATGGTTGAGGGTATCAAGAATCTGAGAGCGTTTATCGCCTAACCTTCAATAGAAATAATTTATAATTATTCATGGCATGTATATTAAATAGATATCATTTATTTTTGATATCGAAAGATTGTAATCTTGACCCTTTTTAACTTTTTTTAGTAACAATGTTATAATTCATCATTCTCTAAAATGTTATCATTTATATAATATAAAAATTACTGGAATTGTGGTCTTATAAATATTTATAATGATACATTTCCATTATTTGAATTTTTTGTTATAATTATTATGTATAAAATCAATGTGTATATTTCACTTATTTTTAACAAACATACATAAGTAATTTAGATAATACATTTAATACTAACATTAACATCCCAAAATATAATTAATAAAATTATTTATTTTTTAATATCATATATTTTAAAATTAAATTTCTCCTAATAATCTATCATATAAATTTATATCATTGTTTAAAAAGCTAGTTAAACCGTACCAAATAAGAACGTGTCATAATTAATGAATTTATTGGCACTGATTCCACCGAAATATCATTATACCAAAATAATAATTATTTTATTTAGTGATCACGTAGTGTGATATATTAAAATTTAAAATAATAAAATTAAATAGATAATAAATATGATGTTATTATAAAAGAAGAAGAAATCATTTCTTTTTCCTAGAACACTCTTTGGGATGATTGAATTTAATGTAATTATTAATTTCTCATGTTTTTAATAGTTTTTCTAGTTTGTCGAGATATAAACATATTTATTTAAGATTAGAAAATAAATTATTTGAACTTTTTTTATAAATATATAACAACCAAATACACATAGTTTTATTCACGAATGTAATTAAAACCAAAATAAAAAAATTATAAATTACATCATCATAAAATAAATTTAATATTTTAAATAAATTATGTAATGTTAATATAGGTTTGTATTTTTGGTATTTCTCTGTAATAAATATTTTTCCATTGAATTGAGAAAAATAATGCTTTTTATTGATAGTTGTGTTTTTATTTCAAGTGTTTACAAAATTACATTTTATTTTTAAATGGTTTCAATATATCATTAGTTGTATTTTGTTATAAATAATCCAAATAAATTAATTTGAATCAATTTAATGGTTGAATATTTTATAAATGAAATTTTATACTAAAAAATAATTTTTCTGAAAAAACGTTTTTCTGGTGAATTTTGGGTTTTATTCAAAAATTAATATTTCCTAATGATACAAATTAAATATTGATAAATTTTTAAATTATTTGTAATTATGAGTTCAATTTTTTTAAATTGGTTCCTTTTATTTTTTTCTATTATAAATAGAAACCATAGTAAATAAATTTCAACATAATTATGGTCAATTCTATACATAATGTTTAAAATAATATGATAAAGACTAAAAAACCAAAAAATGCTCTTTATCCAAAATTTTAGATGGAGTTTGTCCATTGAAATCGAATCCTTGAATATATTGAAACTCAGTTACATATTTATTTTATTATGAACTTATTATTAATTTAAGAAATGAAAAAATAGAAAATTTCACTCATTTTCGTTAATAACTCTAAATTTTATTTTAAGGCTAAAAAGGGAAACCTTTAATTATTATATTTAAATTAAAATATAAACTAATTATTTTTAACTTTTTCATTTATTTATAATTTAATTTTATTAAATAAATATCATAAATGTGTATTCTATGTTCATATAGTAGTTACATAATTAATAAAATAAATATATTAAAATATATTAAATACACTAAAAGTAATATTTTTGAGTGAGTTAATGTGAGAAAAAATTTAATTGATATAAGTGAATATAAGAGATGTTTTGAAATTATAAATTTTAATTATTTGTTTATAATTTCATTAGATTCCAATTAAATTAGTATGGTCAAAAGTGGTATTAATGATTTTTTATGGAAATAAAATATTATTTAATTATATAAAAGTCATAATAAACTTGAATGAATTCAAGGGGATATATATATTCTAAAATCCACCCCTATTCATTTTTTTAGGAAATATTTTCCTTATAAGTAATGTCATAAGCTTTGAGAGTGCAAAAGGTATTGTTACGGTTAAGTCAAAAATAGATTAACTTTAGGTTTAAACTACTAATAATGATTAAAATACCACCAAAAAATATCAGACATTAATTCGTTGATGGAATTGAAATCATATAAATCATTGATTCTAAATTATGGTTGTTTTGTTCAATTTGAACTTGAAAATTAATTTATTATATTTAAACATTTCTGTTAATTCCATGCGTGTCATTTCATTAACTATAAAAATAAATTACCTCCCCTACCCTATACACCACCAAGAGCCTCTTATATTGACCAAATCCTACCAAAACCTCTTATAAAAAAAATTTATTAAATTTTTTTAGTTTTGGGTCTTCTTAAAAGATAATCCTTATGTCCATTTAGATATTATCAAAATGATCTCTTTTTAGGAAGTGGTAATTGTGTTTACCGACTCTTTCGAGCTAATTTCTTCATCAAATTTATATTAATATAATTTAAAAATAATTAAATAATTCCTTTATTATCGTAAATATATTGATATGTTATTATTTTTATGGGAAAACCTTTTTTTATCACTTTTTCATTGTAAAAAAGAGAAAATGTAGCTTGTGAATACATATGTCTTAACGTTTCCACATAATTGTATAATTATATTTTTCATCACCACAATTATTAAATGGTTATAAGGATGGAAACAATAATTTTATATGATATTTATGACATAATTATGCTTTAATAATTATAAAAATATCATGTTGAACTTTTTATTCCTCTACTCATTAAAAAATGATAACATCGCTAGTGCATACATCTAGACAATCACATCCACAATGTGATGTGATTTATTGTTCATATCTGCATTTCATGGATGATTACAAATAATTATATAATAAAATTATAGATTTTTTAGATCAAAACTAAAATCTTTAATATTTTTGAACCATGATAAAGATTTTGGAACCCAAACCATAAAATATAAACGTATATAAAAAATAGTTGACACCAACAAATGACAATTTTAATATGTAATTATTAATAAATAGGTATTGAAATATCATAAATGGTTATAATATGATATTATAAATATTAATATGGTAGTTTTATAAAATTATAATAAAGTGTCATTCATTATTCAAGAGGATAAAATTACATTAATGAAATTCAGACTATAGGTAAGAGTTTATTTCACAATTTCATCCGCATTTGACATTATTTTTATAATGTATCCACTGGGGGGAAAAATTTGATCTTTATATATGTAAACAATATATCTTTAAACTATATTTATTTATTTTAAATAAATATTTTACATAAATTTTATACTCATTATGTACACAAGATACTGAAATCTTGTTTTTAAAGAAAACGGTGCTTGTTTTTCTACACAGCCAAGAATCATCTTCTTCCATATCCATATTTTCAAAAAACAATTAATGACTATTTTTAATATTATAAAATGATTTATTAAAGACAATTTTACTCATGTTTATGTTTTATAATGTGATTTCAATGTAACATTCTTGACCAATTCCAAATTAGTGTCTTTTTTATTTTCATACAGAAGTTTCAAAGGAATGTATATTTTAAAGTATACATCATATAAAGAATTTTTCATCACCAGGACCACTCAATATTCTTAAGAATAAATTACCTGTGTACATGGTTATTTTCCAAGAAAATTTATTCCTTAAAATTTTAAAATTATTTTATATTTATAAAAATTAATTTCAAAATGAAAAGGATATTTTCCTTAAAAAATATTTATGTGATATTTTAATGAATATTATTTTATGTCAACATTATTTGGTGAAAACTATAATTTACCTAGAATATACTCATTCGATACCATTTTTAATATTACAATAGATGGATAATGATCTGTTCTTTTTATTAGAGTAATTATTAACATTTCATATGCTAACTTCCCAAAACATATGTTTATGTTGATTATGTTTCACTGCATTCATATAACGAATAAATTAGACATAGCAAGTGACATCAGAGGCCCACTATAGCCCCTCGATGCATGATTTTGTCTCATGAGAGAAACTACTTTGTGTATTTGGAAGATGAGTTACCTTATTACATATGTTATCTAGGTACAATGAATTAATAGTGAGATTGTGATATCTGACATTATAAATTCTTTAATTATGATACAAGTAATTATTATCCATCTGATTATTTATGATGTTAATTTAATCATGGAATTATTCCCCTTTTTACGGTATTATTTATATATAATATTTTATTACTTTTTATCTCATCCATAATATTTATGTTTTATTTACTCAACGATAGCTTCTATTGTAATATTTCACATACTAATAATATGTTCTCACCATAAATTACATTTTCCTTTCAACAATTTATGAAGAAATAATATATAATAGAATTAAGAGATTTATGAGAAGATATAATAATGTTCTCACAATACTTTTTATCTTATATTTCATATTTTCATATAAGATGTCAGCATCATGTATGTGTCTAGTTTCCCAAGACTATTACACTATTCATTCTATCATGATGTAATCTTTTATACTTGTTCTAATGTTGTAAAATCACCACTAGATCTGGGTTAGTGTATTTTGGGTGTTATAGTTGGTATTAGAGAACATTTAGTAGAATCCCTAAGAATTAGATTTTGGAAAACATAGATTAGGGAACATATCCTTATGTTGAACATTGAGGATATTTATAATTATGGGATAATATATTAATGTTTTTTAAGGTATAGATTCTATGAGTTTTCTATAAATACGCATCATTCTGGATACTAAAAGTATATTTTGTTTTCATATATATTCATATATATATGTAATAACCTAGAAAAGTGTTGGTGAGGTATATCTTAACCATCATGTTAGTGCAGAGTTGGGCCGCCCTTGCTGCACACCTTGTTTCACACTCCCTGGGGATATGCATGGATTAATTACCATTTTCATTATAAACCATTATGAATGATTTGATTATATTGAAACATATTCCCAATGATACTATGTTTATAATTATAATATTATATATGAATAAATTTTCATGGTATGTCAAGTGTTTCCCCACTTTTTAAATTATATATTATGATTCTTATTATAATGTTATAATCTATAATATTCCTTTATTTATAAAAGGAACCTATGTGAAGGAATTTAAAATGTATCAATGTGTGTAATCTATGTAGATATTTTACTCCAAGTATAGATAATGAAACAAGAAGTGTAATTGGGTATAGATCGTGAATTTAACAAATTGTAATTATGTTAAGGTAGTTAATTGAGGTTATGACCAATAAACTCTCTCATATAGATCAACCTACTGATCTATAATGTGGTGAAACAATTTTTGATCATTTCATTCATCAGAAACCAACATCATTCAATGAGACTTATAATGCATTTGTGGTCAAAAATCTATATGTACCTTAGAAAGGATATTCCAATATTTGGAATAAATAAAAGGGATAATGGTTTCATTGTATTTTATCATATCACATGAGATTCATATCAATAGTGTTAATTTATTCAAAACACTATGAATGAGGAATAAATATCAAACATGCAATGGAAATATTTTAATGGACCTTTCTTATAAAAATATTTTCATCAGGAATAATGAGTGGATATGGAGAAGAAATTCTTGAGTCTAAGAAAAAAGGAATGTGAAAATTTTATAAAGTTTGAATCCAACTTTTTGTGGTTAAAAATGCATATTTTGGACACTGTACATAATTAAAAAAGTAATATTCACCATTTATTTTTCTATCTAAATTCATTTCATTTAAGAGAACTAGTCTCGAAAATAATCTCATCATATGATTATATAGTCTCGTGTTATATAAAGAAAAAAACAATTCACCAAGCCTTATTACGTAGTAGGAATGAAAGATAAGAAGTTTGCTGATGTGAACTCTGTAAGTTGAAATAAAGTAAAGTGGGAATAAAGTATGGGTAAATTTTCTGAGTAGTTATAAATATTGAATGAAACACTATACAATGTGATAACTAGGAAAAAGAGTTTTCTGAATGTGTACAGAGAAAGGTAATAATTATTGTAAAAATATGGAAATGAATGAAAAAGAAAATATTCAGTGATTCTACTATAAAGAGATAGGGTGATATGAGAATGAGTACCTCGTGATTCAATGGAATTCTCCTAAAAATGATAAGGAATAAAGGATAATATTAATCTATCAATATAGATAAGAATAATGTTATTAAATATGTTGTTTTAGAAAGACTAATCATATACCCAAATTTATCATATGCTTTATTTTGTTTTGGATCTTCGTGATCTTTTTTTTCATTCATATATTCCATGAAAATAAAAAATTTACCAAGAGCATTCATAATGATATTTTCAGTCAATAATCCATGTGAAAGTCTCACCACAACCAGGATATGTTATCCAATTCCTATTAAGACATATAAATTAATCCTATTTAAATAATTTATTATTTTAACTGTATTTGATTTTGATATAATCCTCAATTTTAATTGTATTTCAATATATAAAAAAATATATACTACAAAGAGAAAATAAATTCATGAAGATAATGTGGATTTTATTATCTTTAGAGGGGTGACATCATAATCTGAGACATATATAGATCCACCCATGTAGCTCTTCTAAATTATATTTATAGGGAAGAAGAGTAGACACAATCTAAAAGTAGAATGTATAATAATAAAATTCCGGATTATCTTATTTTATACCCATACATTGATATATTTATATCATAAATACCTAAGAATCCATTATATCCTAATCATTAGAGTTATAATGATTAAATACCTGGTGAAATACCTATATCAAAGAATCATTATAGAATGGCCATTGTAGAATTATTGGAGTTGAAGAAAAAACCATATGCGTTGTGAGAAAATCAGTTTATAAGCCCTAGTGTTTCACCTTGGGTATCCCATGTTATATTAGATAAGAAAAATTATTGATCTATAATGTTTTTCATAGATTATTGATAAGTAAATTTTTATAAAATAAAGAATATTTTTCATCTACCTCATATTTGTGACATGTTTGACTAAATTTATAGTGGTTAATATTTTCAATAATTGAAAATTATTTTGGGTATCATCAGTTGAGAGTAAAAAATAAATATGTTTTAAAGAAAAAATCTATACTAGGTATAAACATTATGATTTTACATTAATTCCACTTAGACAGACTAGTGGGACATCTATTGTTATTGATATAATGAAGTGATTATTCAAGGAATATAATGGCCAAGAGTGTTTAAAATGGATCTTCTCATAGAAATATATAATCATGAGTCAAAGATGATGGCTTGAGTAAGTAATTGATTATAATTTCACAATACACTACCACTCGGGGAAGGAAAATAATGTATCATATGCATTATTCCCCATGGATTATGTTGTCTCAAACAAAATGAGGCTTCATATGGATCATATGTTCATTGATTTAGTGATTTTTTATAAGGAAACTGTTATAGAAGGAGAAACATCACCCATTTTTCAAATTATATCCAAACCATCTTTATTGGATGTGATAAATGTTTATCATCCTGATGATGAAAATCATTAAAATAAATCTGATGTTGTGAATTATGTGAGTTTGGTAGACAACATATAAGAATATGTAATTTTTTTATTTGTAAATATGAAATGTGTTCCATATATACCTGAGATGAAAATGGAATTAATATAAAATTCCAATATCCTAAATTTCAATATGCACCGTTGTTACACCATGATAAAAAGAGATTTGAATGAAAACTATGGTGGGATAATATGAAACATGGAATTTTTAATAATGTGTAAAGATATTAGCTTTATCAATAGGTTAATGATGAGATATCGCATCCTAGAGTATTCATGTATCCTTTATTTATTCATTTGTGGTAATGGGATAACATTACTATAGACAATAAAACTGGGTTACCAATGACTCCTAGGATGAAAGAAACAATACGATTTATTTTTTATCACTTTACCAATTCGTCACATGTATTTGATATAAGCGATGATTTACCTATTGAGTTTCTTGAATGAATCTATGATAAAGAAGTTATAAGACTTCTTGTTGAATCTCATTTAATGACTTATAATAACGTCCCTTGATTTATATCTAAATTATTGAAATCTCATTAGATGTATCAGGATATTGACTCTCATTTGGGAACTTCCTATCACTATAAAATTGATATATATACATAAAGTACTATAAAAACATTATAACACATGTTTATCCCATGCTATATTTCATTTTCAAGTTATAAAAAACATTATTTATCATTTTAAGATATTTACTATAACAATAGATTCCATCCAAGTAATTAAATGGCGCAATGTGATGCATTTCATGGAAAGAGATGTCTTACACTGACCAGTAGATATTAAATTTTTGGAAGGATTATTTTAGGACTATAAATTTTAGATGAGACAAGAACGAAGGGAAATAATATTTTAACCCATATAAAATTAGAACAAACCAAGAAAAATTTATTTCCTATTAACCAAAGTAATGATTTTGAATTACAATTAAGAGATCATGTTTTCTTGACAGTATCCTAATAGAATTTCTTTATAAGGATTATTAATAAATGAAAAATTATCCTTATGTATGTTTTCCCTTCTCAAATTATATATATAATTGAAACTAAGGTTTTATATTTAGAAATTCCACTTGGTCTCTTTAAAGTAAATTTTTTATTCCATATCTCTTAATTTAGAATGTATATTCTAGATCCAATTCATATTCTCAACAATGAGAAAATATAATCAAAACATGATTTATCTTAATGTAAATTGCCTATCTAGATTCAAGACACTGGAGAACATGTGTTAAGTATTTGGACCACTCAGCTGGTAAAATATTATTGATAAATCATAAGACACAAAAGGAAATGTGGGAACATGAAAATTTTATGATACAGAAGAAACCAATTATTTAATGAGGTGGAATTCTGGAAATTATTAGGATGAATGTTTTTGAATGTGGGAAGAATGTAACACCCAAGCTTCAATTACATTAAAAATTTATTTTAATGAAACAAACACAAAAAACTCATAGTTTTAGATAGTAATTTAATTAAAACAAAAAAATTTAAATTTTAAAAATTTAATTCTCTTAAATGAATTCATCTTTTAAATCATTATATCAAAATTATATTAGGGTGAATTTTTTGGTTTCTGATGAAATGAATAATTTTATAGTGAATAGATAAAAATACAATTTTTTTTTGAAATCATTGTTATTGTTTTTAGAATTTAAAAAGAAACATTTTATTTTAAAATGGATTCAAATTAAAATTAGTTTTATTATTTTATGAATTATTTAATTATGCTCATAAGAATCAATTTGATGTTTCAATTTATTATAAAAACAGTTTTTTTACTCAGAAATACATTTCTATGGAAAATAATTTTTCATTTCATTTATATTTTTTAAATTTAGTTCATTTAATTCACTAATAAAAGTTGAATCTTTAAAATGGATTAAATATTAAGAATCTATATGTCCATATTTTTAAATTTGTCCCTTTTATTTTTATGATTATAAATAGTTATCCTAATAAATAATTACTACCATAGTAAGGGTAAATCATGTAATTGTGGTTTAAAATTACATGATAATGACTAAAAATCACCATAACACTTGCCTTTATCAAATTGAATGGGTTTAATTTTGAACTTCTTATAAATTAATTGAATATGTAGACATATGTTGATGTACTTATTTGATTTGGACCATTAAATTAAATTAAGAAAATAATAAATACAAAATTTCACTCACTTCACTTTAATAAATCCATTTTTTATTCAAGTAAACATTGTAAATGATTGGTTAAAATGTTTATTTGAAAGATAGTATATTTTTTTATTATGGGAGTCTATTTTAAATTTTTAGTGAGAAAATAATTACCTTAAATTCCTTTGAAATTATAATATAGTATTTATTCAATTAATGTTATTAAAAATATATTTTAAAAACTCTAAAAGTAATTTTTTTAGTGATATAATTTAAAAAAAATGAATACATATATATCACATATAAAAGTTTTTTTAAAATTATAAATTTTAATTTCACATTTTTCATGTTCTCTCTAATGTCAAATTAAATGAATAGATTCATAAATGAAATTAATGATGTTTTATTAAAATAATATTTTATTAAATTTAATAAAAATTATTTAATTCTAGAAATAAGACAATGGGAAAATATATTGACTACAATTCATATATTTTCTTATTTATGGGAAAATTATTTCCTTATATGTAAAATAGTAACCCTTTAACAGTGACATTTTTTTATCGTTGTTAAGAATAAAATATGTTAACTAATGGGTAGAACCAAAACATATGGTTTAAAAACCACATAAATATGTAAAAAATTTATTAGTTGAGGATATTTAAACAGAATACTATCTCATATTTTAAATTATTTATATATTATTCCACTTTCACATGAAAATGAATTTAATATATTAGAGTTTTTTTATTAATTCCATCTGTGTCCTTTTGTTCACTATAAAATTTTTCACCTATCCTCTCATATATACACCACCTAGTCCCTAATATCTTTAAAAAACTAAAAACCCCTATTCTAAACATACTTATCCATTTTTTGGTGTTTCCAGCCATCCAAAATGACAAACCCTATATCACATAAGGGAAGATCTAAATGAGCTTTTTCGTATATTGTGTAATCATCTTTACTGACTCTTTTAAATTTCATTCTTCTTCAACATAATCTAACTCTATTATATCCATAATTAAATAATAACACCAGTATCATAAATTTTCATATATTTATTTATCATTATTTTAAAACCATTTTCTATCTCTTTCTCATCCTATAAAAAAGATAAAATATCACTCATATAAATGTACATCATATCATCTCCTTAAAATGGTGTAATTCGTTTTCCATCATAACATTAATTTGATGTTTATAATTATAGAAAAAATATATATCATATTTATGAAATAATTATTATTTTGGAATAATAAAATCTTATCTACCATTTAACTCTTCAACTCATTAAAATAAGATAACGTCGTTCATGGGTGCTGGTGGACTACCACATTCACGAAGCTGTGTAATTTTTTTTCTTCTCTTTCTTTCAAGGATGATTATATATATAATTTATAATATATCTATATAATGATTAATATCGTGAATATTAGGGAATCACAATCAAGATGTTGTGACTAAAACTACCAAATCGAAACATGCATAAAAAACTGTTAATATTCGGAAATGAAAATTTTAATAAATAAGTATTCATAATTCGTTATTGAAATGTTATAATTGGATAATATAGGATATTATAAGTATATATATATATATATTAAAATATAATAACATTTAATTTATTATATATGAGAATAAAATTACATACAATGAAATTTGGACCTAAGGTATGGGTTCATTACATAGTCTCATTATTATTAAAGATTGTTTATGTTGAAGTCTCTACTGGGGGAATTTTATGATATTTATATTTAAAACCAATATATAGTTTTCCTATATTTTTTTTATTATAACTAAACATTTTTTACTATATTTTCACTCTTTATGTACTCATGATACAAAAATCATCATTGCAATGAAAAACACCTTTTTCACTACTCTCTTAGGAATCATTATCTTCTATATCCATATTTTCCTAAAAATGTAATAAAGAATATTTTTACACTTATACATTGATTTATTAAATATATTTTTAATCATTTTTGGCTTTTAAAAAAATTAAGATGAATATTTTAGTCACATTCCAAATAAGGTGATTTTTGAATTTTCTTATAAAATTATGACAGGGGGTTTTTTAACATGTACTACCTGAACAAAATTTCACACCTTCATGGCTACTAAATGTTTTGAACATTTTATTATATGATTAAAAGTTTATTTTTAGATAAATGTATTTATTTAATATTTAGTAAGTTTTTTATTTTGAATATTTTATTTCAAAATGAAAAAAGGATTTTCTTGAAGAAATCTTTTGTTGAACCATTATAGTATAATCATCTATGACAAAATTAATTGGTGAATATGATAATTTACTATGGATGTACTCTTTTGATAACATTATCTATATTAATTTGGATATATCATGATTATTTTTATTTATCGGAGAAATTATTAACATTTCATAACCTTGTTTTTAATTATGAATGATTATTTAGAATATATTTCCCCGTTAATATAATAAGTACATTGGATGTAGAAAGTGACATGCGGGGTCTGATATACCTCCATGATACATTAGTGGTTTCATGAGACATAAATGTTTTGGTATTTAGTGCATAAATTGCATATTTGCATATGTTATTTTGGAACAAGGTACTGACGGTGAGATTTTGTTGTCTAGTATTATGCATTCTACCATTATGAAACTAGTTGTTATTGTCCATTTGATTATTTATATTGTTATGTTATCGATGGATTTAGTTCTCTTTTTTATATTGTTAGTTATAAGGAATAGTTTATTATTTTTAGTTTCATCCATATTATTCCTATTTTATTTACTTAATGAAATATTATTTTATACGCATTTCCTTATTTAGAATCTGATCTCAACCATTATTATGTTTTCCTTTCCCTAGGATTAAAATAAGGTATATTTGAATGAAACAAATGATTTTCTATAATAAATAATAATGTTATCATATGAATTATTGTATTACATTTACAGTTTTCATATTTAACATGAAAACCATGTATGTATCCAGTATCTCATGAATATTAAACTATTTAGCCCATTATGTTCTGATCCACTATACTTTTCCTAGTGTTGTAAAATAACCATCTAATATGTGTTACTTGAGTTAGGGTGTCGTAATTGGTATCCGAGAATGTTTATTTGAAACATTGAGATCTAAATTAATGAAAAAAAAAGATTAGGGAACATGTAACGCCATGAGTTATAATAAAAGAATTATTTATTCTTGGTTTTTTGGTATAAAAATTAATTAATAATTATTATATGAAATATAATTTAAATGTATGAAATAAATGAAATTATGGAAATAATAAAAATATAATATATGTATTCATGATTTGGAATATTTAAATTAATATATATTATTATAAAATATGTAAATAATGAATATAAATAAAAAAATTAAAAAAAATAAATAATTTAAAGTTAATATAAATCGATTTACAATATAATTATAAAAATATATGTATGAGTATTATTTTTAATTTTATATTTTAAATAAATTATGATAATACTATTATTATTTCAAAATTACAAACACTATAAAAATATTTTCTTATGTTTTAAAGTAATATAAAAAATGAATCAATTAAGTTTACTTATTTTCAATTATGATTTTGTTTTATAAGATGATAACAATATAATTATGTTAAAAAAAATCATAATTATGAATATATTAATGAAATTATGTGAATTATGAAATTATAAATACGTAATTATGATAATTTATGATTAAAATGATTATAAAGAAATTAAATAAAATAATTTTTTTTTAATAATAATAAATTGTAAAAATAATGTTTTAATAGAAAATTATAATTAATTATTAATGTAATATATTTTATATGTAATTGTAATTATTTTATATTTGTTTTAGAAATGTTTCTTTTATTTTATAGTATTATTATATTAAAAATACTAAATTTTAATTATCAAAATAAATATTTTAAAATCTTTTTATAAATTTTTTATATAAATTAAAAAATATAATTATGATAATTAAATTGATACAAAATAAATTTATACATAAAAATGATGAGATGATTAAAAAAATGAATTGATGATGGGAAACTACGAAAATCAACGGTTAACCCTCAAGAGGGTTTTATTCATTCTGTATGGGAATCATTTTGGGGGAAAGGGGGACCTAAGGGGTTTTTGGGGTCGAGATGAGAACCAAGGGGATTCATGGGAAAGAATGACTAAGGAGACTAGCTATTAGAGAAGGTTCGATTCAAGCCACATGAATTTAGGTTTTCATGGGGAAGCTCATGAAAAGCCTCTCTTTAAAGGTGATCGATCATGGTTTAGGGTTCATCTGTCGGCAAAGGACTCTGAGCCATGTTTCGAGCCTCGGGTTTCAATTTCATTTTTTCTTCAACCTAAGAGAGGTAGGAGTTTTCTGTTTAGATATCATAATCAATTAATCTAACTATAGTGATTCATTGTTTCCTATTTTTCTCCCTCCATCACTATCCTCATTTACGTTTTTTTGTTTTGGAATGAAATATCTAACCTTGAACCGATTTATATCTATTTTTTTCTCTAAATGCCTTGATTTTACCTGTATTACTATTTTCAATTGTTTATTTCATTATTTAGTTGTAAAGACCTAGAATTTATTTGTAAAATTTATTTAATTAAATGGGAATTTTATGAGTTTGTGAAGATTGATGACGCCTGATTCCGAGGCCCGATGTTCCCAGAATGAATTTATGATCTTTTTTGGTTACATTCAGTAAATGTGTGAGCGGGTTTTTTTTAACTTTTCAAATGGTTCCTGGAATTGAAATATGAGGACACTATTGAACTCACAACGCTGGTATTGGCTTATGGAGGCTTTCACCTCGACGGCAGTTGGATGAGGGTGAAAGTTAGTTATTATGTTTTTTAGGAAATAATAAAATAAAATAAAAATGTTTGACATTTTTATTTGTCGAAACCTTCCATGTGGATGTTATAAAAGTGGGAACCACCTGAACTAAAACCTCCCACTTGGGTTATGGTGGTGGGGACCACCTGAACCCTCAAAATGGGAGAAACCCTTAAACTACCTCTTCAATGTGGGGAAGCCTCTTGAACATCCCCCACATTAATTGTGCCACCCCATTTTATTAATTATACTAAGTCATCAATTAATTAATTAAGAAAATTTGAAATTATGACAACAAACTAATTAGATAACATATTCTATTATTTTGGTTGTTTCATTTTCTTTGGAGATTGGGGGAATGTATTTGGAAAAGGAGAAGGGGAGAGATTTTGGGAGGATTACACTTCTCCAGTGAAGAACTTCTTCCATGAAGAACACTTTTCTATGTGAAGAACCACCTCTATCGAAGAGCGTTTATCCGACCACCGAGCTAGGGATCGAAGGCGTGAGGCGGGTGAGACGAATGTCGACATCTCCGAATTCTCTCTTATAACACAACAACAAATCATCGAGGTAGGAATTTGATTATGTGTGATTATTTATTCCCACGTTCTTCCCTTCTAAACAAAGAACATGGATCAACTCTCTAAATAGTGGATCTGCAAATGATTTCTTTTTGTGGGTTTGAGAATAATCATTACCGAAGGTTGTAGGGTTCAGATTTCTACATACAAGTTTTATTAAGCTGCTTACTACCACCCTAACGCAGAAGGTCCTGGCCAAACGAACATGGCTTGACCTCTCCGCATTTGTTCTTGAGTTTTTGTCGTGTTCCATGCTTTGGACGAAGGCGGTGACCAGTTTTGGTGAATGGAATTAGTGGAACTAGAATATGGTAGTCAGCACACCATCGGCCATGATGAAGGCGATAGCGTAACCATATCCCCCCTATCATGCTTTGGTTAGGCCGCCCAGCATGGGCCAGGCCACCCAGCGCGGGCCAAGCCACCCAGCGCGGGCTGGGTGGACTCGAACTGGGTCGGGTTAGCCCAGGATGGGTCGAGCCAGGTTGGACTAGACCCAGACCTTTTTCGTCCCATTTTCACTCTCTTGGCCAAATATTTTTCACCGAGTGTCTATTTGACAAATCGTCTACGGCGCTGGAAACCTTGGAGAGATATTGTCTCTTTGGTATACCCCTTACCAAAACCTCAATGGAAATAAGAGGGACTTGACCAAGGAGAACCACCATTGATCCACCAATAAACCCCTTCAATTTGCCTCCAAAATGAGCTAAAAAGATCCCAAAATCTCTGAAAACTGGAAATCCCACGTGATCCACAAGTGGGAGAAAGAATGAGGGGAAAATGGGGAATCCTGAGTGGCCCGAGACATAAAAACCCAAACATTATGTGGCTTCATGGTTACCCTGCATGGTTTAGAAAACCATGTGCTAACCTTACAGTAGCCACTATCTAACCTAGGCACATCACACGGCTTGCCCGCATGGTCTAAAAAACCGTGTGTCACTTGTGAAAAGCCCACTATCAAGGCTAATAACTTACAGACCGGGCCTCGGGACTAAATGTCTAATAACATACAGATCGGTTGTCCGATTGATGCACTATATGTTGCGTTGAGACCCCTATGACTTGGCGGACCTTTTTGATAATTCTTCATGGGACTTCATGGTAGTTGGAGTATCGAATAATGGCTTGTGGAGAGGACCCTTCCAGAGACATGAGAGCATAGTGGGGGAACTCTTGTAACTGGTTGTGAGAATGTACTAGGATCTTGTGTCATTCTAATGATGTAATGACGATGTACTATGATACTGCGTGGTTCTAATGATGTAATGGTGTGTACTAGGATCCTGTGTTGGTCTGACAATGCACTGACGTGTACTAGGATACTTTGTGGGTTTAACAATGTACCTATGTGTACTAGGATCATGTGTGGGTCTGACGATGTACAAACGTGTACTAGGATCTTGTATGGGTCTGACGATGTACTGACAATGTACTAGGATCATGTGTGGGTATGTCGATGTACTAGGATCATGTGTAGGTATGCAATTTGGGATCTTTCATGGGTCTTCCTCTTAACAGAGTAAGATAATTCACTTGTTAAATTTAATCATCTCTACTACAGTACCTAAGTTATACCTGGTGTGAGCTGATTTTGTACCTGTGTGGTACTTTCCTTCGTGGTAATAACTTGGTGGTATTCTTCTATGTGGAATACATGTGTGGTACTTAGCTTTGTGGTATTCTTTCCTTTGTAGAATAGCTGAGCGTTGGGCTCTGAGTTATCCCTGTGTTTCCTTATCATTGAGATGGGCATACTTGATAACTTAGGTATATGTATGGGCATATGCCTAAGTAGGGTTGATAGTTGATTTCATGTTTTGTGGTTTATCCTTTTTGGATTTTGTGAGACCATGAGGGTCTCATGGTCCCTACTGTGTTTCATTATACTCACCCCTTCATGTGTTAGGCCCGCACCTTGTTTTGTATGGTGCAGATGACGGACAATGCTGACTGAGGATCAGGGTACCCGGACTGGATGTAGCTTGGAGGTGGAAATTAGATGATGATTACCACTGAGATGACCATTCAACAGATGTACCAACTCTTCAGGTAGGATCCTTGGAGGGTGTTCATAGGAGTTATCCCAATTTACTTGAACTTTTCAGTTTTCCTGTAATATCTAGTTGGTCTTGTATTCTGGAACCTTTTTCTTAATGTACTCAAACTTTTACCGTACAGTTTACTCATGTTTGTATTTTTTGTGTGTTATTGGTTGCATGTGTTTATCGGATATAAAGGAAATTCCTTCCTAGTTTTCAGGAATACTCCTTTGGTGCTAGTCGCCAGCCTCTGGCCATTGGAAGATGGGCTTCTGGTAGTCACAGCACGAGTCCCAGGGGATGTGTCATGAAAAATTGGTATCAAAGGGATCGGTTAAATCATAGAAAATAGGACTCTGATCTTTCTTTTAACAAAAATACTGTTAAGTGTAGCGAGTGTGGTTATTAGTTTAGGGAACCCAGTGTTGGTGCGGTGGCCAACATATCCAATCACCGGGACCCTAACTTCTGATTTCTGACTTAGTGCACAAAAACAATAATTACGTGTGTGTGTGTGTGTGTGTGTGTGTGTATGTGTTTTCAAGAGTTTTATTTGTCATCTCTTTGAGTCATCTTACCAGGTATAAATTTCTGACCGTGGCGCAACTATTTCCTTTTTAATATGCCTCTAAGTAGACAGTCAGCTGGGGTTCCAAGTATAGTACGCACTGATAGCCCATCAGATGATAGGGTCTTAGTGCAGGGCCCTCTTACAGTAGAGGCACAAATGGAGGCATATGTGGTACCATTACCTATTGGGCCACCGATGCCACCAACCCCAACAATAGAGGGTGCATTCCCCTTGAACGTGTTTCATGAGTTACAGCACTAGAGGCCACCTAGGTTTAGGGGGGAGACAGACCCACATGCGGCTAAGGATTGGCTGGAGGTTGTGGTGTGATTATTCTGACTGGTAGGGACACCAGCTGATCTCATAGATATCCTTTCTTCCATTCTTCTATAGACAGTAGCAAGCAGATAGTGGGGATTGATTCTCTAGGTTCATGATGAGGCGATGCTTCTCTGAGAAAACTTCAAGAGCCTATTTAGGGAACAGTTTGTCCCAGTGAATCTTTGCACAGTGCTCATTCAGGAGCTTATTCATCTACAACAGGACATCATGACTGTGTCTCAGTACTCATCAATGTTCACCAACCTCTCACACTACTCCACTGATCTGGTATGAGACCCATTCTCTTGGGCCCAGACCTTCAAGCAGGGACTCAGGCGGGAGATCCGGGATTCGATGATGTCACTCAACATTCTGACGCATGCATGGGTGTTAAATAGAGCCCTCTTAGTGGAGAGTTTTCTCGTTGAGTAGTCACCAGTAGAGAGACCCACCACTGAACGTCATGTAACAGAGTATTCTATAGTTGGGAGTAGATAGAAATCACAGAGGTCTTAGAGGACCAGTCATACAGGTGGACGACCGCATGATTTAGGATCAGTTGTGCGGGGTACCGAAGACAGAGCCAATCATGTGAGGAACCTGTATTATTTCATATGTGGAAAGCATGGTCATATGGATCGTGACTATCCGACCTAATTTATGGCTGATTAGCAGATGGTCAAGGGACTACCCAGGTAGAGATAGAGGCTCGACCAAGGAGGTCCGCAGGGAGTAGGCAGATGTGGCATATGAGCTGGTCGTGCAACTGGCAGTGGGCGACGATTCGAGATGTTACTGCCACCACCACCAGGTGGTCCACCCCGACTGCAGGGAACAGGAGGATAGGAGGGAGCTCAGCTTCAGGTAGTTGAGTCCTATGATCAGGGCATTCCGGAGATGATATGAGGTAAAATCTGTGACTAATACACCTTAGTTGTAGTACTTATAGAAATAGGTGAAAATCATTCTTTTATTTCCACTACACTCATTCGGAGCTTAGAGATTCCAATGGAGATGTTGGATTGATCCTTACAGCTTGAGAATCCAACAGGAGAAGATTCGAAGATTACGCACTAGTGTTGGTAGTGTGAGCTTTCTCTAGGAGGTGAGATCTTTAGCTGGGATCTCCTAATAGCAGCGTCGAGGCCTTACGACGTCATCTTGGGCATAGACTTATTATTTGTAGTCCATGATCATATTGACTGTATTAGGAACAAAGTTCAGTGTGTCCACACAGATGGGACCAAGTTTACCTTCATCGGTGAGAAGGGAGCCTTTGGAGCATAGGATGGACTTACCTGGAGGAGGGTGTAGCCAATCACTAATCAGTTGGCTAGCCTTACCCTCAGAGCGGTTGATGTGGAGAGTCTGAGTTATCCTATAGTGGTGGACTAGTATGTGGATGACTTCCCTGATGATGTTATGGGTGTACCTCCTTGAAGAGAGGTGGAATTTTACATTTACTTGTACCTTGGAATGACACCAATATCTACACCAGCATATCGGATGGCTCCCACAGTGCTTCGTGAGTTGTAGGTACAGTTGGAGGACTTGTAGGGGAATTGGTTCATCAGGCCCAATGTTTCTCCTTGGGTGTCTCTGATTTTGATCGCCAAGAAGATAGATGGGAGCTTGAGGGTTTGTGTTGACTATCAGCGCCTGAACCAGGTGACTGTGAAGAATAAGTACCCACTCCCGAGGACTGACGACCCCTTTGACTAGCTGAAGAGAGCACGATGGTTCTCAAAGATAGACCTCAGATCAGGCAATCAACATCTCAGATTATGAAATAAGGATGTGTAGAAGACGACTTTTAGATGTCGGTATGGCCAGTACTAGTTCTTGGTAATGCCATTCGGCGTGACCAACACCCTAGCAGTGTACATGGGACTCATGAACAGGATCTTCTAGCCACACCTTGAACACTTTGTAGTTGACTTCATCGATGACATTCTGATCTAATCCACTACTAAGGAGTTTGCCTGTAATATGCAGATATTTATGGACACACTCTAGGAGCACCAGCTTTATGGTAAGCTCACAAAGTGCTAGTTCTGGAACAGATAGGTGAATTTTATGGGACACATCATCTCATAGGCAGGAGTTGTAGTGGATTTAGGGAATATTGAGGCGGTACTTGATTGAGACCCTCCAAGAGTTTGACGGAGGTAAAATGTTTCCTAGGTTTGGATGGATACTACCAGAGGCTTGTTCCATATTTCTCTAGAGTTGTAGCACCTTTATCAGCATTGATGAAGAAGGGGAAACCCTTCATGTGGTAAGAGAAATTTCAGTGGAGTTTTCAGTAGTTGAGGTCGATGCTGACTAGTGCCCCCATATTTAGGCTTTCAGAGGAGGGTTTAGGGTACGTAGTCTACTATGACATATTAGGGACCGAACTCGGATGTTTCCTGATGCAAGAGCGAGCATTGAGTGCATATGGTTCTCGATAGTTGAGATATCATGAGTAGAACTACACTACCCATGACCTGGACTTAGTTGTAGTGGTCTTCACCTTGAAGATGTGGTGACATTACTTGATGGGCGAGAATTTTATTGTCTAATTGGATCAAAAGAGTCTCAGTTATTTCTTCTCATTGAAGGAACTGAACCTAAGAAAGAGAAATTGGCCAAAGTTCCTTCAGTACTATGACTTAAATAAATTCTATAATCATGGGAAGGGGAGCATTGTAGTAGATGCACTCAGCAAGAGATCTGGTATATAACTACTAGGTGAGGTGACATAGCAACTAGATGCTTTGTAGATATCCTTTGTGGATCAAGATGTAGCATCTTTTCTTCAGTATCTTACAGTCACTCCCCCACTTCTTCATTAAGTCTTGGAGGTGCAACATGGGGACACTGACTGCGAGACTCGACGTGCTTAGATATTCATAGGACAGACACTTGATGGATTTTTTGAATGTGGGGAGCATGTCATCCTTTTCAGAAAATGTACCATGGTACCAGTGTCACTTTAATAGTATGTTATGAGGGAGTTCCACACATCCCCTCTAGTGATACATCCAATAGTGGTGAAGATATACCAGGATCAACGATGACAGACATGGTGGCTAGGAATGAATAAAGTAGTAGCATAATTTTCCTCTCAATGCCTCACTTGTCAGCAAGTGAAGGGAGAGAATCATGTACCAGAAGGCTTGGTTCAGACTTTAGAGTTTCCAAAATGGAAGTGGGATGGGATATCCCTAGACTTCAAGATAGGACTTCCACATACATCTAAGGGTATTGATTCTATCTGGGTGATCGTCGACTGACTCACTGATTCAGCCCACATCCTACCAATCAGAGAGTAGGGTTCAGTAGGAATCTTGGGATGCCTTTATTTGTAGGAAATTGTGCGGCTCTATGGAGTATCCTAGACAATTGTCTCCGATCGAGATGAAATTTTCACTTTTCAGATATATAAGGTGTTGTAGGAGTCTTTTGGGACACAACTTTTTTTGAGCACCACCTTCCATCTTTAGATGGATGGTCTGACTGAGAAGACCATTCAGACCCTCAATGAAATACTATGTGCTTGCGCCCTCGACTTCGGTCACAGTTGGGAGGATCAATTGCCTTTTTTGGAGTTTTCATACTACAATAGCTCTCACTACACCATTGGGATGGAACCTTTTGAGGTGTTGTACGGTCAACCCTGCTAATCATCATTGTGCTGGACTGACCTAGGGGAGTCAGCACTCATGGGACCAGATATGGTATGGGCTACCACAGAGAAGGTGAAAATCATCTAGGAGCAGATGAAGACTGCACTGAGCTGGCAGAAGTCTTATACGGATAAGAGATGGAGACCTATGAAGTTTGAGGATGGCGACCATGTCTTTCTACGGGTCTCACCTCGATGAGGTTTGCGTAGATTTGGTCGTGGTGGCAAGTTATCTTCGAGGTTTATCAGACCCTTCCAGATCCTCAGTAGAGATGAAAAGGTGGCTTACCATATAAATCTTCCACCCTAGTTGCATCGGGTGCTATGCCTCTTCTACGTATCCCATTTGAGGAGATACGTGCATGACCCTTCTCACATCATCAACCATGTAGAACTAGACATCAACGATGGGGCAAATTTTTTGGATGTTCTAGTAGTGATTGAGTATCGACACGAGCGAGTCCTTCGTGGGTGGTAAATACCTATGGTGCACATTCGATGGCATCATGAGAACCTCTAGGAGAGAACATGGGAGTGGGAGGCTCAAATTCTTGCTCAGTACCCCCACATGTTTCCATGTTTTGGATGTGGATTTAGGGACACAAAGCCCTGGGGTTGTGAGAATGCAAAGACCTGGAATTTCCATGTAATTTTTTTAATTGTATTGGAATTTTATGAGTCCATGAAAATTGACGTCGCGTGATTCCAAGGACTGGAGTGGCCAGAAATAATTTCTGAACTTTTTTTTATGTTCTTTAAATGTGAAAGCGAGTTTTAATAACTTTTGAACTAGTGATCAGAATTAAAATCTGAGGACACCGTTGAACTCAAAGCGCTAGTATTTGCTTAATGAGGCTTCCACCTCAACAATAGTTGGTTGAGGGAGAAAGTTAGTTTTTGTGTTTTTCATGAATGAATAAAATAAAATAAAAATGATTAACATTTTTATTTGATGAAACCTCCCATTTGGATGTTATAATGGTGGGTACCACCTGAACTAAAACCTCCCACATGAGTTATGGTAGTGGGGACTACCCAAACCCTCATAATGGGAGAAACCCTTAAACTTCCTCTTAAATGTGGGGGAGACTAATGAACTTCCCCCACTTTAATTATGCCACCCCCTTTGATTAATTATACCAAATAATAAATTAATTAATTAATACAATTTCAAATTATGCCAACAAACTAATTATATAACATATTCTATTATTTTGGAAATTTTATTTTTGGTGGGGTTTGGGGGAAAGTATTTGGAAAAGGAGAAGGAGAGTGATTTTGGGACGATTCCACTTCTCCAATGAAGAACTTATTCCACGAAGAACGCTTCTCCAAAAGAAGAACCACCTATATCAAAAAACATTTATCCGACGAACGAGCTTGGGATCGGAGGCATGTGGAGGGCGTGACAAACGTCAACATCTTCATCTTCTCTCTCGCAACTCAACAACAAACCTTCGATGTAGGGGTTTGATTATGTGTGATTATTGATTTCCCAAATCTTACCTTCTAAACAAGGAATGAAGATCAACTCTCTAACTAGTTGATCCGTAGATGATTTCATTTTTCGGGTTTGGGAATAATCATAGCTGGAGGTTGTATGGTTTGGCGTTCTACATAAATGTTTTATTAAGCCACTTGATACAGCCCTAACACAGACGATACAAGACAAACGAACACAGCCCAACCTCTTTGTATTTTTTTCATAAGTTTTTTTTATGTTCCTCACTTTGGAAGAAGGTAGAGACCAGTGTCGTTGAATGTCACCGGTGGAACTCAGATACAGAATTCCGCACACCGATGACTGCAATGATGGCGACCGTGCAACTACAGCCACCCCACCCAGCACAGGTCGGGCCGCCCAGCCTGGGCCGACCCACCCAGCTCGGGCTGAAACATTCCCACCGGGCCTGGTCAACCTAAACCGAGTCAGGTCAGCCCAGGCCGGGTCAGACATGAAGGGGACCCACATCGACATATTTCTGCTCTTTTGGCCATAACATTTTCACCGAGTCTTTGTTTGACGAATCGTCTATGGAGCCGAAAACCTTAGAGAAAAACGACCCCTTTGGTATAACCCTAACCAAAACCTCACAAAACCAAACGTCGGACTTAACAGAGGAGAAAAACCTTTGATCCACTAAGAAACCCCTTTGAATTGTCTCCAAAACGAGCTAAGGAGCTCCCCAAACCTCTAAAAACAAGAACTCCCGCGTGAGCCATGAGTGAGAGGAAGAATGAGGGGAAAATGTGAAATTCTGAGTGGCCTGGGACTTAAAACCCCAAACATTAAGTGGTCGCATGGTTAACATGCACGGTTTGGAAAAACATGTTCCAACCATGCGGTTTCCACTATCTCACCCAAGAACTTTCTACGGATTTTCCACATGGTCTAACAAACCGTGTGCCGCCCCTTCGAAACCCACTGTCATGGCTAATAACTTACAGACCAGGCCTCGGGACTTAAAGGCTAACAACTAATAGACCAGGCATCAGATTAATAAACCGTCTATTATGTTGATACCCCTATGACGTGGTAGACCATTGGGATACATCTTCATTGTAAGTTGTGGCAATTGGTGTATTGACCAGTTGATTGAGGAGCGGACACTTTCAGAGACAAGAGTGCTTAGTGAGGGAACCATGTAACTAGATGTGATGATGTACTAGGATCCTTTATGGTTCTGATGATGTACTGAAGATGTATTATGATCATTTGTGGGTATGAAGATTTAAAGACATGTACTAGGATCCTGTGTGGGTTTGACGATGTACTGACAAGTACTAGGATCATGTGTGGGCCTGACGATGTACTGACATGTAGTAGGATCATGTGTGGGTCTGACGATGTATAGATGTGTACTAGGATCTTTTGTGGGTCTGATGATGTACTAACGATGTACTAGGATCTTCTGTGGGTCTGACGATGTACTAGGATCTGGTGTAGGACTGCAATTTGGGATCCTTCATGGGTCTTCCTTTTAATAGAGTAAGATGATTCAGTAGTTACATTTAATCATCTCTAATATTATACCTATGTTATAACTACTGTGAGCCGAGTTCATACATGTGTGGTAATTTCCTTCATCGTAATGCCTTGGTGGTATTATACTGTGTGGCATACCTTTTTTTGCGTACCGTTGTTGTATTACTTCCTTTGTGGAACAGTTGAGCTTTGGGCTTTGAGTTGGACTCTGTGTTTCCTCTTGATTGAGATTGGCATACATGATAACATTGGTATATGTTTGGGCATATACCTAAGAAGGGTTGTCAGTTGATTTCATGCTTTTTTGTTTATCCTTTGTGTATTTTGTGAGACCTTGAGGTTCTCGAGGTCCCCAGTGAGTATTGTTATACTCACACCTACATGGGCTATGCACGGACCTTGTTGGGTTTGGTGTAGATGACGGACAATGCTGATTGGGGATGAGGGTACTAGGATTGAAGGTATCTCAGAGGTGGACATTAGATGAGGCATACCATAGAGATGACCATTTGAGAGTTATACCTAACCATCAGGTATAATCCTTTGTGGGTGATTAGAGGAGTTGTCCCAGTTTACTTGTATTTTTCATGTTTCCTACACTTTCTATTTGGGCTTGTATTCTGGCCCCTTTTGATTATTGTACTCACACTTTTACTATATATATTACTCGTGTTCGTATTTTTTTTTGTGTTCTTGGTTGTGTGTGTTTACAGGATATGAAGGAATGCCTTCCCAGTTTTAGGGAATACACCTTTGGTGCTAGTCGCCCGCCCCTGTCCTATAGAAGGTGGGCTTAGGGTAGTCACGACACGGGCCCTGGGGGATAGGTCGGGACATTAGTGATGTATTTTCTTCACATTAATCTATACTAGTGTATGAACATATGAAAATATTATTTCTTTCCTTCATCGGTATCCCAAGATCGCATCACAGGCTTAAATGTTTTTATATTTTGAGATCTTTGAGGATCTCTGCTAGACCCCAATTAAGCCAATTTAATTTACTTTATGCTATTGGCATGTGAACTATGATTTTTATGGCTCTAAAATCTTTATAACATTATCTGTGTAAAGTAAACAATTCGTTAGTCTAGAGGGAAGGTGGAACTGTTTTTGAAACAAAGAGGATCTTCATCATTTTCTTCTATAAAATCAAGGAAGTGAGATTTTAAAATTATTTATTTTATGGATCTTGATTTCCAATTTAGGAATGGATTATATTTATTATCATCAAAGATTATGTTTTAATTATATTTTTTTTGAAAAATTCAATTCTAATACTTTTATTTTGGAAATTATATTTCGTAATAGAGTTTTAATTAACAAAAGTATGTTTTATTTTATAATTCTTGTTAAATTTTCTGCAATAGATATCTTTATTATTCAATTTAAAATATATGATTTTGTAAGTGACATGTACTATTCCAATTCGTGTTGTAATATGAATTCATGATTCTACTAATGATTAATTTTATCGATTTTTTTAATATTAATTTATTCTTCTCTTATGTGTGTTATAAATTCCATGACATATATATATGTGTGTTACTATTATGGGAAACATCATGTTATTTATTTTAATTCATGATTACATATATAATTAATTATGCATGTTTGTGTTTATTACATAATTAAGCATTATTCGATTTTTATTTACTTCAAAATTATGATAGTATTATACTTATAAGTTATATTAATTTTTTATTTGATGTTCAAGTTCATTTGATATTTAATTTGAAGATATTAACTATTTATAAATAAATTCTTAATATTTATTTAGGAAAATAAAGGTTAATAATTCTGTAATTTTATAAAATGGAATCATGGAATCATTTTTATCATTCATAATCATGATTGTGGCCATACATCAATGATTATTTAAGAAAACTCATCCAAAAATATGTGTGTGTGTATATATACACATAAATTAGAATGTTATAATTAAAAAAATATACCATTATGGGTATTATGTTCAATTAATGATTTTTATTGGTTTTTTGAATAAAAGTGTGGATACATGGGTGTTAATTAATTTTATTAACCATCTATTCAATAGCTAATTGAAATGAGTTTTGGTTGTAAAAAAACCTATATGTGATTTCCAATTAATGTTCACATCTTTAAAAATAAATATTTATATATAAGTGAGTGTGTATGTGTAGTTAATAGAATAACATTTTTTCAAATAAAAAATCCTATGAAAATTGTATGTATATATATATATGACATGCTCAAAATGATTTTATAAAAATTGGAACATAGAAATTGTAAACATGATTGAAATTGGGGAGTTAACATGTCTCTCAATAATGTGGCTAGGCCCAAACATCCTTCTATATTTTAAGTGGCCTCATGGTTTTGATTTCAAGGGATTGTTTATTTATTCCAAAAATCACAAGATTATTTAGAAAACATTTTCAAGACAAAAATTAATTTCAAAGAATTATAAAATTTTATAAATTTATTTTAGAAAATTTTTTTTCACTAGAATTTTAGAAATCTCTTTACGGGGCAATTATAGGCACCCTTTATTTTAAATGTGTATTTTAATGGTTTAGTATAATTTTATAAAGGAATTCTCTTTACTTACGGTGTTAGCACATATGAAGAATTTGAGATATTTTATTTTATTTTCATAAAAGTCTAACAAAATAAAAGGATTGTTTAATCCTCCATAACCTAGATCAGAAAAAGGTCTAAGAATATATTAAATGGGATGTATTTTTTGTGTTTATAGAAAATATACACATCATTTTTAGGTTTTGAGTCTGAATGAGTAGTATCAAGCCTTCCCAGTTGGTATCTGAGTGATTTTTTAGAAATATTTAAAGATTGTATGTTTTCATATGACATAATTATAAGCATTATCATATAGAAGTTTATAAATACTGTTTTCTTAATTCTACATATGTAAATTCCTAATTTTCTTAAGTCTGATGAAAGAATTATTATGGAACAATTCATTTAAGGGGGGAAAAGTGTAACACCCTAGGTTTTAATAAAAGTCGTATTTATAATTAGTATTTTTATTTATAAAATAATTTATAATAAATAAATGAAATTTAATTTAAATGTTTTTAATAAATCAAATAACGAATAAGTTAATAAATAGAATCTAAGAATACATAATAGTGAATATTTAAATCAATTAATTTTTTGTAAAATATATAATGAATGAATATTAATAAAATTTACAAAATAAAAAAGAAATTATTTGAAAACTATATAAATTTATTTTTAAGAAAATTACAAAAATATATATAATATTATTATTTTGAATTTTATGTTATAAATAAATTATGATAATCCTATTATTATTTCAAAATTTTAACTATTATATAAATATTAACATTAGTTTTTTGAAATATAAAATATATGAAATAATTATGTTAACTTATATTTAATTTTGATTTTTTATAAAATGTTAGAAATATAAATATTTTAAACAAAATCCTAATTAAAAATATATTTTTGAGATTTTTATAATTATGTAATTATAAATAACATTTTTTTATATTTTATGAATACAATTTTACTAAGAAATTAAATTAAATAAATGACAAAATTTAATTGTAAAATTATTTTTTTAAAGGGAATTATAATTATTTTTTAATTTAATATATTTCATAGGAAATTGGAATTAATTTAAACAAAATTATAATTATTTTGTATGGAGTATTATTTTATTAAAAATAATAAATTATAATTACAAGAAATATATTATTAAAGATGGTTTATAATTTTATTATATATTAATAAATATAATTATGATAATTAAATTGTTATAAAAATATAAATTTATATATAAAATACGTTGAATTGTTGACAAAAAAATGAAATGGGGATTGGAATATGTGAAAATTGAAGGTTGGCCCTTGAAAGGGTTTCATTCCTTCAGTGTGGGCATCAATTTTGGAGAAAGGTGGACCGAAGGGTTTCTAGGATTGATCTGAGTATTGATGGGAGCCAAGGGATAGTGAGACCTAGGAGATCATCCACCAATGAGGGTTCTATTCAAGCAGAGGGTGTGCAGTTTGTGGTGGGGGATTTTGTTTGAATCTTGACTGTTAATTGGTTCAACCGCATTATAGGGTTAATTTCTCGGTGAAGGACACTCAACCATGTTTTCATACTATTATTTTTTATTTCATTTTTTTTCAACCTAAAATAGGTTGGAGTTTTTCCATTTATGTATTAGAATCTATTAATTTAATTGTTCAGGTCCTTTGTGTCCTACTTTTCATCCTCCATCACTATTTTCAGGTATTTTTGTGGATCTCTTTTGAATTAGATATATATCTTTAAACCAAATTATCTTGAGTTTTTTTCTGTCGATGTCTCTATTATCCCTATAGTGCTAATATTAAATAGTTTATTTTAGTATTTTGTAATGGGTTTTAATCAGATATATGTAGAACAATGTGTGAATATTGGAAAATAGTATTTGAATTCCGTGTCTATAACACCAGCTTGAATCATAGGCTTAATGAGGCCTCTGTTTTGAGATATTTTATATTCTTATCTTGACCGTAGTTTATAAAATTCAATTTGTATTTTTATCAGAGCATAACCACTGATGGTTATATCTATAAAATCCTTCAACCATTCTTTGTGAAAATGAAACTATCCATCAGTCTCGAGGGAGGGGGTGAGTGTTTCTGAATAAAAAATGATCATCAACATTTTATTTTAAAAAATATATTAAGAGATATTATGTAATTATTTATTTTATGGTTACTAATTTCCAAATTAAGAAGGAATTATATTTATTTTCATCAAATATTATGATAAAATATGTATTTATTTTCAATGTTTTATTCTGATGATTTTATTTTGGATATTATATTTATTTAGAGATTTTCCACTATTAAAATTATGTTTTATTTTCAAATTCATATAAAATTTTTTTAAAATCATATTTTTATTATTCAATTTATAATATATAGTTTGTAAGAGATTTTAAGTATTTTATTTAATATTTTAATTTGAATTCATGATCCTGCTGCATGGATTATTTTTATAAAATTTTTGTTTAAATATGAATTTATTCTATTATTATGTTTATTATAAAATCCATGTCATATTGATATATATATATATATATATATTCAATTATGATGGGAAACTTCATGTTTTTTTTCATGATTATATATATAAATAATTTTTTATGTTTATTTTTGTCATTTATTTAAGCATTATTCCACTATTATTTACAGAAAAATAATGAAAGAATTATATTGATAAGTTGTATATATGTTTTATTCATTGTTAAAGATAATTTTAATTATTTTTTCATGTTTATAATTATTTATAAATTCATAAATATTTTTTACATATGAATATAATGTTTAATAATTCGATAATTTTAGGAAATGGAACCATGCCATCAGTTTTTTCAATCACAATCATGACTATGGAAATTCGTCAATGATTATTCAAGAAAATTGTTACAACAATATGTGTATATGTGTTTGTGTGTGTTTCTATATATAAATATATATATGAATTTATAAATATGAATTTTTGAATGAAAAAATATACCTTTATGGTTGCTAAATTTAATAAATTTTTAAATGGGTTTTATGAATTAAGGTGTTAATACATGTATGTTAATTATTTTTTATTAAAAATATATTCAAAAGGTAATTGATTTTACTTTTCAATTTAACAAAAATCAAATTGATTTCTAGTTAAATTTAATATATATATATATATAAGTGTGTATATCTATTTAATATATTAACATGTATCAAATAAGAAACCCTAGTCAAAAAATGTATATATATATGTGTGTGTGTGTGTAAAGCTCAAAATGTTTTTATAAAAATTGGGAAATGGACATTATAAACATCGTAGGGAGTGGGGATTGAACTTTCTCCTCAAAAGAGTGGGTTGGTTGAGAAAACATTCAATGATTCAATTGACTTTATAGTATTTTTAAGAGGGTTTCTTAATGTCATCCCAAAATCCCTGGATTATTTTTAATGCATTTTTAGGATATAATTATTTTCAATTTATTATAATATCTTATAAATTTATTTTAAAAATTTATTTTTCATTTCAATTTTACAAATCTCTTTATGGGTAATTATGCTCACCCTTTTTTTAGATTTATTTTTACAGTTTTAATACAATTTTATGAAAGCGTTTGCTTCATTTATAGAGTTGGATTATGTGAATCATTTGAGTTATTTTACTTTATTTTCATATATATCTAATAAAATGTAAGGTTTTTCTAATCCCTCCAAACCCATATCATAAAATGTTCCTATAATATATTAAATGTGTTTTATTTTTATTATATCATTATAAAAACATACAGACCATTTTTACATTCTTAGTCTGAAAGAGAGGTCATGGGACTTAAAATAACATAATCCTATAAAAAACTCATCGTATATTTATAATAATAGGTTAATAGCTTAATATTTTTATTAAGGTATAAATTATTTTTATTCTGTTAATACATAACTTTTTTGATACTATAAGTGAATGTTTTGGGTATAGATGCATAAAGGGGTAATAGCACTAGAAATTGTGTGTCAAGTATATCTTGGTCATCATTGTATTTTAGAGTGATTACTCTATTATTGAGAGCCTGGTTTTACACTCTTTGTGAATATTAGTGGGATAATTTACATTTTAAATACAAATAATTATGAAATATGTAAATATATTGATAATATTTACATGATACTAAGCTTGTAATTCTAATATTAGTAATGTAAAAAATTTCATGTTATCTCATGTTTTCTCCAAATTTTTGAATTATATATTATAATTCTTAATTTTATGATATAATATAGTATATTATATAATTTAGATTTGGTCCCTAATAGATGGAAAGTAAACTGTATCAATGCATGTAATATGTAATAATTTCCCTCGTAGAAAAGTTAATAAAACTAGAGATGGAATTAGAGAAAGCAATTGAGATTAAATAATTATAACCATACTGGGGTAGATGGATTAGGTTTTGATTAATAATATTTATCTTATAGAGAAAATTACCGATCTACAACATGGTATGACAATATTAGACCATTTCAGTCATCAACAACCTTTATCATACCATGGAACTACTAAACCATTTTTGGTTGGGCAATGTATATGTTTATTATACGTTATAATACATTCATTGAGAAATAATAAAAGAGGTAATATTAACATTGGGGATTGTTATATCATAGGGGAAGCATATCAATGGGGAAAATTGATTCAAAACACTAGGTATGAGGAGTAAATATCAAACATATGGTGGATGTATTTTCATTAATGTTATTGGAAAAGTATTTTAATCACATAAAATGAGTGGATATAGAGAAGAAATTCCAAATTTTAAGAAAAACAATGTTGAAAATTTAGCAAAGTATAAATTCAAATTTACAAGGTTATAATTTTTTTGAGAATTATGTACATAATCCAAATAGTGTGAGTCACCATTCATTGGATAGCCAAAATCAATTCCTTAAAAGTAAACTAGTCTCCAAAACTTTCTCATCATATGAAAACATATTATCATGTTCTATCAAGGAAATGACATAATTTTCCAATTCCTTTGATTCGAAGGAAATAATGATAATAAAATGACAGTTAAGCTCTCTAGAAAAAGTAATATAGAAATGGGGATGAAATGAAGGGTGTAATTTTTACATCTATACAAATGTAGAGGGAAGCACTATAGAACATGTTTATGAGGAATGAATTTTTTTTTCAAAAATTTATAAAATGGAAATAAATCATATAATTGAAAGTGAAAGAATAAAATTTCCAATGCTCAATGCATTAACTATAATCAGTTGGGGAATTTTTTGAATGATTATGCTAAGATTCAAAGAAATTTTCCTCATAAAGACCAATGGAGTAACGAAAATTCTAAACAATCACTGTTTCTAATGTTGAAGTTATGAAATATTTGGATTCATGTACTTTAATCTTACCCACAAAATTAACTAAGTAATTTTTTTATTTTTTATCATTACACTCTGTTATATCTTTCTTGTTTCCTATGAAAATTAGATATTTTCTACAACTATAAGAAGGGAATTTTCCTTCAAGACTCTTACTGGATGTTTCACCACAACAAGGAAGTGTATGTTAGTTCCCTTTATACTACATAATTGTTTGCTATTTTCATAGATTTTTTTTATCACTATGGAAACATTTTATATAGTGCTCGGTGTGGATTAGCTCCCCAAATATGAAACTCAAATTTATTTCCAAGAGAGGAAATTATGGTTCCTTATGAGAACATAAATTTTCTTTTCTAAATAAGGTATACATCATCAACTCAGACATATCTATATCCACCAATAGTAAAACTTTTAAATAATTTTCATGTGTAAGAATAGTATACATGATCTATAAATGAAAATTGAACTCTTATAATTAAGGATTTTTTATTGTATAGATATAAATTTATGTATTTCTTTAGGAATTACATAGACATTCAATAGAAGATGATGTTGAGTATTTTATTGGAATAATCCCTGACGAAATAACATCATCATGGATTCCTTATTGAATTGAACCTATGGAATTATTGATATTAAAAAAATAAATAAAAATGCTTTATGAAATGGGATTTGTAATCCATAATGTGTCACCTTATGGAGACCCTATTTTTTGTTATGTACAAATACAATTCAATGATATTTTTCATTGATTATAGAGAAAAATCTATTATTACTATAAATATAATTTATATTATTACATGAATCTATGAATTTATTAATCAACTTTATGTAGCTCAATATTTTTCAAAGGATGACCTTTATTCTGGTTTTGAGAAATAGTTTTTCTTTTTCAAAGTTGTTTCTGGTTAGGTGTTGGGTCTTAGTTTCTCTATTGAGTTTCAGGTGTGAATGGTTCTTGATATTGATGAGTATTGTCATATAGTCTTGACCTTATGGTTATTCCTCATTCTTTCCATGATTTTTTGGATAAAATTTGAGTTTTTTAATTAATAGTTCCTACGCATAGTTGGCAGATGGTTTGATAAACGGTGCGACTCAACACAGCTTATTGGGCCATAGGTGTTGGAAATTAAACGGAAGCTACTGCATAGTTTTCACATGATAAGTAAAACGTTATGGTATGTCCTTATAGTTAATCCCTTATGTATAGTAGTTACTTCATGGTTTGTGTACAATTTGTAAACAATGTGGCCTACCCATGTGAATTTCCAAGATCAAAAATTTTGTGAAATTATTAAAAACCCATATATGACTTTAATACCAAATCCACCCATGTCTACTCCCACTTGGATTTTACATCCCTATAGAGAATCCTCTAGGGTTCATTAATCCTTATCTACCTACACATGGTGTTGATCATGTGATTTCTTCAAAATAGGGCTAGTGTTTTCTAGGTATTTCTTCTACCCTCTTTTCGGTATCCCTCTTTCATTAATTTTTCCTTGATTTCCTCTTATACCCTAGTCATTCCAACCTAGGGAATGCGTTTCTCATTGATTTGTTTTGGGTTGTGTGTGTGTTTACAATTTCTCCATGTATATCTTGGATCTATGAACCTTCATGGTGAGGTTTTGGGTGTTCATTATAGAATCTCCATGATTTTTTGGTAGATTTCCCTTACACATGGATTTTTAATTTAAGAATCCTTGATTTCATTCCTTTTTACCTAAATTATATGCTAAATATTGATGTTCTTATTTCAAATATTTGACTCATGTTCCATGTGGTGTTTTAAAAGTGGATTGACATATGGCGATGGATTGTGGCATAATTGGAATTTTAGTAAAAATGGATTCGGTTTGTAAATGTGGTATGAGTTTCTTAAATGATTTTTTTACAATTGATTGTGAAATGAAAAGCGGTATGTTTTCACCTTTTTGAATGATTGTTTTTTTCTTATATAAATAATGGTTTTGTGAAAAGAGTATGAGTCTTTTTTGTCTCTTTTTTAAAAGTGGGGAGAGTATTGATTATGAAATCCTCCATAGGATGATTTTGTTTGCTTTTTTATGTTTATTGGATGGTATTTCTTCACTATGTAATCCTTTCAATCCATTATGAAAATGGGAGATCCTTGGTATGGAATCCTTTGAGACCTATTGGTTCAATGACATGTGATCAATCCTTGGGATGGCTCTGGTGAGACCAATTGTTGAACTACCATTATATGCTCATATGATTGGATGCCTGGTAGGCATTAGTTGGATCAACCCTTTATACATGATACATGGGAACCTGGCATAGTGAGATAATTTTATGAGAATAATTCTTACACTAGCAAGATTATGCACTAGATGGTGGCTAATAGTTTGTGGATATATTGGGCTTATGTCTATGGTATTTCCCCTTAGTCTGCACTGAGTTGGGGTGGTCGGGAGTGTCTTGGGTACTTTTTATTTTCATCGGGTTAGTCATGTTTCTAGGGATGTGTATCATGTATTAGTATATTATAGATTATTCATGATGTCCTTGGTTGACCCTTGTCTATCGACACTTAGTTTCCTAAAGTGATGATTGACATGCTTGGTTATTCATGTGTGTTTATTTTAATAGCCATTATTATGTGATAATTGAATTTTTTTCAATCATTTTGTACCACATTGAAAATTCATGGGTTGGTTTTAAAATTTTTTGAAAAATGTTTTATAGAAGAGAATATTTTATACTTCCTAATTCTTGTTTTATAATGAAAACATTTCTTTCCCCTTGAAAATGTTAGTGTCACATTGATTGAAAAAAATCTAATTTTGTAACCAAAAATGGGGAAATGGGTCGTGTTCTATTTTAAAGTGAAATTGTGGAAACGTTTAGCTTAATATATTGTATTAAAAACATGAATTTGATGTTTCTATTATTTAAAATGAGTGAATTTGGAGTTGATTATCAGGCTAGCCTACCGTGTTCTAATACTCACACTTATAGTTTCTTCTTTTTTTTTTGCTTGTGGGGTATGTCAAAACAATGTCTTGATCGCTATGGGATATAATGGTTCATAGTATGAGAGGGTGACCCTTAGGGTCACATAGAGATGTTGCATTTTCAAGATTTAGTTTGTGTCTTATTATATTGTTTGGTTATATTTTATGATTCTTGAATTAGGGATGTTCAGTTGGTATGTTGTTATATATGTTGGGTTTTTTGTTTATTTCTCCAATTTAATTTATTTATATTTGGGTGAAATAATTCTCTTGGTTTACTCTATTGATTCTCAGAATTATTTTCTATCCCATAGGGATCAGGAACGCCCTTTGGTCCTTACCACGAATCGATTTGGATGACCAGTTAAGGGTCGACCAAGGTTGGTTCATGATAAAATGGTATTCAAGGAGGTTAGATATTTAAGGGAACTCACTTTTTGGAGCTCCCTTTATAGTTGGGACGTTAAGGTAGATTTTATATTATGACTTTCTATACATCAATGGTATGATTAGGATGGAAATCATGAAAACTTGTTCATTCTGGTCCTTTGGATCCATGGGATGTCAAGTTTTCTTGGTTTCTTTTAGTTATTATAAATTGTTTGGTGTTGGTATATAAAAAAGGGAGTTGGTATTGCTCTCTTTGTGAGCTCACAGGGCCTGTAAAGACTTGGGCATCTATGTAAATGGTGTAAAAAGACTCTCTCTAGTGGTGGTGTGTTTGGCATATGGCCTCCAAAAATATGGAAAAGCAACCCAGTGACACTATTTTTCCTTAATAATTTCTGTGTGACTTCTTTGATCATGAAAAATATTTTTAAAACTATTTAGTAGGATTTTTGAAAAAAAAAATTTTTGAAGAAATGGATGGATTTTGGAAAATTTGAAAAAGTATTTTCAAGATTAGCATTTTGGAAGGCATTTGAAAAATCAATTTCTGTAAAATCACCCCTTGTGGTAAAATTGAACTTATTTAAAGATATTGGATTTCTATAATCAATACATGGTGATGATGTGAAACAATTATTTGAAAGAGGATGTTATCTTTGGAAATTGTTTTCAATGAAAGGGATTGGGTTTTAATCAAATGATTTTGATGAAATGGGAATTGTGAGTTGCAGAAAAATATTTTTTAAAATTGAATTAAAAATGTGTATTTGGAAAGGAATCCATGGAAATATTTTTAATGAAATGAGGAGAAGAATTATAAGGTAAAGTTTCAAAATGGCTTTGACTTGATTTTTTGTAGGATTCTAAAAGAAAATTATGGCTTGTGAAATGTGAATGTTCTTTTTGACCTTTTATATTCCCATGGGTTTTCATATTCACATAAAGATGTGTAATGTGGTTTGAAAGTTATAGGATTGGAATTGGTTGTTGGATGACCAGGTTGGAATGGAATCTTAATGGGTGAGGCTCTATGGAATACTATTGGTAAATGTAAAACAAAAAAAATTTATTGACAATGTTTTTACGAGGAATTTTGTGATGTTTTTTAAAAACCTGTTTTTGTGTAATGCTTTTTTTATGATTATGAAGTATTATTTATGTGGTGTTTTGAGTTTGAAAACACATATTGATGATCTGGTTTTGATGAATATATTGGTTTCCTTATAGCTCAGTGTTCACCGTGATATATATTTTATGGGAACTCGTGGTGTGGCTACTGGTGGTTCCCTGTTAGAATTTCATCCAGTTGATCATACTAAGGATTTCATTCTTGAGTTTCATAAGTTAAATCCTCCTATTTTTATGGTCAAGAAAATCAACTAGTAGCCAAAGAGTGGATGTAGAAATTGGAAGGGATCTTTGATTCCCTTTTATTTCCTGAGTTGTTGAAGGTGATGCTTGTTATCCTTATGCTTAGAGGATCTCTAGTGGAGTGGTGGAACTTAGTGTCTCAGAACATGTTTTGTGAATATCTTACTTGAGAGTTCTTAAAGGATTCATTTATTTGATAGTATTTCTTTGAAATGAATTTTTATTTAAAGGGAATAGAGATGTGATATTAGTAGAGAGGTAATGTATTTTTGTTAAAATAATTCCATCCTTTTGATGACATAGGTCATCACCTTCTAAAATATATTACAAATGATTCCATCATGGATTGTTGTTTTGAGTGTGAACTTTATCCTGGTCTCTAGTCAAAGGTGTCAGAGCTCATGTTACGACCTATCCCCTGGGGCCTGTGCTGTGACCACCCAATGACTGCCTTCCATAAGATAGGGGTTCGAGACTAGCTCTAAAAAGGTGTGTCCCTAAAACGGGAAGTCGTTTCCTTTAAACCTACACAAACACACAAACCAAGAACATAACAAGAAGTAACCATGAAATAAACTATTGTAGTAAAAAGGGTACTGAAATTAAATTGAGCCATAATACAAGCCCAACTGAAAGGTACAAGTATAACTGAAAAATGAAAATAGCACCAAGATTATCCACTGAGGTTCATACCTGAAGGGTTTGTACATATCGTCTCCACGTCACTCCACATTAGAATGTCCCCTCTGTGTACCACCTGGTTCTAGCTCCCTTAAGTCTTAGCCCAGCTAATCATCATCTATAAGAGATACAACAAGCTGTGGGTGAAGCCCATTAATGGTGGAGTATAAGAATACTCAGTTGGGAACCTGAGACCCCCGAATTTCTCACAGAATTCCACAAAGGCATACCACAAAGAATAATCTCAATCAAAAATCATCAAACTATAGACACAGATCAAAAAGAGTCTCAAGTCAAACCAAGTATTAGTAAAGTATAGAAGTAAAAATGATTAGTTGTGAAGATAGATCATCTTGTTCTATCAAGAGGCACTGCTGCTGACCATACAGAGTCTTACCCACTCATGATCGATAGGTACTGACCCCCCTAATGACCCACACAGGATCTGACCCACCCGGAGTTGGTAGGTACTAACCCCCGCAATGAACCACGCATGATCTAACCCAAACAGGATCAGTATGTGCTAACCCACACAGGATCACTGAGTGCTGACTGACACATGATCTGACCCACACAATATCGGGATGTCACTGATCCGCGATGGGCTGCTCTATGGCTGGTCCTCATCAGGTGGTGAGTTGTTGATCTATACAGGGTCTCTAGGTGCTAATCTACATAGGATCACTAGGTGCTGTCCCACACATTATCCCTAGTATATGACCCACAAAGGATCGCTCGGTAATAACCTCCATATGATATGTCTCCAACCTCTGCCTCACTACCATACACTAGATTCCCACTCATAGAACGATTGTTTCTAGGAGAACAACTCCTCAAGCCATCGGTCATATTTCAACAAGCATGAAGTCCCATGAATATTTAACGCAATTTTTAGTCACATAATAAGGTTTCCAACGCAATAGGCGGTGTGTCAACAAGATGCATGGTCTGTAAGTTATTGGCATTTTAGTGCCGAGGGCCTTGTTGGATTCGGAGTCGATCCATCTAGGCCATAATCCAACATTCTCCAAAATTCATAGGGAGTATCTCAAACAGACCGCCTCATCTTAAGGGATCCAACACAATAGACAGTGCGTTAACCAGATGCCTGATCTGTTAGTTCCATCCCTTTCCGTGAAATAGGGGTGATCCCACCTTGGTCCGGCCCACCGCAGGTAGGCCTGTGGGAATATGGCAAAGGGACTGCTTCCATAACAGGGTACCCAAACCACTGATGTTGTGTCAAATAGAAATCTTGTTTGTTAGTTATGCACATTATTTATTTGGAGATTGGTTTGGTCTGTGCTCGGTCTGACTTGCTCTAACCGGCCTGATGCAATTGTTCTCGGGGTCTACCTAACCCTGCCTGAGTTTGGCCTATCAGGGTCTGCCCAGTTCGGTTCGCAAGCCCGAGCGGTATTTGGCCCAACCAGCAGGTTGGGGCTCGGCCCACTCGCACTGGCCCGCTGGGCTTTGGGTCTGGCCTGGCCCACTGGGCCGGCCCATGCCTGCTCGGTCCCCTAGAAGGTAGACCATTGCATCCCGCTGGGCCCACGCCTGCAGGGATATTTTACCCAGCTGGTGGGGCAATGCCCCACCACATTTAACATTCAGCCATTTGGCCTACCAAGTTCCACCAATGGCGCATGTGGGGGGGTCGTGCCGCTCCTAATTCCAGGGATGCTTCCACCGATGGCGCCTTTGGGCATCACCTTTTCCCTCACGGCGGGCTCGGGATGGCTGATTTCATCCCCCACGGCATGCCATTGCACACCACCATCCACCACCCATGACCAATTGTTTCGTGTCTTCTCTATCCACCACCAGCCATAGCCAAAATGGCATGTCATTGGTTTCTTCCATGGGTCACCGGGCATGATCTGCTATCTGTTATTGGTGTCGTCAATGCCTATGACTCTCTGGTGCTTCTACTGTCATAGTGTGACCCTCCATTCCATGTTTTCATCGATTTGGAAAATGTTCATTGAATTTAACCAAAATAACGAAGGAGAGGAGGGTCCAGGCTTTGTTTTTTTGGCCTTCTCCCTTCACGTTAAATGATTTTTAGATGGAGATGAATTTAAATCATCATAGACAAACTCAAAATTAAACCCCCTACCTGGAAGAGATGTTCACTAAGGTCGATCAAAATAACTCTTTCATCATTGTCATTTGTTTGTGATTCGGGGTCACTCATCACCGCTCACTAGAACTGGTCACGTTATCCTTGTGGTTGGCATCATGGTACTTTTCCAGAGTTTCTCCACTTGGTGAAGTTGTGCCAACACTTCTCCCCAAGCACCATATAATTAATATAGGAGAGGGGTGAGTAACACTTGAGGAATTAACGGGGTTTATAAAATTAAGGAACCCTATTAATTCCAATGGTGCGGATACAAGAATAAAGGGGAGTCATATTATTTAATGGCTTGAGGTTCCATTGGTCCCACCACCGCCGCTTGTCCCTTTAAGGAAAAAAGAGAGATAAATAAAATAACATTGTTATTTTATTATTCTTTTTAAAGTACAAAATCTATCCATGCATTTATTGAAAGTACCTTAAAAAAGTTCAGAAATTCGTTTCAGCCACACTAAGCCGTGGAATCATGCACCATAAATTTTATTTGACTCGTAATAATTCAATATATTTAAAAAATAAATAGAAAATACGGGTCTCTACATTTTCCCCAACATGGGGCTTTTCATCCCTGAAAGCCACAATATTGAATTTTGAAACAAATGGGCATACTAAGCATGCATCTAAGCCTCCCACTCCCATGTGCTCTCTTTGAGGTACCCGTGCTACCAGCGAACACGCACCAGAGGTATAGATCATCCATGAAGGACCTACTACTATCGACACTCAATCCCAACTGGAACCTCTATAAAAGTCACTCTGTCATCAATGTCTAGATCACCCCTATTGATGACCTATGATGGATCATTTATGTACCTCCTCAGCTGGTAGATGTTGAAAATGTCCTGAACCTAGTGCATCTATGGGGGATGAGTCGGGCGATATTCAAACACGCCAACTCTACTGAGAACTAGAAAGGGTTCGATGAACCCCAGAGATAACATGCAGCTCTGACCAAATCACTTCAAACCATTTCAAGGTTATACCTTTAAGAAGACATGGTCTCCCTCCTCGAACTCCAAATGCATCTCTCTCCTATCAGCATAAGGCTTATATCTATTTTGTGCTATCTTCATCCGCTCCTGGTTGATCTACACCTTCTCAGTGGTAGCCCATACCAACTCTGAACCCATAAGTGATCACTCCCATAGGTCTTTCGAACATAGAGGACATCTAAATTGTCGACCGTAATATGCCTAAAACGGTTCAATACTGATGTTGGAGTGATATCTTTTGTTGTATGCTAACTCCACTAAGGGAAAGTGATCCTTCCAACTGTAGAAAATAATCATGGACGCAATCACAAAGCATGTCCTCCAATGTCAGAATGGTCCACTCTGTCTTACCATCCGTCTATGGATGCAAGGCGGCCCTCAAATATAACTGGGTCATGAACACCTCATGTAATCCCTTCCACAACCACGATGTAAAATTTGTGTCACCGTCACATAAAATCGTCGATGGTACCCCATGAAGTCGTGCAATATCCTGTATGTCGAGGCATCCCAAGCCCTCTACTAATCCATGATCTCGGATGGGTAGGAAGTGGGCCGAATTGGTGAGACATTCAACAATCACCCAGATGGAATCATGGCCTTTTAACATATGTGATAATCACTGTCACGAAGTCCATGGAGATGCCATCCCACTTACACTTTGGTACCTGTAGTGGCTGCTCTAAGATTGTTGAAACATGCTGCTCGACCTTCACTTGCTGAAAAGTAATGCATCATGAAAAAAAATCTAAAACTATCTTCTACATCCCTAGCCACCAGTTCTGATATTGGAGGTCCTGGTATAGTTTCACCATACCAGGATGTACCACCAGAGAGGAAGTATGGAACTCCCTCAACACCTCCACTCGTTGCACCACTGGGACCATGGTGCGTCCTCTGAAGAAGATGACGTGCTCCCTAACTTCTGAAAATCCATTAGGGGCCTGTCCTATGGATATCTGAGCACATCAAACCTATCATTCAATGGTCCCATGTTTTCCCTTATGAACTCGCTGAAGAAGTGGGGGAGTGACAGTCATAGAATGGAGGTAAGGTGCTCCATCTCTATCCAAAAAGGATATAGACAATGTGGCTAACTGCTCTATCACCTCACTTAGCAACTATAGAGAAGAACTCATGTTGATTGTGTCTGCTACTATGTTCCCCATTTCCATGAGTTTATAATATCTCGAAGTCATTATCCTGGAGGAACTGTAGCCAACATCGTTGTCTCAGGTTCATGTCCTTCTATGAGAAGATATACTTGAGACACCTGTGATTAGAGAAAAAAGTAAATTGTTCACCCATCATGTTGTGTCGCCACATCTTCATGGAGAAAAAAACTGCTTCTAACTCGAGTTCATGGGTATCATAGTTCATCTAATGTTGTCTCAACTATTGTGAACTAAAAGAGACCACTACTCGCTCTTACGACATGACAAATCCATGCCTGGTCCCTGACGCATCACAATAGACTACATACCCTATTCCCTCTTCTAGTATCCTCCAGATGGGGGCACTCATCAGTCTCTGCCTTATCTCCTGAAAAATCTACTGGCATCTCTCCGTCTAAACAAATGGTTATCCCTTCTTCTTCAATGATGATAAGGGTGCTACAACTCTATAAATGTCAGGCACGAATCTCCTGTAGTACCCTTCCAACACAAGGAAACTTCTCACCTCAGTCACACTCATAGGTGGCTCCCAAGAATACACATCCTCTATCTTCTCCAATTCCACTGCAACTACAGCCTCTGAGATAAAATACCTCAGAAAGTGGACCTCCTATATCCAGAATTGGAAATTCTAGAGTTTACCATATATCTGGTTCTCTCAAATTGTATCCAGTAATATCTTTAGATGATAGGCACGATCCTCCTCCGTCACTGAGTACACCTAGATGACATCGATGATGACCACCACAAGGTGATTTAGCTCTGGTTGGAAGATCCAATACATGAGTCGCATGAAAACTGCAGGGGAATTGGTCATGCTAAATGGAATAACCAAAAATTCATTTTATCTATACCGACATCTGAAGGTCATCTTCTGCATATCCTCATCTCATACCATGAGTTGATGATAAGCTGATCTGAGGTCTATCTTCGAAAACCAATGAGCTCCCATTAGCTAATTGAAAAGATCATCAATCCTCATAAGTGGATACTTGTTCTTTACAGTCACATGGTTCAGTTACTAATAATCTACACAGAGCCTGAAACTCCCATCTACCTTCAGGGAGAACTAACTCGGGGATGCCCAGGGAGAAACACTGGGCCTTATGAACCCCTATCTCTGCAAGTCCTCCAACTATACCCATAACTCACGAACATCCATGTGCGCCATATTATATGTTGATGTAGTCATTGGTGTCATCTTGGGGTATAGGCCGGTGTAGAAGTCCACCTATCTATGAGGCGGTAGTCCCAAAACACCATTAGGGAAGATGTCAACATACTGGTCCCCCACTATAGGATATATTGGACTCTCAACATCAACTACTCCGAGTGTAAGGCTAGACAACTGATGTGTGATTGGATGCACCCTCATCTGGTTAACTCCTTCCTATGCTGCAAAGGTTCCCTTCTCGCTAGTGAATGAAAACCTGGTCCCATCCTCATAGACACACCGCACCGTGCGCCAAATACAGTCAATTTGAGCATGGAAAATGGATAACCAATCCATACTCAAGATGACGTCATAAGGCCTCAATGACACTACTAGAAGATCTCATCCAAAGATCTCACCTTCTAGAGTAATCTAACATGGTCTTCCTCAGTGAATAATCATCAAATCTTCTCCCGTATGAGTCGCCAATCATAAGGATAGAGCCAACAACTCCAACAGAATCTTCGAGCTCTGAACGAGTGTTGTGGAAATGAAAGAGTGATTGGAACCTATGTCTGTATATATTGTAGCAAGGGTTGAATAGATATAGATTATACCTCTAATCATCTCCAGAGTTCCATGTTTGTAGGTTTCTAATGCTTGTAGTTGTGCTCTCCCATGTTCACCTGCTCCCTATGGTCGGGGTGGAAAACCCGGTGGTGGTGGCAGTAGAACTTCAAATCACTTCCCACCACCTACTTCATTGACTGCTCCTCTACCACGTCTTCCACCATATGGACCACTTCACTCAAATATCTACCTCTGTCTCTGTGGTACTTCGACTATCTGCTAATCATCGGTACAATGGGTAGGTCACTCATGATCTATTTGGCTCTTCCCACCGCATGTAAAGCACACCCTGCCTCCTAGATGACCTCCTCTGCCTCGTGAGATCCGAACATCCAAACCTATGTCCTTGGGTTGTCCACCATAAGGTCTGGTCCTCTTGGACCTCTATGTCATCTGCCTACAACCATCCATAGTGGAATCTTCAACTAGTCACCTGGTGGTGGGTCTCACTATTAGTGTCTGCTCTACAAGGAATCTCTCCACTATGAGTGCTCCCTCTAGCACTCCAACATGCATCTGGAGGAAGAGTGATACCATCGATGCTATGATATCCCATCAGAGTCCCTGATTGAAGGACATGACCCTAACGAACGGGTTCCAGACCATGATGGTAGAGTAGCGTGAGAGGTCGGTGAACCTCACCATGTACTGGGTCATGTTCAGGCTACCCTTCTATAAGTGTAGAAGCTCCTGAATACACATAGATCATAGAGTCACTGGAACTAACTCTGCCCTGAAGAGGCCCACAAGATATACCAAGGTGATGGTCACATCATCGTACATCTAGAGCATCAGGATCCACCATCTCCCTACTGATCCTTGGGAAGGAATGGAATATAGGATTACCATTAGGTCGGCTAGTGTCCCAACCTGGAGAAAAACATTGGCCACAGCCTCCATCCAGTCCTCTACGGCCTGCCAATCTGTCTCTCCTCAGAACCTCAAAGGCCTCTGCCACTGAAACTCATGCAATGTGCTCAGTCGGCACACACCATCTTCTAGTGGGGCTGGTGGAAATAGTTGCCCAATGGGTTGGGGTGCTACTGGTACACTACCTGAAGGTTCTAATGTCATAAGAGGGCCCTACACTAAAGCCTCATCGCTCGGTAGGTTGCCATCATGTACTCTCTTAGGAATCCGGGCGGGCTACCAATGTGGCAGCATCCTGAAATAAAATAGGTGCACTAAGGTCAAAAAGTTATACTTGGTGAGCTGACACAGAGATATCAAAATTAAAACACTTCTAAAACACATGCAGTCAGTGTTTTCGTGCACCGATTCAGAAATAATAATTCTGGGTCCTAGTGTATGTATATGTCAGCTGCTGCACCAACACTAAATTCCAAAAACTAAAAACCACACCCAAAATACTTAACATTATTGCTCCATTAAGAAAATGATCATAGACATAGTTCTTCAGTAGAACTGACTCCTCTAAGACCACTTTGTCATGACCCGTCCCCTGGGGCCCGTGCCGTGACTACCCCAAGTCTGCCTTCCATAGTCTATGTGTTTGTGAATAGCCCCAAAAAGGTGTATCCCTAAAATGGCGAGGCATTGAATTTAAACATATACAAACACAAAAACCAAGAACACAACAACAATCCATTACAAAGTAAACTACTGTAGTAAAAAAGGGAAATGAATGTAAAGGATGGGGGAATAATACAAGCCCAACTCAAAGGTACAAGTACAACTAAAAAGAGAAAACAACTCAGGGATCATCCACTGTGGTTTCTACATGATGGGTAGGTACAACTCGTCTCAACACAGCCCATGAATTTACTAAACGAAGCATAAAAATTTTCAGAAATTCATTCCGGGCACAACCAAATTCTGAATCATGCGCCATTAATTTTTTTAGACTTGTAATAATTCCATATAATTAAAGAAAATACATGTAAAATTCAGGTATTTACAGCTCAACCTAAATTATTTTTTTGATGTGGTGAATAAATATATCCATGATTGTGTTTTTATTGAAATAGTTCATGATTTATCCAACCTTCCTCTAGTCCTTGTGAGTGTTGATGGTAGTTCTAGTAATGAAATAGGGAAGTGAACTGAAGGTTTTACTGATGGTCATGGAATCGAAAGGACGAAAGATCATTCGTCAACCAATTTTGGGTATGATTTTACGTTGTGTTATTAATTTGGAAAGTAGGCTAACACAAAGAAATCACATCCATGTGCTTCAAGTCCCTTCCATTCTTGTGGACTCTTGGGTCACCTATAGTAGTTTTGTCTGGATGTTGCTAGGAAGAGTCATAGAGCCAATCCATGAAAGTGATTTTTTGTTTGGGGACCCTTTTAAAGATTATTTATTTTATGTTTACTTCTAGTTGTAAGGGTTGATTTTATTGTTTGTTCTGGTGCTTGTTTATTTGTTTCATAATGTAATAGAATGTTGTATGACCTTTATAATGAACTACTGTTTTTAAGAAAAGCATGTTTTTATTTTGGATGTTTTTGATATTCTATTCTATGTGGTGGAATATTCAGAGTGTGCATCTTGTATGTCCCTATGTGGGTGAGGGTACTAGGTTATTTATTTAACTTTTTTTTATTAGATCCTAAATTAAGTACAATATATGCTTCAGGCATCATCAATCCACCAATATGTCTCAGAGAGAAGTTTTTCATGTAGTTAGGAAACCACCGAGGGTAAGGGGAGCTTTGGCTCAATTCTTGTACCCTCCTATTAGGAGTGAATATCCCAACCTATTTTCTCTGTTCTTATGAATTTTTGGTGGTAGGTTGGTGTGGAATATCATTGGTTGGATCATGTTGAATTTTGGACTATTTGGTGTTGGTTTGTTCTTATAGTAAGGAGACCCATCATAGGTCTTCTAAGAATTCAATTGGGTTTTGATCAGTGGTAGTTTGTTTCTAATTAGTGGGGTTTATATTCTGACCACCTACATTAAGAATAACTTCTTCTGTGTTTAGGTATACTATGAAGTATCTTATTTGATGTTGTTGGTCTTTATATTCCATCAATTTGTTGTTTTGTTTCAGAAAGAGTTGTAAGATCCATTAAGAAGTGGTTGTGATGTTTTGTTTAAGAGGATGAATTGTGGGGTTATTTAAATACTTAGTCATTGATAAATCAACTATATGATGTGTGACTTTTTGAGGATATAAAGTGTTTATAGTGGGGGAGAATTATCAATCCTAGTTTTTATTATCCAATATTTTTTATGGTTCATTGTTGAATCATGGTTTTTCTATCGAGTTCTAGGTGTGATGGGTTCTAGATATTAAAATATTTATTTTTTTAGTTCTATCCATTTCATTGTTCCTCAGTCTTCCAATGAGTTTTTGGAGAAATGATGAGATTTTGGGCCTGATAGTAAACTTCACATAGTTGGAACACATTTTGTTAAACTATGCGGCTCAGCCCAGGTAACTGTGTGTCAGGTGTTGGAAATTGTATAGAAGCTACTACATGGTTTTTACATGGTATGTCAAACCATGTGGGTGGTCTATGTGTTTGATCCCTCTTTGTACTGCACGGTTAGTGCAGAATTTTTAAACTATGTGGCCAAACCGTGTGAGCTTTCCAAATCTAAGATTTTGTAAAATTTCATGAACTACCCTTACAGGATGCTAATCCCAAATCCACCCATTCCTCCTCCCACCTGGTCCATATAGCATTAAAGAGTCACCTCATGGGTTCCTTGAGAATTTTCTTCTGTCTCATACTGTGGATTGTGGGATTTATTTATGTTAGGGATAGATTTTTCAAGGTATTTTTCCTCATATCTTCTCTGTATACCTCATTCATCCATTTCTCCTTGAGTTCCTCTTATCCTATGCTCATGTAGACCTGCAGTTTGTAATTCACATTGATTTATGCAGGGGGTTGTGTGTTTAGGATATTTCTTGGTATATCATTGATCTTAGAACCTACTTTTGTGGTTTCCAGTGTGTGTTGTAGAAGCTTCATGAGTTTGAGGTAGTATTCCCTTAAACCTTATTTTGTTTTAATTTAAGAATTCCCAATTTCATTCCTTTATCACATCCCTTATATGATATCTGTTAATGTATACCATTGATATATTTTATGGGTGTGAAAAGTGGTGTTTTATGAATTATTATGTGATAAATACAATTGTTTTGTTAAATATCACACACCAAGTGTTCAATGAAATTACATGTTGCATTTTGTGAGTAATTCGTGATATGTAATGCATGGTTTAGATTTGTTAATAAATATGTGGTTTGTGAAATAGTGACATTGAGTTTCATGAAAGTTTTTTAAGTGGTTTTATGTTTAAACGTTTGATATACTTGGATATTAAAAGCGGGTTGACATGTGATGATAAATTATGGATCGTTTTTATTTTTTATAAAAAAGGCTTTGGTTTATAAATGTGGTAATAGTTCCATAACTAGATTTTTATAATTAATTGTTAAATAGAAAGAACAATGTTTTAATGTTTTGGAAATATGGATTGTTTCTTCTTAAAAATGATGGTTTTTTGAAAATATATTGAGGATTGTTTGACACTTTTGTGAAATTTTGGAAAGTATTTATTATAATAACCTCCATTGGATTATTCTCTTACATTGTTTTGGTTTAATGGATGGGATGTAATCACTGTTGAATCCTTTCATTTCCTTATAATAATGGAAGATACTCAGTAAGGAATCCTTCGAGACCTATTTGTTCCATGTCATAAGATCTATCTTTGAGGTTACCTGGGTGATGCTTGTTGTTGAATTAATATTATATATTCATATGATTGGATTCTCGATTGGAATCATTTTTCTAACCACTTTATATGTGATACATGTGAACTTGGAATAGTGAGATAATTTTTTGAGAATTTTTGTTGCACTAGATTGTCTCCCATCATAGGTGGATATATTGGGTTTATTAATATTGGACATCACCTACACTCAATCCCGAGTTAGGGTGGCTGGGAGGGTTTATATTTTATTTTATGAATTTAAGAATTTTAGTTATTTTTCAGGGGATGGGTCTGATGTATTAATTTTTTCTTAGTTATTCATTATCTTTTCATTTCTCTCATGTTTATTGAAAATTATTTTTTTCTAGCAAATATTAAGGTGTTTGGTTAATCCTGTGTGTTTATTTCCATTACCCTTATTATATGAAAATTGTAGCATTTTCATGTGTGTTGTACCTATTTGGAATAAGATGTTTTGGTTTTAAAAGTAAATGAAAAATGTTTTAGAGAAGAGAATATTTCATAGTCCCTTGTACTTATTTTGAAATAAAAGCATCACATTCCCCCTGAAAATGACAATGTTGTTTTGATGGAATGAAATCTGATTCTGTCATGGAAAAACTTGAAATGTGTAATAATATATTTTAAAGTGAAACTATGTAAATGATTATTTATATATATTGTATTTCAATCATTATATTTATGTTTCATTTATTTAAGTGGAAGTTCATTAGTAATAGATTATCGGCCTAGCTTACTGAGTTTTAATACTCACGTCTATAGTTTCTTCTTGTTTATAGCTTGTGTTACAGGTCTCAACATGGTCTTCATCACTTTAAGAGATAGTGGTTCTTGGTATCAGAGAGTGACCATCAGGATCATAGGGAGATTTTTCGTTGTCAGGTATCAGTTTAGGTATTATTGTATAGTTTTCTTGTCTTTTTATATTCTTGTATAAGGGATGTTCAGTTTGGATATTGTTATAAATATTTTTTTGTTTATTTTAATTGTTTTTTATTTATTACTGGTAAAAATCATTCCCTAGGATTACTCTATTGATGCCTGATACTAGTTTCCAGCATGAGGGGATTAGGGATGCCCTTCTGGCCTTTGCACAGATCGGCTTAGCTGACCAGTTCGGGGTCGGCTCAGGTTGGATTGTGACTTTGGGTGTCAACAATTATGAGTAAAGAAATAAGATATTTATAATACAAAATTTTGAATGAGGTATTTAAATTATGAATATACAGTAATTCATTTCGATTGACTAATTCACCCTCTATTGTTTTGAATATATTGAACAGAGTAATACAGGAATATGTTGAATTTTTTTAGTATTAACTAATGATATATTGTTGTACATTAAAACATATTAGTAATGTTGGAATCACTTTTAAGTTATATAGGAGAGTCTTATAGAAATTTTTTATGTGTAAATTTTTAATATGTGAATTATAGATATCAAAAGATTCTTTTATTTGATATTTTGTCTTAGAGGATAGATTTGTAGTTGATCCTGCAATGAAAAAGGTATTTAAAAAATGGCCTACACAAACAAAAATAAAAAGGTTATGTAGTTTCATTGAACTAGATGGTTTCTATTGATGATTTTTACAAAAAAACTAATTGCCTAGCCTCATTACCAAGCTTATTTTTAAAGGGTTTTTATTCATAAGGATAAAGTGATTTATTGATTTTTTAAGGAATTTAAGTGGATATTTGTAGATACCTATATTTTTACTCATCTATCATGAAAAATGTATTTTTGATATATATAATTACATCAAAAAAATTGATTGGTTGTTTCTTTATGAAGAATGTTAATGTATTTACCTATTCTTTAAGGAAATAAAGACTCATAAACCAAACTATTCAACCCATTAACTTGAGTTTGTAGGAATAATATTTTCTTTAATGATATGGAGACATTATATATATGGTGAAAAAATGTTAGATATATATTGAAAAAAAGAGTTTAAATACATATTCTTATATAATGAGGTAAACATGAAGAAATTATGATGTATTTATCTTCTCAAGAATTATTATTTATTACTACACTACCATACGATGAAGGTAAATTAGATAGCAACTAGATTAGAAAAGAGAGATCACGGAGTCATGACCAAAATAAGGATATATAGGGATGATATATTGATGGATTTAGTGGAGATGGATATGGTAAGGATAGAGAAACATTACTACCTTTTCTATTTACTTACAATAAATTTTTCTAGAGAATTAAAGAGTTATAATCCTGATGATTATAATATTCAAAAGAAAATTGATGTTGGGAATGATAGGAAATTAGAAAACATTATATAAGAATATGGTGTTTTGAAATTTAGAAAAAGGATATTTTTTCTATTTATATATGTCTAAAAATGGAATTACTTGATAATTCTCATATCTTGAATTTCTCTCTATATATAAGTATCACCCTGATTTATTGAGATTTGAAAGATCAATTTTTGTTTGATAATATCAAGCAGGAAATTGAAGATGATGTTGAATGATGTTTGGTTTTTATATAGGTGAAACAATAGAAATAACATCTTATAGGGAACAGGAAACCTTTAACTATTCATATGTGGACATGTTATGACATTACTTAGGACTTTTTCACCAGATTACCATAGTATCCTATAAGGAATGATACAATATGGGTTATTTTTATCACCCTCCAAAATCTACACATTCCCCCACTATAAGAGAATATATACCTCATAAATTCCTTACATGACCCTATATTGATGAAGTTATAAGACTTAATTGTGCACCTCTTTCAACCACGTTAGATCATAACCCTCGAATTATATTCAAATTCTAAAAGATTATTCATATGGATTTTCATAATGAGTTCCATTTGAGCACTGACTATCACCCTCAAACTGATTAGCATTCCAAAATAACTATACCAACCATATAAGAAATGTTTAGGTCTTTCTCACTTGACATTCAAGGTATAAAAGTTAACTATTTACCTTTGGTTTATTTTTCCTATAAAAATAGATTCTATTCAAATTGAATCTTTTGAAGCATTATATGGAATGATATGTCATACTCCAACATGTTGGGATGGAATTTAAGAAAAGAAACATATAGGCCCACAACATGTAAAGGAGAAAATGATAAATGTAATGACTATGTGAACCCATTTTGAAGTAGCTCAAAGTATGAAAATGTTTAATGCTAATTACCAAAGTAAATATTTTGAATTTAGAGTGACTGGTCAGATTTTCTTAAAACTATCCCCATAGATGGGTGTTGTATGATTCATTATAAAATGAAAACTTAGCCCTATAAATATATTTCTTTTTGAAATATGAGAAATAATTGGAATTATGGATTACTATTTTCAAATTCCACCTATTCTCTCTAATGTAAATTATGTATTCTATATCTCTTTATTAAAAAAGCACATGTTACATAAAATTCATGTTCTTTCCTATTATTAAATAGAAATGGGACTATGTTTATCTTTGTATGGAGATCCTATCCAATTTCTAGACTCTAGAACACATGTCTTGTAAAATTAGGTGACTTGGCTAGTAAATGTATTGTGAGAAAATTAAAATTAGAACATGCGATGTGGGAACTTGAGTATGTTATGATAAAAACAAACAAATCCTATTAATTAGTTGAAAATCATGAAATTTCTAGGATAAATATTTTTAGGTGGGAAGAATGTAACATCTAATCTTATGTTACATTATTCTAATATTTTAAAGAAAAAATAATAAAATAAACATAACTTTATTCAAGAATTGATTTTTTTAGAAAATCTAAAAATCAAATATATTTAATTTTCTTGAATTAATTTATTTTATAAATCATCACATAAAAATTTACATAAGGATAAATTTATAGATTTTTATAAAATAAATAATTTTCCAAATGAATAGTGTAAAATACTTCCTTTTATTGAAAACTGTGTTTTTTTAAAAAATTTAAAAATTTAAATTTTATTTTTAAGTGGTTTAAATGTAAGTTTAGTTCTATTGTATTATGAATAATTATATTATTTTCATTGGAATCAATATTATTGATGAATTTGGTATAAAAATATTTTTTTATTCAAAAATGAATTTATCTGAAAAACATTTTTCATGTCATTTTCCCTTTTAATCATAAATTAGCATCCACACCTTATAGAAATTGCCTCTTGAAAAATGGATTCCATATTTATAATTAGGAGTTGAATATTTTTTACGTAGGTCCCTTTAATTTTTTTTTACAAATCATAACCATATAGAAAATGTTCTCTAAGATTTCTGTCAATCTGGTAATTAAGGTTAAAAATAATATGTTAATGAGTAAAAAATGATACTAAAAAATGACATTATCAAATTTTATGGGTATATTTTAGCTATTACCATACAAATATTTAATATTTCCCCCAATTGGTTCTATATTTCATTGATTAGGACCATTATATTGGCTTAATGAATGAATAAATACAAAATGTCACTCTCTTAAATTGAATAACATAAAAATATTATTAGGATAAAAATGGAAAAAATTTGGTTCAAAAGGATTATTTGAATGATCAAATAACTTTTATCATGTTATTTTGTTTATAATTTTAAATTATTAAATAATAACCTTAAATTCTTAAGTAATGCCAATATAAAATTTATTTAATTAATTAAAAACTTAAATAAAATATTTTAAAAAAACTAAAAGTAATATTTTTCTATAATTTTAATTGTTAAAATTTAATATTTATATATGAAATATTAGATATGTGTTTAACAAATAAATTTTAATTAATAATTTTAAATAAATTCTGTAATGTCAAATTAAATTAATAGTGTCACCAATGACATAATGGTATTTTATGAAAATATTATATTTTTAGATTATTTAAAAAATTTATAAACAATATTTTCATAAGTCAAGGGGATAATATATCATCTAAAATTTCATCTATTTTTACTGAATGGTCAAATTATTACCATATAATGAAAATAATAACCCTTTATGAGTGATAGATGTGTTACTTATGTTAAGGTTAAAATAGGTTAACTAAGGGGTTAAACCAAAAGATAAGGGTTATATTACCACATAATCATTTAAAAAATTATTTTGTGAAGGTATTTGAAACAAAATCTATATTAAATTTAAAATAATACCCACATTATACCACTTTAATATGAAAATAAATTTATTATATTGAAATCGTTTTATTCATTCCACAAGTGTCCTTTCATTTACTCTAAAAAGGAACCACCTCTCCTCAATTATATAAACCACCTACAACCACCTACGTCGACCTATCCCTACCAAATACTATTCTAAAAATCATTATCCCAGTTTTTTAGTTTCTATTATTCCTAAAATACCTAACTAAAGACCCTTAATAAAATATATAAAGGATTCATTTTGAAGAAGGGGTAATCATCTTTACCAACACTTTCAAATTTCATTATTCATAAACATCCATTAAATAAATTATAACAGTAATAAAAAAATAAAAAAATAATGATAAATTTATTTATATTATAGTACTATTAATGTATAACCATTTTCCATCTCTTTTCCATCATATTAAAAGAAAAAGTCATTTCTCGTATGTACGTATGACTCACCATCTCTACATAGTGGTGTAACTTATTTTTCATCACCAATTTAATTGAATGTTTATTAATATGTAACTAATGATTTCATATGATATTTATTATATAATTATTCTTCATGAATAATAATATCATATATGTCATTATAAATATCAACTCACTAAAAAGGGACAATGTCGCATGTGCGTTTGTCTGGACTACCACCTTCATGAAGTGATGTGATTCCTTTTTCATATATTCCATTCAAGGATGATTATAATGATGTATATAATGAATTTATATGATATTTATATAATTAATAACATTATTTATATGACTTAGTAATGATTAATATGTTGGGACTGAAAGACCTAAATTGAAACATACATAAAAATGAAACATTTAACACTAAGACATAAAATTTTTAATAAATAATTTCTAATAAATATATATTTAATTTTATAAGTGGATAATACATGAAATTATAAGAATATATATGGTTATTTAATTAAATTATATTAATTTTTTATTAATTTTTGAAGAGGAAATATAAAATATAAATAAAATTATAACTAAGGATAAGGTTTATTTCACAATCTCATTATTATTCCGGATTGTTTATATTAAATTATCTACTTGTGAAATTTTTTGATACATATATCAAAAAACCAATATATTTAATTCTCCTCTCAATAGATCTTGAGATGACATTTTTTAATATTATTTTCTATGATTTATGTACTAATGATACAAAAATAATTTGGGAAAATATATTTTTTCTACTCAGTAAGAAATATTTTTCTTCCATATCCAAATTTTTTTAAAAGGTTTTAGAGAATAAATTTTCTATAATAAAATGATTTATGAAATAATGATTTATCCATTTTATAGTTTTATATAAATTGTTTAAAAGTAATATTCTATTCATTTTCTGAACATGACATTTTTTTACTTTTCTTTTAAAAGAGTGAAATGAAGGGTTTTTAACTTATTCAACATGAATGGAATTTCCCACAGTCATTATTGTTCAATTTTTAAAAGAATCATTTAAATCAATAAAAATTTATTTCCAAAGAATATGTTTTCCTAATATTTTTACATATTTTTATTTTGATTAAATTATTTCAAATTGATGTGTATTTTGTTCAAGAATACATCTTTGGATCTTTTTAAAGTATATTCATCTATATCAGCATTATTTTGGAAAATATTATTCATTACTGGGTATTTAATATTTATATACCATTATCTATATTACACTAGAGGGATTATGATTATGATTATTAATTGGGGAACTTATTAACAAATTTTATGCTATTTTTTTAATATGGATGTTTATATTGATTAAGTTTCACCCCTTCCATATGATGAATGCATTTTACTTAATCTGTGATGAGTGGGGACCTCTATATCCCCTTGATGTGTAGTTCTATCACATTATACAAACTATATTTTTAATTTGTCATATTACATACCAATTATTGTATGATTTATTGTTATAGGGCCTTAATGGTGAGATTAAGATGTTTGTCATTATGAATTCATTTATTATGAATCTAGTTATTATTATCCATCTGATTATTTTTATTCTTAATTAATCCATGTATTTAGTTCCATTTTATGCAATTATTTACAAAGATAATTTGATTATTTTTTATCTCATCCATATAAATCATTTTTTATTTACTTTATGATAGATTTTATTGTATGTTTTACATGATTAATCATTTAACCTCACACTTTATTATATTTTCCATTCCCAATGATATATAGAAGGGATCTTATAATAAAATTATATATTTACATGAATAAATATTACTGTTCTCATAATTATTTTTATATTATATTTCTTATTTTCATATGTAATGTTAGAATCGTGTATGTATATAGTCTCCCATATTTGTTAAACTATTCGGTCATTTAGGATGTGATCCCTACTACATATGAAAATCTAGTTAAATAACCAAAGGATTTGGGTTTGTAGGTTCAAGGGGTTATAAATAATTTAATTAAAATTATATGTATGCATTATACTAATTCTTAGTGGAGGCAGTAGTCATCACGTATGCACGATTCATGTTTTCATTTTTATTAAAGAAAAATTAAAAGGTATTTTTTTATTGTAGCATCATCAAAATAAAAAAATATTATACTAATTATTCTAATTTATCACTTTAATAGTATGTACTATAATTTAATAAAGAATAAGTGTGTATAATGAAATATAAATGAAAAAGGAGTGGTTATAATTGTAAAACTCACTTCCTTGATTTTCTTTCTATAAAAGTTGGTTATGATTTTGTGGGGTGGTATTTTTAGAAGATATGAACCACTTAAATTTAAAAGATAATTTTTATTAGAGGGTTATTTAGAGTTTTATTTGAGATAATATTGTTGTAGTGTGAGGGGATGTGAGGAAATTAGTGTCCCTTTGAAATGTGAAAAGAGATTGATTTTTTTAAATTCAAAAAAGATTTAATATTGGGAAGTCAATATTAAGGGTAGTAGATTTAAATTTAATAAATAATGGAGAGTATAAGTAATATGGTTGATAAATTCCTCATCCAGAAATTGAAAAACATGATTTAAAAATGTTTTAATTCATTTACTCTTAGATTATTACATTTTCAATTTTAGATATTGTCACAGTAAATAGTTTTTACCTAAGTAACTTTTCCTTTATGGTTAAAAAATTGGTCCTTAATATATAATTTCTTCATAATGATTCAAAATTTTATATCCATTTAATTTTATTAAATTTCTAAAATTGATAAAATATATTTTGAAATTATTATTATATAATTTATTATAAACAGTTTCATGAGAAAAATATTACTTAAGTTATAATACATTAAATATTGGTTTGTAAACTCAATAAAATTTCTATAAATTTATAATATAATGTATTAAATGCAAATTTTCTCTATAAAATGACTTCATAAATGTCAAAATAAATCTTCTAAACTATTAATTCTATTAAACAAATATTATCTGTATAAATCCAATATTTCATTATTCAACTAAAAATAATTTTTTAGAATAATATAAAAAATTAATTTTCATCTTATATTTCCAGGATAAATATAAAACTGATGTTGTTTTTTGAAATTATAATTCAAAAATATATACATTATCATTTAATATAAATATATATATATAAAGAAAAATTTTCAATATTAAAAAAACAACCCTTCTAAAATACATATTTTTTTAATAATATTACATATTGATTTATAAATAATTGGACTTTGATATTTTAGTTTATAAACCTAAATATTACATATTACATAAACATTATATATTATTAATTTAATTACATAAGTTAAAATAAATTTCCCCATATTTTAAATGATTTTTAGATAGGAATGTATTTAAAATTATTAATATAAGGATATAATAATATTTAATTATTTAAATTGACTATTATTTTTCTATCCATTATTGATTATATTATTGTTTTAATTTTAATATTTTTTTGGTTTTTTTGTGAGTTGATTTGTTCGTTTGATGTTGTTCAGGACAAAATCTATTGAAGAAATCATAAATTAAAATCTTTCAAAATCATGGGTTGTCACATTCTACTACTTTAAATAAATTACAACCTCAAAATTTTAATTATTACCCATTTAAGATTCTAAGTGGGGGTAATCATAATAATCAATTATTTATGATATAACATTCAATATAATTTCAACCTTACTATCTTATTCTATTACAAGTTACATATCTTTCATCGACCAAAATTTATTATTCATTAAAGCATGTACCCCAATAGATATATATATCATAATCATATGTTCTCCTTGACGTATCGTTCACAAAATGATTTGAATTTATAAAATATTAAACCATATAGATATAATATATTTTTTCAAAATATAACTTGAATATTTATCCACTATTTCATAAATTCAAACACTTATATATATATATAATGATTCAAAAAATGAGATAAACTTCACTAAAAATATCATTTATCACTTTTCATTAAATAAACAATCAATTACAAGTCTATCAATGTTATATAACTCTATTTTCTAAAAATAAATCATCTGTTTATTACCTCAACATCTTGATTATAGTAAACCAAAGAGTTATTCATACCTCAATCATGCGTTATCCAATAGTTTTTCTTAGGTAAATAACCTCATACCAAAATCAGTTTTCAAGATTATTGATACTATTTAATATATATTTCCATATACATAAAAAATAATAATCATGAAAAATCCTTATATGTTTTACATAATCCATATACATTTTTAGAATATAACATAATATCATTATTAAATACCACCCACTAGTGGAAATTTCTAAGAGTATCATGATATATCTTCTATTTTGATGTCATCATCGCTTCCTTATACAAGGTTAGGAAACACACATTTTTCAATAAGAACAACCATCTAATAGAATTATCAAATATGTATGTATGATCGATTATTTAGTTATAATACGTCGGGATATATATATATATATATATATATCTTTCTAAACAACATTTTTATCTTGTTTCAACCAAGTACTAAAAACCAAATGATTATGATAATATAAAATAATATCAACATAATTGATCACATGAGCATGACAGATAAATCCTAATATTTCATCCACAAAAACACCATAATTTTAACTCATTATACTATATCATGTTTGGTTCATCCTATAACTCTATTGGTTAAATGTATGTTATATAAATTTGTGTTTTCTCATACTTATTAACCTAATACCATAAAGAAATTATGAAATTAATCATTCATAATGGTTTGTAAAAGGAATTTTGTAGACCAAAACATATACACTAAGAGTATTTAGAAAAGTGTATAGCCTTAGGCCTACCCATAATATAATATAGTTCTTATTGAGTCAATTCACAAACATCATTTTTTGGGGTGATTACCCCGAGGTATATTTGTGCCATAATTTTATCCACTTTCTTGTATCTATATAATGATATAATTTAATGGAGATCCACCAAATATATACTTTACCAAATATTTTGGTTTTTATTCAATACTTATATTTACACATTTGGTTTTCACTAAACTCCTCTAATCTAATTTCCTGAAATATTCAATGTTTTCTCAATATTCCTAAAGGGTTATCTATAACATTAAAATTATAATTTACAATAACATATCAAATATCGATAAATTATTTCACTTATTAATTATCAGTTATATACAACATCTTAATATTTAAATTGGGATGAATTGAATATGTTACCAACTATGAGGAATTCAAGATGTGATGGTCTCATCCTCATACCTTGAAACAATTATTTCATTAAAATATATTGCAATGACCTTTTATATTAAGTATTTTAAAAAAATATGTTAAACCTTATCACATAAAACCCATGTTATTTATATTAATTATAAATTTTCCCATTATATTTGAAACAAATCAATCTATTTTTTTCTATAATGTCTTTCAGGACCCCTCCCCCAGGGCCCGTATCGTGACTACCCCTACCCCTCTATCCAGAGGCCAGGGGATGTCGACTAGAACCAAATGCGTATTTCCCTAAAACTGGGAAGGCATTTCCTTTATAAATCGTAAACACACACAACCAGAGTACAAGTGGAAGCAACACTAAGTAAAAGCTGTAAACAGAAAAAGTGATAGAAAGTAAAAGGGGCCATAATACAAACCTAACTGTAAAGTACAAATACAACTGAATATAAGTACAACTAAAAAGGGACAAACATCTGGAAGGTGAAGGTAGCTCCTGGATCGTCCTCTGGGGTTCCTACTTGAAGGGTAGGTACAGATGGCCTCGCCGACACTCCACATCCATCAGACTCCACCATGTACGGATACGTCGTAAGGTCCTCCTCCAGGTACCATCCAGTCCTGGCGCTCTCGGTCTCCGTCAGCACTGTCCGTCATCTGCATCCAACACAACAAGGTGTGGGCATAGCCCATGCAAGGGTGAGTCTAATGATACCCAGTAGGGACCCTGAGACCCTCAAGGTCTCACAAAAAGCCAACAATAATAAACCAGAAAGTATTATTTTTTAGTATAACCATTAATTAGGTATATGCCCATACATATACCTAAGTTGTCGAGTAACCCATCTCAATCATGAGGAAAACACAATATACATTGACTCAAATCAAACCAGAATTCTCATTAACGAAATCATGGCTACTGGAGAACTCCTCCTCTATCGAGTATAGTTGTCATGTCGTGACTCCGAGGTGCTACTCACTATCCTTAGACTGCTGAGGTACTCCTCCTGTCAAGTACCATGGGACAGCTATGTCACATAGAGATGCATCCTATCTAGGGTTTGCCGCCTCAAACAGTAGCGCTCACCCTAATAGCCTACACAGGTACTCCTCCTATCGAGTACTGCAGGTTTTCCTCCTTACACAATAGCGCTCCTCTACCATGGGTTTGTCGCCTAACATAGTAATGCTCCCCACTGGGCTAGAAGATTCACTCCGAATCGAATCGGTCAAATAGTCATTAGGTCTCAGCCAGCTACTAGTTCTCCTTACTCTGCTCTCTTTTCTCCGGGAGGGTCGACTCCATGATCTTCAATCTGATACTCCACATGTCACAAACTCCCACGAAGAAGTATCCCAAAGGTCTGCCTCATCATAAGGGTCTCAAAGAAACAAACGGCGCGTCAATCGGACACCTGGTCTGTTAGTTATTAGCATTTTAGTCCCAAGGCACTGGTTGGATTCGTGAACAAACCAACATTACTATGAATCAACTATATCCCAAACTCCATTGGGGTATACTCAAACGGATGGCTATGCTCCAAGAATACTGGTGCCGTTGACGGTTCGTCAAACAGACGTCTCGTACCAAAAATATGGCCTGAGAAAGTAAAGGGAGTGGTATAGGATCGGGTCTGGTCTGACCTAGTCGGACCGACTCGGCCCAACCCAGTTTGGGTCAACCTGGTCTGGGTCAACCCAAACTGACTTGCTGGGTCTGACCCTGCCTGTTGGGCGGGTTAGACCACGAAGTATTGACCTGGTCCGATGGGCCTGGCCTAGTGGACCGCAAGGGCGGTTCGGACCGATAGTCACCACATATGCGGCTCGGAAACTTGGCGTGGGAGACCGGGCCGGTTCGACCTTTCAAACCACAGGGGAACCATGGGTAGGTTCTGTAGGCCGATGGTCGAGAGGCCAGCGAGCAGGCCACGCGGGGTGCAATCGGGACGACTGGACTACGGGCAGGCCGCGTGTGCACTCGGTAGGGCGTGGGTGTGCCGGGCAGGGCACGTGGGTGCCGGTCATTGGGAAGCATGCAAGGGAACACCATTCAGCGTGAGGGGGGAACTGGGCAGTGTGGAAAGGCACCACGGGGGGCGTTGGGGTGCGCCGGGCAGCGCGCCAGGGTGCGCGGGCAGCGGGGGCAGGGCGCCGGCTGTGCGGGTTGGGTGCTGCGGGGCAGCGGGGAGCGCCGGGCAGCCCGTGTAGCATGCCAGGGGGCGTGAGAAGTTCGGTCATGGTGTCGGTTGGGTGCTCGAGTGTGCTAGGTAGGCCGCGTGGGGCACAGGGGTGTGGGTAGCGCGTGGGGCGCGGGGGTGTGGGTAGCGCAATGGGGCTACACGGGGGTGACGTACTTCACGGAGGTCGTGGGTAGCGCGGCCTTTGCATGCCTCCTTCGTCGTCGTCACCTCATTTCCAAGCCGTCATTAAATTACCGTCGACTAAAGATTCTGAAACCACAATGGTTGTCGAGGCATCCGACCGTGTTCATTTGGCCCAAACCCTCCACGTTATAATGATAGCAAGGGGCTCATGAAGTTTATTCAACGTGAGAAGATAAAGTGTTTAAAACTTAAAACACACCCCTACCTTTTTAATTTTCGGGTGTTCGTTCGTCGTGGGGGAAAATGATGTTGTCATCATTCCCTACATGCTTCTACTTCTAAGCTCGTGTGTCGGTCCATTGATGACAAAGAGGGAGGAATAAGGGTCGTTGGAGAGGTCCCACATCAGAAGGGGGTTCTGAGGAAGAAGCCGAGGGAGACGCGTCATCACTGACATCTTCACGTTCTTCGTTGGATGATTCTATTCTCCCATTCTCTCCAATAAAGAGTGAATAAACGTTCCAAAATAATATATTTTAATCTATTATGCCCATTGGCGGGAATTAATTAAGTGGGTCCCACTTAATTAAATTCATGACGTTGGCACAATTATTCGAAATTTAAAATTCAAAAAGAGAGGAGAGGCTCCACCAAATTAATTGCACGAGAGGTTGACATATTTTATTTGGGGAGTTTCAAGGGGGTTAGAGGTCCGGGTGGTCCCGAACTAATTAAACATGAAGAGGGTCAAGGGGGTTTCATTCAATTAATTGGGGGGATTTGAGGAGGTTTTATCCTCCTCCATTAAGAGGGGAGTTAGAGACCAAGAGGCTCTCCCTCGTTAATGAGGGAGAGATGGGAGGTTTCCTCCCCTCCCATTAAATGGGGGGTTATGCCCCGTGTGGACCCCATGTCATAACCTCTCGCAGGAGGTTATGCTGCTCGGGTGGTCCCCACCCCAATTATCATCCCATGGGAGGAAACGGTGTGGTGGTCCATCCACTAACTCCCATGTGGAGATTTTAACCAACCTTACCACATGACGTGGGTTAAACAAAAATAAAATAATTTTTCACTTATTTTATTTTATTAATCCACGTGAAACCCAGAAACCAACACTCATACCCGATCATCTGCGGTTTAGGTGAAAGTCTTCTTAAGATAAAACCAGCACTGCAAGTTCAACGGTTCCCTCAGATTTAAATTCCGAGCACCTGTTTGAAACATATAAAAACCTGCTTGTATGTTTAATGAACATACCCAAACAAAACATTAAAAATTGATTCTGGGCACACCGTGCCTCGGAATCAAGCTCCGTCAGAAACTACGAACTCGTAAAATTACCATGTATTTTAAAAAAAATACATTGGAATTCTAGGTCCTTACATTCTCCCCAACTCAGGGATTTATGTCCCCGTAAGCTACAACTAACACTAACGGAACAAAATGGGTTACTGAGCACGCATCTGAGCCTCCCGCTCCCATGTGCTCTCCTGGAGGTTCACGTGCTCCCAGGGAACATGAACCAGAGGAATATACCATCCACATAGGACCCACTCATGTCAATCCTCAATCTATACTAGAACCTCTGAGAAAGTTTCCCCATCATCGATGTGCAGCTCCCCAAGGTTGATGATGTGGGAAGGTTTGTGCACGTATCTCCTCAGCTGGGATACATGGAAGACGTCATGCACTCGGTGTAACTGAGGTGGAAGAGCTAGATGATAACCCACATTGCCTACTCTACTAAAAACATGGAAAGGTCTAATGAATCTCAGAGAAAAATTTCCACCTCGGCCAAATATCTGTAGGCCTCATCGAGGTGAGACCCATAAGAAGACGTGGTCGCCATCCTCGAACTCCAGAGGTCTCCGTCTCATGTCAGAATACGACTTCTGCCTGCTTTTTGTAGTCTTCATCCACTCAAGGATGATCAGCACTTTCTCCGTGGTAACTCGAACCATCTCTGGTCCCACTAGTGCTGAATCCCCTGGGTCTGTCGAGCATAGTGGTGATCTGCAAGGTTTTCCATAAAAGGCCACAAAAGGTTCCACCCCTATGGTGGAGTGATATTTGTTGTTTTAGGCAAACTCCACCAAGGGAAGGTGGTCTTCCCACCTGCGACCAAAGTCGAGGATGCATGCATGGAGCATTTCCTAGAGGGTCTGGATGGTCCTCTCAGTCTGCCCATCTGTCTGAGGATGGAAGGCAGTGCTCAAGAGATGTTGTGTCCTGAAAGCTTCTTGGAACCCCTTCCATAGACGGGAACTAATGCGTTCATCACAGTCGGAGACAATAAAAGATGGTGCACGATGAAAAATCACTATATCCGGCACATAGAGGCATCCTAAGCTCTCAATTGAGCCCTGCTCTATGATCGGTAGGAAGTGGGCCGGCTTGGTGAGTCGGTCGATGGTCACCCATATCGAGTCGTGACCTCTTGATGTACGTGGGAGACCTGTCACAAAGTCCATGGATATTCCATCCCACTTCAACTCTGGGACCTCCAAGGGCTGAACCAAGCCTATTGGTACCTGGTGCTCTGCCATCACTTGCAGACATGTGAGGCACCGTGAGACAAACTCCGCTACCTCCTTCTTCATACTTGTCCACCAATGCTGTCATCAAAGGTCCTGGTACCTCTTCGCTACTCCTAGATGTACCTCTAGAGGGGAAGTGTGGAAATCCCTCAATACATCCTCCTGAAGTGCAACCAGTACCATGGTATGTCCTCTGAAGAGGATGACATGCTCCCCACCTTCAAAAAATCCCTCAGGTGCCAACCTTGTGGATATCTGAGCACATCGTGTCTTGTAGTCAGTGTCCCTAAGCTGTGCCTCCCTGACACGCTGAATAAGTTGGGGATTGACAATAAGAGACGGTAGATAAGCTGCTCCATCCCTATCCATAATGGATAACTGTAAAGATGCCAGCTGCTCCATCGCCTCTCCTAGAAGCTGAATGACGGATCTCCTACTGAGTGAATCTGCTACTATGTTCCCCTTCCCAGGAGTATAGACTATCTTGAAGTCATAGTCCTAGAAGAACTCAAGCCATTGCCGCTATCTCAGGTTCAGGTCCTTCTGAGAGATGATATAGCTGAGACTCTTGTGATCAGAGTACATGGTAAAACATTCTACAATAAGGTAGTGCCGCCACATCTTCAAGTCAAAGACCACTGCTGCTAACTCTAGGTCATGGGTAGTGTAGTTCTTCTCATGTCGTCTTAGCTTCTGAGAACCATATGTGATCACTTCTCGCTCCTACATCAGGACACACCTGAGTCTGTTCCCTGATGCATCACAGTAGACTACATACCCTATGACTTCTTCTAGAAGACTCAATATGGGGGCATTAGTTAGCCTCTACCTCAGAACTTGAAAGCACTGATGGCACCTCTCCGAACACACGATGGTTTTCCCCTTCTTCGTCAAGGCTGATGGTGGCGCTACAACTCTGGAGAAGTCTAGAACGAATCTCCGGTAGTACCCAGCCAAGCTCAGAAAACTTCGTACCTCCATCACACTCATGGGTGGATCCCAAGAAAGTACTGCCTCAACCTTCACTGGTCCACTGCAACTCCAGCCACTGAGATGATGTGTCCCAAGAAGTGAACCTCTCGAATCCAAAACTTGCACTTCGAGAGATAACCAGAAAGTTGGTGCTCTCGGAGTGTGTCTAGTACCACATGAAAATGATAGGCATGCTCCTCCTCAGTAGTTGAGTATATCAGTATGTCGTCGATGAAGCCTATGATAAATCGATCGAGGTATGGTTGGAAGATCCTGTTCATTAGACTTATGAAAACTGTTGGAGAATTGGTTACGCTGAAGGGAATAACCAAGAACTTGTAGTGGTCGTACCGACAGATGTAGTTTGTCTTCTTTATATTCTCATCTCAAACTCTGAGCTAGTGATAGCCTGATCTGAGGTCTATCTTTGAGAACCATCATGCTCCCTTGAGCTGATCAAAGAGATCGTCAATTCTCGGGAGTGGGTACTTGTTCTTCAGAGTCACCTGATTCAGGCGACGGTAGTAGACATAGTGACTCAAGCTCCCATCTGCCTTCATGGAGAACAGAATCAGGGCTGCCTAGGGAGAAACACTAGGATGAATGAATCTCTTCTCCTGCAAGTCCTCCAGCTGTACCCACAGCTCACGAAGCTCAGTAGGAACCATCTGATATGCTGGAGTAAATATCGACATCGTCATGAGGTACATGTCAATGTAGAAGTGCACCTATCAGCGAGGAGGTAGTCCTGGGACATCGTCAGGGAAAACATTTGAGTATTGGTCCACCGCTGTAGGATAAGTCGGAATCTCCACATCAAATACAACGGCGGTAAGGCAAGAAAATTGGTGAGTGATCAGCTGCACCCTCCTCTAAGTAAGTCTGTCATGAACTGCAAAGTTTCCCTTCTCACTGGCAAAGGTAATCCTGGTCCCATCCTTGCAGACACACCGCACTTTTCACCTAATATAGTCGATCTCAGCATGGACTGTAGATAACCATTCCATACAAAATATAAAATCTTAAGGCTTCGACGTAGCTACTAGGAGATCCCAGCCGAAGATCTTACCTCCTAGAGAAAGCTCACACTGCCGGCACCAGTGCGTGATTGTCGAATTAGCTCTCATAGGAGTCTCTAGCCTTAAGAATCAAACTAACGGCTCCTTTGGAATTTTCGAGCTTCAAACTAGGGAAGTGGCTATGAAAGAGTGATTGGAACCTATGTCTATAATAACTACAGCTAAGGTGGAGCAGACATAGATCATACCTCGAATCATCTTCAGTGTGTCGTGATCGTAGGCCTTAGCTGCTTGAAGTGGTGATCTGCCCTTTCCACCCGCTCCCTGTGGTCAGGGTAGACCTCCTGGTGGTGATGTTGGTAGCACCTCGTAACTTCATCCACCACCAGCTGCACGACTAGCTTCTCTGCCATGTCCACCTCCGCCCTGCAGACCACCTCAATAGATCCTCTGCCTCTAACTGGGATGTCCCTCAACTGACTGATGATCGTCTGTGCAACGGGTCGGACAGTCATGAGCCATGTGACCCTGTCCTCCACTTGAGTAACACTATTTGATAGTTCTTGCTTAGTCTCCACTCTGGGTGCCCCATACAACTGATCCTGAGTCGTGCGGTAGACCACATGTAGGTTTGGTCCTCTTGGACCTCTATATCATCTATCTACTGCAAGCTATAGAAGACTCTACTGCAGGTCGGCTAGTGGTGGGTCTTGCGCCTAGAGAATGGTTAGCACAAAAACTCTCCACTAGGAAGGCTCTCTCCAACACTCCCGTCTGTATCGGGATGCTGTGAGAGATAACTAAAACACTAATCTCTTTCCTAAGACCCTGCTCAAAGGTCTGGGCCCTGAAGAAAGGGTCCCATACCATATCAGTGGAGTAGCGCGAGAGGTCAGTGAACCTCACTGAGAACTATGCAACTGTCATGCTACCCTACTGTAGATGTCGTAGCACTTGTATTTGCACCGCTTGAAGGGTGGCTGGTACAAACTCCACCCGGAACAGGATCTCGAAGTCTGCCTATAGAAGTGACGCCTCATAATGCATCTAGAGAATCAGGCTTCACCATCTGCATACTGCAACTTGATGAAGGATGGTAGGAAGGATCGCCATAATATCTGATGATGTCCCTACTAGCCTGAAGACTCTCACCACAGTCTCCATCCAATCCTTAGCCTCCTGTGGGACCATCTCTCCCTGTAACCTGGGTGGCCTCTAGCGCTATAACTCATGAAACACGCTCAAGTGGCGTGCATCATCTGCTGCTTGGGTTGGTGGTATCGGTGGCCCAATGAGAAGTAGTACCGCTAGTGCCTTTGCTGGTTCCTCTATTTAGTTGAGGTCCAAGTACTGAGGCCTCATCACTCTGCAGGCTATCAGTAAGTACAACTCTCGGGGCTCTATCAGGTCATCCTCGGGGAGTCATCCTGAAATAAAAAGATGCAACATGGTCAAAATACTATACCTTGTAAGTTGAACTGGATTGAGGTGGCTTAAAGAAAACTTATGAAAACACACACACAAAGAGTTTTTTCATGCACTGAGTCAGAAATCAGAAGTCAGGGTCTTAGTGTATGGATATGCCGGCCGCCTAAACCAAAACTGGACTCCTTGAACTAAAAACCACACAGAGTACCTTTAACATTATTACTTAACATAAAACAAATATTAGAGTCCTAAGTTCTGTGGTAGAACTGATGTCCTCTGATACCATTTTCTCACGACCCGTCCCCCATGGCCCATATCGTGACTACCCCAATCCCGCCTTCCAAAAGCCAGGGGCTGGTAACTAGAACCAAAGGTGTATTTCCCTAAAACTGGGAAGACATTACCTTTATAAATCGTAAACAGACACAACCAGAGTACAAGCTGAAGCAACACTAAGTAAATGTTGTAAACAGATGAAGTGCTAGAAAGTAAAAGGGGTCATAATATAGGCCCAACTTTAATGTACAAATACAAATGAAAGCAAGTACAACTAAAAAGATAAAAACAGTTGGAAGTTGAAAGCAGCTTTTGGATCGTCCTCCGAAGTTCCTACCTGAAGGATAGGTATAGATGGCCTCCTCAACACTCCACATCCATCAGACTCCGCCGTGTACCGATATGTCATAAGGTCCTCCTCCAAGTACCATCCAGTCCTGGTGCTCTCAGTCTCCGTCAGTGCTGTCCATCGTCTGCATCCAACAAAACTAGGGGTGAGCATATCCCGTGCAGGGGTGAGTATAATGATAATCACCAGGGACCCCGAGACCCACAAGGTCTCACCAAATTCCAACAAGGATAAACCAAAATTTGTGATTTCATCTGATAACCATTACTTAGGTATATACCCATACATATACCTAATTTGTCAAGTAACCCATCTCAATCATGAGGAAAACACAAAGTCATTGACTCAGCTCAAACCATGATTTTCATTAATGAAACCATGACTGCTGGAGAAATCCTCCTATATTGAGTACAGTGGTCATGTCGCAACTCCGAGGCACTACTCACTAACCTTAGACTGCTGAGTTACTCCTCCATTCGAGTACCGTGGGCCAGCTACATCACACAAAGATGCTTCCCTCCAGGGGTCTGCCGCCTCACACAGTAGAGCTCCCCCTAATAGCCAACAAAGGTACTCCTCCTATCGAGTACTACGTTTCTGCCGCCTCACATAGTAGTTCTCCTCCACCATGGGTCTGCCACCTCACACAGTAGCGCTCCCCACTGGTATAGTCGAGTAACTCTAAATTGAATCGGTCAAGCAGTCATCAGGTCTCAGCCAGCTACTAGGTCTTCGTACACTACTCGCTCGTCTCCGAGAGGGTTCGCTCCACGAGCTTCAAGTCAATACTATAAAGTGACACGAATACCCATGAAGGAGTATCACAAAGGTCTACCTCATCATAAGGGTCTGAAATCAATAGACGGCGCGTCAATCGGATTCCCGGTCTGTTAGTTATTCACATTTTAGTCCCGAGGGCCCGGTTGAATTCATGTACAAACCAACCTGACTTTGACTAAACTATACCTCAAACTCCATTGGGGTATACTCAAAGGGATTGCTATGATCCTAGAATACCATCTCCACTGATGGTTCTTCAAACGGACGTCCGGTGCCAAAGATGTGGACACAGAATTTAAAGGGAGTGGTATGGGATCAGGTTCGGTCCGACCCCGTCGGACCGACTCAGCCCAACCCAGTTTGGGTTAACCTGGTCTGGGTCGACCGTGACTGACTTACTAGGTCTAACCCTACCCGTTGGGCGGTTCAGCCCGCTATGTTTTGACACGGTCCGCTAGGCCTGGCCTAGTGGACCGCGAGGGCGGTCCAGCCCGATAGTCGCCATGTAGGCGGGTTAGTAACTCGGCCCAGGAGACCAGGCATCTTCGACCAATGACACCATGGGGGTGCTATGGGATAGTTTTTCAGGCCGAGAGGCCAGTGGGAAGGCCGCGTGGGGCGCAGGGCGGGCCAGCTAGACTCCGGGTAGGACGTGTGGGCACCCGACAGGGCGTGGGTTTGCCAGGCAGGGGGTCTGGGTGCCGGGTCAGGTGCCAGACGATGGGTAGCACGCAGGGGCGCACTGAATAGTTCGCAGTGGCGCGCTGGGCAGCGCGGTAGGGCACCGGGGTACGCCGGGCTAGGAAGAAAGGCACAGCAGGGTGCGCTGGGGTGCACCGAGTAGGCCAGGCAGTGCACCAGGGGGCGCTAGTAGTGCGTGCAGGGCGACGTGGGGCGCCGGTAGCGCGGGTAGGGCGCTGCAGGGGCAGCGGTGGGCACCAGGCAGGCCGGCCAGCGCGCCTGGGGGCGCGGGTAGCATGGGCAGGGCGCCTGGGGGGTGTCGGAGTGCGCTGGGGAGGCCGCGCGGTGCGCGGGGGTGCAGGAAGTGCGTGGGTCGCGGGTGTGTGGGTAGCGCACTGGGGCACTGCGGGGGCTGCTCACTCTGCGGAGGCCACGGGTAGTGTGGCCCTTGCTTTCCGCCTTCGTCGTCATAGCCTCATTTCCTAGCCGTCGTTACATCATCTTCGACTCAAGGTTCCGAAACCACCAAGGTTTTGGACGGGTCGTGCCATGTTCATTTGGCCCGAACCCTCCACGTTAGAACGATAGCAAGAGGATCATGAAGTTGATTCAACGTGAGAAGATAAAGCATTAAACAACTTAAAACACACCCCTAAATTTTTAATTTTCGGGCATTCGTTCATCATGGGGAAGATGATGTTGTCGTCGTTCACCGTACGCTTCCACTTCCAAGCTCGTGCGTCAGTCCGTTGATGAAGAAGTGGAAGGAAGAAGGGTCGTTGGAGAGGTCCCACGTCGGAAGGGGGTTCTAAGGAAGAAGCCAAGGAAGAAGTGCCATCACCGGTGTCTTCACATTATTTATTGGATGATTCTATTCTCCCAAGATTTCCAATAAATAAGGAATAAACGTGCCAAAATAATAGATTATAATCTATTATGCCCGTTGGCATGAATTAATTAAGTGGGTCCCAATAAATTAAATTCACGACGTTGGAACAATTATTCAAAATTTAATAATTCAAAAAGAGAGGTGATGGTCCCCCAAATTAATTGCACGAGAGGTTGGCATATTAAATTTGTGGAGTTTTGTGGGGGTTAGTGACCCGGGTGGTCCCCACCTAATTAAACATGAAGAGGCTGAAGGGGGTTTCCTTAAATTAATTAGGGGGTTCTGAGGAGGTTTTATCCTCATCCATTAAGAGGGGATTTAGGGACCAAGAGGCTCTACCTCATTAATGAGGTAGAGTTAAGAGGTTTCCTCCCCTCCCATTAAATGGGGGGGTTAATCCCAGTGTGGACCCCATGTCATAACCTCTCGTGAGAGGTTATGCTACTCGGGTGGTCCCCACCCTAATTATCTTCACATGGAAGGTTAGGGTGTGGCGGTGCCACCACCAACTCCCATGTAGAGCTTTCAGACAAGTTTACCACATGCGTAGGTTCAACAAAAATAAAATAAGTTGTCACTTATTTTATTTCGTTAATCCATGTGAAACCCAGAAACCAACTCTTATACCTGATCGTCCACCCTCGAGGTAAAAGTCTTCTTAAGCGAAAACTGGCACTGTGAGCTCAACGGTGCCATTAGATTTCATTTCCGAGCACTCGTTCAAAAGTTATAAAAACCTGCTCGTACATTTACTGATTGTACCCGAAAAAAACTTCAGAAACTGATTCTGGGCACATCGGGCCTCAGAATCAAGCGCCGTCAAAAAGTACAGACTCGTAAAATTCCCATGTATATAAAACAAATCAATGGGAGTTCCGGATCTTTACAATGTCTCAAAAAAATTATCTACATAAAAAAATTATTCTATATATTTATACATTTCCAATCATTAAAACCTATGGAAATGGAAACATAAGAAAGGGGAAGGACCAACAGATTATTAGGTGTAAAAATTATTGATGAAAATAAAATATCATAAGTCAGCATATGATGAGAATATGGGTATAATATAGATACCATAGAATGTTATTCCAACAAACTAATAATTAATAAATCTTGAAATAAATCATTGATCATGAATAAAAAGTGTGTGTAAAAATTATACTATAAACCTAATATAAGAGAGAGTAACATCTAGATACCATATAAATATGTCCAAAACATTTTTATATGGGTTATTACATCCAAGATCCACAAAACCATTGAAAATTATTATGAGAAACTAAACTGTACTTATGAATACTAATATATTGAGATATAAAATTACAACCAGTGAATTTGAGGAATATATCGGACCCCACCTTCTATTCATAAAAATTAACATGTTCCATAAGAAATAAAGGTTTTATCATATCAAATGAACCCATGGAACATAAATAGATTTCATTTTATAAATCATATGGAAACCATGGAAAAAATTAGTTTCATTAATCATTTAAAAAAGAAACCATGTATAAAAATGGGTTTTATATCCTTTTCAAATGGATTCATATAGGGAACTCATCAACAAGATAAATCCATGAAAAAATGGGTATCCAAATATATTTAGAATCTTTATACATAAATATTTTTTAATAATGATATGTATAGATAATTAAACCTTTATAGATAAAGGGGATACTGTTTATCCAATACATACCATATCAATAGATTTATGAAATCTTGTAACCACCCTTCAATCGAAGGAATTAAATATAGAGTGTTTACAATGAATAGGCATTTAAATAAAATTGATGCATGTTCATGTTGGATAGTTAATCATGGAAAAGTTATTGATGGACCAAATAATTGATATAAAATATAATTACATAAAATATGTAGAGAAACATGGTGTATGGTTTCAAAATAACTTATCCCGGGTCTAAAAAATGAATCATAGAAGGTTTTTGACATAGTTGAAAAAAATCATTGGAAAAGAATACATAGAATAGTATCACATAAGAAGTAATTAAGGATTATATTGTTTTATAATGTGAGTTAAATTCCCAAAAATATATTCATATATTTATTTATTATAGAATAAATCATGTAACATAAAACCTAAAATTGTATATTATTTTTAATATGAAATGGAAAATATTTGTAAAAAAATAACAGATATTTTATAAAAATATTAACATTAAAATAAAAAAACTTATATTATATTTTAAAAAGTAGATATTTGAAAGGTAAAGTGGTTGATTTTGGAAAATTTTACTTTTAAAAATAGTCTCTAATAATGGATCCTCAATGATGCCATAATGTTTTCTATAGGAAATGTTGATCCAAATATAACACATTTTAATATTAAATGAACATTCTTAACACTTTGAAATTACCATTGTTGAAAACCTGCATATTAAGAATAATAATAATGCATTTTATCTATTAAAACATAAATTTTTGAAATAGGATTTTAAATTACTATATAATATAGTATTATGGTTATAGAACTAAATTATGAAAGAAATATGTTCAAGATAAAACATTATCATTCAACGAAAGGTGTTTTGATAAATCAATATACTTTACAAAAATATAATCCATAAGGTAATAAATATTCTTAAATTTCTGTGTGGTGGAATTTGAATCCACTGAAAATTTGGAGAATACTCTATGATACAACCATGTGAAGAATGTATAAACAATATTCAGAATAAGTTCAATATAACGATGATGACTATATTAACAATAGTTTAGTTACCAAAAATACTTACTACATGGGTAATAATTGAATATTTTAATAAATGAATAACATAATGTGGTTTGTATTGGTGAGTGAAACACAAGTATTTTAAAAACCATATTATGTTCTATTGAGTAAATGACACATGATACTGAGGTTAAATAGACAAAAAATATTATTATTTAAATTTTATTGTTATAACCTAGAAGTTCAATTGATGTGTATGAATGTGAAGAAAAATTAAATAAAATATCTAGAAATATCATACATAATACAAAATATTTGATAAAATCATAGGAAATTTTCACTCAATTTTTAGTAATATTATTTTATGCTTCAAGAATATACATTAAGTCAAAAATGGTGTCTCTTATTGTTGTTGATAAAATAAATAAATTAATTTCTCCACTTTAAAAAACTATATTTGAAAAAAATACCATATTTTATAAAATCATTTCAAATTTATCATAAATAAATTTCTGGGAAATTCTTAAAAAGGTTAAATTTTATATGAAAATCAAAATGTATTGATTTTTATTGAAAATAGTTTTTTATTTCATGAATTTATATACTATAATTTTTAAAATAATTCTTTCAAAGTAAATTTATTTAATTTTTAATGTAAATAATAAAATTATGTTCATTGGAAAAACTTTTATGCTTTATTTTTTTAAAAAAAAATTTTATACATAACAATAATTTTTTTCTAGAAAACTGTATTTTACATGTTTTGTGGGTTTATTTTAAAATTTATTTCTAAACTTTTTAGGGATTGAATTTGATAAAATTAATTCCATATTTTAAATTAGGTTTTTTATCTTTTTTAAATATATCCCATTTATTTCTTTCCCTAATGAATAATAACCATTGTAAAATTTATCACCATAGTAATGGGTAAATTAGTTTAACTGGGGTTATATATAAAGTGTTCATGCTTCAAAATAATTTTGAAACTGTAAATTATTTTATTGGATGAGTTTAGTTGTTCTATAATCATCAGAATTTCTAAAATATAACCCTTTTCATTGATCATGGAAAATAATATTTATATTATTTAAAGGTTAGAATAATTAAAAATTGTCACCTTTTTAATTTTAATATGTTTAATATGTTTTCACATCGATAAAACAGGCCATGAATGCTTGAAATTGTTTATTTCAGATATAAATGAATTTTTTTGGATATTAATTTATTTTTATTTTTAGTGATGAAATTATTACATTAAATTCTCAGGGAATACTGACATAGTGCTTCTAAAAGTATTTGAAAATTAAGTAATTTATTTTAAAAATGTAAAAAGTATTTAGTTTTTAGGTGACTTATGGTTTCATAAATATTTTATAGAAACATATAATGTATTTATGATGATTTGATAGTTTATATTTGAAATAAAATACAATCATGATATATTTTTAAAGTCAAATTATGTGACTAGTCCAGAAAATGCTGTTAAACATATTTTATATTTAATAATATTTTATTTAATGATTAAAAATTAATAAAAAATTATAGTTTTACATGAAAATGGTTAATGGTCAATAAGATCAAAAAAATCCATTTTTAGGTCACTTTCCATTTTATAGTAACTTTTTCGGCCCCTATAGTTCAAAAACAATTGTATCATGGTAATCATTACAAAAATAAATGAGAGATTAATACTAAGAGAAACAATTAAAATATCACCTAAAAATTTATAGATAATATTTTATGAGATGATTTAAATTTATATTTACTCAATAATCAATATAATTCATTTTAATTCCACTTATCAATCAAAAAAAATTTATATTATATTAAAACAATAAATGACTCCCAGGATGCCCTTCTGATCTCTTATAAAAGAATACCCCTATCCTATCCTCTTTACTCATGAGAGTCCATTTATATCATCTAATACATACCCAAACCCCTGACTAATATCCCTCACTATGTTTTAGAGGTCTTATTTTAGTCATAATACCAGAATTAGATAGATTAAGGTGTAGTGAAAAGGGTGCTTTCTCAAGATGATTTTTAGCTTTTAACCAAATGAATTAGTTTTATTTCTTATTTTTTCACCATAAAAAATAATCCAAAAATTATTATATAATAAATTAAGTATCTAAAATATACTTATATTTCATTATATTGATATATGAACCATTACTCATCACATTTTCCATCACGTTGGAAATAAAAATCATCATTTCTTTGTAAGCCGAACTACCTCCTCACAAACTGATGTAATCTATTTTCCATCAATAACACCCATGGATGGTTATAATCATTGAGTCATTGTTTATTTATTATATTAATAAAATAATTATAAATATTTATGTATTATATATCATCCATTTTCTTACATTTTGATCTGTTGAAAAATGATTACATTGTTTATGAGTACATGTGAATTTCCACCTCCATGAGGAAATGTGATTAATGTTTCATCACTACCTCACATAGACATTATATATAAGATTATTTAAGTATAGAATATGATAATATGATATAATAATGAAAATTTAATGAAAAATTTATAATTACTAATTTCAATAATGAGTGTTGATAAATGAAAACATTTCTCATGAATACGTACGAACTACCATATCCATGTTTTAACATAATTCATTTTTCATAATCATCTTAAATATTTGGTTATAAATGTAAAATTAATAAAAAAAATGTATATTATTTCATTATTATTATTAATATTTTGGTGATGGAATAATTACCTATTAGATAAGGGTGAACCTACCAATGTCATTTTGAAATTATAAAGTCCTCAAAATACCAAATGTGGAATTAACCAATTATGTAATTAAAAACTCCATGGAAATAAATGAAATAAATTTTATAAAGATAAATTTATAAAACTTTAAATTTTTATTAAATATTTAAATAATGGATCTAAAATTATTATATATGAGTTAGTGGATATACATAAAAATTGGAAATGTGTTTCTTACTCAATTTCCTTTCACATTCTTATATACATTCATAATTTCTTTTTTTATGTCATGATTATATGTGAAATGAATTTTTTTTATTTATGTATTATTTACACCTTTTTTAAATAATTTTTTAAACATAATCTCTCTATTTATTAATTCTCAATTCAATGATATGATCTTTATAGGGGTTATTCATCTCATATTTTCCAACTTTGGACCATATGTTTATGTTTATGAAATTAACTTCTTTTATGATGTGTATAAACTACCTCATGATCTTTTATATAATGGATTTATTTATATTGATTGAAATTAAGGATTAATTTTAGGTCATTCATTTCATGGTATTTTGATTCAAAAGTAAGTAAATGGTAAGGAATTTAGGATACAATACCATTTTATTTTTAGATTGTCTATGTTTGAAGTTCTATTAAGAGGGATAATATTCTATTATTTTATTATACCACATATATTTTCTTATCCTATATTTCTGAATTTTTTTCACATATTTAATTTCTATTTTCTCTATTATTTATTAGTGAAATATTTGTAATAGTGATTTTGATATTGTATCATCTTTTGTATGAGAATCATTTTTCTTCCATATAATTTTTTTTCAAAAACAAATCAGGAAAATTATTATTTAAACATAAAAATATTATTAATTTAATTTTCAAGTATCTTTGATATTATTTAATGTGTTTCTAAATATTAATCATTATAAATGTGTTTATAAGTTACATTTTTATTCTTTTACCAAATTTTGAAATTGATGTTTTATGTAAACATATGTTGTTTATCACATTTTTGTTTTATCATGAATTTATTTTATTGTAATAAACCTTGGAATATTTCAAAGGTTATTTTGAATATAAACAATTAAAAATATTCTAAATTGATTTTGTTTTTATAGATTATTTTCAAAGTGTAATGTGTGTTTTTCTGAAGAGTTTTTTAATGATCTTTGAATAGTAGTTATATTCATCAATGAAAATAACCCTTGATTTTTCCTATGTTACATTGGGGATATATTTTAATTATACCATCCTTATTCTATCTTTTTTTGTAATTTTACTACTTCAAAGATATTTTCAAGGAACACTTTTCATTTCCATAGGTTAGTCAAGATATAAATGAATGATGGTTTCTTTTTAATGGTGTAATGATAAAAAGTTAAATCCTAAAAATGTTTTAATCCTTGTTTAGTACATGTAAATTATTGATAATTATGGTTTATCCCAATATATATCATGATGATATGTCATTTTAATATATCTCTCTAATGCATTGGGAAATGAGATGGATTTAACTAGTTATAGGTTTATCCAAATAGATTTTTGGAATATATTGGCTTGGTTATTCTATTTATAAGGGTGATTATTATATTGATATAATAATAAAAATCCAATATGCCAATATATTTTCTCTATTCCTTATGTGGGTAACATTGAATACATGATCGTGGTCTGTTTTCACATGGTTAGCAATTTTTGTCTCACATGACTCTTGAATTGTGTAAAATATTTATAACCATGTGTCGTTATTTATTTTCCAAGTGTTTAATTGTATGAATTATCTTATGTAATGCTCATGAATATATATTATTATACCTTTATGTTACAATTTTTATAACTAATAAAATTTAATGGTTAATACTTATATTTACCCTTACTGAGTGTTTGACCACACAACTCCTATGTTTAATTTTTTAGGTTATGAAGAAACATCTTATGTAAGATACATTAAAAATGGTTCTGGGTTCGAGGTGGTAAAGGAATAATGTCCAATATGAAAATTATTGAATAAAATTGAAATTTTTCTTTTAAGGTAATGGGTAATTTTATTTTAGAAATTATCATAATGATCTACACTATAAATAAAAAATTTCATTATGTATATATGTGATACAATATTTCAATTTTATGTTTTATGTTTTAGATAGTTGAAACGTTTTTCGCATTTATTTATATAAATGAAAAAATGTAAATATTATAACATTTTCCAGGAGTGTGGGTCGAAGACTATCATAGTTGATATTTTAAAAAGTAATAGAAAACTTTAAAGTATAATAAGTTTTCATGTTCGGTGAATTAAGAGTTTTAGAGATAATCTTAGGTTTATAATTTTATGGTTGATCAAAATTTTAATGGAGAATTTCTTTTTTAAGGTCATGAGTTATTATACCTTGAAGTACTTCAAAATTTTTAATTATATTTTATTAATAATCCATTATTCAGGTTTAAAACCCCTTTTATTTATTATATGATTTTATTTAAATGTTAATATGGTCTATCAGATAATGGGATATTGATAACCTTGATAGTTTGAAATTGGATCATTGTCATGGTGGTATTTCTTTGAAATATTTATAGTCAACATAAGGATTACCTTTTCAGTAAATATCAAAATTTTATTTGTGGTATTTTTTTGATGTTCATTACATTATAAAATTATATAGTTATTTATCACAGTGATACTTGATATTTTGTGATATTTTTTATTATGTTTATGTATATGTAAATTTTAGGATCAATATGTGATTTAATGTGATGATTTATTTGTAATAATTCTATTAGAATTTTGCTGATGTAAGTAATAAGTTATGATAAAACTATTGAGGTTTAATAATTATATAATTTTTAAGTAATTGAGGTTAATTGTGATATAATGTTTTTTATTTATGAAATAATCTAAGTAGAAACATTAGTTTTATTATGGGAATTTTAGAGAAAAATTTACTATTTTTTAAATGTTGTTTAACTAATTTTAGGTATTATCATTAAATTTGATAAACATTTTGGATTTAGTAAATATAGGAGGATTATATTTTTATCCTTTACAAGATTTATTACTATATTAAAAACTATTTCTTTAGGCACAATAACGATTCATCATATATTCTCAATCCATTGAATTTGAGATGATATAGAGGTGGAATCTTCTTAAACCACACAACCAAAGGATGAAACAACATTTGTGGATTTGATGAAAATAATTCAAGCATGATTTCTCATTTTCTATATCATAATGGTATAATAATTCCTTGTCATTAGATAAAAGATCTTGAAATTGAGATTTTTTTTCATTCTTAAAATAATTTTATGTGAATTCATGGTTTTTATCACACCACATTGGTTTTTTAGTTTTTATCTCATCGACATTCTTAATATCATTCACTTTCTTCTTATTAATGTTCTATATCACTCTACATAATTATTTAGACATTAATTTTCATTCCATTTCCATATTTTCACTTCCCACTAATGTTATCCTATTAATTAATGTAGTTAGGTGTTATACTAGATGATGTTAATATTTAAGTTTATCTTTTTGAAAAGGATGTTTTATTAACCCTTTTTTATGATGTGATTTTAACCGAATAGAAAATCAAATATTAAATAATTTAATTATATGTCATGTGCTGAAATTTTAAGGTAACATTTTATTAGAGGGTAGACAATTTAATTAATCTTTATTTAAAAATAAAATGATGTTCAATAGTATACATGACATGAAATACTGATCTTAATAAAGCACCAAATATTGTTATTTAAATAACACCATTATAACATAGTCATTGAATTTCAAGGTAGGAATAAGAATAAAGTCCACATGAACAATATTTATAAAGGTCCTACTAAATAAAATATTATTTATTAATTATTACCAAATAAACATTAAATTTTTAGTAAATTCATTTTAGGCATCAAAAATATATTTTTCTCAGAAATGGTTTTTATATATTTTTTGAGAAAAGAATATAATTAAATTATTCCACATTCAAAAAATTTAATTGATATTTTTAAAACCATTTTTAAAACAATCTTTTCAAAATTATATAATCAAAATTTCTGAGTTATTTGTGGAAATTTTTATTTTTCAACAAATAGTGGAAAATATTGATTTTTATTGAAAACTGTATGGTGGATTCATGGATTTAAAAAGATAATGTTTTTTAAAAATGTTTGAAATGTAATATTAGTAAATTTATATTATTAAAAATAAAATTAATGTAATTGTAATCATGTTTATAATTGATTTCGATATAAAAAAATACTTAAGAATATATTTTTCTAGAAAACTATTTATCAACGTATTTTGTGGGTTTATTTTAAAAACAATTATACCAATTATAAGTATTGAATTGGATAATGTTTATTATATATTTTGAATCAACAGTTTTAAATTTGGTAAATTGTATCCTTTTTTGACATAATAAATAGTAAACATGTTAAAATTTAACACAAAAGTAAATGGTAAATTTGGTTTACTAAGGTCAAAAATAATGTGATATGAATTTAAAATAATGCAGAAAACATGATTTTTTTTCATTGGATGGGTTTCTTTCATCCATATTCATCTAAAAGTAAAAAATATGTTCAATTATCATTTATCATTTTGGAAGAACTTTATACTATTTTATTTAAATAATAAATCCAAAATGTCACTGTCAAGATTATAAATTCAAAAATAATTTTAAACAATGATAATAATAATCCACTGATGGTTCTAATAGATATTTTAGATAATAATTATTTTTACTTATGGTAACTTTTCTTAAATTTTTTATGAGGAAGTAATTACCTTAAATGATTATTCAACTCTAACATGCTTCTTTTTCAAGTAATAGAAAAATCATTTAAATAACTTTGGAAACTTACAAAGAAATATTTTTTATTTTTGTAACTATATTCAATGATTTTTTTTATAAATATAATTTATTCGTCATTTTGTTAATGTTTATATTTCAATTACATTACTATGATAATATTCTTTCAAATTTCAAATTATATGAATGGTCATGAAAATGTATTTAATGATATTTATGTTATATAATATTTGATTAATTACTTGAAATTTTAGAAAAAAAAATATAATATTTGTATAAATTAATTGGATATAATCAATAATTTAATTCATTTATCATTTTTTGGTCAAACTTCCTTTAATATTATCTTTCTTAAACCCATTGCAGTTAAATTCATTATTATCATGGTAATCGTTAAAAGGATCAACTAGTGGTTAAAATTAAGAGAAAGGTGTTAAATTTCACCTAAAGATGTCTAAATTTTATTAGATGATATTATTTATAAATTTACTAAACCTATATTATAAATATACCAATTTTTCATATGTCCCAAAAAATTAATGTATATTAATATAATACTATAAGTAATTTCAAGGGTTCCCCTACCATATCTAATAAAAATACACGTCATCTATTCTACTCTATAGAATTCAAGAGACATTTATCATGGGAAGTACTTACCCAAAACAAATAACAACATCCCTCCACATGTTCTAAAGGTATTATTTTGGATATAATCCCATCCTTAGAGGGATTAATGTGTAAATAAAAGAGAGTTATTGAAAGAAGATGTCTATCTTTTTAATGAATATTTTTATTTTATTTCTTCTTATACACCCTTAAAATGCATCAAACCATTCTAATATAATAAAATCTATATATCCCACATAATAAGATTTTATTATGTTTATTTATTAATCTTTACTCGTCTCCTCTTCAATCAAATAGTAAATGAAATGATCATTCATGTGTATGGTGGACTACCGCCTCACTAACCAATTTAATGGATTTTTCATCAAATCCTCATAGCTATTATTTTAATCATGGATTTAATTTATATATATATATATATGATATTAATTACATAATTAACATTCATGAAATATAATTTATAAGATATTTTCATTACCTTTTCATCAATATAATAGTGATATTATTGTCTGTGCGTATGTGTGGCTTACCACCACCATGATGTGATGTGATTAATTATTCTTAAGCACTTCACATATAGAGAATATACATGTTTATTTTGGAAGATAATTTGATATTTATGATATAATCATCATTCTATAATAATAAAATTATACTTACCTTCTTTCCCTCTTGTTCCTGAACAATTGGAATGTCACGCATGCATACATACATACATCCTTCCCTATATTGAAACATAATTCATTTTTCATAACCAAATTAAACATCTGTTATAAAATTATAATTAATATATAAAAGTAATAATTATGTTAGGGATATTATTTTATATTTGATGGAATAATGAAATATTTTTACCAAGTCTAATATATCAAATTTGTTTTGAAATTATGAACTGAACATCTTCAAAATATATGAGGTGGAATTAACCAATTAAGTAATTTTATATATCATTTAAATAAATGAAACAAAAATATTAATAAAAATCTGAAAAAATAGAATTTTTATTGTAAAAGTAAATAATTCGTATAATTTTATTATATGAGATTTATTTTATATTCATAGTATGTATGGACTCCATGAATGGGGTTTATTAACTCAAATTCCCATTATTGGGTTATACCATTTATTTTTTGATTATTTTTTTATAAAATTTTCAATGAAATTAAAATTTTAAAATTTATGTTTTATTTTAACTTTTTCTATGTGTATTTATATTTTGTAACAAATAATATCTCTATTTATTAGTAATTAATTAAAGAATATGATCTTTTTGTGGGTTATTTGTATCAAGTATTCATTTTATAGGACTTGTGTTTATGTTTTGAACAAGTTTTTTTATATGGATTACGTAATGAACCATGAAATTTTATTTCATGGATCTCATATATTCATTGTATTTTAATTTTTATTTGAGTTAATTTATTTTATGGGATTGAGTTTCAAAATTTACCAAATTTATATGGATTTAATGATACAATCTCATCTTATTTAAAAATTACATATGTTCAAAGTTCATTTGGGAGGGATCATGTGCTATAATTTTCTTGAACCACACCACTTTTATTATCCTTTGGCGATTAAATTAGATTACATATTTAATTTCTATTTTGTCCCATATTCATTAAGAAAATATCTGGAATGTTATTTGTAAGTGATACTAATCTTGTATCTTCTTTTAGTTCAGGAATATATTTATACCTTATCCATATTTTGTAAAATGATTTCAAGAATGTTATTATTTAAACATAAATGATTAATTATATTAATTTTCATGAATCATTGAATTTATGTTTAACTTTTGTAAAGATGAATATTTCAAGCATTGTTCATGTAAATTTTTTTAACTTTTTTACTAATGTATAAATAGAATGTTTCATTTTTACATATATGGATTAACCACATTTTAGGTAATAATGAATATTTTTTTGATTCATCCATATATTTATTACAATTTTATTTTGATTGATTTTTTCACCTAAAATTCATCATTTTTCAAAAATGTTATTTTCAATCTGGAAAGGGTATTTTCGTAAAAAATTAATTTTAATGATCTTTTAATTGTATTTATATTCATTAATGAAAATGAAAGTTTTCGTTACTTGTGATCCATAGGGTATATGTTTTAATGATACCTTCCTTAATATTTCCCTAGATGGATTGTGATGGTATTAAATATATTTCCCGGGAACCCATTTCTCTACAACATTTTAAACCCACTAAACATAATTATGGTTTTCATATGGTTGTTATATTTAAAAGTGGAAGATAATAAATGATTAAATCATTATATTGTACTCAGAAATTATTAATGATTAAGGGTGATCCTAATATTGCTCATGATGATATATCAGACAATAGACCTCTCAAATGCATTAATTAATGTGATGGAGTTAATCGTTTATGGGTAACTCATAATATATTATAGGAATTTACTAAGTAGATTGTCCCATTTGTGAATGTTAATGTAAGAGTGATAGGATAATAATGTTCTAATATATTATCTAGGTTTCTCTACAGTTTATATGAGTTCACATAAATCCTTTATCAATGATTATTTTCACATGGTTCATTATTTTCATCTCACATTCCACTTTTCTTATGTTGAATCATTATACAATTTCTCATAAATTATGATCCATGTTTTCTTGGTTAATAATTCCCTTAGGCTATTGTAATAAACATTTATTATATAATCATTTAATTATTTTGTTCTTATGATAACTTATAAAATTTTATTTTTAATGATTAGGTTTTCCCTTATCGAGTTTTTGAGATCATACATCCAATGATTAATTTTCATGGTTTTAAAGAATGATGTGAAATATGTAGGGTATGTCAACAAGGGTTGTTTTTTGGGAGATGATAAATTCATAATGTAGAAAGATAAAATCTAGGAATAATGGGAAAAGTACATGGAAACTATAATATAATAGTTTTTCCTAAATTTTATAAAACTATAAATAGACAATATCATTGGGTAAGTAAGTGATCCCATATTTCCATTTCATACTGTAAGTTATGGATTGTTGAAATTGGGTCACATTTATCTATATCAATGACAAAAAAAATATTTATTTAGTTTTAGGAACCCAATTTTGGGAGTGTGGGTTCTATGATGTCATATAGTGTATCACATTAAATGTAAAAAAATTGTAATAAAAATGAAACACTGGGTAGTAAGTACACCATATAAGGAAAACATGGTGCCAAAAATGTATCATTTACCAAAAAACTATTTTTCAACTAGGAAAACTACTATGTTAATTCCTTATTACTTTAAAAGCACTCTAACCTCCTATTTAACAAAAAAATTAATAAATGATTTCATAACCATTTCATATATATATAATTTTTTAAACATAACATATAAATATTATATAAATGTATATTAGTTACTTATTATCTATTTTTTATAACATATGGGAGTAATATTGATCATTTGGTACTACTTTTGTAATAGTTGCATTGTTCTTCATTATTATTCCAAATTACACCATCAAGAGATCATTAAATTCAATTAAATGTATGTTTTATAATTATTTATAATTATGTACTGTCATTATATTTTATTTTTGGTTATGAATCATAAGTATGAATTCTGTGTTCATGTTATAACGATTTTTAAAAAATGAAAAATGGTATCTTAACTAATGAGTTTAATATTGTTGTTTCCACATGAGAACTATGATTACAAAAAATATTTAATTATTTATATTATATATTAAATTAATTTAAGCTCACATAGTCATAAATGGTATTAATTTATAACATTTTTCAACTATGTGTTTAAACCAACCCAAACAAAAACATATTATAATTAATAGATGATTAGAGAGTAATTTAGGTGTAATAACATTATAACAAAATCATATTGATATAATATAGTTTACATTAGTCTGATATAACAGAATTTTATTGAATTTAAAGATTAATATAATGAAAATTAATTTATTACTATAGAAATTACAGTACAATCAGAACTATTCACCCAATTTGATCCTATAAGCTATAGAATTTTTCCTTTGGGCCATTATATGCCTTATGGCCATAGGGTATATAGAATTCATTAGGAATTTGGGTCTTGGGATTTCTAGCCAATGGGCCTTTGGTCCCAAATTAGTATGATGAAAACACACAAGTGGAGTCCCTAGAATAAAGATTTACAAAATTACAACCACCAGAGAAGAGCTACAAGATTTTTTTTAATTTTTTTAATGGTTGGGGTCAAAGCTTCATTTATTATTAAAGAAAAGAAAAGACCTCTTTAACTGGGTAGAAGGAGACCCATTACACAGCCCAATGGCCTAGTGGGAATTTAGCCCATCACTATTGATACTATAAACTACGAAATTATTCATGGGAAATTCTATCCAGTAATCTTTGTGAGGTGGAGAGTAGTGTGATATTAGTTAAATAGATATTGAGGAAGTTAACTTCTATTGTATTTGGGTCTTGGAGAATTAATTTCATGTACATGACCTCATGCCTCTAGTCCTATAGGTTATGTAAGAGTTACCTCTCAACATAGTTACAATATTGATTATCAAATAAAAAAATAAAAATAGAAATACTTTAGGCCATTCTAGCATGCCTATTTGAATTCACTTTCATATGGTTTAATTTACTATGGTTGTTTATTTTTTATATTACATACCCACATTTTCATACAAATATATATCATCTTTTAATATGAATGTTCATCAGATAACATAACTATTCATGCGAAAATGTATAGGTGTAGTATATTTATTAAGGACATATAAATAGCCTATTCATAAGTGAATGACATAATTTCCAACTAAGATATTCATAACTATCATCCAATAAATACAGATCATACATAATACCATTCTACATAACCTATGAAATGAATCATAAGAAAAGGTCAGTTGAGATGATCAGTAAAGGAAAACAAGGTAGATATCAATAAAACATGAGCGTACAAGTATGAGAATATGATAATTACATTTGAAAAAACCATATATTTCATATTATAGATCATAAACATGAGTCCTAGAATAAATCATTACTGTTCACAAGACATAAATTATAATGTAATCAATGAACATGATCTATGAGAACATAACTTTAGTATAAAAACAAACTTTTGGAATAAACATACGCATAAAAAATCATATATAAATTATATCCCCCAAGACATTCAAAGAATGTCAAGAATTGGATATCCACTTATCTTTGTACTTTGATATTGGGATAACCTTTTTTTTACCCTCATTAGAGTTTCAAATAACCACTAGTATACCATCTTTCGGTCTCTTTATAACCTCGTGTGTACTCTCTTTTAGGATTGAGATAACCTATTTTGTATACCTTGATCTCATAGAATATTAATCACTGCCCAATGCACTAGAGGTAGATATAGGTACCACCTATCACATACTGAAAATAATATATATTTGTTCCATAAGATCATAAAACATTCATCATATCATAACCCATAAAAAGAATTGTGTTTCATAAACATTTCATCATATCGTAACCCATGGAAAAGAAATGGGTGTCATAAATATCTCATCGTTATAAGAAAAATTCATCTAGTGAAATAATAATGGATATATCATTGGATCATATCCCTCTTAAACCTTATTTAACATCAATAGATGTCTTCATAGATGCAATGTTATTTTGAAATATCATGTTGAACATTATATGGGGAAATAACATTTACATTTTAAAACCACATAATTAAAATATAAAAATTTATCGAATGTTAAATAAATCTATTTATTTGAAAATATCCTTGTAAAATTATAATGTAATATTTAAACCACAATTTTTTCATGGCGTTATAAAATACTATTCTTTTCATATGCATAAAAACAATGATTGATTTCACTTATTTGGTAAAATTAAAAAGTACCTCATTGTGAAATTGAAAATAAGGATATTTTAAAAAAATTGAAATAATTAGAACAAGGGTAAAAATTAATTTTAAACATTATAGTATAATATTAAAAATAATTCATTAAAAAATTATTAAAAACATAAATATAGAAAAAAGAGTTTTTGACTGAACATAAAAATGAATTCGTTTTTCTTTCATAATATTATTTTGGAATATTGAGTACATAAAAAGAGTATTATTAAATGAAAATATTTAATATCATGATATAAACATATGGTAATAAAATTAATGTGTTTATTGTGAGGTATATCATAATATTTAATCATCAGAAACATAATCATAAATAATTCCAATAAACAGTGAAGTTATAGCGTAAAAACCATACCAATTTGGTAATATTTTAAATCTGGGCCCCGTGAAATAAAAAATATTTGTAAGATATTTATATCCTATAATTTCATGATAATTAACATGAAATAAATTCTTCGTTATTATATACTCTAATAAAAAAACAATGGGGTATAAGGTGTGCATCCTTAAAAACTAAAAGTGAGATGAAAAACCCTTACATCAAAACTCAACATTTATCATGCATGTTTGAACATAATTTATAATAAATTTAGGATAATTATATATATATATATATATTAAAAACATTAATAATATGTATAGTAACATTAATTATTTACTTATTACCTATCATCCCCCACTTATTAATAAGATAAAATTATATTTTGAGAAATAATTGTTTCATTTTTAATTTATGTTTTGTATTTTATTTTCAACCATTTTACTTTGACCATGTTACCATAATAAATATAAGGATAAAAATATTATAAATATAAAATATATTCATTATATATGTATTTATATTAATCTATTAAATTTTTATATAGAAAATAAATTACAACCTTTATGGAAAAGGTGGGTTGAATGTACGCAAGAACATTGTTTCCATTTTATGTATGAATGTAATAAAAGAATGATAAATAATATAATACATTTCCCAAAATATGTTTTCATTAATTTATATTATATATATATATAATATTTAAATTTATCCTTATTACCATCCATGAAAATTTAAATGAAAAACGAATCACAACACTTTATAGAGGCGGTAGTCCCCAACTGTGGATGAATGGTGTTATCATTTTACCAATTATTTGACGAAAAGAAGGTATATGGGATATTATAATTATAGTATTATTAATGTTTCATAAATATAATTTACAATTATTACATCCATCATTATATCTATCTCTGATAGGTTGTTATGGATAACGAATTACATCGGTTCACAAGGCGGTGGTCTATCGTACACACGATCGACGGTTTCTAATCCAATTTGATGGGGGAGGCATTGAATATAGGTTATTACATTAATATAATAAAATAAAAGTATATATAAGATACAGATTTTATTATATAATTATTTTTGAAGAATATTTTTTGGAGGTGGATGAATAAATAAGAAACATTCTTGATGAATACTGATACCACTTATTTGAACAATATGCATTAATTTCCCCCAAAATATATATTGAAAGAATTTATTAATAAAAATAATGACTCTATGAAATATTGATTGAAGTAGGTAACTTTTTTTAGGGAATTTATTATCTAAAATTCATTGGAATTGTAAATATTTTAGGATAGGGAGCCCTTTTTTATATGGGGTAGAAAACATACATTGAATTTTTTAAAAGAAAAAGGTATTACCACGTTTTAAACATGGTAAGAAGATGGAAATGGATAATTCCTGAACCATAGATATGATAAGGGAGAAATATATCTATAAAAAATCAATTTTATAATTTTTAGGTCATTGTAACCGTTATATTTTTAGTTTAAACCCTAGTAAACACATGTTTATCTTATATGTTAATTAATTTTACTATTTTTACTATTCATTATAAAAAAATATTAAGTTTAAAAAATTACATAATGTTAATTATATAAATTAAAATAATTTTTTATATTCTAAAAAACTCTTTTCCTGGAAGTTTTAGTATTTAATTTATTATTAAACCCTCAAACATTACAAAAAATGGTTTTCCAAAGAATAAGTTGTCATAAAAGAAAAAGGTTTTTATATTAAAATTTTAGCATAAAATTTATTCTTATGACCTATATTATATGAATAATACAGTAATTGATCGAATTTTACTTTGAGAACCATATTTAAATATTAAAACATATAAATTCTTTTCAGTGAAATTTTTTTTTTATAAAAATCTGTATTTTTCCCAATTCATTGAAAAATTAATTTTCCAGATTATTTGAAAACATCCAATCAATGATAATTTTGAAATATTTATTTCAATATGAATATTATGTTTTTAATAAGTTTCCTAAAATTAATAATTTTTTTTAATTTTTTTAATTATAATAAAAATAATTTTTTTGATAAAAAATTAATTTCAAAATATATAATATATTTACTGAAAAGTAATTATCTATTTATAAATATATTTTATTTATCTAAAACCTCCATAACTAATTTTAATTTTTTTTAATTCCAATTCATAATAAAAAATTTAACAGCTAGGTTATAACAGGCTGGTTTAAATAAAAATATTAACAGTATAATGTGGTTAGTTAAAACATTATGTTATGTGTAATGAAAACTAATAAATAAATTTACTCTATTAGAAAAAATGAAAATAATAAAATCATAGTGTGTTACATTCTTACCCTATAAATATTACTTTATTAATCAAAATTTCATCATTTTGATACAAAATAATTTGTAAACTTTTACATCATCAAATCATCATGTTCACAAATATCTTCTTTAAGTAAGAAGTTCTACCAGAATAACTATGACAAGGTGTGTGTTTTTTTTCATAACAATTTTTATTATGATCCAAAATATCTATAGGTTTTTCTTGATAGGGGAGATCATGATTCAAAGGTATGAACTCCTAGTAGATTATAGGTTAATCCTTAAGTCTGTAATTTTTCATGGGAGATATGTGAAACACATTTAAGAGTTGGGAGAGGTACAGTGGAATAACCATGTGATAAGAAACCATCCCTTCTTGATCAAGAATCTCAAAACAAAAAATATTACAAGGTATTAGATTTCTTTTGTTTGAAAATACAATACCCATATTCCATGGATAAATTCATTGAAACACATTCTCACTAAATTAATATTCCTTATTAGGAAGATAGTTATCAACATAACTTTTCTATCGGGTGTGTTCTTCCTATATGTTTTGTTGAATGAATCAACAATTATATGTTATTAATATATCTATGTCATAGTTTAATCTATTTCATATACATACTTGAACCTATAATGTTGATGTTATACACTTCTTTACATAGTTGTATTCATAAGTATCCCTCTCAATTATTGATTGAGAACTATTTTTGTATGAAAACTCTACTAGAGGACGGTGTTGATCCCAAAGACATCTAAAATATTTAGAATAAGTTCTAAAAATATCATCTATGGTGTACATGGTTATCTGAGTCTTACTATTTATCTATGAATGATATATAGTGCTGAAACTTAACTCCATGTCAGGATCTTGGAAATAAATTTTCCAGAACTGTAAGGTAAACCTCTTATCTTGACCAAACACAATTTAATGTGGTAATCCATACAAACATAGATCATCCTTAATGTATATCATGGAAATAGGATCAGAAGTTAAATATTATATAATCTCTATAAATTGAGATAACATTTTAATGTTTTCAACTTTAATCCATATAGAATTATACCATTAAGACATTTTGGGGGTATGAAGATAAAATCAATGGTGAGGTTTTTCCATTACAATTCAAGTACGGGTAGTGGTTGTAACATATCCATAGGTTTTTTGTCACTCCACCTTAACTTCCATACATAACAATCACTAAGATACCAAAAATTAAATATCACATTTCATGTATTCCCACTAGAAATACTATTTCAAATTTCTATTTACCATTATAATTCTAGGATGAATAGATAATGAAAAACTGTGGGCTTCCCCTAATATATAATGGTTCAAATTTTGTGTCGATTGAACACATACATGATTAATGAACCTTTTCCTTCCAACACAGTCAATATTAACCCTAATAAGACTTCTCACCTTCATTTCAAGATCAACATCATCCTTCTATGAATCATTAATATTCATTTGTATAGATGGTTCCATACTTATTTGATAAAGATATGATTTTAACCCTTCCTTCAGGATGTCAAAGTCTATATTTTTAAAATCAAAAAATGTTTTATCCTTTGTGATCCTCATCATTGATATTTAATCATGATCCTTTCAACTCAAATCATCAACTACCTTATACTCTTTCCTAGAGTGGTAATTTATTTTTCAGTCAAAATCATTAATCAGTTACCACCATATTTTTATATCATATTCAATTATTTCTATGTGAATATATACATTTAACTCTTTTAAATAGTATATATATCCCATGTTTCTCATAGAGATAATTCCTTCATATCATTAATTAAAAATTATCATACCTAACTCCAAATCACATGGTGGGTAATTTTAGTCATGAACCTTCTATTGTTGTGAGGCATAACATAAAACCAAATCATTTTCCATGATAAAGCATCCCAGTCACCCCTTTGATGCATCACTATATATTAAAAACCCTTATCCTCTATAGGTTAGTTTCAGCACATGTTCACTAACTAACCTTCTCTTCAGTTCCTTTAAGTATTCCTCACATTCAACTTTCCAATGGAACTAAGCTCCAATAAAAGTTAATGTAGTGAGTGGATTAGATAGTCAAGAGAAATTATCTAAAAATCGTTGATAATATCCATCCTCAATAAGTAAACATCATATCTTAGTCATATCAGTTGTTTGGGACCAATGTTCAACCGCTTACATATTTAATGGATCCACCAATATACCATTCCTTGAGATTATATGACCTGAAAATGAAATTTCTAATTGGTAGTATTAACAATTTGTATATTTTTTGGACAATGTCTCATTCCATAAGCTCTTCAATATAATCCTCAAGTGAACTTCATTCTTTTACAATATCGTTGAATATATACGATTATCATTTATAAGGATAACTATAAAATAATTAAATCAATATATATATGTATATATATATTATTCATTAAATCCATCAAGATATTCTATGAATTTTTTAGCTGAATGGAATCAAAATATATTTATAGTTTTAATTCCCTATATAAAATGTTACATTGGGTATATACTCCTTTTTAACCATCAATTGATGATATCTATAATAATTTTAAATCTGGGAGAAATACAGAGCTATGTATAGTAGGTAAAAAAAGTCATCAATATGTTGTAGGACATAATTTTCCTTTTTTTGATCTTGTTTATATGTATATAATTAATTTTGAGCTAAAAAAACCAGTATTCTTCTTAAAAACAATATTTGATCCCCCAGGGAAAAACATATATGAAAAAATCCCTTATCAAGATTATCCGGAATTTTCTTCTTTAATTATTTTTACTCAATTTGGTCTATTGTTTTGAAATTATTTGATATAGTTGTTTCACCATTTATGAGTTTTATTGAACACTAAATAAGGACCAGTCCACATGGGATTTCCTATATCCAATAAATGTTGGTAACAGTATTTGATAAATATTTTTATTTCTACCACTTTTTTATGGTCGTTTAGAGAAGTGATATTTAATACCATTGAAAAAATAGGACTGTCTTCCCATAAGATACATGAGATGTTTTTCCCCGGATTAGGAAGGACGAAATTTTTTATTTTAATTGAAAATTGTGTATAAATCCTATGAAAGTTAAAAGGGATAGATATCATGTATTTTTATTTTAACGGAGAAGCAAGTAGAATAATTTTTGAAGATAAATAAAATATAGAAATGTTTTCCCGAAAAAAGGTTCATGTAATCTATTGTCTCTCATAGTGACTTTGATTCACATGGGATTAGAGTTATGGATTGGTAAATAATTGATTCACTTTATGGAGGTATAAGGTTTAACTACATAGAACGGTTCAATTTTGAGGTTCTCAAATGTGAAGCTATTGAATCCTCTTTGATGTAGGGGAAGGGTCATTAGCAAACCCAAAGGAGGATATTGTTAGAAAAAATTAATTGATTTATTATTCTGATTATTTTTATTGAAAATAGTTTCTAATATGAATTATAAAAGATTTTACCCGATTATGGGAATTCCTAAAAGAGTTTTGGAGGAAAATTCAATAGTATGGATTATATAATAAAAGTTATATCATGATGTAATTGGTTTTAGTGTTAACATGTTTCTCTAGGAAATGGTAATAGTGTAGACTACCTTTTATATATGTGTGTAATTATTTTGGTATGTAATATTATTTTATTTTATTCATGTGTTTTTTCCATTTTTCATTAGAATAAGAGTAATAGTTGTAGTGCAAAACCTTTAGTTGTGAAATGAAAAATATAAGGATGATATTTTAGTTTTTGAAGTATATATTTGTGGGATGATTCATTCCTTAATATGTGTTTATGAGGTTTAGGCTATGAATTAGTTTATTATCCAATCCAGGGAATTCATTGTTATGATATAAAGTGGATTTTTATGTGTGAATATGGAATCATTCTTCAATTTGTAGGAAAATTATTATATTTAGGAAGTGTATATATAGGTTTAATTCCTTTTTTATAGTAATGAAAAGGATTTATAATTTCATAGAGGTTATGGTTACACCACAAACGGGTTGAATATAATTTAAATGGATATACTAATATGAGTATGTTCACATCAAGATGTAGCATCATGTCCTGGTAATGAAACATGTGTGTATATGTGTTTCTGTAGTTCATGTGGCCATTCCATATCCATGTAGGTTAGGACATAGTGTGTGGTTCAGAGAAGAATACTAAATTCATAACAATGATAAGTTTTTTAGATGTGATCTATGAAAAACATTATATTCATTTTAAAAAATCATAATTGGGTATGTCGCCATATCCAAGTAGGTTAGGACATAGTGTGTGGTTCAGAGAAGAATACTGAATTCATAACAATGATAAGTTTTTTATATGTGATCTATGAAAAACATTATATTCATTTTAAAAAATCATAATTGGGTATTTCGGGTTTACTAGTCACACAGGTTCAAAATAATAGTTCTATAGGGAGAAGTAGATTATTACATGATAGTTATAGATACATTATAAAAATTTTGATTAAAAAAATTCATGATTTTCATTTTTTATTTTTACGAGATAAATTGTGGAATTATGTTGGAGATCTTGAATTGGTTTTGAAGAAGGTATTTTGATGAATTTTCCAACAAACCCAAGGCATTTTATGTAATGTCCCTTTTTTACATTGTAAGAGTTTAAGATCTTCCTAGGAATTTTTTAGAGCTAGGTGTAGAGACAGTTGAAATTATGAGGATCGGTGAGCCCATTATTGATATTATAAAAATATTGAATATATTAATATCACGGACTATTGTTTTTCCTAAAAATGTAGAATAACTCCAAAACTGAGTCTCTGATTGGAAATATGAGAATGTCATTAAGTCTAAAATATGATCTTTACTGAAGTTGAAACATAATATTTTTCAGAATCAATCGTTTTATAAAAAGTCATCTGGAATAAAATAATAAATTAAATAAATAAATTTATATTATTTATTTGATTCGGGTGTGATAACATAAGAACCGCCATTTAAACCAATTTTTGGGAAAATATCTGGTTTGTCGTATAACCCTAGAGGTTTGAGTATAGATCTTGTGGAGGGTTATTGGAAGAAAATATCATGGATTGATAATCTAAATACCATAAGGATCACTAATGAAATCAATGTTCTTAAATCTCACTAATGACTATGATGGATGATTATTCATTATCAGTGACAAATATGTACTTGATATTTGATGTTTCTTTTAAGAGGATTTATCCCCATTTTTTATTTCACAATAAATGAAAAAAATCAACCAATAGAGTGATTCATTTATCGATTGTGTTGGACGTGCATGATTTGTTTTCCTTGGATAGGTGGAGTTTTAGTGTTTTTTAATTATATATCCTCAGTCATCAATATAATATCAAAAAATTAAGCCCAACATGAATAGTGGATGAGGACCGATCCTAATGTTTCTATTTTTTTCATTTCATCCCACATTATTTATTCAATCATCATTGGGGACTTTTTTAGTGATTGGTTTGATAAATACCCGGAATGAAATCGTTACAAAACCATTCTTCAACATAATGGATTGATACCATGGATCTGGTTTCGAGTATAATTTCAGGATTGAGTTGTGATGACAATAATGATGTATTGAAACCATATCAATTTTCATCACTTGTGGTTTAGTGTGTGATTATGGGATGGAATTATGGGGGTTATTTTATTCTGAATTGTGGATCAGGATTCGATTTGTGGTGAAAAAAATGGTCAGTCGCCATATATATCCATGAAGTATGGTGACATTGGTAGTGGAAATCATGGTTATAGTGTCATGGGATGAAGTATGTGTGAAATTATAAAATTTATAGGTAATTCTACACTAAAATGATTTTGATAATAAGAAAAAGTTTACTTAGGTTCCCCCTCTACGGTGTTAGGGTTTCCAAGTAGAGACAAGTTCAACATGATGTGTGATACTTATCACACGCCATGTGAATTGACCTCGAAACATGGAATGTGACATCGAGGTACATGGGAATACCAATGAATATGATCACATAGGTTTGTGTAGAGTACATGGGTTGGTTCTGGTAATCCAATACTTCTAATTACTTAGGCACATCCATAATACACCGATAATAGGTAGGTGTACATGGGCACAAATATGAGCATGGGCCATGGTACATGGGTTGACTTGGGGTTGTGGAGACATGTTGTTTACATCCTTATAGAGGTCTTGTAGCCTTATCATTCTTCATTATCGACCATTATTAGTTTTGTGTGTTCCCTTAGTCCATTATTATGACGGTTTGTGTGGAATCACATTGTTAACATAGAATTATGACCCCTCTATGGACTAAGTCTCAGAATGATTCTTTAATTCCCTTCGTGGGGTATGGGGTTGAATCCTCTGTCATCTAATTCCTAGGTAGGGTTATTGAAATTAGTGTGACCAATATTACACATGAATTGATCCCCAAAAAAGTTATTTATTCTAGACAGGGTTTTGGGTATACCCACTAGTTGTTGGTGTGATTCCCCATCTATGTATCAAAATCTATTCTTTCCAATAAGGGGTATTCTAATTGTTTGTGTATATTAGATTATTTTTCTATATTTGATTCATTATTATACTTATAAATCCCTAATTAATAGTACATATTTTTTATAATACATCTTTCTATTGAGGCCTGATGAGGATGACCTCTCAGTAGAGTGTCCTCAGTGAAAGCATTGATGTTAGAGTGGATTCTCCCAGTTGAATGTTACCTAAAATATTTGAGAAGAATATAGTGGGTGAAATTATGGTTGACACTTTTTAAGGCTTTATATCTATCATTTTTATATTTAGGTTATTCGTTTTTATCATTATGTATCACATTTTGAGTATCATACCTATGTATTGATGAGGGGACTATTCTTGATGCTTTATAATTGATGAATTCGGGGTGTCCAGACCCGTATTGTTATAATCACTCATTAATTGGATCTAACCATACATGTGAGGTCATATGTCAATGATAGACCATTTTACAAAGTCCTTTGAGGACCATGAGTAGGAGGAGCATTGTTTTGGGTAGAAAAAATGCTGAGTATATTGGTGATGCATTTGAAAGTAGTCCCATCATTTGGAGCAGGTTGGAGTTTACATTTCCAATATTGGTTGGTTTATTTTTTTACCTTTATTCTTGGAATCCTACTATTGTACTATAATTATGGGACATGGAAATTATCAATGCATTACTGGTGTTAGTTGTTTAATTTTATGTTTCATCAATTTATGGAGTTGGGGATGTGCATGTGTACACTAGTGTTATAGTCTAAGGCATCCCATGTGTGTGATATGAATACATAGCCCTAGTCACTAGGCCAAGGTAGATTAGATTTGTGCTTAGGATAGTCACCCATAACAAATCATTATCTTGGAGGACCTCAATGGATCAGTTTATGACAAGTTAGTGGTCGATATGGGGGGACAAGGTGATAATATAAATATGTAAGATATGTATTTATCTTTAAAAATTAAAAATAATGATCATAGAGATAAATAGATACTTAGAGATAAATCAGAGAGAAAAGGAATTCAAGACTAATTCTATAAATTGAGAATGTATATCCAAGAGGTGTTCCCAATAAAGGTTTCTGGATTTCATCTATGGATGAAAATGGAGAAGTATTTCCAAACCACTCTAACGTAAACTCACTAAATTTTTTTGATAATCAATACACAAAAACTCATAGCGGAATTGAGCTATTAGAGTTTATATGAGAATTGATTAATTTATTTATATACAGGATATAAACCTATAGGGTTAGTACGGACACTCCAAATCATAACCAATATGTGGTGAACTTAGTATTTCTGGTGGGAAGTAGATATTTGTTTCCTAATATTTTATTTTTATATTTTTTGTGAACCATGTAAATTAATTTTGTCCATATTTTATTTTTTTATCACTTTTTATCAATTGATAGGGAGATGAGTGTTCCTAATATTTATTACACAACATTGTTAGAAATGGTAATTTGAAATAGAAAATCATTGCCTAATTTTCCACCCCTTCAGTGTTATCCATTACTAGGAAAAACATATTTCATAAAATGATGACAAGGTGATGTATACTGTCTCATATTATCCCATACTAAAAAATATAACACAAAACCATTACAATTCACAGTACAAAACAATTAAGGGAATACACACACAATCCATTAATCCAACATACCATGTATGTGTATTGCCACCCTAATTATTTATCACTATTTCCATTATGATACACAATAAGAAATAATAACACAACAATTTTATTTGTCCCTTGGATTCAAGTCAACAAAATACACCTATAATCATACCACAGTTGTGTAAAAGATATTAATAGAGACAAATACTTTACCATATGTTCAATTTAATTGTCATAATAACTAATAATTAATTTTTAAAATTGGAAAATAAATCATTAATCGTATTTAATTATATAAAACTCATATCAAAAATATATAATTTCCTTACACATATATGCATATGCATGCCATTTGAACTAGAGATTTTAATATAAAGCATTTTATAATTCTCAATTGCCATGCATGGCATGGAGGAAATAAATAAAATATAATACAATGATTAATTTGATTGAAAAAAAACAAAAAATAAAAATAAATTTCAATAATATAAATATAATAATCCCAAGATTCTTTTGTGTCTTTAAATTGGAGTTGGCCATATACAGCAACATATTTTATGAAAATTGAAACAAACATATATCCATTCTATTGAGACTCTAAATACTAATGCAAAAAAATGTTTTCCCATGTCATTTTTAATATCTAATCTTAATTTTCCATATCCCAAGAAAAATAATTTCATGATATCATGTGTGTATCATTGAATTCAAGAGGATACAAATAAGTGGTCAAGGCCTTGTTTATTTAATATAGTTATTATTTCCACAAAATAATTATCATCAAATAATTCATGATAAAAAACACATGAAATATATATCAAACAAACCATTAAATAAAAACTGACTTCCAATGATAAAAATATCATCACCATGTTGTTATAAAATGATAACACATGTCAGACTCATTATTCACCATCAATGGGAAGATCACTATATGTGATTGATCAAATATATGTCAGTATATTGAAGAAATAAAAAATAAGACTTATAGATAAAAAATCGATGAAAAATTATTATTACTATCTTCATCTCTATATAAAACAATCACATTTCAACCACTATATATATAGCTATTTCCATTACTTTAAACATTAATGATGAAGTATGCATGTCCATAAAGATTCATGTACATGGTAAAAGTATAAAACATGTTGTAAAACCACCCACGAGCACTAAATATAAATATTCAAAATATATTTTAAGGAAGTAAATGAGGAATAAATGACTCAACATTAAATTTAAAGAACCATTCCATGTCACCAAACAGTTTTCAAGATTCCATTTATTCCAACTATATTTTCTAAAAAAATACCTATGGAATTATTCAATATTAACTCAAATATACTAAGAAAAAGCCTAATGAACAGAATATGATATATAATTCTACACTCAAAAGTAGGATCATAGACTTTTAATAATGGGAAATTTTAAAATATAGTCAATCCCTAGGGAAATAATTATCCGCACCACAAGTTTTGACTCTTAAACGTGGTGTCCTAGTATTGTAGCTTCAATATGTATGGTGAATTGTTGTTTTTATAAGAATAAAAATTTTACCACAATAGTAAATATATTGTGTTAAGGTTATATGTTTGAAACTATTAGAGTGACAATAGATGATTATTATGAAGGAAAATAAACTATTAGGAAGCTAACACTTAAGTGAATATAGCATAGTTAACAAAACAAAAATAATATTGATTATAATAGCATAATGATGTTCTAGATTACAATATATATACCTCTATATAATATTATCAAAGGATATCATAGTTCCAATATTCTTAACACTTAATGTTATATCCAAATTTGTAAGAGGATCAACACTTAGATCGAAAGGATACATGTTCTGAAACTTCAAAACTCCATTGATCTATAGGGGAAGAAGAATAATTCATATCTACATTCTTCTTCAACAAAGGATAGGAGAAACAAATAGTTATCCTATAGATACACCACAATCAAAAATCAAATTCATCCAAGCCATTATCCAAAATAATTCTTTGAACTAAAATTTGAAAATTAGTCGTTCTTATTCCTAAAACTCTTTAATTATATGTTTGATCATAAGAAAACAATTATAGAAGGTAGTTTAATGTTTTTCAATTAAACCTCACATAAATGGAAATTCTAAGAGAAAATAAATTGCACTTATATGTGAATCAACATATAATCCTAAAATAATCAGTCTCCTATTTATATGTATGGAGAATAAATTACTCATAATAGAAAACTATATATAATAAATTAGATTATCTCAAGTTAAATTATTATGAATATGAAGTAATAATGAATAATTAAGATCAAGGATTAAAAATTAAATAAAACGGGCTGAGTTGGTTTTATATTTGGTCAAAAATATTTTCCAAAAGAAAATTTTCAAATCTCATTATTCAAATAATTTTTTAAATTAATATAATCTATAAAATTTATCTTTAATAAATATTATTATTATTTAAATCTCTATGGATTATTTTTCAAAATTTTATTGTGGGATAATTTTTGTATAATATATTTCTTTTATAAATGGGAAAATTCATGTTGTTGTGTGTGGTAAGTTTCCCATGTCTAATGAGTAGCTTGATCTTGAAATATAGTTGCTGATCTAAAAATACCTGCACATTTACATACAAATGAACCAAGATAAATAATACCATATAAAAAATTCTAGAGAGAACTATATATACATTCAGTTGATTATATAAAACTAATTAAAATAATTAATAAGAAAATATGAGAGTACCAAAGGATGCCAAAGAACAAGAACATATAAGACTCCCAAGCGGCAACATACTCAGGCACCAAGGTAGAACCACTCTAAACACTAAGTCATAAAAATTAATCAAAGATCCATCTCTATACATTGATTATATACACTATAAAGGTTCTGTAACAGTGACGTATGGGACGTATAACATTCCAATATCAGATGATTCAATGTATACATATTCATTGAGGTAAATATGTAGGGTTCAATATAAAAACTATTAGGGTGACCTAAGAGAGTTTTCCCAAATGCTATATAGATTGGGATAATGTTAAGTCACAATTTTATAAAACTACAGGAGGAGTATCATTTTGATCAAATTATTTTATCCAAAATATAAAATTCTCTTTTCTAAAATATAGAAAAAGTTTATTCAAACATCTTTTTATATCAACTTCATGATTCACCTCACACACCCACACATAACCCAAACCTATTAAAATGTTCGTCTAATAATGGTATCTTAGTTTCGTCATCCTTTCATAAATATATAATTTAACACCCATTGGAATGGTAATTTCGTATATCTATACACAAATAGACACTCGTGCATAACTTGGACCACTCAAATTGTACTATAATCTGAATATCTTTTTCCCATAGTCCATTTCATTACACCGTAATTTTGATTTTATTGGTGTAAAAGGTGATGATTACCCATATCTAGCTTAAACCATTATCTAGAGGATTCGATTGGCATATCAAAATATTGTGCATATTTATGTCCAATGTGGGACAACATTACCTAAGGACATTATTACTTCATATTTAAAAATACACACACAAGCTCGGTTGTATCATCTGGTGCATCTGAACCATCTAGTCAAGGAAGTTATCATCTTATTCACTAAGTGACGTCAGAGTATTACAATATTTCATAGAATCTATTAAAACATCCAAAAATTAAAAAAAAATCTGTGGTAGTTATATGGTCAAGTTTTTTAGAATAAGAAGAAGAGTTAATTTGAACGAGTCTTCATTTTCATGAATTATTTGATGAAAACATTTTCAATTAAAGTTGATCAGAAGCATTATGTGAATCGTTCTCTATGTTTCAACTATAGTACTACAACTATTTATTCTGTCTATAACTATTTTTTGATTCCCCTAGTGAACCATCTGTTTTGATTGATATAATGTACATTCCCTCAGTGCACAACTAGTTTGGCCCCCACTAGAAGCATTATCTTCTCCACCTTCAAGTAGCAGTAGAATCTCATATGGTAAATATATTTTATTTAACCATTTGATAGAATGAATTACCAACTATGTGGGTAGTGAACATACAATGGGGTTCTATATTAACTTACCATGGAATGGTAAGTACACTTATCGTGAGTACTTATCGTGGGTGGCGATGAACCAACTATGTGTGTAATAGGTTACCGGGGGTTTCTTTTCAACGTTACAATATGAGTTTCTCTACCTACCATGAAGTAAAATATAATGTTTTCATGAACCAACTTTTATCTACTAAGAATAAAATCAATTTTTTCAGTGTGTTCAGTGTATAAATTGTGCAATGTTAGTATTTAGACCACATGAAAAATATGTCACACATTTAGTAGGTTTCATAGTGAACACATCCCATTTCATGTTTTTCTAAAATTTATATTTTCCAAGGGCTCTATTTTAGCATTAATTTTATATAAATTAATTTTAAATGAATTAAAATTATTTTCATCTTTATAATTATTTATAACATAGTTATTTTTATAACATTTACATAAAAAAATATTTCATGAAGAAAATATACACTAATTATTATGGAAATAAAAATTATTTTTTCTATGTTCTATATACATTTCTGGATTAATAAACCACTATAATAATTTATAAATATTTATTATTTTTCAATTCATTGGAATATTTATGATTTATCTATATGATATTATTAAATGTATGAAAAATTAATTTCATGTAGATATAAATGAACATAAAATCACTCCATGTATAAGGGCAATATTTTAAATTAAGGTAACATCATTATTCTAATAATTATTATGATACTAATGTGGATGAATATATGTAGACTATTTAACACTCAATGATCTTTGGAGTCAAAGACTCATAATTATCCATTACAATAGGAATCAATGAATGTGCTAAAATAAAATTGTAAATAATTTTTCAAAGGGATTGATGATGACTGAGACAATCACATAGATAGAAAAAATAAAAATTTCTTATCATATTTTCAAAGTATTATTATTCCATTTCTAAGAACATAAGTCCATCAATGTTTTCATCATCCCCTAAAAAAGAGATAGATGATCCTGATTTGCAATGAATTTCAACATCATATTTTAATATGTATTTTATATTTTCTCTTTGTATTTCACCATTATATTAATATCTATCTTCTATTTGTATTCCAGATTTAGTTTATGATTTCCCCTCAAAAATATTTCTTACATGTTATTCTTCAGATTTTAATGGAATGTTGGGTTATTAAAAATAAAAATAAGTCATGTAGGATGTGATTCCATCAAAAGTTAGGGGTTGTATTTCCTAGTGTGAAAACGGTACAACTCATTGTTATTGAGTTCTCAATCCCTAACACAACTAAGGACGTAGAAAATACTAGTCTCCTAGTAGAGTAGAGTATATTAATGAATAAATTAGGAACTTGGGGATATAAACTACTATTAAAACAATTTGTGGTTTTTGTTTTATATCCACTACTCATTTAAATTTATTTAATCACAATGATAGTCAAATTTGAGTGAGTAATTTTTAAAAGACTATTCGTGCACTCTCTAGTCACTATGTCCATATATTAGGACCTAAAATTTGGTATCAGATTGTGATTTTATTTTATGGTATCAGTTTTAATAGTTTCATTATATTTTTTAAATAACCATTATCATAGACATAAAAGTATATGGAAAAGATACACTATTTACCTATTTAAAGTCAAGAATTTGAGAGGTTGAATCCCATAAGACCACTACATTTCAATTGAAGTGAGTATATTTAATGGACAGATCTTATAGATTTATTATTTAAAAAATGAGGTATCAAATTCAAGTATATTATTTCAAACCTTAAAATTTTCCTAATGTATATTTAAAACCTCTAGTCAGTATTGAAGGTATATAATAAGATCTAAATTAAAAAGGTATGAATTAATTATTTTGTTTTTTATGTAGAAATATGTATATCCATATTTTGTCATGTAAAATGATTTTGATATATGGAAGACTTTAAAATTAACTCATCAATGAAAATACAAGTTACAAAAAACCAATCTTGGTAGTCATGGAGTTGAATTTAAAGAATTCAAAATGACAAGTCAAGGGAGAATTAATGAGACGTATAAAAAATTAATAATACTTTTAAATAAAATGGTTACACTTGGAGATACTATGATGTATAATGGTCCAATTTATAGAATACATAAATATATACTAAAAAATATTGTACTCAAATAAGGTCTCAATTAAAGAGGGTAAGGACTTCCATGAGTATTCAATGGATGAATTATTATGATCACTAAGTCAATACGAGCTAGAAATGAGGAATGAAAATTATAAAAATCATCATAAAATGAAAGGTATATAATTTCTAAATAATAAAAATATTATTGATATTTATTCTAATTCAAATTTACAGTAATGTTATAAGAATGAAATCTTAAATTTCTCACAATGAGACTACAATTATAGTAAAGGAAAGAGTGGGGTTAAGAATCCTCTCTGACGAGATCTTCAAAAGGAAGATGGAATGAAAAGATAAAGTTAAATATAGCAATTTTTAGGATTCAAAATTAATATTTAATGAATGAAATACAAAAAGGACATATAAAATCTGAATATTTAAAGTAGAAATAAGAGGGAAAATAAACATAATATAAATAGCTAAAATGAGTATATCATGCAGGGTGGAGGAGTATAGAAGTGTTTGAAACAGGTATTGATGGTTTTAAGAGTGAAAACCAATTGGAAAATCTTTTCTAGATTGATAAAACATAATAAAGAAACCTAATGAAATATTTTTAAATGAAAATGGTATATAGACAATGCATGATCTAGAAACATGATTGGTTTTATCTCTAACTATTTAATGATTAATTATTGTAATGGAGGAACAATAACTTTTGGTGAAAATTATAAAGGCATGGTCAATGTATTTGGAGAATTTCGTATATTAAAATATATTATAATTTATAAAGTACAATATATATAATGATTAATAAATAATTTAGTTAGAAAATCACAACTCTTTGATGATGGTATATGTATAATGTTTGAAGATTATAAATTTTTTATTCCTAAAAATAATATTTATTTATAATAATCCAATGTAAAAATATATATATTATATATATTTTGAAGAACAGACCAAATAAAATATAATGTGTCTAAATAGAATAGACTATATTCTATTTCAAAATAAGTTGGGACATATTCATCTAGGAAAACTGTAAAAGACATAAAAAATGGATAGGTTCCAGTAATTTATAAATATAAGTCACGTAAGTATTTTTTAGGTGATTCATGTATAAAGTATAAGTATAAAAATGATTCATTTAGATAAGTTAATATAGAAAACACATCTTGATTCTTAGAACTACATCATCCTGATGTATTTGGACCCCTGAGAACTTCTAGTTTATGTAGTAAGAGATTTGTGTTAGTAAATTTAAATGATTTTAATAGATTCCCCTGGACTCTGTTTATATCCAATAAAAGTGAAACCTTAAAAAATATTATATCTTTTTATAAACAAAGTCAAAATCAATAGTGCCATTTACATTCATCAATTATAAATGAAAAATGTGGGGAATTTTGTAACTTATACCATGTGAATTTTTATGATGATAATGCATATTTCTATGTTTTTTCCCCTAGAATACTGCAAAAAAATTGTGTAATATAGAGAAAAGTAGAAGAACTCATGAAATTGTATAGAAAATTCTTAGTGAAATGAACATTACAAAAAAATTGTGTTCAATCAGTTAACACTGATATCTAAACCTTAAATAGAATTTATATTATACCCTTGTAAAAAAGGGCCCCATATGAATATATTAAATAGAAAAAACCTAATATTGTTTACTTTAATGGGTTTAGGTGTCGTGTTTATATTTTATTCTCCATATACAATCTTGAAAAAAAATTATACTAAAAGTAATGGTGGATGTTTTTTATGAAATTCTAATAATAATAAAGGTTAAATATAATGTAACAATATAACTATTTCAAAGAGATATTAGTTCATGTAAATTACATTTAAAATAATTAAAAACATATTATAAATGGTGTTGATTATTTTATGGAATTTATATAATTCAATTTTGGTAAAGATACCCCTAAAAATGATAATTCATTGGCTGATGGGAAGTATATATCATTTAAATGTGATCTTATACATTGTAAAAAACAAAGAGATCATTCATTAGAAAATGTAATTGGAAATGTTGGATATATATTTAAAATAAGAAAATGAACAATGCTTTTTTTATTGAAATTTTACATTTTCACTAATTTTTTAGATTTTGATATTAATGAGTCCTTGAAAGATTAAAAATATGTAAATTATATGAATGGTGAAATTAACAAGTTTTATAGGAATATAGTATGAAATAAAGATTAGTTATGTAAAGATAACCTATCTATTGGAACCAAATAGATTTTTCAAAAAAATGGATGAGTCTATTTATATATTTAGAAGAAATGATATATTATTTTTCCAATGTTTTTTTAAAAGAATAAGTATTAAATTTTGGAAGATTATTTTTCACCATTTTCAATATTATAATCTATTCAGATTTTTTTTCACTATTAGGTTTTCAAATTTTAAATTTTTGTCTAATAGATGAAATAATTTATTTTTAGGATGGTTTAATTTACAAGAGAAATATGTTAATCAACCATCTGATGTCTAAAACGATGAATTTTCAAACAATGTTTTCAAAATTTTTAAAGAAATATATAGTCGTAAAAAAGAACCAAGAGAATGTTATGACAGAATCATAATATTATTACAGAAAATTCATTTTAAAAAATAAATGATTGATCCAACCTTATTTATAAAGAAAATTTCTACACAGTTTTTAATTATAGAAATATATTTTTCAGGATATTGTGTTTTGATTTATAATTTAATATTTTTTAACAAATTTACAAAATTAGTGACTAAAAAATTTTTCATGAGTTGAATGGGAAAATAAAAAAAAATTCATTTGTTTCTGAATTTTATAAAAAAAAGTTGATATTTTTCTAAATCATATAAAATTTGATAAAAATTTATTTAAATAATAATTCTTGATTTTTGTAAAATTTTGTTAAATTCAATTAGCACGAATTCAAAACTATATTTGGATGAATCTGTACAGTCTATAAATGATAAACTATTTTGGGGAATTATACAAATCCTAATGTATTTAAATGATCTTGGGATTTAGTTTATTTGACTTATATAAAGTCCCCTAATAGGGATGGCGGAGCTCAACTCGAATGGCGATGAAACCCTAGCTGATGCCTGATGATGATTCCCCCCTATTGGTGGTGGGAAGGGGGAGGATGGCCTACCGATGAGGTCGTGAACTCCTTTGTACCTTTCTCCAATCCTCTGTATCTCCTGGAGTTTCCGGTGATAGCAGTGAGTCTGAAAGTGCTAGATCTCCATCTTGGTAATCCTCACCTCCCGATCTCAGTGTCATAATTCTCTGAAGTGATGAGTCATCTATAGCTGACTTTGGTGGCTAGATTCAATTTTCATAGACCATCAGTTGATGATTTTGATCGGTTTGTTATTGGAAAATGGGACCTACAAGATCGTGTGGTCATTGGGCTTTTTGATAATCGAAAATTTATGATACACATCGTCTTATAGGAAGACCTGATACGTGCATGGGAAAATATACCCAGGCAATGGAATAGTTGTAAATTTATTCCCCTTCGAAGGAAGTTTGATATCTGTATGGGTCGTGATCCAGCCTCTATCTCGATTTGGGTATGTTTTCCTTATTTACCTTTACCTTTCCTCAATCCAGTGATTATGTGCTTTCTTGGGAACTAGGTTGGTTGATTCTTGTGCTTTGATGCTTGAACAACCATGGTGAGTCACCCGGTCAATCCTCGACTATGTGTTGAGGTGGATATCCCATGACCTCCGGTTTAATGGGTTAGAATTTATGTGGGTCAGGAATTCCGATGGAAGAAGTCAGTAGTTTACGAATCATGTATTGATTACTACAATACCTACAATAGGTTTGGGAATCTAGATGTTAGGTTCCATGAGTGACTTGTCAGCATGAGGTCTCCAGGCCTAGAGAAATGGATAATAAAACCCATTGATAAGAGGAGGAAGTCTGTTGTTGATGATCGGGTAGAAAATGTATTTGGATGTGGTCCCCAAGCAGCATTTGTTCTGGGAAATCCAGTTGAATCCGCAAATCCTCTAGTGTCTATAGTGCTAAATAGATTGAAGCTGGACATGCAATGAGGGAAAGTTTCCAAGGGAGCTACAGACAAAAGCGATGCTGCTACTGGCATGGTAGAAAGTACACCAGTGGCTGCAGGGGAGTGGCTTAAAGATCCAGGGGTCTCTGGTGATGGCATGTCTATGCTTGATCGTCGCAAGAAAGATGGTGGATCGCTATCTGGAGATGCTGCTATGATGAAAAAGTGTGGCAGTGAAAAGATTATAAATGGGAAGCAAGGGTCTTTGATGGAAGGTGAGGATGGCAAGCTTGCTGTTTCAGTGGTGGAATGTGGTGTTATTATACTTGTGGGGGAGCCAACAGTCTATGAACGAGCTATTGAGGATGATGGCCTGATGCTCTCTGTGTCCACGAGGAACCGCTTTCAAGACCTAGAGACCGTGAGTGTGGATACCTACATGCAGGCTCAGAATGAGGATAAAGTGATTGGTAATGTGAAGAATGTGTTATGTGCAGGACATGATGACGATTCAGTGCATGAGGAAGTGGGAAATGGGTCTTATGCAGGTCAGAAGGTGTCGGGCCAACCACATTGTATTGCCATGATTGACATGGGTTACCAGATTCAGCAAAGACGGATGGAGCAATATCAGCAGATGCTGGTCCCTTGGAAATGGGGGGATGTGTCTGATAGTGAAAAGGAAAATGCGGTCTCAGTCAGACCCTCATGCAGTGATGCTATTATGGAAGGGAAGAAGATTTTATCTAGAAATAATGAGGAGACGCATGCCTCGCCATGAAGTCATTTGAAGAAGGAAAACTCCTATCTTCCAAAGCCAATGACAACTAGATCCTATGTTTGTAAATATGGTAGAACAGTCTCTATCCAATTTAATAATGAATTTCATTCATTGGAGTGGTTGAACCTTAAACGGAAGTATGACAATTTTTTGAATCACTATGACAGCTCAGAGTGGGAATCGACAAATGCGGAGGATGTTTTTTATCATGGAGATGGTGATGGGGTTGGTTTTGATGTGCTGTAGTGGTTGTGTTTGGCTTATGGTTCTTATGTACTGAACTTTCCCTTTTTCTAATAAATGGTTAGAGGTTTTTCCTCTAGCTACACTTTTTGGGTATTTAAATGATTTAAGGCCTAAAATTATGCTTTCTCTATATATGTGTTCTAGATATCAGAATAATCCTAATGAAATTCATTTATAGATTTCCAAAAGAAAAATAAAATATGTTAAAGGAACTATCACCACTAGTTTATTTTACTCTTATCAGAACTATTATAATCTATTATCATTTTATAATTCTGATTTTGGAGGCTGCATTCTTGAATTGAAAAGTACATCAGGCATGTGTCCCTAATTTGGTAAATTTTTAATATCATGTAGTACAAATTAGAAGATTACCTTATCACGGTTCACAATTGAGGTTAATTACATTAATATTTAAAGATTTATGATCATTTCCACTAGGTAAAAAAATGTGATTTCAATGATTACATGGAAAAAATTTCCAAATTAGAAAACAAAACTTCTCTCATTTCTATATCTATAAACCCCTTAATTCATTTGCGACTAATAACATAGATTTTATAATTCAATTTTTTAGATACTATCTTAATGAAAATTATATCATTTTTAAATTAATTCTAGTATAGAACAACCTAGAATAGATCTTTAAAAAATATTTATATTCAATATAGTTTCAATAATTAATACAAGAAAATTGGTATAATGGAAATTTAGTTTTTGAGATCATGTTAACACATTTTTTATTGATTTTATATCTATACTATTAAGAATATCTTGAATTCATTGGAAGTTGTCCCATGTTTTAAAATAATTTATCTACTATTCTGATTATTTTATTCTTTTATTCTTATTTTTAAAAAATTTCCGAAATAGGGAGACATTTGCGGAGAAAAATGGAGGCCAATTTTGGATTTATTAAAATTAATGTTTTAGTTTGGTTTTTCAATTTAAAAAAGGGGATCACTTTTGGCATAATTAGTTTATATTTTTTCTTTTAGTGTTTTCATGAATTGAAATCACCATTGGTTAATGTATTATTTGAAAATTATATTGGATTTTAATATGGGTATTACGGAATAAAATTGTATTATTTTTAATCAACCAAAGTATAAAATAAATTTTTAATTAATTTGGTTAATTTTCATACCTTTTTTCTTTTTTCCCTTTTGAAAAACAAATTAAACCATAAAACTATTCTCAACTAGGTATCTATGAGACTAATAGGTCAACCACACCTAAGGGAGAAGGTCTGGATCATATTGCATTGTGGTATGATGCACATGGTGATCTATGTATAGCCCTGAGTACAATGGATGCATAGAACACCCATAGGAGGAAAAGGGGACCATCGCAAGATGTTGGTAACCCATGAGGATGCAGATTTTGTGTGGTGTAATGATTGATGGTCCCTCATTTCTATCTCAAAATAGTCATGGGAGGAGTTTATTTATGTTCTAAAATCTATTTCATATGCATGTCTGATGTGTGACAACATTATACCAGGACACTATTACTTCATCTTTAAAAATACAGACATCAACTCAATCATCTAATCTAGAATATATGAACCATTTGATCAAGGAAACTATCATGTTATTCATCTAGATATATCAGAGTATCAGAATTTATTGAAGTAGCTGATAGAACATCCAAGGATCAAATTTAGGTCACTATGGTTCTTATACGATTGAGTTTCTAGAAGAAGTGTATGATTAAACCGGAATAAAACATCATTTTCATGAATTATTTTAAGAAAAATGTTTCAAATGGGGATAACATAATAAGTAATGGGACATGTTTTCTATATTTCAGGTGTAGTAGAACCACTTCATATTCCTTCATCAATAAGTTATGGTGACCACTAGTAGACCATTTTTTCTGTTCGATAGTGTTCACCTTCACTCAACACTAGACCAGTTTAAACCAACACTAATAGCATTATCTTATCTATCATGAAATAGTGGTTGTAGAATATAGGGTAAATAAATTTTAACCATGTGATAGTGTGATGTACATATAATGTGGGTTGTTAAAATACCACGAGTTTTAGTATAAATTTACCATGTAACATACTATGCCAATAATTATACTTACTATCGGTATGTATAATGGGTGAAGATGAACCTATCATCCGGGTAATAAGTTACTAAGATTTTTCTTTTTATATTATTTCATGAGTTTTCCTAGCTATCATTAAGTTATAATTTGGTTATTCTATAAACAAAATTCTAATTATTTTCTCTATGTGATCATTATACAAACTGGACTTGGTCGGTATACCATCTCCCTGATAAATATCCTGCATGGTTAGTTTGTTTGATTTTATCACATTCCTTTGCTTATTTTCACTAATGGTAATTTTTAGCATTATTTTATATATTAATTATATATTTTTGTATTAAAAAATATTATCATTCAAATTATTTTAAAAATAGTCAAATATTATAACAAGTATGTGTAAATTATTTGATGGGGAAAATAAGCACAAATTTTTATAGAAACAATAACTATCATAATAATTATTTTATTATTTAAATTATGTAAGTTTTTTATTACCAAACTACTAAAATATTTTATAATAATTTTTTATTCTTTTATTAGTTTGGATATTTGTGATTTTTTATAAAAATATTTTTTAAACGTTTACAAATCTGTTTCATAAAAAAATAAAAGATTGTTAAAACTATCCAAGAATAAGTGAGATGTTTTTAATTAAGGAAATGATATTATTATAAGTTATACTATTTTTTAACATATTTTTATATGATTATCCACTGCGAATCTCCAAGATCATTAGATTTAATTACTCATAATTAGATGTTACAATGTGAGCCAATAAATGTGCTAAAAAACATGAAAATGTTATTTAAAAGGGATTGATGATGATTGATACAATATTAATGATAGAAAATAACATATTACATGATTTTTAATTGCTATTTTTAAATTTTGTGGTTATAGATGAGTTTATTTTTTCGATCATACATTATTGAAGTGATCAAAGATCATCAACTATATCAAATTTCAACATCATCATCACTTTTATTATTTTTAATTTCCTTATGCATTTCATCATTTTATTTTCTTCTATCTATAATTTAAACTATAGATTTAGAGAATCATTTTACCATCCAAGAGATATCATATGGGTTCTTCCTCCCATATAAAATTAAGGATTTGTTGTGACTCCTAAAAAATGTTAGGTAGGTTGTGACTCCATCAAAATTCAGGTGTTATAATACCAGATATAAAAAATGTATGTTTGTTTTTAATCGTGTTCCCACTCCCTATAAAAAGTTATTAACTATAAATATCAATATCCTTTTTGATTAATCGATAATAAATATTATATTTGCATATTTTTGATCTAAATTACAAAAAAACATCATATGTTATTTGTTTAATTTACACTAAACATTTAACACTATTTAACCACTATGTTAATCATATCTAATTGAATAATTTTAAAAGGGAACTCACCCCACACTTATATTCATTATTTTCATATATTAGGATAAAACACTATTTTCACAATCCACAAGAACACACACAACCAAAACCATGTTGAAAAATACCCATGAAGACATATTTGAAATAATAATTTTTTTTTCAAAAACTATCATCATAAAATCCCAAGTCGTGTCACCCACATAAATAGAAACAAGAATGAGAAAACCTAGAGGAAATTACAATGGATATTTATTATAGTTTTGGTTTTATAATTATCATTTAAACTAGACATAAATCATTTATAGGAATTAGAGTTTTCACTATCCAGTAATATTTAATGGACCAAAAACCCACCTACATTGGATCAATTAAACATAAAGATTATTTAGATGATCTCATTGATCTAATTCCTTCCTTATATTTCATTTTTAAGTCCCAAAAAAACTGATGAATACTTATCTGATCCCATTTTTCATATGATAAAATCACAAAACTATGGTTTTGTTTAATAGGAATCGAGAAGATCCAATGTGGGAAGGATGAACATAGTCCTAACATTTAATTTCCATGATCAGTCACTCTTGAAATCATCAAAATTAAATTATGGTCATCAAAAATCATCTAGAGTAACCCTAAAATTGAGATCCTAGGTTATAGGATAAAAATTGTGGCTTTTGGCATGATTATTATTTTGAAGTCAATTTCCATATAACAAATTTACCATTATACCATTATGCCACGTGATTTAAAAAACTGTTAACTAACCAAGTGAATTGACTTTTTCTTAAAATATTACAATTCACATAGTTATCCAAATAGATTATCTAAGTCATTTACCAACTGTTCTCTTACCCAATGACCCCTAAACACCTCTCACATTTTCCTAGAGACATCATCTTTTTTTACGAACCATGATCAAGGTGTATTCTTTAAAAAAATATTCAGAAACCTTTCAAAACCTTCCATAAACATCCTAATGTTTAACCCAACCATTTCCTATCATTAAAAAGATATAAAATAGAAACATACCTCAATCCAAGGGTGTTATATTCTCCAAAACATTAGTATTTTTATACTTGTAAATATAGAATATGTTTGTACATTTCTCTCTTATGAACTTATTTCATTGCCAAGTCTATTTATAGTTTTTACCATGATTCCATAATATGAACACAAAGGAAATGGATCTCCATTGTAAATTTATCTATTGTCTATCCGTAATTCAAATAGGTTTATGGATAAATGGCATGCATAGATCAAACATAACATGATCTCAATTGATCACATGTATAGGATCTAGATGATACTTCTTCAATTTATATACATGGGAAAAATTATAGACAACACTAAATCATGGTGGAAAAGATAGCTAGTATGAAACATCAAAAATATGTTCTAGAATATATAATGGTATATAAAACCATAGAGGAAATTTTCATTTACTTCCCATGTGGTGATGACTAAGTCTCAGTGACACTATTTGAAATATGTAATCACTCAAATTGAATGAAATTGGTTTATGAATATTTTTTACAAATTGTGTATATTGGCTCTAAGTCCTTGAATTATGATTTCAAATCATTCAAGTCTTATCTATATTATTTTAGACAATTCCTATCATGTTCCCATCCAAAAATGTCAAGAATAGTAAGGGAGACTATAAAATGACTCCAATGGGGCTATATGTATCATATTCTTATAACTATTATTAAATGATAATTCCACTAATGATAGAACAACTTCTTATAATCCACAAATTTCCATAAATCTAGTATGAATAATATATTACAACATCTAAATCATTCATTATGATTAGCCAAATTTATGATGATTATTCTCTATGATCATGTTCAATTGTGTTTTGAGAGCCTCTTGTAAGAAGCCCCAAAACCAACAATTGAATCATGGATCCCTATATTAGATTGTCCAAATAGGAACTCTATGAATATTTATCACTTCTCAAATATATAGAAATTACAGAACATCTACCATATTGATTTAATTGATGGGGAAAATATGTGCAGACATGTTAAGTCAATCCACAATAACCCAAATAACATCTTTATTCGGAAGCCACTATGGTAGATTGTCATAAAGTTCTTTTGACATCCTATCTCATTTTTAAACAAGTATTGGTAAAGATTAAAATATTCCATCTTCTCATTTATGATCATATTTTAACTTCTAACAAGTATGGAATTTCATAGCATAATATACTATCTTTATTTTCATAACTGAGCACCAAATATGTGATTTCATCTCTTTCAACATCTTTTTAATTCTTAAGTTAAGATCCCATTTTTAATGGTGATGTGATAAAATAATATAATCCTAGAAATATTGAGGCACCAAGATTCGGTATTGATAATTCATTATGAATGTTTTGATTCATATTCCAACCATCCATGGTCACCCAACCATTTAATATTGACCTAATGGTGATGGAATATAGATATTATTATTTATCATCTTTGAAAAAAATATATTAAATCTATAAAATGTGTGATTTGGGAAGAAAACTAAATTATTCTCATGTTTATTGTAGAGAATATTCATATCAAAAATAACATTCATCAATTACTATTAGCCATTACCCTCTATGAACCCTAACAATAATACATCCAAATCAATGAATATTCCACATAATTAATTGCTCTGGATGTATACATTAAGTTGAATTCAAACAATCAGAGTTACTCAATCCATCGTTATTTCCTCATGTTCAAGTCTCATTGAGAAAAGGTTTTCCACGAGATCATATGAACAATGAAGAATATGTACTTTTTCAAAATAGTGAGTGGTTAGAACTTTTCAATGAATATACCACTAATTCGAATTCCATGCCATATGTTGGATAATTATTTTCATGTTTTCTCAATATCTTGAGTTCATAAGTCATCAAATGATCTCAATATATGAAAACAAAATGAAAACATGATCATGATGAATTACAAAAAACAATATAACCAAAACCTACATTAAGCGAGATGAGGATGGGTGCCAAAGTTATCCATGTTGTAAGATCCTAGAACTATTTCAAACAATTTTTATCCCATTTTAATGTAATTTCCTTCCATGTCAATTTATTTATTTGAGAATCAAGACATACTATATAATGAAGTGAAAATAATGGCGTAACAATCCATGATATGTTAAAATATGGAATATATTATCCAATATCTACAAAGAAATGACTATACAAAATTCATAGGACCAGCTGCTATTACATACTCAAAAATAACATTCTTGTGTAAATAAACTTCTCAATTCATGATGTTTCATTTACATAATTATATGTAAAGTCAATAATAACATAATGTTTTTAACATAGTCTCTAAGTTCTCCTTAGGGTTAATCTTATTCCTATAATAATCCAAATAATCATCAATAAATACCAAAATAAATTAATCAAAGTGTTTGTGGAGGATATGGTTCATTAAGGACCTAAAAATATAGGTTTATTTCATTGGAAAAAAGGATTAAGAAAATATTAATAATGACTATATCAACACTGAAATGTTGTCTTTGTAATATCATGTTCCTAACTTTGATTCTATGATAACAAAATCATATATCAATCTTAGTGGACCACATAGGCCCCTTAAATTGATCAAATTGATCATCATAACTAGGAAGAGGATATCGATTCATGATTATAATGTGGTTTAGCCTATAATAATAAATAAATAAACAAACAAAAACATCTACATTCATTATAAATATAACTATAGTAGCCCAATATGATGTTCCATGTATGATAAATATATTGCATTCCTGTTCCTAAAGAATGTCCTTTAAATCATGTAGTTCCATGTGATCCATTTTGTATGAATGAAGTGAAATTGTAATAATTTTCAAGAGTATAACAATAGTAAATTTAATTTCAGACTAAGGTGGACACTATAAGAAATCATTTGGAATGATAGCTAGGTATTCGTCAACTATTGTAGCAAGAATCTTATTTTCAGCTTCAACAATATTTACTAAGGGAAGTACAGCCAAATGGCTTGAGATTTTTCTTTTTATGATTACTAAAGATACATTTCTGCCCATTTTAACATATCACCCTTTTATGTAGATGACCAGTGTCACCATGGATTTTTAAAGTCACTTGTAGAGTATAATAGTCTATGTGATATTTAAATTCAACTACCCAATCTATATCAATGATCAGATAAAAAATATCCATCTCTTTGACCATAGACACCCAAAGAAACTGAAATGAATCAATGTTATTGGAAGATGTAGGGAACATAAATCCTCTATAATTCAACTATAATAGAAATGTCTTAATACTCCTAATGTGAGGCATTATTTAACATCGAAATAAAAATTATTTAAAAAATGAGAAAAAATTATTGTAATGAAACACACTAGTATCAAATAAAAAATGTATAAAACTAATGTCAACAATGTTGGTACCTAACATTGTAGAGTGACCTGACTTTTTTGTCATAATAGTTTTATCAACTCCATATAAAAATTGATCACCCCACAGAGAATATTTCTTTCTCCCCTTAAAATGTGTTGATTGAACTATTGAGTTGTCTCATAAGTTATCCTAGTGCACCTGATTTTGGGGATGTTAACTATTATTAAGAGATTGTTCTATTTTAGCACACCTACAGTTCTATCGATTCATCTCGTATAATTGAATTTGAATTTCTAGTGGAATACATCTTAAGATTACATTTATTTCCATAGTTTTGGAATTTCTTTGGATGTGTGGTATAATCATTTTTTTTATTTTGAAGAGAGGAACGCTGAAGGCATCTAGGTTTATTTCCCTGACATGGTGGATAAGTGACTAATACATTATATTTGTTCTCTGGTTCCCTACTACCCTAGTATTAACCTTCTCTCATATGTTTGTTACCTATTATGTAGTTCCCTACCGTACTTGGATAGATAAGGGTGTCACCTCCAATAGGATTTTCTACAAGATAATTATCTAAAACCATTTATTGAACACTCTTTTATTATAATCTACCAGACATAAAATAACCACACTAGAGTATACCTTAGTTTATTTTCCTACCTCAAATATATGTGCATTTAGTGTATCTATAGTTGGTACCTCTGCTGTGAAGAGAACCATGTGAGTGTATAGAGCATCATATTCAATCAATAGAAAATTTCTTTACTTTAGATATAATAGTGTTTGTATCTTCATCAATAGGAATATGTGTGGATAATGAAATTATTGAACATATTCTCTAACCCATCCCATATAAGGTTCTATAATAATTGTCATTGAATATTTGAATACCACCACATCAATCCCATGTCTTCTAGTATGTACATAACTTGTGTGAATTTTATATCATATGGGTTAGGAGGAATTCAATTTTTTTTTTATTTTATTCTTCCAAAATCCTAAATTTTCATGTCTCAAATATCCTCATAATGTAAGTGGATTACACTTAAGAAACTCTGAAAAGTTGATTCAAGCATTCAGGTTCCTCTTCTTGAGGTCCTTTTTAGATAATAAATAATTCTGACACAACGATCTAAACCATCTATTGGTTCACCTGTGGATTGGGTGGATCCAAATTATTTGATTCAACCACTCTCTTGCATATGGTTTTCTTCCAGGGCATCATTTTCATTATAAAACCACTTTAAAATTTCCAATTAATGTCATATTATATATTTTTATACAAGGTTTAGTCATATATTTAAAGAAAATACAATAAACATATCATTGTACCAGAATCAAATAAAAATGTGACTTTTAAATCCTAGTGGTTAGTCTCTTAACTAATAAATGATACGTAAAACTCATCATATAAACACATGATGATGAGTTTACAACACTCCAAATAAGTATTTAAAATAATTTCAATACATGAACTACCCTGGTAACAATAAGATCTACAAAAAATGTTTAGCTAAGTATTTTTATACTGTAAATTTCATGTCCTGACATATCCTCTCACCTTGCTACCTCCCCAACTAAAGAACTAACCAAACTAATATAATTTTAACATCACCACCCAACCAATTTTCCTTAGACAGGTTTGAGGTTCTATTAACCATATGTGACTTTCCTCATACACTAAAAGAAGGAAATAAATGTTGAGGTTTTAGTATAAGAACAATAGGGGGAATGTTTTACAATTAAACACACACACACAACTATGTAAAGTAACAAAACTAAAAATGAGTATATAAAAAATTGAGAAACAATTATGTAATGGTCATGTGATCAATGTAACACCCACCCATGATCAATTTTCCTGATACCTAAAAACAAAAGAAACATAACAATAACACCAATCAATATTTTTTCCAAAAAAAAGATGTTTTTCAAAAACCATAATTTTTAAATATCATATAGTGTGACCCATATCCCAAAACCATGGTTGAAACTAACTAAAGATAATTCCTGTAGAGTTTCAAAAAATTATTAGTAATATATTTTTATTTTAAATAAGTTAAAAATAATTCAAATTCACGAGACATTTCACATTCTATGAAAAAGTGGATGGATGGAAAATTTCCAATTGTGGTGAACTTCGACACATCATTTATTTAGATGATATCACATATCTAACCCAATACTTTTGATTCTCTTTAAAATACCAATATAATCTAACCAAAACATATCCAATCCAATATATGCAGTCATACAAATAAAATATAATGATTTGTTCTAGAGTGCCTGAGAAAATACAAGAGGAGACGGAAGAACAAAGTAATAATATCTGATTTCCAATATTATATTCTCCAATAATATTCAAATGAATGTTTGGATATTGAAGATCATTCAACATATCCTCTAGGATCCCTAGAAATTAAGGGCCTGGTAAAGGTGAGGAAAACGTTTCTTTTCGGGAATGTTTAAGATTTTAAATTCAATTTACATATAATTAATTTTACAATGTATGGTTAAACCATGGAATTTTAATAACCGTGTACTAACCATTCAGATCATTTTTATCCCAAAAAAATCCAAGTATCTTGGTCAGACGCATAATCTTTCTAAAAAATGTTCTCACCGTAAACCTTCCTAAGTAATTTCAAACACATCTTGCAATTTATTAGATAATTGATCATGATTTCACCTTAATGTTCTCAAATCCTGCACCCTTAAAAATACGTCCAAAACCTTTTGAAACTATCTAGCCACTTACAATGTCATAACTCAAACATTCCCTAAAATAAAAAACACCTAAAATAGTTTAATACTAAAAATGGAGGGTTTATATTTTTATTATCTATATTGGTATTATCATTATCAAAAAGAATATCATTTATATCTTCATAGTCTTCTAAAACCATCTCATTATAATTTGTATATTTATATATCAGATACTTATAATTCTTAGATTCTGGTAGCTCATTTGAAATCAACTTTTCCAGACCACTTTCGGTGGTTGACTTTTTCTATTTTCTACTTTATTAAAAGTGTAAATCCAATTATTCATGCTTTTTTCCAATGTACTTGTGGATTCAAATGATTCTAATGTTTAATTGCTTCCTTGAAATGGTTATATGGACACATAATACAGATTTTCTTACATATATATAACTTCTTCCATAATTATTTTTTGTTCATATTTTTTTATACTTTCAATATTATAGTAGGAAAAATAGATTAAGAATATATTTTATCATTAAAATTTATGAATTTACTCTTCCCTTTACCTATTTCTATTTTGGAAAAAACTAACATTTTCATTATTGTTTTATTCTCTTATTTATTAGATTATCATATTGTTACTAGTAGAAATATTATCTTTAATTTATTTAACATTGGTGAAAAAATATTTTTTATCAACTTCCTTCAAGTTCTCATCTACTACTCTTAATTATTTAAATTCATCTTTGGTTATACCAAATTATCATTTTTTCACTATTTATTCTAAATTACTCATTCTTTATTACTACCTCATCACCATGCTTAGCTTCAAACCTCATAGATTTATCATCCAAATTTTCTAAAACTATTGTAAAAACACTTGTCATTTTATTATAAATATTACATTTTTCTCTCAATTAGTTTCCCTAAATGATATTTTGGATTAAAAATATTTAAATTATATTGGATAAAATAAATAAAAATTCTTAATCATAAATAAAACAATATTTCATCCCAAAAACAAAATAAATATCTCCAACAGCGATTCATTCTTCTTATAAAAATAAATATCCATCATCCTTCTATATATGATCTTCCTTTTAGAAATATCAATGAAATATTACATGATAAAATAAAAATATGAGTAGATATCGAAATAATCTAATGAAAAAACAATTATATCACTAGAAAATAAATAAAGAAAAAATGGAAAGAAAGATTTTCACTCACTTTATATTGAGAGCCATGTCTTTCTATAATCATTTATATATAGATGATTAATGGTTATATTCTCTTCGTGAAAAAAATAACACCAAATTTTTTTAGAAAAATAAATTTCAAAATCCAAAAAAATCAATTAAGTAACTTTATCCATTTAAAATATTTAAATTAAAATTTTATAATAAAAAAGAAAAGTTATTGCATCTTTATTCATTCCAAATTATTATCACAAAAATAAATACCCTTCTAATATTTATCTTATAATATAGTCATAATTATCTAATTTTGAATAATATGGTTAGGGACGGTGAATTAAATACACCATATGTACCATATAAAAATGTAAGATATATATACTTCTTGCAAATAAGATACCACAAAAACCTCCTCCTCATTGGAGGAGTGAATTAAGGTATAAATCTAATCAGACATATTAAAAAGTGAAAACATGTTATACACATGTATGTCCTTTATAATCCAAATTAATCTTATATGACCCTTTATAATTAACCATATATAAGAATGCACTAATTTTTTAAGATATCATTACCCATCATTTCATTCATAAATGAAATTAATAATTTGGCACCCAAATGTTCATGTGTTTGAAATTGTTAAAAAATAATTTTTTTGAATCCAAATATTGTCGAATAGATTCTGGTTTAGTTAAAATAAATTCCTTAAAAGTTCTAAATGATTGATCCTTATTCAAGAAAAATAAATTTCTATAATTCCCACACATATGAAATTTAATATAAAAGGGTTTATTTTTCTAAACAAAATAATTAGAATGAAATTTTTACTTCTGAGAAGAACAAAGTCCATTTCTATATTTACCATTAGGTGTTTTTCCATAATAAAATTAAATTTCCCCTTTAGGATGTCAAAATTTATAACATATTCATAAAAATTTTGATTTTAGAATTATGTATAACAATATCATTCTGATATTAATTTAATCAAATGTTAATTTTATAGCTTTCTATTTATAATTTATCTCTTAAATTTAACGTTTATCTTTAGATATTTCTTCTTTGTCCTCAGTATATTTATCAAGAATATTTTGACTAGTGTTATATACATTAGTCACATAAACAATTATATATTCATATGATGTTTATATCATATATTCTTTGTCAAAATAATATGATAACGAAAATTAAAATCTAAATACATATTCTAATGTCATTAAAATGTTACCTTATCCAAGAAATTTTTTCCATTTTGAGGAATTATATCACAGAAAGTATGAATATTTAAGATATCTTCACAATACAATGAACTACTATATAATGGATCTTCACTTATACTCTAAGTATCCATATATTTCAAGACATACTTTATTTCTCACATAGTGGATATCCTAGACTCCATCTATTTCAATTTTTACAATAATGTTTTTTATATATAGTTTTGTGACACTCATTATAAATTACATTCCACAAATACTTTATATCATATCTTTTAACATGCATATAATTTAATTCACTTGAATCAATGCAACTATGGTTTAGAAAACTCAATTTCTCAAACATCATTCTTGATGTTTTTGAAAAATTTTACTTTATAAAGTTCCACATTACTATCATTTAAGTGATTCTTAAATTTTGTTGTCGTATATGGATTTGAAGTAGTATCTCTAGATGGTTAAGTATAAAAATAAAAATGGTTCTTTTATTTCCCTTTAATTGTATTTCTCTTAAATTAGTTCTTGTATTACATAAAAGTTTCAATGATATCATCAACAATAAGCTTTATAGTATGCTTTGTTAAATCCAAATAATTAATATTAAATTATAACTTCATTGGGAGCATATTTATATTTTCTTAAAATAACATGTCATTATTAATCTTTTTCTAACCATGAGAGTAAATTATATTATCGATAGTAATAAATATATGATTAATATGATCAAATGATTATCCTATGAGAAAATAAAATGTTGTATATACCACACATTACATCTCTGTGTTGGTTTTTATTAATTTTGATGTTCAGAAATTAGTAATCATAATTTTCATCCAATTTGTCTTAGTCATGCCATAATAAGATATCTAATTGTGAATATTCCAAGTCACGAAATAATGTTATGTATCTTAGTTCTTATAGTTACTATTATATTCAGGTATTTCTTCATGATTAGTGTTAAAAATTTATTTCTATTCAATTTTATAGTCTCCAGCCATCATCAGATAATTATATACTTTATTGGTAATTATAAAAGATTCATCTTGCCTCTCTCTCCATACAAATCTAACAACACCACATCCACTAAGGACCATATGGCCTGAAAAAGGTTGAGTGTGAAAACTCCAACCATGCCTTCAATGGGACAAGGTCCAGAAACAATCATCGAGTAGAAATATCCCCCATATGGGAGGAATTATTCTAACCTACCTGTAAAAAATCACACAACCATATCCATGAAACAATACACATATGTAAAATAAGAACTGAACTGCAAGGGTGTAATCATGCCTGAAGAAACCCCTAGGAAGAAATATGATCAAATCAATATATGTATGGTTACAGATATATACCCAACCATATATGAGGTCATAACCAAACAAAATATTCAAATGTGAGGTCTGGAGGGATCTCAGATCACTTATTCATTTCCAACCACTGTACATGTTCAGCACCATGAATTGTTATAAAACCTCCAAAAAAAGACCACCATTGTCACTGATTATCTTCATGTTGTCACCATAAGGCATAAAATCAATGGGCAAAGCCTATGGAGCTATGTGTATATGCATACCGAGTATGAGCCTCAAAATTACAAATCAAAAAACATCAAGAGAGAGTGCACAACACACCACCACCAAGGTCATCCAATCAGAACATGAGGCAAGACCACAATAACAAATATCATATATATTCTCAATAATAAACCTAAGGGAGAGGGAAATGGGATTTCCATCTCCACAACCCATCTATGAATGATGATCTATCCTATAATGAAAAATCTCTACGACAGACTCCCGTCTTTTTACACAACCACACTAGAATCCATGGTGTGGGAATGTGGAACCACATAAGATATAGCGGAGGGTATCCTATTCTCTAATTAACTTCAAATACAAGGGGGTAATACTCACACCAGTTGCCTACTGTAGGATTTATGGTGATACTCGTCCAGTATAACTATCTCCACGAGCTGTAAAACACTTATGGTTCACATCCATGGCTTCATGCTGGTCGACCATTCCAAGAATAAAATCTCACTAGAACTTAGTATGTCATGATTTTAATATAGGGGATATCACCTAGGGCCCCTATTACATACATTAAACGCAATCTGGAACTCAGATTATCTTGATACACATATAGGGGATCTCAATTAGGGCCTTTTGTGGGATCCCTACAACCCTAACTTGAATAGCACACTAGATATGGGATCAACTCCCATATATGATGGTCAATTCAATTCCTCAAAACCCACTTGGGGAGGCATATTAAATTATATAGAATCACACTATGGGTAAAATTAGGGGATACATGAAACCTATCTAAACCAAACCCATAGTGGCGATCACACCTTATGCACTGGATATAATGCCTATCTAAACCCTCAATAGAATATACTAAGGGAATTAACCCAACTAACACTAGTATATGCATATCTAAAAGAAGTGTCCCACTATCCCTTGATTAAATTATATCTATGATCCCAAAAACTTCCACCACCACATTTTATGTGGAAAATAACTCACGTTAGGCTGCTTTTTGGTTAATATCTCTGTATCAATTGATATATACATAGACGAAATCTCTACATGTAGTACACAACATGTCCTCCTAGGTTTTAGTACAGAACTCTTAGGAAGCATAACCATGTCCCCCACAGTACTTGGTATGTATTAAAAAATGTATAAAGTGTGTACTAAGGTACACATGGCATGTAACCTCCAATTGAAACCTAGACATGTCATGTCCCACACATGGATTGGTTGGATATGACATCCTATATAACATACACATAAACTAAGCAGTGCGTATATCTTTCCCAACATGGTCATATATCTAATAGCCAATGCCTATGTACATTATGACCCTAGATCCATTCAAACATACCTATAATTTTCCTCCAACCAATGTACACCCGGGGTTCTGGTCATGTACTTATACATAGCCATGTAACCGTTACATGAAGTTCTTTCTCATTCACTTCACTACATGGTCAATCCCCACTGTATGGCGTATAACCCTTGTACACAGTGCATAGACCTAAAAAGTACTTAATCCTCTAATTTTAAGAACACAAGATGTGTGATCTTATACTACAAGCTATGTGATCAAGATTTTGAAACGATAATTCCATATAAACCTATAGAAACACCTATTTTTTCAATTATACACAGATCAACCATAAGGGATCCTTACCAGTTGAAAAAGAGATATAAAACCTTTAAAACACTTATATGAGAATCATAAACTAAAAAATAACCTTAATACCTCATGGGGAAACACAGAAGCTTTAGGTCCAGATCTATAACCGAAATCTGCTACATCTTGATCTGGTCTTGATTGATGTCTCGGACAGACTTCACATGCACCTCCTCCCCTCCTCAATTTTTCGGTCACTTGAGGGTGGAATAACCCATTCTTCCATGTGTAGAAATTAAGTGGGGGTATAATAGAATATTGATTGATTGATTTATTAATATATACACCCTTATTTGACTATGGAATATGCCAATGGTCACCTTCTACTGATCTCCCAATGTCGAACAACATTATACTGCACCGAGGGTAGAAACCACATCCTAAAAATTACTATGGTCTCAGATTTCCCATTTGAGTTCCCAAAGAATAGGAAAAATATTTACTCCCAAAAATATGTGCATGAATACATTATAATATATTAATAGCATTAATATATTAATTATGGGTCTTGTAATACCCACACACTATTCTGAGTCTTAGGAAACGTCTACTGATATATATTAAAATATACATATTACTGAAACAGAAAAAATAGATTTATTACATTCTCCCATCCATTTATTATTTTTACAAAAAAAACATAAAAAGACAAAAAGATCGGCACTGAGCTAAAATATGGATCTCACATAGCCAGGGTCCCCCTTGTATTCTCCTGAGCTACCAAATCACTTAAACCATTGGGATGGTCCATCCACACATGATCCTCTCCTTATAATATTCAACCTCCACTTGGTATTTCAATATGGTGACTCGACCCCTCCATTCCATATGTTTATAATCAATATCATGATATGGGATGTGCTCATATATTCCCCACTATACAACATGGGATACATCACATACTCTATCCAACTATGGGGGTAGTTCAAAGAAAGACGAGACCTCACCGACGCCTTGTTGAAACTATGATTTTCCAATGAACCACGAGGTCAGATTTATCCCCTGGATAAAACATTACATTCTACTTAATTGCAATACCCTCAGTGAAACATGTTATCACAAACCTATGATGTTAGTATGCACAAGATTTTTTTTCATTCTTGTGTTGTCCTTGAGCACACATGGATCAACTGATCCTTCTCAGATGTTTCTTACTGCATCTCTAGACCAATAATAGATATCCCACCAATCTGTTTCCAACACAATGGTTGCATACAACATCTCCCATCTAGGGAATTGAAGGCTATTATTCCAATAAAAGGGTGATAGTTTTCAAACACCCCTAAGGGTAAGTGATCCACTCATCTCTCAATGAATATCAACATAGAGGATCTCAACATATCCTCAAATACATTGATAGTATAATTGTTCCATCCATCTATCTTGGGGTGAAACATCATGCTCATACACAATTGGGATTCAAAAGGCTCTTGGGGGCCCCTCCAAAACTATGATGTAAACTATGTGACATGGTCAGAGTCATTCATTGTGGGTCCACTGTGAATCTAGAAGGTCTCCAACATGTATAGTCTTCATAAACTCTCATCCAAATTCTTCTCCTTGATGGAAAGTAAGTGAACCAACATGGTATCTTTCCCAAAAATCATCCAGAGAGTATCATGGCCCCTCACTAACATTGCTGGCCCCATAAAAAGACACAAAAAGTTATATATATTTCATTTAAATATCTTAAAAGTTGTTAAAAAGCCCATGGATGCTGATATTATTCGCTTTTCCTATTAAAATTGGAGAGAGAACGAGAGAAACTCAGTGACACACCACCACATATCAGCCCACCAAAACTGAAAATAAAGTCCCTCATACATGGTTTATAAAGATGAATGTACATTCAAGGTATAATTTGAAAACAAAACTAGCACCTCAACTGTAACACCCCTTGAAAAGTGAGACTTAAAAGGCTAAATGTTACTACCCATTAAAAAAGGTGCACCTTTATTTTTGGGGGCCTACCCGATTAGAACTCTACAGTTTAGCATTCTTGTCCTGGAGTAGTAATCAGGATGAGTGACCTTCTGGGAAGTTTCCCACGGTATGTGTGAGTGGGGACAAAACTCACTGAAAGTACATGTGTTGGCCTATGAGGAAAATCATTAGTCTGATAAGTGACCCTAGTGAGTAATATCCTATGGTGTGCTATGAAGGCAACCAAGGAATTATAGGAGACCTATGTGGTCATATGACAAGGTTCATTGCCCGAGGAGGTGGGTCGTTACAATGGTATCAGAGCCAATACCCAGCCGGAAGTGCTTAGGCACTAGCTGGGTTTGAGGCTTGGGGTCCACAACAAGGGTGTTGTGATTAATAGGGGTGGATAATGTAACACCCCTAGAAAAGTGAGACATAAAAAGAAAAATGTTACTACCCATGTCAACTAGGTGCACCTTTCTTTTCAGGAGCCTACCTGACTAGAACTATATAGTTAAGCATGTTTCTCCTGGAGTAGTAATTAGGATGGGTGACCTTCTGGAAAGTTTTCCAGGGTGTGTGTGACTGAGGAAAAAACACACTGAAAGAACATGTGTTGGCCTATAAGGATTATCATTAGTCTGATAAGTGACCCTAGTGAGTAATAGCCTATGGTGTGCTATGAAGGCAACCAAGGTATTATAGGAGACCTATGGGGTCAGATGACAAGGTTCAGGGCCCAGGGAGGCGGGTCGTGACAATTGGAATGTAATGACCTGGAAGTTTCAAGGAATATTTTCTAATTTATTTGGAATTTTATGAGTACGTAGTTTCAGACGGCACCTGATTCCGTGGCTTGGTGTGACTGGGATAATATTCTGATGTTTAGCTCGGCTACATTCAGTGAATAAATGAGTGTGTATTTCTAACTTTTTAACCGGTGCTCGGAATTTAATTCTGAGGGGCACAGATGAGATCGCAGCGCCGGTATTTTCTTAAGGGGACCTTTACAACAATTGTGTTTTATGCAGGTTGACAGTTAAAATTGGGGTTAAATTAAGATGTTAAATAAAATTATTAGAACAAGTTTATATATATCAGTGGAAGTTAATTCCTCCCATGAGAAGTTATTGGTGCGTCCCACACCCACCCAACATCCCATGTGTGGATATTTGAGAGGTGGGGCCCACACAATCCCCAACCCTTCATCTCCCCATAACCTCCCTTTAACCCCATTTAAACTCCCTTTTTTAATTCATGACAACCCCCCTTAATTGTGAGAACTCTTCCTCTCCCTCTCTCCATCTTTAATGATTGCCAACACATGTTTATCAATGAATTCTAACTCTTCAATTAATTAAATTAAGTGGTTTGAATTTTTAATTTCATGGGTTAATAAAATAATAGCATTAGGTTATTATTTTATTTTTGGGTTTTTTGTTGTGTTAAGGGAGAGAGCTCTTAAGATAGAGAGAATAGTGTTATTCTCCGACAAAGAACACCAACCTTCAACGAAGAACGACTCGGAGAAGGACGTTCCATGATTATCCAATCCTCTTCTTCATCCGCATCAAGGGATGAGACTCTGCTGTGGATAACTCACCAACGACAACGGTTCTTCCTTGGACGTTGATGAAGTGACATCGCTTTCTGCGTCTACGATGAGCCAACCTTATTCAAGGTAGGGGTTTGTTCATTTTGAAGTGTTTATCTCGTACCCAGTTCTTTGTTGAAAATCATTGTATATTTTCGGCAAACTGCTACCATTTAAAATGGAGGGTGAGAGCTGAACGCACACAGCCCGACGACCCTCCATAGTCTCTTTTGATTGCGATAGAAATCATGACAAGAAGGTGGCGATGGACGGGAGTGACGGTCGTGCGCCAGCCATGTGTGGAAGAACCACGGCCCGCAACCGTGGGTTGCTCGATCGATGATGAACCGGACGGCGATAGATGGCCGAGAAGAAGGGAGGAATCGCAGCACCCCACGGTGCCGCACAACGGAAGACCACGGCCTGCGTTCCGCGGGCCGCTTCGGTGGAAGAACCAGTCATCCCGTCGGCCGACCAGATGGAGGACATCCGCGACACCGGGAGGGCGCCGCGCTGGATGAACCGCGGCCCGCCCGTGCGGGCTGCTTGCACCATGAAGGCCAGCCAGTTTCAGTAGGCCAGATAGGGAGGGTGGCGACGCTTGGCACCGCCGGTTCGGGCAGCCGGGGGGCCATGCTCCCTGCCTCCGACCGCTCGGCCAGCCGGTAGAGCCGCGACCGGGCCGTGTCGGGCCGGGCCACGCCCCGCCGGGCTGGGTCGCACCCCCTCGTGTTAGGCCGCACCCCTCGGGCTGAGCCGCGCATTTCATCGGGTTGGTCCAACACCGCTGCTTGGTCATACCCACCAAAATTGGGTTGACCCAACCCGCCAGCCCACTGGGCTTAATGGGTCAGGCCAGTTTTCAATTAAAGGTGAATAACTTGAAGACCACGCGTCCGATCGACGTGCCATCTGCGGCACTGGGACCCTTGTGACATGGTGGTCCTTTTTCAATACTCTAGGTGACTTTTGGATGACTTTCGAAAACATACAGGTTTGGAACAAGCATATTTCCAACCGGGCCCCTGGAACGGAAAGGGCAATATCTCTTGGATAAGAAGTCCGATTGACGCGCCATCTGTCGCATTGAGTTTATTTTGATGAGACGGAACTTTGGGATACATCAACTCCGGACGTTGTGATAGATGATGTATCAACTCCCCTTGGATCGAGGAGCAGACCCTCCCGGAATCGAGCGTGTTGTGTGAGGGAACCCTAGAGCTGGCTGCAACTATGACGACTACCGTGGTGGGATCCTTCGTGGGTTCGACGATGATGACCACTATACTTGGATCCTTCGTGGGTTCAACATCGATGACGACTGTACTGGGATACTACATGGGTTAGGCAGTAATGACCACTATACTTGGATCCTCCGTGGGTTTGGAAGCGGTGATGACTATACTAGGATCCTCCGTGGGTTTAGCAGCGACAACTTTTGTACTAGGATCCTACGTGGGTTCGGAAGCGGAGATGATTCAGAGGCTACATATAATCATCTACACCCTTCTTCGTGAGTAGTATACCTGTGTGATCTGAGTCTTGAATTGCAATCATTACCAATAGTGTGATTGACTTCTTTCTTGTGTGGACTGGATTGTGCTTGGGATCGAGAGTTGGAACCGAACTGGATTTGATGACTAAAGTATATGTATTGGCATATAACTAAGTAGAGTCGTTTGATACTTCGTGATTGTATCTTTCCTTTGTGGTTTATCCTTTGTGGATTCTGGGAGACCTTCAGGGGTCTTGGGGTCTCTACTGAGTATCGTATACTCACCCCTGCATGGGAAATTCCCACACTAATTTGTGTTAGTTGCAGACGACGAACATCACTGATCGGGGTAGTGGTTTGTGGAGCTGGACGGTACCCAGAGGTGGACCAATTGGTGGGACGTACACAGGGCGAACGACCGAACCCGAGGAGCTAAGGAGAACATATGTATCTACTCTTCAAGTAGGATATCTGGAGGACAACTTAGTGGTTGCCTCTATACTTTACTGTTGTTGTACTTTCATTTGAGTTGTACTGTACTTTCAGTTGCGTTTGTATTCTAGCCCATTTACTTTTTATCTCTTACTTTTGTACTCAGTTTTACATAGTTCTTACTTCACTTGCATACTCTGTTGTGTTTTTTTACTTTTATAAAGGCAATGCCTTCCCTTTTACCGGGATTTACGCTTTTTGTGCTAGTCGCTAGCCCCTGGCCTATGGAAGGCGGGCTTGGCGTAGTCATGGCATGGGCCCTGAGGATGGATCGTGACAAATTGGTATCATAGGAGGCGGTTCTACCGTAGAACTCTGTACTTTGATAATTTCTTCTTAATGAAGAAATAATGTTAAGAGTATTGAGTGTGGTTATCAGTCCATGGAGTCCAGTGTTGGTGTGGAGACCGATGTATCCATACACTAGGACCATGACTTCTAATATCCAACTCAGTGCATGAAAACATTTATTGCATGCGTGTTTCAAAATTTTTGTTTGTGATTACTTTGTGTCAGCTAACCAAGTATACTGTTTGAGCGTGGCACACCTGTTTCTTTTCCAGATGGCCCCACGGAGGCAGCCAGCAAGGGTTCCGAGTCACGTACGAGATGGCAGCCCACCGAGCGATGAGGCCTCAGTGCAGGGCCCCATCACAGCGGAGGCACCAGCAGTACCACTACCCAATGAGCCACTGATACTGCCAGCCCCAGCAGCATAGGGTGTACGCCAAATGAGCACGTTGCATGAGTTTCAGCGACAGAGGCCACCCAGGTTCCTTGGAGAGACGGACCCTCAGGTAGCCGAGGATTGGCTGGAGGCTATCATCAGAGTCTTCAGATTGGTGGGGACACTATCTGACCTTATGGTTATCCTTACCACGAGTCTCCTGCACACAACGACATGTAGATGATGGAGCATGATTCTCTAGGTGCATGATGAGGCATCTCTACTTTGGTCATACTTCGAGAGTCTCTTCTGCTGGGAGTTTGTTCTTTCCATCCTCTGTGCAGTGCAGATTCATGAGTTACTTCACCTGTGGTAGGGCAGCATGATAGTGTCTCAGTACTCAACAAGGTTTACTGACCTCTCATGCTGCTCCACAAACATGGTAGGAGACCCATTCTTCCTGGCCCAGACCTTTGATCAGGGACTGAGGCATGAGATCAGGGCTTCGATGATCTCCCTCAGCATTCTGACATAGGCAGTAGTACTGGAGTGAGCCTTTCTTGTGGAGAGCTTTCTCGCTAAGCTGACACCAGCAGTGAGACCCACCGCAGGGCGACACGTAGTAGATTCTTCTATAGCCGGGAGTAGACGGATGTCACAGAGGTCAAAGTGGACCAGGCCATCAGGACGGTGACCCAAGGATAATGGTCTGAAGGTGCAAGGTACACGAAACATAGCCATCCATTCGAGGGGTAGGTAGTGCTATGCATGCGGTGTGCAGGGTTACATGGCTCGGGACTGCCCAACCTGCCATGCAGATGAGAAGAAGATACTAGAGGGACCTCCCAAGGAGAGGCAGAGGGTCGACCGTGGTGGTCCTCAGGGAGTAGGAGGAGGAGGCAGAGGAGTTGGCAGAGCAGTGGGAGGTGGATGACGCTTTGAGGCTCCACCACCACCACCACCAGAAGAACCACCCCGACCATAGATAGCTGGCAGACAGGGGTAGGCTCAGCTCCAGGTAGTCGAGACCTATGACCACGGTGCACCTGAGATGATTCGAGGTACTATCTGTGTCTACTCCACCCTTGTTGTAGTTCTTATAGACACATGAGTGAGTCATTCTTTTATTTACACTGCCCTTGTTCGGATCTCGGAGATTCTGATGGATCCGTTGGCTCGATCCTTCTGGCTAGAGACTCCTATGGGAGAAGACTCGATGATTATGCACTAGTGCTGGATGTGTGAGCTTACTCTAATAGGCGAGAGATTCAGCTGGGATCTTCTTGTGGAGGCGTCGAGGCCTTATGACGTCATCTTGGGTATGGATTGGTTATCTACAATACATGCCTAGATCGACTGTATTAGGCGCAAAGTGCGGTGTGCCCAAATGGATGGGAGTAGGTTCACCTTCACCAGCGAGAAGGGATCCATAGCATTGCAGAATGGACTTATGTAGAGGGGAGGGTAGCCGATCACACAATAGTTGGCTAGTCTCATCCTAGGAGCGGTTGATGTGCGGAGTATGAGTTTTCCTATTATGGTGGATCTTTACGCGGACGTTTTTTCTCACAACGTTCCAGGGCTACCTCCTTGTAGAGAGGTATACTTCTACATTGACATGTACACTAGGACAAAACCGATATCTACTATAGAATATTGGATGGCTCTGGCCGAGCTTCGTTAGTTGCGGGTACAACTTGGGGACTTGGATGGAAAGGGATCAATCCAACCTAGTGTTTCACCCTGGGATTCTCCAATTCTGTTCGTCAAGAAGGAGGAAGGGAGCTTACGACTAGGTGTCAACTACCGTCGCCAGAATCAGGTGACCATAAAGAACAAGTGACCAGTTCTGAGGATTGACGACCTCTTTGATCAGCTCAAGGAAGCATGATGGTTCTCGAAGATAGACCTCAGGTCAGGCTATCACCAGCTCAGAGTTCAAGATGAGGATGTGTAGAAGACGGCCTTCAAGTGTTTGTATGCCCACTACGAGTTCTTGGTTATGACCTTCGTCGTAAAAATTGCACCAGAAGTGTTCATGAGTCTCAGGAACAAGATCTTCCAGCCTTACCTCGATCATTTTGTCATAGTCTTCATCGACGACATACTAATTTACTCGACTACTGAGTAGGAGCATGTCTACCACTTGCGAGTTGTACTGGACACACTCTGAGAGAACCAGCTTTATGCTAAGCTCCCGATGATCCAGTTCTAGATTTGATAGGTTCATTTCTTGGGACACATCATCTCGGAGGCTGGGGTTGTAGTGGACCCAGGGAAGATCGAGGCAACACATGCTTTGGGAGCCACCTAGGAGTGTGATAGAGGTACGGAGTTTTCTAGATCTGGATTGATACTATCGGAGATTTTTTTCCAGACTTCTCCAGAGTTGTAGCACCGCTTTCCGCTTTGAAGAAGAAGGGGAAACCCTTTGTGTGCTCAGATAGATGTCAGCTGAGTTTTCGAGAGCTGAGGAAGAGGATGACCAGTGCACCCATATTGAGGCTACTAGAGGAGGGCGTATGGTACGTAGTTTACTGCGACACATCAGGGACCATACTCGGGTGTGTCCTGATGCAAGAGTGAGTATTGATCGCTTACAATTCACGGCAGTTGAGATAACACGAGCAGAACTACACTACCCAAGACCTGGAGTCTGTAGCAGTGGTCTTCACCTTGATGATGTGGCGACACTATCTTATGGGTGAGCACTTTACAGTCTACTATGACCACCAGACTCTCAGGTACATATTCTCATAGAAGGACCTGAACCTGACATAGTGGCCATGGCACAAGTTCCCCCAGGACTATGAATTTGAGAAAATATATACTCCTAGGAAGGGGAATGTTGTGGCTGATGCTCTCAGCCGGAGATCAGGCATTCAGCTACTAGGAGTGATGACGGAGCAGCTAGCTGCATAGCAAATATCCATTGTGGATAGAGATGGATAAGCCTTTCTACAGTCTCTCGTAGTCAGTCCTCCACTCCTTCAGCGATTCAGAGAGTCACATCATGGGGACGTTCACTATGAGACGCGACATGCTCAGATATCCATAGGGCATTCTCCTGATGGGTTTTCTAAAGGAGGGGGGCATGCCATCCCTTTCAGGGGATGTACATGGTTCCAGTTGCATTATAGGAGGAAGTTCTGAGGGATTTTCACATTTCCCCACTAGTGGTACATCTAGGAGTGGTGAAGTTGTACCAGGATCGTAGAAGTCAGTGCTGGTGGCTGGGCATGAAGAAAGTTGTAGTAGAGTTTGTTTCATGATGCCTCACTTGTCAGTAAGTGAAGGCAGAGAACCAGGTACCGGTGGGCTTGGTACAACCCTTAGAGGTCCCGGAGTGGAAGTGGGATGGTATATCCATGTATTTCATGACGTGGATTCCATGTACATCTAGAGGACATGACTCTATTTGGGCGATTTTTGACCGACTCACCATGTCAGCCCACTTCCTACCGATCAAAGAGCAGGGCTCAGTAGAGAGCATGGGACGCCTTTACATCCAGGAGATCGTACGACTTCATGGTGTACCATCATCTATCATCTCTGATCGAGATGCTCGATTTACTTCTCAACATTTTCATGGAGTGCAGGAGGCATTTAAGATGCTGTTGCGACTGAGCACCACCTTCCATCCATAGACGGATGGCCAGACTAAGAGGACCATTCAGACTCTTGAGTATATTCCCCGTGCATGTCTCCTCGACTTTGGTCGTAGCTTGGAGGATTATTTACCCTTGGTGTATTTTGTGTACAACAACAACTACCACTCCATCATCGGGATGGCCCCATACGAGGAACTTTACGGCCGACCATGCAAATCACCTCTATGATGGACTGACCCTGGGGAGTTAGAACTTGTTGGAACAGAGATGGTTCAGGCTACGATGGAGAAGATGCAGATCATCTTGGAGTGGATGAGGACTGCATAGAGCAGACAGAAGTTCTATGCTGATAGGAGACTGAGACCACTATAGTTCGAGGATGGCGACCACGTTTTCTTATGGGTCTCAACTCGACATGGATTACAGAGATTTTGGCTGGGGTGGAAAGTTATCTCTGCGATTCATCAGACCATTCTAGGTCATCAGAAGTGTAGGAGAGGTGGCATACCACCTGTCCCTTCCACATAAGTTGCACCGGGTGCACGGCGTCTTCCACATATCTCAGCTGAAGAGATACGTGCATGACTCATCACACATCATCGACCATGGGGAGCTGGACATCGATGACGGGGTGACACTTACAGGGGTCCCAGTGGAGATCAAGGATCGATAGGAGCGGGTCCTATGTGGACGGTCGATTCCTCTGGTGCGTATTCACTGGCAGCACGAGAACCTCCATGAGAGCACATTAGAGCGGGAGGCTCAGATGCTTGCTCAGTACCCTCATTTGTTCCCCTAGTATATGTTTTAGCTTTACGGGGATGCAAAGCCCTGAGATGGGGGTAATTTAAAGACCCATAAATTTCAAGGAAATTTTTTTCTTAAATTCTTATGAATTTTATGAGTATGCAGTTTTTGACGGCACATGATTGTGAGGCCCGGTGTGCCGGAGATAATTTTCTGATGTTTAGCTCGGGTACGTTTAGTGAAAAAACGAGTGAGTTTTTCTATCTTTTCAACCAGTGCTCGGAATTGAAATCTGAGGGCACCGATGAACTCGCAGCACTGGTATTTACATAAGGGGACCTTTACCGCAGTTGCGTTTTTAGTGGATTGAAAGTTAAAATTATGATTAAATTAAGAAGTTAAATAAAATTGTTAGAACAGTTTTATATATATATGTGGAAGTTAATTCCACCCATTGGAAGTTATTAGTGGGGCCCACACCCACCCAACTTCCCATGTGTGGATATTTGAGAGGTGGGGCCCACATGATCCCCAACCCTTAATCTCCCCATAACCTCCCTTTAACCCAATTTATATTCCCTTGTTTCATTCATGACAACCCCCCCTTAATTGTGAGAACTCTTCCTATCCCACTCTCCCTCTTTAATGTTTTCCAACACATGTTTATCAATGAATTCTAACTCTTCAATTAATTAAATTAAGTGGATTGAATTTTGAATTGCATGGGTTAATAAAATAATAGCCTTAGCCTATTATTTTATTTTTGGGGGTTTTGTTATGTTAGGGGAAAGAGCTCTTGAGAAAGAGAGAATAGCATTCTTCTCCGACAAAGAACACCAACCATCAATGAAGAACGAATCAGCGAAGGAAATTCCATGATTCTCCAATCCTCTTCTTCCTATGCGTCAATGGAGGAGAATCTCCCGCGAGGAACTCACTAACGACGACGGTTCTTCCTTTGACGTTGACAGAGCGACCTGTCTTTCCGCATCCACGGTGAAAAAACCTTATTCGTGGTAGGGGTTTGTTCATTTTGAAGTGTTTATCTAGTACCCAGTTCTTTGTTGAAAATCATTTTTTATTTTCAGCCAACTACTATCACTTAACATGGAGGGCGTGGGCTGAACACACACGGCCTGACGACCCTCCGTAGTCTTTTTTGATTGCAATGGAAATCATGAAAAGAAGGTGATGATGAACAGGAGTGGCGGTAGTGTGCCGGCTGCGTGCGGAAGAACCATGGGCCGCTCGATCGATGAAGAACCGACTGTCCATAGCCGGTCGGGCCGAAGGGAGGAACCGTGGTGCCCCACGGTGCCGCAATGTAGAAGAATGCGTCCCACATTCTGCTGGCCACTTTGACGGAGGAACCGGTCGGCCCATCGGCCGGTCGGGTGGAGGAAAGCTGCAGCGCTGAGAGGGTGCCGCACCGGACGAACCGCGACCCACCCGTTCAGGCCGCTTACGCCATGATGGTTAGCCGGTTTCAGCCGGGCGGTTTGGGAGGGTGGTGCCACTTGGCGCTGCTAGTTCGGGAAGTCGAGGTGCCACGCCCCCGCCTCGGACCGCTCGGCCCCCACGGGCTGAGCCGCTCAGCCAGCTTTCCAGGCTGCACCCTGCCGGGCCGGGCCGCCCCAGGCCCGGCTGCGCCGCGCCAGGCCATGCCGCGCCCCGCCAGGCCAAGTCGTGCCGGGACGGGCTTGGCTGAGCCGCCCCCCTTCAGACTGGGCGGCACATTTCATCAGGCCATTCCAACACCCCTTCTTGGTTAGACCCACCAAAACTGGGTTGACTCGACCCACCAACCCATTGGGATTAACGGGTGAGGCCTATTTTCACTTAACGGTGAATAACTTGAAGACCGCGTGTCTGATCGATGCGCCGTCTGTGGATTTGGGACCCTCGTGACATGGCGGTCCTTTTGCAATACTCTTGGTTAGTTTTGGACGACTTTGGAAAATGGACGGGTATAGAACGAGCATATTTCCAACCGGGCCCCTGGAACAGAAAAGCCAATATCTCTCAGACTGGGTGTCTGATTGATGTGTCGTCTGTCGCATTGAGTTTCTTTTGAAGAGACTAAACATTTTGATACATCAAATTTGGTCTTTGTGATAGTTGTTGTATCGACCCCCCTTGGCTCGAGGAGCGGACCCTCCGTGAATCGAGCATGCTATGTGTGGGAACCCTAGAGCTGGCTGAGACTACGATGACTATCGTGCTGGGATCCTCCGTGGGTTCGATGATGATGACCACTCTATTTGGATATACCGTGGTTTCAGTAGCGATGGAGACAGTACTGGGATCATATTTGGGTTCAGCAGCGATGACTACTGTACTTGGATCCTCCGTGGGTTCGTCAGCGGTGACCCCTATACCAGGATCCTCCGTGGGTTTGGCAACAACGAATTCTGTACTAGGATCCTACGTGGGTTTGGCAGAGGAGATGATTCAGATGCTACATCTAATCATCTCAACCCTTCTTCGTGAGTAGTATACTTGTGTGAGCTGAGTTTTGACATGCAATCATTACCAATGGTGTGATTGATTTCATTCATCTATGGACTGGGTTGTGCTTGGGCTCGAGAGTTTGATCCGAACATGAATTGATGACTTAGGTATTTCTATGTGCATATACCTATGTAGAGTCATTTGATACTTCATGATTGTATCTTTACTTTGTGGTTTATCTTTCGTGGATTTTGGGAGACCTTCGAGGGTTTGGGGGTCTCTACTAAGTATTGTATAATCATCCCTGCACAGTCTATGCCCGCGCTACATGGTGTTGGATACAGACGATGGACATCACTAATCAGGGTAGAGGTCTGTGGAGCTGGATGGTACTTGGAGGTGGACCACTTGGCAGGATGTAAATGGGGCGGACGGCAGGACCCAAGGAGCTGAGAAGACAATATGTATCCACTCTTCATGTAGGATATCCGGAGGATGACTCGGTGGTTTTCGCATTACATTACTATTGTTGTACTTTCTTTTCAGTTGTACTATACTTTCAGTTGGGTTTTTATTCTGGCCCATTTACTTTTCAGCAATTACTTTTGTACTCAGTTTTACTTAGTGCATATTTCGCTTGCGTACTATGTTGTGTTTGTTTACTTTTGTAAATGAAATGCCTTCCCTTTTACCGGGATTTATGCCTTTGGTTCTAGTCACCATCCCCTGGCCTATGGAAGGCAGGCTTGGGGTAGTCATTACATGGGCCCTGAGGACGGGTCATGAAATCCACACAAAATGTGACTGGAGCCACCATCCTTCCCCAAAAAAGGGTTGGAATGATCCCATTTTCCTAGAATAATGTGGTTGATTATTTTGAGAATATTTGGTCACGCATAAAATCTTATTTGACGTTCCCCAACTGATACTATCACATGTATTAAAGAAACAGTGGAGTCATACTATCTACTTGTCATAAGTTGCACCCCTCTCCTCTACTACTGTTGGCTACATCCCTCTATCTTAGGTCAAGATATCTCAAAGTGTAGATGTACTTGATACTTTGGGGGTCTAAGAAAACAACAAAACACTCACCCTAGAAAAAATGCCTCCAAATCAAATGGTGAATAGTTCCAATAACAAACCAGATTCAATTTCATAAACATATGCATGGGGAATGAACTCCCACAACATATAATAAAAACCTATATTTATCCTCATCAGCACACATATGAACCCATGTTAGATAGCATTGTGATAAACTAATCACTTAACTCCCACCTCTTAAATTATCGAAATTGGATAAATGGTCAACCAGATAATAAAATCCTCAGGGGATCACTGAAACTACTTAGGCCAAGCTTACAATCACTATTTTCACATCAAGGCATTAATAGGGTATTATATCAAGTAAATTTTCTGTACAAACCATTAAAAATACCCTACCAATATAAGGAAACTTTTCACCTCTACCATGCTCTTAGGTGGATCACAAGAAAACATCACTCTAACCATTTTTGGGTCCTCCTTCACACCTATTATTGTAAGGAAAACAACTCTAGTATTCCCAGGAAAACACATTAGGTTCAACTAATCCCATTCTCTATAGATATTCGATATACACCTCTAATTATGACTGCTACATGGGGTCACCGACATGATAACACATATATAGGTTTATCCTTGGGTCTAGGTCCATGCTGAAAATAAATATCCTTTGGTTGGTAAACCTATAACACCTTAAGGGGTTAGTTTATCTAACTCCTCCACCATTGCAAGAAACTAAAATATGAAAGAACCTAATTCTCTAAGGGTTATATTAACCAACGAGTTAGCAAAAGGATTTAGCCACCCACTCAGAAGCTCATCATTCACTTGATCTGACTCCTTCAAAACAGTGAATTAAAATTCCACACCACTATATCAAGTACACCACAATCTTGATTGGTAATAGTTATATGGTCATAGACAGTATGCAACTAGTCTATACCATATAAATCTCCTTAGGTCCTTACTGACCGCTGTGAGAATATTTATCATAGTGATCTATCTCATTATAGTTACATCACGCAATAAGTATAATTTAGGTAACTGATCCCCCTCTATTGGGTCCTCCAAAAAAAGGGTAGAGAAAAAAAAGATCTATTTGAACCACTAGGTCCCAGAAAAGGGATGAATTCGGTGATACGGATTATAGTTGTGTACAAAAACTAAAACTAAGGGAAGATGAAAAATTTTATACATTTAATCACACCTGAATCCTATGATCCATAATATCATATTACATTATTCTATCCTTCCCTTTTCCCTCGTTTTCTCTATTAATAGAGAATAATATAAGGATTAGAATGTTATATATCACCAACACCAATCCTTATTGATTCCATACATCACAATGAGGAAATTCTCACTTGTAGTACCACCATTAGGAAGGGTACCCACCAAGAAATAAACTCACATCATAGGCTCAATCCATTCCTATATTACCCAAGATGGGGGTCCAGACCACCTTAGAAACTGGTTTATCTCCATCGCTTAAAATCATTATGTGTGTGAAACATTGATCCATCATCCACCAATACCACTATAATCAATAGTGGCCCCATGAAACAACTAATTATAAGCACAACTATATATTATATCGAGTTATGAAAAATTGTAAATCCCAAATACTACCTTTATTCAAACCTAGGATTCATGAGGTTCATGATCCCCACAAAACCTCAATGGTATCTCTTGAAGGAAATAACATAACACATTAAATATGTACACATTATTGACCAATACTAATAGAGCTATGACTTATAAACATAGAGACTACTAAAACCCCCCAAAACTAATGGAGGTGGATATATACACTACTCAATAGGTGGTATAAATAGTTTTTATCACCAATCAAAAACACCCCATGAATGGATCCCAAATTATGGATTCATTTGACAACTGTTCATCAACATGAAACTACCTCAAAATCATTATTGGTCTTCATCATTTAGAAATCTTATAATTTATAAAGATGTTCCAAATTGAAGATAAAATTTGGGGATCTTAATCAAGAAGTAATAAAAAAATAACCATACTTATATAATTCATGTACAATAGGTTCCCTGCAACTGATTCCTCTGTTTTCTGAGGCATTGAGCAAGTAATTGAAGTCATACTAAATGGATATATAGACCACCACACAAAAAATAGTTTACCTAGTCATAAATACTCACTCAATAAACTTTGAAACCATTTCTATACATTCCCAAAACAATTCTCCCATCAATTCAAACTCCATACACTGACCCTGGTAAAGACCACTCTAATACCACACTGACATGACCCGACCAATCAGGGCCTGCTTTTCTAGGGAATGGTTGAGGGTGAAAACCATATCCCTCCTCCAATATTCTAAGCGATTGTGACAGGTTCCCAATAGTTAGATCCCATACATGTGATTTATTAAACAAATATACATGTATTCACCCACACACTACCATATCCATGAAACAATGTAAAGATAAAAATAAAAATCGAACAAATTGGATGTAAAAATATATGAAAAACCCTAGAGTAGGCCTCAGTGTAGAAAATTTTATGTTTGGGTAAAAATATATCCCAAACCTGAGATGAGGTCCCTATTTATCAACAACTGCAAAGGGGAAAATTTTGTTAAGATCACAACTCCCATCCCCATGGAAGACCAATATACATGGTTAATTCCACGAACCACAATACTCCCTAGAAATAAGATCCACCTATGTCACTGATAATCTAAATTTTTTATTCATAAGATATAACAAGTGTGGGAAAATCACATGTAGATGTAAATATATACATACATTGTACAAACATTGAAATCACCAAACATAAATAATCAAGTGATTATGGTAAGATCAACAACACAAAGGTCTATGAATCATAACATGAGACAAGGCCATAATAATAACTAATAAATCTATTCAGAACAAGAAACCTAAGACATATATATGGGATCTATTTATCTAAAACCCAATAGAGAATTATGAGCTATCCTAGAGATCCAATGTTTTATGTCTAATTCCCATAACCATAAACCACTAAAACAAGTCTGGTGATCGTGTGAATCCACATAAGATAAATTGGTGACTCTGATCATTTCCAATATGCTCTATAACAATGGGTGAATGATCACACTATAAGCCTACCCAGTTATTTATGGTGATACGCCCCACAGATAACTCACATGACGGTCTATATAACACTGGTGGAGCTCATATGAGGAGCCAATCTCTTCAATAAATACAAGAAGAAGTTCCCAAAATAACTCAGTAGATCGTGATGCTCCAATAGTTTATCTCACCTAGGTCCTCTTGGGGATACTATAAAACCAATACAGAACTCTGAAGATATCGATACACAAATAGGGTATCTCACCTAAGGCCTCTAGGGATTCCTATAAACCTAACTGTAATAACCTACAAGATAGGGGATATATGCCAATGTATGTTGGTAACATCCATTCCTCAAACCCCACCGAGAGATGTGAATGAAATGATAGAGGACCACACACAAGTTATCAGGGATATATAGATGAATTATATTCAAACCAAACCCATAGAGGGGATCACGCCTGATGTTGTGGATGTAATTCCTTGTTGAACCCTCGAGGGGATAGAACAAGAGAACATACCCAAATGAAAATAATATATGCATAGCTGAAATTTGTGTCTTGATATATCCAGCTCATTTAACATATCTAATTCCAAAATTATGGCCTACATCACATTATATGTGGAAAATCACTCAGAATAGGCTGCATGGGGGGCCCATATACGAGTCTGAAAGGAGATACATGAGGAGATGTCTCTAAAGGGAGTACATATTGTGTCCTACAAGAGAACATGGAATGTCTCTCAAGGCCAAACCCTGGTATTTCCCCTATGATAATCAATGTGTATAAAGAAAAGGACAGAGTGTGAGCAATGGTAAACACATTGGGTGACCCCACTTGGCCACCTGGGCATATCCTCTCATGCACAAGGCTTACCTAGAAATATCATCTAAAAAGGAATATACATGTATTACTGGTCATATATATCTATTCAAGCCTATATAGTGTTTAATGACCCGTGAATATATACATCATCACATTTCCTTATATTTATTCTTGTGCCTATAAACCAGGACATGTCCTCTTCCCTTGTACGTCAGAGGTTTTTCTCATGTACTTTTACATGGATATGTACCCATTACATGTGGTAACTACCCATATACATGGCCATAGGTCCAAGCCCCATTACATAGTGTGTTCCCTCAGTACATGGTGTGCAGACAAAAAAATTCTACCTATCCCCAACATAATGAACATAGGACCTAATACCATGTGCTATATTTCATGTTAACAGAAGTTTCAAATGGAAATTCCCTAAAACCACATAAAACCCTAATTTTTTTCTAATTTCCCACAAATTGACCATCAGGGGATCCTTAAAAGTCAAAAAATAACTAGAAAACATTAAAATAATTCTTAAGTGGGGATCATAGCATAATAAAAATAGAACCACATAACTCATGGTGACATTTCAACTCTTTTAGTCAAGATCCATTCCCATTAGCTTCTGCTACTCCATCTGGTCTCAATCACTCTCAGGATAGATACTGGGGGAAACTCTTTGCTTCCTCGATGTGTTCATCAACTAAGGGAAGAAGCGCCCCTTCTCATATGTATAGTATGTCACGAAGGTGGACAAGGGTTTATTAAATGAATAATTAATTAATATATACTCTATTATTTAATTTTTTCCCCTCCAACATCGGTCTTCAACCAAACATCGTCTAATTTTATGTCACTCATAGTGTAGTCCACACATCTTGAACACAACTGGGGTCCCAAATTTACTATCTATTTTTTCAAAAAAAAATTGAAAATCCATTTATTCTACAAAATATTCTTGCATGTTCTATATAATATATTAATATTTTAAATATATTAATATCTGGGGCCATCAAAACCAAGCAAAGAACTAACTCTAAAGAAATATGAAGTGATATTCAATGAATACCCGAAGGAATAAATAATAAAAATTAGAGTTTTTATGAGATTATCTATACCTAAAATTCAATATTTAGTGCTAAAAATTCATACATTTTGTTACAATATATGAATTAGAATAAACATATGAGATCTAAATTTCTATGAAATTTGGAAATTGGTATATTTACTACTAAAAACATTATATAAAACACATTTATTCTAGAAGAATTTTCCACTCATATAATTCCATTATATGTGTCCCTTTCATTATAATTCCAATGGAAATAGGGAAACATAAGAAAAATGGGATATATAATTTTTATATAGGTATAACAAATAAAAGAGGAGCATTAATGGACATAATGGAAAGACAAAAGGCATGATAGAAGAACCTTAACATGAGAAAATATGTATTAAATGATCATAAGTACATGAGAAATAACATGATCCAAAGTAAAGGCGACATAACATGATCATAATTACATGAGTCATAAACTAATGTAATTACATGAGGCATGATCATAATTACATGTGTAATAATATGGAAATGTGGATATGGAATAATCATGATACATTCAAAAACATATCACCATATCTCATCACAAGGGTGACATAAGAAATGTTACCAAGGATTTTGGTGATGATATCATTTCCCAATTCAATGGAGCACTTTTAGGGTGCAACATTATTATTTCCAAGGTTTCTCATCATGGTATTATAAAACATTAACAAAGTAGGATTCAAATGATTTATGAACATATCACCTCTAGATATTAATTATTTATCCAATGAAATGGAGAGATATTTGTGTGTGACCTTCATATTCCTTAATTAATGTGTAAAAAATAAGTAAAACATATATAAATCCATCAATAATAATAACATGATAAACCAATTGGTTCTTAAAAATGTATCCAATGAAATTCTGTAACTTTTTAGGTAAATAAATATCCATCAATATAATGATGTATGAGGTATTTACACTATATAGATAAATGATTTAGGTTCTAATAAATATTTTCCCTAGTTATACGATGTAAGGGTATCTACTTGAATTACCTTAAGTTATCAAAATCATACAATGTTATTTATAATGAAAGGAATGAATATACAAAGATGATGACAGGGAAAGACATAGTCAGTGACAGATCATTTTCTAGAGAGATCATATTTTTTCCATACCACATATAAATAGAAACATGGGAATATAGATGATAGGTGAAATCTATGTGAAACATGGATTGTGAAATATAATATGATAATTGGTTATAAATCAGTCTTGAAAGAAACCCTTTCAATGCATTAAAGCGACTATCACTGTGAATATCCAAAAATCAACATTGAAAACTATAAGATGTTCACAATGTAATGGATAGTGACCCAATTGAAGGAATAATAACAAGAAGTGATGAAGGTTAAATTCATTTAATATGGTATTAATTGAATATGAATTTCAATAAACATATTCAAATAGTTTATTAGGGATCAAAAACTGCATGTTCGTCATCCAAAGAAAATACTTCATGAGTATCAAACCATGTATGCAATAAGAAGTCACTCATTGTTCACTATATTGATGACTGAGATATTCCCAAAAAACTATTTTTTGGGTTGTAATACCTATATGAATATGATCCAAAACCACTCCCACTTGTAGTATCTTGATAGGGATATAATTTCCCAAAAATCCACACACTCTAATCTTTACATAATTTATGATTGTTTTATGCATATGGAAAAACATTAGCATTAAAATGTCTTATGAAGGTATTATAATGAGAGGTAATGGTGACATATCATTGTTAAAATAGTAAGGAAACTATAACAATAGAACATAATAATCATTAATATTGAAACAAGAATTAATTTAAAACGTCTTTCAATGATAGTTGAAAAATTGGGGGAACTATTATTTTGGTAAAGGATTTACTAAAATGATAGGGAAATAAAGTGTATAATTAAAACAAATCATGGTCATAGTAATAGTGGTATTTAAAATCATTTGAAAAAATAATAAATTGAGAATTAATGGTTTATACAAATGAAATACTTCAATGATTAGAAGTAGAGGGAAACATCTTTTACCATGCGATGATGATTCTTAAAGAAAGAGGGAGACTCCTTAAAAATGGAAACATCAGGGAGATACTCATTAGAGGGTTATTGAGATATGAAATTTGGTAAATCCATTTTGTGTGGAATTTGAGGAGGTAATTAGGGTATTTATACCTGAGGATGGGTGGTATTAAGGGATTAAATATGGGCAATTTTATTATATAAGATGACCAATTATTAGTTAAAGAAATTCCAACCAATTTTTAGGTCCATTAATGATTAATTTAGTGTCTTATTATGTTAAAGGCCTTCCTAAAAAACCTTACATTCCAAGTATCCCAATTAATGTTCATAAAACAAAAAAAAAATCAGAATACCAAATTTTACTTCAAAATAGTAAAGTATAAATTTATGTATTAATTTCTATGATTTTTAAATTAAATTTTAATTTTATAAAATATTTAACAAAACATAAATCATTAGGAATTAATAATTATGTCATAAAATCAAAATTCTTTGTAAAACGAATATTTTCATTTTTTTAACAAAAAGTCAACTTCCTGAAAAAAAATTAAAAAAATAATCACCCTATGATAATATTGATTTGATGATTCAACATATTAATTTTTTATCAAAATAATCTTATAAATGTGTTAATTTTGAATTTATATAAATATCCTTATTTAATGAAATTTATACATTTCATAGAAAAACAATGATTCTGACCATTATAAAAATTAATTTGTACTTTTCTAAACATTATTACCATTAAAAAAAATATTATTTCATCAAAACAACATATACATAAAACTTTTAAATTTATCATATAACAAAATTTAAACATAATATGTTTATATTATAAAAAAATAATGCAATTTTGATTATATCATTAAATAATTCCTTTTATATTCCTAGTTACAGTTGTCTATGTTGTATAAATTGTGTATGAAATGTAAAATTATTTTTCATCTCTTATAATAAAACATTAACTGTAAAATAATAGTTCTATTAATATCATGATGAAATTTTTTGGGCGTTACATTCTTACCACAATAGGGAAATTGTGTCCATAAAATTTTCCACATTGAATAACACTTCTTAAATATAAATGTCAACATAAATGTTATCTATAGAATGGAAACATTATGAACCTATATAATTATTAAATCATATTTTTTCTTATATTTCATATTTATGGAAGTCTTCTAATAAATATTTTAATCTATATAATGCTCTATATGAAAATATTTTAAATATTAATTCCAAAAAATAACCAAACAATACTAAAATACCAAATTAGACACTCTAGACCAATTCATTCAAATCTAGTTCTAAACGTAGAATTTTTTAATACATCACATTAATTAAAAAAATTATAGGATCTATAGTTCCTTGCTTTTGGGATCTAGTTACATTTACAACTAAAAAATTATAAAATACATTTTTTAGATAAGGATTATACACAAATGTAACTTCTTTAGACATATCACATTCATTGAAATTTCATGGTAAATGGGGAAACATTCGAAAATGGTGAGATACAAATCCCAGTAAAGGATAACCAATGAAAATTGAGCATAAAATAACATAATGGGTAAGACAGGAGTCATGATAAATGAATATAAACACGAACAAAGTATGTATAACATGATGATAAGTGCATGATGTATAAAATGATCATAAGTACATGAAAAAATATGATTATAATTATATGAGTCAAAACATTATCATAAATACATGAAATAGAACGTGATCAAATGTACATGAGGCATAATTTGAAAAAGTGGCTACAATATAATCATGTGACATTCATAAACATATCATTATAGCTCATTACTAGGGTTTCATAAAAAATAATATCAATGAATTTGGAAAAGGTATATTTTCTTAATTAAATGGTGTTCTGTCAAGCTTCACCCTTCAATTAATTATTTTATTCTCCAAGGTATTGTAAAACATTACTGTGGATTGATTCCATGGTTTAACAAATATATCATCTCTAGAGATAAATAATTTACTTAATGAAATAGATAATTATCATGGATAACCCTTAATCTTCCTTAATTAATGTTTTCCCCATAAGGAAAACATATATAATCCCATCAATAATATAATTATGATAAAAATTTTGGAAATTAAATATGTATCCAATGAATTTTCAGAACAGTCTTGGTAAATACCCATTTATCAACATAATGAAGTCTAAGATATAGACACCATATAGATAAAGGGTATATTTTTTAATTAATATTTTCCTCTTCCTATATAAATATTAGTATGAAGGTGAATAATATTCAATCAATAGAGGAATTAAAAGGTTTTTTCATGGAAAATAATGAATACAAATCACTGATGATGAGGAAATACAAAGTCACTGATAGATCATTTTCTATAGAGATCATATTTCCACCATACCAAATATACATTCGAACATGGAAATGTATAATAAAGTAAAAATACCTGAAAAATGTGTAGAGTTAAAGGGAACATGAACATTGGTTACAATTATTTCTTGAATGAAACCCTTTTACTGGATTAAGGAGGCTATATTTATGAATATCCCACAATCATTATCGGAAATAATAGGATATTCACAAGGTAAATGGTAGTGAACCAATTGAAGTAATTATAATAAGTAGTGGTTAAGGTTACAATCATATAAAAACTATATCAATTGAATTTAAATTTCAATCCACATATTCAATTCTTTTATTATATATCAAAATGTTCATGTGATTTATCCAAATAAAATCTCGTAAGAGTATAGAACTAGGTGCCTAGTAAGGGGCTACACATTATGCACAAGAATTAAGGTCAGGATATAAATGGCAAAATATATTCAAGGTTTTAATACCTAGATGAACCTAATCTAAATTCATTTCCATTATTTTAATCCAAATAGGGATTTTGTTGCGAGGAAACCCACACATACTTTTCTTAACCTAATTTAGGAAGATTTTTTTGCTATATGAAACCATGAAAATTAAAATGGATTATGGAGGTAGTATAATGAGAGTTAATGGTGATATATCAATTAAAACTATTATGAAAATTATAAAAATTAAACATAATAATATTTCATTTTGAAACCAAATGGAATTTAAAATGTCTTGTAATGGTAGTAAAAAAAGAGGGGTGAGGAACCTATATTTAGGCAATGTAATGACTAAAGAAAAATTCTATAATGGGAGTTAAATGAAGTATATAATTAACAATATGTCATATTCATAGTAATATTGGTATTAAAAATCACAATATGGCATAATAAATTCATAATCATATCCTTATACAAAAGAATTCAAAATAAGTGGAGGAAAACATCCCTAACCTTAGGAGTATGCTTCTTAATGCTAGAGAGGGACTCCCAAGAAACATTGAAACACAATGGAGAAACACTGGGGATTGTAATCTATTATAAATCATTATTAATATTTTTATATGGATACTGAGGATTTAATGGGGGCTTTATACTTGAGGAGTGGTGGATTTTGGGTTTAAAATGTTGGTTTTTTTATTATATAACATGCCAATTGTGGTGGAAATCAATAAAAACCAATTTTATAGACCATTATAGAGTGATATAATGTTATTTTATCATTAAGGCCTTCCAAAACTAACCCATACCTTCCCTCCAACCTAATTAATTCATATAATAAATAATAAATAAATTTTATTTCAAAAATCTAATTTTTGGTTTAATAGTTTCTAGTACATACTTATAAATTATAATTCAAATTTATAAAATACTTTTTAACCTTTTAAATATAATTTTCATGGAATAAATAATTTTATCAAATTTTTAATCATGATTACATAATTATTATTTCAAAAAATTAAAGTTTTTGTACTACGATAATTTATTCTTTTTTATCAAAAATAAATGTTTTCATAAAAATCAAAAAAATTAACAATAAGATAAATTTAATATTCTCATTTAAAAAATCATTTTTTAATGAAATAATTCTCTAAATATGGGAATTTTATCTTTAAATAAATTTCTTTTTTAATGAAATATATAAATTTTATAGAAAAATAAACATTCTAGCCATTATAAAAATTATTTAAGACTTTCTAAAATTTTATTTCCATTTAAAAAGTGTTTGGTAATATTATTTTATAAAAATAAAAATTATCTAAAACATTTTCATATATAATAAAACACATTTTAAATAAAATATGTTACAGGTATCTAAAAATAGTTTATTTTTTATATATCAAAACATAATCCCTTTATTGTTATGAATTTTAGTTTTCCATCAGGTGTACATTTATTATGAAATGTATACGTATTTAGAAGTTCTTAAAATGAAATATTAATAATTAAATAAGTGGTATATTAATTACAAAATTTATTATTCCTGGTGTTTCATTATTCCCCCTTAGGGAAATTGTATCCTCAAAATTTTACTCATTGAATAACACTTACTAAACCCAAATGTTCCCATAAATGTTGACAACATGAAGGATAAAATATGAACAACTAGGAGTTGTAAATATTATTTGGTCATACATTTTAAACTTATTTATTTCTAATAGAGAAATTGATTATCTATATAAATCTCAATAACCAAATATTATGAATCATAATTCCCAAAAATATTCAAACTCTACTCTAATACCAAATATGATTCCCTATACCTAGACTTTTGAATAGAGTGCAAAACATACATACTTTTAATACATCACATGAATTAAAAAAAATATTCTAGGATCCAAGGTTTGGAGTCTTGGGAACAATGTACATTTATATCTCAGTAAATTTTATAAACATCATTTCTTTATAAAGATTATTCCTAGGTTTAATACCCCTATACCAATCAATTTCATTGAAATTTATAGGGAAATGGGGAAATATAAGAAAAGGGTGAGATATAAATCCTGTTAAGGGATAACCAATGAAAAAAATCACAAAAATAAAAACATGGGTAAGATATGAGGTATGATAAATGAAAATGAACATGGGAAAATCATTTATAACGTGATCATAAGTACATGAGGCATAACATAATCATAAGTAAATGGGAAATAACATGATAATAGCTAAGGAGGAATAAGGTGATCATAATTGCAAAAGACCAAACATGATCATTGTACATGAGTAATAACATGGAAATGTAGCGACAATATAATCCAGAAGGATTCATAAACATCTTACTATATCTCATCACTAGTGTGTTGTAAAACATATTACCAAGTGTTTTTTCCAGGGTTTTTAACCCATAAATTGGAGTGTTATCAGGGAACATCATTCATATTATCAAGGTTCTTTACCAATGTGTCATAAAACATTACCATGGAATGATTTTGAGGTTTCATGAACATATTATCTCTAGATATTATTTCATCACCCAATTTAATGTAGCATCATTTGGGAACACCATTCATATTCATTAATTCATTAGTGTCGAATAAGTAAAATAGAGATAAATACATTAATAATAACACCATGATAATCCTTTTGTAAATTAAGAGAGTATCCAATGAAATTTTATAACATTCAAAGAAAATACCCATAAATTGGGTATAATGTATTTAAACTATAAAGATGAAGGGAATAAATTTTAATAATTATTTTCCCCTGTTAACTGATGTATGGGTATCTAGTTTAATAACCTTCAAACAAGAGAATAATTCAAGGTAATTCACATTTAAGGGAATGATTATCCAAAGTTGATGATAGTGAATTAAAAAAGAAGAAATGGATCCTTATATAAAGAGATAAAATGTCCAACATACACCATATATAGGGGAAAATGGACATGTATAAGAGAGGAAAAATAAATGTGAATGATAGAGAGTTAAAGAGAGCATAAATATTAGTTTCAAATTAGGCTTCAATGAAACAATTTTAATGGATTAATGTGAATATCTTTGTTAATATGCAACAATCAACTTTTGAAACTAGAGGATGTTTACAATATAATGTGTGGGGACTTAGTAGAATGAATGATAATAAGAATTGGTGAAGATAAATTCATAGAATAGGGATATTAATTGAATGTAAATTTCAATCAATATATTTTTCTCTATTGTTATCAATCATGAAATGTGTATAAATTATCCAAAGAAAATCCCCTAGATTTGATAAAAAAGGTGTACAATAAGGACCAACCCACCATACACTAGAATGATGGTCCAAATATACCCAACCAAATTTTTTCTAGTATTTAATCCTTTGATGCATCATATCCAAAAAACAAATCTATATTAAGTATCTAGATAGGGATTTAGTTACTAGAAAAGGCACAGACCCTTTTATTTACCATATTTATGATGGTTGTAGGGATATAAGATACCATTATCATTAAGAAAAATTATAAATGTTTTATAATGAGATCAATTGGGGATATATAATTAATAAACTATTAATTAAATTATAACAAAGACACATAATAATAATTCATATTTCAACAAGAAGGAATTTAAAATTTCCTTCAAAGTATTCATAAAATAGTTGTGAGGAAAACATATTTTTTCAGAATAATGAATTTTAAAAAAGATATAATATGATAGAAAATAATTATCACATTAAAATTAAATTATATTCCTAGTAACAAGGGTATTTTAAATCACGTAAAAATATGATATGTTGATAATCATAGTATTGTATAAAAGAGGAACATGAATCGAATGAAATGTGGGAAAATATCCCTTAATTTGGAAGGATGTTTCATAAATATAGAGAGGGACTCATTAAAACCTTGTAACAAAATTTTAGAGACTCTTTATAATGATATTGAGAGTTAAATTTTTCCCAATTTATTTTGTGTCTAAATTAAGGAGGGAATGGTGGTATTCAATCTTGAGGAGTGGTGGTTTTTAGGGTTAAAATATATGTTATTTTATTTTATAGAAAAACTTTTTTGGGGGGGAAATAATTTATGACTAATGTTTTGGACTATAAATGAGTAAATTATAGTATTTGTATGTTCATTTCCTTGAAAAACTGAACATTAACTACCATATGATCCAATTAATTTTCATAATCTACAAGATAAAGTTTATTTTAAAATTCCATTTTTTTCAAAAAAAATTAAATTATAATTTTATAAATTAATATTATATTAATGATTAATTTTTTTAATTTATAGATTAAATTTTTCTTGTATAAAACGTTTCCCAAATTTTTTAGTCATGCTGACATAATAATGATGTCATAAAATCGTAATGTTTTTGTAAAGCTGTGATTTTCACTTTTTCACATAGAAATCAACCTTCTTAGAAAGTTCCAAAAAGATACCCATAATATAATATTGATATGAGGAGTCCAAAAATTAATATTTTTTATTGAAAAAATTCTCAAAATATGAAAATTGTGTCTTTTAAATAAATATTCTTTTTTAATGAAATTTACAAATTTCATATAAAAATAATCATTTTTATCATCTTAAAAATTACATTGGGTATCATTAAACATTATTACTATTTTAAAAGTATATTATAAGATAAATTCATAAAAATAATATTAATCTAGTACTTATTCTGTTTTCATTAAACACATTTTAAAAAAAAAATATGTTTATAGTGTCCAAAAATAATTCAATTTTGATTGTGTCACTATATAATCACTTTGCTATTGTAACGACACGTGTATTTATAGAATAATATTTTTTGATTAATATTAATAAATATTAATAATATATTAATTTTAAGTTAAAGTGATTGTTTTTAGGATATTTTAATCTACATGAAACAACAGGCTTCTAAGAAATCTTATATTGCACACAACACTAAGTTATACTGAAAAATTATACAAAAATTTTATTATTTTAAATGGTAGTTAACATCTAGCTATTATATTATAGGGAATGAACATAACTAAGAAAATTATGATTAAAAATGTTTTTTAAATGTATTTAGATTTATCCAATAAATTTTAGAGGCTTAAAATAAGATTGAATCTGATTTTAAGTGTGAAATGCTCTAATATTCTTAAAATGGTCAATTTACCGCATTTTGATGGTGAACACCTTTTAAATCATGTTTTGCACTTTTAAATGTTCCATTTGAAAAAATAAACTTATTATTTAGAATACTTATAAAAAAATATACTTTGAGTAATTTTTAGGTATTTTTCTAATAAAGATCATTTTTAATGAATAGTGAAAAAAACTGCAATTTAAGTCAAAACTCTCTTTTTATATAATTTATTTATATGATTAAATTATCCATTTAATTATTTTTAAAGTTTAAATAAATTTTATTATTATCATTTAATCCAATTTTTTTTATTTTATGTAATTTCAAATTGAAATTGGACATAAACACTTGTCAATTTTTTGTAGTTTTTACTTCTTATAAACTCATTTTTTGGTTTTGACAACTAGAACGAATTTTAAATTTTTTTCTCCAACTTCTGTGTTTTGAATTTAAAAAATCTATTCTATATTTTGAATCATGTGGTCAAATTGTTTTAAATAGATACATTTTGTTTATACATTATGAACAGTAACATTAGTAAATATTTTATTTACCATGGTCAAAGGGTATATCTGGTAAATAAGGGTTGAAATAACATTATAATAATATTATATTTCCCAAACACATTTCCAAACTCTATTGGATGAGATATATCCGATTTTATTTACACTTGGGTCTATTTTAGGATCCCATGGAGCTACTTTGGTGTGAAATTGACATTTAATAAATTTTAATATAATGTTGATGAAAATATAACCTAAACATGTATATTTTACTAAAACAACTTTTATTTGGGGGTTTATAAGTTCTATATTTGACTTTAAATATTTATTAAGAGTCTAAAAATATTTCTCACATTATGGTACATTATTTATTATTTTTATATATCAAATAAATAACATTATTTATGACACAATAGTGATGTAGTGATTACCTAATTAATGAAAGATTTAAATAAATGAGATTATAAATATTAAAATAAATATTATTTAAAATTTATATGCCATCGACAAATTTTATGGATGATTATAAATTTTTTATATGTTAATTAATGATGTTTTAATTAATTAATCGAGTATTTATGGATTTTTTAAAAGTCATGATATGAATAGAATAAAAATTGGCATAAATAGAGTTTTAAATCAATTCACATTTTATTAAATGATACAATAGTCCTAAAAATATTATATAATGTCAACAGACATATATGATGTTAAAATTTTTATTAATGATCCATTTTGGATCTCTTGGAATTTTATTGTAACTATATTAACCATATATTATAAAACTACTAAAACAGATGGTAAGAGTTAATTTTTTAACTAAGTGTTAATGTTAAAGCATAAGTTTAATTTTAAGTCCTAAAATTTTCTAAAATCCATTGGCTGAGATTATTTCGACCCATCCTCTTCATATCTTTGAAATATATCATTTTTTTGTTATTATAATTCAAAAATCAATTAATAATAAAATAATATATGAAAACATTCCTAACATTCCCCTCTTCCCTCTTATAAAATGACACCACCTATAAACCATTAATAACACATCTAAAGCACATTTTATTATCCAAAATATGCACCAAATGACTCCCAACATTTCTATCTTCCTCATAGAAGCATCCCCCTAGGCCGAAGGCAATTCAAGAGTTGGTTCAAAATGAAAGAAGGTACCTGATTTGAGGTAAAGTGTTCTCTCAAGTTCCTTTCCATTAGTTTTCCTCCTAAACTCCCTATATTCTTTATATTCTTTATTTACATAAAAAATCTAGTATCCTATATATATTAGGTTTCTGTTATTATAATTATTTTTACTAAACTTACACACACCTCTGTCTAATGGGTATAGAACGTTATGTTTCTGTGGACGACGAACTACTACCTCACAAAACGATGATTGTTCAATCTTGTCCTACCACCTATCGTGCGGGCCATTATTATGGAACTATAATTATATATGATAATTATGATATCTAATTTTTTCTCTAAGATTCTATAATTCTCATTTAGAATATAACTTTATTCTTTTCAAGATGTGTAAACATGATAATTTCGTTTGAGGAAACGCGGACTACCGCCCCCTCAAAGTGGTATGACTTGTTCATGACATACCTAGAATGTTTAAAGGATGGAATTAATGGAATTAGGTAACATATATGATATTATACATGAATTATAAAATACATATCTATCATTAAGTTTTCATTCCATTAAATAGGAAATAGATATGAAAGTCGTGTTCATGTCTACGTACGAATTACCGTCTCCATGAATGGTGAATTTAATTTTTATCTCAAACTTTTATAGAATATTATAAATAAATATATAATGGATATATATATATATATTTATATATATTAATAATAATCTGGATATAATGGACTTTTGACCACATGGAAAAAATGTAATTATTACAATATCATTTTCAACTTAAGAACCCAATATCAATAAAATGACTGATATTATGTTAAATAATTATGTAATTTTTATAACATGGTAATTTGTGTGATAAAATGAATTATAAACATGAAAAGTTTATAAAGAAAGTAAAAAAATTAACATTAGTTTATTATTCAGTAAATTAAAGAAAAAATGTGTCAAGTCGGACACGAGGTAAGGGAACTTCTTAACCCAATTCCCATTCTTTGGGTTACACATCTACTTCTTGATTATGTCCTAATATGATTATGTGGGAAATAAATTTTGATATCCTATATTTTATTTACACATTATTTATGTGTAATTATATTGAATAAACATAATAGATCTATTTTATTTAAAAAATGATATTTGTAAGGGATTTCCTCTCAATGTCCATTCATTGGGGCCTATCTTTTTGTCATGCACATTTATTATCCTATAATGTGTATATACAGACCCTTTACTCTCTATATCATGAATTAGTATATTATCAGGATATTTAAAGTTCTATTTAATTTTATTCCTCAATGATTTTTATTCAAGTTATTGTCAAGTGGTAAGGTAACTTCATAACAAAATTTCTATTTATTATGTTAAACTTCTACATCTTGATTATATCGTTCTATGATTATGTATGAAATAAATTTTGATATCCTATCTTTTATTTATACTTCATTTAAGTTTAATTATAGTGAATACAAATAAACGATCTATTTTTTTACAAAATGTCCATTGTAAGTTACTTTGTCCCGATCTCTTTTCATTTAGTCATGTTTTGGTAATATACACCTTATTCTTTTATACAGTGTATAATAAACCCCTTTGAATTTTATTTTTATTTAAATGGAATATTTTACCTATGAATTACTTTATTACATGACAAAAGAAATGTTTTTAACGTATGTGGTAATAATGACCTCTCCTCCACAGTAATAGTTATTTGGTTTTTTCAATATTCATTAATATTTATTTTAAGGAAAAGAAACCCCTTATTCCCTTTTTGGGTTGTTTTTTTATTTAAAATGGATTTTGAATTGTATTTAGTATTTCAATATTTTGATCAGGCTGGGATGAACCGTAAGGGGAGACACACTCTAGGGTTCCTTCCTGCTGTTGCCTCCTTCCTTCGTCCCGCATCGGCTCTGCTTCACTCCCCTGCTCAGTTGTTCGTGGCGACGACTCTGATATCATGGTAGTGCTTTATGGATCTACCCTCTCACCGATTCACATCGTTGTCTGTCTTCTTGATCGACTCCTCTTACAATGTTTACGGTTCCTCGGCGGCGTGGTGTTGGACAAGAGGCGGGGCTCCACTTTCTTGGTATGGGGGAGCCGATTCATCCTTGAATGCATGCATTTGGTGGTTGGGTGTGGCCTCAGCTGGTGTTATGGATGGCGGCGGTGGGATCTTGACATGGTTTGTGATTGTATTTTCTTCAGTGTTTTGGTGATGTTTTCTTTTGTTCTTCGTTTTTGCATATGATTTCTATTTTGGTTGAATTTTGGATGGTGTTTCATGATTTTCTCTGATGTGCTTCAATCTGGTGGTGGTGCTTCAGTGGAGGTAGGGTTGACTCTCTCCTTCCATCACGCATGATTCTGGAGATGGTTCTTTGTGTTTTTTGATGATTTCGGTTTGGGGTGAATCAGTTTTTGGCTCAAGTTTTGAGATTCTGGAGGATTCATCTTTTCTGGTGTGGTGTGACGGTTCCGGTGATGATGCATTCAGTGTTGATGAGTAGTGGTGATGTTGAATTTGATGTCATTTGGAGGATTGTTTCTAGGTTTTTAATATAATTTTGAATGTGGAACTTCTAAGTTGTATGTGGATCAGGGTGCTAATGGCATCAAGATCTGGTCATCTTCATTTTGGTTCTTTTTGACGTCCTTTGTGGATGGATTCTTCATGGAGGTCCATTTCATTTCTCTTGAAGGCTAGGTGAATTATGCTGAGGTTTCCCGATGGGTGGATTTGGTCCGGTGTCGATGGTCGCACCGGGGGATGTTCAAGGTAACCCTTTCTGAGGTTTGGCCAGCATTCCCGAAGTTCTTATGCACTGTTTCATGGTTCCTTGGTCATTCCCATTGGTTTTTTATGTTTTTTTGGAATTATGAAAGTGGTTCTATTTGAATCTGTTCTGCGGTACTGGTAACCCATAAACCGGCTTTTGAAAATGAAACAAAATGATTAGCAGTTAATATTTTGAAATTATTTCTTCTGATTTCAAATGATTTATTTAGTGAAATTGGGATATTTCAAATATTTTATGTGTTATTGTTATATAATGGTACATAGAAATTTGAAGGGTGGCTACATGATAAACTAATGATGGGTGGTTATGTGATAAACCAAATGATGGGTGGTTCCAGGAAAAACCAAGGATGAGTGGTTACATTATAACCTTCAATGCATTGGGTATGGAAGCTGGGAATATGGATATTCCATTTATTGATTTGTGTGGAATTCGACCATATGGTCATTCAATTTAAGTATGTTTATGTCCCAAGTTACATAATATGCACTATGTTTTTTCTATGGGCTATATGGTAACCATTTGTTAATAAAAAGGATAAGCAATGATCTTATTTTCAGTGAATTGTTTTTCTTCATCATTAAGGTGAAAATTATTACTTTATGATAACATATTCATGGGTTACCTATTGTTTTGAAAAACTAACAATTTTCATTCTTTAAGTATCCCTTACTGAGTTTTTTATTCTCATACAACGTTATGAAATGTTTTTCATAGGATGTAAATATGAATAGGGTCAATGATGGGATCCCAAAAAAGTCATGTTATCTGAAACATGGAAGTAGATACGTTTCATTTTTTAAGAGTTTTTTATGAAAAAATGGGTAGTCAATAGAAGTGACTACTTGTAATATTCAAGTTCTTTATGTATAAGTTATGAACTAATTATAAAAATATATAAACCTGAAATTATCTTCGATGTGAATTATTAACATAATTCAATATTATGCAATGTTTAAGGTTGTGGCCTTAGAGTTGGTATCATATGATGATTTAGATACCTTTAGAGGTTAGAGAGTTATTTAAGTATAACTGATATAACCATAATGGTTTGCATATTATAAAGATTAATACTTTTTTAGATAAGTTGAATGAGTTTATGATAACATGAATATGTATATATTTATGTCTACCCTCCTCATATGATAGTATTTGATGATTTTACGGATATACTCACACTAACTATTTTGGTTTTAGTAAATGGATGGATCTAGGAGGAACCAAAGTAACAATTGATGTGAAGGAAACTATGGCAGTTTTCTGAATAAGAAAACGAATGAAATGGGAGATTCAATGGGAATTGTTGTGGTTATTCTTAAACAACTATCTGGAGTCATGATTGACCACTTGAACCTTGGTGATTTTTCTAATGCATCATATATGCAAGAAACAAATCCCTGTGGATGTTTAGGGAATAATCATAAAGGTAATTATATTCAAAATCCTATTTGTAATGGATGTGGAAATACATAGTTGAAATAGGATTCAAATAGATAGTAAGATGTTATAGATGTGGTAATGAATGTCATAAAGAAATAACCTTCCATGGAAAAAGGAAGTGTCTAATTGAAATTATAAAAGGGAAAGAAGTTATTTTCGAAGGACCAATTAAATATTTTAAATTTGGTGTTCATGGTCATTATATAAAAAGATGTCCTTCGAAGAATGTTTGAGAATGAGATCAGTAGGATTGTAAAAATATTTTTTTACCAATTCCTAATGTTTATCTAATTGAAGATGAGGAAACTAAATATGACCTATGAAAGGTATGGATTATTTCTTAGCTCATGTTTTGAAATTATTATAATCTTAAAACATTATGCATGATTTTACTTTTTAGTAAGAAGTATAAAATAATAATAAGGGAAAACATGGATAAAAGATCATGAATAATGTTTGATGATTAAGATGTCTAGGATATAAAGAGTTATGTTGGGTCTATGGATGATGATATGTTAAAATATATTAATGATAGGATTACATTGGAAGACATTTTCTAGTATGTGTTACCCTAAAGTTTTATATATTCGAATGTTATTAATGGAAGAGTTATCATTACTTGTCTGGATATAATGGATATCCTTATGGGTTCATATGATCTTTTGTTATTAATGTGACAAATGGTTATTACATTGTGGGATGAAAAATGAAAGGTATTAGGTAAAATTTGAGGATAATATATGTTATGGTTATTTTTGAGGAAATTATCTTATTTTTTAGAATGTTATAAAAATGATATAGTTTAAAAAAAGGACAACTCATTGGATGGGTGACAACCTGTCGTGTCCGGAAAGGCCATGGGAATAGAACCCCCAACCGAATGGTGACTAGGGTGCATCGCCTACCACTGGCCAAGGTAAAGTCCCTAGTTAGTATACCATATTCTTTTTAGTTAAATATTTTTATGGTTCAATAATAAGTTGATTTTGGATGTTATGTTTCATCAAATGTATATCCTTAGAATAGGATATTTATTAGGTGATTAGGTGATAAAGGTTATTTTGGAAGATGTTTTCTCTTTTGGGAACACATTATGACTAATGAAAATGGAATACATAGGTATTTGAATTGATGAGTACTGGTGGAAATTTATTTTGGAAGAATATATGTTTTTATTGTGGACATATAGATATTTGGGTTATTTATGGAAATGATTAACATATAATAGAGATAATATTATTAGGTTAATTGCTTTTCATTATGAGACTTTAATAGTCACTAGTGTTATTTGGAGATAACTGTTAAAATTTTTGGGGAAGACTATGTGATCGAATCCTTCTGAATGTTGGTTTTCAAACATAGTTTGGATTATTTTGAATAATTCTAAGGAGAATTCTGTTTTTGATTGTCTTTGTTGTTATTTAGGTATTGTTTGTTCAATTTTGGAGATTAAGAGTAGCATCTCATTTTATAAAGGATTATCCTTTTTGGTGATTATCTTATCTTGTACTCACCATTTTGGTTTCGGTTAATATCTAATGAAAGGGAAAGTATATGTTTCATCTTTTGGGGATCATGTTATTCTCAAGAAGTTGATTCTAGTGCTTCAGGTGTGACCAAGTCATCTTGAAAAATCATCATTTGGAGAAAAGATTGGTTTTTGGTAAAACTTATTAAAGGATGAAACTCTACTAGAAAAGTAATTATATTTCCTTATGTTGTTATAGAATATCATAAATAAATTGTTTAACAATATTAAAGGAAACTCAATAAAAAGATTTTATCCATTCACTTTTCCTACAAGGGAATCATATACCGTTTAAACTATCACAGGTTTATGGTTTTCTAGTGGTTAACTGTCTCCTGATAATGTTTTCTAACACTCTCCATCAGAACTTGATGGTTAGTTTTCTCTTCCTTATCCATGTTTTTGTGGAATCCTAGTATGTGTTATCTCTGGTTATCTTTATGCTTCTCTTTATTTTTTTTAAATGGATAGTTTTATTGACTCTTTTTCATATATGGGACTTTCAATTATTTTTCCCAGACCAATTTTAAAATGGAGAGGACACAATTTCTAAAAGGAAGGAAGGATGTAATGAACCACAATACTACAAAAAACGGTCAAGGGAAGCACCACCTTTTATTAGCGCTATGAAAAATGCACCGATAAAGGAACCCTTTATCAGCGCTAAAATTTTAACGCTGATAAAACCATAGTCCCATATTTTATAAAATCGGGTGAACAATCTCCTCTATTTATCACGCTCTCAATCTCTCACAGAACTGTACCCCTACAACAACTCCCCTCCCCCCTGCCGATATTTTCTTTTGCAAGCCTTCACTGCAAGCCCTACTCTTTATCCACCCCTCTAACCCCTTCCATGGATCCTCCTACCCGCAAACCCTACTTCTCATCCTCTCTGTTGGACCCTACATCCCAAAAACCCTACTCCTCCCTTTATCAATGTTCGAGGGCTCCTCTCATGCACCTCCCCCTTTGGCGGTCATGGCTTCCGCTCCCGACGTAGCGCAGAAGGCTCCCCCTCCATCGCGGGTGCTATCTACTCTAGGTAAATCTCCAACTTCTACTTTTATGTTTATTTTTTGTTGATAGGTTTTGTGAGATTGGTTTTCATAAGGGTGATTCATAGATTCTTACCCATGATCACCTCCTTTGGATTAGTTGCCAACTAACATAGAGTTTTAACAATATATTCCATGAAATAACAGACGTAGTGTATTCTTATACTTGGTTAGCATATGATTTGATCTAAAGTATGACCTTTTTATGATTCCTCATGGGTCATTATGATGTTTTTAACTGGAATTCATTTTTCACCAAGTGAAATATGTATGAGGGTTTGATATTCTTGTGCAACCTCAAGCTAGACCTTGTTATACATGAATATTCTATTAATGGTGAGAGTTTTTTCCTCATCCTTCTAGTGGAGTGGGATTATCTATACTGGGGAAAATGGTATTTTTTGTAAACCCCTTAATGAAAAAGGAGAGTTTTGATAGTACCAACCTCATTATTAATTTCTTATTCTTTGTGCGTGTCATAATGTGATGGTTATTGTGTTTATGGGGAAGGTTCTATTTATAATAATGGTCTAGACCCCTCAAATATAGAATGTGTATCCAACCTTGTGGATGTTAAATTTTATTTTCCTTAGTTGGTGAGAATGGTTTTATGTGATGTATGCAAGAAGAATACATTTAATCCCTTTGAATGTTGAGGAATTCTAGAATGATTTGTAAGGGATAATTACGGATAACTATTAGTAAGGATATGGTGTATGCATCAATTCATATACCCGAGATGACGAGTGTCTTTGTGAAGTTAAAGTGTTCTAAATTGAATCTCTCCATGAGACGGTTCATAGTGGAGTCTGTAATCCATTTAGGTTCTTTTATTATTAAACCAAGATTCATGGAGTGGCCTCCAATATTCATGCACTAAGGCCACAGAAGATGACAAGATCAGAGTAGCGCATCCATGGAAAGGTGAATGGTATTCTTTGGAAAAGGACATTGGTTTTAGATTGGGGTATGAACATGTGAGCCTTTCTATTTTGGTGGTTAATTATTTTTGTGGTAGTGGGATATTTATTGACATCGATCAATGGTAAATTCTACCAGCCCCCTCCCCCCTGCACTACACCCCCACCAACCCCTTAACCCCCTTGCTGCACTAGCCCCTCCCCCTCTGCATTGCATCCCCATCAGCCCCCTCCCCTTAGCACCCCTGCCTTGCTGCACCATCTCCCTCTGCCCGAAACAACCCCTCCCCCTCCCCGTACTAAACCAGCCCCTCCCCCTCCCCTGGCCCTTGGACCAGCCCCTCCCCCAACCTCCTGCTACACCAGCCTCTCCTCGTACCCTACACTCACCCCTCCCCCCCCCCCCTACTGCAATATCCCCTCCCCCTCCCCACTGTGGCAGCATCCCCTCCACTTCCCCCCCACCAGCCCCTACCCCCTACTGCACTAGCCCCTCCCTCTCCCCCTGCTCCACCAGCCCCACCCCCTTCCCCCTACCCTGCCCTAGCTCATCCCCCTCCCACACTAGCCCCTTAAACCCTACTACATCAGCCCCACCACCAGCCCCTACCCACCTGTAGTACCAGCCCCTCCCCCTCCCCCCAGTTGCACAAGGCCCTCCCCCTCCCCCTCCCCTGCACCGACCCCTCCCCGCCCCCCTGCACTACACCCCCACCATCTCCATACCCCCTGCTGCCCAAGCCCCACCATCACCACCATCTCCTCCCCCTTCCACTTTCCATGCTGCACCAGCCCCTCCCCTCCCCCTACTACAACATCCCCTCCCCCTCCCCCTACCCTTACACTAGCCACTCTCCCTCCCACGACACTACACCAGCCCATCCCCCTACCCCCTTCCATGCACCATCCAACCCCTCCCCCACTCCCTACCCTTACACCACCCCCTCCCCACTACTGCACCAGCCTACACCACTACACCAACCCACCCACATTTATTGCCCTACCTGACCTACCTAGCAACTATCAACTACTACTAGCTCGAATAGACCAACTACAGAATTATTATACTTCCCCTTAACTATAAATACAACTTTAAACAGCCCCGGCTAGCCCATGTTCCAAACAATGTCCTTGGAATGTCACTAAATTTTATTGTGTAAATGTTTTGTAGTGAAAAAAACATTCCCTGAAAAGTGGAAAGAGTCACCACAACAAATAATTTGGTGAGTAATGAGGTCAAACCACATGGAAGTTAGTGGTTAGAATCTCGACTAGTTGTATTCACTAGAGACTTTTTACAGGGAGGATCCAGGAGTGATTGGAGGTACGATCTATGTTCATTATACTTTTCATGTATTACTTTTAGAAATAGATTCAAGAAACAATTTTACTTAATTTTTTCAACTATTTTCTAGGTATATGTTAGGCGTTGGTAGATCCCCATGTTAGCAAGGGAGTGTTATTGTATATTCTTTATATTTTCATGATTGAATTTATGTTCACTAACTTTAATTTTTTATTTCTTATGTTAATTTGGGTTAAAAAACTTATGATATTCCATAGTAATTTTGGATACACCTAGGTTATTTGTTTCCCCTGCGAACCCCTTTTTAAGGGTTATGGAAAGTGTGTTGATTTTGATGGGGGTCTGTCATGGTTCTGTTGATTTATAAATCTTTATTAGAAATGGTTAGGCTATATTAATCTCTATTTTTATAAGGAATTAGTTCTCTTATAGTGTATTTGGAAGTCTTGTTTGGTGTATTAGAACCATAAATACTAAATTTTTGATATTCAAATAGGATGGAGATGAGTAAAGATTGGATGGATGCTAATCGTTTGACAATAGAGTTTGAGAATGGAGTGAAATATTTCATCGAGTTTGAAAAGGATCAAACAAGGGATCCTTCTCAAATACTTTGTCCATGTTTACATTATTGTTATTATAGACTACTTACTCTAGAGGAGTTGGAAGAACATTTGATATGTCATGGAATAGATTAGAGTTATAAATGTTGGAATAAACATGAATAAAAAGAGAATGTAGCTACTGGTTGAGATAAAACTATATTTTATGGATCATTAGATATGAATACAAATATGGATAATGAAGAAGACCATATGGAGGACGTGATTACAGATGTCAATGATGATTCAGATCATATTGAGGAAATGACATGGATAATTGAAGATGAACTCCGTGATTTCCCAAAATTTTTTGAGAAGTTAAAGAGTTGTGAAAAGATGTCGTTGTATTCTAGTTTCACTAAATATATTTCATTTCCACCTGTACTGAAGTTGAATAAATTGAAATCAGGAAATGGAAGGAGTGATATCAGTTTTACGGAACTACTTTCTCTATTGAATAACATGCTCCCGAAATGTAATGAGCTCCCAAGACAAGAATATGAACCTAAACGAATGCTACGCTTGATGGGTATGAATTTTGAAATAATTCATGCCTACCCAAAATATTTTATATAGTTTCACAATGAGAAAAAATCACTTATAGAATTCCCAAAATGGAGTGCTTATCGATTCAAGAAAGATGAATCCAGTCCTATGAAAGTTATATGGTACATTCCAATCATTCCATGGTTTCGGTGTCTATATATAATTGAAGAAACTGAAAGAAAATTATCGTGGCATGCAGATAAAACTAAAAAATATTAGAAATTACGTCATCCGGACGACTCTCCTCAATAGAAGATAATTTAACATGAGTATCCTGAATTTGGAAAAGTGTTGAGAAACCATTGTCTTGTGTTATCTACATATGGAGTGAATCCTTTTGGTTTTAATATTTCACTCACTTTACATGGCCTGTTATGTTGGTAAATTATAACTTACTACCCTGGTTATGCATGAAGCAGAAATCCATCATGTTATCTACGATAATATTTGGACCGAAAAAACCAGGTAACAATATTGATGTTTATTTGGATCCTTTTATTGAGGATTTGAAGTTATTGTGGGATTCAGGTGTTATGTTATATGATGCTTATAAAATTGAATATTTCACATTGAGATTAATGTTGTATGGGACAATAAATGATTTCTCGGCTTATGGAAATTTGTCTTGTTATAGAATTAAAATAACTCAAGGTTGTCCCCTGTGTGAAAAAGATAAGGAATCAATTAGGTTGAAACATTCATTGAAATTTGTATTTCTAGGACATCGTAGATTTTTACTCATTGGGATAAGTACCGATATTGGATGACATCATTCAATGGAAGTTAAAAAAACGCAAGGCACCGTATCGACTAACAGGTGATCATCTATTTGTGAAAGTTAAAGATGTGAACACTATTTTTGGTAAACCATATTCAAAAAACATCAAAAAAATCGGTTTGAAATATAGATCAGTTTTTTTTTGAATTACCATACTTTTATTGTTTGTACATCAGAAATTTTCATGATGTGATTCATGTGGAAAAAATGTATGTGACAGTGTTATAATAACATTGCTGAATTCCCCTAGGAAAACAAAGGATGGAATTAAGGAAAGGTTGGACATGGTGAACATGGGAATATGAGAAGATTTGGATCCCTTGAAGGGTGAAAATCGAATGTTTCTTACTCCAACTTCATACACTATTTCTAGGGAGGAGAGATATCAGTTTTGCAAATTCTTCAATGATGTAAAGGTTCCAGAGGGGAATTCATCAAATATCAAGAACATTATGTCAATGAATGAATTGAAGTTAAAAGGTTTTCAATAACATGACTACCATTTTTTGATTCAATATCTAATTCCTATATCTTTACGTTGCATTTTTTCAAGAATGTCCATCATATGTTAACCAAACATTGTTTCTTTCTCAAAGCGATATGTAGAAATGTTTTAGACCCAGAGAAATTTCTAGATATGGAAAGAGAAATTGTAATAATATTATGTGAATTAGAAATGTTATTCCCACCAACATTCTTTGATATTATGGTTCATTTGATGATTCACTTAGTGAGAGAGTTTCAACTTGGTGGTCTTGTGCACTATTGATGGATGTACCCTGTTGAATGGTATTTGAAAATTTTGAAAGGGTATGTCAAAAATCATAGTCAGCCAGAGGGTTGTATAGTGGAGAGATATTTTGTTGAGGAAGCCATTGAATTCTGTACCAAATACCTATCTGATGTGGAAATCATTGGTCTCCTGAAATCTCATCACACTGGACGCATTGACGGTAAGGGAATTTTTGGAAGCGATTTTGTGGAAATCACTATTACAGATCAGGAGTGGGCTCACCTTTATGTTTTTCATAACAGTTGGAAGGTCTCTCCATATATTAAAACCCACAAATAAATTGTTAGTAAGTTTAATCCGGCATGGGATGAAAAATGAAAATCAAATACACATAATCACCAGTTAATAGGATGGTTTCATGACCATATTTTTAAGGAGTTAGATGATAATCCAAATTCAATTTTAGAATGACTTTGATATCTATCCACCATACCAAGTGTGTAAGTATTATCTTACAATGGTTATGTAATTAATGGTTATTCATTCTACACAAACAAACATGATGAAGATAGTACCATGAAAAATAGTGGAGTTACACTTGTGGCTGAAGCGATGCATGTTTTCGGTAGTAAGGATAAAAATACAATTTATGAAAATATGTAATACTTTGTCCTTATCAAACAAATATGGGACTTAGATTATACGACATTCAAATTGTCAATTTTTCAATACAAATGGGTTGATAATGATAGTGGCATTAAAATAAATGAATTGGGATTTGTGAAAGTTGATTTTAGTAATAAAGGGTATATAAACGAATAGATTATAATGGCATCATATGCGGTACAAGTTTTTTATGTTCCAGATCCCTCAAACCGAAAGTGGTCGATAGTTATGTTATCATCCAAAACTACTGAAGGGTCTGATTAAAATTTAGTTAAAGATGATCCTTTTAGTGGTACGTCGCAATCATTACATAGCAGTCCCAATGTAGATGATGTTTTATATGTTATAGGAGACCACAATGAATGGAATTGGATAATTGATAGAGGTTTCAAATCCCTTAAGGCTCTGAAAAAAATAAAGAGAGTTCAATAAACATGTTTTATTTTGTTTATAATATAGATCTTGGTATCTCATGGTGTTATCTTATCATTACTAAATTTATTTAATTTAAATTAACTTTTCAACAACTTCTATAGATAATGACTTATTCATGTTCTGGTGGTCCTAACCTTGGGGCTTAACAAGTCTCTCAAGCTGTTACTGCTACTGTTGCTGCTGCTTCTACTGCTGCTGCTGCAGCTGCTCATAGTGCAGAGCAACAACAAGTTGTTGAACCTGTTGCTACTCATAGTGTTGTGGTCCAACAACCATCATCACGTTCCGTTGCTACCATTTTAGATGAACATATATATGATTTTGATATCGAGGAAATGGTCCAGTATGAAGGACCGACATCATAGAAAACACATGAGCATCATATTTTGACGGTGGTAGCCAATGTTCTTAAGGAGAAAGGAAAAAGCATCAAATTTGAAGTTAGATGGAATGCACGAGGCAAACATATGAATTCCAACAATGCTATGTTTTGTAGTTACATAGGAATTTTCACTCAGAAATGTGTGCCGATTGACATATATTCCTAGCACCATGTTGTGTCCGGGATGAAGGATGTGATATGGGAAGAAATTACATTAACATTACGATATTATTTCATTAATTTACTAGAAAATAATATAATGAAACTATGTATTACTATTCTCAATATCTTGAAGATTACATTTATAGTAGATGATTCACACATGAATTATGTACTATGGCTTGTAGGAAGTATTCATTGAGGTTTTCTCACTATTCAAACAAAATGTCACCTAAAAGATTCCAAAGATAAAATAAACCCACAACCACCCCTTGTCTACACTCACCTGATATCCCAAGAAGCACGGGATGAATTTATTGGCCACCGTGGGAATGAAAAGTTTTAGGTTCATTGTGGGTGATAATACATTATTTGATGATTCATGTATTAATCACTTTGATTGTCAATATTACATTTATGAAATAGTAACTCAGTACTGAAAATAAAGAACATGCATCAAAACCAACATACCCTTATCATAAAGCAAGGATGGGGTATGCTTCACTAGAAAAGAAAATGGTACATATTTTTATAATTATAGTAATATTTTTTGGTGCCAAGAAACATCATCATAATTATCTTTCTATATTTATATATAGATGGATGATTCTAAAACCAAAGACACTTCCATCCCACATCACGTGATATGAAAGGAGGCTTGTGTGAATAAGAAAGGGGATATAGTAAATGAAAACACGCAAAAAGTGTGGGAAATATGTGCAATTATGACATGACGATAAAAATATTTGTTTTAAATTGAAATTCCATAAATATAATTAGTTATTTTCCTATATTCTACAGTCACATGAATCTTCTACTCCTATAGCAGATGCAGACCTATTATCGATGGCTTTGAAGTATCCAGAACAATACGGTCGTGTCAGAGGTACAGGGATTGGGGTGTCACCTAGAGTATATTTTTTTTAAAAAAATAAATAGATGATAGAGATAAAAAAATGAAACAAATGAGAAAAATCCTAGAAACTCTTAAAGAATGAATTCAATGGTAGGGAGAGATTCTATCAACTTTTATGGGTGGGAAGAAAGGTGAAGACCCAACTCACGAACAACCATCGAGTGAAGATCACACCCCACACCCACCAACTTTCAGGCGAGCTATTCCCCTCAAAGAGTTGTCTTAGTCGTGGAAATAAATATTATAATATAGTTTCCCATGAAAGTTTAATTAGGAAACCCCTAATACTTATCCTATACTGATATTCTATAGGGTGATAATGACTGTGATTGATATCTGTCAACACCCACCTATCACCTTGTAGGGAGGGCTATAGTGTTCAACATCACAGAGGACAAGCTGCATAATAGACCCCTTCTGAAAGATCATCTAAAAGTGATGATTGTTGTAGATCAGGAGCCAAATGCTGAGCTACCTATTTCACACGATGATGTTGATTTTCATATGGTCGAAATGGATATTGGGACATTCATTACATGGCCATTAAAAATTGTAAGAGTACATGGGGACAAAGAGGTATTTATTTCATTTTCTCAAGCTAAACCTTTATAAATTAATGAAAAAAGGGTATGAACCGATGAATGTTATTATAGAGAGGGAAATGGAACAAGTGATAAGAAATATTGGCTCAAAAGCATCTAAAGGATCGACCAACCGATCCCAATGAGCTACTGAAGGCATAATAACACCACATGTTCTCTATCCAGATTTACTAGCACTGGAGACTCATGTGCATATGATGTTAAGAGGTGGTAGTAGTCATAAGGAGGTTTTAGAAAAGAATATATACAGAGAGGAAAGTCAATATTTCATTGCTGCTAAGAATATAAATGAGATCCTTGAAAATGGTTGTCTAGATGTCACAGTTGTAAATTTATATATGCGGTATGTTTTCATGAATTGATTTTCTAAAAGCTGATATAATGTAAAAATTGTGACTAAATGCATTTGATATTATTGACAGACATATATATGAAAAACAGTCAAAGGAATTTTCCCATGAGTCAAAATTCAGACTCCTTATTCCACATACCAAATCAACACATCTAACGAAATTAGAGCCATCAAAAATAGATGAAATAGTCAACGGCATGCTGAAAACATTTGAAATCAAGATTATAGATGACAGACTCATCTTAATACATATCATGTAGGGGTAAAACTCTACGATTAAAGCATATCAATTATATTTTCACTTCTTTTATTACTTATTTATTTATGTGTTATTTAGGCAACATTAGATTCTAATTTCGGTGAACATGGATACTCCAAAAATTTATTTTATAGATTCAATGAAAGGATAACCAATAAACCGACCACACATGATGAAGCTTGTGAATCTGTAAGACACCATATCCTCTGTTTTAGGTCTAAAAATCAAGTAATATAATTTATATTATCTTTTACTAAGGATTCTATTATGATAGGGCGGTGTATCATTATCATCTAAAAAAAGGAATGAGGACAGGGACTAAGCATAAGGATGCGAGAAAGTAGTACGTCTAGACAAATATCTGGAGATATATAATATAATTTCACTATCCAAACACATATCAAAACAAGTTACTTATTCTTCTAATGATCCAATTTTTTGCAGTGTCCAAAACAAACAAATTATAATGATTGAGGTTATTTAATTTGTAAATTTATGAAATAGATAGATTTCCATCTACAAACTAGCATCCCAAAAGAGGTATTTTAAAAAACTACTACTATTTCATTTAATTTATTTATTTATTATTTATTTTTATATTTTACAGGACTACTCGGATTGTCTAAAAGCCTCATACTCACAAGAAAATATAGATTTTTTCAGAAACGAGTGGGCCACATACCTGATAAATATTGTACAAAAATAGCACGAAGATCTGACTTGGGGAAGTGTATAATTGGTAGTCATTTTTGAGAGGGGTTAAGGGGATCAAAAGATCAAACATAATTCTTTGTAAATGTTCTTATAAAAATTGTTATTGTTATTAAATAAAAGATCCTTTCTTCAATGAGTCGTTTTCCCATTTTAATAGAAGAATTTCACCAGCAACATGCATGAATGATGAACCACTTTGGGAATTGGATAAAAAAACCAATAAAATCTCCAAAATACCTTCATATGTGACCAAACAAATTCTTTTTGTGTTGATCCATTATTAGAACAATCCATGGGTTATTTTTGACAAGTATGAGTCATCCTATCCTCAATCTAAGGCACGGTGTGTCCGGTATCACTCAGAGTGTCTTTCTTTTGTTTAAAATTGACAGAATTTTAAGTTAAAACAACAACAGACAAACTGAAATCTGACCAAACACATTCGGATTATATTGATATTTTAGGATACTGGTCCATGGGTAATTTATTACATGTACGAATCAACCCCGCCTATATCTGAGGCATTGTGTGGCTGATATCACTCAGAGTGTCTCTCTTTTGTTTAAGATGGACAAAATTTTAAGTGAAAACAAAAACTGACCTACAGAAATCTGACCAAACTCATTTGGATTTTTTTGATCCTTTAGGATAATTATAAATGGGTCATTTGTTATGTTTAAGAGTCAACCATGCCTCAATATATGGCATAGTGTGGTTGGTATCACTCAATTTCTCTCTCTTTCGTTAAAAATGGACAAAATTTTAAGTGAAAACAACAACTGACCTACGGAAATATGACCAAATGCATTCAGAATGTGTTGATACTTTAGTATAATTATCCATGTGACATTCTTTACATGGGAGAGTAAACCTGGACTCAATCAGAGGCACGGTGTGGCCGGTATCACTCAAAGTGTTTCTCTTTTATTTAAAATGGACAAAATTTTAGTCTAAACAACAACAGACCTACATAAATCCAACCAAATTCATTTGGATTGTATTGATCCTTTAGGAGAAAGATACATGGGTCATTTTGGATGTTTACGAGTCAAACCCACCTCAATTCAAGGCACGGTGTGGCTGGTATCACCCAAATTGTCTCTCTTTTGTCTAAAATAGAAAGAATTTTAGTTCTATACGACAACTGACCTACAGATATCCGACCAAAATAATTCTTATTGTGTTGATCGTTTATTAGAATTATCCATGGGTCATTTGGGAAGTGAACGAGTCATCCCCTCCTCAATTCGAGGAATGGTATGGCCAGTATCACTCAAAGTGTCTCTCTTTTGTTTAAAGAGGACAGAATTTTACGTGTAAACAACAACTAACATACATAAATATGACCAAACGCATTCTGATTGTATTGATCCTTTATTATAAAGATCCATTGGTCATTTTGGATGTTTATGTGTCAACACTTCCTCATTCTGAGGCACTATGTGGTCAGTATCACTCAAAGTGTCAATCCTTTGTTTAAAATGGACAGAATTTTAAGTAAAAACAACAACTGACCTACGTAAATCAAACCAAATGCATTATAATTATGTTAATATTTTTGTAGAATGGTCCATTGGTCATTTGTGACATGTAAGAGTAAAATGTTCCTTAATCCGAGGAATGGTCTGGCAGGTATCACTCAAAGTGTCTCTCTTTTGTTTAAAATGGACAGAATTTTAAGTGAAAACAACAACTGAGCTACGGTAATTCAACCAAATGCATTAAGATTATTTTAATCCTTTAGGATAGAGATACATGGGTCATTGATGACATGTACAAGTTAACACCTCCTCGTTACAAGGAACGTTGTGGTAGGTATCACTCAAAGTGTCTCTCTTTTGTTTAAAATGGGCCAAATTTTAAGTGAAAACAACAACAGACAAACGGAAATTGGATAAATTAAATTTGAATTGTGTTGATCCTTTAGAAGAATGATCCGTGGGTCATTTTTGTATTTTTATGAGTCATTCCCGTATCAATCAGAGGCACGTTGTGGACGGTATCACTCAAAGTGTCTCTCTTTTGTTTAAAATGGACAGAATTTTAAGTGTACACAACAACTGACCTATATAAATATCACCAAACACATTCAGATTATGTTGATCCTTTAGTATAATGATCCATGGGTCATTTTTCACGTGTACGGGTCAGTCGCACCACAATCTGAGGCACTTTGTGGATGGTATCACTCAAAGTGTCTATGTTTTGTTTACAATGGACCAAATTTTAAGTGAAAACAACAACTAACATACGGAAATCTGAACAAACGCATTATTATTGTATTTATCCTTTAGTATAATGATCCGTGGAACATTTTTGATGTGTATGAGTTAACCTTGGCTCAATCTGAGGCACGGTGTGGCCGGTATCACTCAAAGTGTCTCTCTTTTGTTTAAAATGGAAAACATTTTAAGTGAAAACAACAACTAACCAATGAAAATCTGACAAAACGCATTTGGATTATATTATCCTTTATGATAATGATCCATGGGTGATTTTCTATGTGTACAAGTCAACCCCACCCCAATTTGAGGCTTGGTGAGGCCGGTATCACTCAAAGTGGCTCTCTTTTGTTTAAAATGGTCAGAATTTTAAGTGAAAACAACAACTATACTACAGAAATTCTACCAAAGGCATTTAGACTGTGTTGGTCATTTAGGATAACTATCCATGTGTCATTTGTGACATTGAAGAGTCAACCTTGCCTTAGTCCGAGGCACAATGTGGCTGGTATCACTCAATGTGTCTCTCTTTTGTTTAAAATGGATAGAATTTTAAGTGAAAACCACAATTGACCTATAGAAATCCGACCAAACGCATTCGAATTGTGTTGATACATTAGGATAATGATCCATGGGTCATTTGTGACTCGTTTGAGTCAATACTACCTCAATCCAAGGCACGATGTGGCCGGTATCACTCAATGTGTCTCTTTTTTTTAAATGGACAATATTTTATATGAAAACAACTATCCTAGGAAAATATGACCTAACACATGCCGATTGTTCTAATACATTAAGAGAACCATCCATGGGTCATTTTTGACATGTACAAGTCAATCACGCCTCAATATGTGGCACGGTGTTGCCCTGGACCCCAGCCCAGCCCCCATGGACACCCCCATTGGCAACCCCCCCTAGACACCCACTAACCCCCTAGACGGCACCCACACCCCTCCTAGACACCACCCCACCACCTGGACACCCCCACCCGACTGGACACCCACCAACCCCCTGGAAGGCCCCCACCCCCGTGACGCCCCCACCCCTCTTATACACCACCCCACCACCTAGACACCTCCCCCACCCCCTGGACACCCCCTCCCCCATGGACAGCCACCCCCACCCCCTGGACACCACACCACCCCCTTGGGTAGCCCCACCAACCCCCTGGACCGCCAGACAACCCCATGTACAACACCCCACCCATGGACAGCCCCCCCTCTAGACACCCCCACCCCTTGGAAAGCCCCTCAACCCCCTGGACACCCCCACCCCCTGGACACCCCCACTGATAGCCCCCCACAACCTGGACATACCTCCCCACAACCCCCCTCCCCAAACACCCCCACCCATGGACAGCCACCAACCCCCTGGATGGCACCCCCACCCCTCCTAGAGACTACCCCATGACCTGGACACCCCCTGGACACCCCCACTGCCATGGATTCCCCCCACCCTCTAGGGATAGCCCCACCAACACCCTGTAATGCCCCCACCCCTGGACCCCACCCCACCCCCTGGACACCCCCACCCTTTGGAAACCCCCCCCCCCCCACCCTGGACACCTGCCCACCCCTGGACACCCCCATGGACACCCCCAAACCCCTAGACACCCCACCACCCCCTAGACCCCCACCCCTCCTAGACACCACCCCACCACATAGACACCCCCAGGTTCTGAACACCCCCACCCCCATGGAAAGCCCCCACTATCCCCCCCCCCCCCTAGACACCACCCCATCCCCCATGGAGAGCCCCCAACCTCCTAGACCTCCTCCACCCATTGGACACCCCTATCCCCCCGGACACCCCATCCCCCCAGACACCCACTACCCCCCCTTGACATCCACCCCAAATCCCTGACTACTAAATTGAATTATTTATGTATTAAATTAACTTATGAATTATGTGTTAATGGGGTATGTGTATATTTGTTGTATGGGTATACTTTTTGAAATTACCTTATGAATTATGTGTTAATTTTGTAAGGGTACACTTGTTGAGATTCTGAATTTTTTGCAGTTCTGTTTAGGTGTACTGCTGCAGAATTTTATGTTATAGCAGGTAGGGAATTTATCAGTGCTTTTTTGGCACTAATAAAGGCTCCCTTTATTAGCACTAAAAATGAGCTGATAAAGGATTCCTTTATCGGTGCTAAAAAGTAACTGATAAAAACCCCTTTATCAGCACCTTTTTAAAGCGGATAAAGGGGTCCTTTATCAGTTCCTTTTTATAGCTAATACAAGATCCCTTTATCAGCAATTTTTTAGCACTGATAAAGTAAGCCTTTATCATCACTTTTTCATCACTGATATAGGTGACCCCCCTATTATCGCCGAGCATGACATCATTGTTTTAGCACTGTTAAAGCCCATTTTGAGTGTTGATAAAGCCTGTTTTTGTTATAGTGCCAGGTATTAATAGAATAATAATTTTTGATTTTTATTAATATTTATGAATAAATTGATAATTTTAATTTTAAGGGGATATTTTTTATGATAGCATACTCAAAACACAACAACATGCTTCTTTGAAATCTTACATTGCATACAACATTGAGTTATACTAAAAAATAATATAATATTATTATTATTTTAAATGGTATTTAATGCCTTTCTATTGTATTTCTTGGAATGAACATGACTAACTACATTATGATTACACATGTTTTCAAATGTCTTCACATTTATCCAATAAATTTTTGAGGCTTAAAATAAGAATGAATCAGATTTTGTGCATGAAATACTCGAATATTCCTTAAGAGGTCGATTTACCGCCTTTTATGGGGGACACATTTTAAATCTTGATTTTTCCACTTTTATATGTTCTATTTGACAAAATAATATTTTTATTTAGAATTATAACATCAATATTTACTTTGGGAATTTTTTTTTGTATTTTTCTAATAATGTTTATTTTTTTAATGAATAGTGAAAAATACTGCATTTTATGTTAAAACTGTCTTTTCATTAATTTATTTATATGACTATATTGTAAATTTAATTTTATTTAAAAGTATTTTCATATTATATTTTTATAATTTAATCCAATTTTATTCATTGATAGTTATTTCACTTTGAAATTGGACATAAACACATATCAATCTTTTGGTAGTTTTTACATTTTAAAAGCACACTTTTTGGTTCTGACAATGGGAATTAATTTTAAATTAATTTCTGAAACTTATTTATTTTAAATTTGGAAAAATTGATTCTATATTTGGAATCATGAGGTCTATATTTGGTAAATAGGTGCCTTTTATTTTCAGACATTATGAATAGTAACATCAGTAAATATTTTATTTACCATGGTTAAAGGGTAAATCTGGTAAATAAGGGTAAATAATAATATTATAACAACAATAAATTAGCCTAAAAAATTTTGTAACCCTATTGGATGAGATATTTCCTTCCATGGTCACACATGGGTTGATTTTAAGACCCCATGGAGCCAATTGTGTGTAAAATGACATATAATTACTTTTTATTTAATAATAAGGAAAATATAACCTAAAGATGTATATTTTACTAAAAAAAATTGTATATTGGGATATATAAGTGATATCTTAGACTATAAATAGTCATTATAAATTTAAAAATATTTCCCACGTCATGGATGTTTATTTATAATTTTTAGACATCATAGAAATAAATCTATTCATAACATAATGGTGATGTAGTGATTACCTTATTAATGAATGATTTAAATAAATGAGATTATAAATATTAAAATAAATTTAATTTGAATCTTTTTATTCCATACATGAATATTATGGATGATTATAACATTTTATATTTAAATTAATTAATTTTTTTCGAATTAAACATGTTGTTATGCATTTTAAAATAGTTGTGATATGAATAGTATAAAAATTTACATAAATTATTTTTAAAATAAATTAATATTTTATTAAATGATATAATAGATCTAAAAATATATTATTCATCCAACTGAAATATATGATGTTAAAATTTTCATTAATGATTCTTTTTTGGTCGCTTGGAATTTTATAGTAACTATAGTTACTATATACTATAAAAAATACAAGGATACATAGTAAGTGTTAATTTATTTATCTAAGGGTTAATGCTAAAATATTGGTTTATTTTTATGACCTAAACTTGTTTAATACTCTTTGGATAAGATGAGTTCAACCCATACTTATCTGAGCTTCTAAATATATCACTTTTGTGTTATTAGAATTTGAAAATCAATTAATAATAAAATAATATTTCAAAACATTCCTATAGTGCCCCTCCACCCTCTAATAAAATGACACCACCTATAACCCATTACTCACACCTCTAAAGACCCTTGTCTCATCCAAAATCTACTCTAATAATCTCACATCATTTCTATCTTCCTCATATATTCATTACCTTAGGCATATGGCAGTTCAAGAAATCCCTTTGGTTCAAATCGAAAGAAGCTACATCATTTGATGTAATGTCTTCCCTTGAGTTCCTTTCCATTATTTGTATTCTCCACTATCAATTATATTATTATTCATTGTTTACATAACAACACATATGTCCTAAATATACTATTTTGTTGTTATGATGTGTACTTTAACTACACTTACATGCACCACCGTCTAATTGGTATAGAATATACTATTAATGTGGACTATCAACCACTGCCTCACGAAATGATGATTGTTCAATCTTATCATACCGCCCCTCATGGTGGCCATTATTATTGAACTGTAATTATATATGATATTTATGATATTTATTTTATCTCTATGCTTCTTTAATTCTCATTTATAACATACCTTTATGATTTTGAAGATATGTAAACACGATAATTTAATTTGAGGAAGTGCAGATTACCTCCCACTCAAAGTGATATGACTGGTTCATGCCATACATGGAACATATAAAAGATGGTGTTAATAAAATTATGTAACATATATGATATTATATTGTAATTATATTATACATATGTATCATTAAGTTTTTTTTCCCTTAAATATGATATAGAAATGAAAGTAGTGCTCATTAGTACGTACAGCTTACCATCTCCATGAATGGTGCTTTTCATTTCTTATCTCCAATGTTAGATAATAGTATAAATAAATATATATATATATATATATATAATAGATATATATAGGAATAATAGTATAGATATAATGGACATTTTACCACCTTGAAAAATTGTAATTATAACATGATCATTTTCGACTCAAGTACCCATTATCGACAAAATGACGGATATTAACTTAAATAATTATGTAATTTTTTAACGTGGTAATGAATGATATATATAAGGAATAATAAAATTGAAAAAGGGTTTTAAGCAAGTATAAATTAACTTAATAATATTAATCATGAAATTTATGAATGAACGAGTCAAGGGGGACATGAGTTAAGGGAATTTCTTAACCCAATTTCGGTTCTTTGGGTTAAAATTCTACTTCTTTGTTATATCGTGCTATGATTATGTGAGAAATAAATTTTGATATACTATCTAGTATTTATACTTGATTTTTGTGTAATTATAGTTAATACAGATAATTGATCTATTTTATTTACAAAATAATCATTGTAAGGGATTTCATATCAATCTATTTTCATTGAGGCATATCTTGTTTTCATGCACATTTATTATCATATAATCTGTATATACAACCCATTGGATCTTTATATAATGAATTTTTATATTCTCAAGATATTTAATTTTAATTATAATTTTATTCCTTAATGATTTTTATTTATTTTCTCCTCAAGTTGTAAGGGAACTTCTTAACCCAATTTCCATTATTTGGGTAAAACTTCAACTTCTTGATTATGTCATTCTATGAATATGTGAGAAATAAGTTTTGATATCCTATATTGTATTTATACTTTCTTTATCTGTAACTAGATTTAATAAAAAAAATTTGACCTATTATATATACAAACTGATCATTTTAAGTTACTTCGCCTCAATCTTCTTTCATTGAGGCATATTTTGAGAATATACACATCCTTACTTTATATAGTGTACAATAAACCCCTTTGACATTTATTTTCATTCAAAGGGAATATTTTATCTACGAAGTGTTTTACTTAAAGAAAAAAGTAATGTTTTTTACCTATGTGGTGATAATGACCTTTCCACCGCTATAATCGTTATTTGGCTTCCTCTATAAGACTTAATGTTTTTAAGGAAAAAAACTCCATTATTCCCTATTTAGGGTGATTTCATATTGAAAATGGTTTTTGAAATGGATTGAGTATTTCAATATCATGATATTATTTATTGTGATTAAAAATGAAATGTTATTAGTCGAATTTTTATATTTTCAATATTTTATGCATTATGATTATATAATGGTACTTAGACATTTTAGGGGAGGTTACATGATAAACCAATGATGAATGGTTATGTGATAAACCAAATTATGGGTGGTTCTGGGATAAACCAAGGACAGGTGGTTATGTTATAACCTCCAATGCATTAGGTATAGAAGTTATCCATATAGTTATTTTATTTAGTGATATGTTTTTAAGTCGACCATATGGTTATTCCATTTGAGTATGTTTATTTCTCATGTTAGATTACATGATATATGTTTCTTTCTATAGGCTATATAGTAATAATTTGGTTACAAAAAGGGTAAAAAATGAACTTATTTTCACAAAAGTGTTTTCTCTACTTCTTTAAGGAGAAATTTATTAGTTATGATAATGTATTCATGGATTACCTATTGTTCTAAAAAACTAATAGTTTTCCTTCTTTATACATCCCTTACTGTGATTTTTATGCTCATCCAATGTTTTTAAATTTTTATCTTTGGACATAAAGATGAATAGGATCCATAATGGGATCATGGAAAATTCATGCTCTCCAAAACCTGGAACTTGACAAGTTTTCTTTTTAAGAGTTTTTAATGAGAAAATGGATAGGGAGTAGAAGTGTCTACTTGTAATATTCAAGATGTTATGTATATGTTATGACCAAATTCTCTAAATCTATAAACCTGAAAAGATCCTCAATGTGAATTATTAAATTAATTCAATATTAAGTAATGTTTATGGTTGGGGCCTTAAAACTATAACATGTTGTTGTTATTCATGATGTGTATATTTATTATGAAAGGTAAAAGTATTTATATGTTCTCATAATAATACATTCATCATAAAATAAGAGTTTTATTAATTACATAAATGAATATTCATGGTGATACACATTAAAGAACCATCTCTTTTTAATATTGGTTTGATTACTAGGACTCACATCCATTAATGTTATAATATATAAGATGTTTTCCATAAAAAATAATATTTTCTCTTTAATTTTTTTAGTACGGTTAAAAAATGTAGGGACAAAATTAGATACCAAATGTTGACAGAATATGGTATCTTTAAGAGGAGGTGAATTGGTCTTTTTATAACCTAAAACCACTACAAGAAATATATAGTATAAAATTTATAATTTTTAAAGATTCAAGGCCACAAATGATAATAAACAAATGAGAAAAAAACTATCCTAAAGGAAACATTTAACCTAATATATTAATGTTAATAGAAAAAATGATAATTATAATAAATGTAATGATGTAATGATGACTCATATTTAATTTTTACACCTACATATTATATTATTAAAGGATGTCATACTTCTAATGACCCTAATTCTTTACTTTTAGTTCAAATTGGTTGGAGGATCAATTAAAAGATCCATATGGTAGATTTTATGAAACCCCATAATATTAATTACCTAAAAGATCAGAAGAAAAATTCATGTCCTCAGAAATATTTGGAAATTTCAATAAATAAAAAAATATACCCCAAAGAACTAATTTGATCAAATGTTTATTATTAATTAATATCTTATTATTTGGACTTTATCTAACATGAAGTTTGAATGTATTGGTTTATATCACCAAAACTCATTGATCCCACAGTTGGTCGAAATAAAATTAATAAATGAATGAATCTAACAACTTTTAAAATAAAACCTCACATAAACAGAAGCTCTAATATCACAAGAATAACTAAAATAATTATAATCACTTATGTAATTATTGTAGTTAATAACTCTTGAAATTAAAATTTTCATCATTATCCAGCAATTGTTCCTGAAAGATTTTGTCTTTTAGTTATGTGTGTCGATTGTAGCTAGCACACAAAAATAAACTCCAATATCTTATACAATATCTTTATCTTGTAAAAAATTATAGAATAATTATCATAATCAAAAATTATAATTAATTTTACTGACTTCATGTTGTTCTTGTAAATACATTCCAATTAGTAACAAGGTAATTTAGACATTGAAATTTCACAATACATCATAAAAAACCCTCATGTAAAGACTTGAAATGTATGATATGTAATATTATTTGGGAAATAAATAATTAAAAATGAGTAATTTAGAAATATGACACAACAACACTAAACCCTAGTTTCTAAATAAAATTGAGGTAAATCAAAATCATGGGGAGGGCGTGACATAGAGAACCTACCAAGAAAGAAGCCACGCATGGGGAAACATATAGATCTTGATCACTTAAAATCACATATAACAATAAGAATAATATCTTAATAATTAGGAGTGAATAACATATCCCTCATTTTGAGAAATAATCCATTTCACAAGTAATATTAGGTCATAGAAATAGCACATCAACATATGTTGCTGATGACCTATGATACGTAGTTTGAAGCACCAATATATCCCTTATCTCCAGGGTGTTTCATGACTCCCGTAGTCAAACTATAGTTATTCCATCGTATAATGTCCCATCACACTATGAAATCAATTTTTATCAGATCTTTTACCCTGAGGATAAATCGTAAATTATATATACTCACACTACAAATACAACAATATTTTCTACTAAGAATAACCAAATTCACACGTGGGAAAATAAATAACCTAATCCTAAGTGTAATATAAGAACAAAATTAATGACATTAACAAGCATATATATAGTATTAATATTTATGATCACTGAACTAGTGTCTTTAAATTTTTACTCACTAAAAAATAGTCTAAACCATCCCAAGACTTCTAAAATTGAAGAAAATGACAAAAAACCCAAAAATAGGGATTCGAGATGAAAAACATGTGAGAAGTAAAAAAATAACGATTAAATAAAGAATGTTGTTAATATTACATCAATATCAACACACATGTGGTATCTCTCAAAGATATCTTTCAAAATTGCTATTAGGAGATCAAAACATGAACGAGAAGCCAATTAGGGGGTGTCTAGATTGAGTTTCTTTCCATAAAAAAGGAAAAGGTGTGGGTTAAAATTAATTTTATAAGACTTTATAAAATTACACTCAAGGAATTTATGTTTATAAACCATCTGGTACCTAGTTCATTTCTACAGAGTGCCAAATTTCTCACCAACCAAGTCGTATAGAGCAACTAGATATCCAATGGATGATCAAGTAGGCATTCCAAACATGGGATTAATCATGGGATACCTAACATCTTTCTATAAGGTACCCATTCCTACCTCGGAATCTAAGGGTCCTTACAATGATGGGAATTTTCGAGCTGAAATGATTGATACAAATATCCAAAACCATGTGATTTGTTAATTTGGTTTCCTAACAATCTATAATTAAATTTCAGTTGTGGATATGTTGTATCAGGAAATATATATTAGTGGAAATACATTTTTGTTCATTTATGTTTATGATGTTGAACATGGAATATGGTATAATAAAAACTCATGGAATATATATACTACATGTTTATCATATATTGGTGAGCATCATATTGGGTTGTGAAGATGTATAAATATAAGTATCAGTAAAATCACTTATATATTGATAAAACATATCATCCATGGGATATAAGTTGGTGAAATTGTATTAGGATTGACTAGAAAAAATTATAATACTTAGATTGTCATATAAGTTTCAATAGTATTACATAATTTCAATTTAGTTATCGATCATTCAACATGATTTTTTATCAAATTGGTTCCTTAAGTGATTACATAAATTGATACCTACCCAATATCATTTGATAATATATCGTAATAGAATAAAATTGGGTATAAAACTAATAACGAGGAGATATTTGATTAACCAAGAGATGATGTGTCCACCCATAGAATAGGTTATGAAATATTGGACCTCAATAAAGTATTTACTATGTGCATAGACATTCCAACATAATTACATGTTATATAATATTATAATATTTTGCAATATCAATAATGAAAAAAGGATAAAATGTACAGGATTGACATTATCCATGTCTAATGTTTAATATTGATCTCAATGATGAAGGAACTTTTACAATTAACATGGGGAGGATTATATCACACCAAAAACCTTCTTAATTTTTGTATCTATGATTTGTTACCATAAATTTATATTATTTTATTATTTTGAATGATATTTATAATTATTTGAAAATTAGCCAAGGACCCTTGGGGTCACACATAAGATAATATTAACTATTTTATAGACAAATGTTATTATTTCTTGTCAAAATATGATTATCCTTATTATATGAAACAAAATAACATTTCTGGTTTATGAATTTGAAAATTTTGATTAAATAATTTCAATTTAGGTTTTGAATTATTTAAGAGTAATAATATAAATAATGAGTTATTTATATTATTGATACATAAACATGAGGAAATGGAAAATCCTCAATGAGATTTGAGATTGGGGGTGGAATAATAGGATTTCAAGACCCATTACATGAAAGGAATTTGGAGGACTACATATAAAGTCATTTTAGGAAACTAGTTTTCAACATTTACTGAATATTGAGGCTCAAAAATACAGCATCCGTGGTTTTTGGGACTTATTCTAATTTTGAAATCAATTTAATGCTCCAAATACCCTTTGGAAACACTATATTTCACCCCCCATGTTTTATTAATGATAAGCATTCATAGAGGCTATTGAATGTCCCGCATACTATAAATAAAAAAGAATATAGAGTTTAGTATTCATCCCATTTAGATAAAGTAATGTTGTTTCTTAGCATTCAATAGGTTTCCTCAACTGGTAATGAGTTCTTTAGATTCCTTATTTGTGAGGGTTCTCTGTTTTTCATCATATGATAGGTTTTTCCTTATATTTATCTTTCCCCCTTTAAACCTTTTTTCATTGAGGAGTAACTATTATTACATTAATAAGAAAAAAACATGATAAATACAATAGTGATCATCATTATATATGGATATCAAAGGACACTTGAATTCATCAAATCATGTTTGATATAAATATTTCATGTTTTTTAAAAGAATTTTCTATTTTATTATTTTATAATTGTATTTTATATTTACTTGTTAAAATATTGAATTATTTTTATTGACACTTATGGTGTGTATTGAGTGTGATTATCATTATAAAAAACCTTTATTTGTATTAGATACACTCTTGAAAAATGAAAAACCCATAAATAAATTGTTATAATACTAAATAGTTTTTTAATTAATACACACTATTAAAAATTCATTTAATGAGCAGATGAAATGTATATGGATAATATGATATTTTTAGTACTTCAATTAAGCATATTTGTGTGTAGAGGTATTTTTCTTGGAACCTATATAAAATATAGCATGACTTATTCTCAAGTCCATTAGACCCCTACAGAAAGGTAGATCATTACATCAATTGATGTGGAGACATTAAACTGTTCTCTATAATATGATTAATGTATTAATAATTGTATGATATATAAATGGAATTGAATTCATGAATTAATTTTCATAATATTAATTGAGTATATATAAGATACAAGTAATTGAATTACTATAATCTAAATTATTTGTGGTATATATGTGATATAAAAAATTTCAATGGTAAGAATAAATATAAAATACTTATTTATATATTTATATATGTAATAGTTAACTTCTAATTATAATAAAAAAATTTCATTACCTTAATCTATTATAAATATGGTTTGTTATTAAACAATAATAACTAATTTATCTTGTCTTAGACAAACAGGTAACAATTATCCTAATCTAAACATTACATAATTCATGACGAGGTAACCTAATTAGATTGGTACCAAGATCCATAAAGATAATAATATTCATGAAATTAAATAGGTAAGCTATTATTCACTTAATGATAAATTATTTTTATAAAATATAATTAACTAGATTTATCTACAAAAATATAGAATTTATAAGAGACTATCTTATCTCTATTAATTGATGTAGACATATGGATCAAGGAACCATGAATTTATAGGAATACATGTTATTGTTTTAGTCAGATTATATTTAATAAAAGGACATGATTAAAAATAATATACATGATATTGATAAGGAAACATATTGTTTTGTTGATATTAATGGATATTGGTGCTCCAATTTGATCAAGGGAAGCACTCCACCAATGCTTTGAGAAAATTGACTAATTTTTTGAGAGGATGTATATAAATGGTTGATCATCCATACCATTCCAAATTACATAAGGCTTTAATATATATTGTCCTTCAAGTCACTTACACATCCTACCAAACAAAATGTTTTGATGTGAGCCGCACACAACCTTGTTCAAACCCACATCACCCACCTATATTGAAAGATCTATGAACCCCTAGTGGATATCTATGATTATAAGGTTACATATATACCATTTTATATATACGAACCCCTTGACCTCCAATTTCAATAAAAATGCGTGAATGAATATTTCCATGTAACATCTATGTGTAAGGAATTTGTTCCATGACCTTCAAATCAACCCTATAACTAGTTTTGGAATCAAAACTATGTTGAAATACAAAAAATTGTGGATATTTTTGTCAATAAATTATTATGATAATTATATGAAACCGTCAGCGAATTCAACACCAAGGAAATGGGGAAAGATGCTTTTAAAGGGGTTCTCCCAAGAAACCAGGGTTTGGAATCCATGAAACATGTCTACACCAAAAGGGTTTCTCTTAGTGTATCTTTATAGGACTGTACCCAATTCTTATAGGCTTCAAACTAGGATTCCACTCACTCATGTGTTAATTTATAAGTGTTTTAATCATCAAATATATATTCTATATGGAGACCATATCTTTATAATTTGATCCTAACCTTGTTCACCAAATTATGTTCCCTTTCACATTGGTCACCAAATTGGGTACAACGTCCACCATGGTCAAAAAACTGGGTATCCCTTTCACATAGTCCACCTAGTCATGTCCCCCATTCACCTTGGTCACCAACCTATACACCCATTCACTGAAACCTCCCTCCTAGGAACCCTATTTTCCAATGTATCTTATATAGGAATAAATTATTTCCCAAAAGACCTTTCTGACACTCTTTATCACAAAACAACCTATTAATATATCCAACCTACTTAGGAATCCTGTTAGTTTAAACCACTAAAAACATTATCATTGATAATCTCATCAATGTGACATATTAGTGACTCATAAAAATACCATGGGCCTACTACTAGGTTTGAATTCGAACAAACACTTTATTACTTAGTTTCCACTGAATATGATGAATTAGAATTGTCTACTCATTCATAAGTCACACATCATATATTTCTAGGTCCCATTCACCTAGTAGTTAATTTCTTATAATGTTAAACTAATAGGGATAGGCTATCATTTTATGGACTTAAACTATAACAATTCATTAGTTCAAGATGCATGAAGTTAAACGGAGTTAATTTTTTTTGTTATTTCATGTCCTTAAAATGAACTAATGTTTTACTAGTCACATTATCTTTAAAGGCATGATCTTCCCCATTATGTGGCACCAAACTATATCAGTTTTGATTCCCTTCATAAGGACACATAAGATTCCCCTATCATTAACCTGATCCAAACTCCAAAACACTTAATTCCCCACAAGATGGTGATAAATTTTATATTACCCAACTATATAGATTCAATCTATATTTTTACAAAACAAAAAAGTATAGATTGAGAGCCTATTTTATAGATAGATATTCACATCATTGTGTGGTTACAATAATTCACACTCACATACAAGGCCTCTAGTATAGCAATTGATAAGGATTCCATGATTATATCTCAAATATATTAAATAATTCTAGATAAGGAAATAAGACCCCACAATGGATGAGCTAACCTCCTATCAAATAAACTTTCATGGAAATTAAAAGTGTCATTTGAATAACCCTATGACATTTTTCCTTCTTAAATGAGGTCTGTATCTCAAAAGAACTTGGAAAAATTGTATGGGGTTAAAAATGATGAACCTAATGTGAAATCATTTAATAATTCAAATTAATGATTGACTGTGGACTTTTACCCGAGTTGCTTCACCGGAAAATACCTTTTTTGTTTCCTATTTTTGATCTCCTATCACATTCTAAAAGAATCACAAAAAACACCACTGCATATCAATATTCTCAGATAGGCTAGTGGAAACCGCATGACATCTTAGGATACCACACATCACCAAATGATACACCAAAAAAATACTTCATCTACAAAAAGGTTGTAGATCCATAGCCTTTAAGAAAATTATCTCCCACCTAGAACACTAGTGTCATGTGTTTGATTCCCTCATGTGTTAGTATCATATAAATGGATTCATATTAGCTTTATAGGTGTCTCATGATGTCCTCCAATAGATAATAAATTTTTTCTCATCCCGCTGATGAAGGACCACTTATAATCAAGTAGCCACTATCTCCACATCCAATCACTTCATGAGTTTTCCCCTGAATTGTATAAATAATTATCTCGTTTTTCTTAGGTAGGTGGGAAAGGATATCACCTACATCCCTTTTATTATTTACTAACTTTTAAGGAGGGAACCACTATTCACCTCTATCTCATATACCCTATAACCTTAAATATTACAAAATATATTGAGGATGAATCCTCAAAGCTCCAAAACAAAGTTATCCAAACCAAGACACCCAAGAGTGGGGATCATAGAGTGAAGTTATACATTGAATTATAGGATTCCATCCACACCACTATTACCATTATCATTGATGAAGTTCATCAGTATATCCCAATAAAAACCGAGGAGCCTGTTACAAGGGAACCAATGCATGAAGTTCATTATCCACATTGCACGACCCTATTTATGAATGATGTTTTAACCATGGTTAGCTGCCCTGGATATTTCATAAGGAAAGTTAATCTATGGAAATTTATGATATAATAGTATGTTCCTACCTTTTCAGGCTCTAACATACTCATGACTAATTGTCATAACCATAAATTATCCTCTAGAAAAGGAAATCCTAAACATATGGGTTCTCATCATGGTCTTGTAATTTAAAACTCTAGAGGTCATCCGAATAGAATTTTATAAAAATGTTATCCCCAAAGAACCATATTAAATGACTTTTAAGGCCCTCCCTAGAGTACATATTATATATTTCATCCATACAATATGAAAATATCCACTGTGAAGGTCCTTCTCATTGTGGTAAATCAAAAAAACATCAATAATTGAGGTCCTTCCTATGGTTAGATAAAACCAAGAAGCTCTATAAGTCCTATACCATGCTTACATAATGGATAACCTCTCCACATTAATGTGAAAATTGATCATGATGTTTCTTCTAATGATATAATCCATAGAGGTCCTCCCTTCAATAGAGAGATTGACTGACAAAGATATCCCCCACCCCCTCATCGACTCTTCCTGAATTGGTAACCATGGAGGACCTCAACATGGAAACAAAAAAATAACTTTAGAGATCCTCCCTATAGTACATATTATATATTTCATCCATAAAATACAAAAAATATCCACCGTGAAGGTCTTTCTCATTGTGTAAAATAAAAAAAAAATCAATAATTGAGGTCCTTCCTATGGTTAGGTAAAACCAAGAAGCTCTATAAGTCCTCTACCGTTCTTACATCATGGATAACCTCTCCCCATTAATGTGAAAATTGATCAAGATGTTTCTTCTAATGATAGGATTCATGGTGGTCCTCCCTGTAATAGGGAGATTAATTGACCAATAAACCCCCCACTCCCTCATCGACTCATCTTGAATTGGTAACCATGGACGCCCTCACCATGGAAACAAAACAAATAACTTTAGAGGTCCTCCCTAGAAAATTGGTTACATAATTCATCCATATTACCAGCCACAAAACCAACATGGATGTCCACCCTATAAATACAAACAGAAAATTAGTATCCTTAGAGGTCCTCCCTATAGAAACCAATCTAAAAACACTAAAGATCATTCAAGTAATATATGTTTTTGTGTTACTCACTATGAAAAATTATTTATCCCTAATGTGGGTCCTCCCCATAATTTTTAATCAACTATTAACCTTGTATGCCCTCCCCATAGTGCTCACTTTGAAGGCCCTCCTCGCAATAACACATTTTCTTTACATGAAGCTCCTCCCCATGTCAAAGCAACTCAAACGTTACCATAAAATATATAAAATAATAAGAAATTTAGTTACCATTACTAGACAATTCCGCATTGATCAGTAGTGTCTCATTCTTGCCAATGGGTAATTTAAGGGCACTATCATCATTTTTCCCTCCCATATACAGTTCTCCCTTGGATGTGAATGAGTAGGTTCAGGATAATCTCACTCCTCTACATAAAAAATTGTTAGAGTAAAATTTATGTTTAGACCAAGCTATAGAAACCTTCATTAGGGAGTCAGATAAATTTATTTTCACGTGGATAGTGTTGGATAAATTTATAATACTATCCATGTTCTATTCTATTGATACTACTCAGTATGAAATCCCAAAGAAAGTGAAGTTATATTCAATAACTTATAGTCATCACATCCCAGGGGCGAATATGCACTATATCAGGACAAGATAACAAGATTATGTGGTTCACACTACCCATTCCTTATACTAGGGGAACTATGAATCCATTTTTACTTGGTTACACTTTTTGTGGACAAAAAACTGAAATTTAAAATATAGTGAGTTTTCTAAATGTGCCTGCTTAAGCAGTTTGGATAACCTAAAACATTAGTAATCAATACACCCACATGATGTGTGTATCAGTGGAAGTATTGGTTTATGGAGATTTATATTTCACTCTTCCCATCAGATGAAAATTTTCACTAGGGAAAGAATCTCTCAATGTTATCGGTTATATACAAGTCATGGTCTTGAATAAATATATATATTCTAGTTTGTATATACGATGAATTATAGTTCTCTATAATGATCTAAAAAGGCATACTCAATAGGATTTATTTAATTTTTGTTTATACATCTGGATATAAAGAAGGTAAAACATGTCACCTATTTTTATAAGCTAAAACATAAAATCATATAAGAATCATCAATGGCATGATCCTTATTCTTAGTAAATGATCTGCATCTAGATCATTCAAGGATAAAATCTTAAAATATCAATAAGGACCTAGAATGAACCCCAATAGTTGTGTAGTACTATCCATAAACTATAGGTCTTGGGGTATTTTTACCTCCACAATCAGCCCGATAATTATCAAATGAAATACCCCTAGATTTTAGAATATATATTTATCTTTATTAAAGTTAATGTGTTTGATAAAATTATTTATAAGAAAATTGATCATAGAAAAGCCATGTTATACTATTAAAATATATGTAGAAATATATTCTATAAGAAAATGGATAAGAATTTATAAATTTTTTATTAATTGATTATGAATGAAGATAAAACAATTTAAAGGTAAAAGAGATATTTTTCATAAAACTATTTTTATGAGTGAAATTTCTTTTTATCATAATATATTATATTAATCACTATTATTACTAAATTCTAAGGACATAAATATATTATGTAAAATAAAATGAAATTACATTAAATTAATTCTGGTTATTAATCAAGGGAAGAGAATATACTCATTTTATGCTTCAGAAATGAATTTTCTTGAGAATGGATTTTAATTAATTTTTTTAGATGATATAATAAATTACTATCCAATTTATAAATATTATTTAAAAAAATTGAAAAAATTGAAACCATCATATCAAAATTATATGAAAATATAGTTTAGGGATATTTGTGAAAATATTTATTTTTGAGTGAATAATGAAAAAACAATGTTTTTTCAATACTCTTATTTATTTTAATAAAATAGTGTAATTTCGTAGTCCCAATATACTTTATTATTTGTTTTATTATTAAAAAATATACTTTATTAAAAATACTCTAATTAGTTCCATAAAATAAATATATTATTTAATTTTTGAATAAGTTCAATTTATTAATTAAAAATATTTTTCCAACAAACTGTTTTTATTGTGTTTTGCAAACATATTTTTAAACTAATTTCTACAACTTATAAAAATAGAATCTTTAAAATTTTATTTCAAATTTGAATTATGTTTTTTGAATTTAGTAATTATTATAATTTCATTTTTTGTTAATTATGAATTCCAAAACTAGTAAAAATGTTGTCACAAAGGTAAAATGGTAAAATTTGTTAACTAAGAATAAAAAATTTATTATAAAGAGAAAATATATAATATTAATTATTAATGTATATGGAAATTTTAAACCATATCACTATATATTTTATTTTTATTTTTTTTGTCTCACATTACCTTGATTAAGACACTTATATTATTTAATAGTGAATAATACTTACATATGTGTCATGTACCACAATTATAAAAGGACACATCCCTTTCTAACATATACACACCACCTAAGACATTTATCGTGATAATAGTTACCTAAATACAATATAATACTTTCTTATCTATACTATAGTTCGTTCTATCAGCAAATTTCTTACCTAAAATTCTTAAAGTGTAAGAAAAATGATGTTTTTCAAAGAATTTTTAAAACTCTTAACTAAATTCTTTCATGTTTATTTCTTCTTCCACCTTAAATCCTATCATAGACACAATGATATGACAATATAATTATATAAAATATAACTAAATGTAATTATTTTATGTTATACCCCGTTTTCATCTTTTTTTCTAATCTATGGGTAATCCAAACATCACTCGTGAAAATGGGTTGATTACCACCCCCATGAAGCGATGTATTATTTTTATCATTGTATCTCATGGATGTTTATATAAATTTTTTAATTGATATATATTATTTTGATAAAATATAAATTGTACTTTAAAGATAAAATATTATATACCTTTCTACCCTCACATCCTTTGAAAGATGTCATGTGTTTGTAGGGAATACTGCCTCCATGAAGTGATGTAATTTTTTTCATTTCCACTATAAATGGATGATAATAAAAATTTAATTAATGCATATATAGTGAATTAATTATGTAATTATTGTTTTTGTGAATTTTATTTATTATTTACCATTATTTCATTCCAAAATTTGGAAAATAGAAACATAACTCATGTGTATATGGGGACTACCATCTCCACCAAGTGATAAAATTATTTTTACATCCACTCTATATATGGATATTTTTAAAAGATTATATAATTATTTAATATTATATTTAATAAATTATTTATATTTTAATGAATAAAAAACGTCCATGGTTAAAATATTATAACCATCAAATAAAAACAAGTATGGGAAACAGACCGGTTTTGATCTGAATAATGATGTTAGTAAAGAATTATTAATGGATGGGTAATTAGAAAATATTATATAGTAAAATAATTCAATATAAGTATTAATATGTTTCTAATATATTTTTATAATAATTAACAATTTATTAAACAATAAAATATGTGTGTATATGTTTAAATTCATAACATGAGGCAAAAGTTTTTCTTCTAAATATTTTTTTTTGAGATATGTTTAATATTATGCAATGATTGATTTTTTGTGTAGTTTTTATACTACAACATGGATATATTAAATCCTGAGTATATTCTAACACATTTTAGTACATGTGTGTTTTTTGGTTATTTTTTCGATATATTTTATGATTCAAAAGTTACTAACATTGTATACATTTATATTATAAGATCATTTATGTATAAGATTGTATACATCTAATTTCCATTGCGAAAAATTATTCTATAATTATCATTTAAACCACATAAATTTTATTTTAATTTTTTTATTTCTATTATTTTAATTTTTTCGTATATTTTCCACTCTTTGGTATAAAAAATAATTGAGGAAATGTTTCTAATAACAATAATCTTTTTTTTTGTTTTTCGATTCCAGAGTTTTTCACATCCTTTTCAATATTATTTAAAATGTTTTCAATAATATTATTTTTTATGATCCAATTATTTTTTATATAAATACTTATCCAAATTTAAACTTCCATTCAAAAGGTTTAAAATGTATTTTATATAATATTTTCCAAATAAGTTATCTATCAGTTTTTACAAATAGTGTGTAAGGGATGTCTATGATAATATTTACCAGATGAATAGAACTTTGCACTATCATAACCATTATTTTCTATGAATATTCATTTAAAATTATCTATGGTTATTTTCAAATAAAATATGTTTCTCAATATTTTTGAAATTTTTAGTTTATAATGATACCGAAGAAATGTAAAAATTCCCTTTTAATGATATTTTTAATCAATTTCAACATCCTTGGTTGTTTCTTATGATCCACTAGGAATATTTATTCTTTATATCATCTATTTTAATTCTATAAGTGGTTTAGGATGATAATTTTTTAATAATTATTTAATGAATCTCATTTTATTCACATTGTTTAATTATGTTATGTTTAAATCTTTATGAATCCCATTTAATTTCAATTGTTTATTATTTGATTATTTTATTAATTCTTCAATGATCTTGATAAACACTCATGTATGGAGTGGACCCAATTCAATGATCTTGAGTAAGTAAGTCATTGAACAAGTAGTGGACCCAATTCACTATGGGATAATATCCAGTATGATAATCTTAATAGTTATCTTTGATTAAGGAAATGAAGCAGTAGGGAGTGAACTCAATCCACTATGATAGTCTTGGAATTGATACTTAACTAATGAAATGATTTTCTATTCTTTTTTATATAACAAAAACTTATGTTCTTTTATTATGATATGTTATCATGTATAATGTTTGATTATTGATGATTTTAAACTTTTAACTTCTATATTTTGTTATGAAAAATACTTCTTTGATGACTAGTGATTAATGATATTTTACAGATTGGGTATGAATTTTGTAAGTTATAATCATGTTATCATAAACATCATCTTGTCTTATGATCACTTAATACCATTGATTTATACAACCCATGTTTACCATTAATAATAATATGAAATCTCAATTTCATAAATATATATTTCCCCATTTTATGAAAATTAATTTTAAAAAGGTTATGACTATGAATGGTACTGAATGGCAAGAAACTTTTGGGAGATTTTGAAGATATTTCATGAAATATGTTTATTATGTATCCCATCTCAAAAGATACAAAACCATTGAAATGTAGGGGTATATATTATTGTTATATGTATTTAAAATTAATCTAAAATGATAAAATATTTATGTATATAAATAATGGGTTGCCTCATCGAACCATGGTTAGGAATAGAAATGATGAAATCATATAAAACCTTGGCCCAACCCCATAGGATGGGGAAATTTTTAACTCCCACTCATTTAAGGATATTGAACTTCTACAGACTAGAAGTATCTTCAGAATAGGTTCTCATATAGTATCCTCTATTTATATTCCATAATTTATCTACTTTATCACGAGTTGGGTTAGTGAAATTAGTTAGTGACTCCCTCAAGATTACCAGCCATAAACAATTAATGGGGGGAATTAAGGAGTGAGGGTAAAACCATGACTGTTATTATATTTAAAAAATCACACTAATAATGTATAAATTAATGGGGGGTTGTGAACTATCCCCCAATGGATATTCAGAGGAAGATGAACCCCTACAACTCTAACATAGATGAGGATTTGATTTGCATAGTATGGTTCACAATGGTGACTATTATCAAGGTCAACCCTATCAATAACTTAAAGCATGAAATTGATATTGATAAAAATATTGAGGAGACATATATTCACACTGGGGTGAAAATTTAAAGGCCTAAATAAGATGTCTGAACTAAACATTATAGGAAATCTCATGATTTTGGAGCTCCTCTAAAAATTCAGCTACCACATTATAAGTGAGCTTTAACTCGGGATAACAAGTATGGTGTAGTTATATCCACCTCTTCAATGTCACCCAAATAGATAAATATATTTATAAAAAGGATATTATTTCCCAATATGATGTTGAGTTGAAGAAGTATAGGTGAATCAATGTATAATTTATCTAATGAAAAAATAAATATTCAGTCAAACTCCCAATCTATGTCCAGTATCTCCACTCCTATTAATAATCATCAATAAGTAGAAATTTCTTTGTAAGAATGTGTGGATTCTAGTAATATACAATTATGAGCCCAGAAAACCATTATATCTGACCATGGAGGGTATGGAATATTAATAATTTCATTAATAGTGGTAACAACTATCACCATTTCAAGTTAATTTCCCTAATCCCACACAATTCATCTTTTAGAAGTTAGTACATGTGATCTGACCTTATCATGTGCTTCCCACTACCACTACATGGGTGTCAGCCCTTGATATAGTGCCACTAGAACTCTTTTATAATGAATCATATCATTAAAAATCTTGTATTTCATAAGGAATTTTAATTTATGACTTCTGATAAATGATATTTTGAGTATTGGGATTCATATTAAAATTTTTAAAGTTATAGATTTTTAATGAGGTATCTTCATATATTAATTGAGGCATGGGAGGTTTCTTGGGTCCTGTGGTGTATATAAAAATATTTAGGACGAATTTAGATTTTTTTGAATTATTTTTCTCTATCTCATGTTATCAGAAACGTTATAGGAAACTGTAAGGTTTTCATTGGAAATTGTGTGAGGCTTTTTGTTTTATGGGTGTGGAATGCACCTTGAATAAAGTTATATAGAATCTTTCGGGGCTAACCATTTAGTGTGTTATAGCATTGTTTTTGATTTTTGGGGTAGGTTTATGGTTTCACAAATTATGTGTCCCAAATCTATGGGAGTTGTAGCTCAACGAAGTGTATTCCAAATAGTCGGTGCATGATTTAGAAAACCATTTCACCTACCATAATTTTATCAAACTTTTGAATTTTTTTCCATTGGTATTTTAAATTATAAACTTATTTTTACCTCTCTAAAACATGGATACACTAAGGGATTATCTCCTCATTCCTTCTACATTAAATTCCCTTGATGATTATTGATTTTTGTGGTGTTATTGGGTGAAATAAATTGAGTTCATCTCTTATCTTCCCTAGATTTCTAAACCTAATAATCTTCACTAGTTCATGGATCTTTCAGATTATTATTATTATTAGGATTCCAATATATAAAGGTGGAATTATCCCAATATGATGTGGAGTTGTCTCAGCATGGCTAGAGGAAATATCCGAATGATGAGTGTATATCATTGTGTGATATTTATATAAAAGTACACCACCCTTCATATTTTTATGGGTTTTCAATTTAAATTAATAAAATAGGTTATTGAATTGATGGTGGATGATAGGGATTCTTCCTATCAAAGTGTTTGGGTTGTGACATGAACCTTATGAGTGTGGTTGGCCAATATTTTGGAAAGAATATTTTCATCGGTTAGATTTTAGTCATTTATTCCTTATTAAATTAGTTTTTCTAATTTTATATAATTTGTTATAACAAACTAAATTTGATTTGGTAGATTGAGATATGACCTTTGATGATGATATGAGCTTAGATAAGGTTTGGATAAGCTTCAGAGGTAGTTTTCAAGCTTTTTTTATAAGATGTTACACCATGAATGTAGTTGGTGGTCCCTGAACATACCTCCAAGGTTTTCGATTTTATATGTATCATTTGATTTCATATCTTCTCAAAAATTAGTGATTGACCATAAATTTGATGTGAATTATTAAATTTAACTCATATGGAATAAACAATGTCTCAAGGTCCATGATGTACCCTTGAAAACTATCTTGAAGCCTCGACCACTGATAAATTATAGATTAATTAAAAAAATGTTCTACAAGGTATATAAACCCCATGTGGATAAAATATAAATGGAATTAATGAACATAGTATCCCTATAATAGTTTCTGTTATACACCACCTCATGTAGTAGGGTGTTAGAGTAAAATTGTTTTTCCATGTATGCAATAATGGAACATTGATATACCTCATAGTTGTTCTCCTAGATTACTAGAGTGAGGTATAAGTGTTCCTCCCACATGAGTAAATGTGTACCCATATTATTATACCTAGGGTAAATTAATGATAGGATGTATGAGTGTACTGACCTAGGATTACATGTAAAGGTTGATGAGAATTATATCATCACTCTAGTTTGAGACTAATAAGGGTTTTCTTTTAAGTCTTGTGACTCTGTTACATTATTCAGAAAATGTTGAGGGATGTTATACCCCTTGAGTGTTAAGATTGTCCCAAGAGATGAGAAAGTAATAACGGAATCCATAAAAGGTGTATGGGCTATGATAAGGCCTAGGAGACCTTAGTGGTTTCCATAGTGATATGTTTACCATATAGAGGATTGGTGTATAAGAGTTGGTATCAATGATCATTGGGGTCACCATATAAACTGAGGATCAGTGGAGAGAGTTGAGAATAGTTGTACAAATAGTTATAATTTTTTATCTTGAGATACCATCATTAGTCATATGTGATCACATTGAGATCATTTCCAAACCATGTTGATATTATGAGATATTATGAGAGGAATGAACTATACCCTATGTTTTATATATAGGATTCCAAGTATATTATCAAGAATTTAGTCATGACTCTTGATATTATATGGGATTTCTAGGATACTAGCTTAGATCTGGTGATTATGTATATATTTAATTCATTTGATATAACCAAGAATTAATCTATTGATCCTATATAATATCCTAGGACACATATTTGGAATTTATTGTTACACATGATATGATAAGATATCTATAATACTCTATATGATCTTGTCGTTGAGGCATATCTGATGAGATGCCTTGGATACTCCCTAGGACTTTGAGATTATGATAATAGTATGATATACCTAGGATTATCCCCAATAACTGGTATTTATGCCAAATTGTTTCATATTCATATGATCCTAGGGTGGCACATATATCCACCTGATGTTATGTGTTATCTTTAGAGACATACTAGTAATAGATGATGTAGGCATGATCAATCTTGGGTGTTTTCTTAAAACCCAAAAATCGAGGATGACTATTATTATTACGCTTTGACACTATTTTTATTATTATAAGAATAGTAAATATCTACACATTGTATTTACTAGTAATGTTCGGGACCCCATTTGTGGTTCCCTACTGAGTTATTTTTACACCTTGGTTGGTCATCCATGACATTCCAGGACCATTGAAGACAACATTTTTATATGTTTAGTTAGTGTTGACATTGTGTGCCATATAATTGAGAAGAATATACTCAATATAGATTGGATACTATAATTACATAAGGCTCATGGATAGTATTAAGGAATCTTTTATTTTTATTAATTCATTATTTAGTATATGTGGTCAACCTAGTTGGAGAAACGTTTTTATGTAGGAATTTATTCTTATGATTTATATTTTATATAAAATGGATTTGTTTTATTTATTCTATGTACTCTGATTATTCATTATGGGTAATTTTTTACTATTCTTGATATTTTATTACTCTAATATAAGGAAATAGTCTTCTCACTATAGCACCTTACACCCTTACTATTTGTTGGTATCTTCTGGTTTACCGAGTGGAGCGTCTGAAATCATGTTCTCAACCATGTTGAGGTATTAAAAAATTATATTCTAGTGACATTGAATTTCCCTAAGATTTAATAATAAAATTTTCTTTAAATAAATTGAATGAGTTTGATGGCTTCCATGACCCACTAAACCAAGCTTAAAACAAACTGCGATATATTATAATATAGTCCCTAAATTTATAAATACAAATCAGAAAAATCCCAGTATGAAATATATATAGAAATTTTTTACATAAGTAAAATGTATTTATTAATTCATAATATATAAGTACTCAATTTTTGGTAAATATATTTTATGTGTTTTAAATATTTATCTTAAAATAAAATTTAAGGGTATTTTTTGAACAAAAATTATATATTTCTTTGACCAATTCTATAAATTTATTTTATAAAAATGATATAATTTTTTAAATTTTCATACAAAAAATATATAAGAGTGAAATATTCGGATATTTCTAAAAATAAAGATTTCTCAGTAAATAGTGAAAATACCTTTTTTTATAAAACTATCTTTTATTTTCATTTAAATAGTCTCATAATACATTGAATTTGATCCAAATTTTACATAGGGGTAATTGATTTATAAATAATAAAATTAATTACATATGAATCATAATTGTACGTTATCTTTGTAGAAGATCATTTTTGGGATTAAATACACATTTTTCAAAAAACTGTTTTTGTTGCATTTTACCCATTTATATTAAAATGAATTTTTTACACATATATAAATTTCATATTTTCAAATATATTTATTATTAATTATCATCATTATTAATATAATTTTATAGTTTTAAATTAATAATTTGTCATTATGAATAGTGATTGTGTTAATGATATGTCACCTTGATAAAAGAGGTAAAACTTATTTAAAACTATCTAGTAAAGCTTTAAAATCTCTCTATCAATTGAATTTATCATATTTTATGAGTTTGTTTCACCAAAATAAATTTTTAGAATGTTAAATAATTTATTTTAATTTTTCTTTAAATTGGGAGCCAAGATTGACTTTTATGATAATGTGTTATATTGTATTCAAATTAATGTAATTTTTTTGTCTTTTAATTTAATGACATTGATTGAAGATTTAATTAAAAAAATTAAAAAAATTATAAAAGATCTTGTTTTTTAATTTTTTTAACCAATAATTTTCAATTAAACAATGTTATTATTTGATGTCGTGGTTAAATTAGTTGTACTCTTCAATGGAGTAATATTCTTTAGAATATTAGTCATGTGTTTTGTGTTCATATATTATAATTAATTTATCAGCATAAAAAATATTGAAAATAATAAAATATATTCATAATTTATAATCGTCATGTCAAAAAAATATAAGGACCCATTTCTTTTTTCCATATAATTAAGAGATCACTATAAAATGTTTTGTTATCACAGTTATGTTTAAAATTTGATTAAAGTGGTTTTACAGGTAGATATAACTGAAAATGTATCCAAAACTATTCTAATTGTAATTAATTGAGATTATTAATACCCGAAAAAATATTATATTCTAATTTGGTATTATTTTATCCACCTTATATTATTAAAACTTATATTTTATTTTTATTTTTATTTAATTATAAGTGTATTTTTCCTCACTTGTAAAAGAGAACCTCATATTTACACTTGTTCACAATTATTTATCCTTATATCATAGCCAATTCCTTCCATAATTTCTTTCTAGATTAATTTCAAAAATCATATAGATTATTCCCTTTCCAAAATAAAATCCTTTAAAAGCTTATGGTGTCATCCAAAAAACTTTTGTCAATTAATAGGTATAACTCTTAATAGAGTGATTTCAAAGTTATTTATTCTTGTGCCTGCTCTTAATATATGGTATCCATTATAAAATAATTATTTGAATATATTAAATATACATATTTTTAATTAAGATTATGGAACAACCATTATCAAACATCTTTCAATTCTATGGGAAAAGAAAACATCACTTTTCTGTGCGTGTGGACTGCAACCTTCACAAAGTGAATTGTGTCATTTCTCATCACCATTTCACATTTATGGTTACACAGATGGATTTTATAAATATATAAATATATATATCATATTTATGATATTATTTTACTTATATTAAGTTAAATTATTATTTAATTATCTTTAGTTTCATCTATCTAAAAATGCAAAATCACTCTTGTGTATATAGAAACTACTTCTCTCCATGAAGTGATGTAACTAATTTTTCATCACTGATTGATATAATAATCAATAAACTAATATTTAATTAGTACATATTATACTCATTTAAATATTAAAATTATGGATATTATAGAAAAATTATCAAATTAAAAGTATCAATACTTCCAAATCGAAACACATATGAAAAACGAAGTAGTTATCAGTTAAAACAGTGATTTTAATATAGAATTTCCAAAAAAAGAGTGATAAGATATTATAAGTAAATAATATATGGTATATTACATATTAATATAGTTTGAAGTAAATTTATAATAAAACTATATTTATTATACAAGATTTTTGAACTCATACCTAGAAAGACCAGACATGAGGTAACAGTTTATCATCTCAAATTATCTTATTTGGGACATATGTTATTTTATGAACATTCATTATTTTATTAGCTGTATATAAAAACCCATTTACATGTTATATAATTAATTTAATTATTTTCAATATTTTTAGTTTTTAATTTAAAACTATTTTTCATGGGAATTATGATTCTAAATTTACCAAAGTGGTACAGGATTTATGTTTTAATCTCATTTTAATTGGGACTAATTATGATAGATTTACATTTAGAAAAATAATATGATCCTTATATTATAAAACCCATTTCTTTGTTTTTCCACTGGTTATTTATTTATTTTCTATGTATTAGTACCATTTTCTTTTCTTTTTTACTTAAAATGATCAAATAAATGTCTTTAAATAATAGTAAACCTTATTTGCTCTTTGGTCAATAAAATATTTATTATTTTTCCATTCTCCTCAAAATTAATTTATAATTTTAACTAAATGTACTTTATATGTTTTAAAATTTTCATTTTATATACCTATGACATTATTTACATTGCATTAAAAAGATATCTTTCTAAAAAAATTCTAAACAATTTATTTTTAACAATTTGGAAATGTGTAAAAGAAATGTTTTCCTTTAATATATAATGAACGAACTTGTTTTCCCACCACTATGAGTATTGTTTTATTTTAATATAACTTTTAATTTTTGATTCATTCTTTTAAATGAAATATGTTTCTATATTATTTTTGGAACATATCAGATTAAAAACATGAGATTTAAAAATGAAAATGGTATTTTCATCCCAAAATACTACTGTGACCTTTAAAGTAATAGTCCAAATATGATGACATCCTTTGATGTTACTTATGATTTACTAATAATATAATTCAATGATACCATAATTATTCTATCTCTTTATGGTTTTTTATTATTATGATGATTTTTTTTTGAATTATATTCTTTTCAATGAGTTATGTTATGATGATATAATGAAGCATGAGTGATTTTGTGGAATATATATGAATGGATTATTATTATGTGATGGGTGAGTACGAAATTATATATACTAAAAATTAATTGGGTATTGATGATGAATTTTAGAGACTCCTATGAGATGACAAAGTTAATAAACTCCTAAGAGATGATGCGGTGAACTATATGGAAGTTACTCCAAAAAAAATTTCAAAATTGACTAGGTAGGCATTTCCTTTATGGGAAATTACTGACAATGATAGTATTGGGAGTAATTGTTTACTAATTAAGTGGTTTTATAAGATTATACTCATTTTAAAAAATTTATATATTATTCTTATGATATTTTTAATATTTCTCTTGATTTACTATTGATGATTCATCGCACTTATGACTTATGTCTTTTTTATGTCAAATCCTTATTCCATGATTTATAATTAATTATCTTTGACAAATTTATTATTATTATTTTGAGTTAATATCATGTTATCATAACATTATTAATATCTTATGCTCACATATGATCACTCACTGGTATATCTTACGTTCTCCCTTATTGCACATCCGAGATCACCCATTTTTATGTTTCACTTACACGAGTTATAAAGAATGGTTTTAACTAGGGTATTTTTAAGAAGTTGTATATACAAGAATATTTTCATGGGTGATGTTTTATATCATTCATAAAAAAAATTATATATATATATATATTATCCAAATACTATAAACCATTGTTGTTCTTTTGTGAATCATTGTGTTGTGTAATGAATATTAATATAATAAGATGTAATATTTATGTATGAGAAGTATGGGTCCCTATAGTTTGTATTATTGAAGGATTTAGTTGTTTTAGATATTAGGATTCGAGAAATTTGGTGAAAATTATTTGGTTAATTCTATGTATAGGATAAAATCCTAATGATTTGGTAAGGTAGATATTATGTGGTTTTCCTAGACATACAAACCAGTATGGATTCTAAAATTGGATGTGGTTTTTCAACAGATGCATCTAAGGATAATAACCCCCAAAAATTTGGTCATTTATATTTTATTTACCATTCTATTGTATAGTGAATCCTCCATTACCGTGCAGTTTGTTTGACAATACCCGGGGATAAGTATGAGATAATTCACACTATATTTAGAAATCAGTATGAAAAATTTGAATAGATGATTACCATAGATGACCAAGGGTAAATATATGGTGTCATAGATTAAAAATAGTGTTATTATTTTTATATAATATGAATTATTTTTCATGATTATATGGTATATCACTCTGATTAGTGCTTCTCATAATATGAATTTTGGTTTTACACAAAAAATGGTAGTTGAGGGAATTTTGTTTCTGTCAAACATAATGGATAAAACCACAATATTCCTCCTGGTCAACCAAATATTATGAGATATTGAATATAAAGGAATTGAATTCTACATAACTATATATCTTGATATATAATTAATAGCCTTAAATTGAGTTAGCATACTAAAAAACATAATAAAAATGGAGTTTCATGGGATTTTAGTTGATATAGAATATATAAGAATGAAGATTCATCATTCTATATCTCTTGAATGTGGTAATAGAAACGCATCAAAAAAATTTCAAAATAATAAAATAAAGTTTTATTTAGAGAAAATAAGGTAATATGTAGATTAATTTCTGAGGAAGATGATAAGTTTTATATGGGAAAATGAATTTCAACCTATGATTCCATTTAAAATTCAATATTATATGTGTGGGGAACTTTGACACTATCTGATTCAATGACCTTACCCAAGGGATATCTCCTAGACCATGTAAGTCCCTATATTGTACCAATCATTATAGTGAAATGATTAAAATGTTTTTATTTTCGGAATCAATAATTATGGTGTATAAAAGTTTTATCAGTGATATTCTTCTAATAAAAATCATGAAGTATCTATGGATTATTCTTTAGTAATTTTTCATTAAGGACATGGAGGAATATTTTTAATTCTATTGAAAACCGTAATAAACAATTTAGTTATATGGTGATAATTTATTTTCAAAATACATGTGATTGTGGAATCGATAGATGAAAATATGTTATTTATTTTGAGGTAATAATGTCTAATTTGGATAAATAGATAATTAAAATAATTTGATAGTATTAGGGACCCAAAAATTGATTAAAAATTTGATGAAAAAGTGATTTATTTGAAAGATTATTTTATTTTTTGATTTATGGATTATATTAAACAGTCTATTATTTTTTTGAGTAATAAGGATAGAGTAATTTTTTTTAATAATATAAGTTTTCAATGTGATTATATAGTGATTCAAGTTATTATCATTGTGTAGTATAATATATGATCATGTTATTGATATGTAACATCACCCTCCACCAAATTGGTTTGAGAATGGGGTAGGACATAACAATGCCTTACGTTAAATCCCCATTTCACAAAATGATTCCAATAATTTCATAGGGATTCATTAAAATACGAGGAATGATTTTTTATTCAATCAATAAAAAAACAAACCAAAATATTCATAACCTGACAACCACAAAAAAATCCATAAGTATAATGTAATACATCTAAATGTAATACAAATAAAATCAAAACCAAATCACAACCATGAACCATATCAGAGTAAAAATTAGAAAGCAAAACCAGCAACCCAAATATGATAAAGATATCAAAAATAAACTCCCAAACAAGCTATAAGTTCTAACTCCACCAGTAATACCCATGGTATCATGACAAGTCACTAATGAAATGTGGTACCTTTAATTTACCCCTATCTTGTTATACAATATTTGAAAAACATACAATGTTCCCAAGCTGGGGATGAGTACAAAAGACAATATGTTTTCCCCAAATGAATTTACATCTCATGAAACTAGGATAAAACTAGTTATCACATTTATATAAAACAATTCCTAAAACATAACCGAAAATAGATTGTATCAATCCCCAAGTAGTTCCAAATAATGAAACCAAACAAGTCTTTTAATCATTTCACATTTCTAATTGGAATAACTAATTTCATTCCACAGAACCCCACGTGGATTACTAGGGGTACTCTTATACTCATGAGTGGTCTTTCGTTGATCTTCTAAGACATCACAAGGTAACTATATACCAAGTTCCCCAATGGACCACACCCCTTTAATGCATTCATGTCAGTATAAATTAACACACACCCAATGTTAATTAAAAAAACTATAGAAACCAACTATTAGAAACCATTTCAATAAAAAAATAATTTTATTAAAAAACTATTTTTACCAGTATTTTATTCATCAAAACCAAACAACAATTTTAAAAAAAATCATTTTAAAATCATGTAACAAATTTCACTTTCCACAAAATAATGAATTCCTTCAATTTCACAAACCATCATTAAAGAGGGTTTCCAAAAAAACATTGAACATCAATTTAAAAATTCAAACCAAGAAATTAATTCGATTTTAATTAAATCTATTAATCTCTAATATGATTAGTCTAAATTGAATTCATCGAATACAAAAACTATGGAAAAACCATATTACGACACAAAACTCTAAAAACATGTCTTAAATATTCCAAATTCATAATTTTATATTGTTCCATATCATATGCACAATAACTTATCATTGTTATTAGAATTATACAACATGTATATATCCCTAATATATTAGATCTCATAATCTATGAATGGTAGGATGAAACAAAACATAGGAAAAAAACCAATATTTCACACTTACTAAGGAATTTCATCCTCCAACACACCAAGAATCGCAAGTAGATCACTCCTAGATCAAGAGGAAAGGTATCCATAGCCTTGGTAGGGAGAGGAAATCATGTTAGGGTCTAATTAAGGGGAAAATAGTGGTTAAATAAATCTTTTTGATTAGATCCACAAAATCCAACTCTAATTTTTAATGTTGTGGGTTTAGGAAAATAGTGCGCAACAACTACATCCAAACAACTCTCATATGGTTAGCTCATATTGTTAGACAACCCATGTGTCAACTATGTTTTTTTACTCTTACTCAATGTTCATGGTTTCTCTTGGACATATTCATGGTTTGACTAATTTGTGTGCCTTCCCAATGACCAATGTCTTCCCTTGCACAATTTCTTGTAGGTTTTTCACGGTTTCTACTATATGTGCTCCAATCATTCACTTCTATAACATACTTGAAAACATTTCAAAACTGCTCAAAAACATCCCAAATGCAACCCAATTACATTATATATTTAAATTTCATAAACAAATGGATAATTACCGGAAATTAGTTGTTCTACATTATCACCACCACTATCCTTTTACTCCTTATAAAGTCAAGACCCACTATTTTCTAGGAAGAGTTCAATCCATTTGTCAACCATTTCCTTCCCACACTATCATGTATCTTCTTGAATTCAACCATGTATCAATTAAAACTATACTAGAATGATTCTTCTCCAATGAAATATTTTTTTTTGTTATCCACAATCTACACTGTAACGTGAACCAATGTAGAATTTGGCACTGGTTTAACATGATTCCACTGAATCGTGTGGTCTAGATTAGGTTGATAATTCTTCAATTGATATACATGAAAAACATTTTTCACTACATTGTGCCTTGGTGTAAAACTAAAATAATTATTCCACCTCACCAACCCATTCAATTATCACAAAAATATCCAATATATCATAGAGAAAACTTTCCCTGCTTTACAAAAACGTTGAGGCCAAAGACATAGAGAGAATATCAAGGAAACATGACCACTCACATCGAATAGAAACTGTCATCGAAAATGATCCTCGTATAATTTATGGTGAATATGAGCCATATATATACCCTTCATGATCTACTAAATATTCATTGTTGTCTCTCTTATAAGGATCATCCCAACTAGTGAAGTCTCACCTGTTTCCACCCAAAAAAATGGATAATAGTAAGGAAACCCATAAAATTCTTCAAAAGGATCTATATGTGTCAAGGCTTGTTAACTTTTATTTTACGAAAACTCTAATAATGTTACTTTATCCTCCCATGAGCCACCAAAATCTATTACCGAAGCCCTAATAATGTCTATCAATGTTTGTATCTTTCTTTCAGATTGACCTTCCTTATCAGGATGATACGATATGTTCATCATCCATTGATTCCTAAGGGATTGTATTAAGGATTTCCAGAGATGAGATGTAAACCACATATCTCAATTTGACACTATCGAACCTATTATTTCGTTCCTCTATACCACTTATTAGATATATATTTTTTATAATTCCTATACTGTATCATATTCATGAATAGGGATTAAATGCGATGGCATTGTGATTTGATCTACTATCAACCATATAGAAACATGTTTTTAACCATCCTTGGGATTATTTTCACAAAAATCCATATCTATCTTATCACATTTACAAATAGTAATAGAAAAATACTATTACACACCTTCTAGATGCTCGCACTCGACCTTTGCTTATTGATAGGTGAGGCATCTTATAAAAAACCCATCCACCATTCTTTTCATGCCCAGCCACTAAAAAACATTTCTCAATGCCTTATATATTTTCTATATTATATGTGGAATTTCCCATATATAATGGTAATATGGATTAAGAATTTTATTCCAAAAAAACCAAATATATGACCACAAGATCTCAAAACCATAATACTAAACTCCAATGCATCTTTCATCCATCAATGGTCTCCATAACATTGAGTTTTAACCTCATAAAAACACATTTTTAATCACATTTCAATTCATATTTAACCTTCTCAACAAAATTAAGAACAAAAAAACAAAGAAGAAAACTAAATCACTACCATGGTTTGAAAATCCAACTGCATGTGAGTTATCATTGACATCTCTTATTAGTGATGTAAAGACTCTTTATACATACAACTATATGAAATTATGATTAATTCATCCACAACTAAATTTCTATTAACCAATGTATACATCAATTCAAATTCAAAAAAAATTAGATTCTCTATCCTTCATCATTATCTCAGATTCAAATTTCTTTGTGAGAAAATGTGTTTCCACGTTTTTTGGTCGATAAACACCATGAATTTGTCACCATAGTGGTAATGACTTCAAGTCTTCAAATCATGGACTAAAGTAGCAAATTAAAAAAATAAGTTAATTGTTCCCATGAAACTTAAACTATCTAGTATCATAAGCAGCAACATGATCTCTATGTACTTGAATGCATGCCAACCCCAATCTTGAAGCATCATAATAAACCGCATTACCTAATCCTAATTCTAAAAAAATCATTATCAGTGATAATGTAATGATAACATTAAACTATTAAAAATACTTATATTATTCGTCATTCCATTCAAATGGAAAAAATTTCATCATCAAATCTAACTTTAGTTAATCTTGTCCTAAATAATCATGAAAAATAAACATTAACAATAACTAGCTAGAGCAATGAAGCTAGTGATATAAAAGAAACTATTATGAATCTTCCAAGAGATTACAACCTCTATTTTATTATCCACATAAACATTTTTTAGAGATTAAACAGATAAATATAGTTACCTCTTGTATCCAAAACTCCTAGTTTGAAATTGTTTCATACAAACAGTGACCTGAAAAGATTCCCAATAATATAACCAAGTGGTTCTAATGCTCATAATTTTCCCATGAATACACCAATACGTCAACAAAAAACACCACCAAAAAATAAACTAGATTAATTTGAAATTTTTGATCCATTAATACCATAAATATATTTGGTGGATTTATAAAAAAAGGATTAACCATATACCTGTAATGTATTTATCTACACCTAAAATTTTTCTTATCGCTATCCCTCATTCAGACCTATAGTTGGTGATATCCCAAACATAATGTAATTTTATAAAACCATTGTAATCCCCTCAATTTTTTGAATTATTCTTCAATGCATGGATGTGGATATGGATTATTTATTGTAACTTGGTTAAAATTAAAATATTCCACATAGTGTTGATGATTTCCATATGACATTTTCACAAGTAGTATTAGTGTTACCCTTTGAGAAATACTAGGCTAAATTTACATTTTCATTACAACTATTATAACTAAACTTTCAATTCCATTAATTGTATTAGTTCCATTCTATAATATGGAAGTGGGATAGGAATGGTCCCCAGTAAGAAATCAATTGTAGACATCACTTCTCTTATGGGTGGAAACTTGTTGAATTTAAAGAAAAACATCAAGAAATTGGTCCAATATTTTTGGAAAATTGCTACTCTTGGTCTCATTCAAATTCGAAAAATTAAAAGCTACCAACTTGTATGAGATAGATCTGACCACTGGTCCCAACAAGACTATGTAATCTTCCATTACGTCCTGGTATCCACTAAATAGATTTTCAATGCCATAATTAGTTATAAAACTAAGCCTTAAAGTATAATAGTTGTTGTGATCCTTGAAAATTATCAATCAATCCATACCTAGGATTTTTTTACAGATATCTATATTAGGTATTGAGAAATCCCAGATCAATCTAGCCCTATCAATAGTTATTGAACATTATTTTCACCTAATGGCTCAGTAATCTCTTTGTCCCAGAGAAGTTTAATGTTTCAAAATAGAAGGCATCATCTCAACATTAAAACCTAGAAATATAAATAGTATGAGAAGTAATAAATGAATGGGATGCATAAAAATAGAACAAAACTTTCATGAGGTTATTATTATATATAATTTAATCTCTCGCCCTTGAAGGTTATTATTGATCATCCATAATTCCCTCATCAAAACCGTACTATTTAGTACTTTATTCACATTTTTATTTATTAACCTATTGATATTGCACTTGTTGAGGATTCATAGTATACTGCAAATCATTATAGATAGAACGTTTCTTCTGATAGGATCTACACTATTTCCCTTATCCAATTAAAGCATGCATATTCTATGTATCAAGATATGTGTTCTAAACACCCAAACATAGAGAACTATGATTATATTGTTGATGATTTTTCTTCTATTTATAATTGTGACATACTCTTAGAGGTGTCATACAATCTCAATTGATTTGAACCAAAGAACCACATCAAAAACAGCATGTCTTTCTATTAAGTTTATCAGGAAGATTCGTCAATCCATCCATCTAATTATGATTCATAAGACTACCATGTAAGTATGTGTCCCTCTTCCCCTTATTCCCAATACTATAATTCCCAACATTTCACATAGTTATCAACAAGCTTCATCCAACCATGCTACATGACATATCTCATTCTTCCACCTTTTCCCTATTGACCATCTCTGTATAATCCATTATACATGTCATGTATATCTTTGATCGAATCCTTATCTGGAACCTTGATTCAAAAATGAGTTCCATCAAGGATAAAATTCTAGTAGCATATGATGAAATGTGTAAAAAATTCATGAATTTGGTCACATATTCTTTCACTATGAGGATAAATTTATTCAAACATAAGATGTTTGTCATTCAATAAATCTATAAAGTTTGAGGATAGAAATTTTTATTAAATAATTCTTAAAAATACTACCCTGTCATGTATTGTTCTATGTTATCCTGAAGTGCTAAATCCCACCACTGGAATGATAGATCCTCCACCATGTACATTAAAAAATTGATATTTCACTTTGCTATAGTTCCAAGGAAATTAAATTTTGGATTCAACCTATTCAACCACACCTTTGATTGTTTTATTTATGAATCACCCAAAAATATGGGAGGATTCTTATTTTGGAACACAACTGAATAATACACTATCCATTGATCATTATTTCTATTACCTCTGTTCATGGCCTAAAATGAGTGTAAAATACTCTAAAATGTATTTTTTTGTTCACCTGGGGCTCATGTAAAGCAACATTCTTAGAAGCCACATCTAGTTGGCTTCATCTACACCTAACTGGTGAAATTATATATCTCCAAAAGAAAACTCCATTATTTCTCACCCTCTAGAAACTGAATCCTTAACATTTTCAAATTTACCATATCACATATATCATAACTAGTCATCAAAAAGTTCAATAGTTTTCCACCATCAAATAATTTTTGAATATTCTACCTTGCTATTTGAAAATAAAAACATTTTCAACTATTTTCAAAAATTAACAATTTTTCACCACATCACAAATCGTTACAAAAATAAGTTATTCAAAACTAATACGATATCATTAATATTAATGAATTTCATTTTCTTCTCATTGAATAATTATACGAAAATTATGTAAAACTCATATGAGTTCATTAAAAAATTCAAGTTACCAACTCCCTAGTAACTTGAATTTCATCATAAGTAGGTTATATAAGCCTTTGTATTCTTTGTAATGAACGTTCTGATATTCTTACTCCTTTACCACTCCCCAAATCAAAGACTATATATGGACTAATTTCTAACCTCATGTCCAAAAAATGGATACCATTCATCCCAAAATGAAATGTTCACCATCCAAGACTGATATCATTGGTAACGTCTCACTCATCCTCATTATCTTGAAAGGAGGTACATTATTACTAGTCGTTAGGTTACATACCCAAGACACCAAATGCTGTAAATAAAATTTAAGGGCTTCATAAATTGTTCGGGTGATTTTTTTCATTGAAAAATAAAATAAACAAACAAAAAATAATAATAACATGACAACCACTACATGATACATGATTAAATTTTAATACAACTTAAAGTAAACCAGCTAAAAACAAAACAATACTACAACTATGAACCATATCACAGTATAAATAAGAAACAAAAACCAACAACCCCAACATGACCAAGACATCTAATAAAATCTCAAGAAAGATCCAAGATCAAACTCTAATTTCTATTCATAAATTTTCATGATGGGTCATAAAAGAAATTAGATGCTTTTCATATATTGATGTCTCGAGAAACAATATCTGTAAACATTTGAAAGTTCAATAGTAGGGGGTGAGTATAAATATTAGTAGGTTTCTCCCAATGACTTCTAATCGTACACCTCTAGGATAAAACTTGATATCACATTTATATATTTAAATTTGGATAAAAAAATTTTAAATGGTTTATATCAAAACCAAATCAGTTCCACAAAATGTAACCAATCATGTCTTTAAAACATTTCGCATTTATATTTTCAAAACTCATTCTGTTCCACACAACCCCATATGGATTCCTAGGTAGTAGTCCCACAATCATGAGAATTCATCCTTCAATCTACCATGTAATCACATGGGAACCATATACCAAGTTCCCCATTGGAACACACCCCTTCTATAGGGTCACAACAATTAAAATGGACACACTTTAAGAATTTATTCCAAATACGAAGCCAACCAATTATTCCAAACCATTTCAAAAAAAAATTATTTTATTTAAAAAAATAAAAAAATATTTAAATTTATAAAACCAAACAAAAATTTTAAATTCATCATTTTAAATTCATGTAAATGATTTATCTTTACAAAAAACAACAAATTTCTAAAATTTCACAAACAATCACTATAAAGGGTCTCAAATAATTTCCACAACAATTTTACAATCCAAAAAAAGAAATTAATTTTTTTTTAAATATATCGGTAAAGTTATATTTAGAGGAGTTGATAGTAAACCCACCTACCTCAAAAACATAGATGAAAAGAAGAACAATACAAAACTCAAAAAGGGAGGCTCAAATATTTTAACACCCACCTTACATCTTGTTACATATCATCCAAAAAAACTCATATCTCATAATTATTTGAATAAAACAACATGGAACTGTCTACATCATATTAGATCTCATGATCTAAGAAAGGGAAGATGAAGAAAACTATGGAATCAGTCAATAATGATCAATTACTAAAGAATCCTAGCCTTTAATGCACCATTATTTTCTAATGAATATCTCTCAGATCAAGAGGAATGGTCTCCATTGCCTTGAAAGTGTGATGGAATTAATTTAGCGTTAGTTTAAGAGAATTTTTTTAATGTGATGATTCGGATTATATCCAGAAAATATGGATCTTATTTTTAACATCACAAGGATTATGCCCAATGTTAGGAAAACTAAATTCTAGCCACTTCTTGTAAGCACCTCTCCCATAGTTGGATCACATGATTATAAAAACAATTAAAAAACCATGTTTCCCCCAATAACTTAATGTGGAATGTTTCTCTTTGGAATACACATGGTTTGGCCATAGTGTGCACCAACAATGGGCCTACCCATTGACCTCTATTTATCCTTACACAGTTTTCTGGATGTGTTACATGATTTCTAATAATTGTGATCAAACCATGAACCCCCATAAAATCACTAAACAATTTAAAATATCTTAAAATATTCAAAACAATTTAACCAATATATCAATATACTTAAAATACATAAATAAATGGTTAAATCCATAGAACATGGGGTACTAAATCAGATGTTTGGTATGTGAGATTTTGAGTTACATCACATTTTTTAAGGATAAATGTTAAATTTTTTATTTTAAATATACATGTATTTAAATATTAATGACTTTTTGTTTTTAATTTCCCCAAGAATTTTTTTATGAGTCTTATGGTTTACTATTTATGGATTGAATTATATTGAGATTTGGGTGTTTTGGTTGAGGTTCTAAAGATTAATTTATTATACTAGGTATCTTGTGCTAACCATTTTGTTTTTTATAAATATTTATAGGCATATTAAATTAATTTTGGATATTATAATCGATTAATAATTTATTTTAGTTTATTATTCAAGAAAAATTCATCTTGAATGTCCAGTTCTTGGAGTAAGAGATGAATTGGAAATTGATCTAGGAATAATCAAAGGATCAAATTAGGCTTATGAAATTGAAATAACTCAAATAATTATATTTTCTAATTTTCTCTATATTTATAGTAAATTAATCCACTACCATTAGGAAAAGGATCATAAAGTTATAATGAAATTGTTTAACTTAAATTTTAATTATTTGATTGTCTTATTCCCCTAATTGATTTGTGGTTTTATAGTCATTAAAATTCTCATAACAATGTTCCAGATCATTATATTAGTCCTTGGACATTTATTTTCTCCTTCATACCTATATTTTAACTGCCTTGAAATATTATCCTTATATAGGAAACCATTATATTTCATACTTCCCCTCTTGTAAGGATTTTTTCTTATCTATTTACATGATGTGGGTATCCAATAAATGTATTTGAAAATATTAAAAAATTTATTACTGAGAAAAAAATATTACATAGCAATTTATTTATATAGGATAGCATGTTATACCCCAAAATTTTAGAATATATTTCTCTTTAATTAAATTGTAAGTGTTCAATAGCTTTCTTGACATGCAACACTAAGATTAAAAATAACAATGATTTATTGCAAAAAATTATTTCAGTTAATGAGTGTTAATATGATAAAACATGTTATGAAATATATATATAAATTTTTTACTTAATTAAAATTTACTTATAAATTTATAATATAAAAGTACTCAATTTTTATAATCTTAATTTTTGTTTTCCGAAATATGTTTTCTTCAAAATTAGTATTATGGAATTTTTTTGGTAAAAACTATATTTAATTTATACCAAATTTTTAAAATATATTTTACAATTAGTATATAATTTTTTACATCATCATATAACAAATATATTAGGGAGAATTTTTTTACTTTTTTATTAGATGTATTTCTCAACGAATAGATAAAAATATCAATATTTGTAAAACAATCCTATATTTTTAGTTAAAAAGCACCATAATTCAATGAAATTGATCCGAATTTAAGATATTTTACTTTTAGTTAAAAATAATTTAATTAATTTCATAAGAAACAACAATAAAAATTATTTTTTATATAAGGTCTTTTTTTTCTTAAAAATGATTTCTTCTAAAAAACTTTTTTTATTGAGTATTTCAAATTTTTATTAAAATGAATTTCTTTCTGAAAGAGAAATTTAATATTGTAAAATTGAATCTATATTTTGAATCATCATATTTAATAAAATATAATATGTTAAAAAAATTCATTCCGAATTGTAGCCATGGTAATGATTGTCCACCTTGGTAAAAGAGGTAAAATGGAGTTAAAACTATGGGGTAAAGCTACAAATCCGCTCTAAAAATTCCTTTTATCTTTATGACTATTTAATGAGAAAATATATATTTATTTGGTTAAATAATTTATTTTAAAACATTATTTTGAAATTTGGAAAATAAATTTCACATTTTTAAAGATAAGTTATATTTTATACAAATTTTAGGCAATTTTTTAGTGTTTCTATTTAATGGATTGGTTAGAAGATTCCATTCAATTTCAGAATGATCCATAAGTATAAAAAACTTATTTTTTATTATTTAAATAAATAAACTCATGAAAAAGATCTTATTACTTGATTTCAATGTGAAATGATATTATTTTTTAATAATGAATTTTCATAAAAAATTTCATGAGTTTTATATTATTTTATTAAAAGTAATTAATGCTAATGATATAAATTCAATCTGAAAAAATCGGTTGAAAAATTTTAATTATAATTTAAAAATATTATTATAATTCTTATATTATTTTTGTTCATATAATTATGTAATCAATGTAAATAATTTAAGTTATAATGATTAATGTTAAAATGGGTTTAAATTTGTTTAACAAAAATAAAAGGCATAAAATATGTCCAAAACATATAAAAATGGGATTTTTTGGTTTATTTCAACCAAATCACATCTTATTAATAATTTTTTGTTTCGTTATAACTGTTTACATGATTATCATAATTATATATTATTTTATAATTTAAGTAATTCCATGTGTTTTGTTTCCATCAATTATAATGGCGAACCCACTCTCCTCCCATATTCACATTGTTTCAACATTCTCTCTCATCAAATCCACATTATAATACATTCTTATCTTAAATCCCAAAGTTCTAGATATGAAAACACATATTTTAATACACCTTATGTCCTGATTTATAACATAAAATTATACATAATATACTATTATAAGATCATGTGGCCTAGTGTCTTTGGAAAATTAGAAATATAGTATATTAACTTGAAACATGTGTACAACAACATTATCTAAAGACTCCACAGAATGCGATTAAATATAAATTTAGCTTCCATAACTACATGAGATAAACTAGATTCATAGATGATAAATTGTTTTAATATAAATCATACTATGTGAATAATCAAATGATAACATAATATAAAGTAGTACAAGTGAGGGAAGAGGTGTATCAATTCATGATATAAGATGATAAAATAATGGAAAATTGGTATTTTAAAAATAGTATAAAACATGAATCCTACATCATAGGTCATGTTTTACTACCTATACATCATAACATAGTGTGCTTATAATAATATATCATTCATCATACACGGAATCTTATGAGATAAAAACATTATCCAATGCTTTTTATGAACATATAATTCTTCACCCACCCATCACACTCTTTTCATGTACATGTGTTAACAAACAAAATAGATTATACAACCTAAAAATGACTTTCAGTTTTCTTTAATCCTATGATTATGGATTATAGGTTACATACATTTAAGTCCCCAATAGATGAAGGATAGGTATATCTAAGTGAATAACCTTGAGTAAAAATGGGAATGGGAATTCACTCCAAATACCTTTTTTGTATTTTTAATAAATCCCAAATTTTGGATTAATTAGAACCATTAAAAAACAAAAACAGGCTGAAAAATAAAAATTCATAGACTACAAGATTAAATAACAACATGAAATCACAGTATGAAATTCAATGTTCCCAAAACCACCCACAAGATTCCACAAATCCATGTATCAAAATTGTAAATTCAATCTTTTGAAATGATGGTCCTCCAAGACATATCCACTTACAGACTGCGTCATGCCATCACATAGAAATACAATGCATCATGCCGACTCATCCAAAAAAAGATGATCAGAGCAACACACTACAACATAAACCTTGAACAAATAAAAAAAAAATAGACACCTCCATCGCATGATCTGGATCCATTATCTATCTTGCAAAGTCCTCATACTAGAGAAAACACCAGGAAAACCATCATTTAAATCCGAGATGGAGAAGGGAAGACACCTCAATATTATACTCATAGACCATAGGTGACTTCACAATCTACATATCATAAACCCTCCATGACAACCACCTCACCAGACCAACCTATAGAGGCATATTGGAGTAGAAAACTAGGTTATATCTAGGCAGATAGATCCTTTGCATCGATCCAAAACCTTTCCAAGACCATCAAAAACTTCTAAAAAACTACAACATTGAACTTTCACTCTAGAAACCAATAACAAAGAATTTTTTAAACCCACTTTGATGAAATCCAAAAATGACAGAACCCATCGTCGTTGAGGATGGAACACCAAGAGAAAAATTGTTGAACACAAATTATTCATCAACACATAAGGTGATGAAATATATTTCTAAATTATTAAAAAAACCCCTCAAGAAATATCCCAAACATGAAATAGAAATCACGAAACTATATTGAAAAAAGGATATAATAATAGAGGTTAGAAATGAAATAAGTCCACTTTCTAGAGACCTGAGACCATCAGAAAGGAGCCGGAAAAACCTGAAAACACCAGCGACAAGGAAAGGAGTCATGAAGAAAAAATAAAAAATTATGTCCAATAAATCATAAAAAATTTCATTGGATTCCACTATAAACATTCCCATGTCACTGGAGTGTTGTCTAGTTAAACCTATATGGTTTTTATTCACAATGATTCTAGTAACAATAGTGGTGGTCACAGTGGATGAGGCCCTTGAAAAGTAGTGAATCTGAGCATCACCAAAGAGGACGGGAAGGGAGAATAATGAAACAAGGGAATGGGATGAACACGCGCTATGAGGATAATTAAGGGATGATATTTATAGATAGAGAAAACTAGAGAAATCCTCTCACTGTGAGGGGATGATGAGAGAATGAGGGTAGAATCCCCTTACATCAGTATAATAACAGCCTAGTCAATGGTTATAACAAGAAGGGATAAATGATATTTCATTATAAGGAAAAAAATTGGATAGTAATTGGATATTTATTTTTTCAAGAAACCATAATCAATTTGGATTGAAAATCTAAATACAAATTTGCTACTTTAATCGAAAAGAAGAGAGAGATATCCCTTACCTTGATTGATTGCTTCCAAAATATTGATAAGAACATCATAAGATCTTAGAGAACTATGGGAGCGATATAGAGTGGGATATATAGGTGGAATTCATGATAAATGGTTTTTTAGTGATGAAAGGAGGGATTTGTGGTTATTTATTGAAAAAGAGATGGAAATTCTTCATTAATTTATAAACATGTGTTTTGGATTATAAATAATAAAATAATAAAATAAACAAATATTCAGGTGGTTTTTACGCATAGTATATATAGAAATTAGTGGTTTTAAATATTTTATAAGTATGAGAACCGAACATATTAAAATAACCTAATTGATGCTGTGAAAGTGGGCCATATTCATAATGAATTCATTTTAAAACATTATAATATAATATAAGATTTTTAGGATTAATTAAGGGTTTATAAAATTAATCAAATAATTTCAAAATCATAATATTATAAAGGGGAAATATATATTCGGTCATAGATTCATTTTATATAATTTATAAAAAACATTGGGGTCATAATAATTTAATAATAAATACCATATATTTATACCGTATTTAATTTCCACCTAAAAATTCAACTACCTCATAAAATTATGAAAAATTAAATATTTATTAATTTTGACATTATGATTTAATGAATGTGATTTATTTTTAAAAAATAATTCCTCAAATGTGTAAATTTATATTGTTAAATAAAAATCCTTATTTATTGGAAAATATATGTTTTCACGAAAAGAAAACATTATTTACCCTTATAAAGATAAAATTGGAATTCATTAAATTATACAATTATTTTTATATAAATAAATTTTATTTAATAATATTATTATATAAAAGTAATGATTTATTTCAATATAAACAATTTTATCAAAAACATTTTTAATAAAATATATCTTCTAAAAATACAAATATGGTTTATTTGTATTCAAATTTAATTTTTATCCACTCATATATAATTTTTTATATAAAATAATAATGAAAAGGGAAAACATAATCAATATTTTATTGAAAGAAAAAAAATAAAAAATCATATTAATATGATCTAAATACAAAACCCTTAATTACACAATCATACTCTTTAATAGCATGGTGTGAGATGGTGGATCATTTTCGGGGTGGTTCGGTAAACCTTGTTTGGGGCGTGATCCTGATAAGCTTGAACTTATCATTAAATGGTTTTTTCATGTTTTAGTTATTTAATTTTATCTTGGGTTTGGTAATGGAAAAATTCTAGTGATTTCATCAACCATAGAAGCTCCGATAAATGGGATTCATAGGTTTTTATCCTACTGGCTGAGGTCATCGCTTCTTCCATTTTTATCAATTATACTTTATCACAACTCTTAATGTAATATAACCTTAGCAGTCACTATAATATTGATATATTATCAATGATTATGATTCATAATGGTCGTTTAAGTGGTTAATTATGGCCATTTTATATAATGGTCCTGAAATGAAATGCATTGCATGTGTTTTCTATTACTGTATTTCTTGGAAAAGAATTTATTGATTAAAAATTGAATTTAATTTCTAAAATATTGATTAATTATATTCTTTCCGCATAAAATATTTCACCATTTAGAATCGATATTATACATGAAAAAATAATGATACTGCTCTATCATCTCCAATTAAAGTTCCAATGTTTCTTCCACAAAATTGTGGTACTGCCACAATACTTTGTCCTGGTGAGTTTTCTTTTTTCGTATAAATTATTCTCAATGATATAATATCTTCACCATATTATCCTCATACAAAATATCATTCTCCAATTTTAATACCTATATATTTAGTACCTACAATCAGTCTAGTGTATACTTCCTTTAGAGGGATTCATGGAACCCATCATGTACTTGAGATAGGTTAGGTGATAGTATGTTTTAATAGGCTATAACTATGATGTAATCAATGATCTCAATGGAGGAAATGTATCCTGGACTAAGATTTCCCTTCTTACCAATCCTCATGACATTCTTACACAATTATATATGAAGGAACACATTGTCTATGAACAAAAACACTAGGTATTTTCAATGATTATCTACATCTTTTTTGTCATCTCTATGTATATTTCATTTCATGTTGAATGTTTTGAACCTTCCCTATCATCTATTTCATAATATTATATCCTCAAAGCTTCCACTCTCCAACATTATCCCATCATGTTAGAGTCTGACACTCCTTCCCGTATATATCCTCATAAGGTTAAATTTTTATGACAGAATAGAAACTACGGTAATATAAGAACTCAACTAGGGGATGGTTGTGATGCTAGTATCTTTGGAAATACATTGAAAAAGATATCAACATATATTCCAGATTTTGAATGGTTATCTCAAACTAACTATCCTTCTATGGGAGATAAGCAGCACTGAAACTCAACTTTGTACCCAATTCTTCCTTATGGTTTATCTAGAACCTCAAGGTAAAACTCATATCTCAATAATATAAAATGTTTAATGGCACTCCATGAAGTCTTACAACTTCCCTTATGTGTATCTTTGAAATTTTCTCAGGAGAGAAATCATTATTGATAGAAATGAAATGAAAAAACATTGTAAGGTGATCAACTACCACCCATATGGAATTATTTCTTTTTTCTGTCATGGGGAGTCATATGATGAAATAAATGGTTGTGTTTTACTATTTTCATACTGGTATAGGAAATTCATGAATCATACCCATAGACAAATATCATTCATACATGACATGTCAGTATTCCATGTATCAAGATAAAAAAGTTTTAATCTATATCTTCTTGTAATCCCGAAAAAAGTTTTTCTTTAGATATATATACATATTTTCGCTTCCTGGATGAATATAGAAGGATGATCAATATGAATCATTTATACCCTTCCTTTTCCGAATTATATTTGATGGGATTCATATTGAAGTTCGAAATCATATCTCTTCATCTTTAGAAGATCTAAACCCTACATTACTCGTTACCTTTTTATATATCACATTATCATATTTTATGCCTCCTTTATCTAATCATGAATGGATGGTTGAGATATTATTTGATATATTTTGGTTGAATATACTTTTATTATTCTCATTTCTATCCTATACATGTACAAAAATGTCAGATATCTTATAATCCTCATCATGGATAGGGTAAATGGATCCTTTATACCTAGATAATCTGTCACTTTTTTGCCTTCTTGAGATCATAGAGGACTGATAAATCATTATCCTTCATAAATTCTAACCACCCTCATTGGTTCATATTGACCTTGTTTGTTGGGAATATATACTTCATGCTATTATCATATGTATATATTTCACACTCCTACCAATATAAATAATGTGACCATATCATCAATATGATGTTCACGATAGCCAATTATAGTTCAGGTGCCGAGTAGTTCTACTCATATTTCATTAATTGGTAGTATTCATAAACTATAACCTTGTCATCATTCATGAGTACACAACCCACCCCATTTTTGGATACATAGTTGTACATAAAATATCCTTCCCCACTAGAGCACAATGTGATCATAAGTGTAGTTATTAACCTATTCATTAATAATTATTTTACCTCATATTAATTAGTCTAAAAAATATTGAATCCCTTCTAAGTTATCTTGGTCAGTGGGCTGGTAAATTGTGAGTATTTTCTAAAAAATTGACTATAATACCTTGCTAATCCAAGGAACATTTCGATTTCCATCACTAATTTTGGTCTATTTCATCCTTTAATTACCTCTATTTTTAAAGGATATATATATATATCCCTTTACTAGTGATAACATAACCTAGTAATGTTACATGATCTATCCAGAAATAAAATTTATATTAATTCATATAAATAATTTTTCATCAAGGAATTTAGTATAATATTAAAATTATTCTCATGTCCCCCGATTATTTTAGAGTAGACAATAATATCATCTATAAATACTACCACAAATTTATCAAGGTAATCTCTAAATACTGTATTCATGAAGTCACTAATGATATCTGGAGAATTGGTGATTCCAAATGGGTCTCTATGAACTCATAGTGCATCTACCTTGTATGAAAATCATCCTTATGGTTATCCTACTTCATCACATTTACTTGATAATATCTGACAAAAAGACACACCTTATGGAGATATTGGACTCCACATAGCTAATCAAATAAGTCATTAATCCATGATGAGGGATACTTTTCAGTATCATGGTCTTTTTGAGCTCTTGAAAATAAATTCCAAGTCACATTTACCCATAACTATTCTAAACAAAATTGATTGGTCGACCCCATGATGAATCACGTGGGAGTATAAACCCTTTTTCTATATTTTACAATAGTTTCTTCTTCAACACAAAAATTAAAAAAATGGAAAATATATATTGAGTTTTGGATATTAGAGAAGATTTATATATTATTTAAATTGATAACTCAACCACCCTTTTAGGATGAAGACCATACATTTATTTGAGAAATAGATTTGTGGATACCCATATAATGGGCAAGTCATCAAAGATGACCTTTTCATTAGTCTCAATCATGTTATCTTGATATACTTTCTCAAAATGAAATAATATCTATGATTAAGGTGATTATACCAAATGATATTCATCCACCTCCTTCCACATGTATAGAATCAGAGCATGATTTTTAATATAGAGGTAAATATGATTCTCTTGGAAATTAATGTTCGATCTGTGCATGGAAATACAATTGATACCCATAATATCATTTAATTTTGAAAAAGGAAATATCATATCATTTTTAGGTAAATTCTTCACAATTATTTTGATATGGGATGATTTATATACATAGAATTCAACAATTGACCCATTTTTCATCTTCACCAATATATCAAATTCCATGTTTTTAGGATTTGTTTAAGTAGTTCTAGTAAGATCGTGTGATCTGAAAGAATGTGTTGAGCCATAATAATATAGAATAATTAATGTAAATCAATAGAGTATAATTCTTCATCTAAATTTTTAATTATTTTTATAATCATCTAGTACATCCAAAATTGGATTAGGGGTTATAATATCCAAACTATTAAACATATAAAAAGGAAACTCTGATCATTAAAGGGATAAATAATAAATATCATGCTTTTCTTAACCTATGAGTCTCTAGGATTCAATATAATTTATCCATGGTAAATTTCATAAAATTATATTTTATAAAAATTTTGTCGCCTTTGTGATGGTTTGTAAGGAGATTTTCAATTTACCAAAGTATATACCTTGAGAGTGTCATACTAGGTGTGAAGCATGGAATTATTTCATACAACAAGTGATGATCGAGTCAAATCCCAATACAACCCTTTTAGGATTATTACCCATTGGTACAACTATGCTAGTGACACATTGACTTGTAGTTTTCCAACGAGGATTTATTTCATGGATACCACTTACTCTATACAATAAAACAAATTAGAGATACTCTCTAATTTTTATTCTTATCCATAGGATTTCACTAATTTTATCTAATCTTAATCTATAATAATAAATAATATTTATTCATATACCAATTATGAAAACCAATATTTTAATATATCTTAATTCACAATATATTATATAGAGGTACATTCTATAGAATCCTAGAATATCATGAGACCTAATGTCTTTTGGAGATTAGATATATATTAAAATTCCATGAAACCTTTATTAAACAACATAAATTCAATTATCCCCAACATTCCCTTAAAAATATATTTCCCTTTCAATTATTCATGGGATAACCTAGGACATGGATAAAAATAGTGGACCTATAAAGCGTAGTAAGGGAATAATCAAATCATAGAATAAGGTAAATTAGTACATGTGATTCAAGATTCATATTACGGTGACATAGTAGGGGTGAGAGTTATAACATTTGACATCAAATCTTGATATAATATGATAACATAGTGGTAGGATGGGAATGTGGTAATAGTATAAAAGATAACAACATAAAAATTAGTAATGGATAACCACTAAGATATCATATCATGTTGTTATTGAAATAACATCTCTTTTACCATACATGGAATCTTATGAGATAAAATATTAGACATTTAATTTGAGGGATATATAATTTTGGACCTAACCGACACACTCATTTCATGTAGATGTGTTGGTGTGCTATATAAATCATACAATATAAGAATGACTTTCATAATTTTTTAATCCCATGATTACAAAGTGTGAATTAAAAATGTGGAATTACCTAAAAAATTAAGTCCATTTATATATATATGAATACCATGGATTGGAAGTGGGGATGGGTATTCACTAAAAAAAATTAGCAATGGAAACTCACAAGATAATTTCACCAGCATAACAAGTGTACCTAACGATTCATGGAATATTTAATGAGAGTGAAAGGGTATCTCATGAGTTGGAAATCATAAGGATAGTAAACTATATTTGTAATTACATATTACAACATTAAAAATTTGAAATAAATAGGCATAACTCAAATTAAATGTTGAATAAAGTGGAGGAGGAGAAAATCCACATACATTGACATGGTAATGGAATCGATAAATGTTATAAAGAGAGTGTATAAATGATCTCACATTATTCGACCATAAATTTAAAATTAAAGGGATAATTTTAAATTCATCAAAATATAATAAATTTTGATTCCAAATTTGAAATATAAATAAGGTTCATGAATTGAAGAGAAGAGATATATATCCCTTCCCTTGAGAAGGTGAATATAAACTCTTGTGATATGATTATTAATAGGGACACATTGCTGGGTATTTATAGAGATATAAAAAGATAAAACTAATTATAATTATGATTTTATTAAATATGAGTTGTTTTTTGTGGATATTTTTAGCGAAATTTAGTGAAATTATTTATTAATTTCTTATCTTAGGTTTTCGAATATATATTATAATATCATCAAAACCCAAATACATCCCATTTTTTCCATCCTTTCTACCTAAGAGGAGTGTATTTAAGTATATTTTATGTAAAAGAACTGAAAATATTATAATAATATGATTGGTATGTGGAAGTGAGTCATGTTCATAATGAATTGATTCTAAAAGATAAAAATATAATATACGTTTTGTTGGATTCATTAAGGAAATAAAAAATTAATAATATAACTTTTAAACACATTATTTTAAATTGAAATTATGTATTTTGTTTGGGATTAAATTTACATAATTAATTAAATCATATATCGGTCATTATGATTCCATATTACAGATTTTATTTTTATACTGTATTGAATTCTTACACAAAAAATCAACACTCTTAGAAATTTATGAAAAATCCATAATTTTATAATTTCAATGTTATAATATCAAAAATAAGATTTACTTTATCAAAATAATTATCTCAATTTGAGAATCTACACTTACAAATAACAATACTAATATAGTGGAAAATACTTTTTTAAGAAAATAACAATTTAGTGACTCTTTTAAATATTTACTTATACTTAATTATATTAAATTACAAATTTTATATAAATATATATCTTCTTTTAATAATTTTATTATAAAAAATTTATATTTTATTTCAAAACTCTGAAATTTATCAGAAATAGGGTTAAAATAATATATCTTCTAAAAAAACTTGGTTTCTTCATATCAAAAAATAATTTTCATAAATTCCTATATATTTTTGTATATAACGTAATAAAAAAATAAACATTGTGATTATTTTATTATAAGGAAAACATAAAAATTCCTAATATTTGGGTCTAGATATATAACCCCTTATTACAACTATGTATGCCATATCAGTATGATGTGTGTTGGTGCCAAAGTTTTGAGTTTTTCACACACATGGTATAGTTTGCGATCTTGATAATATTGAGATTATTTATTCAATCATATTTTCATGTTTCATTTGTTGAATTTTATCTAGGTATTGGTTAGGTGAAAACCCATTTCATATCATATTCATTAAAAACCTTGATAAATGGCCTTCATATGGTATGATACTATTAGCCTCGACCATTGGTTATTACATATATGAAAATTAGAATTTATCATAACCCTTAATATATAGTAATCCGAGTGGGAAAAAGAAAATTTTTTATTATCAATTTTTATGATTCTTGGTGGTCTTTTAAATTCAAGAGGCTAATTATGGACATATTCTATAGTGATCGTAAAATGAAATGTAATGATTCTATTTTCTATAACTAAATTCTTTAATTAGGAAATTATTCATTCCAAAGGAAATTTTATTTATGAATGATTTGTTCATTTCCCTATACCTTCCTGTATTTCCAAAATACCATCCTTTCATGACTTAATGTGTATTTCAAAATTGGTTTCTCAATGATGTTATATAACTCTTAACCAAGTACCTTAAATTTTATTTCTTCTTCTACCAAATCCAAATCTATGATATCAACTAAAAAAATGAATTCAGTATCATTATTATGCTGACCTAATATTATGATTATGTTACAACCATTATCAACCTTCTTTAAATCATATGGGAAAAGAAAACAGTGCTCTTACACACGTGTAGACTAACACCTCCGCGAAGAGATATGTTTCATTTTTTATCACAATTTCCCATTGATGGTTATAATAATGTATTTACTCAATATATATGATATTTATTATATTACTATAGTTAGATAAAGTTAAATTATTATTTATTTCTATTTGATTTTGTTTATAAAAAAAATTAAATGTCACTCATGTGTACGAACAGACTACCATCTCAATGAAGTGGTTTATTTCATTTTTCATCACCGCTATATATGAATATTTTAAAAATATATTCATAATGAAAACATGTTATAAAAATAATTATTAAAATATTTAGATGACGGAGCCAATATCAATGTTCAAGTACTACAATTGTCGAAATGAAACATGCCTAAAAATAGATGTAGTTATTAGAAGGAATGGTGATTTTAAAAAATAATTAGTAATAAACTGGTAATATGATCTTATAATAAAATCATATACACAATGATTTATATTATTATAATTTTTTAATAAATTAATATAAAATCAGTATTTATCTAGCAATATCTTATAACATGTAAGAAGTAATATGATACTTGAGGTAAGGGTTTATTATCATTACATGTATATTTTGATTCATAGGTTATGTTATGAACCTATATTATTTTATAATACATATATATATATATATCCTTGTTGAAATATTATATTATTAATAAAATTATTTTCATGATATTTAAATTTTCATTTGAGTTTATTCTTTCGGTGGGCTTAAGATTTAAAAATTACCAGTGTAGTAATAGATTTAAGATTCAATATCATTTTAATCTAGATTGATCATTCTTATATTTATATTAAGGGAAATTATATAACCCTTATCTAATAAAACCTATTAATTTTTCCTTACCTCTAGTTATTTTTATATATTTTATGAATTTATACCATTTTCCTCTCTTTGTTACTTAAAATTATAGAGAAAATGTTTTTTAAAAAAATATGTCATTATTTCCTCTTTGGTTGATGAAATTTCCCTTCCATATCCAAAATCATAAAAATTTGTTTATGAAATTTCCCACATATATATTTTATATTTTTTATATGTTTATTTTCACTACCTATATATTTATTTACATACGTTAAAAAAATTATTATTTTTGAATATTTTTGAACAAGTCGTTTTTAACATGTATACTAGGATGAAAGGAATGATTTCTTTTATATTATATAGAATAAATTGATTTTTATACCATTATTACCATTATTTCCAATGAATTATAATTTTCATTTTTCAATGGATATTTTAAAAGAAAATTTTTTCTATAATATTTTCTAAATTTTTATAATATTAATATTTGACTAAAAAATGGAAAAATTATTTTCTCACAAGAAGTAATTCAATGATTTTTAATAACATTTTTCATCTAAAATTACCAATTTTCATATTAATAATTACTAAATGGTATAATATCTAATGTTACTATCATCGTTCTTTCTCTTGATGGTATATAATTATGAGGATTATTTTTTAAAAACCACATTTATTTTCTCTAGGTTAGGATATAATGATATGAAGACTGATTTATCATACTATGACATAAATAAGAATATATTTTGATTATGTGACAAGTCAAATCATGATTTTATAGACCAAGAACGCGTTATTTAATGATAATGAAGCTAAAAATCTCATAAGAACATATAGTCTTGGGAGTGATCCTTGACTAAGGAAGATATTTTATATTCTTATTCTTATTCCAAACACTTATTTATTCTATATATTATATTTTCTCATATAACATAATTGGTTATTGAATATTCCACAAAATAATTACTTCTGTATTTTGTTATGATAAAGTCTTATGCCATGATTTATGGTTAATTATTTTTTACTAATTGGGTATGATTATTTTAGGTTATGATTATGTTTCCATTCCATTATGCATATTTTATACTCACATATGATCATTGATTTATATCTCTTATGTTTTCCCTTTATAAGAACCTATGAGCACCCTTTATTATATTTCTTTTCCCCGGATTATGAATAATGGTTTACATTATGGTATTTCTAGAAGTTTTATATGTGATAAGATATTTAAAGAGATATTGAATATTTTTTTGATGTAGTGTTTTATCTATTATTCAATAATGATAAATCTTTATATTTATAGAATAGATCATAGTGTTACCTAATGAATTATTTTTTAATAATGTGTATTTTTTATATACGAAATTTATGGTTAACTATAATATTTTTATTTTCCTAGATATTTGGTGACATGGTTGATAATGATTTGGTGTGTATCAAAGATTGAGACCGACCTCAGTTTTTTCTATCATGAATACCTTTTTTGAGGTGAAATTATGGTTACTAGGTATATGAGATTTCTATTCTTGTTTTTCATTATTATGATTGATATATTCATTTATGATTATGTGTTTATTTAATATTGTTATTCTACGTTTTTCTCTTGGACCATTAAAATGAGGCACATGTACATGCATTATTCGTGGAACATAGGATTCATAGAAAAATATATGCTTGTGTGTGATTGATATCACTGATGATAGAGAATTCAAGTATTTAAATATTCAATAAAAAATTATATGGTGTTTTCCTATAAACACATTTAGTGGAATTAAACCTAGTTGAATAATGAAATATTTATTCTAATGATAGGTCATGTGGATCTTATAGAGGAATTTTCCATGGTGACAACTACGTTTTTTTTCATGTAAGGGATGTGTAGATAACCTTGATGGTTTAGTATAAAATAGTATTCCTTCATGATCTACAAATTATTGGTAATTATGATATTGGTTATAGAAATAAAATATGTCATGTTATTTAAAGAGTCAACAACAACTTATATCGTTTTTCGTTATAGTTTCTTAGATGTATTCTACATAACCGAATCATGTGACAATGGGTTTTCTTGATAAAAGTTTTCATGGTATGATTCCATTATAGATATGTGGATGTGGTTGCGGTCCTCATGGGGGATATAACATGTATTTCCTAATATGTATATGTGAATCAGAACCCAGGATTCGGTATTTTGGAATGTGAGTTTCCTTTTGATATTTGTGATGGGATCAGGGATGTCAGCACATGAATTTTGACATCTTTGAGGAAAGAATTTTTAGATAAGTGGGGGGATATGTTCCCTTGAGATATGTCTCAAGATATCGGTGATCTATGCGAAATTATTGAGTGGAAAGGTATTTTCCTTTTATTCTCAAGATAATATACGATATATGAGGATAAACATGGAGAGGGGCTAATTAGTATTAGACAATACCCATATATATGGGAGGAATGGGTATATACTTTAGGTTATGAGATTAGTTTATGATTGGTTTTGCTAGGTATATGTTATTGGCATGGGGAATCCAAATACAACATGTATATAAATACCATAGTTAATGTGTAAGAAACATATGGAGCTGAATTGGTATTTTTATATTTAAATTACATTAGGTAATTTGGTATTAGTATCTTGATTTAAGGGGAAGGATAAAAATGATTCAATACTCTATTTGATATAATAATGGTTCCAAATGAGGTTTTGGATTGTGATCCTAGATGACTATAACAGGGATGGATAGAGTAGGGGTACACAGATCTGATTTTATGATGATTTATAAGTTGGTTTATGATAGTTTTATTGGTTTTGGAATGTTTGAGATTTCCTAGTCTTATTAGAGATAAATAATTTAGTTGATTCTAGTTACATGATATTGACATGTAGTTAGCAAGGCCTGTGTTTAGGAATGTTAGCCTCAAATTTATAAGATATCTCTCAAGATGTTTCAATTAAAATAACATTTATTTTTATCATTAAGATATATTCCTTATTTAGTATTCATTATTCTCCAAATAGCTGTTTTTGGGAACCATTTTTGTGGGTGACTTGTGTGGTGTAACAAGGTGTGTCAGAACTATTATTTAAGTCAATATCACTTGAAATAACACATGGATATGGTGTTTTTGTTATTATTTGTCTATATAATGGTTTCATAAGGTTCTTATTGGGATAAGAGGTGTCAATTATATAATTGATGGTGATATATTAGATATATGGTGGTAATTGTTGATAGGATGGGTATTCTGGCCTCGAGAGGAAAAAATGCATGTGATATAGGATTTTTCAAACATTGCTCTCAAGGGAAAATTTAATGTATATTAGATAGTGGGGAGTGTATTGTTTTTCATGGTTAGTGTAAAACTCATTCGGAATGGAAATTTAGGAGATGTCAAGTAAGGTGTTTCTCGTGAGTAAGGATTGGGTAGTGATTGATGTTTTAAATTAATGATGAGGTATAAGAAAGATATAAACATCCAGTCATTTCATAAAATAATGTAAGGGAGTTAGTTGTGTAGGTATGATACTCATGTTGGTGGGGTCATGGATGTGAGGATATTGGTCATTGGACGATCAAGAGGATACTAGGGTGTTAGTGTGAAGAAAGATCTAATATGATTTGGTTCCTTGGAGAAAACCAAATTTGTAATCCATATGTTATTTTAAACAAAATTTGTGGTTAGGGATTGAGTCCGGTTAGTTTTTATTTGATATCAGGGTGAACCATATTGGAGGTGCATCTGTGATCATGAATGGAGAATGCTGATATATTTGGGAAGTCAAGGAACCAACCAAGGAATTACAATATTGTTGTCTTTAGAAATCATTGTGGGTGTATGGATGATCTCATGATGCCTCTATGTATTTGTGGATCATTTTTGGGTGATTTGATAGCGTTTAAATGGGTATGGATGATCATTTTCATGAACAGTTGTCCATAAGAGGAATGACCAATGTTTATATATGATGTTTTTCATTGTGAGATGAAAAATACACCAATAATTTTGGAGGACCATTCCTAGTGGGTTTTTTGTAGGTGATTCCAAGGGTGAGGAGCACCATAGCCTAGATAGACATAAATTAGCATACACATATAGTGGTGAGAACTATAATCCAATGAATGAATTGATGTTTAATACCTTAATGTATAAGGATGTATGAGTGTGATTTAGTTTCATCTCAATGTTAGTGATGGTGAGGATTGCTTATCTCATGTTTTGGTGAATAGTGTACCCTTCTGTTTGGGGTTATGTAATGGAAGATCAATTTTCATTTTAAATTATAAAATTTTGATTTAGTTATGAAAACAAGACCAAGGATGATATATTTTCATGATTTAAGTATCTTTGAGACTTATAGGTGATGTCAAGTAAAATATTAGGTTTTTTTAATGACTTGACTCATTATGGGTTTTAAATTTTGGAGGAAATTTGAATTTTTGACTCTAGAGGAGGGGACGTTTTGTGAATTATCATTAAGATCATAATTCTAAGCATTTGAGATTCATAAAGTGCTATTTACATATATTTATTGAGGTATATGAGGTATATCGGGCGATTGAGTGAATCTAAAGTGTTTTGAGATGAATGTCGTAATTTTTTGAAGTGTTTTCCTATACCATATGCTTTGGAAAAACTATATGGTTGAATAGGGGAAATCATGTTAGGTGTTTTTGATTATATATGATGTTCAAAAATATTGTGTAGCTATAGAGGAACCATGTAGGATAACTTTGTTTCATGATATAGAATTTTATACTGACTTGTGAGGTTGGATCATTGTTTAGAAAATAATATGGAACAACTTATGGGTTGGTGTTTCTTGAGGTTGTGTGAGATGAACGACTGGCACATGGATTGGAAACCACTATGGTAACCATGAGTTCCACTATAATTTCATAAAAAGTGTTTATTTTTCATTTACCCCTTTGGGATTTTAATATCTACCCTTATTTTCTCCTCCCCCAAATTTAGCCAAAATAGGAGGCCATATCCCCCTTCCCTCTCTTTCGAACCCCATTAAAAGAGTTTGGTTTTGATGTATGATTATGTGATTTGAGGTGAGTTAATTTCTTCTCTTCCATCAATTATTATCCCCAGTTGTTTTATCTGATTTTTTCATATTCAATTTTAGGTTTTGATTGAATATTTCACTAGAGTATAGTGGAATGATCTTGATATGGTGGGTATTTTCCTTAGTGTGTATATATGACATCCCAATCTTATGAGAATACATCGTTACCTACTATTTTTTATTAAATTATGTTTTCCAATGGAAGCTTTTATGGGGTTTTGTTTAAAATGAAGAAATTGAGTATTGAATTGATGGAAAGTGATAGAAATTTTTCCCATGAGGGTGTTGGGTGTACACTCTGCAACATCGGGGTGTGATTGGTCATGGTTTCAGTGAGAGAGTATTTCTTATTGAGATTTTATGAATTTATTCCTTATTAAGATAAATTTTTTAAATAATTAAAAATGGTTATAATTATTTAAATTGGATATTATGTCTTGGTATAGGATCTTGGGTGATGATATTTGATGAAATGAGGCATAGAAGATCTTGGGTGAGAGTGTTTAGGATTTACATAAAAGAGTAACTATATGAATAAGGTAGGTGGACCATAAACATCCCTATATTATTTATTATTTTGATATGTATCATGTAATCTATAGTATTTCTACTAATATGAGATTGAATATATATGTAATATGGATTATTTAATTTAAATACAATGGAATTAATAAGGTGTCAAGGTCTATGATGTACCCTTGAACACTAGTTTGATGCCTCATTCTCTAATGGTTAAGGGATTCATTCAAAATATGTGTTATGGTATAATTTAACCCCATTATGGTGTAATTTAAATCAAATGAATGTAATTATAATCCTTGATATAGGTGGCCTTAGAAATCTCCTCAGATAAGAGAGTGTTGGACTATGATGATTGGCCTGAGTAGGCCATGATAGAACCTCAAGATGACTTACAGTAATTGGGATAGACGAATAGAGAGTGGGGTGACTGCCCTCCCCATTAGTACATGAGTACATGAGTGGATATACAATAGGTACATTTATAACATGTTTAGTGGTTGTTTTGAATAAGGATGACTTTATAATGGAGATGGTAACTCTGCCTTCTCTCCAGTATGATGAAAGTATTTCTTTTCCTATGAGTCTAGTGAGGTTATGATATGAAAATGATCATTCTGAGGGATGTTAATCCCTCTGTGTGACATGGACGGATTGAGCAATAATAAATTGATAGAGGAACCCATGTAGGGTGTATAGGCAATGATAAAACCCAGGGGGATCAGTGGGTTCCCTAGTGATAGGTTTTCTTTTAGAGGGTTAGTAGAGGGGCTTATGTATTTATGACCTTAGGTAAAACCATAGAACCTAGTAATTAACAAGGACGGCCTAGCATGGTTTTAGGGATAGGGATACGTTTATATATTAAGATTTAGTTCCTCTCTATGTGTGATGTGTTTGGGGTGGGGGGTTTCCAACTCATGTTTTTATTATGAAATCTTATGATAAGGAAACAATTTCCCTTTAGTTTTATATATAGTATACATAGTAAATTAGAAATTTCCTCCTAATGAAACTTGTTATTATGTGGAATTCATAGGATACTATATAGGATATGCCAATTATGCTAATATGGAATACATTTGATACTACAAGTGATTTACTAATCATGCATATATGAGATTATATGGATACATCCTATGATCTGGTGATCACATATGATATGATAATATTCCTATGATATTCCCTTTGATGTTATTGTTTATTCTGATCTTATGAGATTCCAAAGATACTACCTAATATCTTGCTCTTACACTTGATTTTATGAGTTGCTTAGGATAATACTTAGGATATGGTGTTTACAGAAAATGTTTTCATATTCATAATATCATAGGGTATGACTGTATCTCTTTGAGGTTATGAATCACGTTCAATGAAACTATAGAACATAACTAAGTAGGTATAATCAATCAAAGGTGTCACCAAAGAACTTGAGGTTCAAGGGTGAATTTTTTTATTTAGCTTCTTCATTATATTTATTTTACAGTGAATATCACATGTGCATTCACTATACATAATTGTTATGTTAATGTCCATATTATTTTTACCACACTGGGTAATACTCACAACATTATTGGGTGGCCATGAAACTATGGTATGCAAGAAGTCCTTATGTTCATAGGTTGAGTAAGGTTTGATGTCCAGTTAACTTGTACAAAAAATAACATTAATGTCATATTTGTAACTTTAAGTTTTTATTAACAAGGAAAAAAATTGACATTGAATACAAAAATAACCAAACAAAAAAACAATTTTGTTAAGTTTTTTCATTAGTTTTATGATAATAGATGTGGAAAGATATTTTTTCAGGTCAGATATCATAAAATTGACATAAAAAGAATGTTTTTCATGTTGATTATCATAAAATGGATGAGAAAAACTAAATTTTAAATTTCATTTTTATGATAAATTGTTAAAAATAAATTTGTCACGTCATTTATTTTAAAACTGTTTTGAATGTTAAAATTTAATATCCTACCAATGAAAATTTCCATTTATTTATAGTGTGGATTAAAATATTTGGATTACAGCCTAAAATTTATGATACGTCATTTTCAAGAATTGTTTCATTTATATATTTTCACACTTCCTAACACATGTCTATCATATTTCATGGGAAAAGGAAATTTCATATTCATAATGTAGCATAGAGACTGACCAGGGTCATCTTACTTACAGAGCATGAGACTGATTTCAATCACTAATTATAGTTCACCTAAACTACTTGTTTTAGCTGTTTTTAATTATTTATGAAAATAATGTAATTTTTTAGTTTTGGGTTTTTCAAAATGTTCAATTAAATTAATGAAATGCCAAAATAAAACATAAATACATATGTATATAAAATGAATATTAGGAAGAATTATTTTCCCTCGGGTTTGGTTACATTGGTTATTTCATTATTTAATTTAATTTGACCATCTAGTCCGTTTCATACATGGATTTCTATTCCTTACCCTAAGTGTTATTTTAACATTCTTATGAAATATATTCAAAAACAATAATCTACCTACCCTTTATAGAGAATATAAATAGAATTGAGATCCAAGTTATGGGTGGAATACTACCATGACCATTCAATTCTCCTACATCCACAACAAATTAAATTTATTATATTTAAAATTAAGTGAAAATAATTAAGAACCTTTTGAAACCTCCCCTAGGGCCAAGCCTCAAGTTAGTCACATTCCATTTCATTGTGAAAAGAGATCACAATGGGATTATAGAAGAGATATATAAAGATATTAGAGTTCAAATAGAAAGTGGGATGGAAGAATAAATTAGAAAACTTGAATTAAAAAAATGAGTATGTGTTACATTCCAAAAGTAATTAAAGAAAAGAAAAAAAAAGAAAAAAACAAGTTATAGCATCCCTATAGTGAAACGCAATGGAAGATCTTCTTGGACCAATTAATTTTACTTCTAAACTACCCCTTTAATTTTAGGCAATAAAAGAAACCCTAGTAAGCATTAATATCATAAAAATGGTTCTCATATGGTCCCAAGTGATCAAGGTGTCATAAAATTGGGTTTCAAAAAATAAATTTCATCAAAACTAATGTTTTTAAGTGTTTTCCAAATGATTCATATCATTTAAATGTTACATGATGTATACTTTACAGGGACAAAACATTTTCGGGAAATCTTCACATCTTTCTTCATAGCTTTTAAATCTCCCTAGTTACATATTTTGTAAAGTAATTACACAACATGTCTTTTATTTCTGTAATTTTATGATTCTAATTAACTTAGTTCTTCATTTTTTAGCTATGGGATTGGGAATTGACTTATACCTGGATCTAATTCATCTATAATCTACCTTTAGAAATTTGTTTTTGCTGTGGCACAAAATATTCATATCTCTCTATTCATCTTTTATCAAACCCCATACTATGAAAAAACATAAAAACAATTAAATAGTAGTAAAATTAATTTATTAAAAAATCTAAACACTATATTCTAAGTCTAAATAAACATTTAAAATATGAATATATCAATTCCACCACACATATGACTTGATTTTCCATAAGAATTTAATATTGAAAACATTTCAAAGGAGTCTCGTTTTACGAATATTCAAATTTCAGTGAAACATAACATGATGGTTGATAATTGAAAATGACTTTCAAATTTTACACAACAAATTTCATTTAACTCCTCATTATTAAAATAAGTAAATCCAATATTTTATTTTACTTTTCTTCTTTTGAAACAATTATTTTTCTCCTTCCACCAATTACTGTTTATTAAATCATCATTAATGTGAATGACACATAAAATTTATCTAACATTGAATTATTTTTACTCTTCTCATAAAGAAACATATGTAGTTAATTTTTCTTATACCTCAAGTACATGTCACTTACTATAGGCTTTAAAGAAATATAACATCACCACCATGTAAAGAGATCACTCAAAATTAATTATGAGGGATTTTCATTATGTTACAAATGTCACTTGAGATTAAGGTTTAAAGGTATTGATGTTTGAAAATAAATCTCAAAAAATAGGATTGACTTTGATCATATGACATCATATTAAAATCAATGACTACATAAATAATCCCATAAATTTCATCATCTAACCCCAAAATCTTATTGTAGTAACCTGATAAAAATCATCATAATGAATCAATCACCCACACTTTCTCTGTTTCCACATTTTAAATTTTATATATTTTTTTAGAAAAGATAAAAAAAATTACCTAACCACATATGATCCAAATATTTTAGTTTTGGAAATGGTGATTTTTATCCTCAAAATACAAAACACATTTTTACAATTTTATTTTTATTTTCTTATTGCTTATTTAGAAAGCAATTCGAATAATAAAGTACAATGAAAATGTGAGCATTCGCATCTCTCATGAAAATCCCCAACTAAAGGAAGTGAATCCTCATCCACCATGGAAAACGTCTACCCTACACATAATTATATGAATATCATGAAATATACAATGATTTGGGTTGGAATAGATATAATAGGATTTTAACATAGATCTTTTATTATAATTCCCATTTGTGGATTCTATGGAAAATTGTAGGAATGATGTTATAGTAGGTCCAAGGTTAAAGGGATCAACAATAAAATTCATCAACATATTAAAATTGATTCTCTTATGTTATAACCATGATAAGAAGACAAGAAATTTCTAGAAGTGAACATCCCCTAGTCACTCAAGAAATATACTATAGAGTGAAATGGGAAACAATTGTCTCAAAATTTCTATTAGGGATGAAAACATATGGTTTAGGATGATTGTGCATGGAAATGCACCAAAATAATAAATCAATGAATATTGATTTCAAAAATTCAAAAATGCAAAAACATAGAATAGTTTAATTTAAAAAATCAAATCATTCAAAAAAATCAGGCCTTTTCAAATTCATCCCCTAATTATTAACCTTACACATTAATTTTTACATTTCACTCATCTAATAATGTTGGCAGTGAAAATTAACATATGGAATAATGATTATCCTAAGCAACTCATGTCTCTAAGATTGACACTAGAGTACAAGGGTTCATGTGGGGTAAGAAATTTTTATTGAATCTCGAAATAAAATTAAATTAATGAGAGTAAAAAAATAAATTATGAATTGAAACTCATACTCCATTTTTAATGAGGATTTATTTTTGATTTTATAGGTGTATTTTTATTTAGGAATTTTTTTGTTGTGATTTATGCCACGAATTCTAATAGCAAACCTCCTCAATTTCCTCTTATGATTCTTAGTTCCATCATGATGGTCTTATAAAATAAAATAATTCTTTTAAGAACAAGGTAAATATTTATGTAATCAAAAAAATAAATTGATAGGGTAGAATTATAATATATTCCTAAAATAATTAATTTAAATTTAAATAGATAGAAAATAGTATATAAAATCAAGAAATAGATAAATCTTTGTTTGATCCCTCAAGCGAGCCCTAGGTTTTTATTACCACTAGATGGGAAGTACCATCTATTATCAAAAATTCTGATGGTGATTTTTGTTTCTTGTCATTGAACAACTACATGTTTTTATTCCCATCATGGACTTCTTCTTTGTTGAGGCATAACCCATGTATAGAGTATATCAAATCCACCCCTTCTCAATAAGGTAAATCTTTCTTGGACAGGGTAGGATAATGTATGGAACATCCACCTCATTGATTGATACTTTTAAAACCTCCTATTTATTTACCAATGGTTTCTAATGTTCTGATGCATAAAAAAATAATCAAAATAATGTTTAGAGTTTAGTTTAATATGAAATAATTTTAATTTATTTTGAATAAATTTCAAAATATACCCTTGTATTTCTTCTAGTGTGTGTCTCATATTATTTCTATAAACCCACTGAGATCTCTTCTTATACCCCCTCTATTAAATGTTTTATTTCTGGAGGGACCTCTATGTGTTTCTCAACAGGTGTATTTTCAAATTTATCTTCTCCTCTAAGACATAATATGAGTTGGTCAAAACTAAAAATTCAATGACCTAATAATTAATACTCATATCATATTGAATAAAATTAAATGAAATATTATTCAAGGAAAGCTCAACTAATTATCATAGTTCAGATTCAAAATCTTATTTATAGATTACTGTGTCTTGAAGTTATATGGTAGAAATTAAAGTTAGTTATTCGGGATCATCCATATTTCATTCAAATTCCACAACTTGTGTGGTTTATTCTTAATTAATTTCTAATAATAAGTAGTAAGGTGTTGATACTTAAATTGTGTACTTGGTAAGATCTCATTTCATTTCATCTTCTACCCAGTTAATCCAAAAATTATCTTAATATATCACAATATTCCTATTAGAATTTGAGTCTTCAACTTCAGTCTATATCAATTCATGTTAATCTCAAATTATATCTTTGAGAGGCCTGGTATTTGGATACTTCCCATGTTTGTCCTCAACCTCTTTGATGTATTTAGGAAAAATGGGAAAATTCATTGTTACTTACTTCTTTTCTACAAATCTATGAAATTCATATCGTTTTTGATCGACCATTCCCTGAAAATATTGAGTTGGGAGTCATATATATAGTAAATTTGTTCATGACTAGTATCAAAGGAGAATCAGTCCTTTATTAGAGATCCCCCTCAGTATATTATGTTATTAATTCTTAAACCAGTGAGTAAAAGTTCAATGCATAAAGATATGGTATGTTTTAATACATCATTAGAAAATATTTTTTTTGGGTTTTTTACACAAAGAAATGAAAATTATCTAAAAAATAAAAATAAAAATAGTTGTTAAATAACCAATTATCTCTTTATAAATAGTGTTATATTTGATTCATATTAGTTTTTGGACATGGAAAAAGTAAATTTTGTTATCATATTGTTTTATAGAGTCTAACTAGGGTCATATCACTTGATGAGAGGCACACGTGGTTCAATTACTAATTATAATTCACTTAATCTTCATGGTTTATAATTTATGAAAACAATGAAATTTTTAGGTTTTTGGCTTTTAAAAATAGGGAATTTAAATAATGAAATCTTAAATTAAAGCCTAAATATAGATGTTGTAGAATGTATATTAGGATGAGTTGTTTGGTCGTAAGGTTTTATTACATGAGTAATTTGATTATTTAGTTTAATTTTACTATTTTATCATTTCTATACATGTATTGTTATTCCATACCCTATGTTGTATTTTTAGGATTCCGAAAAATCCCCTTTTTGGAAACCAAGTCTCCCTACCCTTGATAGAAAATAGAAATAGAATTGAGTTTCAAGTTATGGTTAACTACCGCAACATTAATTCAATACACACTCATAAATAATAAATTAAATTAAAATAATTTTAAATTACAGTGAAATAAATAATAACACCATGAATCCTTCAACTAGGTCAAGCCTCACGTTATTCAATTTCTGTTGAAAAGATAAAATAGTTCATGGTGGAAAGGTGGAAGGGATTGGGAATGATGTTAAAGTAGGAAGAGAAAGTGATATTGAAAAAACAAAATTGGAATGATTGAAATAAAAATATGTATATGCAATACATTAGAAAATGTATTGAAAATAAAAAATAATAGAACAACCCTAGAAAACACATCCATATAGAAAATCATTGTGGCAGACCCTTGGGATCCAATTCCTTTCTCTTCTTCACTGGCCCTCTATTTATAGGCTTCAAAATAAAACTTGAGCATCATTAATTGAATCATGAATGGGTCTCTTATGGTACCAGGTTGTCAAGGGGTCATAAAATTGTGTTTTTTGAGCATCAAAATCTATTTAAATTGAAATTTTTTTGAACTGAGCAATGAATTCACACCAGGTAAATGTTACAGGACATGTAAATTGTGGGGAAAAAATTTTCACAACATGATTCAAGCCATTCTTTAAAGCTTGAAAATAACTCTCATTAAACATAATTTATAAGACTTACACAATGTGTATGTTTTTTCCTTCTCTTTTCAATCTAAATCAACTTGTTTCAGTAAATGTGAACTATGGGATCTAACCATGATGTATACATGATTATAATGAATATACAATCCACCATAAAAGATATATAGTCATTATAGAACACTAAATTTATCTCTTTTGGTTTATTTTTTATCAGACTACATATCCTACCCAAAAACAAAAAAACAATTAAATATTTGATGAATTAATTAATTTTTTCATAAACATTGTATTTTAAATCAAAATAGTCATTAAAAATATAAATCTTTTACTTCACATGAATTTATTTAATAATAAAGTTATCCAAACATCATCATTCCATTGATTCAACTCTTTCAATCTAAATCATCATCAATTAATTCTTCTTTTGGGGATCTCATTATTGCATTTATATTTATTTTTAAATGAAATAATTTTTTATGATTCGCTTTCAGAATTGATATATCAATTAATGATTCCTTTTTTATAATGAAGAATCCTTCTTCATATCATATTAAAACTACAAAGATTATTTCAAAGTCTAAAATACCGTCAATATCACAACATTTTTTTCTTCATGATATATTTCCTTTAAAGAAATTTATATCAAAAAAAACTCCAAGTTGAAAATTATTTCAATGATTTATGTTTGATTTTCTATATTTCATTCGCGTTTTTTGAATTTTACTCTTAATCAATCTGTCATTATCCTTAGATGGGGTGATCGACAATTTAGAAAATATTTTTTGATTATTACCATTATTTAATTGAATAATACTTAATTTTTCAACTCTACAATTGTAAAATATTTATTTTATCCTTGGGAAAACTATTTTTTCTTATTAATTATATCAAACAATTGTGTGTAATGATGTTGAATAACATGTAATTTAATTTTTTTTTAAAATGTTATTTTTGTGGATATTTTAAAAACAACAACATGAAAGATGGTCTATCACAAAATTTTTTTAAATGTGACATGAAATATTGGTTTTGAACAAATTTTTTTAATCTAGTGTGAAATATTCTCTTTTACATCATTTTCTGAAAAACATTCCTTGAAAATCAAAGAAAACATTTTTCTTTCGGTTTTAAAAAACAATGTTAAAAAATATATTTACAAATAAAAATCAATTACTAATGATATAAATATAATAAAAACCAATATAAGAACCCACTATTTTTACTAGTGGATTCGTTATCAGGAAAAAGTATCGCGAAAGGATTAGAGATTGATATGTCATTACGCTTAAGGATGGTAGTAGGGTGTATAATATTTTTATTTTTTTGTTATTTTGAATTTTCAGTTAGGCTAATTAGATACTTATAATAGTGTATAATTATTCTTCTACATTATATTTGATCTAGAATGGTTTTTTATTTTTAATTATGTGTACTCTGCTTACTGTTATGGGTGTTTTTCGTCTCTTACTTTTTCTTTTTCTTTTTTTTACTCTGATTTGAGGGTATAGTCTAACCATAGTAACACCATAGACACTCCCTGCTAGTCAAAATCCTCTTGTAGATGATAAGGTATGCCTAAGGTCTTATGGTGAACCTCATGAATTTTTATAGTTTGAGTTGAGTCAGGATGTTACACTATTAATCTATTGTGTCCCTTGATATGTTGGTGGAAGACATAGAGGGGTGATACTAGTGCAGCCAAAGAGAAAACCATATCCACTGTTGGTTTACATGACTCCTCCTCCACTAAAAAATTAGAATCAATCATTCCTGATATTCAATGACATGGGCGATATTAAGAAACACCTTATCCAATTCACATCAAGATGTGTCCCTAATATGGTAACCTCAATGAAATTGTAGTTGAAAAAATTTGGTTCGTTCACTAAAACTCCAAATGGATCAACATTTAAAAAAAATTACCAGTGAGGTATATCACCAATTTTTTTGACCTATGATAATATTTCATTTATCAATTCAACTTCACACTGAGGAATATAATTTCCATCGACCACTTCAATTGAAAATATCTTAAAAATGCAAGGGTTTTAAACATCATCACCTTGTGGAAAGGATTGGACTATTCCTAAAATATAAAACTTTAAAACGAGGAGTTATTAAATATTTGCGTAGAAAATATTTGTAATAAGTTCGAGTCACTACTAATTAGCTTGAAATACCCTAGTAGTTTCAAACAACTTTCCACTATAGTATAGTAACTAGAATAATTCACTCAGCTTTCCCAATCTATATATTATTTGAAGTAGTCAAAATAAAATATGAAATTTAGTAATATGTAAATTAAAATAATCCTTATCAAACAAGAAATTATGTCAACTCCAACCCCTAATCCAAAAACTATTATAAGTTTCTTCCTCTTGTATATTATCAGTTCCACCATCAAGATGGATATAATGATAAAAATCACTCAAACATAATAAAAATATAAGAAAAATTATATTCCTTCAAAGAGTAGTAAGTGAACATATTTTTTATCACCACCATATTGTAGAATTTGTTTATGTTTCTATAGTACATGAGACACAATTCAGTCATTATGAATGAACACCCCAACTCTACCCCCTTCCATTATTTTTTCAGTTCCAATAACAAAGAATGTTTCTTTTTCAAGGGAATTCCCTTGAAGATAATTGAAATCATGAATGTACCCCAACAATGAAAGTGACGAGTGTCTATATAATTTCACTAACATAAGTGTGTAATAATTTCCAAAAAAATAAATATGCAGAAATTCGATGATGGTTGGAACAAAAAATTGTTCAACTGAGCACATAAAATTTTTAGAGAATCTATTAATCAACCACCCATGAACATGTTTCCCCCAATGAAACCTATGGTGACATTGAAATCATAAAAAAATTCAACAGTCAGTGTATTCGTATTTAGTGGATGAATTCATGGGAAGATGAACCCAGTGGAAACCCATGTCAGACCAGACTATCCAAGATTCTCTACGCCCATCACTTTGATGAATGGATCTACCCTTCACAATGTAATTTTCATTATATAAAGAGTTACAATAAGGCACCATCAATTTCAGTAAATTGATAGATCCATTTTCCCTGAATTAATACTCATCTAAACTAGTGTTCCCCATTAGTAGATCAGGATAAGGTCATTGATGTCAGGGATAAAGAAGTATTGGTGTACCTTAAAGATCATGTTTCATTTTCTATAGGGATATATATTAAGTTTTTAATCAAGGAAAGTCACATCATCAAGCATAAAAATAATATTTTTTTGATCCTGAATTATCTAGTGATCATTCTAACCCAATTATAGTAGTATACTAATTATAAGGAAAATATTCAACTTGTGTACACCAATATGTGGGGAGGTTTTTTCAATGCAACCTATGAAAAAAACGAACTCCCCCTCAAGATGGTTAATATAAGGATTCATTAGTAAACACACCATTAGACTCCCAAGCCTCAGGGTGAGGTAATGCCTCAAAATATGAAATGAACGCTTAGTCCAAGAGTATGACAATTTGAGGTTTTTATTTGTTGTCCCAACTAGACTATCAATCTTAGACGCACTTTAACTTTCTAAAGAACACAATAAATTCCTTATTTAGGACCATTTTTTATGTTTAATAGTTTGTGACTAGATTAATTATAGCTGAGATATACCACACACAAACATGTTCCGATGATTTTCTTATGGTCATTTCATTCAAAGAACAAGACCAAAAAATAACCATATAAGGGAACATCATTCTCTTTTAGAAATATAGAAATCTAGATAATATTTATGTTCATCAATGTTGATTTCATAATGATTCTGAAAATAATAGTCTTCCTGATTTGGAACCTTTGATGTTTGAGATATAGTGACATTAACTAGTCCCCCTCTAACTTACCCATTTCTGGATATATTAAGAGTGAGTATAAATGTATCAATTAAATCAATATCTATAACAAATTTAAAGATCTCATGTTGGATTCAATGTTCATAGTTGTTTTATAAGGCTTAGTTTTCAATGTATGTTTGGGAAGGAAATGGATTTATATGCATGTTCTACTTCCATTGTTTTACTACCAATGATTAAATTATTCTATTTATGGGAATGTCATGGTGATAACAACCCTATTAAGTCCTATGAATCTCCATTCAATTACATAGGTTACTATAAAATGGAATTTAAGCAACCACTGGAAAGTAATGACACATAAATTGTTTCCCCTAATGTCCTAGAAATTTCCCTTATTAATCTATTGAGACTACTTAATGAATATTTCATATTTCTCATCTACCAAATCAAGACGACCACTTAATATTTGGGAAAGAACTAGTTTATATTTGATAATTATGTGAATCCGCCAATTATTTTACTTTTATATGGTTTTAATGTGGATATTCCAATTTAGGATCATCATCTGATAAAATAATAAACCTATATTCAATCCATTTGAATTAATATTAAATATTATAGACTCTATGTGAATGCAAGTCTAATTGGTATTCCATTGACATGACCTATGACCATTGATTAGTTACACTTGAATCCTAGAATAAGTACATTATGATTATGAAAATTCACTTTTTCTTTCATGGTGTTTGTTAGATTTGGAAAACCTGACCATTATGAAGAAGGATGTGATCATAATGAAAGTAAGAAACCCCCTATATCATCTCTTAGATCTGAAGGTGCTAGTCCATTTTCCAATCTATACAATAGTTATGATGAAAATGAAGAAATATATGATTATCCACTATAATTCGAGGAAGGTGTCCCAACCACCATTGATGAACTCAGAAATGTGAATCCAGGTACAATGAAATATTCTTTACCTATATTGATCAATGTCTATATGACTCTTAAATAATAGAATAATTAAATCTATTTATTGAAAAAAAAAATCCAGATATTTTTTTATTTAATTTCACGGAAATTTGTAAGTTATATCCCTAGGTAACTATCCATAACTTGGGTCTCTTAAAAAATTATTGTTTCTATAAATATACAGTAAGGTGAATTTTTATCACCTATTTTTACAAGGATAGAGTCAATGTGGATAATTTTATAAAATTACTCTTAATTTAGGATGTTTAATACCAAAACTAACAATCAAACACTGTCCTTGTAAAAAATAATGTTTAAATAAAATTCTATATTGACTTTATAAATCTCAATTTCACTACCCAATGAATGATTTATCAATCCCAATCAAGGAACTAAATATTGAGTCAATGATTTTTTTTTCAAGCCATATCATTATTTTATGGTTATTCCTATTATAACCAGATTCCAATGGCTCCTAAATATTAATATGACACTTAATTTTCTAAATCCCAAAGGGTATAATATTACTATGTAATTCACTTTAGTATGGAATATTTTGGCACTAAGTACCAAGGTTCCATGCCCCATATTTTTATAAATATTCTTTGGAATACAATAGAATTCTATGTGGATTATCTAGTAGTAAAATTATATGAATTATAGATAACCCTATCATAATTGATGTAATTTTTCATAGATTGTGTTAACACAACATAAATATGAGGCCACTAAAATGATATTTTTGAGTAAAATCAAGAAAATTCCTCAGCATTATGGTAATGCATAATATTTTTTATTTTGACTTTGAAAATTCCAAGGTGATACGTGATATGTAACCACATTTAAACCTCAAGTCATTAAAATTAATTCAAGTATGTATCACTTAAATTATGCTCATCATATCCATCCACATCGGCAAATACTTGACCTTCACAAAGATGGTGAAGACAGGGGTATCATATCAGTTTGATGGGAATTTTAATAATTCTTATAATGATATATAACATTAAATTATACACTATATAGTTTTTATATAAAATATAAAATTAAAGAAATATATCTTTTTTATCATAAGAAGATATTTTCCAGGGGTTTGTGAAATGGATCTAACAACCTAGTTTCCTAGAAGTATGGTGTTGTGGAGTGAGAAGAAAGGTTTCATCATGACACAAAAATCTTGAATCCCACATGTGATTTTATAGTGTTTTAGGAATGTATTCTATGTATTAAGATAATTATTACACAAAACAAGTCATTTTCCATGTGAGTGAAATGATCACCAGGGAGAAAAAAACATGTGAGGCAGTGAGATAAAGTAGTAAATGTTATGATTATAGGGGTTTCATTGGTCCATTCATCTAATATCAATGTTGGGGTTGGGATCTAACCACTTGGGTAATACTGAAGGGGATATTTTTGGAATAAACTATATAGTGTTCCTTGAGGTTCTTGACATGGTAATAACCTCCCTCATGCCTGGATGTAGTGTTTACAATGTTTTTATTGATTATTTATCATAACAATAAAATTTATTGTGTGCTCTGTGAGGCAATGTTCTAATGCCTACATTGTAATTTCAACATTGGGTGAGGATTAGTTATAAGAATATATATATGTGGCATCTCTCCAATGTCATAAGTCCCTTTCTATGTTTCGGAAGTGATCCCTTGGAAGAATAAAGTCTTGATGTAGTGAGACAAATTGAAAATTATCATTATAGGATGTGTGTGGTAGGGAAATGAAACATATATTAATGTTAGTGGAAGGATAGTACCAGTAGGTTTATAATGAGAGATATATTGTTATAATAATTATTAAATTTATACCTAAGGTTTAGGAAAGTGTACTAACTCCCTAATATCCTAAATCTTTTGTTTTTCGACATGACCAGTGAGTTTTAGTTATATTAGTTTGTATTACAACATATTTAGTAAGGTTGCACTATGAATCCAACACCCTTAAGTCGAACATTATTAAAGGGGTAGATCATGATATGCATATATATACATTTATATATATATAATGTGATATCTCCAATTAGTGCATGATTGAGTGACTTGATACATCCTCCATCTATGATACCAGTTTTATGTCCCTAACACAACACATGTAACATGATATTATCATCTTTAGCTCACTAACTCATGCCTTTGTTCAGCATAGTATTCATTACCAAAACATGGAAAATTAATTATTATATTTTATATGTCCCATTTGATATATATGTGTGTGTGGGTGTGTGTGTGTGTGTGTGTGTGTGTGAATTCAAAGAAGTCCCCAACCCCACCCTCTTGATATGGGACTTGGGATGCATGCATCATTGAACATCCTCAATGACCACTCCACAATACTGATCACTATAACACAACCTCAGTAGTAACATTTTTACACCCTATAGTTTGGAAAGAGGGTGGTTATTCCCATTTCATGAACCTTGTGTAGAATTGTACATTTTATTTTAAGAATCTTCCCCTCAATTTGACATGATTGGTTGGATATTTCCCCGTATATTTTATACCTATCGCAAGGACTCCACACACCTTTCTAATAATAATATTGTTCACTTTGAGTCACTACATCTATGATTTTAACATCCTAGGGCATAGTTCCACTTTTGGAGTAGGCTTTATGATGGAAGATAATTATCTCAGGAGTTATAATCCATGCATGAAACTCCCACACCCCTATGTGGGACTATAGATGAAGGTGTCATGGTGCGGCTTAAATATTCATTCCACAAAACCCTCTAATAGAGAAGTGTGGTTGATATAACCCTGTCACAAACCATATGTAATGTGTTAGTGAAGGTAAAATAATCTCCCCTTTAGTATATGACCTATGTATTAATTCTTCCCCCAGATTTGATCCCAATTTCAAGGACTAGACACACCCCTAGAATCAATACATTATTTAATTTGGCCCACTAACTATTAGATCTTTTCTTCCAAGGAATCACTCCGCACTCCTGGAAAAGGCCTTGAAATGGAGGAATTATACCATATTGTGTGTGTGTGTGTGTGTCTGAGTACATAGACCTCCCCTCACCTTATATGGGACTCGAGGTATATGTGTCAGAACATAGACTCACTAATCGTGTCGAAATATTGAGCGTTATAGTACCACCTCACAATTCATGATGTAATAGCCTGTATTCAAGTAGTTTGAAGGTTTATCTAATATCTGGAACCTTAGGGAGTTTTATACATTTTCTTCCAACAAACACCCCCTCAACATTACCTAATTGCTTCAAGCCTACCCCAAATTCGGTACCAGTTTCATGTCTCTACCACACCCCTAAAATATTAATTTTTTGATCCCAGTTTGGAACAATGTCAATAGGTACTGAGCCATAGAAGAAAATATTATGATATAAGAACTGTTGTCAGTCCTTGAAACTAGTATCAGAGCCAGGGAAGATTCAATCCTTTGGGAATGTGCTGAGGGATATATTTTTGTTCCATATGTACTGTTTTCTTTATAATTCATGACATGGGTCTGCTAACCCTATTACCTAGATGTAGGGTGTTGCAACATTATTAGTGAGGTTTCACCATGATGACTTCATCCAAAGTACCACATTGGGAAAGAGTGAATTTCAGTGTGGGTTACAATTCCTAAGGGAACTCTCCACAAACAAAAGGTTTCTTCTAAGCATGGTAACTGACCCTTGGGGAGAAAAACATCATGAAGTAGTGATCTAAAGTGTCCAATATTACTATTGGAGGGGTTGGGTCTGTCTATGAAACTAGTATCAAATTGAGTGCATACTCACATGGATACATCATTTTTAATATTTTTAATTAGAAAGATTGTTCAAGATAAATATCTAGGATTTTTTTCAAAGGGGTGTATTTATGAATCCATCAAGTTAGATAATCACTCGTGAATCAATTAAAGGGAAAAATAATTTTTCTCAATTGTCATTTCTTGAATTGAGGATTAATGGTATTTCTTACCATATAAAAGGAAAGGGAAATGAATTTCATGGGTTCTATTTGCTTAAATACTTGTTTCCAAAATTGAGCCTCATATTAGTAGTCTTGGAGATTGTATTAACAGGTCATTTATATCTGGAAAGTACAATCATTCAATTTATAATAATTCAAAAAAAAAGTTTCGAAAACTTTTATGTCACTTGAGTGATAAATTATGAATTTTCTTGGTGATTAAACATTGTTATCTAATGTGGAGAAAAATTTCACAAGTATAGATAGAAATTTCATGATTTTTGGATCATATTGAAAATAGGTAATTTTATCCTCTCTTTATATATTTTATTGTTTGGATTAAAAAATGGTAGAAGCCCAATTGATGATATTGATTTATTCTAAGTAATTTTATTATCATTAAAATGTTGTGTTAAAAGATAAAAAATTATAACAACAAGATAACACTTGTCTTGTTTGAAATCAGTAATAAAGGGTTGTAAAAATGATTTTAATTATCACATTGGGAGATAAATTAAAATATTTTCAACAATTGGTATGGTTCAAGAAGAATAAATTGGAATTAATTTCATTGGGGGTACCATTCATGAATCCAACAAGGGGGGAAGCACTCATGAATCTAATAAAATAGATAGGATGTTTTACTAGATGTGATTTCATGGATTCTATAGTGAATGTATTTCCTAAAATAGAACATGTAGGGGTATTGGATTAATGATAACATGTGTTTCCATTAAAAAATGGAGATATTTTCATTATCCCCATGATGAAGATGAAGTGTTTAGGAAATTGTTGGAATCACCCTAGGGATGTTGTAGTGTCAGATTATTGTAAACAAATTCGTATCCTTTTTAGTTTCCAAAGTAAATAGTTGGGATTAGATTTATCATAACAAGTATTAATTTTTTGGAAAATAATGATACTAATCTGTTTACAATAAATAAAACACTAATATTTACTATATAGATTCCAACCATCTCCCAATCAATTTAGCTTCATTATAAAGATGCCAATAGTCTTCACCTTTAGATAATTTTTCAATAGTTCTTATCATGAATCCATTTCCCTTGTCATTTCTATATTAGGTAATACCTTCACTCTTGAATCTGGGAAATCACATCATGAAAAAATGATTTTCCCCTTAATGTATAAATGAGTGGTTGTCCCCCTTGGGGGATTCATGGATAATTCTGTCCCATTGATGTCAAACCAAATAAATGTTCGTAAACCATCATTCTTTATTGAACTGTTACTTCTTATCCACCCATGTGAGAATATCACTCATTTTTATAATCCCCATTAATCCTTAATGTCAAACAACACAAAATCAATCTTATAGATTCCAATTTTTATCTTTCAATACCAAATTTTCTTGATGATCACATTACACATAGAATAGGGGTGTTATCAATTAACATTCTCCCCATTTGTAAATTAATTCAATGAAATAAGTAAAGAGTGAACAAAATACCCATTTTAAATTATGATCCAAGACTTATGAAACGTTTAACTCCATTTCTTGAGTATATCTCAACATTTGATATCGTTTTTAACCACTAACATAATTCTATATTTATCATTGAAGATAAATAAATATTCATCAAAGTATGCATATATTTTTGTCAATTATGTTAGTATAAATTTTAGATAGAAATAATACATCAATAATACCTCTAATCCTATTGAGTTGACGATCAGTGTAATAAATAAGTGATGAATAAAATAGGACCCATGTTATCCATTTCACTTCAATTATTATAATATGTTATATGTAGTTTCAATTTTTAGTTTCTACTATGGATATTTTTTTTTTAATATAATAACACTTTTATTAAACCATTAGTAAATTAAAAAACACATGTTTTCTGATCGATACTAGATTTATCATATTTAGTATAGAATCAGACTTCAATCCTAATATTAATTGTTATGAATATATTAATATCAATTGGTTAAAAATTATTTTTACCCATGGTTATGGGTTTTCTTCCATGGTTAATGGGGATACCTATTTTGGATCTTCATATAAAAATTACCATTTTACTTACCTATATACCTAACATAAAATTAATTTTATTATAGTGTATTTTGGTTCCCTAAAAATATTCATGTGACATAAAATAAAAATAGATTATTAGATTAAATAAAACAAGCCTAGAACCATTTTTGATGTTACCCCCAATTCAAGATTTTCTTTCATTCTCAAATAATGATACCAATTATGATACTATTTAATTGTATAACTTTTTATACATAAATTTACTACCCTTATACTTTTATTTTTGCACATGTATTTAAATTCTAATCTTAGCATGATATCATTTGAGCAAATCCAAGCTTCTTAACTCAACTTGTTTTGATTATTTTGAAATGTCATTAGAACAATATTCAAACCTATTCTCATGCGCTTTTTAGCATATCTTTCCCATGGATCATATCTACTTCTTAATACTATAAAATCTAAATAATAGTTATAAATTAGTAATTACATGGGAAGAGGGGTACCTTCCATTATTCTCAAATTAAGGATGATGCTGAGTCACTATGGAAAAATAATTCTATTTTTCTATTAAATTATATTCATTTTTCAAAATAAAATAAGATTTGGAATCTAATTTATTTTCTACTTATTTGGCCCCATTGTATTTTTTAAAACCAAAAAACACAACATCTTATCATTTCAACTTCCATACCCTCTTGTATTTACCTTTCCATAACATATTAGTCTGTATTCCATCAATTCATGTTTCTCCTTTTTTCCCAACGAGAACTATTATGATTTTAAACACTTTCTTTCTCTTAGGTCATCCCTCATACATGTGAATTTTTATTTTTGGCCACATGATACTTTTTATGCTACTTAAAACCCCTTTTATTATCTATCCATTATTTTTGTATTTTATAATTAGTAATTTTGTTCATTTTCACAGCAATTTCAACTTAAAATTTATCTTTATCTAGCTTTTAGAATCAATTTCTCCAGATAATAGATTTTTAGTTACATATAGGATAGTTTCTTCTATTAGTTCTTATTAATAATATTTTAAAGATTACACTTTTGGTATAGTTAATGTGGAAATAATTATTAAAATGATAACCATACCTTATCTTCCTTTTTTGGTGAATCACTATATCAAATTTTCTATATGATTTACATTAGATAATTATGTCTAATGATTTAGAGGTGACATAAGAAATGTTTCTATACATCACACAAAAAAATTACCTATCTGTAAACCTTATTTTAAGGATTATCAAAGTACCATATTTTTTGTTGAAATTTATTAAACATATTTCAAAATACCTACAAGAATTTCCCTATTTTGGGGAATTTCCATGGATTTCATCATTTAATTATTTGTAGAGTTTTCATCATATCCAATATAATTTTTTTTCTATAGAAGGATCTATTTGTGACATGATGATTATTTTATTCTTCTCCATGAATGTTCCATACTTATCATTCAGTTCACTATCACCTATTGAAAGATAGTCAAATGATAAATTCAAATTATCTATTATTTCTGGATAAACCTTCACATTTGATTACTCTACTAGCTTCTTGGCTGAGTTTTACTCTTCTTCCAATTGTTGGACCATATTAATTATTAACTCAAGTTGATAATTAAGTTCTACCATGAGTCCTTCCCATTAGACATATCATCTTCTGACACTTGGGATAGTTTTTCCAACAAATCACTTTTCTTCTTTATCATATAATTCATTTGTTTCATAGAAAATTTAAGGAATATCTTCTCTTATTTTAATATTTTTTTTCTCAACAAGTTCCAAATGGTTTAGAGAAAGTTTATCTTCATTGGAATTTAAATTAATAATTTCTTCGATGTTCGGATTCATTACCACAATATCTTATAAAATCATTTTATGAGAGTATATTTAGAAATAAAATGATTTTTTTACCATTATTATTTGATTAAAATTTCAAAAAAATTATCTTTCTATGTTTTATGTTATAATATAGACGTTTATTTAATATGAGGTTAAGTGTAATTAATTTAGGAAAAAAATGATATCTCTCAACATAACATAGGTGTAGTACCCACACTAGGGATTGCAGGTGAACAACCATTCTGAAAGATTCATGAAAAAGCTATGAAACACTATTTTACATAATTAATAGAGAATTTAGGATGAAAAAATTAAGGCTTTTCATGGGTTAGAATCTTTAACCTGTAAAAACATTATCAAGAGCATGAAAATCCATATAATGTTTCAATATGTAAAATAAATACATAAAAATTAAAAGAGTCTACTGACAAGATGACATTATGACATAAAACCAACATTCATGACGTAAAAAATTTGGTCAAGTCCCAGAAATGTCCAATTTTTATAAATTTAATTCATGGACATCAACTGAAGAAACCATGATGGATTGGGATTTTTTGGACTAATTTATTAATGTAATTATGACACCCAGGGCCATTATCTATGCCTGTAAATATAAGAATAGGGTATTGGAAAATAGATCAGTTGGTGTGGGGAAGATCAAGACAATATCCAATTGCTACATTATTTTACCTTCTTTATTAAATTTATTTTCTTTACTTCAAATCTAGGCATTATTTGATACTCTAAAATATACCAAATTACCCTATCCTTGGAGGGATATTGTTTTTGTGGTAAGGAAAGGGGATGAATATACTGAATTTCTATATTTTTTTAGGCATTTATTCAATAAACGTCCGTTCTTTCACCTTCAAGTTTGTTTCAATTCTTGTTTCAGTTTTTGATATTGAATATAATTGTGTTAGGGTTATATTATGTTAATTTCAATATCTCTGGTTGATAATCCATATCTCACTCAACAAAACTCTCATCTATATACTATGGAATATATTAGGGTTGTGTGGTTAGTGCTCAGTGATCACCACAACATGTGGTGAATTATGGTTCGAACTATTGTTAATTTGGGAATAAAAATACTTGATTGTGGATTACCCTAATTAATCAACAGGACTCATAGAAATTACATGCACATCTGAGGAAGTGTAGAATAACTTGAGATGTAAATTAGGGATATCCTCACCATTATTATCATCCCAAATGAGAGAGAGGAATCTAGAGAGGACTCTCTCTCTTACCATATTGGGAAAGTGGAATTAGGAATAATTAAAAAATGGTGATATCAATGCATTATTTTTAACCCAGACTAACCCAATATTTATTTTAATAAATGTTTTAAAATAAATCATTTAATATGATTTTTAAAATTATCAAATTCAAAAACCAAACCAAATAAATTTTCTTAATCATCCCAAAAGTTGAAAATCCAATTTCAAGTGCACTCCTCCTCCATATAAAACTTAATATTAACCTACAATACTATAGTTATGTAAAAAAATTGTTTCCAAAACCCATGAAATGGAATGTGTATAAAATTTCACTATTTGTTCTGAGGCATTTCCATAAGTAAAAATAAAAAATACATAATTTTAATGACATGTGTTACCCATGATCTATTAATAGATATTGATCATAAAATTTAAAGAAAACCAAACCAATTAATAAAAATAAACACATTGTATATCATTAAAAAAATATCCCACATGAATTCAATTGAAACTCTTAGAGTTCAATCTGAATATGAATAAATTGCAAGAAATACAAAAACCCATGTTATACATTTAAACAAATAATTTCACAAAAAAACCAATTCATTCAACATGATTTCCAAAATGATTTTGAGTTGATATTTAACATAATTGAAATTTTTACTAAATTATATCTTCTTATAAGAGAATAATCAAATATATATATTCTTGATTTAGCATATGTATTATCATGTTTCAGGCTAAGAAGATCACCTATATATCAAATATAGTTAATAAAATTCCCCTTTTCACTTGAGAGAGATGATAATAAATGGGTATATAACCTAAAACTATGATAAATTTTTGACTGCAAGGACCTCAAAAGATTATTTATGTGGATTTTTATCTCACATCCTAGAGTATAGCAATCAGAAAATAATCTACTCCATTACCCAATTAATAAGGGATACTCTCTATGAGTGTTAGGTGATTTTCAAAAAGTTATTCACCAACTAACCAAAAAAACCATAGATGAAAATCACTTCCTTTTTTCTACCAAGGCCTTATCGATAATGAAAAGAACATATTATATGCCTTATCTAGTGGATAATTGGTCGTCAAATTCCCATAAAAATCTAGAGGATTGAATGAAAATATTATACATAACATGAAATAATTCGACAATATAGGTATAATCACAATAGGAATGCATGAGGTTCAAACATCTAATTTATCACTTTCGATTATAAGAAAAATTGTTCAAATAACCAGTTTAGAATGACTTTTTTTAATCAAGAGAGTGGAAATAAGTTTCAACTTTGGTATGTGGTTTTTGAGCCTAAACTAATCATTTTATTAACCAATGTACAGAAGTTCATGAGAGATAACACTATAATTTGACACTACATATACATTAATAAGAGGCAAACATGAGTAAAAAACTTATAATTCATCACATTCAATTATAACTTAAATTGATTAACTAACTAGTTTATTATGATAATTTGTTATGAATATAATGAGTATAAAATATTTTTCATCTCAAGTATGTGGTTTTTGTGAGACATATAATCATTTTATTGACCAATGTACAGAATTCAGTAGACAATAATCTCCACTGCATTCTTTCAACTATGGAAATTATAACTGAATCAACTATGTTATCCCCATGCCCAACAAGGATACTAAAACTGAAAAAACAACAGATCTCTTTCTATATAAACATGTAACTTAATCAACCTTCCTTATAGAAGAACCCATCCCATTTAAAAAATTCTATGTGCCACTATAGTAGTATATATATTTTCAATATCAAAATTTTCAATATAAACAATATTGTTAACCTTCGATAAGTTTTCAACATTGTGACCCTGAAGTAGAGATTGAAGAGATAAATCACATAATAAAATATTTTACAAAAAAAATTTATAGCCTTATGTTCTTTTTTACCTTTAATCTAGTAAAAATATTGAAATAACAATCCTTAATCCCTTGGAATGTATAAACCTGATTATAATATAATGTTGAAAAGAGATCTAACCTCTTAAAAAATAAAGGCTAGCAATTAAAAGAAGAATTTTGAAAATAAATCAAAAGATAACAAGAATCTAGAATAATTAAGAATAAGGATTATGGAAGAGATGATAGATATGACCTTATAGAAATAACTATGGGAGAAAAGGGAAATCTGAGAACCATTACCCTCTGGTCTTATTATGTTGAATAAGAAAAAGAAGATAAAAATAAAAATTAGATTCATGTGATATTTTAGAATGTTGAAATAAATATTCCACATATATAGTCCATCTAAAAAATATAAAAATATAACAAAATTTTGAAGGAATGATATACAAAGAGAACACAGCTGGATTAAAATTAAAGAATAACATTTGAAAGAATAGTCTTAGCTCGCATCAAAAATTTAATTCAGAAAAAATTACCATATCCATGGTTGTTATATATACACTGCTTAATTAGATCTTTACATTTTACTAATGTTTAATGTGATCTCATTAATACCATAAATTTTATTCGTAGCTTAGTGTTCTCCTATTTATAATTTAGTGGATTTATTCAAAAAATATTGGTGGTTCAATTAGAAAATTGATCCATTGTATTCATAGTGGGAGTTGTTAAAGATATAATCATTGGAGTAAGTGAATTGACATTCCTAGTTAACTTTTTCATATGTAAAATGGAGTATGGTTGGATTTGATCACACTCACCAATTCTTTTGGGGAGTCTATTCATTAGGACCACAAATACCATCATTAATTCCCATAAAAGATCACTCACATTATAGCTCATATATAGTATAGTTACATCAATATTCTTGACATGGTGAAGCATATGTCAAGTAATCATTCACTTACTCTATTATCTCATTATGAATGTACTGAAATATTTAAATATTCATATATGATTCCCAAAATATTAACAATAGGATAGAATTTTTCATTTTAAAATACCTATACTCAAAAACCTAGAAATCCAAATTTTATGTTTGAAGAATAGGTAAATTATGATTTCATCGATGATTTAAAAAAATAAACTAACATTATACAAGATATCCAATCATTAGAAGTAGGAAACCTAAACATAATGTCTTACCTTGAATGACACCCAAGTCAGGAGATAAATCCACTTCCATGTGATTTAAAATATTCCTATCTTATGAAAGACCGAGATTATCAATGATCATTTCAAATATACTATCTAAAACATTAGATAAATTTTTTTTGGCCTTATAAAATTAAATTTATGACATTTAATATGGTGTTTTTGTGATACACCTGGAATCATCCCCAAATTCTTTCCTCATAGAATATTTCTATAAGGAGATTCTCGACCACTGAGACAACCACAGAAGAATATTTAATCCTAACATCATGTAGGTACTTAATAAAGAAAAATAAAAATTGTATGCACCTAATATAATTTACCTAATCCTTGACTCATAGTGGGTCAATCCAATCCATGTTGTTACAAACCAGACCAGGATGACCATGGTTAATAATGAACAAAAAAAATTGATTTCCATGAGTGAAAAATAGTTTGAGGGTGTCTATAGATTAAAAAATAATAGAATCAAGTTACCTAATAGATAAAATTACTTTCTCATTCAGCAATAATATGATATAATGGTTATAATGGAAAAAATTATTGATTTATATATAGTTTTTTAGGATACTTAAAGGTACAAATTTCACCAGAATACCATAAGAATAGTACCTTCACCAGTACTTTTGGCACATTATTCAACAAGAGGCTTCCTTTTGGGATATGTGACTCACTAAATACATTTCAATGGTGTATATTTATTAGTTTCATATATCATATTTAGGTTTTCTTATAGTCATTCCTTGATAAATTCATGATTTTTATTAATTATTTCAATCATTTCTTAGAAAATTTGGAATTTTTTTGAAAATGTGCATTAAGAAAAAACATATTTTAAACATTGAAAAATTTAATTTCATTTTTGAAAAAGGAATAGTGTTGAGGAACCTAATTTTATAGAAATGAATATATTTAGATAATTCAATGGTTATGGTGATAAATTCATTATCATGTCCAAGTTGTTTGAAATATGTTACATCATTTTTAGGCCATGTAGGTTTCTATGGGAGATTTATTAAGGATTCCAGTAATATTTATATCCCTCTCTCATAATTAATATTAAATAAGATTATTTCAAAAAAAAATTGATTGTAGGAGAGTGGTTTATGAATTGAAACAGGGTTGATAACATCATCGATAATATAACCATCCAATTGGGACCATCAATTTGAGATTATTTTTTATGTATAAAACAAATTTGTTGGAGGCTCCATCACATTGACAACGAGCAACAAGTCATAGAATATTAATAAAAACATTAAATTCGATATAAATTAGCTATATCAAAATCAAGAATGTTAATAAATATTTTTTTAGAATTATATAAATTTATATCATGTCTTCCTGGACCTATTGTTTTTGTTTTTTCTGATCTTGCATCTCTCTATTATCTAATGAAGAAAGGGGATAATACATCTAAACTCATGAGATGGATGCTACTTTTACAAGAGTTCATTTTAGAAATTATACAAAAAAGGTTACTAAAAATTAGTTGTTCAATCATTTATGTTGACTACCCTACCCCACTGAAGTAGAAATTACAAATCATGACAAATTCAATGATCATATGTCCAACTAACATCTTTACAACATAGAAGAAGATGTAATTTAGTGTGCTGACATCATCAATTATTTGGTTACATTTTATGTACCATCTCTTCCCAACATATATTAATATAACAAACTTAAATCATTCTCTATAATTTATTTATTTTAATAAACATTCCTCTAAAAGGTATTCTCTAATCAAGTAGTTATTATATGTTTAACTAAATCTGAAATTGAATCATTTTTTTTTAATTTGGACGCACACTATCCTTTGGAGTCTATTTTATATCCCATAGAAAAACTATGAATGTATTATTATTTAGAATTTATTTTCCCAAATTATTTAAAAATATTCATGAATTTAGTAAGAAATGATATCTTTGCCAATTTTCTATAAATATCTAAAATATAACATAAAATCCCCAAATACTAATTACTTTTTTTTGATGTTTTTGAAGTGTGTGATGCAAGATTCATGGGTCTATTCCCAATATAATCTGTTAATTATTATATTTTACTAGTTTTATATTATGTTTCAAAATAGGTGGAAGAATAATCTACATGGATTAATGACAATAAATTAGTCTATAATTTTTTTAGAAATAAAATATTTTACAGGTTTATTATACCAAGATCCATTTTTAGTGACCAAGGGATTCACATCTCTAATTGTAAAATGGTTTCATTACTAAGATGTTATGGGTTACATCATAAAATATCAACCCAATACCATCTAAAAACAAATGGTTAAGTACAGGTTTCCAATAGATATGTAAATAGAATTCTAGAAGAGACAGTTAAACCCAACATGAAGGATATGATCCACAATTTTGAAGATAGGCAATAGGATTTTAGGAATACATATACGACACCCTTGGGAATGATCCACTACCATTAGATATATGGAAATATATTCAACCTATCTATTGAGTTGGAATAAAAATCCTATATATATATGAGATTGGTGAATCTATAAATTGGTAAAGCTGGGAAAGAGATAAAATTTCAAAATAATGAGGAAGAATAAATCAAGAAATAAACATTTGAAAATTCAAATATTGATAACATATAACAATGATATCTTGTGACAGAAAAATTCAACCAAAATCATTTAACCCATGAGATTAATTTTTTTTATATAACTCTGAACTTAAAATAATAATAGGTAAATTTTGATTAATGTGGGAAGGAACTTATACTATTATTCATGTTTATTATTTTGGTTCTATGAATATTTCAAATGAAGGGTGAATAAACCCAATAAAAATCAGTGGAAACAATATAAATACCTACTTTGGGGCCTTATCTTAATAACCTTCAAAGGTAATTACACTCATTCAACCTTTTTATTAATGAAGACATGTTAGTTTTGACTTTTACTTTACATTTAATTGACTACAGTAAATCTATTTTTTATCTACTCACCAATATAATCATTTTGAAATATTTTTGAAGAGTTCATCATTCAAGTGTAAAGTACGGAATCTTATAGTATAGTATTTATTTAAAAAATAATTTTTTAGTTGATCTAGTGATGTAAATCAAATACACTTTTAGGAGGCAACCCATGTTTTTTCACTCGTCCCCACAGTCTTATTTGAGAGTAATTAAACAGTCTTACACCATCATTTATTTTTATTGTTATACTTTTCTAGTAACATTTCACAAAGACACATGAAGAATATATAAAATGTGCAAGCTTCAAAAATGGAGCTTACATCATAAAAGGATAATTCACATAATCAAAACTATAGAATAGAATTGCACAAAATCGGAGGTTGCTCATCAAACACAAAATCATCATTCAAAAGGGGAGTATGAGTTTCAACATTTTATTTTCACCCCCAAAATATTAATCTATTTTTTCATTAAAAGAACATCGCATTCCCCTGTTAGTATTTTCCCTTTACTTGACTAGTCTATTAGACCTGAATTACTTAGGAATCTCATGATTCAATGTTTTTGATTTTAAGGATAATGATATTAAATGATTAAAATGGATAATTAACTAATTATAGTGAAACAAGGGTTGTTAATTTTTATTAGTCATTATTTAATGGAATTATTAGATTAATTTAAATGAAATTTACCTACCCTTTTCAAAATTTGAATATGTAAAATTTATCTAGATTTAGTTTTTTATTGATATTTCAGTCCATAAGTGATTCTCAAAAATTTTATTTCAATTACCAAATAGAATTTATAGATACTATGATTTCTCTATTATCCTGAGAATATTTCATAAGTTATCTAGGGCCATGTCACCTTTTTAAGCATTAATTAGAACTTTTCAAATCTATAACTATGAAAACCTACATTTAATATGATTCTATAATTTTTATTTATAATCCCTTATCCTTGAAACTACATTTTATATAATTCCTTATTTAGCTCATATAATCCATGAATTACCTCACTAGGAAGGAGCCATGTTACAATCCATTTAGATACTTTCCTTCCCTTTTCTATTTAAATTTAATGATATTTAAAAGATTAATTGTCTTGGTGAGATAAATCATGGTAGAAGGGATGATTTAAATTATAAATAAAAAGTGTGGGGGTGATATTTTAGGTATTTATAAGTGATTATATTATATTAATTTTACATATATGTTTTCCCTTCGTGATAAAAAGGGGATGTGTTTTGGAAAATGAAAAATCAAAATAACTAGAATGATGATTTCATCATATTAGGATTGGTGGTGGATGTGAGATTTTTTCAAAGCATAAATTTTGGGAAAAAATTATATAAAAAATTTAAAGGTGGTTCAATTCATTCATTTATGTTACATTTATCCTAACTATACATTGAATTCATGGAAGTTAGAGTTTTCATTTCATAGGGGATATTTTTTTGTTACGCGTTTCTTTTTATATAATGTAGTATGATTTAGGGAGAACCCTAGACATTGAGACATAATGTTTTTCACATCAATTCCTACAAAATATATGCCCTAGAGTCATAATAACTATATTTTTATATCCCACGTGACATTATGTAAATTTTTCCTTTATAATGTGTAGAATGTATATCCTTTACAAGATTAGCGAAAAAATATGTACTCATTATATAAGCATAACTCTACCTGAACTACTATCATGAGTGATGATGGAAATGAATATATCATAAATAAAATATTGAATTTTTATGATTCAGAATGATGAAATATTATATATGAATGAATTAGAAGAAAATATATACAACTAATCAAAGGGGGAAACTAAAATATTTGGTTTTATTAGTCTCCTTGAACTTTGTGAAGTTAAATCGATGTTTTGGTGGAAGATGAAAGCTTAATCTCCCATTGATAATCATTTGATTTAATTTATTTGAAAATTAAATATTGATAACATTGTGTTCTTCATTAATTGTTCTTGAGGTTTCATGCTTTAGGAAAAGCCAGTTCTAAATATTGTAAAATTGATAAAAATCTTTTTATTTATGTATATTTGGATATAAAATGAATTCTTTGTGATTGTTAATTGATTAAACATCCCAACGTTTTATTGCCTTTATCTTACATGAAAGGATACAATGATTAATTGAAAATGATATTAATGGTGAATAATTCCGGATGAAAATGATGCCCATAAATATAACATAGTTGAAGGACCAACACCAAGGATTAGAAGTGAATAATTAATATGAAACATGACAAAACCAACTAAAATCAACAATTTACATTGTAAATAATGAATTTGCGATGTAATAAAAAAGTATTTTTATGGGGTGGAAACTTTAATCTATGAAAAAACATACTAAGAGTGTGAAACTCCTTAAAATGTTTTAATATGTAAAATCTATATTAAAATATTATTGATGGGTGTTTCCACAACAATTTCACAAGATAAAACGGCCTTTTATTTTGTAAAAAAGTTGTTTGAAGCCCAAAAATAGATATTTTTGTGGAATTTAATGCCTCAAAACCGTTTAATGACCCCATGATAGCCTGATATGAATTTTGAAAATTTTATTTATATAATACTAAAACCCCATGTATGAGACCTATTTTTATAATTATAAGACTTAGGGTTTGTAAAAGAGGTCAATTATTGAGGGGAATCACGGGATGATGGTATGCTACAGTATTATTTTCCCTGACTTATTTATTTTCTTTAATTTATATACAATATTGTGATGTATTCCTTCTCTCAAATCATATCAATCATTTTATCCATGGAGGGATAGTTTCTTGTGAGTAATCAAGAAAGGGGAATCCTATACTTAATTTCTTTGTTTGACTTGTTTTGATTTATTCAATAAAAATCCATTCTTTATTCTTCTATCTAGTTTCAATTATTATTTTAGTTTTTAATGCTTATTATGATGTTATTATGGTTATATTTTATTAATTTCAATTTCCATAGTCGATGACCCATATCTACCTCCACCAAATTATTGTATATATACTATGGAACTGATTAGGGTTGGGGTGGTGAGTGATCTTAGATCACTGGCACATGTGGGGAATTTTGGATGAAACTATTATTAATTATGGATTAAATTAAGAAATTAGGGATTTCCCTAATTAATTAAGAGGGCCTACTACAATGTTGTGAACACTATATGGAGGGTAGGCCAACATAAGACTTTAATTAAGGATATCCTCACTATCCCCATCTAGCCAAGGTAGGGTGAGTAATTGAGAGAGGAATCTCTCTATTACCATCAAAGAAAAAACAATTGGTAATAATTAAAAACCAATGAAATAATTTCATTATGTCCTATAAATACAAACCCAATCAACATTTTAAACTAATATTTTAAAGATAATCATTTATTATACTTTCTAAAATTCTCAAATTCACAAACAAAAACAAATAAATCTTCTTAAACAAATAAAAAGTGAAAAATATGTTTCTATGTGAACTACTATTTTGGAGAAAACCTGAGGTTAATCCACTATACAATACAAAGGTAATAAAATCGGGTTACAATACCCCATGAAAATTCATTATTTAATATCAATGTTTATTTTTTTATCATATTTAGTTAGTCTCATGTCATGAATCTGGGGAAGAATTTTACAATTTCTTATAACAATTGATTTTTATATAACCCTTTGAATGATCATTTTGATCCTTATATGCATATTATAATTATATGGTAATGTAAAATAGTCTATATTTTCTCATGGGGAAAATATTGGATGTTTATACTTGATATCTGTTATTGAGAAGAACAACATTATATTTTTTTTAAATGCATAATTTGAGACATTACTTTCTCCACGATGTTGTCCACCTAGTCTCTTATATTGATCACATAAAATATATCATTTGTCTTTCAATTATAACTAAGAACATATATGATGGGAATTTATTATCATGTAGATTTACATCTATTTCATGTCTCACAAGGTGATTAATGGTCATGTGTTAATAGATTTCCATACAGTTCCCCCTATCCTCAAGAATTCGTTGTTGAATATAGGGTGCCCTAAATAAATATTATTCACTATCCATAAAGATTTCATGGAATAGCAGATATACTTTGATGGTTCCTCTAGGATCCCAATATATAGAAGTATGGAAAACCTAATGTTCCATAGAATTTTCTTGGGATTATATTCATCTCTCAGGGAATAATAGGTACAACATTACTCCTTCTTTATGTTATATAGAAATAAAAATAATGATTTGGAGTACTAATCCAACATTAAAATATTGTAATTTTATTGGAAGATACCAATTAAAAAATATAAAATTAGGGGTTGTTCAAATTTGGTGATTAAGAAAATCAATGGAGAAAAATTCATCAAGAAGGAATTTCCAATTCCCTTACTTGATTATGTATGAGGGTTGGTGGATGAATTATCATCAGAACCAATATTTTATCACATATCACATTCATATAATTCTCATGTCGATGAACTAGTTAATGAAAATGTTCTCTATGAAGATCTAGATTTGGATGAGATGGTCATTGATATTTCATATCACAGTGTGGTCTCTTCATTTATCACGTAATCATATATAAGAAATCAATGAAATCAATGAAATAGAAAACTAAGGAAATTAATTAAATTCATGATCTTATACCATAATTGGATGGTAGTATATCATGTTGTAATTACATGAAAATGTGATTCTCTGGTAGGATGAAGCAAAGTAGGAATAGATCTACTAGTGAGATGAAATTTTCATCCTTTATTATGGACCTAATTCCCATAAGTACTCAAAAAATGAGTATTTGATGGATTAATGTTTATAATAACTTAAGGAGTAAAGAACATCTCCATTATTCTTGATGTCTATGTTGGCTCCTATGTATCACACTAAATAGGATCCAAGATCTTTAACCAAATCCGAAGACTTTAATACTTTTATCCATTAATAATGCATGAAATCGTGGAATCCTTGAAGATAAGACATGTTTCTAGTTATATTAAAAATATATTAAATAGAACCCATATTTTTTCACACCATTAAATAATACTAAATATTTCTCATAGGGGGGATATATTTTATGGGTCTATAGCATTTTATTTAATCAAAGTAGTGAAAGTTCATTCTTACATTGATTTAATTCATCTTCCATTATGTCTATGTTATACCCTTAATGAAAGTTGAAATTAAATCTATGATCAATGTCATAAATTCCAATATCAATACTAGATTTATAGTTCCTCACACAGTGTTTACTAACAACGAAAACAATTTATGTACTTCTAATTTAAAGTGGATGTCTTAAGTGCATAATATATTGTCTAAAAACTCATACAACTATCATTATGAAGTTAACAAATAGATAAAGGCCTTTAGTAAATATATATCTAATTTCCATTATATTTTATTAAATAATGACAAAAAACGTATCTAAATGACATACTACCATATAAGAGACCCCATTGTCGCTTGTGTATGGGATAAGGGTAAGACTACCCATTGAATTTTAGTTTCCCTCACTTCACATCACCATATATGATCAATATCCCCAAGATAAGTAGTCTTAGATATGGATAAATGAATTGAATAAACATGATGAAAAATGGTGACACGCATGACATAACCATGAAATTATCAAAATCATGTTGTTTAAAAATTCAACAAGAATGTCCACTAATTCTTGTTTATCTAAGGGGAATTGGTATTTGATCTAAGAAATCCTATAATACTTAAGAAAAAACCCTCTTAGCATTAGGTTAATTAAGAAGGACCTTATTCCACACCCATAGTCTACCCAAACTATTATTATTCCCCAATTATGATAGATGTAGAGCCTATCCCATCTTCTACCAATTAAATATTTCTCAAAAAATACTTTTTATAGATTCAAGATAGGTTCTTTATAATCCATTATAAATTATTCTAAATTACATAAATATTGACATAGTCATGTTACCTTAAATATTAATAAACTTGAGTCCTCTTCGTATGTCCCTAAACTATGTGGCACCCATGTTCTTATCACAAAATTTTATACTTAATGATATATGATCCACCCTGCATTACCTTTATTCTTGTTGGAGATGTTTAATTTAGCTGGCCAGATTTCATTACATGAGAATTGGATATATTTAAGAATCATTTTCAAAAGATAAAATATCCATTAGAATATACTATTATAAAGTCCCCCTCCCATTTATATGGATTATGTCCTTGTTTATTCATTATTTAATTTCTATACCATATCTCAAAAATAGGATGGAATCATTATATCTTTGCCCTGCACATGAGATAGATCTGTATAGATAGTTTTTTAAGAAATATGTGTGGTTTGATATCTAATATTCAAAGATAAAAATTTATTCAGGTATATCATATCCCAACACTATCTTTATCTTCCATTTCCATTCATAATTTTTCCCTGGTTGTGATAAATTTACCAATTCAGGTAACGTTTTATTTTGCATCTTCTCACAAGGGTACAAATATATTTCTTTCATTTATTCTCATGAAATAGGTAGAACCATATTGAACTCCCATTATAATACCTATATATGGTGGTATTTATATTATTTTAGGATACATAGTGATTCCTAGAAATTCTATTCTGATCCCATCCTTAAATCTTATCACTATCAAACACCTTCCTAGTGTTTAGTCTCCTCATTCATATCAGATATTGTTATATTTGATATTATGATAAGATGTAATATTTACTCCTTGAACTATATGTATATTTATTCATATTTCCATAAGATATGTATTTATTTTTATATCATGTATCTTAGAACCATCAATGATAATGATTCCCGTCGAACTTATGCCACTTCCTGCATTCTGAGAATTTATTGGTTCGATTCTAGTTTTACTCCATTGTCCATGAACTAAGATAATGAATTTATTAAGTTTTTAATTCATCTTGCAAAATATAATTCCTTTATTTTATTATTCCTATTGTAATGACAAAATAAATGAGTTGAGAACTTCCTCTTAGAAAATTCCCAATGGGTACATGGTCTACATCACATTACCAAAAACTGCATGACAAAATGGTACATATTGCAAGACCATAAACAATATAGAGTGGTATATTTTATATGAATTATTTCCCTAAAATATAATCACGATCTATGTAATATTTGGTGTATAAGTTTATATTGGTTATTCCTTAATATCAATATATTAGGAAATAACCATTTTATTTTCTTTTTTTCATAATCTTGGTTTGTGTAGAGACCCCTCAACTAAGTATGTATAGATTGATTTCTAATCTTCTGGGATATATAGTGATGGCCATAATATCCTCATAATAACAATCCATAAAACTTTTCCTCCTTCAAATATCATTACATCTGACTATTTGGGTCATCACCTCATCTATATTAGGTCATTCCATATTCATATATATAAATGGAACCATTTTATTTTTTGTTGGTTTTGATAAAAATTCACATCATGTTTCTTCCCTTATCACATTATGATAATCATCAATTTCAATACAATGTATCATATAAATTATATATATATATATATATACATTTTAAGAACTAGGTGTGTCTTGGTTCCAGTTATATTAGGATACATAGTGAGAGCAAAATATCTCAACCTCAGTCAAATAATGGATCCCTTAGACTTTGATTCCCCTATCCATATTATTGATTGGATCCCCCTCATTCATTTAATGTTCTTATATATATCTTCATTACGATAAATCCATCATCAATTAATATATTTGTTATCTAAATCTGTATAGAGTCCTTCTAAAAAATCTATATGTGGTGCAATTCTGATTACTACAAAATAGGTAGTAATGTTTGAACAATCTATTTTAAGAGTAGTCGTAAATCATTATGCATTTTTTCTCCCCCACAAAATTATAGAAAAGTCATAAAATTATCTAGTTCTAGACTAGAGGGATCCAGTATCTTTTTTAATATCCTCTTCAAATATTCCACACTATTTACATTATGTTTGGAATCAATGCAAACCTTTTTTGGACATTGGTAATTAGTGATTATGATTCCAAAAAGGCCCCACTGTATAGTAATGACATCCATATCATGTATCTGTTTTCCCATTAAACAGCTAGAAGAATGTTTTTATTTAGAATTAAATATCGGTTAACCCCATATTCCCTTAAAAAATAATTTTGAACCCATCATTTTAATTTGGTTAGCAGTCATCGTCATCATGATTATTTCATTTCATCACTTCTCAATTCAAAAATCTCATGTTACGATTTTATTAATTTTCCCTCCATTTGAAAATTTATTTAAATGCGCTTAGATATAGATCCCCAATTGATATTTCACACCATACCTCAAATTGGTTAGACCACTATAAAAATAAATTTTTTGTACCCTTTTCTACCCAAGTTCACTCATATTAGTGTTGGTTTCACATTAAGATTGAGTTAGTTTTACCTTTTCCACTAAACATTAAACCTCATTATCAGAAAAAGAGATATGTATTTAAACATCTTCCATAATTAGTATAATCACAATGAACATGTACTATTTACACCTCCCCCGAGGTTATATATACCAATATGGGCTCTGAATCCTTCACATTGGTTTATCACCTTAGTCTTATCTCTAAGTGAACAATATTTCCCTTTTTTGCAACCATTGATTCCATAAAATAACATCCTATTTACATTTTAAGGGAACATTTTCCTAGAATGAGTCAAATTTTCTCAAATTGGAAAAAAAATTCCTATATATCAGTCATGAAACCTCACCTTTAGTTTCAGTCTATGTTGTATGGTCATTAACCCCAAAAACATTTACTTTATGCATTATCACATTAAATAATGTGAATCTATCCTTTAGGATATCCATATAAGATATTATCTATCAATTAAAATATATTTTACCTTTCCATTATTTTTATATACATTGTTTCCTCCTTCATAAAATTTGGTATGACCTTAAACCCCATCAAATTTTCATCAAAGGTTTTCAACCTTAGACAAAAACTTCACCAGTCTTGATTACCAGAACGAAAACAGAAGAAAAGTAATTAGATATGGTATTTCCCATGTTAAATCTCCATAAATGGAATCCTAGGAAAAATGAAAGTCTCTCCTCACTAATAATACTCATCACATAGCCTTGGAATAATTTTATATAATTTAAAAGAAGACAACAAAAATATTTAATTGGTAAAACCATAAAAAGGGGATCTAGAGAAAAATAAGTTCTTTCCAATTAAGACTCTCCACTTTAATGGCTTAGAAAAAAATATTGGACTAACATTAAAAGATATAAATCTTGTAGGGACCACCATTCGGAATTATAAAATTTAATGTTGTTCTCAATATAATTATAACCCTAGGAAAAAGTTAGAGATCCTACTTGTTCCTTATATGTATTTGTTTAGGTGATTTTTGAAGATGAAATAAATATTTAATTTTAAGGTACTTGATCCCTATTAAGAATTTATTACCACATGAAAATCCCCATCCTAATATCCACTATTACAATTCATTCATCTCTCCCATATAAGTATAGACTAACTATAGCTTACTTTGATGTTTATTATGCCACGTATTTGATATACCTATATTCATATAAGAGTAAAAGTTTAAGGAGAAGGTAAATTAGGTTTACCTTAGTATTATATACCTTTAAAATATTTTGATGATGATATTTTCTCCAATATATCAACCATTACAATATCTATTGGAGTACATTAGCTGTGAATATAATTCCTTGATTAAAGCATTTCTTCATTGAGGAAATAGTTTAGAAATTAGGATATACTGAATCCATTTCCATTTATTTTCTAGATGGATACAATTATTGTGATGTTAATCTACCTGGGATTCACTTATTATCAATAATTTATAGTCAATGATACATGGAAAGTTATAAAATTGACATTAACATGAGAGATAATGGTTTTTAAATTATTAAAAAAGGAAGGAACATATACAAATTTAGAGTATTTTTTCAATCGGTTTCTATATAAGTGGAGGAAATATTATTATAACACCATTAAAATATTTATTATATAAAAATATTCACGTTTTATTATTTTTGACTCAAATTTCTCAACACCCCCACTGAATTCTAACCAGCTTTTTGGTGTCTACTTACTCCTTTGACAGTAGCTCATGAGCCCTGATGACATTAATCTATCTTTCCTTTTCAGCCTCTTCAATGAGCCTGTCATTCTATATAGTCTACTTATAAACATTGAAAATTTTATTGGAGGCATTTTTCAAGGTTATCACGTCAATGTAAAAATATCAATACTAACCTACTATAACAGTGTACTAAGTTATTTCTTATAGTTCCATATCCCTAGGCTACATTAAGTAACCATGAGTCTTAGAACATGAAGGATAAATCAATAATTTCCCAAACTAAACAATATATTCAATAATTTTAATTATGGTGAAATAGATATATATGGAATCAAAACATTCTAATCCTAGGGAGATGAACCTAAAATCTATCATGTAAAATTTATGGTGTTTTTATCCCATGGTAGTCTCATGGATCAATAGATACACATCATAATACAATGTATTTCTCATGGACTATTAGAGTTGAAGAGACCCTTATATTGACAAATATCCCATAGGGATACTACTATTTATGCTAAAATGAGCCAATCAATGTGAACATATGCTTAATATTTTTAGTGCTCCATAACTTATTTGATGATGAGTACACTAGAGTAGTGGAATTGTCGTCTTAACTCTCCAAAACGGGTGGGGGTATTATTGTGATTGATCGCCAAAAAAAATATAAATTGTTCAATATATATAATAAATAATGATAATAAATGGCATTTTTCACCACTATATTTTTTATTATAAATCCCCTATATTTCTACATCATTACTAAATATATCTTCAAGAATAACCTTAGTCACTACGTCCTCATAGGTTTTCCTAAGGGAAATAATCAATGTTGTTGTCTTAAATTCATTGTCTAGTTTGGTTGGAAATTATTTTATCAATAAAATTCATCCAAACCCTCAGTTAGTTCTCCATTTGATCCTATAGGTTCTACCCAGGAAACTTATTCATATTAAAGTAGGAGATCAGCAGACATGGACATAAGCGATAAAGCCTCTCGAAAACACATTATGATTTTACGGTAAGTCTCTTTTCAGATATATTTAATCTCCTCAAATAGAATCTGTTGCACATATATCTAAGTTCAAACTAATTTCAATATCTGTTAATTTTAATATAATAAACTATCTGTTAATTTGGAGGGAATAAATATGATTTACTATATTTTAAAAAAGTATTAAAAAAATAGTTTTCATAAAAACTATTTTTATTCATGAAATATAATTATATCATAATATGTTGATATATCACTATTGGTGATTTATTTTAATTAAAAATATATATTATATATTCAAAAAAAAATTCATACCATTCATATAACATTTTTATTATGCATAGGATTGGTATCAATCCAATTTTATTCTTTAAAGAAGTATTTTAAAAAATTGTCTCTTTATCACATTTTTTACACAAATTTTAAAATTGAATTCGTCCACTTATAGGTATTTAATTTGATAAAATGTATTAAATATTTATAATAAATAGGTCCAAATTTAATAAATAGTAAATTATTTTTAAAAAATGAATAGTAACTATTATAAATTTTATCACCTCAGTAAAGGGTAAATTGGATTAATTTTGGTTAAATCTAAGTGGTAAGGACATATTTATGCATATTAATTATTATTGGATGTATATTATTATATTATTATCACATAATGATATAATTTAAATATTTAGTGGATAGGTATCAATTAAAATGACTTATATATTATTTAAATAAAATATAGTTACAAAAAGTCATTCTCTTTGTTTTTAATATCTTTTATGTTTCCACATGGGGAAAAAATAAAAATATGAACAAACCTAAATTTTTATTTTGAGATTCATGAAATTGATTACATAGTATTATTTAAAATTTATGAAACTATATAATTACCTTAATTTTTTTATATTACTAAAATAGTATTTATTTACTTAATAAAAAATACAATAATATATTTCAAAAATAACAATTTTGATATAATTTGGATAATTAAATGTGTCTATAAATTTATAAATATATATGAAATATTATAGGTGTTATAAAGAAATATGTTCCAATTCCCCCTTTTCCCTGATTTATTTTAATTCAAAATAAATAAATTGTGTTCAAATTGATATTAATGATAATTTTTCAAAATAATATTCTATTAAATTATTTACAATTAATAAAAAAATTATCTTATGCTATTTTAATGGAATAAAGTTAAAAATATCATTCATGGGCCATTTATTATTCATTATTCTATAAATAGTATGATTATTAACCCTTTATAATTAGAATAATGGTTGCGAAGATTAAGGTCCAAAATAATTAGCCAAGGGGTTAATAAAAAAGATAAAGCCTAAATTTACACAAAAACATGTCTAAATTATATGGGTTGATTATATTACAACTCTATAATATCTTTTATAAGAATCTCCTTCAATTTTGATACATTTTTCATGATAAATTAATTTATGATAATTTAATATTTTATGAAATTCTAAATGTGTCGTTCACCACAATTATAAAAGGGATCCTCCTACCATACTTATTTACACCACATTGAGCCATATATATTGAAATAAACCTAACAAAGTATCTTATAAACATCCTTATCCAAATTCTTGAGGTTATGGTTTTACAAAAAAAATGGCCCAAAACCCTTTACGATAAAAACTAAAGTGGCTCTATCGAAGTATAAGTAATCATTTTTGTCCACTCTTTCATGTTATTTTCTTCTTATACTTCTCCTTGTAGTGTTTTTATAAAATAAAAAATAATAAATTAATTATAATATATATAATGATATGTAATTATAATTATATTACAACCATATTCCACCTTTTATTCATCCTATGAAAAATGAAATCTTTGCGCGTGCGAATGTATGGAATACTTCCTCTATGTAGTGGTGTTATTTGTTTTTCGCCACCACTTACTTGGATTTCTAAAATGATGGGTATAATTCATATATATCATAATTATGACATTAAATTTATTATATACAGTTAATATATCATATCATCCTTCTATCCATTTAGAAATTATATCATCCCACATGCGTACGTATGGCTTATTTTATATATGATATAATGTGATTCACTTGTAATGTATGTATTTAAAGAATGATTCTAAAACATTATCTACTAAAAAATATGATATAAATATAAATTTATATATATATATATATATATCCTTTATATAATTATATATATTTTGTAACTACATCCAATGGACATAAACCATAACTTACATCATAAAACATTAATGGTAAAATTAAGTAGTTAACACCTGAAACATGGGTAATAATGAAATAGTTTTAACTACCGATTAATAAAATAATATGAAAGGATCATATAAAATGTCATAACTATGAATTTAGTTCTATAATAAATTTATATCAAATTTAAATGATTATAACTAATATTAAAGAACATTCAACTATAGGGAAGTATGAGTTAAGGGATTTCTTCTCAATTTCTACTTCATTTAGACTAATTCGGAATTATGCACTTATTAATTTTATTGTGTTGTATATATAAAATCCCATTGAGATAACTTTTAATTTTAAATCACTCTTCTTTTAAATATTCATGTTTTTTATATCATGTGTATTAGTATTTTTTAAACCATATACAATTTTTATAAGGTTTTTACTCTGAAATTAATTTTATTTACATGAGAAATTATGAAAAATACTTATACTTTAATAAATGTGAGTATTTAATACTGAGCCATATTAATTAATTAATTAATTAATTAAATTATTGTATATTTGAGGAATTAGATTTAATTTAATTTATTTTTTAGGGACATGTATTATATATCCTGGTGATGTATTGATAGTTCTCATCAGACAATCAGTTGCCCAAATTAAACAGGTTTCCTCGTATAAATTTTTTCATCCATCATGTAAAAGGTATTCATAGTAGAGGAATCATGTGTCTGAGACATGAAATCTGATGATTAATGATTTCCTTCATATTTATGTTATTATTATCCATGAGGTTTTCATAATGATATTATCATTAGATGCATTTCATTGTCAACTTATTGATTAAATCAAATGTGTGTCTAGATAATTATATTTCCATATTTATTTTACCTTATTAATAATTATTTATTAAATATGATTCAATTATTATTGTTTCATGAATGATTCAATTTATTGTAACCCTTACTGATAATTTTATCTCACCCTTTCATTGGTTTTCATTTTCCTATTTTATGAAGAGAAAATATTTGAATGTGATTTAAAGATGTTTTTTACTTTCCTCAGTTATGTTCTATGATTAATTACCTATGTAATAACATAACCATGTATGTATATAGTTCTTCAAGAATGCTATATTGATAAATCCTTGGTGATTTTATCCCTTGTATATATGCCATTATACTAAAACAATTGGTGATTCTGGGCTTCTAGAATTGGGGTTGTTAAAGTTGGTATCGGAGAAAGATTATTAAAAACATGGGAACTAGATGTTAGATAAAATTAGATAAAATTATAATTATTAAATTTATATATATTATTTAAAAAATTTCCATTTTATTATTTTTTATTTTGTGGCACAAACACGTGATACTTATGTGAAAACTTGGTGTGTTTAATTATTTAGTATTCGAACCTAATGGAAGGAAGGGAATCAATACCCATAAAAAATGTAGAGATTTTCTCACTAAAAAATAAAATAAAATTGGTGTTGTGGATGATTATATCTTGACCATATTATGAAATCTTAATCAATTTATAATTAATAAACTTTATCAAGTGGGGAAACATGTTGCTTCAGAACATGACACACATATGTCGAATCGTTTCATTTGGAAGAATCACACATCGTTTAGTGTGACTACTAATATATTGGTAGATTAGTAATGTATAAATTTTTATGAAATGCTATTTATAGATTTGAGATGCGATGAAAATGAAAATTTAGTACTGGAAGTATATTTTACCAAAGGTGATGTTGATCGATGGTGGACATTTATCCAGAATACTAGGGTAGAAGATGAAATTGAACACATGGAATAGAGATCATTTAAAGAAGAATTATTTGAAAATTATTTCCCATGTATGTTATGAATAGGAATGAAAATAATATTAATTATAATAATCAAAAAAGAATAATAGATTATTGTATTTTGTGATGATACCTTTAAAATATTATCCAGGTATACTATGGATTATATATATAATTTAGAAATCAAGATTGATTAATTCATTGAAGTTCATACACCAAGTCTCTGAAGGTCATTGGTTTCTCGAAATATTTCATCATATTAAGAAATAGTATTATGTGTCATCAAAAGAGATAATGGATTTTCAATATCCTATATGGTCAAGGGATATCAAGAGAAGAAGTGGTTAGTTGAGGACAATGAAAATGGTAAAGCATCATATAAGTAGAGGGGAATAAAGAAATTTTCATCATGTAAAATTTATATAAACAATCATCCTAGGGAATTCTTAATGGTTATGGTATTTTTCTTAACCATAGAGATAAGGGTCATAGAACTAATGAATGTAATAGGAACAATATAATCAATGATTTTTAGTTCTTCAATTATAAAAAATAGAAATTTGTTTATAATAATGGCCCAAGAGTCCAAGGAATATACCATAGAAGGGGGACATGGGAGAAGTCCAAGCTTATAAAATCACTTAATCTGAGTTTGAAGTTACCAATAATGTTAAGGAAAATACTTTAATTATTTCCTCGAATTATTGTAATGCATTATGTGATTCTAGATCCACTCCATCCTTTATATCTTATATGTTTTCTAATAAAATTAGATATTTCCCTTTTAACATAAGAAGGAGTTATTTATTTAAATATCATAGTGGAAGTCTCAATTCAACATGGATATGTCTGGAGAATCCCATAATGGCACAAAAACATGGTCTATTTTCTGAACTTATTATCATAACTATGGTTTAATTTCATATAATTCATAGTGTGGATTGGATTTTAATGTATGATGCAAAAATTTATTACAATGAAAAGGAAATAATGATTAGTAATGATGGAGTTGAAACTCTTATCTGCAGAGAATATAATTTATCATCATATTCATGTCGTGATCCACCGCTAATAGCTTTTATGAATAAGATTATTAGGTAGGAATATATGATACATGGAAAAAATAGTCTCCAAATTGTGGATGTACCAATTTTATAGGAATAAATTGATGTATTTCCTAATGAATTACCTAGATACCCATCCAAATGGGAGGTTAATGTTTCCATTGATTTAATCCCTAATGATAGACCTATAATAATTACCTCCTACATAATGGATACTATGGAATTGATGGAGTTAATGAAACAAATTTTGGAGTTGATTGGTAAGGGATTTATTTTCCCTAGTGTATCGCCAATGAGATCCCATGTTCTCTTCCTTAAAAATAATGAAGGATTCATGATGATTTGAATTGATTATAGGGAAATATATGCTATTATGATAGATAAAAAACTATCATCTACCTCTCACTGATGATTTATCTGATGAAATTCACATAACAAAATATTATTTGAATATTGACTTTTGTTCTAGATATCATCAATTATGATTAAATAAGGAAGATTGTAAGTCCCCTTCCTTAAATATTACATAATCTTATGATAAGTCAACCATTTAATTTAATTCACTTTGAGGATATTTTTAGGTTTATAGTTTTAGATAATTAGGCCATAACTATTACATTACATCTCAAAACATACAATATTGACAATGCTGCTCTATCAAAAAATTTCACAATTTTAAATCTCTTTAATGAAAACAAGATTTATATTCTTGATTAAAATATTATTGAAATATTTCTTTCTCTTATCCTTCCTTTTACCATTTGAAAAAAATTTCAAAATCATGGGATGAGCATAAAAATATCAGTAAGGTATATAAAATAAGGAAAAACACTGTTAGTACATGAATATTCAAAACCCATGAAAATATTTTCAAAAAATTATACTTTTCACCCATAAAACATAAACTACTTAGCTTACATCCTCTAATATTAGGATTACTCAAAAACAACATAGAAATAATAAATCAAAAAGGTATCTTAAGAAATCCCTATCATACATGCATTATAGCTTTCACAACTCCATAGGGAGTAACCTTCATCATCACGTTTTGAATAACCATCATAGTATATTCCCTAAATCTATTTGAAAAACATTATCATTTACCTCTATTATGTAACCCAATGAAATAGAGAGCTATCATGGGCTTATCCTCTTTCAGTTTATCATGGAACCACTTGTATACATAATCAATTCCTAAGAACCATAACATAATCATAACACTTGAAGAAGAATTATGGAAAAATAACATTTCCAAATTGAAATCCAAAGACATAATTTCAAGATATTGATATTATCAATCCATTTTTTAAAAACTCATTTAAAACATTTAAAAAGAATATTTTTAAATAAAAGTGACATGTACAAATTCTAAACATTTAAAGGAAATAACATTTTAAAACATTTAGGTTCATATAAATAAATCATTAAAACCATTTTGAAAACATGAAAATTAATGAGAAATATTTAAAATAATAAATCTATAAAAAATTTAAAACAATGTTTTACTTAGAGAGTCACTTACCACTTGAGAAACACATGAATAAATCATTAAGGTGTGAAATTAAAAATAATATTAAATATCATGAGAATACAATAATTCATGATATAAAGTGTAAAATCACTTTATATACACATTATTTGATAATAAATGTGCATTACAACAAGACATGCTTCAATGAAACGATATTGAGATGAAATACCTTACAAACATTGTACCCTAGGATTAAGGATAAATCAATTACATAACTATCAGTAAGAAATATAAATACAATAAATATAATTGGATATTAGTGTAAAAAATCATAGGTAATTCAAACATATTCTTTGAAAAACATAACCAATGACATGGATATTTAACTCAATGAAATGAGATTGAGTTATGATTTCCCTTACAAAGTTTATATAAATGACGTTTGAATATATCAATGTCATGATTATGTGTAGAAATATGATATTAACTTAAAGGGAAAGGTAAATTACAACATAAATAAATAAATAGTTATTCCACAAATAATCATGGAATAATATAATCAATGAAGTATGTGTAAAACCCAATTAGTGGAAATTGAGTATAAAAATTCACATAAAAAATTGTTTTGTTAATAAAATAGATAGATTATGTGTATTCACAATTAATACAAATAAATAAACTATAAATACAAGATAATATATAAAAATTTATTTCTCACATAATCATAGTATGACATAATAAATTAGTAGAATATTAACCTAAAGATAAGAAATTGGGTTAGTAAATTCTTTACCTTGACTTTGGCTCATCAGGTAGAATCCTTATATTTATGGATAATAAAATAAGGTTAATTTCTTCTTTATTAAGAATAATTTTCAATTTTATTAATCCTTTTATATCACTTACTACCATTTTATAAAAATTTAAAAATTATTTAATTTCATATCGGTCGTTTTTTTGACATTCGGTACTTATATCGAAAATGAATGTTTTTATGTAAATTGTCCATGTGGTCAAAAGTCTATAATCTCAAGAATATTATTCATGATTTGAATACCATATATATCCATTATATATGTATTTATAATATCCATAACATTTTGATATTATAAATGAAATGCACTGTTCATGGAGATGGTAGGACAAACGTATGCCTGAACACTAATTTTATTTCTTTGTCTTATTAAGGAAATGAAAAATAAAGGATGCATAGTTATATTATAATTAAAATATATTATATATGTCATATGTGTTACATAAGTTAATTATCTCCATCCTTTATACTTTCCATGTACGGCATGAACGAGTCATATCACTTTGAGGGGGCAGTATTCCACACATCCTCAAATGAAATTATAATATTTACAAATTAAGGAAGGAATAAAGGTATGTTGTAAATAAAAATTACGGAACCATAGAGTAAATATAAATATAATATAAATAATATTTATCCATTCCATTCATGTATATAATTGTTTTTTATTGAAGATCTTGTAGAATGAATCGCATCACATTGTGGAGATGGCAGACTGTACGTATGCACAAGCACCACAATCATTCACTTAATGGTTAAAAGGTATAGAATTTGATAATATATTAATTATACAGAATAATTACCATGTTATATTCACTATTTACATCAATTATACACATCATTATACCCTTCCAAATTAAGTCTTTTTGAATAACAAACTATACCACAGAGTGGAGACGGTAAGCCGTACGCACGCATGAATGGTGATATTGTTATTCGTAGGATGGATAAAATGAGGTATAAGGTTTTCCCATAATTATAATAATATCTCATCATGTATAAGTTACTTGATTTATTTATTTTTTTTTTTGAAACTAAATAAGAAGATGAAGTAGAGGTAGAAATGAAATTTGAAAGACGTGATAAAACAAATACCTCATTCTCAAGTATCTTTTTATTATTTTCACAAAAGATATCCCTAGGATGGATTTAGGATCCGAGTGTGGAATATATGATGAAGGGAGGGATATTAGGGAATTATTTTATCATAATTTGGAAGAGAAAATGGGCTTGAGAGGTGTGGGTAAGTAAAAAATTTACTTTATAGGAGGAGGATGGGTCGATATACTCTCAACCAATAGGTTTAATACAAGGGTAGTTCATAAAATTAACATTATCTTTTAGCATTAAATCTTAGTTAAAAATATTTTATCTTACCAAGTGTTCTTGTATTTCACAATATATGGTTACTATAGTTGCTATAAAATTTTGATAGAATCATAAGTGCATAATTAACTATATTATCAAAATTATATAATCTAGTTTTCCAAATAATATTTTTTAGTAATATTATATCATTTAATAAAATAGCATATTTTTTCACTCATTTATATCAATTTTTACACAATTTAGTAATTTTTGAGTTAAAGTCATAAAAACTTGATTACTTTGAAAAAATGGAATTAACTCAAAGATAATATGTCATAATCTTCCATAAAATTCATGTATGGCATCAAAATGATAAAATTAAATTTATTTTAATGTTTACATATCATTTATTTGAATCATTCATATATAATGTAATCATTTCATCATCATTGTGTCATAAATAAATAAATTTATTTAATGTGTAAAAATTATAAATAAAATTCAATGATGTAAGAAATATTTTTTGATTTATATGGAAAATTTATAATCAAGAATATCATTTATATAACTCAAATTTATTTTTTTTAGTAAATGATACTTGTTTACAATATATTTCTCTTTCCATTAAATTAAATATTATAAAATGTCATTTTTACACCCAAGTGGCTCTCAAATACCAAGAGTTAGTCCTAAAAATCATCACGGTCATTAATATCTCATAATATAGGATTAGGACATGTTTTATGGTATTTTTATATTATTATAATATTATTTTTTATCCTTATTTACAAGATTTATCCTTTAACCATGGTAAATTAAAATAATTACTGAAGTTACTATTCATATTGTCCAAAAATAAAAAGTACATATTTACATAATTTGTACCTTTAGATTCCAAATATGGAATCAATTTTTAAAAATTTCAAACATATATGTTTCATTATTTAATTTTATATTAACCCATGTTGTCAAAACCAAAAAGCGGGTTTTTTAGAAGTAAAAACTATCAAATAATTAATATGGGTTTAAGGCCAATTTCAATGTGAAATTTCGTCCAATGATCATAAATGTATTGAAAGATAAAAACATAATAAAATTACACTTTAAAACAAATAAACATGATAACATTAATACATAAATAAATTAGATAAATATTAATTTTTGAATTAAAATCCAGTATTTTTCACTATTCCCTAAAAATGAATTTTATCAAAAAATTGAAAAGGTAAATCTTGATGTCCCAATCCTAAAGAAAAAGTTTATTTTGTCAAAAATAACATATAAATGTTAAATAAACTACATTTAAAAAATTTTCTCCATCAAAAGGCGGTTGAATGAGCTTTTAAAAAATATTAGAGTATTTTATGCTTAAAATTAGATTCATTCTCATTTTTAGTAACTAAAATTTAGTGTATAAATGTAAAAAAATATAAAAAAAGACTGTAACCATATATTAGTTTATTCAGTTGATTCTTTCCAATAAAATTTCTTGGAGTTAACGACCGTTTAATATAATAATATTGTTGTTCATTTATTTTTCTGTATAACATAATGTTGTGTGAAATGTAAGATTTTGGCGAAACCCATTGTTATGTGTCAGGTATGCTATTGTACATAGTGTCCCATTTAAACTAAAATTAATATTAAATTCAAAAATATTAATATATAATAAGATCAATTATTCTATAAATATTTGGGATCTGACCTCATTCCCCCCTTTTGGAAATTACAGCCTCACAATTTTTAAATTAGACTTAGAAACTTCATTGAAAATCCCACACTTGAAAAAGAATCAATAACACTACCACCTTAAAATAAAGAAATATAACTACAAAGGTCAACTGATATATCACTTACTAGGGTTAAATTTTGTAAAACATGGATATGGAAGAAAAACTAAGTGTCTTCTTCTGATGGAGAGTGATAGAAAACATGAGCAGAAGAATATTAACAACCAAAAGACCAAAAACATGTGATGGGTTAAACAATCTATGATATCCCAGTAAGAAAAGTAAATTGAAAAATAATATCTTTTTCATAAATTTGAGGAATGTATTTTTTAGCATGAATTATAACATAATGAAACAAACTTTCTTTTCAAGTAGAGTTTTATACTTTAATAAATATCTACCACAAACTCATATTTTCTCCAAATGGTGAGTATTAAAGATGAATTGGTCATACCTGAAGTGCTATAATCAACTTATAGAGATTCACATAATCCATAAAAGATTTATCATATTTTCCTTTGGATTTATACATTAACCAAACACGAAATAGTTAGTAAAAGATCAGATAATCCCTTGAAAAGAATAATCCCTTATACAAATATATAATACTATTAATTTTCGAAATTCAACAAACAATACCCCAAAGATCAAAAAATACCATTCAAAAAATATTTTCCATATAATTCTTCAAAAAGAATAATCCAAAATAAGATTGAAAACCAAAATTTTATGTGTATTTGATCACATAGGCTTCCACAAAAAATCTTATCATTTATCCCCAAATAACATAAACTACTCTTAAATTCTAATATTGAAAAGTAATTAACCTAATCAGGTATTATACAAGATAGGTTAATCATTTCCATAAATAAACTAATTTCTATATGTCCACAATAAAAATATATATTCTTCCAAAATTACATTCAACCATTACTCTTCAAATGAAATGTTATAGTATTCAATTTTCATTAGGCATATAGTATTCCCAAAAGAGGGAATGTCTTCTAAAATAAAATTTATCAATTAATTACCAAATCATTTTTTATACAAGGGATATCAATTTTAAAAAACATAAGTAACCAACATAATATTTTTCTTGATCCTAAAAAAATTAGTCATACTTCGGTTTATGTGGCCTTTTAGAATGTGAAGGGTTGTCACCCATCTTGCGGGTTGTCAGTTTTATAAAACTCAAAATTAACCCTAACTAGTTTTAAATTCATTGGTTGCCATATACCTCTCATTTTTATCCAAACTCAAAATTAACTCAATATAATAATTCATGAAGTATTAAATATATTGACATTTTTTTATTTCACCTCCATATGATAAAATAAAACTACTCCCAAAGAAAGAACATAATAACTTGATCATGGTGTCCACCTAGTTTTATACTCATCTTGTTCATGTAGATAAAAGGTTTATGCATTGAAAAAATGATTTAGATATCCTTCAAAATCATTTTCATCCTTTATCCAGATACACCTTGTATAACTTTGTTCATATTTGTGTTCACAAGAAAAATAATTTTGTAAAATAATAATGTATGACCTATAATTTCAAAACATATGATAAAACATGATTTTTATAAAACAATCGGACAATGTTTGAGTTTAAACTATCAATCAATGGTCCTTTAAAAATACCATAAGTACATGATGAAAGATTATATGTTAAAAAATATATAAATAATTTGGGCAAGGGTCGCCTTCTTCAACGCCATTTTCGAAATAATAATATGCTTCAAAATCTTGTCATAAGGTAATATATTTGAAAATTCCTTGATAATATTTACCTTCCACAAAAATTTGAGTTTATTGGGAAAATAGGATTTGATTAAATAAAACCCATGATCCACGATGGTATTGAGGTATAGTGGAGGTGCTTGATATCATAAACAACTGCTTGCAAGTGATTTTTATGATAGAAAAAGTCTAACAATCATCTGAACATGACTTTGACATAATTATTGCAATCATGTTATTAGGAAGATATAGGAATATTATTTCATATCATCCTCCTTCCATTTTTAACCTAGTTTCCTTGATCTGTAAAAGTTATCAAATAAGGTTTTAACTGAAATAATAGACATAGGGACTTACCATGGGGTTATCCAAAAAACATAATCCCTAAATTTTTCTAAACTACCCTATAATACCAACAGTAATTCCCCAACATTAAACATTTAATAATGATGAGATATGTCAATAATTGACTTTAATTCACTTTGAGGATCTTTTCTGGTTTAGGGTTTTAGAGAGTTTGGCCATAACTATTATATTACATCCCAAAAAATACATAGTAGACTCTTCTACTCTATCCAAATTATTTCAAAATAATAAATCTCTTTAAATAAAACAATAATTATTTTTCTAATAAAAAGATTCTTGAATTCTTCATTTCTCCTACACTTCCTTATACCCTATAAAAAATTCAAAAAAAATTGTGATGAACATAAAAAGTTCAGGTGCAATATGAAATAAGGAATAAAACTATTATTCCATGAATATTAAAAACCCATGAAAACATTTTCAAAAAATCCTACATTTCACCCATAAAACATAAACTACAAAGCTTAAATCATGTAATCTTAATATCACTACAAAATATCGTAGATATCCCAAAACCTAAAGATAACTAGTATCATCCATATCATACATACATTGTAGATTTTATATCTACATAGCTAGTGACCTTTATGGTTACATTTTCAATGCCCGTCATAATATATTTTATAAAATCTATTAAGAGGAACATTATCGTTTACCTCTATCACATTACCCAATGAAATTGAGAGATATCATGGGCTCATACACCCTTGGATTATCATAGAACCACCCATATACATAATCAATGCCCAAGAACTATAACATAATCATAACAAATGAACAAGCATAAAGTAAAAAAACAAATTGAAATCAAAATACATAATTTCAAGATATTCATATAATCAATCCATTTTAAAAAACACATTTAAAACATTTAAAAAGAATATTTTTAAATCAAAGTTTCACATTCCACATTAAAAAATTTAAAGGAATTAACATTTTCAAACAATTATGTAAATATAAATAAATACTTAAAATCATTCTGAAAAAATGGACATTATTGAGAAAGAATTATAAGAATAAATCTTTACAAAAATAAAAAAATATTTTAGTTGAAGAGTCCCTTACCACATGAAAACATTTTACTAAAAATAATTAAGTGATAAAATTAAACAGAACATTAAATGTCATGATAATATAAAAATTCATGATATAATCAGTCAAAGGGGTTTTATATAGACATTATAGGATAATTAATGTGTATGATAACAATACATGCTTCAATGAACAGTGATTGAGACGAAATCCCTTACAAAGATCATGCCCTTAGATTAAGGATAAATTAATAACATAATTATATATGAAAAATATAAATACAGCCAATATTATTAGATATTTAGTGTAAAAAAATAATAGGATAATCACATATATTCTTGGAAAAACAAAACCAATGAAATGGATATTAAACTCTATAAAATGATATTGAGTTATGATTTCCCTTAAAAAGTTCATATAAATGACGTAAGAATTTATTAATGTAGTGATTATGTGTTTAAATAGTATATATACTTAATCATAATTGGAAATTACACCATAAATAAGCAAACATTTATTCCACAAATAATCTTTTCATGATATAATCAAAGAAGTATGCATATATCCCAATGAGTGGAAATTACGTTTAGAAATTCCATTACCAATATTATTTTGATAATAAAATAGATCGATTGTGTGTATTAAAAAAATACACTTCATGAAAGTATAAAAACATAATAGGATATCATAAGTTGTTTCTCAAATAATCATAGCACGATATAGTCAATAACTATAAGATTAACCCCAAGAATGTAAATTGGGTTAAAAGTTCCTTTAACTTGACTCCGACTCATCACGTACAATCGTTATGTTCCTGAATAATAATCTTAGGATAATTTATAATTTATTTAGAACCATTTTCAGATTTATTATTCTTTTTTATATCACTTATTACCATGTTATAAAAATTATATAATTATATAAGTTTATAACAGCCGTTTTTTTTAATATTTTGTACTTGAGTAAAAAATGAACTTGTTTTGATAAAAATTGTCATTATCGTCAAATGTAAATTATCTCTAGAATATTATTAATAATATAAATATAATATATATCTAGTATATATGTATTTATAATATCCATAACAATTGGATTTAATAAATGAAATGCAACTTTAATAGAGACGGCAGGTCGTACGCATGGATGCATGATACTTTCATTTATTTATCATATGAAAGTAATGAAAATTAAATAATAAATAGTTATATTATAATTATATTATAATATATATGTTATATTATTTACATAATTTCATCAAACCCATCATTTATATGTTCCATGTATATCATGAAAGAGTCATATGACTTTGAGGGGGCGGTAGTCCAAACATCCTCAAATGAAATTATCATATTTACACATTATGGAAAGCATAAAGGTATGTTGTAAATAAAAATTACATAAGAATAGAGTAAATATAAATGTAATATATATCACATTTATTCCTTACATTCATGTATGTAATTGTTTTTTAATAAAGATCAGGTAGACCGAATCGCATCGCATTGTGGATACAGTAAACTGTACGTAGGCATGAGCGATACTATCATTCACTTAATGGTTAAAAGGTATATAACTAGATAGTATATTAATAATACAGAATAAGAATCATGTTATATTAATTATTTAAATACATTAATCATAACATTATACCCATTCAAATTAAGTCTTGTTGAATAACAAATTACACCCTAGCGTGGAGACGGTAAGTCGTATGTACGCACACATGGTGATATTGTTATTGGTAGGAAGGATCAAAAATTTAAAAGGTTTTCCAATAATTATAATAAAATATATTCACCTAGAATATGCTGGATTTATTACATTAGTATGTAAACAACATAATTAGAGTAAGTAGAAGAATAAATGAAATTTGAAAGAGGTGATAAAACATATACCTCTTTTTCGAGTATCTCTTTTTGATTTACCTTGAAGGACTCCATAGAATGGATTTATGACTAAAGTGTGGAATTTAAGAGGAATATTGGTTTTTTGGGAGGTTATTAATCATTATTTGGATGATACAATGGGGTTTATATGTGAATGTAAGTGGGTATAGGTGGTGGCTATTTGTAAGTGGGAGGAGGGTATCTTTTGGAAAGTCTTGAAATATTATTTTATTATAAAATTATTTTCAAATTATAATAGTTACAAAGTGATAAATTTCAAGGATAAGATTTGGATGGGTCTCAATACTCCCAACAAATAGGTTTTATAAATGTTTAGGGCATAAACTTAACCTTATATTTTATCTTTAACCCTTAGTTAAAAATATTTACTCTTAACAAGTCTTCTTTTATTTTCACAATATATTGTCACTATAGTTACTATAAAATTAAAATGGAACCATGAGTGGATACTTAATTTAAATTTTAACATTACATAAATTTTTTGTTTTAATCTTAGATTTATAGAACAATTATATGATTTAATAAAATTGTATTTTTTTTAAACTCATTTATGCCATTTTCTTACACTATTTAGTAATTGATTTTTGATAAAGTGTTAAAAACATGATTCCTTCCAAAAAAGGAATCAAATAAAATATAAAAAGTCATAATAATCCATAAAATTCTTTTATAGAATAAATATGTTCAAATTACAATTAGTTAAATTTTATAATACCATTTATTTGAATATTTCATTAATAAGTTAATCATTACATCCTCATTGTGTCATAAATAAATTTGTTAATATAATGTCTAAAAATTATAAATAAAATACCATAATGTAGAAAATATTTTTGACATTCTATATATATTTTATAGTCAAAGATATAAGTTATATAACTCTAATTCAAATTGTTTTAGTAAAAGATATATTTTTATGTTATATTTCTCCTTAATTTAAATTAAATATTATAAAATTTCATTTTCACACCCATGTGGCTCCCAAATTCCAAAAGTTCATCCTAATTATGATCATGGTTTGAAATATCTCATCCAATAGGATTATGACAAGTTTTAGGGTAGTTTTATATTATTATAATATAATATTTACGCTTATTCACAAAATTTACCTTTTAACTGTGGTAAATAAAAATATTTACTGATGTTTCTATTAATAATGTCCAAAAATAAAAATGTTCCAACTTAAATAATAATGTCCTTCTGATTATAATATTTAATCCATTTTTTTAAAATTTAAAACACATAATTTTCATTAATTAATTTAAAATTAATTCCTGTTCTCAAAACCATAATGTTGGTTTTATATAAGTAAAAACTATCAAACGATTGGCTTGTGTTTATGTCCAATTTCAATGTGAAATTACTTCCAATGGCCTTAATTGGATAAAATTATAAAAACATAATATAATTATACTTAAAATACAATAAAAAATATGATCTAAATATATAAATAACATTAATGAAATGGAAATGTTGAATTAAAATCCCTTATTTTTTCACTATTCATTAAAAATGAATTTTATTAGAAAAATAAAAAAAGTAAATTTTAATGTCCTAATTCTAAAAAAGAAGTTTATTTTTCAAATAGAATATATAAAAGTGACAAAAACTAAATTTAAAAATGTTTCTCTATCAAAAGGTGGTAAATTGAGCTTTTAAAAAATATTAGAGTTTTTTATGCTTAAATTTAATTAATTATCATTTTAAGCTTCTAAAATTTATTGGGTAAATGTAAAAGATTTAAAAAAACATGTGTAATCGTATTGTGGTTAGTTATTTTCATTCTATATAATACAACATCTAGGCGTTAACTACCATTTAAATTAATAATATTATTATTCTATTGTTTTTTTGTATAACATAGTGTTGTGTGCAATGTAAGATTTTGGAGAAATCGTTATTCTGTGTAATGTATTCTATCGTACATAGTTTCCCCATTAAACTAAAATTAATATTAAATTCATAAATATTAATAGATATTAATATTTATTATTATATGAATACTTGTTATGTTACAAATATATTCTGAAGACATTATTTGGAATGATGTTTAAACATTATGAGTTTACAGTAATTCAATTTAGACTCCCTAATTCTCCATATATTCTCATGGATTAATTAATGTAGTATTCAACAGATATATTTATAATTTTTTTTGTATTTATTTTTGATATCTTGGTGTATTATCAAATCTATTAATGTAGTTAGAATCACTTACATATCATTATTTACACTCTTAAAAAGAAATAGTTATATGGAAAACTTATCAAATATGAATTATGGATTTAGGTAATTTGTTTTCTTAGATATATTGTCTCTAACGATGGAATATCACTTGATCCTGAAAACAAAAAGTTTGTCCAAGAATTTACAACATAAACTAATAGAATTGAGGTACATATATTCATTGGTTCAGTAAGTTACTATTGTCATTTTATTTAGATTTTTTCTAGATTTCCTAACTCGTTAACCAATGTCATTTGTAAATTGGTAATGTTCATATGGATAAATGAATGTGAATATTTGTTTGGAAAACTAAAAAGAATATTGGTCAATTATTTAATTTTTACACTACCATCAAGAAATGGTGGGTTTTTTCATATAAAGTTATGCATTTATTATTGGAATGGGTTATTTCCATTTGAAAAATGAAAAGTTATTTCATATGATTCAAGATAGTTGAAGACTCATGAACCAAATTATCCAACTCATGATATTGATTTAGAATCCATAATAATTTATCTAATAAAATTGAGATACTATCTCTATCATGATTAATGCGATATATATATATATATATCTCAAGAGTTTAACATACATATTTACATTGAAAGAACTCAACATGAGGAAAGAAAGATGGCTCAAGTTACACAAAGATTAGGTTTTCAAAATACAGTACTACCTCGGAAAATAAAATAAGGTAGCATATGCATTAAGAAGAAAATATCATGGGATTTTGACCCTAATAAGGATTTAGAGAGATCACATGTTCATGGATTGACTAAATATGAATATGGAAATTTTTATAGAATGGGAAACACTACTAGTTTTTCAATTAAATTCTAATATATATTTATTAGAGATGATAAAAATTTATTAATCTAATGATGCAAATTTTCAAAAGAAAATTACATGTTTGAAGGGTGGAAATTTTGTACACTTAATGTATGAGGATGGAGTTTTGAAATTTGGAAAGAGAATAAGTCATCTATTTATACCTGATTTTTTTATGATAATTTTTGGATTATGATCATTGTTTGAATTTTTATATACACACTTGTATCACTTTGATGGATATGGATTTGTTGGAGCTTTTTGGTCGGATAATATGAGACTAAAAAATTCTAATTATTTATTTAGATGTTTGGTTTGTCAATAAGTGAAGTCTAAGACATATTATCCTAGGTGAATGATACTCCCTCTACCTATTAGTATGCTAATGTGGTATGACATTATTATAGACTTCTTCACTATATTAACAAAGACACAAAAAAATATTGATGTGATATGAGTTATTTTTTACCACTTTAGAAAATCGGAATATTTTATTAAAATAAGATAATATTTACCTTTCGAGAACCTTGCTCGACTCTATATTAATGAAGTTATAAGATATCATGGTGTACTTATTTCAATTATGTCTAGTTTGGATTCATGATTTATATCAAAATCCTAGAAAAGTATTCACAAGGATCTTGATATTGAAATTCATTTAAGCACCACTTATCACCCCCAAACATACTTGTTTTCAAAAATTTCTGTCTAAACTTTAGAAGACATGTTGTGGCCATTCTCAAATGAAATTGAAGGTATGCAAGTTCAATATTTTCCTTTTTTATAATTTCATGATAAAAATAGCTTCCATTTAAGTATTAAAATGGAAAAACATATAGTGTTATATGGAAAGATATGTTGTACACCAACCTTTTTGGATGATGTTTATGAAAGGAAGCTTGAAGGACCCAAACATATAGAAGAAACAATGAGAAAGGTAAATACTATTCAAACCCATATCAAAATAGGTAAAAGTATGAAAAAGAGATATACCAATAACCAAAGAATAGATTTGTATTTCCAAGTGAGATATCACTTTTTATTGATAGAATCTCCATTTAAAGGTGTTATAATATTCAAAAATAAATGAAAAATGATCCCTAGATACATCAGACCTTTTGAAATTTTGTAAAGAATTGCAGTCATGGATTATCATTTAGAAATGAATTATAGCCATTCTAAATTAAACAATGTGTATTATATCTATTTTATAAGGAAGTACATACCAGACCTAATGAATTTTCCCAATTCTAAATAAATATAATTGTAATTCAGTTTATCTTTTTCTGAATAGACTATCTAGATTCTCAACACTAGAGAACAAATGTTAATGAATTAGGCAACATGGATAGTAAAAGTAATTTATAAAAAATAATAAAATATAATATGATACATGGAAACATAAGGAAATTATAATGAATAACTACCCATATCTATTTAATAATTAAAATTCTGGAAATTTTGAGGATGAAATTTTTTGATGGTGGGAATAATGTAAGACCCCATGATTTTAAGGTATGTCTCTTTTTAAATAAACTTAATCTCATAAAATAACTTACATTGTGTAAAATTACAAGTTAAAAAAATACCACGATCAATTATTTTCTGATCTTTATAACCTACATATTAAATTTAAAAAATTAAAGTGAATAATAAATTTTAATTAATCATAATAATTAAAGATGTATTTTTTCTGAAGAACTATTTATTTCACGCAATATAGTTATATAATAATGATTTGAACTAGTAAATATTAGTGAATGGTTTTAATTATGTATATATATTATATCTTCAATAAAATATTCCAAATATTAAGATAAATTTTTTACTATCCATATGATACAAATAAATCAAATTTTATTCTTAAAAACACCATATTCTAAAATGAAATTTTTTTCGCACTTTTTAAACTTATATTAAAATTAATTTCTTCCTCTTATAGTTATTTAATTTAACAAAATGTATTTAATATTTGGAATTATAAGTTCCAAATTTATTAAATACGTCTCTTTTATTTTGGTTGAGAATGAATAGTAACCATTGAAAACTTTATCACCTTGGTAAAGAGAGAATTGGATTAATTTAGGTTAAATATTATTGATAAGGTAGAATTTATTCATCTTAATTTTTATTCTTTGAATCTGATTCTAACTTTATCATCTATATATTGTGTTTAAAATATTTAATGGACACTATTCACTGAAAATGATATAGATTTTATTATCTCAAAGATAACTACAGAATATCACGCTTTTTTAATATATTGTATTTGTCTATATAGGAAAAATGAAAATATCAATGAAAAGAAATGTTTATATTTATATTAACGAAATTATTTTCATTATATAATTTTATATTAAAATTTTATAAATTAAATAATTACCTTAAATTCCTTTGTAATGTTAAAAGTGTATTTATTTAATTAATAGAAAGATGAAATAATTGAAATTTAAAAAATATTAATTCTAATATATTTTGGATGTGATAAATTGTATAAATAATTTTATTGATCTAAATGATATATTATAGATTTTTTTAAGCACTATATTCAAATGCCACCATTTTTCTTAATGTATTAGAGGTCAAATTAAATGAATAGTTTCAAAATTGACCATAATGAAAATTTATAAAATTAATATTTTATTAAATTGTTTAAAATTTATATAAATATTATCTTTATAAATGTGAATTTAATTGTTTAGAAAATCATTATTAGTCCATTTATGAGTCGTTTTTTCATTTATATTAACATTATAATCCCTTTATAATTAAAATAATGGTTTCTATAGGTAAGTTCAAAACTAATTATCAAAGGGATTAATTAAAATGATACTATTTCAAATGACACCTAAATTTGTATAAATTATATTTATTTATTCTATTAAAAACATATATTATCTTATATTTTAATCCCATTCTGTTTTTAAGAATTTTTCCTAATAAATTAATTTATTATAATTTATTTTTGTGAGAAATTGAATAAGTTGTCCTCACATAAATTATATAAGGTAACCCCCTTACTCACTTATTTAGAACACTTTGAGCCATCTAGGTCAACCAAAAATTGTGAAATTAACTTCTCAAAATCCATATCCATGTTTTAGAGGTTGTGTTCTTTGAAAAGGACCAACCCTATACCCCATAGGAGAAGATCTAAAAGATCTCAACCGAATAAGTGGTTATGTTTTTTATTGAATCATAGAATTTTATTTCTTCTTGTGCTTACTCTTAAAGTGTCGTTACCAACTTAAACTAATCTCTAAAGTATCGTATATATGTTTAGATGTTATTTTAAATATGGTAAAACCATATTCTACATTTTATCAATCCTATACGAACTGGAAGAACTGCACGTGCATATGTATGCCTTATCGTCCCCACAGATTTGGGTAATTTGATTTTCATAACCACATTGTTTGGATGGAGATAATTATAGTAACAATGGATATATATATATATATATATATTATAATTATTAAATGATGTTTATTATTCAATATTAATATATCACTACTATTTTTACATTTTCATTCATTTATAAATGATATCATCACTCGTTCGTACGTAGGGCTTACAATTTCCGCAATAAGATGGGATTCATTTTCTATGTACATCTTTAAATAATGGTTGTAAAATTCATATAATGGAGAAATATGATATATATATATATATATCATTAATATAATTCTATATATTTTATAAATATATCAAATATACAATAATTTTAACTTACATGACAAACCATGCATGGGAAAATGATGGAGTAGACACCTGAAACATAGGTAATAATTAAATATTATTAACAAACGTGTGCTAAAATAAATTAATACGATCATATATGATGTCATAAATATTAATTGGGTTCTAGAATAAATTAATAGAAAATTTAAAACAATTATATAGGAGATTAAATTGTGTTCAACTAAAGAGAAGCATGAGGTAAGGGACTTCACCTAAATTTCCATTTCATTATGTCTTATTTGGTATTATGAAAATATTTACTTTTTTTATTTTCTGTATATAATACCCCTTTGAGTAAATTTTTTATTTTAAATTGAACTTATCTAAAATATTTATAATCATTATATTTGGGATATTAGTATTTCTTAATTCATATACTATTTTTATATGGTGTTTACATGCAATGTTATTTGATTTAATAGATAAATATTTATAAATACTTATCCTTTCCAAAATATGGATATCTCATGATGAGGAATATTGATACATTAATTAAATATATTATTCAATATGTGATGTATTCTTTTTACTTGTCATGATTGGTGGGGTCTGGTATTATATAGCCTCTCGATGCATTCAAAGGTCTCATGAGAAAAATCGCATGGCCAAATTAAAAGGGTTTCTACCTATAAATTTTTTAAACATTATTTTGAATGGTGGTGAAGTAGAATTATCATTTTCCTGATAAATTCCATACAATTTTTAATCATTTCTTTCAGAATTATGTAATTATTATCCCTAAGGATTTCACAATGATTTTACCTCTATATTCATTTCATTCTCAAGTTACTAGTTAAATGACATGTGCGTCCAGACAATTATATTTCAATAATAATTATTCCATATTAATTTTCCCCTATTTAATATGCATACTTATTATTGTTTCATGATATATTCTTCTAAATTTATCCATTAATGAGCCTTAGATATCACCCTTTCATTTATTTTCCTTTCCCATAGTTATGAAGTTAAAATCCTTGAATGAGTTTCATGGATTTAGTTTGCTTTCCTTTATTATATTCTATATTCAATTGTCAATGTAATAAGGGATCCATTAATGTGTCTAGTTCTTCAAGAATACTAAAATAGTCAATACATGGTGATGTGATGCCTTTTATCGACTCCATTTTAATAAAATAACTATATATTAGGGGCTTCTAGGATTGGGATTATTACACTCTTGATCATAGATATATGCTTAATTATCTAATATATTAGTCCCATGATCACCCTTACTTCCCCTTCAATCTCCATGATCCTCAAAATTCCTTCAAGAACTATTATTAGAATAATTATATAGTCCCCATAATGTGTCATATATACTTTCTAATGATAATATGAAAAGTGTTTCTTCCGGACTATCATAGGTGTTTAGAGTAATTGTTTTTCATGTTTCTTCTACTACTACCAAAGTCTCAAAATTATATCTATAAATATCCACTACAAAGTCATTATAATTTAATTTTATAAATTGACCTAGAAAATCTGGATCACATCAATTATAGTGGAAAAATCATCATGGGAATTTGGGATTTATATCCTTTTAACCCCAACACCATATAATGTCTTGAAATCTTGGAATAATTGCTCCTATTTATTTGATAAAAGGGGAAATGAGATTTAACGGGAAAAATGACAATACATGGATGAAGAATACATTAAATGACCTGATTAGATCCAAGGATCTAATTTATCATAGAAGGTTTTGTTTTCTAATGGGACTCATTCCACTAATTAATCATCCAATATTGTGTCAAAAGGAGATGTCACTAAGAAATGGGATTCTATAATTCAAAAGGGGTATAATATTAGGATTATAATGATGAAAAAAAGGTAACATGTGATTTCCAACCTCTTTGATTGATGTAAAATTTATGTCTAATATAATCACACTTTGTCTATCCCTGATTGGAGATGGTGAACTATATGGTTGTACTTTTATGTTAGATGATACCAGAACAAGGATAGTGTAGAGAAGGTCTCATCCCTATACCCCGAAAATCAATTTATTATCTAGTGAGAGTCCATCTTCTACTAGGGTGGATGACACTATAGTATATCCTATTGGAGTTTCAACCTCAATGTTCAAGGGAATCTCTATTAGTGTCTACCTCACTTATTTCCTCAACAAAAAAAACAACATTTAACATATAATTGGAAATTTGAAACTTTATTAAAATATTCCTAAAGAATATTAGTCATGTATATTCAGGTTCAAAGGGATCATTACACTCTTTGTTAATATATTAGATGACCACACCTTTAACATTATCATTTTCTATCCTCTCTCACGAATGTCTAGTGATTTAGACTCTATCATTAATAGATTCTATCAGCATCTCTAGATCACTGACATACATACGAGAATCCACTGGATTATTTTCAATGAAGATTATAGTAGGAGATTTCATATTCTTTATTTTTGAGATTTATGTGCCACCTATGAGTACCACCCATATGTCCTTAACATTATTAGTGATTGGATAGATACTCCACAAATATAAAGCCTTAACATACATATAACAATGGGTTATAGATGGAGGCCCTCCCTCAAGCCCAAAAGACGTCTTAGGCCTCTTCATCATCGACTATTTTCATAACGTATGACATTTTATATGGTATTTATCTTGATAATTCCAACTTGATCACATTTTTTTATGAACAAGGTGTATCAGTTATTCAATAAAAATTTATTGATATCACTAAGTTCATGACTGAAGCAGATGATCAAATGCTCTACCTTGGACTTCCTATTTTAGAGGCTTCTTGGTCTCATGATTCCCCTTTTCAGTGGAATCCAGCTCATTAGCCCAAGCAATTTTCATGAAAATTATGTCACCTGGATAAAATGAGTTTCATGAATAAACATATTCAATAGTTATCCCAATACCCATATCTAGGGAATGAAAGTTCATTTTGACATGAGTATCCTCATGGATCATCATTGACCGAGTTTTTTAGTCACTATAGGATTTTGTTCCATAGTATTTTCTATAAATGGTTTTTAACTCATAGTTACATGAACAAAATTTGATGATAAAATCATTAAGGTGTATAGAAATGATAGGTGGTATTTTAATTAATTAATGCTGATAAAACATAGTATTTCAGTTCCATTGTATATGATTTTTTTCATGCCTCTTGTAACTATAATCTATGACTATTCTGATCAAGACATCAAAATATTGGAATAAATTGGTCTCTAAATGTTTTTATCAATTAATAATGATGATCCTATTTTCCATCAATGGTTATTAAATTCCAAAGTTTCAATTAATTTGAGGCTTGAATCTACAACTCCGAATTAAAAATTTGTTTTGTGGCACCCCTACACATCTAATTTATTTATTTTATTAGCCTTAAATAATTTTTTTAGATTGAGGTTGAATGATGAACAAAATATTTGAGTTAAGTTAAATGCATTTTTTTGGGTTGACGTTGTGGGGATCACGAGAGGAGCACATTTTGGGAACACCACACAGCTTCACCCTGCCAACTATGTGACCTGTCCGCCTTTAGAAAATTAAAATAATAATTAATATTATTAATTTCTTGTAATTGAAACAAATTTTAACTATTTTGTTTTTATGTATTTTATTGTTTCAATTTAACGTAAAAATATAACTTTTTAATCCTATTATTAATATTATTATTGTTATAATTATTATTCTTGTTATTCTTATTATTATTATTATTATTGTTGTTGTTGTTGTTGTTGTTGTTATAATTATTATTATAATTATAATTGTTATTATTATTATTTTAGTATTATTATTAATTTTATAAGAACAAAAAAATTAATAGAGGAGAAACTCTTGGGATTCTCCCCTCCTTTTTCCCCCAATAGCGTGGTAAAGCCCCCCCTCTCTCGATCAGCCTACAGCACAGAATTCACCTCTACCTCCTCTCCCCATAGGAGTTCCAGCCTCGACACCTCCCCCATATGGCAGCCACCATTACACTGGTGACCTCCCCTCCACCTATGTCTACTGTGACCCTCCTGCCCGCCTAGTTTTTAACGGCCGCATCTCAGGACAGTAGCCCGAAACCCCCTGTGCGTGACCCAATCTCTAGTGTCCTCCCCCTCCAGTTTGACCAGCACCACATGACCCTCCTCTAGATTTATTCTTCCCTTCTCGATATGAAATCTTCTAACACAAAACCTTAGCCCAAACCCTATTTCGACACAGTGTAATCCCTATTACGCAGTGCCTCCTCCTTACTACGGCACAGCTGCAGTTCCCCTCGCCATCAAACCACGGTTTTTATCTCAATTCAATTTTTTCATTAATTTACCCAATCTTCGACATCTCGGTTTGTGTTTCATTCTTTTTGAACGATGTCTAGAGTATGAGATTGATGTATCGAGACCTATTGGTTAGTGTTATAGAATCCACCACCAATGACGAGGTTTATGGACTCATTTTGCTATAATGATAATGTTTCTGTTAAGGTTAATTACAATATTTTTTTGTTTCAAATCATCCAATTAAGGGTCTTTTGGTTTATGTGAGTCCCTAATACTTTTTTGGTCGGGTGTTGGTCCTTGTCTCGCTAAAATTTGGGTGTCGGGATTTTCTGTAGGGTGTTGAGAACAATTCTAGGTGTGCAAATGCATTTTTTGTTAGTAATGAATATATATATATATATATATATATATATATATATATTTTTGTGTGTGTCTTCTGAGTGTGTGTTCCCTCATGGCGCGAGGAGCACGTTCTTTAGTTTAAAGGTGTGTGTTTATATATATATATATATAGAAGTCTATGTCTGTGATCAGGTTCTTGCTTGAGTTAGAAATATTTGTCTTGGCCATTCTTGTAGGTAGGTGTTTCCATGCCTTTACTCCCAATTTCATTTCATGTGGTGCTATATTTTTGTTATTAAATTTATAAAACATGTTTCACAGTTTTATTACATGCTTAGTTGATTTATAGTAGTGATTTAGTGTTGGTTGAATTGATCACAATTAGGTTTTTGGAGGCTTTTCTTTTATGCACATGTAAACGCCTTACCATTTGGTTTTGAATAATTCTCATCTACTTTCAAATGGTCTGGTTGGATATCTTGGGTGGTGTTCATTGGTGGAAATGTTTTTATGGAAAATTTTCTATTCGTAGTGGGTGGATTTATGAAAATTGAAACATGGTGGAATATTTTAATTCTTTAGTGGATGATGTGTGAGTAGCCCCATCAAAATGGTTGCAAAGGGTCTCTTGTCATTTGGAGACGTCCTTTCCAAGAACATGGTTTTTTAAAAATAATTCTTTCCTCTCCCCATCCTCCCATATTTTGAGAAATGGATTCATTTTTTCAATGTGACATAAGGTGATTTCAAAAGTTTGAAAAGTCATGACATGTTTGGTGTTGATTAAATGTATATTTTTCTTCAATGGGTTGAAGGCATGTTTGGCACCTTTGAGTATCTTGTCCATAGTTTCAACTTAGTTTGGTAAACTCGATTGGAAATGATGTCCCATTTGAAAATTGTTATGTTTTAGGGTGTGCATTTTAAAAATATTGGTTAAATGGAAAGGGCATAGTGAATATGGGATCTCTATTTTTGGGAAATGTCTTTCTTAAAGTGTTTTGGTAAATTTACCGTGGATGGTTAAAGTTAAGGGCCTGGTTGTAACTTTTGGTTTGGTTAATTTGAAATTGTTTGATGTCTGAAAACTGGATAAGGCCTATTTGGCATCTGTGCAATGATTTTTTAACCCCACATGAGTTGGGCCTTTTTTCATTTGGTTAATCATGATATAAAAGGTTCCTCGGTATAGAACTTATTTGAATGGTAATTATTTTGAGGCAAGATACAAACCATTGATGTGGCCAGGGTGGTTCCTGTTATTATGGTGTGTTTGATTACCTGTATGAAGATTTTTGTTTCAATTGCATGGAACACCCCCTTGTGAAATATACATGCGAACCTAGCATAGAAAAGAGGCTTACTAAAAATTATTATTGTACTAGTTTAGATTACGCACTAGCTAGTGGCCCATATAAAAGAGAAGTTTTTTTATTATTGTCAAGGGATTGGGAACCTCGACCAGGCCAGATAGGGTGATAGTTGGGCATTAGGGAATTATTACATTAATGAGTATAGAATTACTTCAAGGAGAATCACATGAATTGTACGTTCTAGTCTTCCTCTATGTTCATATGATTTTCCCATGTTTCCCTGTTATGAGTATTACTAGTATTGTTTTCCCTCATAGTGTAGAATTCTATTCCTTGTACTACATTTTGGTTTTTTTATTTGGAATAGAGTGAGTGTGTGGCTATTTTAAAAATGATTTTTAATAACATGTTTTGGTAAAAAAATCACAACATCCTGTTCCCTTTTTGGAATTTGTTTTTAAAATTATTAGGGTAATAAATCATGTTGTTGTTTTAAATTACTAATATGAATGAAACTATATTTTTATAAAGGTATTTTAATCTGGTACCAGTGGAATGTTTTTAGGAAAAAATGGCATGGAGTCTATGATGATTTCCTAATGAGAATTTCAGTACTCAACCATACCTTATCATTTCAGTTTCAAGTAATTTTGGTGCCGAATAACTATTGGAGTAAGCTTGGTTATGAGTTGGGTGGTGACCTAGTATTTCACAATAAATTATATGCTATTTTATTTTTGTTTCGCTGCTACTTTTTATTTTTAATGGCAACCTTTATTTATTTACTTGTCTTTTATTTATGGGATGAATCGTTCCCATGACAATAGTTGTCTTAATATTAATGATTAACTCTAGTTTCCATACTAGGGGGATCAAGAATTCCCCTTGAGACATATCATGGACCCGCTCGGATATTCGGTTTACGGTTAACCCAGGCTAGTTCTTGACCAAATGGAATCAGGGAAGGCCCTTCCTATTTGTGGTTTTTGGTAGATAGAGATTAGGACTATTAGAACATGGGAGGTAGGTCCAGGAAGAGCATCTTAAACTCTTTCTCGCACTAATCCTCATGTTACAAGGGGTAGTTCCGAATTTGAGTCTTTTGTCTTGGGGTTTTTCGGATTGAGGGATGATAATGGAAGTGAATCAGGTTATGTTATGGCCTCACGTGGGGTGGTGACCCATGTGGAGTACAAGTGCTCTGTTCAATGTTCTCTTACTATTATTCCTCACTTGGGGCACGGATTTCCACCATGTCGTCGGGTTAGGCATAGACACTGGTCTATTATTCTGATGGTTTATCATTGGTTGTGTTTCATTTTGAATTCAATTGATGTGAGTGTGTTTTTAAATTGAATGTGAAATTTTAAAGTGAAAATGTGATGCCCTGAACCTTTTTCACATGTTATAATAATTTCATGGTTTTATTCTGTATAATTTTAAGTTGACAAAACAATACTTTCAAATAAACACAAGACTTTCTTTATTCAAATGAAACAAGGAATGTGGTTACATTACATCAAGATCAAAGGAAACCAATACTACCCAAAAATGCCTATTAAAAGACTTATTAGAATTATAGAAAGACCACCAAATATAACAAAAAGCCCAAGATAATAGTGGACATCCTTCATATTAGTCCCCATGAAGAACAGTATAGACATAACCACAATATCCGTGCTAAGCATCAGGGAAGTGATGAGCACTATCATTGCCAAATTTTCTTTATTTTTCACCACCCTAATTCATGTATTTATAAGGTCCTAATGAAACCTGATTGTTTCCTCCTTTAGGTAACCATTAGAGATGATTACGATGGTTGTTTTCCTTTTAGGTCATTTAGAATTTAAAATAAAGTGATTGTTAGTAGTTTATTAAACAAAACTGAATTTTAGTAAAAAAATTCAGATATATTTTATGAATTTTCATAAAACCTATATAACTGACATAAGGATTTTAATTATTTTGATATGTCTCAAAAATATTGTGTTTCATCTTTGACATCATGTTTTTTAATTTAAAACCGTATTTTATAAAATGTTGTATGATTTAAAACTTAGTTATGTATTTCAAATACTTTTTAAATGTTTCGAATGTTTAAAATTCATTTTACTATGTTTTATAAATTAATTTTCTATATAGTAATTATAAATATTATTCCTCAAAAACATAACAAATATTGTTCTTAAAAAATATTTTATCCACACTGAATGTTTTAAGTATTTGTGAACATTGATCTCACAAAATGTTAATTAATAAGATATCATGTTCTTTTTTACAACCATGTGTATAACAAATAAGACCTTTACTTTGGAAAAAAATTGGTGGGTTGCCCCTAGCCAAGGGTCACCTTTTAAGCAACCACTCAAAGCCTTGGTGGGCCATATCACCCAAAACACATGGAAAATGGACCAAGGTGGTGTGCATGAAAGGTGCATGTTAGGTAACATGCATAGGTGGAATTGCAAGCCCTAAGAGCTCATGGGTGTGTGTGTCCAGGGTAACCAGAGTGTGCCACCGTAGGGGGTGGCACAGCGGTGTGGGTGGGCGACGGAGCATGCCCATAGAGAACCTGGTACGAGACAGTACCATGAGGGGGGAAGGAATAATTTGGATGAATTCCAGGATCACCAGGCTTATAAATAAGCTGCGGAAATTTCTCTGTTTCGATGTAAAATTTACATTTTTAGGAAAAATGTGATCTGAACTATAAGATATCACCGCATGAGATATGAGTTGTCTGTTTTGGTTTAGTTCTTGATCCCCAGCCTCTACGTATTATCCTCTTTGTTTTTACTAGCCATCTAATTAATCACTATCTAATCAAATCCATCCACTTCTTTTTAAAGACATCATGTCGTTCCAGACAGTTATGTCAAATACGATCTAATCTGGACTATTCCTTCTTTTTAAATCCAAGTGTCATTCCGTAGTCATCTGATTATGTCTATTTCAGTTCTCAACTATCCATTTCGGTTTTCTTTCCCCATGTTGTCCTCCTCCTCCTGCGTGCACCATTCCAGTCACATCCAGCTTCCACTTTCTCCATTTTTTTCTCCACCTGGGACACTGGGTGGCCCCTGATCTATTCTATTTTCCACAAAGACTGACACCCACAGTCTTATTTTAAAATGAGGGTCTCGGTTTTCCATTCCAGTTGCATTAATAATAAATTATATATTTATATATATATATTATATATACAACTCTCTTTTTCACCCAAACCCTATGGGTGTTTATATTCTCCAAATCCTCCTTCGAGCTTCCTCAGACCTCTTCTCCTCCTTCATCGAAACCAGGTAAGGGTTTAATAAACCTTTTCTTCCTTGTGTGAAACAGAATTACATACATGGTATATTCAGTTATATATGTATATTTATATAACCATACAGTTTTAGATAAACCTCTATTATGGCCGATTTTGAGACATCTAAACATTGAGTTTTAAAGATTAATTAGTGTTTTAAAGCATAAGGAATTATATTTTGTACAAAACTCTTTTATTTATAAGTGTATACACTATAATATATATATATATCAAACATATTTTTAGTCTTTTAACAATCGAATTTCAAATTTTTGATGTTTTTGAAAAAATTGTAAGGTTCCTAAGTTGTCTTGCCTAGTTTCTATTTGGATTTATATATATCAGTGTGTGTGTGTGTGTGTATAGATGTATATACATGTATATATATATATATATTGTTGAGTATAAGACCCATCAATTCCTTCTAATATGGTGAGTCCTTAATCCTATACATTGTTCGTAATTCTATATCATGCAAAGTATGAGTGATGTTTTGGGATTATATATAAATTGAAATATATATAAGCATGTATATGTTTATACATTTCAAAAACAAAAACTTTTATATTTTATATAATGTTTTAAACTTAATGAACAATTGTTTTAACTAATGTCCCTAATATGTTTAAAACATGTAAGTGTCATTTAATCTGGATGTAAGCCCCTTAAATATATTATGTATAATCGGTTATACACATGAATTATATATGTATATCGATGTTTACATAAATATATATATATGTTTTCTGTTTAATAAATAAACCATTTAAATTTTATATCATGTTTTAAAATTTAGGGACCCATGTTAATTAATGTGCCTAATATACTTAAGTCATTATAGGTATCATTGGATTTTTTTAGTGTAAACCCCTTAATACATTATGTATACTCAGTTAAGTTAATATATGTGTATACATATAAACTTTGATCCTCAATATTATTTATAATTTTCCCAAAATTATTTAGATTTTTCCAAGGATTTCTAAGAATGAATAACACATGTAGATTTTCAAATATGAATGGTTTTTATTTTAAAATACTACTCTTTATATACACATTTGTGTATAAATGGATTTACACAACACTAAACCCTAGATAGTTTTGGATTTCCCAAATATTATACTTTTGATGTCTTTCATAATTATGGATAATTTTTATGTATAAAATTTGGGGTTTTCAACTCTTATATACATATATATGAATCACTTATTTTCATAAATATTAAAAGTAATTCATTATGGTTGATTTTCATGCCTTTAAATTCATAACATTATGTTTAAATAATAGAGAATAAACTTGTGATATGTTATATATATGTACAAAAGTAAAGAATGTTTAGACAACTACGTGTTTAATACCCTACATGAAATATCTTGTTATCATTTAATTAATTATGTATCCCATAAATAATGATTTTCTATTATGTATTTTTTGATTTTAGTAATAATATTTAAGAATTTATGGATTGTCATTTCATTTTTACAAACTAATATTTTATGTGCTTTAGTTAATGACATGTGGTATAATCTTCTTACCATACATGTCATTTATTTCTATAGCCATCTAGTTCTTAGTATTGTTATTAAAATTTATTTCATGACATACTTTGTATATGTAAATACTAAGGAATGTAGTAAAACACAAATAACCTTTTATGGAATTAAGGACTAAATTATTCAAAGTGGTATGAGACACTTTGAATAATATGAATTGAGAAATTAAATTATTCAAAGTGGTATAGGACACATTGAATAATATGAAATGTGAAACTAATTATTCAAAGTTGTATGGGACATATTAAATAATATGAAATAAAAAACCAAGTAATATGTGACACATGGAATGATAAGTAATTTAATAAATTAAAGTGGTATAAGAAATTTTATTTAGTGAAATGAGGAATGCATTGGACTTATTATGTGGTGGGTGGGGCCTACTAGATCCCAACAATGCATTATTAGGTCTCATGAGGCAAACTAGTCATGGAATTGGCCAAGGCCTTTCCCAATATGATTTATGGTCTTCGAACGAGGCCTTGAAATAGTGTTTATGCTCTTGTAACAAGGCCTTGACATAGTCCAACATATGCACTTCCCTCATTATGACTATAAAATTTAATTAACCAAGTGAATATTCAAATAGTATAATATTCTTGGTTAAATAGATAGTACTTATGAGAATTAGAATAAGTAAATTCTTATGGCATAACGTGCATTCAGCACTCAAAGTTTTATTTTCCGAATTATGGCTTATAGTTAGTAGTGACGGAAATTGAAGTTATTATTGTATGCACAAATCTGATCATGTATTACTCTCATTTGTAAATTTGGTACTTAAAATCTTTCATGTCACAGTTATTAAAGTTATAATAATTTTTTTTATACACACCCTACATTTTATATGAGAAAGCTTATGTTTGGGATATGTTTCATTGTAACCTTGTTAGTATTCCTTGAAATTTTTACTTATAATTCTGGGGAAAATGGTATGTTGTGATTCCTATATTTCATCTTTCCTTAAGAAAATGTTTTCTGATTAATTTTAAAGGAATATTTTTAAGAGGGTTTAATTGAAATATTATTTTATTTCAAAACCCCCTTATTGGGAATTCATATGCTAACAGTACGTTTCAATTTAAATTTTAAAGGCTTAGTAGATTTAAGTCACCATTTTTTGGTGGCACCTTTGTGAAGTTTCTTTCACTTCCAAATTTGAAATGAATAAAATAATTGGATCTAATTATCTCAGACCTAAACCAAAAATATCCCCTCTAGTAGAACATTATGTATGTTTTCAGTTTTTCTTTTTATAAAAAACGTTACACACCATGTTTTATTTAAACTCTACATCTGCTTTAGGGAAGTCTGGGGCCAGGGCATGATAGTTGGTATCAGGGTATTGGTTTATATAACCCTAGAAAATTAGAACGACACTAAAAACTTGATAATATCTAACCCAGTAAAAAAATTTCATAAAACATTCATATGGTAGACGAATCATGTCTTTTGTCCCTTCCATTTGAAATATTAGAAACTATAGTGGTTAGGGCTTGTTTAGAAGGATATGAAACTTTTGAGAACTGTCGTTTATCAGGTAAACACCTATATCATGTATCCAATTCTCCTCACATACTCCAACTTCACTAAGGATCTGGATTTGATTACATTTTGATGATGCATGCCCAAATTCCATTTTATGTACGTATGGTAAGGTATTATGAAGGTTTATTCTAATACTTCACCTTTACCGATAATTTTTTTCACTAATGAACTTGTAGGAGGATGAAAAAGGGGAAAACCTTTGGGAAGCATACATTTGTCAAATCGTGACCTACGATATTAGAGGATAGGTCATGGATGTTTAAATTCTCGAGGACGAGTATACTCATTTTCATTATAGATAGAACATTCAAGAACACATCACCCAACTCTATACCCTTCATGATTTTTCTTGTTGGAATTTTTATGTCCACATTTGATTAATCCGGACTACCCATGCTACATCTGGAGCAAGGTGATTCAGGAGTTTGGAACCACCTTAGGGATCCATATAACTAGGTATTGGGGAAATTTTCAACATTGGTGAAACTAGAGAAGTGTCATTATAGAGGACATTTGGAGATTCATAATTGTTTTTTGTGAGAGGGATAGAGTAGTTATGTAACACCTTGGGTTTATGAACTTTGTATAATAGGAAAATGATATACATTATGTTTTAGTACTTTAACATACTGTTTTTTAATATGATTATGTCCTATAGAGTAAAACTTTTATCTTGGAAATTTTCATATAGAATACAGGAGTTCACCAACCAACATCTTATCTCATCATACCGAATTACTAGAATGCATAATTGTTGAGCCATGTAAATAAGACTATGAACCTTTTGAAAACTTATTCCTGGAATGAAAACAACTTTATAAAGTGTCCCTCAGGTCAGATATCCTCCGTTCTAACAAAGGATATTTCTACATTTATCACCATAGATCAAATACTCAATTTTCAGATTTTAAGCAAAGGATAAAATACTATGAGGGACTTTTCTTATGTTTCACCCTATTTGAGAACTATCAAGCATTGATAAAATTTCAAGAAGATGCTTTGGAGGGTGACCATCAAGCGGACTATATGATCCAAATCCTATGTTTTTTATGTATGGTATGCTCTATGAAATACAAGTTTTCAATCATGGTATAGTTGACGGATTTATAGAGATCTAGTCCACTCTCAGATCTTTTATCTCTATATTGCAAAAGCCTTCCTCTGGAAACCTAAATATCTTATGCATAGTGATGATCCAAGCTACTCCCAGTGCTCTCGGTGTATTTCTGATAAAGAACTCGGAGTACTAGAAACCAATCTAGGGATCCACTTGGGGGTATTCAGAATATTGACCATGTTGGCCAACATTGTTAGGGGATGTTGGAGGTAATGTCTTCCTGGTGTTTCTAGTGGTTGTATTCGAGTAATTTAGAATTGCGAGAATGAAATTATTTGTAGAGGAATAATGTGATGCCTCAAACCATTTTCACATGTAATAATAATATCATGGTTTTAACTTGTTTAGTTTTAATTTTTCCAAACTATTCTTTCAAATAAACGGAACACATTATTTATTCAAATGAAACACATAAAGTGTTTAAATTACAACAAGATCATTGGAAAATCATACTACCCAAAAATACCTATTAAAAGACCTATTATAATCATTGGGAGACCACTAAATATAAAAAAAAATACCAAAATAATATTGGATGTCCTTTGGATCTGTCACCATGAAGAACAGTATATCCATAACCACAAAAGTCATGCTAAGCATTAGGGGATTGAGGAGCTCCATCTTACAAAAACTGTCTTGATTTTGTTACATGCAAATTCATGTTTTTATAAGGTCCTTAATCAATCTTACTTTTTCTACCTTCAGGTGACCGTTGGAGATGCTTACGACCTTAATTTACTTTTTATGGCACTTATAATTTAAAATAAATTGGTCTTTAGTATTTTGTTAAAACAAAATAAATTTAAGTTAAAAATTTAAGATATATTTTATAAATGTTCATAAAACCAATATAACTGCCCTAATAATTTTAATTATTTTGATATGTTTCACATATCTTAAGTTTCATTATTGAAATCATTGTTTTTAATTTAAAAGCATAGTTTATAAAACATAGAATGATTTCAAACATAGGTATGTATTTAAAATAACTTTTAAATGTTTCAAATGTTTTAAATTCATGGTACCCAGTTTTATAAATTAATTTTCTACATAGTACTTTTAAATATTCTTCTTCTTAAACTTAAAATTCAATTTTCTTACTAATAATTCTAAGTATCTTGAATGTTTTAACTATTTATGCGCATTAATCTCCAAAAAATTTAATTAATAAGGGATCATGTTCTTGTTTACAACCTTAGGTATAATAAATAATACTTTTACTTTGCAAAAAAATGGTTTAGTACCCCTTAGCTGAGGGCCACCTTGTAGGCATCCACTCAATGCATTGGTGGGACATCTCAACCACAACCCTTGTAAAATAGCCCAGGGTGGTGCGCATGCAAGGTGCATGCTAGGTCTCACACATAGGGGACATAGAAAGCCCGAAGATCACACGGGCCTGTGTGTGCAGGGGAACCAGAGCGTGCCACCATGGGGGGCGGCACAATGGTGTGGGTGGGTGCAGGAGTACGCCCATAGAGAACCCTGTACTGGGCAGTACTAAGAGGGGTGAAGAATTAACCTGGATGAATGCTATGAGCCTTGAGTTTATAAAGAAGTCATGGAACTTTCTCTGTTTCAATGTCTGATGATGATTTTTAGGCAAAATGCGATCTGGACAGTCAAATCTCATCACACGAGATTTGAGCCTTACGTTTCTATTCAGTTCTAAATTCCTATGAGCCACTGATTATCCTCTATATTTTTACAAGTCATCCGATCAATCGCGATCTAATCAGAGCTGTTCATTTATTTTAAAAAACATTGTGTCACTCATGGTCATCAGATAAAATATGATCTAATTTGGACCGTTCCTTCTTTTTAAATTGTCACGTCACGTCGTAGCTAACTGATCGTGTCACGATCAGATCTCAGCCATCCATTTTTATTCCCTAATATCATCTTCTTCCTCCTGTGTGCACTATTTCAATCACTCTTAGCTTCAACTATCTCCATTTTTTCCACCTGTGATACTGGGTGGCCCCTGCTCTGTTCGTTATCCACAAAGACTGACACACTCAGTATTATTTTAACCCGAGGGGTCTCAGTTTTCTATGCCAGTTTCATGAAATATAAATTATATATATTTTATTTATACAACACTATTTTGCACCCAAACCCTTTGGGTGTTCATCTTCTCCAATGCCTCCTTCGAGCTTCCTCAGACTTCTTCTCCTCCTCCTTCTAAACCAGGTAAGGGGTTAATAAACCTTTCCTTCATTGTGTGAAAGAAAATTATATAATTTGTATATTTTGTTATATATGAATATATATATAAATCCATACAGTTTGAGATAAACATATATTATGACCAATTTTAAGACTTATAAACATTGTGTTTCGAATTTAAGTAGTGTTTTAAAATGTAAGAAATTATATTTGGTACAAAACTCTTATATGTATAATTGTATACAAAGTTACATATATATATATCAAACCTGCTTTCAATATTTTGACAATTGAATTTCAATTTTTTGATGTTTTGGAAAAACATTTAAGGGTCTTAATTTTTCTTTCCTTGTTTTAGTTTGTATTTCTATATAAATACATATAGATGTATACACACAGAGACATATATATATATATATACACAGTGGAGTTTAAGACCTATCGATTCCTTATAAGATGGTGAGTCCTTAATCCTACATGAGTTTCTTAATTATTTATCATGCAAAGGATGTGTGATGTTTGGTGATTCTATATAAATTGAAATATACATAATTATATATATGTTTATATATTTCATAAAAAAAACCTTTAATATTTTATGGCACATTTTGAACTTAATGTACCCTTGTTTTAACTAATGCTCCTAATATGTTTAGAACATGTAAGTTTTCTTTTATCTTGATGTAATACCCTTGTATATACTATGTATAATCGGTTATACAGATCAATAATATATATATATATGTTTACATAAACATATCTATGATTTTTGTTTAATAAATAAATCTTTTAAATTTTATATCATGTTGTAAAATTTATGGACCCTTGTTAATTTATGTGCCTAATACATTTACGTCATTATAGGTGTCATTGGATTTTTTTTAGTGTAAACACCTTAATATATTATGTATACTTAGTTAATTGAATATATGTGTATATATATAAAAATTAATCCTCAATCTTATTTATAATTTTCTGAACCATAATTATAATTTTTCAAGGATTTATAAGAATGAATAACACATGTACATTTTGAATTATGGATGGTTTTTATTTAAAAATAAAATTCTTTTTATACACCCTTGGATATAAATTGATTTACACAACACTAAACCCTACATAATTTTGGATTTTCCAAATATTATACCTTTGATGTGTTTAGTAATTTTGGAGAATTTATGAGTATATTTTTAGGGGTTTGTAACTCTTATATACATATGTATGAATCACATATTTTCATTAATATTTAATGGAATTTATTATGGTTGATTTTTCATTCCTTTCAATTCTTAACATTGTGTGTAAATAATTGAGAATACCAATATGATATGTTATACATAAGCACACTTGTAATGAATGTTTAGACAATTATGTGTTTAATACGCTACATGAAATATCTTCTTACCTTTTAATTAAATATATATCCAATCTATTATGAAATTATATTTTTTATTTTTTTTATTTTAGTAATAAGATTTTATATTTTATGGATTTTCATTTTATGGGAAAACCTGTATTTTATGGGATTTAGTTAACGACATGTGGTATAATCTACTTATCAGACATGAAATTTATTTCCATAGCCACGCAGTTGTTAGTATTGTTATTAAACCTTATTGCATGACTAACTTTCTATAATTAAATACTAAGAAATGTAATCAAACACAAATGGTCTTCTATTGAATTAAGAACTAAATTATTCAACGTGATATGGGATACATTGAATAATATGAATTGAGAAATTAAATTATTCAAATTGGTATGGGACACAATGAATAATATGAAATGAGAAATTAATTATTAAACGTGGTATGGGACACTTTGAATAAAATTAAATAATAAACCTAGTAATATGTGACACATGTAATGATAAGTCATTTAATAAATCATAGTGGTACGAGCACTTTCATTTAGAGAAATGACGAATGCATTGGACTTATTATGTGGTGGATGGGGTCCCCTATATCTGTGACATCCCAAGTAAGTAATGAATAATATATATTCTTATCTATGTCTATTTATGAATTAAATAGTGTTTTAGAGGCTTAAAATGAGAATAAATCCAATCTTAAGCATAGAATTCAATAATATTTTTAAAAGATTGTTTTACTTCCTTTTGATGGAGAACCATTTTTAAATCTAACTTTTGACAATTTTATAAGCTCTATTTTTCAAAATAAACTTATTCTTTATTATTGGGACATTGAAATTTACTTTGGATAAATTTTTGGTGTTTTTCGGACCATGTTCATTTTTTAATGAATAGTGAAAAATACTGCATTTTACATCAAAACTGCTTTTTCATCTAGTTTTATTATATGGTTAGATTATCTTTTTAATTGGTTTTAAATTTTAATTAAGATATATTTTTACCATTTAATCCAATGGTGTCCATTAGAATTAATTTCACTATGGAATTGGGCATAAGCAAGTGCCAAACTTTTGATAGATATTGTTTCAAAAAAACCCACTATTTGTTTTGACAATAGGAATTATTTTTAAATTCTTTATTTAAATTTATATGTTTGGAATTTTGTAAAATTGATTCCATATTTTGAATCATAAGGTCCAAATTATTTAATTAAGACTCTTTTGGTTTTGTACATTATAAATAGTAACGACGGTAATTATCTTTAATTATCTTGATTAATTAGTAATCGGGTAGTTAAGGATAATAAAATAATATCATAATAATAATAAATCACCCCAACATGTGTCCTAATTCAACCTGTTGTGTCATGGCTAACCATTTCATTGATTTTTCCAAACTTAGGGACCCCATGGAATTACTTTTGGGTGAAAGTGACACTTTATCTTTTTATTTTTAAAGGAGAATATCACTAAAGAATGTATCACCTGAGTAAAAAAATTTAATTTTGTCTACATAAATGATCTCTTAGACTATAAATATTCATTTTAATGATAAAACTATTTCCTACAGCATAGTATCTTTTTTATAATTTTTAGAAATTAAATAAATTAAATCATTTATGACATCATGATGATGCAGTGATTACCTCATTAATGAACGATTTAAATAAAATTAAAAGATAATATAAAATCTAAGACTTACACCTCTCAAAGGCATATTGGATGAGTATATTTCGAAACCTTATAACCTTATCCTAGAAATATATCAATTTGGGACCTTTAAAATCCGAAACACAATCTAATATAAAGTAACATTTTATAACTTTCCAAGAGTGCCCCACCTCTCCTCTTATAAAAGGCCCCTGCCTCTACATCTTTACACACAAATATCAAGCCTTTGGCTCGGCCACGATCTGCTCATTTTATCTCCCCACATCCCTATCTTCATCCTAGGAGCCTTAACTTAGGAAGAAAGCTCTTCAAGAAACCATTTTGGTTGAAACCAAAAGGAGTTACCCGATTAAAGATAAAGACTTCTCTAATGTTCTATAGTTTTATTTTGCTTCTCCAACCCCCTAAACTCTTTTTATTAATTTATTTTGAAACCACACCAGTATCTTCAATATACTAGAATTTTTTTGTAGGAATTATTAAAGCTACACTTACACACACCTACGTCTAATGGCTAAAGAACATACAATTTCCGTGGATGGGGAATTTTTGCCTCATGAAACGATGATTTTTCAATATTCTTGTAACACCTTTAATGGGGGCCATTAAGATGTCACTATATTTATATATGATATGAATTATTTTTATGTTTTCCCTATGCTTCTGTATTTTTCATTTATGGCATACCATTATGGTTTCCATTATGGGTAAACACGATAATTTCAATTTAGGAAGTGTGGACTACAGCCCCCTCAAAGTGATTTGATTCATTAATGCCATATGTGGGACGTATAAAGGATGGAGTTATTGATGTTATATATGTTATTATACTGGAATTATAATATAACTTTATATCATGATGATTCCATTCCATTAGATACGAAATAGAAATGAAAGTAGCGTTCATGCATACGTATGGCTTACCGTCTCCATGAACGGTACATTTCATTTCTTACCTCTAAATGTTTTGTAATATTGTAAATGCATGTTTATACTAGATATATATGATATATATAATATCTACATCATGAACATAATTCTGGTTATAGAGAATATTTTACCACATGAACAACTTGTAATTATAAAGTCTTTATTTTTGACTCAAGTACCAATGATCGTTAAAACGGCCGTTATTAACTTAAATAATTACATAGTGTTCATAACATGGTAAAAAGTTATATAAAAGGAATAATGAACTTGAAAAAGGTTCTTAAGAAATTATAAATAAACTCAAGTTTATTATTCAATAGATTAAAGAGCGATCGAGTCAGGTCGGACACGAGGTAAGGGACTTCATCTCAATCTCCTTTCATTGAGGCATATTTTGTTTTATACACAACTTTATTTTATACGGTGTATAAAACCCTTTGAATTTTACGTTTATTCATAAGGAATATTTTTTATATTAAGATTTTACTAAACGAAAAAAGGGACTATTTTTGTTGTTGTATGTATGTAGTGACAACGACTTCTCCACCGTCGTGACCATTATTTGAGTTTTGGCTTCCTCTACAAGCCATAACCATTTTTTTAAATGAAAAATAAATACCATGTTTTAATTATCTTTTATTTTGGTATTGAAAATGGTTTTGATATTTTTTTAATATCAATGTGTTTTATTGATATCTTGTGACTGAAATATGGAAATGTTATGATTCTTTTATGCATTTTTTATGTGATTGGATTATGTTATGGTTCTTGGGCATTGTTTATGAAGACGGGTGGTTCCGTGATAAACTAAGGGTAGGTGATCCCAATATAGCTCTCCAATGCATTGGGTAACACGATGGGGTTAAACGTCAAGGTTTCTTCAAAACGATTTAGGGAATATACTGTTATGGGTATTCCAAACGTAACCATGAGGGTTACTATCTATTTAAGAATGCTATTAATGCCTCAAGATACCTTTATGTCTTATGATTTCTCTGATTTATTCATGATTTAATGAGTTATGTTAAAATTCTTATGTTTTATGAGTAAAGTGTGATTTCATACATGGACTAATGTTTTCATTTCATACTTTTATGTCCCTTGCTGAGATTTTTATAATCATCCCATGTTTTTTAAATGTTTTTCATAGGTCAAGGGAATGGTACATGATGTGATGATAGTGTCAAGAAAGTTTCAAGAAAGAATCCATGTTTTATTTTAAATATGTTTCCATTGATGGGAAAAATTAATAATATCTTTTATGTAACGTCTTTGTCTAAATGTGGAATTTAATGCATGATTTATGATCTAATTCTCTAAAACTCTAAACCTGAAAAGATCCCCAATGTGTATTCTTGAAACAACTCAAGAATAAGTAATGTTTAAGGATGGGGCCTTATAATATCCTCTCAATGCATCAGTAGGCCTCACGAGACAAACTAGATCTGGAATTGGCTAAGTACATTCCCAATTTGATTTATGGTCTTGGCATGAGGCCTTGAAATAGAGTTTATGGTCTTCGAACAAGGCCATGACATAGTCCGTTATATGTAATTCCCTCGGTATGACTATGAAATTTAATTAACCAAGTAAATATTTGACTAGTAGAATATTCTTGGTTAATGATCTAGTACTTATGAGAATCAGAAGAAGTAAATGCTTATGGAATAATGTGTATTCAACACTTAGAGTTTTATTTTCCAATATATGGCTTATAGTTAGTAATGACTGAAATTGAAGTTATTATTTTATGCGTAACTCTGATCATGAATTACTCTCAGTTGTAAATTTAGTACTGACCCTCTTTCATGTCACTCTTATTAGAGTGAGAATAACTTTTATTTTATATGCTACACACCCTATATTGTGTATGAGCATGCTTATGTTTGGGATGTGTTTCATTGTAACCTTGTTAGTATTCCACGAAATGTTCACATATAATTCTGGAAAAAATGTTATGTTATGATTCATATATTGCATCATTCCTTATGAAAACATTTTATGATTTATTTTAAAAGAATGTTTTTAAAAGGTTTTAATTTAAATGTTATTTTATTTTGAAACCCCCTTAATGGAAATTCCTATTCTCACCCTACATTTCAATTTACATTTTAGAGATTTAGAATATTTGTGATACCTTGTTCAGTTGAATCTTTGTGGAGTTTCTTTCTCTTTTAGTATTGAAAGAAATGTAATAATTGTATCTAATTCTCTAGGAGCTAAACCAAAAAGATCCACTATATTGAAACATGGTGTGTGTTTTTTGATTTATTTTTTATAATAACAAATTACACACCATGTTTTATTTAAACTCCACACCGGCTTCAAAGAAGTCTAAGTCCAGGGTGTGATAGAAAATGGATTTGTAATGGAATTTATTTACTTAAATGGTTCTAAGTGGGTAGAGTGGGTTTTAAAAGAGGGAAAGTGTTTTGATTTGGATGGTTTTTTATGTGTATGGATTTGATAAAGATAAATAGATGTTTATACTTTTTTGTTCTTTATTGAGGGTCACATGTGTGTGGGTATGTATGGAGTGTGCATAGAGCCACTTGTCCATGATTGATGTAAGAAGGGTTGGATGAACATGTATGTGATGGTTTATAAGATGCCATAGGTGAGTTTAAAAATTTCAACGAAGTGGATATTGGAAAAGTAATTTTTTCTACAGTTTTTATATGTTTGGATTATGGGACTTTTTCCCTTATCTTGTGCAATTTCTATGATTGAGTTTTGTCTTGATGCTAGTTTTAACTGTATTGGGAAACTCATGAGAGTGTTAGGGTTTGTACCATAATAAGTTTATTTGATGGTTCAGTTCTTGATGAGTAAGGATGGGATGCCTTTTTATCATTGGAATTTATGGTGTAGTTGGTGGTGGTCAGTTTTTGTGATGACCCCTCATCTCGGGAGCAAGGTGTTCCAGAGGAACCTATTTTTGAAAAATCTTTTTCATCAGTGTCAGATTATGGTTTGTTGTACTATCCTCTTTTGTGCCAATAGAGTGGCCAATTCGATCATTTTAATCTATCTTCTCTAATCCCTTCAAAGTATTTCTATCATGTGGTTTTTCAGGTCACAAGGAAGGGTTTGGAAAGAAGTGCCATTCGAGGAAGGGGTTCTTGTGGCTGATAGTAGTACCTAACAATGAGGAATAAGATGCTTCAGCCATTAGAGCCCCATACTCAGGTCTCATGGTTAAGCTCACACACAGTCAAGAGATTTTAGGGGAGTGAAGCCTCAGTCTGGGTTGGGAGTTCAATGTTGGGACTAGAACATCTAAATCCCCGTAATTCTATTTTTATGTAGTTAATGTTTTACCATTATAGTGAGTTTATCGTTCCAATTGGAGAATGTGATGAACTTGTCTTATTATAATTCGAGCAGTCATGTTCGTCTGTATATGAAATTTGGAATTGTACGTTTTTCTTAAAAGTGTGTTTAACCCTTGGATGAGTCGATATCAGTTTAGATGCACTTGTTCTGAGACATATGTGCCTGTGAAAGAATTGATCCTTGTGGTGGTACATGGGTTTTTATTTTAATTCTTTGTGGAATGGTTTGTTTGTGCATTGAAGTTAAATGAGTTTGGTTATGGGGTCCCCATGGTGGCCTCCTAAGGGGAGGCGTATTCGGGTTTCAAGGGATTTTGAATTAGTGAATTCTCATGGTAGATAACCCTCCAATGTTCTCCCCTCAATCTCGAGTAGTGGTCCTCCTTTAATAGTTCGGGTGTGATGTTTTTCGGGAATGGTCACCCAGAGGCTCTCAATTATTAATGATTTTATCTAGGCACGGACTCAAGTTGTGTAAACTATTTTCTTGGTGACTTTATGGGGGCAAAACGTTTTGTGGGGGGAGATTTGTCACACCCCAACCAGTCAAATTAATGAAGTTTGTTGTCCTTAAATTATTTTTGTTGTGGTTCGGGTAGATTCTGAAAAAAAAATCTTTGAGTTATGTTAATTGTGTTCTTTTGGGTTGACGTCGTTGGGTGCACGGGCAGAGCATGTTTTGGAAACCTCGTGCGGCTTTTCCCAGGAAACTACATGATCTTTCCATCTTTGGAAAATTAAAATCATAATTTAAATTATTCATTTCTTATAATTAAAACTAATGTTAACTATTTTTGTTATTAATAATTTTAGTGATTTTATTTTACATAAAAACTTAAATTGTTAATCCTATTATTATTATTATTATTATTATTACTATTATTATTAGTGTAAAATTAATATTAATTTTATAGGAATAAAAAAATATGAGAAATCCTAGGGGTTCGTTATCCCCACCCCTCTCCAACTCAGCCTGCAGCGTGGAAGCAGTCACTTTCTCCTCTCCCCACCAGAGGTCCAGCCTCGACACCTCCCCTGCATGGAGACCACCCTTGTTCTGGCTAACTCTCCGCCACTTATGCCTGTGGTGACCCTCCTAACCGCCTGGTTTTGGAAATCCACATCTACCAGCGGCATCCTGAACCCCCTACGCATGACTCGATCACTGGTGGCCTCCCCCTCCCATTCGACCAGCATCGCACAACCCTCCTCTGGCTTCATTCAACCCTGATTGGCATGCAACCAGCCAACCCAAACTTCAGCCCGCACCTTGTTTTAGTGCGGTCCGAACCTTATTGTGCAACACCTCCACCCTGATCTGGCATGGTCCCGGTTCCCCTCTCCTTTAAACTAAAATTTTTATTTCATTACAATTTTTTTATTTTCATCAATTAAACAACACATTGAAATCTCAGTTTGTGTTTTGATATTTTTTGACAATTTATAGTGTATGTGATTGATTTATTGAGACTTTTGGTCAATGGTTCGGTATCCATCACCAAGGGTGAGGCAGATGGACTCATTTGGCTATGGTGGCGATGTTTCAGGTAAGGTTAATGCACCGAATTTTTTGTTTCACATAATCCAATTCAGGGTCTATTTGTTTTTCTGATTCCCTAGTATTTTTTTGGTTTTGTGTTGGTCATTGTCACACTGAAATTTGGGTGTTAGTATTTGTTTAATGGTGTTTATATCAATTCAAGGTGTGTGCACACATTTTTTTAGGTATGAAGATATGTGTGTGTGTGAGTGTGTGTGTCTATGTTTCTTTGTGCGTGTGTGTGTCTTCTGATTACATGTTCCCTCATGGTGCACGGAACATATACATCAGTTTAAATGTGTTTGTGTGTGTCTGTTTATATATATATATATATGGAAGTGTGTGCATGTGAGCAGGATGTTGCTTGAGTTAGAAATCATTGGCTTGGCCATTCTTTGAGGTAGGTGTTTCCATGAATTTTACTCCCAAATTCAATTCATGTTGTTCTTTAGTTTTGTTATCAAATTTCAAAAACATGTTTCCTGCTTTTATAACATGCTTAGTTGATTTGTATTAGTGATTTAGTGTTGGTTTAATTGATCACAATTATGTCTCTAGAGGCTTTTCTTTTATGCACATGTAAATGCATGGACTTTTGGTTTTGAATATTCATAAACTTCTTTCAAATGTTCTTATTGGATATCTTGGGTTGTGTTCATTGGTAGAAATGTTATTATGAGAAATTGTTTGTTCGTAGTGGCTGGCTTTATAAAATTCAAAAGTTGGGGGAATGTTTTATATCTTTAGTGGATGATATGTCTGTAGTCCCATAAAAATGGTTGTCAAGGGTCTCTTGTCATTTGAAGAGGTCCTTTCCTTGAACATTGTTTTCTAAAAATAATTATTTTCTATCACCTTTATCCCTTCTTCTAAGAAATGGATTCATTGTTTTCAAAGTGACATAAGGTGATCTAAAATGTGTGGAAAGTCATGACATGTGTGGTGTTGATTATAACGGTGTTGTTTCTTTAATGGGTTGAAGGACTATTTGGCATTTTTGAGTATCCTGTATATAGATTCCACATAGTTTTGTAAATCATATTTGAAATGATGTCCCGTTTTTAAATTGTAACAAGTTAGGGTGTGCATTTGAAACTTAAAGGACGAATGGAAAGGGACTAGTGAATATGGGATCCCTATTTATAGGAAATGTATTTCATGAAGTGTTTTTGTAAATATACCTTGTATGTTTAAAGATAAGTTCCTTCATGGCACTTTTGGTATGGTTACATGGAAAGGGTTTAATGTGTGAAAACAAGATTAGGCCTTTTTTGTATCTTTGAAATGTTTGTTTAAACCCGTATTGAGTTTGGTCTTTTTCCTTATTGGTTGATTATGAGATAATATTGTCCTCAGTATGGTACATCATTGAATTGTAATTATATTAAGACAAGATATGAACCCTTGAGGTGGTCGGGGCAGTGTCAGTTTGTATGGTGTCATTGATTAAAATGAATGTGGATTGTTATTTGAATTCAATGGCACAACCCCTTATAAAATATACATGGGACCCTAGCCTAGAAAATAGGCTTAATGAAAATGATTACTTCACTAGTTTAGATTACTCACTTACTAGTGTCCCATAGAAAATAGATGTTTATTATTGTTGCTATGGGATTAGTGCCCTCGACTAGGCCAGGTAGGCCAACGGTCGGGGGTTAGGGTGTCATAATGTCATTGAGTAGGAAATACCTTTCGGATGAGTCACATTTATAGTACTTTATGTTCTTCCCCTGAGTTCTTATTATTTTCCTATGTTTCCCTATTAGGATTATTAGTAGTGTTTTTCCCTTAACGTGTATAATTCTAATCCCTATACCCGGTTTTGGGTTTTTTATTTGGAACACTTTTATGGTGTGTCTATTTTAAAAGGGATTACTAAAAGGATGTTTTAGAAGAAAAATCACAACCTCCATGTTCCATTTTTGGTATTTGGTTTTAAAATTATAAGGGCAACGGATCATGTTGTTGTTTTAAATTTTTAACATGTATGAAAATCTATTTATAAATTTATTTGAAATTGGTGCCACGGTAATTTTTTTGGGAAAAGAATGGAATGGATTATATGATGATTTCATTCTGAGCATTTCAGTGAGCACCCCTACCATATCATTTTAGTTTCTAGTACTATTGGTGTTAAACCACTCTTAGAGCATGCTTGGGTCTGAGTTGGGTGGTGACCTAGTAAGTCACAAGGAGGTATGTCCAATTTTAATATCATTTCTCTACTAGGTTTTATTTTTATTGTCAACCATTTTTATTTACATGCCTTTTATTTATGGTGAAAATCATTCCCATGGAAGTAGTTGTCTTAATTTTGAAAACTGACACTAGATTCCATCTCATGGGGATTAGGAACTCCCCTATGGACATGTCACAGACTGGCTTGGATGTTCGGTTCAGGGTTGACCCAGGCTGGTTCATGATATGTTTTGTAACTCATAAGTCATTTAAATCAATGTTATAAATTTATAAAGCACATGCATTGATATATAAATACAAAATCAGGACTTCCCTTGATAAAAAAAGGGGAAACACCTATATAACATTGTCTGTACTGGCATTTTCAAATTTATGATATTAGTTTTCTCATCTTCCAGCCTCAAATCAATTATAAATATTTTTTATTCTCACACTCATGTGTGAGTCACATAATAGAAACATGTACCCACTAAGCCACATGGCTATGAATCCATCCAGACATACTTATGGTTTTATTTTTGTAACACCCCTATAAACCTATCATATGTATTTTTATCTTTCCAATTCAAGCTATTATGTACTCTTGGTTTGTCTATTTTTCATGGAAAACATACCAAATTCATTGAGAAGTTTGTTTGTCACTATATGTTGCTCCAACTAGCCTCATACACCTTAAATGGGTGGTGAATTTGGGTTTTTAATTTTTAATTTTCTTTTTTCTGGACTTTTTTTTATTTTATTAAAAACAAAAGGAACCTAATATTCTATACCCACACACACATAGTATTTTGATGAAAATATAAAACAAGGACACATGGGTTTTAATTGGTTTACCACAAAGGGATTTTCCAAGTAGTATATGATGGTGGTTTTTTATCATACTAAAGAGTAATAATATTTATTATTAGTGTTATAATTTTTTTGGAAGGTCTCACTACTGATCCAGGGGTACTCCCTCTTCTTATCTCTATATTCACTACTTTGAGATAAGTAACACAATGATGGGATATAAAAATCACTTACAATGACTGTCTAAAAAATAAAACACTTGTATTGTGAGATTATCATACTTTTACGTTAATTTATTCTTCACATATTAAACAATAAGGTAATTTTATTCTTTAATATCTATATCTTCACTGGATTATTCTTCTCTATTTTTATATACTTTTAGTATTTTTCATATCTTCTTCCTTTTATCGTGTTGATTTTCTTTTTTAATATAGAAATATTTTCTCCAAAATTTCTATCATGAATATTATAAATGTATCTTATTAATATATACATAAACTATCCATTATTGTCCGACTAAAATTTCTATCACCCATGTATTCATAAATACATTCAAATATTTAGTATTTTTTGGCCTACTACCTTCAAGATGCAACAACCATCCTTGTGGTGTGGATGATAAAGCTAATATTTTCTTTATTTTTATATGTATTTCAATTATTAAAATACTCTTAATTTATCAATTTGATCTAATTTATAACAAATTGGTATTTATGGGTTGTTTTTGGATAATGTGTAAAAAGTTCTTAGTTTTAGAAACATAATAGATTTTATTCACAATGGTATATTGGGAATATTTTTCAAAATATTAATAAAATTTAAGTGATTATGTATTAGGATTACTTGATTTATTTTTTCAACCATATATTCATGACCAATAGCTGATTTGAACAATATGAGGCCTGAAGAATCAATCTTTTTGGAAAATTGTTCTGGTAGACAGTGTGGAACCCACCTTTGTACAGGTAACATAAGTCGGACTATACACCTCAAATTTTGGAGATTCCAAATGTATGAGAAATAAGAAACAAATACTCACCTCTATAATTAATTTTATAGAGTTTTGAACTCATTATATGGACCATTGTACATTATACATTGAAGTAGTTACTCTTTGATTCTCGTATAGAAAAATTCAATCTCGTAATTTATTCCATAAATCCTTCATCTGAGGGAAAATGATGGTCAAATTTTGGTGGGATACATTCAAGAAATTTATAAGAAATTTTTATAAAGGATTAAATGTGTGAATAGTCCATTTATTTGGTCAGAAAACGTGAATTATTTTGGAGGACAAATTCTAGAACAAAAAATCTCCCTCCTCACCTATAACAGTAGGTGGACCCCTTCTTTACAAACCATCCTGACCATTAAGTAGGAGATATCCATTGAGGTAGGATGGCTACTACAATATTCTACCACATTTCGTTTTTTTCTTCCTTTTTCTTTTCTTTTTTAGTTTTGAATTGTAATTTATATTTATAATAAATTCATGCATTCATAATATTGTCCCCCCATTTTCATTATCTTGTTTTTCATAGTACCACAATGACCACTTACTATAAAAAACAATGGTCTAACCTGAGGATTTGATTGGAAGACGTAAGTGGAAATTCCATTTATTATATGCTTAATTTATTATGTTTGTTAATTTTTTTATGGGAAACGGTAATAGTGCACAGTTGGGGTGATTGTCAACCAAGACACTGAACACAAAATCAGTTATATTCTTTTTTTAAATCTTTTATCTACCTTATACTAGATACAAGATCTTCATAAAATGTATTTGATCCATTCAGTAGATAAAATGGATTATAATGGAGTCACGTCTTAGAAAATATCACACACTTGATCGAGGTGTAAAATTTCCCTTTATTATAGGATGATGGGGAATAAAGACTGCTAAATGCATCCAAGATTTTGCACCTCTAAATATGATAATATTAATTCATGAATGAGAACTCGTATTTGAATTATAAAACTTATTTTAAACACCAGAAAAGGGAATGATGGAACTCACAAACTAAACAATAATGGAAAAGTTATTTTTCAATTATTACATTTTTCATTAAATTTTAGCTTTTATCATTTACATTCCTAAATTAAATAAAAATAGCCCAAATGAAGTATTTTATGTGAGATATAATTAGTATGTCAATGATAGAGAAAGCTCCTCATGTGAGACGACCTTGGTTAGTCTTTGTGTAGCATTAGGAGAAGAAATTCTCTTTTTATATGCCCTTTGAAAGACATGCATCAAAATTGTAACCATTGTTGGAGAGACAATCAGTAATTTACTTATATTTTTTTCTTTCACGTTGTAGTTATATATTCATTTTTTTTGAAGAAAAATCCAAAAAAAATTCATAAAAATATGTTTTTCCTTGATGTAACCAAACTGAGATTACTCTACAAGGAATGACAACTCACTGGTTGTAAATCTATAAGAGGAACCTATTTTAGAGTGAAAAAAATCTCAAGAAAAGGAACATAATTACTCTATTGAAGGTGTACAGAAACAAATTGGAAATCTGAGATAACATATACATGATATCCAAGAGCAACCAGAGCCTACGCTTTATGTGGGAGATCAAAAAGACCTGGATTTATTTTGGTATGATTAAGGAGAAAATAATGATCTCCTCATTACTTGAAATTAACCTAACCCAGTGGTGGAAGAAGTTTAACAACACATATTTGAAATAGAAGATAATTTAGAAGAGTCTAACTACTTACTTCCATTCACTGAGACTTATCATCAAGATGAACTCATCACTGAGGAAGTGATTGAACTAGAAAAAGATCAGGAAGAAAGCCTTATTTTAAATTCTTTCTCTTCTCATATTCAATTTTATTTTATTATACCCACTTATTTTTTTTATTTTTTTTATTTGGTAAATTCTTGTAATGTCATAGAGAAATATGATGAAATAGAACATGAAGATATTGAGGAACACACTGGGCTCCCCAATTTTGATGAACATACATTTGAGGAGGCCCATGAAAAAATCCAAGTAGCTGATAATGTATAGATCAAGATAGAGGCTACTCATTTTGAAAGGGATACATTATTTCTCATTCAAATTTTAATTTTATTGTAGAAAAATACCTACTTAATTTCCCTTTGAACATTAAATTCAAACAGCCCATATTGGGCCACCACTTGGAAAGTATGAGAAGGATTAACAAGAAGAAACCAAAGAATAGGATAATCCATACTTCATCCTTACCCCTCCATGAAATAAGTACTTAGGTGTAATGGTGATAGATCGAGTATTACTATCCATGGATAGTTTCTCACCACCAATAAAGAAGCACAAGATGGGAAAAGCCACATGTGTTGGTTCAAGTCCAAGAAGATCCACGCACTATCTCATTATGGGTAACCACTACTACTAACCTTATAGAGGTAGTAAATTCATCCATGGCCTTCATGGGGTATCATACAATTATTTATCTTTACATTATTTCTAGGAATTTAGATATCAATTCAATTTTTCCTTAGTCTACCATGCATCCCACTCTCTCTTGTATTTTTTATCTTTAATGATGTGGTCCTTGTTCTTAATTAAGTTATTCTAGTTTGTAGGTTCCTAATGGAAGAAGGAATACCCGGAACAAATTTAGGAAAGAGAACTAATCTTCATTTCTAAAGGAGGATCACTAATAATTTTTAACTTTTAAACTTCTTGATTTTTTTATAAGATTATGATTTGAGATTTAAATTGAAATTGCATGCCCATGATTGAATTATTGATTTACTTTATTTATCTAGGAGAAATAGGTTTCATAAAAATCCTTTTCTTCCATGTTTCAAATTTAAATTTCAGTGAAATTGAATGTGTAAAATGGATAATTTAATTGTTAAATTAAATCATGGATATTAAAATTATTAAACTTGATTTGAGGGAATTAGTTGATTCGTGTAAATGAAATTTCCCTACAATTTTCATTCCTTGAATTTATTAAATTCATGGGAATTGATTTATTATTATTATTCCTACAATGAGTGATTTTCCTAAACAAAATTTAATATTCCTGAGAGGATTTCTAGACCAAATACTTCTTATTTATCTTGACCATATTTCTTGAGGGATATTGGGAGATTTCACCTATTAGAACATGAATTTGAACTTATCCAATCTATGACTATATAAAACCACATTTATTATGATTGAGGAATTTTTTGAAAATAAATTATCCATAAAAGACCACCTTGAAATCAATACTTATTTATCCCAGAGAGACCATGATTTAACATTATAAGGATGATCCATATTTCAAGAATTATTTATCCATTCTAACCCTACTCTTGGTATTATCATGATATTTTAAAGATAAAGTGTGGGGGTGAATAGAGTTATGGTAAATGGGATTATTTACATTCTTTGTAAGAAGTGTGGGGTGATTATTATGAGAATTGTAAAATTATATGGAATCATTCATTATACTCTACGGTTTCCCCTCTTGAATAAAAAAAATAATAGGACAAAAGAACCAAAAAATGATAAAAATGGGTTCTGATTTGGGAAAACAAAAAATCACCATTAATAGACCTATGATACATATCATATATCATTAAGTGTTAGATGTGCGGTTTATTATAATTTATACCTTTTGATAAAGAAAAAAATTATAAGGTTATTTGAAAAAAGAGAAGGTCAAAAAGTAAAAAAAATCAAGAGGGTGAATAAATCATTAATTATTTCTAAACTGATCATGATATTTTCTTTGAGTTTTTACAGAATTTGGAGTTTTAAAAATTAAGGGTTGAATTTAATTACAAGTTTACATTGATATCATGAATTATAATTATGATATACACCTCCTTATTGAGCCTTAATTTTTAAATCATCAAACCCTACCTCCCTTAAGCCTCATAGTAATTTGAATCTATTTTAAAAAGTCCACTTGATTTTATATTTATTTTGTATTTAAAAAGTGGATATAGTAGTTCATTTAAAATAATATGGATAAGGAACATGTTTTCATTATATGATCATAAATATACATTAATTGTACCATGAGAGATGATATAAAGGATTGAAAGGTGAGGTAAATAAATATGTGGCGTGTTTAATAATAATAAATTGAGATTCTTGAATGATTTAAAGGATAAGTTCAATAATTTTTCAAAGTGAAAAAGTAATATACATGAGTTGATTGTTTATTTGAAAAATGATAAAATAAATTGATGTTTTACGTATATTTTTCAATTTTTTATATCACATTTAATGTTTTTTTATTTTATTACTTTGGAATTTGAATGTTAGTAACATTGGTGTCCTCTAAATTCCATGTTGAGAATTTATTATTCAGTAAAATTGTGGTTTAAGTTTGAGGTAATTAGAAGAGATAATGTTTTCATCATTTTTAAATGCATTTAAATTTTTTAAATCTTTATAATTTATCAATTTGAGCTCTTTTAAAACTATACTGTATTTATGGGTTGTTTTGGGATAAAATGTGAAAAGTGATTAATTCTAGAAATTTAACACATTTTAACCAAAATGTTATTTTATTAGAAATTTTTAAAATATTAATCCAATTTAAATGATTATTTTTATTATGATTAGTAGATTTATTTTCTTCAACTTTTTCTTTTATACCAATAATTGATTCTAAAAGAATGAAGCCCAAAAAATCAATCAGGTTGAACTATTATCCAGGAGTATAGTGTGGAACCCACCTCAATAATAGAAGAATAAGTCATATTACACACATATAATTGAGGTGATTCAAAATAGATCTGAAATATAAAACACATGAGATCTTATGGAATTAATTTAAGGGAGTTTTTCACTCATTAAGGGGAATATTTTATGTTATACATTGATGGAATAATTCTTCAATTCTTGTCCATAAATAAAAAATTTCATAATTTATTCCATTAATCCATTTTCTGGTCACCAATAATGATAAAATTTGGAGGAGATAAGTTAAATATAAATTTGAAATACTTTTATGAAGGATGAAATGCATAAATAATTCATTTATTAGGTCAAAAATGTGCATTATTTTGGAGGAAAGATTATGGAACCAAAAATCTCCACCTCACCTATAAATGGATGTGAACCACTCTTTTTCAAAGCATTTGGGGAACCAATTGGTAGATCTCAACTGAGGGAGGACATATACTAAAACCTTCTCCCAAATTTTTTTTCTTCATTTTTGCATTATTTTTTAGATTTCAGTTTTAATTTAGATTTCAAATAAATACATGAATTCTTAACTTTATTCCACCATTTTTTATTTGGCTTTATCATGTTAACACCATGAAATCTTACCCTAAAAATGATCGGTTATCCCAAGTCTTGACCTGAGGTACATAAGTGGATATTCCATTCATTATGTGCTTAATTTCTTATGATTATTAAGTTTGTGATGGGAAAGAGTAACAGTGAATGGGTGTAGCGATCATCCACCACGACACTGAACTCAAACTATTTTCTATAATTCTATTAAATATTCTGCCACCCTTATAGTGGATATAATCTCATCATATGATAGAGATGATCCATTTAGTAGATGAAATGGTAGATGATGGATCCCGATCTTGGAAGATGTCACACTCTCAATAGAGGTGTAACATTAACCTTGATTATAGGAGGAGGTGGAATTATGATTTTTAAATGAATTTGAGATATCACACCACTAAATAAAATAATATTAATTCATGAATGAGATCTCATAATTAAATTATGAAACATAATTTAAACACCAAATAGGAGAATGATGGAACCAATAATCTAAAGGCCAAGTTCATTCTTCACTAATTACGTTTTTTCATTGCTTGTTATTTTTTTCATTTAATTTCTTAAATTAAATAAAAACTACCAAAAATAAGTATTTTAGGTGAGATAGAATAACTATGTGAAATAATGAGAATGATACTCAAGTTAGATGACTTTGGTCAGCCTATGTGCTGCATTAGAAGAAAAAATTTTCCTTTACCACACCCTACGATGGGCATGCATTAATGGTATCCAATTTAACTTGTAGATTTTTTTATGGTTTAACTCACTATGATAGGGTATCAAATATTCAACTAGGTCTATATTCATTATTTTAATACAAAATTTATCTCCTAGAGCCATTCTGTTCAATCTTCTCCAAATATTTATTGTCTCTTGGAATGTTGTAGTAAGATATACCAACCATAGCATGGACATCCCATATCATCTAGATCCATTATAAACTAACTAAATTATTTTTCATCATGAATATATTCTTGTTTTTTGAATTATTTTATATTTCTATCCAATATATAGATTATGGAACATAAATCATTTAATTATACAGGGATCTTCAAACTTTTAGATCCACATAAAATTAACAAAACACCACTTTCAGTGTAGTCGTACTGTTACAACATGGACCTCGTCATATTGGAAGATTTGCCAATTTTTTAACAGTAATTTTTAACATGACCAACTATATTTTGGTTTATAACCCAAAAACACCAAATTTGAATAAGTAAAAAACACATGACCCTAATTAAATAACCTTCTGTAAACTTTATTTGGTCTGTGGTTTACTCACATTTGTTCTGATTACATTTATGTAGTTTCCTGAACTCCTTTTGTAAGATTGACACCTGATCAACTCCCCAGACCACAATCACCTTCATATCACCTTCACACAATTCTTAATTGGAAACAAATCCAATAATTACAACCTAATGGTTTCAAAAATTTACCCCTTTGAATTTTTCTTCATTCCTCTATATTCAATTAAAATTGAAGTATTTTATCCTTTATTGTGACTCCCATTCATCATTATCCAATATTTTCTCCCCCATAGATAATAATATCCATAGGGTTATCCTTCATTATTCCACTTCTTAATAATTTATGCTAATAACTCTTAATAATTTCCCTAATCCTACAAGATTAAAAAATCATTGTAGAAATAAGAGAAAGAACTAAAAAATAATTAATTTTTCTATATTTTTCATATCATAATTTTTTCTCTAATAACTCCCTCTGGATAATATCTCTACTTATCTTCAATAAAAAATATAATTTATAACCACACAGTAATGTATAATTTTCAGATATAACATGGAATAAAATATTAAGGGGATTATCAAAAATTCATCAATCTAAGGGAGGTGGTTGAACAACAAAGTTCAACCAATTATTCTCAAATATATGTGTGTACCATGTTTTTATAATGATATATAATTTTTTTTTTATTTTTACCCATATGATCTAGTTCGATCTTGAATTCCACTTTTTCCCATAATTAAATGGTCTAATGTGATTTGTTTGAGAATGTTGTATGAGATTCATAGTTAGTTTCACCACACTTTTGTTGTCCCAATGGAGCAACATGGGAGACATAACTTAAATTATAAGATCCTCTAACAATTATTTATTCCATTCCAATTGTGTGAAATCATTCCTAGAAAAAATATATTTTTTTACATTATATTAAGAGAGGTTATCTTTTATTTTTTTATCCGTCTAATGAACTCTATTCAAATAAAAAAATATCCCTTAAACTGTGGATTTTCATTCCAAAGATATATTCAACTAATTCTACATTTGAGTATTCTAATAGTTCTTTTTCATTCCTAATATAATGTATTAATAATTAATAAATTGTGTGTAAAATATACCTTTATATTTTCTTCACAATCAAAATACTCTCTTACTTTGGGAAATTTTGTTATAATGCAGCCAATCATATTGTAATGAATATATTTTCCTTATCGCTGTGATATGAAAGGAGCATCCATTAATCCTCCAATAATGATCAATAAATTTAACCTAATTATGTCTCACTAAAAAGGTTTTAACCAATAATGGTTTTGAATCCATTATTTTATCATGCATCTAAAACTTATCAGAAATTACTTTGTATATTTAACATAAGAAACAAAAGAATAACTTAATTATTAGTCAAATTATAGGCCATGGAAAAATTTGAGGTCCCAATTTTTTGATATTTCAAACACTAGGATTTTTATTTTTGAAAACTCTTCTATTAAAAAAATACTTTTTTCTTAGGAATATGATTTCTTTGACATAGATGAGAACCATAAAATACTTTTCCAAAGATTATTTCATAAGGAGATTATTATAAAATATTATTCATTTGAAATATAATATCTTCAAGAATGTATCTAAGTGAACATTCCATGAATTATATAATTTTTTCAATCTATATAACACATTCTTCATAATTTTCACCTTTTACTCATCATTCTTAATTTATAAACACATGAGTTATTAAATGTAAAATTTTTATTTGATATTTTTATTTAAGAATTTTATCATTAAATCCTTTTGGATGAATATAAATTTCCACTGGACATCCATAGAAAGGAAGAGTCTTATTGAAATTATTCTTATATCTAGTTAAAACTTTTCTTCCATATCAACTCATTTAACATGTTAATATCTATTACCTATAGACCACTCCTTTTTTCAGATCACTTTCACTTGATCGTCATGTTTATTTATCAATAATGATTTTTTCTTATGAAATTTTGTTTTTTCATCCTATCCATAATATCTCAAATCTAATTTTTATCAATTTGATCAAACTCTTCTTTCATATCCTCAACATATGACTCATCCTTCACTACTTATTCAAATGAGGTTAGCTCCTCTCAAGATAATAGATTAGTGTTATCCAAAGTTCTCATTATATAAGTTTATATAGGTGAAATTTTATCACTAATGATATTTGATTAAACAACCATAGTCATTTTTATTTTATGTTGATTCACTAGGTAACTTCTTTATATATATTATATGCCTAATGATTCATATTTGGATTCTTTCTTACATATAGGACTATCCATCCATATTATTTTTATCTTATTTTTTTGTTCATCACGTAATGCACTTAAAGTATGGGATTCCTGATCTATTAAATAATATAAATTAATAATTTCTATGTTACTACTTTCAAAAATATTTTTCCAATTATTTGTTAAGAAATTTTTATGCCCTATTACTGAAGGAGTATCCTAAAAATAACCTTCCATTTACTTCATCTATATATTTTCCAATTTTCTCTTACTTTTTTAAAATATAACATTTTCTTTTGAATAATTCTCTTCAATTCCACATATCATATAGGATCATATTCTCATTTGTTCATAGAAAATATTGATTATTTGTGTACATATAAACTTAAACAACTTCTTTTTAGTGTTTATAACAGATGCCAATTTAAACAACTAATGTTTTGTTTATGGTATTCACCTATAAATTTTTTATTTTTTTAACACTATTTTACTATGGTGATATCAATTATCATTATTCAAAATGTAGTTTTCCACAGCAAGTGATGTCTACTTCATTCTATTTTTAGATAAATAACCTTGATGGTTTTAAATTTTTGTTCTAAACACTCCTCTAAAATATCATAATGCATTCAATCACCTTTATCATGGCCTATATAAACATAATACAAACCATTAAAATATAATAATTAATGAATAATATTAATTATTTCTCATTGTATGTTCTATTGAATTTCATGTGATTATACACATCAGTGGTGATTTAATCAAGCAGGTTTGATGCCCAATTCTTCTTCTATCGATGGGGATATCTTGATAGTTTTCATCTTATGCATGTATTATAGATTTTATATTAAACTTATTTTAGATAGGTAATGTGATTTTCATCTTTAAATTTTGTAAGATTCTCTTTGATTTATTAATTGATGTTTCCAAGAAATCAATAATAAATGATACTTTATTAATCCAAAAAAATAAGACAAGTAGTATTCTCCATTTAGTCTAATTAATAAATATTTTAATTGGTTATCCATTATTTAAATAAAGAATATTTTTTTTCCATGGATGTAGTATACCTTCTGATGAAACATGAATTCCCTTCTATAGTGGAATATTTCACTCACACTGAGTATATTATATATAATTTCATCTAGATAACTAACATAATTAATTTTAAGTTCAATTCCAACTAGCCTCATTTTTTATCTTCCCCTTATTTTAAATTCTAATCATTTACAGACATAACTATGCAATTAATATGGATTTTAACAATCTTTAATAGATTTCAATTTTTTATCATGTGAGATGATCCCCACCTATTAAGAATATAGGTTTTTTTATTCATGGTTTCTTTGAAAAATGTTTTTCCAAGATAGAGTTATAATTTTTCATCTTCTATTACTAGTAGATTCTAGGTTGAGTTGAGATGCAAGGAGATATATCTTCATATTATTCATTAAAATATAATAAATTATACTCCTCTTCCTCCAAGGGATATGATCTATTTTTCAAGGAAATGATTCATTATTATTCATCTACCTTTCTCTTCTGACACAGATTGTACTGAGTTTTATTTTTCATTTTCCTATAACTTATCAACTTAAGACCCAAAATAGAAAATTTATAATAATTACCATAAAATTAATTCTTTATCTAAGGTAAAATATATTAACTCAACTTCTATTGTCGAATCTTTGGGGCGTTACCTCATAAATATCTCTATTGTTTTTTGGACTGTGTGATTGTATCCCTATGAAATCCATTGAACTACCATTTCAATAATTGAAATATATTTTCATCACTTTATCTCCACATATTTCTATAGTTGGGGTTTTTTCTTCACAGTTTGGTTGGACATTGATTATTTTCCCTAAATATTTTCTTTCCATTATTCTGTATAGAAAATTCAAGAACATTAGATGTATCATCATTACATTTAACCCCCAAATTACTTAGAAGACTAGGTATATATTCATATACCATATTTCCAATATCTTTTTCCATCTTAATACTCTTTCTATTGGTTATTTATCCAAAAAAATCATTAATTATAACTTATTTTTTACCATACACGTTTTCTTTAGCATCAAGTTTCTTCTCCAAGGATACAACCTCTTCTAAATGTGATTCAACTTTGTTCAATGATTTTTTTCACTTGATTTTGGGGCCATCAATTATTTTTCATCATCTTTAACATCTACATTTAAATGAAACACTTTTTCATATATATCTTGATATGTCTCAATATCTTCTTCTATTTAATCCAACTTAGTGATTTCGACTTCAATTAGATCAATATTTAATATTAATTATATTTTAAATCTACATATATTTAATTTTTTCTTATTTTGAATTTCTAAATCATAAATATATCCTTCAAGTTCAACTGTAATGTTAAAAACATACATAGGTTGGTCTTATTTATCATCTTAATGATTTTTTATTTAATTTTTTCAATCACAACATCTTCTATATCTAATATGAACATAATATTATCATCTTCAGGGAACTTCTCACCTTCTTCTTCTCTTTTTCTGAATATTTTTTTCCTCTAAAATATATTTCAAGTTGAAATTATGTATTTGATGTTTCATTTATGGGAAAAAATTTCTTTTGATATTGATTCCACATACCCTTCAACATCACTATCATAATTCCATGGGAATATTGATGCAATATTCCAAACATTCTTATCATTAAAACAATAGAATTGATGTTTACATTCATTCCATTATTTTCCTTATTAGAATAATCTTTCTAATAAAAATGGAAATTCATCAAAAAAATCATCATCCTTTCTTCTAGATTTTTGGCCCTAAAATTTCTCTTTATCCTTGAAATAATTTTATTATGATGATTGGATAGGTGTGATTTATGGTTTCACACACATTTCATACTCCACCAACTTTATTTAAATATCATATAGAGTAATATTTGTATGATCATGTTCTTTATGACCCAACACTTTAACATTGCATAAGGGAGGATGTATTCTAAGAATATTTATCATAATTTAATATCATTCATCTGATCTCTAAGACCACATATGGGTCACACAGCATTATTTATAAAATTAAAGAAGATACTAATCTTCTCATTTAGTATCATCTTATAATCCTTTAACTCGGAGTGTGGAACTTTAAATTTATCTTTAATAACCTTATTATCCCCTAAATAAATATTTTATATATTTTCGTATTTAGATTTATTATGATGCATAGCCCATCAAATTCAAATAGAACTAATTTGTTAATACTCTTAATAGTAATTTTTGATATTTTACATTAAAAAAAATAATTTCACATCATCATCAGTCATGCACATTTTTGTAGAATTTTTGACATGTATTGCATGTAAGACAGTGGTAAAAACCTCAATCGTAAGAGTTCATAAGTGAGATGTCATATTTTTATACTATATCTACAAGTTATAGGCTAACAGAAAAGGGAGCCATTTTACATTAACAGAGTATTCCATATGAGAAAACTTCTTATAAATAGATTCATTTTGTAATGACCTGGTGGTTCTACTTACACTCATTGTAACCATAGGACCAATACAAAATAATAGGGATGTTAATTTTGGTGTGAAATTTTTATCTTATTCATGTTAGAGCCTTTTATCTTTTAAAAAAGAGAGATACAAAGACATAAAACATCAAACAAACATATTATTTGGATGGCGAATATAAATCATGAACATGAACGTTTTACTTTGTTCAACATGACAGGTTGGTCCATAGAGTGCTCGATGATAGTTTAATGAAATAATAGTGAATAAAATTATGCATTGTTAGTGTTAAAATTGTTTCAAAATGGTGTATTGATGATTCATAAGAACAATATCTTCTTATCTTTTTGTGCACTATTTTAAGATGATGAATAAAAAGATGTGATATATAAATCTTTTATAAGGATTATCCAAAAAGAGAAGACACTAGTCCAGTGATTTTTTTAGAATATTACTTCAAGTTATTCATCACATATTGTCCTACAAGGGTTCTTTCTTATTGAATGTTTCTAACATTAATGGGGTTCTCATCTCTATTTTTCTAGATTTTAAATATTATTCATCTCTCCTAACTTTATTCCTATTTATTTCCCTTTTTAATAAGGTAATAACTTCACTAAAACATTTTTCATCAATATTACGCCTATATCATATTAATGGATCTTTAAGTGTTCCATTAACTAACCATTAAATCATCCACCTCCCATAATTTATGAAATAAATTTGGACAACTATAATTTTTTGGGTTAACTGACTTCATGGAGTAAGAACACATTTTATGGAAATGAATAATATAAAACTACAATATTTTTTCATGTTTACATTTACTATGGAATGGTATACATTATTAATTTATTTCTAAATTTTTTTTATAAATCCCTCATTTAAATCCTAGGGAGTTTTGAAACAATCGTCTATAGATTTTCAAATACTCATAACCTATTGTGGCGTGGTTTAACAACCATAACCTAGACATACCAAATCATATAAAATCATAGAGAATATTCTGCTTATTTTATGGAATTGGATTCTTCTTAGAGAGTGAAAATATCTTCATTTATAACCTATAGTTATTTGGTGTTGAATCACCTCCCTGGAATAGGGGCCCTTAAAATTCTACATATTTGAACCTCCTTTGTGTCGTGGTTTCATTCTTGTAGAAATGAACTCTTCAAATTAGAAGAGTTTAAAAATTCCTATATACTATATTTGTGGCATGACCACCTTTTTTGTAGTGTGAAACCCATTAACTAAAAATTTTAAAAAATAAACAGCCCTGAAAACCTATGTAAAGACCCTTATGTAGATTTCATTTAGGTCGTAGTTAAATTCCTTACATCATGGTTAAAATAATGATACTTCTTAAACTTATTCATCCATATTGACTCAATATAAACTCCAAAAATATCAACCTACCTCAAAGGTTTTTAAAATTAATCTTAGTTTAAAATAAGACCAATCAAAATAACCTATTGGTTACAACACCATTCTTGTGTAATAAGACATTCAACCACTTCTAAAACATGATATAAGTATAAGGGAATAAATCCTTCTTGGGGAATTTATTTTCTTCCATAAAAAACATGTTATAAAATTGGTATTAGTTTTTTATCCCCCTATTAAGCCTTGTATATGATGAATTCATCATGAATTTTGTAGATAATAATTTCCCCAAAAAAATTATACATATTCGATAAATTGATATCTACTTCATTATATTCCTAATAGAAGGTGTTGGTATGAGGTTTTTGTTATATGATTTGGTGTTGAATAATGTCAATATTCTTATATACATTAGTTAGTAACACATATACAACCTTATATAATTTTATAGCATGAATATATTTCTCAAACACCCCACATGTTTTCCAGACATAGTATACCCACAACCACTCATGCTTGAATCAACATCTAGGGAGAAGGTCCCAACACTCATGTTACACTCGGTGTCAGTTATTAGATAAATGATGATAGATTTATGTATAGAATTGTGTCTATGTCTCTATTAAATTATTTTAATTATAAAGAGTTTTTTTTATATACTGCTTAACATGCACTAGGTCTATAGAGGCCTCCCTAATAAATGCATCATTAATCAAAATTTCTACCCACTCTAAAATTGAGTGGTGGGTAAATTAATATTAAAAACTGTGATCTAGATTTTGGATATAAATTTTACTCAAAATCTATAATATATAAAAATGTATAAGATATATTAGTCTAAAGGTTTAATTATTCTTTAGTAGAGTTCATATAAAAACTAACAAATATGGATGAACACTACAATTTGTCCCAAATAAATATATTTACGAATTACATTATTATGGATATAAGAAACCGCATCAAGAATATTTTCCTAAGATATATACATTTCTTAAAAGATAATTATACATATTTAGATCCATTATGAAATATGGGATAAAATAATGGAATGAAATGGAAAGATAATGAGAAAAGTCGTGAAATTTAGTGGGTTGAAATTTCACTTAGTATGAAAATTTTCCAAGATCATTACATCTAGTTCATAACACCCAAGAAATAGTTTATGGATACTCATTCCTAGAACCATACTACTAATCCTTCATTCCCAATTAGCCACACCCAAATTTCTTAAAAATGCATCATGCACCTAGTAATATATCCTTTGCCGCTTATGACCTACTCTCGCACTCTGTCACTAATTCCCAATAATAAAATGAATAATTTCATTAGAATTACCATGATATATGTGATGTAATTTTTGAAAAAAATATATATTTCATCCATACGAGTTTTCTAGGTCTCTTTTGTATGTTTAAAGAGTTTCCCCCTCTTAATTATAAATGATGAATGTGTCCCTTCTTAGATAAACATGAGCTGAAAAGATCATGCTCTTCATCTGATTCTAAGAACATGACCACTCTCTCTACCTAAGAACATATACTAATCCCATTTCATGATCAAGACACATTTATCTCATAAATTTATCTTCTTCATTTTAATAAGATTGATTTATGTTCGTAGTTTTTATTAGTGATGAAATTTTATGAAGGAATAAATCCACCAATGAGTTGAAAAAATCAAAGAATTTTCAAAGAAGGGGAAGATAACAAGGTGCTCAGACATCCCATGAAATGTTCCATATGAAACCCATGTACCACGGTATTTGAGTAACCTATACACCATTCTTACTAACATGTGACATCATGAAACACACCAATTCTTAATCGCACATGTTTCACTTTCCTTTTTCAAAGGATCTTGGATTCTAGTAGTTATCGATGGTATTATGGGATCCCAACTCACATTTCCTATATAATGACCCCTTGACCAAATATATTTACAAAATAATTTATAGTATGATTCCCCAATAATATCTGGATTTGGGGAATCCATTCATAGACCTTCCATGATTCTCTATTAGGCAATTTTTGAATCCAAACTATGGGGAAAATGAGGTTAATGGAATTTATTTCTGTAAATGATTATAATCAATGTGGTACCAATTATAAAAGGTCTTCTCTATGACCTAGGAAAGGGATACTTTTAAAGGGATGCTTCCAAGTAACTAGATTGTGATATCTAGGTTCGTTTCCAACTCCAAATGGGTTTTAGATAGTGTGTTCTTATAGAAGACTGCCTAGTTATAAGTGGTTACCCAACTGAGCACCCATAAACATATATATCTAACTCAGAATAGTGTTCATCATCTATGATCACCGCCATATGAATTATAGGTCTTCATCATTTTATTTTTTTCCCAACTCACAATATTGGGTATCCCTTTTTCACATGTCACCATACAAGGTGACATTTTTCCCAAGTCACTTATCTAGGCACCCCCTTCACCCAAGTTGCCTAATTGGGTACCCATTCTCCCAAACCAAAATCATGGGAACCTCGTTCACACTATTCTCTTTAGTGGGATGGAATGAATTCTTAATGTACTTTATAGAAAACTTATACCCCAAACCAACTCTCTACTAAGTCCCATCCACTCGATCATCCTACTAGGTGTAATACCTAACCATATTTATAGTGATTTTATCATCCTTGTGACCTATCAATGAGCTATAAAAATACCATGGGTCTCTTACTAGGTGAAATACCTAAACAGACTCCATAATATTTATATTCAGACAAATAGTATGCACAAAAAAGGGTCACTCGTGTCTAAATTCCACATCAAACATTTATAAGTCATTTTACCCTAGTCGTCCAATACACATGATACTAAAATAATCAGAATAGGTTTTCATTGTAAGGTCTTGAAATATAATAAATAATTGGTAATAGACTTCTAGATTTAAATTATACTTCTTTTGGTCGTGGATACAATATGTTAAAAGGTACTATCATGGCCCTTGTCACACACCCTTAAAAAATTATTGTATCATGTCAAGTGATAATGAATTATGTGGGTTTTGATTACCTTAATAGGGATATATTGGAAGAATCTATCATGGGCATGACCCCAAATCCAAAACTCCCATCACATATTTGGATTGTGATAGATTCCAAATCACCCAATAGGGATTCTTTAAACCATAGTATAAACAGCCAATGATGGAATGATGGATAACTAGTGATATATATAAATGACTACATCGATTCATGGAAACAATCAATCACACTTGCGAACAAGGTAACCAATATAGTTTTGAAGGATTTCATGACTAAGTTTTAAATCATTATGAGAGTCTAAAAATAAGAAATAAGACCCTTTTGGAAAGACCTGGCCTCCCAACCTATCAAATTTTAATCGTGATTCAATGTTCCATTGGAATATATATATGACCACTTAACATTTTAAACATATCCCACTAAAATGTTGGTAATAAATACAAGGGGTAATAGTGGAAATGAACACAAATAAAAAATTATAAATGATAGCATTCCTTAACATGGAATAATTTGACGATAATAATTTCATTATGTGGGATCGAAATTTGAGAATTTTTTACCAATATAATATGAAAAATTATGTATATTAGAGGAACCCACTCCATATTAGAAATTGGATTTCACATCATTATACGATAAAGATTCGTTGAAAAATAATTGGAATTAATCCCACTAAATTAGATAGTTTTTGTTATTAACCATGATTTATAAGCTTCAGAATATATATAGAGACATAAAAACATTCAATGTTATCGAATGTACTAATAAGTAATTAAAAAATCACATGTCTAGATAATTATATTTTATAGAGATCAATTTTAATAAATAAAAATCAATAGGATTAGATAGTAGAAGAGCATAACATAATTGGGATAATTTGAAACTTATTTAAGAATTAAGGTAATTGATTAAGGGATAACTGTACCAATGAATTAGGAATCAAGAAATAGTTTAGGAATTTCCCCTTGTGAAAATGAATTTACATCTTTCTAGTGGATTATCACTATTTATAAAAGATTTTTATCAAGTAGCATCAATAAATTGAAATTTTATTTTTCTATATTACCTAGATAGGGTAGGAATTTTATTTATAATAAAGAACAATTTTTATTCTATTTGTATGAATAGATTGTTTTATTATTCTAGGAACATGTTTAATATCATATATATATTTAATATTTAAAATCCAATCTATAATTAAAATAATAATAATCCCGAAATTATGGATTTAAACATTGGCCATATTTTTCATTCTTTCCTATTTCATATTAATAAGAACCATATCCAATAATATTGTAATGATAGATTACAAGATTTGAATGATTGTGAAGAATTTTCCTTATGTGATTATTTTTTCTAGAAAAAATACCAAATCCTATTTTAAAGTCAATGTTAAATGAGGTAATTATTTTTTAGACATCATATATAATAATGTTTAAGTTCCTATATAAAAAGTAAAGCGAGGTCTATTTTAGTACATCATTACCTTTAATAATGAATTTAGTAGCTATGAGTATGTGTATCATATGAAACAGAAGTATGATTTTTTTAAATTTTCAATGTTCTTAAATATTAAGTAAAAAATAAATTTAGTAAAAGTAATAATACACTTTAATCTAATGAAGGTGGAGAATATTTGAGTAAAAAATCCATTACAATCTATTATATTTTGTTATAGTTCACAACTCACTCTCCCTAGTGAACTATAGTAAAATTGAAAGGATAAATTGAACTTTTTTGTATATAGTTCAATTTGTGATCAGTCGTGTAGACCTTCCAATTTATTTTGGGGGTTATCCTTTTGAAATAGAATGTTTGCACTAAACTATGTTCAATCAAAGTATATTCAAAAGAAACCACATGATATATAGACTATGAATCATATTAATTTGTATTTTATAAATATTTTGGGTTATGAGGAATATTTTTGATGTATTACCTCACATAAAATAGAATATAAATAAGATAAATTCTTGTTTATTGGTTATCCTAATGATAAAAAGGGTTATTATTTATATTATTCATCATAACACAAACTCTTTGTTTCATTCCATATGTATTTCTATAAAGTAAATTTATTTTCAAAATGATTTTTAGGAATAAATTTAAACTTTATGGGGAACAAGACCGATAAGACAATATTGTTCTAAAAATGGATGTGTCGGAAACTAAAAAGGGTTATGGAAAATTAAATGACTCAATATACACAAGAATAACCAATATATATTATATTTATTTATGAACTTGAGATATTTAGATTTCTAATTTCTTATTAAGTTGATGAAATAGTTATAAAAGATCATCTAGTATCATAAAGGAGGCTGTTATGAGTTTCAAATTAGGAAAATAATTAATACCAATGGAATCTAAAATAAAATCCACATACACTAATTATGTATGTAATATGGTAGATCCAACAAAATTAATAAAACCCTTTAGGTAAAAGTGGTTATTTTTCAAGAAGACTCACACAGATGGTAGGGTTTATATCAAAAAAAACATTTAGAAGATACTAGTTTTAAACAACTACATGGTACAGTATACAAATAAACCATTTATAAAATGGATATGATAGAATATATAGGTATTATTCTTTCCCTTGTCCTTAGAAAAATAATATTATTATGATATATATCAAATGGATTATGAAACTATCATCTATTATGGGAATTTTTTCCAATATATATATATGATACAACCATTGTTTTTTGGGATCCTTGAAATGAAATTATGATTTATAAGCTGTAATGAGTCATTTATGAGATGAAATAAGTTTCTAGATGTTATAATATTAATTTTGATGAATTTATCCATGATTTTGATTATAATGTTATGTATTTTCTCAATATCTTCGTTTGTCATTCTAGGGTGTCTCCTGGCTCAGGAGTAATTTCATAAATTTATAAGTCATTTTATGATTTTTTTATAATTTATAACGTTCTATAAAAATGGTTTTACAAATTTTGTAATTAATTAAAAAGTTTTAAAAAGGATTTGGAATCTAATTTTAGAAATTTTCAAAATTGGTTCTCAAATTTTGAAAGTATTTTTGGGATTTTGGATGTAACTATAAAGACATTTTTTAATTATTTATAAGTTTTTGAAAATGGAGATTAAATATTTTAATTTAACTCTTACACTTGTACATATCAATGATTATGTATAATTTAAACTCTTATTTCCTAATATGATCTATAAATGTAACCATTATTTGTACTTCTATAAATTTGTGTAAGTGTTGTTTTTGTATAGTTCTATAAAGATAATCGATTGATCTCAAGTATTTATTAAAGGCACTTATATAGTTGTGAAAGGGTAACCTAGGAGTTATAAAGTGGGTGTAAAGGAAATTTTAACCATGTGTAATCGTATTCCCTTCTCGCGTAAAGTTAAATCCTTCTGAATATATTGTGTAAGGTTAATTCCCTACTTATTTAATTTTTATCCTTAACATCATAAGGGTGACAGAATATTTATAATACTTATGTAATGGTAACCTGAGTCTCATGTAATGTTAAGGTCTTATTTATTTGTGTCTAATATTGGTAATTGTGAATTTATAAAGCCTATGTATGGGTAAGATAAACATCACATGAGGACAACCATGGATTTTTAAGGGTTTTGTAAGGGTAAACAGCCATTTTATAAGGGTAAGAATATGTTTTAACTACTACATAAGGGTAATCCATTTTTTCAAGGGTTGTGTAAGTGTGAAATATTTACACTCATGTGATAACTAGGAAATACATAATGGTAAAACCATGTTAACCATATATAAAAGCACCTTTTTTGTAAAAGTTCATTTTTTATCCATTTTCCATTTTCTTTTTCAAAAATCCCCTTTAAGACATTTTTAATATAAATAATGGAATTTAATAATGGAAACAATATTTTCTTATCTTGGTTAATTTTTTTCGATGAGATATTTGAAATTACTTAATTTTTGAAGATTTAAATGATAATTTTATTGGCTCATTTATCATATAGATTTAATGAATAATGAATTTCCAAATAAAGATTGTGTATGTGTATTCTAAAATGATAGATATTCCCCAATGAAAAAACATATATCAATACACATTAATTCAAGATTAATTACATAAAGGTTCAACAATACAGTCCCAAAAGATCATAATGAATAATTGCTTTAGGAAATTTGGTACACAGAATAAATATAACTAACAACATGACTATAAGGACATTATTGAAATCTTCAGTGAAATTATCCAAAAATTATACCCATCTTCTAAAACTGTATGAGATTACTTAAGAACTTATATAAGAAAGGGGTGAGCTATAAGGCCTCGTAAATGAATTATAAATATAAGGAATAAGGTAAACAAGTATATGTGATCCAAGAGTCATATCAAATTAACATAGTAGGGGTTATAATCATAATATTGAAAACTGAGGAATGATATAACATGACAGAATAAAAGAAGTATGAAAATGGTTAAATAACATAATACATGACGTCATAAACATAATTGAAGGATAAAAACAATGAAAACATAACATAGTGTTCTTTTTATAACCTATAATGAACCATACATGGAATCTTAGGAGATAAAAAAATTACCCAATACATTGGATGGTTATATAATTTTCAGCCTACCAGTCACTTTTATATCATGTAAACAGAAGACTTTATTTCATCACTTATAATCTCATTATTAATAACTTTGAGATACATAAATTTAATTCCCTTATAAATGAAGGATGCATACATCTAGGTGAATAACTATGAGTGTAAATGGGGTGTCTATTAACTATATATTTGTGGGCATGAAAAATCATAGGATAATTTTGGCAACATACAGGAGGTACATAAAGATTCATATCAATGGTTAATGAGATTGAGATGGGAGTATCAAAAATTGGAAATAATAAGTTAAATAAAAGGTGTATATAATAACATATCTAAACATTAAAATTTAAAATTAATTGTATAATAAAAATAAGGTTCTTGTATAAAGTTGAGAAGAAGAGGATTCCATATAATGGGAGGGTTCTTCCAATAGCTTGGGAAAAAAATTAATAGATTGGGGGAACCTTTGGAAGAATCTAGGGATTCATGTACTAATTGATATCATGATACAAATGTTTTTAGTTAATTAGAATGGGGTTTTGGGTTGTTTTATATAGAAAAAGAGGGGATAATTTTTTTATTAATTTCTAAACATAGGTTTTGGACTCTATGATAATGTAAAAAATACCAAAAACATTACCATTTTTTACCTGTGGATTCTATAAAATTTGATTGGTTATCATTATTTTAAGCATTAGATAATTGTTCTCATTAAAATAATACTCTTGGTGATGTGGAAGTTAGTCATGTTTAGAAACAATTGATTTTTAAACTATTAAAAATTATATATGATTAGGGGGATACATTACGGGTTAATAAAATCAATAAAATAACTTAAAAACAAATTATTTTGAAGTTAAAAATATTTATATGGTCTCAGATACCTTTTATGTAATATAATACATCATGTTTTTGTCATTATGATGTCATAATTCATACCATATTTAATTTTTACCCAAACAATAAACTATCTTGAAAAATTATAAAAAAATTACAAACTTTAATAATTTAAATTTAAATAATAATATGAATTTTATCAAAATAATTTTCTAAATATTAGAATATATATTTTTAATCAAAATATCTATTTGATGAAAAATAGATTTTTTTACAATAACAGTTATTTAACCATTATTAAAATTACATTTTACTTCATAAAATTATATGATCATAAATATTTAATAGAAAATATTTCATAATATTGTTATATTAAAGTATTATCTATTTCAAAAAATATTAAATTCTCCAAAAAGAGTGTCTTGGTTGAAACTATATACATTTCCCAAGAATGTACAATTTTTGATTAATCATTTTGGTATCGAATTTTTAATCAAACTCTTTATTTAGTGATTTAAAATAATTGTTAAACATTAATGAATATATAATTTTTTAATTAAAAAAATATCAGAATTAATAATGTTAGGGTCTTGATGCATAGTTGTTTAGCACACTAGAACATTCCTTAAGGTTAAGGTGTGTGATGGTGTGATTTTAATGGGTTGGTTTGACGAAAATGTTCTGTGTTATAAAATTGATGGGATTGAACTTCTCTAGTAAAAAGTTTCTCTCAAGATTAAGATATTGAATCTTAGCTTAAAACCTAGTAATTCCATATCACATCGAATCATAGATAAATGCACTTTATAGGGTATGATCCTACTAGTCGAGGTCATCACTTTCTTTGTATTTGTAAAAATGGATTTAACATAACTCTTAATATAATATTATTAATAATAATTGTACAATGGATATATAATCAATAGTTTTGATGATTAATTGTATTTTAAATTTGATAGATCATATAATACCCTAAAATAAGAAAATTATTGTATGTATCTCTTATAAACTAATTATATTATAATGTATTTAAACATTGAAAAAGGGAAATTAATTTATAAAATTTTGGGTAGTTATAATCTTCCCCCTTCATAAATATTCCCATCAAATTTTTCAATTAATATCCTAAAAATTTTGAATGGTCATTTTAGAGTGGGCCACTATCAGATGGTGATAATTAGTGCGGAAGATTAGTACCATTTCCAATTATTTTTGAAGGATTATTCAAAACAATGAGATAAATTATGTGTCTAGATTCGATAAAATATATATTAGAGGACCATGAAGTCATAACACTTCTTATATATATATATATTGATGAGTTTTCCAAGAGATAAATCTTCTTTAATAGTAATGAAATGTGCCAAAATTGTATGGTGATTGACTACCACCAAAATAGCCATATTTCATTTAACTGTCATGTGGAGTCTTACAGTGAAATCCATGGTTATGGTTTCCTATATCTATACTTGTATGGGTAATGGTTTCATCATACCATTAGAAAATTTATATTCTATATTGATTTACTTGAATACCAATCATCGAGATGCAAGTGCTGCAATCTCCCTCTTCATGTCATCCCACCATAAGTTATTCTTTAAGGATTTATACATGTTAGTTTTTATTGGATGAATATAGAATGATGATTTTTGTGAATCATCCCAAAGTTCACTCTTCTGTTCTATTGTTAATAGGACACATATCCGAGTTCGAAACCTTATAACCCCATCTTTAGTAATGTTTAACTCTATAGGATTCATTGACTTATTCTTTAGAAACACATCTTATTTCTAGGACTCCTTGATCCACTCACAAATATATTATTTATCATTTATTTTAGAAATTTAAAATGAATATGAATTTTATATTCCCATATCCATCCTTTGTATGTCCAAGAATAATGGATCCCTTGAAATCCTCATCATGGATAGAGTTGTGTGATCCATTCTACCTAGATCAACTTACATATATTATACCTTAATATGATGGTAATGGTTTGAAACATAATAACACTTGATCATATTTAAACACCTTTATTGGTTCATATTCGGATCCATTTATTTGAATATATAATTAAATATTTTGTGATATATATATATATATATATCACGCTTCTCCCTATAGTGATAATGTCACCAAATATTCAACATGAATATCATTGTAGCCAACTCGAGAACATGATTTTTTTTATTTATACTCATGGATATTTAATTGGTGGGAGGAATAGGTGATAAATTTATCATCATGAAAGAGTAAAAAACCAAATAAATTTTTTCCTTCATCATTATAGATCATAAATGATTCCCCGCTGGTGGGGAATGCAATCAAAAGTGTAGTTATTAGCCTCTTCTTCACCTCTTTAAATCCTTCAACAAATTAATTAGTATAAACAAACATGACACCCTAACTGAGACATATTTATTAGAGGGATTAGCAATCAGAAGAAATTTTTCAAACATAAAGGATAGTTCCCTACATAATCCATGTAAAATATAAATGTTTATCATATATGTTGGTCGGGCCCATCCATCGATTGCCTCTATTTTTTACTGACCACAGATACCACTTTTTTTGTGATAACAATCCCTATACAATTTTATTTTTCTAATGAACTCACATTTACTATTATTTGAGTATAAATTTTAATTTTTTAATGACTTTAATGCAATATTTAAATACTCTCTATATTCCTCCATTCCATTAAAGTAAACAAAAAAATCTATAAAGACTACCAAAAATTTGTATAGGTGATCTCTAAATACTCTATTCATTAAGACCATGATGATTTTTGAATCATTACTAAGTCCAAGTGGAATCACTATGAACTTATTGTTTCTATACATTGAATGAAATACAGTGTTGGGGATATCCACATTTCTCCCCTTGGTAATAAACCGACCGAAGATCCACTGTAGAGAATTATTGGTATCTACGTTGCTAAATGAAAACTTCATCAATATGTTGTATAATATACTTTATATTTATCTAATATTTTTAATTTCATGATAATCAATGAAGAGTAACGTTGAATCATCATTATTTAGGAAAAAAGGGGACTAGTTCACCCGATGGTGAAGAACTTTGGTGTATAAACCCTTTATATATTCTATTATAATTACTTCTTTAGTTCCTTAAGTTGAAAAATTTCCATTCTATATGGATTATTGTATATTGGAAAATCATTGAGTATGAGATCGATTGATAAATCAGCGTCATAACTAATGTAATGACCAAGAAATAAATTGGGAAACACGTCAGTTAATTTCATTAAAATGTTAATGTCGTCAAGGATGGTTTTATTTTTTCTTAGTCATTTGTGCAAGATATGCTTATCCAAAGTTCAATAATATCCATTCTTCATATATTGGTAGAATAGAAAATTCATCCTCCTCCAATCACTTGTATAGAATTGGAGAACGATTTGTGATACGTACATTGATTTCATTCTCATATAATGTAATGTTTGCTCTATATACAGAAATACAATATATGCCCATAATTGCTTATAATTCCTCTAAAGAGAGTATAACAAGTTTGTTTGGAAAATATATCTCACAAATATGTAAATATGATAAATTATACATTTGGTATGAAATAATTAACCCACTTTTCATTATCAGTAATAACATGAATTCCATGTTTTTAGGTGGTGTTTGAATAGTTCAAGTAAACCTGCATGATATTAAATAATGTGTAGAACCAGAATCATAATGTGTATTCACTATTCATGATTGAATAAATAAAATACCTACAAAAACTTCATTATTGGGATACACCTCAATAGTTGTGATTTACTAATAACTCACATTCCCTCTAGGCCTTATATGTTATTTTCAATAGGTATCGTTGATAACCTTTATCTCATGTTATTGATTTGAATAGTGTCTATAATCCTTGTAGTTGAAATATTAGATGAGGGGATAAGGTTTGACTATAGTTTTCCATTATTCTATCACATTGGTGGGTTTCTCCCATCAGAAATCACTAGCTAGGTACCCTTCCTTCCCATAAAAAAATCATTTCCCATTCCCCTTCAAGAAATTTTTAGGATGCCTCTTCTCATGCTTTTGATAAGTGGGATATTGAACTTTCTTACCCCCGTTGTTTTTTTCTATCACACCACCAGAATTAAAATCCATCCATCACTTGTTATCTCTTACACTATGAGACCCTTAATATTCACTAAAATCTATTTTGACTTTGATGGAACATCAGATAATATCCTCAATGAATTTTTAGTTCCAAATGGATATGTTTTTTCATACACTAAGTTTTCCCCACCAAATATGTGATCAAAATTACATTAATTTAAATGAATGATATGGATTCATATTGTGAAATTATTTTCATGTTTTCTTCATACACCCTGATGGATTTATCATACTTTTACTTGAGCCTAAGAAAATAACTCTTTATTTTAAGTCTCAGTGTTTGAGTAAAATATAATATGAAAAAAAACAGAATTTCATCGACTCCATCACTTTAATTTCCTCCTTGGGCTTTGTATTTTTTTTTACCAAATTCCAACATTGATCAGATTCCCATTACATACGATAAATAGACAGAATGGCCTTCTCTTCCTTAGAGCATTTAATTACAAAAAAAAATATCTTTCTAATGGATTTTTACTTTTGTTTCATGATTAATGGTTCAGTGGATCCATTAAAAGTAAAATATCTTTTTTGTATAAATGTCTCAATTTAAACATTATATTTCTTAAGGGGACTCAAGTGTTCTTATTGGTTTAGGTTTCAATTTAAACATTGATATAATTGATAAATTATTTTCATGAATTTCATAAATCTGTCTCCCATTGGGCTGAGTATCTACTCTAAGAATCCATTACACTACTCGTCACATTGCTTTTTGACTCAAGTTCTCCTATTTCCATAAATTTGACTAGAATAAGGGGAAATTATAGATTATTGTTTTTAAACTAAAAAATAAAAAACTATAAACCATGAACATTAATGGGATAATTCATAAATGATCAATATTATTTAATCTAGGAATTTTTACATTTCAATCTATGTTATCATTTATCTATTTTATAACATAAAATTATATGGTAAATTGTGTCCCCTTAAAAATATTTTCTGATGAACTTGAAATTTTACCAAATAATATCCCTGAGGAGTGTCAATTAACTTGTTTAGTAAGACCCATTTTCATGCACTGTGTAATTATTGAGTCTATCTCGATGCACACTTTTAGGGTTATTACCCCTATGTATATATGTTCCAGATCTACATCCACTTTTAGTATCTAGACATGGGTGTATTTTATTAGAGACCACATACTTTATACTTTGAAAAAATTTTGGTGATTCATTAATATGCTAATTCTTATCCCAAAGTCTTCCACATGAGTTTTCTAATCCTGATCCCAAAAATAACTAGACATTTCTCATATACCAACTATAAAAACCCATATTTTAATAAACTTCAATTTATGATTTATTACATAATGATACTTATAATAAAATCCCAAAATATCATGAAGAAAAATTTATTTTTTAAATTATGTACAAATCATAACAACTTGTAAAAAGAATACAATGACACTATTGAAAACATTCATAACATGCTCCTAAAATTACATGATTCTTCTAGAACTATACTGGATATCCTGGGGACATTCATAAGATATGGGAGAGCTCTAAAGCCTAGGTAGATAACAATAAAAATCATAGCAAAAGTTAACTAAGTACATGTTATCCAAATGCATATCAAGTTCTCATAATATGGGTGATAATAATAATCTTGAAAAATGAGCCATCATATAGCATGATAGAATAAAAGGAACAAGGGAATTTTAAAACAACATAAAATAATAAAATTAAGTCAAGTGTAACCACAAATAAAACATAACATAGTGTGATTGGGATAACCTCATGTGCACAAACAAATTGAATCTCCTGAGATAAAAATGTTACCAACTCATTGGAGGGATGTATAATTTTTGTCCCACCTATCACTTTCTTATCATGTACATGCGTAAGTGTGCCACATAAACCATAAAAATCAGTGATTATTTCATCAAATTTAACCCCAATATTACTTTTTGCGAGATATATACATGTAATTAAAAGATAAATTAAGGATGAGTGTATTTAGGTGAATAACCATGAGTGGAAATGGGGACAGATATTAACTACACCATTGTTTAACATGATAAATCATAGAATAATTTCAACATAATAATGGCAGTAAATAAAATTAATATAAATTTATAATGAGAGTTAAATGGTCCTCTCATAACTTTTACATAAGAATTAAATAAATAGGGGTATTAAAAAATTTACTACAACATGAAAAAATAGTGAATTAAAGTCATAATACAAATAAGATTCTTGAATAAAGAGGAGAAGTATGGGATCAAGTAACTTGAGAGGGCACTTCTTAAATATTTTTAAAAGCTTATTAATAGATTGGGGGCACATTTCAAGGACTCTAGAGATTTATTGTTCTAATAATTTCATAATACATTTTTTTGAGTGAAGAGGAATGGGATTTTAGGTTTTTTTATAGATAAATATAGGATAATTCTTTATTAATTTACAAACATTGGTTTTGGACTCAATATTACTATGAAATCAAAACCAAAAAAATCCCAAGGATTTTGACCATGTTTAATACTAAAGTGGATTGTTTTTAATTATTTTACAATTTTAGTAACTGGCCTCACTAAAATAATATACTCAGTCATGTGGAAGTGAGTCAGGTTTAAAAATAATTGATTTGAAAAACATAAAATATATTTTAGGTTTTTTATGATTTATTAAATGTATATAAATTTAAACCAATAACTTAAAAACACATTATTTTAAATGGGAAAATATTTATTTGTCCATGGATACCTTTTATGGAATATATTATATCACTTTTGGTTCATTATGATGTTATAATACATACTATATATTTATACCATATTAAATTTTTACATGAAAATTACACTTTCGCTTAAAATTATCAAAAATAACCATTATATGTTATTTATTTTATCATTTCAACATTGAAATTTATTTTATCAAAATTATTATCAAAATATTATAAATTACATTTTTTAATAAAAATACCAATATATTTAAAAATACTAATTTTTTTAAAATAATAGTTTTTTTACCTTTATAACAATTACATTTGACTTCATAAAACTATATTATCATTTCAATTTAATAAATATTATTTAATAATAATATTTTATTAAAATATTATTTATTTGAAAAATTCTTAAATTCATCAAAATGTTTTTCTGGGTTGAAACTATATATATTTCCCAAAAAAATACAATTAGTGTTTCATCATATCAGAATTTAATTTTTATCAAACTTCTTATTAATAATTTATAAGTAATATTAAATAGGGATAAATATAATCATTTTTTATCAAAAAGTAACTATAAAAATCATACTATTAGGATCTATATACATATCCCTCTATTACAACAATGAATTTACTAAGATCAATGTGTATGATGGTGATATTTTCGTGGGTGGTTTGGTAAACATTGTTTGTTTCAAGATTATCATGAGCTTCAACATCTCCCATAAATAGTTTCTCTTGAGCTTCAGTTTTAAAATTCTAGGTTTGTCTTTGTCAGGATAAAAAAAATCCATTGATGTTATTTCCCACATAATATATGGTAAATGGGCTTTAAAGGGTATGATACTTTTGACCAAGTTCATCACTTCCTTTTATTATTTCAAAATGATTATCATAACCCTTAATATACTAATCCTTATGGTCATTTTACAAGAGTTATATACTAAATGATTGTGACTCTTAATAGCCTTTTAAATTGTATAGACCATATAATCACCCAAAATAACCAAATTGGAGAATGTGTTTTCGAAAACTTCATTACATGATGTGGTATTTTCTTATTGAAAAGGGAATTTTATTTATAAAATTTTGAGTTGTAACATGGTTAGTTAAGGACTTTCTTCATCCATGAGTCTATATGAACTAAAAATAGCCTTTAGAGTCTTTGAAATCCATCTATAATTGATCTAATCTTCTTAATCAAGCACCATTTCAACATTCCCAAGATGAATAATTCTCTATATCTTTCTCTCAATTGTGATTTGGGAGTAGCATTTTACAAGGCAAAACACTAATTACGATATCTATGACTTATCCTTTATCTTTTAAACAAATTTGAATTTTATATACTTTATAATCCTTTTATAAATTGATGATATTAATCATAATAAAATAAAATATGAAAAATAATCACATGATGAGGTTTGTGTGATAATAGAGATGTTCCCAATGTTAAATATGAAATGATTGTGGTAAAATATTGACAATTTATTATCAATTTAATATTTAATAAAATAGATAATTTATCTCATGTTGAAATTATCATGAAATATTCATGTTTGTGAAATTGATATTTCATGTTTCACATAAATAATTCTTTTGAAAATATAATATCATGTTGTGGAAACATTATTATCCCATTAAAGTGTTCTAACGTGATGTAGATTTTTACTGATCTTCAAGAAAAAAATATCTAGAGTATATTTTAGAATAACTAGATAACTTTTAATATTACTGGAATAGAGGTAAATAAATAGTTACATGCAATAGAATAGTAATAATTATTCATTAAAATATCCCAAGAGATATTAAGTGGTAAATACATGTTATTTTATAATTACTAATTGATAATATCAAAATTATAGCATGTTAAGGTGTTAAACTGATTAAATAACATTGATGAAAATTATTCAATAATTTTTTAATTAAAAAATTGAAAGGTTTATTTATGTATGTGGTATTAGTTTTGCTAAAAAATATTATTTCATGTGTAAAAAATTTATATTTCTAGATATTATTATCAAATATTAGTAAAAAAATATTTCAATGAAAATATTATCACATGTATAAATATTTATATTCATGTTAAAATATTTGGGATGTGTGATCACTTGATTTTTATATACATATTTTTTCCACTTATATTTATTAGATGGTGTGTTATCTATTTTTTTTATTATTAAAAATTGTTGATATTGTTTGAAATTATATAACAACTTAAATAACATAATTCATTGATTATATTAAAAGAGGAATATTGAAATAATTATCATCGAGATTACTTATATTTGAAAAAAAATAAGGTAAAATTTCTGTTTAATTAAATAATATTTACCCTCATAAATTCATAAAGAAAAAATGGTGAAGTTTTATTAATAAAAAATCAGTTAATTAAATAGAGTTGGGATAATTTAATGATTTATTAAATCAATACTTTGGGGATGAGAAACATTCATATTGTTTTATAAAGGATAGAGTTCAATATCTCTGTCACAATTTCCTTCGAAATTATGTATGGAAAAATACATTTATTATGTATTTATTTTCTATGGATTCAGGGCCTTAATATGTTTCTATATTAACCATCGGTGATTGAAATAGTTCGTGGGGATGGTCGAGGCTATGAAGGTGGCCTAGGGTGGCGGTTATGGTGATGACATGGGAGGTGACACCTGAGGTTATAATGGTAGAACATTATTCTAGTGATCATGAAGATGGTGTCGCAGGGTTCTTAATATGATGATAATTTAGTTTTTGTTTCAATGGGATATGATATGTATATTTAGGTTCATTGGTGTCATCGATGGAATCAGGATTGATAAAATGGGTTGAAGATCATCATTTTCATTATTATTATATTGAAATTTGGAATTCTTACTTTTATAATGAATCTACTCATTTAATTGACCAATTTTTAGATGTTATTTATATAATTAGTTTCTAACTATGTCAAGTGGTTTGATACTATTCACTATGAGTGCATATTTTATGTGGCAACTGGGTTTGAGTCAAAGAGTTTCTAGAATTTTATGAATGATAAAGGAGTTAATGAAATAATTTCATTGGTTCTTGATGTTTTATTATGATGATTAAATACATGAGAATACCAGTATAGAATTAATCATGTCATCAGAACTTGGAAAAAGGGAATAAAATTTTAATCTTGGAAAAGGAATCAAAATTATAATTAATTAATGTATAATAAATAAATCAACTTATATGATGTCGGATTCTTGTATTATTATTTGATACCTGGACTATAGTAGTGGATTCTAGGAATCTTGTGTGACATTAATATAAGATTATTTTAATGGTATATCTTTTACTATAGTTTGATTGTTATCTTTATATATATCATGTATTTTTTTATACTCTAACCCACCGATATTAATAGGGTTAATGACAATCAATGGACTCTTGGTGTGTGTTTTCCCCCAATATCTAGGTTAATGAGGAATATATGGCTTAGTTCCCCTTCTCAACCCACTCCCGTATCATAATAGTACCATGAGATAGTATTCATAGTGGTTATTATTCTCCATCTATCTGTTTTGAGGGATATAATGTCTTCTTATTATTTCAAACACACACACACACACATATATATATATATATATATATGGTATCCTGGTGGTTATTATAGGTATATTTTGTAAGGGATAGAATGGATTCACCTATAATACACGATGTACATGATATGGTGGCTCCCATAAACTACTTGTTTACTATATGAAAATCTAGTTAGGATGATGAGATGATGTTATATATGGGGTTTATGATATATTAATTTTTATGAGTTGTCTTTAAGCTAGTCTATGTTATCCTAGATTTCATTAGGTTGGGTTTCTTTTAAATAGAGATGGATCAGGTCATGAAACATTGTGGTTAAGCTTGAAACCAGTGGGAAAGTGGAAGTAGGGCGCCTTCATTTGATATTATATTGTATATTATATGATTAATTTTATTTTATACTTGATGAGTGATCCACCATGATAATAGAAAAATAAATATAACCTAGTTTTGGTGATGAGTTGGTTTTATTTGTTTACTAAATGGGCTTTAGTATATATCTTTCACATTTTTTATAAGAGGTTTTAGGGAGGATCCTACTAAGTATACATGTTATTTCCACCAAACAGATATATAAATTATTTTTTAGGTTAGTATAAGATTACTAATGACTGAGTTAGGCATTACTAGTTTGAGGATTTTTTTCAAGAGAAATTGGGGATTCATAGTCACTTTAGAGAATTCTTTTAATGTTTTAGGTGGTTTTATTTTATGTCATCACGTGCTTGAACATGGAATATTAATTAAGTTTATTATGAGAAAGAGTTTTTTTGGTGTTTTCTACACCTTATAATTCGCCTTTGAATTATTTATAGGGTAATTCCTCTCGTGTCTTTGATTATACACCCTTTGTTCTTGTAACCAAAACATATCCTATTGGAGGTGGGATTTAGTAATCATTTTATCTCATCTCTCATTTCCGACCAAAAGGGGATACATTTAAAGGGATGGGTTATTACGAAGTGTTATAAAAAGTAATGGTTGAGATATATGATGGATTTTAGAGTTAGGAACTAGTGGGAACACATGGGTTTGTAGATAAGTAGTGTAATCTATGCATAGTACCTTCTATAAAATAAGATATTGAATAGTATATTATATTTTAGAAACCAGCCTGATATGATATAAGGAACATAGATTTTACTATATATTCTAAGGAATTTATGCTACTTATTGGGTAGAGATCTAATAAAAGATCATAAATAATACTCTATGACTATGGATGAATGGGGTGAACAATGGGAAAAGTTTTAAAAAAATGACTAATTAAACTTAAATAATATGTGTCATGGGTTAGGATTTCTAAATGTTTGATCTTTTCTAGGAGTGGATCTAGTTTAATGGCCCCATCAGGTTCACACTAAATATGTTTAGTAGAATGTGTTAGTAAATAATTAGAGTCGAGTAAAATGACTATAAATCTCATATGAGGATACTATGAGTGTTCCATTTCTATAGTTTTTCTAATAAATGGGGCTCCATTTGAAATCATTGAATATATTTTTGGTTATAGGAGGTAGAGATAGCCTTAGGGTGAATCTTTCTCAGAGATACCACTGATCTTTGTTGGATGTGATGATTATGTTTAGATTATCTAAATAGTGATGGTTCTTATTCCGTTAGGTTTTTATGGAGTTTTTTTATTGTTGATGCCCGGAGGATAGTCGTCATTATAAGTTTCTTTATTTTACCAAAGTTCCATACTTCTTGATGTGTTATTATTACCCTCCATAATGGGTTTTTAAGATCTTCCCGTAATGTGTGGTGAGACCACGGAATTTTCTCACTAAGTCTAAAACCCTTCAATTGTTAGTCCTTTAAATAAATTGACCAAGTTTATCATCATTATTTTATTTTTATACCTTTAAAATGAGTATAGGGAATCCTCTTCATTGACTATATTGAAACCCACTACTTAAATCTTTTAGCCATGATTGTTTCTACAACTTCGGAGATTAGTTCTAAACCCAGACCTATCGACATTAAAAGATGATAAATATAACTCATTACTTGGGATAGGTGTTCATTTAGAGTTATGGTATGTGGAATGAGTTTCTATGACCTTGTTCTTATCATTATATTCCCCTCTTTTTAGAGAATTTATTAGTTTTAGATAGGGTTCATTATTTTCTCTCACCCTATACCCTTATTTGGTCTGGGGGAGGTGATTCTATCATCATATGCATCTTATACACTTCTCATAAGCTCGGTTTAGTTGATATTTGGTTCATTCAAAGGGGTTTTAGTATGTATTCTATTGTTTTAATCAGCATAATATTCACATATTCTATGTGATATGGGCTCGGATTTGGAAAAATTATAATATTTTATTTTTTCCCTTTAATTTTATTTTTCTAGTAGTGGATTAATTACTATCTATGTAATGAATTTATGTTTTTTTATGTTGTGAGTTGTGAATGTGGATTTTATTATGATGTGGTTTTGGTATTGTGTGCTTGTATGCTTGTGTTCTTTTCCTCTCATAAGGAAATTTTCAAGCATACTATTTACATATGTCATGTATTTGATCATATGAAGAGAGAGGAAACATCACCCATCCTAATGAATTATTTTAAAAAACATTATAAACCATCTGACTGAGTCAATTGCGAAAAAATCAGACAATATCATGTTATGGTGGATGGGTTCAATTAGTTTTTATGCATGAAACATCTTTATTAGGATGACAAAAGTCCTTATGTTGGTTGAGGAATGTTATGTTGTGTTAATTATAATCTCATAAATTAAAGGAATTCACATATGGTAAATGTATTGTTCCAACCTAAAGTTCTATTTATGATATATGTATTTTGTTAAATTAAAATATATTTTTATTAATATTACATTAATTAAGAGTATGGTAGAGTTGTTTTAATTGGGTAAAAATAATTTGATAAAATCATGTAGCTAGTCTATGTACGTGAGTTATCACAAACCTCATTTTTAATATGAAATATTATTGTAAAATGTAATTTTTTATTGGGTGTGTCATCCACATAAGTTTTCTTCATACATAATAATGATATTTAGTGAGACCCTCTCAGAAATTGTTTTTTTTTATAATAAGTTTTCTAAAAAAATGTAACTCTTCCTTGAAACATGTATTAATTTTAAAATAGGTTTTGTATGTGAATTTAAATTTTTTAGTCAAAGAATATTTTGATAAATACTATGTTGTGATTAAATTTATAAAAGGGTCTTCATTTAATTATTTCTTAACCTGCTGAATTGTAAACACAGTATACAAAGTAAAAAGTTTTATTTTTGTTATCATGTTTCAAAATTAAATTTTTTTAATGTGAAATTTTTGGATACATTTTTAGCATGAAAGGAATATTTTTGAAGCCATGTTCATGTTTTAAACTCCTTAACCAGCATTACATTGTAAATTTTTGTAAGTATCATATCAATATTTGATAAAAATTGTTTTTTAAGTATACTAATATACTATTTCTCATTACATGTTAAGAATGAAAAGTTCTCAGTTTTTTATGAATCAAATATTTTAGGGTGATAAATATAAATAAATCATGTATAAATTTTCATTTAATGGAATACACAATTAAAATTGTTAAAACATAGTAGATAAAAGTTTTTTTCCGTATAAACTTCTATTCCATTTTGATTAATCAATGTGAAGTATTTATTTTTGAAATTTTTCCTTCTATACTATTTTCTTAATAGTATGTATTTTTTATTTTATAATCATGGATTTTTATTTATTTTTTTGGTTATTTTTTGTGCACTTTTTTGTGACCTTTTTTGGGAATGAGATACATGGATATGTTTTCACTATTCCATGTAGTTCCAAGTTTATTTTTTAAGATAATATTTTTGATCTCATGTTGATATATAAAATATATTTCCTCCCATTATGTAATGACTTTTTAATTTCCATATTCTTTTTTTGATATTTTTATCCCTTGGGATATTATTATGAGTTATTTTAAATATTTTTCTATCTATAAAGATTGATCATTTAGAGTGGTTGTTTTTCTCTAAACATATCCAGTACCTTGAGAGGCATCTCACGGGGTAGTTGAATTATCCACAATCTCTTCCTTCACCATAGTGGTTTTGTTTTAATTCTATTAGATAATACAATTTTGATTGGTATCCAATGATCAAGTATAAATTTATCCCATGACATTCCTTTTTTACTCTAGGGTATCCAGTGGTTCAAGAGAAATTTCTAAATTTTAGATGTTGTTTTTATTTTTTTTATTTATAATGTTTTTTAAAATCGTTTTTCAAATTATGGAAGTTATTTAAAAGTTATAAATAATTATTTGGAATATAATTTTGTATGTTTTTTAATGGGATTTCGATATTTTAAAGTTCTTTTTGATTTTTGAATTTATAATAAATACTTTTTCATAATTATTTAAAGGTTTTTTAAAATATAAATTAATTATTTTAGAGTTATTCATACACTTACACATGAACATGATTTTTTATAAGGGTTATTATAGTTTTTTAAAATATTACATAAAGGTAACCATGAGTCTTCCTTCTCTGTGTAAGGGAATGTCTTTTGTATTTTGAGTCGTGTAAGGGTAAAATATTAATACCAATCATTGAATAAATTTACATCTATAGTTTCATATGGTTAACCCATGAGTTTTAAAGCTCACATAAAGGTAATTTCGTCCTCACATAAGTTTAATCCCCGCAGGGATATATGTAAATCATTTGGGATATCTCTTGTAAGGGTTCATCCCTTATTACATATAGGTAATCCTTTCCTTCATAAGGGTACCAATGAATTTCAAATACCCATGTAAGAGTAATTTTTATCTCATGTAAAGGTAAGTACTTTTTTCCATGTGTTTTTGTAAGGATAAAGGTTTATTTCTAAATCCAATGTAAGGTAGAGTTAAAAATGTTGTAATAGTAACCCCAAATTTCTATAGATTATGTAAGGTTAAATAGCCACTAGGTAATGGTAAGAATAATACTCAATTACTATGTAAGGGTAAACTGTTCTTTTAAATGGTTTTCTAAGGGAAACAATTTTACCCTCATTCAACAGCTTGGATCATCCTACAGGTAAAACCATGTTACCCTTATCCAACTCCCTATTTCTAAACAAAGTGGGGTTTTCCTCTATTTTTCATTTTTTTCTTCTAAAACCAAATGTAATTTGTTTTTAATGTAAATAAATAAATTTAATGTTTGAAATCGGTCATTGTCAATTTGGTTAAGTGTTTTAAATGAAAAATTAAACTATCTTAAAATTTTTAATATTTAAATGATCATTTTATGAAATTGTTTTTAATATGTGTTTAATGTGAAATGAGTTTTCTCATAGATACTATATCTATGTATTCTAAAATATCATATCTTCCTCATTCGAGTATTTGTTCATTCTCTAGTTTGGATAATCTCAAAACCTCTTCTGGAGAATTGTAAATCTTTCTTCAGTTGATTAGAGATTATTCCCCACACACCAGGAATGTGTTTCCAAGATAAATAATTATTCTTCTCTTCTTATCCTCTCTATTTTGGGTGTAGTTGTTTGGAAGTGAAAACACCAAATAGAGGATCAGTGAAATCTCCTATATCTTATGTGTGAATGTGAATTTACAATACATTAGCCTCTTTTTTTAAATAGATGTAATTAAAAATCGTCCAATAAAATATATAATATAATCATATTATGATGTGAGTATAATAATATGGAAATTCCAAATGTTAATGATGAAATGAACGATATGAAATATTGAAAATGGATTATCATTTAAATATTAATGAAAAGATAAAATTTATCTAATGCAGAGATTATCATAAAATATTCCATTGTGTTAAATTTTTATATCATATTGGAGACAAATAATAAATTTAAAAATATTATAGCATGTTTTGGATACAATATTCTCTCATTAAAATGATCATCGCATGTTATAGATTATTTTGGTTCTTTATAAAATAATTGGTTGAGTATATGACAGTATAACTGGTTAATTTCTATGATTATTGGAAGAGCGGTACATATATAATTTCATGTTGTTGAATAATGATAATTATTTTGGAAATTATATAAAATATGGAAAGAGGTAACTTTATGTCATTGTCTAATTAATAATTAATCAAATCAAAATTCTATCATGTCATAATGTTAAACTTCTTAGATAATATTGATAAGAATTATTTGATATTTTTATAAAAAAAAGTAATAATGTAGATGGTTTATTATGATATTATTATTGAAAATGAATATTATTTCATTTATAGAACATTAATCATGCTAGAGATAATTGTCACATTTTTGTAATAAATTATTAAACTGAAAATATTATCACAAGTGTGAATATTTATAATTTTAATGAAATATTTTGGATACATGATCATAGCATTTTGAGATATGTATTTTATTCCTATAATGTTTACTATATAGTGGTTTTTCTATTGTTATAGTTGTTATGGTTGATATTATTGAAAATTAAATAAATACATAAAGCTAGTAATTATTTTGTTTTATTAAAATATGTATTTTTAAATAATTATCATTGAGATTATTGATATTTAAAAAGGCATATTAGAAAAGAACACAACATTAAATAAATAATATTTATTATTTTAAATTTATTAGGATATATCTATTGATATTTATTGTTAATAAAACAGTTAATTAAATATGGAAATGATAATTTAATGACATGTTAAATTATTTCTTTAGGTATGACTGAGCTCAATGTTTTTTGATAATGGCTGGAATAACTCTTTTTTCTATAGTTTCCTTTGAAATTATGTGTGGAATAATAAATTTAATATTTATTTATTATCAATTTATTTAAATATTTGATATGAGGGAATATTATCTTTTTCAGTTGGAATAATAGGTGGGGATTTCTTAGTTGTGATGGTGGCATGGTGTCCCAGTCATGGTGATGATATGGGTTGTGATGCCTGAAGCTATGTTGGTGGAATTGGATTTCGGTGATGGGGATGATGGTGGCATGGGGTTCCTGTTATGCTGATGATAATATTGGAATGGAATGTCAGATGTGTTCTTTTGTGTAGCAGTGTCGTGAATGGAATCATGACTAATAAAATTGGTTTGAATATGGGCATTCTCATTATCATGGTGCTAAAAGATAGGATGTTTTCATGATAATAAATATTCTCATTTAATGTACATTTTAACTATAGGATAATATTTATCTAATTAATTTACAAATGTTGGAATAAATTCAATGATATGAACTATGAGTGAATATTTTATGTGGTAGCTTGGGATGACTCCAAAGTACCCAGAAGATTATGAATGATACAATAATTAATTAAATAACGAGGATTGTCTCTCTATTATGATGATGACATACTTCAGAATACATGAAAATAATTAATCATTCCATTAACACATAAATAGAAGGAATAAAATATTAATCCAGGAAAAGTAAACTAAATAATAAATAATTAATCATTAATTGATTAATTAATTAAAATTTTGATTTATATTTGTATGTTTATTTGATACCTAGGCCTTAGTGGTGGAAGTTGGGAGTTTGGTAAAACATTAATAGTAGATGATTCAAAGGATAGGTACTTTAATACAGTATAGTTGTATGATTTTTATATTTCATGTATTTTTTTTGATTTTATATGCTACCTCACCCATTTCAGTTGGGATACTGACACATTGTGGACTATGGGAGGGGTTTTTCTCCAATATCCAGGTTAGTGGAGAACATATGGGGGACTACCCTCTCGGACCATGCTATCTTATCTTGGTAATACTCTTTGAGGTTATACATAGTGGTTATCATTCCCCATATATGTGTAAAGAGTTTTTTCAAAGATTGTGGTTACTTTACACACATATATCTCTGTATATAGTATCCTAATGGTTATTATAGGTTTGTTATTCATGGGTTTCAATGGATTGAGGTATAATACATGATTTATGGGTTGATGTGTCTCCCAAAAACTACTCAGTTTCAATATGGGTATGTGGTTGATATGATGAGATGATGTGATACACGAGGTGCATGCTATTTTATAATATCCTCGGTTTCATTGGGTTTTCCTACTTCATCCCATTTATCTATAAGTTATCTTACTTTTAGAGACACATGGATTAGAATGTGAGATGTTGGGATAAAGTGGAAAACTAATAGAGAAGTGGTTTTATGGAATATTTATATAGCGCCCCGACCCCAATTATCCAGATTCGATGCATTATTACTAAACATTGGCACGATCACAAAAGATCAAGTCTCGAAAGGCCGATTAGTTTAGTAGCCTTGGAAACAAGAGATACATTCATAAAGTGTATATTACATCATAAAATGAAAACTAAAACAACATATTATCCACATTCCACACTCATATCCACTTATATTATCCCTACAGGTCATTCGTTAATTACTTCTTCACATCCTGGGAAAATTAAAACATAGAAAGGGGTGAGCTCAGATGCCCAGTAAGGATAACAATATAGCAGAAACTTTAATAAATAAGCATAAACATTTAAAGAAATGTATAACTTAAACAAAAATATTTTAAACTTGAACTTCAGCATAATATGGCAGAGATAAAATGATATAATTCCATTTACATATTCACATGGATATTCTACTAATTGAATAATTACATGCAATATCAATAACCACCTTCATAATGACGGAATGCATAAAATCTGAATATCATAACCCTGTAGCCAAGGCCTCGTGCCCTGACTACAAATAAGATTTTCTCAATGCCTCATGCCAAGATACTAGATTGTCTCATTAGACCTACCGATACATCGAGGAGCTATAGCGAGCTCCACCCGTCACTTATTAAGTCCAATGCATTCCTCATATGAATATGTTTAAACATAACCTAAACATTCATATTAAAACTAGAAAATTAAATGTCAATACCTTCTCTATAAACCATGAATTGTATAAAAATAACGCATCCACAGTCAATCATATCAAAAAACCTTAAATATAATATTGATGTTTTGTGTCATAATAAATCAACATCAAATAAACTTAAAATCCATCAAAGGATGTTGACATAGACGAAAATCAAAATTATTTTACAGAAATATAACTTTTTTGAAATCATTTCAATGTCACATAATTATAAAGAAAACATTTATTTTGAAAATATTCTTATAAACTTGTAAGAGAAGTTTCAATGGTTTAATAATGGTGGAGAATAACTGCACCCATGGTATAAGTTAAAAAACATTCTTACCTTAATTCTGTCAAAATGATTAAAAAGGACCTAGTTTAGAAAACGACGGAAAGATTCCTTTATTAACATCTTATGAAATGTAAACAAGGGTATAAGTGACTTTAACCAATAGTCTGTAAAATATTAAGAATGATTTGAAATACATTTTTAGGAAACATGGATGTGGATGATAAAGAGGTCCCAGTAGATAATTACGTATAAACAACCTTGGATAATGAAGAGATTGTGAAATAAACCCTTACCTTGTACATTTCCTTAGTTTAGGGCCAGTTAACCTAATTTATAATGGTTAAATAACTGTTATTAAGTTATACAATAATCATTTACATTAATATGATATCATATATGATCTTTTAACATTGCTTTGTTAATAATATCTTAGTATTATTATCGTTTCAGGTGTTAACTTACTCATTTTATTTTATATGTTTTGTTACATAAGGCATGTTTTTTGTTGATAGGTTGTATATTATTCATATCCAGAATGATATCAACTCCATAAACATTAGTTTTATTCATAAAATGAGAATTAGACTTGCATGGATACGATGTTGAATGGATCTCCTCGCGTTCGTAGAGACGGTAGTCCATACCTACGCACGAGTGAAAATATCATTATTTTGATATTAAAATAATATAAAATTGGATGGTATATCATATATACAGAATCATTATCATGTTATATTTATTATTTACATGAGTTACAAATCATTATTATACCCATCCAAATAATAATGTATTGAATAACAATTACATCACAACGTGGAGACGATAAGCCGTACGTACGCATGTATGGTGACATGTCATTCAAGGGATGTATAAAACAATGCATTTGGTCGTACCATATTTATAATAACATCACATTATATAGAAGATACATGAGTTATTTTTTTAGAATGGAAATAAAAAAGAAAGAAGAAGTTGAAGAAGAAAGGAACTTGACAGAGGGTGGTGAAATCATTACCTCTTCTTCGGGTTCTCTCTTTTGATTTGATCAAAAGGGATCCTTAGGATGGCTTTCGGATTAAAATAAGTCCTCTAGGTTTAAGTGAGGGAAGTTTGAAGGCTATTTGGATAGAGTTTGGCCGAAACAAAAGGCTTTTAATTTGTGAAAAATTGGTTATAGGTTGTGTTCTTTTATAATAGGGAGGAGGGGCTCTTTAGGAAAAACATAAAGCATTATTTTATAATAAATTAATATTCGGTTTCTAAAGGCTCCAAAGTAGATTATTAAAAGTATAAGGTGGGTGTGGGTCTAAATATTTTCAACAAATAGATTTTAAATAGGTTTGGGTCACTATATTAACCTTATCTTTTAGTTTTAACTCTTAGTTAATTTGTTTGACATTTATCATGTCACTTTGTATTTTTATATTATATAGTTAATAAACATACTATATACATCCAAGAGACCCCAAAGTGGTCCATTAATGAAACAACTATCATGATATATGTCCTTTGGCCGAACCTTATATATTTAGGAATATAATATCAAATAATTATATAATATTTGTTTTAAAAACTCATTTATGTCAATTTTGACAGTATTCAATAATTGATTTTTGTTAAAGTCTTAACAACTTTTTTAATTATAATAAAATTCATTTAAGAAATCCTAACATGTAATACTATCCAATAAAATTTTTGTATGGCATCAAATATTTCAAATTATATTTATTTTAACTTTTATAATACTAATTATTTGATTCTTTCATTAATATGGAAAATACTTCATCATTATTGTGTCGTAAATAAATTTAATTATTAAATGTATAAAAATTATAAATAAAATATAATTATTTATTAAATTGTTTCATCTTTATAATGAATATTTATAGTAAAAAATATAACATACATAACCCTATGTAAAAATTCTTTTGCTAAAATATATATGCTTGTGTCATTTTTTATTTACTTTAACTTAATTAATATAAAGTGTCCTTATCACCTACAAGTGGATCCATGGGGTCCCAAAATCGACCCAAAGATGCCATGGTCGTAAATGTATCAACCAATAGGGTTAGGACCCGTTTTATGTAATTTATTATCATTATAATATTATTTTTTACCCTTATTTACCATATTTACCCTTTAACCATTGTAAATAAAATATTTACCGAAGTAATTATTCAAAATGTCTAAAAATAAAAGTTACCTATTTACTCAATTTGGAAATCCTGATTATAAATATAGAATCCATTTTTATAAATTCAAAACTCAAAAGTGGCAGAAATTAATTTAAAATTTATTCCTGCTGTCAAAACAAAAAGCGTGTTTTTAAGAAATAATAACTATCAAAAGATTGACACTTGTTTTTGTCCAGTTTAGTTGTGAAATCATATCCAATGATCAACATTGTATTAAATGGTAAAAATATAGTCTAAACATACTTTAAAACCACTGAAATTCATATTTTATTAATATTAGTTATTTTTATTGAAAAAGTTGTTTTTAATTAAAATTCCGTAATTTTCACTATTCATCAAAATATAAAAGTTATCCGAAAAGTACCAAAATTTCACCCTAAGCTAATTTCAATATTCCAAAACCAAAAATGAAGTCTATTTGGAGAGATAAAATTTATAATATTTCAAAAAGTTGGTATTACTATTCATAACGGCTACTTTGATTGGTCACGGTGTGTTAGAATCTCAAAGTTGCGTACATTGCAAGCTATTGCATTATTCGAAGGAAACGTACCGTGGAAGCTTGGGGTGTAACATTATCCCCTACGTCAAATAATTTAATCCTCAAAATTCTGATAATACTATTGCGTAAAAAGACTTGGGTGGTTCTTCATCATAAGTTCCTTGAGTTCCCACGTTGCCTCTTCCATCTTATGGTTTCTCCATAGAACTTTTACCAGACGAGTCATCTGGTTTATCAGCACTTGTTCTATGGTATCAAGAATCATGACGGGCTCTTCACAATAAGACATATCATGTTCTAGTTCTAATTCCTCATAGGTGAGTACATGCATTGGGCCAGACATGTATTTTCTCAACAGTGATATGTGGAACACATCGTGAACTTTGGAGAGACTTGGCGGCATTGCCAAATGGTAAGCTACAACCCCAATTTGTTCAAGAATTTAGAAAGGTAATATGTACCTGGGAATCAATTTACCCTTCTTACCGAAATGTATAACTCCCTTACATGGAGTTACCTTCAAGAAAACATGATCTCCTACTTGAAATTTGAAATCCTTCCTTCCGTTGTCAGCATAGCTCTTCTGCCTACTTTGAGCTGCTTTAATGTGGTTTTGGATTACCTTTACCTTTTCCATCGTTTCCTCCACTAGTTCTGGGCCTACAAGTTTTCTTTCCCCAAAATCCTCCCAACAAGTTGGTGTACGACATATCTTTCCGTAAAATGCTTCATATGGTGCCATTTGAATACTTGAATGGAAGCTATTGTTATAGGAAAATTCTACCAGAGGTAAATATTGATCCCACATACCCTGAAATTCAAGTGAGCATGATCTCAAAATTTCATCTAAGGTTTGAATAGTCTATTCTGATTGTCCATCTGTTTGAGGGTGGTAGGCAGTGCTCAAACAAAGTTCAGTATCCAAGGCCTTATGAAGAATCTTCCAGAATCGTAAAGTAAAATGGCGATCACGATCTGAAACCATCGATAGGGGTACTCCATTAAGTCTCACAACTTCATTAATATATAGTCCTGCTAGAAGTTCAAGTGGTTGATCTTCTCTTATAGTAAGAAAATTTGCTGACATGGTAAGACAATCAACAATGACCCATATTGCGTCATTCCTTCTAGGAGTCTTTGGTAGTCCAATGACAAAGTCCATCATAATATTATCCCATTTCCACTCAGGTATGGGAAGAGGTTGCAATACTCCACCAAGATTTTTTCCTTCCAACTTTCACTTGTTGAAAAACTATACATCTTGACACAAAAATCAGAAATCTCCCTCTTCATGTTGTCCCACCTAAAATGTTACTCTAAATCCCTATACATTTTGGTTATCCTAGGGTGTATATAGAAATTGGAACTATGAGAATTGTCCAACAATTTCATTTTTAGATCAGTTATATCAAGAACACAAAGTCTCCTCCCATATTTCAAAATTTCATCTTCATACACAAATTCACTCGATCTCCCATCATTCACAGCTTTAATCTTCTTTTAAAACTCTTCATCATCGGTCTGAGAACTCTTTATCCATTCTAGTAAAGATGGTTTAGCAACCATTTGAAAAAGTATTGAAGTTTCACCTTTTATGGTGATTCCCATATCCATCATTACTATATCCATGAAAATAGGATCCCTTTCAACTCTCATATTGTTCAAAACACCATGATCCTTTCTACTCAAAGCATCTTCCACCTTATTTACCTTCCTCGAGTGGTAGTGTATCATGAGAACATAATCATTGAATAGTTCAATCCATTTCCTTTTCCTCATGTTGAGTTATATCTATGAGAAAATATACTTCAAACTCTTGTGATCAGCATAAATCTCACATTTTTAGCCATAGAGATAATGTATACATATCTTGAAAGGAAATATTATAGCTTCTAACTCAAGATCTTGAGTATGATAGTTTTTCTCAAGAATTTTTAGCTTTCGTGATGCATAGGAAATAACCCTATCATTCGGCATAAAGAGAAAACCAAGTCCTTTATTTGAAGCATCACTATAAATAACAAACCCATCAGTACCTGATGGTACAGTTAATATAGGTTCATTGACTAATCTTATCTTAAGTTCATCAAAAATTTCTTCACACTCTTTTTTCCATAAAAATTTAACCCCTTTACGTGTGAGCTTTGTTAATGGTTTAGCCAATCGGGCAAAATTCTGGATGAAATGTCGATAATAACCTGCTAAACCAATAAAACTGCGTACCTCAGTTATACTCATTGGTGCTGGCCATTCTTGGATTGCTCTTGTCTTAGCAGGATCAACAGTGATCCCATCCTTAGAGACAATATGTCCAAGAAAAGAAATCTCTTGAAGCCATAATTCACACTTGCTAAACTTCCCATATATTCATGTCTTCTGAGAGTCTTCAAGATAATGTGCAAGTGATTTTCATGATCTTCGTAGCTTTTGGAGTATACCAAGATATAATAAACAAATACCACCAAAAAATCATCGACATATTCCTTGAAAACATTTTTATTATATCCATGAATATTGAGGGTGAATTAGTCAGCCCAAAAGGCATTACTATAAAATCGTAATGCCTATACCTGGTTCGAAAGGATTTCTTCAGAATGTCTTCCTTCTTTACACACAACTGATGGTATCCAGATCGAAGGTCAATCCTTGAAAATTATTAAGCTCCGTGCAGTTGTTCAAATAAATCATCAATACGAGGTAGGGGACACTTGTTCTTTATTTATATAGCATTGATTTCCTTGTACTCGATACATAACCTCATAGATCCATCTTTCTTCATGACAAAAAGGATAGAGGATCCCCATGGAGAAACACTAGGGAGAATAAATCCATTATTACTCAATTCCTTTAGTTGTTTCTTTAGTTCAAATATTTCCACAGTGGCCATTCTATAAGGGGACTTCGATATAGGCCTTGAACCAGGAATTAAATCAATGGAAAACTCAATTTCTTGTTCTGGAGGATTTCCAGGTAAATCTTCCGGAAAAATATTTACATATTCTTTCACAATAGGTACATCCTATATTTCAACATTCCCTTCCTCAACCGTAGTAATTTCATTCTCTTCCTCCCCAATAATTGAATTTAGTTGTGCTACTGGGGGTGGATCTAGATAAGAATTAGGTGGTGACAATTCTTCTCTAAAGATAAGGTGTTATTTATCATCATCATCAAAAATTGTAACTTTCTTCTTCTTACAATAAATTTTTGCATTATGGTCTGAAATCCAATCCATACCGAGGATTATATTAAATTCAGTCATGGGTATGATGATGAGATCAGCAGATAAACAACATTTATATTCCCTAATGTGAACGGATCCACAGAACTTTGTAGCAATGATACTTCCCTTAGGAGTTTTAACTGACAACTCCCTTGTTAAATAAAATTGGAAGTATCTAATTTTTTTAGAAAACTAGGATGATATGAAACAATGTGATGATCCAAAATCAAATAAATCATTTGCTAAACTTGAGGAAACCATTAAATTACCTTCCACCACGTCTTTCAGAGTTTCAACCTCAGCAGTAGTGATAACACAAGATTGGACTTGATCCCTTGGCCTTTTCTGAGGTAAGTTCCCCTGACCCTTAGGACATTCATTTTCATAATGCCCCATTTCTCTACAATTATAGCATTCCACATTGACAGCAACTCTCTTTCCCTTGCAATCATGAGCTTGGTGGCCTTTTTCACCACACTTGTAAAAGACTCTCATTCCCTTCAAGAAAGTACTAGGGTGTTTCTTCCCACATTTAATGGAGGATGGATAATCAACTTTTCCCTTATTCCATTTATTTCCATTTCCAGAGTGGTAAGAAAATCTCTTTTTCTCTTGATTTGATTTAAAGTCATAAGACTTAGAGAATTTCTTTTCTGTCTTGATTGAACACGAGACAATATCTTCGTATGAGGAGAAGGATTGTGATACTAATGATCGATAGAGAAATTTTTTTAACCCATCAAAGAAACACTAAATCTTAATTCTTGGGTTACATATATAATTTGTCGCATGCCTCACTAACCTTGTAAAGTTAGCCTCATACATTGCGACATTCTCATACTCCTTTTGCCTCAGACTGGGAAATTTCCTTTCCATATCTGCGTGATGGTCACAAGGATTGTATTTTTCTATGAAAATCTCTTTGAACTCCCTCCATTCCATATTTGATACTTCATCATCCTCCTTTGTGTTTTGTATCAATGACCACCATTGATCAGCATCTCCAGTGAGGCGATAAACTGCCTTGACAACTTTTTCCCGTTCACTACTCCCCAAAGGTTGTAATACTTTCTATAGGGAACTTATCCATTGCTCAGCTACCAATGGATTTGTACTCCCATTTAATTTTGGTGGTTGTTTCCTCATGAAGCGATCTAACATTGATCCTCCACGCTGTGGATCATGGCGCTCCATACGTGTAAAGTTATTATTCATAACCTGGGTGAGTTTCCTCAGTATGGTGATTAGCCGATCAGCAGCAGTTGCATTACCCGCTCCACTATAATGATTATGACCATGGGGGAAATCCCTACATGTAGTGAATTCATTGATGTGGTTTCCATTTCTTCCACTAGGTTCCATTTCAAAACAATGGCATAAACTAGACCAGTTTATGAATCAAAATACACAATTCTATACTTGTAAAACACTTAACATAAATTGAATAGTTTATGGATATAATCCATAATCATAAAAATGTTTTCCTTGAAGAAGTATATACTCATAAACCCTTCATAAGGATTTGTAATGAAAATGAGAATTATCCGAAGCATATCACCCGGGAGTGTCATAACCAAGAGTGCTGCAAGGCCTATTGTCGTGCACCAGTTCCAGTTTGAGTCTAGCTCAAAGCGGTGTTTTTGGATTTTTTTTCCCCAAGGTACATCTATGCCAGAGCTGCCTATACCCACTCGTATCTAGATAGGGATTTGTTTCTCGGAAAACTCACAAAATCTCTACAATACCAAAATTCTAGGAAATTCTTCAATATAAATCCTCAAAGTCCATCTTATGTCTATGTGCTCTAATCAGAGTTTATCTAAATCTAGCTTCCAAGGTTTGTACAAAATTTCTTCTGATACCAACTGTAATGCCCCAACCCCAGTTACCGAGAGTCGGTGCTTAATTACATAACATTGGCATGATCACAAAATATCAAGTCTCAAAAGACTGATTAGTTTAGTAGCCTTGGAAACACTAGATACATTCATAAAGTTTACATTACATCATAAAATTAAAACTACCAAAACATAGTCTCCATAGTCCACACTCATATCCCCACATAATATCCCTGCAGGTTATTCATAAGTTACTTCTTAACGTCCTGGGAAAAATAAAACATAGAAAGGGGTGATCTCAGATTCCCATTATGGATAACAATATAGCAGAAAATTTTATAAATACGCATAAACATTTAAGTAAATGTATAACTAAAACAAAAGCCTTTTAAACTTTAACTTCAGCATAATATGGAAAAAATAAAATGAAATAATTCCATTTACTTATTCACATGGATATTCTACTAATTGAATAATCACATGCAATATCAATAATAACTTTCATAATGATGGAATGCATAATTCCAGACTATTATAACCACGTAGCCAAGGCCTCATGCCAAGACTACAAATACAATTTTTTTAAGGCCTCGTGCCAAGAAACTAGATTGTCTCATGAAACCTACTGATGGATCGAGGAGCTATAGCGGGCTCCACCCGTCACTTATTAAGTCCAATGCATTCCCCATATGAATAGGTTTAAATATAACATAAACATTAGTATTAAAACTAGCATACAAAATGTCAATTCTTTCTCCATAAACCATGAATGGTATAAAAATAACACATCCACAGTCAATCATATCACAAAACCTTCAATATAATATGGAAGTTTTGCGTCATAATAAATCAACATCAAATAAACTTAAAATCCATCAAATGATGTTGACATTGATGAAAATCAAAACTATTTGAGAGAAAATATCTCTTTCTTGAAATCATTTAAATGTCACATAATTCTAAAGAAAAAATTTATTTTCAAAATATTCCTATAATATTATAAGGGAAGATTCAGAGGTGTAATAATGGCAGAGAATAACCACACCCATCGTATATGTTAAAAAAACATTCTTACCATAATTCTGTCGAAAAGGTTAAAAAGGACCTTGTTTGGAAAATGGGAGAAAGATTCCTTTATAGAAATCTTATTAAATGTCAACAAGTTTATAAGTGACTTTAACCCATAGTCTGAAAAATAGTAAGAATGATTTGAAATACATTTGTAATAAACATGGATATGGATGACAAAGAGGACCCAGTAGATAATTACGTATAAATAACCTCGGATAAGGAAGAGATTGTGAAATAAACCCTTACCTTGTACTTTTCCTTGGTTGATTGTAGGTTAACCTCCTGTGTAATGGTGAAATAATTGTTATTAAATTATAAAATAATCATATACATTAATATGATATCATATATGATCTTTTAACATTGCTTTGTTAATAATAACTTAGTATTATCGTCATTTTGGTTGTTAACTTACTCATTTTCTTTTATATGTTTTGTTACATAAGCCATGTTTGTTATAGATAGGTTGTATATTATTAATATCCATAATGATATCAAGTCCTTAAACATTATTTTTAATCATCAAATTAGAATTATACTTACATGGATACGATGTGGAATGGATCTCATCGCATTCGTGGATACGGTAGTCCGTACGTATGCACGAGCGACAATATCATTATTTTGATATTAAAATAATATATAATTGGATGTTATATCATATATACATAATCATTATCATGTTATATTTATTATTTAAATGAATTACACATCATTATTATACCCATCCAAATAATAATGTATTGAATAACAGTTACACCACGACGTGGAGACGGTAAGTCGTACGTACACACGTATGGTGACATGTCATTCAAGGGATGGATAGAATAATGAATTTGGTTGTACCATATTTATAATAACATCATAGTATATAGAAGATACTGGATTTATTATTTTATATTGTAAATAACAAAGAATGAAGATGTTGAAGAAGAAAGGAACTTGAAAGAGGGTGGTGAAAGCATTACCTCTTCTTCGGGTTCTTCCTTTTTATTTGATCAAAAGGGCTCCTTAGGTTGGTTTTACAATAAAACTAAGGCCTCTAGGATTAAGTGAGAAAAGTTGGAAGGATACATGGATAGAGTTTGGCCGAACCAAAAGGCTTTTAAGGTGTTAAGAATTTGTTAGAAGTGGTGGGCTTTTATAAAGAGGAGGAGGGGCTCTTTAGGAAAAACATAATGTATTATTTTATAATAAACTAATATACAGCTTCTAAAGGATAAAAAGTGGATTATTAAAAGTATAAGTTGATTATGGGTCGAAATCCATTCAACCAATAGATTTTAGACAGGTTTGGGTCACTATATTAACCTTATCTTTTAGTTTTAACTTAGTTAATTAGTTTGACATTTACCATGTCACTTTGTATTTTTATATTATATAGATAATAAACATACTATATACATCCAAGATACATAAAAGTGGTCCACTAATGATACACCTATCATGATATAATTCCTTTGGCCGAACCTTAGATTTTTTGGAATATAATATCAATTAATAATATAATATTTGTCTTAAAAACTCTTTTATGTCAATTTTGACACTATTCAATAAATTATTTTTGTTAAAGTCTTAAAAACTTTATTAATTCAAATAAAAATCATTTAATCAATCCTAAAATGAATATTAACCAATAAAATTCGATTATGGCATCAAAACATTCAAATTAAATTTATTGTAACTTTTATAATACCAATTATTTGATTCTATCATTAATATGGAAAATATTGTATCATTATTATGTCATAAATAAATTTAAATATTAAATGTATAAAAATTATAAATAAAATATAATTATGTAAGAAACCTTTTTATCTTTCTAATTAATATTTATATTTGAAAATTTAAGATATATAACCTTATGTAAAAATTGTTTTTCTAAAAGATATATGCTTTTGTCATTTTTGTATTTACTTTAACTTAATTAATATAAAGTGTCCTTATCACCTACAAGTGGATCCATGTGGTCCCTAAATCAACACAAATATGCCCATGGTCGGACATGTATCAACCAATAGGGTTAGGACATGTTTTTGGGTAATTTATTATTATTATAATATTATTGTTTACCCTTATTTACCGGATTTACCCTTTAACCATGGAAAATAAAATATTTACCGAAATAATTATTCAAAATGTCTAAAAATAAAAGTTATGTATTTACACAATTTGGACCTCATAATTATAAATATGGAATCCATTTTTCTAAATTCAAAACATATAATTGGCAGAAATTAATTTAAAATTAATTCCCGCTGTCAAAACAAAAAGCATGTTTTTAATATATATTAACTATTTAAAGATTGACACTTGTTTATGTGTGGTTTAATTGTGAAATCACATCCAATGACCAAAATTTTATTAAATGGTAAAAATATATTCTAAATATACTTTAAAACCACTCAAATTCAATATTTATTACTATTATTTATTTTTATCAAAAAAGTTGTTTTTAATTAAAGTTTTTCAATTTTCACTATTCATCAAAATATAAAAGTTATCTGAAAAGTACCAATATTTCAACCTAAGAAAATTTCAATATTATGAAACCATAAATGAAGTCCATTTTGAGAGATAAAATTTATAAAATTTTAAGAATTGGGTATTACTATTCATAACTGCTACTTTGATTGGTCGCGGTGTGTTAGAATCTTGAAGTTACGTACAATGCAAGCTATTGCATTATTCAAATGAAATATACCGTGGAAGCTTGGGGTGTTAAAATTTATTTCAAATTATATTGGATATTATATTATTACTTTTCTTAACTTGGTGTTTCATCCATCATGGAGATGGAAAAAAATAGTAAAATGGTTTAGGTGATGAGTTTGATTCATCTCTTTACTCACTATGCTTTAGTATGCTTCTTTCAAATTTTTCATGAGATACTGCAAGGATGATCCAAAAATTTATACATATTATTCTAACCCTACATATATATAAAGTATTTTTAATGTTATTCGGAGCTTATTAGTGATAGATATAAACATTAATACTTTAAAAGGTTTTCTAGGAACTGTTGGAGGTTCATGGTCACTACTAAGGATTTTTTAGTGTTTATATCTGTTTTCTTATAGGTTGTTACATGCATTCATTTGGGATATTATTTAATTTTATCATGAGAAGGAGTTGTTTGGATGTTATTCTTGTCTTATCTATTGCATCTAAGTGACCTTTGGATGATATTTACTACAATTTTTTAGGTTTTACACGGGTAAGATTCTATAGAATCCTTCGAATAATCTTGTTACTATAAATTGTAATGTGTATTAGTGTAGTTTTTATTCTGTTTATGGAATGAAAAGGTGGTTCTTAGTGTTCTCTCATTTTCGTTATCTAGTAAATTTTTCTCTAGTTTTCTCATTTGATAGAGTTATCATGTTTTTCTTATCCAAGAGCATCAAAAGTGTCTTTTCTTTCTTTTGTATATACTTTCCCTTAGAAGAGTATCTTTCTTTACATGGATTGAAATAGAACCCTAAAAAGGCATTGAAAATGATAATTATCAGTGGATACTAATGAATGCTTGAATTCATCAATTCTAGTTTCTTTTAAATATTCTAATAATATTTAAAAGTATTTCTATTTTATTATTTTCTTTTCTTTTATTTTACTTATTATAATTCTTAATGGGTTTTATCAATATTTATATTGTATAATGAGTGTTGGTATTGTTAATAAAACCCTTCATGATTAACCTATTTGAAGATAATGTGATGTAAGTAGATAAATGAATTCCTGGATATGGATGCGTTGTCATGTGATGAAAGTTGATTTCTATCATTGATATAAAAATAAACTGAATATTAAACTAATTGACTAGTGATGACCGTCATATAAGAAATTTTTATGATTATGTTAAGTCCCCTAGATATCTATTGATCATGTCATTAGTAGGGGTAATATGAATCATATATAGGTTATTAAATCCATAGGACTTTTATTTTTTAGGGAAAATGTGGAGGGGGTTGATGATTGAATGGATAGTGGGGAATGAATCTATTTGATACTCATTGATGTTTCCCTAAAGAAGTGATGATATAGAGGATATGATTATGTATTTTTAAGTGTATTAGTATCTTATTTTTATTTTTCTATGTATATGGTATTTTATTCCAACATATATTTTGAAACCTTCACCCGACATTCGGATATTGAGAGACTATGAGATAACTAATCACTTCCCTCCTCTATTCAGATATAGCTTGATGATGTGTCAATAATTTGCCAATGGGTATGGATTAATGAAGTTTAAGATAGTATATAGTTAATATTGATAGATTTTTGTTAAGAAAAATAATATTTGATATTGAGAATTATAGTGAAAAGTAAGTTGGTGAATAGATAATGGGCACTATTGATTTAAAAAAAATAGTATACAAAGATCCCTACCCCAAAAGAACAATTAAAAAATAAATATAAATATTTCAAAGATCTTATTTGTGGGAATATTTCATTTCATGAGAGTAATTTGGACTTCATGTGTGCTGCCAACTCTGGGAGAATATCCCCATCTTGTGTTTTCCTATGAGATTCATGATGGGTGCACAATTAAGTCGATACCATGTGTGTGTGAGAGAGAATTGTGTAATTTACCAATGAGAAGATTATAGGTTTATTTAAACACACACCACTACATATTAACCCACACCCTACTCTTATTGTAAGGACTTCTCCCATCAAAGGCATTTAATTTTTATTTTTTATTTTTTTCCCCCATATATTATCATTGAATCATTTTATTTTTTATTCTTTTTCTCCTAATTATTGATATAATCTTTTTTCACTTTCAATTTTGTTTCTTTTATTTTTATTATTTTTGTTATTATTTTCAATATATAAATATAGAAACAAAAAAATGTTAACTATAATTATTTTTATGTTTTATTAATACAAAACTATTTCCTCGTTTGATTATTATTATTATTATTATTATTATTATTATATATTTTTATGATTATTATTAATTTATACCTACAATCAAACATAGATTCATGAATGAAAATGTGTATGAATGAATCCATACAAACAAACATAAGAGAATATATACATACCCACAAACACACAAACATACATATATGTATATTTATTTATTTACTTATAAAAGGACTTACTTTTTAGTAACATTGTATACATATTTTGTAAATAAAATAACAATATAAAAAACAGAAAATAAACAAATATAAAATTTACACTTATATATCGCTTTCTATATAATATTAAACATCGATCATTTTCACTTTTAAACATATCACATTATTTATATAAGAAAATAAAAACAAATAACCACTTCACCCCTCTTTTATAATATATCATTTACGCAATACCTCACCAACCAACACACTACATCACACTATTTTTCTACCCATACATCACACATAGCTATGTAATACCATATTAAACAACTATTAAAAAATTAAATTATTTATGATGAAATAAATAGTTAAAATATATAAAGTATATATTTCATAAAAACCCAAAATAGATCAACATTAAAAAATATATATTATTCAGGATGAAAAGATACTTTCAATAGGATAAAATATATATTTCATAAAAAACCAAATTCGAAAACCATTTAAATATGTTATTCTTCACTTTCCTTATATTTATTCTTAATAGTGAATATGTTTGATTTGAATGGATATGATTTGTGCAATGTTATTTATTATATTTTTATTATTTTTATTAAATTATTTTTCTTATCAGTTCACTTCCAAGGGTTATGTTTATTTTTTAAATTTCATCTAAAATATCTATAAATATTTTAAGTTATTCAAGATCAAAGTTGAATTCATAGAACATAAAAATTTTTTCTACACATGATTTTTTCCTAACTACAATTTATGACCACTAAAACAAAATATTCTATTAGTTTTACATGAAATGGTCTTTTCATCACAAAAAAACATTTAAATTATAAGAACTTAAAAGAGAGGGTACCTATATTAGTGATAAATAATTGATGATAAAGGTGATCATATTAAACATATGAAATATTCATAGACAACCAATTGATCATAGATTTTTTTAACATAAATAAATACCACCATTTTCAGTTATTTTTTTACATTGATAAATTTAGAAAAAAAATCTATTTTTTCCCAATCAAAGCCCACCCCACCCCTCTTAGTCAGCACTTGACCCCACCCTTCCCCTTTTTTCAGCACTCTCAAATAAATCCCACTCCTACACAATCAGGACGTCGACCAGTATCCAACTCATTATCAGTGCTTATAACCCCACTTTATCAGCACTCAATTGGTACCCCAACACTTTCTTACTGGAACACAACTGGAATAGATCTCGTTACCTCCATGTGTAAATAAAAACCCACTACAACTACCCTATCTTGTTGTCTTAAAAATTTTATGATATTTTAGTCAATATATATATTAATATTTTTATCCATATATTTGTATATATTTATATAATTCTTAACTCATTTATAAAATATATTTTTGTGTGTGTGAGTGTATATTTATACATATGTCCATGTTTGTGTATATATGATATACAGAGACATATATTATTTAAATATATTATAAATTAATGTTCATTTATATATATTAGAATATTTAAACAAATATATATCTATTTATTAATACACTCTAACATATGTATATATAAACATTTTATATATATTTATATTGGAATACATATATTAATACATTTTTATTTTGTAAAAATATTAAATATATTTTTAAAAAATAAAATATGTATATATCTATATATATAATAAATTATATAAAACACTATAATATGAAAAATAATAAAATTTGAAAACCATAATATCCGTAGGAAGTTAATCCATTGTAATGAATTTATTCTTCACTAAAAAAATAAGAAGACCCCCATAATGGATGCTAAATGTCCATTGAGTGTTAAAAAAGCAGGGTACAATGAAAAAAACATAGTTTTAGAGAAATAGTTTTCCTTTTTAACTATAAAAATACTTACCAATATTCTATATGTCATCATGCCATATATCTTTTAATGGGCTTCAATTTGATATGTGGTAAAACCCAAAGAAACACCCAGATCAAAAGTTATCACCATTTGATGTTTAAGTCATGTTTTTTATTTATTTTAGATTGTTTATTAATTTTTTGAAATTTTCAATCATCAATTTTTTATTAAATGAATATTTACCAACAATAATAAGAAAATTATAAATTAATAAAATTTTATAAAAATTTTATAAACCATTTTTCAATAAATTTCGTGCATATTAAGTGTAAATACACATTTAATATTATGTAAATCATATTTTAAAAAATATGTTGTATGTTTATCAGTAAAAATATAACTATATTAATAAATTCTTTTTAATTATATATAATTATTTTATGAAATGTAATTTTTTTAGTACGAAAAAGCGTTGATTAAGGCCACCCTTTATTAGATCTAAAAAAGAACTCCTAAAAGTTGACTTTATTAGCACAAAAATAATGTGCGGATAAAGGGGTACTTTTATCATCACTTTTTTAGCAGTGATGAAAGTACATTTTATCATCACTTCTATGTAGCACTTGTAAATGATCCCCCTTTATTGGTTCTTTTTTCACCACTGATAATGGGAATTTTTTAATATAGATAAATTTGTAATAGTGTCTTTATTTATCCTCTACTATTTGTACCAATTGAAAATATATTCTATGTTTTACTTTTATTAAATTATATTTATTTCAAGTAATGTGATATATTTTTAATGTAAATATACAGATTCCAAAAGAGAATGTTAATGATTTAAATGTTGAAATAATTTAAATGTGTATGATTGACTATATTTAAGGTTTTTTATATGAATAATTTATTTAAATTATAAATATTTAACACTTTATTAATTGTGTTTTTATTTTTTTTAAATAATATTTTTCTTCTCAAGTATTCAAAATATAGTAAGTTTATATTTAAATTTCTTTATTATTTATGTTATGGTTTTTATATTTTAATCATCAAAAGTAGATTTTACATGAATGTCAAGTGTTTTATCCAACACTTTAAGACAATTTCAAAGTATTATATATTCTGCGAAATAATCGTCTTCTATGAATTTTAAATTATTTTCCATTAATTTTTTTAAATTATTTTTATTTTTTGTCTATTTCAATATAATCTATTTATTTTTTGAATTTCACTAAATTTTATTATTTATATTATAATTTATAATTATTAAAAGTAATTAGTATAGAACATCTGATGTTCTATCTTATAGATACAAAAAGTATTCTATTCTATACTAGCTAATTTGAATAATTATACTCCTAATATAAAACTTAAAAATTGGTTTAATTAAAAACATTTATATACATATAATTATATAATAATTAATAAATAAAATTTGTTTTATAAAATTAGTAATCAAAATATATTTTAAAATTTACTGAAAATGGTAATTTCAATAAAAAAATTCTTAATGTGAAAATTTTATAAAGTTAATGAAAGAACACATGGAATGGTTGAACATGAAGATTTTAATGTTTAAAATATAAAATCCTTAAATTAAATAATAACTTAATTTAAAAGAGAATAAAATAAATATCCCATAATAAAAAAATTAAAAAAAATTAATTTAATATAATTAATATATCAAAAAACATTTACACAGTAAATAAACATTTCTTTCACATAAAATTCACATTAGTTAAGCATAATAATTTAAATGATTATAAGATTAAAAATATTATTATGTTTTTAATGAAAATTAAAGATAAGATAACTACATAACATGTTACATGAAATAAAGATAATTTTGAAAAAAAAATTACCTAATATATTATAAGTAATAATGCAACATGGATGATTAAAAGTGAATAAATAATACATGTAAAAAATTTCTATGTGAAAAACAACATCATGTTATATGTATAACACTATGAAGATAGATAACATCAAATGTATAAAAACCTTAATATAAGTACAAAAAATAATGAAAATATTCTCTAAAAGTAAACAATCTGTTAACATGTTGACAAAAATTATAAATCTTATATAATAGTTTGAACACTCTTCCATTTGATAAATTTTATCCTTTTCCCTCTTTCTAGGTATAATAAAACATTGTCATAAAAATTTTATTTCCCTTGATTTGTATGTTGAATCATATTTATATCTTTTTCGTTTCAAACTTAATGAAAATGTGTATCAATTTTTACAACTAAATAGGTTAAATATTTAAGTTTATTCTTATATGATTCAAAATATTATTAAATTAGTTATAAAATTTTATATATTTTTAACAAAAATTCAATTTCATGTGTTCAAATATCATGATTTTATAATGTTTTGGGTGAAAATGGGGAATATTTTCAAGACATTGGACTTAATATGGAATATCTATTTATTCTCTCTCAACCATGGGATTCTTATCGATAATAGATTTGGGAGGGGAGAAAATGGGATAATTCTCTATCATTGTCTCTCCCTCTTTGTTTTTTTATCTTCTTTTTTCCTCCCTCATATGGTCCTCTATGCTCAATTGTTTCCTTTTTCTTCCTACTCTGGAGCTATCTTTCAATATAGTTTTCTTTTCTCTATTTGGGGCATCAATATTCATGTTTGTGGCCTTCATTGACCCCTTATTCTCTATTTTATTTCCCATCATTATAAATCCCATCCTTGGTCTAGTTTGTGGGTTCTTAAAATATATTGTGATAGTTATGTGGTTCAAGTTCCCGGTCTATGGTTTGATTTCCTTATATGGTCATTGATCACTATTGAGGCCTTTCTCAATTATTATTATACCTTTACCATATTATTCCATGTTCTGAATCCATATTGGTTTAGTTCACTAGTCTTTCAAGGTACTTTTGGTCTTCTTGGTTGAGAAAGTTTTAGTTTCCTAGGAGGAAAGATTAGATGTTGGTTTTTGTTCTTCCCCTGGGATTCAGTGTTCCTCTGGTGTTGGTTCATGCAGCCTATTTCCTGTGATTCTAGACATCTGGGATCACAATTATTATCTAACCTAGTTCATTTATCTCTAATATTTTTCTTTATTTCTTATATTATAAACTAATTAGATGTTATTTTTAGTATACCATAACAGTTCGATCAATAATATACCCGAAATTGACACGACAAAATGCTTGTAGGCTTTTCTTGATCAGCACAGGATAGAAACAAGCACCAGGGTATCATAAAAAGAACATAAAAATTATTTCACCCTCATAAAACATATAAAAATATATAATTAAACATTTTATAATTGTTAAAATCCAAGATATATCATATGTCAAAAATAACCACACCATAGCTGGTAACATCCAATATCTAGATAAAATTTTTTAATAAATCAAATTGATAAACCATCAACATAGAGCCCAATAAAACCCATGGTTCCGTCTCTATGTGATTATATTTCACTATTATCCCAATGCACTAGAAGGAAACATGATCTTGGAGAGCCATCCTCTACAGGATGCTCTTCCCTTTAACAATATCTTGAAAGACCAAGGCTACAAATGAACATATAAAAACATTGGGTGTGAGTACTAAATATTAGTTACATACAACCAACAATATATATAATTTCTATCCATTTAAATCCATTATTTAATTTATAAAATATATTTCACTACATTTCCAAATAAATATTTAATATATAAAATCAACATTTGGTTTCCTTTTCAACAATGATTTATATTCAAATACATAAAGCAATATGACATTACATATATCAATAAGGCTTAATCATATGAATAAAATACGTTTTAATCATCCATATCCATATCATGTAATGAAATGTTAATATCAAATAAACATCCAAAAAATTTATCAATGCATAACCAAAGTGACAATAACAACTCAAGGGTGTACACAACATAGAATCACAACACCACTAATCGGCATAAGTGACTCAAATGTATGAGAACCTCAATCCCACAAAATGGATACCCCTTAGAAATTCATGGAATCATGGGAACCACCCCTATATATAGATATCTTCACTAAGGCACACATATGTCTATTTTTCCCTGGTACCCCGAGATATTCCCGGTGTGCTAAAGCATTTCCATTCTATTCAAGAAACCAGGTTCAAATTTCTCAATATATTTTTCAATGAAATTATATTTTATTTCATGCCCAAAATTCCATAAAATATGTATATAGTGATACGACAACACTTCCTTTCTTGAAAACCCATTTCCTTTTCAAAAATATTTTTGACATAATTTATCTAACGCATCATGCATATCAAAATGGTTTCTATCAAAACCCCCATTTTTAGAAAACATTTCTATTTCCATCAAATATCACTTTCACATTATATGTATATAAATTCATCAATTTCATAATTTTATACAAAATTAATGAATAATAACACAAGTAATGCCAAGTGAGAGATTATATTATAGATACACCTACCTCAAACATAATGAAAACATCGTTTCCTTATAAACCGGTGATGGGAGAGGAAGAGATCAGATTCTCAAAAAACTATATCTAATATAAAAAATGTAAACTCTCTATGATTATGTTAGTTCAATTTAACTAACATTATAAGGCATCAAACACATGAATAATTAGAAATTAAAATCGATTGTATTGTATTCCACTTATCGGATTACACCCAACGGAGATACAAACTACCAAATGGAATAATGATCCAACAAAGACAAGATATATAAAACTATAATCATCACCCAGGAACATAATGTTCATGATAAATCTAATTAGGGTTGTAGGTTCTAGATTATGGGAGATAAAACCTAATTTTAGGTAAAAAAGGATAGTTTATCCCTTAATAAAATAGATTCCCAATTGCATCACTATCTAACCACTAGGATGTTCCAGCTAGCTAGTGTTTGAAGAAAAATATCATGTAACTCTAGTACCTCCACTATAAGGGAATTGGATTACCATAATATATATGGTGGAACCTATATCTATGTTTTTGTTCTTCTAGACAGCCCCTGCTATCTGGTTTCCCTCACTAGTTAGTCAGTGGACTCATGATACCACCAACAATCCAAACCTACTTCTCACGATCTCTGAATAACCCCTAATACGAAATAAAAATATAAATTTCCATAAATGATTCCAAATTATTGAATATGACATTATATTATAAAACTATTTAAATGAGTATATAATATAGTGAAAGTGATGTGTATAATATTATTCAAAAAAATTGAAGGCTGACAAAATATTATAGTGGTGGTGTGGTGGGTGGTTTCGTCTTTACCTTGTTTTATGTGTGAAGGTTCTATGGATTGTGAAGGTGCATGTTCATTTTCGAGTTTGTTTTAGTCTTCTGTGTTTAATTAATTTCAACTAATATTACATTACGAAATTTTAGTAGTTTTAAATTTTTTGGTTTATTTGGTTCTTGATTATCATAAATTGGTACACGTATGGTTCAATTTTTTAAGGTAGTGTGTGGGATGTGTTGATTTTTTCTATTTGTTTTCTAAGGATTTATAGTTTTTTAGAATGGTGTTCGTTCCTATGGTTATTTTAATAATGGTGATGGTGGTAGTTTACAATGGCTAGTTCCAATATTCCTTCTTTTTTATGTTGGTTGAGGGTCATGTCTACTTTTGACGTCTCTAGATGATGTAGAACATAAGATATGATGTTTGATGATTCTATAGACTCTTGTTTTCATTATGGTGAGGTATTATGTATTTTAATTTGGTTCTATTTGTGGTTATTTTTGTTTTTTTTAAGGTTCTATGTGGATGGTGGATTTCTACAATGTTATGTGGGCTCCAACTATTACCCTTAAAAGTGGTTTATTACGAAAATAAAAAAAATGTGAAATTGTTTTGCACAGTATAATGAAAAATAAAAAGTATCCATTCAAATAAGAAGGAAACTATTCAAATGTGTGAGATGTTTATAGGTTATTTGTGATATGTGATAAGCATAATCATGCTACATCATCCATATGAAATTTCATTATTTGGTAGTGAAAATATTTAAGTGGTATATTTTTTATTGGGGACAATGTTGAGGTATATGTGTAACATCACAGGTAATTATAGAATAATTCATTTACATATCTATTAATATTTACTAATAGCATATTAATTTTACACTAAAAGAATGATTTTTCCATTATTTTACCTGACACGTAAAAACCGGTTTCTTTGAAATCTTATGTTCCACACCAGACTAAATTATACAGAAAAATAATACATTATTGATATTGTTATTTTAAATGGTAATTAACACCTAGTTGTTTTATTGGTAGAAATAAACATAACTAAATATATTATGTTTCAAAAAATTTCTTAAAAGTTTTTCCATTCATCAAATAAATTTCAAAGGCTTGAAATCAGAATAAATCCAATTTTAAGCTTAAAATACTCTAATATTTTTAAAATGTAATTTACTACCTTTTGATGGTGAATCATTTTAAAATATATTTTTTCTCAATTTTATATTTTATTGTTGGAAATATAAACTTCTTCTTTGGAAGAGGGGAATTTAAATTTACTTTGGATGAAATTTATTATTTTTCTGATAAAATTCATATTTTAATGAATAGTAAAAAATATAACATTTTTATTCAAAATTGTATTTTTGTTTAATTTATTTATATTATTGCATTACTATTTGGATTGGTTTTAAATTATATCTATATTATTATTTTATCATTTAATCCAATTTTTTTCATTTTAAGTAATTTCACATTGAAATTTGATGTAAACACATGTCAATCATTTAATGATTTTTACTTTTTTTAAAACTCATTTTCTCGTTCCGACAATGGGATTAATTTTAAATTTAATTTTTTCACTTCTGTGAATTGAATTTTCAAAAACTAACATACATGTTTGTAATCGGTATGAAAATTTTGGTTTAATAGGATCAAAATAATTTTTGGTGAATAGTAACTTTAGTATTTTATTTACCATATGTAAAGGGTAAATCATGTAAATAAGGGTAAAACTAATATTATAATAATCTAAAACTACCCTAAAACTTGTTATAATGTTATATTTTAAGTTATGGAAGTCCCAAAAAACAGATAGGAATAAAATTTGGCCTTTGGAATCCACATGGGTGTGGTTATGACATTTATAACTTTTAATTTAATATGAAAGAAAAATTAACATAAACATGACTCTAATTACTAAAACAATTTTAATATGGGGTTATATAACTGATCAATTTGACAATAAATATTAATTATAAACATAAAAATATTACCTATATCATGGTATTTTGTTTAAAATTTTTACGCACTTAATAATAAAATTTAACTATGACACAATGATGATGCAGTGATTTCATTATTATTGAAAGAATCAAATAAATAATATTATAAATATTGAAATAAATATTATTTTTATAATTTATATAATACATGAATTTTTTGGATGACTATGATATGTTATTATTGAGTTAATGTATTTATTTTTAAGGAATCAGGTTGTTGTTAATTTTTTAAATAAAGTATGAATAATTTCATAATGGACATAATTTATAAGTTAAAATATAAAATTGTTTATTTAATGTTATAAAATTTTTACAAATATAATATTCAACAAAATGGTTATTATACATCCTATTTTTTCATAAATGAAACATGTTTTGGTCGTTTGAGATGGTATGGAAATTACATTAACACAAAAAGTGTAAATAACAAGATATCACAATAAGATTAAAAAGATAAAATAAGGGTTAAACAAAAAAGATAAAGATATTAAAATATTCAAAACTGGTATAATTTTAATTGGATGATGGGGATTTTCCCAAAATCATAGTTTATTCTTAATAAAGGCTTTAGGCACCATTTCGAACAAAAATTGAATTTATATAAATTTAATATTTTAAGAGTTTCCAAGGGTACCCCTCCCCTCTTTTATAAAAAGGTACCCACTCTTATATAATACATACACTTCCAAAGCATTGTTTTGGCCAATCGCTTCTAAAAAAACAACCTAAAATACCTCCCCACGTTCTTTAGCCCTTATTTTAGGCATAAAACCATTCTTATAGGAGTTAAGGTGTTTTCGAGATTTATTAACCCAATAAGAGGAATCGTTAGTATTTTTATATTATTCCTTCTACCACTTCCATCATGTATCCTCCAACCCTAATGAGATAATAACTATATTATTATCAATATATTTAGATTTTATTATGATAAAATCATCACCTAAATACATCTCCACTTCCATCTAATGATAAATAAATTAATCATTCGTACGTACATGTGAACTATCACCTCCATGAACCGATCTAGTTTTTTTTCATTGCTGAATATCAAGACTAGTTATAATGACAGAATAAATGATTATATATTATATTCATTAAATATTTATCATTTTAAAAGAATAATATTTCATTTATGTTTTTACATCCCATGCACATAAAAATGATAACATTGTTCGTGCATACGTGTGAACTATCACCTTCACAAAGCCATGTAAATCTTTTTTATTTACCACATCACTTGTAAGATTCATATAAGTATATTTAAATTATTATTTTGATGTTAATAATATTATTATAATTCTAAAATGGTAATTTAATAATTACCATATTTCCATATTGATCAATGAAAAATGCAAATGTTACTCATGCATTTGTACGGCCTACCAACTCCGTGATTATAACATTATTCATTTTACATTTCTTAAATGAATGATTTGATTTAAAAATTATAGTTCCTGTATAAAATTTATGATTCTTTCATGATTTTATTTCTAGATATTTACATATTACCACATGGACTAGTGACATCATACTATCTTCATTTTTAACTAATGTACTGAATTTCAACGAAACATCTAACATCAACAAACATAGTTATGTAATTGTTATAACATGACAATATGTGATAAAAAATTATTAATAAAATTGAAAAAGGATCTCAAGCAAGTAGGAATTAATCTAAGTTTATTATTCAAAAATATAATGATTATATGTAATGATTCGGAGTCATCGTAAGGGACTTCATCCCAATTTTCTTTTCATTGAGTTATATTTCAATAATATAGACCATTTTATTTTATTCAGTGTATAATCAACCCCTTTGAGTTTTTATTTCATTCAATGGCCTTCAATAGGAATATTTTTATATTAATCATTTTTCTAAATTACAAAAGGAATTTCTTTAACATAGTCGATGAAAATGACCTTTCCATTTTCATGACCATATATTGGTATTTGGAATCCTCTATAAGCAGTAATGTTTTTAAAACAAAAGTAAATACCATATTATGTTTTTAGATATTTTGGTTTTAGAATTTTTTTTGAGAATGAATTTATTATATCTTGAAATGATATACTATGATTGTAATGTGGAAATGTTTTTTCCCTTTATTCTTGGTTTATGTGTTATGATTTTGATATGGTTCTTGAAAATTGCTTTTGTATACAAATTATTTTGTGATGGAATGAGGGAAGGTGAGCCTATGATAGCTCTCCAATTTATTGTTTAATGAGACGTAGTTAAATAATAAGGTTTCTCCTAAGAGATTTAGGGAATATACTATGATGGGTATTCGAAATGTAACCATGAAGGTTACTCCCTATATAGTTTAAAAAGCGACAATTCAATTATGTATGTATGCCAAAAGTTTCCATTATGATTTATAATTTCTATGAAGTTTTTCTGGATTCTTATAATTTTATGGTCTTTTAAATATTCATGGAATAAAAAATTCTTCCCTTATTTTATATCCTTTACTGAGATTTTTTTCTCATCTGATGTTTTTAAAATGTTTTCTTAGGGTTTAGAAATGGGTAAGAGAAAGGAAGAAGTCAAGAAAATTTTAATCAAGAAAAATAAATCATGTTTACTTTTAAAAGTTTTATATGGTGGAAGAAATTGATACAATTGTATTTTTATTTACATTTTATAAATTTGAGTTTTTATGTAATAGTTATGTCCTAATTCTCTAAAACTCTATACCTAAAAAGATCCTCAACGTGAATTCTTGATTTAACTCAAGATTATGTTATGTTTAAGGATGAGTCCTTATAGTTGGTATTAGAGACATGTTTAGAGAAATTTATGCATGAGGATATTGTTAATATAATATCCATAAAATATTTTTACTTTATAGTAAAATTGAAATGAAATCTCATTTTAAGATCACCATGTTTCTTCTTCTAAGATATGTATGTTCAGAATGGTTTGCCATCGAGGAAACTCGGAAGCTATTCTTAGACAACATCAAGAGGAAAATAACTTTTCAAATCAACAACATGAGATAGTCGGAATTCATATTGAACAGTTTGTTGTTGTGATGGCATAGTTTACATAGGCTATAAATGGCAGTAGTATCCATACACAAGATCAGCCAGATCAACCACAGAGGAACATCTTAGTAGTGAAACATTTCATAGGTCAATGTTCTCAATCATTGAAAGGATCATCTGACACTGTGATATCTGAAGATTGGATCAAATCACTATAAAATATTCTCAATGTCATGGGGTAATCATACAATAAAAAGGTAAGTCTTAATGTTTACTATTTTGAAGGAGATTTCGATCAGTGGGGTTGATGGTTATGAATATCAAAGACAATGAGGATCTTGACACTCTAGATTGGGATGACTTGGAAGGTATTTTTCTTGATAAATATTTTCCTAAGGAATTTTGAATTATGATGGAAAAAACAATTCTTGAAATTCAGGCAAGACCAACACTCAGTGGCTTCATTTGATGTTAAATTTAATTGACTAGCAAGGTTTGCATCAATTTTCATCCAGGATAATGATAGTAAAATCAATCAATTTTTACTCTATATTAATGAAAAATTATCAACGATCATTGTCTTCTCATTAGTTTAAAAGTGATTAAAAACATGTTTTATGTGCAGTGAATTTGTAAATGGAGTTTTCCAAAGATCATGTGTTCTTTGACAATAAGAATAATAAAAGGTTGACGTTGAATCCGAAAGGGGATAATTCATCAAAAAATAATGATGGTAAGAAATTTGTGTTTCGAGTTTGTTAAAATTGTGGTAATAATAACATTTTGGAATGCCTTATTAATTCTAATATGTGCATAGGATGTGGTAAGATAGGACATAAGGCTCATAATTTCATTGAAAAAGAAAATGATAGTGGTAAGACAAAATCTTATTTACAGTTAGTAAAAATTTTTAAGTTAAACTAGATGGGTCATTATGCAAATGAATGTCTAATGAAGAACTCAAATGAATTCAAGAATCCAATCTATAAGAAAAAAAGTTATGTGAAATCCTTTGCAACAAATTTGGAAGATGTTGGTCCAACAAATGAAGTGGTATCAGGTAAATTGTTTGTTTTTTAGATTATTTCATTATTTTTTTTTGATTCAGGGTATATGCATTCTTTCACTTCTAAGAAATGTTCTAGTAAATTGGAAATACTATGTCAAGAAATGAATCTAGAACTTACAGTAAAAACACTTGGTGGGATATTGATGAAAAAAGAAATTATAAGAATCTTTATATCCTTGTCTATGAAAATAATCTACTTGCAAACCTTATTATTTTTTCTTTAGTTGAGTTTGATGTCATTCAGAGTATGTATTGGATTTTTTTACCATGTTAAGATTGAATGTAGTGTTAAAGAAGTGTCGTTTCCTAATGATTTTGAGTTTGCGAAAAATAATGAATCATAACCATTGATAACATATCATGAAGCAGAGAAACTGTTGAAATATGAAAATGAATGTTGCCTTGAACTTATTATTGAAATAAAAGGAATTATTCAGATTTATGATGTTCTGGTGTTAAATGAGTATCTTTATGTTTTTCCCGATGATTTTTCTGGTACTATAACTAGTTTAGAAGTTTAATTTACTATTGACTTTATTCCTAGTACAAATCCAACATCCAAACCCCCTTATTGAATGGCTCAGATTAAACTTTTAGAGTTAAAGAAGCCATTTCATGAGTAATTAGATAAAGGTTTCATTTTACCAAGCACATCACCATGGGATTCCCCTATCTTGTTTGTTAAAAATATATGGTTTAGTGAGACTTTGAATTGATTATAGAGACTTTAATAACATCAATATTAAGAACAATTATCTTTTGCCTCATATCGATGATTTTCATGATCATCTCTAGGGAGCACAATATTTTTTGAAGGTTGACATGAGGTCGAGGTACCATCAGTTTAAAGTAAAGTAAGCATACATTCTAAAGACTATGCTTCTTACTAGATATGTCCATTTTGAATTGGTATTTATGTCATTTGGGTTAACAAATGCACCTACTATATTCATGGATCTTATTAATAGAATATTCCCTGAGTTATTATATAAGATTGTCATTGTGTTTATTGAGGATTTTTTGGTATATTCTAAAATTAAATTGAAAAATTAATTTAATTTAATGGTTTTCATGAAAACCTTAAAATAAAATGAATTATACGGTAAATTTATAAAGTGTGAGTTTTGGTAACAAAAATAATAATTCCTTGGTCACATTGTCTCTAAAGATGGATTAATTTTGATTCCTGATAAAACAATGGTTGTTGAAGAATTTCCATGACCCAAAAATATAATTGTGATTCGAAGTTTTCATGATTTAGTAGGTTATTACCAAAGGATTGTCTAAAAGTGTTCATGGTTATCTTTCCCATTAATAAGATAACTCAAAAAGGTGTTATGTTCATATGGAAAAAAGAATGTGTTGGATGTTTCCGAGAATTAAAAAGATGATTGGTGAATGCTCTAATTTTGGAACTGGATTCCCCAAATGGTGAATTTGTTATCTATAATGATGCTTGGTTTAAAGGACTTGGTTGTGTACTAATGAAGAATGGTCAGGTAATTTCTTATGCTTCGAATCAATTAAAAACACCAGAGTTAAATTACCCTACACATGATTTTTAATTATCTACTATTATTTTTTCTTTAAACAATTAGAGGCGCATCTATATGGAGTAAAATGTAAAATATATACTAAAAAAATATTTAATTATATCTTCACATAGAAATAATTAAGCATGATACAGTGAACATGGTTGAAACTAATTAAACATTATGATTTCACAATTCATTGCTATCTAGAAAAAGTAAACAATGTGGATACTACTTTGAGTAGGAAAAGTAATACTACCTAAACCATGTTGCGTTTGAAACGTGACTCTTTGATTACTGATTTGATGAACATTGGAATGGAAGTTTTTGGTGTAAGAAATTCTTTTATTTTGTTTCAGTTGTTAGTGAAATCATCTCTATCTGACAGAATTATGAATGCAAAGAAAGAATACAATGAGGTGCAGAAAAAGTTATAAATGGTTCATGAGGGTAATTCACCTGAATTTAACATTGATAATGATCTTGTTTTGAGATTTGGTAAGAGGTTATGTGTGACATGTGATTGAAAATTAAATAAAGGGTTGTTGTGTGAAGCTCATGGTTCTCTATTTTTATTTTATCCAACCAGTACTAAGATGTAAAGAGTTCTTCGAGAGTATTACTATTTGGATGGAATAAATAGATATATTGTTGACATTACTATGAAGTGTTTGAATTTTCAATAGGTTAAAGAAGAGTGGTAGTTACCAAAAAGGATTATTTAGACTTTTCCAATACAAAAGTGGAAATGGAAAAATATAACCTAGGATTTCATAGTGGGATTACAAAAGATTTCTTTATGTAACAATGTGGTCTGGGTTATTGTTGGTCGATTGACTAAATCATCTCATATTCTTCTTATTAAAGATAAATTGTCTCTAAAACAAATTTCTCAGTTGTATCTTAATGAGATAGTTAGGTTACATGTATTTCCCCACTCTATTATATATGATCATGAACCTGGGATCCCTTCAAACATTGGGAAAGTCCATCAGAAGTCATTGAGAACTGAATTTAATTTCAGAATAGCTTTTCATCCTCTACCAAATGAGCAGTCTGATAAAACAATCTAGACCACAGTGGATATTCTATGTTCTTGTTCAATTGATTACCAAGGATTTTGAGATCATCATTTTTATTTTTTTGAGTTTTATTATAATAACAGTTTTCATTTTAGTAAACAACTCACATCATTTGAGGCATTATATGGAAAGTGGTGTCGAACACCAATATTTTGGGATGAATTAGGTGAAAGGAAGTTGATGGAACCAGAATTGGTAGAAGACAAGGAAGAAGAAAAATTCATTTTATTCAAGAAACTCATAAAAAAGATCATAGTAGGGAGAAACGTTATACGAATAACTGGTGGAAGGATATTTCTTTTGAGGTAGGTGATTGTGTCTCTCTCAAAGTTTCACTATGGAAAAGTGTGATGTGTTTTGGTAAGAAGGGAAATTTGAGTCTGTAGTTTATTGGACCCTATGAAATCCCAAAGAAAGTTGGATCAATTGCCTATAGAGTGGAATTAATGACACGTTTATCCCAGGTACACAATTTTTTCCAGGTTTTAATGTTGAGAAAGTATTTTTTAGATCCATCTCATGTTTTGAGTATACACGTAGTTTAGTTGGAATAGAATCTTTCTTGTAAGGAACGACCAGTCCAGATTCTTAACCATGGAGAGAAAGTGTGGAGAAATAATCTGATTCATCAGGTTATGGTTATGTGAAAAAACTAAATTTTTTATGAGGAAAAAGGTGAATATGAAAATTCTATCAGTTAGAAATATCCTCATTTATTTGATAATTTAATAAAATTGTGAGGATGCAATTTCCAAAAGGGGGTGTGATATAACATCCCTGGTAATTATAGAATTAGATATTTTCATATAAATTAGTCTTAATGAATAATATTTTATTTTAATTTTAAAAGGTTGATTTTTTCAATAGTGTATCCCACACGCAATAAGGGGATTCTCCAAAAACTTAGGTTGCACACAAGACTGAGTTATACTGAAAAATAATACATTATTAATATTATTATTTTAAATGGTAGATAACACCTATTTGTTATATTGGTTGAAATGAATAGAACTAACTATATTTTGTTTAACTGTGTTTTTTAAATGTTTTTACATTCATCAAATAAATTTTAGAGGCTTAAAATTAGAATAAATCCAATTTTAAGCTTAAATACACTAATAATTTTTAAAGGATGTTTTACATCCTTTTGATTGAAGCTCATTTTATAATATATTTTTTCTAAATTAATGTATTATATTTGAAAAAAACTTTTTTGGATGAAAGACATCAACATTTAATTTTGTGGAAAATTGGTGTTTTTCTGAAAAAAAGAATCATATTTTAATGAATAGTGAAAAATACTGCATTTTAATTTAGAACTGCCTTTTCGTCAAATTTATTTTTATTATTATATTATCATTTTAATTGGTTTTAAAGTATATTTAGATTATTTTTTGTCTTTTAATCCAATTTTTTTCATTGGATGTAATTTCCCATTGAAGTTTTATATAAACACATGTCAATAGTTTGATGGTTTTTACTTTCTTAAAAAACTTTTCTCTCATTCTGACAACATGATTAATTTTAAATTTAATTTTTACACTTATTTTAATTAAAATTTCAAAAACTAGCATACATGAATGTAATCAGTATGAAAAATATTATTTAATAGGATCAAAATAATTTTTGGTGAATAGTACCTTTTGTATTTTATTTACACTAGTTAAAGGGTAAATTATGTAAATAACTATAAAAATAATATTATAATAACAAAAAACTACCATCTCGTTTGTCCTTATATTATTGGATGAGTTATGGCCGACCAAGAAAACTCCTGGGAAATTAATTTGGCCTTTGGAAGTCACATGGGGTTATTATGAAATTTGTAACTTCTAATTTAAAGAAAAAGAAAAATTATCATAATATTGACTCTTATTACTAAAAAATTAATATGGGGTTATATAAGTGATATATTCAAATATAAATATACTTTATAAAGATAAAAATATTACCTAAATTTTCATATTTTATTTAAAAAAATTAAATTTTAAATAATTAAATTTAATTATGACATAATGATGATGCAATTATTTCATTATTAATGAAAAAATCGAATAAATTATATTACAAATATAGAAACAAATATTATTTTTCATGATTTATGTCAACCACAATTTTTATGGATGACTACGACATGTTAGTATTGAGTTAATGAATTTAGTTGGAAGGAATCAAGTTGATATGATATTTGTTTAAGAAAAAGTCAAGTATGAATAATGTCAAAATTGACATAATTCATAACTTAAAATATAAAATAGTTCATTAAATGTTATAAAATTACTATAAATATATCATTCGATAAAATGGTTATTATATGTACTAATTTTTATAGTGACACTTTTTTTGGTCATTTGACATGTTATGGTAATTACATTAACACACAAATGGTAAATAACATGATTTCACAATATGATTAAAAAGGGTAAAATAAGGGTTGAACCAAAACAATAAGGATTATAAAATATTAAAAAATGTCTAATTTTAATTAGATTAAGGGTATTTGACCCAAAAACATCTTAACTTCAAAATAAATGATTTTGGGTCCATTTCGAACCAAAATTAAATTTATATTGATTTAATATTTTAAGCATTTTCAAAGGTACATATCCCCTCTTATGTAAAACAATACTCACTCTACTCTAATACATGCACTTCCAAATCACTTTGGATAATAAAATATCTAACTAAAATCCATCCTAGAATCCTTCCCCACATTCTTGAGGCCCTATTTTAGTCATAACATGCTTTTTATACTCGTTAAGGTGTTCTTCAAGGTTGATCAACCGAATAAGAGGTATTATTTTCCTTAAGTATTTTATTTTACTTTTTCTTAAAATTCATTAAAGTCTCTTCCAACCATGATGAGATAATAAATCTAGTATCCTAATGATACTATGATTTTATTATGTTAATAGAATCACCTAAATCCATCTCTATATCCATCTAATGGGAAAATAATTGATTGTTCATGCATACGTGTGAACTATCACCTCCATAAATGGATCTATTTCATTTTTCATTACCATATATCAAGACTAGTTATAATTATGGAATAAATGTTTATATATTTTATTCATAACATATTTATCATTTTTATAAAATAATATTTCAATTATGTTCTTACTTTCCATGCACATAAAAATGATAGCGAAATTTGTGTGTCCGTATGAAATATCTCCACCACGAAGTGATGTGAATCATTTTTATTCACCACATCACTTGTATGATATATATGAGTATATTTAAATAATTATTATGATATTAATAATATTATGATCATTATGTAAAGGTAAAATAATAATTATCTTATTTCCATAATGATTAATGAAAAATAGAAACGTTACTCTTGCGTATGTACGGCCTACCGTCTCCATGGTTATAGCATAGTTCATTTTTCTTACCATAAATGAATAGTTTGATTTAAATTGTATAATAAATGTATAAAATTTATTATTATATCATTATTTTTATTCTGGAGATGATGGAATTATGACCACATGGACTAGTGACATTCTATCATGATCATTTTCGACCCAAGTACTGAATATCGAAAAAACATCTGACATGAACATATATAATTATATATTTGTTATAGAATTCTAAAAAGATTTATAAAATAAATAATCAACATGAAAAAAATTACATAAAAAAAATTAATCAAAATTTATTATTTATGAATATAAAAATTTTATGTGATGAGTCGGGCTCACAGTATGGTACTTCGTCTTAATATCCTTTCATTAAGGTGTATTTAAATAATATACACCACCTTCTTTTATACAGTTTATAATCAACCCCTTTGAATTTTAATTCCATTAAACAATTTTTAAAAGGAATATATTTTTATGAAGCATTTTACTAAAGGAAAAAAAATGAATGTTTTTTAATATATGTGGTGAAAATAATCTTTCTATCATTGTGACCATTATTTGGTATTTGGCTTCCCCTACAATCCAAAATGTTTTTAAAAGAAAATTAAATACCATATTCCCTTTTCAGCTATTTTTGTATTGAAAATGGTTTTTAGAATGAATTTTTTATATCTTGAAATGATATATTATGATTGAAATATTAAATTGTCATTTTTCCTTTTTACATGATTTATGAGTTATTATAGTGTTATGGTTCTTGGGAATTGCTTATATATACAGGTGGTTTCATGATAAATTGACTGAGGGTGAGCCCATGATAGCTCTGCAATATACTAGGTAATGAGACAGAGTTAAATGAAAAGGTTTCTCATAATATTTTTAGGGAATATACTATGATAGGTATTTCCAATGTAACCATGATGGTTACTCCCTATGTAGCTGTGAAAACTAAAATGTTAGTATTATATGGATGTCACAAATTAACATTATGCTTTATGATTTCTATGATGTTTTTCAGGATTATTATAATTTCATGGGTTTATAAATATTCATAAACTAACATTATATTCCTTTATTTTATATCCCTTACTAAGAATTTTTTTCTTATCCCATGTTTTTAAAATGGTTCCACTGGGTATTAAGATGAGTAGGAGAAAAGAATAAGTCAATAATATTTTTATCAAGAAAAAGAAATCAATTTTTAATTTTAAAAGTTTTATATTGTGGAAGAAATGGATAATTCTATAGTTTTATCCACTTTGTATAAATTTTAGTTGTTATGTAATAGCCATGACCTAATTCTCAAAAACATTAAACCTGAAAAGATCCTCAATGTGAATTCATGACTTATCTCAAGATTATATAATGTTAATGGCTTGGACCTTATAATATTCCATCAAGAAATATCCAAGGATTCATGTATATTAAATTAGGTTCAATTAATTGTATTAGATTAAAAATGTTTGTAATACCCAATAATTTTAAAATAATAACATAATGTTTGATAGCATATGAATCATATAACATCCAACTTCAATGACCTATAAAATATATTATTTAAAATTGTAAATTATAACATAACTATTGAATTTTAATGTGAAAATATGTCTAGCCACATTAATAAATATATATATTATTTTCAAAATCAATACAAATTTATTGATTATTTTATAGTAAATATACACCCAATTTTAAGTAAATACATTTTATGCTTTAAAGGAATATTTTATTTCAAAATGGTTTTTATTAATTCTTTTGTAGATAATATAATTAATTGTTTACACTTTTTTGTAATCATATTTTATTAAATATTTATCATTATTTAAATCAGCATATCAAAATTATATTTAGAGTGAAATGTTTTTATATTTCATAAAAAATGGTCTTTTAGTAAAGAGTGAAAAATATCAATTTTGTAAAACATTCATTTATTATTAGTAAATAAATTCATTTAAAGTATTATTATATTTTATATTTAAAATTAAAATGATTTATGATCCATTGTATTTAGATTAATATAATTTATTACATATTAATCTTTAATTTTAATGATTTTGGTATAAAGCAGTTTTTATGCATAAAAACATATTTTCTTGAGAACTATTTTTAACTAAATTATGTTTTAACATTTTAATTAATTATAATAACCCATAATGTGGAATAATTTAAATAAAATAAATAAAATATCTATCTATCTATTTGTATTTAAATTCATATAATGAATATTTCTAGTCATAGAGTTAATATAAATCTTATTTTCCTTGACAAATGTAATACACACAGAATATTTACAATTTTATTAAAAGAAAGGACCAGACCAAGAATAGGAAAATAGATAAATCATATCATAGAATTATAAAATAATGTATCCCACAGGAATCCCCTCAAAATAATTCCACACCTTCAAGAGGAAAGGATACCATGTTGGAGAAGCAGGTGACCCACCAGTCATGATTATCCTTTGAGTCAAGGAAGCCCGCCACTTTTTTACCATCATGATAAGAGCCATATTTTTTTCATTTTTTTCCCCAACCTATGAGGAATCTAGAAAATCCACCAGCCTTGATGAACACTAATGGATGGGGGAGGACGTATTATGTTCATCATAAACCTGAGTGAGGGGGCCTCAGCCCAGTCCTCGATTAGACGATAAATATCAATCAATAGATCCCTTTTTCTGTGTACAATGGCTATCTTCAAGATGAAAATCCCCTTATGTCATCCATTTTTTCTAGCCTTCCAAACACACCAACATCATTCAGCAATAATAATCGATCTCTCCTTTCTTTCAAGAAACGTTTTCTCCACAAATTAGCATCAAAGCATGATGAAATACCTACCTAGATTAACATATGGAGGAATACTAGTGAATTTTCCAAAGGTGTGCCACACTGTATGCACCCAATATCCCTCAAAGAAAATGTGCAGAATAAATTGTCTTCGAGGATCTCCATAAAAACAGCATTTAGAGATAGGATTAATTCAGTTTCATTGGAAGAGATCATCAGCAGGAATAGTCCTGTTCCAAATGCACCATATGAGAATGTTGAGATTTGGAGAAATGACTTTCTACCATAAAACATCTCCACACTGATCTTACTCAATTGAGGGGGAAATTAGGTGATGATAAAAATTACCATAGAAGGCTCTTGAGGACACACCCATAAAGATACATCTATCAACATCAGTAGTGATATCGATGAGATTGAAAATAGCCTATTGATCCTCATCCATGACCACACTGGTGAAACTAAAAAACATCCTAAATTTCAAAAAAAATTATTTCTTGGATGGGTCACCCTAAAAAGTTGATATTATCCCCAACCCAATTTTCATGCTAGAAGTTAATTTCACTAATGCCAACAATCTAGAGAGTGTGCCTTTGGAGAGACATGATGTGAATTCGGATCGATATCCACATGGAATAATAATTCTAATTCCTATAAACTATAACTTAATCATACTTGAGCACCATGTATATGCCCCTAAACCTTCAGCTTTCAAGAACTTCCCATGTGAGCTTCACATGGAAACCTTGCATCTTTCCACAGATGCTTTTGAGGTTGATACTACCTTTATCCACATGTCTCTCTATTAGTACCCACGATGCCCAGTGATGTATCCCATATGAATGGGAATCCAAAATAAATATGTTTATTATTTTCTCAATGAGTCTAACCATTATTTGTGGAACCGTAAGGGTGGATAAAATGTGCATGGGTATTGAGTGGTGGAAATTTCTTCCTAATGTGATTCTTTCGCCGAATGAAAAAAAAATCAATTTTTATTGAAACTGATATTCCCAGATATGAGATTAATGATCTTGTTGAAGTGTTGGATGTGATTCCTTCTTGGAGAGATTGCATTCCTGAGGTATTCAACCAGAAATTTGTGCCTTCTATTACCCAAGGAACTATTCATTGTAGTAGCTCAACTATTGGGGAACTTAGTGGAAATGTAGATAATATTTTTCTCTTGGTTCACCACCTTCCCACTCCAAAAATAGTACTCATTCATAATTATATTGATACCCATTATATAATTCTTACTCCCATTATGAAAAATGAGCATATCATCAGTATACATAAGGTGGAATATGCCTTGCGGGTTACACTTATAACAGTATGGATGAATTTTCACGTCCATGAGCCTTTTGTTGATAAAAAAACTGAGTGAGTACTATTGGAGAATTAAAAGGATGGGGATAGAGAGTCACCTTGATTGAGCCCTCCCATGGATTCCAATAATCCACACCTTTTCTTCATGAAGAATATGGAGAACCCTAAAGAGATAAATCCCTTGGACATCATATCAATAAACCATGATTAAATACACATAATTCAATAAAATTCCAATTAAAATTCTATTCTATTTTATCTTAATCATTATTCATATCCAATTTGATAAAAACATTGGAACAAAATCCCTTGGTTTCCTCTAAAGATCATTTCTGGTGCCAAACTAGTGTCACCTTGAATCGGCATTCCCTTCACAAACCAGTGTTGTTCCTCTGATACACAAATAGATAAATGTAATGAAAACCTACAGTTATTGATGCTAACCAAGACCTTGTAAGGAATGTTTCACATGCTGATAGGTCTGTTTTTCTTGAGCAAGGACTGATGATTCACCTTTGGTATGATCACCACAGATGAATAACTAGCCACATGCATATGATTACCTCCCCAAAATAATTCTAACATTGTATTCATCACATCTCTCCTAACCATATCCTGTGATTCTATATAAAATTATCCAAGGAACCCATCTGGATTGGGTGAGATTTTTGGGTTGAGATATTTAATCACTTCCAGAACTTCCTTCTCATCCAGAATCACTTCCAAAATATGATTTACAATACCAAACACATTTATTGGTATCGCATTAAATATTTATGCACTACCATGGGGATATCAACCTTCCATGTGATGATTTGGACCATTCAAAAGAGACCTAAATTGTTCCTCATCCATCCCACCCACCACATCTTGGTCTTCCAAGTAGGAACAATTCTTTAATTGAATGTTTATCCATGTGAGAAGACTTTTTTCATTAACTCAATCATGGAAGAGGTTTGTATTCCTCTCACCATACTACAACCATTAAATCCTTGAAATCTCATGAGCTTGTTGTTCAAGTTCATCCAACAACTCATCTAGTTCATTCTTCTTAAATTTAAGATCATTAAAGGATTACTCATCTCTTAATTTTTATAGTATTGATTACATAATTTTAATATTTTGAATTGAGATATTCAAAATCATTGTAGATATAGGGTAGGGATATTGTCCAATGTTTAGTATGACCTTTAATTCATCTGATCTTTTCAGGGTGGCCATACCACGAGATTCCTTGCACCGGTTAGTCCCATGACTCTTGCACCATTTGAACACAGTCTGGAATGATATCTATCTTTGAGAGAAAAAGAATTTGTATCCTTTCTTGACTTGTTTTATAACTTAACAACAAATTGTTGAATGATCAAAAATAATGTGCTTCATATAGGTTACCTTAGAATTTGAGGAATAGATAAATAGTTTTGATATTGGTTAGGAACCGGTCAAGGAGACACCATAGAAGATTTATTTCTTTTCTTTGTTACACCAAGTAAATCATTCATCCAAAAATTCATGATCTTAGATGCTAACTCATCAGACTCACATAAAAAAACCTATATTTATTTTTGATAGTTTTCAGCACAAAATTTCTTCTCTGAACTGTCCATAATCACATTGAAATCGCATACCACTATCCATGGATGGCCACCCATATTGAAACCTTCTAAATCATGCCAAAGAGATTCCTTAACCTGGGTGTCACATTTCGCAAACCCAATGTTGAAAAATTGATTGTGAGCCCCAACATGAATTTTCATTGGTAAGAATTGATCTGATCCCATAGCTAGATACATGGTACATGTCGAATTCAAATGGAACATACATGATGGTTAATATTCATATCATGCATGAACCCTTTCTTATTAATTATCATTGTGATGTTCAAAAAAATTTCGTAATACTTTGGTTCAAGAATACAAACAATAGAAGAGTTATAATGAGAAACGGTACTAGAAAAGAAATAACTTTTAACCAGGGCACCCAGGCCACAAGCATTCCATAGGAGGAAAGAGATCATCAGAAATAATAACATCAGGATCTATCCCCTAACGTATTACTTCCTTTTTTGTGCGTCAATAAATATATAAGAGTGTCATTGGATTAGAGTAGATGAGGAGATCATATCCTGGATAGAAATGTCTTTGATGAGGATTCCTTGAGATTAAGTATTAACTAAGAGGGAGACCAGTGTATTAGAAACATCATTCATGTGCAATATTTCACTATTGGGGATCATCTTGTTCAGTTTTAGTAATTCACTCTCTTTCTTAAAAAGCCAGCATGAGAACATAATAGATAGGATCTCCTTAGCATATAATAATACATTATACAAATTGAAGGTAAATATAGGTGATCCTCAAGGATAAATAGAAGTCTGCATGTGACGATCCATATGATGGAATGAGTCAACAATTATTTTTTTCACCTATCATGGACTCTGCCTCAAATTTGGGAGCTAGTAAAAAAACGGTTGGCCTAAAAACTAGAGATATACTTTGGTCTAAAGGGAATAAAATCCATATGATTGTTCTTCATCCCACATGAAATATTAGAGGGGGTGGTAAAAGACGTCATATGTGAAGTGTTATTTTCCTCCCATGCAAATATTTGTTGTAATTATATGAATTCAATCCAATTTATATTTTTTATTCATTTTTCATGGCACCCACATGGATTTGGTGATGTAAAAATTGTTTATTGGTTAACAAGTTTACCGCAGGTTTTCTTTAGTTTTTCTGGATTCATTGATTTCTCGATTTACTATTTTCATTACCTTTAGAGGCTACTGTTTTGGCCCATTGATAACCATTGATCCAACTATGCTAGGGATATCATGTTGTTTTTCATTCATTTGGAATTGATTCGTTGTGCATTGTTTTTCATTATTCAGAACATTCCATTTGTGTCTCACAATATCTTAGCTTTTGTTATACAAACTATCCCTTTGATCTCTACTGTCTAAGTGGATTCCATCATGCAACCCCCACCGAACTTTCTAACGAATCTCTATTGTGCATAGATCGTGCCTATTTTTTCTTGAGGGTTTAAGATCATTATTTGGGTTCCTCTGAGTCTAGTGGAGATCTCTCTCAATTGTCTAGGTGATGTCATGGTTCTGCGAAGGTAGAAGTCCAAAGTATCCAAGGGACTTCACCCACCTTCACTCCCTCTGTTGATATAAATTCCACCTCCTGTAACCAGAGTACTTCTCCAATGGAGATTCGGTGGGGATTTTCTTGGTTTTGAGTGTAAATTTGGACACACTTCAAGTGTTAACAGCCTTTACATATTTCTCAATCATAACTAAGATCTGGTTGTTAGATCTTGGATCTGTAGTGATTAATCTTTTCTTAAAAATTTATGGTGTGGTATCCATCTTGTGTGCATGTGTATTTCATATAGGAGTGGATGGGGATAACTCTACATGATAGGGTTGATAACTTCCTCCTAGTTCAAAAAAACGGCCTCCTATAATGGTTTTCCTTGTCTTTTAATTTCTTCATTTGATTCTGAAAATTGTGCTTGTTTTCTTTCTTTCATTCTTTATAAATTAGTTTCCATGGTGGTGTTCTTTCCATGCACATAGGTCCCCTTGGGGCCAAAGCATGTTACATCTATTGTCCCTATTATTTTAGTGTATTGGATGTTAATCTTGTTCCAGTTTCTTGACTGAGATTATCATTCCTAATATAATTTGATAATAACTAATATGTTAAGTAAACTTATCATTAGGTTCACCATTATACGAGACTATGGATATTGGATTATCTAGGGTTTAAGTAATTAACCCCAACAAGTGGTATCAGAGCCTACTATTTCATTTCAATGTTTTCAACTAAGTTTGATATTGATTAGTTTGATGGTGAGAAATATTTTAATCTATGGATAATTAAGAGGACATACTTGTTAGATCATAATGACCTTATTGATTCCCTTGTTGTCTCTATGAAGAAAATAACCACCATTCCCACTAATGGGATGGTTTCCACCTCTTTTGTTGATGTCCCCGAAGAGACCATTAAGAAATCTCATAGTCTAATACTGTTATCATTAGGAGAAAAGTGTTAAGAGAAGTTGCATATGAGTCCTCTGGTGATGGTATATAGTCTAAATTGGAATCCCTTTATATAAAAAAATCACTTATTGGAAGACTATATAAGAAAATGAGATTATATACATTCAATATGTTCTCTGGAACTATATTCAGGATACACATTGATGAATTCAATAAAATAATATTAGATTAAGCCAACTTTGAAATTAAGGTGGATGATGAAGACTTATCCATTATATTTTTAACATCCTTATATGATTCATTTAACTATGTTAAAGACTCTATGATGTAAGGTAAAGACACATTAACTCTTGAAGAAGTAAAATCTTTTTTTCACTCTAAAGGCCTTCGAATAAAGGGTATTGTGAAAACTAAGGCTGGGTGTTTAAATGTTAGAGACAGAGGTGAAACTAGAGGCCTAAGTGTGACAAGGGGTAGGAAAAAAGATAGGTGTCAGTCTAAGAAATATATAATCAAGTCTGAATGCAAGGTAATAAAAAAAATTCATTGTAAATAACCTGGACATATCAAGAATAACTTCCCTAATATGAAGGGTGACTATAAATATTGTAATAATGACCATTCCCTATTATTTTAACATGACTTTGACAATACTAATGTGTTAAATGTCGTTGAAATAGCCATCTCAAATGAGTGGATCATGAATTCAGGATTCTCATTTCACATCTGTTCTAGGAAGGATTTCGTTACTAAATTAAGGGAATTCAAGTCTGGTGAGGTCTTTCTATGGAATAATTGGAGAAACCATGTTATGGGAATAGTCTTAATTTTACTTGAGCTTCATTATGAGTTTGTAATGTCTATTTAGGAAATTAGGTGGTTACCCAAATTTAATGAAACATTATATCCCTTGGAATCCTTGAACAAAAATGGTACAACATTATGTTTGGATCTGGAAGCTTGAGAGTTGACTGAGGATACCTTACAGTTATGAAAGGTACCCTTCACAATTTCTAGTATGTGTTAAATGGTAAAGTGTTTAGAAATTAGTTGAATACTAGTCTATAAATCGATTATTCTACTTTGTGGAATATGAGACTAGGTAATGTTAGTGCCAAGGGTCTATGAGAGATTACGATACAAAGCCTTCTAAGCAACATGACTCCTAGAAGTGTACCCTTTTTTGTAGATGGTGTATATGGGAAGTCTAGGAGATTCAGTTTTAGTAGGTCTTTGTATAAGGCTAAAGGACCTATTGAATGTGTATATTATGATCTGTGGGGTCCTGTTAGGGTCACCTCCCATGGTGGAGGCTTATACTTTGTGATATTTTTGATGATTTTTCTTGAAGGGTGTGCATTTATATTCTAAATCATAAGTCTGATACCATTTAGTCTTTTAAGAAATGGAAAGATGTTTTAAGGAGTGAGATTAATAAGAAACGTAAGGTATTAATGGATATTAATGGTTTATAATATCTATCCACTGAATTCATTGAATATTGTGAATTTGAAGGAATATAATGAAAACATACTGTTGTAGAAACCCCAAAAAAAATTGTTAGAAAAAAATAATGAATAGGACTTTCCATGAGAGGGTGAGGTTTATTTTGTCACACTGAAAACTCACCAAGTCCTTTTGGGTTGAGGATGCTTCAACCGCAGTGTACCTCATTTATTATTTCCCATCTTCTCCCAACTATTTTAAGACAGCTAAATAACTTTGGAATGGTTCACCCCCAAATCTTGATCACCCTAGAATATTTGGATCCATATATTATGCACATTCACATAATGATAAACTAGATCATAAGGCTGTTAAGTGTATATTCATGGGATATCCATAGGGTATTAAGGGGTATCACTTATTGGTAGATAAACCTAGTTTCTAGAAATGCATCATTAGATATAATGTTGTCTTCCATGTGTCTGGTATGTACAAAGAAAAAGAACCAGAACCTATTTCATCATCTAAATAAGATGCGGGACACACAGGGATCCTAACACATTTTGTTTTGGATGTTCCTATAAGACCTGAGGACCAAACCCAGTCTGGTGTTGGTATTGTTCCTTCTGTTACCCAGACCCAACCTGAATCGTATTCCAGTTCGGAATCTAAAACTAAGGGTCAATAACCTGATGAGCTGATCAACTATCAGCTTATTTAGAGAGAGGAGAGATATTAGACATCCATCCCAGTTTAACTAGGAAGATATTGGTACATATGCTTTCAATGTAACTCAAAACATATTTAATGATGATCCTTAAACTTATAAGAAAGATATTAAATACAAATAAACTAGTAGTTGGTAGATATCAATGCTAGAGGAAATGAATTCCCTTCATAACAACAATACTCGGGTTGTTGATCAGAGACCCAATAACCAGAATCTTATAAGTTCTAAATGGATTTATAAGAAGAATGAAAACAATGCAGGAGAGACTAATATCAGATTCAAAGCCTACATGATAACTACTAGTTTTCTATAGCATGAAGGCATTGATTATAGTGATATATTATCTCCTGTTGTTAATAATGCATCTATTATAATTCATCATTCCATTGATTCCAAACCCAATCTGCATTTTGATCAATATGATGTAAAAACTGATTTTTTACATGGTATCCTTAATGAATCAATTTATATGACACCTCCTAAAGGATTTTCAAAGTTTTTCAAACCTAATCATGTTTGTATTTTACATAATTACTTTTTTGTTCTTAAACAGTCTTCCAGACAATTATATAAAATTTATTATTCATATATGATTGAAAATAATTTTTATAAAAGGAGATTTGATGCATGTGTGTATTTTAAAACTGCTATGAAACTGTATGTTTATCTATTATTATATGTTGATGAGTTGCTTTTAATCTATAAAAACATGATGACTATAAATTTAGTTAAGGAACAGTTTAATTCTGCCTTTGAAATCAAATATTTTGTCTATGTAAATAAAATCCTTGGTATGGACATAATTAGGGATAGGAATGCCAAAACCATATACTTATCCCAATTATCTTATGTTAAGAAGGTATTAAATAGATACATGTTTGAGCACATTAAACCTATAAATATTACCTTAGTATAACAATTTTAACTGGCCTTGACTCAATCCTCTAGAAATGAAGATGAAACTGCCTTTATGAATAAGATTCCATATGAAAATGTTGTTGGATGTCTTATGTATGACATGGTCTCTTCTTGGCCAAATATTACCTTTGTTGTTTGTACACTGAGAAGGTTTATAAAGAAACCTATTAAGGCCAATTGGCATGTTTTAAAATGGTTTTTAAGGTTTTTTTCATCTTCTGTAAACTTGTGCATTGGATATGTCTTGAATACTGATTTTGATAATGATATAGTTGGTTTTGAAGATTTTGACTATACTAAAAATTTTGACACCCAAAAGTCTATAACTAGTTTTCTTTTCCTTACATATTGAGAACTGGTCTCCTAGAAATGAAACATGAAATTAGTGGTAGCACATTTTACTATCAAGGAAGAGTATATTGCCATAACAATAGCTATTAAGGAATTCATTTGGATTAAAGTTATTCTTTCTGAGTTATCATTATCTTTTGATATTATAGTTGTTCACTATGATTGCCAATATTTCATGAATCTGTCTAAAAATAACATATGTTAGGGGATATTAAAGTACATAGACATTAGGTTACATTTTTTAGTGATATTGAAGAATTTGGAAAAGTGAGTGTCATGAAGATACCCACTAATGATAACTTGGCTGATAGTTTGACTAAGGTTATTCCATTATCTAAATTTATGCATTTCATAAAGCATAGGAATCTAATCCCAATTCAATAATTTATCTTTTAATAACATCATCATGTAATTTATTTTATTACAAGGTGGAGATTTTTTGTTTTTTCCACTGAATATACCTGTTGCAATAATATGAATTCAATCCAATTTATATTTTTAATCAATTTTCATGGATCCCACATGGATTTGTTAATTTGTCTAGTGTTTATTGGTTAATTGGTTTACCAGCAGTTTTCTTTTGTTTTTCTGGATACACTGCTTTCTCGATTTACTATTTTCATTACTTTAGGGGTTTTTGTTTTGTTATGTTGATAATCTTTGATCCAATGGCGCTGGGGAGATCATGTTGGGTTTTATTCGGCTGGCCTTGATCCACTGTGCATTGTGATGCACCATTAAAAACGTTCCACATGTTCCCTGTATAGTCTCAACTTTGGTTATATGAATTATCCCCTTGATCTCAGCTAGACAGAGGACTTTCTTCTCGCATCTTTGCTAAACCATCAGATAACTCATGTTTGTGCATTGATTATAGCGCTTTTTTCCTGAGGGTTTTAGAGGATAATTTGCTTTCTTCTCGTTCTAGTGGATATCTCTCTTTTTGTTCTATGTGATGTTTGGGTTCTGATATGGTAGATGGTCGAAGCATACAAGAGACTTCGGCCACCCGCACTCCCCTCTGTTGCTATATGTGACACCTCCTTTAATCGGAGTACTTCTCCAGTGGTGATTCAGTGTGGATCATCTATGTTCTGGGTGTAGAGACAAACACACTTCAAGTGGTAACAACCTTTACATATTTTTCAATCATAACCAAGATTTTTATTGTATATCATTCTGTGCACGTAGGTCTCCATGGGGACGAGTCACGTTACATCTGTAGTCCCCTTTATTTTCTTATATTGGTTGTTTATCTTGTTCCAATTTCTTGATTGATTATTTCATTCACAATTTAATTAGATAATAACTAATCTGTTAAGTAAACTTATTATTTGGTTCTACATTATACGAGACTGTGGATCTTGTCTTATCTAGGGATTAAGTAATTAACCACCATAAGAAGCTACATCCTAAAAGCAGTGAACCAATGATGATATATCATCGCTCTCCACACAATCTATGAGATAATCTGGGTGAGGGGAAAGGGAGGACCATTTGATACTAGACACGGTATTGCAAAATGATTCGACAAAGCCTCTAGACATGACTGGATTAGGACAAGATAGGATTCATTGGTATCTTGATGGGACCTCCTGAAATTTTGTATCGTGTGTCCCTATAGAAGACATGATTCACATAAAAGAGGTGTTAAAAAAATAAATCCTGGTTCCAGTTGTTCAAACCCTCCACCCTTAGGATCAGATATTCTAGAAGGGTATGAACCATATCAATCACCTTTCAGATTCGGGAAAGAGAGGCTTCTAAGAGGATTAGAGAATAGTCTTTCGTAAAAGGTAGGTAGCCCAAGTGTATCATATCCCTTGGAAGAAGGTAATGTTATTGAAGTGGAGGGGTAGGTCAGGTAGTGTAATCCAAACTACCGGGATGGAAGAATCGTACCCACTTTGAACCTCCATAGACAACTTAATATGGTGAAATCACCACCGTATGATAGATTTAGAATGTCCAGACCGAGCATTAAAAAATTCAACCCAAGAGGAAATCGAGATGATTAAGGATTTTTGGTTCAATATGGAAACAATTGTGGGCTCCACTAAACCACACAAAAGAAGAAAGGGATGAAATAGATCAATAAGATGCTTATCTTTGCTGAATCTCAGCACTATTGTCAACGCCAAGTGATTAGAGGTGTCACTAAAATTGAAGGTCGGTACAATGAGCATTGGTTCTCTAACTTCAGAAGAAGTGCACAATGAACCTAAAGGAAGTGAAGAACCCTAGACCGGAAGAATATTAACAATAGAAAATAATTATCTCTATAGGTAGAGTAAATTGAGTAATTATAAATAAAAATAAAATGATAAGTAATAGAAATTGACCATAACACTTCTCTTACATTTTTATATAAGTATATGTCATCTATAACAAACCAAAATTCTAATAAATGAATGTTTTACTATTTTTCAATGAGTTTCACCATTATATTAATTTATATAAATAAAATTAAAAAAATTACTTTAGTTCATTTAATTTCTATAATATTTTGTGATGGGGGTAAAGATAGCTTTTATTCAATTGTAAATATTTATTTAAAATATAAAGGATATTATTTTATCATGGAAATTTAACTTTAATTTTTTGGGATGAAATATCAACGTGAGAGGCTTACACAATACTGACATTGTATTTATTCAATTAATGGGGAAAATAAAATATTTTAAAAATGTAAAAAAGTAATATAATTTGAATTATTTATTCTATTCCATGATTGTTTTAGATAAATATAACATTTTAGTTAAGTTTAAACTCTTTTTATTTTAATTGTATTTATATCTTGATGTTATTAATATCAAATTAACTGAATAGTTCCAAATGATATTTTATAATAAATAATATTTTATTAAAATATTTTAAATTCCTAAAAAAATTATCTTAGACCAAGTGAATTATATATGGTTTAAAATATCAACCACAGTCTATTAAGTTTCATTTTTTTAGAGTGACTATCTTGACCGCTAATTAGTGAAAACATTGTTATCAAATTAATTATCAAAAAGGGTTAATGATGGTTAAAAAAAGATAAGGGAAAAACGTAGTCTAAAATTTTACAAATTTTATTGGATTATTTTATGTAGACTCACCCTCATTCAATATTCTAAATATATCATTTTGGAGACATTTTTACATGATAAATAATTTATATTATTTTCATGCTTTAATAAATTCCAAAAGTGTTCCTCCCCACTCTTAAAAAAGAGAACCTCCCCTACTATTTTCTTCACACTTCAAATACATTTTGGTTTAGAAAATACATACCCAAATCCATCCATTACTTCCCTTAACATTTCATATATTACATTTTTTGATTATAAAACCCTTCAACAAAGTATTTTAGTTTAAACCTAAATAGGATGTCTAAAGATGAGGTATTGTTCTTAACCGATTGTTTTTGTTTTATTTCTTCTTCCACCTCCTTCAAATATTATTTTACACTATTGATATAATAAAATCAATATATCCCATATAATTAGATATTTTTATGTTAATTTCTTGACCTATATCCATCTCTTATTCCTTCAAATGGGAAATGGAACCATCATTCATGTGTATGGAGGACTACCGCATCGTGAACCAATGTAATTTGTTTTCTATCATTACCTCTCAAAATTGTTTTTGATGATGGATTTAATATATATATATATATATATATATATATATATTATTTATTATTTATCATTATTTAAATAAATATATCTCATTTTTTATTCCTATTCCATTCATTTGAAGATGATAATGGTGTTCATTTGTACGTGTGAATAACCACCTCCATGAAGAGATGTGATACGTTTATCATTACTGAATAACATGGATGGTATATATAAGTGTATTTAAATAAATAATCTGATATTTATGATTTAATAAACATTATTTATAGACAAAATAATACTTTCATTTTTTCCATCTTGATCATTGAAAAATGAAAACATCACTAATGTGTGAATATGGATTACTGTCTCTATGATTGAAACATAGTTCATTTCTCTTAATCGTCTTTCAAAACATGCATTAAATGTACAATTGATTTATATAAATAATAATTGGAAATTATTCTTATTATAATTATGATTTAACAATGACCACTTTTATAATTTTCAAGTTACCAAATTCATTTTGAATATATCAACTAAATATCATCAAAATGACTAATGTGAACCTAATTGATTAAGTAAATAAATAGAACATGGAAAGAAATTAAGTAAAAGTAATACTAAAAATGGAAATTAATTTAAAAAAAGTAAATATTTATTATAAATTTACTATCCATGAAGATAAATAATGTACCTGATGATTCGTTCCTAATGTAAGATATTTGTCTCAATTTTATTTCATTGAGGCATATTTAATTGTTATGCACCAAATTTATTTTATATGGTGTATATACTTACCCTTTTATATAACATATCATGAATCATTAAAAATAAATGGTATTTTATATTTCTATAGAAATTATTTCATTCAAAGGGATTTTACATGAAAGTTTCCAAGTGTTAAGTGTTTCATAACTCAATTTATTTTTTTTGGGTTATATTATTTATTCATTAACAATGTTATATTAAGAATATATGTTCAATGGATTATTATTGTTTTATATTATATTACCACTTGTTTTATATGTATTTATATTTTATACAAAAAATATATTCATTGATTAATTCTCACTTCAATGGTATGATATTCGCAAAATATTTCATCTCAAATTCCACTATATCAGGATATATTGGGTATTATACACCTATTCATTTTTATGATGTGTATATAATACACCCTTGATATTTTATATCATATAATATTTATATTTATGGTATATAATTTTTTATTTTAATTTAATTCATTTATGGGTGTTATGATTTCAAAGTAACCAAAACGGTATCAGTTAATTTCACAATCTAATCATTAGTCGAGATTATTAATGTTTAAGTATCTGATGGGGTAATTATATGATAATTCTATATTATACCCAATATATTTTATTCATGTCAATTTATTTTTGAAAATTATATGTTTTTCATTCATTACCCTCTTTTAAATGCTTAAAAGATCAAAAAAAATAAAGATATGATTTATTTTCTCTTTAGTGAGTAATAGTTTTCTTCCATGATCATGTTTTTTAGAAATATTTTCAAGAATTTTTTTAAAATTACTCACTAATATTTTAATGGTATTTTTACCCATGATTAACATTTAAAAAATATAAAAGGAATATTTTTTTCATTTCCCAAATAAGGCACCTATTGATTTTTTAATGAAAATTTTAAATGAAACGTTGTTTTAATATGCTTGGCATGAACAGAACATCCCTCCCTCATGAACACTCAATACTTTTAATCTTCCGATATATGTTTACATAGTTCTTTTAAAAATAAATATCCATAAAAATATTCTATAAATTTATTTTTTTTAAAAGAGGATTTAAATTTTGAAAGTGTATTTTCATTGAGAATATTTTTAATGATATTTTTATGATATTTATAATTATCAATGACAACAAAACTTGTATTATCCAATGAGAATATGTTGTAATGAAACCATAAAAACTCTTTCTATGGATGATTTATGATCAGTTTGACTCAATCAATATTAACTTTTCATATGATAGTTTTTTAATATGAATGTTTATGTTTATTTTAATGTATTTTTTATTTCCACCTTTCATATTATAAATTAATTGGACTTTGTATGTTGCAGGTGGGTCCCACTATAGCCTCTCAATGAATTGGTATGTCTCATGTGACAAAATATAATGGGTTTTTTTATGAGGCCTTACCCATTTCTATAAGATTTCTTCACCTGAGTCCTTGGAAATAAGTTTCAAATGGCTAACATTATGCATTATATTATTTTGAAATTTGTTATTGACTTCTATATGAATATTTGATTAGTTATGGTATAATTGGATAATTACCAAACTCATGTAATTATTTATATGAAATTATTTTATTATCATTTATTTATTCCATTTTATTCATTTCTTACTAGCTTCTGTTGTATTCATACACTTACCAAGCATCAAATATCACAGCTTTCTTGTGTTTCTTTTCCCCAAGATGTCAGAATGTTTATTTTTATGGATATACTAGGATATTCTAAAAGTAATAATGGTGTTATAAAATAAATTACAATGTTTAATTTTATTTTTTTAAATTTAATATGATATTAAATTATGAAAATATTTTTTCAAGGCAACTAAACTATTTGATCCATTGATATTCAATCACCTGTATCTAGTACCAATGTAATATAGTTACCACCTATTATGAGACACTATGGTTAGAATATTTATAATTTTATTATGATTATAATGTTTTTATTTGTAAAATAGATAAATAAATATGACAAATCAAGATGAATTTGGGTGGTAGAGAATAAATGGAAACTATAATTCAAAATAAAGAACAGGAAAAAACTAAATATAGAAATAGTATTTTACATGATTTAACCCATTCAGGATCAGTGTGAAAAAAAAATACCACCCACACACACAAATTTTATTAATATCAAAATAATAATAATACAATAAATACTCGGTGGATATGAACAACAAAATAAGAATTTGTGAAAAGGCAAGATATTTATAAAAATAGATATGAATACTTATAAGTATGAGTCATTTTATATGATCTAAGGGATCTATAATATATAGGAATTCTCAAATATAAGGATTTGTGGAATTGTATAAGTGCACCATTGCATGATTCACCAAGTTCTCCATCAGTGATTCCAGATTAACGAATAGGTCCATGCATCTTTATCCTGATGGAATGTCTTTAATCTATACCAAAAATAGTGCACTGATGGTGGATAAGGAGGGTGAAATGCATGAGACTCAAATTTCTCATGAAGCATTAGTCTCTCAGAAAAAATAGTGTTTGTCCCTGATAATGAGATAAAATGAGTAGAAGATGTTGAATGAATGAGTCATGTGAGTACACTAAAGTGATGGTTATTCTAGGGGTGATCAAATACCCTAATACACAATAAGAAGCTGAAACTATCTACATGAATAAGGAAAAACCATAAGATGTACATAAATACCCTGAGTGATAAACCTAAAAAATTACTCACCACAGATCAAGTGTGTGGTGATGTTAACAAATGGAAGAGTATTCCTAGTATAGGATCAATGACATGGAAAGGTAAATGATATTTCAGAAAATAGTATAAGAATAAGGTTGAACATGTAGACCAAGATAAAAGCCCAAATGGAATAAAAAAGACCTAATAACCAAAAAATAGTTTAGAAAATACAATTTTGATAATAATAAATAAAATTATAAAAATTATTTATACATGTAATAAAATTAATATTAATGATAGATATGGAACAAGGAATTTTAGTTTGAAAACCAAATTATAAAATATACACCATATTCATATAAAAATGTTATTATTCATGAACCTACTGATATTAAATAGTAACCAAAATCATCTTATCAAAGAAGTGATCAAATTTTGATAACACCATGGCCTTAGTCAAACTATATAATGGTTTATTATCATTATATATCTAGTTGAAATTTTAGTTCCAAACTCAATAAAAACTATATAACATGTAACATAATGTCAATGTGTTTATATTTTTAATGGAATAATAAATTTTTGGATAAATGAATGGTTGATTTTCTATCCTAGTTGAAAATAATTATAGATTTATATAAGCTCTGTTTGGAAAGAAACACCCGCAAATATATTTCTTCCTTGATAGCCTCTGTCAAGGATATATAATATACTTCTATGGTTGAAAGTTTCATAACCCATTTTATATTGTATTTCTATTATATAGGACCCCTAAAAGTAATGAATAAATATATACTCATGTATTTTATAGTAAAACATTGCCTACATAGTTAGAGTCTATGTATCTAGAAACTAACTCATTATTATGTACAATTTTACCATAACACAGCGAGAGAGCTATTATGTAGGATATGTACTTAAGAATCTATTTCAGGGCTCACTAATCTGGAATCCACAAATTTTCCTTGAATCTACTAAGAGTAAATATTAAAAAGGCTATATCAATATGGTTATATATCATAGAGTAAATTATACTTTAAACTATACTATAAAAAAATTTGTTCTTATACTTGATATCAACAGTTGAAATAGGGGCTTCGGTTAATTAAATATTGAAATGTTGTGAAAAAGGAAAATTCACATTTTCAATTTCCTTATGAAAATAATCTTTATAAACTATAAAGATGTAGTCATGTTGGGAAAGGTAAAATATTTTCTTCTTCTTATTCCTTATTATTTCTCTGAACAAAATATTCTTAGTGTCTATAACACCCCAAGGTTTTGAGAATTATTATTTTTTGAATTAATTTATCATTTTAATATTTTTAATTTCACATGATACTGGAAATAATTATATATATATATATATTAAAACATTGATTCAATCATTCTCTTCACACACAATACCAATTTGGCTTCCGTTGTATGCAAAACCAACTTTTCATGTGCTCTAAGCAACACCAACTTGGTGTACGATGAACACATCACTGAGTTTCAATGAAACATGTTTATATATATATATAATTAATTAATTAAATTAGATAATTATAACATTAATTTTGAAAATATCTATATTAATAGTAATAAAAACTTTCCAAATATTTTTTATAATTGTCTTATATAAATAAAACATATTGATAACAAAGGAGGAGATTTTTGGTAAAGTGCTTCTATGTTTAAAAACATTGTTTCCTCAAATAAACCTCTTATAATAATGGAATTATTTTTAATAAAATTTAGAAATTTAATTTGATAATAAAATTTTTTTTAATTCATAACGTCGAAATGAAATTATGGTGTTTTTTGGGATTTTTCATAGAAAATTTATTTTTTGAGGAATAGTGAAAAATATAGCTTGATAGTTAAAAGAAATCATTTTATCTAATTAATTATTAATTAAAATGATATTATAAATATTTTTTTGAGGTAAAATTATATTAATGTTACTTATATTAATACACTTTCATTCATTATAATCAATTTCACTTTAAAACTAAATATAAAATCTTAACAAACGTTTGAACGTTTTCTTACCTTAAAATCCCATTATTTCATCCCATCTGTGGGATTAGCACTAATATTAATTTTTCCACTTCTATGAATTGAATTTTACAAATCCAAAATACAGCATTTTATTTGATCTAATATTTAAAGTCTAATAAGACCATGTAAATTTTTTTCCAAAATGATTTGTAAAAGTGAGTAAAATTAATCAGAGTGGTTAAGGCCAAATTAACCTTAATTAGGGACTAAACCTTAAAATTATGGGCCCAAATAACCAAACCAAATGTCTAAAACACATTTTCTATCCATATTTATTCAATAAACCTTCAATTATAGTTTTTTATGACATTTCTTGGGTAATAGAATGTGCACACAAAACTTTTTTAATGGAATTCTAAATGATTCATTTTCTTTCCCAATAAAAAGCCACCACCTCTACCCATTCCCCACCCATATCAAACCTTTTACATTCATCCATGAACTTTCCATGTATCCTTGGAAGAATACTATATTAGACCTTTAATACTAAATCTGGGTAGAAATCTTTTCCAGCAAGCCTTTTGGAACAAACCAAAAGGAGTTACCCTATTTAGAGGTAACACCTACTCTCAAACTCCTTCAATTTATTTTATTTCTTTACCTTATCTTCGCTTTTTATTCAATTATTTTGTGAAAAAATTAGTATAATCTGTATAATAGTATTTTTTATGCAATTTTTCTAACCTAAAAATATACACACCTTTTTCTAAATGATTTTGAACATATCCTTTCTGTGTTTGGAAAATTACCGCCTCACGAAATGACGATTATTCATTTTTTATTTACCACCAATTGCGGTGGCCATTATGATGGAAAATTTGTTAATATATGCCATATATTATATTTAATATGTTTTTAATATTATTTATTCCTTTTAAAACACACATCTCTTTACATTCCATTTGGTGTTAATATGATTATCTTGTTTGAGGAAGTGTGGACTACTACCCCCTCAAAGCGATGTGATACATTCACACATCACATGGAATGTATTAAAGATGGTTTTAATGAAAATATATGGTATATTTGATATATTAATTCTACTGTAATAATGATATATATATATATTTATATTTAATTTACATACCTTCATTCAATATGACAATTAAGACGGAAACAACTTTCATGCGTACATATGTCTTACCGTCTCCATGAATTCTGTATTCCATTTCATACACCTATATTATATAGATTATTATAATAAACATATAATGTATATAATTGATATTTATATCATGGTTAAAATTCTATAATCATGGTATATATATAATGACTAAATATGTAACAAATTAAGACACATGCAGGGAATAAAGTGAATGTTACCCAAAGTGAAACTTTAACATAGGTTCATTAAAAAATGAGAAATATATGGTCATAATAATACAATATATGATATTATGTATAATAATATATTTCTTTAAAATATTTATAATAACTTATATTTATTATACAAGAATCTTGTATGAGTAGAGAGAGAGCCAAGACAAAAGGTAAGGGTATTTCATCTCACATTAAATTTAAATGAGATACTTGTTATGTTCTCTACATACTCTTTTTTTGTGGTTTATATAATTCCCATTATTTAATTATATGTACCTTATACATAAATTTATGTTTATTCACATTTGTATCTTATAATCCTTATTTCAGGGGGTATAAGATTCAAAAGTTACCAAATCGGTAAACTATTTTCTCTTAATTTTCCATCTTTGAGAATCATGTTTTATTTTGCACTAAAACTCTTATTTTACATGTATATACCTATCTTTTTAATGTTATATCATGAATAATATTATTTTCATAATATATTAAGCTTTGTGTAATTTTATTTTCTTACATGGAGAGTATGATGCAATATTACCAAGTTATAAGAGTTTATATATATAATCTCATCGATTTCTAAGATTATTTATGTTTATGCTTCCCTTTATTAAAATGTTTTGATCAATATCTCAAGAATATTCAATAGTTTGCTTATACTCTATTATTTATTGTTATTCTCATGAATTGGAACCATATTATAGTCTTTGATATATAATATAGTTAAGAAAGTTTTTTTAGGAAAGCCATACATTATGCTTTCTTTGGTAAAAAATCTATGTTTTCTAAAAGGGGTTTCCTTGAATATTTTACCATTATACTATAAGATTTAAAAGAATTTAACCATTTATTATTTTACCAATCTATTCAAGGAAATATTCTTGTCGCTTTCTGAATAAGGAAATTGTATAACTAGTTTTACCATGAAAAAGGAATGTTCTTTTGACATCATACGACTTCTAAAGAATTTACCCATCATCATTCCATTAAAGATTCCTTTTCATTTTTAAAAGTGTCATCTTTAAGAAAAAAAAATTAAAAGTATTTTTTTAATAAAAATGGTTTTAAAATTGTCTTCATTGTTCTCTTTTATATTTTCAAGAAAAATGGTTTTCATAACGTTTTCATGCTTCTTTTAAAATATTTCAATAAAAATAGTTTTCAAAACGTTTTCAAGCTCTATTTATTCGTTTTAAAATTATTTTCAAATAAATGGTTTTCAATTTTTTTTTAAGTTTTTTTATATGATTTCAAGAAAAATGATTTTGAAAATGTTTTAAAGAATCTTTTATATGTTTTAATGAAAAATGGTTTTCAAAACATTTTCTAGCTTCTTTTATAAGTTTTAAAGAAAAATGGTTTTCAATATTTTTTAAATATTATTTTATATGTTTTCAAGTATAATGGTTTATAAACAATTTTCAACCTCTTTTTATATGTTTTCAAATTGTTTTCAAAGAAAAAGGTTTTAAAAATATTTTTACATTTATATTTAATGTTTTCAAAGAAAAAGGTTTTCAAAATGATTTCATAAGATTCAAGGTATTTCATAAGAAACTTTTTTAAAAATAGTTTTATGTATTAAAAATAATTTTTCAAAAATAAAAGTATATTTTTTTAAGAAGCGTTTTAGAGGATATTTCAAAATTATTTTCCATCTAATATGACATCCATTGAAGTTAATCATGCCTTTATGGGAAAATTATTCAATTTTTACATTCATATTCTTTCTCCGAATGGATTTTGTTTTGATGTAATGATGTTTATGAATACCATTTCACATTCATGTGTTATATTATTTTGACACCCACTACTTTTCATAGGTTGTTTTAATGATGAAATGATGTTAAAACCTGTCCCTCTCCACATGTTATGATATGTCTACATGTTTATGATTCCAATTTCATTTTATGTGTTTTGATATGTTTATTTATAATCTTGTGGAAAATGTGTGTATGATTTAATTATGTCACAATTGGGACCTATATCCCCCTATAATGCTTTGGGAAAAGTTTTATATCCGTTTAAATAAACTAAGATGGTCTTGGGAGTGAAATTTACTACTAATAATGTATTAGGAGTGAACTCGTGTTAATATGATGGCCATGGGAGTGAACCAGGAATACTATGATGGTATGGAGAGTGAACCCATACTATTATGATGGTCTTAGCATCGAATCTTTAGGTACAATAGAAGTCATTATATGCTTATGTGTTTTCCACAATTCTATGTCTTATTCCTATCTTATTCATTCATGTATTATGCTATTTATTTCATATGATTCATGTCTTATGAACTTATAATCTTTATGTCATGATTTCAGTTATGGTCTTTGATATGTATGGTATGATGTTATATTTACATGATCACATTCTCATACCCTTATACTCAATTTTATGCTTACATGTCTCCACTATTTTCCCTTAATGAGCATTTTTCTCACCCTTTTATGTTTCCTTTATCCCATGTTATGATGATATGTGCTTTGTTTGATGTGTCTAAGAAGGGTGTAATTCAAGAAGAACCTATTTGGAGATGATGTATCTCACATATATACCCATGCTTTTGTTTCCATGTTTCCTAAGGCAATATACCAACTATGGTCTTTGGGATGTATAATGTTTATTTATTCCACAAAATTTATCTAATGTAAATGTTTTAAAAGATAGGGTATCTATAGATGGTATGAGATAAAATTTATTGTTAGACATCATAAAATATGATAATAAAACCTTAGTAATATCCCTAGGTGTATTTCTAAGTATATTTCTAGGGATGTATCTAAGGATAAGTATAAGGATGAGTTAATATTTAGGAATGTTTTTTGGAATTTTGGTAAATGATAGTGAGTTTTTTTCAAGAAATATATCCCTTTCTAGATATAGTAAGTGGATGTGGCTCTAGGAAAGATTTACCTATAGGTAAAAACTCTGACAAGGTGTTTAGGGAATTACTTGGGGTAATTTGGTACATGAGAATGGGCCTTATTTCACACCTAGTTTGACACTCTCAAGAGATATGCTTTGGGAAATCCAAATCACTTCACAAAACAAAATTAATGATTTAGATACAAGTTTGGTATGAATAACCTAGTATAAACCAAAGGTATTGAATATTATGGAATGTATCATGATTTATAAATCCTATAAGTAATTATTTTCATGGATATGTGGTTTTCTGTTATGATAAGTAATTTTATCAGTATGCTTCTGGTTTTATACAATGATGAGAACCGAAAAAACTCTATTAGTGTTCTATGTGATAGAATATTTTCAAATGATAATTCAACGGGGTGATCACTGGAGTGCAAGATATCATGATCATTCCTAATATGTTTCTGTGGAATATGATCAACAATGTTTACCTTAACCGACTCTCAGAATCACCAAGGAAGAGAAAGAAGGGGTTCTCTGAGATTTCAGGTAATGGAGACTATGGACAAAAGAATATTCAGTTTACTTTTTCATGAATTTGGAAAGATTCACCTAAGTGAATGTCTTATAGGAACATGAATGTGTTTTGACTATAGAAAAGAAGGACACAAAGAAACTAACTATAAGGGAAAATGAAGAGTTCGGTTTACAAAATGAATGGTAATTTAGGCCTCCCCAAGTATTCACAAATGGTTAAGTATTTTAATTATGGATAAAATGTTCATTATGCAACCCAATGTCCTAAGAGGAATGTTTCTAAAGAGAATCATCTAGTTGGTGAGAGTAATGGTTAAATTACTAATAATGAAATGACTATAGATGAAATGTGAAATTAAATAAGTATTATGTAATAGGAGTAGGCTGAATTGTTAATTGATTAAGGGTGAAGTAATCTAAGTATTTATGTATTTTGATTCAAACGTTATGAATGATGAAATATACGAGGATTGTTCAACTTTTTTCACTCATTATTTTTAAGTTAATGATGAATGTTCTCTATGAACTGCTGAAGTGGTTTAGTGAAAATATGATATTTTTACTAATGGGAGGTAACCCTTAATAAATTATTTATGGTAAGGTAATGTAGTATGGATAAATATATGTTGGATATGAATGATTAAATTGGACAATATTTATTACCTTGGAACTCAGTAAGGACTGATTTATATGTGTTTTATGTTATCACAGATAATGTTTAAAAAAAATTTGGATATAAGAAGTGAATAAAATATAATTTTTAATGAGGAATCATGCATGTTCTCCAAAAGTATTTATGGAAATTCAGGTTATTACCATGTTTTAAGGGAATATATGATAAGGGTATCCACATGTTTGGAATGTGACAACCAATAGCTATATTATGATATATATGGGAATCAAATTTAATCTAATTTAATCACTCTCTTTCTAGTGTTTTGGAATTTTCATCTTTTAGAAGGGTTATATGGTTAACCATTCATGAAAAGTTTAAGTTAAACTTCAGAGGAAGTATTTGTTCATTGAGATTGTGTTGAAAACCATGGATAAAAGGATAATAAGTAATTAACCTTATTTCAAGGATTTTCATATTATATATTTTATTAGTGTGGTATTAAAAAAGGACATCATGTATGTTTGTATCCAAGAAATCAGGTATAACAATGTCGTGGGACTAGAAATCATGACCGAAAGATGATAAGGGTTTCACACCTACCACTAGCCTACACGATGTCCTGATTGATGTATAATTATTTTTTTGGAATAAAAACTTATGATGAAAAATTTGTGTTTCCTTTCTTTTTATAGATTGATTCATGTTGATATTTTTTTAAGATACAAATAGTTATACTTTTTATTATTTTATGGGCCTTAAGATATGTTAAATGTGTTTTTTAGTGCTTTATTTGTCAAAGTTAATTTCTGGACATTCATTCCATGATGTAATGGATGTATTAGAAATTTTTCAAATCACAACACAATAATGAAATGTTTTTATAGAAATTTATCAGGAATTACTCAACATTATAAAAGTGAAAAAAATTATATTCATAATACATTAATTGTCATTGAGCTGATGGCGTTTTATATCATTCTAGATTTATGACTTTGGGTCCCTCAACTTTCCTTTTATCATTAACTTTTTCTGATTCATGACCACTATAACTTCCTTTAAATATTTATACTTTTCCTCCATGTCCAATATTCACACCCAACATATGTTATACAATGTGGAATCCCAGTTATATTTTACCTTGGGTAACCATTATGGTTCCAAATGTCCCTTTTTATGGGATGTTTTAGTATCAATTTTTATGTTATGGGTTCATATAAGTGAAACATTAAAGTATTAAACATTTGATACCCCAGATCAATTTCTAGAGATAAATTAATTTTAAGGTGGTTGACTGTAACACCCTTAGGTTTTGATAATTACTTTTTCCAAATTAATTTATCTCTTCAATGTTTTTCATTTTGCATGACAGTTCAAAAAGTTCTTAATATATATATATATATATATATTAAAACACTAAGTCAAAAATTCATTTCACATTAAATACCAACTTGTCATGTGCTACATGCAATACCATCTTGCCTTGCGCTCCAAGAAACACAGACTTGGCATACGATGCACTCAACATTTGGTTTCTTTGAAACACACACACACACAAATATATATATATATAATTAGATAATTATAATCTAACTGTTAAAAAAATTTATATTAATAGTAATAAATACATTACAATTATTTTTTATAATTTTTTTATATAAATAAAACATATTTCTAATGAAAGATAAAATTTTTGATAAAGTCCTTCTATGTTTAAAAATGTTGTTTTCTCAAATGAACCTCTTATAATAAAGTAAGTAAATTTAGAAACATTAAAAAAATTAATTTGATAAAATAAATTTAATTTTTTAATTCAAAACATAAAAATTATCTTGGGGTGAATTTTAGGGATTTTTCTAAGCAACTTCATTTTTTTTGATGAATAGTGAAAATATTACTTTTTAGTTAAAAACTACCTTTTTTAAAACTAAATATTAATTATAAATGATATTATAAATATATTTTAAGGTTAAATTAGATATATATTACATATATTAGTATAACTAAATTCATTAGAATCAATTTCACTTTGAAACTAAATATAAAATCTTAACAAACCTTTGAACATTTTCTCACTTTAAAACCCTGTTATTTCATCCCATCTGCGGGATTATCACTAATCTTAATTTTTTTTCTTCTATGAATTGATTTTAAAAAATCTAACATACACCATTTTATTCATTATAATATTTTTTGTCTAATAATATGATGTTAATTTTTTACCAAAATGATTAGTAAAAGTGATTAAGCAGTTAAGGCCAAATTAAGAGTAATTAGGGATTAATCCTTAAAAATAAGGGTCAAAATGACCAAATCACTTGTCCCAAACCACATTTTATTCTATATTTCGTCTATAAAACTTCCATTATTGAGTTTTTTTATTTTTTATGAATTTTTTTAGGTAAGAACATGTTCACTCCTAACATGTTCCGAGAAATTTAAAATGAGTCCTTTTTCCTTCCACCTAAAAGGCTACCACCTCTACTCATTACTAGCACCTCTCAAACCATTTATGTTCATCCAAAAACTTCCCAATTATCCTCCCAAAAATCCTTACTTTTACCTTTAAGCCTACCTTTGGGTATAAATATTCCCAAGGAATCCTTTTGGCATGAAGTAAAAGGACTTAGGTGATTTTGAGGTAATGTCTTCTCTCAAGGTCCTTTCATTTATTTTCCTTCTCCACCCACTCCACTATCTTTATTAAATTATTGGGTGAAAAAAATAGTAGAATACATATACTATGATGTTTTTAGGAAACAATTAAGACCTATGCTCATACACACCTTCATCTAATGGATGTTGAACATATTATTTCTATGTTTGATGAATTACTGCCTCATGAAATGATGATTGTTCATTTTTCATTTAACACCAATCATGGTTCCATTATAATGGAAACTCTATTTATATATGACATATATTATATTTAATATGTATTTAGGATTAATTATTCATTTATAACCCACATATATTTACTTTAAAATTGGTTTTAATACGATAATCGTGCTTGAGAAATTGTGGACTATGACCCCCTCAAAGCGATGTGATTCATTCACACACCACATGGAATGTATTAAATATGGTTTTAATGAAATTATATGATATTTATGACATATTATTGATATTTTAATAGTTATACATATATAAACACACACATATATATATATATATACATATATATATATCATTTAAAACCCATCTTTTAATATGATAATAAAGAAATAAAATGTGTTCATTCATACGTACGTCTTACCATCTCCGTGATCTTTGTATTCTATTTCATACTCCTATATTCTATAGATTATTATAATACATATATAATGTAAATATATTATATTTATATTACGTTTTACATTCTGTAATGAATATATAATTATAAGGACAAAATATGTAACAAATTAAGACACATATGAAGAAAAAAATGAATTTTACCCAAAGTGAAACTTTAACATAGGATCGTTAACAATAAGGTAATACAAGATCATAATAAAACTATATATGGTATTATGTAAAATAATATATTTCTGTACAATATGTATACTAACTTATATTTATTATACATGAATCTTGTACGAGTACGGAGAGTATCATGACACAAGGTAAGGGGGTTTCATCTCACATTTATTTTTTTGTGAGGTACATCTTATGTTATCAACCCACTAATTTTGTGTTTTGTATATACTAAACATTATTGTATTCTATGTAACATATACTTAAATTTATGGTTATTCACATGTTCATATTATTATTATTCTTTCATGGGGTTTAAGATTCAGAAGTTTACAAATCGGTAAAATGTTTTGTCTCGCTTTTCCTTCTTTGAGTCTCATGTTTTGTTATACACCTAAAATCTTATTTGAGGATTATATACTTATATTTTATGTATTATATAACTAATATCATTATTTTTATGTAATCTTAAGCTTCATGTAATTTCATTTTCTTACATGGAGAGTATTATCCGATGTTACCAAGTTATGAGAGTTTATTGATACAATCTTAGTGCTTTATGAGATTGTTCATGTTGGTGCTTACCTTGATGAAATATTACGATCCATATCTCAATAATATTCATGATATTCCTTAAACTCTATTATTTCACAAAATAATCTTGTATTTTTATCATATTATACTCTTTGGTACATAATATAGTTAAGAAATTGTTTTTTGGAAAGCCCGACATTACCCATTCATCGGTCAGAAATCTATGTTTTCTAAAAAGGGTTTCTATGAATATTATAAAATTATCCTAAGATATTTAAAATAAATTTTACCCATTTGTCTTTTACTAATCTATTCAATTAAATATTCTTTTCTCTTCATGAAAAAGGAACTATTCTAACCATTTTTATTGTGTAAAAGGAATGGTCTTTTTACCTCATACGACATGTACGTATTTACCCGCCATCATTCCGTTGAATCCACATTTGTATTTTTAATAGGGTCATATTTAGGAAAATGTTTGTAAATGTATTTTTTAATAACAATGGGTTTAAAATTTTCTCAATATTCTTTTATAGGTTTTCAAGAAAAATGGTATTCAAAACATTTTCTATCATCTTTTATAGGATTTCAAAAAAAAGGTTTTCAAAAAGTTTTCATACTCTATTTATAAGTATTTACAGTATCTTCAATGAAATGGTTTTAAAACTATTTTAAATATTCTTTTATATGTTTTCAATAAAAATGGTTTTCAAAATAATATCAAGATTCTTTTTAAATTTTTCTAGGAAAATTGTTTTGAAAAAAAACTTCAAGCTCTATACATAAGTTTTCAAAGTATTTTCAAAGAAATAGTTTTCAAAAAAATTTCAAGATTCTTATATAATATTTCATGAAAAATGGTTTTTAAAATGTTTTCAAACATATTTTATAATTTTTCAAGTACAATTATTTTTAAATAATATTCATTCTCTTTTTATATTTTTTCAATGTGTATTTAAAGAAAAATGTTTTTAAAATGTTTTGAAGCTTATTCTATATATTTTCAGTGAAAAAAAATTTCAAAACAATTTCATAAGTTTCTAGTTATTTTCAAATAAAATTATTTTCATGTGGTTTTATGTATTAAAAATACTTTTTCAGATAGGAAAGGATATTATCTTCAAGAAAGTTTTTTAGAGGATATTTTAAAATAATTTTACATAAAAGATAACATCTGTTAGTGTTAATCATGCCTTTATGGGGAAATTATTCAATGTTTCTATTTATATTCTTTCTCTGAATGGATTGTGTTTTGATGGAATGATGTTTATGAATATCCTTTCTCTTTAGGGGGTTATATGTGTTTGACACCTGCTTCTTTTAATGGGTTATGTTTATGATTAAATCATTATGAAACCTCTCTCTGTCCACAGGTTATGACATCTTTACATGTTTATTATAACAATTTCATTTCTTGGTTTATGGTATGTTTATTTATAATATTATGGAAAATCTATGCATAATTTAATTTTGTAAAGTGTGGGACCTATATCTCCCTCCAATTAAATGAATAGAGTACTTTATATCATGATATAAACTGAGATGTTCTTGTGAGTGATCCTTGACTTCTATAACAAACATGAGAGTGGACCATGAGTACTAAGATGGAATGAGAAGTGAACTAATGCTATTATGACTTCCATGGGAGTGAACCATCACTAATATGATGGTATAGGGATTAAACCCATTCTACTAATATGGTCTCAGTATAGATACATTGGATACTATGGAAATCATTATATTGTTATGTTTTTTCCAAAATTCCATATCTTATTCCTATCATATGATTTCATGAATTATGCTCTTTATTTCATATAATTCATGTCTTATGAACTACCAATATTTATGCTATGATTTCTTTTATGATGTTTGATTTATAGGGTATGATATTCTACTTACAAGATCACATTTTCATACACTTATACTCATTTTTATGCTTACAAGTCTCCCTTATTTACCCTTACTGAGAATTTGATCTCACCCATTTTATGTTTTCTTTCCCCTGGGTTATGATGATATGTACTAGGCTTTATATTTCTAAGATGGGTCTTATTCAAGAATAACCGATTAAGAGATAATATAGCTCACATATGTACCATTTTTTACGTTTCCATGTTTCAAAAGTCACTATTGCAACTATGGTCATTAGTCATCTATTTGTATAATGTTTAAGTATTCTGCAAAAGTGAAGTAATGTTAATATTTGAAAAGTGAGGGTCTCTATAGTCTCACTTAATTATTTCATTTGAAACTCATTTTTCAATTGATAATTAATATAATAAAAATATTTATATTATTTTATATTAATAACATATCTTCTACATATAACAGTAGTTAAAGAGATGTATTTTTAAAAGTTTTAAAATACACACATGCATCATGTTTACTCCCATTACACTACTTATTAAGCACGAAGTAATTAAACATCTTATATTATTACTTAGATTCATGATTTAAACGAAATAATGACTTATGTAAAAGTAATACATTGTTAGGATTTAATTCTATCAACAAAAATGAGGTGGTGTTACATATAATTTTTAATAAATTTCACTGTGTAGAAATGTATTTTTGACATATAATTGCTCATTGTGAAAATAATGGTAAGCAAAAAAACAAACCAATGCGTAAATTGATGAATGTTTAAAAATGAGTGAAAATATCACAGCATATTCAATTCATTCAATTTGAAGGAATCCCATGGCCACCAATCAGTCTATATACTTAACTTTTTTGTTTATTGTTTTTTTCCTTTATTTTAAAAATCCACTAACATCTACTGATTTTTTGAACTTATAAGTATATAAACAATTGACCAAGTGGGATTATTCTTTTTGGATTTCATTTATTTATCCATGGAAGAGATACCATATTTTAATTCTATATCATTTATATCATTATTATATTTTTTAGGATAATAATCAATAATATTAAGGGTGATGGGGAAAGAAAATAAATCCATATCATATTAGATAAAATGAGTATTTTTTTTTACGCTTAAAACTCTATCTTGTGTTAGTTGATAATTGTTATTGTCATTAGGATTCTTATAATAAAATTTTGAATCAAAACTATATTCATATAAGATCACCATTTTTATTTTAGGGTGGAGAGTGTTGGGGCCAAGAAGTTTGGAGATGTTTTAAAATTTTTGTGTGATATGAAGATGATGGTTAATATTTTCATGAATAAAGGATGTTTTATCAAAAATTTTGTATTTTTTATAGCATAAGTCACCTAAAATTTTGAATCATTACAATAAATATGATCAATTGGAGAATACCAGCCTAGTTTAGCCCTACGAAGCCCATCAGACAAACATTACCAGTGTGAGTTGTTTGGTTTGACTGTTTTACTGAAGGTTTATCCAATAATTCATACCTATTCCATCATATATAGTGTTAAATGAATCAAATCTATGATTCATTAATATTATTAATGTTCCTAAAAATAATGATTATTTAAATACCTAATGATCTAAGATAAGTTGAATGGGGGATAAAAATGGTGTACATAAAAAAGTTATACTATGAAGTTTTAAATAGAACACCAAACAGAAGTGATTAGATATATGTTTTGTAAGAAGTTGAATTTAAATCTAAACATTTGTTGATACATAATTTCATCTAATGAAAAATTAAAAAATGTCAATGGATAGATGATTTTAAATTTTACTATATGGACCAGAAAAGTTTTTACCAAATAACAAAAAACGAGAAGTCATAGTTCAAATATATTTGTGTAAACACAACATAGGATTGATTAAAGATTGACGTATGATATAATGAATTGGTTTCTGGTGATCAAACAAAGTCATAAAATTTTTTAGATAGAAATGGTATACAAATTTGAAGGTGTAATCTATATATCTTTTATGTTAGAAATTTAATGATACACAAAGTATAAATCTCGATATTATAAAAGGAATTTTTGTATATTGGCATCAGTTTTAGGCCATTGGAGGAAGAACTACTAGACTTTGTTGTGGTTCAGAAATAAATGAATTCCCTCCAGAAAAATGTATCATTATGTATCTATAAATAACATTTAAGTATAGGTACCCTTTTGAAATGTAATATCGATGAATAAACACCAAAAAACATATAAATATCATTAGATGGAAAATTTCATGAAGAAGTAGTAAACAGAGGAATATATATTAATTAGTCAGAAGTTATTTAAGGAGAGCACTAGTTGAATAGAATCTGTGTTCAACAGATATAGAAAATAGGTCAAAAAAATTATGTATAAGTGGATAACATCCCCCGAACAAATACGTTCCTAAAGAATTTATTGGAAAAATTTACACAAGATGGAATTTGGAGAGGCTTTACCAAAACATAGTAAATCTCATTTATCATCGACATGCAATGTTTATCCTTTCATTTTTTATTATCAAGATAAGGTATATAATTTTGAATTATTTCCGTAGTTTTTGAGGTTATGGATGTTTTTAATAAGGACTCAGTATATGGAGTGTTCATAAATCATCAAGACAAATCATGAAGTATTTGGAAGAATCCAGTAAATTTGAATTATGTAGGATTTTTGAAATATGAGTTTTTCATAGATCATGAAATGTAATTTTAGTTCCCACCCATTTCCCGGAAAGAAAAATTTCATAAAGTTATTTACGATCAACCAATATGAATATAGTTCACACAAAATATGTGGAGGTCAAGTGATAATGAATTATAAAGTTCATCAGATAATGTTTGTCAAGAAAATTCGGATAAATGAATACTAGAGAGAGTCTTCTCATGTGGTATCAATCAGATGGTTTATTTAAAAGTTTTTAAGAAAAAGGTAAAAGGCAGTAGTTGAATTGTGAGAATTGGTATCAATCAAAAGATACCAAACTGATTTTTATATAAGTTGTAAAAATATATACAATATGCTTTGGTGAGCAAATGAGCAGCCTATTTGTAGTGGTTTCAATCTATAATGAGGAAATGGACATAGTGTAATGAATCAAACCATCATATAAACATCAAAAAACTGAAAAAGGTTATTGAATACTACTGAGAATGAATGTAAATAATAATAATTAATTTCCTGAAAAATAGATGTGGGGACTGAAAAATAAGAATAGTGACAACATAAAAAAGAATGTTGGTGAATATTATTACCATTGATAAAATGCATTGTTACTTATTTCATCTATATGAGGATAACATGCACTATCTATTGACTATAGTGATTTCCAAATGAAGGTATATTCCCAACTTTCTATAGTGACATCTAATGTATTTCTTTCTAATGGTTTGAGTGGTATTTTATTATTTCAAAACAATTCCAAGGACTAGCTACTCATATTAAGTGGTTAACCTTATAAATACCTATGTTCCTATGGTTGTTCTTGTTTAATTGTTTCAAGAAAATTCATGTCTCTCTAATAATATGTTAAAGTTATATGTTAACTAAGAAAATTTAAAAAGATAAGATCACTAATTCGCACCTTCCCCCTCTAAGTTATCACATAGATCATAATTATTCCATTTACAATAGAACACTTGATAAATATCCTAGAGCCTTTATAGAGTTTATGTGAGTCAAATTTACACCTCAAATTAAACCTTTTCTCTTATAAAACCCCTATAGAGATCAAATTAATCAAAATTTTAGGAACCCACCTAACATAAATAAATGTGATGGTGGAAAGGCAATCCAGTTTTATCCAAATAGAACCACTACCCAAGACCTTACATATTTTATTATTTTCTATGATCACTTCTACTTTTACTCTTTCAGTTAACTCAATGAATGACTCTCTAGTAAAAAACATATGGAAATATAAACCAAAATATTAGGCCCAATAATTTGTGAGAAAATAAATAGACACATTTAGTAATTTTAAACTATTATAAAAATCATGAAATAGAGACAATGGTCAATATATTCATCGAGGATAAGATACATCCCCAGTTTATTACACTCTGGTCTAATATGCCTTTGTTCCCCACAATTGTTGTAGGTAACCTTATAATCTATAGAATTATTCCTAATATTGTGTTTTTTATTTTTATTAATGTTATATTTACTTTAATCAGTCTATTTACCATTGGTCTCCGACCTATCCTTAGTAAAGGAGACACTTGACCTCACCCTTAGTTTTTGGTTTTGAATGTAATTATTTAGAGAGTAAGTTTGATTTGACCTCTATAAGGGTTAATGAGACTTGAATTTACATCATATTTTACACTATGGTTATATAAAATTTACTAAGATAAATAAAATGAATAATTATTTGATACATATCATCAACAACAACGTTAATATTCGATAAAACAGGCATGATGTTATTAAACTTATCTAAATGTGATTTAATAGAAACAGTATAAAATTTTTAAAATAAAGAATTCTATTTTTCTTGTATAATATGAAAAATAATTAAGATTTAATGTAATGTTTATCATTTTTAATAAAAAATCCAACTGTAGTGGTTCCAAACATGAATTCTCTATAGAACTTGTCACCTAGGTACATTAATATTAAATTATGGGCCTTAACTTAGATTTTGAGAGGGATATCCTGATGACTAGTGTAGGTATGTACAACATCAAAAAGGGTAATAACAAGTTTCATTGAGTATTCCAAATAATATATAATCCCTAATTTTATAATAATGGGACTCATTTTTATTCAAATTAAATTAATCCATTATCACTATAAAATTTTCAATTAAATAAATATTTGAATCCATTATCTCAATGGGGAATATGATACTATATTCATTCATACTACCCTTGTTAGGAGACTAACCCACAGTAAAAAACCCTCTATATCACCCTTTACATTAGGTTTATAATGAACTTATATAGAGTGTAGAGTTGATTTTACCACATAAAGATTAATTGAGTCTTAGAAATATGTCATAGTTTCCACTAAGATGTTATCTAAATTATTAAGAGAAATAAGTTGGATCATTTATTGATCCTCATCATCAATTTTAACATTAATATTGGATAGAAAATGTATAATTATATTTAGATCAGGTTTTTGTGTTTAAATAAAACACCAAAACGCCTTTTGAAAGTGAACATTTTATGATTCATTTATAGTCTACTAAATAAGGAAGCTTTCATTTAATTTTTCTCTAGTATAAGCCAAATCCCAGCACCATTGAACTCATAAGAAATTTTACTAAGGAAATTGTCACCATGAGAATGTAATAAAGAACCACGGGTCTTAACTAAGATATCAATAAAGAAATCTTGAAAACTAGGGTATGTTTGGTCATCATTATAAAGGGTAAAAACATTTTTCCATAGTCAATGAAAGGAATTTATAATCCCTTATTATACAATATGGGACATCATTTTGATTAACCAAAAATTACAATAATTTTCACCATATAATTATTCAATTACATACTTAGATGAATCCATTGTTTATTTGAAGTCTCTCATACCAATTTTTGGGGAAAATATTCATTTTTCTGCTCAAAATAAATAGACAAGTTTCAATGGATATGGAATTGTTTTCAATTAGTTGTTTGAAACCAAAAAATTTATCAAGATTACAATGATTTAATTTACAAAAATAAGGAAATAAATTTGATGATTTAATATGATCACGGGTGTAAATGAATAAATGGAAACTAAAATTAAAAGGAAATAATAAGAAATTAGTAAAAATGTACAAATTATTTAATGTGCTTCATCTATTTTTTGACCTACATGCATGGTAAGATCATAACCCACACACAAAACATTTTTAATTAAACTCAAAATATTAAAATAAGACAGGATACAATCTATGGGTATGAACAACAGAATATGAATTCCTCAAAAGGATAGGTCTTATAAATAAAATAACAAAGATGTGAATACTTACAATGGTGGATAGTGTTGAAATTTATGGGGGTCATATTCTCTCTATGCCACCTCAATGTTGATGCATTGATTAATTGAATAAGTGAACCATTATGTGTTATGTATTGTTCTCCACTAATGAATCTTTATCAAGGAAAAGGTATGCATGTCTTTATCACGAATGAAAGTTGTTAAGATAAACCAAAAATAGTGCATCAATGGTTCACATAAATCTAGGAAGCCCTGATATTTTGATCACTCACAAAGAATGACTATCTTGGATAAGTTAGGATTCACTAGAGGAATGATATAGAATAGGAAGGATGAAAGAAAATTAATGTGTCGAGTAATTTTATATAAGAGATGACTGTGTAGGGGGGTAGAATCCCCTTATATTCTATAAGAATCTAAAAAGACCTAGTTGAATTTGGAGGTTTAATGAGGTATAACCAAATTAAATGATCTATGAAACCTGAATAGGTGGAAACCTCAAATTAGGTGGACTATGAAGGTATTAAACTACCAGGATTATCCCTAATATGTGATTAATGATATGCTAAGGTAAATGAAATCTGGGGTGGAGAGAATAAAAATATGTTTTAACAGGTTTCCCAAGATAAAATCCCACATGTAATCCCAAAAGATCAGTAACCAAAAAATAGCCTAGAAAATATAATTTTGTGTATAATAAAAAATTGTAGCGATTATAAATGCATGTAATTAAAAGAATATAAATGATAGATATTGAACATGAAATTTTTATGTAAAAACCATATTCAAAAATCATCACCATTTTCATATAAAATGGTTGTGTTATATCACCATTGGTTATTAAAAGGAAACAAAATCCATCTTATCTCAGAAGCTTTTGAATTAAGATTACATTAAATCCTTAGTAAAACTATCATACAAGTTATTATCAAAATGTATGTTGTTGACATATATGGTTCCATAAAAAATGAATTTCTAATAAAATATATCCTAATGTCTTTGTGTTTATATTTTCCATGGAATAATATTTTTTTGGATAATTAAAACATTGATCGAGTATCATAGTACACAATTATTACATAATTATACAATTTCAATTTAGAAAGGAAACCCCTCAACCATATTTCTTCCTTGATAGGCTCAGTCAAGGCAATGTACATATCTTTTTAAGTTTAAAGCAGCACCACCGATTTCATATTACATTTCTTGGATATGAGTCATCTGTAGGAATTAAATCCATATGCAGTAATTGATTTTTTATTATCAATATTTTTTATATAGTTAGAATCAATATGGATAACAACCAACTCATTTTTATAAACAATTTTACCATAACATAAAGAAATATCTATTGTGTGTGACAAGTACCTAATAACCCATTTTTGGGCTTACAATTGTGTGATTCCCATATATTCCATGATTCTATTTAGAGTATAACTTGAAAAGACAAAATCAATATAGATATATGTCATAGAGTATATTATTCTACCAACTACACTAGTATAAGTTTTTTTGTACCTATACCCAGTATCAATAGTATCAGAAGGGGATTGAGTTAATGAAATATCATAATGATGTCAAAAATGAATATTTCTAGTCTTAATTGACTCAATAAATTACCTTTTATGAACTTCTAGGTTGTAATAATTCTTGGAAAGGTATAGTAGTTTCTGATTTATATTGTTAATTTTTTCTATACCTAGAATTCTCTTACCTACCCATATGACTTTCATTTAAAAATATGTTTTCAATTGAGCCTAAATGGAGTGAATAAGATTCATATTATTTCACATGATTAACTCTTCATATATGTGTGTGTTATGAAAGGTAAATCATATTATTTTTAAAAAATTTAAAATATATATATACATCATGTTTACTCCAATTTAACTGGTTATTAAGCATGAATGAATAAAACATCCTATATAATTTGTTATATATTTTTTTTACCATACCAGGACTTATTTAAATGGAATACTTGTTTACGTTTGAATTCTTTTTAGTAACCATGAGGATTTTTCATATAAAATTTCTCATCAATGTCACCATATTGAAATACAATTTTGTTATCCAATTACTCAATGTGAAATTCATGGTAAACATAAAAAACAATCCAACACCAAAATGGATGAATGTTTAACAACATGTGAAAATATCTCTAAATAGTTACTTCCTTATATTTGTAGAAATACCTTGGACACCAAACCTTCCACATACATAAGTTTATTTTTTTCTTCCTTTCTTTAATAAATACAATAAATACCAATATTGTAGGAATTAACATGTATATCAACATTAGATCATGTTTTATTCTTAATTAAGGATTTAATTTCATCATCCATTGAAGTGACCTGATTTTTGGAACCTCTATATTTAATATATTTATTATATGATTTTGGAATATCATTTATTAGATCATAGAATATATAGAAAGATAATGATGACATGTCATATTGGTTAAAATGATCATGTGGTATTGTGACCCGTCCAGATATATCTAGGGTTATTTGATAATTATTTATATCATTTGGATCTATAAATGAAAGTTTGAATTAAAACTCGGGTCAATTCAGGTCATTGTATGAGGTTCTTGTGGAGATGGATCAACATGAGCCTCAAATTGGAATTATGATCTTGGTTGAACAACCTTAGTGTGAGGTGTATCAACATTTTTAGGAGTGAAATCCTTGGAATTTAGAGAACATGACTCATGGAAGAAAAAAAACTCTACTGATTATGAATTTATTTTATCCATAATTATCAACCCATAATTTTTACCCTTTATACCTTTAGGATAACCAACACACACCCTTCATATATCAAGTTTCATATTTTGATGTATTTAAATGGGATTAAAAAGTACACCCATAGACTCCAAGATGGTTGTGTAAAGAATGGTTATTATTTTAGAGTTCTTATAGAAGTTCAAATTGGTTGGAATTTGAGGGGGGTCTATTAATTAGATTTTTTGTAGTAGTTACAGTCTTAGCCCAAAATCATTTTCAATTGTCTGGTTCTGTTATAATGGTTCATAAATTCTCAGGAAGTGTGCATTTAATATGCTTAGATATCACATTTTTGTTTCCCTAATATTCAGTTGCCTATAAATTTCAGCAGATTCACCTAACATTATAAAATCAGTTGATTTTTATTCAATTCAATTTTTGGTTCTCATTACATTCATATTCATTAAAAAATTATTTTTAATCAATTATTTTCCAATGTTAAAACATTTTTGAAAAAAAAACCTATTTTTAGGAATATAAATACAGACCTTTCAAAAATATTCATCAATAAAGGTAACGAAATAGGATCCTACACCGCGAGAGGTAGTCACAAAATTACCCCACATGATATAATTTATATATTCTAAAGGATGACTTGATAAAAAGGGGTATCTTATAGTACTAAGCCTCTTAAACATACCCATTACACAATCTTATCACACAAAAAATATTACACTATGTGATATGATTCAAGAAACCTCATCTATTAAGCTTTTGAAGACCGTTGGAGCTGATATGACTTCATATATTTGGTTGTAAGATATTTTTATCATAATTTGTAACATATATAATGACCAATTACCTCGTAATTTGTTTTATAGGCATAAATACCATTTACAATAGATTCCTTAATAAAAATCCAAGAGCCTTTTGATATTTTATGGTGGCCTGATTCAGAATAAAAATGAACCCTTTGTTGTCTATAACTCCTCAAGAAATCAAATTCCTATGATGTTCAAGGACCCACCAAACATAAATCAAATTGATTATAAAAAAACCATCTACTTATATCAAAATAGAACCTCTACCTAAGACTATACACATCCTATTGTTTCCAATGATCACACTACATTCTACTCTTTATGACAACCTATGTAATGACTCTCTATTTGAAAAGATATGAAAATAATGACTATAATATAATACCCAATCATCAGTTAGCACATGACTTTACACTTTTATAACTTATAAACTATCATAAATAGAATCGACTAGAAGTTAAAAGACATCAATTATAGCATCATGACTTTGGAACCTCTAAATGGTGCCCTTAGTCGATCTGTGACATGGCCTCCAGTGTGCCTCTCTGAACACAAGATGATTCTGGCTAGCAGTGAGGTTCTAAGGTGGAATAATGGGGATACTTACCCTCAAAATTAGAGTGTAGCATAGTGTCATCACGAGTGAATAAATATGTAAAAGAACAATATAAATCAAGACAACAGATAACATATAGAACACTGTAATAATAATATAATCAAAAGTAATTTTCTATAAAATATAATGAGCATTTCATGTCTCTATAAAAAATTGTAGGCATACATTGAAACAGAAAACTAGTAAAATGCATGTATAAACATTATAAAAAGACTGAAAAGGAACTATCTCTAATTGGATTCATGATAATAGCTCGGTCATGTACTCCCCTACTCCTATGAAATGATAAAATCAGGCATCGTTGATTGGGAGCTTATCCCAGTCCCAACCTGCATCCATTAAGTGTATCTAGGTACCCAATGGTAGATTTAACAATGTGTGAGATAACACTCAGTAATCCACCACCAAATGTGTCTATTACTAATCTAGTATATATATATAATTAGAAGAAGTGTAAAATATATAATAGTAATCTAAATGAATCTATAATTGTGATACATGTAAGTGTGATATTTTCCACCCTATCAAGGTTAACTATAAAAATGTAATCACCAACACGGGATATTTGTAATGAATGAGTAATTACGTTTTATAATGTCCAGTTAAACAACTGTAATGAAATATCCATAATAGGGGTATCTTTAAAGCATGATTAAAAACCACTACAACATATTCCATGTAATACAGTGCGAGACCCGAAGGGCTGGATCCAAAGTACAATGACCATGGATTCCTTATCCTCTTGTGTCATGAAATCAATTGTCAATCCTTAAAGGGCCAGATTCATGTTTAAAATGACCAAGACATTCTCATTGAGTTCATGGACCATCCTGATAGATACTCAGTAAAGATTTGGATGGAGCCCAATGATCATGTCCATGAAGAATGTCCAAGGTGATTCCAAGAAATATGGACCCATGGAGTAGAAAATTATTTGGAATATAAATTATATTATATCCAGGTAGTAAAAGTTTCCATGGAATCCTCTAGAATCAGAATCCTAAGAGAATAAATTTCTAAGGAATCCACTTCCATAATAAAGATCAATAAAGTAGAAATATTCATGGCTTCTAATGGAATTAGGATCCGATGATTAGAAATTTCCAACGCATCCATTACCATTATCAATTCATCTTCTCGTTTCATAACCCATTTCATTATCATTGACATATCAGTATTATATCCAACCCATTCCATATTTTCCCATTTAACAATTTAACCATTTAATAATAAGTATTCACATGAAAAAGAGGCATAAAAATTCTCTTATAACTCTTTAAATTATCATAAATCTAAGGTAAAGTTCATCAAACCCCATAGGTTACCAAATCACAAAAAAAGGTAAGAACAAACCCCATGGTTAGCTCAGGATTTGGTTAACAACTATCAACCATATCACGGTGCTAAGTGAGAAACCTAAACAGGTCTCAATAAACTTAATAAATTTGTTAAATTATTTTTATGGGTAACTATAGAAGTTATGACATGTGGTACAATGAATAAAAGGTATATAAAACGCACAAAACAAATTATAGTAATGTATATACAGCCAACTATATACCTATGGTAGAATAGTCTTCCGGTATTGACCTCTAATTTGTTCCAAATCTGGAGAAGAAAGAAGATCATATAGAAATTATAAAAACAGAGAATATTATCATTCACTAAAATAACTCTGTCAAAATGAATTAAAAATAATAAAGTCTCAAGCTGAATGAATAACACACTGATGTATATTCTAGGAGATGAATAGTGTTTGAAATGGAGTCTAGATAATGAAATGGGATCAAAACATACCTTGAAGGCATAAAAAGATCTCCAAAATTCCACCAATGGATGAAAAGGGAAATGGGGTTAAAACATTTAAAGGCACAGGGGTAAAATGGTCATTTACCCATTTTAACTAGATCACACGGTTGGGCAAACCATGTGCAAATTGTGCACCCTCACTATCTTAATAGGGAGCCCACACGGTTCATTCACACAATTTGGGAAACCATGTGAAAACCTTATTTCACAACTCTTATGAAAACTACATATATTCACACATGGATGTGTAGCCCTAAGTGTACAGTTAGAGAGAATCCTTCACCCTCTATATCCTTTTAAAATTACCCTTATTCTTACTACTAATCATGTGGCCTAGGTCACATGGTGTCTACAAATGGTGCGACCTAGCTAACTATTCCAAAAACCCAATCATTGGGCCTTGAATAAGCCTTGGACACCACCAAAACTCATGTAACCTCATGATGCATTCACATTATTCCAAACCAAAGATATTAAGCTAGAAAATCAAAATATTTTTACCTTTTTGAAAACCAGAGATCTTATAATAGTTTCATTAGGCTTAGGGTGTTGTCTGTGTTTCCTAAACTCCGGTATAATATGTATGGGTTTTCTGTAATTATAGAAAGTAACCTTCCTACCCTCGTAAACAGATCAATGATTATATTTATTAGTATTATTATTATTACTCTTATATTTAATGTAATGTTTTTTCTTAACCTTGGTATGAAATCTACACATAGTAAAAATAATCTTATCCTCTTGATAAGTCCATGAGTTTTATAAATACATTATAGTTTCCACAATTAATCTCTAAGGATTATTAAGGGAAATAAATTATATCATTTCTTGATCGTCATTATCAACAACCACATTAATATTTGATAGATCAAGCATGATTTAATTAAAATCATTTAAATGTGATTTAATATATAATCCAATATGCATTTTAAAAGTTAACCTTCTATGATTCTTGTATAATATTATCCTTAAGGAATATTTCTTGAAAAAGATCTCATGTTTAAGATGAATTCTAGAAGTAGTGGACTCATATGAAATTTCCATAAAGACCATGTCACTTACACATAGTAATAAAAAATTATGTTCCTTAACATGTATATTAGCAAGAAAATACTGATAACTAGTGTAGGTCTATTGATCATGATAATGGGTAATAACAAGTTAATATGGGTTATCTAAATCATCTATAAGACCCCAATATAAAATAATATTTATCATTTATATTTTCAAAAAATTATAGTCATTCTCAGTAATGAATTTATTGATTTTATACTTAGTTTAATACTTTCTTTCTTTGGTGTCTCTAATAACAATATTTTCGGACAACGTTGAGGCAAACAGCCCCAAAAAATTGCCTAGGTTTTATGGAAATTACATTGGGCTCAATAATGTGATTAAAATTTATTTTTTTATCATTATTATAACGATTTTAGTGAAAAATAGAGAAATAAATGTGATGATTAGAGATGATCATGGGTGGAAGTGAGTAAATATAAAATAAAATTCAAATAAAATAATAATATAAAAGGAAAGATGAAAGCATAATTTCATGTGATTCGGCTAGTTTTTAAATATGTGTATAACAAGAGCACTGCCCACACATACATGTTATATTAAGATCATAAAAATAGAAAGACAGAGTATTCCGCCGAATGGCCCGAAGGCCTTATATTTTATTTTATTATAGATAATCCCCCTTTTAAGGGTTGAAGGGGAACCCGTACATGACCCATAGGCCCAAGGAACAAGGCCATACAAGACCTGTACACATGAACTAAAGGCCCATAGGCATACCATGACCATTACATGACTTATAGGCCCAGCCCACTAGAACTGCCCCTCCCTAACTTCTTCATCATTGATTGCCTTTATCTCCCAACCTGCATTGTTGATCGGCTAGCATTGCCCCGTACAAAGCTACACGGTGCCTGGTCCCGATGGAGGTTTCCATACCCCTCATTCTTTCAATCTGATTAGCTCTTATTCTAGTGACTTCTACTGGTGCTCTGATCTTATTCTGGGGCCTGCTCTGTGTGAACTTTGCAAATTCATGGTCTTCAATGGCCTGAAGGCCCTTAAGACCCATAGGCCCAAACCGGTGGCCCAAAATCCAAAATCAGGAGAATAGTTCTGGTTTCTATAGTACCAAACAGTACCTACTATAGTACCAAATAGTACCTGCTATAGTATCCACAGAAATTCACCTCCACCCAGTTTTGAACCTGGGTCTCTTGGATGCCAAGCAGGAGCCCTTACCACTCAGGTATGGGCTCATTGAAAAAAATAGTATTCAATCTAATGATATAAACAACAGAATAAGAAACAACCAAAAGCATTCTTGAAATAGTAGAATGAATATATGAATAAATACAAGTATAAACAGAATCAATGGGTGCAGGGAAGAGGACAAGCCTAAGATGTCATGATCAAATACTAATAGTACTCTAGTGGTGTGCAGGGAAGAGGACAAGCCTAAGATGTTGATCTCTTATAAAGAAGGAGTACCTGGGAGACGTTATGTATTCAACAAAATAATGAAATCAAAATGGGAGGATAAAATAGAATCAATGGGTCAAATTATTTCACTAAAGAAATGGTTATACAGGGGTTATAAAATACCATGACAAACCACATGTTTCCAAAACAAACCCGGACAAATCTGGAGGTTCTGTGAGGTATAGGAAAATGGCATGAGTGATGAAACTAAAATAGGTGGATACCTAAAATCAAGTGGGTGTCTAAGGTAATAAAGTTATAAGAGCAGGGATAACATGAGATCAATGACAGATAATGGTAAATGAAATGCGAGGTAGAGAGAATTGGAAGAAGGCCAAAAAAGCAGCCTAATATAAAATCCCATGTGGTATCCCATAATCCAAGAGATCAAAAATAGTTTAGAAAATGTAATTTGGAACATAATAATCACAATTTTAGAAATAATTTATGCATGTAATTGAAATAATATAAATAAAATATATGGAATGTCACACCCTGACCATTATTTATGAATTATTTTAAATTATTTAATTATATTTATGACCATTTTTAAAATAAGGGATGAACGGATTTTAAAAATAAATTTTTTTACTTTATTCATAGGTTCATAGTTAGTGAATAGTAAGTATAAGCCAAGTGAAAACCATGTGGGTGTGTCTATATTTTTATAGAGTTTACTGCATGGCGAATGCATGGTTTCCCAAACTGTGCACCTTACCCATACGATATTTCCAGGATTTCAAGGTGAGGCACGTCGTTGGTGCACGATGTGGAAAACTGTGTGGATAAACCATATGTGTTGTATAAAGAGGTGAAATTTGGAACTAACCATTTTTTCCTAAATGATTTTAAACATTAAATTGGGTTTATCCTCTCACCCTCACCCCATTATTGCTCGCCCAGATCCTAAAGGGCTTTCCCTTGAGAATGCCACCATTATAAATGTGGCCTCTTCTCATGTATATTTTATCATATGGTTACATGTGTAATATCATCATGTTTAGGTTTATCTTCCTATATCCCCCCTTCCTTCTTGCTTCTCCCCCTCTCCCTTGATCTCTCTCATTGAACCACACCATGGACTGAACTGTAAGTTACATTTTCAGTCTAATTTCTTGAGTTTTTTATTTTAATAGTGGATTTTCATTCTATAGGGTCCCTTTTGATCATTTGAGGAACCTGGGACCTTTTGATGGTGATTTTGGTTTACATTTATCAATGGAAGTGAGTTCTTCTTTGGTTTTTTGGTATGTTTCCCTATTTTCTATCCTTTAAATTTAAAAATATTCTTGATTTTTTGTTTTATTGGGATTCTTCATCATATTATGAAGTATAGATATTATAGAAAATGGATGTGGTGTTTAGAACAGGATTATTTTAAGTTTCTCAAAATTTCCCATATGTTCCTTCTATGGTTTTCCATTATCAAATCTCACTTCCAAAATAGTTTTGAAGGGTCAAGTATCTTGGGCGCTTAATTGGTTTTCCAAATATTTTTCTTATGAAGACATTAGATGACAAGGATGCTTTATTCTTTTTTATGGTATTCTATATAGGCCAAATGGAATGTTTGGTTTTGTAATTTTTTTAAAGAGTTTTATAATATTTTAATCTTTTGGATTGACTTAAACACATGTACATTTATATATGTTTGTGTGTGTGTGTGTTGTTACTTCTCTATACATATTCACATAGGGTGGTATGCATATGTACATCTTGAAAAGGGTTATATATATATATAATTTTTCATATATTTTTAAGTGAAAAGGGGGTATTTAGAAAGTGAAATATATGGTATATAAGTGATTTTCCAAGTAACTAATGTCTATTTCTCAAAATATGAGGATCTGTTGTAACTTCAAAAGATTTTTGAAAAGTGAGGTACACTTTAATTGTAACATCCTAAGATTTTATAAAATATATTCATTAAAATTAATATAAATTATTTAATATATTATGTTACATGAAACACATATATTAGCTTGAATCACATGCAACAACAATCTTATATTGTGTTTCACACAATATTGAGTTATTTTGATGAATTATGTTACAAACAAGCTCGAGTCCAATAATAAACTATTAATATTATTAGGATACTTATCACCTAGATGCTGGAATTGTACAAATGAATAGAATTAACTGAATTATTATATTATAGTATATTATTTTTATAAAATTAATTCATTAGTTACTAATTTATTATAAATGAAAATAAAGATCAATTGAATATAAAGTATGTAATATCCCAACTAATGATAGGATATTGATTTTTCATATTTATTATTATTTATGAATTAGGTAGTAATTTTTTAATTAAAATGGATGATATTTTCAATAGATTATATGACATGTAACATGTGTTTCTCCAAAATATTTCATTTTATGCATGACTGAGTTATCCTGAACAATAATATACCATTAATTATATTATTTACTATGGTAGTTTTTCCATTTTTTAATGGAAGACTTACATTAAAACTAAATTTTCAAACTTTTATAATTTTCATATTAAAAAACATCATATCAGTTATTGGTATATGAAAATATAATTCGGTTTCTATTTTGGTATTTTCTTGTGAATTATCATTTTTTGATTTATAGTGAAAAACATTGAATTTTAATCTGAAACTACTTTTTTTACAATTTATTTATATAGTTAAATAATATTTTTTATTGTTTTTAAATTATAATAGGTTCAATTTTATATAATCTAATCCAATTTAGGTAATATTTATCAATTACACACTAAATTTATATATAAAAATATTGGAAAATGTTTAACATATTCACTTCAAAAATGCACATTGTCGTCATGTTGGTGAGATTAATTTTAAATTAATTTCTTCCACTACTATGATTTAAATCTGGAAAAATTTATTCTATATTTGGAATAATAATAATTTATATTTTATAAAGAGATCAAATTAGTTTTTTACCAAAAATATTTTTGAAAGAAATAAAAATTAATTATAGTGATTAAGGTAAAAATGAGTTTACTTTGTGTATGAACTTTAATCCTAAGATTATAAAAGAACTAGAAAGCTATTAAAAATCCATTTTATGGAAATTATTCTCCTATATAACCTCTTTTATCATATATTTATCATTATGGGAGGCACAAGATGTGACAGAAACCTCCCAATTGTTTTTACCTTTTTATATTTACAAGAATGTCACTCCCCCTCTACTATAAAAGGCAACTCACCATACCCACTTATACACACATATAAATCCATTTGGACTATCCAAAAAATGAAAGAAAAAATATCCCAAAATCCCTCATCTCATCTTATAAGCCTTACTTTCATTATAAATAAATCCATGGAATTCATTTGGTTTAAACCAAACAGAGTTACCCGTAAAAGAGGTAATATTCTTCAATGATCAATTTAGTTATATTTATTTACCAAAACACTTACATTATTTATTTTAAATGATTATATGATAACCTCAATATCATAAATATACTTATATTTGGTTATTTTAAGGGTTTTACCTACACCTTCAAAAACGTCCATCAAATGGGATCTACAATCATCGTTTGTGTGTACTACGGACTGCGAATCACAAACTAATGTCATTTTTTCTTCCACTTCCATCTTTCAAGGTTGGGAATATTGATGAAAATAATTTTTGGTAAAATATATATTATATTGATGATTTATTCATACTTATAGAATTATTATATAACATATTCCCTCTTGTTTTCCATTTTTTGGAATATGATAACATCGTTTGTGGATGTGTGGACTACTGCCTCCTCAAAGAGATGTGATACATCCACACATTACATGGAATATATTAAGGATGGTATTAATTAAAAATATGTGACATACATGACATATATATTATATTAATAACATAATTATATTTCTATAAATATAATTTATCAACTTCTTTATTGCCTTTTCATGTACTAAAAAGTGATAATGTCTTTCAGGGATGTGTAGACTACAACCTCCTCAAAGAGATGTGATTCCTCTAGAATTACAAGAATTGTATATATAATTATATATTATTAATTAGAATGGTATTTCTTTTAATTATCATTCTTGAATGAAAAATGTTATTTTCCTTTTTTCCATATTTATCCTTGAAAAATGTGAACGTTATTGATACGTATGTACGGCCCGCTATCTCCATTATTGTAATGTTGGTTCATTTATCATAACCATATTTAAGGGTTAGTTTCAAAATTATAATTGATTTATAAATTTGATAATTATTTCATGATTATTATTCTAGATATGTTTAACTAATTTCCCCTTTGTCCTTAGTCAACCTACTAATGTTTTTTTGACACATAAACTTAATATGGTCAAAACACCCGACATAATCTAAATTGTTTAGGTAGTTGTATACAAAACTGTAATAAATAAATTTAAATTAATGATAAACATGAAAAATATTCTGATGAAATTAACTAATTAATATATATTTATTGTTCAGGAAGATAAAAACTCACATGACATATCAGACTTAAGATAATGGATTTCATATCAATCTCATTTCATTGAGGCATATTTTGATGTTACAAACCAAAATTATTTTATGAGGATTATATTCATAAACATTTACATATTAGATGATAAATTTATTTATTCTCATTTTATGTAATTTTTAATTTTTTTCTTTCATGGGGGTTTTGATTCAGATATTTCAAAGTGGTATGGGACACATTGATTTAAAAATATCTTTTTGTATGATTAAATATTTAATTTCAAAATATTTTAATCTATGTCAATATATTAGATATTATTTTATATGAAAGGATTATAAAGTAAATTTTATGTCTATTTTTAATTTTATTCAATGTTTTTCAAAAGAATAATATTTTTATAAGTTTTGTATGGAACGATTTGACAAACGAAAAAAGGAATGTTCTTTTGTTAACATACTTGGAGATAATTAATTTTCTACCATCAAGTCCATTATTTTATTTTTGTTTACTTTTAAATATTTAATGTTTCCTTAAATCGAACAACCTCTTTATAATTTTTATTATTTTGGTATGGAAAATTGTATTCAAAATAAAAAGTGTATTTTGTTTTCAAAATGGGTTTTTAAAATAAAAATGGTATTTCTATCTAAAATCATTTTCATATGAGTTTACAAGATTTTTTTAAAGGATATTATGATGAAATTATTTTATTCATGAAGTTTTACTTGAGAATTACATGATGTGGTACCCCAGATAGCAGATTAAATCCTGTTACATCATAAAAAGGGTGTCCATGATAGCACCGAGAAATCCCACTACAACTTAACATGGGTGGCCTAGATAGTGTTGGGGAAACCCATTACAACATAACATTGGGTTCCCTAGATAGCACTATAAAATACCATTACATCTTAACATGGGTTGGACCAAATTTCACTAGGAAATCTCATTACAACTTAAAATGGGGTGACCGAAATGGAATTGGGTGAACCCATTATAGCTCTCCAATGAATTGGGTGATGATAACATTGTAAGTTGGCCATATATTTATTCCAATTAAATTTTTTTGAAAGGGTTTTGCGAGTATGATTCTATAAGTCACCTAAAGGAGTTTTAATTGGTTGTTATGGATTTTGATGATTTTCCTTGAGAAAAATGTGTGTTGTTTTCATGTGAAAATTATTTATTTCATATTTTCAAAAAATTGAAATAAAGGTAAATTTTATATAATTTATAATGTTTTTACTTAACTAATAGTTTCTTTCATTTTTGTATCCCCTGCTGAAATTTTTCTATTATATCATGTTTTTAAAATGTTTTCACGTGGTTTTTGTATAGGTAATGGAATGGAAGAAGTCATGTTGAGAGTTGCGTAGATTTTCCATGAAAATATTTCATTATTTATTTTAAATTATTTATTGTATGAAATAAATGTATATTGATCAAAAGTTTCCACTTTGTATTTTTTGGTTTCTTTTATGTATGAGTTATTGAATTATTATCTAAAACTCTAAATTTGAAAAGATCCTCAAATTAAAAAAAAATTAATGTCATGAATAAAACATAGGCTAATGTAAAATTTATTTCAAGGTACTTATAGTTAGTATCAAAGGAAATTTTTAGACAACTTTAGAGGTTTTGGATATTGTTAATAGCATTCCCTTATAAGATTTTACTTCATGGTTAAGTTGAAAGGACATATAATTTTATATTTCTATGTCTCATATTCTAAAGTGTGTTTTTTAAGAATAGTTTTCCATAGAGGAAACAAGGAAGATATTGTGGGAATGTGTCGAGAGGAAAATTACCCTCCAAATAAACATCTTGAGATGGTTGGAATTGTAACATGATTTTTTTAGTGATGGGTCAGTCAAAAAAATCTATAAATAGTTGTGGTGTACATGTTAGGGAGGAACCCAACCTTTGAAAAAGGAACATATCCATAGTATATAATTACATGAGGAAACATCCCCTATGATTCAATGGATCATCTGATCTATTGGTATCCTAAGGATGGATCAATAACCTCGAGAAGATATTTGAAATCATGGAATGTTTGAAATTTCAAAAGGTTACTCTTTCCAAATATCATTTTAAAGGTGCAGTTTATCTATGGTTATATTTCGTTAATAATACTAGAGAGAAATATGATCTTGATTACATGGAATGGGTAACATTTAAGGATATTTTCCTTGATAAATATTTCTCTAATGTTGTTTTAATTAGGATGGAGAAAATATTATTGTAATTAAAGAAAATTGATGAAAATTCAGTTGTCGTGTATGAAGAAAAATTCATAAAATTATCCAGGTGTGTTCTAGTTTTTATTCAATACACTGATAGTAAAATAAATAGATTTAACTCTGGATTGAAACCATGACTGTAAAGGGAATTGGCCTCTTAATAATTTAAAATTTATGATAATTATTTTTTGTTGATAATGTTGAGTTGGATTTTTCTGACACTTATACACCAAGAGATAAAAAGAGTAGAAAATAGATAATATGACAGGAAATGGAAAAGTAGTCAACTAATAATTCTTTAGGTTATCCCCCAAAATGTTCCAAGTGTGGAATAAATATTTCAAATAATTTTTTCTTTGATATATGATGTTTTTTTATTGTGTTCAGTTTAATCTCAGGATTGGTGATTGTGAAAAAAGAGCATCAAACAACCAAATGATTGGGTAACCAATAACCATCCAGCTGTGAGGTGTTTTACTTGAAATGAGTTAGATCATTATTATAATTTGTTCCCAAATTTACATACTCAAGATAGAAATCATCATGATTGAAAACAAAAATGTGTGGTAAAATCTTTTTCCACTACTACAGTTAATGTTTATTCTTCTAGTGAAGTGATGTATGCTCTATCATGCCCATTATTTTTTGAAGGTCAAACCTTATAATCAAGTTTTTAGATACTCTTTTAAATGTTCTAATTGATGTGATCATAATGAGATTAATGGATTTTATGGAGGTATTTAGTAGGGTTTATGTTCATGTAAGGCTTTACTTTAATGAGAATCATGCATTTACTTTTGAACATTAGATATTAATGTATTATCTCATCATATGAATGTTTAAATTATCATATTGGGTGCTAACCATTTTGGTTTTTGTTAATATTTATGGATATGAGGAATATATTATTATCCTTTTAAGGATTATGTGATCTATTATAAGTTGATTCTAGTAATTCATGCATGAAATGTCATCTTAGATATTCATTGTTTGGATAAAAATATGATATTATGGTGGTAAATGATTAAAGGATGTAATTTTTCTCATCAAGTACGTATTTTTTATAACACAATTTGTGTATGTGTTGAAGGAATCCTTCAAATTTTGAAAAAGGATCTTATAAAAAATTAGCCTAGTACCATAAATCTTTATGAACTGATGACATTTTTTATCATCATAGATTTATGGTTTTTGGGCACTTATCTTTCCATTTAACAATCACTTGTTTGTGATCAATGACCTTAACCTCTCTCTATAATTACATATTGTTTTTATAAACTCCCACCAATATTATCTCTATATGGAAACCTAGTTATTTGTATCACTGGATGGCCTTTCGGTTTCCGACATTACCTTCTTAAGAAGATGTTTTATTAACCATTTTTATATAGTGTGTTTTAATAAAGGAATTATAGAAATGTTAAGAATTTGATAACCAAGACAAATTTTGAGGGATAAATTCATTTTAAGGGGTTAGGATGTAACATCCTGATATTTTATGAAATAATTTTTTTGCAATTAATTTATATTAATTAATATATTTTGTTACATGTTATACATATTTTATCATGAAACACACACAAAACCTTGTTTATCTTGTGTTTCATGAAACATCTAGTTCTTTTGATGACTTATGTTACACACAAGTCAAACTCTTAACATAGTAAAATATACTATTAATATTATTATGGTAGTTACCACCTAGGAATTGGAATTACATGAATGAATTTGATTAAATAAATTATTAAATTATTGTTTACACATGTTTATAAGATTAATTCATTGGTTACAAATTAATTATAAAAGAAAATGAAGACCAATAGAATATAAAGGATATAACATCATGGGTAATGATAGAATATGTTTTTTTCATATTTATTAATATTTAGGAATTAGATATTAATTTTTTAATGAAAATTTATGTTATTTTAAATAGAGTATATGACATGAAACATGAGATTATTTAAAAAAAATCATACAAGACTAAGTTATACTGAATAATAATATAATATAAGTATTATTCTTTAATATGGTAGTTTTTCCTCTTTTTAATGGAAGTATTTATTTAAAACTAAATTTAGAAACTCCAATAATTTTTATATGAAAAACTAAAATTCAGATTTGGAATCATAATATCAAAATTTTAATTTTGGTGAATTTTTAGCATTTTTATGAGAATTTTCATTTTTTGATGAATATTGAAAACAATTAATTTTAATTGGAATCTTTTTTCTGTATAATTTTTCCATATAGTTAAATAATATTTTTAATTGGTTTTAAAGTATAATTACATAAATTTTATATCATTTAATTCAATTTAGGTCATTGGAATTAACTACACATTGAATTATATATAAAAACATAGTAATCTTTTAAACATATTCATTTTAAAAACATGATTTGTCATCCCATATGTGGGATTAATTTTAAATTACATTATACCAATTATATTATTGGAATTTTGAAAATTTTATTCCATAAGATAAACTTATTTTCTGAAAAAAAATCTACTATGAAATCAATTAAAATTAATTTCAGTGATTAAGGAAAAAATGTGTTTACTTAGTGGTTAAACATTAATATTAAGAGTCAAAATAACCAATAAACATTCAAAAAACACATTTTAAGGACATTATTAGACCACATAACCTATTGGATCTAATTTTTACCATTATTGTAGGATCATTATGTAAGGTATACCTCCCAATAGTGTTGACCTTTTTATGTTTACAAGAATGTGACTCCCCTTCCACTATAAATAGTCACTTAATTTTCCAACTTATTCACACCTCTCGCACCATTTGAGTAATCTAAAACCTACATATATAAGTTCAAAACGTACCTAATGTAATACTAGAATACTATATATTGTCATACATTAATCCACGTAATTCTTTTTTTGTAAATCAAAAGTAGTAACTCGAAAAGGAGTTAATGTTCTTCAACGATCACTTTTCTTTTATTTTGTTATCAAACAACTTCAATTATTCTTTTTCCATTATTATATAATTACTTAATTATAAAAAATATAATGAGATGTTTTTATTATAATGTTTTAACCTACACATTATCACCCTTTCATCAAATGCGATTTGCAATCATCATTCATGTCAACGTCGGACTACCGCCTCGCTAACTGATGTCATTAGTTCTTCCATTACAACATTTCACAGTTGGTAATAATGATGTACCTACTGATTTTAAATGATATATATTATATTTATTATTTATTAATACTTATTTACTTATTATATAACATATTCGATCATGCTTTCTATTTTTTGGGAATACAATAACATCATTTGTGGACGTGTGGATTACCTTCTCCTCAAAGCGATGTGATACATTCACGCATTACATGGAATGTGTTAAAGACAGGTTTAAATAAACATATCTTTAATTAATGAAAAATATATGATAATAATTACTTATTTTCAACTTTTGAAATATAATATTACATTTTACTTATTACAACTTCACACATTAAAAAAGTGATAACGTCATTCGTAGACATTTAGACTACTGTCACTTCGAAGTGATGTGATTTCTTTTACATCACAATAATTATATATATAATTATATATGATAAATTAATATATTATTTACTATATAATGACAATTATGGATAGAAAAAATTTACTTACTTTATTTCCATAATGGTCATTGAAAAATAGGATCCATATTTATGCGTACGTACAACTTAACATCTGCATAATTGCAAAGTTGGTTTGTTTTTAAAAACCATATTTCGTGATTGGTTTTAAAAGGATAATTATGTCTAAATATATTAATTATTTCATTATTATTATTATTTATATGGTAATATAATTTCCCCATTGACCTTAGTCGACTTACCAAAGTCATTATTGACACATAAACCGAATATGGTCAAAACACCCAAAGCAAACTCTATTATTTAAGTAGTCGTATACAACATTGAAATACATAAAATAAAAGTAATTATAAATATGAAAAAATTTGTTATTCAATGAAATAATTAATATATGTTTATTATTTATGAAGATATAGATACATGTGACAAGACCGACATAAGGTAATGTATTTCGTCTCAATCTCCTTTAATTGAGGCATATTTTGATGTCATACACACACCTTCTTTTAAGAGGTATATATGAAACCAATTTGAAATATCATATAGAGAATTTATTTATTCTCATGTTATTTTAGTTTTTGTAAAATTTTGTTATTTCATGTTGATTTTGATTAAGATGATTCCATGTTGTATGGGACACATTGATTAAAAAGTATCTTTTTATATATTTAAATATTTAATTTAAAAATATTTCCCCTATATAAATAGTCATGATATTATATTATATAAAAGAATTATAATCTAAATTTTATGTGAATTTTTATTTTTGTTCAATTTGTTTCATAAAAAGAATCTTTTAACAAGTTTTATACATAACATTTTGACAAATAACAAAAGGAATGTTTTATTATTAACGTATATAGTGAAAATTAATTTTACACTAATGAGGCCATTATTTTATTTTAGGATTCCTTTGACAGATTTCATGTTTTCTTAAGTCAAAAACATTATTTAATTTTTTTTTATTTTGGTCATGAAAATGGTTTTCAAAATAAAATGGGTATTTTCTCTTGAAAATTGTTTTTAAAAGAAAAATGGTATTTTTATCCTAATGGGTTTTCATTTGAGTTTAAAATAGTTTTTTAAAGAGTTTTACTAGGGAATTTTTATATTCATGAATTGGTACTTGAGAATTACATGATATGGTTGCTTAGATAGATATGGGAAAACCAATTACAGCTTAACCTAGGGCGGCCAAGATAGTATTGGGGAAGCCTTTTACTCCTTCACATGGAGTGTTCCAGATAACACTAGGAAAGCTCGTTGTATATTAACATTGGGTGGCCCATATAGTGATGGGAAGTATCATTACATATTAACATGTGTTGTCCTATATAGAACTAGGAAATACCATTATATCTAAACATGGGGTGGCCTAGATAGCGTTGGGTGATTCCTTAATAGCACTCATAAACATTGGTTAATGATAATGTAAGAAGTCAACCGTATAGTTATTACAATTAAAAGAGTTCTAAAAGGATTTTGGGATTATGATTCTCTAAGTAACCTAAAAGAGTATCAATTTCTTGTCATGGATTTTGATGATTTTATTTAGAGAAAATGTGCGTTTTATTTTATTTGAAAATTTTTTATTTCATATTCTCATAGAACATTGAATATTAAAGTAAATGTTATATGATTTTTCATGTTTTTACTGAACTAATGGTTTTCTTTATTTTTATATCCCTTACAGATATTTTGTTTTCATCCCATGTTTTTAAAATGTTTTTAATGGGTTTAATTATGGGTAAGGGAAAAGAATAAATTTAAGTCTAAAATCATAACAATTTTCTATGGAAATAATTAATGTATTAGTTTTAAAGTTTTATATTATAAAAAAATGGTTGATGATTATATGTGTACACATTGTTTTTTGTTTTTTTTATTTTTAACTTATGACCTAATTCCTTATTACACAAAACCAAAAAAGATCTTTAACGTTAAATAAAGTAATTTCATTACTAAAACTCATGATAATGTAAATTTTAAGGTTGGGGGATTATACAAATGAAAATCAAAACTTTTATGTATTTTACGGACATGAGTTTTAAATTATTTTCATGATGGTATGACTCTATGAAATGGGGTTTTCATTGGTAGTGAAAGAAGGTTAATTTTGTTTCTATTATTTATTGGTATTGCTAGGTGATTTATATTTTTTATTTTATACTACATCTCCCTTAGAGATTCAATTTATTATAATACCACATGGTAATCTAGGGTACCAAGTTGGGAAGACTAGTTCTAGTATGCTAGGAGAGTTGGTGGGGTCATGGCCTAGTATCCATGGTAGGATTACGCTACAACACAGAATAAACTACATGATATGAGTTATTAATATTGGAACATGGGTTTTAAACCTCTAACCACTTATATATGGGTAGGGATATATGTATTTGGTTTGAAACTGAGAGTACGAGCATCCTGGTACCATAATCACCCTAGCTTATTAGGGATTTCCCATTGTACTTGCACTCATTTACACTATTCTATAGTGCACTTTTAAAAACACTTTTTCATAGTTTCCTTTTTAAGATTAAAATAATAAAAATTATGAGCTAATTTCATCTATTTATATCACCTAAGTATATTCTTTCAATAGTTTTCTTTTCCCATTCAAAGGCTTTTTCTATTGTATGTTTCCTATTATGAATGGGATTTTTGTAAAATATATCATACTTCTAAATGGTTTTAAAAATTAAAAGGAAAATGGTTTTTCAAGGTATTTTTTATACTATTTTTAAAAGGAAGGGTAAATATTATTTTTATATATTTTTATTTTTAAACTATCATGAAATGATTTTCTTTTTAAAGGTAAGGAATAGGGAATAGTTTCTACTTTGGCATACTTATTAATATTTTTATCATTTCTATATTGTTATTTTCAATTATAGGTCAAAATTTAATTTTATTCTCTCCCATGGGATGTTTTAGTTCTTTTTTGGGTGGTGACACTTATAGTCACAAGGTGGTAGGTATGTCATAGTTTAGTTTTATTTCAATTTCTTTTATTATATTTTCCACTTAATCTTTTATTTCTTTTTAAGGTCAAAAGTGTAGTTATATTCTAGAGGTCTAGGATAGGAATTTAGTGGTAATATTTTCTTTTTAGGATAGAGAGATCATGGTGGTGAGGTTATTTTTAGTGCTCGTCGAAATATACCTCTTTCCATGTTTTATATTAGTCTTTTTCATTTTATTTCTCACTAGTGTGGGTGTCTGACATATGGTCGTGTCATACTGGAATATAATTTAATTTCCAATTTTACTTTTCTTAATTATTTATTTGGAAAAATCATTCACATGTGATGTTTTCTTGATGCCCAAGAACTTGTTATTACATGTGAAGATTGGGAACACCCATTGGTTCTTATTGTGGGCCACTTTGGGTGTTCGATGGAGGGGTGACTTAGGTTTGTACATGAAAAAATAGTATTAAAAACTAGGTTCTTAAGTGGAAATAGGTTCCTAAAGTAGCCCTTTTTATTTGTGATTTCTAGTAGTTTGAGATAGAATCATCAGGGCTTAGGGCTTAGTTTATGGGTCAATTCAGGATCACCGCTGGTCTTGACGAAACCTGAGTTACCTGGGGCCATTGGAATTTTGATTTTGAATTTGACCTTTTATTTTCAGGATCAAATGAGAGTGGAGTAGGTGGTAAATGGTGAGATCAGATGGACTAGTAACACGTGTGGGTCCCACATACATGTTATTTATTTCATTGTAATATATTTATTATAAAAGGAAGTTACACAACCAAAACCAAAATAGGGACAAAACCACAATGATTCCTAGGGAGGCCTAAAGTAATGAAGATCAAGTTTATCACATGATCAAATTAACCCCCTCTGGTTTCATGTTATTAATGCTTGGTAAGCACATGATGATGGAGTCATGATATGTCGCCACCATGGTTGAAAGATAATCTACATCCCTATTTCTTTCATGCCACATATGGACCACCTTAATGTGGTTTTTGAGGATGTCTCTTTGTTTTATGATAATATAGGCTATCAACCAAGGGATGAATCCTTTTACATGAATAGATTCATGAATGACCATGGAATCCATTTCCACGTAATTAAGTGAGATATTATTCTAGTAACATAGGTTCAGCCTAGTGTACATTTCTTTGGTATCTTCTTGGAGAGAGATATCGTGCCCAAAGAAGGTAGTAAATTCAAGAATAACACTCCCCTGATGGTCGTGAAACCTCCCCGCCCCCTCACACATCACATGACTCCCAGAATACATGCACCGTCCATGTAAAGATTTTATCCCATGGTTGGAATTTTCCAACGTTTCTATTGGCCCCAGGGCTCATCATTAGAATGTTGTCTCAGGGATGCACTCACCTACAAAAATCTCAGTTAAGGAGCATCGTGCAAGTTGTTGATACCACCAACCAAATCGATTAGGAGGGAACTCATTCTTGTGATAATGAATCTCATTGTGGATATAATCCCCTAAAATATTCTCTTATTATAAGAATTCCATATACATTGGCATACAATACTCATAATTATAGATGTTTCCATTTTTTCCATGCTCTTAGAATTCGAACCATGAAACCATTACTCCAAGAATGGGGAACTGAGTATAATCTGGGAGGGAAGAGTAATAAACTCACTAAAGAAGCTCCACACTACCAAGGCTCATTATCAATCAAAGAATAGATGAGTTCATTTTTCCTCTTGGTGGGTTTTTTAGAAGAGACATCTGGAGAAAATATTGATGACCATATTTTTTACAGTTTTTTCTTGTAGGTACTACATGGTTCTTTATCCTACAATATAGAAAGTTAAAAAAATTGGAATTTTTCTACAACATGTCAGTCTATTCCAGCTATCCCATTTCTCCTGAGACATTGATATCCTCTAGAAATCATTTTCTGTGAAAATTCCTGATTTAGAAAGGGTGAACACACACTTTTCTAGTTCAGAATTTGTGACAATGAGATCAAAAACCCCACCCTTCTCCTTTTTGATAATGGCTATGATAAAGCGCAGGTGTAAGATGACCTCTCTAAAAGAAATAAAAGTTACATGATAACTCGAAAATCCAATAGTGGATCCTGCCCAGTTCTGTTTCCAAAAGATGACATTGCCTTTCCCTACAATCCATCAAGATTGTTAACGAAGGATCAAAATGAGATGGTATATAATAGACTAGAAATGGGATGTGTGAGCACTAATATCTTCTATGTTCCCAACACATTTATATGACCTGATTTTACCCTAGTGATTTCATTATTCCACGATCTCCCAAAAGATGTTTTCATGTATGCGGTTAATAATGTCTTCCATGATCATCACGTTAATCTCACCTTCTTGGATGGGCCTCACCATTCTACACCATGAGGTCCAGTGTTATTTATCTTTAGATAGAGAATCCCAAATAAATATAACCAAGATTTTATCAATGGTATTAATCACCCCCTTGGGCACTTTGATGGACGAAAGATCAACGATAGGTATAGTCAAGAGGACACTATTTAATAAGGCAATCTAACCCCTGAAGGATATGTAATGATTTTTTTTATTTGAGCATGTGACTCGTTATCTTACTCATAATGGAATCAAAGTAATGAATGTGCAATCTATCATAGGATATTGGGTAGCCAAGGTAGTCCAACAGAAATGTTCATATCTACTTGTCCAGACTGTGTCATTGTAAAGTGACTCATCTGGTGTCATATCTACTTGAGATATATAGGATACTCTTATCATTGATGATGGCATGGCCGCTCCACTGATAACAATATTCGAAGATATTGATGATACAAAAAAATCGATATTCTTCTAGAGTTAAAGAATATGATAGTGTTGTTTGCAAACATCATATGGGAGATTGAGGGAAGGTTCATTTTCCAGCGATAATGATGTACTTACCTAGTACTCAATATTATGTTGGTAATGTAGCTGAGGGTGTCTAGCATGAGTATAGAAATGATCAGGGAGACAGGCTCTCCTTGCCTAAGCACATGGGTTACCTTAAAAAGGCCATAAGTCCTTCCCATGAAAGAGACATAAATTCATCATGAGCTAAATCATATAAAGATGTGATCTGTATCCCATAATGAGATAACCACATCCATGAGCACCTTAATGATGAATATACAATCCATTCTATAATAGTAATTATTCATGTATATCTTTATTTCAATGTTTGAGCCATGGCTCTTGGTATTAATGTCTCTACGCATTTCTTGAGCCAGGGAAATAGCTCCGTGAATTGAAAGACCCTTCACAAAGCCATGATATAAAAAAGAAATCAAATGGGGATGTGTGTGGAAATAATCAAGATAATAATGCATTCTGGAATACTGTTATGAAAATTACACATACTTACCGGTGTGTGGTGGGTGATGAAGGATGAATCCTTTAACTTTGGCAGAATGAAATGTATCATATCACCATCAACCTGAGGGATTTTTCCACCATATAAGAAGTCCCAAATGGACATGATAATATAAACATTTAACACATTCCAATATCCCCTGTATAATGATCCTGCAAAGTAGTCAAGACCCGAATAACTCTCTGGGTTGAGTTTCAACATGGATTCATAAAAAAAAATTTCTCATCGGGTATAGCCTCCAGCAAATAGTTGTCCTAGTTGGAGATCAAGTTAGGAATCACCTACATAAGCTCTACATTCCCTCTTGGGTAAACATTTAGAATATTTGGGTTAGGTCCTGTAAAGAGATGATTGATGAAAGAAAAATACATTCCCTCAACAAAATCACTATCATCTAAATACAATCTGTCCTCAAGGATAATATTGGGGTTATTGGATTCCATTTTTCATTGATGCATGCATGAAAGTAAGCTGAGCTTTTTCACCTTCATGGATCCAAATAACTCTAAATAACTCCCTATCCATACATTCCTTTTTTATGTATTAGTTCCACTAGTACGTTATTTTTATTATAGATCTCCTCAATCACCAAGTCATTCCAGATGTCCTCCAGGCTGAGTTCCAGGAGGTCAATATGACAACCCTGCTTTTTATTACAACTTAAACATGATTAATTACATAAAATATCACTTGATACAACAAAGAATATCGAGAGGTTTAGTGTCTTTGGGGCTTAGGATCATTACATAAAAACTTAAAACATGAAATACAACAACTTTATTGAAAACTTCCTTTACATGACCACTACATTCCTTCGTACTTAGCATTGCATTGGATAACCTGAGGACATGCATAAGAAAAGGGTGAGCTATAAAGCTCAGTAAGGGAGTACACATGGAATAACATGAGGAGTAAAATACATGTTAGACAATAGGCATATCAATAGAGCATAAAAAAACATGAACATAACGGCATGATAAAGCATGATAATCATAACATGGAAATGTGGCAACAACACTTAATATGGAATTAGCATGAGCCAAGGCTCATTGCATATAAAGCATGAGTAAATACTCATTGCACATGAAGCACGAGTAAACCCTCGTTGCACTTGAATTAGCATGAGTCAAAACTCATTGCACATGACATATCATGACACTATACTTTACCCAATGCATTGGAGTGCTATAAGGGTGCACCCTTCTTAAACATTTCATTTCATGCATAAGTGTGCCACATGGATCATAAAACATGGATTCATAAAACATAATAATTTATTTCATGATAAAGGAATGTGGAATTCATAAATGAAACCTTATAATCAATAAATAAATGTGCATAAATGTGAATACCCGTGTTGGATAAATGGGCATGGTATCCACTACACAATGGCATTGGCTTAGAAAATCGGTGCGATTTTGGCAGCGTAACAGCGTGACATAAGAATTCATAAAAATGGTTGATGACAGAGAAAAGGGATTCCTTGTCATATTTACATGTAATGGACAGTAAGGAGGTCATATAGATACATTTCCCAAAAATTGTAATGGAATTTAGATTCATGATACAAAATTATTTCTTGAATGTAAAAGAAGAGAGAGAAGTTCCTTTCGGAATTTCGGCATAGTAACGGGTGTACATGGGTGGCATTTAATGGGAGATAAAGGGGTCTCCCATCATTCAAAAAATAATAGGGAAGTATGGGGGGAGGTTCAAAACCATACCCCAACATTCATAATTGAAATTAAAATGTCAATACAACTTAAAGAAAAATGAAAAAAATGAGAAAGGAAGAAAAAACCCTTACTTGGAAGTGTGATTCTAAAGGCTAGAGAGAGGCTTGTGAGAGGCTTTCTGGGAGCTTGGGGAACCTTGAGAGGATTCTAGAGAGAGAATGGCAGAGGTTGGACGAACTCAAAGGTATTTTAGTGAGGAGGATGTGGGAGCTTGGGTGGGTTTATATAGGAAAGGTGAGGGAATTCTTTATTATTTAGGTTTGGGTCCCCTTACATTAAATTAATCCAAACCACAAACCATCCCATGGTATTCGCCAATGGTTTTCTGAAAAGGGAAGAGGAAAAAAATATTTTATATGGCACAAGTCCGAACTTTTTAAAATAACATGGTTGCTTATGTGGAGGTGAGTCACACTCCCGTGGAAATTAATTTAGAAAGGGAAAGTGTTGAATATGTCTTGAGGAGTCCATTAATGCTTTGAAAAGTAAGTCAAACAAACCCAAAATCACATTATTTTAATGATAAAACATATATTGGCTTAACATAAGGATTATGGTATTTTATTACATCACCATTGGGTCATTATGATGTCATAAAACACATTATATATTTAAACGGTATTTAATTTTTACCCAAAAATTTGACTGTCTCAGAAAATTATGAAAAATTCACCTTTGGATAATTTCGACGTCCTGATTCCAAAAATAACATTTATTTTATCTAAATAATTTTCTAAATATGTTAATTTTCACTTTTAAAATAAAAACCGACATTTATCGAAAATTCACGGGTTTTGACAAAAATGGCTTTCAAACCGTAATAAAAATTTTAATTGCATTCATAAAATTATAAGATAATTTATATTTAGTAAAAATTAATTTAATAATATTATTATTATTTTATTAAAATATTATTTAATTCAAAATTCCATTAATTTAATAAACTAGATTTCTTAATTAAATAATAACTAAAAACACCATTTTTACTTAAAAACCTATTTACAATGTATCAAAAATGACTAGAAATTATATTCATTATTATATAAAAAAATAATGTACATGAACATAGTACTACTTATTTGTTACATAACCCCATAAAACAGCTGCATAAGACCTAAGGGTAAGGTGTGCGATGGTGACAGACTCTTGGGGTGTCTCGGATAGCATCGCTCGAGTGGTAATTTCAATCAAATTCCACTTTTCCCAGAGACGGTCATGTTCAAGCTTGACAAGATGAAGCTCAGCCTGGGCTTGGTCAAGGGCGAAGCCCAAAGACGCCACCTCTTTTCCGAGCTCTGACAAATGGTCTCCGTACGGAGCAATTCAACTGGACGAGGCCATTGCTTCTTTTGTCCAAGTAAAATTGGATGTGTTAAAGCCTTATATTTATACTAATCATGTGATCACAGTTCAACGACTATATTAGAAACGGTCAAAATTCTTAACATAAAACCAAAGAAGTTGACATCTTATAAAAAAAAATTCATAAAGAGACATTTAACTGGATCAAGAGGGATTTTCCATTAATGAAACTTTGGGTTGTTACAATATTCCCCCCTTAAGAAATTTCACCCTCGAAATTTTCCTTTTCCCACACTAAAACAAATGTGGCTATCTCAGCTTCATCATATCCTCCGATTCCCAAGTCGCTTCTTCAAACTTGTGGTTTCTCCATAAACACCTTGACGAGGGGCATTGTATTATTTTGTAGAACTTTTTCTCTACGATCTAAGATCTTCACTGGTTGCTCCTCGTAAGAAAGATCATCTTCCAATTGTACCACCTCAGAAGAGAGTACATGTGAAGGGTATGGTATGTACTTCCTTAAGAGGGATACATGAAATACATCATGTACTTTGGCCAAAGTAGGTGGAAGTGCTAGTCGATAGGCCACAGCCCCAACACGATCAAGAATCTCAAAGGGGCCGATGTACCTTGGACTTAACTTCTCTTTCTTTCAAAACCTCATGACCTTCTTCCATGGAGATATGCATAGAAAAACAATGTCTCCAACTTTAAACTCAAGGTCTCGTTGACGGTTATCTGCATAACTCTTCTGTCGACTCTGAGATGCCTTGATATGATTCTAAATGGTTTTCACCTTCTCCACCATTTCCTCGACCATTTCTGGTCCAAGCATCTTACGTTCACCGACCTCATCCCAAAATGCCGGTGTTCTGCACCTTTTTCCATAAAGGGCTTCATATGGTTCCATTTGGATGCTCGAGTGGAAATAGTTATTATAAGAGAACTCAATAAGAGGAAGATGTTGATCCCATCCTCCTTTAAATTCCATTGAGCAGGCTCTCAACATATCCTAAAGTGTTTGGATATTCCGCTCGGATTGGCCATCAGTTTGAAGATGATAGGACTTAATGAAGTTTAGTTCAGTATTCAGAGCACGTTGAAGACTCTTCCAAAACATAGAGGTGAATCTTGGATCTCGATTAGACACAATAGATAGTGGTACTCCATGCAACCTTACCACTTCCCTGATATATATCTGTACCAGTTGATCCAATGATAAATCCTCCCGAATAGCAATGAAGTGTTTAGTCTTTGTAAGATGATCCACAACAACCAAGATTGCATTGTTGCCTTTGGATGTCATTGGAAGTCCATGGTGATGTTCTCCCATTTCCATTCTAGTATGGGCAATGGTTGCATCATCCCCTTAGACTTTTTCCTCTCTACCTTCACTTGCTGACACACCAGGCACTTTGATGTTTATTCAGCGATGTCCTTCTTCATATTATCCCACCAAAAGTTTTCTCGTAGATCTCGATACATCTTTGTGCTCCCTGGGTGAATAGAGAAATTTGAACTATGTGCATCATCAAAAAGTTCCTTCTTCAGCTTCGGACTTGATGGAACACATAGTCTTTTCCCAAACCGCACAATTCCTTCTTCATTAACATTAAACTATAAGGATTTCCCCTTTTTGGTAGCTTCCACTTTATCCTGAATTCCCAGATCATCCTTTTGAGCATCCTTTAACCATTCCAAAAGATATGGTTGAGAAATCATTTGTAAAAGGATTGAAGATGTTCCCTTCTCTATGATTCTCATGTCCATCTTCATTAAGTCTAAGAAGATTGGATCCTTCTCAATTCCCATTATTGATTGAATCGCTGGATCCTTTCTACTTAGGGCATCTTCCACCTTGTTCGCTTTCCTAGGGTGGTAATGTATTGAATAGTCATAATCCTTAATGAGCTCTATCCATCTTCTCTGGCACATATTAAGCTCTTTCTGCGTGAATATATATTTAAGACTCTTGTGGTCATTATATATCTCACATTTCTCTCCATAGAGATAATGCTGCCATATTTTCAAGGAAAATATCACAGCCGCCAACTCCAGATCATGTGTTGGATAGTTTCGCTCATGGATTTTCAACGGCCTTGAGGCAAAGGATATCACTTTATCAATCTGCATCAGCACACAGTCTAAGACCTTCTTGGAAACATCACTGAATACCACAAAAAGTTCCCCACTTGTGGGTAAAGTGAGCGTGGGCACAGTGATAAGCCTCCTTTTCAACTCCTTGAAGCATTCTTCGCATTCATCACTCCAAGAAAACTTTACTCCCTTCTAAGTTTTCTTGGTAAGAGGTTTGGACAATCGTGAGAAGTTTCTCACAAATCGTCGATAATATCCAGCTAACCCCAAGAAGCTACGGATATCCGTTACCGATGTTGGCCTCGATCATCCCTCAATTGCATCTATTTTGGAGGGGTCCACAGATATCTCATTTCTTGTGATGATATGGCCCAAGAATGAGACCTCCTTCAACCAGAACTCACACTTTCTGTACTTTCCATAGAGCTTCTCCTTGCGCAAAGTCTCTAGTACAGTTTTTAAATGCTCCTCATGATCCTCCTTGGTTTTCGAGTATATTAGAATATCATCTATAAAGACTACCATAAATTTTTCATGGTAATCTCTAAAGACTCTATTCATCAAGTCCATGAATATTAATGGAGCATTGGTGAGTCCGAAAGGAATTACTATGAATTCATAGTGCCCGTACCTTGTACGAAAAGCAGTCTTGGGGACATCTTCCTTCTTCACCCTTACTTGATAATATCCCGACCGCAAATCCACCTTGGAGAAGTATTGTGCTCCATGAAGCTGATCAAACAATTCATTGATTCTTGGGAGAGGATACTTGTTATTTATCGTGATTTTTTTAAGTTCACAATAATCAATGCAAAGCCACATTGACCCATCCTTCTTCTTGACAAAGAGTACTGGTGCACCCCATGGTGAAGCACTTGGGCGTATAAACCCTTTATCCAGATTCTCCTATAGTTGTTTCTTTAGCTCTTCAAGCTCTAAAATAGCCATTCTATATGGTGTCATGGATATTGGTAGCACCCCTGGTATAAGTTCAATTGAGAACTCAACATCTCTTCTTAGAGGAAGACCAGGCAGTTCCTTGGGAAACACTTCAGTGAATTCCCTCACAATAGGCATTTTTTCCTGGATGGTTTCTTCCCTAGACTCAATCATCTGAGCCAGATATGGATGATCATAAGGTAGTAATATCTATGCTTGATATGATGGAGCTAAAGTAGATTCATCTTCCTCCTGACACTTGTAATGAATCGGGGGTCGATTCTCCATATGGAGTGTTATTTCCCTCTCCCGACAATTTATGTTGGCTCTATATAATGAATGCCAATCCATGCCACGAATTGCATAAAATTCCACCAGAGGGAGTATGAGGAGGTTCGCCAGGAAATTCAATCCACAGATTATAAAATGGGAGGACTTGTATTCATGGGATGCAATGGTTACCCCATTTTCTGTACTCACCGCCATCTTTACTTCCATGATTTGTGGTGGTGCTGGGATTGTTCTACTAAAATTTCGAGATATAAAAGAATGCGTAGAACCTGAATCAAAGAGTACGTTCTCCATTCTTTAATGAATAACTAGCATACCTATCACCACTTCGTTTTCAGGGTTCACTTTGGCAGAAGTGATGGAAAAAGCTCTTCCTTGCTGCCTTGGAGGTTGTTGGTCGCCTCCGAAAACCCTTGGATTAGGGCACTGATTTGCAAAATGACCCGGTTCTTTGTATTCGTAGCATTGAACAATGTGTTGAAGTTCGAACGAAGTGTTCCTCTCCTATTTTGCAACCGTGGATCTTTCTTGCCGACAGTTAACAGCTAGTTTCCCTTCTCTTCCACACCTGAAGCATTTTCTCGTCCCCTTAAGGCAATTTCCAGGGTGCTTCTTTCTGCACTTTTGGCAAGTGGGGTGTTGGATCTTCTTAGCACCGTTGGATTTATCCATAGGACCACCAGAATTGAAGTCCACCTTACGCTTCTTGTCCACATGATACCCCTGTGATTCCCCGATCTCCATTTCGACCTTGAGGGCACATCAGACAATTTCCTCATAGCTGTCGAAGTCACAGATCGCTAATGCTTTCCTCAAGCTAGGCTTCAGCCCACCAAAGAAGCGGTCAACTTTGCATTAGGGGGTAACGACAAATCCGGAAGCGTATCGTGCAAACCTTGTGAAGTTTTCCTCGTACACTCCAATAGATTCTTCATCTTTTTTCTTGAAGGAAAGGAAGTCCCTTTCCATCTTAAGCCGGAGGGTGCGCGGAAAATATTTATCGAAAAACATCTTCCGGAAATCCTTCCATTCCAACGCCTTAATATCCTCCTTAGGATTAGTATTTTTGATCAACTTCCACCATCGATTAGCTTCACCCTCCATATGATCGGCAGCTAGGAGAACCTTCTCTTGTTCAAAACATTGAAGGATGGAGAATATCTTTTCAATAGAGTTGATCCATTGTTCAGCGATCGTGGGATCGGATGATCCACTAAAAGTAGGAGGCCTTTGTCTCATAAATCTCTCGATAGCTACTTGTTCTTTCTTAGGGGGGGTTGAACGTTCCTCTTGACACGTGTTTCTATTCAAAAATTGAGTTAGTTGAGAGAGAAGTGTGACAAAGTTCACGATTCCCGCTCCCATTGGACTGGGCATCTCATTAGTATAGTCATCACACTGATCTTAACAATGGTTGTTAGCACGAGTCCTCCTATTACCGGCCATTGGCTGGAATAAAAGGAAATTTAGGGGTAACACATAAAGAGTAATCCAAAGACAAAAGTTGATGACTTATAAATAAACTTTCATTTCCTTTACTCATGAGTCTATAGGCTTCAATCTCGGATTTTCATGATCTACATTCTAACATATATTCTTAGGGGAATTTTTTTTATTCCCTTAATACGGGTTCATAATAAGATTGTGAATTTATCAAAACATATCCCCCGGGAGTGTCTTAACCAAGAGTGCAGCAAGGCCCGTTGTCGTGCACCAGTTCCCGTTCGAGTCTATCTCAAAGTGGTGTTTTCGGGTTTTACCCATAGGATACATCTTTGCCAGAGCCGCCTCTACCTGCTCGTATCTAGAAAGGGATGTATTTGTTTTTAAAAACCACTTACTCGGTACTTATCAAAACTTTAGGGATGTTTTTATTATACTTAGTCTTGTATCTAAGGCTTTACTAGGGTTTCCTAATCCCAAAAATAACTAAACCTATCCTCTGATACCAACTATGACAACCCTGCTTTTTATTACAACTTAAACATGATTCATTACATAAAACTTCACTTGATACAACAAAGAAGATAGAGTGGTTTAGTGTCTTTGGGGCTTAGGATCATTACATAAAAACTTAAAACATGAAATACAACAACTTTATTGAAAACTTCCTTTACATTACCACTACATTCCTTCGTACTTAGCATTGCATGGGATAACATGAGGACATGCATTAGAAAAGGGTGAGCTATAAAGCCCAGTAAGGGAGTAAACATGGAATAACATGAGGAGTACAATACAAGTAAGATAATAGGCATATCAATAGAGAATAAAAGAAAAATGAACATCAAGGCATGATAAAGCATGATAATCATAACATGGAAATGTGGCAGCAACACTTAACATGGAATTAGCATGAGCCAAGGCTCATTGCACATAAAGCATGAGTAAATCCACATTTCACATGAAGCACAAGTAAACCCTCGTTGCACTTAAATTAGCATGATTCAACACTCATTTCACATGACGTATCATGATACTATACTTTACCCAATGCATTGGAGCGCTATAAGGGCGCACCCTTCTTAAACATTTCATTTCATGCGTAAGTGTGCCACATGGATCATAAAACATGGATTCATAAAATATAATAATTTATTCCACGATAAAGGAATGTGGAATTCATACATGAAACCATATAATCAATAAGTAAATGTGCATAAGGATTAATACCCTTGATGGAGAAAGAGGCATGGTATCCACTACACAATGGCATTGGCTTAGAAAATCAGTGCGATTTTCGCAGCGTAACGGAGTGACATAAGAATTCATAAAAATGGTTGATTAGAGAGAGAAAAGGGGTTCCTCATCATATTTAAATGTAATGGAAAGTAAGGAGGTCAGATAGATACATGTCCCAAAAAATTTAATGGAATTTATATTCATGATACAAAATTATTTCTCGAATGTAAAAGAAGAGAGAGAAGTTCCTTTCGAAATTTAGGCATAGTAACGGGTGTACATGGGAGGAATTTAATGGGAGAGAAAGGGGTATCCATTCATTCAAACAATAATAGGGAAGTATGTGGGAGGTGAGAAACCATTCCCCAACATTCATAATTGAAATTAAATGGGCAATACAACTTAAATAAAATTGACAAAAATGAGAAAGGAAGAAAAAACCCTTACTTGGAAGTGTGCTTCTAAAGGCTAGAGAGAGGCTTGTGAGAGGCTTCTTGGGAGCTTGGGGCACCTTGGGAGGATTCCAGAGAAAGTAGGGAAGAGGTTGGACGAACTCAAAGGGATTTTGGTGAGGAGGAAGTGGGAGCTTGGGTGGGTTTATATAGGAAAGGTGAGGGAATTCTTTATTATTTAGGTTTGGGTCCCCTTACCTTAAATTAATCCAAACCACAAACCATCCCATGGTTTTTTCCCATGATTTTTGGAAAAGCGAAGAGGAAAAAAATATTTTATATGGCCTAAGTCCGATCTTCTTAAAATAATAAGGTTGCTTATGTGGAGGTGAGTCACACTCCCATAGAAATTAATTTAAAAAGGAAAAGTGTTGAATATGTCTTCAGGGGTCCATTAATGCTTTGAAAAGTAATTCAAACAAACCCAAAATCACATTATTTTAATTATAAAACATATATTGGCCGAACATAAGGATTATGATATTTTATTACATCACCATTGGGTCATTATGACGTCATAAAACACATTATGTATTCAAATTATATATAATTTTTACCAAAAAATTTGACTCTCTCAGAAAATTATGAAAAATTCACCATTGGATAATTTCGACATCCTGATTCCAAAAATAACATTTATTTTATCTAAATAATTTTATAATTATGTGAATTTTCACTTTTAAATTAAAAACCGACATTTATCAAAAATTCACGGGTTTTGACAAAAATGGCTTTCAAACCATAATAAAAATTTTAATTGCATTCATAAAATTATAAGATCATTTATATTTAGTAAAAATTAATTTAATAATAATATAATTATTTTATTAAAATATTATTTAATTCAAAAATCCCTTAATTTAATAAAATATATTTCTTAATTAAATAATAACTAAAAACACCATTTGTACTTTAAAAACTATTTACAATGTATCAAAAATGACTATAAATTATATTCATTATTATATAAAAAAATAATGTACATGAACACAGTACTACTTATTTGTTACATAACCCCTTAAAACAGCTGCATAAGACCTAAGGGTAAGGTGTGCGATGGTGACAGACTCTTGGGGTGGCTCGGATAGCATCGCACGAGTGGTAATTTCAATCAACTTCCACTTTTCCCGTAGACAGTCACGTTCGAGCTTGACAAGATGAAGCTCAGCTTGGGCTTGGTCAAGGTCGAAGCCCAAAGACGCCACCTCTTTTCCGAGCTCCGACAAATGGTCTCCGTACGGAGCAATTCAACTGGACGAGGCCATTGCTTCTTTTGTCCAAGTAAAATTGGATGTGTTAAAGCCCTATATTTATACTAATCATGTGATCACAATTCAACGACTATATTAGAAACGGTCAAAATTCTTAACATAAAACCAAAGAAGTTGACATCTTATAAAAAAATTCATAAAGAGACATTTAACTGGATCAAGAGGGATTTTCCATTAATGAAACTTTGGGTTGTTACAATATTCCCCCCTTAAGAAATTTCACCCTCGAAATTTTCCTTTTCCCACACTAAAACAAATGTGGCTAACTCAGCTTCATCATATCCTCTGATTCCCAAGTCGCTTCTTCAAACTTGTGGTTTCTCCATAAACACCTTGACGAGGGGCATTGTATTATTTCATAGAACTTTTTCTCTACGATCTAAGATCTTCATTGGTTGCTCCTCGTAAGAAAGATCATCTTCCAATTGTACCACCTCAGAAGAGAGTACATGTGAAGGGTATGGTATGTACTTCCTTAAGAGGGATACATGAAAGACATCATGTACTTTGGCCAAAGTAGGTGGAAGTGCTAGTCGATAGGCCACAGCCCCAACACGATCAAGAATCTCAAAGGGGCCGATGTACCTTGGACTTAACTTCTCTTTCATTGAAAACCTCATGACCTTCTTCCATGGAGATATGCATAGAAAAACAATGTCTCCAACTTTAAACTCAAGGTCTCGTTGACGGTTATCTGCATAACTCTTCTGTCGACTCTGAGATGCCTTGATATGATTCTGAATGGTTTTCACCTTCTCCACCATTTCCTCAACCATTTTTGGTCCAAGCATCTTACGTTCACCGACCTCATCCCAACATGTCGGTGTTCTGCACCTTTTTCCATAAAGGGCTTCATATGGTTCCATTTGGATGCTCGAGTGGAAATAGTTATTATAAGAGAACTCAATAAGAGGAAGATGTTGATCCCATCCACCTTTAAATTCCATTGAGCAGGCTCTCAACATATCCTAAAGTGTTTGGATATTCCGCTCGGATTGGCCATCAGTTTGAAGATGATAGGCCTTAATGAAGTTTAGTTCAGTATTCAGAGCACGTTGAAGACTCTTCCAAAACATAGAGGTGAATCATGGATCTCAATCAGACACAATAGATAGTGGTACTCCATGCAACCTTACCACTTCCTTGATATATATCTGTACCAGTTGATCCAATGATAAATCCTCCTGAATAGCAATGAAGTGTGTAGTCTTTGTAAGATGATCCACAACAACCAAGATTGCATTGTTTCCTTTGGATGTCCTTGGAAGTCCATGGTGATGTTCTCCCATTTCCATTCTAGTATGGGCAATGGTTGCATCATCCCCTTAGACTTCTGCCTCTCTACCTTCACTTGCTGACACACCAGGCACTTTGATGTATATTCATCGATGTCCTTCTTCATATTATCCCACCAAAAGTTTTCTCGGAGATCTCGATACATCTTTGTGCTCCCTGGGTGAATAGAGAAATTTGAACTATGTGCATCATCCAAAAGTTCCTTCTTCAGCTTCGGACTTGATGGAACACATAGTCTTTTCCCAAACCGCACAATTCCTTCTTCATTAACATTAAACTATAAGGATTTCCCCTTTTTGATAGCTTCCACTTTATCCTGAATTCCCAGATCATCCTTTTGAGCATCCTTTAACCATTCCAAAAGAGATGGTTGAGAAATAATTTGTAAAAGGATTGAAGATGTTCCCTTCTCTATGATTCCCATGTTCATCTTCATCAAGTCTAAGAAGATTGGATCCTTCTCAATTCCCATCATTGATTGAATCGCTGGATCCTTTCTACTTAGGGCATCTTCCACCTTGTTCTCTTTCCCAGGGTGGTAATGTATTGAATAGTCATAATCCTTAATGAGCTCTATCCATCTTCTCTGGCACATATTAAGCTCTTTCTGTGTGAATATATATTTAAGACTCTTGTGGTCATTATATATCTCACATTTCTCTCCATAGAGATAATGCTGCCAGATTTTCAAGGAAAATATCACAGCCGCCAACTCCAGATCATGTGTTGGATAGTTTCGCTCATGGATTTTCAACTACCTTGAGGCATAGGATATCACTTTATCAATCTGCATCAGCACATAGTCTAAGCCCTTTTTGGAAACATCACTGAATACCACAAAAAGATCCCCACTTGTGGGTAAAGTGAGCGTGGGCACAGTGATAAGCCTCCTTTTCAACTCCTTGAAGCATTCTTCGCATTCATCACTCCAAGAAAACTTTACTCCCTTCTAAGTTTTCTTGGTAAGAGGTTTGGACAATCGTGAGAAGTTTCTCACAAATCGTCGATAATATCCAGCTAACCCCAAGAAGCTACGGATATCTGTTACCGATGTTGGCCTCGATCATCCATCAATTGCATCTATTTTGGAGGGGTCCACAGATATCTCATTTCTTGTGATGATATGGCCCAAGAATGAGACCTCCTTCAACCAGAACTCACACTTGCTGTACTTTCCATAGAGCTTCTCCTTGCGCAAAGTCTCTAGTACAATTTTTAAATGCTCCTCATGATCCTCCTTGGTTTTCGAGTATATTAGAATATCATCTATAAAGACTACCATAAATTTTTCATGGTAATCTCTAAAGACTCTATTCATCAAGTCCATGAATATTGATGGAGAATTGGTGAGTCCGAAAGTAATTACTATGAATTCATAGTGCCCGTACCTTGTACGAAAAGCAGTCTTGGGGACATCTTCCTTCTTCACCCTTACTTGATAATATCCCGACCGCAAATCCACCTTGGAGAAGTATTGTGCTCCATGAAGCTGATCAAACAATTCATTGATTCTTGGGAGAGGATACTTGTTCTTTATCGTGATTTTTTTAAGTTCACAATAATCAATGCAAAGCCACATTGACCCATCCTTCTTCTTGACAAAGAGTACTGGTGCACCCCATGGTGAAGCACTTGGGCGTATAAACCCTTTATCCAGATTCTCCTATAGTTGTTTCTTTATCTCTTCAAGCTCTAAAATAGCCATTCTATATGGTGTCTTGGATATTGGTAGCACCCCTGGTATAAGTTCAATTGAGAACTCAACATCTCTTCTTAGAGGAAGACCAGGCAGTTCCTTGGGAAACACTTCAGTGAATTCCCTCACAATAGGCATTTTTTCCTGGATGGTTTCTTCCCTAGACTCAATCATCTGAGCCAGATATGCATGCTCATAAAGTAGTAATATCTATGCTTGAGATGATGGAGATAAAGTAGATTCATCTTCCTCCTGACACTTGTAATGAATCGAGGGTCGATTCTCCATATGGAGTGTTATTTCCCTCTCCCGACAATTTATGTTGGCTCTATATAATGAATGCCAATCCATGCCACGAATTGCATAAAATTCCACCAGAGGGAGTATGAGGAGGTTCGCCAGGAAATTCAATCCACAGATTATAAAATGGGAGGACTTGTATTCATGGGATGCAATGGTTACCCCATTTTCCGTACTCACCGCCATCTTTACTTCCATGATTTGTGGTGGTGCTGGGATTATTCTACTAAAATTTCGAGATATAAAAGAATGCGTAGAACCTGAATCAAAAAGTACGTTCTCCATTATTTAATGAATAACTAGAATACCTATCACCACTTCGTTGTCGGGGTTCACTTTGGCAGAAGTGATGGAAAAAGCTCTTCCTTGCTGCCTTGGAGGTTGTTGGTCGCCTCCGAAAACCCTTGGATTAGGGCACTGATTTGAAAAATGACCCGGTTCTTTGTATTCGTAGCATTGAACAATGCGTTGAAGTTCGAACGAAGCGTTCCTCTCCTATGTTGCAACAGTGGATCTTTCTTGCCGAAAGTTAACAGCTAGGTTCCCTTCTCTTCCACACCTCAAGCATTTTCTCGTCCCCTTAAGGCAATTTCCAGGATGCTTCTTTCCGCACTTTTGGCAAGTGGGGTGTTGGATCTTCTTAGCACCGTTGGATTTATCCATCGGACCACCAGAATTGAAGTCCACCTTACGCTTCTTGTCCACATGATACCCCTGTGATTCCCCGATCTCCATTTCGACCATGAGGGCACATCAGACAATTTCCTCATAGCTGTCGAAGTCACAGATCGCTAATGCTTTCCTCAAGCTTGGCTTCAGCCCACCAAAGAAGCGGTCAACTTTGCATTAGGGGGTAACAAAAAATCCGGAAGCATATCGTGCAAGCCTTGTGAAGTTTTCCTCGTACACTCCAATAGATTCTTCATCTTTTTGCTTGAAGGAAAGGAAGTCCCTTTCCATCTTAAGCCGGAGGGTGCGCGGAAAATATTTATCGAAAAACATCTTCCGGAAATCCTTCCATTCCAACGCCTTAATCTCCTCCTCAGGATTAGTATTTTTGATCAACTTCCACCATTGATTAGCTTCACCCTCCATATGATCGGCAGCTAGGAGAACCTTATCTTGTTCAAAACATTGAAGGATGGAGAATATCTTATCAATAGAGTTGATCCATTGTTCAGCGATCGTGGGATCGGATGATCCACTAAAAGTAGGAGGCCCTTGTCTCATAAATCTCTCGATAGCTACTTGTTCTTTCTTAGGGGGAGTTGAACGTTCCTCTTGACACGTGTTTCTATTCAAAAATTGAGTTAGTTGAGAGAGAAGTGTGACAAAGTTCACGATTCCCGCTCCCATTGGACTGGGCATCTCATTAGTATAGTCATCACACTGATCTTAACAATGGTTGTTAGCACGAGTCCTCCTATTACCGGCCATTGGCTGGAATAAAAGGAAATTTAGGGGTAACACATAAAGAGTAATCCAAAGACAAAAGTTGATGACTTATAAATAAACTTTCATTTCCTTTACTCATGAGTCTATAGGCTTCAATCTCGGATTTTCATGATCTACATTCTAACATATATTCTTAGGGGAATTTTTTTTATTCCCTTAATACAGGTTCATAATAAGATTGTGAATTTATCAAAACATATCCCCCGGGAGTGTCGTAACCAAGAGTGCAGCAAGGCCCGTTGTCGTGCACCAGTTCCCGTTCGAGTCTATCTCAAAGTGGTGTTTTCGGGTTTTACCCCTAGGATACATCTTTGCCAGAGCCGCCTCTACCTGCTCGTATCTAGACAGGGATGTATTTGTTTGAAAAACCACTTAATCGGTACTTATCAAAACTTTAGGGATGTTTTTATTATACTTAGTCTTGTATCTAAGGCTTTACTAGGGTTTCCTAATCCCAAAAATAACTAAACCTATCCTCTGATACCAACTATGCCAACCCTGCTTTTTATTACAACTTTAACATGATTCATTACATAAAACTTCACTTGATACAACAAAGAAGATAGAGTGGTTTAGTGTCTTTGGGGCTTAGGATCATTACATAAAAACTTAAAACATGAAATACAACAACTTTATTGAAAACTTCCTTTACATTACCACTACATTCCTTCGTACTTAGCATTGCATGGGATAACATGAGGACATGCATTAGAAAAGGGTGAGCTATAAAGCCCAGTAAGGGAGTAAACATGGAATAACATGAAGAGTACAATACATGTTAGATAAAAGGCATATTAATAGAGAATAAAAGAAACATGAACATCAAGGCATGATAAAGCATGATAATCATAACATGGAAATGTGGCAGCAACACTTAACATGGAATTAGCATGAGCCAAGGCTCATTGCACATAAAGCATGAGTAAATCCACATTGCACATGAAGCACAAGTAAACCCTCGTTGCACTTAAATTAGCATGATTCAACACTCATTTCACATGACGTATCATGATACTATACTTTACCCAATGCATTGGAGCGCTATAAGGGCGCACCCTTCTTAAACATTTCATTTCATGCATAAGTGTGCCACATGGATCATAAAACATGGATTCATAAAATATAATAATTTATTCCACGATAAAGGAATGTGGAATTAATACATGAAACCATATAATCAATAAGTAAATGTGCATAATGATTAATACCCTTGATGGAGAAAGAGGCATGGTATCCACTATACAATGGCATTGGCTTAGAAAATCGGTGCGATTTTCGCAGCGTAACGGAGTGACATAAGAATTCATAAAAATGGTTGATTAGAGAGAGAAAAGGGGTTACTCATAATATTTAAATGTAATGGAAAGTAAGGAGGTCATATAGATACATGTCCCAAAAAAATTAATGGAATTTATATTCATGATACAAAATTATTTCTTGAATGTAAAAGAAGAGAGAGAAGTTCCTTTCGAAATTTCGGCATAGTAACGGGTGTACATGGGAGGAATTTAATGGGAGAGAAAGGGGTATCCATTCATTCAAACAATAAGAGGGAAGTATGTGGGAGGTGAGAAACCATTCCCCAACATTCATAATTGAAATTAAATGGGCAATACAACTTAAATAAAATTGACAAAAATGAGAAAGGAAGAAAAAACCCTTACTTGGAAGTGTGCTTCTAAAGGCTAGAGAGAGGCTTGTGAGAGGCTTCTTGGAAGCTTGGGGCACCTTGGTAGGATTCTAGAGAAAGTAGGGGAGAGGTTGGACGAACTCAAAGGGATTTTGGTGAGGAGGAAGTGGGAGCTTGGGTGGGTTAATATAGGAAAGGTGAGGGAATTCTTTATTATTTAGGTTTGGGTCCCCTTACATTAAATTAATCCAAACCACAAACCATCCCATGGTTTTTTCCCATGATTTTTGGAAAAGCGAAAAGGAAAAAAATATTTTATATGTCCTAAGTCCGATCTTCTTAAAATAATAAGGTTGCTTATGTGGAGGTGAGTCACACTCCCATAGAAATTAATTTAAAAAGGAAAAGTGTTGAATATGTCTTCAGGGGTCCATTAATGCTTTGAAAAGTAAGTCAAACAAACCCAAAATCACATTATTTTAATTATAAAACATATATTGGCCGAACATAAGGATTATGATATTTTATTACATCGCCATTGGGTCATTATGACGTCATAAAACACATTATATATTCAAATTATATATAATTTTTACCAAAAAATTTGACTCTCTCCGAAAATTATGAAAAATTCACCATTGGATAATTTCGACGTCCTGATTCCAAAATTAACATTTATTTTATCTAAATAATTTTATAATTATGTGAATTTTCACTTTTAAATTAAAAACCGACATTTATCAAAAATTCATGGGTTTTGACAAAAATGGCTTTCAAACCATAATAAAAATTTTATTTGCATTCATAAAATTATAAGATCATTTATATTTAGTAAAAATTAATTTAATAATATTATTATTATTTTATTAAAATATTATTTAATTCAAAAATCCCTTAATTTAATAAAATAGATTTCTTAATTAAATAATAACTAAAAACACCATTTTTACTTTAAAAACTATTTACAATGTATCATAAATGACTATAAATTATATTCATTATTATATACAAAAATAATGTACATGAACACAGTACTACTTATTTGTTACATAACCCCTTAAAACAGCTGCATAAGACCTAAGGGTAGGGTGTGCGATGGTGACAGACTCTTGGGGTGGCTCGGATAGCATCGCACGAGTGGTAATTTCAATCAACTTCCACTTTTCCCGTAGACGGTCAAGTTCGAGCTTGACAAGATGAAGCTCAGCTTGGGCTTGGTCAAGGTCGAAGCCCAAAGACACCACCTCTTTTCTAAGCTCTGACAAATGGGCTTCATACAGAGGAATTCTACTGGACGAGGCCATTACTTCTTTTGTCTAAGTAAAATTGGATGTGTTAAATCCCTATATTTATACTAATCATGTGATCGCTGTTCAATGGCTATATTAGCAACGGTCAAAATTATTAACATAAAACCAAAGAAGTTTACATCTTATAAAAAAATTCATAAATAGAAATTTGACTGGATCAAGAGTGATTTTCCGTTAATGAAACTTTGGGTCGTTACAGTCAACATCCTATTTGAGGTTTTTTATGTCCTAATCCATAGGTGAATACTTTTAGACCAAACATGTAACCCATTATTAAGCCACCTCAGTTTGTTGTAGAGATAAACCCATTCAGTGGCCCTGTGTAAGTTCTCCCCAAACATCTTTGAAATGTTCCTAATAGTTGGGGGTGAAAACCCATTGGTTAAACAAATATGAAGCATTCATATCCATCTTATCTCATAGACATCAAAACTGGTAAAGTGGAGTGATCAGAAATAGCAAGGAAAAGATAATCAACCTTGGAATTGGGAAACTTGGAGATTGTATGAATATTTTCAAGGCTCTGATCTAAGTGACATCAACACCATATGATCTCTTTTTTATTATTTCAACATGTGAAATGGTCATCAGAATACCCCATATCCAGGATACCTTTACCTACCATGAATTAATCAAATTTCATGCTGGTCATTTGGGAGAAATCACCCCTTCCATTTTTTTTCTAGGTTTGTTATAATACTGAAGACCCCGCTTACAATCCACTGGGATTCCTTCAGATCAAAATCATTGAGGTCATTCTAGAAATTCTCTCTAGTTCTTGCATCACATCATCAATATAAAAAGGAGATAAAGAGGGACTCCACACCTATATTCACTTTCATAAGGATAAATTGATCACCAGTCTTAACCCCATCCACTGTGACATCCCTGTTCTAGAATATCCAGATATGCCAATTCGTTGGGGCTACATTCATGGAAGCAATCATGCTAATTTTATGAGTAAACTCACTTAGTTTTTGAGGATTCTGTTTGTGCTCTAGGATGGATACAATAAAGGACTTTTTTATCTATGTGGATCAGAAGATAGTTTTTACATGGGAAGCAATTATATAGGTGTACCAAATGAGAATATGAATCATTGAAATAGTGATTGCTTGACTTTGGCCCTAAGTGACTAGGGATCAATCATGTGGGATGAAAAACACTCCCGGGTAAGTTTAGTGTTTTCCTTCTTTCATACACAAGTATATTCTTTCGAGGAGATATTTTCTAGAGAGGAAAATTTTGAGTACATTCTAAGGGCCTTCCCTCTCACATTTCTTGGTGGGTATTGGATTGTTAAAATGATTTTTTTAGTTTTTTGATTATCAAGAGTAACAAGACCTTTATTCTGCCCTCTCAAAAGTTTGATTTTTTTTATATCTAATTTCAATGTGAAATATATTAAAATTTCTTAAATTGGATTAATTGATAATTAATTGGTTAACATAAACATTAAAATAAATTTAATATATCATTTAACACTGTAAATTGTGTAGAATAAAAAGCTGTTTTGAATTAAAATGTTGTATTTTTACTATTCATCAAAAAATGAAACTTCATAGAAAAATACAAAAAAAATAATAAACCAAAGTAAATTTTGATATTAATATTTCAAAAATGAAGTTTATTTTTTAAAAAAATATTAATGTTTCTGAATTTATATTTAAAATTAGTTCTCAATTAAAAGAAATAGAAATTACTTTTTTGAAATATGTAACTTTTATTCATAAAATTAGATTTATTCGTATCTTATACCTATAAAATAAATTTTATGAGTGTCAAAAATATTTATTTAGTATTTAATATATAAAATTTAATTTAAAACCTTAATGAAAAAATTAAGTTATTGATATAAAAATTTATTTTTACATAGAAAAATTGTTTTCTTAAACTATTAATTTATTTATTTTCAAATAGTTCTGAAATTCCCTTATAATAATTTATAACTAAAGGATTCAATTTATATACATGTGTAGATCATATTTTATCAATTTATTTCATCTTATTCATGATATCCATTCCAAATTCAGGGTGGTATTTATATTAATATTTTAATAAAAGTATATTGTAGTAAGGTAATACTCAGTCTTATATATAACAAAAGATATTGAAGAGAATTTTTATTGTGTATAACAGAATCCAAAGTTAAGGTTTCATGTACCTAAAGTTCATATAATTTTTTTGTATAGCATAAGTGTAACATAGTTTTGTGTATAATGAAATCCAAACATAGTTCTTTCATATAAAAATATTATATTTAGTGTTGTGTGAAATGAAAAATATAAAAAGATTAAAATAAATGAATATATATTAAAAAATCTCAAGGTGTTATATTCTACCCCCCATTAAAATGAATTTCTCCCTAAAAAATTGGTTGGTTTATCAAATGTTTAATACTATAAATATCCTTTCATAGAAACCCACATCATGTAAATGAATACTAAAACGTTATTTAAATAGAAAAATTAGAACCATATTAGTTACCCAAAGTAACTAATAACTAGGTTTCTACGTTTGATAAAATGGGTTGGGAGTAAATATTGGACATGGAATAAACGCATAAAGAACTAAAGAGTGTGATAAAAATAATCGACCTCCAGAAATTGGATGATCAATGAAAGAATAAGGATCTCAAAACCATAGATATGTGATGGTTTATAAGACCATTGATTCAATATAAATGAATGTATTAGGATAAATCTCTTCCAAGTTTCTTTCCATAGGGAAATTATTTTACTGCCTAAGTACATCAGGAAATATACATACTTTATTTTCTTTCTTTTGATATACATAATATCACCCTTTGATTATTCCTTTTTCAATTTCAAATTTGTCTCTTAATCCAAGAAATGAAGGTGAATTTATCATTCTTGAAGCATTAGAAGATAATGAGATCCATAAATAAAATGATAGGTTATTCCATCTATATTTGTAAAAAATTCTATCATAAGTAATACAGTATCTATAAATCCTCGTATGTCAAGATAATACCTTAATCTCTAATTACATAGCTTAATTCTATCTCAAATCATTCCATGAATGGTTATATTTGTAAAAAATCCAAAATATAATTCACCCTTTATTCTTTAAATAAGCTCTTATCTTTTTCCAAGAAATTATTATTGGAAATCATTTCCATCCTTATATCGATAGTATATCAAATGTGATTTCATTAATCTAGAATCCATGTATAGAGATATAATCACATGAAACTTCACTAAAGTATGAACAATAATATTTTCATAGATATTAATCATACAATATCATATATAAAAATCCCAACTATGTAGGGGAGGATAAGTGTACCCTAATTATCATGAATCACTTTATCCATTTTTATTGCATAAGCTTTCCCTTTTTTATTTTGTACTTACAGGTTGTTATGGATTATTATCCACATTAATCCTTGGATTGGGGAACTTGTTATCATAATAGCCAAACTCCATGAAATTGAAACACTGAAGTGTGGGAGGTTCATTCTGAGGGTATTTTGCATTATTCACATCATTAGATAACATCTTCCCATTACATGGAAATTTATCTGCTCAATGAACATCCCTTCCACACTTAAAAAAAGTTTGCAGGCCCCTTTAGAAAGTCCCCTCTATATTTATTACAACACTTTATGCTTAATGGATGTCTCATTTTATTTTATTCATAGTATTGAGGCTTTCCATTGAACTCTATCATCCTTTTATTTTCAAAACCATGAGATTGATACAAAGTACCAAACTCCATTTAAACCATGGTAGCATATCAAAGAAATTATTCATAGCTGAAAAAGTATATTATATCTAATGCCTTTTCAAGAATAGGTTTCAGGACACCAAATAATGGATAAATTTTTATTTTTATGTTGGATGATAATAATATAAGAGAAACACACAATCCCTGTAAATTTTTCTTTATTGGCACCAACTGATTCATCATCCTTCTACTTAAGATCTAAGAAATACTTTTCCATATTTGTACAAATAATGTGAGGAAAGTACTTATTGAAAAATAACTTCTTGAACTCTTCCCAATATATGTATTAAATTTCATCATGTTGCCTTGTGTTCTTAATAATATTCCACTCTTGATATACCTCACCTTCCATACGGGAGATCACAAGAGTGACTTTTTCATGATATGAACACAAGAGAATGTAAAATATCTTTTCAGTGGTATTGATCCATTTATCAAAAACTAATAGGTTATAAGAACCAAGAAAATAAGGTGGTTGTTTCCTCATTAAGGACACAACAGATCATTGTTCCCTTGTTTGATCTCTTAAATGTTAATAATGATTCATAGCTTCAAAATTTTGTTTGAGAAAAGAAACAATGTTTTTTATTCAATCCCCCATAACATTCAATTTATTAATAGTACAATCCTTTCATTTTCTATTTCATTCCACAGTAATATGGTTCCTTCAAGTTCCATTCATTGACTAAAATAAAAAATCATAGAGTAAGAAACAATAATGGTACAAGAATATGTTCATAATATTAGAAGATCATACCCAGTATATAAAATATCATAAACAAGAAAAATTATAGGAATATGGGCATTTCATAAGACATGATTCATAAGGGAATCGTGATCATAATCTATGAGATCATAATAGAGGAGTAAGACATGGAATTGTGTCATACACATAATCCTATAATATCATGTGTTAATGATACCTTCCAAGACCTTCATTACATGTTAGTCTTGGGATAATCACATGTATACCTTCTTTGGGATTGGGATTCCCACTAGTGTACCCTCTTGTTTCGGGATTGGGATGCACTCCCATGTACCCTCTTATTTTGTGATGGGAATTACTTCTTGTTTATCCTTTAGTTATAATAATTGGATACCCTCCCCTGTAACCTCTTGTTTTGGGCTACGGTTCCTCTCCAGTGTAACATTTTGTTTTGGGCTAGGGATTCCCTCTGATGTACCCTCTTATTTCCAGATTGGTATGCCTTCTTGTGTACTCTGTTTTTTTGGCTGGGGATTCCCTCGTATATACCCTCTTGTTTTGAGCTTTGGATTCCCTCTAGTGTACCCTCTTTCTTTAGTCTTGGGATTACCTCTCGTGTACCCTCTTGTTTTGGGTATAGGATTCCCTCTTGTTTTTGGATTGGGTTGCCCTCTATTAACCCTTTTATATAGTAAAACAATTACATTACCCAATGAATTTGAGGGATATTTATGTCTCACATTTCATATAATGAAATAATACTTTCATGTTCTATAAGATAAAAATTCATTATATCGTCACTCATAAAAATAAATGTGTTTCAAAAACATCATATCATATCCCATGAAAAAATGGGTACCATAAACATCATATCATTACCTATAGAATAGAGATTAGTATTATAATCTTTTTATAAAAGCATAACCAGTGAAAATAAGTTGGTTTCAAAATCATATAACCCGTGGAAGATAAACTGTGGTCTTAAACATCATTCTTTCAAAACATAAACCATTCAATAAAGAATTTGAATGGTATTCTTGGATCATATCCCAAGTAAACCATAAACTATAAAAAAGTATGTCATATTATATGGATAAGTATTTTAAGATATCACATGAAACATTTCTTAAGGAAAATATCCTTTCAGTGAAAATAATTTTCATAAAACCATTTCAAAAATCATTTTCTTATAAAGAAAGCCTTTTAATTTCATTTAAAACAATTATTAAGGAAAATAACTTTTCTTCCTTGAAATTTTTTTGAAACATTAATATTTTTTAAACCCATTTCTTTTTAAAATATATTTAATAACATATAGAAGATACTTGAAGGTATTTTGAAAACCATTTTCTTTGAAAATACTATGAAATATAGAAAGAAGGATTGAAATCATTTTGAAAACCTTTTTTATAAAACTTTTTAAAGAAGCTTGAAAATATTTTTAAAACCAGTTTCATTTAAAACATATCATAAGGATCTTGAAACATTTGAAACAATTTTTAAACGTATGTCATTTTTTAAAATCTTTTTTAGAAAACATGGTTTAGAAAGAATATAAATTTTCAACTGAAGTGAGAGATAATGTCGGATTTTATAAAAAAACAGTTTCTTAATTATCTTAAGTAAAAAATAGTGTATTTTTTTCGATGGATGAATATATAATTAATAACCAATGGATAATAAAATTCATGAGTGTTCTTAAGATATGGTTATAATATTTTATTAATATAATAATAATCATAAACAATAGAAATAAATGATCAGATTATAGAAATAAACTATTTCCATTTAGTAACCTTTACTCATACTCTACATCAGATATAAAAATTATAATAAGATTAAAATATCACAAAATAATTATATTCATGATATAAAAATTTAACGGTATTATATACACCCCATAGAGAAATATAGGTTCATAAAATGGAATGTATCTCAAAGAAGGCAACATGAGACAAAATTTTCTTTGCAGATTTGGTAACCATTGAACCATAAACATAATGAAAAAAACCAAAAAATAGATATGTAAATATCCATAAATTTAAATATAATATTAATTGAATAAATTATAGGGTAGTATATACACCACACAAAATAAATTAATGGTGAATAAGGCATGTATCTCATGGACATAAAAAGTGAGATGAAAGACCCTTACCTTAAGTATTTAATTTCTCCCTACATGTTAGAACCTTATGTATAATAAATATAAGTTTTTAATAAATATAACCAAGAATAATATTATTATATATAATACCATACATTATTTGTTTATGACTTCCTATTACTATTTTATTAACAACTCTTTGTTAATGTTACGTTTTGGGTAATATCTGTGTTGTTTTTATATAGTTTTGGATTTTTATTCTTGATCATCTTTCCTAGATAATGATTTAATTATAAAATTAATTTAAAAAATGATATAAGTATCATATATATTCATTATATATGTATTTATTATAATATATAAAATATTTTAATATGAAATGGAATATATCGTACCTAGAGACGATATGTCGTATGTATACATAAACGTTTTTATGTTTTATTTCCACATTGAAATTAACCAAGTAAATAAAATTAATGTATATATATAATATAATTCTATTATAATTATTATTTCATATATATCATCTAATTTCACTAAACCCATATATAAAACATTCCATGTAAAGTGTGAACAAATCACATCGCTTTGAGGAGGTTGTATTCCATACATCCACAAACAATGTTATTGTTTTTAAACCAAAATGAAATCATGAAGATTACTTTCATATATTAATTAAATAATAATGAAGAAGTTTTAAATTTAATATATATCATATAAAAACATATTTTTCCTCATAATTCCCAACCATGAGAAGTTGTAAAAGAAAAATGAACAACATCGTTTCGTGAGGTGGTTGTCCAGCACACACACAAATGATAGGTTTGTTAGCCATCAAATGGATGTGAGTCTAAGTGTAGTTAAAACCATTAGAAAAAATATATAAATATATTAATGAAACTAAGGTTATTATATAATCATGTAACAATAATATTTTATGTTGTGGAGACTGAAAATAAAACAAGATATTGTGGAAGGATGTTACCTTTTCTTTTAGTAACTCTCCTATTTTTCACCAAAGGGCTTCCTTGATTAGATTTATTATAAAGCCCCAGCCTTAAACATTACTCATTCTTGAGTTACATTAAGAATACACATTGAGGATCTTTTCAGGTTTAGAGTTTTAGAGAATTAGATCATAAAACATGCATTACATTCCACATTTAGACAAAGTGTTTACATAAAAGATAGCACTAATTTTTTCCATCAGCAGAAACATATTTAAAATAAAACATGGATTCATTCTTGACACTTCGTTGACATTATCATCACATCGTGTACCTTTCCCTTGACCTGGGAAAAAAATTTCAAAAACTTGGAATGAGCATAAAAAGCTCAGTAAGGGATATAAAAATATGGAAAGAAAACATGAGTACATGTAAACATAAGAATCAATGAAATCATAATTTACCCATAAATCATAATAACATTAACATACTTCATCAAAACATGAATAAAACATATAAATCATAAGACATAAAGGTAACTTGAGGCATTCATAACATTCTTACATAGGGAGTAACCCTCTTGGTTACGTTTGGAATACCCATCACAGTATATTCCCTAAATCTCTTCGAAGAAACCTTAATGTTTAACCCCTTCGTGTTAACCAATGCATTTTAGATCTATATCTGGATAACCCTCCCTTATTTTATCACAGAACCACCCGTCTTCATAATAATTCCCAAAAACCATAACATAATCGTATGACACAAAACGTGCATAAAGGAAACATAACATTTCCGAATTTCAATCACAAGATATCAATACAACACATTGATATAATAAAAACATTATGAAAACCATTTTCAATACCAAAATAAAATAAAAGTAAAACATGGTAAAAAAATATGGCTTGTAGAGGAAGCCAAAACTTAAATAATGGTCACAGCGGCGTAGAAGTCGTTGTCATCGAATACGTACGACAAAAAAAACATTCCCTTTTGTCAATTAGTAAATGCTTCATATAAAAATATTCCTTTTTAGTAAAAGTAAAATTAAAAGTCAAAGGGGTTTATACACCGTATAAAATCAAGTTGTGTATAAAACATAATATGCCTCAATGAAAGGAGATTGAGACGAAGTCCCATACCTCGGGTCCAACTTAACTCGATCGTTCATTAATGTCCTGAATAATAAACTTGAGTTAATTTCTACTTTCTTAAGAAGCTTTTTCAAGTTCATTATTCCTTTTATATCACTTATTACCATGTTATGAACACTATGTAATTATTTAAGGTAATAATGGTTGTTTTGTCGATCATTGGTACTTGAGTCAAAAATAAACTCTTTATAATTACAAGTTGTTCATGTGGTAAAATATCCATCATATCAAGTATTATATTCATAATGTAGATATCATATATATCATATATATCCAGTATATACATGAATTTATAAAATTACATAATCATTTAGAGGTAAGAAATGAAATGCACCGTTCATGGAGACAGTAAGTCGTACGTATGCATGAACGCTACTTTCATTTCTATGTCATATTAATGGAATTAAAAATAAATGAGAGATATGTATATTTTAATTCAAGAATTATATTCATCATTTAGATGTAACATACATCATATATATCCATTATATATATGTACTTATAATAGTACATTACATTTGGGGATAATAAATGAAATGCACCATTCATGGAGACGGTAAGCCGTACGTACGCATGAACGCTACTTTCATTTCTATTTCATAATTTAATGGAAGTAAATAATAATTACATAAAATTATATTATAATAACAGTATAATATCATATATAATATCATTAAATCTATCCTTTATACGTACCATATATGGTATTAACAAATCAAATCACTTTGAGGGGGGTGGTAGTCCGCACTTCCTAAAATGAAGATATCGCGTTTACCCAAAATGGAAACCATAAAGGTATGTCATAAATGAAAAATAAAGAATATTAAGTAAAACATAAACATATCATATATCATATATAAATATAGTGACATCTTAATGGCCACCTTTGAAGGTGTTATATGAGTGTTGAACAATCATCATTTCGTGAGGCAGAAATTCGCCATCCACAGAAATAGTATGTTCTTTAACCATTAGATGTAGGTGTGTGTAAGTGTAGCTATAATACTTCTTAAAAAAACATCCTAATATATTGAATATACTTTTTTTGTTACAAAAGAAAGTAATAAAATGAGTTTAGAGGGTTCGAGAAGCAAAATAAAACATAAGAACACAAGAGAAAACACTACCTTTAAAACGGGTAACTCTTTTTGATTTGAGCTCAAAGGCTTCCTTGGGAAGACTTCTGCCCAAAGTGAGGCTTCAAGGAGTAATAGAGGGGTGTGGAGGGACAGAATGGATAGTTTTTGGCCGAGCCAATGTCTTGAGAGGTGTGGGTAAGGTGGTAGAGGTGGGGGCCTTTTATAAGAGGAGAGGAGGGGCACTCTTGGAAAGTTATAAAAGGTTACTTTATTATAAAATGATTTTCGGATTTAAAAGGTCCCAAAATTATATATTTCAAGGATAAGGTGATAAGAGTTCGAAATCCACCCATACAATAGGTTTTTGACATGTTTTGGTCTTATATTTTACATTATCTTTTCATTTTTTTAATCGTTAAATAATGAGGTAATCGGTGCATCATCATGGTATCATAAATAATTTAATTTATTTAATGTCTAAAAATTATAAAACAAATATCATGATGTAGGAAATATTTTTATCTTTATGATGAATATTTATAGTAAAAAATATGACTTGTATAACCCCATTTAAAAATTGTTTTAGTAAAATAACTCATGTTTGTGACATTTTTATTTTAACTTTAAATAAAAAGGTATTAATGTCATTTTTCTACCAAAGTGGCTCCATGGGGTCCCCAAGTTGACCCATGGATTTTCTTGGTCAGCCATGACACATCTGATAAGGGTAGTACATGTGTCAAGTTCATTTCATATTATTAAAACATTATTCTTAACCTAAATTACACTAATTACCTCTAATCGCGATTAAAAACTTAAAAGTTACTATTCGCCAAAAAAAATTATTTTAATCCCATTGAACCACATTTTACTTCTTAAATAAAACCATGTATGTCGAATTTTTGAAATTATAAACACATAGGTGGTAAAATTTCATTTAAATGGAAAATCAGTTTTTATAGGTACCACTTAGTGGTTTCACTATTCATCAAAAATTGAAGTTTTTCAGAAAAATACCAAAACTTCACCCTAAGCTATATTTGATATTCCGAATTCAAAAATGATGAATATTTTACAAAATTCAAAACATATACGTTACATTAATTAATTTAGTAATTAATTACCACTGTCAAAGCAAATAGCATGTTTTTATGAAACAATAAGTATCAAAATATTGACACTAGTTTAAGTCCAATTTCAAAGTGAAATTAATTCTAATGACCACTATTGGATTAAATGTTAAAAATATATTCTAATTGCACTTTAAATCAAATTAAAAATATAATATAATTATATAAATAAATTATATTAAAAAGAGGTTTTGAATTAAAATACAAAAGTTTTCACTATTCATTAAAAAATTAACTTTATCGAAAAAATACCAAAAATTTACACAAAGTAAAATTTGATGTCCCTATTCTAAAGAAGAGTTTTATTTGGTCCAATAGAATTTATAAGAGTGACCAAAACTATATTTATACATGGTTCTCCATCAAAAGCTGATAAGTTGACCTTTAGTGAATGTTAGAGTATATATGCCTAAGATTGAATTATTTTCTTATTTTAAGCCTTTATATTTTATTGGATAAATGTAAAAACATTTAAAAAACATATATAATCATATTTTAGTTATTTCCATTCATTCCCGCCAATACAACGGCTACGTGTTAACTACCATTTAAAATAATATTATTTTATCACTAGTGTGCAACGTAAGATTTCAAAGAATCTCTTTGTTGCGTATCAGGTACGCTATCGAACATAGCAACCCCTTTAAAGTAAAATTAATATTTAATTCGTAAATATTAATAAAAATAAAAATGCTTTATTCTTTATTTACATGGGATGTTACATCTTTCCCCCCTTTTGGGAATTGTGTCCTCGCAATTTTATTCACTTGTCAAAATAAGTGGGGGTATTTATCCCTCATAGCATTTTTAGATTCCGATGATACCTCTTCAACCATATAGGTTTTCCATAAAACCTTTACATCGTGAATCACCTTATTCCGCAACACTTGCTCCCTGTGGTCAAGAATCTGGACTGGTTGTTCCTTACAAGATAGGTTCTCTTCCAGTTGAACTACCTATGGACTCAAAACACGAGATGGATCTGGCATATACTTTCTCAACATAGAAACATGAAAACCATTGTGTACCTGAGATAAACTCAGAGGTAAAGCCACTTGGTATGCAACTGATCCAACTTTCTCCAGAATTTCATATGGTCCAATGAACCTTGGACTCAACTTTCCTTTCTTACCAAATCGCATCACACTTTTCCTTGGCTAAACTTTGAGAAAGACATGATCACCTACCTCGAAAGATAGATCCTTCCTCCGGTTATCCGCATAACTCTTCTGCTTGCTCTGAGATGTTCTCATGTGTTTCTAAATCAACTGAACTTTTTCTGCCATCTCTTCTACCAATTCTAGTCCCATCAAACTTCCTTTCACCTACTTCATCCCAGAAAGCTAGAGTTCGAAACTGCTTCCCATATAATGCCTCAAATGGTTCCATCTGTATACTGTAATGACAACTGTAATTATAAGAAAACTCAACCAAAGAAAGTTGTTGGTCCCAACTTCCCGGATAATCCATCGAACAAGCACATAGCATATCCTCTAAGGTCTGAATTTTTCGTTCTGACTTCCTATCTGATTGATGATGAAAAGCTGTACTAAAATTTAATTCAGTACCCAACGACTTCTGAAGGCCTTTCTAAAATTTAGATGTGAACCTGGGATCATGATCAAATACAATGGATAGAGGAACTCCATGTGACCTGACTATCTCTTTAAGATACAAACGGGAAAGTTGATCTTGGGAAAAAATTCCTCGTATGGCAAGGAAATGAGCAGATTTAGTCAAGCGATCAACAATAACCCAGATTGAATTATTACCTCAAGGTGTCTTCGGAAATCCCACAATGAAGTCCATGGATATATTCTCCCATTTCCACTCTAGCACTGGTAAAGGTTGAAGCATCCCTTTCGGTAACTACCTCTCTGCTTTAACCTGTTGATAAGTCAAACACTTCACAGTAAAATCTGTAATATCCCTTTTCATTCCGTCCCACCAGTAATACTCCCAAAGATCTCTATACATCATAGTACTGTCAAGATGGACTGAAAACGGAGAACTATGAGCTTCACATAACAAATCTCTCTTCAACTGTGAATCACACAGCACAAACAATCTCTTCCCAAATCTCAAAACAAAATCATTATCAATATTAAATTCAGGCAACCTACCCTTCTGAACCATCTCTACCTTTTTCTGCAACTCGTTGTCTTGCTTTTGTGCTTGCTTAATTCTGTCTGATAGAAAAGATTTCACTGATACCTGAAACAAAACAGAATGACAACCTTCACCAACAACTTCTATGCCAAATTTCATTAAATCCTTAACCAAAGGATCATGTTCCAAACGCAACATTGTTAATGAAGCATTACTTTTTCGACTCAAATCATCAGCCACATTATTTGCTTTTCCGGATGGTAATGAATTGTACAATCATAATCCTTGATTAATTATAGCCATCTCCTCTGTCCCATGTTCAATTCTTTCTCAGTGAATATATACTTTAAACTTTTGTGATCGGTATATATTTCACACTCCACTACATACAAATGATGCCTCCAAAATTTTAAAGCGAAAACAACAGCAGCTAATTCCAAATCATGTGTAGGGTAATTTACCTCATGAGTTTTCAACTGTTGTGAAGAATAAGCAATTACATGATCATTTTGCATTAAGATGCAACCAAGTCCTTTCAATGAAGCATCACTGTAGATAACAAACTCCCCATTCCTAGAAGGTAGTGCCAAAACTGGAGCATTCACCAATCTTCTTTTCAGTTCCTGAAAACAATCATCACATTCTTTTGTCCAGATAAACTTAACACCCTTCTGAGTTAGCTTAGTCATTGGACTAGATAACCATGAAAAATTTCTAACAAACCTTTGGTAATATCCTGCCAAACCATGGAAGCTATGAATCTCAGTTACATTTGTGGGTCTTGGCCATTCTTCCACAACCTTTGTTTTCACAGGATCAACAGTTATCCCATCTTTAGAAACAATATGACCAAGGAAAGAAATTTGTTGCAACCAAAACTAACACTTTCTGAATTTCCCATACAATTTATTTTATTTTCAGGTTTTCAAAATAACCCTTAAATGTCCTTCATGCTCTTCTTTACTTTTAGAAAACACAAAAATATCATCAATGAAAACAACCACAAACTTATCCAAGAACTCATGGAAAATTATATTCATTAAGTCCATGAATACAACAGGTGCATTTGTTAGCCCAAAAGGCATTACTAAAAATTCATAATGGTCATATCTTGTACGAAATGTAGTCTTCAGAATATATGCTTCCTTTACCTTCAACTGATGGTACCCCTTTCATAGGTCAATCTTTGAAAAATACCGAGCTCCCTGGAGCTGATCAAACAAATCATCGATATGAGGAAAAAGATATTTGTTCTAAATAGTGATGTTATTCAAAGCTCTATAATCAATGAAAAGTCTCATAGAACCATCTTTCTTTTTAACAAATAAAACAGGAGCACCCCATGGTGATGTTCTAGGTCAAATGAAACCTTTCTCTAATAAATCTTGCAATTTCTCCTTCAACTATAAAAGTTCAATTTGATCCATTTGATAAGGGGGTTTTGAAATTGGCTTAGCATCAGGAACTAAGTCTACAGTAAACTCAACTTCCCGATCTGGTATTATTCCAGGCAACTCATCAGGAAAAACATCAAGATACTCATTTACCATTGGCACATCATTAATCTGAATAGTTCCCTTGTTTTCAACAATATGTGCAAGGTAACATTCATTTCCATCTTTTACAAGTTTCTAGGCCTCTTGATATGTTATCAACAGTGAGGGTTCATTCTTGTACACAAACTGAAAGTCTTTCTGAAAATAAACTTCTTTAGCTCTACAGTCAATCTTAGCATGGTAAATAGAGATCCAATCCATACCCAGGATAACATCAAACACTACTAGGGGTAAAACAATAAGGTTTTCTAGTAGGTTCTTTCCACAGATAAGGATAAGAAGATTCTTATAAATTATTTTTGCCTCAACATTTCCCCCAGGTGTTTTTACCAAAAGTTCAGGAGTCATTTCTTGAGATGGTATTCCCATTTTACTAGAAAAGTTTTTAGAGATGAAAGAATGTGTAGACCCCGAATCAAACAACACACTGGCATAATCTGAAAAAACAAACAAAGTACATGATATAACTTCATTTGATGGCCCGACATCTGCTAAAGTAGCTTCAAAAGATTTTACCACCCCTTTCTTCTTGTAGTCTAACTGCTTCCCATCACTCGAGCTCTTTGTCGGACACTCGTTTTCATAGTGACCCATCTCATTGCACTTAAAACATTTCACTAACTGTAAATAAAATTTGGTCTTACCATCACCCTGATCTTTTTCAGTGAAATCACGAGCCTTATGTCCCATCTTACCGCATCGGTAGCACATTCCAGAATTCAGAAGACATTCCCCAGCATGCCTTTTACCACATTTATCATAAACTGGAAACTTAGTTTCTTATCGTCAGACCTTTTTGAAGAATTCTTTCCTTTCTCCTACCACCTCGGTCTCTTCTTCTGTTAGTTGTTATAGAACACTTGATCATCGACAAACTCCATTTCTGTAACACCCTGAGATTTTATGAGAATTTTTTTTTATGTCTTAAGTTATACGCAACACCAAAAGAATCTTTCACAACACACAATACGAACTTGGCTTGCATTACACGCAATCGCGACCTTCCTCGATAGTGTGTGTAGTATGCAATATCGGGTTTCACTAAACAACGATATATTATTATGAACTAGCCGATATGAATAATATTAACTACATTTTAAATTTTCTTATTCATCATACACATTTTCTAGAACATGGTAAGAGAACAAAATAAATTTTTCGGGTAAAATAAGTATTTTTCAAAAAATGCAGTTTTGCCGCCTTTTGATGGCGCACCCACATTAAATCTAGTTTTTGACATGATTATAAGTTAAATTTGACAAAATAAAATTCTTCTTTTGAATCACGGTATAAAAATTTAATTTGGATAAATTTTTGATATTTTTCTGATAACTTTCATATTTTGATGAATAGTAAAAATACGCTAATTTTTAATTAAAAACAACTTTTTTCATTGAGATAATTTATATGGTTAAATTATAATATTGAATGGTTTTAAAGTATATATAGAATATATTTTTACCATTTAATATAATTTATGTCATTAGCATTAATTTCACATTGAATCCATAGGTAAAAACATTTCAATCTTTGGCAATGTTTTATCTTCTAAAACTTCTTTTCTTAACAACGTGATTTATTTTAAATTAATTAGTGAAAATTATATGTTTTGAATTTTGAAAAATGGATTCCATATTTGGAATCAGTGGGTCCAAATTATGTTAATAGGCTACTTTTTATTTTTTGGGCATTATGAATAGTAACTACGGGAAATTTTATTTACCATAGTTAAAGGTAAATCGGGTAATTAAGGACAAATATAAGATTATAAAATTACCCTAACACCTGAAAAAATCCTATTGGATGACTAAAAGTCGACCCATATCACATAATGGGAGGATTAGATTCATTTAATGGACTTTGTCCATGAAAATAATTTAATTATTATTAAAACCAAAGAATGTGACAACATGTCACTTTCTTAAATCTTATAAGTATAATAATTTTAATTTAGTGATAACCTTAATGAAACTTAGAACATTAATAGTCTCCAGAACTCTAATACAATTATCTAAATCATAGGAATTTATTTAGAATTTTTAGGTATTAAATAATTATCATTAATTATGACACAATAGTGATGTTGAAATTATTTTATTAATTAAAATATCAAATAAATGGTTTTAAAAATATTAAAATAAATTTTATATGAACTATTTAATGTACTACACTACTTTTCTAGATACATATGACATTTTATTAATATATTAAAGCTTTTAGTTTGAACAAATCTTCTGTATATATTTTATTTAAATTCAAATAAATGAATAGTGTCAAAATTGACACTTGTTATTTTATAAAAATAACATATTATAAAATTGATTAAAAATAACAAAAATATTTAAAAATTATAAATTAAAATTTATATGGTCGAAAAAGTCATAAAGTGTCAAATTATGGAAAATTCACAACACATATGTAATTATTTATAATACTTTAAATTTTAGAATATTATTACCACATATAAAATTAAATTGATAAATAAGGATAAATCAAGATGATAATGTTTAAAATAAATTCATAACATGTCTAAATTTTATTTCGTGATGATATTACAACCCTATCTCATCTAATATTTAGATATGAGTCATTTTGGAAGTTTTTATGTGGGGTTGGGATTTAATATAAACTAATATTTCTTATATTTCCAAAGGTGCCCCTCTCCTCCCTTATAAAAGGGCACCTCCTTCCTCTCCTCCTCACACTAATTTGAGCCTTCAAGATCGGCCAACCCCTACCCATTTCACTTCCCCACTTCCCTAGAAACATCCTAGAGGTCCTGGTCTTCTTCAAAGACCAATTTTAGTTCCCTAAAAGGAGGTCTCAAAGAGGCGCTTCAAAGAAGAGGTAATGTCCATTACCGATTCTTTCAACTCTATTTCTTCTTCTACTTATTATTCTTTATTTGTTTCATTATGAAGTAATAACATCAGTATCACTCATATACTGATATGTTATTATAAGTATGAAACAACCCTATTTCACCATCTATCCATCCTACGGAAAATGAAATCACCGCGTGCGCGTACGTACGGAATACCGTCTCCATGCCGTGGTGTAATCTATTTTCCATCACCACCTTACTTGGATGGGTATAATCGTGAAAATAAATAACTATATATGATTATTGTAAAGTTTTATTGATTCTGAAATAGTATACATACACTCCAATACAATTTCACGATCATGGGAATGATATCATCGCTCGTGCGTACGTACGGAATATCGTCTCCACAATGTGATGCGATTCGTTCTACATGTTCTTCATTGCATAATGATTATATAAATGAATTTAATGAATAAATATGATATATAGTACACTAATACCATTATGGAAATGATTTATCTATAACCGAAAGAGAAGAATAAGAATTTATTCGACAAAACATGCATAAGAACAAAAAGTAATAAACACCCGAATAACAAGTAGCAATGAAATATTACTAAAAAGAAGCTAAGAATATGACCATATATGATATCATAACAATGAGTATGATTCTGTAATAAGTCAATGACATTATTTAAATCATTATACAGGAGGTTCAGACACTTACGAAGCAAATCGGACCTAAGGTAAGGGAAAATATCACAATCTCATTTTTATCCGAGATTGTTTATACTTTGGTTTTTACTGGGGTGTATTTTATCATTCACATCCATGTTCCCTCAATATGTAATATTGTTTCCATCCACCTACAATTTTTTAAATCCAATTTTACCCTTTGGTGAGTTTTTAGTAAAGGATATGTAAGGAATCTTTTGTCATTTTTCGTACGAGGTACTTTTTGACTTTTCCGAAAAAAGTACGAGAAGAATGTTTTTTCTAAATTATACGGAATGAATGTATTTTTAAAACATTATTTACAAGAAGCTTCATTTAAAAGTTTTCATGTTTATTTTTAATCAACTTCTTTTAGTTTAAAATTGTATGACATGTTAAGAAAGGAAAAATGTTTTTGAAGTAGAAAAGATATTTTCCTCAAGAATAGAGTTCAAGTGTTTTATCAAAATTATTTTCCATCTAAGATAATATAGGGTTCTGTTTCTATCCCTATTATTACATTGATTTGATTATATTGTGATGGAATTATTTTTATGAATTCATTTATCTTATATGGATTGTTTTATGATGTCACAATGTTTAAAAATCCCATTTTTATTACATGGTTATGCAATGATGTATGATTTATGATTTTGTGGCACACATAAGAATGTTATCATTATGAGATGGTGGGACCTATATCTCCCTCCAATGTATTGGGAAAAGATTTTATATCTCATGAGATAGACATGGATGGAACGGAAGGTTAAACCGGTTCAGTGATACAAGACTAAAACGAGGAATGAACTCGGTTCAGAAATGGACTTTGTCCACTAAGATAGTCTTGGCAATGAGTCTTGACTACTAAGAAATGATTCTCTATGATTATGTGTCTATGCCACAAAGTTCCATGTTTTAAGTTATGATTATTGTGATTACATTTCACTACCATGATTTATCCCATGTTATGAAATTATGATCTCTTTTGCAGGGTAAGATTTCCAAAATGTTATGTTCTTATGAATTTGATGTGATTGATATTTCTTTTGTTTACCCTTACTGAGCATTTGAGCTCACCCTTTTGTATGTTTTCTTTCCCCAGGTCAGGAAGAGGGGTATTAAGTAAGATGTGCCAAAAGGGACAATAGATATCATGAAATAAATGGGAGATAGTGTAGATGCTTTATGAACCAGTTGTTTATATTTCCCTCTAAAGACACTATACCTATACGGTCCTTTCATGGTTTTGTTATATGTTGTAATAAGTGTACTTCAATTTTGAAGTACTAACAATGTATGTAAAGTATGGGCCATTATAGTTGGTATAAGAGGAAAGGTATAGTCGACCTTTGGAAACTAGGATGTTAAAGCCTTAGTGAGAATCCTAAGGATAAGTCTAAGCATAGAAAACAATCTTAGTGTTTTAGAAATGACCATGAATAACCTAGGATAAGACCTTAAGTGTGAAATTTTATTCTTGATTATGTGGTTTGCCTATTATAATTAGTTTTTCTCACACTATTCTTCTTGGTTTTAGTCAATGGCTGGAACCCGAAGGAATCGTGTTAATGCGGAATGCGACGGGAAATGCAATGATTGTCCCCCTGAGCAACCAAACGTTATGGGAGCTGGAATGAAAAATCGTGTATCCATGCTCACACAACTTTCTCAAGCTATGAATCATGCAGGACTTATAGATGAGAAAAGGAAGGAGCAACATTCTGTTGAATCCTTCATGAGGCAGCGTCCGCCTTCATTCAGCGGGTCTACTGATCCATTAGTTGCTGAAAAATGGATCAGTACTACTGAAAAAATATTTTCAGTTCTTCAATGTTCTAAACATGATAAATTCATCTTAGCAATGTATCGTTTGGAAGGTGATGCTGATCAATGGTGGAATCTTATCAAGAATACGAGGCCAAGAGATGAAATTGAGTCCATGGAATGGGACGAGTTCAAGAACTTATTTTTCAATAAGTACTTCCCTCGTATTCTCCGAACAAAGATGGAGAAAGAGTTTCTTGAACTGAAGCAAAAGGATGATTAATCTGTTGGTACCTATGAAGCAAATTTTACAAGACTTGCAAGGTACGCTTCTGGTATTATTATCCAACCTGAGAGTAAGATCGATTGATTCTTTAGTGGATTAAAACCAAGACTTTGAAGGGATTTAGCCATAAGGGACTTCAATAACTATGAGGAAATTGTTCGATGTGCTCTCAAGGTTGAGATGGAGATTGGTGTAACCCATCAGTCACATGGGTTTGATAAGAAGAAGAAAATGGAAGTTAAAGGGAAATCTAAAGACCACACTGAAAAGAAGATGAGTTTTCCCTTATGCTCAAAGTGTGGAAAGAAACATGGAGGAAATTGTCTTAAGGGGACAGGAAAATGTTATAAGTTTGGAAAAGAAGGTCATCGGGCAATTGAATGTCTAAACAATGGGAAGAAGATGTCTAATGATGCAAACAAAGGAAGGGATACACAGAATGAACCTACTACACTTCAATGTTTCAAGTGCAAGGAGATGGGGTATTATGACAATAAATGCCCAAATCTAAGGTTTGATGATGATGATCGATGTCAACAAACTCTTAAGGCCAAAGACAAAGGAAAGTCACATGCAATTACTATCGGCAATGTGGAGTACGACAACGAAGTGGTGATAGGTACACTTACCATCCACTCTAAAGTAGCAAATGTTTTATTTGATTCTGGATCCACCCACTCTTTTATTTCTGAAGAATTTTATAAGGGTATCATCGTATTACCTCAACAATTAGATGTTGATTTGGCTGTGACAACTCCTAATGGCACAACAGTCGCATCAAAAGTTTACAATTTTTCTCCGATTGAAGTTTGTGGGAAAGTGCTTCCTGCAAATCTTGTGATCCTTCCTATAGTGGAATTTGATGTGATTCTTGGCATGGATTGGCTTTCTTTATATGGAGCTCATATCAATTTCCAAAGAAGGGAAGTAACATTTCATATTCCAGATCAATCTATGATCGTCTATCGATGCAAGGATGAACATAACTTTCCAGTGGAAATTTCTTCCATCTTATGGGTCATGATTCCACTAAATGAAGGTTATTTATCTCAAATGGTTGGTGAGAAACTCACGATTAAGAATATTCCCATCATACTGGAGTTTGATGATGTCTTTCCAGAGGAATTGTTGGGTCTTCCACCAAATCGTGAAGTTGGGTTTTCAATAGAACTCGTACCGGGTGCTTTGCCTATTTCAAATACACCTTATAGAATGGCCCCAATTGAGTTGTAGGAATTGAAGAAGCAACTCCAAGAGAATCTTGATAAAGGATTCATATGCCCTAGTGTGTCACCTTGGAGAGCACGTATTCTGTTTGTTAATAAGAAAGATGAATCAATGAGACTCTACATTGATTATCGAAAACTTATCAAGATCACTATCAAGAACAAATATCCTCTCCCACGCATTGATGACTTATTTGACCAACTACGCGGAGCTCAATAATTTTCCAAGATTGATCTTCGTTCAAGGTATCATCAATTAAGGGTCAAAAGGGAGGATATACCAAAGACAGCTTTCCGTACAAGGTATGGACACTATGAATTTATAGTGATGCCATTTGGTCTTACTAATGCCCCTGTTATCTTCATGTATCTGATGAATAGATTCTTTAGAGACTATCTTGATCAGTTTGTGGTAGTCTTTATAGACGATATTCTTGTCTATTCAAAGAGCAAGGAAGAACATGAAGATCACTTGAGAATTGTATTGAAGACCCTGAGAAAGGAGAAACATTATGCCAAATTTACCAAGTGTTAATTTTGGCTTCAGAAAGTTGCATTTTTTGGTCACATAATCACAAAAGAGGAGATATCTGTGGATCCAAAAAAAAACAGTGGTTATCGAAAGATGGTCGAGACCAACAACAGCAACTGAGATCTGAAGTTTTCTTGGTTTGTCTAGATATTATCGACGTTTTGTGAAAGATTTTTTACGATTATCTAATCCACTCACCATGTTTACTCGGAAAAGAGTTATGTTTTTTTGGACGGAGGAATGTGAAGAGAATTTCAAGGAGTTGAAAATAAGGTAATCCAGTGCACCTATACTCACACTTCCTTGTAGTGGAGAAAGGTTTGTGATCTACAGTGATGCATCCAAGAAGGGATTGGGGTGTGTTCTTATGCAAAATGATATGGTGATAGCTTATGCCTCATGACAGTTGAAAATCCATGAGCAAAATTTCTCAACTCACGATTTGGAGTTAGCTATGGTAATCTTTGAATTAAAGATTTGGAGGCATTATCTTTATGGAGAAAGGTGTGACATTTATACTGATCATAAAATTTTAAAGTATATTTTCACACAAAAGGAGTTGAATATGCGCCAAAGAAGATGGTTAGAGTTGATTAAGGATTCCGACTGCTCAATTCATTACCACCCTGGGAAAGAAAACAAGGCGATATATGCATTAAGTCGACAAGACCATGCAAGTTTATCCATGATGAGGATCACAAAAGATCCAATATTTATGGATTTACAAAGGATGGATCTTGGAATTATAATGGAAGGGGGGAAATCGTATCTTTCTCAAATGAATGTTCAACCATCTATACATGTGAAGATTAAAGAGGCACAGAAAGAAGATGTAGAGTTACAAAAGAAGGTGAGAAATGTTCCTGAATTCAACCTTGATTGTGATGGGATAATAAAGTTCAAGAATCGGGTTTGTGTTCCTCCCATCCCCGAATTAAAGAAGGAGTTTCAGGATGAGGCTCATAGTTCTTCATTCTCTATTCATCCTAGAAGCACGAAGATGTGTGGGGACCTGAAAGAGTACATCTGGTGGGATGGCATGAAAAGAGATGATGGTGAATATGTCTCTCGATGCTTGGTTTGTCAGCAAGTTAAAGCAGAGAGACAGAAGTCTAAGGGGATGTTACAACCATTACCCATACCCGAATGGAAATGGGAAAACATCACTATGAACTTTGTCACTGGACTTCCTAAAACATCCAAAGGCAATAATGCTATCTGGGTCATAGTTGATCGTCTTACAAATTCTGCACACTTCATTAATATTAAAGAGGATTTCTCTCTAGATCGTCTTGACATGATATATGTAATGGAAGTGGTAAGATTGCATGGAGTACCACTTTCCATTATATCTGATCGGAATCCGAGGTTTACCTCGAAATTTTGGCGAAGTCTTCAGCATCCTCTGGATACAGAGTTGAGTTTCAGCACTGCTTATCATCCTCAGACAGACGGTCAGTCTAAGAGGACAATTCAAAACTCTAGAAGATATGTTGAGAGCTTGCTCTATAGATTTCAAAGGTGGTTGGGATCAACACCTACCTTTGGTGTAATTTTCTTATAATAATATCTTACACTCCAGTATTTAGATTGCTCCTTATGAATCTCTCTATGGAAAGAAATGCAGGACTCCAACTTGCGGGGATGAAGTTGGGGAAAGAAAGCTATTAGGGCCTGATCATGTTGATGAAATGGCAGAAAAGGTCAGATCTATTCAACAACACATAAGAGCAGCTCAGAGTCGACAGAAAAGTTATGCCGACAACCGAAGAAAAGACCTAGAATTTGAAGTAGGTGATAATGTGTTCTTACGAATATCTCCCTGGAAGAGGGTCATGAGATTTGGAAAGAAGGGAAAGTTGAGCCCTAGATATATCGTTCCATTTGAAATTTTGGATCGTGTTGGGAAGGTAGCTTACCAATTGGCGCTTCCACTGAATCTCTCTCAAGTTCACGATGTTTTCCATGTATCTCTCCTGAGAAACTACATACCTGACCCTTCACATGTACACAACTCAGAAGTTCTACCGCCGGAACAAGATCTTTCTTACGAAGAACAGCCGATAGAGATTATAGATCGTAGTGAAAAAGTCCTACGGAACAAGACCACTCGCTTGGTTAAATTTTTATGGAAGAACCACCAATTAGAAGAAGCAACATCGGAACTTGAAGATATGATGAGGGAGAAGTATCCTCATCTGTTTGTAATGAAGTCACGAATTTTGAGGTCGAAATTCATTTTAAGGGGGTAGAATGTAACACCCTGAGATTTTATGAGAATTTTTTTTATGTCTTATGTTATACGCAACACCAAAGGAATATTTCACAAGACACAATACGGACTTGGCTTGCATTACACGCAATCACGACCTTCCTCGATAGCGTGTGTAGTACGAAATACCGGGTTTCACTAAACAACGATATATTATTATAAACTAGCTCGTATGAATACTATTAACTACATTTTTAATTTTATTATTCATCATACACATTTTCTAGAACATGGTAAGAGAACAAAATAAATTTTTCGGGTAAAATAAGTATTTTTCAAAAAATGCAGTTTTGACGCCTTTTGATGGCGCACCCACATTAAATATAGTTTTTGACATGATTATAAGTTCAATTTGACAAAATAAAATTCTTATTTTGAATCAGAAAATTTACTTTGGATAAATTTTTGATATTTTTCTGATAACTTTCATATTTTAATAAATAGTAAAAATATGCTAATTTATAATTAAAAACAACTTTTTTCATTGAGATAATTTATATGGTTAAATTATAATATTTAATGGTTTTAAATTATAAATAGACTATATTTTTACCATTTAATATAATGTATGTCATTAGCATTAATTTCACATTGAATTCATAGGTAAAAACATTTCAATCTTTGGAATTGTTTTAACTTCTAAAACCCGTTTTCGTAACAACGGGATTTATTTTAAATTAATTACTGAAAATTATATGTTTTGAAATTTGAAAAATGGATTCCATATTTTGAATCATTGGGTCCAAATTATGTTAATAGGAAACTTTTTATTTTTGGGCATTATGAATAGTAACTACGGTAAATTTTATTTACCATAGTTAAAGGTAAATCGGGTAATTAAGGATAAATATAAGATTATAAAATTACTCTAACACCTGCTAAAATCCTATTGGATGACTAAAAGTCGAAACATATCACCGAAGGGTTGGATTAGATTTATTTAATGGACTTTTTTCCATGAAAATAATTTAATTATTATTGAAACCAAAGAATGTGACAACATGTCACTTTCTTAAGGCTTATAAGTATAATAATTTTAATTTAGTGATAAACTTAATGAAACATCAAACATGAATAGTCTCTAGAAAGATAATACAATTATCTACATCATAGAAATTTATTTAGAATTTTTAGTGATTAAATAATTATCATTAATTATGACACAATAGAGATGTTGAAATTATTTTATTAATTAAAATATCAAATAAATGGTTTTAAAAATATTAAAATAAATATTATATGAACTATTTAATGTTCTCCACTAATTTTTCTAGATACATATGACATTTTACAAATATATTAAATCTTTTAGTTCAAACATATCTTCTGTATATATTTTATTTAAATTCAAATAAATGAATAGTGTCAAAATTGACAATATTGTTATTTTATAAAAATAACATATTATAAAATTGTTTAAAAATAAAAAAAATATTTAAAAATTATAAATTAAAATTTATATGGTCTAAAGATTCATAAAGTGTCAAATTATGGAAAATTCACAACACATATGTAATTATTTATAATAATTTAAAATTTAGAATATTATTACCACAAATAAAATTAAATTGATAAATACGGATAAATCAAGTTTATAATGATTAAAATAAATTCATAACATGTCTAAATTTTATTGGTCAATGATATTACAACCCTATATCATCTAATCTTCGGATATGAGTCATTTTGTAAGTTTTTAAGTGGGTTTGGGATTTAATATAAACTAATATTTCTTATATTTCCAAAGGTGCCTCTCTCCACCCTTTTAAAAGGGAACCTCCTCCCTCTCCTCCTCACACCAATTTTAGCCTTCAAGCTCTGCCAACTCCTACCCATTTCACATCCCCACTTCCCTAGAAACATCATAGAGGTCCTGATCTTCTTCAAATACCAATTTTAGTGCCCTAAAAGGAGGTCTCAAAGAGGTGCTTCAAAGAAGAGGTAATGTCTGTTACCGATTCTTTCAACTCTATTTCTTCGTCTACTTCTTCTTATTTAGATGTTTCATTATGAAGTAATAACATATGTATCAATCATATACTTATATGTTATTATAAGTATGAAACAACCCTATTTCATCATCTATCTATCCTACGGAAAACGAAATCATCGCGCATGCGTACGTACGGAATATCGTCTCCATGACATGGTGTAATCTATTTTCCATCACCACCTTACTTGAATGGGTATAATGGTGCAAATAAATAACTATATATGATTATTTTAAAGTGTTATTGATTCTGAAATAGTATACATAAACTCCAATACAATTCCACGATCATGGGAATGATATCATCACTCGTGCGTACGTACGGAATACCGTCTCCACAATGTGATGTGATTCGTTCTACATGATCTTCATTGCATAATGATTATATAAATGAATTGAATGAATAAATATGATATATAGTACACTAATACCATTCTGGAGATGAGGTATCTATAACCTAAAGAGAAGAATGAGAATTTATTCGATAAAAAACGCATAAGAACAAAAAGTAATAAACACCCGAATAACAAGTAGCAATGAAATATTACTAATAAGAAGCTAGGAATATGACCATATATGATATCATAACAATGAGTATGATTCTGGAATAATTCAATGACATTATTTAAATCATTATACAGAATGTTCGGACACTTACGAAGCAAATCAGACCTAAGGTAAGGGAAAATATCACAATCTCATTTTATCTGAGATTGTTTATACTTTGGTATTTATTTGGGTGTATTTTATCATCCACATCCATGTTTCCTCAATATGTAATATTGTTTCCATCCACCTAAAATTGTTTAAATCCAATTTTACCCTTCGGTGAGTTTTTAGTAAAGGATATGAAAGGAATCTTTTGTTGTTTTTCATACGAGGTACTTTTTGACTTTTCTGACAAAAGTATGAGAAGAATGTTTTTTTAACTTATACGGCATGAATGGATTTTTAAAACATTATTTCCAAGAATCTTAATTTACAAGTTTTCATGTTTATTTTTAATCAATTTATTTTAGTTTAAAATTGTATGACATGTTAAGAAAGGAAAAATGTTTTTGAAGTAGAAAGGATATTTTCCTCAAGAATGGAGTTCAAGTGTTTTATCAAAATTATTTTCCATCTAAGATATTATAGGGTTCTGTTTCTATCCCTATTATTACATTGATTTGATTATGTTGTGATGGAATTATTTTTATGAATTCATTTATCTTATATGAATTGTTTTATGATGTCACGATGTTTAAGAATCCCATTTTTATTACATGGGTTATGCAATGATGCATGATTTATGATTTCTTGGCAGACATAAGAATGGTATAATTATGAGATGGGTAGGACCTATATCTACCTCCAATGCATTGGGTAGAGATTTTATATCTCATGAGATAGACATGGTTGGAACGGTAGGTTAAACCGGTTCAGTGAAACAGCCCTGAAACGAGGAATGAACTCGGTTCAGAAATGGACTTTGTCCACTAAGATAGTCTTGGCAATGAGTCTTGACTACTAAGAAATGATTCTCTATGATTATGTGTGTATGAAACAAAGTTCCTTGTTTTAAGTTATGCTTATTGTGATTACATTTCACTACCATGATTTATCCCATGTTATGGAATTAGGATCTCTTTTGCAGGGTAAGATTTCCAAAATGTTATGTTCTTATGAATTTGATGTCATTGATATTTCTTTTGTTTACCCTTACTGAGAATTTGAGCTCACCCTTTTGTATGTTTTCTTTCCCCAGGTCAGGAAGAAGGTTATTAAGTAAGATATGCCAAAAGGGACTATAGATATGATGAAATAAATGGGAGATAGTGTAGATGCTTATGAACCAGTTGTTTATGTTTCCCAGTTTCTAAAGACGCTATACCTATACGGTCCTTTCATGGTTTTGTTATATGTTGTAATAAGTGTACATCAATTTTTAAGTAATAACAATGTATGTAAAGTATGGGTCATTATAATTTCCACCTTCTCAGCACATCGAACAATATTTTCATAACTTTTGAACTCACAAGAAGCCAATTCCCTTCGATATTTTGGCTTTAATCCTGAGTAAAAACGATTGATTTTGCTATCAAGGTCTCGGATAAAATTTGGACCATTCCTTGCCAATCGAGCGAACCTCTCTTCATAGGCAGCCACTGAGTCTTCCTCTTGCCTCAATTCCAAGAATCGTTTTTCCATCCTAAGTCTAACAGCCTTAGGAAAATACTTCTCAAGAAACATACCTTTTAATTCATCCCAGTCGATAGCATCAATCTCATCAGCGTCCCTGATATTTTTAACCATCGACCACCACTGATCTGCTTCACCCTCCAAATGGTAAATAGCAAGACTAACCTTTTGATTTTATGAACACCCCATGACATAGAAAATATTCTCTAGTTCTTTAATCCACCCTTCAGCTGGAATAGGGTCAGATGATACTCTGAATGATGGGGGGTGTTGCCTCATGAAATGTTCCAGCACTGACATGTTCCTCTACGGTTGATCTGGATGATCTCGTGCATGGATACCACCACCATTTATCGCTTGAGTCAACTGTGCCATTACTGCAACAAATTGTTTAGTTCCAATTCCGACCATCTCAATATGCTGATTCAAAAGGTTATTTCCTTCTGTATGCCTTCCTAGCACTGCTTCCCTATTTCCTCTGTGGAAAACTATTCTGAACAAACATGTCTTAGATGAAGAAACATGGTAATCTTCAAATTCTATATCATTTCAATTTGACCCAAAAAAAATATTTTTGGATAATCATATAATAGAATTCTAACTCCTAAAGTTATCTAAACCGACCTCTGATACCAACTATAAGGCCCCAGTCATAAACATTACTTAATCTTGAGTTACTTTAAGAATACACGTTGAGTATCTTTTCAGGTTTAGAGTTTTAGAGAATTAGATCAAAAAACATAAATTACATTCCACATATAAACAAAGTGGTTACAAAAAAAATAGTACTCATTTTTTCCATCAGTGGAAACATATTTAAAATAAAACATGGATTCTTTCTTGAAACTTCATTGACACTATCATCACATCATGTACCTTTCCCTTGACCTGTGAAAAACATTTCAAAAACATGGGATGAGCATAAAAAGCTCAGTAAGGGATATAAAAATATGGAAAGAAAACATGAGTACATGTATACATAAGAATCAATGAAATCATACTTTACCCATAAAACATAATCACTTTAACATACTGCATCAAAACATGAATAAAACATAGAAATCATAAGACATAAAGGTAACTTGAGGCATTCATAACATTCTTACGTAGGGCGTAACCCTCTTGGTTACGTTTGGAATACCCATCACAGTATATTCCCTAAATCTCTTCGGAGAAACCTTACCGTTTAATCCCTTCGCGTTACCCAATGCATTGGAGAGCTATATCGGGCTCACCCTCCCTTAGTTTTTCACGGAACCACCCGTCTTCATAAAAATTCCCAAGAACATTAACATAATCGTATCACATAAAACGTGCATAAAGGAAACATAACATTTCCACATTTCAATCACAAGATAGCAATACAACACATTGATATAATAAAAACATTATGAAAACCATTTTCAATATAATAATAAAAGAAAAGTAAAACATGGTAAAAAAAACTATGGCTTGTAGAGGAAGCCTAAACTCAAATAATGGTCACGGCGGCGGATAAGTCGTTGTTGCCGCATTTGTACGAAAAAAACAAAACATTCCCTTTTTTGTTTAGTAAATGCTTCATATAAAAATGTTCCTTTTGAGTAAACGTAAAAGTAAAAGGGGTTTATACACCATATAAAATAAAGTTGTGTATAAAACATAATATGCCTCAATGAAAGGATATTGAGACGAAGTCCCATACCTCAGGTCCGACTTGACTAGATCATTCTTTAATGTCCTGAATAATAAACTTGAGTTAATTTCTACTTGCTTAAGAAGATTTTTCAAGTTCATTATTCCTTTTATATCACTTATTACCATGTTATGAACACTATGTAATTATTTAAGGTAATAATGGTCGTTTTGTCGATCATTGGTACTTGAGTCAAAAATAAACTCTTTATAATTACAATTTGTTCGTGTGGTAAAATATCCATTATATCAAGAATTATATTCATGATTTAGATATAATATATATCATATATATCCAGTATATACATGAATTTTTAAAATTACATATTCATTTAGAGGTAAGAAATGAAATTCACCCTTCATGGAGATGGTAAGCCAAACATACTCATGAACGCTACTTTCATTTCTATGTCATATTAATGGAATTAAAACTAAATGAGAGATATGTATATTTTAATTCCATAATTATATTCATCATTTAGATGTAACATACATCACATATATCCATTATATATATGTACTTATAATAGTACATTACATTTGGGGATAATAAATTAAATGCACCGTTCATGGAGACGGTAAGTCGTACGTACGCATGAACGCTACTTTCATTTCTATCTCATACTTTAATGGAAAGAAATAATAATGATATAAAGGTATATTATAATTACAGTATAATATCATATATAATATCATTAAATCTATCCATTATACGTACCACATATTGTATTAACGAATCAAATCACTTTGAAGGGGCGGTAGTCCGCACATCCTAAAATGAAGATATCGTGTTTACCCATAATGGAAACCATAAAGGTATGCCATAAATGAAAAATACATAATCTTAAGTAAAACATAAAAATATTATATATCATATATAAATATAGTGACATCTTAATGTCCACCTTTGAAGGTGTTATATGAGTGTTGAACAATCATCGTTTCGTGAGGCAGAAATTTTCCATCCACAGAAACAGTATGTTCTTTAACCATTAGATGTAGGTGTGTGTAAGTTTATCTCTAATACATTTTATAACAACATTCTAGTATATTGAAGATACTATTTTTGTTACAAAAAAAAGGAATAAAAAGAGTTTAGAGGGTTGGAGAAGAAAAATAAAACATAAGAACACAAGAGAAAACACGACCTTTAAAACGGGTAACTCTTTTTTATTCTAGCTCAAAGGCTTCCTTGGGAAGAATTATACCCAAAGTGAGGATTCAAGGAGTAAGAGAGGGATGTGGAGAGACAGAATGGATAGGGGTTGGCCGAGAAAAATGCTTGATAGGTTTGGGTAAGGTGGTAGAGTGTGGGCCTTTTATAAGAGGAGAGGAGGGGCACTCTTGGAATGTTATAAAAGGTTACTTTATTATAAAATGTTTTTCAGATTTAAAAGGTCCCAAAATTATACATTTCGAGGGTGAGGTGATAAGAGTTATAAATCCACCCATTCAATAGGTTTTTGACATGTGTAGGTCTTAGATTTTACATTATCATTTCATTTTTTTAATCGTTTAATAATGAGGTAATCGCTGCATCATCATGGTATCATAAATAATTTAATTTATTTAATGTATAAAAATTATAAAAAAACATAATGATGTAGGAAATATTTTTATATTTCTAATGAATATTTATACTCAAAAATATGACTTGTATAACCCCATTTAAAAATTGTTTTAGTAAAACAACTCATGTTTGTGACATTTTTATTTTAACTTTAAATAAAAAGGTATTAATGTCATTTTCCTACCAAAGTGGCTCCATGGGGTCCCCAAACTTGACCCATGGATTGTCTTGGTCGTCCATGACACATAAAATAAGGGTAAGACATGTGTCATGTTCATTTCATATTATTAAAACATTATTCTTACCTTAAATTACACTAATTACCTCTAATCGCGCTTAAAAACGTTAAAGTTACTATTCACCAAAAAATTATTTTAATCCCATTGAACCACATTTTACTTCTTAATGAGAACCATGTATGTAGGATTTTTGAAATTCAAAACACAGAGGTGGTAAAATTTCATTTAAACAGAAAATCAGTTTTTATTAGTACCACTTAGTGGTTTCACTATTCATCAAAAATTGATGTTTTTCAGAAAAATACCAAAACTTCACCCTAAGATATATTTGATATTCCAAATTCAAAAATGATGTCTATTTTAAAAAATTAAAAACATATAAGTTACATTAATTAATTTAATAATTAATTCCTGCTATCAGAGCAAATAACGTGTTTTTATGAAACAATAAGTATCAAAAGATTGACACTAGTTTAAGTCCAATTTCAAAGTGAAATTAATTCCAACGAACACTATTGGATTAAATGGTAAAAATAAATTCTAATTGAACTTTAAAAACAATTAAAAATATAATCTAATCATATAAATAAATTATATTAAAAAGCGGTTTTGAATTAAAATACAACAGTTTACACTATTCATTAAAAATTGAACTTTATCGGAAAAATACCAAAAATTTACACAAAGTAAAATTTGATGTCCCTATTCTAAAGAAGAGTTTTATTTGGTCCAATATAATGTATAAGAGTGACCAAAACTATATTTATAGACGGTTCTCCATCAAAAGGCGATAAATCGACCTTTAGTGAATGTTAGAGTATATATTCCTAAGATTGAATTCTTTTCTTATTTTAAGCCTTTATCTTTTATTGGATAAATGTAAAAACATTTAACAAACATATATAATAATATTTTAGTTATTTCCATTCATTCCCGCTAATACAACAGCTACGTGTTAAATACCATTTAAAATAATATTATTTTATTACTAGTGTGCAACGTAAGATTTCAAAGAAACTCTTTGTTGCGTATCGGGTACGCTATCGAACATAGAAACCCCTTTAAAGTAAAATTAATATTTAATTCATAAATATTAATAAAAATGAAAATGCTTTATTCTTTATTTACCTGGGATGTTATGTTTATTCCCTAAGGGGTGATTATAGAATAAATTTTGTGATGTTGGGAGGATATTTAGAAATATTTTGGATTATAAAAATGGATTTATAGATCTGAATTAAGGTGAGGTAAAGTGCCTTTTATAATGGAGGAGGAGTGACATTCATATAATTTTTTGAAAAGAGAAATCAACATAAGTTTTTCCAAAGAAAATTGGCTCTAATGATAGTAAATATCTAATCTATTATATTATACAGTCTAAATATGAATATAAAATTGATTTTCTAAAATTTCCTAGGTTATTTTTTGTCTTAAGTTTAATATCTAGTCCTTTGTTAAGTTTATTTTTATCTTAATTATTTTAATTAATTTTTATCACTTTCACTAATATTTTTGGTCAAAAATATTTTGACCATATAATACATTATAAATTATTATAATTCAAATTATGGAATCAAATTTTACAAATTATCATCACATAAGTTGAAGAAATTAATTTAAATTTAATCTCGTACGATCGTTTGAAATGTTTTTATATCCAATTTAAATTGGAAATTTATTAAAAATACCTAAATTGGATTAATGGATGTAAAATTGATCTAAAAAATCTTTAAAAACAATTCCAATTATAAGTTTAACATATAAATTATCTAGATGAAAATGTAATTTTGAATTAAAATTCAGTTTTTTCACTATTAATCAAAAAAATAAACTTCTCATAAAAATAACAAAAATTTACTGAAATTAAATTTTAATATTCATATTTCAAAAATAATGTTTATTTTTTCAATTAAAAATTTTAAAACTGTCAAAAATTAAATTTATAATAGTTTCGGCATTAAAAGGCGGTAAAATTGCCTTTTAGATAGATATATCTTTTATTCATAAAAATTGGATTTATTATTATCTTAATCCTCTCAAATATATTTTATTGTTATAAAAATATTCATAGAATAAATTATATAAAAATTTTATTTAAAACTTTAATAAAAAATGGTTTGTTTAATTTATTGATAAAAAATTGTGTTTGTACATAAAAAATTAGTTTTTTTAGCAATGTAATTTCGTTACTTTCAAATAGTTCTTACATTCACTTTTCCAAATTTATAACCAAACGATTAACATTATATACATGTGTAAATAATATATTCACAATTTAGTTAATCTTATTCATTACTTACATTGAAATGGGTAGGTGGTAGTTATAATAATATTTTAATAATATTATATAATAACTTGATAAAACTAGGTCTTATATGTAACAAAAACCATTTAAGGGAATCAGTATCATGTGTAACAAAAGCCAAAAAATAGTGTTATTTGTACCTATATTCAATCTAAGTGTTTTATGTAGAATAATCATAACATGGTGTTGCATAGAGTGCAAGGTATAATGAGTGATTTAATGTAAAAATTCTATATTCAGTGCTATGTGAAATGAAAAATATTAAAATTATTAAATTACATTGAAAAAAAATCACAAAATCTCAGGGTTTTACATAATTATTTTAAAAATATGATTTATTATAAAATCCAATTAATGTCTTTTTTGGAATAATTCATTTAATTTTACTTTCAAAAAAAGAGTACACTAATTGAATTTGAATATATTCCATTCACACCTCTATAACATGTTATATTTATCAACATAATTAATATAATTTAATAATTGTTTCATGTTATAATACTTCTCATATTTTTAAAATAGTTTATTTTTTACTATTAATTTAATAAAAAATGTGTCAGTGTTTTGTAATCATTGAAGGTAATTATATAATCACTAAAAAATATAAAAAATGACCATCAGGAAAATAATTTTATTATAATAAAAATAACCTTTAATATTCATTCACAACTAATTTTTTTCCAAATATGTACATATAAGAGAAATTTAAATGTAAGAGCGTGAAATTTTGTCATTTTCTTTAAATAAAATATTATATAGGTCACTTTAATAGAAATTTGTCCCATATAAAAATAAATATCAAAATTATGTTGATAAGAGTTAATATAAATTCTTCCAATAAGATTGAAGATGAAAACTAGTTGTATTATCACTTAGTTTTAACCTAGGATAACCAGATTTAGTCTTTTACTGTGGGGAAATTTTTTTATTGATTTTATTATCCATTATAATGAAAAATTAAGTGGTAATTAAAAAATAATATTAATTATGGTGACTAAAAATATAGAATCTATTTTTCTGAATTCAATATCTATGAGTTTCATAAAGTTATTTTATTATAATCCAGTAAAGTGTGAAGAAAATTATTTTAAAAAAAAGAATTATTTTTATGTCTAAATATATTTTTATACCAAGATCAGTTAAAATATATATTCTTATTAAATTAATTGAAATATTTATATATAAATTAGAATTATATTAATTTACAATCAAATTAAAAATAAAATATAGATTTTTTAATGAAAATAAATGACAGTTTTACAAAAAAATCATTTGTATTTTTCACTATTCACTAATAAATCAATATTTTTAGAAACATACTAGAATTTCACCCTAATATAATTTTGGTATTATAATATAAAAAGTGATATTATTTTTATCAAATAATATTATTAATGTTATTATAAATTAATAATAATATTCACACACAAAAATCAATAAAATTCATTTTCTTAGAAAATATATATTTCAAGAATAAACTGACAACTAAAAATTGTGTGTTTATTTCATAATAATTAATTGATGAATTTAAATTGAGTATGACCTATATATATATATTATAATTCATTTAATCATATCCATACCTTCCAATTCCACATCTAAATTATAATTATAACATTAAAATAGTAATATTGTTTGTCCATTTAAGCTCGATGTTGCATGTTGAATACACTATCAAAAATGGTGTTCATTAAAAATATTGGGGTGTTACATTTTTCAACACCCCTTAAATGTTTTTTTTCACAATTTAAACTTATTCTTGTTAATAAAGTGTATGATATTTGAATACAATGTTTTTGAAAACCCACATCATAAAAAGGGTTGATTAAACTTCAGCTTAAAAAGTGGGAAAGGGAAATATGAAGGTCATATAGAATAATACATCAATGGGTTTCCAAATAAAATAAGTTTAGTGTAAACTGAATATAAGGAATTGGAGTAAAAATAAATGTACAAATGAAGATAGATAGTGACAGAGAACCTTGATCACAAGAAATTGAATGATCATGAGAAAGTTAACGACTGAAAACCATATATCCATATAGTGTAAAAACAACCATAAATTAATCGAGAATGAATATAATGGGACAAAAAAATTAAGATAATTTTCATTTATTTTAGAAATTAATTTACCATATAGAGTGAAAAATACAAGTAAATATACTAACTTGATAAATAAAATTTCATTCTTTAATTAATCTCTACTACAATATCATTTTTCCACAAATTATATGTAGTGCAGATTAATTTTTCAAGCCTAATGTACTAAAATAAAATTCAAATATATCACATGATACATTAAATGGTAAAAATATAATCATCATATATTTAAATATTAATCAAAACTAAAAACTTTACCACATTCTATGCTAATATCAAAAATATATAAATCTTTATATTAATCTCCAAAGCGAAAGATCAACTTATACCATTCAATAAATAAATAAACATATATCTCTAATGACCTCAACATTCAAAAATTGTATTGTATCCTTCCCAAATAAATGTTTATTTTAAATTACATGGTATACCTAAGGGTTATATATACCAAAAAATAATGAGAAATTAAAAAATCATTAATCAACTCAAAATCATAAAAATTAAATAAGGTTTGATCCTATAATATTTTCTCAAACTTTATTTTAAATTTATCAATAAAATAATTTAAAAACAATTTCATAATAACTTGGACATCATGTAGGCTAGTGGTGAGTGTTTCACCCCTCTCTCCCTTCAGTAATGTGTTCAACCCATGTATCCTGTCCAGATACAATGATTTGTCTCCTAGCAAATAGGTTTTACTTTTTCTAAAACTTTATAGATATGATTCCTATAATATTTCCCAAAATATGATGAACATATTCAAGAAAACATTAGTAATTAAATCTATTTTTTACCAATAAATTCTTTAATATAAATTATTTTTTCCAAAAAATGAAATAATCTTAATTGAATATTACTACCTTAATATATGTGATCAAATGAACCCAAAATATTATCAATAACATTAAAATTATATCCAAAAATATAAAATAATTATTACTAAAATAAATAAAAAATATGCTAATCAAAATCATTGTATTTTCATAAATGTCTCCAAAAAATATCCTTAATCATTTTAAACTCTCATCACATTAAACCCCAAAAATGGGTATCTATTCCTTTAAACTTTTGGTAAACATTAGACTTGTAAAACCAAGACACATTATGTTTGTCACATATATCTATGTAATATCATAGGTTTCTATAGATTCTATTATCCTATTCATCATAATGGTTCATAATGTTAATGTGAATTAATGTGATAATATCCCCTAGGAGTGTCAAATAAAGTGAGTATTAAGGGAACACTCACCATGATGTTGAATGATGGTTGAGATATACATGAAAAAATATTTTCTGGTTTATTGGTGTTATCTTATACTTGTAATTTTACTCAAAGATAGACAAAGGGTTATGTTCCTAATCTATGTTTTCTTAAATCTAGTTCTCATGATTTCTACAAAATATGCTCTGATACCAACTATAAAGATCCCAATCCCAGTATCCTAGATCCATTGATCACTTTATTACATTAGCACCAGATAAAAGGAATTTCATCCCTATGGACCAAATAGTTTAGTGTTCTTGGTTAACAAGATACATACTTTAATCTCACATTACATTTGAATATATAAAATACAAAACATTGTAAAGTAAATTTTTTTTATCCTTGAACTCATTCAAAGATTTCTTCCTCATATACTGCTGAAAATAAACAAAATAAGGGAAATACTAGATTCTCAATAAGTGTTCTGTATTGTTGAATATATCATGATTAAATAAGGAATAATAAATATACCATGGTAAATAATTCAAAATACATTCCATTTCATCAGTGACTTGAGTAGGAAGAATAATATGGTTGTAGTAAATCAAAATCAAATGATTCCATATAAATAATCACACAAGCTTGAAAATTAACCATGAATTTTTTCAAAATAATGATTTATTCTATAATGAATGAATTCATAATGGTAAATATATAAAACATACCATTATGGACTTGTTCTAAGATAGTTTAAATAATTGGTAGAAATAGACCAAAAACCCCATTAAAAATTATTTCTAACTAATTTATTTCATGAGACATATTGATTCATTGAGGGTATATATAATTCTAAGTCCAAAAACTAAATTAATTAGTCTAATAAATTAATCATATGAATAAATAATACATCTTAATCAATATTATTTATTTAAAAACTATCCATATAAGTATAAATATCATATAAAATGAAAATACATTACCAATTAAAACTAATCATAAACCACACATAGAAAGAGTGTGAATTGTATAATTATAATATATTCCCAGTATATAATAAAACGGTTATAGTAATTGATGAATAGTAATATCATAAAAAGTTCATTAAAATCATTTTAGAGGAAAATACCCTTAACAATTTGAAATTAAATTTTAAAATATAAAATATTATAAAATATTAGCAAATATATTTTCATTGTGAATAACATGGATACTTGTAATGGTTTATCAAAATATTTGTGTAGTTATTATGTCATGAATTTTTTTTCATAATGTGTATGTTAAAACAAATATTCCTTCACATTTTCAATAAAAATTCAATAATTAACTTTTTAGAAAAGTCACCAAAAAATCATTTTAAAAATATTTTGAAAATTAAATCATAAACAAAAATGAATTTATAAAATCATGGAGGAATGTTAAAAAAAATTATGGAAACATTTTTAGAAAACATGGACATAGAAGAAAAATATTCCTTACTAAAGTGGAAATAAAGACAATTTTTCTTAAAAAATTAATGTTTTAAGTAATTGAAAGAAGAAAATGATTGGAAAACTTATAATTTTTAAAAATAACTAGATGATAATAAGATATATGTTATTTAAGATGTTAATATCATATCATTTCTCAAATAGAGACTTAAACATAAACAATATCAAATAAGGATGATATTTTGAGATAAACTCTTAGCACTTTAGTAACTTTTCAATAGTGATCCCCATGAAATGAATAACATAAAATGAATCTTTAAATTCCATTAAGATAAATGGAATCATGATATATCATATCAAATAGGCATTTAATACACCTCAAAGAAACAATATAAGTGTATGACATAGAATATGTCCTAAAGAAGACAATTTGTGACACAGAACCCTTATAATTATCATAACATTGAAGTGAGAATTAATAAATGAAGTGATTATCTTTAAAAAAAATATAAATACCCAAAAAAATTGTAAATAAAACCTGAATAAAAGAATTCCTTTTTATGAATACACTTCACATAATATAATCAATGAATAAGTGACATAACCAAATTAAATAAAATATAGTTATGAAACACTTACCACTTGGTAACTTTTAATTAAAATCCTCTTGGATGAACTAATTTTAATTGAAACAAAAAATATCATTAATTGTGAAGGATTCGTGATATGACATATAAAATGGAAACATATACACCATACAAAATATATTATTTTCATAACATTGAAATATGTCTCAATGAAAGGAATTTGAGATATAATCCCTTACTTCAGGTCCAAATCATCATATACGTTATATATATTCCTAAAAAACAAAATTATGATAATTATTTAATTACGTAATAAATTTTTAGATTTTATTATTTCTCTTATTTTATTTATTACAATGTTATATTTTTTTACTTAAACAATTAAGTTTACATCAGATGTTTTGACAATATTTAGTTCATATATCCAAAATGACTACGGTAGGTTGACTATGGTAAAATAGGCCATTGTTCCATCATATGAAAGATAGTAATAATGAAACAACTATCATTTTTATGTATAAATTATTATATTAAAACCTACCATTAATTATGGTTATGTTAAATAAACTGCGTTACAATCATGGAGGTGGTATGTCAAAATTACAAATGAGTAACATTTCCTTTTTTCAACATTCATGTTGAAAAGAAGGTAGGTTTTATTTTATCCATCCATAATTATCATTATATAAAAAATATAATATTATTTATTTAAATAAAATTATATATACAATCCATGTGATTCGGTAATGAATAATGAGTCGCATCGCTTCGTGGAGGTGGTAATCCACACGTACGCATGAGCCCGTTATCATACTTCAATTAATGGAAAGTTAAGAAAATATGTGATATATTAATTTTAGAGAATGATAAATATAGTTTTAATAATAATATATATATATATATATATATTAAATCTATAATTATAAACAACTACGATAAGTGATAATGGAAAATAAATTACATCAGTTCGCGAGGTGGTAGTATGTCATACACTTGAATGATGGTTTTGTTTCCCATTTGATAGAAGAATAGATATATATATATATATATGTTATGATATTAAAATAAAAACTCTTAATTATATGGGATATCCTGAAGTTATTATATCATCAGGGTTTAATAATATTTGATGGATGTGGAAGAATAAATATAAAAATATTCTGTTATGAATGATTCCTCTTCTTTAAAAAACCTATTTCGGTTTGCGCCAGGCATTCTTATGAGGTTTTTATATTAAAAACATTCCTATAAGATGTTTTCATGGAAGTAATTGTTTTATTTGGGAAGTTTTTTTCTAATACAATTTTTTTTATGTTTGAAGAAAAGAGGAAAGGATGTTCCTTTTTATAAGTGAGTGGAGGGGAACATTTGGAATTCCATAAAATATTAAATTAATATAAATTAATTTTAATGGAAAAGAGGATCCAAATTGATATAATTTGAAGAAAGTATGATTAGTGGTAGAAATTATATCACGAAATAAATTTTTTACAGGTTTGTATGAGGTTTTTACAATTACTTTTATGTTTAAGCATGTGTTAACCCTTTTCGATAATTACCTTGATAACAAAGATTTTACTCTTTTAAAGTCAGGATAGTTTCTATAAAAGAACAATTGGCCAATAAAGTTAAAATTTTTGAAATTTTAAAACATATCCCAATAATGTTGATGAATATTGTACTTTTATAAATTTTAAATCATTTAATAAAAAACTATTTATTATAAAATAACATTAATATTTTTTTCGGAACTATTCATTAAATTTGACTTTGAAAACATCTTGATCATAAATAAAATTGAATATATTATAATTAAACCTGTCTAAAATGTTATATATATCAAAAATATACATTTAACACAATAATTATTTCAAATTATATGACTATAAATATTTTTAAAATCATTTATTTTATTGTTCTATTAATTGAATAAATATTGTGTTGGTGTTGCATAAGAATTTAAGGTAATTATATAATAAATAATAATTATAAATAATATACCATCATAAATATAATTTAATTATTATAGAAATAACCTTCAATATTCATTTTAAAAAAATTTCTCGATATGTGAACATATAAGAGAAATATAAAAGCAAGAGAGTGACATTTTGTCTTTTTCATTACAAAAAATATTAAATTGGTTACTTTCTTGAAACAATTGTCCCTAAAACCATTAATTATCAACTATAAGGTTATTATAGTTTAACTAACTTAATATATTAATATTTAAGATGAAAAATAGTGGTCTAGTAACTTATTTTTAACCAAGATTAACCTGATTTACCATTTTACCATGGTAAGAAATTTGTACTATTGTTACTATTTATTATGGTAAAAACTTAAGTTGGAATTGTTAAATAATATTCATTATTATGACTACAAATATATAATATATTTTACCAAATTCAATCTCACTATGTGGAATAAATGTATTTTATAATAATCCTAGAAAGAAAAATGAAAAATGGTTTTCTGAAAAAGAAAATTGTCTTTTATATTTAAAGGTATTTTTATATCAAGAGCAAGTATAATGTATATTAATATGAAATTATTTGGATTATTTCTATCTAAATGTGTTTTATGTTGATTTAGGATCGAATTAAAAGTATTATGGGGCTTCTTCAAGGAAATAAATTGGTATTTTTAGAAGAAAATCGTTATTTTTCACTATATGCAGAAAAATCAATCTTTTTAGAAAAATACACAAATATTATCCTATGATAATTATGATTTGTTGATTTAAAAATTATAGTATTTTAATTAAATAAAATTTATAATATTTGATAAAATTAAATAAAATACTCACTCACAAAAATCAATAAAATTCATTTTTATAGAAATCTTTTTTTTGAAAAATAAAAGGACTAATAAAAATTTAGTGCTTATTTCCTAAAAAATAATCGATAAATTTGAAGATTTTATGAACTCCATATATATTTTTTATAATTTTTATAATATTATCAACACCCTAGTATTCAATGAGTAGTTTATAACTATAAAATTTAAATAATTATATTTTTTGGTTCGATTAAGATCGGTGTTCGGTGTTATAGATGTTATCAATAATAGTTTGATTTTAAAATTTCATGGTGTACTAGATCATTCTAGATTTTTTTAAATTATTTATTCTATTTTTCTTAATTTTTTTATTTTAATCATTCTATTGTTTTTTCCTTGTTTCCTAGACACGTATGTCATTCTGTGGGGATTGGTAATGCCTTTTAGGCCTTATTGATGGCTAGTTCACATGTCAGATGGAGGGATTGATCAGGTTTGTTCCTAAAATGGAACAAGGAATATTAATATGAAAACAAAATTCAAAAATATCAATAAAATTCATATAAAAGGGTGATGTTCTTTCATCTATGGTTATTTAAATTGAACTTTATTAATCTTATTTAAACAGTGATCAAATTTAGAGAATAGCATGACCTTCATCAAACTATCGACCAAGTTATTATCATTATGAATCTTATTGACACATATGGTTTTAAACTCACTAGCATCTCTAATAAAATGTTACCTAATATCTATTTTTTTATTTTCCATGGAATAGAATATTTTTGGATAAATTTGTGTTCAACTGGGTATCACAATATATATTAATTATATAATAATACAAATTGAACTCAGAAAAAAACACATCAACCATATTTCTTCCTTAACAATATCTTTAAGGAAATGTACTCAGCTACTATGGTTGAAAGAGCCACAACCTATTTCATATTACATTTCCAATATATGGTTTCTTCGTAATTAGGGAAGACATATCCATTGAGGGTTTTTCTCGAGTTAAAATTTCCTACTTAGTCAATGTCTATGTGGCCAATAACTAAGTATCCACTATCCAACCATAACCCAAAGAGAAATCCATTATGTTTGATATGTACCTAAAAATCCATTTCATGAATTATCATTTTGTCTTTCTTAGATTGGTGACGAACTAACTAAGAGTAAAAAATAGAAAGGGTTAAATCACTTTATTTACATGTCATAGAGTATGTTATGTGTCCAACAAGATTTGGATTAGGTATTTTGGAAAAATACCCAATTTCAAAAGCATTAGTAAAGTATTGAGTTAATGAAAGTATGAAATTTTGATTAAAATGAACATTTATAGTAAAAATTTACTCCAGAAAATACATTTTATATACCTTAAAATGTGGGCATATTGGGACATGTACAACAGTTTCAAATTCATATTATTTGGCATTTACATACACAAAATTTACTTAGCCACACCTATGTCTTTCAATTAAAATACATTTTTCAATTGATAATTAATATAAATAATAACCAAAATTTCATTACATAAAAATAACATGTAATATACATATTATATTATTTAAATTATTCGAGTTTAAATATTTTTAAAATTGACACATCCATCATGTTTACTTTAGACTCATTACTAACCATAAAACAATCAAAATTCCTATTACATTTCCTATATTCTTGTTTTAAACCATACAAGGACTTATATAAAATCCACACTCAATTTGGATTCAATTTTTTTCAATAAACCACAAGGAGGTTTCATATACAATTTCTCAATAATGTCACCATGCATAAATATAGTTTTGAAATCTAGTTTTTCAATGTGAAATGATCTTAGAACAATAAATTATTTCCCTTTAAAGGATTCCCTTCATAACTAATCTGGCCTTATACACAACATTATTTTCTATTTTTTCCTTTATTTTATCAATACACTTATATATAATTATTTTAGAGTGAAAATGTCTATCAACAATATACCAAATGTGATTCTTCTTTAAGGACTTAATTTCTTTATCCATGGGAGATATACACTATTTCGAATATCTATCATTAATATCTTACTAATATGTTTTAGGATCATCATCTAAAAGATCCAAGGATATATGGAATGAAAATAAAGAAATATCTTAGTAGTTAAATTGAGAAGTGGTTCATGTGACCTTTTAAGCTCTGTGTCATATATGTTGATAATCACTCTTATAATTAATAACCATAGAATATGATTTTGAATCAGAGATGGATTCAAATAAGGTTGCATTTTTATATTTTAGATGAAGAGGGATGAACATGAGCCTCAAATAAAGATAGTGGTATGGGTTAAACAACCTTAATGTGAGGTGTGTCAATATTCCCATTAGTGAAAACACTGAACATAGAATAATAGGAACCGTGGAATAAAACATCCCTACTAACTTCGAATTTCTAACTTATGAGCATATCAAACCATAACATGTTCCCTTTAACCCCTCTGAGATAACCCACAAACAAACACCTATGAGCTCTAGGTTCCATTTTGTTATTTTTTTATTGGAAAAAAGAAATACACCAAAATACTCTATATTGGTTATATGAAGGAGGATTATTATTCCATAGTTCTTCTGTATTTTTAAATTTGCTGGAACTGGAGGAAAACTTATTGACTAGATATACTACAATAGTTTCAGTCATGGCCCAAAATTACATTGGCATTCACGAACATTCAAGTGTGGTTCAGACCGGCACAATAATTGTGCGGTTTATATTCTTTGTCATCCCATTCTATTAGTGGGTTTCCCCCACATTTTAGTACCTAAAAATTCTTTCAGATTCAAAAAATGCTATAAAATTAGTATCTAGTTATTAAATCTGATTATCTATTCTCGTTAATTTATTTTTATTTCAAACATTGTTTTCAATAAAACAAATTCAATGTTTAAACATTTCAATAACATCAAAATCATTTTTCTAAATAAAAATCCACACCTTTTAGTAATATTTTTCAATAAAGGTAAAAACATAAGATCCTACACTAAGAGAGGTAGTCCTAACAGGGCCCCAAAATTCAGAAAGTATATATTCTAAAGTATGACTATCTTTAAATGATGACTTTCTAAAACTAACCTTCTTAGACATGCCCTTAACACAATATTCATGGAAGGGAGATTACTAGTTGTTATAACATTCACCAACACCTTTTTACTAAGCTCCTCACGAACCTTGAAGCTTATATTCCCTAATATCCAATAGAATAATTAATTATTATTAGTATTTGTTATATATAAAATACGTATTTTCCTAAAAAGTGTTTTAACATTCAAGAAAAAAAACCGTTTACAAGATAACCCTTCATAACTATCCTAGAGACATTGTATATTTTATGGAATCCTCATTTTGAATTGAAAAAAATACCTTTCTGGTTTAAAACCCTGGGGGAGATAAATTTCCTTTGATGTTTAGGGATCCAAATAACATCATGTAATGTGATGATGGAATTTTTATCTATATTTATCAAACATAACATCTACCCAAGACCTTACATCACAAATTATTTCCTAATATTACTTATCCTTATACTATTTTATTAAACTCAATGAATGACTCTCTAGTAGGAAACATAGGAAAATAAAACAATAATCTTGGACCTAATCATTAGGAATAACATGCCTAAAAATGTTTAGGACTTTGAAGCTATTATAACAAGCATCCACTAGGAGGGAATGACATGTAGGTTCATTGGGCTTAGGATGTTACTCGAGTTTCCAACACTTAGGTCTATTATGTAAGGGTTTCCCAAAATTGTAAAACTCACCATTATATCCTTATACATAGGCCAAGTCTTCAGTTTCTTTTTACTCTTACTAATATATTTATTTTAATATGCCTTTTTACTCTTAGTTTGAGGCCTATGATTAGTAAAAATAATCTAGTTCTCACCCTTAGTTTTAGTTTTAGAATAAAATTATTTATAGATAAGGGTTGATTTTACATCTTTAAGATTCAATGAGTCTCATACAAACATCATATACTCCACTAAGGTGTTATTATAATTATCAAAACAAATAAGGAGGATCGGTTCTTGATCATCATCATCAAAATCCACATTAAAATTAGATATATCAATACTGATTTTATTTAAATGATCTAAATTTTCCTCAATAAAAAAATAGATCACATTTTAAAAGTGAAAATTCTATTTTTCTTGTAAAATATTTCAACTAAAGAAGAAATAATTTAAATATTCTCAAGTTTTAGCCAAATTCTCGTAGTAGTGGACTCATTTTCAAAATCTCTATGGACCTTGTCATGCTGGGACAATAATAAAGTACTCTAAGACTTAATTAAGTATATCATTAAGTGTATCATGATAACTGTTGGAGGTTGGTCGTCATCGAAATGGGTAATTATTGGTTTATTTTATGCAATAAAATGCATCTAAATGACTCTATTGTATAGGAAAGGCCCTCATTTTGGTTCACCACAAATTAAAATATTTTTCTCCATCATATTTTGGGATACCATACTTAGCTGAATCTATTGATTATCTGGTTCCTCTGATACCAATTTGTTTGAGACAACATTGAGGTGTACACTGCCAAGAAATAGCCAAATATCCATGAATGTTAAATTGGGTTTAATTAAGTGATTTAAATTGAAAATGTTATCAAGATTATAATGATTTTAGTTTCAACCCAAATTAAGAAATGTGATGATTCGAGCTGATCTTGGGTGGAAGTGAAAAAAAACCAAAATTTAAAAGAAATAACAAGAAATATATAAGTATGAAAACAATATTTAAGATGTTTCGGCCTATTTTGGACCTAAATTAATAGAAATAACACTACAAAAACACAATAATTTTATTAAGATCAAAATAAATGAATAATACAATATAAAATTTTGGGATACAAATAATTGAATATAGAAGAACCAAAACGTGATATCTTAAAAATAAAAGCTGAATATATGAATACATAGAACAACGGATAGTGTTGAACTATATGGGAGTCTGATTTCCCTATAAATCCTTGGAGGTGCTAATTCCCTAAATTTTATAAGAAACCCACTTTGTGCTTCACCTGGTTCTCTAATGGTTCTTATGTATTAGGTAAAAGGGTCACACGTCATCCAAAAAAGGTATATTATCAAGATCCACCACAAATAATACCCCAGTGATTCCCAAGGAGGATGACATGCCTCAAATTATGATCTCTCAAGATGAATGGTCTATTGGAGAAGATAGGGTTTCACATGAAGAATGAGAGTAATTTGGGAGGAAAATAGAATAAATGAGTTTATTTATTTCATTGAAGATATGTCTATGAAGGGGGGATCAATCCCCTAACACACCAAATGTAGCTGAAATGAACCAAATGAATACAGAGGTTCTATGTGGTATAGTCGGACATCCCAAGTGAGGAAACCTGAACAATATGACACTTTAGATCAATTGGAAAGTAAATTTATTAAATGGTTATAAGTAGTCATAGTACGAGATAGATGTAATGGAAATGGAAATGAAATGATAGATAAAGATAATAGAAATCATTCCAAACAGGTGGCCTAAGATTAAAGCCTATGTACAGGCCCAAAATACCACTGACCAAAAAATAGTCCCAAAGATATAATTTTGATCATAATAAAAAAATTATAGCAGTTTTTCATGTATTTAATTTAGAGCATATAAATTTTAGATATAGAATGGGGAATTTAAATATGAAAACAATGTTCACAAATCTCAAGCATTTTTATATAAAATGGAAATGTTATTATACCTAAGGTTAATGAAATGGAACTAAATTCATTTTAAGTAAGAAGTGAAAAAATTTAGAAAACATCATAACCTTAGTCAAACTATGAATTAGGTAATTATCATTATGTTTCATGTTGACACATATAGTATCTAACTTAATAAAATCCCTCACAAAATGTTACCTATTGTCTATGTGTTTAGATTTTCCATGGAATTCTATCCTTTTGAATAAATGCAAGGATGATTATCTATCATAGTATATATTAGTTAAAGAAATATACAAGATGAGTTTATAAATAAAAATAATAAACTATATTGCTTCCTTCTCATCCTTATTCAAGGAATTGTACTAACCTTAAATGGTTGTAAAATGCACAAATGATTGCATATTATATTTCTAGGATATGGATCCTATAAAAGTAGTGAATATAAATAAACTAATATATTTTCTTGTATATAAATTTATTTTGCATTAAGATTATATATAGATAATAACTAACTCATTAGAATCCACAATTTTACTATAACACAAAGGCAAATCTATTTTGCTTGATATATACCTGAGAAGCCGTTTTAGGGATTTCTAATGTGGCTTAACTATATTGTCCATAAATTTAATATGAGTTAAAAAGGGAAAATGATAAATCAGGATGGGTACACATCATAATGTACATTATGATTAAAAATATACTAGAATAAGGTATTTTGAATAGATACTCAATATCAATAGCATCAGTTGGGGGTTTAGCTAATGAGATACTAAAATATTTTTAAAAGTTCACATTCACAGACTTAAATGACTGCATGAAATACCTTTTAGGATTTGTAAGGATGTAGGAATGTTGGGATAGGTATAATAGTTTTTTAATCCTATTATTTATTATTTTTATACCCAAACTTTTCTTAGTTGTACATATATTATTCATATCGAAATCATTTTTCAATTGAGACTTAACAACGTGAATAAGCTGCAAATTATTTCATACTATTAACATGTCATCCACATAGATGAGTAGGTAAATAATTATAAAAAACTAGTTAATGTGAGAATAAATAATTGTCATGCCTTATTAATATTAATTAATCATATTTTGTTAACATATATTCATTATAATAATATTAAGTAATTTTTCAGTCAAAAGAGAAAAGGCCTTATTTGTTTTTTGGGGTTTTCATGCATTATATTGTTTTATTTAAAATACTTTCATTAAAATTATATAATTTTAATATTAAAATATAAATTTAATTTTTTAATTCATAATGTCAAAATAATATTATGATAAATTTTGTAGAATGTTTTAAAAATATGACTATTTAACAAACAATGATAAATAAAGATTTTTATTGAAAACAGTATTTTATTTTCAATTATTTACAAATAAATATCTATTATGGATTAGTTTTAAAATATAATTAGTTAATTTTGATTAAAAATAATAAAATTATTTACTTTTAAATTAATTTTATACTATAATGTGGTATAAATAAATTTGTATACTTAAAACCCATTTTTCTGAAAAAACAAATCTGAAAAAACATTTTTCATCACGTTTTCGGTTTAATTTTAAATCAATGTATGTCAATTATATGAATTTATTCAGATAAAATTAATACAAAATTTTCCATAGTTATAATTAATATAACATAATAGGTTCAACTTATTTTTCTGTTATGATGAATAGTAAAAATATATAAAACATATTACCATAGTAAAGATTTAAATAGGTTCATTGAGTATTAAACAAAAAAGATAATGGTTAGAATTACCTAGAAACATTATTTTATCATATTAGATGAGTTTTTTTAACAAGTATCAATTTAGGGAGATAAATAATGTATTTTAAATCATTAAATTAATTTTTGGAACCCCATATTAAATTTTGTGATGATAAGTTATATTTTATTAAGATTAAAAACTATTTTTGGGTCTTTATGTTTAACGAATTCGTTGGAAGGTTACATTCCATTTTGGATTTTTTCCAAGTGTCAAAAAACCATTATATATTAATTATTTAACCAAAATAATTCACAGAATACAATTTATTACCGGATTTCATGGTAATATTATTTTTACAAAAAAATTGGGTATTTTTCTAAAACCTATTTTTCTTGCATTTTGTGCTCTTATATGAAAAGTAATTTATTCCACCTATAGAATTTGAACATGAAATAATTAATTAAAAATATTTATTTATCCTGTTCTTTTTTTATAGAAATTACCCATATATTTTTTCATATAATTATGTTAACATGGTAAAAGTTATATTATCATAATTAATGTTAAAATGAGTAAAAAGTGGATTAACTATGAGATAAAGCATAAAATGCATCCAAAAAAATTTAAAATGTAATTGGTGGATTTTATTTACACCATATAAAACCTTATTTTATAATTTGGGTTTTTATGGATCCCCTTGACATGATAATGATGTATATTTTTTTAAATATTTTATGAAATTACAAAAGTACCCATCCCCTCACTAATAAAAGAGAACCCCCTATCCTTTCTTACACACACCTGTGGAGAACATTATATTAGACAATACCTTTGAAAATTACTTACTTACACCCCTTCTAGTATCCTATATTACATTGTTCTATTATAACACCATCCTAAAAAAGATTTAGGTATAATTCTAAAGAGGTTGGGTGAAGAAGAGGTGTAGTTCCTAATGAATTATTTTCATTTTATTTTATTTTTCAACATAAAAAAATATTCTTCAACAGAATGAAATGATAAAATTAGTTTATTATATGCACTAATATTTTATTATTTTAATTAAATAACATACACCCATGTCCTTATTTCATTGAATGTGAAGTGAAAATCATTAATCATGTGCATAGAAAACTACCGCCTTGTGAAATGATTTAATTAGTTTTCCATCACCACCTCTCATGACTGGTTATAATGATTGATTTAATATTTATATATTATACTTATGAAGTATTTACATTCTAAATATATATATCTTATATAATTTCTTACATTTCCTCCCATTGTAAAATGATAATATTGTTCATGTGTATGTGTGGATTACCACCTCTACAAAGTGATGTGGTTCATTTTTCAGGACCACGTCACAAGGATGGTATATATAAGTGTATATAAAGATATAATTTGATATTTAGGATATAAATATAATTCATTATAGATAAAATAATACATTCCTTTTTTCCATCATGATCATTCAAAAATGAAACGATTACTCAAGCGTATGTATTGTCTACTATCTTTAGGATTGCCACATAGTTCGTTATCCATAAATATTATTCATTGTTAGTTTTAAAATTATAATTGATCAAAAAAATGATTATTATTTCATGATTAGTATTTTTTAAGATTAAAAAAATTATCTCTGACAATATTCAATGTATCAACGTTATTTTAAACATATGATATGAATATCAACAAAAAATCTAATGTGAACTCAATTGATTAAGCGGTTGTATATATCATGGTAATAGATGAAATAAATGGAGTAATAAACATGAAATATCTTCTTAATAAATTAAATAATTAACATAATTTTATTATTCTATAAGATTAGGAATGTATATGAAAAGTCAGAATCATGGTATGGGACACTTTTCCTTAAAACCCCCTTTTTTAATTTTTTAAATATTAATTTTAAAAATATTTTTATTACATATCCATATTTTTTAAATTATTTTATAGATGTATTAATATGTACATAATTTAATTTAAAAATAAATTTTTAGTCACTTTTTTATTTCTATTAAATGATTTCGAAAGGAATATTTTTAAGTATTTTATATAAAATATTTTGATGAAAAGGAAAAGGTGATATTCTATTTTAAGGTATAGGGTATCAATGGTTTTTGAAACCACTTTAATAAATATTTGATTTTTGGATTACTTTATATGATTTGATTTCTTTTATTTAAAGGAAAATCTTCCTTCCCTATTTTGGGAATTTTCAAAAAGGGTTTTAAATGGAATGAATATTTTAATATCTAGAAATTTTTTCCTATGGGTGAAAAAAATAATTGTGTGGGTATAATGATGGAAAATCTATATTTAATGTTTCATTATTATGTTATGGTTCTTGGGAATTTTTATAATGCTGAGTGGTTCAGTTCAATACCAAGGATTAGGGGCTCTATAACAAACCAAACATATGTGGTTTTATAATATGCCAACGATGGGTGGTAAAGTTATAAACTAAGGGTGGGTGAATCCATTGTATCCCTTACATGCATTGGATAATGATTATGTTCTCTAATGAATTATGTTTAAAGATAATTATATCAGTTATTCCTCTAGTAAGAGACATGTGGAAGTGATGTCCCAAGTTACCTAAATTATTTATCTTTGTTTTATATTGGTTTTTAGGGTAATATTATTATTACACATTATAAGATAAGTATTTTTTATTTAAAAGAAATTATATGATACTTCTTAAGGTTGAAATGTATAAATTTTTGGAAAAAACGTTATTACGAGTTTTTTACGATTCTAATGAACCCATTAAAAGTTTTATCTTCACTTTATGATTTCTTATGAAATGTTTTATGAAAATTTTTAGGAAAAGGAGTTGATTTCTTAGGTATGAAAATTTATATTTTTAGTTTTAAGTTTATTTTGAAAGGAGAATTTGTTTTATAAGTATTCATGAACTAAAAGGTTTATTTTTTCTTTTTATATATCATTTACTGGGATTTTTATTCTCATATCATGTTTTGAAATGTTTTTCACAGGGTTGTAAGGATGCGTAGAGATGACTATGGGGACATCATGAAAATTTTGAAGATATGACATCATAAGAAAACATGTTATATATTAAAAATTATGTATTTTGGAAAATTGGATACTAATTTTATGTGTTATCTTTATGATATAACGTTTTTTTATGAAAGGGTAATGACCTAATTCTCTAAAACTATAAACCATACAGACCCTCAGAATGTAATAGGGTTAATTATTGAATTAAAATTCATGGTTATGTAATATTTTGGGTTAGGTCCTTATATTTGATATTATAAGAATAGTTTGGATAATTTTAGATGTTAGGATAAAGTAAGTAAGTACCCTAAAATGATTATAATTTATAGTTATCATGATATATAATTTAATGATTACCATGATGATTCATCTAAAATTTTTCTATTCAGAATGGTTTTCCACTAATTAAATAACTAATCTTATGTAAAAAGGCACCATGAGGATAATATCCCTCAAAATGAGGAAAATGGAATTGTGGTAATTCAAGCTGATCCGTTTTTTATTGTTATAGATCAATTAACATATTTTATAAATTGTGGTGGTATCCATGCTGGAGTGAAATCAGATCTACCATAAATTTATATATTGATGTTGGAGCATTGATTGAGACATAACCATTTGGTATTCAATGGATCTTCTAACTCAATGGTATATGAGGGTAATATTAAATCTTTAGAAAAGACATTTTAATACATGGGTTGTTCGAGTCACTAAAATATTACTCTTTATTTTTATTATTTTTATAGTGAATCCAATCAATGGTGGTCAATGATTTTGAATACCAGAGAAATGGAAGATATTGATTCCATGTAATGGGATATATTTTAGAATCTCTTCCTTGAAAAATATTTTATAATGGTTGATTGACTTAATATATAAAATGAATTCTTGGAATTGAGGAAGATAGGGTGAATTCAATGGCCATGTATGAAGAAAGCTTCACCAATTTCACATGGTACACACAAAATTTTATTTGGGATATTGATGGTAATATTAAACAGTTTTACTTAGGATTAAATCCAATATATCAAAGGGAATTGGTTTCTAATGAATTTTAAATCTATGAGAAACTTGTTTCGTATACTGAGAAGGTAAAAATAAAGTTTTTTAATGATCATGTACACCATGAAAAAATGAAAAAGAAAATCTCCAGACGGTAGGTAATTGGGAATCATCCATCAAATAAAATGAATATAACAAAATCATGTTTCCCTCTTGTGATAGGCATAGTAAAAATAACCTGGGGTAATAACTTTTGGATTATGGGAAGTGATTCTAATGAGGAAAATTTGGGCAAATGGATCATGATTTCAAACAAAATGATCTTAATAGTGGTAAGACAAATTTAAATTAGACAGAAGTGAGGTATTTTAAGCACGATGTGATGGTTCATTATGCGGGTACATATTCAAATAATAGCCATAATAATGGGAAGAACTTTAAATATAAGTATAATAGTGTGTTGAAAGCTTTTTAAACTACTTTCATATATTTTAGTCCATAAAACAAAGTGTTTATAAGAACATTACTTGTTTATTTAGATTATTATATTTTCTTGTATGTATTTGGGTCTACGTATTCTTTAATTTATGGTAACTGTACTGGTAAAATGAAATTATCACATTAAGAAAAGATATCTATACTTTTGGTAAAAGCACCTGGGGTAGTATTTAGGAAATAATAATTTAAAAATATTTTCATGTTATCGTCTATGAAAGGGTTTCCTATAAAAACCTTGTTATATTTCCCATTATAGAATTTGATGTTATTCTAAGTATGGATTTTCTTTCAGTTTTTCATTCTAAAATAGATTACATATCTAAATAAGTTATTTTATGAGATGTTTTATATATATATATATATATAAGAATCAATTCATACTTTTGATAAAATATCAAGAGGTATAGAAACTATTATAAGATAGAAATGAAAGTTATCTTTCTCATATTTTTATGATAATGGAACTATTAAAATTAATGATGCTACGGTATTACAATGATATTTATATGTTTTTTCTGATGAGTTTCCTAGTATTATCCCTAACTAAGAAGTTTATTTTGTTGTTAACTTACTTCCTAATGTTAATGAAATTTCAAAACCCCCTTATAGAATTATTCATGTATAACTTATAGAATAGAAAAGATAATGGAATAGGTTATTTGATAAATGTTTCATTTATCCTAGCACTTCATCATGGTGTGATATTGTTTTGTTTGTTAAAAAATGGGGGTTCTTTAGGGTATACATTGATTATAGATATTTTAATAACATTAATTTCATAAATAAGTATATGTTGAATCATATTGATGACATTTTTTATCATCTCTATATAGATCGGTATTTTTTGAATTCTGATCTTCGGTTAGGGTACTATCTATTATAGGTGGAAGAGGATGAAATCTCGAAGATATTGTTTCATGATGGGTATAGGAATTATGTGTTTTTGGTTATTCCCTTTATGTTAAAAATGTTCAAGTTTTATTCATGGATATTATGGATAGAGTTTTCCATGAATATGTGGATAAATTTGTGGTAGTGTTTATTAAGGATATTTTGGTTCATTCGAAAATTTATGAGGATTGTGAAAAACAACTAAGGATTTTTTTTTGAAAACCATGAATTAAAATAAGTTATATAGAAAATTTATATAATGTTAATTTTGGTTATAGAAAATTTAATTCATTGGACATATCATAAATAACGATGTAATAAATTTTGATCCCTCTAAAACTAAATTAGTTAAATAAAGGACAATACCTATAAATGTTACTGAAATTCCTATTTTTATTATGTTTATAGTATAATACCAGTGGTTTTTTGAAGCCTTTTCATGGTCATATATCCCACTAACCAAGTTAACACAGCAAAGAGTTAGGTATATCTTGATAAATTAATGTGATTAATGTTTCTTAGAATTGAATACAAGATTAATGTATTCTTAGTTTTATCCCAGCCAATATGAAATGGTTACTTTGAAATCTACATCGTTGAATCAGAGAAATGAAAGTGATTTATTTTAATACAAAATGAATGGGCAATTGATTAATATTTATTTCAATTAAAACATCATAAAAAAATATCCTACACATTCCCTTGAATAGGTGGTTGTATTCTTTTCTTTAAAAATTTAGAGACACCATTTAAATGGAGTTATGTACGAAATATATTCTGATTTTAAAATATTCAAGCATAAATTCACTCATAAATATTTTAATATGAGACATAGGAGATGGATGGAATTGATTAAGGATTAATTCTTCCCAATTAATTTTCATCTAGGTAAAGATAATAGATTAGTTTATTCCTTGAATAATAAATATAATGCTTCATTAACTTTGACACATTTATAAAATCATACTTTGGATAATGATTTGATGAATGTTGGATTCGAAATTATGCATGCAGTAACTACCTCAGTTTTGTTTCAGGATTTTGTACAGTTTTATCTATTGAACAAAATAAACCATGCACGTAATGAAAATCATGAGTTATAGGAAAAGGTAAAATTGTTAAAGAAAGGTAAGTATCCTAAATTTAATATTAACAAAGAATGTTTTTTATATTCAAAAAAAGGTTGTGTGTTTCATGTGTCCCCTAATTGAATAAAGAGCTATTGAGTGTGGCTCATAGTTCCATATCTTTGATTCATCCTAGAAGTAAAAAAATGTATAGAGTTTTGTGGGAAACTTTCTGGTGGGAATGATTGAAGTATGATATTGATTATTTAACTATGATATGTTTGAATTTACAACATTTTAAAGCTAAATAAACTTTTCCAAAGGTGATTCTCTAGACTTTTTCAATTCTACAATAAAAATGGGATAATATATCCTTGGATTTCATGGTGGTATTACCAAATACATATCAAGGTAATAATGTGATTTGGTTAATTGTTGGATGATTAACTTAATTATCCCATTTATTTCCCATTATAAATATTATTTATTTTGTTTAAATTTACCTAAATTATGTTAATGAGACAATTATATTCACTAGATCCCCACTTTTTATTATATATGGTCATTATCCTAGATTTACCTATAATTGTTTTTAAAGAACATTATAATTATTTGGGAACTAAATTAAATTTTAATACAAACTTTCATCCTCAATCTGATGGATAGTAAGAGAAAAATTAATTGAGATTTTTCAATGGATTTTCAGATAACTTGGGGTCAACATCTAACTATGTTTAGTTTTTTTGATAATAACATTTTTCTTTTTAATATACAAATTGATGTTTTGAGTAATTATATGGAAAGTGGTTTCAGACTCTAGCTTTTCAGGATGAAGTTCATTAGAGAATATTATAGGAAATGGAATTGGTTGAGGAAATGATTGATAATGTTAATATTTTTTAAGAGAACATAAGGAAATCTCAAAGCTGGAAGAAAATTTATATAAAAAATAAGAAAAAATATCATTTTGATTGAGGTGATAATTTTTTCTTAAAGTATCATTATAAAAAAGTGTAATATGTTTTGGTAAAAATGTAATGTTAATTATATAGTTCATTATACCATATGAAATCTTGGATAATGTTGGACTAGCTTACTACCAAGTTTCCCAACGTCTGAGTCTCTCTCTAGTATATGATGTATTTATTATTTGGTTTTTAAGAAAATATATAATGGGTGTATCTAATTTTTTGATCCTTTCTATAGTTTAGTTGGAAGGGAAAATTTATTATGAGGAAAACCCTATTCAGATTAATTAATTTAGAGATAAATTATTATTAAATAAGTAAATTTATCAAGTTATGTTTTTTTAGAAAAAATATGGTTGAATAAGGATTATGTGAATTTGAAAATGCTATGATCGAGAGATATAACCACTTAATTAAGTAGTGAATAAAATTATGAGGACAAGATTTCCAAAAGGGGAATCAATTTAACAACCTTAGTAATTTTATAATAAATAATATTTATGTTTTATGAATATTCATTAATTATATTTCATATATTTATATTCATTAAAATAATATTTTGTAATTTCTTAGTAAAAGTGAAATAGATTTATTTTTTGGGGTTTTCATGCATTATATAGTTTGATTCAGAATCGTGATTTAAAAATCAAAAAATAATAATTTTAAAAAATTAAATTAAATTTTTAATTAATAATTTTAAAATTATATTTTTAATAATTGTTTTGAGAATTTTATGAAAAGTTTGTCTTTTTAAAGAATAGTGAAAAATACTGATGTTTATTAAAAATTATGATTTCTTTTCAAGTATTTACAAAGTAAAATTTTGTTGTGTTTTATTTTTAATTTTATATTTGTTAATTTGGATTAAAAATAATCCAATTATTTCATTTATAATTAATTTTATACTAGAATATGGTTTAAAAATTTTTACTTAAAATATTTTTTTCTCGAAAACTGTTTTTCAATGTGTTTGGCGGGTTTAATTTTAAATTATATTCTACCTCATCTGTGAATTTATTCTAATAAAATTTATTACCTATTTGTAATTATAGTAATTAATATAATTTAAAAGGTTCAACTAATTTTTTTAATAATTAATATTTAAACAATAAAAATTTATTACCATATTTAAGGTTAAAATTGGTTTACCGAGGGGTTAAACTAAAGAGATAAGGGTTATAATTATTGAAAAACTTTATTTTATCCTATTTGATGAAGTTTTTTTGAACAATTATATATTTAAGGATACAAATAATGTATTTTAAAACATTAATTGGAATTTTTTAATCTCATATAGACTTTTGAGAAGGTAATTTATATTTTATTCAAATTAAAACTATTTTTGGGTCATTGTATTTAATGGAATGGTTTGAAGTTTCCATTCAATTTTGGCTTTATAAAATATTATAAAAAATATTTTTAGTATTTAACTAAAATAATTCTTTGAAACAAATTTATTTCTTTATTTTAAGGTAAAAAATTTTTTACACATAAATCGGTATTTTCCTAAAAGTTATTTTTCATGCATTTCTAGTTATTATGTTAAAAGTAAATTCATAATCCTAAATAATTTGAACCAGATAAAATTGGTTCCAATTTTGGAATCATAATGTTCAGTGTTCATCAGAATTTCCCTTTTATTTTTTCATATAATTAAGTTATCATGGTAAAAGTTATGTTATCATGGTTAAGTTTAAAATGAATTTAAAGTGATTTGACAAATAAATAATGTTTAGAATGTGTCCAAAACATTTTAAATTTGATTATTTGAGTATATTTCAACCCTCTAAAACATTATCATCATATTTGGGGTGAATTGGTTCAACTTTAACTGATTATGATATATATATATATATTATTTAATCTTTTATGTGATTCCAAAAGTACCCCTCTCGTCACTTGTAAAGGGGAACCTCCTCTCCTATCTTCCTCACACATTTCTAGCACTTTAGCTGAGAAAAAACCTAAAAAAATACAAACCATGTATTACTACCCCATGTTTTATATTCTTTATTATGATCATAATACCAACATAAAAAGGATTTAGGTATAAACCAAAAGTGGTTCTTCGAATAATAAGTATAGTTCATATCCAAGATTCATCATTTTATTTCTTCTTTTATCTCACAAAAAACATATCCAACCATGATAAAATAATAACATCAGTATATTGCATATTATGATATGTTATTATGATAATTTCATAACCTATATCCATATCCTTTCATAAAATGGGAAAAAACCTACCATTTGTGTGTACGGTGGACTACCACCCTGCAAACCAATGGAATTTGTTTTCCATCACCTCCTCTTTAGACTAGTTGTAATGATAGATTTACTATATATATGAAATTCATGTAATAATTAAGAATAAAAGAATCAAACATCTAATTCAATTTCAAAGATACATTTTTAAAGCGTATAAGGGCTTATTCAAAAGGAATATGTGGTTATGTTTTAATTCTTTAAAGTAATCATGTGGAGTTTTTATATAAAATTTCTCATTAATTTCATCATTGAAAAATGATGTTTTGATATCTAATTGCATGATATGAAAATCAAAATATGCAGCAAAAACCAGGAATACCTAAATAGATGAATGTTTAACAATGGGTGAAAAATTATTAATTTATTCAATTTATTCACATTGAATGAATACTTTATCCAGATATATGGTCTTATACATAAATTTCTTTTCTTTTCTATTTTCTTCTTTTCTTTAATAAATCCACATACATCTAATTATTTTGGTATTAATACATCTATCAACAAAAAGACAAGTGTGATTATTCTTTTAAGTATTTCATTTCATAATTTATTTCATAAATATAATTTTTATAATCTATATCATTAATATATATTATATGATTTAGGTTCCATATCTAAATGATATTGCGCTATAAGAAAAACAAAGGAATCCATATCATATTGACTAAAATGATTAGGGGTATTGTGACCCTTATCTCTCTATATCATTCCAGTTTATAATCACTATTATAATTAGTAGCCTTATAATAAAATTATTAACCATAACTAGATTAATATCATGTAACAGTTTTAGGTTTATGTGGAATGCTCTCAACATGAGACTCAAATTGGTCTGGTATCCTAGGATGAAAAACCTCAGTATAAGGTGTCTCAAAATGATAATCATTAATAGCTTTAGTCTTCAAAAAAATGAATTTTGGCATAAAAAATATATATTTATTAATAATTTCTTTTATTTAGGATTATTAACATATATCTTTTATCCTTTAACCCCTTGGGATAACCCACAAATAGACACTTTAGATATATAGCTTCCAGTATTCTATTTTTACATGGGAATAATAAGTACACCCAATGACTCTAAGGTGGTAGTATGAAGAAGGATTATTATTATAGTTTTATTCCAGAGGTTTAAATATATAGGAACCAGAGGGGTGCCTATTAATTAGATATATTGTAGTAGGTATAGCAATAACAAAAAAATTATTTTTGTCAGACCCGAGCATGCAAGAATAATTTAGATATGCTCAACAATTGTTTCATTCCTAGGCTCAAATAGACCATTCTATTGGGATGTTTCAATAATTTTTATGGCACATAGAAATACCTTCGGATTCATAGATTAATATAATATTAATATATGGGTATTAAAACCCATATTATATTCTCATTAATTTAATTGTCTTTCACACTTTATTTAAAACAAATATTTTCCATGTTTTTAAAATTTCAATAACATAAGACTTGTTTTTAAGAATGTAATTCCACACCTTTTAGGAATATTCATTAATAAAGGTAACAAGACAATCTTCCATGGTGGGAGGTTTTCCTAGTAGGTAAAAATAAGTTATAATTTATATATTCTAAATTATTACTTACTTTGAAGGTGAAACTCCAAAAACTAACCCACTTAGACTTATCTATGACAAAATATTCAAAAAAAAGAGAGAGTTTATTAAGTGCAATAAAATTCAACAACCCTTATTTAATATGTTACCCACAACCTTTGGATCTTATATTCCCCAATATCATATGACATAAAATAACTTTATCAGTGTTGGTTACATATACACTGCACAATTTCCTACTTTTTGTTTTCCCATTCCAGACATAAATCCCATTTATAAGAGAACCCTTGATAACTATCCTAGTGCCTTTAAAGATATTAAGGTGTCCTGATTCAGACCTAAAAATAACCCCAATCTTGTCTAGATCTGATAAGGAGATCAAATTCCTATGAATTTCAAGGATCCAGCCAAGATCCGGAAAATTGATGATGGGATGGTTATCCAGTTCTATAAAAAAATAGAACTTCTACCCAATACCTTACATATCCTTTTGTTTCTTATAATAACTTCTCCTTTTAAAAATTTATTAAAATGAAGGAATGAATATCTATTTGGAAATTTATGTAATGAAAACTCAAAATATAGGACCCACTCATCAGTGAGTACATTGTTAGATAGATTTAGGACATTTCCACTATCATAACCAGTATCACCTAGAAGGGATTGGTCATTATGTTCATCATTTTTTGGATGTTCCTTGGGTTTCTGACACTCAAGTATAATATGAATAGTTTTCCCCTAATTATAGAATTTAACTTTATTGTCTATATAATTACACCTAATTTTGGGTTTCTTATTGTTCTTACTCTTATATTTAGTGTAACAGTTCTTTTTACCCTAGGTCTGAGTCCTACCCCTAGTAAATATAATCTCAGACACACCCTTAGTTTTAGGTTTAGAATGTAATTATTTAGAGAGGATAGATAATTTTTACTCTCCAATAGTCAATGAGTCTCGAACATAAATCATAGTTTCCACAATGTTTTTAAAGGTATTATCGAGAGAAATAAAGAGAATTGTTTTTTATCCTCATCATCAATATTCATATTAAAATTGCATATATCAAGCATTATTTTATTAAAATTGTTTAAAATTTATTTAATAGAAATATTTTAATTCATTTTAAAGGTGAATATTCTTTGTTTATTTTACAATAATCTAAATAAAGAAGATATAATCCAATGTTAATAAACCTTGAGATAAATTCTAGTAGCATTAGACTCATTTGAAACTTCCTTACAGACCTTGTCACCTATAAATAGTAATAAATTACTATTGGATTTAACTAGGATATTATAAAGGACATATTAATAACAAGTGGGGATTTTCCAACATTATAATGGGTAATAAAAGGTTTATTTTGTCTACGTAATGCATTTATATTCCCATATTGTATAATGAGGGACCTCATTTTGATTCCCCGAAAATAAAAAACAATTCACCATTTAATTTTTTGATTTCATGCATAGTTGATTCCATTTTTTATCTGGTAACAATGATATAAATATTTTCAGGAACAAATTGTGGAATACACCTAAAAGAAATATCCAAGGATCCCCATATATACAATTGGGTTTAATTAAGTTCTTTAAATTAAACATTTTATCCAGATTAAAATGATTATAGTTGAAAAATAGAGAAATAAATATAATGAATCAAGATGATCTTGAGTAATAATGAATAAAAACTAACCAAAATTCAAAAAAATAATAAGAAATAATTGAATATAAACATATAATTTAACATGATTTGGTATTTTTGAGACACACATCCACAAAAATAACACCACCCATACACACATGTTTTATTGGACTTGAAAAAAAATAGAATGAAATTTGAATTCCATGGATATGTAAAAAATAATATGAAGTCACTAAAAGGATGGATCATCAAAATAAAAGAATAAATATATGATTACATACATGGTTATATAGTTTCGAACTATCTGGGGTCATGTTATAACTATTCATCCTCAAATGTTGGGAATATGGAATTGTATAAGTTCACTATTGTTCACTTTATCTAGTTCTCCTCTAGTTCTTCTAGATCAAGGAAAATGGTTTCACATCCTCATTATACATAAATTTCATTAAGATCAACAAAAAATTGCATGCTAGTGATTCACAAGATTGATGAAAGACCTGATATTTTGATCTCTCATAAAGCATAATTCTCTCAAAGAATCTAGGGTTTTACTAGTGGAATGAGACAAAACTATTATGATGAAATATAAAAAATGAGTTGAGTGATTTCATTTATGAGATATCTATGTAGGGGTGATCAAATCCCTTGAAATATCATAGATGGATGAAATTACCCAACCAAATCAAGAGGTTCCATGATGTGTAGCTAAAAAACACAAGACATGTAACCCAAATAGGTGGAACCTCAGATAAATTGGGTAGAGAAGGTAATAAATGGTCATCATTATTCCCATCAAGGGAGCGATGACATTGAATGGTAAATGAAATAAGGTCTAAATAGAATATGCAGTAGGATGAATAAAAAACATCATAAAATCCCACATAGAATCCCAGAATCCTAATGACTAAAAAATTGGGCAGTAAATATAATTTTAAGCATAATAAAAACAATTCTAACAATTATGAATGCATGTAATTCAGAAAATAAAAATATAAAATATGCGATAAATAATTTTATTATGAAAAACAAATTCAAAAATCTCCCCCATTTTCATAAAAAATAGAGATGTTTCTTAAACTAAGGTTATTGAACTTGGAAAAAACTCATATTATCTAAGAAGTGATTGAATTTAAATAACACTGATGTCTTAGTCAAACGATTGGTTGAGTTATTATTGGTATGTATCTTGTTGACAAAAATGGTTCCAAACTCAATAACTTCTCTAATAAAATGAATTATTTTATGTTTTTTTAAGAAACAACTTGATAGAAATGAAAAATGAATGTTTTATTTTAATGTAAACAATATCAATGGTTTTAACACTACCAAAACCATTATTTTATGTTAGTATTACTCTACCATAACGATCCCCAAAATATAAAAGAGTCATTTCATAGATTAAAAATCAAGATTATTTAATGTTTAAGGTTGATCTCTTATAATAATACTATTTTTAATAGTTTTAAAATAGACACACACATCTTTCTTTCTCCTATTTAATCGGTTATTAAGAATAAAAGAATCAAACATCTAATAAAATTTCAATGATACAATTTTAAAGCATATAAGGACCTATTCAAAAGGAATATGTGGTTATGTTTTAATTCATTAAGGTAATAATACTGAGTTTTTAAATAAAATTTCTCATTAATTTTGTCATGGAAAAATGATATTTTGACATCTAATTGCTTGATATGAAAATCACAATAAGCTGCAAAAAACAGGAATACCTAAAAAGATTATAGTTTAAAAATGGGTGAAAAGATATTAATTTATTCCATTTATTCACATTGAATGAATACTTTATCCATATATATGTCCTTATACATAACTTTCTTTTCTTTTCTATTTTCTTCGTTTCTTTAATAAATCCACATACATCCAATTATTTTGGCATTAATACGTCTATCGACAATAAGACAAGTGTGATTATTCATTTAAGTATTTCATTTCATAATTTTTTTAATAAATACAATGTTTATAATCTATATCATTAATATCAAGCTTATATGTTTTAGGTTCATGATCTAAATGCTATTGTGCTATAAGAAAAACAAAGGAATCCATATCATATTGACTAAAATGATTAGGGGTATTGTGACCCTTATCTCTCTATATCATGCCAATTTATAATCACTATTATCATTAATAGCCTTATAATAAAATTATTAACCATAACTAGATTAATATCATGTAAAATTTTGAGTTTTATGTGGAATGATCTCAATATGAGACTCAAATTGGGCTGGTTTCCTAAGATAAAAACCTCAGTATAAGGTTTGTCAAAATGGTCATCATTAAAAGATTTAGTCTTAAAAAATGAATTTTGGCATAAAAAATTTCTATTTATTAATAATTTATATTATTTAGGCTTATTAACACATATCTTTTATCCTTTAACCCCTACGGATATCCCACAAATAGACACTTTAGATATATAGCTTCCAGTTTTCTATTTTGACATGGGAATAATAACTACACCCAATGACTCTAAGGTGGTAGTACGAAGAAGGATTATTATTCCAGTTTTATTGTAGTGGTTTAAATATATTGGAACCCGAGGGGTGCCTATTAATAAGATATATTGTAGTAGGTATAGAAAAAATAAAAAATTATTTTCGTCAGACCCAAGCATGCAAGAAGAATTTAGATATACTCAACAGTTGTGTCATTCTTAGGCATGGATAAACCATTCTATTGGGATGTTTCCATAATTTTTATGGCACACAAAAATACCTTCGGATTCATAGAATAATATAAAAATGATATATGTGTATTCAAACCCATAGTATATTCTCATTAATTTAATTATCTTTCACACTTTATTTTAAAAAAAATATTTTCCATGTTTTTAAAATTTCAATAACATAAAACTTGTTTTTAAGAATGTAATTCCACACCTTTTAGGAATATTCATTAATAAAGGTAACAAAAAAATCCTCCATGGTGGTAGGTTTTCCTAGTGGGTCCAAATAAGTTATAATTTATATATTCTAAATTATGACTAGCTTTGAATGTGAAACTCCAAAAACTAACCCACTTTGACTTATCCATGAAAAAATATTCAAAAAATATAGAGTTTATTAAGTGTAATAAAATTCAACAACCCTTATTTAATAAGTTCCTCACAACCTTTGGATCTTATATTCCCCAATATCATATGACATAAAATAACTTTATCATTATTGGTTACATATACACTGCACAATTGCCTACTTTTTGTTATCCCATTCAATACATAAATCCCATTTATAAGAGAACACTTGATAACTATCCTAGTGCCTTTAGAGATATTAATTTGTCCTGATTCAGAACTAAAAATAACCCCACTCTTGTCTAGATCTCCTAGAGAGATCAAATTACTATGAATTTAAAGGATCCAACCAATATCCATAAAATTGATGATGGGATGGTTATCCAGTTCTATAAAAATAGAACTTCTACCCAATACCTTATATATCCTTTTGTTTCCTATAATAACTTCTCCTTTTACTAATTTATTCAAATGAAGGAATAAATATTTATTTGGAAATTTATGTAAGGAAAAACCAAAATATAGGACCCAATCATCAGTGAGTAGATGCCTATATAGATTTAGGACATGTCCACTATCATAACCAGTATCATCTAGAAGCGATTGGGAATCATGTTCATCATGTTTTGGATGTTTCTTGGGTTTCTGACACTCAAGTATAATATGAATAGTTTTCCACTAATTATAGAATTTAACTTTATTGTCCATATAATTAGACCTAATTTTGGGTTTCTTATTGTTCTTACTCAAATATATAGTGTAACAGTTCTTTTTACCCTAGGTATGAGGCTTACCCCTAGTAAATAGAATCTCAGACACACCCTTAGTTTTAGGTTTAGAATGTAATTATTTAGAGTGGATAGATAATTTGGACTCTTCAATATTCAATGAGTCTTGAACATACATCATAGTTTCCATAATTTGTTTATAGGTATTACCGAGAGAAATAAAGAGAATCATTTTTTTATCCTAATCATCAATATCCACATTAAAATTGCATAGATCAAGCATTATTTATTAAAAATGTTTAAAATTTAATTAATAGAAATTTTTTAATTCATTTTAAAGGTGAACGTTCTTTGTTTATTTTACAATACTCTAAATAAGGAAGATATAATCCAATGTTAATCAACCTTCAGATAAATTATAGTAGCATTAGACTCATATGAAACTTTCTTACAGACCTTTTCACCTATAAATAGTAATAAATTACTATTCGATTTAACTGGGATATTATAAAGGACTTATTAATAACAAGTGGGGATTTTCCATCACTATAATGGGTAATAAAAGGTTTATTTGGTCTATGTAATGCATTTATATGCCCCTATTGTATAATGAGGGACCTCATTTTGATTCCTGGAAAATAAAAAACAATTCATCATTTAATTTTTTAATTTCATACATAGTGGATTCCATTGTTTATCTGGTAACAATGATACAAATATTTTAGGGAAAACATTGTAGAATACACCTAAAAGAAATATCCAAGGATCCCCATATATATAATTGGGTTTAATTAAGAGTTTTCAATTAAACATTTTATCCAGATTAAAATGATTGTAGTTGAAAAATAGAGAAATAAATATAATGAACAAAGATGATCTTGAGTTATAGTGAATAAAAAGTAACCAAAATTCAAAAAAATAAGAAAAAATAATTTAATATTAACATTTAATTAAAATGATTTTGTATTTTTTAGACATACATGCACAAAAATAACACCACCTATATACACATGTTTTATTAGACTTGAAAAAAAATTAGAATGAAAGTGGAAGTCCATGGATATTTAAAAAATAATATAAAGCCACTAAAATGATGCATCATAAAAATAAAAGGATAAATATATGATTACTTACATGGTCATATAGTTTCAAACTATCTGGGGTCATGTTCTATCTCTTCATCCTCAAAGTTTGGGAATATGGAATTGTATAAGTTCACTATTATTCACTTTATCTAGTTATCCTCTAGTTCATCTAGATCAAGGAAAATGGTTTCACATCATCTTTATATATAAATTTCATTAAGATCAACCAAAAATTGCACACTATTGATTCACAAGATTGATGAAAGAGCTGATATTTTGATCTCTCATAAAGCATAATTCTCTCAAAGAATCTAGGGATTTACTAGTGGAATGAGACAAAACTAGTATGATGAAATATAAAAATCAGTTGAGTGATTTCATTTATGAGATATCTATGTAGGGGTGATAAAATCCCTTGAAATATCATAGACGGCTGAAATTACCCATCCAAATAAAAAGGTTCCATGATGTGTAGCTAAATAACACAAGAGATATAACCCAAATAGAAGGAAACCTCAAAAAACGTGGGTAGAGAAGGTAATAAATTGTCATGATTGTTCCCATCATGGGATCGATGACATTTAAAGGTAAATGAAATAATTTCTAAATATAATATGCAGTATGATGAATAAAAATCATCATAAAATTCCACATTGAATCTCAGAATCTTAATGACTAAAAAATTGGCCAGTAAATATAATTTTGAGCATAATAAAAACAATTCTAACAATTATAAATGCATGTCATTCAGAAAATATAAATAGAAAATATGGGATATGGAATTTTATTATGAAAAACAAATTCACAAATCTCCTCCATTCTAAAAAAAATAGAGATGTTTCTTAAACCAATGTTATTGAACTTGGAAAAAAATCATATTATCTAAGCAGTGATTGAATTTAAAAAACACTGTAGTCTTAGTCAAACTATGGGTTGATTTATTATTGGTATGTATCTTGTTGACACAAATGGTTCTGGACTCAATAACTTCTCTAATAAAATGAATTATTTTATGTTTTTTTAAGAAACATCTTCATAGAAATACAAAATGAATGTTTTATTTTAATGAAAATAACATCAATGGTTTTACCACTACCAAAAACATTATTTTATGTTAGGATTACTCTTCCATAACGATCCCCAAAATATAAAATAGTTATTTCGTAGATTAAAAATCAAGATTATTTAATGTTTAAGGTTGATTTATTATATGAATAAAATTTTTAATAGTTTTAAAATAGACACTCACATCTTTCTTTCTCCTATTAAACCGGTTATTAAGAATAAAACAATCAAACATATAATAAAATTTCAAAGATACATTTTTAAAGAATATAAGGACTTATTCAAAAAGAATATGTGGTTATGTTTTAATTCATTAAAGTAATCATGTAGGTTTTTTATATAAAATTTCTCATTAATTTCGTCCTGGAAAAATGATGTTTTGACATCTAATTGCTTGATATGAAAATCATAATAAATAGCAAAAACCATGAATACCTAAAAAGATGAATGTTTAACAATGGGTGAAAAGATATTAATTTATTCAATTTATTCAATTTATTAACATTGAATGAATACTTTATCCAAATATATGGCCTTATACATAACTTTTCTTTTCTATTTTCTTCTTTTCTTTAATAAATTCACATACAACCAATTGTTTTGGCATTAATACGTCTATCAACCACAAGACAAGTGTGATTATTCTTTTAAGTATTTCATTTCATAACTTTTTGTATAATCCAATGTTTATAATCTATATCATTAATATCTACATTATATGATTTAGGTTCATCATCTAAATGATATTTTGCTATAATAAAAACAATGGAATCTATATCATATTGACTAAAATTATTAGGTGTATTGTGACCCTTATCTCTATATATCATGCCAATTTATAATCAATATTATCATTAATAGCCTTATAATAAAATTATTTACCATGACTAGATTAATATCATGCAACAGTTTGAGGTTTATGTGGAATGCTCTCAATATGAGACTCAAATTGGGCTGGTTTCCTAGGATGAAAAACCCCGGTATAAGGTGTATCAAAATTGCCATCATTAATAGATTTAGACATCAAAAAAATGAATTTTGGCATAAAAAATATCTATTTATTAATAATTTCTATTATTTATGCTTATTAACACATATCTTTTATCCTTTAACCCCTTGGGATAACCAATAAATAGACACTTTAGATATATAGCTTCTAGTTTTCTATTTTTACATGGGAATAATAAGTACACCCAATGACTCTAAGGTTGTAGTACGAAGAAGGATTATTATTCCAATTTTATTCTAGAGGTTTAAATATATTGGAACCAGAGGGGTGCCTATTAATTAGATATATTGTAGTAGGTATAGAAATAACAAAAAATTATTTTTTTCAGACCCGATCATTAAAGAATAATTTAGATTTGCTCAACAATTGTGTCATTCCTAGGCTCGGATAGACCATTTTGTTGGGATGTTTCCATAATTTTTCTGGCACATAGAAATACCTTAGGATTCATAGAATAATATAATATAAATATATGGGTATTCAAACCCATAGTATATTCTCATTAATTTAATTGTCTTTCACACTTTGTTTAAAACAAATATTTTCCATGTTTTTAAAATTTCAATAACATAAGACTTGTTTTTAAGAATGTAATTCCACACCTTTTAGGAATATTCATTAATAAAGGTAACAAATAAATCATCCATGGTGGGAGGTTTTCCTAGTCGGTGCAAATAAGTTATAATTTATATATTCTAAATTATGACAATCTTTGAAGGTGAAACTCCAAAAACTAACCCACTTATACTTATCCATGACAAAATATTAAAAAAGACTTTATTAAGTGTAATACAATTCAACAACCCTTATTGAATAAGTTCCTCACAACCATTGGATCTTATATTCCACAATATCATATGACATAAAATAACATTATCAGTGTTGGTTACATATACACTGCACAATTGTCTACTTTGTGTTTTCCCATTCAAGACATAAATCCCACTTATAAGAGAACCCTTGATAACAATCCTAGTGCCTTTAGAGATATTAAAGTGTCCTGATTTATACCTAAAAATAACCCCACTCTTGTCTAGATCTCTTAGGGAGATAAAATTCCTATGAATTTCAAGGATCCGACCAACATCCATAAAATTGTTGATGGGATGGTTATCTAGTTCTATAAAAATATAACTTCTACCCAATACCTTATATATCCTTTTATTTCCTATAATAACCTCTCCTTTTACTAATTTATTAAAATGAAGGAATTAATATCTATTTAGAAATTTATTTAATGAAAACCCAAAATATAGGACCCACTCATCAGTGAGTACATGCCTAGATAGATTTAGGAAATGTCCATTATCATAACCAGTATCAACTAGAAGGGATTGGTCATCTTGTTCATCATGGTTTGGATGTTTCTTGGGTTTCTGACACTCAATTATAATATGAATAGTTTTCCCCTAAATATAGGATTTAACTTTATTGTGCATATAATTAGACCAAATTTTGGGTTTATTATTAATCTTAATCTTATATTTAGTGTAATAGTTATTTTTACCCTAGGTTTTAGGCCTACCCCTCGTAAATAGAATATCAAACACACCCTTAGTTTTAGGTTTAGAATGTAATTATTTAGAGAGGATAGATAATTTGGACTCTTCAATAGTCAATGAGGCTCAAACAAACATCATAGTTTTCACAATCTTTTTATAGGTATTATCGAGAGAAATAAAGAGAATCATTTTTTATCCTCATCATCAATATCAACATTAAAATTGCATAGATCAAGCATTATTTTATTAAAATTGTTTAAAATATATTTAATAGAAATATTTTAATTCATTTTACAGGTGACTATTCTTTGTTTATTTTACAATACTCTAAATAAAGAAGATATAATCCTATGTTAATCAACCTTGATATAAATTCTAGTAGCATTAGACTCATATGAAACTTCCTTACATACCTTTTCACCTAGAAATAGTAATAAATTACTATTGGATTTAACTGGGATATTATAATGGACTTATTAATAACAAGTGGGGGTTTTCCATCATTATAATGGGTAATAAAAGGTTTATTTTGTCTACATAATGAATTTATATCCCCCTATTGTATAATGAGGGACCTCATTTTGATTCTACAAAAATTAAAATCATTTTCACCCTTTAATTTTTTGATTTCATACATAGTGGATTCCATTGTTCATCTGGTAATAATGATACAAATATTTTAGGGAGAACATTGTGGAATACACCTAAAAGAAATATCCAAGGATCCCCATATATACAATTGGGTTTAATTAAGTGTTTTATATTAAACATTTTATCCAGATTAAAATGATTGTAGTTGAAAAATAGAGAAATAAATATAATGAATCAAGATGATATTGAGTTATAGTGAATAAAAAGTAACCAAAATTCAAAAAAAATAATAATAAATAATTGAATATAAACATATAATTTAACATGATTTGGTATTTTTTAGACATACGTGCACAAAAATAACACCACCCATATACACATGTTTTATTAGACTTGAAAAAAATTAGAATGCAAGTTGAAGTCCATGGATATGTAAAAAATAATATAAATTCACTAAAAGGATGGATCATCAAAATAAAAGAATAAATATATGATTACTTACATGGTTATATAGTTTCAAACTATCTGGGTTCATGTTCTATCTATTCATCCTCAAAGGTTGGGAATATGGAATTGTATAAGTTCACTATTTTTCACTTTATCTAGTTCTCCTCTATTTCTTCTAGATCAAGGAAAATGGTTTCACATCTTCATTATACATAAATTTCATTAAGATCAACTAAAAAATGCATGCTAGTGATTCACAAGATTGATGAAAGACCAGATATTTTGATCTCTCATAAAGCATAATTATCTCAAAGAATCTATCGCTTTACTAGTGGAATGAGACAAAACTAGTATGATGAAATATAAATAGTGAGTTAAGTGATTTCATTTATGAGATTTCTGTGTAGGGGTGATCAAATCCCTTGAAATATCATAGAAGGATGAAATTACCCATCCAAATAAAGAGGCTCCATGATGTGTAGCTGAATAACACAAGATATGTAACCCAAATAGGTGGAACCCTCAGATATAGTGGGTAGAGAAGGTAATAAATGGTCATGATTGTTCCCATCATGGGATCGATGACATTGAAAGGTTAATGAAATAATTTCTAAATAGAATATGTTTTAGGATGAATAAAAACCATCATAAAATCCCACATAGAATCCCAGAATCCTAATGACTAAAAATTTGGCCAGTAAATATAATTTTGAGCATAATAAAAACAATTCTAACGATTATTAATGCATGTAATTTAGAAAATATAAATATAAAATATGGGATAAAGAATTTTATTATGAAAAAAAAATTGACAAATCTCCCCCATTTTCATAAAAAAATATAGATGTTTCTTAAACTAATGTTATTTAACTTGGAAAAAATTCATATTATCTAAGAAGTGATTGAATTTAAATAACAATGTATTCTTAGTCAAACTATTGGTTGAGTTATTATTGGTATGTATCTTGTTGACACAAATGGTTCCAGACTCAATAACTTCTCTAATAAAATGTAAAATAATGGTTATGTGTATATATTTTCTGTATAATACTAAATTATTGTATAAATAAAAAGATGAGTATTTATAACAGTAGATAATGATTGTGCAATTATACAAGTTGTGTTCAAAAATTAAACCCCTCATCCAGACTACTTCCCTATCACCCTCCTTCAAGGCAAATTTCTCAACTTCTATGGTTGAATGTTGTACAACCAATTGTATATTACATTTCTTTGATAAGGGTCCTCCATAATAATTGAATTAATGTCTATTAATTGGTTTTAAGGTATCAAAATTTCTTATATTTTTAGAGTCCATATATCTAGAAACCAACTCATTATTATCCAATGTTTTACCATAATACAAATATAGAGTTGATGTGTATGATATTTACATAAGAAGACATTTCAAGGATTTAAAATGTGGATTTCTAATATGGGGCATAAATATAATATGATTGTTAATGGAAGATTATAATTCAGGCTAGGTATATATCATTGTGTACATTCTATTTCCAACTATACTAGCATAAGGGATTTTGGACATACACTCAATATCAATAGCTTTAGTAGGGAATTGATTTAATGAAGGCTTGAAATTTTATATATAAGGAAAATTCATAAGATTAAGTGAATCAATAAAATACCTTTTAAGAACTTTAAGTATGAAGGCATACTGGAATAGGTACAATAGTTTCTAATTATTATTCCTTATTATTTCCGTACCCAAAATTTTCTCAGTTTCACCTAAGTCATTCATTTGGAACTCATTTTTCAATTGATGTATAACATAAAAAATAAGATTCATATTATTTCAAATTTCGTGCATGTCATTTACATATAATATTTAATAAATCATGCTATTTTTAAAAGTTTTAAAATAAACACATTCATCCATTTTCCTCCTATTAAAGTGGTTATTAAACATTAAAGAATAAAAATTCATATACCAATGCCTATAGGGTTGTTTTAAAAAATTCAATTAATTACTTAAAAGGAATACTTGGTTATGTTTTATGTCTTTCAAGTAACCATTAGTAGGTTTTAGATAAAATTTCTCATCTATTTTTCCATGTGAAAATGTAGTTTTTGACATCTAATTTTATAATGTGGTAATCTTGGTAAGCATTAAAATTAAGCCATGCTTGAATGGATGAATATTTAAAAATAGGTGAAAAGATCTCGGATTTGTAAATTCATTCTCTTTTAAGGAATCTGTTTTCCCACAATGCATTATTACAATTAAATTTATTTTAGGTTCTATTGTTTTCCTTTCCTTAATAAATCCATATACAAACAATGTTTTTTGAATTAATGGGTCTATCTATAATAGACCAAGTGTGATTATTATTTAAGGATTTCATTAATTTATCCATGGATAAGATCTAATTATTTGAATCTATATCATTATAATCTTTCTTTTATTCTGGAGGATCTCCATCTATAAAATCAATGGATGCATGTAAGGAAAAGTAATCCATATGATATTGTTTAAAATGAGAAATAGTTATTATAACCCTTATAGAACTATCTTGGGTTAGTTGATAATAAATATTATCATTTTGAGCCTAAAAAAATTATGAATCAAAATTTTATTTAGATTGAGTTATATTTGGATGTTCAGGTGGATATTTATTAATAGGAACCTCAAATTAAATTTGTGGTCCAGGTTGAGAAACCTTTGTTTGTTGTGTATCAACATTGTCATTAGTGAAAACTTTGGGAATGGGATGATATGATTCATGGATTATAACATATTTAAAATTTATGAATTTTTTGTGTTTAGTCTTATCAAACCATAATTTTTTTTCTTTTTCCCCATCTAGATAACCCAAAGACACACACTTAAGAGATCTATGTTCTAGTTCGTTAGTTTCGACATGGGAAAAAATAGTACACTCAAAGACACAAAGGTTGTTGAAAAAAAAGAATTATTGTTCCAAATTTCTTATAGAGGTTTAAATCTATTAGAACTAGAGTGGAAAAAATTAATTAGATAGAATGTATTAGTTTTATTCTTGGTCCAAAATGATTTGGAAAGGTCTGACCATGTTATAATGCTTTAGTCATGCTCATAAATTATATGGTTCATATGCTCATCGATCCAACTCTGTTGGGGGGTTTTGTAGACGATCGGGTTCCTTGAAATTCAATTAGATTCATAGAACTATATAAAATCAGATTATAGGTATTTAATCCCATTTTCTATTATCATTACTTAATTTTTCCTTCCAATTGTATTTTCAGCAAGGATTTTCATTATTTTAAACATTTCAAAAACACCAGACCTAATTTTATGAATGTAAATACACACATTTAGGGAATAATAATCATTAAAGGTATCCAAATAGGATAATAAACCATAGGGGTGGTCCTAGTCATTACCCATAATCCAAATGTTCATATTCTAAAATACGAATGTTTTTCAAAGAGTTTCTATAAAAACTAACCCAATTAGATTTACCCATGAAGAGATTATCACAAATAGAGAGATTCACATGTGTGATACTAATAAATATCCTTTTATGAATATCTCTCAGACCCTTGGAGCTTAAATACTCTAATAATCTTATCCATAATAAAGTGTTATTAGTATTTTTAAAATATTCCATGCTCGATAGCCTACAATTTGTTTTACCATTCAATACATAAAGTATATTTATAAGAGAACCCTGATAACTATACTAGAGACTTTGGAGATTTAAGGAAGCCTAATTAAGATCTAAAAATGAATCCATTATGGTCTCTAACCACTATGTAGATCAAACTCCTATGATGATAATGGACCCACATAACATCAAGAAAAGTGATAATGGAATGTTCATTGAGTTATATCAAAATAGATCCTCTACCCAAGACCATATATCTATTATTATTGAATACAATTAATTTTCTTTCTATAATATAAGTTAATTCAATCAATGAATCTCTATTATGACACCTCTTAAAATAACAACCGGAATCTAGGACCCACTCATCATTAAGAACATTATTAAACACATTTATGACTTATACAATATCATAACCAAAATCAACTTGAAGGGACACATCAGCAGGTTTATTGAGCTTAATATGATATTTGGGTTTCCTAAACATAGGTCTAATATGAAAGGTTTTCCATAATTTATGAAAATATCCTTATTATCCTTAGACTTAAACCTAGTATTAGGTAGTTTGTTGTTCGTTCTCTTATAATTACTATAATATTTCTTCTTACCGTTGGTCCGAGACCTACACCTATTAAAATAACTATGAGCCTCACCATTACTTTTTAGTTTCAAATGAAATTCATTAGAGAGAAGGTCTCATTTGACCTCTTCAATATTTAATGATTCTCATACATATATCATTGTTTCCAATAAGGTGATATAGTAATTATTAGTAGAAATAAGGAGGAACATTTATTGATCCTCGTAATCAAAAAATAAATTAATATTGGATATATCAAGCATGATATTATTAAAATAATCTAAATATGCTTTAAGAAACACCCAAATTCATTTTAAAAGAAAAAAATATTTATTTATTGTAAAATCTTCCAACTAAGAAAGATTTAATGTAAATTGTCTCATATTTAATCCAAATTCAACCAGTAATGGTCTCATATAAAACTTCTTTATGGATTTTTTTACTTATGGTTAGTAATAAATAATAATGGGCCTTAACTAGGATTTATAATGGACATTTGGTTAACTAGTGGACGTCTGACCATCATCATAATTTGTAATAACATGTTTCTTTGTGATAAGATAAGTATCTAGATTCCCATGTTGAACAAGTCAGACCCTCATTTTTTTAGTACAAATTAAAGTCATATTCAACATAAATTTATTGAATTTTATACATGGTGGAATATTTTGTTTATCTGGTGGCCTTGATACCAATTTTTTGGGGATAATTTTTAGTATTACACCCATAATAAATAAATTTGGATTTTTGGTTATTAAATTGTGGTCAATTAAGTTCTTGAAATAAAAAAATTGATTACAATGATTTTAGTTTCCAAAAAGATTTTGGAATGTGATGATATAATATGGTCTCATGTGGAAGAGAATAAATTGAAACCAAAATTTAAAATAAAGAACAATAAATTAGTAAATATGAAAATTATATTTAACATACTTCCACCTGTTTTGGACCTACATGAATGGAAAGAATAACACCCACACACACATGTTTTATTAATCTCAAAACCAAAGTAGAATATAAAATGAAATACATGGTTATGAACAACAGAATATGAAAGCACCATAATTTAAGATATTTGAAATAAACAAATGAAGATATGAATACATACAAGCCCGGATAGTGTTGAACTATCTGGGGGCCTTTTTCTCTCTATGAAGCCAAAAAGTTGTAGATTTATATAATTTTATAAGTTCTCCACTATACAATTATTTTTTACATCCACTAGTACTTATGAATCAAAGGAAATAGTCGCATTATTTTAGCATGAAAGAACTTCATCAATATCTATCACAAATAACACACCAATGGTGAAGAAAAAGTATTATAGAACTATGATTCTGATCACTCGTGAAGCATGAGTCTGTAAAATAATCTAGGGTTTCAGAAACAGATTGATAGATAATTATGAGAATGAAATAGAATGAATAAGTCAACTAAGTTTACTAGAGAGGTGGTTGTGCATGGGTGACCAAATTCCCTAACACATTGCAGTTATCTGAAACACCAGCTGAATCAGGAGGTGTAACAAGGGATAGTCAAATGGATTGAGTAATGAAACTTGAACAAGTGTACACCTTTGAAAAATTTCTCATTGAAGGTAATAAATGTCCAAAATTAATCCGGGTATAGGATTTATGCAACAGAAAAGTAAAAGAAAAGTGATCCGAAGAGAATAGGAAATAGGTTAGACAATCAGCCCAAGATAAAATCCCTTACATAAACCCATAATCCCAGTGGACAAAAAAATTATATAAAATATTATTTTCAGAAAAATAAATACAATTATAAAAATTATTTAATAATTTAATTCAGATAATATAAATGGAATATATGGTATTATGAATTTTAATTTGAAAATAAAAATCAAAAATCTTAACCATTTTTATATAAAATGGTGATTTTATTGCACCTAATTTTATTTAAATTGAACCAAATACATATTTTATAAATCGTGATAGAATTTAGATAATACCTTGGACTTCTCCAAAAAATCAGTAGGGTTATTATTAGTGTGTATCTTATTGAAATATATGATTCCAAACTCATTAAAACCTCTAATAACATTTAACATAATGTATATGTGTTTAAATTTTTCAAGGAAGAAAATATTTTTTTTATAAATTCAATGTTGACTGGATATCACCAAAATATAATTACAAAAATATACAAGTTGACTTCCAAACGAAAACCCCTCAAATATGTTTCTTCCATCACAACCTCATTCAAGGTAATGTACTTAGCTTCTATGGGTGAATGATCAAAAACTGATTATATATTACATTTCAAGAATATGGGTCCTCTAAAATCAATGAATTCATATCAAATATGGTATTTTTTAGTATAACCAATTTCTACATAGTAAGTTTCTATGTTTCTGGCAACCAACTCATTGGTTTCCATAGTTTTTTTATAAAAAAAGATAAAGATATTGTGTGTGATGTATACCTAAGAATCCATTTTAATGATTTCCAATGTGGATTTCCTAGATTTTCTATGAATGTAATTTGAGTACAAAAGGAAAAGGATAAATCACATTGAGTATATGTAATAGAGTTCATTATGCTGGTAACTATACTTGAATAATGTATATTAGACATATACTTACTGTGAACTATTTTAGTATAGGATTGAGTTAATGAAATCTTAAAATGATGTGATAAGGGGTAATTCACAAGATTAAGTGACTCAAGATAATACCTTTTAATCAATTTAATGATTTAGCCATTCTTAGAATGGTAAAAAATCTAATTTATATTATATATTATTTTCATAAATAGATTTTTCTTAGTCACACCTAATTATTTCTTTTAAACCCCATTTTTTCAAATGATAATTAACTAAAAGAATATAATTTATATTATTTTATATGATTAGAATGTCATCTATATATAACAATAAGTAAATAATTATATTTTTAACAGTTTTAAAATAGACACATGAATTATGTCTACTCCTATTAAACTAATGATTGATCATGAAATATAAAAACCTCTTATTCCATTTATTATATTCTTGTTTTCAACTATACAAATAATTATTTAAAATGAATAACTTTTTATATTTTAATTATTTCAGGTAACCTTATGTAGGTGTCTTGAATTATTCCCTATCAATTTCACAATACCAAAATACAATTTTGACATATAATTACTAAATGTGAGTATCATGGAAGGCGGGAAATGAAAGAAACACCCAAATGGATAAATGTTTAACAACTTGTGAAAAGCTCTCAACATATTCAATTCCTTACATTTAATGAAATATTGTGGATAAAAATATTTACTTATAATTAAATTTATTTTTTTAGTGTTATCTTCCTTTCTTTTATAAATATAAAGACCCCAACCCCAGTAGCTTAGAGATGATTATTACTTTATTACATTATCATTATATACTAGAGGGTGTATCCTAATGTACTGAATGGTTTAGTAGTCTTGGTAAACTAGATACATATATCAATCTCAGAATTAAATTTTAAAACTTTAAAATAAAACATAGTAAACATAAATATTTTGTATCCTTGAACTCATTCAATGATTCCTTCTTCCAATCATGGGTAAACAAAATAAAATAAGTGTAATCACAAATTCCTAGAAAGGGTTATTTAAAATTGAATTTATCATTAGTAAATACAGCATAATCAATATATAAATGAAAATAATTGAAAACATGAGTCATTTAATCAATAACCTAATCACAAAAATAATATGGAAGGATTAAATTATGATCAAATAATCCCATATAAATAAACACATGTTCTTGAAATCTATCTATGGATATCTTAACTATTAAAATAATTACATGCACACAAATAAATAATCACCCAAAGATGGAATTCATAATGTCAGACATTATAAATGGGCCGTCAGGGACTTGTTCCAAGACATCAAACAAAAATGGGTGAGGGATTAGCCAAATACCCTAAATAATTTGTCTCATAACACCTATTGATGCATAGAGAGGCTATATTGCTCCCCTCTCATAACTTACTAAGTCAAATCCACTAATCATATAAAAATTTTGAATAACAATTCAATAAATAATCAATATAAACATTCTTATTGAAAAGCTATCATATGAAATGTTAATATTTCCACAATGAAACTAACCGTAAAAAATATACACAAAGAATAATTATGGTATAATAAAACAAATCCCTAATAGATTATAAGTAAAAATAATGGTTTTTTTCTATTTTTGAATAAATGTACTATAAGAATATCGTCAAAAAAATTCTTGAGGAAAATACCATTTTCATTTTGAAATCCACTTTTAGAAACTAAAAATTCCCAGAATATTAAGAAAGTAGTTTTCTTTGAAAAGTATCATCGAAAATTTTGATCGAATATTTAAATAAATGAGTGTTCATGATGAAAAAAATAAATGAAGAGTATGTTAAAACAAATATTCCTTTAAATTTTTTGTCAATAAATTAAAAATATCTTATTGCAAAATTACAAGAAGATTCTTTTTTAAAAAAATTATGAAAAATAAAACATGATTAAAAATTTCTTTAATAAATAATTTTACAGTATTAAAAATAATATTTCAAGATTATTAAGGGATATATAGGTATGGGAAAAAATATTTCTAACTGAGTAGAAAAACAAGTCACTTTTCCTTAAAAACATTGTTTCAATATCTTAAGTACTAAGAGTGGAAACAAAAAACAAAACCTATAATTTCTAAAAATAACCATAGATAATAAAATAATTATATTTAAGATATAAAGATCAAATAATTACCCCATTTGAAACATAAACCTAAATTTTCCTGTATAATGAAGACATTTTGAAATAAACCCTTACCACATTCATAACTTTTGAATCACAACCCTAGTGAAATAAATAACTTCCAATGAATCATTAAATACAAGAAATATAAATATATTAATTACATTACATGTCAAAAGGTTGGTAGACAAACCATATATAAATAAAGATGTTCATAATAACAAATATGTTTCAATGGAGTGTAAATTATGACAAAATCACTTATAAAGATCACTAAATTGAAGTGAGAATTAATCATTGAATTGATTATGTTTATCAAATAAATATCCACATAAAACAGTTGGTAATACAAAATTAAAATAATAATAGGCCATTCTACACATTATCATGGCATGATAAAGTCAATAATGAAATGATATAACATAATGAAAAGAAATTGAGTTATGAAATCCCTTACCACATGGTAAATTTCATGTTAAATCTCCTAGGATGAATAAATTGAATTCAAACATGAAATACCATGAATAATAAATTATTCATGATATAACATGAAAAATTGAATTATATACATCATATAAAATAAATTAGGTGCATAAAAAATATTCCTCAATGAAAAGAAAATTGGGATGGAATCTCTTGCCTCTAGTCCGACACATCACGTACATTCTTTATCTTCATAAATAACAAAATTATGTAAAATATTTCTTTTATTAAGAAAAAATTTCAATTTTACTATTCCTTTTATTTTATTTTATTATCATGTTATATTTATTTACCAAATAAATTATTTCCATGTTGAACATTTTGTTGATATTCAGTTCATATGTCAAACATTATCTTTGTAGTTTAACTATGGGAAAATAGGTCATTGTTCCATCATATCCATATTAAAAATTATGTAATAATTATAATTTTTATACATAAATTATAATTTATAAACCATCCATGAAATAAGTTCATAAAAAATGAACTATGTAACAATCATGGAGATAGTAAGTTGTACATATGCATGAGTACCATTTCCATTTTTCGATGATAATAATTGAAATAATATAAATATTGTTTTATATATATAGAATGATAATTATAATACATATATATATATATGTATATATTATATTATTTCATTAAATAAACTTATACATATCATTCATTTGATGTGGTTATAAAAAATTAATCACATTGATTCCTGGAGTTGGTAATCCACATGTATGAATGAGCGATATTATAATTTTTAAATGAATGGAAAGTTAATAAATTATATGAAATATTATATTTAAATAATGATAAAAATTTCCTTAATATAATATATATATAGTAAATTCATCATTAAAATCATCTGTGAACAGTGTCGATGGAAAAAAATTACATCAGTTCGTGAGGTGATAGTATTCCATCCACATGAATGATGGTTTCGTTTCCCATTCGACATAGGATAAGATAGATATAGCTTATTTAATTAACATAAATAAATCTTATTATATGTTTTATATTTTTTTATATCATCATAATTGAATAATATTTTAATGAGGTGGACTAATAAATAATACAAAAACTCTCAATTAATAACAAAACCCCTTCTTATGCCAACCACATTACGTTTAAATAAAAATCATTTTTAGGAGGATTTTGAAATACAAACAGGGCCTCTAGGATATGGTAAGGTAGTTATATAATGTATTTTGGTAGGTATTTTTTAAAACAAAATTATTTATAAGTGTAATTAAAATATGAGAGGAGGTTCCCTTGTATAAGTGAGGGGAGAGTTATTTTTGAATTATCATTAAATATTAAATTATTATAAATTAATTTTTATGTAAAAAATGATCCAAAAGTATATAATTATAATATTGGATGATTATGGGTCAAAATAATATCACCCAATAATATTTAAGATTAAATTGTTTGGTCTTATCACTAATTTTTACCCTAAGATAACCCGATTTACCCTTTTACTATAGTGATTTGTTTTTCTTCTTAACTATTCATTATGACCAAAAAATAAGTTGAATTTAATAAATGATATTAATTATTATGATTCCAAATATGGAATCTATTTTACCAAATTCATTCTCTATAAATGGTAGAAATTAATTTTATAATAATGCTGCAAAGCGTGATGAAAAACTGTTTTCTGAAGAAAAAAAATGCATTTTTATGTCTAATGGTATTATTATAAAAACATTAAGTATAATTTTTATTCCTATGTAATAAATTCTATTATTTCAATATAAATTATTATTATAAAAATTTAGAATTAAATTCAAAATATTATGGGTATTTTTAAATGAAAATAAATGATACTTAAAAACCAGTATTTTTCACTATTCACTAGAAATCAATACTTTCAAGAAAATCAAAACAAATCACCCAAAGATAATTTTTATATGGTTATTTATAAAATTATATTATTTCAATCATTTATAATTTATAAAATCATAAATTAATTATATCTTTCCCTCACAAAAGGCAATAAAAATCATTTTTCAAGAAAACGTATTTTTGAAGAATAAGATGATTATAAAAAGTTGAGTGATTAATTTATAAGAAATAATAAATATATCTTAATTAATTATGAATTCTATATATATATTTTTTAATGTGTCTAATCATACTCATACGTACAAATTTAATGTCTATGTTAAGATTATCACATTTAAATAAAAATATTCTATAGTTTGTTTAGACTCAGTGTTGTGTATTGTATACACAATCAAACATAGTGTCCTTTTAAAAATATTAGAGTTTTAAATTCAATCCAAATTAAATAAATTTTTTCCCCATAATTTGAAAATTTTCCCAAAAATCAATGTTTTTACATTTTAAATTCTTTTTTTGAAAACCCACATAAAAATGGTTAATAAAACATCACCTTTAAAAATATGTAAAGGGAAATACGAAGGCTATATGGAATAACAAAAAATGTGTTCAAAATAAGATACCATTAACTGGAAGTGAAAATATATAAATTCATTACAGAATTTATTCCTAAATATTAATAGGGAGTGACTGATAACACGGTCATGAGAAGGTTAATGATCACCAATCATAAATCTCTTATGGGTGAAAAGACCATTGATTCATCGAAAATAAAGGTAAATGAATAACAATTTTTTATTTTGGATAATTTTACTAAATTTGAGGGATTATTTTACTATCATTAAATATAACACCAAATAATATACTTACTTGATATATTTTTATTTAATAATCATCATAACATCATTTAGTAGTGCTTTTTTCAATTTCTACATTATTTCTTACTCTAATAAATGAATACCCATGATTTATTTTTTATGCCTGAAGTAAAAAAATCAAATTCTAATGGACCATGTGATTATAAAAATTTATGTCAATATATTCCTCCAATATTTAGAGATTGAAAAAAACCAAAAAAATTTATCACAAGGTAATATTATCCCCAAAATAAATACACCTTCATAATAATTTCCTATGAAAATGTCCAACTTAAATCATTCCATAAATAAAAACCCCTACATCCCAAATAACATAAATATTCAAAGAATCACTTGTGTTATTTACAAATAATATTTCATGTTAAATAACATATTAATCCTAAGGTATACATATACTTCAACCTAATAAAAAATATCCAAATATTTCATTAATCGCCTCAAAATATCAAAAATTCAAAAAAAACATTACCCTATAATAAGCTTCCCAAAATGAAATTAACATTTATCAGTCAGATCATTCAAGAATAAACAATTAAATACTAAATAATACCTCACATAGTCCAATAGTAGGAATTTCAACATTTTCTTTCTTCATTTGTGGGTTTAAGCCCCATGGCCTTTCTAGATACGATGGGTTGTCTCCCACTATAGAAGTTTCCATTTTTCAAAAACAATATGAATATAATTCTTATAAAATTAACAAATATATACTGAAAATATGAAAAAATAACATTAATTATGAAATAACATTTTAATCTCATGGTTATCAACGTAATAAAAAATAGGTTTCAAAATTTTAATTTCCCATAATTACCTCATCGTCAAATATAATATAAACCCTAAAGGTTATAAATACCTTTAAAATTATCATCATAATAAAAAAATGTTCCTTAAATAAAATTTTCACTAAATGGAAATGGTTTCAGAGTTCAACCCCTACCATCCACAGATTTTCCCACTAATATTTGGGTTGTGATATTCTTTCCAACACATGTATTGCCCAAGTAGGGATTCTGATGCCACAAGTGGGGTTATAGCTATTCGTGGTGTGGATGGGAATTTAATGCTGAAATATGGATAAAAAACCTCATATGATAATAGAATAGTGGGTGTTTAGAAAGGTTTTAGGAAAGTTCATTGTGGGTTTAGTGGTAATGGTAGGTAGTAGTCTGATCATCTGTGAGGATGACACCATATGAAATTCTGTGTTTTTTGGTTATGGTGGAAGAATGTGTGTGGGATGGTGATATGCATATATGGGTTGGGTAGAAATATTTATTTCATGATTATCCTTTATTCTAGGTTTCTTTAAGGAACGTTACTTTAGGATTATTGGCCATGTAATGGGTTTTCCTCTACCCACTAAGAAAAAATAGGTATGTTCTTTGTTTAATAAGAGGTCTTGACACCAACATTAAACAAAATATACTCAACCAAGGTGTTTTATTAACATAAATATATCCCAAAATATCTTTAATCATGTCAAATTACCATCACACAAAATCTCAAAAGTAAGTATCTATACTTTTAAAAATATGATAAACCTAAGACTTATCATCCCAAAACACTTTAGATTTTTATCATATCATTATTTCATATCATATGTTTCTATATGGTCTATTTTATAATTCATCATAATGGTTTATAAATAAAATTTTAATTAACCCAAGAATATACCATGGGAGTTTCAAAATAGTTGTTCAATAAGGCACACTCACCATGAGTGATTATGAAGGACGATATATACTCGACCAACTCTTTTCAGTGTTATTACCCCTAGATGCATATATTCTAAAATAATGTTCACTTTTTTTATCTAGAAGGGGATTTATTTTTAGGGAAACTACATAATATCTATATTAAAAATGTTTTGGATGTTTTCTTATACTTATACTTATCTATATATTCATTTATAGGTTTGTTTTCTCTAGTCTATTTTTTTCCTAAATATTGTTTTGAAGATTTCTACTAAACTGTCTCTAATATCACCTGTAAAGACCCCAACCCCAGTAACCTATAACCAGTGATAAATTTGTTACATTGGAATAATATGTAATATATTGTGTCCCAAAGGACCTAATATTTTAGTATTCTTAGTAAACTAGATAGGTACTTTAATCTCATAGCTACATCTTATAGCATAAAAATATAGCATAAGAAAGGTAAATATGATGCATCCTTGAACTCATTCAAATATTACTTCTTTATATCCTAGTAAAAGGAAATAAAATTAAGTGTGAGCTCAAATTCCTAGTATTTTTTATGTATAGAGGAAGATTTCATGAGTAAATAAGGCATAATCAGGATAGGAATGAAAAATAACTAAAAACATATTCCATTTAATCAAAACACCAACATGAAGAATAATACAGTAGCAATAAATGATGATAAAATTATTTCATATAAATAAACACATGATCTTGAAAATTGTCAATGGATATCATAACTATTTAATTAATCACATGGACATCAATACCTAATCTCATAATAATGGAATGTATAATTTCAGACATCATAAATTTACTATCTATGTCTAATGTAAAGAAATATTACATAAATGTCTAAGGACTTGACCAAATATCCAAACTAGTTTTCTCATGAAACATACAGATTCATCGAGTGTATATAGATATCCCCACCCATTACATATTAATTCCAATTCATTCATCATATGAAAGGGGTGAATAAAAATTGAATAAATAATTAATATAAGCATTCATATTGGAAAACTAGCATATGAAACCTTAATACTTACCTAGTAAAATAAATAATATAAAATAAAATTAGAGAATAACTATAGTATTATTAAAAAAATTCCCCAATATATAATATGTAAAATGAATCGTTATTGTCATTTATGAATATAAATTCTAAAAACTAATCATTGAAGACATTATTATGGAAAATACCCTTTTCAATTTGAAATTAAATTTTAAATAATAAATATTAACATAATCGTAGGAAAAAATATTTTAAAATAACAATGGAGACTTTTAATGGATAATTATAATCAATGAGTGTTCATGACAGATGGAAAATTCCACTTATTCTGAGTACTATGTTCAAAAAAGGCAAGAGGATTCATTTTAAAAACTTTTATAAAAAGTCAAACATTGGTAAAAATGTATTTAATAAATGATTATAGAATAAATAAAGATTATTTAAAAAAATTTAATCGAAATATGGATATGGAAGAAAAATATTCCCGACTGGGTAGAAAAAAAAGTTAGTTTTCCTTGAAAACGTGATTTGGTATCTTCAGTACATAAATAGTGTAAAATTAATGGAAAAATATAATTTCTATAAATAATCTTTGGATAATAAAATGTTTCGGATTTAATATATAAAGATCAAATAATTCCCCCATCATAAACTTAAATGTAAATAATGTTGAATAATGATGGGACTCTGAAATAAATACTTTCCACGTTGGTAACATTTGAATCATAACCCCCAAAAAATAATTAACATCAAATGAGACATTAAATAGCATGAATATAAATGGATTCATGATATAACATATCTAGTGGGTAGTAGATACACCTGATAAAAATAAATTGGTGCATAATACCAAATATGATTCAATATAGTAGAAATTGAGACAAAATCACTTATAAGATCATAATGTTAATATTTTAATTAATAAATGAATAGATTATTTGTATCAAATTTAAATCCACATAAAAAAATTTAATAAAATATAGAATAATGATATTTTATTCCATACATAATCTTAAAATGTCTTGGTCAATAAAGAAGTAATATATCCTAATAGAAAGAAACTGAGTTATGAAATCACTTACAGCTTGGTAATTTTCAGGTGAAATCCCCTTGCATGAAATAATTTTAGTTGAAAAATAAAATACCATTAATTTTTAAGTAATCATGATATAACATGTACATGGTAGTATATACACCATATAAAATAATGTAGGTTCATAATAATAAAATATGACTTCATGAAAGGAAATTGAGATGGAATCCCTTACCCCAAGTCTGAATCATCAAGTAAATTTATAACAATTCTGAATAATAAACATAGGTTATCTATTTACTTTATTAATAAACTTTTTCATGTTTATTATTAATTTTATTTTTTACTACCAATTTATATTTATTTACTAAATCAATTAATTTCAGGTTAAATGTTTTGATGATATTCAGTTCTTATGTCCAAAATGACCTCTATAGTTTGACTATAGTAAAAGAGGTAATTATTCCTTCTTCTATAGAAAAAATAATAATTTCACAATTATCATTTTTATACATAAATTTTAATTTTTAAATAAACTTTGAAATATGGTTCTGAAAAATGAATTATGTTACACTCCTGGACACTGTATGTTGTACTAATGAATGAGTATTGTTTCCATTTTTTATCGATCGTGATGGAAATAAATTAAGTATTATTTAATATTTATAAAATGATAATTATAAAATAAATATCATATTATTTATTTAAATTCAATTATATATATAATTCATGTGATGTGGTTATTAAAAACCAATCACATTACATTCTAAAGGTGATAATCCACGCATACGCATGAATGACATTATCATTTTTAAATAAATGGAAAGTTATCAAATAATATGATATATTAACATTAAATAATTTTAATAATTTTATTGATATCATATATTTATATATATTAAATCTATTATTAAAACCATTCATGAGAAATATTTATGGAAATTAAATTAAATTGGTCTATGAGGTAGTTGTTTGTCGTATACATGAATAATGGTTTTGTTTCCCATTTGATGGAAGAGGATATAGATTTCAGGTCTCCCATTAACATAAATTTTATTATTATATGGTATATACTTATGTTATTATATCATCATAGTTTAATAATATTTTATGGAGGTGGAAAAATATATAATATGAGAATTCTCAGTTAAGAACGATGCCTCTTCTTTGGACAACATCTTTATATTTACATAAAAATCCTTCCTAAGACAGTTTTATAATAAAAAAGTCCTGCAATAAGTTTTAAGGGAATTAAATAAGATATTTTGGTAAGAATTTTCTAAACCAAAAGGCTTCTAATGTGTTCCAAAAGGAGGATATGGGCTTCCAATTCATAAGTGAGGGGTGGGGTAATTTTAGAATTTCAAAAAATATTAAATCAATATAAATTAATTTTCTTTGAATAAAGGATCATAACTGATAAAATAATAATATTCGATGAGTATTTGTAAAACTAGTATCAGAAAATAATATTTAAGATGAACATTTGTGGCCTTATCACTTAGTTTTAACCTAGGTTAAGTCGATTTACCCTTTTATCATGGTGACAATTTTTAGGATTTTTACTATATATTATGGTCAAATATTTAGTTGTAATTACTAAATATTATTATTTTTCTGATTCTAAAATGGAATTAATTTTACCAAAGTCATTCTCTCTAAGTGTTTGAAAATCAATTTATAATAATCCAACAATGGGTGATGAAAAATGGTTTTCTAAAGGAAAAAAATGCCTTCTAAAGTTGATAGGTATTTTTATATTTTGATCATCCATAATGTCGATTACTATTTAATTAATTATATTATTTTTATATAAAATAGAATTATATTAATTTATGATAAAATTAAAAATATTATGGGTTATATTCAATGAAAAGAAAATAAGATTTTTAAAATAAATCTGTATTTTTCACTATTCACTGAAAAATCAATATTTTTTTAAAAATCACAATATTTCACCATAAGATACTTTTTATGTGATTATTTAAAAAATTATATTACATTAACCACATAATTTTATTAAAATTTCCATAAATTAATTATAATATTCACTCAAAAAAATAAATAAAATTCATTTTTTGAAGAAAATGTATTTTTGAAGAATAAAATGACTACTAAAAATTGAGGTCTTATTTCCAAAAAAATAATTGATACATTTTAATTGAGTATAACCTCTATATATATTTTTCATAATGTGTTTAAACTTATTAATACTGATCAATTCAATAGTTAGGTTATAAAAGTGAAATTTAAATAATAATATTTCATGTTTCATTAAAGTTTGGTGTTGCATGTTGTATATGCTAGAAAACATAAGGTTATTTTTAAAATCTCAGGGTGTTACAATAAATCCACTTATAGAAAATTATTTTAGAATTAACAGGTCTATCAATAAGAGACCAAGTGTTATTATTCTTTGATGATTTAATTACACCATCCATATAAGAGATCCGGTGTTTCAAATATTTATTATAGATATCTTCCATATATGATTGAGGATAATCGTCTCTAAGATCATGGTATCTATAGAAATAAATGGAATCAATATCATATTGGATAAAACCAGAAGGGGGTTTTCTAGACCTATTATATTTATCTCAGGTAAGTTGATAATCATTATTATCATTTGGAGACTAAAAATAATATTCTAAATTCATACTAGATTTAGACCAGTTCACATTTTGAGGATCCGGTGGAGAGGGATCAACAAAAACCTTAAATTGGGTTGGTGCTCTAGCTTGAATATCCTTAGTATTAGGTGTATCAAGATTATCGTTATTGATTTCTTTATACTTGGGAGAGTGGGACTCCCAGAATGTAATATCACTAATTTTATGTATTTATGGAACCTTGGATTTTCTAACTATAATTTGTACCCTATAAACCCCTCGAGATAACCCACAAACACATAATTTAGGGATATGGTTCTAGTTTTCCAATTTTGACACAGGCATAAGAAATACAGCAAAAGACACTAAGGTAGTTGTATAAAGGTGAATTATTATTCCAAATTTAATCTATAGTTTCAAATTGATTAGAATTGGAGGATCACCTACCAAATATTTAGAATGTAGTAGTTTTAACCATGATTCCAAATGATTTGGGTAGGCTTGGTCATGAAATCATGATTCCAGACCACTAAATAACTGTATTTTTCATGCACTCGGCTGGCCCATTCAGTCAGGGTATTTCCCTAATATTCTAGATCCTAGACTTGCTTAAAATTAAAAAAATATATATATAAAATTAATAAATAGTAATTGAATCTCACTTCTTATTCCAATTACAATTATTTTCTTTCCCACTTTATTTTTAATGAGGATTTTCCAAGTTTTAAATATTTCAAAAACATAAAACATTTTTTTATGAATGTAAATCCACACCTTTCATGAATAGTAATAAATAAATGTAACAAAATAATATCACACACCATGGTAGGTAGTCCTTAAATGTTCTCACTAGACGAAATGTATATATTCTAAACATTGACTGGCTTTGAAGTATAACCAAATAAAAATCACCCTCTTAGACATACCCAATACAAAATCTTAAAAAAAAGATTTACTAGGTGTGCTTCCATTCAATGGACCTTGTTTACTAATCATTTCAAGACCCTTGCATCTTACATAAACCAATCTCCAATCTCATAATAGAGTGTTGTTAGTTTGGGTAACCTATATAATGCCCAATTTTCTATAATATAATTACCATTCAAGACAAAAAAAATCTATTAAAATAGATCATTTGATAAAAATCCTATAGGCTTTATAGATTTTAAGGTATCATGATGTAGACATGAAAATGGAATCATTTTGGTCTAGAACCCATAGGGAGATAAAATTCCTATAAAGCTTAAGGACCCACCTAACATAAAAAAAGTGATGATAGAATGGATATCTAATTCTATCAAGATAGAACCTCTACCCAAGACCTTATGTCTCCAATTATCACTTATGAATACTTATCCTTATACTCAATTAGTTAACTCAATGAATTACTCCCTATAAAGAAAACCTATGAAAAGAATATCTGAAATCTGGGACTCACTCTTTATTGAGAACATACCTAAACACATTTGGAACTTCTATACTACTATAACCAATAATAACTAGAAGGTACTAGTTAGCAAGTTTCTCAGGCTTATTATGCTTCCTATGTTTCCTATACCTGGGTATAATATGTATAGGTGTCCCAAAATTGTATCATGTTTCATTAATATCCTTAATATTATACATATTCTTGGGTTTCTTATTGTCAATTCTCTTATCTTTAATTAAGTATTTTTTATTACCATTGGTCTATGACCTACACCTAGTAAAAATAATCTTATCCTCACCATAACTTTTAAGTTTAGAATAAAATTATTTTGACATCAAGGATAATTTGACCTCATTAAGTGTCAATGAGTATCATCCATACATTATAGTTTCTACTAAGGTGTTATATATATTATTGGGTGAAATATGAAGGTTCATTTCTTCATCCTCGTCATCAACATCCACATTAATATTATAAAGATAAGGAATGATTTTAATAAACTTATCTAAATGTTCCTTAATATAAACACAGTAACACATTTTAAAAGTGCTCAATCTGTGTTTATTTTATAATCAACCATCTAAGGAAGTTTTTATGCAAATATTTTATTTTTAAGAAAAATTCTAACAATGGTTGACTAAGATGAATCTTTTTTAAGGACCTTGTCACCTAGGGATAGTAATGAATAACTATAGGCCTTAACTAGGATATTAGAAAAATAAATCCTGATAACTAGTTAAGGTATTTATATCATTATAATGGGTAATTGTAGGTTTCTTTAGGCCATGATAAGCATTTATAATCCCCCAATATATAATAAGGGACTTTTTTATTCTCCATAAATTAAAATCCTAGTCACCATCAAAATTTTAGTTTTAATACTTATTTGAATCCATTTTCTATATTGGATATCTAATACAAATATTTGGGGTACATTATTGAGGTATACCCCAAAAATAAAAAGAAAACGATCCACTGATATAAACTTGGTCTCAATTAAGTATTTAAAATTGAAAATATTTTCATGATTAAAATGATTACAGTTGAAAAATAGATTATGAAATATGATGATTCAAGATGTGATCATGTGGTAGTGAATAAATAGAAACTAAAATTCAAATGAAATAAAAAGAAAGTGGAAAAGGTGAACACTGTATTTAATGTGATTCTCCCATTTTAGACTTATGTGCATGGGAAGAAAATACCCATGCACACATGTTTTATTAATCGCAAATAAAAAGATGAATACAAGATAAAATCCAAGGATATAAAATATAGTATATGTCACAAAAAAATATAGATATTTGAAATAAAACATTGATGATATGAATACTTACAAGGTTATATAGTATTGAACTATATGGGGGTCATGTTCTCTCTATGAAGATTAGAAGGTAAGGATTTATCAAATTTTCTAATTTCACAAGTACACATTTTTTCATGTTCTCCACTAGTGCTTATAGATCAATGAAAAGGGTCACACATCATTATCACGGATGAATATCATCGAGGTCCACCACAAATAGTTCACTAGTAGTGCACAACGGGGATGAAAATCCTGATATTTTAGTCTCTCACAAAGAAAGTGTCTCTTAGAGAAGATAAGATTTCACTAGTAGAATAAGTGAAAAATGGGAATAAAAAACAAAAAGAATGATTCAAGTGAGTTCACGGAAGAGATGGTTGTCCAAGGGTGATCAATTCCCCTGACACATGAGAGAAGACTAAAATGACATAGATGAATCAGGATGTTCCATAAGGTGTATCCATATTAAATGAACAATGAAACCTGAATAGTTGGTCACCATAGATCAAGTGGGCAGTGAATTTAATAAAATTACATGGGTAGTCTTGTTATAGGATTGATGACATAGAAATGTAAATAAAATGTGGGTCAGATATAATTGGAATCAGGTTGAATAAGAAGCCCAATATAAGAGCTCAAGTGGAATCCCATAATCCCAGTGAAAAAAATATAATATAAAATATAATTTTTATTATGATAATAGAAATTATAACAATTATTCATTTATGTAATTTGGATAATTTAGATGGGAGTTGTGAACCAGGCCTTTTAATATGAAAACAAATTTCACATTTTCTAATGAAAAATGATAAACTATTGAATATTATATCAATATTGAATAAAAATGATAATAATGTTTCTATAATTAAAACTAAATAAAATTCATTTATAAAATGTATAATAATTGAAAATTAAGTTAAAAATCCCATGCAGGTTGTTATGTCAATTTTTCAGGTTAAAGGTGACTTTTAGTATCATATAAATAACTCCACTAATGAGATGGAAGAATTATTCTTTGATAATGAAATATCATTTATAATATGGTGTGTATTTCCATATTTTTTATTTATCAACACCACATATAAGAAGAACAAGTATAATTTTCCTTTTAAAAATTTATTTTCTTTTTAAAATAATAAAATTTATTTTAATTTCATTATTACATTTTCATTTCTTCAATAACTCGTATAACATTATATTTTTTTATATTATTGGTTTTACTTCAGACAATCATAAAATTTAAATAGAATTCATATTTATATATTATTTAAATAAAACCAAATATTCTTATGCATTAAATTTTTTGAATTTGAAAATGGATAAATCCTTAAATCCATGTGTTATCATCATAGAGAAATATTTATCACTGATGAATACCTGAAAAAATGTATTTCAATATGTGAATTAATTACATTATATATAGAAAATAACGAAATATTTTTTATGAATTATAGGAAATGAATAATTTCTTTAAATTAATTATATTCTATTAAGAGATACTGAGATTTATTTTTTAAAATATCTAATGGTGAAAACATACATGAAACATTATTCTAACCTTAAAACAATAATGACCAAATATTAAGGAATTTTTTATATATATTTTAAAAGGAAAATATGTTTAATAATAATTATCCATTTAATTGATGATTTTTTTAACTTTTTAGATTCTCAAAATTATCTAAATGAATTATTGTTGAAAAAACATTCACAAATTTTTGTATTTTTATAAAATACTATATATATTAACTTCATAAATTCAAAAACTAATAGTCCTGAGATTCAGTGTACCAAATTAATATTATATTTTTACTAAAAAAAATATATTTTTGAAATTTTTTTTGTATTTTATAGGTGATATCATATAGTCATAGAACACTTCTATTAAATAATTTTTTTAGAAAATAAAAATCACTCTCAAATATTATTGTAAATAATAAAAAATTCAAAAAAATCAGTTTTGTTTCACACTATGATCTAGTTAAAATCTTCAATTAAATTGATGTCTCGAATGTTTAAGTGTTAGCTAAACAAAATTATGGTTTTTATTAGTAGAAACGTTTTAGTATGACATGTTTGTATAAACATTAAATATATTTTTCTTTAGGAGAGTAATTTTCGCTCGACTAAATTGATATTATTTGGATGATACTTTATTTTACCATAAAATTGTTTTTTTTGTATTTTTAAAGGTATATCTATTATAGTAAAGCAAAATATATTTACTAAATTAAAAATTATTTTATGTAGATAATATCTATATGTAGGATGATGATCTTAATTTTGAATAGTGATTGGAAATGTTAAAAATTGTTTTTAAAACAATCTAAATTATGGGATGTCTAGTTTTATGTGAAATATAAGTGGGATATTTAAGCCAAAAAACATTTCTTTAGTGAACCAATTTTTCACAAAAATATTCATTAGAATCCAAGTTTCGAATTAAAAAAAATAAAAATTAAATATCTTGATCTACCAACTCAAGATCCCTTAAGATAGAGGTATTCAAACACTTCTAAAAATTTTGCATATATATTTAGTAGAATTCAACCAGGAACTTTCAAAGAAAAGTTCATGCAAGAACTATGTGTACTATTCAAATAAATTATATAATTAAATTATTGATTTAAATAATACTTACATTATATAGGTAAAATAAATATTAGATGAAAATTTTAGATTTTGATTAATATTTTCAGGTCTAAGTTTTCATGAAAATATTTGGCATCAAATTCAAACTAAATTATTGAGTGAGTTATATGCTCACCATGTTGAATAAAATAATATAATTGGTACAAATTATTGAATGGATATTATAAATCCATTAATTTTTGTACTATAACCATCTAAACATTGGATGATTATTTATGACACTGATCTTTTGATTTCTTTAAGGTATGTTGTGATAATTTTTTTAACAATTCAAGGTAGTATGACATACTTTTCACTTTTTTCTTGTCTACCAAAATCTCAATGTCATCAAGCTATTGTAATCACACATGTACATGGTAACCACTATGTGAGATTTGAGTTACATGAATAGTTATTTATCCCTCATATCCATCTTCAACTTCTTCATAACAAATATTTTTATTAATCTAAATGGAACACTATGAACATGACTAAATTAAACATGTAAATAAAAAAATATCGCTTTAATTATAATTTTTCAAATATTATTATAGATTATTAGAGAATTAATTTATATTAATTTATTATCTATAATTTTTTATATCTTCTCATGTTATTAGTATTTTATTTATATTCTTATTTAAAATCTCAATAATAATAATAACAATAGTTATATCCAAAAAAATAAAATCAGTTGGTAATAAAAGGATAAAAATAATTAAATATCTTAGTATAGTTTATAATTTCTCTATTTAGAAATTAAAATATAATAATAATAATTTATATATAATAATAATAATGAAGGAAATTAATTAATGGTATAAATCATAGAAAATCATACACACATGATCAAGGACTATTGAACTAAGCCACCAACACCCACCCCCAAGGGAAAACCCACTTGAAATTATCCATTTTTATGACAAATATAACAATAATAATAGTAATAAAAATAAAATAATGAATAAAATAAAAAATATTCTCCAATCACTAATTAAATAAAAAAAAGAATAAAAATAAAATAAAATGGTTTACCAATCTTGTGATAGGGTTAATCATTACATGGAGTAGAGGGGTGGGTTTAATATATAGAGTGGGTGGGTTTATCCTCACCCTTATATCACTTTATATATGTGGGTATTATTTTTGGCATTTATAATATTTCACCTTTAATTTATGGGTAATTTTTCCTATGTCACTGCTATAAATTGGGACTAGTTTACCTTGTGAGTGTGGGTAATATCTCATGTGTCATGTGCATGGATTGAGACTGCCTCAAATTGAATATGTAGGAAATATCTCACATGTTATTTATATGGATTAGTGGATCACCAACATGTTCCTATAAAAGATCACATAGAACACCCTTCATGTTTCAGTAAATGATCATATGTGTGGGGATACTCTCTTGTGGGAGGACAGCAGTACCATGGGATATTGTGGTCAAGAGCCATGGAAATAATCAAATAGAAAATCCTTTGGTTAGGTAAATAAAATTAATTCTATAGGGGTTTGATTTCCTAATTTTCAACATTTTATACCCATAAATTAAGTGTATATATATATGATCACCCTAAATTTTTATTTTTATTTAGATTTATAGGATATATTTACTGGTGTTTTTTTTGAAACCTTATCTTATTCACCGGTGTTCCTTGGGGTTGTAGTCATGTATATTATTTTATTTCTTGGTTTATCCTAAATTGGTAGATTTTGTTTGTTCATGCACCTTTTTTTAGGGATTTAACTATTATGTAGAATAATGTGAATTAACTATGCATTTATGGATTGATTCATTTTTGGGTTATTCAATTAATATGGTGAAATTTAGTTTTTATTTAAATTTTAATTCCTTCCATTGGTGTGATTATACCATTTATGTTATCAAAAAACCCCCAAACAATCAAAGGTAGAATTGGCATGTCATTTATGGATCTCATGATATCCCTAGGTGGAGTTTTAAAGTGGTTAGTTTATAACATATAAATAATGAACACAAATTGTGTAGGATCCTATTTTATATGATTTCTTATTTTAATTTTTATATACAACCTCTAAATAATGTACTTGATACTTTAATAGTATAATGATGGGATTTCCTCATATTATTTTTAGGAATTGAGTATGACCGTCGTTTTGGAATGAATATTATGTCCTTATTTTTTTATTTAATTAGAGTTTGAGTCTCCTTTGACTAGATTATGTAGGAATATATTCTTGGGATAGTATTAGGTATTAAGGTAGCTTATTGGGAAACCATGCATTCTATACTTGTCTAAGATAAAAAATTTCTTTTGTTTTATTTAAGGTGTAATACTTTGAGAGAAATATATGGTTGATTAATTTTAATATAAGTGGATCATCCATACTATTTTTAAACATAAAAAAATTATAATATCAAATACACTTTGTGGGGAGGATGTTACACTCCTAGGATAATTTTACTATATTTTAATATAGATAATACTAATGATTTCTTTTATCAAAGGGAACTTGTGTTATTTATATACTCATTATAGTTTATTAATGTATTGTTAGAGAGATAAGTCTAACTATATATCTATTAGGTGTATCATCATGGGTTCATAACACATTTGGGAAAGAATTTATCTCTTAAGAAGTGCTGGAATAGATAACATTTTTCTATTTAGTTTATTATTTGGAACCTTTGGGTGAGTTTGTATGGTTAGACGTTGGTCATAGGTGGTCTTATTGTGTTTCAAGGAAATCTTCGGATTGACCATATAATTTGAGGTGAATTCATAGTTATATATAGGTGAGTAAGTTAATCATTGGTATTATTTATGTTTTATGTTTATATAATTATTATTATTATTATTATTATCATCAACATCTTATATCACTTGGGGTTTGTGTTTTGTGTTACTTGTCAAATAAATTTTAAAGGAATCTATTTTTATCACATTTACACAAGATATTTTAAGATATACAGGAAATACTGATAGATCAATAAAATCACCTGATACCCATGCACATAGTGTGGTTTTCAGTGTACATGGGTATATTTTTGTTTCATATGAATCATATTGGTACAAATTAAAATACATTATGAAGAATATTATTCATGGTGATTACTGTTTTATGTCTTGAGTATCATATATATATTAATCCAATTAAGCTAGATGTTATTGCTTTATTTTTTGTTTGTGTTATTTACTTATGAATTTTATTATATTATATTTCATGGTATTTAATGATTAAACTTTCCATGAAAATAATTGTTCTTAGTTTATATACTAGATGTGTGGGATTATAATTATGGATCCCACATTTTTCTATAGAGAGGTATTTTTGATGTGTGGATAAGTTATATCATATTTTCAATAAATCTCAGCATGACTTGATTTAATTAAAGAAGTTAGATCATGGTCACCCCATGTATTTATTATATCACTCACCATTAGTTACAAAAATTTAATTTTTAGGGATGTGTACAAGAAGATTACGTAATCTATAACTTGTTTCCCCTATAGGGTATCTAAATTTTGTGTTTATTACAACACTCATAAGTCAGAATGATCTACCAAAACACTTAAAACATAAACCTTCAAAAATAAAACAAGGATCTCCCAAAACGAACCCATAATCAAAATTTCTCATGACTAATACCAAATTAACTTTCCATTATTTTAGAAAAATAATATCCCAAATATAATTCATTAAAAACTATTTTTATTTGAAAATTTAAACAAATATAATATTCTCATAATAATCCATTCTTCTATATTTAAATATCTTTTCAAAAAATGAAATCTATTTGATAACTATTTTAAATATTAAACCAAAGTTTTATAATTTCTTAAAAAAATTAAAGTCACATCATCCCTTAAGATATCCTTATAAAATTTCAACCCATTCTAAATAATTTTAAATTTTAAATTAAGATATATTTTAAATATTCATATAATACCAAATATAAATAATTTCTTATATAATCATATAATACCCACTTATATAATTATATTTCAACATGATTAACATTTTAAATATTTTTTTATGGTAACTAAATGACTATTAAGTTGTTAGAGCACCTTTCACTTCATGAGGATCTAATATAAAATAATTAAATATAATATAACTCAGAAACACAATTTAACCAAAAAAATGTCATATTCATAATTATTCATTATAAACTATCATGAGATTAAAGGTAACCTACCTTTGATTTATTTAATGAATAATTATTCATTTATATTGAAAATAAAATTCACTAAACAATAATTAATTGAATAAAACCTCAAAATCATATTCAATAATCCACACCCAATAAATTAATAAATATACAGAGATCAAGAAAAACAACATTAAAATATAATTGAATTCTAATTCAATTTCAAAAGTGTGTATTTGAGTTGTGTCTACCATCCTAAGAAACCCTAGGAAAAAGACTCATTATTCAAAATTATTTCATCTAGATTTAGTGAAATCACCATTATGAAGAGGCTATAGAATTAAACACCTTTTTTAACAAAAATAGGAAGATAAATTAAGATAATTTGAGGAAGAATCTATAAATTTAACTTTGATTCAATCAAAAATAAATAATCTTCCTTCGGATGAAGAAGAAATAAAAGTATAATATTATGAAATTACTTTCTTTAGTAATGTTAAATATCACTCCTATATTTATAAATTATCTATCTATACTTAAACTTCATATATTCATGATATTATGGAATTTACTTCATCTATATATCTCTCCCTTTTTGTGTTGGTGTCTTGTCTTTTTCATTATGATTAAAATTGGAGTTATTCGAGTCATGTCTCTTATCTACCTCCATCCTAATCGTTTTTCCTATCCCATAAAGATAAACCCATTTTAGATCTAAAAAATTGGATTTCATGGAATATTGGTATTTGTAAGTGGATTATGTATTTGGGTGTCTCAGGGCTTAGGTTTTTATTTTTTTGGATTTTATGGTTTTGTTCATGTTTTTTTGGCTCACTTCTTCTCTAATCTTACTTTATAATTCTATATATTTTTTCTTATAATTGTCTAGTGTTTTATCTATCATGGTATCTTAGGGCGTATTGATTAACCATATTAGGTTTGTACATGATCTATGAAAATTTGTTTTTCTTCTCTGTTAGGGTCATGGATTGAATTTTATTTAAGGGATGTCGAGTTACGTTTGGTGTAATCAAATTCTATATATCGTGTTCTACCATTTTATTGATGAATTTGGGATTATATTTTTTCATTTTTTCATTAGTTTATGGAATAATGATTTTTATTTCAATTCAAATATAGTTACTTGATTCTATAGTGGTCGTAAAGATGGTGATGTGATGTTGATTCTATAATAGTGATCTCCAATGTGTATCATCGCTTATTTTTTAGTTTTACGTATTGGGGTAGATTATTATATTTGAGGTGAAAAGGTCTTGACGTTTATAAGTGAGTATATACTATCTTTTATGGAATATATTTAGAGAATATGATGATTATTGGTGGTCCTTTTTGTGATTCATACAAGGTTATGAATATGAACTTTTAGTGATTCATCATGGATAATAACGAAATTGAATCATGACTCTGGTTATGGAGAAATGTTTTTAATTTTTTTATATATATGGTCCTACTGAATAGTTAGTTTTTATTTTATTGATATAATGGAGTTTTCAGTAGTGACGGTGTATTGGGTGATGAGTTCATTGGCATTGACTTATATGATGGGGAAAATAAGGGCTTGTGGTGAGTTGTGATGGACAGAGTTGTAGTATTGGGCACAATGTGGTGATCTTCTAGGAACCATTTAAATTTTAAAATTTTAAATTTTGAATTGGATTTTTGATTTTTATTTCATTTGGTTTTTTGATTTTCAAGATTTTATCTTCATGTGAGTTATCACATAAACTAAAATGGTGTATTTTATGAGAATACCCAAAGAAGGAATGGGTTTATTGTGTATGGTTTTCCTACTGATGCACCAAATTGTTCTTAACTATTCCCCACTCCTAATTATAAATCACATATTCCCAAACATTATCTAGTCCTACAAGATAGAAATTAATTTAAATAGACCATACTTTTTTCAAGATTTCACCTCTAAAATTCATTGGAACCCCCCCCCCCCCACCTTCAAAAAATTTATTCCTTTGAATAATTAAGATCTTTATGAATTATAAATGTTATCCAAATAGAGATTCAACTCAATCCAAATATACCCAAACCTGAAGACCTGAATGAACCACTACAAGGTTTTAAGTGTGTCCCATGATATCAAAATTCATGAAATTAGTGATCAAACATAAATAAAATTTGGTAATGACTTTACCTTATAAAAATATCCCAATTAAAACTCAATGAGGTGAATCTTTTCTATAAAAATAATATTTTAAAAATATAAGGAAGTGGAAAACAAACATTATGTTTCAAGTAGACAAACAATTTAAGCAATCTCCCAAACTTTCATATAAGGGCTAAAAAAATACCAAATATCTCCAAATTAAATTTCATCCTCCAACAAAATTACCATGCCTTCAAAAATGGATTTATAGTTTAGTACTAATAAAGAAATTATTCTTAAATCCACCAGTATAATGATTAATATCATCTACATGTTCATAGATAGGTATATATAGTGGGAAGTACGTAACTAAATGGGATTTCCCTAAGGACTTCCATATATTAACTTTCATGATTTGAACCAAAATATGTTATGTTAATGAAAATTTTTAAATCAAAAAAGTTTGAAAATTTTCCATTATAAATAAATTATTTTCAAAATATTTTTAAATGGGGAACTTATCATAAACTGTCAAAAAATAATTTATCAAAACTAGGAAAAAAAGATTATTTTAAAAACATATTTTAATGTTAATTAACACCAAATTATTAGAATATGGGATCCATTTTTAGAGAATCCACCCAAAACCCAAAATTTTCATTCAAAAATATATCATAAAAAACATTTCACGTGTCATAGACTTGGGAATATTTTGTGAACTGGGGAAACACACACTATCAAGATATCAAAATCCAAACTAAAATTATTCATCATCGACTCATCATAACATATGACAAAATTCAAAAAAAAATCTATATATTCATATTATAAATCTTCTAAATAATAACCAATGTAAGAATAAAAGGGAATGTTTTCCTTATAGCCTCATTCAAAGAACATTTCTAAAACCTTTTAAAATAAAAAATGTTATGTCCTAAAATGAGGATGTTTGAATGGTTAATAGAGTGTGAATTGACCCCTTAAATTAATAATAAATATTTATCAAAGTGAAGATGATTTTAAAATAAAAATAAAAATAAAATGTAATAAAATATTTTTTATAGTTTTTTTGATCTAATTGATCATATTTCTACTCTTAACTTATCTCAAACAAAGAGAAATGGTACCCACTATAATATGATATTTCACATTTCATGGAGATTAACTACCCATAAAATGCATCTTTAAACCTAGTGGGCATAACCAATAACTAATGTTTTCTCACATGGAGTTACAACCCAACTATATTCCTTTTTAGGTGGTGAAATGAACCAAACCTTCCTTTATACAGACCAGGGTAAAACTTATCCCTTTGCCTTTTAGTTTTTACACACAACTGACATGTGTTTTTTTATGGGGTGGTATAACACAAAAAATTTACCTTTTATGGGTATGATAGTAAAATACAATTACAAACATATATGAAAAATAAAAAGTAGTATAAACCACATAACCATATAAAAAAAATAAAAGATCTAATCGCTAAGGCAGAAACTCTATCTAGTATAATGGGATCAAATGAAAAAATTATAGCTAAGATCAGTAGTTTATCTCTAAGATTTGTGTCACATTAAATTTCATGAATATCCTCGGTCTCTAATTTTTTAACTCGAGTTATATTGAACTCTTTATATCATCTTATTAAATACATAGAAAATTAATAATAAAAATCTATTGCACTTGTTCTTTCCTAAAGCACCACATGCATGAATATTAAATGAAAAAAATTATAGTTGTTTGTTATGTCATTCGAATAAATGTTACACCTGAATTTCCATTTAAATTCCATGAAAAATATTCTTACAAGGATCACATAGATAATTTTTAAAATTAAAACAAGTAATACATTGTAACTTATTATAATAATTAATACATCATTAATAATCCTAAATTAACAACATTAAAGTCCCTTGGAAGACTCCCATAAATCATGTGATAAAAATTGTTCAAATTTTTAATATTTTAAATTAGAACATGTAAGAAATTATTGGAGACAAAATTAAGAAGCATATAAATAATTTTTATGTAATTAAAAACAATTATCCCAATCCAAAATAATAATTAAAAAATCATAGTAAAATAGAAAATATAACAATAAAAAACATAATGAAAGTTTAATTGTATTTCTTAAAATATTTTTTTTATGGTTTACTGGTTTATGGAAATTTAATGCTTACGGTATGTCCAAACTCATGGAAGGTAAGAATCAGTTTGTGGTAGATTTACTTCAACATGTGTTTAATTATTTTTTTCATGTGGTCAATCCCTTATATTGAATCTTTTACTCAGTTGAATGATCAATGACATTGAAAAGTTTTCTGAAATGGTTGATCCATTTTTTCTTATAGTAAATCCCTTATGGAACGAAAATTGATTGTGGCTGATACAAAAAATTGACTACAAGAACCATCATGATAGAAAGTTAGTTTATGAGGCACACACATTGTTCACTCATGCATTCTAGTTTTAAATCATCACATAATGTTCATTTCCTCCTTATATATAATAGTAATCAATATTTTATTTAGGTTTTTTAAAGATAATATAGAATATTTAATCACTATGTAAAGGTAATGTAATCTTTGTATACGTTTTATAAAGGTATGTATAAGGGATATATAAATTCAGATATATTTTTCTATACACCACATAAAGGCAAAAAAAATTTCCTATAAAGGTAATATCATCACATTTATTCTCATGTAAAGGTAAGAAAATATCTTTTTAAATGTAAACCATAATTTCCAAAATTTACATAAGGGTTATAACAAACTTATTTAAATGTAAACTATGAGTTATTTAAAGGTAAAATGAAATAAGAAATTATCATGTAAAGGTAAGAAAAATATATCCCTAACTGTGTAAAGATAAAAAATAAGATTGAAAATAATTAGTTCAGTGAGATCATTAAATTTAATAAATAAACAGTTAATTCAAGATTATTTCTAAAAGCCTTTATAATACTCATGTTATTGGGAATAAAATAAATTTAAATAACTCTATGAAAAATTATAATTATGAACATAATGATGTATTTTTAATTATTGAAACATAAATAAATTGAGTGGATCAAGTATGCACACAAAAATGTTCCCCTTTTTTAAAATCACAAAACATAAAATCAATTTCAAAATTTCTCCAAAATTTTGGCAATGATAAAAAAGTTTATTAAATATTTAACAAACTCCCCCTAAGATAAAAAATATTTAATAGTAAAAAAGCCCTTATAATTTTATCATTGAATATGTAAAACACCCCTTAATGAATATTGGAAAATAAACTAACCCTTAAGGTTACATTAAACAACTAAACTCCCCTTATAAATATATTTCAATGATCCATTTAAAAATAATAATTTATGTATAAAATAATCTATAAAAACATTTCTAAATAAGATTCCAATTTTTAGAATCATAAATTTAAAATTTAAAATTCAAACACCCCCTAAACATATTCTATGTACTAAAATATTATACACCTATCATGCAAAATCAAATTTATTTTCCTCATATTTTTCTAAATCTAAATAATTATAAAAAATATCACCAATCTGATTTTTTATAGAAAAATGAGTAGAATTATATTCCATTTTTGTACATGATCTATGAAAAACATAAAAATTACATGAATTTGTTTATTCCTCTAATATTGTAAGGTATTTTTAGAAATGAAAATTATAGAGTTATTATCATAATAAGTCAGTATCTTTTCAAAATTAAATCCAAAATAATATGATGTTTTCTTAATCCATATATATTATGAACAAAAATATGCAATAGCTACATAATCAGTTTTAATAGCTAATTAATATATGGAATTTCTTATTATAACTCCTTGAGGATAACACATTTCCAATAAAGTCACACTTACAGGTTGTTAATTTTCTATCAATCTATAATTTACCAAAATTATAATGAATATAACTGATTAAATAAAAATAACTTCTAATATTTTAAAACAAACCAGTATTAAAAGATCCTTTAATATATTTTATAATTCGTTTAACATTATTAGAATGGATTTCATTAGGGTTTCTTTTAAATCTAGCACGCATACCTACACTAAACTTTAAATCATTCCTAGAATCAATTAAGTATAATATGTTGCTAATAATTCCTCTAAAATTTATATCCTAAATAGATTTTCCACAATAACATTTTTAAATGATGAACCCTTTTGATTAGTATAACTTTTACTAGAGTCTAAACCAAATATTTTGAATAACCCTTTTTTATACTTAGATCAATTTAGGAAAATAGCATCATTCCTTTGACAAATTTTAAAACCAAGAAAGAATTTTAGCTCCACTATTAAACTCATATCAAAATCACTTTTCATTAAATTTGAACATTCATTACATAGTTTTACAAATTATGATCCAAATATAATTTCATTAAATTATATTTTAATAACTAAATATCTCTAGAACTCATTTTAATAAATAAATTTGGATCGACCATTCCCTTTTAAAACCTATTATATAATATAAAACTACATATTCTTTCATACCAAGATAGAGGAGTTTTATTCAAACCATAAAGTTATTTTGAAATAATTAAATTGTTATTAGGTTTAGATTCATTCTCAAAACACTTGGTATATTTTACATGAAAACTTTTTATAAATAAATCCTTTTAAACGTGCACTTTTTATATTCATTTTAAATGTTTTGATTCTAATGAGAAGAATATTCCAAAAGAATTATTATATATTATAATATTTTAACTAGGGAAAATAATTCATCAAATTCAATTCTTTCTTCTTGATTATAACCTTTATCAACCAATATACCCTTTTTCTAATTATTTTATTAGATTATCAAACATATTTTAAATATCCACTTGATTCCAATAATATTTGAATCATTAGGGTGTAAAACTAAGGGCCATAATTAATTTATCTCAAACTGATTTAACTCTTCATAAATTTCTATAATTTAGTTTGAATTGGGTAAAGATTTATATATATTTTGAGGTACAAAATTAGAAATTAAATCCTAATATGAACAAACATTTCCTAAGGAATTTTGGGTTTTAACAACAGCGGTTTAATCACTAATTACTTTCTAACTAAATGATCTTTATGGAATTTTATATTTTGTTCATGACAAATAATATTCCCCTAAATTGATGCAACCAAATATAAATTTTCAACTTCGCCAAAGATAAAATACCCCAATTAATCCTCAATCTATTCTAAATCATATTTTCTTTATTATAAGTTATTTTTAAAAAAACATTACAAGAAAGTATTCTTCAACAACTAATTTTATTTTATTAAAAACTCTATATAATTTAATAAAATTAGAATATACTCTTAAAATACCTTCATTAAATTATAAATTAAATTTTCCAATGAGTTTTTAGTGTTAAGATCATAAACTTTAAAACTAAATTATCTAAAGTAACCAGTTATAGGCTTCCTTATATACCATATTTCTTAAGGAATTTTTTTCAAAGAATGTTATGAGCACAATATTATTATAAAGATGATAAGTTATATTAAAAGATTTTATTTTCAAGTATTTTTAGAAATTATTCTTATTTAACACTAACCTATCTATTTATTATAACGTCAATTTTTCCTTTCAACCACACAATTTTATTAGAGTTTTCTTGGAGCTAAAATATTATGATTATATCCATTATCTTTACAAAAATTATCAAACCATAAATTTGAAAACTCACCAAAAATATCACCTATAATTGATAAAATGGGATTTCATTTTTCATTTTAACCATTATACAATAAATATTAAATTTATAAAAAGTTTATGATTTATTTTCAAGAAAATAATTCTATGTGACTATCTTATAGTCATCTAAAATAACAAACACATATCATTTTCCTCCTACACTGACTGTTTTTATTGTTCCAAATATATCTAAATGTAAAATATGAAGTGGTATAGAAGTTTTTAGCTCTTGAATGTTTTAAAAAACTCTTTATGATGCTTACCTTTAAGAATAAATTACATACATAAGTTTCTTCAAGACATAACTTGGACAGATCTAACAACTTTTGATTTTTTGGAGATATTGTGTAACAACATGAAATTCATAGGACCCAATATTTTATCCCCTAAAACATTTTTATATTTAAAGTACTAAAAAATTACATTTTTATAATTTAATTCAATAAAATTTATTTAATAAATATTATCTTTTCTATTTGAATAAAATAATATAGATTCATCTTTAAAAAATACACTTATTATTTTCAAATTTCACATCCATATTTTCAACACGTTACAGTGATATTAAAATCAATTCAAGTTTTAAACCATACAAAATAAATCCTTTTAAATAATAACATAGTTTGAAATTCAAAATTCTCAAAAACCATTAATTTTATCATTGAGTTATCGCTCAATATATCACTACCACCATCAGACATTTTAAAATTTATAAATTTATAGATATAATTGGTCAAACATTCTAAGAAACCACAATTCATATATGATGTATCCTTTTCAAAACTTCTAAGATACGCTTCCTATAAAAAATATTTAAGAGAATTTAGGTACCCTTGCAAAGTTGGGTCCAATTATTTTTGATAAATAATTATTGGTAAATCATACTAATTTTAATAGTGTATTCATGGGCTATCTAAGAGGAAATTATTTATAGATAAAATCATGGGTGTAACCAAGAGACTGTAGATATATCAATGAAAAATATTTTTTTACAATGGATATTAATCTAACATTTAAATCATGTAACATTTTAAATAATTCTAATAGAAGCATTAAGAAATATGGTCTTATACATTTTGGGTGATATTTAATCATACCCAATACCAATTTCATTTTTCCTTTTTATTCAAACACATTATTTTATCATAACTTTTTCTTCCTTGAAAAAATAGACAAATGTTTTTTCAAACATTTAATTTCATTTCTAATGTTATCATTTTATTTAAAAATAGAATAAAATATAATTATTTAAGTTTCACAAAATTTATTTTGATAATCATTTAGGTAAATATTTTCAATTTCAACACTTTCCAAGTCATCAGATATGTTATCATTGTATATCAAGTTAATTTATCCTCATGAATTACCATAGGTTTTCCATTATGATTTAAAAAAAACTAGTAACATTTTCAATATTATGATTGATTCAATCAATAAAATTTTAAATTCCTTCTTTAGTGGTATCAGAATAATATTTAAAGGAGGAACAACAATCTGATTTACATACATATTTTGAAAAATCCATCGAATATAGGTTTATTTTTTCTTTTTCAACCCCAAATTAATCACTAGAATAAATCTATAAATTGTAGATCCAATTTTCTTTTATTTCATTCCTTTCCTTTTTTTGTTCTATTCTCTTTTTCTTGTCATTATTTAGTCTTATGGAATTGGTATTGATGTGTCCTCTTTTCATTCACTCTTAAAAAATAATTTTAAAATCTTACTTAGGCATATAAATTCCTTTTCTCTTCTCAATATAATAATTTTTAAGATGATCCTTTATGATTAATTGATATTAAACTTTATTATTGTTATATACTTCCTATGATACTGATTAGTTCTATCTATTTTTCTACACTATAGTTCAAAGTTATAAGAGTAAGTAGTAACATTTCATTTAAAATAAATTCATGTTTTAAATCACTTATTGTGTATTATTTTTGAGTTCTAACTCATATTATAACAAAAATCCGATAACATCAACTAAATTATATTCCTTTCAATTTTTTATATCATCAACTGTTATTATCTTATTATTCCACCTATTGGATAAATCCATTAATAATATTTCAAAAAAAATTATTTCAAGTTTCTTCTAAGGAACTCATACCATTTACAATTCTAGTAAACCTATGAAACTTTTAATTTATATTTTCTTATTATCCCATTTTAAATTCTTGATACTCATCCCTCAATATGACTTGATTAGTTCTTACTAAATTTTTTAAACTAAGATGAGTGAATTGAAATATATTCCAAATGTCATGTATTGTTTTTCATACAAATATATTGCTATATACATTTATATTAATTTTATAATATATAATATTCGTTACCTTTTAATTTAATACATACTTTACCACATAATAACTAAATAATGAGTCAATATCAAATTCCTCCAGTTTTTATGATTTTACCATGATAGTCCAACTATTAATGCTTAAAATCTTGATAATAGTTTCTATGTGATACTTCAAATATAAATAATCTATTCCATAAAATAGTGGAGGTCTTTCGGGTATTTAGGAATCATTTTTACTTATTCCTTCCATCTTAAACAAATATTTTACCCATGATAATAAAATCATGATATTATTAGAAAAAATAAATATAAATATGTCAAAGATTAGTGTCAGAATCAAATACTAATTTTTAGGTCACATATATGAGGATGGTTGAATAGTAAATAAGGGGGAATTAACCTTTTTAATTAACACTAAATATTTATCAAAGTTTTATTTTTATATTAAAAATAAAAATATAATGAACAAAAATATTTTTATAATAGTTCAGATCTAATTTATGTAATATATACTCTTCACATATCTCAAATAAAAAGAGAATCGAAACCCACTTTAATGGAAACTATTCCCATTAATTGGGAGTAAAAATCCTTATAATTCTTTTTCAAACCCTGAAGGAACAACCCAAAATTGAATTTTTCTTATTTAGATTCAAAACCAAGTCAGTTTCTATTTTAATTAGTGGAACGAACCAACCCTTCCTTTCACTAGATTAAGGCACAACTAATACCCTAGGCTTTTATCAGTTAGGAAAACCCAGATTTGATTTTCTTTAATGGCATGGCATAACCTGATAATGTTACTTTTTATGGGTAGTATAAAAAATACAATTATGAAAAATATAAAAAATATAAATAATTAATAACCATATGACCAAATTAATAAGTAAATCACTAATTATTGAGTAATTGATTCTCTCTAGAAAGAAAGGTTGAAATAAATTAATACAATACAAGAGAAATAGTCGATATCCAATATGTGTCGCATGTAAACTTCTATAATATCCTGAGTATCTCATTTTTCACCCTTGGTTCTAAAAAACTCTTTATATCGAGTTCTTAAATTCTCATCACATTCCAAATTCTGATCCATTTCACTTCCTTTCCAATGAATTAAATGAATGTATCTCCAACAAACCACTTTATATTTATTCAATATATCATTACAATAAATTCTACAAATGAATTTTATATTTAATATGCATGAAAATAATTCCTATGGGGATCAATTCGATAATTTAAAAAATTAAAATAGATTATATATTGGAACTTTCTAGAATAATTAATACATCACTGGAAATATATAACAAACAACATCAAATTCCCTTGGAATAATACCATAAATTATGTGAGGATAATTGTTTAAATTCTAAATATTTTAAATTGAACCTATAATATATTCTTCAAAAAAATTAGAATAGTAATAATCAATATGTAATTAAGAAATAATTAGATCAACGAACAACAATAAACAAGAACTGTCATTAAATCAAAAAAATATGAAAAATAGAGCATCATAATACTTGAAGCATTTCCATATTTTCGATTGGTTTATGATAGGTCAGTGCATGTGGTAGGTCCAAACTCACGGTAAATAAGAATCTATATGTGGTTGTTTAACTTAAACATACATTCAATCCATTTTACATTATGATTGATTTCTTACAATTGATCTTTAAATCATGTGGGCAGTTAATAGATTTGAAAAAAAAATTATCTATGGTTAGTCCATTTTTCCTTATTATTGATCCCATAAAGTAAGATGATTTATTTTGGGTGATACAAAAAAATAGACTACTGGATCTATCATGATAAGAAGATCTACTATGATCCTCACACATTCTAATTTTAAATCGTCACATGAAGGTCATTATCCCATTCTACAAAAAGTTACTCCAAATTATCTATAGGTTGTGTAAAGGAATGATAGAAAATTTAATCAATTTATCAAGGTACTTTAATATTTTCATAATTTTTATGAAGGTAATTATTATAAGTAGATAAAGGTAGATCACTTGTACTCTATTTAAAGCTAAACATTTTTTCATGCAATGGTAATATGTTCACATTTAAGATCAAATAATGGTAAAATTGAATCATTATAAGGTTAAATGATAATTTCCAAAAACTATGTATGTTTCATAATAGACTTTCATAAAGGTAAACTAATAGTTATATAAATGTAAACTGTAATGACAACAACTCATGTAAAGGTAAGACAAATTTAACAAGAGATGTGTAAAGGTAAAAAAATATCTTATAAAAAAAATTAATCTAACATGAACATTAAATATAAAAAATTTATATTAAATTCATCATGATTTTTAAAAATATTTATAATACTCAAGTTTGAGGGAATAAAAAAAATTCAAACTCTTTGAGAAATTATAATTTGAAAATAATGAAGTATTTATAATTTTCAAAACATAAATAAATATAATAGATCATGTAAAAACTAAATAAAATTATCTATATATACTTCCAAAAAAATCAAAAAATTATACTTTAGATATATCATTTTTGAAGAAAAAATCCAAAAAAAATTCTCAAAAATCAAAAAATCCATCCTTTAATAAAATTATCAGAAAACAATTTATTCAAAAAATTATTTAAAATAAACTAAATTTTGTAAATTTATCTTAAAATAAATCATAATTCAAATCCATTCATTATCATTTAAAAAAATCAACATCATTTCTCAAAAACCTATAATATGATAAAATCCTCCAAGGATCTCAAAAACCAATGTTGTTTTAAAAAAAACAATTTATCAAAATAGTGATTCAAACACCAATAAAAATATTTATAAAAAATAATTTATAAAAAAATAATAATTACTTTAAAAATACATAAAAACATTTTATTATTATTTAAAATATAATAATAGATTGGATTCACCCACTAATATGTGCCTGATAAAAATATATGATTTCAAAGAATTGAATTTATTAGTTAATTAGTTGAAACCCTAATTACTATTATAAAAATTATTACATCAAAACATAATCACAATCTATACGAACAAAAACTTATCTATCAAAAATATGTACATCTTGAGATTCCCTAGACATATAAATCTGGATCTAGTGAAAAATATACTTACTTTTATAGATAACCTAAATCACTAATTAACACCAAAATAAAAATTTCATTATTTTGATAACTATAGACATGATAAATTTTCAACCATTTTATATTTAATCAACACATTAATTAAAAATACCTCATAAACATATCATAAAATCTTTATCCTCTAAGATAACATGAGTTAAAGAAGAAGAATGAAGTGAGATCAAATGCTCAATAAGGGACAAAACATTAGCAATAAGACATTCAAGAATTATAAATACATCATAAAAAATAGGAGACTTCATAATGTGAAAAATTTCATGATTAATGGAATAGGATCATGAAATCATAAGAAATGAAAATGAGGAATGATAACATAATAATAAATCATGGGATAAAATGTATAAAATAATGATCTATAAAACACAAAATACTAAAATTAGAGAATTACTTGGATGGATACTTCTCCTGGGAGGGAATCTTACCACTATCCTTAGTAGAAGAACTTTCCTCATGAAATGAGAATGTGGAACATACAAAATCATGGAAAATCATAATATATATTAAGGATCTATATGAATTCCATCATAAACTTATAGAAAAAGATAATCACATTATTCTTACACATAACATAATGGATAAAGTTAACCCTATCATATCCATGTGTAACAAAGTGAACAAATCTAACTACATCTTGTACATGTATAATAAAGAGATTTCATGAAATAAAATAATTTACCCAATGCATTGGAAAGAAGTATATTTTCAGTCCCACCTATTATATAATGATATAACCATATATTTTTGGGCCACTTAAATATGATATCGATCATAAATCCACCAAAATCATATCAATATTGACCCATTTAAATAAAACAAGACTCTAAAGAAATAATGTTTTTATCATAGTAAATACTCATTAATCAAGATAATGAAGTATAAGGTATTTACACCATATATAATAAATCATATAAATTATAGTTAATAATTTCCCTAGTCAATTGAATATATGGTTAACTATGTGAGCACCCTTCAATTAAAATAATGAAGTATAGGGTTTTCAAAAAGTAAAGGAAATGGACAAAAGTATATTTTTTTTAATACAATATGGTATGGAAAGAAAAATGTGGTGATAGATCATTTCTTTCTTAGGGATTTAATCTTCATCAACCCACACATACATAGGTGCTTGGATATTAAAATAAAGGATTATTTTTGACATAATTACAATTCAAGACAAAACACACTATTCAAAAAAATACAATATGATAAATGGTCAAATGGAAAGAATAAAATTAAAATTTGAATAGATGATGAATATTAAAAAATATGTTAGGAAATTATATATGTTCTAAGAAAATAATCATTTTCTATAAAACATTAAAATAAACAAAGGTGTTTTCATTTTCAAAGAATGATGTAAATATAATTTTGTTTTAAATAAAAAATATATTAATATTTGTTAAACCATATAATATAAATAAATTCTTTGAAAAATAATCTTTAAAAGAATAGAGGGAAAAAAGGAAGATAAATCATGAAAAATATATTTCAAAAAATTTGTTGAACTTTTCACAAAAATAGATAATGATCCACTTTTAGAAATTAAATTCAAAAAACAATATAAATGGAATTTAAATCATCATTTTCACAATACAATTTCTAGATAAAAGAATATTTGAAAATAAATAGATGTAAAATAAAATAAAATTTGAGGGGTATGGATAATCATCCCTTATAAACTTCATCATGTCTTAATTAATAAAAAAATATTATGGAAACACTATAGAAACCTATATTTTCCATTAGCAAAACTTAATTTAGGTTTTGAGTAAAGATGGTAAAATGTTAAATTTACCATAGATAATGAACTCAGAAAAAAAATATGTTATTCTCTGACGGTGTTTTTACCTTTGCTTTTAATTTTTTTTTGAATTATAGGTTATTAAGATATTAATATGATATTTAATATTTATTAAAAAAATTAAATATTTGTCTCACACATGTGACTAATGTATTTATTAAATATAATCTTAGATGAAAAATCTAACCCCATGGTTATATCAGTAATGGGGTTTTTTTCTTATGTGAGGTATAAACTATGTGTTTAGGTATTAATCTATAGAATGATCATTTTCAGGTCCTTATTTAAAACAATGATAAATTTAGCACTTAACTTATAAAAATAATTTTTTTTGTTTTATGGTGATGTGAAATTATATTTTTTTAAGAGGAAATGGTGCAGAGTGACAATGGTTTTTTATAATGGATATCATTAATGGGTTGGTAGGGAATTCAAGATGGGAGATATTATTAATAATTATATGGAAAATCATGGTGATGTGTTATTGAGGGAAAAATTCATCTACTATTCATTTTCATGAGTAGGGAAATAAGAATCTCTCTACCACTTTACCTTATTTGGTTGATTCCCTAGAAGATATTTTCATTCTCCACATAATAAAGTACTATTCTTTGCATGTCAAATAATGATCATTTATGGTGACGTCACTATCAAGTAGAAACAATTCACCATCAAGGTATAACATTCTATCATTTGATTTTACCTAATTCTTAATTAATTATAACCTTCTCCCTAAGAATGAATTTTTTATATTAATCTTGATATCAATAAGTAAATTTATTTAAAAAATAAGAAATAAAATATTTTATAATTAATCGATCAAAATTATGATCTTAAAAAATAATTACTTTTATAATAGTTTTTATATTTTGATGATTTTTTAAATAATTTGTTTTGTAATAAGGAATAATCCACATGGAATACATTTCAATAAAAAAAATTAATTGATGTGTATTTTTTTATACAGATCATTGCTAATAAATTTGTGTATTTTTTATCATTAAATATTACATGATTACTCAGCTAGTGAATTGTGTGGTTGGTGATTAATTCATTCATGAATAATTATTTTATTAATAATAATTTTTTATTACTATTATTATTAATAATTTAATTACTCACCTTAGATAAATCTACATTGTTCATTGCATCGGATCCCCTTCCCATATTTTTTATTCCTCGTCATACTTGAATGCAACTTGGCATTTGGGTGGTATAATCTTTCACTGACTATTAATATTTGACTAGATTATTCCTTGACCCATGTGTAATTGGGTTATAATGATTTTATGATAAAACAATGGTAAATGGACAAGGATGTAGACTTGTAGGATGTTCCAAATGAAACTTCAGTGGTTAGAGATTGCAGATACTATTGTAGATAAGGTATAATTTCCAAAAATGAGGTTTTAGTGGGTATGAAGTCAAATATGGGGGTTTTAGAGTAGGTCAACAACAACACGGTGTGTGTGCGACTAGTTGAGGGAATTCAAGGCATGCATCATGATGATAATCAGGGAGGTGGTGATAAAATCATATTCTGACAAGTAATAAGGTAGTAATTGCGAATTTTAACAACTAAAAGAAATTTCATCCGCAATAAACACACTGATTATGTCACTACACTATGTTTTTGTATATATCAAAGTCATGTGACCATCAGTCACACACCCTGTGTACCGAACTACATTGCTTAGACTTGTACTAATGAATTTTATAAAATTGATAACTACTCCAACACACCAAGTGATACATGGGATATTTCATATACATTAGTTAAATAACATAGGAATATTTAGTGATACATGCTAAATGGAACTTGTAGCTTCATTCATTGTATACAACTTGATCAAATGTTGAGTATGACAACACAACATGACTCTATGTGTCTGCAATACATGCCCAACTAATATAAATACTCCACATGTATTCTAATCTAAATGGACACACCATATATGTAATATTTAAATAAATTGGATAGTAGTGACTTGATCTCAGCTACGGTTGAGACATATGTTTCATGTACTCGTAAGTACTTGTCAAGTATTGGACTGTTTATGGTCCTTCTCATGTTTTCTCACTCGAGTGTCATTTTTTCACGTTTGAGTGGTACATTTTGATTATTTTTCTATTTATATAACAACAATAAAATTATCTCAATCATTGGTGAAAGATTATGTGTCATCATGGGAAATTTCATAGATTTTATCACTATAGCGGTGATAGTAGAGTTTGAGTGACGTAATTTGAGAACACAAGAATATCATGTACTCTCTCATGTGTCGAGTCATGGTCCTCCATGCATGGGGTCCAGGTACTCCCCTAGAATAATTTTCACAATAGGGTGTACTCCATAGATCGATTTTAAAACTCCTTAACAAGGTTTGGTACCCCACTATTGATATCAATGTGACATTGATGTTTTCGAAGATAGTATGCTTTATTAATACTTTAGGTGTTCCAGGTTCTATATAGATATGGAATTATATGGAGCTGATATTTGAGGAATGATTACTTACTTGGCCTTGATTACCTACTTTATTTTAATTATATCTTGGTTTATTCAATTGAGATAGCTTCTAGTCATGTTCTTCTCTTTCCATGGGAACTCCCTTTCTTATTTTCCTCAAACGTGTGTTTTATGTAACCTTTTGTTCTATATTTATTATTTTTTTGGTAATCCTACTAAGTATATTTATACTCACCCCTAAATGGTATTTTATCTTACATGTATTGTGTCTCTACATATATTACATTGATTGGAGTTATTGATGATAGTGCTATTGGATCTGGTGGATTCGATGTACAGTGGATGATGGTGGACCATGGTGGGATATGGTTGGTGTAAAATATCATTCTAGATCACTTTATAAAGAGGATTCTTCTTTCCATTTCATGGAGTTAGTTTCACCAATTGGTTCTGTTTACCGTATTTGTGTTTTGGGTTTTTCCTTTGTGGTTTTGTACTAGATAGATGTTATCTCATACATGAATTGTTGTTTAGTTCAGTTGATTATATATTTTGTTGATTATATTAGTTATTATTTTGTATTGTAGATTAATTTATGTTAGTTTTTATTTATGATAAGAATTCCTCAGTAAGTTTATGCCATCTTAGTGATAGTCTCTTGCCCCTAAACTATTGAAGGTGGGATTAGGGGGGGCACCATTTCCTATTATTGTCCAAGGTTATAACACCATAAAATTTTAGAAACTATTTTTTATTTGAATAACTTGAATGTTTTTTATGTAATTCTTTACATCCAAACTCATTTCTAAGTGAATTTTGATATAGTAACCCTTTATAACCTAGCGATTGAATTATAAGGCATGAATAGTAACAACTAAATTATAAAAAATATGTATAACAGTTTTAAATAATTCAATTTAATTTATTATTTTATAATAAATAGGTACAATATTTTTATTAATTTCATTCTATTCTACAAAAATATTTTTTCTTCAAAAATGGTTTTTTTGCTGAAAACATTAAACTTTATTTATAAAAATTTTCAGAAATTTTATTTTAATAAATTAATATAATTATTGAATTTATAAATTTAGTATTATCTTATAGTTAAATTTTAGTGTTTTTATAAAATGATATATCTTTGAATGAATAGTGAATATATCGATTTTTGTAAAAAATGTCATTTTTTATAAAGGATGGAGGCAATGCCTCTTATATTGGAAATAAGCAAGAAAACAAATGGTATGATTTCTACCCAAATCTATCTAATTATTATTGATTTTAGAGATTATAAACATATATTATCAAAACTCTTAATCAATATCCATATAGATTAACTTTAATATGAAAGTAAACTTATATAATTGAGATCTTTTAAGAAATTTCATGTGTGTACATCCCCTCGCTTACAAAAAGGCACCTACCTTCCTCCCATATTCACAAAATTTGAGCCTTATATCTTAGAAAATATCATATGAATACTTACTATAATCCTTTTATTCATCCTAAAAAACATTTCCTTCTTCTAAGAGAAATCCTTCAAGGCTTAAGTTGTAAGACAAAGGAGGTCTCTCAAAGAATAGATATAAACCTTAACCATGGTATTTTAATTTTATTTCTTCTTAAACCTTATATAAACATTTTTTATCCATAAAAAATGATTAATATAATATATTAAATATGATTATATGATATTATGGTGATATAAAACCCATTTAAAACCACTTATCAATCAAATGGGAGATGAAATTATCACTCATGTATACCCGTGGACCACCTCATCTATGTAGAAATACAATTAATTTTCCATCCCCAAATTTCATGGATAGTTATTATGATGGGATTAATTTTTATATTTGATATTAATGAAATAATTATTATTCTATAATTATATTATAACATCTGCCTTCTTACCTTTTTATCCCTTAGTAAATGATAATGTCACTTGTCTATACATGTAGACTTCCACCACAAAGAGATGTGATCTGGTTATCAGTTACACTTATCATGAATAGTGACAAAGATATATTTAAAAAACATATATGGTATTTGTTATATAATAATTTTACTATAAAGGTGAATTATCATTTACCTTTCTTATATTCCATATATCTAAAAGTGGAAAGATCATCTGTGCGTACATATGGATTATCATCTTCCTGAAGTGATGTAATTCATTTTTTATCAAGAATTAATATGAATTTTTATAAAAATTTATATAAATAATATATATTATATTTATATAATTATTAATATTATGGAGATTGAGGAACCATGATCAAAGTGCAAAGACTATAACTATAAAAATAAAACATACAGAAAAAAACGTAGCAGATAACACCCGAAATAACATCTTTAATAGATAATTTTTAATAAATGAGTGTTGAGATGATATGTAATACGGTTATTTTATAAAATTGTAATAAATAGAAAATTATCATACAGGAGGTCAGAGTTTATATGAATCAAGATGGACTTGATGTAAGGGTTTTATCTCAACTTATCTTCATTAAGGCGTGTTTTAATGTCACACAACAATTTCTTATTTCTAAGGTTTATATACTATGCAATAAATTATTTTGTAATACTTTTTTCATTATTGAGAATGATTTATGAAACCATATTATTTTTTTAAATCTTCTAATTACTTACGATTCAAAAAAATTTGACGTTTAAAGTGTTCTTCATCTCAATTTTGTTTCATTGAGACATATTTAATGTTATGAACTTATTTATGTCTATGAGGTGTATATAACAATAATTTAAAAAAATTTACCATTTATTATTCTTAATTAATGGTATATAAATTTAAAATTCAAATTATTACATCCTAGGTGGGTTTATTCTAAAGTTGCTAATGTGGTAAGGGTTTATCATCTCAAATTGTCTTTTTTGGGACATATGTTATGCTATTTATTTATATTATATAATGAGGTTAATATACTACATAATTTATAAGTTTTTTCATGAATATAATTATTTTAATTTTATTCAAAGTTTTATTTTATGTTATTTCTTTCATGGGGGTTATGAATCAAAATTTACCAAATCTATTAGGGATTTATCTTATAATCATATTTTCACTGGGACTATTTATGATTAATTTACGATGATAAAATAGTATACTCTATATCTCCCAAGTCTTATATAATTTCTTATACTTTATTTATTTCTGCATATTAAATGTTTCTTATCCATTTTTTATCTTTGAGTACTCAAGATACCAAAAGAATATTTTTAATAAAAACCAAATTCATATATTTCTTTATTCGGTAATATTTTATTCCAAGTTTGTTTTTTCTTTAAAATGTTTTCAACTATGTTTTCAAAAAATTTACAAAGATTTATTAAAGTCATTTTTTGTAACATCCCATGAATTGTGATATGGGTAATAATTTATCTATTAAATTTAATAAAACAAACATTGATTTATTAAGTAAAATATTTCAGATTATAACATTAAATGATGTTATAATTTTATTGAAAGTATATTTTATTAAATTAATATTTTTTATTATAAATATTGTTTTATAAAGTTTTGAATTAAAAAATACAGATATAAAATTTTAATAATATTTGTAATAACAATTAAAAAAAATTATATGAGTTGATTATTTTTTAATAACTAATTAGAAAATATAAAGTTTTTATTACATATGAAATGAAAATTATATATTTAATATACTAATTTTTTTAGTAAAATATATAAAATTCAAATTATATTTTCTTTAAACTTTGTTTTATTTAAAAAAAAGCCATGATAATAATCACAACATTGTATAATTTTAATTATAATAACATTTTTTTATATTACCAAAAATAAAAATATCTTTATCTAAATATGAAATTAAGACTTCTTTTATAAATATATATATTTTATTTGAAACTAAAATTTTACAAATAAAAAATAAGAAATATTTATTATACAAATTATGATAATTATTAAATTTTCATTTCATTAAAATAAATTAAAATTTATAAAATTGCAAAGATTCTGTTTGAAGGGAACTCGGGATTTTGATTAGGGCTTGTGGAAGCCAAAGATACGGATGTCATCGTGCTTGGGAGAAACGTCGAGTGGTGATCACGAGTCGAGAGATTCATCATTGAGGTTTGTCTTTATCTCTTATAGTCATGGTTGGCCGCAGGTGGTCAGTTGAGCCGACGGGGGTGGATCTGAGCTCGACCGAGAGCTTTCGGATGTGATGTGGTCTAATTTAATCAAGGATGTCCAGATCAGGATCGGGATCTAAGTCCAAAGATTGTTTCTACTCCAAAGTTATTCGTGTTGAGATGGAGATCACTGATAAGTTATCATATCTTTGTTTCATGGTGTATCTGATCAAGATTTTGGGGAGAAATTATTTGTGGGGTCCCAAAATGATAGTAGGAACTAATTTTATTTGTTTTTGGTTTCTAAATGTTCCAAAAATATAATTGGTATTTGTCTGCTTCTTCCAATCATCAAATATTTTTGGTTCATTTGGATTCATCATAAACAGTACAGTTTCAATTGATTAAATGCATGTATCAATTTTCAATGTTTTTATTTATCTAAAATCATGTATTCACTGTTTTTAGTTGGATTTATCAATGGTTTATAGTGAAGCGTGTCTCTTATTGGTATATTTTTATTCCCATTTCTTTCGACTATATTATTTGGTGGGGAAGTGTATATAATTCAAGCTTATTCATGAATCATGAAATCAGAACCATAAGTTCGGATTTTCCATACTCATATTTTTTATTATTTCACTTGTAAAGAGCCACAGCCCATAGAAATAAGAAGTGTGGATTATTCTCATTTTTTTGTGTAAAGAGGTAGACCGATAGTGGTAGCATTTGATTTCTTTTCCTCTTTTATTACCAATTCTGAGTGTAAGAGAGTTGTAATGAGAGTAATGACAGTAGAAACAAGATAGTGCCGATAGAGGTTTCCTGCGCATGAAATAGGTAAGGCAGTTTTTATTTATTTATTTATAATTTATTATTTATGTTTAATGGTTTTTCATAAGGGATATGTTTCCATAAATTTTTTGTCAAAATATGATCTATAATTTTTAGTTTTATTGTTTTACTTAAGGGGTTTTATTTTAATTTACTTTGAAATGGTGATTCATTATATGTTCTAAAATTAGTAATAAATACATAGTTTAAAATTTTAATTTTAGTTTTCTGGTGATGCGTCTAAGGGTTAGTTTTATCTTATTTTTAAATTTATATATTTAAAAATTATTAGTAATAGATAGTTTATTTATTTCAAAATTATGATTTTATTTTTTTTTGGTTTTATGTAATGAATATATTTTTGTTCCTTTTTACCGAATTATGTTCCCTAATTTCAGAATTAGCGAGATTAGTTGTTTATCTATGTGAAAAAAAAATTGATTTTAGGGAAAAATTATTTCTTCAAAAGTTTTTATTATTATTTAGTTTTTTGTTCAAAAAATTATTTTTTTAATAATTTTAATTACATGAGAGGGATGTATTAATATATGCATCAAAGTTTATGTTTTAATTTGATTTCATGTTATTCTTTCTAAGGGGGTTTCTATTTATTTAAGCTTTATTTGGAAATGAATTTGTTCAATTATTATAACACTTATTTATTTGCTTGTATGATTTTTATATTTTAAATAAATTATGATTGAAGTTAATAATATTATAATTTATTTCAAGTCATATACATGTCATATAAAAATAAAGGTTATGTCTATACATTGATGATTTTGTTATCATGACATTTATATATTAATATATATATATATATATATATTTACTTCCTAAATTCATGTTCCATAAAACATAAGTGCATATGAATATATATCCATGAAAGGATGATTTTATTTTGTAAGGAAATGATACATTGATGATTTTGTGCGCGACACATAATTATCTATTTCTAATGATTGATTTTAAGAATAAAAAATTATATGTTTTCTATTGTTATTATTTTATACCTTCATGTCATTATTTCATGCATAAAAAAAATTCAACAAATGTGTCTTTGAAATTTTAAGTACGTGAATAATGATTGATCTTCCATGTAGTTAAGAAAAGTTTATGTATCATAAGATTTTTTCATACCAGGTCGAACATATAATTTTCAATGAAGACTAGTTTTTATATAATTATTTATAAATAAATGTGATCATGTTTATTTAATGTATGATTATATTTAATTAAAAATAAATCACAAGTGAAAATTTATGCATATGTAAAGCAGTATTAAAAAATGAATTTTATAGGAATTGGTACTTGAACTTTGTAAATATGATAGTGAATTGGAGAGTGAATTCATATCTCTAGTGGGTAGGCCCAAGATATCCTTAAAAGTTTCAAATTTCCCCAGTTGTTTTGTTTTTAATATCTTGCTTAATATTTTCAAATGAATCACTAGATTAGTTTAAAAGCATTTTCAGAGTATAATGATTTTTCAATATATTATAGTATTTTTTAAAAATTGTTTTACAAATGTATTTTTGGAATGTATTATCTAAGGTATGTTTTTAATGGAATTTATCAAAGTTTTATAAAAGTTATTATCGGGAAATTGAATGCTCACCCATTGTTTTAAAAATGATTTTTCATAGGTATCTTAATGGTTCTATTTCAGACAGCTTCGTTTTTTGGAGTTAGCGCAGCGGAAGCATAATAGGCATCTACTTAGTTTTTGTTCAACTCTGGAAAATAAAAGGTTTTGTCTAATCCTATAGAACATAAACTTGTAAATTGTCCTCATTATTCTAATATATTGTGTAAATGTTCCATTTATTTTATAAGAAAAAAAATTACACATCATGTCTTTAATCATTTATTCAAGAAGAGAGGGCTTGGGGTGTTATAAGTGGTATGAGAGGAACAGTCTAGAAAACTCTAGATATTAGATGTTGTCATCTAAATGGTAGACTTATGAAGGCTAGAACTCCTAGTTTTTCTTAATTCTAAAGTAGAAAATTCATAATTTTTTTAAGTCTGATGCATGAATTGCGAGGGCGCAATTCATTTAATAGGGGAGAATGTGACATCCCATGAATTAAGATATTGGTACTAATATATCTATTAAATTGATTAAACCAAACTTTGATCTATTAAGTAAAATATTTAAGATTATAACATTAAATTAGGTTATACATTTATTCAAACTAGCTTTCATTAAATTAATATTTTTTTTTATAAATATTGTTTCATAAATTTCTAAACTAAAATATATAGATATAACATTTTAATAAAATTTATAATAAAACATTAAAAAGAAATAATTATAAGATTTTATTTTATTTTTGAATAACTAATTCTAAAATATAATGTTATTATTACATATGAAATAAAAAGTATATATTTAATATACTAATAATTTTTTTAAATAAAATGAATAAAATTCAACTTCTATTTTCTTAAAACTACTTTTTATTTTCAAAATAAACAAACATAATGATAATAATCACAAATTTATATAATTTTAATTATAATAACATTTTTTATATTAACAAAAATAAAATAACTTTTTATAAATATGATATTAAGACTAGTTTTATAAATATATTTATTTTATTTGAAACTAAAATGTTTCTATTAAAAATAAAAGATCTTTATTATACCAATTATGATAATTATTAAATTTTAATTTTATTAAAATAGATGAAAAAAGATAAAATCACAAAGATTCAGTTTAAGGGGAACACAGGATTTCTATTAGGGCTTGTGGAAGCCAAAGTCATAGATAGCACCGAACTTGGGAGCGATGCCAAGAGGTGATCGCAAGTTGAGGGATTTGTCAGTGAGGGTCTGTCTTCATCTCTCGGAGTCACGATCGGCTGTAGGGATGAGTTGAGCTGATGAGGGTAAATCTAAGCTTGACCGAGAGCTTTTAGATGTGATGTGGATGATGTCAATCAAGGATGTCCAGATCTGGATCTGGATCTAAGTTCGAAGTTCATTACGAGTCTGATAGTCCTTGGGTTGAGATGGAGACTGCTGATAAGCTATCATATCTAAGTAATGTGGTGTATCTGATCGAGATTTTGGGAGAAAATGATTTTTGTGGTCCCAAAATTCAGGTAGGTACTATTTTTATTTGTTTTTGGTGTCTGAATCTTCCCAAAGTCAAGTTTTTGTTTTTCCGCTTCATCTAATTGTCAAATTTTTTTGGTCAATTTTAATTCATATTAAATAATAAACTTTCTTCTGATTAAATGCATGTATAAATTTTCAATGTTTTCATTTACCACAATTGATGTATTCACTATTTTTAGTTGACTTTATCAAAGCTTCATAGTGAAGCTTATCTCTTATTGGTCAATTTTTTTCTCATTACTTTCGACTGTATTATTTGGTTGGGAAGTGTATATAATTCAGCTTTTCCATAAAGAATGCAATCAGAACCACATGTTTTGATTTTCCATACTCTTATTTCTGATTGTTGCACCTATAAAGAGCCTCAGCCCGTAGAAATAAGCAGTGTGGATTATGCACCTTTTTGTGTGTGTGTGTTTCTAGTGAGGTAGACTGAGAGTGGTAGCCTTTTATTTTCTTTCCTCTTTTATTTCCAATTCTAAGAGTATGAGAGTTCTAGTGAGACCAATGACAGTAAGAAGAAGATAGTGCTGATAAATGTCGAATGTTCAAGAAAAAGGTAAGGGGGTTTTAATTTTTTTTATTTGAAATTTATAATTTATGTTTAATGGTTTTTCATAAGGGATAAGATGCCATACATTTTTTGTCAAAATGTGATCTTTAATTGTTAGTTTTATGGTTTTAATTATGGGGTTTTATTTTAATTTACTTTGAAATTTCGATTCATTAACTGTTCTAAAATTAGTAAGAGATGCAAAGTTTAAATTTAGGATTTTAATTTTTTGGTGATGCATATAAGGGATGTTTTTATTTGATTTTTCAATTTAAATATTTCAAAATTATTAGTAAGATATATTTTATTTAATTCAAAATTATGATTTTAGTTTTTTTGTTTTGTGTAATGAATATATTTTTGTTCCTTGTTACTGAATTATGTTCCTTAATTCAAGAATTAGTGATATTACTTATTTATCTATTTGAAAAACAAATTTCATACAACGTAAAAGTTATTTCTGCAAATAAATATTATTATTTAATTTTTTCTTCAAAAAATTATTATTTTTTAATTATTTTAATTATATGAGAGGTATATATCTATATATGTATCAAAGTTGATATTTTAGTTTTATTTCAATTAATTCTTGATAAGGGGTTTTCTATTTATCTAAAATTTATTCAAATATTAATTTATTCTATAATTATTACACTAATTTATTTACTTGTATAATTTTTATGTCTTAAATAAATTATGATAGACGTTAAAAATATCATAATTTATTTCAATTCATATACATGATATATAAAAATCAAGGTTATGGACATACATCGATGATTTTGTTGTCATGACATTTATACATTAATATATATATATATATATATATATATGTACTTCTTAAATTCATGTTTCTTAAAACGTAAGTGCATATAAATATACATTCATTAAAGAAAGATTTTATTTTTAAAAGAAATGATACTTTGATTATTTTGTGCGTGACACATAATTACCTATTTCTAATGATTAATTTTAAGAAGAAAAAATTATATGTCCCTTATTGTTATTATTTATTACCTTCATGTCATTATTTCACTCATAAAAGAAATTTAGCAAATATATCTTTGAAATTTTAAGTATGTGACTGAAGTTTAATCTTCCAGGTGGTTAAAAAAAGTTTATGTATCATAAAATTTGGTTTTACCAAATAAAACATGCAATTTTCAATGAAGACTAGTATTTATATAATTATTTATAAATAAAATTGAACATGTTTATTTCATGTATGCTCGAATTTAAATAAAAAAATAAAACTCAAGTGAAAATTTATACATATGTAAATCCAGATTAAAAATGATTTTTATAAAAACTGGTAGTTGATCTTTGTAAATATGGTAGGGAATTGGAGAGTGAATCCATCCCTAAAGTGGGTAGTCCCAAGATTGACTTCAAAGTTTCATGTGGACTAAGTTGTGTGGTTTTTAGGAGCTAGATTAATATTTTCAACTGAATCATTGGGTTAGTTTAAAATCATCTTCTAAGTATAATTATTTTTCAAAGCATTATAGTATTTTTTTAAAATTACTTTATAAATTTATTTTTCAAATGTATTATATAAGGATGTTTTTAATGTAATTTATTAATGTTTTTTAAAATTTCTTATAGGGTAATTTAATGCTCACCCATTGTTTTAAAGATGATTTTTCATAGGTATCTTAAATCTTTTATTTCAGAAAGATTCATTTTTAGAGTTAGCGCATTAGAAGCGTAATAGGAATCTTCTTAGTTTTTGTTCATCTCTGGTAAATTTAAGGTATTTTATAATCCTCCAGAACAGAGACCAGTAAAATTTCCTTGTTAGTATAATATGTTGTTTAATTTTTCAATTTATTTTATAAGAAAAAAAATTACACCGCATGTTTTTAAGAACTAAGTCTGGAAGAGCGGCCTTAAGGCATTATATTTTTACCCATTCTTGAATTAATATAAAAATTTTCTAAATGAATACAATTATCATTTTCCAAACGTGTTAATTTTTACTTTTTACCAAAAATGTTAATTGAATTTTTTTAAAATACACATCGTGAGTAGATTTTCCCACCATCATGAATATACATTTATTTAATGCTTCTTTTATAAGTTTCAGTTTTTTCTTTTCAAATAATATATTTCACTTAATTTTTTGAATTTTTTTACATTATATTTAAGATATTTTAAATGAAAACTATATTTTCTTCTAGGAATGTTTTATTGGTGTTTTAAAGGTATTTTTATCTCTTACAAAATCCTTTGATAATTCTATAAATTACTAGGGGTATGATCTAATGTTACCATATTTATGATTTATATGGATGATTTATGATTACGGTGATGAAATTTTTATGAAACCCATATCCTTTACATTGTTTATGATTTGTGGATTTGATGGTTATTTTATGATCTTATAGAACACACATGTATGGTTTTAATTATGTGATGGGTGGGAATGGAATTATATATCCTCCAATACATTGGTTAAAGGAAGATATATCAGGATATAATAAGAACTATAATGGGGAGTGAACCATGTTCAATAGGACAATTTTTATAATATGATAGTCATGGGAGTGAACCTTTACTAAGAAATTGTTGGAATGTGGATAAACCCAGTCCACTATGATAGTCTTGGCAGTGTGCCTTGAATTGGGAAATTATTTCATACTCTTATTGTTATTCAAAAACATATTTCTAATCCTTATGTTATGTTCTCAATGATCATTATTGATTATTTTTTATTCTATAGTTTTATGAATCATTTATTTTTACTAAAGAAACTTAATTCATGATTCATGATTATAGATCTTTGATTGATATAATATGATTATTGTAAGTTTTGACCATGATCTAATACTCTTATGCTTATCTTATGTTTTTGTATAATCATTTTCTGATATCTTTTATCTTTACCCTTACTGAGCATCTAAGATCACCCTTTCCTATGTTTCCCTTCCCTAGGTTATAAAGAAATTTTTTAAGTATTATGTGTTTATAAGGGAGATATTAGGGAATAACTTAATGGGAAATGATGCATATATTTTTTATACCAATTTTATTTGTATCCATGTTTCTAAAGACACTAAACCTTTATGGGTATTTTGTAGATCATATTCAAATGTAATAGATATTTCTTCTAGTATGATGAAGTATTTAAGTATAAAAAATATGGGTCATTGTAGTTGGTATCAGAGTAATCATTACTAGCTTTTGGAAATTAGGATGAGAAAACATTATTGAGAAACTATATTATAAGAATAAATATTATAGAAAATCCAACATTATGTTAATTAAATGAGTATTATTTTCATAGAAATTAATCTCTATTTGGATACAACAAGTAGACATGGTTTTGCAACAGATTCATCTTGGGGTAATAACCCAGTTGGACAAGTATATCTTGGACATCATTCTGGTGCATAGTGAATGGGCCCTTACTGCACACCTTGTTTGACACTCCCAGGTGGTATAAATAGGTTATATAAAAATTTAATTATGAACCATTGTGAAATATTTCCATAGATAATGAACATGTATGAAATTGGTTAAACCTATGGTATCTTAGAATGAAAACAAGGTGTCATGGTTTAGATATAGTATGAATAATTTTTTACGATTATATGATTACTCATTTCTATTTATCACATAACTCTTTAAATTATAGTTAATTGTTTGATAGAGGAGGGGTTTTTTAATACTGAATGTGATGGATATTGTAATGATTTTCCTCATGAGAAAACAAATGAGATGGTAGATTTAATGTGAAAGTATCTATTTATGCCTAACCATCTATCTCATTATATGATTAACAACTTGAACATATGTGAGTTTTTTAATGAACCAGATAATATACAAATAGAGTTTCATGAGGATCGTATAATAAAGAAGATTTATCTTCCCACATATCAGGAATGTGGGAAGAAGCACACGAGGAAATGTCTCAATGGAATATAAAGACATTTTATGTATGGAAAATATGAACATAAAGAAAAAAAATTATAATTAAAAAATGTATATTTCATTGGAGGGAAATAAAGAACATCCCAATGTACCAATTATAGTTCAATATCTTATGTGTGAGGAACTTGGTCATTATCTGATCCAATTCCCTAGTCCAAGGGATAACCCCTATACCAAGGAAGGGTCTATGTTATTCCAATTATTTAAATGGAATTATTAGAGTGTTTATATATTAGGATATAAGAATTATATTTTAAGAGTGTAATATTAACAATATTATAGTTATAGGAATCATGAAACATCTAAGGGTTTTTTGGCATATGTTTTAGGTTAATGATTTGGGGGCATGTGTTTAAGGGTATCAGTAACCTAGGAAGTGATTTAGTAATAAGGTGATATTTTTGTAAAACACATTATTGAAGGATAGATAACCCTTATTACATAATTGAGGTTGAGATAAATGTGTTAATTTGGTATAAATAAATTATTAATTTGGATAGAGTAAATTGGATAGTCCTATTAACCTTGAAATTGATTAGTGATTTAATGAAAAATTAATTTATATTTTATTTGATAAAATTAATTTCATTTTTATATTTATGGAATATATTTTATAGCCTTAGATTTTCTTTTAGGAATAAGGATGGTGTTATTTTTTTCAGAATCATATATATTTTCATTAAGTTATTATGGCGATTCATGTTATAAGAATATTTTAGGAGAATATATGATCAAGGTATTCAGAGGTTTGGTATATCAAATTAAGATATACTTTATATTGTTAGGGGATTAATGTCAACATGAATTTGGAACTTTTATGAAATTTTTTATAAATTTTTTGGTTTTGAATTTGGATACACATATTTTGTAGGAGTCTTAAAGGTTAACTATTTATGGATTTGTTAATGTTGAACATTGGTTGTTGTTATTGAGGATTTATATTTTAACTTATTATCTAATTATATAAATATTTATCAATATTTGAAAACTTATGCTAACCATTTTGGTTATTGTAAAAATTTAGATAATAAAGGAATAAGTTTTGATTATTTTATGGATCACATAGTCCATTAAAAGATAATTTTACTGCTTTAGGAATGAAAAATTCATATTGTTAATTTATCTTTGAAATATGGATGAAAATTGGTGTAAGCTTATCGAAACACTTAACTAGATGACAAATACATTTATAGATTTAAATAAATCAATTAAGTACATTTTCTCATTTTACATGGTAAAAGAATTACTTATATCTGGGAAAAATGATCTTGAAAATGGAATTTTTCCCCTTTTTGTAGTTATGACTGATGAATTTATTTTCATTTTAATCCATCATTAATTTATAATTTTTTGATCATTAACATTCTCATGACCATGTTCTCTATTATTCTCTATTATTATATAGACATTATCTTTCACCTAAATGTCAATATTTTCACTTCCTGTTAATTTTATTTCTACATCAGAACCCGATTATGGGTTATTTACAGTAATATTTATATTTCCAACTTTTCATTTCAAATGAAGTTTTATTACTTCTTTGCACGATTTGGTTTTTAAATAGTGGTAATTTTGAATATAAAACTTTTAATTAACAAGATAAATATTTTAAGGATTATATTTATTTAAGGGTTATAGAATGTAACTCCCTGAGATTTTAGAATATATTATTTTTCTTTAAATATATTGTAATTTCTTGATAGCTTAGTTTACACGCATTCCTCCATCTAAATGAACCATGATATAAGAATCCTTTATAACCTTCCCACTGGATTAAACGCATTAATAGTAATAAATAAATTATGATAAAAATGTATAATAGTTTTAAATAATTAAAATCTATATATTAATTAATAATAAATTGGTACTCAATTTTCTTTAAAGATATTTTATTCTTAAAATATTTTTTTCCCTCAAAAATGATTTATATTACATTTTCTACATGAATATTATAATTAACGTATACCAATTTTCAGATCTTTATTTAAATAAATTAATATGATTTTGGAATCCTTCATGTCAATATTATAGTATGATGTATTTTAGAGGATTTTTCTAAAAAGATTTATTTTTCAGTGAGTAGTCAAAATACCAATTTCATTAAAAAACTTTTATTTATTATCATGTTAAAGTACAATTTTTCTTTAAATTTGATCATAAAGAAATATAATTATCTATTAATTATAAATAATTATTTACATAATAATCATCATTATGCTTTCTTTTTTTATATGTTTTTTTATTTAAATCATAATTTTTTCTAAAAAATATATTTATGTGTGCAAATGTTTTTATTTTATTTAATTAAATTAATCTCTTTTAATTAATCGTTTCAAAAAAGTATTTATTATATATTTAATCATATATTTTAACATTCATTATATGTTTTTAACAATGAATTTAATGTAAGTTAATTATGTTTTATTCTTAAAGATTCATTTTTAAAAATTGGGATTTTATTGTAGATAACACGGTTATTTAAAATTAAATTATACCACATATAGAAATTAGAACTGGAAAAATGTAATCCGTATTTTTAGTAATAATAATTAATATAATATAATAGGTTAAACTTAAGTATTTTTCATATTAAATAATAAAAACTTTAAATTTTTTTTACCATGGTTAATGTTAAAACGAGTTTTCTGGGCGGTTAAACCAAAAGATTACGGTATTATTTCCCCATAAACCAATCTAATTAATATTTTTTGAAGATATTTTAACGTTATGTTCTTGTAAATTTGAATAAATTTCTATTTGGTTTACTTTCTCATGAATGTGACCTTATATAATTGTGATCTTTCTAGAAATTCCATGTGTGTCCCTCCCATCACATAAAAAAGGGAACCACTCCTCCATTATTCTTTCCATTTGATCCTTATATATTGTTAAATACCTACTAAAAATAATTAAATTAATACTTCACTTCATCCAATTTATACTTCTCTTCTAATAATACCTATCCTTCAAAGATTAAGGTGTAATCCAAAGGTGGTCTCTCAAATAAAAGGTATAAATCTCAACTAAGATCTTCTAATTTTATTTCTTCTTACACCTTATCTAAAAAAAATTATTCCTAGAAAACATAATCCAGTATCATAAATATACTTATATGTCATTATGCTGATTTAATAACCATTTACCATCACTTCTCAATCAAATGGGAGATTAAAGCATTGCTCATGCATATATGTGGACTATCACCTCTACATAGCAATGCAATTAATTTCCCATCACTAACATACATGGATAGTTATTATTATGGGTTTAATGATTATATATGATATTTATTGAATAATTATGATTATTTAATTATAAAATTATATATACCTTCTTACCTTCTAGTCCATTGGTAAACGATAATGTCACTCGTGGGTAAATGTGGACTACCGCCACCATGAAGCGATGTGATTTTTTTATCATTTCCACTTTTCTTGGATGGTAAAGGGATATATTTAATGAAAATGTATGATATTTATGATATAATAATTATTCTTTAAAGTTGAATTATCATTTAAATTTCTTTCATTCCATAAATAGAAAGCTGGAAACATTACCAGTGTGTCTGTAAGTATTACAGTCTCCGAGAAGTGATGTAATTATTTTTTCATCACCAATTAACATTAATGATTATAAATATGTTTATTATTAAATAAATAATATTTATATTATTATTATAATTATTTATATGCATGAAACATGATCAAAATTGAATAATCATAACTCTCAAACTAAAACATACATGAAAAATGAAGCAATTAACACCTAAAATGACAACTTTAATAGAGAATCATAATAAAATGGTGTTTAAATAATATAAGGGGATAATATATGATATTTTATACATTAATATGGTTATTTTATAGAATTGTAATAAATTTAAATATATTATACATGAGCTTAGAGTGATTAATAATAAAGACAGACTTGGTGTAAGGTTTTTATCTCAATTTCTCTTCACAAAGACATGTTTTAATATTATGCACCAATTTATTATTTTTATGGTGTATATACTTGAAAAGTATTTTTTTGGGAATAATAATATATTTATTATAATTAATTTACATAACCATATGATTTTTAAAATATTCCTCTGATAATCTATTCAAAAATTACTAACATCCTAAGGGTTATTCATATCAGTTTTGTTTTGTTGAGACATATTTAATATCATGCAACTATTTATTTTTATGTTGTGTACCATTTATCATTCTTAATTTGTGATATACAAATTTTCAATTCAAAATATTTCATCTTTGATGTTCTGATTCAAAAGATATCAATGTGTTAAGTGTTTATTGTATCAAATTTTATTCTTTGAGACGTATCTTATGTTATACAAATATATTATATTATGAGGTGTATATACTACCCTTTGGATAAGTTTCATCATGAACATACTTATTTTTATAGTATTAAAAGTTTCATTATACATTATACATCTCACTGGGGTTATGAATCTAATTTCACCAATACAGTACGGGTTTTATATTCCAATTTCATTTTCACTGGGATTGTCTATGATTAATGTTTTATGAAGAAATTATATGATCTATCTATCCTAAGAATTATGTATTTTATTTTTATCTATTTACTTCTTAAAATTACATATTTTCCTTTAGTTTTTCTCTATTTAATAAAACAATAGAACATAATAATGTTTTTAAGGAAAACTGACTTCATTTTTCTCTTACATCAATAATATTCTCTTCCAAGAATATATTCTATTCAAAATGTTTTAAATAATTTTTTTAAAATTATAAAAATATTTTTTAAAATAATTTTTAGCCATGATTAATTTTTTAGATAAAAATCTAAATGAATCTTCTTATAATTTTTTAAATATGGTTCTTTTGACTTTTTACTGAAAATGTAAGTGGAATTTTTTTAAGATACACTACATGAATGGATTTATCCACTATCTTGAGTACTCTTTTATTAAAATATTAATTTTTAATTTTCCTTTTTTATTTTAAAAATATATATTTCCTCAATGTTTTGTAAATTTTTAGATTCTACATTAGTGATATCAAATGAAAGGTGTGATTTTTCTGAAGGAATGTTTCAGTGATCTTTTAATGATATTTTTATCTATAAAAATAGGATTTGTTTTTTATTTTTATTTACTAGGAATATTATCCAATTTTTCTATATTTATTATTTATATATATGTTTTTTTATTATTATTATGCTTTTGTGAACTCATATCCTTTCCATGGGTTATGACTTGATGATATGATGAATATTTTATGATCATGTAGCACACATATGTATGGTTTTCATTCTGTGATGGGTGGGACCTGAATTTTATATCCCTAAAATGAATTAGTTAAATAAGAATATCTCATGAGATAATAAATAATTTAATGAGGAGTGAACCTAGTTTAGTAGGGGACTTTGTACTAAAAGATAGTCTTGGAAGAGGACATTGATTATGGAACTGATGGAATAGGTAGTGAACTGAGCCTACTAAGATTGTCTTGGAAGTGATACCTGAACAAAAAAAATTATTTTTTATTCTTATGTGTATTATATAAACTAATGAATTATCCTTATGTTATTTTCCTATGTATCATGATTAATTATTGTGGATTACACACTTTTATGTATCATGTATTTTGATTGACTAAACCATATCTCATGATTCCTAATTATTGATCTTTTCTGACTGGCTATGATTATTATGATTTTTGGTAATGATCTCATACCTATATTCATATCTAATGCTCATTTATGATCATTAACTAATATCTCTTATATTTACCCTAATAGAGCATCTAATCTCACCCATTCTTTTGTTTCCCTGTTCTAGGTTATGAAGAATGGTTTTAAAAATGATACGTGTATGAAGGGTGTACTTTATAATGAACTTGATTGAAAATAATGTAGATATTTTATGTACTTGTTTTTTATGTCTCAAATAATTCAAATATAATAAACCTTTAAATTTATCGCATGGATTGTATTGATATGTAATGGATATTTCTAATAATATGATGTAGTATTTAAGTATGAAATATATGGATCTCAATATAGGTGGAGTCCTAGTGGGTCGTGTAGGGTTAGAGTGGTACCAATTAAGTTTGATACTTTTGGATGTATTTTAGAGTCATTTCTATTATAGGGATAGGTTTGGGAATTTGGGTGGTGATATTAAGGGAGTATTGAGTTTAGTTATCTAACCAGAGAGACATCATAGGTGTGGTGGATGATGTATCCTTTTTCAAAGGATTTAATAACCTATTAGTCTATTTATATCTCTAAGGAATATTTTTCTATTACAAGTAGGTTTCAAAATGAATCATAAAATGGTCATTTTTTGATCTTTTCCAATACCTTCTCATTTCAACCAACATAGATATTCTATAGTGACTAAGTTCAACCCATTAAATTGGGTATTTCCTTCATGGATAGATAACTCATATTTTGAGGTAGGACCATGATGTGTTTCAGTAAATGTTTGATCCTACCTTCATTGATCATTTATGGGATGAGATATTTATCCATAATCTGATTTCTTGGTATATTTTGCCAATGGGTATAGGTTAGATCCTTCCATTATTTATGATTAACTCAGATTCTCAAGTAGAGAGGACGGTGATTCCCACTGAGTAAGACTGTGATGCTTGTGGTTTTAATATACTATATAAACTCTATTTATAGATTCTTCATGTGTTTGAAAATAGGTATTGATCTTTCTATGGTTGATTAACGGATAGAATCCATGATTTTGGATTTCTATCTGATCCGAACAACCACTGAAGAGATGGTGTTTCTTACCTTTTATTTACCCCTCTCCGTGCAATAAATTATTGATTGATATTTAACTTAAAATAATAGCATTACTACACCACCATAGATTGAATTAAATTTTTCTTTAGAAATCTATATATGAGGAAACTTAAAGGAGATCGACCATTATTAGATTAACTTGACCATTACCAACATGAGTTTAGGTTGTAAATGAATTACACCATGGGAAAGATCTTAGATGGATTTTATACCTACCCAAGAGTTCAGAAAAAGTATCTATAGTAAGAAATCAATTTGGTGTTCTATTTGTATACATTCCATTCTTACACTAAATAACTAGAGTAGTCATTTCCAGTTGAGATTTTTTTTTAAATTGTTACCTAGGTCGAGATAGGATGATGATATCCTATGGATAACTAGAAAATATCCATGGATAGATAACTATGATGAAAACAACATTAGAATTGGAATTATTCATGTTTTATGCATTTTTAGCCTCTTTGGGGAGTTTATGTTATTATAATGTTTAGTGATGTTGGAGTACATAGTGATGGATGGATTTGATTAGGTAGTAACTAAAAAAATTAAAAGGTTGTAATTATTATTATTTTCTAACACTCTTTCTCATAAACATCATTGATAGTTATTACTTACCTCTTTCAATGTTGTTCAGATATTTGAGATTCTTGTGGGGATCCTAACCATCCAGACTAAATGGATGAATACCCCAACCAATGGTATCATTATTTTCTCATAGAAACTAAATGTGAGTTTATCCACAAGTAATGAGGAAATTTTTTTTGATTTTTTTACATAGAGATAAGAATATATACAAAAATATCTGGTATGGATTGAATAGTTCATGGTCTTTAAATGGAATGTGTGGATTATTAGGGTGAATTGACAAGGAATTATTGTTGATCATTCCTAGGTTAGTGAATAAGGTTTGTACTGTTGTGAAAAATGTAGTGGCTTTATTACTCTTATTGATTATTAGAAACATAAACATTATAATGGATGATATTCTAGGGTTTATTTCATCAAAAGATTGTATTTCATATTATATTTCATTAAAAGCTATATTATTATATACTAAAATTATTGGATAACCTAGCCAATATTGGAGATCTAAAAATATAGTTGGTAGACCAGTTAGAAAAAGGCTCAATTAATCTCGATATAACCTCTTCGACCAATAGAGAGGAACAAAGAGGTTCCAGAACATTGAACTTAGTACTTTTTTATATTTTCAATTTCATGTATATGTATCCCATGCATTTTGTTCTGGTATATTTATGGACTCCTCGCATATCTATTTGTGATTTTTTGAGTAATAAATATCATTGTTGTGTTTTTGATATATGTGGTTTATTTTGATGGTATTCCTTGATGCCATAATTTTTGAACTAAATAAGAGGGAGAGTATACTTGGGTATTAGAGTTTGTAATAGGTTTAATTTAGGAACACCAGTATTATAGTGAGTTCTTGGGGTATGATCTCAAGATGTGGGAGATTCATTCCTTCCTTAAGATATTTGAATTAAATTTAGCTTATATTAAGATTGAGTCCATGATAGATTAAGTGTTGAAAGTGTAATAGTGTCATCATAGTAGCTGATGCCCATGTCATGAAATGTTTTTCACAGCTAATATAAGAGATATCTGATAAACTAGCCCTAATATGTTTAGTTATTGAAGAAGAAATCAAAATATATATTTTCCATTGATAATGATCCTAACATATCAGTGAGTGTGAGAGGTCCAAAATAGTGGCATCAATTATGAGATCATATATGCAAAAAAAAATAGTTTGTGGCCTTGGTGGACATCCTTAAATTAGTGAATTATATCATTTTTAATTAGGTATAGATGGTTCTTCATTTAATGAAAACTCATCTTGGATGTTGTGATAAATAGTTGGATGAAGGAATCTCCGTAAGGGCTTAGAACTTGGTGATATAAGTTATTCTGATATTTAATGTTAACTTTATGGAAATTATATATATGAATTAAGATATTCTTATTAAAGGGTTTTATTTGTTGTCACTATATTTTATTTATGTGCATCCTATGGGTTTGGATCTAATAGTATAGGGTTATCTAAATTGGATTGGATTTTATTATTCAATTTGTGTTTGAATAGTTCACTAATGAGGTCAAAATTAGTTTTCAGGTTATTTAATGATATTTTCTTTATTCCTTGATGTTCTCATCTATCAATTCTATGAATATAACCAACACAAAACCATGTTCTTTACTGGTGAATGTGATTATTTTTAGAGAATTAATTATAGTTGTATTATTTCATATATGATAAACAATGTTTTAATTTATTCTTTTTGATTTACTTATTCTTGTTTCTAGTGATTTTTGAATGTGCACCCAATTGGTAGGTGAAAATAGGTTAAAGTAAAACTTGATGTGTTTAACTTTATGAGATGTTGTAGAGTTATTTTGAACCTTGAGATGAATCAATTTGGTGTAGGGTTTGATTTGGAAAGATGTTTGTTATGGGGGTAGGTTCTAGGTTTCTCCTAAATATGGAGAGTTTAATGTTCTTGTAGATGGTACCTTTTTCATGAACCTTTCTAAGGATGGTATTTATGGTTCATAATTTTTACCTTCCGTCATTAGGGTGAAATTGGATGTAAGAAAGGATGTTCTTCTTTATAGTTTTCCCCTAGGTTCACTTAGAGAATGAGAAACCTAAAGTGAATAAGTGTGTAGGAGAATTTATTATTTTACATGTAAGTATTTTTAATGATCTTATTAGTTTAGCAGCATGGATTATTTCCTATCCAAGTATAAAAAGGTTTAAAGGTGAAGAGGATGCAGCAACTTAGATTTTTTTGTTAGTGGGGATTAATTTATTTTGTGAATAAATAGGGAAAAATGGTAAAATTACCCTAGTTATTTGACTTGGGAAAAAATTACATCCTTACTTTAGGATTCGAATGTGTTGTTTACCTTCAGTTTAAATTTTTGTAAAATTCCAATCTAGTTTCCTATTAAGAGGTTATTTTATATCTATTAAATAAATAAATATTTATATTATAAATGCGAGTAGTGTATTTATTAAATGATATCTTGAATTGAAATTTTAAGCTTGTGATTATTTTTGGAATGGGGTTTTTCGTTATGTATGGTATAGACTATGTGCTCAGATATTGATCCATGAACTGAATATTTTTTATTTTTTATTTGAAACATTAATAAACATCGCACTTAATATATAAAAATAAAAAAAATTATGGTGATGTGCCATCAAAATTTTCTGGAGGAGATAATATAGTGATTCAAAGGTTTTTTGGAATGAATATCTTTAATAGGTTGACTAGTAATAATGAAGGGTAGATATTATTGTGAATTAAATGGGTTAATAAATGTGAAATATTATAGAAGGAATAATTACACCACCATTCATTTTATATATTGAGGAAATAAGAAACTATCATACCTATTCACCCATTTAGTGGGATTCATGTACACTCATTTTCTCATTTACATAAATAAGGATCATTCTTGTCATGTAAAATGATTCTTTGGGATCATGATATGGTCATCAAGCGATAGAAATTCACCATCAAGTGACGGAAATTCACCATCAAGGTAGTACACTCAGCTATTTGTATTATCTTTAGTAATGGGGGATTTAATCCTACTTCCTTATAATTAATTTTTTATATTATTCTAAAAATAAATAAGGAAATGAGATTAAATAATGATAAGTGGAATATATCGCAATTGATCGATAATGTTTAAAAGTAGGATTTTCTAGAACAATAATTTTTTTTTCTATTTTGAAATTTTTATTAATTAATAAATAGTTGGTTAAGGAATAAGGAAAAATTTATGTGGAATATGAATTTTGAAAAATTATATTTAATTGATGAGGATTTGTTTATATAATTATTGGCTAATGAATTCATGTTTTTGTTTTATCATGAGATATTAAATGATTACCTGAATAATGAATTTTGTGGATGGTTAAGAATTAATTAATGAAAAATATGTTATTAGTAATATTTCTACTATTACTATTATCCTTAATGATTCAATTATTCGCCTTTGATAAATCTATGTCATTTGTCGCAGTTTTTCCCCTTCTTTTTTTTTCTCATTATTTATCAGACCTGAATGAAACAAGATATTTGGGTGTTCAAATCATCCCTAAATCATTGATATTAGATTTTATTATTCCTTGTCCCATGTGTGATATAGTAATCATGATTTTATAATTCAATTATGGAATATTAATGTGGTTTCAAATCAGTGAAAGTGTTGGTGCTGGTATCGGTGGTTAGAGGAGAAAACAACAATCGAAGATGATGTAAAATTGTTCGAAATAGAGTTTTTTCTAGGTGTTAAATAAGATATGGGGTCACTAGACATGGTCACTAGAAATGGGGGCATTTTTTCCAAAACATATTGTAAGAACTCGGATCTTAATTTTTAGGTATTCCTTCCTTTTTCTAGATTTTTTGAGAAAAATGGAGTTTCTTGAAATTTTTGAAGTAAACGTCGTGTACCTTCTGAGTACACATCGTGTAATCTTTTCCCGCTCGAATCCATGTACTGGTCGTGTCTGGTCCACACACACAATGTGTAGGGTTGATGTGGAGGCCGATTTTGGAAAAGTACGGAAAGACCTAGTACACGCCGTGTACTCTAAAAGTACACGTCGTGTGCTTTCTTTTTATCATTAAATGGACCGGGGTCGCTCCTGATCGCCATAAACATCTTCTTCTAGGTCATGTTCGTCTGAGAGCACTGGGAATCTGTGGATCTTCGATGAGCCACCGCTCCTCCATCTGTTCTCTGATTCGAGCACCGTCGATTGTGTTGGAATCACAGCGGTGAGTTCTCCCTTCTACTTGAGCCTTGTTTTCCAATTCCTCCTCCTTCTCAAGTTATCGTGGTTTGTACTTTTTGTGCATTTTTGTAGATATACGGAATTCTGAGGATAATCAAGATTCATGGTTCAGGTATATCAATCTCTTAGGATCGAGGTAGGTGGTTTGTGCCTTACCGTTCAATGTCTTTGAGTTTTATGTGCAAATTCCACCAATACCCATGAACGGGGTATTGCGTGTTTACTTTTTTGCCCTTGTTGTTTTCTTTCCTTTCTTTTATGCTTGATTAGAGGTAAATTAATCATGTTAGAGGATAATTTGTTGTGCTTGGAGGTTTTTCCCATGCTTGTTCTGTTACTGACCTTTGGGTCTTCGTTTCATTTGGCTATTACACCTGTTTCCATGTCTTGTGTCTATAGGATGGAGTGTTTTTACATAACATGCTTGTTTCCTTGTAGACTATTAGCCAAGTATCTCTATAGGTTTACTTTGGTTAGCTAAGTAGCTTTATAGGTGTATGTTGGCCTTATAGCATTATCATGCACTAACTGGCACAGGGCTGTGAGAACCTGGTGCTATAGACTATAAGGGATAGACCGAGTGAGCTTCCCAGGGAGTCTTTGACATTATAGACTACCTGAGGGTAGACCGAGTGAGCTTCCTCAGTGATTATTAGACATTATAGGCCACAGGGGATAGACCGAGCGAGCTTCCCATGGTGCCTTTAGATATTATAAACTACAGGAGGTTAGACTGAGTGAGCTTCCTCAGAGAGTCTTACCTTGTTTGATTTCTCTTTAAAAACCGTCCCAGGCTAGAGGAGGAATTGACTGAGTGAGCTTCCTCAGAGAGATTGTGGTATACCTGAGGATATAGGAGTAGTTGACAGAGATAGCTTCCTCAAAGAGTATCTAGAACTTGGGGCTAAGAGGGTTAGACTGTGTGATATTCTTCAAAGAGTCCCTAACTACCCTAGACTATAAATGGAATTGACCGAGTGTGCTTCCCCAGAGAGTCTCATAAACTCTTATGACCAAACCATAGGGGTTAGGCTGAGTGCACTGCCCAGAGGGTTGTGGTACTTCTTGGATAGCACCAGAGGGGATGGCTGCGAGTACTTACCATAAGGTTTCCTGCTTGTTAGCTGTTTTCTTCACTACTATTGTTGGTTGTGGATTGATTACTGTTATGTATCATCCTGCTTTACTGCTTACTATTTACTGCCTACTACTTTTCTATTGCTATTTACTGCTTATTGTACTTTTACCTGCCATATACTCACTGACTGTTAGGCACAGATCTTCAGGTGAATGCCTACTGGGATTTAGTCTCACACCCTATTTGGGTCATGCTTTTGGGCCCAAACAGACTATATCATTGCAGGTATAGACTAGGGAAAGAACCATTCGACATCTGGTACTTGATTTCTTGGAGCAGGAGAACATGGGACCAAGCTTTGGCTTGCGATGTCGTGGAGCTGTTTTATTTTTCTTTTGTACTTGTTTGGGTACTGTGGTGTCTTCCAGCATTGTTACTTGTCTAGCTGCTTTTATAAATATGTATCATGCATCATTTCAAATATACATATGTGCTCCAGTTTTTTGATCTAGTCTTCTGGTGTTTATTATTATTGGTTATTACTACTTCCGCTATTGCATGTTTATTTTTCTTCCACTGTGTACTCTACCAATGAGGGAATAGTTTCCCCACTATCACACCCAAGGCCCTCACTACTAGTCGGCAGCCTCTAGCGTTTGGCGAAATGTTCTTGAGGCCATGTGACCAACTGGGTACGAGGTGCCTCTGGGTGGCCTCCGGAACCGGGACGTTACAAAGTGGTATCATAGGAGGTCCTTTTCTCTTGCTTTACTATTTGGAGACTTTAGCCAGGGATATGACAGATTCGGTACTTGGTAATAAGCTCCGCCCGGAAGTAGCTAACCCGTGTACAGGGAAAATCCATACTACCTCGTTTATTGCAGTTTTCTTATTTTGATATTTTATGGTTGATATGATTTCACCTAGATTGATTCACATGCTTTGTGTTGTTATTGTTTTGATATTACATTTCTATTTCTATTTCAACCCGATGAGATGAGGGTATGCCATCTCATGCATCATATAGGCACTTGTTAGAAACCACATTCCATGCATTCTTTCCATGCCATCTAGGGTGAATTAGAGACTGCATGTTGTTCTGATAGACTCTTTGTAGATTATGTATGTTGTTGTGATATATGCTTGATAGAATCCCTCCTGTTGTGATAGAGAAATTGATTGTGTTTTACTTTTCTTAAATGAATTCCAAATTTTGATTCTTGTGGTGTTATGGGCCCTCTTGAATCATAATTTGGTGGATCATGATCCTGTTTTCCTTATATATGACTGTATTGGATGCAAAGATTTGATTCGTGGGGATTATGGGCCCTTACGAGTCAAAATTTGGCACCTACTTGCTTTGTTTTCTGTGTTTTCTGGGCTTCTGTGTGGTTTCTGAGCTACTACCCGGAAAAACCCAGAATACACGGCTTGTACATTCTGGATACACGCCGTGTAGTTTTCAGGTCGTGTCACTGACCATGTGAGCAGAAACACAGTGTCATAAAAATAACTTCAAGAACACGTCGTGTACGGTAGGTGCATGCCGTGTATTATAGAGACGTGTACCCGGTCATGTCACTAACAACACGGGTTGGGGAAGCTCGAGTAGAACACATCGTGTTGTTAAAGAACACGTCGTGTAGTTTTGTCCTAGGCACTTGGTCGTGTCATGAACAACACGGGTCGGTGTTATCTTCTCATATACACGTCGTGTTTGTTCGGAACATGCCGTGTAGACGGCCGTGTACCTAACAACACGGGCCACTGAGACTGTGTCCCTAGGGAACACGCCGTCTAGTCTGGGGTTAGTTGGATCGTGTGGGTTATACATGTAAGGAGACTCAGGCAGCGGTTTAGAGTTCAAGTACACACCCATGTTAATGGTTAAAGAAGACACGTCATGTAGTTTTTATACATACTGTGTAGTCGTGTTTTGTAAAACTAGATAGTTTCTTTCCCCGTTCCCGTTTTGTACTCCTGTGTTTTCAGTCTTTGTAAATCTTTATACAAGGTGTGCTTTTGATCTTTCAGAGCTATGCCTCTGAGACGTCCTCTGGTCGTATGCCCGTTGTCGGACGGTGACCAGACACCAGAAATAGCCGATCTGGGACCTCCTGTTGTTCCTCCAGCTGTGCCAGCCTTGGCACTAGCAGTTATACCCGTTGCAGGCGCCAATATTCAGTTCAGGGAGGACTTCCTGAGGATGTTGTAGACTTTTCAGGGATCTCTGCCTCCTACCCCGTCGATGGCTGAGTTGATGAGGGGTTTTCAGCAGCAGCATCCTCCTACTTTCTCAGGGGATGGAGGACCCTTGGCTGCAGAGTCATGGTTCGAGGCCACCCTAACTATCTTTGAGCATCTGAAGATACCCCCAGAGAAGAGGGTAAATCTGGCAACCTATATGCTCTGGGACACCGCCAAGAGGTGGTGGGAGGTGATCTCATAGTCAGGATGCCAGTAGGGTATGTCATGGGATGAGTTTCGACGCACATTCTATGACTACTTCTATCCGGAGACCCTGAGGGCCGATCGAGCCTGGGAGTTTATGAGTCTCCAGTAGGGTACTCTTTCTATTATGGAGTACTCATCCTGTTTTACTAAGCTGTAGCATTTCACACCGATCCTAGCAGGTGATGAGTTTTTCCTTGCTAGGAAGTTTGAGGATGGTCTCAGGCAGGAGATCTGTTCCCAGATGAATGCCTTCCAGTTGACTTCTATATCCTCCATCGTCAACCAGGTGATGATCACTGAGTGAAATCTGAGAGACTCTGGGGCAATGAGCCATGGAGGTTCATCATCCAGAGCTGGTGTTCCTCCTAAGGATAGTAGGAACTGTCGTAGGGAGTCTTCTTGAGGAGATCAGGGATTGCGGGATGTGTCTTCTGGCAGCCATGTTGATGCTACCAGTGCGGTAGGAGTGGGAATACTAGGCCTCAGTGCCAGAGGGATCCGATGGAGTGCCAGTCTTGCGGCAAGATGGGCCATCTTTAGCACTTTTGTCATATCTTCTCACCTTCAACTGGTGGTAGGGGTTCCTCTATGACCCTAGGTTCTGGAGATGCTTCACCAGTTTCCCACCAATTCGAGAACTGGAGTTATTCTAGTCGTTCAGGTCGAGGTGGAGGTTGCGGCCATGGTGGTCAGTCACCAGGTCATCAGCGACAGCAGAGTGGATCAGCTCAGAGCGGTCAGCCAGGGGTGTAGGGTCGTAGTGCAGGCCAATCATTCACCATGGAGCAGACCTATCAGAAGCAGGATCCTGGCCCTTCTACAGTTCAAGGTACGATCTTAGTATCCTCAGTTTTATCTTCATCTCTTTTTGATACTGGTGCTTCCCATATAATTATCTCTTTTGAGGTTGTGGAGAGCCTTGGGCTCTGTATTTTTTTGTCACCCAACTTGTTGACTCTTGACACGCCGTTGGGAACAAGAACTTCTAGCGTACATCAGTGCAGAGAGTTCCCTCTTGAGGTTGTTGGGTGTCACTTATTATTGGACCTCTATGTCTTAGAGATGTCGGACTATGACGTCATTCTCAGGATGGACTGGTTGGTTTCTTTCCAGGCAGTCATCGATTGCTATCGCCACAGGGTGAGTTTTGTATCACCAGAGAGTGGACCTTTTCTTCATAGAGTTGAGTGGGATGTCCAAGAAGGTAGAGCTGGACCCGAGCATCATGGGCTAGGAGGAGTTACAGTCCAGATTTCCAGTCTTTATCTGGATGACTAGGGGACTTCACAGTTAGACTTTCCCCCAGTGGTGGATCATTTCAGGGATGTTTTTTCAGAGGAATTTTTAGGTTTTCCTCCAGAGCGTGAGGTAGAATTCTCGATTGAGATCGTTCCAGGAGTGGAACCAATGTCCATTCCTCCTTATAGGATGACTACACTTGAATTGCATGAGCTCAAGAAGCAGTTGGAAGAGTTACAGGCAAAGGGTTTCATCCAACCCAGTACTTCTCCTTGGGGTTCGACTGTCCTGTTTGCGAAAAAGGCAGACGGTACCCTTCGGCTTTGTCTGGATTATCAGAAGCTGAACCAATTGACAGTCAAGAACTGATATCCCTTGCCAAGGATTTATGACCTCTTTGATCATCTTTGAGGAGCTCGGGTGTTCTCGAAGATCGATTTGAGGTCTGGTTATCATCAGTTGTGCATTAGACCATCATATATACCTCTGACATCCTTGAGATGCAGGTATGGTCTATACGAGTATACAGTCATGTTGTTCGGTCTCACAAACACGCCAGCAGTTTTCATGGAACTGATGAACCAGGTGTTCCATACATACTTGGACTCCTTCGTTGTGGTCTTCGTGGACGATATCTTGGTGTACTCTTGTACTCGACACGACCATGCTACCCATCTTGAGTTCGTTCTGAGTACACTGAGAGAGCATTGGCTTTATGATAAACTCTCCAAGTGCCACTTTTGGATGGATCAGATTCACTTCTTGGGTCATGTCATCTCAGAGGCTGGAGTATCTGTGGACCTAGAGAATGTGAGAGATGTAGTTTTCTGGGAGGAGCCGAAGAAAATCTTTGAGGTGCGGATTTTTCTAGGGCTGTCTGGATACTACATGCATTTCATACAAGAATTTTCGCACCTAGCAGCACCGTTGACAGGTCTGACCAAGAAAGGGGTGAAGTTTTTATGGTCAGATTCTTGTGAGTCAGCCTTTCAGGAGATGAAGGGGAGGTTGACATCAGCCCTGATACTATTCTTGTCGGAGCTGGGCAAGGGATATACTGTTTACTGTGATGCTTCAGTTATCGGGATAAGATCTGTGCTTATGCAGAGAGATGGGGTCGTTGCTTACGAGTCTCAGCATTTGAGGCCACATGAGAGGAACTACCCGACGCATGATCTGGAGTTTGCAGCAGTTGTTCATGCCTTACGCTGTTGGAGACACTACCTTCTGGGAGATCACTTTGTGGTTTTCACCGACCACAAGAGTCTAAAGTATATCTTCACTCGGCATGATCTGAACCTGAGAGAGTTCAGGTGGGTCCAGTATCTATAGTATTTTGACTTTGAGCTCGCCTATACACCGGGAAAGGGAAATGCAGTGGCAGATGCATTGAGCATAAGAACTCAGATTTAGACAGTTTAGGAGGCCAGAAGTGAGTGGCAGCTTATGGCTCTGTTCTCTGAGATGCACTTGGAAGTGCACGACAGGCAAGGACAGACTGTCCTATCTGCTGTAGCTGTTACCTATACACTTCTTGAGTGGGTACGGATGAGGTAGATATCAGATTCTGAGGCCTTAGTCCTGCAGGAGAGTGTGTCAGAAGGGGACCCTCTTCCTGGATGGATAGTGGGTGAGGATGATATCTTGCGTTTCCTGGGAAGCGTATGGGTGCCAGCAGACATACGCGAGGAGCTGATGCGGGATTCTCATTCCTCAGTTTGGTCAGTTCATCCTGGAATCAGCTAGATGTGTCGTGACCTACACCACCAGTACTGGTGGCTAGGTATAAAGAGATATATTGCTGGTTTTTTCATGAGATGTTCTACTTGTCAGCAGGTGAAAGCAATGCATCAACAGCCAGCGGGGCTTTTGCAGTAGTTACCTATTCCTAAGTGAAAGTGGAACGATGTCGTGATGGACTTCATGACCAAGTTACCGAGGTCACCTCGGGGAAACGATTTCGTTTGGGTTGTCGTCGACAGACTCACAAAGGTCGCACACTTCTTGCCGATCAAGGAGACCTTCAGTGTTGATGATCTGGAATGGTTGTACATCTGGGAGATTTTATGTCTACATGGAGTTCCACACTCCATTATTTCAGATAGGGATGCGTGCTTTACTTCTCAGTTGCGGCAAGGACTTCAAAAGGTTTTGGGTACACAGGTACTTTTGAGTACAGCATACCATCCCCAGACAGATGGCCAGTCCGAGTGCATGATCCAGGTGCTTGAGGATATGCTCTGATATTTCATTCTAGACTTCGGCAGTTCTTGGTTGAATCATATTCCTCTTGTGGAGTTATCCTACAACAACAGTTTTCAGGTGACCATTCAGATGGCACCTTATAAGGCTCTTTATGTAGAGACCCGAAGCTTTACGTACATGGACAATACATTACTTTTGCGTAATACTTATTACATAACAAAAACAGACACACGAGGATCGTAATAGTTTAGTGTCTTTGGAAACTCAGAATAAAATCTTCTAATAGTGGTGAAATATCTTCAACATCTCCCAATAAATATCTTCCCCTTTTTTCTTACCTAAAACCTTTCTTTATATCCTGGGAAAAATAAAATATAAAAGGGGTGAGCTCAAATTCCCAGTAAGGGTAAACATAGAGAAAATAAAACAATCCATAAACATTTGAATGCAAAAACATGAACATAAAATCTAAACATAAAAATCTTGAGCAAAGACATGAATCTTGGAAGTACGTAAAGCATATATCATAAGGGAATATCAATCATGATAAAAATCATGGGAATAAAACAAGTAATTATGGCAACCATTAAGCACATGATATGATTTCCATAGTATCGAAGGCATTGATTCAAAGACCATCTTAGTGGACAAATTCCCTTTTTGAATCGAGTTCACTCCTCGTTCCAGAACTGTATTACTGAACCAGTTTAACTTGCTGTTCCAGCCATGTCTATCTCATGAGATATAAATCTTTACCCAATGCATTGGAGGGAGATATAGGTCCCACCCATTTCATAATGAAATCATTCTTACTTGTGCCACAAAATAAATATACATCATTCATAATAACCCAATAAATAAAATGTTTTTCAGAAACACCATCCCATCATCACATAATCCATATAAAAGAAGTGGATATCATTTCATAATAAGAAAAGTGAAACCATGTAAATCATAGAGACTTTATACTTGAAACATAAACATATGAAAATAATTTCATCTTAGATGGAAAATGGTTTTGATAAAACACTTGAAATAACTTCTTGAGGAAAATATCCTTTCTTCTTCAAAATCATTTTCTTTTCAAAAAATGCCATTAAATTTTAAAAGAATGGTATTTGGTTGAAAATAATCTTGAAATAATTTGGATGAAGCTTCATGAAAATATGGCTTTATAAAACCGTAAAAATCCTTTCATGCCGTATAAGTTAAAAAAACATCCTTCTCTTACTTTTGTCGGAAAAGTCAAAAAGTACCTTGTAGGTTAAATAAAAGAAAGATTCCTTCCATACCATGGGGTAAAAGTCAAAATGGGTAAAAAGGACATTAAACATACATGAATACACTTTTATAAAACATGGGCATGGATGATGGCAATAACCCCAGTAAATACTTATGAATAAGCAATCTCGGATAAAAATGAGATTTGCAAAATTATCCCTTACCTTAGGTCCGATATGCTTCATACGTATTCGAACCTCCTGTATAATGATTTAAATAATGTCATTGACTTATTACAGAATAATATTCATTTTTATGAAATCATATATGTTTCACTTATGACTTTATATTACCCGTTCTTTTGTAAATTCCATGTTAAAGCAGCATTTTGGGTAAAATCATTTCATTTATCGTATGTGTTTCAACTTGTCGTTCTTGATATTATTACTTATATCCTGATTTACATAATTCCAGAATGTAAAACATGATTTATATATAATATATATACATCATATACATATATATATATATATAATAGATCGATAAAAGGAATTAAATACACCGTTCATGGAGACAATAGGCCGTACGTACGCATGAACGATGTTTTCGTTTCCTTATTGAATTGAATGAAACAAAATAGATGACATACATATATATATACATAAATATAGTAGCATTATTATTTCATATATTTCATTATTATTCATTATATAAACTTTATGATCATTCATGTATGGTTAACATGGAGAATAAATCTCATCGCGTCGTGGAGACGGTAGTCTGTACGTACGCTTGAGCGATGATATCGTTCCCATAATTATTGAATAGAATTGGAGTGGATGGTATAATATATCAGAATCAGTATGATGTTATAATAACCATATATAGTTATTATTGGCACCATTATACCCATCAATGTAAGGTGTTGGTGGAAAAATAGATTTCACCACGGCGTGGAGACGGTATTCCGTACGTACGCACGCGTGGTGATTTCATTTTCCGTAGGATGGATAGATGGTGAAATAGGGTTGTTTCATACTTATAATAACATATCAGTATATTAGTTATACTTATTTTATTACTTCAAAATGAAACAACTAAAGAAGAAGAAGTGGAAGAAGAAATAGAGATAAAAGAATTGGTAACGAACATTACATCTTCTTTGAAGCGCCTCTTTGAGACCTCCTCTTAGGGCACTAAAATTGGACTTTGAAGAAGACCAGGACCTCGAGGATGTTTCTAGGGAAGTGGGGAAGTTAAATGGGCAGGGGTAGGCCGAGCATGATGGCTCAAATTGGTGTGAGGAGGAGAGGGAGGAGGTGCCCTTTTATAAGAGAGGAGAGGGGCACCATTGGAATTCATAAAATTATTATTTTATAATAAATCTAACCCCACTTAATAACCTCCAAAAATGACTAATATTTGAATATTAGATGATATAGGGTTATAATATCATCAACCAATCAAATTTAGACATGTTTTGATCTTATTTTAATCCTTATCATTTTGATTTATCCTTATTTAATCTATTTATGTTTATTTGTGGTAATAAAATTCTAAATTTTAAATGGTAATAAATAATCACTTATGTGTCGTTAATTTTACATAATTGGATACTTTATAAAATTTTTTACTATATAAATTTCAAATTATAATTTTTAAATATTTTTGTGATTTTTAAACAATTTAATAATATGTTATTTTTTTAAAATAACAATAGTGTCAATTTTGACACTATTCATTTACTTGAATTTAAATAAAATATAAACATAGGATATATTCGAAATAAAATATTTAATAGATTCATAAAAGTTAATATGTATCTATAAAATTAGTATATAAAATTAAATAGTTAATATAATATTTACTTTATTATTTTTAAAACCATTTATTTGGTTTATATCTTAGTAAAATAAATACTACAACATTTTTGTATAATTATTTAACATACTTATTTGTTGCATAAAAATTAAAAATAAAATCCTATAATTAAGATAAATCTATTACCTTTCACAATAATACTTTTACTGTAATTTATCATCTTAAAATCACAATATTTAAATTGTTATATTTATTAAATTATGAAGGTGACAACTTTGGAATCATTTAAAATAAAATAATATAAGTGTCATAATCACTTTTATAAGGCTCCAAATGGTAAATTATTCGACCATTAGATGATTATGGTTTACATTTACATGAAAAATAAGTTTTGGTCAGGGTTTTGTGCATTCTATGGCCACTATTAGTTTAATAAAAACTATATTCTTGATTTTTCACTAGATAAACAATTTCTGCATCACTATTGTGTCATAATTATTGATAATTATTTAATCCATAAAAATTATAAATAAATTCATATGATGTAGATAATTTTATTAGATTTCTGGAGACTACTCATTTTCGAAGTTTCATAAAGTTTATCACTAAATTAAAATTATTATACTTATAAGATTTAAGAGAGTGACATGTTGTCACTTTCTTTGGTTTTTATAATAATTAAATTATTTTCATGCAAGAAAGTCCATTAAATGAATCTAATCCGACCCTTAGGTGATATGGGTCGACTTTTAGTCATCCAATAGAATTTTGGCATGTGTTAGGGTAATTTTATAATATTATATTTACCCTTAATTACCCGATTTACCTTTAACTATGGTAAATAAAATTTACCGTAGTTACTATTCCTAATTTCCAAATATAAAAAGTATTTTATTAACATAATTTGGACCCACTGATTCCAAATATGGAATCTATTTTTCGAAATTCAATACATAAAAGTTGCATAAATTAAATTAAAATTAATCTCGTTGTCGAAAGAAAATGGGTTTTTGTTTAAAACATTGCAAAAGATTGAATTGATTTAACCTACGAATTCAAGGTAAAATCAATGCTAATGACATACATTATATTAAATGGTAAAAATATATTCTATTTATACTTTAAAACCATTAAATATTATAATTTAACCATATAAATTATTACGATGAAAAAAGTTGTTTTTAAATAAAATATAGCGTGTTTTTACTATTCATTAAAATATGAAAGTTATCAGAAAAATATCAAAACTTTATCAAATGTTAATTTTTATATCCTTATTCAAAAGAAGAAATTTATTTTGTAAAATTGAACTTATAAACATGTCAAAAACCATATTTAAAGTGGGTGCACCATCAAAAGGCAGAAAAAATGCATTTTTTGAAAAATACTTATTTTACCCGAAATTTTTTTTTTCACATAACATGTTCTAGAAAATGTGTAATATGAAATAATAATGTTATAACATTAAAAATTTAGTTAATACTATTCATAAAGGCTAGTTCATAATAATATTTTAACCATATATCATTGTTTAGTGAAACCTGATATTGCATACAACACACGCTATCGAGAAAATTCGTGATTGCGTGTAATGCAAGCCAAGTCAGGGTTGCGTGTTGTGAAAGAATCCTTCGTTGTTTCGTATAACAGAATCCAACCATATTTCATTTATAAATTTAATATATATATATATATATATACACTCAATGTTGCGTAGAATGACTATTATAAAACGAACTTGAAATTGTGTGTAACACAATCTAAGAATAGTGTTGTGTATACCTCAAGCTAATAAAGTGTGGCATATAGCAAAATATTATCTTGTTGTAGCATAAAACACATGACATCGAATAAATTAAAGAGAATACTTATCATAAAATATCGGGTTGTTACCCCCCTTAAAATGAATTTCGCCCTCGAAATTCGTCGGGGTTATAAATCGTTTACTATTCATAGAAACCCACATCGTAAAAAGGAATACTGAAACATAATTTTAAAAACTAAAGTATGAAAGGTAAAGATTACCCAAAGTAACTCATCACTGGGTTTCCATATAGGAGAACATAGGTGAAAATATGGATATAGAAGAAAAATCTAACCCTCAAGTTCTGATGGAGAGTGGTAGAGAACATGGCTATGAAAAAGCCATTAATCACAAATCCATAAATTTGTGATGATCTAAGGTACCATCTGATTCATCGGATATAAGAGCACTAGGACAAAAATTTTGGTTTTCAATATCATTTCCCTAAAGTTGAAAATTTTGAATTAGAAGAAATACTTGCTTGATTTTGGTACAATCTCACTATTGTTCGTGCTTTTAACAATTTCCACTTCATATCTTAAAGAAATGAAGTTGAATTTGTTATTCGTGAAGAGTTAGAAGATCATGTGATAGAATGATGGGTCATTCTATCTAGTTCATACAAAAAGTTAGCAAACGTTATCAAATATACATAAGTCCATCTATGGTGAGGTTAATCATATACGATTCCAAAAATGAACTTACACTTCATATATCATACCGCTTAATAAAATAAAACGAGTTTCTACTAACCAGGGACTTCCTGTACGCCAGTGGTAGGCGATAAAGGTCAGTCGCACTTCAGTTGTGGGTTCGATTTCTATATCCTTGTCCGACGCGATGGGTTGTCACCCATCCTACAGGTTGTCCTTTTTCTAAAACTACATTACTATAACATCCCATCAATAATATCAAAAAAAAACTTCGATCCTTAAACAATACTAACTTATGTCCAACATAATCCATTCCAATCTTTAGGCTTATCCATAATACTACAGTACACTCTCATATTATAGTGAAAACGATTACCAGAGATTTCATATAACAAGCATATTAATACCATCGTTGATCCCCATATATCATAAGATATGTCTTGTTGGCCACATTCCAAACATTCAAAGGCCTTAATCATGTATTCTCTTAAAAAAATTAATACCCATTGAACATTAGTGAAAACATGAATGCAGTTAAAAGTTAACATTTTCCACATACCTAAATCCTCAAAATTCTATATACTGAAACCATGATATTACTTAGTCCTTATATCAATCATGAGCTCATGAATACTGTCAAACATTTCATTTTCTCCTTATCCCTTCATTATGTGCATATCATCTGCTTTCCAAAATATTTGAATCACTTTTCATGGTTACCGGTACCATAAAATTATTGAAATCCACAATAGAATAATACAAATAAATATTCTAATACACCATAAAAGTACCTCAACAACATTATTCATGAATACCAATACATAAACACTTCAATCCATCATCTTCAATGATTGTCCTGGAATAAGCCCTTCCTTGATTTAGAAGTAACTTTTTAGGTCAGGGAATTGAGTTGGGTAATGCCCATGTTCTCCACAAATAAGACATTGAACTCCATAACAGTATGTCACTCTATTTCCATTTTCTCCACATAAATAACATATGTCCCTCCATTTAAGGTATTCCTCAAGGTTCTTATTCCCTTCTTTAGAAATCTCAATCTTCCTTTCTTTATGCTCCTTAACATGCGAACATGCATAAAAGTCTATCTTCCTCTTATTTGATGAATTAGGCATACCACTAAATTTCACCTTGTTAATTATATATCGCGATGAGTGATTCGGCATAATCACAATATCTTTCTCTCTTGGAATTATGCAATTTTGTTGCTCATAGTCACCAATTTGTCCATTTGATTCAATGTTAACTGAATTCCTTCTGGTTCCCTGCATTGACTAAAACACAAAAAGAATTATGTGAGAGGCATAAATCATACAAGGAAAATAACATAATCAAGGGGGAGTACCTTCAATATCTAACATCCTAGGTTTAATTCAAATATCGTTACCATAATTCTAGGAATATAACCTATACTTATACTTAACCTTAGGGACATCCCTAGACATACCTTAGAAATATCTCTAGGGATATCACTAATGTTATCGCATCCTAGTTTCCAAAGGTTGATTAAACATTTCCTCTGATACCAAATGTAGAGACCCGAAGCTTTACGTACATGGACAATACATTATTTATGCGGAATACTTAATACATAACAAAAACAGACACACGAGGATCGTAATAGTTTAGTATCTTTGGAAACTCGGAATAAAATCTTCTAATCGTGGTGAAAGATCTTCAACATCTCCCAATAAAGATCTTCACCTTTTTTTCTTACCTAAAACCTTTCTTTATATCCTGGGAAAAAGAAAACATAAAAGGGGTGAGATCAAATGCCCAGTAAGGGTAAACATAGAGAACATAAAACAATCCATAAACATTTGAATGCAAAAACTTGAACATAAAATCTAAATATAAAAATCATGAGAAAAGACATGAATCTTGGAAGTACGTAAAGCATATATCATAAGGGAACATCAATCATGATAAAAATCATGGGAATAAAACATGTATTTGTGGCAACCATTAAGCACATGATATTATTTCTATAGTAGCCAAGGCATTACTGCCAAGACCATCTTAGTGGACAAAGTCCCTTTCTGAATCGAGTTCACTCCTTGTTCCAGTCCTGTATTACTGAACTGGTTTAACTTTTCATTCCAGCCATGTCTATCTCATGAGATATAAATCTTTACCCAATGCATTGGAGGGATATATAGGTCCCACCCATATCATAATGAAATCATTCTTACTTGTGCCACAAAATAAACATACATCATTCATAATAACCCAATAAATAAAATGGGTTTCATAAACACCATCCCATCATCACATAATCCATATAAAAGAAATTGATATAATTTCATAATAAGAAAATTGAAACCATGTAAATCATAGATACATTATACTTGAAACATACACATATGGAAATAATGTCATCTTATATGGAAAATGGTTTTGATAAAACACTTGAAATAAATTCTTGAGGAAAATATCCTTTCTTCTTCAAAATCATTTTCTTTTCACAAAATGCCATTAAATTTTAAAAGAATGGTATTTGGTTGAAAATAATAATGAAATCATTTGGATTAATATTCATGAAAAGAAGTCTTTATAAAACCGTAAAAATCCTTTCATGTCGTATAAGTTAAAAAAACATTCTTCTCGTACTTTTGTCGGAAAAGTCAAAAAGTACCTTGTAGGGTAAATAAAAGAAAGATTCCTTCCATACCATGGTGTAAAAGTCAAAATGGGTAAAAATAACTTTAAACATACATGAATACACTTTTATAAAACATGGACATGGATGATAGCAATAACCTTAGTAAATACTTACGAATAAGCAATCTTGGATAAAAATGAGATTTGCAAAATTATCCCTTACCTTAGGTCTGATATGCTTCGTACATATCTGAACCTCCTGTATAATGATTTAAATAATGTCATTGACTTATTACAGAATCATATTCATTGTTATGATATCATATATGTTTCACTTATGACTTTATATTACCCGTTCTTTTTTAAATTCCATGTTAAAACAGCATTTTGGGTAAAATCATTTCATTTATCGTATGTGTTTCGACTTGTCGTTCTTGATATTATTACTTATATCTTTATTTACATAATTCCAGAATGTAAAACACGATTTATATATAATATATATTCATCATACACATATATATATAATAGATCGATAAAAGGAATGAAATACATCGTTCATGGAGATGGTAGGTCGTACGTACGCATGAACGCTGTTTTCGTTTCCTTATTGAATTGAATGAAACTAAATAGATGACATACATATATATATACATAAATCCAGTAGCATTATTATTTCATATATTTCATTATTATTCATTATATAAACTTTATGATCATTCATGTATGGTTAACATGGAGAATGAATCTCATCGCGTCGTGGAGACGGTAGTCCGTACATACGCACGAGCAATGATATCGTTCCCATAATTATTGAATAGAATTGGAGTGGATGGTATAATATATCAGAATCAGTATGATGTTATAATAACAATATATATTAATTATTTACACCATTATACCCATCCATGTAAGGTGTTGGTGGAAAAACAGATTTCACCACGGTGTGGAGACGGTATTCCGTACGTACGCACGCGTGGTGATTTTGTTTTCTGTAGGATGGATAGATGCGAAATAGGGTTGTTTCAAACTTATAATAACATATCATTATATGAGTTATAATTATTTTATTACTTCATAATTAAACAACTAAAGAGTAAGAAGTGGAAGAAGAAATAGAGTTTAAATAATCGGTAACGGACATTACCTCTTCTTTGAAGAGCCTCTTTGAGACCTCCTCTTAGGGCACTAAAATTGGTCTTTGAAGAAGACCAGGACCTCTAGGATCTTTCTAGGGAAGTGGGGAAGTAGAATTTTCAGGTTTTGGCCGAGCTTGATGGCTCAAATTGGTGTGAGGAGGAGAGGGAGGAGGTTCCCTTTTATAAGATAGGAGAGGGGCACCATTGGAATTCTTAAAAATATTATTTTATAATAAATATAACCCCACTTAAAAACCTCCAAAAATTACTCATATTCTAATATTAGATGAGATAGGGTTGTAATAGCGTCAACAAATCAAATTTAGATATTTTTTGATATTATTTTAAACCTTATCATTTTGATTTATCCTTATTTAATCTATTTAAGTTTATTTGTGGTAATAAAATTCTAAATTTTAAATGGTTATAAATAATCACTTATGTGTTGTTAATTTTACATAATTGGATAATTTATGAAATTTTAGACTATATAAATTTCAAATTATAATTTTTAAATATTTTTTTGATTTTTAAACAATTTAATAATATGTTATGTTTATAAAATAACAATAGTGTCAATTTTGACACTATTCATTTACTTGAATTTAAATAAAATCTAAACATAGGATATATTCGAAATAAAATATTTAATAGATTCATAAAAGTTCATATGTATCTATAAAATTAGTATATAAAATTAAATAGTTAATATAATATTTATTTTATTATTTTTAAAACCATTTATTTGGTTTATATCTTAATAAAATAAATACTACAACATTTTTGTATAATTATTTAATATACTTATTTTTTGCATAAAAATTAAAAATAAAATACTATGATTAAGATAAATCTATTACGTTTCACAATAATACTTTTACTGTAATTTATCATCTCAAAATCACAATATTTAAATTGTTATATTTATTAAATTATGAAGGTGACAACTTTGGAATCATTTAAAATAAAATAATATAAGTGTCATAATCACTTTTATAAGGCTTCAAATGGTAAAATATTCGACCATTAGATGATTATGGTTTACATTTACATGAAAAATAAGTTTTTGTCAGGTTTTTGTGCATTTTATGGTCACTATTAGTTTAATAAAAACTATATTCTTGATTTTTCACTAGATAAACAATTTCTGCATCACTATTGTGTCATAATTATTAATAATTATTTAATCCATAAAAATTATAAATAAATTCATATGATGTAGATAATTTTATTAGATTTCTGGAGACTACTCATGTTCGAAATTTCATAAAGTCTATCACTAAATTAAAATTATTATACTTATAAGATTTAAGAGAGTGACATGTTGTCACTTTCTTTGGTTTTAATAATAATTAAATTATTTTCATGGAAAAAAGTCCATTAAATGAATCTAATCCGACCCTTAGGTGATATGGGTCGACTTTCAGTCATCCAATAGAATTTTGGCATGTGTTAGGGTAATTTTATAATATTATATTTACCCGTAATTACCCGATTTACCTTTAACTATGGTAAATAAAATTTACCGTAGTTACTATTCCTAATTTCCAAATATAAAAAGTATCCTATTAACATAATTTGGACCCACTGATTCAAAATATGGAATCTATTTTTCGAAATTCAACACATAAAAGTTGCATAAATTAAATTAAAATTAATCCCTTTGTCGAAAGAAAATGGGTTTTTGTTTAAAACATTGCAAAAGATTGAATTGATTTAACCTACAAATTCAAGGTAAAATCAATGCTAATGACATACATTATATTAAATGGTAAAAATATATTCTATTTATACTTTAAAACCATTAAATATTATAATTTAACCATATAAATTATTACGATGAAAAAAGTTGTTTTTAATTAAAATATAGCGTGTTTTTACTATTCATTAAAATATGAAAGTTATCAGAAAAATATCAAAACTTTATCCAATGTAAATTTTTATATCCTGATTCAAAATAAGAAGTTTATTTTGTAAAATTGAACTTATAAACATGTGAAAAACTAGATTTAAAGTGGGTGTGCCATCAAAAGGCTGGAAAAATTCATTTTTTGAAAAATACTTATTTTACCCGAAAAATTTATTTTGTTCACATACCATGTTCTAGAAAATGTGTATATGAAATAATAATGTTATAACATTCAAATTTTATTTAATACTATTCATAAAGGCTAGTGCGTAATAATATTATAACCATATATCATTTTTTAGTGAAACCTGATATTGTGTACAACACACGCTATCAAGGAAAGTCGTGATTGCGTGTAATGCAAGCCAAGTCAGGGTTGCGTGTTGTGAAAGAATTTTTCGTTGTTTCGTATAACATAATCTAACCATATTTCATTTATACATTGAATATATATATATATACACTCAATGTTACGTAGAATGACTATTATAAAACGAACTTGAAATTGTGTGTAACACAATCTAAGAATAGTGTTGTGTATACTTCAATCTAATAAAGTGTGGCATATAGCACAAGATAATCTTGTTGTAGCATAAAACACATGACATCAAATTAATTAAAGAGAATACTTATCGTAAAATATTGGGTTGTTACACTTTACGGTAGGCCATGCCAATCACCCTTATGCTGGCTGGAGGCAGGAGATGCAGCTTTGCAGGTACCTCGTCTTGTTCAGGAGACCTCTGAGAAGATAGAGTTGATTCGGAAGAGAATGGCTACAGCACAGTCTTGAAAAAAGTCATATGTTGATCAGCGGAGATGACCTCTGGAGTTCGAGGTCGGAGATTAGGTTTTCCTGCGTGTTGCACCGAGGTTGGGACACAAGATGATTCAGAGAGAGGGTAAACTTTCACCATGGTACATTGGGCTGTTTGAGGTTTTGGAGAGGGTTGGGATAGTTGCCTATCGGTTACAGTTACCTCAGAGGTATCGGACTATGCATGACATCTTCCACATCTCTCAACTTCGATGTTACATTTCAGACCCATCTCATGTCTTTCAGCCTGAAGAGGTTGAGCTCGAAGCGGATGCATCGTTTGAGGAGCATCCTATCCGGATTGTCGATCATAGTATGATGGTTATCCATGGGCGGTATGTTCCTCTAGTACGGGTTCTATGGTAGTATGGCCAAGTACCTAACGAGACTTGGGAGAGGGAGGCCGATGTACGATCGCAGTGGCCGGAGCTGTTCGGGTTTTCTTCTTCTACGCCTCACTAGGGAAATTCAGGGATGAATTTCTTTAAGGGGGGAAGTTTGTAAGAACCCGGATATTCTTTTTCAGCTATGACTTCCTAATTTTGTAGTTTTTGAGAAAAATGGAGTTTTTGGAAATTTTTGAAGCACACGCCGTGTACTCTTTTCCCGCTCGAAGCCGTATACTAGCCATGTCTGGGCCACACACATGGTGTGTAGGGGTGATGTGGAGGCCGATTTTGTTGGAGTATGGAAAGACCTAGTACATGCCATATACTCTAAAAGTACACGCCGTGTACTTTTTTTCATTAAATGGATCGGGGTCACGCCTGATCGCCATAAACGTTTTCTTCTAGGTCATGTTCGTCCGAGAGCACCGGGAATCCACAGATCTTCGAAGAGCCACCGTTCCTCCATCTGTTCTCCAATTTGAGCACTGTTTATTGAGTTGGAATCACAGCGGTGAGTTCTCCCTTCTTCGTGATCCTTTTTTCACAATTCCTCCCCCTTCTCAAGTTATCGTGGGTAGAACTTTTTGTGTGTTTTCATAGATCTACGGCATTCCGAGGATAATCAAGAATTGTGGTTCAAGTATATCGATATCTTAGGATCGAGGTAGGTGGTTTGTGCCTTACCGTTCAAAGTCTTTGAGTTTTATGTGAAAATTCCACCAATACCCGTGAATGGGGTATTGCATGTTTACCTTTTTTCCCTTGTTGTTTTCATGCCTTGCTTGTATGCTTGTGTAAAGGTAAATTAATCATGTTAGAGGATAATTTGTTGTACTTGAAGGTTTTTCCCATGCTTGTTCTTTTACTGACATTTGGGTCTTCATTGCCTTTGGCTATTACACCTGTTTCCATGACTTGTGTCATAGGATGGAGTGTTTTTGCATGACATGCTTGTTTCCTTGTAGACTATTAGGAAAGTAGCTCTATAGGTGTACTTTGTTTAGACAAGTAGATCTATAGGTGTACATTGGCCTTATAGCATTATCATGCACTGACTGACATGGGGCTGTGAGAACCTGGTGCTATATACTATAAGGTATAGACCGAGTGAGATTCCTAGAGAGTCTTTGACATTATAGACTACCGGAGGGTAGACCGAGTGAGCTTCCTCAGTGAGTCTTAGAAATTATCGGCCATAGGGGATAGACCGAACGATCTTCCCATGGTGCCTTCAGATATTATAGACTACAAGAGGGTAGACCGAGTGAACTTCCTCAGAGAGTCTTACCTTGTTTGATTTCTCTGTAAGAACCTTCCAAGGCTAGATGAGGAATTTACTGAGTGAGCTTCCTCAGAGAGTCTGTGGTATACCTGAGGCTATAGGAGGAATTGACTGGGTGAGCTTCCTTAGAGAGTCTGTGGTATACCTGAGGCTATAGGATGAATTGACCGAGATAGCTTCTTCAGAGAGTCTCTAGACCTTGGGGCTAAGAGGGTTAGACCACATGATCTTCCTCAGAGAGTCCCTGACTACCCTAGACTATAAGAGGAATTGACCGAGTGTGCTTCCCTAGAGAGTCTCATAAACTCGTATGACCAAACCAGAGGGGTTAGGCTGAGTGCATTGCCCAGAGGGTTGTGGTACTTCTTAGATAGGACCAGAGGGGATAGCTGCGAGTACTCCCTAGAGGGTTTCATGCTTGTTACATGTTTGATTCACTACTATTGTTTGTTGTGGATTGCTTATTGTTATCTATCATCCTTCTTTAGTGATTAATGTTTACTGCCTACTGCTTTTCTGTTGTTGTTTACTGCTTATTGTACTTTTACCTACCATATACTCACTGACTGTCAGGCACAGATCTTCGGGTGAATGCCTGTAGGGATTTAGTCTCACACCCTGTTTGGGTCATGCTTTTGGGCCCAAACAGACTATTTCGTTGCAAGTATAGACAAGGGAAAGCGCCCTTCAACATCTGGTACTTGATTTATTGGAGAAGGAGAGCATGGGACCAAGCTTTGGCTTTCTAAGCCAAAGAGCTATTTTATTTTTCTTTTGTACTTGTTTGAGAATTATGGTGTCTTCGAGCATTGTGACTTGTCTGGATGCTTTCCTAGATATGTGTCATGCATCATTTCATATATACATATGTGCTTCAGTTTGTTGATCTATTTTTCCGTTGTTTATTATTGTTAGTTATTACTGCTTCTGCTATTGCATATTTATTTTTCTTCTGTTGTGTACTCTGCCAATGAGGGAATAGTTTCCCCATTATCACACCCAAGGCCCTCACTACTAGACGGCAGCCTCTGGCGTTTGGGAAAATGCGCTTGAGGCCATGTGACCAACCAGATATGGGGTGCCTCTGGGTGGCCTCCAGAACCAGGATGTTACACATATTATGTCAATAATCATGGAGGTGACTCTGAAATCAGGTTTTATTAAAGAATAAAGTGGGTTTGGTCAATTCTATCAATTATATGTTGTGTATTACTTGAGCTACATATAATTAATATCCCCACTATAGTGGATATAGTTTTCACATAGTTATAAATATCACACATTTTGTGATAATAGGTTACACACTATGTATACCTGACGACGTGGCTTAGGCAAGTACCAAGGTACACACAGAGTCATCCAACTGGTCCCACATGTTTTGTAGGATATGACCTACAACATATAAATCTGGTACATGAATCTAAATTATTTAGTGATAAATGTTGAATGGAACTCATATATTTACATATCATGTACAACTTAACAATAATTCATGTATGACAACATATCATGACTCTATGTGTTTGGGATACATACCTAACTAATCCAAAACCTCCACACTCTTTATACACTAAATGGACACATCATATTTGTAGTCTTCTCATAATTTAAATATAAGTCTATTGAGCTCAGTTAATTATGATACCTACAAGTTGTGTGATTACATGTACATGTTGTGCACTACAAAATTTAGGGTGCTTCTTGTGTTTTCTAACTCTGGTGTTAGTAATGGACATGTGAGAAGTCATTTATAAGTATTTTTATACATAAAGGGAAATTGTACTATCCTCTTAGTCATCATAGGTAGGTTACAAAAAAATTTAGGAATTTAATGAATTTTAAATCCATAATTGTGATAATGGGGTTTGAGACGGGTGACTATAGGAGATATGGAATTTAGGTATTCCCTCATGTGTCGAGGTGTGATCCTATATGCATAGGGTTTGGGTACTCCCCTATTAGAATTCTCATGATAGTGTGTATTCCTCCATATGATATATGGATTCTATACAACCACATGTGTCAGATAAGGTTCCTCTATTAGTTATATGAATACTCCCCTATGTGTCAATTCACAGTCTTTGATAGGGGTTAAGTACTCCCACGATCAATGTTTACACTCCTCGATGAGGTATTTCCACTACTACTAATATATATGGGTATTAAAGATTTTGATATCTTATGAAATATATTAGTGCTTGGGGTATTTTGTGTTCCAATTAGAGATATTATTCTATGTATCTGATCTATAAATAACTATTTTCTACTTGTACTTGGTTACCTATTTTCCTTAAAGCATGTCTGGGATTATTTTATTGAGTTGAATTTTAATCATGTTTTTCTATTTCTCTGTGAACTCTCCTTTATATTTGACATTAACTTAGGTTTTTTTACCTATTTTTATATATTTAATTTGAGTTTTCATGGTTTCCTGTAATATATATTTATACTCACTATGACATGTGATTCATATCTACAGACATTGTGTTTTTGTATACATTACATAGATTGGAGTTATTTATGGTGGAGCTACTGCAGTAGATGCGTTTTGGTAAATGGTAGACCACAGAGGTAGAAGGTTACGGGTTTAGATCATTCTATAGTACCTTATATAGAAGAGTTTTCCCCTTCCTAGAGTTAGATTCACCAAATGTTTTTTTCTACATTTGTATTTTCCCCTTTGGTGTTTTCCCATTGTGGGGTTGTACTGGATAATTGTTTTCCCATGTATGAATTGTTATACTTTTTAACTGATTATGTACATTACTATTTTTTTAATTTTATTTTGTATTAAATAGTCATGTATGTTATAGGTTATTTTTTTCTAATTCATCCATGATTTTTATGCATTTATGGTGCTAATCACCATCCCCTGACCTAATGGAGTCAGTCTTGGGGTGTCACACTCAGCCTACTATCGGGCCAGATGAGGCCTTGGTGGGTCGGTTAATGTATAACATAAAGGAAAGAATATATATATATATATATATATATATATATATAATTTAAGGATAAGGAATAATAAATTACATGAAGGAATCATAATATAAATACATAAAGGTGATTTGAGAGAGGTATAGGTTGATAAATAACGTAACCTCAAAAATAAAAAAGTGGGGGAAAGAACCCTTTTGAAAAATATAATGTATGAACTATAAATCCCTATTGAATTAAAGGATATAATAAATTAATAAAAAATAAAATTAATTTATTAATTTATACATTAAATACTTTCTATATAATACATACTATATAATATAGTAAGTGGGGGAATAATACTTGAAAATAATAGAGATTTGGAAATAAAACCTTACCTCAAGTCTTAATTCACTTCTTATGTCCTACAACTTCTTGGATAATAAAATTATATTAAATATTTAATTTATTTTGAAGAATTTTTATATTTATTTAATTGTTATGATTCTTTTAAAATTATTTATTATCATGTACTTTTCATTTATTGCATTAATTGTTCTTGAATCTATCATTTTGAGGTAGTTCAGATCATTATTCTAAAACTACTTTGACGCATTGGTAATGGTATATGGTCACTATATAATGGTTTCATAATATCTATAAGTTTCAAGTTATATCATTAGTGTCACTATAGAATAAAAGGAGTTTAATAGTTCAATATATTTAATAAAATATTTTTGAGTGAAAGTGCATTTCTTTGTAACCTTAATTTAAATGATTAAAATGAATATGATTGTTTAATTTTAATAACATGGATATATTATCATTCCTGGTTCATTAAAATGAAATTATATGATTATTAATTTTATATATAATTAATAAATTTATTGATAACAACCCTTTAAGTAATAAGATAAAAACAAAACATCGTCGTTTACTTATGTACTATATAACTACCATATGTGAAATGATGTTTTTAAGACTTCTGAAAGATGATGTAAACTTGTAAATATTATAGTCTTATAAAAAACATAAATTATATAAAAATCACATTTTAAAGTTACTTTTATTGATTACTTTTATTTTATAATTGGTAATAAGAAAATTGGAGTGAACATACATGAATTTTAAAACCCCTATTTCTATATAGTAATGGATTATAAAATGGGTTAGATGAGAAGGGATGGGTGATATCTCACCAATAATGGATAAAAATGATACTACTAAATTTTTAATGGAATAATTTTTTATAAATAATAATATTATTATAATATTTTTAAGGAAAAATAATCTTAAATAATAAAGTAAAGATTTGGAAGCCCTTACATTGATATTGTAATAGATTATGAAAATGGCTCGATGAGAGGGACTAAGTGATATTTCATTGATAATATGAAAAAGGATGAAAATATCATGTTATTAAGATAATTTAATAATACAAAGAGTAATTTAAAATGTTATTTTAAATTAATGGCTGAAAATGAATGGTAGATAGGAATCTCTTACCTCACGTTTTAGGTTTCCTTCTACGGATTGAGCCTAAAAACGTTGAAAGATGCGATTTTGGTCACACCATGGGAATAAGGAAATGTATATGAGAGTTTAATGAAGTATTTGGGTAGATATTTTTTATAGTAATGTTTTTTATAAGTGAGGATAAAAGGGTGAAGGAAAGGTGTTTATATAGGTAAGGGTAGGGTATTTGAGAATAAAGTATTGATTGTTTTATTATTCAGGACAAATACTATGAACAGTGCTGATTTATATGAATTTTATGTGTTTATTATTTAAAAAAGGATTCTTATTTTAAATTTTAACACACACAAAAATATAATTTCATCATGGAATTATTTTATAAAAATTAAATACTTAAAAATAGCTATTTATTAGAATAAAAAAAAATAGGCTTTAAAATTTCAATATAGGTTTATAAATTGAAATTATTATTTTAAAAGTATTATTTTACTCATTAAATAAATTTTAATTCATTATAAATGTTTTATAAATTTTTTAACCATATTTATATCATTATGATGTCATAAAACTTAGGGTATTCATAAAAACTGCACTTTTACTATTCACAAAAAAAAATCATATTTTTCTGAAAAGTATCAAAAAATCATCCTTTGATAATTTTGATTTGAAAACTAGAAAATAAGTCCATTTTATCAAATACAAATTCTCGAAATTGTAAATTTATCATTAAAATAAAAGAAAATAGCACATTGATTAATAATTAATTAAGAACAAAAATTATTTCTTTTATTATGAGTGATTACATTTATATTTGTTATTGATATTGAATTATTACACATTTGATAATTATTTATTTATACATCTTAAAACATAATATTCATTTTGTAAAATTAATATTCTAATTAAGTGAAATTTATCATTTAACATAATATTTATGAAAATTGGTTTTTTTATGAGCATTATACATTATAGTCACAATGATATGTCAATAACCACATTAATTTTATAGTGAATAGATTATCTAAAGGTAATATATATTTTTTGATAATAATACATTTTATAAATGATAAATTTAGTTTTCAAATAAATATAATTAACAATTCATATTATTATTTATGTATAAAATAGGTTATTTATTAATTTAAAAATAAATTTATATAGTATAAAAATATGCAAACCAAAATACAACCATTAAATAGAGTATTATTTAAATAGTATATTCTTAATAAAATATTTTTTTTTATTGTAAAAATAAAATTTAATCCTTTATTTTATCATATTATTTATATAAAATTTTATATGACATTAAAAAGTTCTTATATTACTTTCAATGGCTATATGTTTCAATTATATAACTACTAAACCTAAACTATACTACATTAACAATTATATTTCTATGAATAAATTACTATTTGAATGAAATTATGGAAATAAATCTACCAATAAGAGTAATATAATTATAATATAAAATTAATTGTAATAATATTCATGAATATAAAAAGATATTTGATAAAAACCATTTCAATAAATAATTATTTTTAATAAAATTCCATTATACATAAATTAATATTTTATTAAAAAAATGTATTGAATAAATAAAACTACTTAGGTTATAAATATTTATATAAATTCTTGTATTTTATCCATAATAATAAAATAAAATACATTCATTAAACATTTATATATATAATTTTAAGGATAAATATTTATTGAAAATCCTGATTGTTACACAGAATAAGGATTTTTTGGTATATCACCCATAACACTCTTGTAAAAATAATGCATTCCCTCTAATATTTATTATACCCCTTGTGTAATTTTTTAGGGACATATAAAAAATATAAAAACTACAAAAATCCCCATCTTTAAAATAAGTAAGGAGAAATTAATCTCTTATGGTCTTAGTATGCAAATATTCTCTTATAGAAAGGTACAGTTCTCTTTTGATGGATAATTAAAAAAAATCAGTGATGTTATAATGAAAATTCAATCATAATATACCTTTATTATCCATAAAAAAATATTACACTTTCATTTACCTTTCAAAATTTTATCCACCACCACCACCGAAATAATGAGATTCATCAATTGAGATGGGGAAAATTGATGAGATATGTGTGGGAGAAAATGGTCAAAAATAACCTTATTTAAACATAATTTATCCCTCTCATGTCATAAAGTTTCATATGATATGCCCAATTAAATATTTCAACCCTCTATCCTATTCCCCTAATAATTCACAATGGAGAAAAATTACTTCTATAAATCACCTTCTATTTTATAACTCAAGACAAATTTTTATTTTTACCCTTGAATAAATCAATTTCTCTACCCCTATAAAAATATAATAAAAAACATTAATAATAAAATTATCCAATTCATAAAAAAACTCTTTTACAAAGATAATAAATTTAAAATAAATAATGTTATATTTATCTAATAATGATCAAATAATATCCATAAATTTAAAACATGTATGTCATACTTCTACCCAATATAAATAATTTTACTATTAAAAATCATTAGAATCTTTAACCAAGTCAGGGAAATTTTTTCCACAAATGAGCTTCAATATCTCAATTTTTCTATTTGGTTATATATAATTTCCAAAACACCCTTACTAAGAGAATACTTCATCACATTATAACTCTTTTATATATATATAGTATGTATTAGTGTTTCAATAAAAGTAATATCATGTTTTTATTCAACTATATGTCAAATAAAAACATAATATGGATCTAGTTGGTAACTCCTCAATTGAGAAACATAAAATAAATTTTAAATCTCATATTATCATTGTAGAAATACTAACTAGTAAGCTACTTCATAAATTCACTCTATGGACTAAAAATGATGCACATACTAAATATATAGTCACCCAATTTCCTAAGCCATTTATTTCCTAACCTAAGAGACATCCACACAAAGTCATGGTCACTAATAATAAATTTGAATGTTCATAATCATTAATTAGACAAATATGTTATTAACATTATTATGATATTATGAATTTATGAATCAATTTAATTGGATTGATTTTCTTCTATATTAAACTAGGTACAAAGATTTCCATTTCATCCATTTTAATCTAACATAATAATGAAGAATGTGTTCTACTATACAATTATTAAAATGGTTACATATGGATTGAATCTTGATAAATATTATTATAATAGATCTTCACCAAATTAATGTGGTCTTCTGAAAACCTTATGAAATTAAGCACATATTATCAGATCATATCTCTTAATATTTTAGTAGTCCTCATGGTATATATGTTCAGTTATGGTCAGCGTGATGGTGTGGAAAGAGTAATTGGGATCATGGTGAGGGATTGGAGGTGAAGCCTCATAGTGCTTTTTCCTATTTCTATGCAACATATCCCCATGTACCTTCTATCCCATTTTTTCCTAAACAATCATGTCGTACTCCATGCCAGTAGGTTAGGTGGTGGAGTGGGAGGATTGGGATGGTGGTGATGGATGTGCATGGTGGCAGGTCACACATTCGTTTTTTCCTATTATTTTCTTGGATCTTTGGTTTTTTTCTCCCATAGGATACTTTTTTTCCCTCATAGGTGTTTTCTGATGTTCATATCTGATTTGTGGTGGATCCATCAATTGATTTGGCATGTGATGATTGGTTTTTCTCTCAGATGATTAGTGGTGACGACATGCGTGGTTTTTTTAATCGAAGGTGAAATGGTGATGTCTTGATGGAGAGGTTGAGGTTTATTCAGTGTTGGTTATTTGAATCTTTATGGTTAGACCCCTGCCATTTTGATGGTTTCTCAATTTTCGACAATGGTGAGGAAGATCTGTTCTAGTGGATTCTGATTACAAATGATGTGATAACGATGAAGGATTGATTTCAAATCATAGAGCACAACTTGAGGCAGATTATGGCTTCTCTATGTGATTTTTTGGGTGTGGGATCGGTTTTTTGAATTTGAGATATGAATTTTTAATTTGATGTTTTGAGGTGGATGGTAATGTTTTTGGTGTTTGAAATTTGGTATCATTTTGTGAAGTTCCCAGTCACTAGTAAAGTGGTTTATTCGGAAAATGGAAAAAAGTATTTGAGGAGGACATATGTTCAACTATGGATGGTAGGTCATATCCATTATAAAATTTGTTACCATTACCTTTTAAATTTATTTACAAAATATTGAAGTGAATATAGGTCTTGATCTAATAAAATATATATAGGAACTCCATGGATTGAAACAGCCACCCTCACATAAAATTTACCATGTTCCTTGGAAAAAATATTTCCCAGAAAGAACAAAATGTGCTAACATCATATATTTATTAAAAACTATCCATATACCATTATTAATTTATAGTTTTCATGACAAACTAATTAAAAATTAATGGAATTATATTAAAATTTCGATTTTTTAAAAGGTAAATGTTATATATAATATATCAATTGTTGATAGTATACCTTTACCAACTAAGAAATCACATGATGATAAATAAATTTAACTAAATATCTCTTCATTATAGGAAATAAATATCAATATATAATGTAATTGGGCATAATAATAACTCTTTAAGGAACTTCTTAATGATATCAATTAAAATTTTTCATAACTATCCTTCTCAAACACCAAAAAATTCTAGTTAGTTCTTGAAATTTAAAGTCAAATTAGACACTAAAACCCATTTATTGGTGTTATCCATGCCATTTAAGTCATGTTACATACATTTACACTTGTAATCATATTATTTCCCTTCATTTACACTTTATGAAATCCTAATTAGGATTTACATTCTACATAACACTATATTATCTCAATCTCCTTCCACTTCTATGTGAAAGTTAGTCAACAAGGTCATTAGTTACCACTTCCATTATACTACCTTAAGTTATTTAACCAAAGTCTTCATAATCAAAGAATCAACCATGGAATTTTATTTTACAAGAATTTATAAGATTTCACTATCAAGTTTCTATAAATATTCCAACAAAATTTATTTCGTAAAATTTAAATCTCACTAGAAAAATATATACTTCAAACTCTATTGATATGATTACATACTAAATTACTAACGAAAAAGATAATACTTATAAGACTTTAAATCATGAACCACATTCATATGGTAATTCTTATCCAATGTTTTTAAATTTCTCCATATTTATGCCACAAAATCCTCACCTTTCACAAAAAGGAAACCCAATAATCATCCAGATACATCACAATATACTATAGAACCCTCATTTTTCTTAGAAAATGTCGAAAATAGGGTTTTATTAAGTATTATATTTTATAATTTAACATAATCCAATTATATCTCATTCCTTTTTAATTTCAAATCCTTTTTAAGTTAATGTCATTATCAAAGAGTAGAAATTAGAAATCCCTCGAATGAATATTTGAAAGTGTCCAATAAAAATAAGAAATTATAGATTTAAAAAATATTTTTTGGATTCTACCAATACATCCTGAAATTATCTTTTTTATGATCCATATAAAATACTTTAATTGAACAAAATATCCTAAAAATATCATCTATTAAATTATGAAGTGGAATTTGGAGTACTTGGCTTATAATCTATGCTCATGTAACTTATCCAAAATAGTCTCTAAATATATTTCATGATCCTACCCGAGACTTGAATGAATAAAAATATCATCCAAGGAAACTATCAAAAATGTATCAAAGTATTTTTTATATATAAAATTAATTAATTCCATGAACATTTTAGGATATTTGTTAACCCAAAATAGAATTACTGAGAACTCATGATATCCATAAGAACATTAAAAAAGAATCATTTGTAATATCTTCTACTCTTAACCTCAAATTATGGTATCCATACCATAGATATATTTTCAAAAATCATTATCCTCCCTTAATTTGGTAAAAACTTCATCACATTAGGGTAATGGGTATTTTTTATTCATCATTACTTGATTTATCATTGAATAGTTTTCACATAGACATAATCTACCATCAATATTATTATAAAATAAAATAGTTAATTTCAATGATAGAATAATAGGTCTGATGAATCATTTCTATTAAATATCTCCCCATTTAATATTCATTTATTTCAACTCTATTTGTACTATTTGGTATAAAGATATATATATCAAACTAGTACAAGGTAAGAGATCAATATATAACACTACATCTTTTTTTAGATGTTATCCTCATAAATCATTAGGAAACACACCAAGGTACCTATCCACAACAATAGGTAGTATATACTGATTATTCAACTCCATGGTTTCAATAACTATTCCTCATTACTTACAATATATGAAACTAATTTCTTGAATAAATTTTGTAGCCTTGTTTTAATTATTGAACCGCTCACCATGAAAACTTTGGATTATTCTATTTGGAGAAACAAAAATATATTCAACTATAATAGTTGATTTTAGTCTTAAAACTCACCAAAAAAATTATATTGATAAGTAATCAATTCTCATTGATTAATACATCAATTTAATAAACCATCCAAATTTTTCTACTATATAAGTAGTTATAAAATAATTTTATTCCCACATAACAAATAAATAGGTAAAAACTGTATAATCAATTAGAACAATTAAATAAATAGTAGATGGTCCAAGATAAACCATGGAATCCTTAATAACATTCTTTACAGAAAAACAATTAGAGTCATTTTTATTTATAGGTTTAGCATATTTTCCCTAGGATCCATAACTGGGATTATTTCATACATTCATTAGAATTTACGTTTCTTATTTCAAGTTAGATACTTCTACACTATCTCCTTGAGACAAAATTTCATAAAACCTCCCCAAATGACCCATATTATAGTGGTGAAGATAGTTTCAACGTAAATCAATATAATAAATCATCTTGGGTACCACTCTAACTTATTGAAAATATATAGGGTAACATATTTCTTATGAGAAACTTGATGATATACACATTTATTTCTTCTAAAAGTCCTTCTGCTTCTCAGTATGATCATAAAGTCATTTCCTAACAAAACTTTGGAGGGAATGTGGTTACACTCTTTGTTTTAAACACAATATACTCTACCATCATCTCCTTATCGATGGCATCATAATATTTAGAAAACATCATTAGAAATATCCTTGATAGAATCCATATTCCATTGTTTATATAAAACATATGATCCTTTGGAATTTCATTTATAATCAAATTTAGTGTAACATGAACAAGATATATAAAAAAAATTCTCCATTATGGATAAATATCCCTCCTTTTGGTTTAGAAATATATGTGTCTTAGATATTTTTTAATATTAGGACACAAATGATCCTATAACATTTTTATATTCCCTTCCATGTAATGTAACACCCCAAGATTTCATAGTGTGTTATTTCTTCAAAATAATTCAATAACTTGCACTACACGCAACACCAAGTTCAATCACACCATGACTTAACAAAAAAATCCATTCAAAAGAGGTTATGAATAGTATTAACTAAATTTTAAACTTTATATAATCCTTATAATTTTAGAATCCATATTATGATTTTCTTCGACATAAAGCAAGAACAGATTCATTTTCAGTATTGCACTTTTATCAACTTTTAATAGTGAAACCTTTTTAAATACAATATTTTAAACTTTTTGACTAAATGGGGACATCAAAAAAATTTAAAATGAAACATCCCAAGCTTCCACGGTACGCTTTCCTTTGAATAATGCAATGGCGTGCATTGTACGCAACTTCGAGATTCTAACACACCACAACCAACCAAACTAGCCGTTATGAATAGTAATACCTACCTTTTAAAATTTTAGAAATTTTATCTCTCAAAATGGACATTATTTTTGGATTCGGAGTATCGAATTTAGCCTAAGGTGAAATTTTAGTACTTTTCGGATAACTTTCATATTTTGATGAATAGTGAAAATTACTAAATTTTAATTAAAAACAACTTTTTTAATCAAAATAATTAATAGTGGAAAATTATGAATTTGAGTGGTTTTAAAGTATATTTAGAATATATTTTTACCATTTAATATAATGTTGGTCATTGGACATAATTTTACAATTAAACCGAACATAAACAAGTGTCAATCTTTTGATAGTTATTATCTCTTAAAAACACGCTTTTTGTTTTGACAGCGGGAATTGATTTTTAATTAATTTCTGCCACTTATGTGTATTGAATTTAGAAAAATGGATTCCATATTTGGAATCAGGATGTTCAAATTGTGTAAATAGGTAACTTTTATTTTTTGACATTTTATATAATTACTGCGGTAAATATTTTATTTACCATGGTTAAGGGTAAATCCGGTAAATAATGGTTAAAACATAATATTATAATAATACTAAATTACCCTAAAACGTGTCCTAGCCTTATTGGTTGATACATGTTCGACCATAGGCATCTTTGGGTCGATTTTGGGACCCCATGGTGCCACTTGTAGGTGATAGGGACACTTTATTTTAATTAAGTTAAAATGAATACAAAAATGACACAAGCATATATCTTTTAGAAAAACAATTTTTACATAGGGTTATATATCTTTGATTTTAGATTATAAATATTAATTAGAAAGATAAAATGATTTCCTACATAATTATATTTTATTTATAATTTTTAGACATTAAATAATTTAATTTATCTATGACACAATGATAATGAATTAATTACTATAATAGTGAAAAATTAAAATAATTGATATTATAAATACCCAAATAAATATAATATGGAACTTTTAAGGAATTAAAATAATTTTCTAGGATAATATGATATATTATGATTGATTTAATTGACTTTTTTCAAAGTAATCAATCTGTTATGAGTTTCACAAAAATCAACTATTGAATAGTGTCAAAATTGACATAAAAGAGTTCTTAAAAGAAATATTATATTATTAATTGATATTAAATTCCTAAAAATCTAAGGTTCGTCCAAGAGACTTATATCATGATAGTTTCATCATTAATGGACCACTTGGGGGTTTCTTGGATGTATATAGTAATTTTATTAACCATATTATATAAAAATACAAAGAGACATTGTAAAAGTGAAACTAATTAACTTAGAGTTAATACTTAAAGATAAGGTTAATATAAGTACCCAAAACTGTCTAAATTCTATTGGTTGAGTTTTTTTCGACCCATCCCCACATTAACATTTAAATAATCAACTTTGGAGCCATTAGAAACCGAATATGAATTTATTATAAACTAATATTTCTAGCTTTTCCAAAGGTGCCCCTCACCCCTCTTATAAAAGGGCACTCCTCCTTCTCATTTCTTCACACCTTCAAAACCTTTTGGTTCGGAAAAACTCTGCCCCAATACTCTCCCAACTTCCCTAACTACAACCTAGAGGCCTTAGTTTGATCAGAAAGCCATCCTAAGGAGCCCTTTTGATCAAATCAAAAGGAAGAATCCGAAGAAGAGGTAATGATTTCACCACCCTTTTCCAAGTTCCTTTCTTCTTCCACTTCTTCTTCCTTTGTTATTACCATTCTAAAAAAATAACTCCAGTATCATATATATACAGTGATGTTATTATAAATATGGTACAACAATATTCAGTATTCTATCCATCCTTTGAATAACATGTCACCATACATGCATACGTACGGCTTACCATCTCCACGTCGTGGTGTAATTGTTATTCAATATATTATTTTTTGGATGGGTATAATAATGATATGTAACTCATTTAAATAATAAATATAACATGTTAATGATTCTATATATATTATATAACAACCATTTATATATTATTTCAAAAGAATGATATTGTCGCTTGTGCGTACGTACGGACTACCGTCTCCACGAACGCGATGAGATTCATTCTCCATCGTATCCATTAAAGTATAATTATCATTTGATGATTTAAAAATGATGTTTTAGGACTTGATATCATTATGGATATGATTAATATACAACCTATCCATTACAAACATGGCTTATGTAACAAAACATATAAAAGAAAACAAGTAAGTTAACACCCGAAACAACGATAATACTAAGATATTATTATCAAATCAATATTAAAAGATCATATATGATATCATATTAATGTATATGATTCTTTTATAATTTAATAACAATTATTTCACCATTATACAGGAGTTTAACCTACCCCAACCAAGGAAAAGTACAAGGTAAGGGGTTTTCATCTCACTCCTTATTCCCGTGAAATTCATGTCATATTGCCACCATCACCTTTTGTGTGGTGTATGTACTCCCCATAATTATATTCTTTGTGTAATACACTCTAATTTATGTGTATTTACATATTCATTGTATGATACCTCTTTCATGGGTTGTATGTTTCATAAGTTACCAAATTGGTAATGGTTATTTCACAATCTCTTCATTATCCGAGGTTGTTTATACGTAATAATCTACTGGGATCTCTTTATCATCCACATCCATGTTTCTTAATAATGTATTTCAAAACATTTTTACTATTTACAAGAATATGGGTTAAAGTCATTTATACCCTTATGTGTTTCGAAAGGAATCTTTCCGCCGTTTTCCAAACAAGGCACTTTTAACCTTTTCGACAAATTGAAGGTAAGAATGTTTTTTTTAACTTATACGGCGGGTGTGGCTATTTACCGCCATTATAAAATCGTCAAAGCTTCCCTTACAAGCTTATAAAAATATTTTTAAAGAAAATGTTTTATTTTATATGGATCTTAAATGATTTCAAAATAAAAAGAGATATTTCTTTAAAAAGAATTTTGATTTCATCTATGTCAACATCCTTTGATGGCTTTTAAGCTTATTTGGAGTTGGTTTATTATGATACAAAACATCAATATTTTATTAAAGGTTTTGTGATATTTTTGATTGTGGATAATCTATTCTTATGTCACTCATGTTTTGTTTAAGTATTGACATTTCATAAGTTATTTTTAATCCGAATGTTTATGTTATATTTCAACCTTTCATTCAGATGAATGTTTAGACAAGTATGTTCTGGGTTGGGGACCGGTAAAAGTAAGCCCTCCGGTTTGGTCTCCGGTTATTAGAGGAACTCCGGTTTGGTCTCTGGTTATTAGAGGAACTCCGGGTTGGTGTCCGGTTATTAGAGGCACTCCGGGTTGGTGTCCGGTTATTAGAGGCACTCCGGGTTGGGTTCTGGTTACAGATAGCCCCAAGGTCTTGGGACGAGGCCTTGACAAAGAAATTAAAGTTTAGCATTATGAATTCCAACATTATGAAAGTGGTTATTGATATTGCATGTGATTATTCGATTAGTAGAATATCCATGTGAACAAGTAAATGGCATTATTTCATTTTACTTTTGCCATACTATGTTGAAGTTCAAGTTTAAAAGGCTTTTGTTTTAGTAATGCATTGCCTTAAATATTTATGCTTATTTTTGAATGTTCCGCTATATTGTTATCCTTACTGGGCATTTGAGTTCACCCCTTTTCTATGTTTTATTTTTCCCAGGATGTGAAGAAGTAAGTTATGAATGACCTGCAGGGATTTTATGTGGGGATATGAGTGTGGAATATGGAGACTATGTTGTTGTATTAGTTTTTCACTTTATGATGTAATGTAAAACTTTATGAATATATCTAGTGTTTCCAAGGCTACTAAACCAATCGGTCTTTCGAGATTTGATCTTTCTTGTGATCATACCAATGTTATGTAATAATGCACCGACTCTGGGTAACTAGGGTCGGGGCGTTACAGTTGGTATCAGAGGAAGTTTAGTACAAACCTTGGAAGCTATATTTAGATAAACTCTGATTAGAGCACATAGATTTAAGATGAATTTTGAGAATTAGTATAGAAGAACTTCCTAGAATTTTTGTATTGTAGAGATTTTGTGAGTTTTCCGAGCAATACATCCCTGTCTGGATACGAGCAGGTAGAGGCGGCTCTGGCACAGATGTACCTAGGGGTAAAACCCGAAAACACCGCTTTGAGCTAGACTCGAACGGGAACTGGTGCACGACAACGGGCCTTGCTACACTCTTGGTTACGACACTCCCGGGGGATATGCTTAGGATAACTCTCATTTTCTTTACAAATCATTATGAAGGGTTTATGAGTATATACTTCCTCAAAGGAGACATTTTTATGATTATGGATTATATCCATAAACTATTTAATTTATGTTATGTGTTTTACAAGTTTGGGATTAGGTATTGTTATTCATAAACTAATCTAATGTATGCCATTGTTTAGAAATGGCGCCCAGTAGAAGGAATGAGAACTCTAGCAATGCACATGATACAAAGAGAAATAATGATCATATATTTTATGGTCTTAAGCCAGAATTTACAAGAGAAATAGTCTTGCATGTATTATCATCATATGAAGAAATAATATCATGTGTTGATAAGATAAGTAAAGAGTTTACTGAGTCCTATGGCTTTGAAGGGAAGCAAGAGAAGAAAAGGATGGAAGAGAGAAAGATGGATAAAGGGAAGAGGGGAAAGAAGAATTTTCCCATATGTGATAACTGTGGAAAGAAACACCCTGGAAATTTCCTGAAAGGAATGGGAGTTTGTTATAAGTGTGGAGGAAAAGGGCACAAAGTACGTGACTGCAAGGGTAAGAAAATGGTTTCAAATGTACAATTCTTCATTTGCAAGGAGTTTGGACACTACGCGAACCTATGTCCCAATCATCAGACTATGCCGCAAATGATGCTATTGGATAATAATCAAGTTATGATTCTACCACAGATGAAGAGGAATGATTAGAGTTCTTATGTTGATTAAGTCAATTGAGTGTTGTATCAACAATGTACTTGTTATAATAATTATGGAGTATATAAGGATTGTACTGCAGTACTATTTCATTAAGGACTTGAGATTGTGTGGAACAAAGAAAAGTGACTCAATAGTAGGATAAATTTTTGGAAAATATATGGTTGAGAGAATGATAAACCATAATATAGTTCTGATACCGAGGTAGTGATTTTGGAATAATACATGATTGTTTTGGATAAATTATATTGGATATTCTTTACAACCTTGGAACTGATTAATGATTTGTATATTCCATCAATGTTGGGGTTTAAAAAAAATTTGGATTGATGAAGTATATCCAGCATTCTATATAGAATAAGGGAGCATGAATGTAATCAATAAGGAATATGGTAATTCAGGATGTTTCAGTGTATTAAAAGAATACATGATGAAGGTATTCATATGCTATTACGGGGTAAAAAGGATCTACATTATGTTTACCTTCCTTATAAATGTTGGACTGTGAGTTTGGACATAAGTATTTTGGATAGTTCTAGTTTGGATTATTTTGGATTTCCATAAAAGGACAACCCAGAGGTCGGGCGGCAACCCGTCGCGTCCGGCAAGGCCGCGAGACTTGAACCCGCAACCGAAGGGCGACAAGGGTGTATCACCTACCACTAGCCCACGAGATGTCCTGGATTAAATAATATAGTTTTTTTTTAAAAGATCTGGTAGATGAATTATAAATTCATTTATTTTGGAACCCTGTACGAATAGTATAAATAGAAATTTTTTTACGTTCTATAATCTTTTAGAGTGAAAGATGAGTTTGTGGTAGAAATTTATTAATGGATAAAACTCTAATTATAAAGTAAGTATATCTCCTTATGATCTTAGCCAATCTCATAAATAAATTCCTCAACATTAATAAAAGGAACTTAGAACAAAAATGTTGTCCTAGATGGTACCTTAAATCATCACTAATTTATGGCTTTGGGATTGTTGGCCTTTTCATAGCCATGTTCTCTACCACTCTCCATCAGATAATTGATGGTTAGATTTCTCTTCCATATCCATATTTTCCTACATGGAACCCTAGTATGTGTTATTTTCAGTAATCTTCATACTTTCCACTCTTTATTTTAAATAGAGGCCTCTTTAATTCATTTTTCGATGTGGGATTTCAACTAAGATATTTTGAAACGTCAAAATTGTGTTATCCCAATACCCTATGTTTTGTTGAACCGATGGTATTTCAAATCATCATAGATTGATGAGTTTAAGGACCTCAATTTTATACTTGTTTGTGATTGATGACCTCAATCACTACCTATAAATATTTACATTTTTCCTCCAATTATATGTCTCTAATTGCCACCAATGTTCTCCTAATCGAGATCATAATTTGGTGGTGACCCTTTCATTTTATTTTTCCTCATATTAAGACTAAATTTTAGTAACCCAATTTCCGATGTGGGTTTTCCCACAAATATATTTTCTATTTTCAACCTTTTATTTTTGAAGAACAATTTAAAATTGCGAGGAAGCAATTTATTGAAGGAGGGGAGAATGTAAAACCCCAAGATTTCATAGTGTGTTATTTCTTCAAAATAATTCAATAACTTGCACTACACGCAACACTGAGTTCAATCACACCATGACTTAACAAAAAAAAGCCATTAAAAAGAGGTTATGAATAGTATTAACTAAATTTTAAACTTTATATAATCCCTATAATTTTAGAATCCATATTATGAGTTTCTTAGACATAATGCAAGAACAGATTCATTTTCAGTATTTCACTTTTATCAACTTTTAATAGTGAAACCTTTTTAAATAAATTATTTTAAACTTTTTGACTAAATGGGGACATCAAAAAAAAATTAAAATGAAACATCCCAAACTTCCACGGTACGCTTTCCTTTGAATAATGCAATGACGTGCATTGTACGCAACTTCGAGATTCTAACACACCACAACCAATCAAACTAGCTGTTATGAATAGTAATACCTACCTTTTAAAATTTTAGAAATTTTATCTCTCAAAATGGACATCATTTTTGGATTCAGAGTATCGAATTTAGCCTAAGTTAAAATTTTAGTACTTTTCGGATAACTTTCATATTTTGATGAATAGTGAAAATTACTAAATTTTAATTAAAAACAACTTTTTTAATCAAAATAATTAATAGTGATAAATTATGAATTTGAGCGGTTTTAAAGTATATTTAGAATATATTTTTACCATTTAATATAATGTTGGTCATTGGACATAATTTTACAATTAAACCGAACATAAACAAGTGTCAATCTTTTGATAGTTATTATCTCTTAAAAACACGCTTTTTGTTTTGACAGCGGGAATTAATTTTAAATTAATTTCTGCCACTTCTGTGTTTTGAATTTAGAAAAATGGATTCCATATTTGGAATCAGGATGTTCAAATTGTGTAAATAGGTAACTTTTATTTTAATACATTTTGAATAATTACTGCGGTAAATATTTTATTTACCATGGTTAAGGGTAAATCCGGTAAATAAGGGTTAAAAAATAATATTATTATAATACTAAATTACCCTAAAACGTGTTCTAGCCTTATTGGTTGATACATGTTCGACCATAGGCATCTTTGGGTCGATTTTGGGACCCCATGGTGCCACTTGTAGGTGACAGGGACACTTTATTTTAATTAAGTTAAAAATGAATACAAAAATGACACAAGCATATATCTTTTAGAAAAACAATTTTTACATAGGGTTATATATGTTTGATTTTAGATTATAAATATTAATTATAAAGATAAAAAGATTTCCTACATAATTATATTTTATTTATAATTTTTAGACATTAAATAATTTAATTTATCTATGACACAATGATGATGAATTAATTACTATAATAGTGAAAAATTAAAATAATTGATATTATAAATACCCAAATAAATATAATATGGAACTTTTAATAAATTAAACTAATTTTCTAGGATAATATGATATATTATAATTGATTTAATTGACTTTGTTAGAAGTAATCAATCTGTTATGAGTTTCAAAAAAATCAACTATTGAATAGTGTCAAAATTGACATAAAAGAGTTCTTAAAACAAATATTATATTATTAATTGATATTAAATTCCTAAAAATCTAAGGTTCGGGAAAGAGACTTATATCATGATAGGTTCATCATTAATGGACCACTTGGGGGTCTCTTGGATGTATATAGTAAGTTTATTAACCATATTTTATAAAAATACAAAGAGACATTGTAAAAGTGAAACTAATTAACTTAGAGTTAATACTTAAAGATAAGTTTAATATAAGTACCCAAAACTATCTAAATTCTATTGGTTGAGTTGTATTAGACCCATCCCCACCTTAACATTTAAATAATAAACTTTGGAGCCATTAGAAACCGAATATGAATTTATTATAAACTAATATTTCTAGCTTTTCCAAAGGTGCCCCTCACCCCTCTTATAAAAGGGCACTCCTCCTTCTCATTTCTTCACACCTTAAAAACCTTTTGGTTCGGCAAAACTCTGCCCAAATACTCTCCCAACTTCCCTCACTACAACCTAGAGGCCTTATTTTGATCAGAAAGTCATCCTAAGGAGCCCTTTTGATCAAATCAAAAGGAAGAACCCGAAGAATAGGTAATGATTTCACCACCCTTTTCCAAGTTCCTTTCTTCTTCCACTTCTTCTTCCTTTGTTATTACCATTCTAAAATAATAACTCCAATATCATATATATACTGTGATGTTATTATAAATATGGTAAAACAATATTCAGTATTCTATCCACCCTTTGAATAACATGTCACCATACGTGCGTACGTACGGCTTACCGTCTCCACGTCGTGGTGTAATTGTTATTCAATATATTATTATTTGGATGGGTATAATAATGATATGTAACTCATTTAAATAATAAATATAACATGTTAATTATTCTGTATATATGATATAACAACCATTTATATATTATTTCAAAATAATGATATTGTCGCTCGTGCATACGTACGGACTACCGTCTCCACGAACGCGATGAGATTCAATATCCATCGTATCCATTAAAGTATAATTATCATTTGATGATTTAAAAATGATGTTTTAGATCTTGATATCATTATGGATATGAATTATATGCAACCTATCCATTACAAACATGGCTTACGTAACAAAACATATAAAATAAAACAAGTAAGTTAACACCCGAAACAAAGATAATACTAAGATATTATTATCAAATCAATATTAAAAGATCATATATGATATCATATTAATGTATATGATTCTTGTATGATTTAATAACAATTATTTCACCATTATACAGGAGGTTAACCTACCCCAACCAAGGAAAAGTACAAGGTAATGGGTTTTCATCTCACTCCTTATTCCCGTGAGATTCATGTCATATTGCCACCATCACCTTTTGTGTGCTGTATGTACTGCCCATAATTATATTCTTTGTGTAATACACTCTAATTTATGTGTATTTACATATTCATTGTATGATACCTCTTTCATGGGTTGTATGTTTCATAAGTTACCAAATTGGTAATGGTTATTTCACAATCTCTTCATTATCCGAGGTTGTTTATACGTAATAATCTACTGGGATATCTTTATCATCCACATCCATGTTTCTTAATAATGTATTTCAAAACATTTTTACTATTTACAATAATATGGGTTAAATTCATTTATACCCTTATGTGTTTCGAAAGGAATCTTTCCGTCGTTTTCCAAACAAGGTACTTTTAACCTTTTCGACAAATTTAAGGTAAGAATGTTTTTTAACTTATACGGCGGGTGCGGCTATTTACCGCCATTATAAAATCGTCAAAGCTTCCCTTATAAGCTTATAAGAATATTTTTAAATAAAATGTTTTATTTTATATGGATCTTAAATGATTTCAAAATAAAAAGAGATATTTCTTTAAAAATAATTTTGATTTCATCTATGTCAACATCCTTTGATGGCTTTTAAGCTTATTTGGAGTTGGTTTATTATGATACAAAACATCCATATTTTATTAAAGGTTTTGTGATATTTTTGACTGTGGATAAGCTATTCTTATGTCACTCATGTTTTTTTTAAGTATTGACATTTCATAAGTTATTTTTAATCCGAATGTTTATGTTATATTTCAACCTTTCATTCAGATGAATGTGTTAGACAAGTATGTTCCGGGTTGGGGACCGGTAAAAGTAAGCCCTCCGGTTTGGTCTCCGGTTATTAGAGGAACTCCGGTTTGGTCTCCGGTTATTAGAGGAACTCCGGGTTGGTGTCTGGTTATTAGAGGCACTCCGGGTTGGTGTCCGGTTATTAGAGGCACTCCGGGTTGGGTTCCGGTTACAAATAGCCCCAAGGTCTTGGGACGAGGCCTTGACAAAGAAATTAAAGTTTAGCATTATGCATTCCAACATTATGAAAGTGGTTATTGATATTGCATGTGATTATTCGATTAGTAGAATATCCATGTGAACAAGTAAATGGTATTATTTCATTTTACTTTTTCCATACTATGTTGAAGTTCAAGTTTAAAAGGCTTTTGTTTTAGTAATGCATTGCCTTAAATATTTATGCTTATTTTTGAATGTTCTGCTATATTGTTATCCTTACTGGGCATTTGAGCTCACCCCTTTTCTATGTTTTATTTTTCCCAGGATGTGAAGAAGTAAGTTATGAATGACCTGCAGGGATTTTATGTTGGGATATGAGTGTGGAATATGGAGACTATGTTGTTGTTGTAGTTTTTCACTTTATGATGTAATGTAAAACTTTATGAATATATCTAGTGTTTCCAAGGCTACTAAACCAATCGGTCTTTCGAGATTTGATCTTTCTTGTGATCATACCAATGTTATGTAATAATGCACCGACTCTAGGTCACTAGGGTCGGGGCGTTACATGTACTCTCTATATGATACTTGTCATTAACCACTATCTCCTACCATTTCTTTGTTAGACCCTATAGCATATATGTTTTAAATTATACCTTACAGCTCTCATAAATTTAGAAAAAAATTAAAGTGTGATTGATTTTATCTACCTAATCATTTCCTTTTTAAATCACATTAGAACTTTATAATTAAAGATGATTTAGTATTTAAAATTCCAAAGCACTATATTTATCTCTAGTAATATCATGATTTTCATCCCTCCCAATCACATGGATAACATTTGTAAATGTATCAAGGATATGAGCATCCAAGAGAGAATTTTCTACAACCCCCTCTCCATGTCCTGTAGTAATCCTTATTGGAGAAATTTATTTTTATAATACCAAAATAAGGTCATAATCATAAAACACTATCAATTTGTATTATATTTATATCTAGTGGGATATCTGTATTTTTTTAACAAACAATTTTCATTAATTATAGATTAAAGTTTAAAAAATATGCTCAAATGTCATTTTTGAAAATCATAAACCAATGGTGTCATTTTAAATCCATGTAACTAAATTATTTGAAAACAATAATCATTTAATGAAACTAATATCATATCTAAAATAAATTAAGAATATTTTCCCATATCAACCAATCATGGTTTTATACACCTATATAATGTAAGTAACAAAACAACCCTAAATGAATTCTTCAACTTATTATTATACTATAACTCATTGGTATCATAATTTTTTCTATAGATTATATTTATACCATTATATATATATATATCAAGTTTGAACCATCCAATATCCATTTATTTTATACTTACCAAATTAATTTTATCAAAATTTCCTTTTATACTATATTATAATGACCCAAACTAGATAATAATCCACAAGACCTAAAATAAACCACCATAGGGCCTCAATTGCATCCCCTGATCACCAAAGGTTGGTAACGATTGTATAGGTAAAACGGAAAAACATCTAGGAATAATTTTTCATCAAAAACTATCCAGTGGAATCATTATGAAATTAAATTATTATATGAAAACACTTTTTCCAAAAATACAATGAAATGGAAAGTATTATTATGTAACAATATGAGAAAAAATTTAAAATAATGGTTAAACTAATAAAATAAGGACAAAAAAATAGTAGACATCTCTAAATGAGATATCACCCTCTAACACCATAACCATGCCTCCGTATACGAAATTATAATTCACTACTAATAAAAATATATCTTTTATTTACTAGTATTTTAACTATAAGTGTCTACATGTACCCAAAATTATATATATAGAGGTTAATAACCAAAACATTGTATGATTCCTCCAAGGAATCAAATATATTCTCATACATGAGTAATCCAAAAATATGCAATGTCAGTGAAATGTTTAAAATAAAAAAAGTTTTTTATAATTATAATCATAAAGAAAATATTTCCATGGTGTATTTAAATTTTAGATATATTAAAACCCATAAAAACTATATATCTATTGAAACCTGGAATAAAAAGGTTCATTTTCAAACTATAGTTGAAAAAAATCAAAACCTTGGATTTCTATCTAAACCCAATTATTACATAATGCATCTAAAACCCATGATTTCCCTACAAGATTCATTGGGGAAAACCAATAGTTTGGTTTTGTGATATGTTAATTTTGAGTATATGAGAAATATACTCTAGTATGTTTTAAAATATGAAATAAATTGAGTCAACATCCACTCAATACATTGTATAGAAAAAGTCATTAATCACCCATACACCCACATATTATCACTTAAAAACAATAACCTAGAATAGAAGAGTATGAAAACCATGCATTATATCCCCAGTCGAAGACCATTTATCAAGACACTAAAAATAATTACATTCATAGATATTTCAAAAATAATTAAAAAAATAATTGTGTAAATATATATTTTATTATTTGAAATTTAATATAAAACCTTTTTCCAAGATAATCTAAAAGAAAACCCTTTAATAAAACTGCATGAAAACATTTAGTCAAAAAATTAATTAGAATACCAAACATTGTTAAAATATATCTCATTATAAATCATGATTCAAATTCATTAATCAAATACATCATTAAAAAATCAAATAAAAATATTTTATAAAAAAACTCATAATTTGATAAAAACCCCGATGGATATCAAAATCCAATTTTAAAAATTATTCTTTTATCAAAATATTGATTCAATATCCTCGATAATGATTTATAATAATTAATATATAAATAATTAATAATTGCTTTAATAATCAATCAAATGTTAATATTTCAATTAACCATAAAAAATAATATATTCGAACAGTATACCATGATATGGTTTCAAAATATCCAAAAATTGAATAAATTATTTTTATTTTTTAATTTGATTATTCCTCAAGGAATATAATAAATATTTATATATCAAAAAAATCACATTCTATATGAAAAAAATCACCATCATTCTTTGGCATGGCCATGTACGTTTTTGCCATGACTCGTGTTCCACTCTCAGGAAAAGAATGCATGTCTTCAGTTGGTGGATCACACAAATTCAATTTGGAATTTACCTGTTCCAAATAATAGAATAAAGAAATATTTCGTATAAAATGAGAATGAATAAATTTATCTCCTTTATAATTGACACACCACTATGCCTTTTTGTCATACCACAATGAACATTATATGAATGATCTTTTAGTATACTAGGCTGATTGGACTACTGAGAGTGACGGTTAACAATGGTATTTTTTTACAAATTCTACCTCTTTTAATTTCCACCACTTAAAGCTATTAAAGTTCTTGATCCTATTAATATTATCTCACAGTCTCACTTTGTGTGAAGTGGTAATGAAAATAGAATAGTAAATAGTATTTCCAAGATTTAGAATAAAATCCTACTCCTTTCCATGTTGGTCATACAGCCCAACATGGATTCTCCAATACAGAAACTAGTGGATATAACTAGTTAGAAACCCTAGTTGTACCTCTCCAATAATTAGTTAGACACGCTAATTTCAATCTTATAGTGATTGGTTAGATATCCCAATCACAAGACTCCAGTAACTTGTCAGACATATCACTCACAAGTTTCTTCTTTAACTTTATATACTTGTAAGAATACCTCTTTATACACCTATATTATTTTGCGCCAATTGTGAATTGATCTCCCTATATAAACAGATAGTTCAATATACTTTCTTGTGTGTTGTGTCTTAAAGAACATAAATAGAACTAGTGGTCTTGAAACACTTCACTAGATATTTAATGATATAGGTCGTCCTCTTGATTATTTCTCCTTGATACAAATGTTTTATCACCTCTCAAAATCTTTCACATAGTGTCTATTTGTTCTCAAAAATTCGTGATCCTCTAATTACATCTCATTCATCTACATATGCCTTTTTTATATTCACTAATAATAATATATTGAATATTATTTCTTAATTATTACACGATGTTATTTCATTATTTAATATCACATAAATATAATAAGTATCGCCTTCTTCTTATTTAGTCATCAAATATCTAGGTAGTTCCAGTTTTGAACCACCTAAGGACTCATCCATTTATTATCACGCGGTATTTGAATTATGGTGGGATCTTTATTTACATAAATCACGCTACTTTTAAATACATCTAGATAATCATTTTTTAGGGTTTTATAACTCTTGAAGATTATTAAATATCACAACCCAGCATCCAAAAAACTATTTATTTAAATTCCTTTGAAAAAATCATATTCAGGGAAGCATACAATGTTATATCTTGACATGGTATCCTTCTATTGAACCACAGAGAACATATCTCCATACAGAATCTCCCTTGGATGTATTACCTTTATTCTTGACATTGTTTATGATCATTTCATTTCATACTGATATATTAATCTTTGAATATTGGTAAAATAAAACATCATCATACTTAACTTATCCAAGATATCTCAGCATACCCTTACGTAGCTTTATGGGTTACCATTACACAACTCATCTCATATATTAATCATATTTTATCGACCGTAAGAATAAGTCTGTATAGAATAAGTTTTACCAACTATATAAATAAATCTAGTTCACCCCCACATTTGGATTAACCACAATATCAAACTGTTAGAGTAAGTATATTAATCATGTATTGATGCTTGATTCAGTTAGTGGATAAACTATTAATTCCTCCTGGATTGATTGTAATACACCAAGATTGACCACAAAATATGAAATAGTCCAGAATTCATTTTTATCCATTTACTTGGAATATATAATTTTAATTTTATCAATTTATATTGTCTTAAATAACCTTTGATAGGTAGTGTAGAGGGAAGATTACCTTTATTCAACTCAATTCTTACCTTTATGCAACTCACTAAAATTCATTTTTACCTTTATACTACTCTTATCCTACCTTCTCCAATTCATTGAATCCTTTAGCTAACCCTAACATAGATTGTATAACCTTTATATAGTGGTCGATAAACTTTACATAGTGTAGTATCAACTGAGATTACACTTACATAATTAATGACCTACCTTTACATATCATGTATAAATTCAGGATTACCATTAGGTAAACTTCATAAATCTAGAATTATCATTACATAGATACTTAGAATACTTAAAATTGATTCTATGAATTTATCAGAAAACTCATACAAACATTCATCATGTATCAAACTATGTTCTATAATTCACCAACACTTTTTCATTAATTACATTTAATATAATTACATCAATCCCCATAATTCAGTTCCCACCTTATCTTGAATCTATCCTATCGATTTATTAAAGATTTTTCCTCAATCAACGTATGGAATTGGATGTATTATTGAGAATCACAACCAATTCCAACTCATGAATCCATAACAATCCTCAAATTAAAATCACTTCAATTACTTGTATGTATTATCAATCATTACATCCAATGCCAACTCATGAATCCATAAAAATCTCCAAATATTATTATTACATTACTTCACCAAACATATATTGACTAATGGAAAACAAAAAAACTCTTACATGGGCACTTCAATCTGCCTCGTTGATTTTTTTGGCAATACCCATGCATATCAATACCAATATCTATGGTCTAATAAATTCTTTTGTATCCCCTTTCTTGAAAATAAATTTAAATTTAGGTATAAGGGGTATTCTCATCACTTATTCTACCTTGAAAGGCACTCATAAACTCCTTTATATTCTAATTTTTTATATCAAAACAAAATCTTATAACTACTTGAGAGAAAAATTATACAATATGGTTTTATTTTCAAAGATCCTTTATCTAGAGAACTCTAAGTCAACATGGGAAAGATATTTATATAAAACAAGATTGTATAACCAATGTGATCAATGTTATCCATAAATTTCCATGAAAGTGATATACCATCATCAAAACTCATTTTAGGGTCTATTTTACGTAGATTTAGAAAAAATAACATGAACCCAACTTAACAATCCATCAAAAAAATTCATGTAAAAGTCCAATAACTCCCATTTTATCTCATTTTTACATCAAACAACACTCCACCTATAAAATATGTTTGTTATATTGAAGGATAAGGGTTTTTAGATTCATTGGAAAAATATTTTCTCAAGATATCATGGGGTACTCCAATAATTCAGTATTGCATTGGAAACTTTTTATTGCAAGCCTTCTCAAATATTCTTCCCCTCAAGGGATTCTCTTAGCTTCTTCCCTTCATGGTGTATAAAATTCCTTATAAAAAATTCAATCTTTGTGGTCTAGTGTGAACAAAAATCATTCTACTAATTTATTTACCAATATTTTAGCCCAACTAAACTAGAATAAAATTGAATAAATAGGGACCTCATAGTTCCTCGTAAGTAACACTAATGTTGAGAGTTTCCTCTCAGCATAGGCCATTATTTACTTCCACACATGGAACCTTTATTCTTTTCATCATCCTAAGTAGGGTTTTTTTATATCTATAATTTGAGCTATTTCCATTTATGAAATATCTTTATTCTCCTAAGAGGTGAAGGAAAAATCATTCCCTTGAGCTTTTGTCATCATTCTCATTGAGTTTTCTTGGGCTAGGAAGATTGTCACACAATCTTTTGTCCCATGCCCAAACTAACCACACTATTCACATAAAAAAAATTATACTTAAAATCTATATTTTTTAGAAAAAATTGGGAATGAAATATACTTTATATGTAACCACTTATTTTTATTTTTCTTTATAATTAATTTCTTCTTAATTAGTTATCATTTCTATTTCCAATTGGTATGGAAAAATTTATAGGCACCCTTTCTTGAATTTTTCTGCTTCTTTAAGGTTTTTTATTTTTTCCTTTAACATTAATGGGAATCTATCCTATCAATATAGTCATGAACTATTTATCTTAGTGACTTTTCAATCTAGATATTCCACACACTTCTTCTCAAGACTCCGATCATTTTTTAGTGGATAGATCTACTATCTACATGGTCACAAATTTCATTCTCTTAGCTTTTTACCACTTTTTAACATCAAAAATACTCCTTGGTTATTGAATCTATCATGGAAAGGACATATTTCACCAGTATAAGAAATATATATGTCCATACATTACACAAAACTAATAAAAACCATGAAGCTTCATTCTTCCATATTGGTTCTAAGTGATACTAGAATTATGATATCAATTTATTTATTTAATCTAAAACTTCTCTTTTGTAGAGGGAAGTGGAATTATTACCCTAATTTATTCCTTTAATAGGTAATAGTGTATCTAATGATTCCTCTTGGTCCAAAAAAAATCATCCTTTTGTTTTTAACCATTTCTGTTAGAGATAATAGATTTAACATGGTATATATTTGGTTTATATTTTCCTTCCTTGTTAAAACCCTATATATCGCTAACTTTAGAAACTCTCCCTTATTCTCTTTGTCCATTAAGTAGTCTTATGACATTTTATTAACCTTGTTTTTGAAAAAAATACATGTAGAATGGGTCTCATCCAGTTATTCTTCCCTGGTATCCATCTTTTCTTCAAGATCACATACAAACTTTTCTTGATCAACCACCATAATATAGTTTGTTATGATCTAAACAAAATAGATACTTATTTATTCATTAGATCTTATTTTTCATCAGAAACCTTATTTTTATCTTTTATAATTTTTTTCTTTTCTTTTCTAACATTTGAAATATTCTTAATACATGATTTCAAATCAAGTATCAATTTTCATTAAAACATTATACTTCTTCTTCATAAACATATTTTTTTGATAAATAAATCCATTTTTCATCATTATAAAAGAAATTAACCTCATCATATAAAGAGCTAATTGAATAAGAAATGGGTTTCTTATACTTTGACATGAAAATTTATTTCTTGTTATTTGAATCCTTCTTTTCCTGTCCTTTTTATATTTTTATAATTTTCTCACCTTCCTTAATATATTACTATTTGGTAGTATTGTTCTTTGGAAAATAATAGTAAAGGTCTTAAATTATATCTAAATTATAGTATTTTACTAATTTTTTCCTTTTTATCTTCCACTTTCCCTTTTTCAACCCTCTTAATTTAAGGTAAATAAAATCAATAAGATCTATATCCTCCCTCGATATCTGAATCTATTATTTCAGCAACCTATTATTCTTTAAATTTCCATTTTATCATGGATTTAATGGATATCTCATATTTTGTTTTATTATTAAAAAATGGAGTTCTCCTCATATCATAAGCTGTGATTATTTTTTATAACTCATATAGTGTTAAATATTCTCTTTCTTCTGAGGATGATATTTTTACAAAAAATTGACCTAAAAAATTACTCATTAATTTCTAAAAAATGATAGAATATTCTCTCATCTGAAAAAAAAACCCTATATGTTTCTCATAATCTTATTAATCTCTATAATGTAATCATCAATGGTCACGTCATCAATAATATTTATTCATTTGAATTGGATCCTCTAAATTTATATATTACCCTCTTTGACTTTGATAATACCTCTATAGATGCTTCTAAACTTGTCCCATATATCCTTAGTAGTCTTGTAACCCATGAATTTTATATATAACATCAATAATAGATGTATCAATGTATCATTTTGTTCCTTTACATTAACTCTATATATATCTTTATGGATTTGGTCATGGACGCATCTTCAGTAATGGGTTGAACACCACTGCTTTAACATCTCTCACTTCTAGGCCAAGTGATAAGAGGTAGTGTAGAATCTTATTCCTTTGGATATGATAATTGTTACCATAGAATGTGGGAACATATTGTAAATTCACTGAGTTAAGATTATACATGTCTTATAATTCTACTTCATTCTTTATATTTAACCTTTCTATGATACCGCTTAAAGTTCCCTAGTTCGATTAGACCACTAAAAGGGTTATTAAATATTGTTTTGATTTTACAAATTTTCCAATTTCAAAATCAACATCTTAAACCTAATAAAGGTCTCAATCCTCTTTTTACAAAGTCACAGTCTCACCTCATGTTCAGTTTTAATAACAGGGAGAAGAATGCAAAGTATTTACAAAGTTTGGAATAAAATCCTACTCCTTAATATATTGGTTGATGACCCAAACATGGATTATCCACCATAGATGTAAGTAGATAACTTATTATAAATCCAAGTTTCATCTCCCCGAAAATAATGTAGATGCCAGAATGTCAATCCTCTAATGATTGGTCGAACACTCCAATTATAAGCCTATGGGAACTGATTAGACACCCCATCCACAAGATTTATCTTCAAGTTGATCCTATTATATAAAGATATGATTATCATACGAGATTATTTTGTACCAATTTTGAATTTATCTCCCACTAAAAATAGATGGTTCAGTATATCATATCATGTACAACATCTTCAACAACTTTAGTATCACTACTGCTCTTGAAACTCTAATTACAAGATTTATTTGTATTATTTCTATTATATGTATCAATACTTTTAATTTAGTATTTATTAAATTATTTTTAACTTTGAATATATCATAATATTTCTTTTCATTAAATATCTTTATATCTCATATTTTAAATGGTTATGTAATGTTCTATAAGTTTAATAATAAATGCCTATGATAAATAAATCATTTGGGACCTTAAAATAAAATTTTAACATGTTTTTTATTATTCACACATTGGAAATTAACATATCCAATTGTCCCATGTATCCAATACACATAGCCAAATCTTCCATGTAACCAGCGTACTGTTCCACACATTTCTAATTTTCCAGATTCAGTTACCATCTGTATTTTGAGCATATTTTGGGCAACATAACACCAAATTGAGTTATTATATATTTTTGTAAATACAAGAATATTATCTATATTTTATTAGAATATATAAAATTATAAATTGGTTAATATAAATTCCTAAATTATTTTTTATTTCACTGAATATTTTCAGTCTAAATTATGCAATTTTTCAGAACTAGTTTGCTTAGGTTTTTTAATCATAACTTCTATTATAGAGGTCAGATTAAGGAGATTATTTGTTATTTTGAAATATAATAAAATTGTCTAAATATAATTAAAAAGAGATAAAATATTTTCCTCCTTTAAAATGTTTTTTAGGTCTAATTTTCTTTACATTAATATATTGATGGATTTCAAAAATTCATATACGTGAATCCCTTATATATATTTGATTACGGGAATCTCTTATGTTGATTTTCTTATATGAATCAAATAAATAAATTATAATATATTAAGTTTGATAATGTAGTGATTTTTAGCTACATAGAGGAAATATCCTATAGGAAAAACAACTACATGAATTTCTCTTATGTAGTTTAGTGAAATTATACATGTTGTTCAAAAATATGGAAATTTGATCTCTTTTACATATTTTTTCAGATTTTGATTTTTTGAATTTTTATTTAACACATTTAAATTATTATAATGACTTTATAAAATAATTTTAATTACATAGGACATATGTGAAGTGTTTTTCATTATTTTAAACATTTTTTTATATAGATCAAAGGATGTTATATTTCCATGCATGAAACTTACTGCTAGAAACTCAAAAAAAATTATTATTTTATTTTGTTTTATTGTATTCTATTATTTATAAATTAATATTATTTGATATGAAACTCATTTGAACTTTTATTATAATATATTAAATTTAGTGTTATAAATTTTTGATATTCTATGCATGTTAACTGCATATTTTAAATAGAATTCTTTTGAATTTCTTATTTCAAATTTAGAATTACTATTTTCATGGGATATTTCATTAACCTATTATTATGGAAGTATTTTAAACTATTTATTAAAATTATTTAACATTTTTGGAATCATTAGTAATTATTTTAAATTTTGGTCATGATTTGATGATATTTATGGATCAATAATTTCCCTCTTTTATCTCTCATTCTGATAATCTAGTTTTATCATTTTTTAAATTTTTAATTCTCTAACCTCTCACAGGTTTTTTGAGTTTATTTTTTTAAATGAAATTTAACTTTTCTACTAGTGTTGGGAAATTATAGACTACTCAGGTGATACTTCTTCCAAAAGATCATTCATAATTTTGAAGTGATATAGTGTGAAGGGTGTGGTGGTGTTGATAGTGTGAAGTGTTGTACATTCTACATGTACTAACCTTTTCTCACTACTACTATAAGATATCTCTAGGTATGAACAAAAACATATATGATTTCTTCTAATTTGTTTATGAGACAGCCCATCTTAGAAAATACTCAATAACTACAACTTGTGTTTTATTCTTTCAATCCATTTCATTTTGGTTTCTTGAGTCTATAACACTTATTCCTATATCACATGTTCTTTAACTTACACTTTATGCATTTTCATACAAAATAATTCTCTATATTTAGGTTGTCACTTCTGAATTATAATGTAGAGACTGTTCAGGTTGTGACTCTTATGGTCTAAATTCAGTGTTTTAATTGGGTTGTGATATCCCATATAAGAGTCAGGTGTCTTTTTTATTCTTCTACTCAATATATTATTTTGAAATCAAGTTATGATTCCCCTTTAAAAATTCAAATTATCTTATAGTCTATCTCTCACATAGTAGAGATATATAAGAGTATACTGGGACAACTTTGGACCTAACCACTTTGAAAACATCCTTGTTTTTTTCTTTATTTTATTTACACTTCTAATTAATTCTTTTAATTATATTTTATAATTAATTTATATAATCAATCCATCTCTTTAAAAAAATTAATCTATCCTAGTCACCCCCTTCAGACAATTTTTCATTACCATGTCAGTACTTTAGAGTCTATATCAAAGTTGGAACTTTCTTAAGGATGGTTTAGTTGTATCATTATTTTTTTATGTAGAAAAATTAGTATCAAATGGTGAGAATTTATGAATTATTAGTTTTGAAATATTCTCTATTTATTGATACCAATAATTAGAATCATAGGTTGTTCCATTTGGAATTTAGCCAATCCTTCTATAGATTCTTCTGTTTATATTTTTTTATGCTAACATTTTCCTAGACAACAAAATATGAGGACAAAATCTATAAGATAAAAAGAATGAATGAAAACGATGAATTGATTCATCATAAACCATCTCACATTTATGGAAATGAATATGGCTACTAGAAACCCAGAATGGAAGCATACCTCAAGTAGTTAAGAATATAACATTGTCCAATCACAAAAAAAACCTCAAAAACTACCAATGGTTGGCCGAAATACTCTTACAGGAAATGAAGCTTCTAGATATATTTTTAATTAAAAATTAGTAAATATATTATATTATTTTATTAATATAATTTTTCTTAGTAATTTGTTTCCATGTAGGACAACTCATTATATTTATAATATTATAAAAGTTACTCATCTTGGATTAGATAAGCTGATTAGAGTCCAACTCAGAATACTTCAAGTGGAGTTCTAAGACATCAAGATAAGTGAATATGAAATCATTAATCAAATTTTCCACTAACTCAAAAACATTGGTATTGAATTAATTCCATAGAATAACCATTGGAGAACCAATTTGTTTTTGACAAATTCCTAATTACACTTCTAAAGAAATGGCATGTAAAAATGTCATGATTGGTGAAAGTAATAATTTCAAAGGATGAACATTGGGTGAAGTTATAATAACAAATCTTCAATGTTAGTTTTAGTTAAATAATATCATAAAGGAAGATAGTTAAAATAATAAAGTTATTTCTTTAAAATATCCTATAAATGTTTTTCATAACTCTTCCAAATAAAAAACATAACAAAGTGATAAAGGATAAATAAATATTATAACCAAAGGTTTTTATAACTTTATGAAGTTAAAAAAAGTTCAAGAAGAGACCATGTAATGATCAAAATAATTATTAAAAAAGAACATTCATAGATTTTCACCAGATGTAACCTATTATTAATTTAAAAAAAATGGAAATATCAAAACTAATTGTCCAATTTTAGAGTAATAAGGGAGAGATATAAAAATATAAGAAATAATTAAAAAATGATTATCATGTTGGATGAAGTTTCACTAAATAATCTAATCCAAGTGATGAATCCAAAAGTGATAATAAATCATCCAATATATTTTTTATAGTAACAAGTATAAATGAGGTTAGTAATTATTATTATTCTAGTTACTATTCTAATAATAATTATTATTTATTTCATTAGTTATATGAAGAAAATTAAAATATGCAAAAAAAATTAGGAGTTACTAAATTGTATATATAATTAAAGGAAAAAAATAACAGGCTAATCATGGAAAGTATGAAAGTAAATAAAGATAATGATGCTCTTCAGGAAGAAATAATAATTTTTAATTCATTTTCTTAAGTTAAGAAGAATGATGACTTTCTAGTATGTTTAGAAATATAATGATAATATTAGAAAGGAAGTTGTAAGCTTAAAATAGACATTATTTAATTTTGTACAAGGAAGGGGAAAAAAATGAAAAGATGATGTCTATGATCAAACCAAATAAATATTAAACTATTTTTGGTTATAATCCATATATTCTTAAATTATACAAGAATACTTTTATTTTCATTTCTACAAGAAAAGTTTCTTCTACTACATGATTTAAATGCTATATACAAGGAAATTATGCTAATGAATTTTCTCTTAGATGTACTCAATTTCTTGGTCATACCATGAATTTTATTTCAAAATATTTATATTCTAGAGTACCTTATACTAAATTGTTAAAAAAAAATTGATTTACCTAAGATTTATATTACTAACATAGTTGGACACAAAAATAACATGTGTAACAAAAATTTCAAGTCATTTATTTTTATAGTAAACTTACTTGGATGTATCAAAAAAATACTTGTGGTACATGGGTAGTGGTTTTTCATAGAAAATGATCAATAACCAATTTAATTTCCTATATTATACCAAATGTGATGGAGGTTATGTTACGTTTTGAGATATCTATAAAGGAAAGTCTATGATATTTGGTGAAGTAGGTATTTCTAATATTATTTTAATTTCTAAATTCTTATACATTGAAGAATTGAAACATAAATTAATTAGTATTTAAAAATTATTTGATGGTGGTATGTATTTTAAATTTGAAGATAATAAAGGTTTAGTTTTTTAAAATGAAATTTTTTTATTTTATTCTAATAGAAAATATAATATTCATTATATTCATTTCAGTGATATAACGACCCACACTTTACATACATTGTTAATACTTCAAAATTGAAGCACTCTTATTACAACATATGACAAAACCACAAAGGACCGTATAGGTATAGTGTCTTTAGAAACTGGGAAACATAAACAACTGGTTCATAAATCTTCTACAGTGTCTCCCATTTATTTCATCATCTCTAGGGTCCCTTTTATCATATTCTACTTAATATCCATCTTCCTGGCCTGGGGAAAAGAAAACATAAAATGGTGAGCTCAAATGCTCAGCAAGGGCAAATAAAGGAAATAAAAATCATATCATATCTTTTTGAAAATTAAAACCTGCAAAAGAGATCATAATATCTTAACATGGAATAAATCATAGAAGTGAAAATGAGATCCCCATAACATAAAACTTGAATCTTTGTGGCATGCACACATAATCATGGAAAATCATTTCTTGTTAGTCATGACTCATTGCCAAGACTATCTTAGTGGACAAAGTCCCTTTCTGAACCGAGTTCACTCCTCGTTTCAGTCCTGTATCACTGAACCGAAATAACCTTCCGTTCCAGCCATGTCTATCTCATGAGATATAAAGTCTTTACCCAATGCATTGGAGGGAGATATAGGTCCCACCCATCTTATAATGAATCCTTTCTTATGTGTGCCACATAATCATAAAACATACATCATCGCATAACACATGTAATAAAAATGGGATTCTTGAAACATCATGACATCATAAGACAAATCATATAAGGTAAATGACTTCATAAAAATAATTCACTTACAACATAAACAAATCAATGTAATAATAGGGGTAAAAACAGAACCCTTTATTTTCTTAGATGGAAAATAATTTTGATAAAACACTTGAACTCCATTCTTGAGGAAAATATCCTTTCTTCTTCAAAAACATTTTTCCTTTCATAGCATGTCATACGATTTTAAAATAAAAGAAGTTGATTAAAAATAAACTTGAAAACTTGTAAAGGAAGCTTCTTGTAAATAATGTTTTAAAAATCCATTCATGTCGTATAAGTAAAAAAAACATTCTTCGTACTTTTGTCGGAAAAGTCAAAAAGTACCTCGTACGGAAAAACGACAAAAGATTCCTTTCATATTCTTTACTAAAAACTCACCTAAGGGTAAAATTGGATTTAAACAATATTACATATTTAGGGAACATGGATGTGGATGATAAAATACACCCCAGTAAATACTTACGAATAAACAATCTCGGATAAAAATGAGATTGTGATATTTCCCTTACCTTAGATCCGATTTGCTTTGTTCGTGTCCGAAGCTCCTGTATAATGGTTTAAATAATGTTATTGACTTATTCCAGAATCATACATATTGATATGATATCATATATGGTCATATTATTAGCTTCTTGTTAGTAATATTTCATTGTTACTTGTTACTCGGGTCTTTATAACTTTTTGTTCTTATGCGTGTTTTGTCGAATAAATTCTTATTCTTATCTTTAGGTTATAGATAATTCATTTCCAGAATGGTATTAGTGTAGTATATACCATATTCATTCATTCAATTCATTTATACAATCATTATGAAATGAAGATCATGTAGAACGAGTCGCATCACATCGTGGAGACGATATTCCGTACGTACGCACGAGTGATGATATCATTCCTATGATCGTGGAATTGTATTGGAGTATATATATATATTATTTCAGTATCAATATTACTTAATAATAATCATATATAGTTACTCATTACACCATTATACCCATCCTTGTAAGGTGATGGTGGAAAATAGATTACACCACGGCGTGGAGACGGTATTCCGTACGTACGCACGCGCGGTGATTTCATTTTTCCGTAGGATGGATAGAAGGTGAATTAGGGTTGTTTCATATTTATAATAACATATCAGTATTTAAGTAATACTGATGTTATTACTTTATCATGAAACAACTAAAGAAGAAGAAGTTGAAGAAGAAAGAAATTGAAAAGATCGGTAATGGATATTACCTCTTCTTTGGAACGCCTTTTTGAATCCTCCACTTAAGGAACTAAGATTGGTCTTTGGAGAATACCAGGACCTCTAGGATTATTCTAGGGAAGTGGAGAAGGGAAAATGGCAGGGGTTGGCCGAGCTTGAGTGCTCAAATTGGTGTGAGGAGGAGGGGGAGGTGGTGCCCTTTTATAAGGGAGGAGAGGGGCACCTTAGGAATATCTCAAAATATTATTTTATATTAAAGTCAAAATCGGTTTATAATGGTTCCAAAGGGTCTTATTTCGAAGCTAAAGTGGGGATGGGTCGAAATCCTATCAACCAATAGAATTTAGACAAGTTTAGGATATTATTTTAACCTTATCAATTAAATTTAACTCTAAGTTAAATAATTTAACTTTTACCATGTCTTTTTGTTTTCTTTCACTATATGGTTAATACACTTACTATAACATGCCAAACGAACCCCAAAATGTTTATTATTAATATATATATCCTTATCTAAGTCATTTGGCCGAACCTTAGATTTTTAGGAATAAAATAACAATTAATAATATAATATTTGATTTAAAAACTATTTTGTGTCAATTTTGACACTATTTGATATATGATTTTTGTCAAAGTCATAACAGAATTATATGTTCGAACCAAGTTGATTAAATCAATACTAATATATCATAGTAACCTATAAAATTAGTGGAATTCATAAAAAGTCTCAAATTACATTTATTTTGGTATTTATATTATCAATTTTGTCAATATTTCATTAATAAGATAATTACTGCATCATCTTTGTGTCATAAATAAATTAAATTATTTGATGTCTAAAAATTACAAATAAAATACCATCATGTAGGAAATCTTTTTAGCTTTCTAATGAATATTTACAATCGAATTTAGCTTATGTATAACCCTATATTAAAAATGATTTACTTATTAAACTTTGATTTTAACTATTTTAACCCTTCTTTAAATAAATTAATAATAAATGTCCTAATCTAATCCAAGTGGGCCTAAATGGTCATATTTTATTCCTAAGTTTGTTTTTGGTCGAATTACACTTGTCCAATAGAATTAGGACATGTGTTACGGTAATATTGATATCATATTTACCCTTAGTTACCCTATTTACTATTAACCGCGGTAAAAATAGTAAAAAGTTACTATTCACCAAAAAAATTATTTTCATCTCATTGAACCACATTTTAGTCCTTGATATTAACCGTGTCTCTCAGATTTTTGAAATTCCATTCACAGAAGCGGTAAAATTAAGTTTTATGCAAAATTCAGTTCTTAACCTACCACTTAGTGGTTTCACTATTCATCAAAAATTGAAAGTTTTCAGAAAAATACCAAAATTTCACCCTAGGCTAATTTCGATATTCTGAGTCCAAAAATGAAGTCCATTTTGAAAAATAAAATTTATAAAATTTCAAAAGGTGGTTATTACTATTCATAACGGCTAGTTTTAATAGCATATTGTTGTTTAGTGAAACTCGGTATTGCGTACGACGCAAGCTATCGAGGAAGGTCGCGATTGCGTGTAAAGCAAGCCAAGAGAGTGTTGTGTAGAAAAAGATTCCTTTGATGATTTATATAACATAAAAGTCTCGGGTGTTACATTCTACCCCCCTTAAAAAGAATTTCGCCCTCGAAATTCGTCACTTTGCAACAAACAAATGAGGATACTTCTCCCTCATCATATCCTCAAGCTCCCATGTAGCTTCTTCAAGTTGGTGGTTTCTCCATAAAACTTTCACCAAGCGAGTGGTCTTGTTTCGTAGGACTTTTTCGCTACGATCCAGAATCTCTATCGGTTGTTCTTCATAAGAAAGATCTTGCTCCAGCGGTACAACTTCTGAGCTGAGTACATGTGAAGGATCTAGTATGTACTTTCTCAGGAGAGATACATGGAACACATCGTGAACTTGAGAGAGATTCGGTGGAAGCGCCAATCGGTAAGCTACCTTCCCAACACGATCCAGTATTTCAAAAGGACCGATATATCTAGGGCTCAACTTCCCCTTCTTTCCAAATCTCATAACCCTCTTCCAGGGAGATATTCGTAAGAACACTTTATCACCCACTTCAAACTCTAGGTCTTTTCTTCGGTTGTCGGTATAACTTTTCTGTCGACTCTGAGCTGCTCTTATGTGTTGTTGAATAGATCTGACCTTTTCTGCCATTTCATCAACGAGATCAGGTCCTAATAGCTTTCTTTCCCCAACTTCATCCCAGCAAGTTGGAGTCCTGCATTTCTTTCCATAGAGAGCTTCATAAGGAGCCATCTGAATACTGGAGTGAAAGCTATTATTATAAGAAAATTCCACCAAAGGTAGGTGTTGATCCCAACCTCCTTTGAAATCCATAGAGCAAGCTCTCAACATATCTTCTAGGGTTTGAATTGTTCTCTCAGACTGACCGTCTGTCTGGGGATGATAAGCAGTGCTGAAACTCAACTCTGTATCCAGAGTATGCTGAAGACTTCGCCAGAACTTCGAGGTAAATCTCGGATCTCGATCAGATATAATAGAAAGTGGTACTCCATGCAATCTTACCACTTCCTTTACATATATCCTGGCAAGCTGATCTAGAGAGAAATCCTCTCTAATAGCAATGAAGTGTACAGACTTTGTAAGACGATCAACTATGACCCAGATAGCATTATTGCCTTTGGATGTTTTAGGAAGTCCTGTGACAAAGTCCATAGTGATGTTTTCCCATTTCCATTCGGGTATGGGTAATGGTTGTAACATCCCCTTAGACTTCTGTCTCTCAGCTTTAACTTGTTGACAAACCAAGCATCGAGAGACATATTCAGCAACATCTCTTTTCATGCCATCCCACCAGAAGTACTCTTTCAGGTCCCTATACATCTTCGTGCTTCCAGGATGAATAGAGAATGAAGAACTATGAGCCTCATCCAGCAGCTCTTTCTTTAATTCGGGGATGGGAGGAACGCAAACCCGATTCCTGAACTTTATTATCCCATCACAATCAAGGTTGAATTCAGGAACATTTCTCACCTTCTTTTGTAACTCGACATCTTCTTTCTGTGCCTCTTTAATCTTCACATGTATAGATGGTTGAACATTCATTTGAGAAAGATAAGATTTTTCCCCTTCCATTATAATTCCAAGATCCATCCTTTGTAAATCCATAAATATTGGATCTTTTGTGATCCTCATCATGGATAAACTAGCATGGTCTTGTCGACTTAATGCATCTTCCACCTTGTTTGCTTTCCCAGGGTGGTAATGGATTGAGCAGTCATAATCCTTAATCAGCTCCAACCATCTTCTTTGGCGCATATTCAACTCCTTTTGTGTGAAAATATACTTTAAACTTTTATGATCAGTATAAATATCACACCTTTCACCATAAAGGTAATGCCTCCAAATCTTTAATGCAAAGATTACCGCAGCCAACTCCAAATCATGTGTTGGGTAATTTTGCTCATGGATTTTCAACTGTCGTGAGGCATAAGCTATCACCATATCATTTTGCATAAGAACACACCCCAATCCCTTCTTGGATGCATCACTGTAGATCACAAACCTTTCTCCACTACAAGGCAGTGTGAGCACAGGTGCACTGGATAACCTTCTTTTCAACTCCTTGAAATTCTCTTCACATTCCTCTGTCCAGACAAACTTAACTCCTTTTCGAGTCAACTTGGTGAGTGGATTAGATAATCGTGAAAAATCTTTTACAAAACGTCGATAATAACCAGCCAAACCAAGAAAACTTCGGATCTCAGTTACTGTTGTTGGTCTTGACCATCTTTCGATAACCTCTGTTTTTGCTGGATCCACAGATATCCCCTCTTTTGAGATTATATGACCCAAAAATGCAACTTTTTGAAGCCAAAATTCACACTTGGTAAATTTGGCATAAAGCTTCTCCTTTCTCAGGGTCTTCAATATAATTCTCAAGTGATCTTCATGCTCTTCCTTGCTCTTTGAATAGACAAGAATATCATCTATAAAGACTACCACAAATTGATCAAGATAGTCTCTAAAGACTCTATTCATTAGATCCATGAAGATAGCAGGGGCATTAGTAAGACCAAATGGCATCACTATAAATTCATAGTGTCCATACCTTGTACGGAAAGCCGTCTTTGGTATATCCTCCCTTTTGACCCTTAATTGATGATACCCTGAACGAAGATCAATCTTGGAAAAGTATTGAGCTCCGCGTAGTTGGTCAAATAAGTCATCAATGCGTGGGAGAGGATATTTGTTCTTGATAGTGATCTTGTTAAGTTCTCGATAATCAATGCAGAGTCTCATTGATCCATCTTTCTTCTTAACAAATAGAACAGGTGCTCCCCAAGGTGACGCACTAGGGCGTATGAATCCCTTATCAAGATTCTCTTGGAGTTGCTTCTTCAATTCCTGCAACTCAATTGGGGCCATTCTATAAGGTGTCTTTGAAATAGGCAAAGCACCCGGTACAAGTTCTATTGAAAACTCAACTTCACGATTTGGTGGAAGACCCGGTAATTCCTCCGGAAAGACATCATCAAACTCCCGTACAATGGGCATATTCTTAATCGTGAGTTTCTCACCAACCATTTGAGATAAATAACCTTCATTTAGTGGAATCAATACCCATAAGATGGAAGAAATTTCCACTGGAAGGTTATGTTCATCCTTGCATTGATAGACGATCGTAGGTTGATCTGGAATATGAAATGTGACTTCCCTTCTTTGGCAATTGATATGAGCTCCATGTAGAGAAATCCAATCCATGCCAAGAATCACATCCAATTCCACTAAAGGAAGGATCACAAGATTTGCAGGAAGCACTTTCCCACAAACTTCGATCGGAGAAGAATTATAAACTTCTGATGCGATTGATGTGCCATTAGGTGTTGTCACAGCTAACTCAACATCTAATTGTTGAGGTAATACGGTGATACCCTTAGAAAATTTTTCAGAAATAAAAGAGTGGGTGGATCCAGAATCAAATAAAACATTTGCTACTTTAGAGTGGATGGTAAGTGTACCTTTCACCACATCGTTATCGTACTCCACATCGCTGATAGAAATTGCATGTGACTTTCCTTTGTCTTTAGCCTTAAGAGTTTGTTGGCGTCGACCATCATCATCAACCCTTGGATTTGGGCATTGATTGGCATAATGCCCCATCTCCTTGCACTTGAAACATTGAAGTGTAGCAGGTTCATTCTGTGTATCCCTTCCTTTGTTTGCATCATTAGACATCTTCTTCCCATTATCACGGCATTCAAATGCCCGATGACCTTCCTTTCCACATTTAAAACATTTACTTGTCCCTTTAAGACAACTCCCTCCATGTTTCTTTCCACACTTTGAGCATAAGGGAAAGTTCATCTTCTTTTCCGTGTGCTCTTTAGATTTTTCTTTGAATTCCATCTTCCTCTTCTTATCAAACCCATGTGACTGATGGGTTACTCCAATCTCCATCTCGACTTTGAGAGCACATCGAACGATTTCCTCGTAGCTATTGAAGTCCCTTATGGCTAACGCCCTTTGAAGACTTGGTTTTAAGCCACTAAAGAATCGATCGATCTTACTCTCAGGTTGGATAATAATACCAGAAGCGTACCTTGCAAGTCTTGTAAAATTTGCTTCATAGGTACTAACAGATTCATCATCCCTTCGCTTCAGTTCAAGGAACTCTTTCTCCATCTTTGTCCGGAGAATACGAGGGAAGTACTTATTGAAAAATAAGTTCTTGAACTCGTCCCATTCCATAGACTCAATTTCATCCCTTTGCCTTGTATTCTTAACAAGATTCCACCATTGATCAGCATCTCCTTCCAAACGATACACTGCTAGGATGACTTTATCATGCTCAGAACATTGAAGAACTGAAAATATCTTTTCAGTAGTACTAATCCATTGTTCAGCAACTAATGGATCAGTAGACCCGCTGAAAGAAGGTGGACGCTGCCTCATGAAGGATTCAACAGAATGTTGCTCCCTCCTTTGTTCGTTTGGAAATCCTGCATGATTCATAGCTTGAGAAAGTTGTGTGAGCATGGCTACAAGATTTTGCATTCCAGCTCCCATATCGTTTGGTTGCTCAGGGGGACAATCATTGCATTGCCCATCGCATTCCGCATTAACACGGTTCCTTCGGGTTCCAGCCATTGACTAAAACCAAGAAGAATAGTGTGAGCAACACTAATTATAATAGGAAACCACATAATTCAAGAATAAAATTTTCATGCTTATGGTCTTATCCTAGGTTATTCATGGCCATTTCTAAGATTGTGTTCTATGCTTAGACTTATCCTTAGGGTTCTTACTAAGGCTTTCATATCCTAGTTTCCAAAGGTTGACTATACCTTTCCTCCGATACCAACTATAACGACCCACACTTTACATACATTGTTAATACTTCAAAATTGAAGCACTCTTATTACAACATATGACAAAACCAAAAAGGACCGTATAGGTATAGTGTCTTTAGAAACTGGGAAACATAAACAACTGGTTCATAAATCTTCTACAGTGTCTCCCATTTATTTCATCATCTCTAGGGTCCCTTTTAGCATATTCTACTTAATATCCATCTTCCTGGCCTGGGGAAAAGAAAACATAAAAGGGTGAGCTCAAATGCTCAGCAAGGGCAAATAAAGGAAATAAAAATCATATCATATCTTTTTGAAAATTAAAACCTGCAAAAGAGATCATAATATCTTAACATGGAATAAATCATAGAAGTGAAAATGAGATCCCCATAACATAAAACTTGAATCTTTGTGGCATGCACACATAATCATGGAAAATCATTTCTTGTTAGTCATGACTCATTTCCAAGACTATCTTAGTGGACAAAGTCCCTTTCTGAACCGAGTTCACTCCTCGTTTCAGTCCTGTATCACTGAACCGAAATAACCTTCCGTTCCAGCCATGTCTATCTCATGAGATATAAAGTCTTTACCCAATGCATTGGAGGGAGATATAGGTCCCACCCATCTTATAATGAATCCTTTCTTATGTGTGCCACATAATCATAAAACATACATCATCGCATAACACATGTAATAAAAATGGGATTCTTGAAACATCATGACATCATAAGACAAATCATATAAGGTAAATGACTTCATAAAAATAATTCACTTACAACATAAACAAATCAATGTAATAATAGGGGTAAAAACAGAACCCTTTATTATCTTAGATGGAAAATAATTTTGATAAAACACTTGAACTCCATTCTTGAGGAAAATATCCTTTCTTCTTCAAAAACATTTTTCCTTTCATAGCATGTCATACGATTTTAAAATAAAAGAAGTTGATTAAAAATAAACTTGAAAACTTGTAAAGGAAGCTTCTTGTAAATAATGTTTTAAAAATCCATTCATGTCGTATAAGTAAAAAAACAGTCTTCGTACTTTTGTCGGAAAAGTCAAAAAGTACCTCGTACGGAAAAACGACAAAAGATTCCTTTCATATTCTTTACTAAAAACTCACCTAAGGGTAAAATTGGATTTAAACAATATTACATATTTAGGGAACATGGATGTGGATGATAAAATACACCCCAGTAAATACTTACGAATAAACAATCTCGGATAAAAATGAGATTGTGATATTTCCCTTACCTTAGGTCCGATTTGCTTTGTTCGTGTCCGAAGCTCCTGTATAATGGTTTAAATAATGTTATTGACTTATTCCAGAATCATACATATTGATATGATATCATATATGGTCATATTATTAGCTTCTTGTTAGTAATATTTCATTGTTACTTGTTACTCGGGTCTTTATAACTTTTTGTTCTTATGCGTGTTTTGTCGAATAAATTCTTATTCTTATCTTTAGGTTATAGATAATTCATTTCCAGAATGGTATTAGTGTAGTATATACCATATTCATTCATTCAATTCATTTATACAATCATTATGAAATGAAGATCATGTAGAACGAGTCGCATCACATCGTGAAGACGGTATTCCGTACGTACGCACGAGTGATGATATCGTTCCTATGATCGTGGAATTGTATTGGAGTATATATATATATTATTTCAGTATCAATATTACTTAATAATAATCATATATAGTTACTCATTACACCATTATACCCATCCTTTTAAGGTGATGGTGGAAAATAGATTACACCACGGCGTGGAGACGGTATTCCGTACGTACGCACGCGCGGTGATTTCATTTTTCCGTAGGATGGATAGAAGGTGAATTAGGGTTGTTTCATATTTATAATAACATATCAGTATGTAATTAATACTGATGTTATTACTTTATCATGAAACAACTAAAGAAGAAGAAGTTGAAGAAGAAAGAAATTGAAAAGATCGGTAATGGATATTACCTCTTCTTTGGAACGCCTTTTTGAATCCTCCACTTAAGGAACTAAGATTGGTCTTTGGATAAGACCAGGACCTCTAGGATTATTCTAGGGAAGTGGAGAAGGGAAAATGGCAGGGGTTGGACGAGCTTGAGTGCTCAAATTGGTGTGAGGAGGAGGGGGAGGAGGTGCCCTTTTATAAGGGAGGAGAGGGGCACCTTAGGAATATCTCAAAATATTATTTTATATTAAAGTCAAAATCGGTTTATAATGGTTCCAAAGGGTCTTATTTCGAAGCTAAAGTGGGGATGGGTCTAAATCCTATCAACCAATAGAATTTAGACAAGTTTAGGATATTATTTTAACCTTATCAATTAAATTTAACTCTAAGTTAAATAATTTAACTTTTACCATGTCTTTTTGTTTTCTTTCACTATATGGTTAATATACTTACTATAACATGCCAAACGAACCCCAAATTGTTTATTATTAATATATATATCCTTATCTAAGTCATTTGGCCGAACCTTAGATTTTTAGGAATAAAATAACAATTAATAATATAATATTTCATTTAAAAACTATTTTGCGTCAATTTTGACACTATTTGATATATGATTTTTGTCAAAGTCATAACAGAATTATATGTTCGAAACAAGTTGATTAAATCAATACTAATATATCATAGTAACCTAGAAAATTAGTGGAATTCATAAAAAGTCTCAAATTACATTTATTTTGGTATTTATATTATCAATTTTGTCAATATTTCATTAATAAGATAATTACTGCATCATCTTTGTGTCATAAATAAATTAAATTATTTGATGTCTAAAAATTACAAATAAAATACCATCATGTAGGAAATCTTTTTAGCTTTCTAATGAATATTTACAATCGAATTTATCTTATGTATAACCCTATATTAAAAATGATTTACTTATTAAACTTTGATTTTAACTATTTTAACCCTTCTTTAAATAAATTAATAATAAATGTCCTAATCTAATCCAAGTGGGCCTAAATGGTCATATTTTATTCCTAAGTTTGTTTTTGGTCGAATTACACTTGTCCAATAGAATTAGGACATGTGTTAGGGTAATATTGATATCATATTTACCCTTAGTTACCCTATTTACTATTAACCGCGGCAAAAATAGTAAAAAGTTACTATTCACCAAAAAAATTATTTTCATCTCATTGAACCACATTTTAGTCCTTGATATTAACCGTGTCTCTCGGATTTTTGAAATTCTATTCACAGAAGCGGTAAAATTAAGTTTTATGCAAAATTCAGTTCTTAACCTACCACTTAGTGGTTTCACTATTCATCAAAAATTGAAAGTTTTCAGAAAAATACCAAAATTTCACCCTAGGCTAATTTCGATATTCTGAGTCCAAAAATGAAGTCCATTTTGAAAAATAAAATTTATAAAATTTCAAAAAGTGGTTATTACTATTCATAACGGCTAGTTTTAATAGCATATTGTTGTTTAGTGAAACTCGGTATTGCGTACGACGCAAGCTATCGAGGAAGGTCGCGATTGCGTGTAAAGCAAGCCAAGAAAGTGTTGTGTAGAAAAAGATTCCTTTGATGATTTATATAACATAAAAGTCTCGGGTGTTACAAGTGATCTATCTAATAAAAATGTTAAGTTCATCAATTTTATATAATTATATAATTTTCATTGGAACAGAAGGTTTGGACATGCTCATTTTCTAATGTTACAAAAATTAGCTAAGCATGGACATGTGCTATAATTATCTTAGTTAATGGTAAGTGAAGATTTTCTTTGGGGTTCATGATTATAAGCTAGGAATCATAAGGAATATTTCAAATATATCAATCTTTTTTCGACTTCTAGACCAATGGAAATATTGCATCATGATTTATTTGGTCCAACAAAAACTTCTTTTTTATGCAAATTAATAGTTTTTTATTGTTGGTGATTTATTATATTTAATAGAGTTTATTTTATTCCCCAAAATAATTAAACCTTAGTTTTATTCATTACTTTTTGTAATATAGTTAAAAATATGAAAGGATTTATAATAGTATCGCTTATAATTGATAATAGAGGTGAATTTATTTGTTTTAATTTTGGAAAATTTTGTGAATAAAATGGTTATTATCAAAAAAACAATTTCTCCTAGAACACCATAATAAAATAGTGTTTTATAAAATAAAAATTGAACTATTAAATAGATGGCTAGAACTATATTTAATGAATATATTTTACCCAAATATTTTTTAGCTGAGTCTGTAAATATTTATTATGATTTTTTAATAGAGTTTATATTAGACATTTTTTTGAATAAAACCCCATATTAATTATTTAATTGTAGAAAGCCATAAGAGGTATAGTTTAATGTCTTTTCTATAATATTTTTATCTTGAATAAAAAATATAATTTTGATAACCATCTTTAATGGTTGGTTTAAAAAGTATAATTGAAAAAATGATAATTATTTAATTATTTTTATTATTTTATTTAATAATTACCTCAATCACCATATTATTCCTACATATGTCCTTTGGGATATATGAGTTGAATATCATAAAAACAATTGATGAGAACTTAATTGAATATGTAATTTTGTATAACATGGTGATAAAATAAATAAAAGTAATAATAAAAATGAAAAATGTTATTATTAAATAAAATAATAATAAAAAATTTATTATTCATAAAGATAAAGAATATAAATGATGAGTTGTACCCAAGGTAAGGGACACTTTACTTTAAAAACCTCGTTTTAAATATTTTAATGTCTTATTTTCTAAATCTTTCTTTTTCATGACCATGTTCTTAAAAATACTTTTAAAAATTATTTATATAGAAATAACTGAAGTATAAAGAAAACTTTATGTCTCTTTCTTAAAAAAATTCAAAAGGAATATTTTTATGGAATGTTTTTAATTTCATTACAAAATAAAAAAAGAATGTTTTATTTTAACATATATGATGTCAATAGTTTTTACCACCACCATAAATTTTTTTTTATGTTTGAATTCCTTTAAAATATTTCTTATTGTTTTAAAATAAAAACCCCCTTCCCTATATTCTAGGAATTTCGAAAACGTGTTTTAAATGAAATGAATATTTTTATATTGAAAAATTTTTTTTATGACTGAAAATAATATTTCCATGACAGATTTCATGTGTTATGATTGTGTTTTGGTTCACTGAAATTTTTTATGGTGAAGGTTCATTTTGTTATAATACAAGGATGGGTGGATATTTCATAAACCAAGGATGGGTGTTTTCTTCATAAATATGGTATGTGTGAGCCTAATATAGCTCTCTAATGAATTGGGTAAAAGGATAGAGTTAACCTATTAGGTTTTTCCTAACATATTATTAGAATTTATCATGAAGGTTATTCCATTTGTAAAAGTTATATAAAAATAATTCCTCATATTACCTATATGATTTATCTATTCTTTATATGGGTTTTTATATAAATTTTATTATTTCCAAAAGTTAAGAAAATTGGATTATTTTTAAAAAGGAATGTATCTTCTACTTCTTAAGGGTTAAAGGTATAACTTTCTGAAAAGTTTACATGGGTTTTGCAAAATTTATAATATGCCTTTATGAATTTTATTTTACCTTTGAAATTTATTATGAAAAGTTTTATGAAAGGTTTTTTGTGGATAAGTTTAATTATTGGGTAATATAATGCTTATTTTAAGATCAATTTTTATTTTGAAAAGGGAAAAGTTTTATCTATATTCAAGGACTAATAGGTTTCATTCTTATTTTATAACCCTTAATAATATTTTTTATCTTCTCATATTTTAAAATATTTTTCATAGAGTTTTAAGGATGAGTGGGAGTGATTTTAAAGATGTAATATGGTAAAATAAATGTTGCGTCAAGTGGGAGTAATGATCACTTGAAGGCATGGGTATTGTTAAGTAAGTGTTTGTCCTAATTTTTTAAGTCTATAAACCGAAAATATCCTTGGGTATGTAAGTGATATAATAATTAATTTTTATGTTGTATTTTTTTGTTGAAATTTAGTTACATTTATTGGTATAAATTCTTGAAATATAAATTTTATGATTTTAGCAGTGAATCGAGGAGTACGGGTTCAGTGAATTTATAGTTAGTATCAGAGATGAGTTTATAAAAAATTGGATATTAGGATGTTTTCATGTGAGGTTATCTTATTATTTATAGATACCATAATGGGTTTATAATTATAATGTTTTTCATAAGTTTAAATTATTATACACCCCTTTTTTGGTTTTATGTGATGGGATTTTGAGAAGACTTGAAACTTTTATTAAATTTTTTGAAGAATAGACAATTGACTTTTAAATAATAATTTGGGTTAATATATGATTTGAACTTAAGTTAATTGTATTATTTTGGATAGTGGGATATATATAATCTTGATGGTTGAAAAGTGATACATTGATAAGGTAATATTTTCAGAGATATTTAGAGTCAAACTAAGGATTACCTTTTAATCCAATATCTAAATTTGATTCATGATATTTTGGTAACATTCACTACATTATAATATTATATATTGATTTATCATGGTGATTAATGATATTTTGGGATGATTTTTATGGTTTTTAGGTTTATTTAAACCTTATGTTTAACCTGAAGGAATATTTTAGAAAAAAACCTATAACCTTTTTTGAAATATAAAATTCCAAGTGTGATAAAACCTTTGAGGTTAAAACATTCATTAATGTTAACAATATTAAGTTTATTTTTAGTATTTTTATCATATTATTTTGAAATTTATAGTAATTATATTAATATAGTTTTTGTAAAAGTATAACTCATAGGCCAGGTGATAACTCATCGCATCCAAAAAGTATTTGGAGAATGAACACATAACCAAAGGGTGAGAAAAGTGTAGCTCCTACCACTGGCCTACGTGATTTCCTAGTTAGTATGACATTTTTTAAAATAATTTTATTGATGAATATTAATTTGATTTTGGGAAAATATTTTTTCTTATATAGATAAAAGAGGGATTGAAATTTTTTTGGTGATTAGGTTATTAATGTTATTTCAGAATAAGATCACTATATTTTTTGGGAACATTATACAATTAATGTAAAAATAATATTATTAGATAAGATGGGATTTTATTTTAGGAATAAGGCCAAATTATATTTTGGAAGCATATAAAATGTTAATATGGATTTATAGTGATTCGTTTTATTTATGGAAATCATTTACATCTATTAGATATTATGTGATTAGAGAATATATATTTTTTGTATTTGAATTTAAGAGTGATTTATGTTATTTGGATAAAAATGTTAAATTTATTTTGGAAGAATATGTGATAAAATCATTTTAATATTTGGGTTTAAATCTAAGTTAGGAATATTTTGAATAATTTCAAGGATTTTTTTGAAGTGGATGGTGCCTTGGCCAAAAAACCATGGCACAATAAATATAAAAGAAAGAGTTTACAAAAGTATAAAATATGTAAACATGTTACAATCCTTATTATGAAGGGGAAGTAAATCAGTAGGAAGTTCTTCAAGCCAGGTCGTATCTTGGTTGAATCCCTTATTTTCAAGTCCATCATCAACCATGTTGGTTTCATGATATATATGACTGATGATGAAGTTAATGTTGAGAAGTGGGTAGGTGTAGTCCATCCAACGGGTGGTGATCAGAAACACAAGTTGTATCACACCATTCCATATTTCCTGCACAATAGTGGTTGAGTCACTCTCAATCTAGAGGTTGCTATAACCATGTTGCTTGGAAAAAGTAATGGCATGAATCATACTCATCATATCATTCTCCAGTGAATAAGAAATGCCACAGCTACCATAAAAGCATCTGAGGATCTGACCAAGATGGCTCTTGAGATGGTGCCACATCTCGCGGGGCCCGGATTGCCTTTGGATGCACTATCCACATTATCCATAATACAGCAAGGGAAAGGAGTATGCCATAAAACTTCAAAGGTACGGTGGGGTTGGAAGAATTTCCCATCAACATAAAGAAGTCATAGTATGCTAAAATCATTCACTGTGTTGTTGTAATGGCCTTTTTGGATTCAAAAATCTTCACGTATGACAATGAGGATCCACATCCGACCTGCATTATGGCTAAGTGAGTATTTGATATGAATAAAAGCATTTCTATCATACCATATTTCATGGGGAAGCTCAGAAATAGCAGTAAGGAAAAGGTTATTAATCTACTGAGAGCTATCCATATATGCACATCTCTTTAGTTTTGATTGGACAAAGTCATGAGTCAACCATCTGGAGTCAAAAATGTCAAAAATATAGTTCCAATGAGCAGAGGTAGTGTCACAATAAATAAATATATGGTTTTTATTCTCTCTATGTTGATTATAGAGGATATATTTAGAGAAGTTTTGAATACCATACAATTAAAGATATCCATCTATGAGGATCCAATTGTGAGAAAGTCAAAAATGAGAGTAAATCTGGAAGATTTTATCCAAGGATTTTTAAAGCTTTTTATCCAACCAAAGTCACTTTCTATGTTTTAAAAAGAATTTTTGTAAAAGTTTTTAGAATTGATCATACCATTATGTGTAGGCTCCCAAATTAAGAAATCATCAGTGTTAGAGAAAGGATAGTTCTCACCGAAATTTTTAATGGTTTTAGGTAGATGATCATTATGGGAATTTAGAATATATTTGATAGAAATTTTAGTGTTCACAAGACTTTATTTAGGAGTAACCATATAGATTAAAGGAGTTCTAGTCCAGATATCCAACTATAAGTTCATGGAAGAGTCTCTAGAGACCATCCACCTAGAGTTGTTCTTGATGGAGGAAAAGGATTGTTTAATAGATGGCCTAATATAGGAGGTGAGAAAGTTTTAGTTTACTTTTTTTTATTTTTTCAATAAATCTATTTTTTAGAAAATCAATGGAGTTGTATTTATTGTATAGAAGATTCCAAGAGATCCTATTTTGAATATCCTCAATGAAATACTTCATTTTTTATACCTCCTTTATCGATAGGTTTGCAATAAGTCAACCAGGGGACGATCACTAGTTTTCTTTCCACAGTGAAACCAGTCCAAAAACAAATTTGATTATGATAGGCCTTTTTTAGACAATCATATAGTAGAATAATTTAGATATAATATTATATTTTACAAGACATATTATACCCACAATGGAAAGATATTTTCCCTTCCAAAGGGTTAATTGGTTAAGCACCTGGTCGAAAATAATAGAGAAATGATAGGATTTGGGTTGGCCCCAAAATATGGGGTCACCTAGGAATGTAAAAGGAAGAGAAACCTCTTTAATACCTAGGACATTTATAATATTTTACTTCCTATTTTGGGTAAAGTTTTTTCCAAATAAGATAGAAGATGTGTTCCATCTAATGGCTTTCCCAGAAATCTTCTCATAGTGATCGAGGGCATTTTTGAGGTTTTGAATGTTTAATTTTTCCCCTTGGAGTAAAATAATGATGTCATCAGCATAAAAAATGTGGGTGGGAGAATTAATATCATGTGATACAAGAATGGTCTTGAGTATGTTTTGATCAACAAGACAAGTGGGAAAATAGCTAAGATAGTCCTTTGTAATGGAAAAATGGATATCATAAAAGGGCCACCATGTCTAACACCATTGGTGCATTTGAAGTATCCCCTGGGGGAGATATTTATCAGAAAAGAAATGGAGGATGATTTGAACAATTTTCTAATAGTAGAGATAAAGGTATCATTAAAACCAAAAGATAGAATCACTTTAAAGATAAAACTTCAATCCTTGGTGTCAAAATCTTTTTTGATGTCCAATTTGATGGAAATATTACCTCCTATGTTAGCTTTGTTTAAGGTGTTAATACATTCTAAATTAAGAAAAATATAGTTTTGGATAAATCTACCTTTAATAAACCCAAATTGATTATAGGAGAATTTTTTCAATGATAGATGAAATCATGTTAGTAATGATTTTTGTGATAATTTTGTAAAGATTGTTAATTAGAGAAATGGGCCTAAACAAGTGAATTTATGAAGCATTGTAAAATTTATGAATTAGAGAGAGGAATTGGGCATTAAGGCTATGAGGGAGAACACCATTAAATAAAAATTTGGAAATATTGAAAACATAAAATTGCCTAATGTCCCAATACTATTGAAATAAAACATCATTGAAGTCGTTAGGACTAGGAGCACTATCAGGATTTAAACTAAAGATAGTGTCTTTAATTTTATAATCAAGAGGAATGTTATGAATAAAGGTTTTGTCATAATTATTTACCACCATTGGTATGATCTCAAGTAATAGGTCCTTGTTATTATCAGGGCCATTAAAGATAGATTCAAAGTAGGATATAATACGATTAGCAATGTCATATTAATTATCTAAAAGGATGTATCCATATTTTATAGAGGCTAGAATTTTGTAGGATTTCTTAACTCTTTGAAGAGAGTAATATTATTTATTGTTTCTATCAATGTCATAAAACCATTTTAATTTGAAAGCTTGTTTCTTAATATTCTCCTTAAAAGTGAGCAAAGAATTGAGATTTAATGAAATATTGATTTCATTATTTGGGTAAATGTTAAAATCAGATCTAGTGTTAATGTTTTTAAGTTGATTTACTTCATTCTAAAGAAATATGATTTCGATGTAAAATTGTTTGGCATGTGAGCCGCACCATCCTTTGAGCATCTATTTAAGATATTTTAACTTGACAAAACAAGAAATGGCATCCTTAAATTGTGTCATAGAAAGACAAAAATTCTTGATGATGTCAGTGCATTTAGTGTTGGAGAACCAGACATTATTAAACCTAAAAGGAAGAGAGACTTTCACGGTTTTTGTGGAGACATTAACCAAAATATGATGATGATCCGAGTATAGCATGTGAAGGGTGGTGTTGTAGATAGTGTCCCATTTATCTAAAGCAGAATCATTTTTGAAGCCTCTATACAAGAATATGAGCCTCAGCCTATTCGGTGAGGTCTCTCTAAGTTCATATACAAGACCCAGGTTAGAATCCAGGAGGAGGAATAATTCCAGAGTATTATAGCAGTGAAATAGTAGTATTGTTCGGGTATTGTAGCAGGTACTGTAGTAGTTACTATAGCAGGTTTTGTTTGGTACTATAGCAGGAAAAACAATTCACCTTGGGCCACCGGTTTGGGCTTGGAGTCTTTAAGGCATTCGGGCCACCCAAGACTTCGGGTCAGTAAGGCTTTCAAGCCACCTCATGGCATTCAGGCCACCTCAAGGCCTTCAAGGCCACCTAATATACAGTTTCCTAAACAAATTCTACAACGCACCACTCTAGAGGAGGATACAAGAGCAGGGTGCATTCACCATAGTAGGGCTAAATGGATTTGGAAGAATGAGAGGGTATGGAATTTTCCATCGGTACCAAGCCTATGTATCTCTACACATATACATGCTAGTCGAACATCCATGTAAAGGTGGAGATTTGATCACGATTCAAATGAGGAGGAGGGGAGTTTTCATGTAATCATAGTCTGTATGATTTCCTTAAGGCCTACGGGTCATGTAATATCTCTAAGCCTATAGGTAATGTAATATATAATCCTACGATCCTTGTAAGGGTTCCCCCTCATCCCTTGAAAGGGGGGTTACCAAAAATCAATAAAAAAGAAGGCCTTCAAGCCATTAAGTTATGGCTCTATCCAATTTAGAGGCAACCACCATGTTGTCATGTTTTCTATATCATGTGTATTTGGTACCCATAAGATTTATTTAAATAAGTTCATTGTCTTCATTTGATGTTTTAAATTCTCTTGTGGAGATTGTGGAATGCGATGGACCAATTTTCTCACTTGAATTGAGTATAGCATTGATGTCCCTAATAACAAACCAAGGTTTGCAAATACACGAACCTAAGTAGGAATGGTCATCCAAGAGGGGTCTCCTATCTTGATATCTATTCATGGAAATGAATAATTTCAACGATATTTATTAATAAAATGATTTAGTTTGAATTATGGGTATTACTATTGAATTTCAGAGATTAATGTATTATTTCTTTATATGAAGGTCTATTCATTTTTTGAATTATATTATCATATACTAACAATTTTGGTTTTTTTATTGTATAAATAAACTAGGAATATATTTTTATCATTTTTTTGGAATTATTAGATCCATTATAACTTGATTTCATTTCTTCAGGTATTAAAAAATTCATCTTGAATACTCATCATTTATAGAAAAATATGAGATTGTAGTGGAAATTGATTAAAGGATGAAATTATACTTATCAGGTGAGTATATTTTTATATGTTTTTATTTTATATGGGAAATTAATTCCCCAACTCTAGGAAAAATATCATGAAACAAAAATAATTATCATGTCACCTTCATTTGTAATGAATTGATGGTTTTTTTAACACCTCTTTAGTTTATGGTTTTGTTGTCTTTGGCTTTATCATGATTGTTCACTTTCTTGTGATCAATGATCTCTATCATTATCCATCATTATTTGGAAATTAATTTTTCCTCCATGCCTATATTTTCACTTTACAATAATTTTATATTATTTATAAACCAATTTTGAGTAATTCAAGAATACCTTTTTATTTCCCTTTCCCTCTTTTAAGAGGATGATTTATAAACCCTTTTTATGATATAAGATTTCAAAAAAATTATATTCAAATTTCAAACTGTTGATTACCAAGAAAAAGTTTAAATTACATCTATTATATTTATTAAATGGGGAATGTAATAACATAATATTTTAAAAGAATCAAAACGTCCAACCACGTACAACATATGCAACACAAAGCTTAAAAGAACCATGAAATATTCTTATTTTTATATGACTTTTATAACCTAGTCATTGAATTGGTGTGAACGAATAATATTAACCATATTATGATATATACATATATAACTTAATCATTACAAACATATTGATTAATATTTAGTAAATAAGCACTAAATTTTTTGTAAATTCATTTTATTCTTCAAAAATACTTCTCTAAAAATGATTTTTATTAAATTTTTTGAATGAATATTATAATTAATTTATGAAACTTATAGAAATTTTATTTGATAAAAATGTTATAATTTTCTTTATAATTATTTGAAAATTACCTTATAGTTAATTTTTTGGATTTTTATAAAAAGATTGATTTTCTATGAAATGGTAAAATATACTGATTTTTATTTAAAAAATATTTTTATTTTAATCATTTCAAAAAGTTACATTTTGTTTTAAAATGGTTTCAAAGTGACATTAGTTATATTATATTATTAATAATCTAATTAATTTTGTTAGAATAAATTTTATGGTTCAATTTGTTATAAAAAAAAAATTATACTTAAAAAGACATTTTTTTTGAAAAACTTGTTTTCGTTACATTTTTCTTAATATTGAATTAATTTATAACACTTATAAAAATTGAATATTTAAAAATTTATTCCATATTTGAAATCATGTGTTCTAAATTTTTTAAATATTTCCCTTTTATTTTTTTCATTATGAATAGTAATCATAGAAAATAATTAGTACTATAATAAGGGTAAACGAGGTAATTAAGGTTAAATTAGTATGATAAGGATCAAAAAATGTTCCTAAAACTTTAATTTATCCTCTTTTATGAGTTTATTTATAACATTTCGATATATTATTTTAAATATGAAAATCATTGTAATATTTAATTGATTTTAACCGTTAAAATATTTATGTAAAAGATGAAGTAAAAAATGATACTTTCATGCTTTTAATATCTATAATATTATCTAACATGGAAAAAATGATCACTTATAAATTTTTAATTTAAATATAAATTAATTTTTTTATTATTTTATTTTATTTTTAATTTTTTTTCATTTAATAATTACCCTAAATTCTTACACTATACTAAAATAGTGCTTTAGTGAGTAGTAGAAAATTCACATACATGCTTTTAAAATCTCAAAGAGTAATATTTTTTAAGAAATTTAATTTTTTATAAAAAAATATACGTAAATATTACATATTATGGATTTTTTAATGGATTATATTTATATTAAATTGTTTTCATGTATTTGTCAAAGCCAAATTAAATTAATACATTCAAAATGACAATAATGATATTTCATAAAAAAATTAAATGACTTAAAATTATTAAAATATTATAATTTGATAATTTATTAATATGTGTCTAAAAAAATAAATCATAGTCCATTAACGGCCCAATTTCCCTTTTATAGTAACAATATTAACCCCTAAAAAGTAAAAAAAATCGGTTGTCATGGTAAATGTCAAAAGGGTTAATGAAGGGTTAAAATAAAACAATAAAGATGAAAATATCACCTAAACTTGTCCAATTTTTATTGGATGGGATTATTTCAACTCTTATCCATTTTTTATTTTAATTATATCAATATGTATTAATTGTAACAAGAAAATTGATTTATATTAATTTAATACTTTAATAAATTCCAAGAATTCTCTTCCCCTCATTATAAAAGGGAAGACCCTCTCATCTTCTCTACAAAATTTAATAGCTATTTGGTTTGGAAAAGGCCTACCCAAATATGTTAATAAAATCCCTTCACTAATTATATAGGTTTTCTAATTTATAATACCAACCTTATAAGTCCTAAGGTTAAAACAAATAGAGGTTGTCCAAAGAAGAGGTACGACTTTTAACCGAATGTATTAGTTTCATTTATTCATATACCTCCTATAAGTATTATTAAATAATAATGATATAATAGAATCATTATATACCATATAATAATATTTTATTTTTTTAATCTCATAACTTATATCAATATTATTCTTCCATCAAATGGGAAACGAAACCATCAATCGTGTGTATAGCAGACTACTACCTCACAAACCAATGTAATTTTTTTATCTCAAAAACTATCACAGTAGTTTGTAATGATATATTTAATATATAAATATATATATTATATTCAATAAAAATTTATCATTATTAAAATATATTACATCATCTAAATTTTTACCTTTCCATCAATTCAAAAATGTTAATGTCATTTGTATATATGTGTGGACCACCACCTCCACGAAGCAATGTGATTCATTTTTCATTAACAAATTAGATGGATGGTATATATGTATATATTTTAATAAATAATATTTAATTTATGAAATATTTATAATTATGTAAATTCAAAATAAAACTTATCAAGTTCCATCATGATCGTTGAAAATTGGAATCATCGTTCTTGTATACATATGGCCTATTGTATCAATAATTTTAACATAGTTCATTTTTCGTAATCATCATTAATGGTTGGTTTAAAAAGTTTAATTTATGTATAAAAAAGATAATTATATCATTATTATTATTCTATAAATTATTTAATAATTAACTCATTGACCATAGTCATCCTACAAAATTCATTTTGGCCAGACAAGCTGAATATCGTTAAAACATCATATGGGAACTTAATTGATTAAGTAATTTTCTATAACATTATAATAAATAAAATAAAAGGAATAATAAAATTTAAAAAGGTTCTTAAAAAATTATATAATTAACATAATTTTATTATTCATTAAGATAAATAAGATGCATGACATATTGGTCCTAAGGCAAGGTAAACTCTACTTTAAAAACATCAATTTAAATATTTTAAAATTTTATTTTCTATATCTTTATCTTCCATCTCCATGATCTTAAAAATAATTTTTATAATTTTTTATATAGAAATAAATTAATTATAAATGAATTTTTTTTCTCTTTCTTAGAATTTTTTTCAAAAGGAATCTTTTTCTGGAACATTTTGTCTTTCTTTATAATAGACAAAAGAAATATCTTATTTTAAAATATAAAACATCAATTATTTCTCATGCTTCAATAAAAATTATTTTATTTTTAAATTCTTTACAATATTTCATGTTTTATTAAAATAAATCACATCTTTACCAATACTCTTGGCATTTTTAGAAAGGGTTTTAAATGAAATGGATATTTTGATATCTGAAAACAATTTCTTATGAGTAAAAATAATATTTTTAAGAAAACTTTCATGTGTAATGATTATGTTATGGTTCTTTGGCATTAGTTATAGTGATGGGTGGTTTATTTATAATCCAAGGATAGGTAGTTCCATTATAAACAAAGGATATTTAGGTTTATTATAAAATGAGAATGGGTGAACCTGATATAGCTCTCCAATGCATTATGTAAAGGGATGGAGTTAACTGATTAGGTTTCTCCTAATAAAATTTTGTAATTTAACATTAAGGTTATTCCATTTTTTGGAGTGATATGAAAATACTTCCTCAATTTTACTATATGGTTTATCTATGCTTCATTTTCAGTTTTATATAAATCTGATGATTTCAAAAATGTAATCACACAATATTATTTTTAAAAAGAAAGTATATGATACTAATTAAGGGTGAAATATATAACTTTGTGAAAAAAGTAAGGATTTTTCATGATTTTAAATAGACCATTGTTTTTTTATTTTTCCTTTATTATTTGTTATGAAAATATTTATAAAAGTATTTGTGAAAAGAAGTATATTTCATGGGTAATAAAATGTTAATTTTGAGTCCAAAATTTATTTTTAAAAAGGAAAATGTTTATCAGTATTCATGGACTAACAGGTCCCATTCCTCTTTTATGTCCCTTACTGAGATTTTTTTTACTTATACCAAGATTTAGAATAATTTTAAAATTGTTTAATGGATGGTTGGGAATGATTATGAAGATATAATATAGGAAAATAAAAGATACATAAATTGGGAATAATACTTAATTAATGTTATGGGTAAAGTTATGTAAGAGTTTTTCCTAATTCACTAAATCTATAAGACTAAAAGATCATTGTCTATGTAATTGATCCCATGTTTTATTTTGATTTTGTATGTTTTGGATGGTTAAAATTGGGTCACATTTATTGATATCAAAGTTATAAATATAAATTTTATGGTTTTATCACTAGATTTGGGAGTACGGGTTCGGGGCTATTACAAAGTGTATCATATTTGGAAAGTTAGAATGTTTCTTTATCTTCTTTCTATTAGTTATAAATATTTATAATCCAAAACTAATGGTTTTATAATTAAATTTGAATGTTTTCTTCAAATAGTATTATAAAAAATCAATATGTAGAGTGATGGTCATAATATAAATTCTATTTTGTCATCCCTTTTAAAAATTTAATTTTTAAAAGGTCAAAGGAATCAAAACTTCAAAAAGAAATTTGATACAGACTAGTGAATATATATATATAGTAAAAAATATAAATGAATCAAGAAAACTTACACATTTAGAGTCCTAAATATGAAGATCTTTTTATCTGTAATGATGAGAAAAATGATAGCCTTTTCATGAGGTTAAATGAATTTTTAAGTATGATTAAAGGTTATAGTGAAAAGTTAGAAGAATCCACTATTAGAGAAAATATCTTGTGTATCTTACCTAATATATTTGATTCAAAAGTATCTACTTAGAAATAATAGGATCTAAGTGAAATATCTATTGATAATTAGTATAGTGCTATTATTTTTTATTAAATGAGGAAATATAATGTTATCCAGAAAAAGGGAAAGTCTCAAAATTTCATTTCCTTTAAAGTCTCAAAATCTGATAAAAGTAAGAAGGATATTTTTAAATATGATGAAGTTATTTGTTCAAACTAAAATTTATATGTTCAGATAATTTTTGAGAAAATTATGTCTCTTATCTCTAAAAATGTGACATGATATTAAGAATATCTCAAAGATCATTTACCATATAAATTCTTTAATTATGGGGTTATATGATATTTTTCTACCAATAATCCAAAATTCAAATAAATGTAAGCTAGTGAAGAAGAAATTTAAAGACCAAGAATATTCTCAAAGAGAAATTCGTCTAGGAAAAATATCACTTCTAGAAGAAATGGTATCAATTTATCAAAAAATAAAAATAGTAATTTCATATACATGTTTTAAAATAGTAAAATCATCAATGAAGAAGGGGTTTTTAATACTAAAAGTGATGTGGTTGAAAAACTTATCATTTACAAGGTGATTGATTAAATTTTCACTAGTGAATAAGGTAAAAGTTCCAAAATTGGAGATGATGAACCTTGGATGGAGTTTAAGTTGAAGAGATAATTGATATAGTGTCTCTAAAAATTCTCAAAATATGAAAAATAAAACTATAAATTAAAAAAAAAAGATCTATCATTAAACAACAATAAATTAGTTTATAAAGAAGAAAATTTTAAGCTAATAAAGTATATTAATAATCTGAATAAGTTTCTTGATTGTGGGAATATCTTGAATATCAATTCATAAGTAATGGTTAGATATATAATGATGGATCTTTATATAGTTCAATAGAAACTGACTAGTGTTAAAGAAGAATTTAACCTATAAACACTTATTTTTAAAAAATATATTCAAAAATATTTGTGAGTATTAAAAAAATAATGAATAAAAATATATCAAAAAGTTATATTTTTAGTATGATGTTTACATTGAAGATATTGATAAAGATTTAAAGAAATAAGAACTAAGTAAAAAATACTGAGTTTGTGGAGAAATGAAATGAGTCATATAAATATATTAATTCTTTATTTAAAGACTTTGGAAATTTTGAGGAAAAGTATAATATAAATAATAATATATCAATAGTTTAACAAAAATTATGGTTAACAAAAAGGAGTTATGATTATTAATCATAAGGAGGTCAGAAATCAAGAACAAAATTCTGGTAAGAAACTTTTTTTAAAGTAAAGATTATTTTTATGGCTACTATTGGTACAATAGAGATTTTGGGAATACATAAAAAATGTGTATGATCAACTACTAATATCATAAATTTCATATAAGGCTTAGTAAATAAGGTTTGTGGGGGATTTATCCTTATTAAAAGAAGGAATTTTAGAATAAGGTTAAGTATTAGGAATAGATGACATAGAATGAGTTTGATTTTCTTAAAGAAGTTTTTAGAAGATTTGACCATCTTGGTCAATATGAAAATGAATCTCTCATCCTTCTACCAGCCTAAAAAATGGGTTTTAAAACTCAAAATTATTAAAAGGGGAAGATAAAGTCTCGGTTGTGGAAGTGGCACTAAAATCATCAAAAGGAAAATATTCTATGGATTTTGGAGAGTGGATGATCATCCCATATGATCATAGATTTTAAAATCATGAAATATATTGATAATTTTAAAGAGGCTCATTTATTTTTGAAAATGATGGGTCAATAAAAGTTAAAGGAGTTGGTTCAACTATTATGGGGAAAGAGAATATGAAATCAAAAAAAAATATTTGTATTAATAGATTAATAGATAATTTTTTGAGTGTATCATAAATTTTTGATGAACGAAATAAATTGGTTTTTAGGGAGAATGTGTTCTAGTTTAAGATCCTAGAGGATGGAAGAATTGTGACAAAATTTTAGAAGACAAAAGGGATTTTATGCCAAGTATGTAATGCAGACAATTCATTATATCTAAGCATGAAATAGGAGAATTAATTATTTAATTTAATTATTATACATCTTGGAAAAGGTAATATGAACATGATTTCTCAAGGAAATAATGATCATGATGTTACTTTAAAGAAAAAAGAAAGAGACTTAATGTGCTCAACATGCCAAAAGGGGATGATTATTAACTCTTCTCATAAGAAGGTGGAGATTAAATCTACCCAACCTTTATAGATCATTAATTATTATGTGTGTGAGTAAATTATGAAATAATAAACCAACAGATATAACTAATTTATTAGTATTATTATTGAATTTACTCATATTACTTGTGTAATGATTATGAAACATAGTTTTGTGGCCTTAAAAATGTTTAAATGTTTTCTAATAGTTGTAAAAAAGGAGTCAGGTTTTCTTCTTAAGAAGATCTAAACATAAAACAGAATTGATTTTACTAATTGTAAATTTAAATCTTATTTAGAGAATCATAACATCCTTCATAAACTTAGTTCACCATAAACACTATAAAAAATATTTTGGATGAATGGAAGATTAGGTGTTTAGTGTTGATGGATTGAAAAATTTTATCAAAGCATTATACTTCTCATTATTTTTGGAGAAAAGATATTGGTATAGTGGTTTATATCCAAAATGAGTGTTTTCACAAACTGGATTTATATATTTCTCATTAAGAGATTTATTAGAAAAAATATTCATGCTTGAAGTATCTTCTTGTGTTTGGAAATCCTTATGTTATCAAAGTAAAAGGAGATCATCTTGGAAAGTTTGAAAATTAAGGAGCTGATGGAATCTTTCTTGTATATCCTACAAATGGAATAGGTTATCATTTTTTCAACAAAAAAAGTGTAAATATCATTGATTCCACTGATTTGGAAGTGTTGTAACAATCAATGAAGAAATTGGACATGATATAGTTTGTTTTAGAATTGGTGATGATGTTGTTTGTGTTAAATAGACTAAGGAAATTTCAAATAAAGATGAAATTGTTACATATGTAAAGGTTGGGGAAAAAGATTCATCCATTTCAAGTTATGAGGGACAATTACGTTCAACTCATCCAAGGTTGAGAAAAGAATCAGTTATAAAAATTTAATGTAAATCATTGAAAATAGGTATAGACTTATAGAAATAGGGGAAAAATATCTCATACACCATTTTTCTCAAAAGTTGAACCTAATGATGTTAAAGATGCATTAGCGCATAAAGAATGGGTTGATGCCATAAATAATGAATTACACAAAATTTAAAACAATAATACATGTGAGTTAGTTCCTAAACCTAAAGATAATAATGTTATTGTAACAAATTGGTTGTTCTAAAATAATTTTAATGAAAAAGGAGATGTGGTGATGAAAAAAGAAAGGGTGGTATATAAAAGTTATTCATAGCTTCAATGAGTGGACTTTGATGAAACTTTTTCACCAGTTACATGGATTGAAACTATTATTATAACGACCCAATATTTATTTAATAGAAATTACTTTATTATAAATATGTCATAATCATATGAAATCACAACATAATGAACTACTAAGTTCTATGTGACCTTTAAACATAAGTTTGTCACTTATGTGATCTGAATTTTGAAAATATGACATACACAGTTGTGATCAGTAAGTTATTTGGAGTCTGATAAAAAAACATAATTTTTGGTGAATAGTAACCTACCTTTATTAATAGTAACATACCCTTATGAATAGTGATATACCCTAATGAATAGTAACCTTACCTATGATATTATGTAAATAATATTCAAGTTGAGGTATAATATACCTATGTTTTGGATTAAGAAAATAAATATTTTAAAACTTTTTTTTAGAATAAATAATGATTTTAATTAAATACTAAATTAATCATATTAAAAAAATTATTTTGGGAAAATGGACTTCATTTTTAGATTCTACACGTCGAAAAATGGTTGGGTGAATTTTTGGGATTTTTTGAAATACTTTAATTTTTTAGGAATATTGACATAACATAATTTGAAAAATAAGATAAATACACTAATTATAGATTCATGTATGATGTTCTCCTGATGTAAACCTAATTGATTCAGATTCACATGATAAAATTACTTTTCTTGTTCATGTAAGACTCACTATTTCTTGTCTTGTGGATAAATAATAAATTAATGAATATAGTATTGAGAAATCCCCTCTCCCCTCCACTAAACCCCCCCCCCTCACTCTCTCTTCCATTCACTCTTCTCAACCCTTGTGCCTTATCCACATTCTATCCAAATATCCTCCCAGCCTCCTCTCCCACTTCCATTAAGCCTTGGTCTCATAAAAATACCAAAACCTCTCCCTTAAGGAGGCTCTCAAGTAAGTTAGGCTCAAGAGGTAAATCCCACTTTTCAATTCATTGTATTTCCTTTAAAGTTCATTTGTTTTCTTTTTCTATTATTACCTATCCTTATCAAAATGTTGTGATAACTCCAGTACCTTACATGTACTGTAATTGTTTCATGATATTGTAAAAATTTATCATCATCTCTTCCTTTTACCTTTTTTATACTAGTAGCATGAACACCATCCGAGATATGTCAATTTAACACATTCAAGGATGATGGGCTTTCGATTTCTATTATCATTCTCAATTCGGGTCATGAACCATTCTTGTTATGGTTGAAAATTATTATCATATATTTAATATACCCTATGTAAGATTATGTAATTCCTTTGTAACAATGGTATTAAGTTAAAAAGAAAAATGAGTTTGTTGTAATCAAAACCCACAAATTAACAAAAATAGTTATCATTAAAGTTTTATATAATAATTCATCCTCATTACATGTAACCAAGTTATATAAATGAACTCTAAAATATATGTATGATCTTAAATAATGTTTTAATTCAATTATGGATATTTACATCCATTCCACATGAACTCCATTACTTGGGAAATAGTGACCCAATTATGAAAATAAAGAAAATGAACACTGTAAACGAAAAAATTCAATATGATAACAAATAAATAAGGGAATAAATGAACTAAAAATAATTATGATAAACTAAATATATGTCTCATAGGTTATGAAATATGTTATTAATAAGTTCAATTTTATATTCTAGGAGCTTAAGTTCAAGAGAGGAACAGGTTCAGATTTATGGTATGGTTTTCCACCCAAACTCCCATTTTCATTCGAGTTACTTTGATTGTATAATTACCTCAAAAAATTCTTATGTATTATTATGAACTCATAATAAATTATTTTGGAGTATTCAATACATGTTTACCAAACAGAACCCTTCTTTATTTTATGGATAGTTACATGTTTGAAAATAAACTTTCAAAATTGTTTCTAAAATACAATCCTGATTCAAGGGAATTTCTCATCATTTTTCAAGGGCACTCTATAATCTGTTTTTGGAAAACATTATCTTTATATAATCACTCATTTTATTATGAAAATAATATCTTACTTCACTTCTGGTTTTATAAAAATATTTTTCCAAAAGAACTCTTCTTTGCAAAGTAAGAGTATTTTTCTCAAGATTTACTCGAAGGTTTTAAAACAGTATCTTCATCTATTTCAAAGCTCTTGTTGATTATTATGTATTATTTTGATTAGTATTTCATGTTATCATCTACCATATTTAATTTAATGGTTTATTTTTATTTTGTCTCTGGATGTGTTATCTTAAAACCATTCACTAATTTACTCTGAATGGTTAGTGTTTATTCTCAAAATTCGGGGAAAAGTATTTTTATTTAATATATTAATTTAAATATGAATGTATATGTTGTTTATGTTTATCCTCATTAATATGAGGAATTAATTAGAAATAGTAAGTGTCATGTGGGACCCACTATATCACCTTAGTGAATCGGTAACTCTCATGAGACAAACTATGGTCTTAGCACAAGGCCTTGAAAAAAATGATTATTTATGGTCTTGGAACAAGGCCTTAAAAGTATGGTTCTGTTGTCCCACATTATTCATTACCTCATTGTGGAAATAGTATTGATGGTTTACGTAGTTATTTGACTAGTAGAACACCCATGATTATGTTTTATTATGGCAATATTTAATCAACTCATATTTCTTCTATATTATGTATAAGTTTTTTAAGGCATGTGTTTTCACTTATTCACCATGTCTAATGTTTATGTTATCTTCCTTTGTATTGCTTACTCTTACTAAAACTTTTACCTCACCCCTTTCTTATGTTTCATTTTCTCAAGACATGAATAATTTTCTTTTCAATGGTATTCTGAAATAACCTAGGAGTTATGGATGTTTCCTAAGGAGTTTTTTATGTTGTTTTTCATTTTAATTTGTAAATTTGAACTTATGTATGTATCTTGTTTTTAATAATACTAAACTAATCGGTCCTTTGGGATGATTATTCTTTGTTTTTATGCCAATGTAATCAAATAAGGTACCGGCTCTGGGCAACTGGGTTCGGGTCCTTACAGTTGGTTTTAGAGGAAGTTTAGTAGAAAACTTGGAAACTATATGTATAAAACATAGATAAGGGAAGAGTCCCTAAGATAGTCTTTGAGGATAAACATACAATAACGTCCTGGTATTTTGGTAAGGAATATATTATGTGGATCTTTCAATAAATAAAACCATGTTTGGATACAGGAAGCTAGAGGCAGATCTGGCACAGATATAACTATGATTAAAAGCTCTAACAAGGAGTTTGGGGCTTGACCCGGGATATCCTAGTATATGACAATGGGTCTTGCTGCACTCTTGGTTATGAAATTATCCGCGGATATGCTTAGGATAAGTCACACTTTCTTTACAATCCATTATGAAGTATTTAAATATAAATTTTTCCTCAAAGAAACCATTTTTGTAATTATAGGATTAACCAAGCATAGGAACTCAATTTATGATAAGTATTTTGTTATGTTAAGATTATAGATTATGATTTATAACCTAATATAGTGCATGACATTATCTAGAAATGTCACTTAGTGAAAGGAATGGAAAATGCACGAACCCACGTGTCCTTTGTAGGGACTTACCTCCGATGCAAGATAATGATGTTGGCTCTGGTTTTGTGACTAGTGTTGAGAAACTTATAACTATACTGGGACAAATTACTTAGGTTATGAACAATAGCCTTACCCGCATGGAGAATCTGGCTCCTCCATGTGGGGGAGCTATATTAGATCACTTTATGCGACAACAACTACCATCATTCAATGGGACTACAAACCCATTTGTAGCTGAGTAATGGATAAGTTCCCTTGAGAAGATATTTCTCGCTTTGGGACGTAATGAAAGAGAGAAGGTTGTCATGGCAGTTTATCTTCTATCGGGAGATGCAGATCAGTGATGTTCGTTAATCCAAAACACAAAGGAGAAAGAAGAGATAGAAGATATGGAATGGTGGGACTTTAAGGAAATCTTCCTCAAGAAATATTTTCCTCATGAATAGAGAGTGGATATAGAAAGGTAGTTTCTGAATTTGAAGCAAAAGGAAGATGATAATGTTTCAAAGTTTGAAGCTAACTTCACAAGACTAGAAAGGCATGTTGTGAACTACATAAGAAATTCAAGGATCAAAATTGATTAATTATTTGACGATTTGAAACCATTCCTTCAAAGGGCTCTAGTCTCACAGAATTTCTTATCATATGAAGATATAGTTTCATGTTCTATCAGAACAGAAAAGTAATACTCTAAGTATTATGAATTTAAGGGAGAGAAATAGAAGAAGAGGGCTTCTAAAAACTTTAGGAAAGGAAATAAGGAAATGGGGAATAAGGGAAGAATTGAATATCCATCCTTTAATAATTGTGGGAATAAACACCATGGAACTTGCATGAAGGGAATGAAAGTATATTACAAGTGTGGAGAAAAATGCCAACTAACTCGAGATTATAAGGGGAAAAATAATCTACCAATGTTTTGTGCTATAATTTCATGTAGGTGGGACATTATTCACATGAATTTCCTAATAATAATGGTAACATTACCCAAATAATTCCAAGGGAGAAAGGCCAAGCTTATGTGGTCACAACTGCAGAGGTTGAAGTTCCAAAGGAAGTGGTGTTAGGTACATTGATTGTTTCATCAAACATAACAAATTATTTTTTTTATTCTAGATAATCGCATTCATTTATATCTTCCCATTTTTTCAAGAAAATTAGATATGTCCAATTTTATTTAATAAATGAGTTATCAGTCAAACCCCCTAATGGGTGTATCATTGTAACAAAGGTATGTCAATTAGTCCCCCTCATGAAACAAAAATGTGCTTTAGTTGCTGACCTGATCATCATACCAATTATTGAATTTGATATAATTCTCAGTATGAATTGGATGTCAAATTATGATGCAAAGATATATTTATAAAATAAGGAAGTTACAATTTTTTAGAATGGTGTGGAATCCCATGTCTTTAAGGAAGAAACATCACCATATAATTCTCATCTAGATCCACCCCCAGTAGCTCTAAGAAAATAAATTATTAGAGAGGAAGCGAACTCAATATCTATAGGAGATGAAAGAAATATTCGAATTGAATATGTGCATGTAGTATAAGAATATGTTGATGTCTATCCAGAGGATTTACCAGGACATCCTCCAGAGTAGGAAATTGAGTTTCCATTAACTTAATTACTGGTTCAAGGCCCATATCAAAGACCCCTTATAGAATGTCCATTTCGAATTTAATGCAGCTAAAGAAACAACTAGAGTAATTGAGTGATAATGGATTTATTTTCCCTAGAATTTCTCCATGGGGAGCCCCTGTTCTTTTCGTTAAGAATAAAGATGGTTCTATAATGTTGTGCATTGATGATAGTGAGATCAATGCTATAACAATAAAGAAAAAGTATCCCCTACCTTGAATTGATGATTTATTTGATCAACTTCATGGAGCCCAATATTTTTCAAAGATTGATCTTCGATCTGGATATCATCAATTTCTTGTGTGGAAGGAAGACATTCTAAAAATAGCATTCCGAACCAGGTACAGGCATTACGTGTTATAGTAATTCCTTTTGGACAAACTAATGCACCATATATTTTTATGGATTTGATGAATAGAGTTTTAAAGGAATATCTTGATAACTTTGTGGTGGTGTTTATTGATGATATCCTGGTATACTCTAAAATCCATAAAGATCATTAAAATCACTAGCGCACTATTCTGAAGACTCTAAGAAGAAATGTATTACATGGGAAGTTCAGAAAGTATGATTTTTGGCTCCAATCAGTTTTCTTTCTAAGCCACATTGTCTCTAAGGATAGAATATCTATATATCCTATGAAGTCAAAGGTTGTTCAAGAATTTCCAACTCCAATGAACATAACAAAGGTACGTATTTTTATTGGTTTAGCAGGTAATTGTTGATGTTTCGTTCAAAACTTCACCCGTTTAGCCAACCCATTGACCAAGCTCACATGAAAAGGGGTTATGTTTGTATGGAAAAATGAATGTGAAGAATGTTTTGAAGAATTGAAGATGAGGTTAGTGAATGATCTGATCCTAACCCTACCATCGAGGAATGATGGGTTTTTTATCTATAGTGATGCATTAAAGAAAGGACTTGGTTGTGTCCTTATACAGAATGATCGAGTGATTGACTATACATCTATGCAGCTGAAAAATCATGAACAAAACTATCCAACACATGATATTTAGTTAGCATCGGTAATCTTTGCTCTGAATATTGGGAGAAAATACCTCTATAGTAAAAAATGTGAGATATATACAGATCATAAGAGTTTGAAATATATGTTCTCACGGAAAGAACTAAATATGAGACAAAGGATATGGATTGATATACTCAAAGATTATGATTTCACAATACACAACCACATGAGGAAGGAAAATAAGGTAGTAGATTCTTTGATTAGAAAGGGCAACAGAATTCTGAACAAGATGATAGTTGAAAGGGATCCTATGTTCATGGGTCTAGTAAAGATGGATATGGGAATTATCAAGGAAGGTAACACATCACCAATTTTTCAAATGGTAGTCAACCCTTATTTATTGGAAACTATAAAATGTTCTTAGGATGATGATGGGGAGTTTCAAAAGAAAATTAAAGCTATAAATTATGGGAAGATGACTAACTTCTTATATGAAGGTGGCATTTTGAAATTCAGAACGATGCTTTGTGTTCCATCTATTCTAGAAATAAAGAGGGAACTATTGGATGATTCTCATAGCTTTAATTTCTCGATACACCCTGGTATCACAAAGATGTATAGAGACCCAAAGAAACATTTTTTGTGGGAAAGAATGAAGAGGGAGTTTTTCGATTATGTGTCAAGATGTTTGGTGTGTCAGAATGTGAAGGCTGGAAGATAATATCTTAGAGGATTCCTGCAACCCCTTCCTATTCCTATGTGGAAATGGAATGATATTACAATGTACTTTTTCATGGGGCTACCAAAGATTCCAATAAATAATGATACGATATGGGTCATTGTTGATCGTCTTACAAAATCACCACATTTTCTTGCTATAAGGGAATATTTACCACTTGAACATTTAGCAATACTATATATTAAAAAAGTTGTAAGACTTCATGGTGTAACCTTATCAATTTTTTCTGATTGTGATCCCCATTTTATATCATAATTATGGAAGAGTCCTTATAAATCCCTAGATACTGATCTTTGTTTGAGTACTACCTACAACTCACAAACTGATGGACAATCATAACGGACTATTAAAACATTGGAAGAGATGTTGAGGTCTTGTTAACTTTTCTTTCAAGGCATGTGGGATTAGTATTTACCTCTTGTATAATTTTAATATAACAACAACATTCATTCAAGTATTTAGATGGAACCATATGAAGCGTTGTATGGAAAGAGATATCATACACCAACTTGCTGGGATGACGTTGGTGAACGAAAGCTCATAGGCCCAGAACTTGTTAAAGAAACAATAGAAAAGGGGAAGATTATACAAACCTGTATCAAAACAACTGAAAGTAGGAAAAAGAGATATGTTGACAACCAAAGGAAGGATTTTTAATTTCAATAAGGAGATCATGCTTTCATAAAGGTATCTCCATGGAAGGGTATTATACAATTCTGAAAGAAAGGAAAATTAAGTCCCAGGTACATCGGACATTTTGAAATTCTGGATCAAATTGGATCCATAGCTTACCATTTAGAAATGCCACCAAGTCTCTCCAAAGTTCACAATGTGTTCTATGTTTCAATGTTAAGGAAATACATGCCATACCCAGCACATGTATTCACCTATGAAGAAATAGAACTTGAACTCGATCTGTCTTATTGTGAAGAGCCAATCAAGATTCTTGATAACAGATAACAAGTATTGAGAAATTGGATGACATGTCTGGTAAAATTTCTTTGGTGGGACTATAATATGGAAGAGGAAACATGGGATCCTTAGGAGCTTATGTTGAATACATACCTGAATATTTTTAGGTATTTGTTTTTTTGAATTTCAAGGATGAAATTTTTGTAAGGAGGGGAGAATATAACGACCCAATATTTCTTCAATGGAAATTCCTTTCTTGTAAATATTTAATAATTTCATAAAATCACAACATGATGAACTACTAAGTTCTATGTTACCTTTAAACATAATTTTTTCACTTCTGTGATGTGAATTTTGAAAATCTGACACACACGGATGCGACCAATACGTTATTTGGAGTCCGATAAGAAAAACATAATTTTTGGTGAATAGTAGTAACATACCCTTATGAATAGTTTCATACCCATATTAATAGTGATATACCATAATGAATAGTAAAATTACCTATGATAGTTTATAAGTAATATTCAAGTTGAATTATGATATAACTATGTTTTGGAATAAGTAAATAAATATTTTAAAACTGTTTTGGAGAATAAATTATGATTTTAATTAAATATTAAATTAATCATATTTAGAAAATTATTTTTTGAAAAATGGAATTAATTTTTTGATTCTACATGTTGAAAAATGGTTGGGATGAATTTTTTGTTTTTTTTAATACTTTAATTTTTTATGAATAGTGACGTACCATAATTTGAAAAATAAGATAAATACACCAATTATAGAGTCATGTTTGATTTTTAGCTTATGTAAGACCAATTTATTCGGATTCACATGATAAAATAACTATTTTTTGTCATGGAATACTCATTATTCCTTGTTTTGTGGAGAAATAATAAATTAATGAATATAGTATTGTGAAATCCCCTCTCCCCTCCACTATACCCCCCCCCCTCACTCCCTCTTCTCTTCACTCCTCTCTAGCCTTGTGTCTTCTCCAAATTCTGTCCAAATATCCTCCCAACCTCCTCTCCCACTTCCAAAAATCCTTGGTCTCATAAAAATACCAAAACCTCTCCCTTAAGGAGGCTCTCAAGGAAGGTTGGTTCAAGAGGTAAATTCCTCTTTTCAATTCTTTGTCTTTCCTTTCAAGTTCATTTGTTTTATTTCTATATTATTACCTATACTTATCCAAATGTTGTGATGACTCTCGTACCTTACATGTATTGTAAGTTTTTCCATGATAGTGTAATAATTTATCATTATCTCTTCCTTTTACCTTCTTTTATACTAGTAGGAAGAACACCATCAGAGATGTGTCAATTTACCACATTCAAGGACGATGGGATTTCGATTTCTATTATCATTAACAATTCTAATAATGAAACCATTTATGTTATGGTTGAACTAGATTATTATATATTTATTATAACCTATTTGATTTTCTTTAATTCCTTTGTAAAAATGTTATTAAGTTAAAAATAAAAATGAGTTTATTGTAATCAAAACCCACAAATTAACTGAAACAGTTACCATTAAATTTCTATATAATAATTCATCATCATGCCATGTAACCAAGTTATATAAATGACCAATAACACATATGTATGATCATAAATAATATACAAATTCAATTCTGGATATTTACATCCATTCCACATGAACTCCATTACGTGAGAACAGGTAAACCAATTATGAAAATAAAGAGAACGATCACTATAGAATGACAAAATTCAATATGATAACTTATCAATAAGAGAATAAATAAACTAAATATAATTATGATAAAATAAATAAATGTCTCATAGGTTATGAAATAGGTTATTAATTAGTATAATTTCATATTCCATGATCTTAATTTCAAGAGTTGAACACGTTCGGATTTAAGGTAAGGGTTTTCCACCCGAACTCCCATTTTCATTTGGGTTGCATTGATTGTATAATTACCATAAAGAAATTATTATGTATTATTATTTACTCATAATAAATATGGTTTGACTATTCTATACATTTTTACCAACTATAACCCTACTTTATTTTTTGGATAGTTATATGTTTTAAAATAATCTTTCAAAACTGTTTGCAAAATACAAGCCCGATTCGAGAGAATTTCTCATAATTTTTCAAGGGCACTATATAATATGTTTTAAGAAAAAATATATCTTTCTAAAATCACTCATTTTATTATTAAGATACTATCTTAATTTAATTCTGGTTCTATGCAAATATATTTCCAAAATGACCCATCTTTTCAAAGTAAGAGTATTTATCTCAAGATTTACTCACAGGTTTTAAAAGAGTATCTTCATCTATTTCAACACCCTTGTTGATTCTTATGTATTATTGGGATTATTATTGAATTTTATCATCTACCATATTTAATTTAATGGTTTATACTTATTTTGGATGGAGATTTTCTATCTTAAAACCATTCAACAATTTACTCTGAATGGTTAGTGTTTATGTTTAATGTTCAGGGAAAGTTATTTGCATTTAAAATATTAATTTCAATATGAATGTATATGTTGTTTATTTTTATACCCATTCATATGAGGAATTCATGGGATATAGTAAGCTTCATGTGGGGCCCACTATATCCCCTTGGTGCATCGGCAGGTCACATGAGACAAACTATGGTCTTAGCACAAGGCCTTGAAAAAATGATTATTTATGGTCTTGGCATGAGGCATTGACAGTATAGTTATGTTGTCCCACATTATTCATTACCTCATTATTAAATTAATATTGATGGTTCATGTGGTTATTCAACTAGTAGAATACCCATGATTTTGTTTTATTAGGTCAATATTTACTCAACTCATATTTCTGCCATATTATGTACAAGTTTTTTTAACGCATGCGTTTTCAATTATTCACCATATATAATGTTTATGTTATCTTAAATTGCATTGATTACTCTTAATGAGTGTTTGAACTCACCCATTTCTTATGTTTTATTTTTTTAGCACATGAATAATTTTATTATTAATGATATGCTGAAATAACCTAGGAGTTATGGAAGTTTGCTAAGGAGTTTCTATGCTTTTTTCATTTCAAGTTGTAAAGTTGAACTTATGTATGTATATTGTTTCTAATAATACTAAATTATTCAGTCCTTATAGATTATTATTCTTTTTTTGTATGTCAATTTAATCAAATAAGGCACTGCCTCTAGGAAACTGGGGTTGGGTCCTTACAATTATAATATTTCTTATTATTTATATATAATGGTGATATAATATTTTTCAAATGTATGTCAAGATTTCCTTACACAATGTTATGTTATACGGGGAGGTTTAAATTTATTAACCATGTGGGTTATTTATTGGAGAAAATGAGAGCTATTTTATAGGTTAAAAAAGATTTAAATGTGCTAAATAATGTTCTAAGATCTTGGTATTATAATATGGACTCCTTCTTGAGAAGTTTGAATTTCATAAATGGAAGAGTGGGAAATAATATATACATAAAAAATGACAAAGAGGAATCTATAATAGTTACATTTTATTTATATGACATCATATTTTCTATAAAGGATGAAGAAATATGTGAAACGTTTCCTAAGGAAATGAAAAATATATATTTTAAATGTCCATGCTAGGAGAAATTAGAAACTTTCTTGGCTTAAAAATCACTTAAAATAAATATCACATTTTCCTTTCTCAGGAGAAGTATACTACAGAAATATTTAAAAGATTTGAAATATAATATTTGGAGTCTATTTCCACGCCAATTTCAATGGGAACAAAGATATCCAAGGATTAAAAGGGAAATACATTGATCCTTTCAAAAAATTGATTGGAATCCTGGTATATCATACAACTTTAAAGACATATTTATTATATGATCGTACACTTTTTGATAGGTATCAAAGTTCACCAAAAGAGTCTCATTTTGTGGCTAGATAAATAATTCTTAATATTAAAGGTGATTTGGGTTTAAATATGATAGCATAGTAAAGTTAAATTTATTTAGTTATACAAGTGTATATCGGGAAAACTATGTTAATTAAAAAAGATCCACATCATGTGGAGTTTTATTCTTCAGTGAACGGTGTGTGTGTGTGTGTTGGTACACTAAGAAGAAGATTTCTATTAATTTAACCACTACTGAGATAGAATATGTGGCAACAAGTGATCCTACAACTCAATTAGTGTGGATTAAGACACTGTTTGAGGGTTTTATGGTTCTGATGCGCTCACCACTTATTCTTGGATGCGATAATCAAATTTCTATCAATTTTTTAAATAATCTTATTCAACGTTCAAAAAGTAAGAATATTGATATTAAATATCACTTTATTGGGGTGATTTTAGAGATAAATGAATTGAAATTGAAGTTTGTTATTACAAAGGAGAAGATATTTTATGTGTTCACCAAGACACTATCTAAGGATGGTTATTAGAATATGAGATTGATGGTAGGAGTCTAACCTCACTCCTCTTGAGGATAAGGTATGGTGCTCAAGTATCCTATCTCATCTTGTATTTGGATATTTCTATCAAAGAGGGAGAAAATTGATAACATAAATCTCTTCATAGTATCCATTGATAGGTGATTTAACTATTTATGGAGAACATATATTTAAGGGGAGCTTTTAAAATTGGAAATCTATAATTTCATCATTTTTCATGTGTGTGAACTATTCTAATACTTTATTGATGTGAAATCAATAATTTTTAAGAACATTTTTCATGTGATTCCAATGGTGATGATGAAGTATTAATTATGATATCATTGATTTTTTTTTCTAGTGGTATCTCATTATCAAACAGATATGTGATATTTAAGTTTAAATAAAAAATCAAATATTTATTTCTATTAATTTATAGTCATCGTGGTATTATTTATTCAAAATTATCTTTTAATATATCTATTTCACTCACATATGCTTGGAAATATTGAAGCGTGATGCATTATAGAGAATTTAGAGTTTGGTTGTGGTTTATATTCCTTTTTTGAAAACAAAATCCAAAGGGTGGAATATTGAGACCAACAGGTGTTGGGATGATTTTTATAGAGGTTTTTGAATAAGAGTTTGGAGTTATGTGATTCAATGTGTTGGATTTTTTTTCAATTAATAAATAATATTCAAACTCACAATTATTGTGAGGTAAACATGTTTAGAGGATAATTTAGATTATTTTTAACCTAGTTTGTAGTGTTTATATATCATAAAAGGATTTCATGATGTAAACTGTTTGAGGAAGTAGTCTCCTACTATAAATAATGGTATTTCACCATGGAAGTCGATTGAATAATAGTGTTTGTTCCATAAAATAAATATCACGCCATAAAAGAAATTTAATAAATTTTAGGTGGTCCTAATTATTTGAAGGACTCCACACCCTAAATAGTTGTCTATTTCATAGATTTTCCAATGAATATTTTCCATTTTATTGGAATTTTTAAGACCTCTAAACCATAAAGGAGTAACCACATCCCAATATTTTTTATATGAGTTTCTCATGCCATTAAAGTATAAACATTTCACAAAGGAGAGGAACATGTTGATTTCAGTGTCACTAAATATTGAAGACCACCACATCATAATAATTCCTTGATGCTGCAAATTAAATCTAAGAATATTTCTATATAAATATACTTTTTAAGACCTATATACTATAGTGAAAACATCTTCCACAAAATATTTTGGTAATTAAAAAATATCTAGTTTAAACTACCACATTATGCTGCAAAGTATGAGGCTACACCATGAAGAGTGGAAATCTAGGTAGTTCGATTAGCCTTGATGACTTGGATTTATCTGAGAGGTTTGGGAGTTATTATAACCTACTATAACTAACAATTAAAATTTTATAGTATATTTTATATAAAATATTATCCAAGGTGTATTCTTTAATAATAGTTTTTAATTGGAATTTTAAATTCAAATATTAATTAGTAGAAAATGTGATAAATGTGTATATCTAAATTGTGATAAGCCTAAAAAATGAGATGTATAAGAAGAAGTAGATGAAAAGGGAAGGAAATAATTTTTCATTTGTGGAAAATAGAGAATATATTTTCATTATCCTATGTATAATAAAAGAATAATTAGAAGAATTTTGAAGTGGTTATGTTCATGTGGTGTGAATAGAAAGTGAAGAAGTAACTTCTTTTTGTGAAAGTTTAAATGAGAAGTTTTTTCGGCCTTATATTGTGGAAGTATAGAAGAAATAAAATAATTAATCACACTCAATAACTTGAATAAATTATATTTTTTTGAAGACTCTTACATTGTTAAAAATATTTATATTTATAATGTGTGGGATGCAATTTTGTGTAGGATGAAACAAAGCATAGTTAGGATATATGTAAGCATGATTTTAAATGTTATACTCTACTCATTTGTGCTTATATGATGATTTGAGTTGGTACTATAGTCTTATAGGAGTCAATATCACACCAAGAACTATCCTTCTCATGCTAAGTGGTAAACCATATAAATCATATTTGTTCCTTTTTTTGGTGTATATGTGGATGTGAATATATATTATATCACTACACTTTAATAAGTAGTTAAGGCTTATTTTTAAGGATCTTAAAAAATAGATCAATTTTTCACCACCTTAGTGATATCCACAGATCATACAAGTGGATTATCATAATTGAAGTGTTCTCATCCAATAGGAATGATTAGGTATTACACTCATATACTCGAGGTGCGGGATCCTCTATCTATGTTTATGTTTATAAATACGGTTAGGTATTCACCCTATAAACCCAAAGTGTGGGATCTTATATCTCTTCATAAGAGTAGTTTCAAGTATTTCCCATGTTTTCAAAGGGAATAAGATCCTTTGGGATGGATTAACGATAGGGTATGGTATTCCCACTTTATGCATGGGATGAGGGATCTTATATATCATCTAATAAGTAGAGTCAGGTATCCCCCCCCCCATTTAATTGGGGCATTGGATCCTCTATATATGGTCCTTACTCACTAAATTGAGGTGACTTACAGTGAGGTACAAAATTCCAATTTATGATTCTAGTGAGGTTTTATATGTTTTCAAATGTCTGGATAGTATTATGGTATGATATATTACCCCCTAATCAAATTATATCTTTAATCAAAGAGTAAGTACCCCTGGGTTTTTAAAAAAACCCATGGATTCAATTATTTGGGATTACAAGGTGTGGTACCCCCATGACTACCATGATTTATTCAGAAAAAATCCGGTCATACTTTATGGTTTCTATAAAAAATGTGGAAGATATATAGGTTGATAAGATCAAACATTTTGAGTCTTGTGAATCCTCAAGTACCCTTGGTCGCCTTCAAGATTTGGAATTCAATCGGGTTATCTACTTCAGATATCATGGAATTTTTATTGTTGTGATAATCACTAGTTTCTTGTGAAATTATGACACTTGGGGGGTTATAGTTGATATTTATAGGACTTCCATGTATTTTCTTTATACTTCTAGCTATGGATCATATTTGGATTATCCTTTCTTTTCTTTCTCCAGGTTACTCAATCATACTTAGGGTTTTGATCGGAGGGTTTTCATTGCATTTTCCTTTTTTGTTTTGGGGAATCATACTAATTATGTTTTTACCCACCCTTTTATAGTCCATGTTCCCACATGTATTTTGTTTGTGTGGACGATGCATAGGTTCATATTTGATCATTCCAGATGTGGGGATAGTGTGTCTTACTCGGAGCTAAAGTCGAGTGATTCTTAGTGATGCATGACCAATCATGGTGGTTCTTGATGGATGAAGTGATAATTGTGTCAAGAGACCAATCCAGAAGTACATATTGTGAGGAGTTTCTATATCCCATGGGTCTAATAGATTTGGGGAAATGTGAGATGTATAGTTCTTTTAGTATTTACCTACATAGCATTATAGTTGTATTTTTTCATGTGCTTGTGTTACATACAGTTCGGTTATATATATATATATATATATATATATATATATATTGTTGGTGTTACTAGTTGTTAGTATGAATTGGAGATGTATGTTTATTGAAAGTTGATATAGGAAAATGCCACCCATATTGTGTGATTTTCCTAGTCGGTGCTAGTCACGAGCCTCTATAATAGTATAGGCAGTCTTGGGGTGGCACTCTTGACCTAATGATGGTCCGGGTATGGCCCTGGTGGGTTAGGTTGAGTCAAATATCATAGTTGTGGGTTATCTATCATAAAATACAATATATAGTTGTTCATAAAGATATTTTGGGAGGCTCTATTTGGCATAGGTTACGATATAGATGTATCATAAGGTATGATATATGTAGAAAATTTTGATTTTTCTTATTTTCAATTATTAATTGTATTGTATGGTTTATAAATCACTGAAAATATACTTTGGGATATTTCTTTAATTTATAAATGTGTTTATAAATTAAATAATATTAATATGTTTATAATTAATTAATTATAATTTTTATGAAACATTTATCAAATAAATTTTGGTCGTATTAATTTTTAATATTAAGTTCTTTTTGGTATTATATGGAATGATTTATAATATGGATATAAAACTTTTATATAAAAATTATAAGTGTTATTTATAAAAAAATTATAAATTACAAAATAAGAATAAATAAAAAAGTTTATTTTAATTATGAATTGATCATGTTTATTTAATTTTAAATATTAAAATTAAATACCTTATTTGAAAAAATATTTAAAGCATATTAAAAGGGTTTTTTTATAATAGATAAAATGAAGGTTTAATAATAAATATGTGATATTTACATAATATATGAATTATATATATGTATATCAATTATCATATATTTAATAAAAATATCATAGAAAGGATAATATGAGGGATTTCATATTATAAGTAAATACAAAGAGTTTATATTTATTTAATTATGGAATGTTCATAATTCATGGATAAATTATAATGTTTTTATAAATTATTAGATTATAAATTTTTCATAAATTATTTATCTCATCTTTAAATATATTGAATTTTTCAATTATTCATTTTATTCACTATTTTATTCATGTATATAAATTTTTTATATTATTAATGGATACATGCTTAAGTTTAATGAGTTAAAAGGCATCTATAAATTAACATACATGTATCTAAGTAGTTACATGATAGGTATGATAATTTATTTAGTTTTCTTCTACCTTGACTTTGGATTTTATTAGGTTATGAGCATGAATTAAAATTTTAATTGTAGTTCATACATATTAGGTGTTATAATTGTGATGAAATTATAGTGTCTCTTGGGAAAAGTAATCTTGGGTAGAGGACATTCGGTTGGACTGAAAACTATTCTGAAGGCTTATTTGTTATCTAGACAAGTGGAGGATGTCTATATTTCATGTCAAGCATACTCTTATTAAGATTATTGACTTCATATTATTATAGGACTTTAGATGAAAGGGTTTCACATACCTTATCCATGAGATAAATTCATATATGTATTAATATAGTTGTCTTTTAATTTGGGTTAGTAACACATGCTTCAATTTTTACAAAGAGTTACATATCAATATGGTTTGAACATATTGATTTAGTATAAATAATAGGATTCAAGACTGAATCATTAAAATCCTACATATATGAAAAATGCATACATGAGATAAAATGGTGAGATAAATCCCCTTCAAAACTTCTATATTTTAAAGTCATTATATGGAAAATGAAAGTCAATACCTTGGTCATCCAACTGGGTAGGTTCATGCTAAATATGGGTGCCCATGAATTATTTTGTGTAATGAATGAAGGATATGGATGACCCTAAAAGTTAGGAAATCAAGTCCCCCTATAAGATTTGGGTTACACTTACTGGGAAACCCTTAAGAATGATACTATAGGAGTGGAGTTGAGTTTATCTATATGATGGATTTCTTAAGGAGTTATTCACTCAACCATCCAAGATTAAAATATGATATGATTTGCATGATTCCCTACCTAAATAAATAAGTGGTAATAGAAATTATAAAGTGGAGTCATTACTAGGTAAAATATGGGTATTGCCACGTTAATTGATATAATGTATACTAAAAGGGGTCATCATTTTAGTCGGAACATATTTAATAAACATACTTACAAAATGAATGTAAAACATGATAATCATACAATAAAAGATTTATTTGAAGATAAATGATATCATCATCATCAAACATTATTTTGAGATCAATCCTAGAGAAAGAAGAAGAGTAATGTAAGAAACTTCTTAGACTGTAATAAAGACTGAGGAATTTTTCATAAGTAAGAAAATTATATATGTTGAAAAAACCACCTTCTTATGTAACCTAATGTTGAAATTGTTCAAAAAATGAGTTAGATGATTTTGAGATTAATATAATTATTTCATAAAGGTTTCAAATGAATTATATGAAAAATTATCAAATAAAATTTAGTATTTGGTCTTATAATTAATGTGATTGAGTGTTATAATGGCTTGGTGAGATTGAAAATATCTTATAATTCATAATATAATTGTTGAATTCATTGTGGAATCATCATTGGAAATAATCTAAAAATATTAAAGAGTTAAATAAAATTTTACCATATTTCCTTAAAGTGTTGATTATGGATGAGAAAGACATATGATGTCTAGGATTAAATGTTATGCTAAAAATAAATAAGGGTAAATTTTTAATCTATATTGAAAATATTGGATTGTTTAATAGTTGAAATTGGAAATTAAAATATTAAGGAAGTGTCAGGAAGGGAGGGAAATATTTCTATATGATATATAATTGTTCAAAATACCTAAATAGGATTGAAAACCCCAAAGTGAATTCCATGTCAGGTATTTGTATCATAGAAATAATTTATTTGGAGGGTGTATGATACCAAATGTATATTTAATAAATATTGTAAATATATAGGTATTAAAAATAAATTAAATAATTTTAAAGATTATAGTTTGAATTTGACTGATAAATAAAATGGTTTTTTAATCATATAGTTGAATGTGGAAGAATTTATCAAGTTAAGATGGATTTTAATAAAGGATTTGTCTTGTTATCTCATTTCTCTTATGTGATAATAGAGGTTTTTTATTAATAAAGATTTGTTATAAATATTATAATGGATTTAATACATGTGTTACATGATTCGTTAAATTCTATAAAATGCATGATAATAATAAAAGGACAAAAAAGTTTTATCCAAGATAAAGGAGTTTATCTAGATGTTTGTTAAAAAATTATAGAAGGTGTTACCATCACCCATTAGTAAAATATTTTAATGAATAAAATCTTATTTTTATAATAATAATCCAAACACATAAAATACCATATAATATATGGATACAATAGTTTATTTATTAAATATTAATATTAAAATAAAATAAACATTATTTCTTAAAATAAAGAGGTTTTTGTATATTAGCATGATATTCTAGAAAAAAATATATTTTCTGAGATCCTAGTGGGATTATGGTTGAACTTATAACAAGTAAATGATTATACCAATAAATATACAGAGTGATTGTCAATTCATATCCTAAAATATTTATAGTATGTTGGTAGAGGGAAATATAAATCGTTATATTTAGTTACTATAAAAAAATGAATATCAATCTATATCTTAATGTATTTTGGGATGTGTCGGTAAAGAGATAATGTAAATAGTTACATTAGTTAGCAAAATATTCCAAGTAAAAAAGGTTTTTGGAAACATTTTCAATAAAGATGATGGTGATGAACTTATAAAGAATTATAAATAGACAAAATAAGTTATTAAAATCATAATTTATGATGTTATAAACTTAAAGATCTTGAAAGCCTATTCAAAGAGATGAATATTAAGAATTTGATTCCTAAGTCTCACCGTTATTCCAAATTTATTTCTTTATGAATTCTAACCTTTAAATATTTGGTGTGAGTATTTTATTTGATGATAAAATAGATATGTGATAGGAATTACATAGAGATGTAATAAATTTCAAAAACCCTAAAAGTGCAACAAACAAAGGGATAATATAGTAGTAAATCATATGTGATATGATAATACAAGCACTTATATTTGGTTTTTTCACATTATTAAAAAATTTCAATAATATAAAATGTAATTTTATATAAAATGAAGCCTCTAATTTATGGAATGATAATTGATCTCACAAAGTATAAATTTGAGTTATCCCTAACTGATGTTTTTCATGAATAATTGTAGGTTGTAATTAAATGTTATGGTTATCTTGTTTAGGATTTCATATAGAGTTATAAAATATGATCATGAGGAATAAAATGTGTTTTTTCACAACATAACCCCCCATGTATACCACATAGATTTTGATGCACTATGTCTTTTGTAATGACCCAGAATTGTATCATCAAAATTTCCCTTCTTATAATTATTTAATATAGTATAAATCACATAAAATCACATAGATAACACAATAAAAACTATATAAATGAGTAATGAATGAAATAAGATGTATTTTTAGAAATTAAGGAACCTAAATCAATGGAATAGTAACTTGACCTTTGGAGTAGTAATGTGACCATTATGAATAGTAAACCGGCCAATAGAATAGTAACCTCACCTGTGAAAGTACAATTAAAATTTACGAATACTACAAGTGAAAATATTATATATTTATATCTTAGAATAAGTAAATAAATTTTTTAAAAACTATAAATTAAGTATTGATATTTTTGTGAGACATAAATGTTTATTTACAATCTTATAATTAATATAATGATTTAAAAATAATAATTTTCATAAAATTTATTCATAAATTAATATTTTTTTCTCTTATGATTATAAGATAATTTTATGAGACCTTAATTATTTTTTTAAAGTGTTATAAAATCAGTTATAATTTTAAAATAGATATTTTTTAAATAAATGATGATTTTAATTAAAAATTAAATTTATCATATTTATGAAATTATTTTACTAAAATGGAGTGCATTTTTTAATTATACACATAAAAAATGGTTTGGTTGAATTTTTTTTATTTTTCTAAAATAGTTGACTTTTTGTGAATAGTGAAATACGTTAATTTACATTATAAGATAAATACATAAATTATTGAGTTTTGGTTGATGTATATATGATTTAAGTACCTTTTATTAGAACTCATATGTACTATTTACTGAACTTAATCACAAGAATCCCCACTATTCATAGTCTTGAGGAAAAATAATAAACTAATGGGTAGAATAATCAAAAATCCCCTCTCTCCTCCACTATAAATACCACCCCTTATACTAACAAATCCAAAGCCATTAATCTTATCCAAATTCAGATAAATATTGTAGAAATACTCTCCCTCTATATCCATAATCCTTTGGTGTCAACAAAATAAAAACTTTTTTCCCTAAGGAGGTTCTCATGGAGGATAAATTTGAGAGGTAAAATCTTCTTACATTCTTGTTTAATTTATTTTATTATTATTTTCTTATCATAGGCTCTCCTAATATATCATTATCCAAGTGAAATGATAAATATAATATATTTTATATAATTTAATTTTATTATGTTACTGTAAAAAACCCATAATGTTTTCCCTTACCCTCTTCTTTTGCACTGAAAATGAAAACATTATCCGTGATGTGTTGATTTATCACATTCCTGGACGAAGAGTTTTCAATCTCCATTACCACCTTAAGGGATGGTAGTAAAACCATTTTCATGGTTAAAAAATATTATAATATATCTATTAAAGCCTATTTTATTTTCTATAACCATTATATATACATGATATTAATTAATAAAACAAAACTAGTTTGTGATGATCAAAAAAAACTAAAATAATCTAAATAGTTATCATTAATGTTTTTTATAATGAATCATCCTCGCATATGAAAAAATATATATATAAGAAAATTTTATTTTATTAATTTTCATTAATAACAAATTATTTTAATTCTATATAACTATTCTCATTTTACATGAATTTCCATACATATATACAAGTAAAACGATCATGAAAACCAAGGAAACGAACGCTCCTAAATGATAAAATTGTTTCTTATAACTCATAAAAAATATAATAAATTAACTTAATAAAATTATAATAAATAAAATACATGTATATAATGTTATTAATTAATTAAATTATATATTTAATTTATTATCCAGAATATTAAGATTAAGTGAAGAACGTTTTCGTACATAAGGTAAGCGATTCTATCTAAACCTCTATTTTTTCCTTTGGGTTATACTTTCTCTCTCCCTACCCTAATGTAATTATTATTTTTTTATATAATTAATCTATATTATTAGTTTATGTTCAATAATTATTTATACATCCCTATTATTCTTTCTCTGATATGTTAATACATGTTTTATAAGTTTCCCTTCTCAAATCGTCCTGACAAGCAAGCTTGATTAAAGGGAACTTCCCAATTTCATACCCATTTTCAAGTTCTCTCCATAATCTATTTTAAGCCACTATTATTTTTATAAAAACTATAATTTTATCTTGAAAGAAATATCTTGGTTTATTTCTGTTTTTAAACAAACAATTATGTCTTTTATTTTTTAAATAATCTTTAATATTTTCCTTAAATTTTTCTAAAATGTTTCATTTCTAATGTTTCTTAAACACTCTTTTTATATGTGTTCACTGTATTTTGACATCACTTATCATGATTGATTCTTATTTTCCATTATTAATGTATTTTTATGATATAAATCAATTCTTTCATGAACACCATTATGATATTCCCTTTTTTATGCCTTCTGATATAATACCCAATTCTTTCAATGGTAACCCTTATGTTCATGTTTGATTACTTATGTATGATTACTCATGTGGCACAAATTTTCATGTAAATTTTATGAAGGGTACACCCATATATATCTCCAATTCATGGGGTAATATTTATTCTCATGATATATCATGTGCAATAGTCTTGGGGGTTAGCATTGACTCATGAAAATCGTTTAAAATGGTTTTCATGGTTAGCATTGACTCATGATCCTCCATATGCAATGGTCTTGGTGGTTATCCTTGACTCATGCTTATGTCGTGTAATATGTTGTTTCCACATTTCTATGATTCCATGATTACATTATCCCATGTTATATATGTTATTCTTCCATATGTTTATTCATGTTCCATGAATTTTTATGTCATCATGTTATGCATTTTAACCAATGTGTTGTGCTTTACTCCTATGTTTATTACCTTACTGGGTGTTTACCCCATCCCTTTGTTCGTATATTTCCTATCTTACCCAATGTAGATGTTAGAGATCAATGGTATTTAGGAGCTCATTATTGAGTTTAAATAAAAGTTTTTTTCATTTTGGTTTCATGTTATTATTTTTATGTACATAATCCTCCAAATACACTATAATTTATGATCCTTGGTTTGTATTTAATGGTTAATTATAATTAAAATTTTGTATTAATATATTTACAAGGATAGTCCCATTATATATGGTATAAGATCATGGTCTAGTTATTTTTGGATATTAGTACTAGAGTACTTTAGTAAGAACCCTAGGGATAATTCTATCACTATGAATAACCTATATTGAAAAATAAGGAATAAAAAGTTAGGATATGCTTTTCATTTACAATTTTATACCTCTATATTCAATGTTTACTTTCATTATTCTTATTAGCTAAATATTCAATCCCCTTAGTTGTAATTTTTTTTAGTTAATGGTTTGAAATTGAATAACCTATGCCAATAATTAATTTGATAGGAAATATGATGATTTCTCTAATGATATTCCAAATATTATGGGAACAGGTGCTCAAAACATCATGACAGTACTTGCTCAACTAGCTCAAGTTATGAATAATAACTTGAATCGCATGGAACACCCACCTTATCCTAAAAAATAACAATTTGTGGTAAAATCATTTATGTAAAAAAGGACTCTTGTGTCTAGTGGATCTTCTGATCCCCCCCTCCCAGAATAATGTATTAACTCTATTTAGAATATATTCTCTTTCCTCCAATACTTACAAGAAGAGAAAGTTGTGATGGAACTTTATCATTTAGATGTTGAGGAAGATCAGTGGTTGAAAATGATCAAGAACAAAAATTATGCGGAGGAAATGTATTCCATGGAATGCGAAGATTTCAAGAAAATATTTTTAAATAAATATTTGCCCTTAACCCTCTATCTTAATATGGAAAGGTATTTCCTCAGACTTTATCAAAAATAAGATGATTATATTAGGGCATATGAAAAAAAATCACTAGGCTTTCCAGATAAACCTTCATCTTTGTCATGAACACCGAAAGAAACATGGATTGATTATTTATAAAAATAAATCCAAGTCTATTAAAAGATTTACTTAATCAAGACTTAAACATCTATGAGGATAATTTTCATTGTGCCATTATAGATGAAATAGAGAATGGATATGCTTAATGGTCTCAAGGGATTTGGTCCAAAAAGTGGAAAATGGAGTTTGATATGGGATAATCAACAGATAAATCGCATGATGGAAAGAAAATTCAACATCCCATGTGTCAAATTTTTTGGAAGAAGTTTCATGGGAACTTTCTAAAGGGAACCGAGAGATGCTTAAAATGTGGAATAATGGGGCATATGGTTAATAATTGTCGAAGGGATATGAATAATCCCATTAATTTAAAAGAATAAATGAAATTTCAAATCAACACTCATCTTGTAGTGTAGTGTTTCAAGTGTAACGAACAAGGTAATTATATGAACCATTACCCTAATCCAAGGGTTGTTGGAGAAATCAACAACAACAACCTACAAGGAAACAAATAAGGGAATATGATATCACTACTTTTGAGGTAAATCCCAACAATGATGTCGTGACACATAATCTTGTTATTCATTCAAGAATAGTAAATGTTCTATTTTATTACTTTTTTATGCATTCTTTCATATGTTTCAAGTTTAGTAGAAATATTCAAACATCGTCTCAAAATATGGCGGTTGAGTAATCTATGAGAATATTTAATGGGTAAATTATTGCATCCAAAGTATATAACTCCTCCCCAGTTATTATTTGTGTATGAACCTCCAATAAAATCTCATCTTACTTCCTTTGGTGGATTTTGACCCTATATTGGGAATGGATTATATATCTTTATACAAATCCAACATCAACTGTCAGGAAAGGGTGATCACTCTTCACATCCCAAATAATACTACAATTATGTACAAGTGTACTAAGGAGGATTAATCTCATTAATAATAATTTTCTCAGGTGTGGATATTACTACCTTATGAGTAAGAATATCTAGCTCAAAAGATTGAGACAAAGGATAGAATCATTCTCAAAGATATGCCCCTTGGGAGGGACTACACTGATGTATTCCCCAGAAAATATTCTAGTCTTCCTCCTAGCTACGAAGTTGACTTCTCAATTGAAATTATTCCTAGATATCTACCTATATCAAAGACACCTTATATAATGACCAATATCAAGTTGGGGTTACTCAATAAGAAGTTATAGGAGAATTTCAACAAGGTTTTTATATGCTCAAGTGCTTTACCATGGGGTGCACCAGTCCTCTTTACCAAGAATAATGATGGATAAATAATCTTCTACATTGATTATCATGAGCTTAATAAAATTAAAATAAAGAAAAATTAGCCCCTTCCATATATAGATTACTTGTTCAGTCAACTATGTGGGGCCAATTATTTTTCTAAGTGGGCCTTCTATCGGGATATCAACAATTAAAGCTGAGGAAGGAAGATATTTCCATGAATACCTTTTGAATGATGTATAGACACTACAATTTTATATAGATACCCTTCAAACACACTAATGCTCCAGAAATTTTCATTCATTTAATTAATAAAGTCTTTAGATATTACCTTGATAAAATTTTGGTAGTCATTATTGATGATATTTTGATATACTCCAAGTGAAAGGAGGAATATGAGGAGCATTTTAATACTATTCTAAATAATTTTGAAGGGAGAAACTATATACAAATAACAGTAAATGTGAGTTCAGGATGAAGGAAGTATCATTCTTGGGGCATGTTATCACTAAAAAGGAATTTATATGGTCCCTTACAAGACAAAAGCAAATAAATAGTGTCCCCTAACAACTTCTGTAATAGAGATTTATAATTTACTTGGTCTATCTAGGTATTAAAAATGATTTTTGAGGAACTTATCATGATTTTAATACCCACAAACCAAGCTAACTCGGAAGGGAGTAAAGTTTATCTGGACTGGTGAATGTGAAAATTACTTCAAAGAGTTGAAAATTAGTCTTATCACTACATCAGTACTTACTATTCTAACAAGTTGGGAATATTTATGGTATAAAATTATGATTCAATGAAGGTCTTATGTTTTGTATCGATATAAAATGACAATTTGATAGCCTACTCCTCAAGGTAGTTGAAAATTCATGAAAAAGATTATCTCACGCATGATCTGGATTCAAAGGTTGTGATCTTTGCATTGAAAATCCGGAGGCATTATCTCTATGGGGAGAATTGTGAAATATATACTACTCATAAAATACTCGAGTATATATTTTCATGTACATATATTAATATTTTCTTTAGAAGATGATTATATCTCATCCAGGATTATGACTGCTCAATCCACTACCATCATAATAAATAAAATAAGGTGTTAGCTACTCTAAGTATAAAGGATCGTGTATCTTTATCAATGATGAGAATTTAGAACGTTTGAATCTTCTTAGATCTGAAAAAGATATACAAGGTAATATTTAAGTAACATCATCAACCCTTTCTCAAATGATTTCTCAACCATCCCTTATAGAGAAAATAAAGGATGCTCAAATAAATGATGTGGAAATTCAAAAAAATGAGGAATATATAAAAAATGGGAAATCCTTTGAGTTTAAAAAAGATTAGGATAGAGTCATGATATTTGGGACATGGCTATGTGTACCATCCAATCCAAAGATAAAGAAAAAACTTCTGAATGACACACATAGATCAACCTTCTCTATTCACCTAGAGAGCACAAAGTTGTATCAAGACCTCTTATATCACTATTGGTGGGAAAATATGGAGAAGGATGTCACTAAATATACATCAAAGTGCTTGGTATATTAAAAATTGAATTCTAAATGGAAAAAATTCTAAGGGGATTATGCAACCGCTACCCATACCAAAATGGAAGTGGGAAACTATCATCATGTACTTTGTCATCGGAGTTCTAAATACATCCATAGGAAATAATTCTATATCGGTCATTATGTATCATATTATAAAGACATCTCAATTTATTAAAATTTAGTAGGACTTACCACTTGATAAACTTGCACGAATATACATCCGAGAAGTGGTGAGGCTGCATTGAGTAACATTATCAATTGTATCCGATTAGGATCTAAGATTTTTTAAATGGTTTTCATCTTTTCCACTATTTTTTCCTATGTTTGATTTCTCTTACAACAATAGTCTTCAATTGAGAATCCACATGTCTCCATATGAAGCCTTTTATGGGAAAAGATTCATAAAAAAGGCACGTTGGGATGAGGTCAGTGAAGGTAAGTTTCTAAGACCTAAAATAGTTGAAGAAGTTATGGAAAAGTTGAAAACCATTCACAAAAACTTCAAGGCAGACCAAATTTTATATAATTTCTATGAAAAAAATCATTGAAAAGACCTAGATTTTAAGTTTATAGACATGTTATTTCTCCACATATCTCTATGGAAGAGGATCTTGATATTTGGGAAGAAAAGAAAGTTAATCCCTAGGTACATCAGTCTATTAGATATTCTTGATTGTTTTGAAGTTGTGGCCTATATAATACCACTTCTACCTACCATGACTCAAGTACATGATTTATTACATGTATCCCTCTTGAGAAATTATATATTAGATCCCTAAAATATATTAAATTCATAGGTGGTATAGTTAGAAAAATATCTCTCTTATGAGGAGCAGCTGGTGAGGATCTTGGACCCTAGAGATAAAGTTCTACACAACAATAATACTCACCTAGTAAAAGTACTATGGTAGAACCATAAGTATGAAGAGGAAACATGGGAACTAGAGGAAGTGATAAAGGAGAAGTACACTCACCTGTTTTCACCATAGTATGTAAAATGAAATTTTGAGGGTGAAATTTCATAAGGGGGAAGAATTTAAAAAACAAGAATTATATCAATTAAATTTCCATTCTTATAATTATTCCATAGAGTATAAATCACAAAATAAATCACTTATAAAACATAACACAAACTTTATAAATAATTAATTAATAAAATTAGATGTATTTTTAAAAATCAAGGAACCTATACAAATGGAATAATAACTTGACCTTTGGAATAATAATGTAACCATTAGGAATAGTAAATAGGACAATAGAGTACTAAACTCACCTATGAAATTATAATTAAAATTTAGTTATCTTATAAAATAAAATTTGATATATTTATATCTTGGAATATGTGAATAATTTTTAAAAAAAGTTAAATTAAGTATTTGTATTTTTGTGAAATAAAATTTTTATTTACAATTTTAATATTAATATACTGATTTAAAATAAAATTTGTTTTCACAAAATAGATTCATAAATTAATATTTTTTGTATTATAATTATAAGATAATTTTTTGAGACCTTAATTAATTTTTCAAAGTGTTATAAAATAAGTTATAATTTTAAAATTGGTATTTTATGAATAAATGATGATTTTAATTAAAAATTTAATTTATCATATTTAGAAAATTATGCTCATAAAATGGATTAAATTTTTTAAATTCCATACATTGAAAAAAAATGTGACTTTTTGTGATTTTTCTGACATGGTTGAATTTTTGGTGAATAGTAAAATATAGTAATTTATAGTATATGCTAAATACATGAATTGTTGATTCATGGTTTATGTATGGATGATTTAATAACCATTTTTTTCAAAATCAAATTCACTAGATACTTTACATAGTCATAATAATCCACACTAATCATTGTGTTGATCCAAAATAATAAACAAATGAATAAAATAATCAAAAAACACCCATCTCCTCCACTATAAATACCACCCCTTCTCCTCAAACTTCAAAAGCCTTTAATCTTATCCAAATTCTTACCAATAATCTCCCAATACTATCCCCCTGGTCCAATATCCTTTGTTCTTAACAAAATACCGAACCCATTTCTCTAAGGAGGTTCTCAAGGAGGAGAAATTCAATAGGTAAAATCCTCTTTTGTTCTCCTTTAATTTCTTTGGTTTTTCTTTTATTTTATTATTCTATCCACACATATCCTTATCCAAGTGACATGATAAATCCATTATATTTTATATAATATTATTTTATTTTATTTTAATGTATAAACTCATCATCTTTTACCTTCCTCTCCCCTTTTTTACTAAAAATGAAAATGTCGTCTATGATTTTTTGATTTATTACATTCAAGGATGATGAGTTTTTTATTTCCATTAAATCCTTAAAGGATAGTCATAAAACCATTTTTATGTTTAAAATATATTATAATATTTTTATTATATCCTATTTAATGTTCTGTAACCATTATATATACATGATATTAATTAATAAAACAAAACTAGTTTATAATGATTAAAAAGAGAAAAAATAATATAAATAGTTATCATTAACATTTTATTTAATGAATCATACTCACATATGAAAAAAATGATATATAGTACCATTTAATATTATTTAAGTTCATTAAAGACATGTAATTTCAATTCTGTACAACTATTCTCATTTTATATTATTTTCCATATATGTATAAAAGTAAACTGGTTAAGAAAACCAAGGAAAAAACGTTCTTGAACGATAAAATTGTATCTTATAACTCATTAAAAAGAACATAAATGAACTTAATAAAATTATAATAAATAAAATACATGTAAAAAATGTTCTTAATTAGTTAATTAATAGATTTAATTTTATTATCTAAAATATTAAGATCAAGTGAGGAACACTTTCGGACATAAGGTAAGGGATTCTATCTGAACCTCCATTTTTTCCATTGGGTTATGATTTTTCTCACCCAAAGATAGTTTAATTATTATTTATTCTTATATAATTATTCTATATTATGTTTTTATATTCCAAAATTATGTATCAATCCTAATTCTTCTTTATTTAATGGGGTAAATAAATGTTTTATAAGTTTCAGATCTCAAATCATCCCGACAAGCAACCTCGATTAAAAGGAACTTCTCAATTTCTTACCCATTTTCAAGTTATCTACATAATATTTTTTAAGATACCTTTATTTTTATAAAATAAATAATTTTATCAGGAAAAATATATCTTGTTTCGTTTATGGTTTTACCCAAACTATTATTCCTTTTTCATTTTAAAAAATATTTAATATTTTTGTTAAACCGCACTAAAATGTTTCATTTATAAAGTTTCTTAAACGTTGTTTTTATATGTTTTCACTTAAGTTTGAAATAACATAACATTATATATGCATATTTTCATTTATTAATTCCCATGTATGATTTAAATCCATCCTTTCATGGGCATAATTATGATATTCCCTTTCATTATGCCTTTTGACATGATACCCAATTCTTTCCAAGGGTAACTCTTATATTTATGTTTGATTCATTAGGTATGATTCTTCATTTGGAATACAAGTTCATGAAAATTTTATGATAGTGTTCCTAGACAATACTCCAATTCATTGGATGGTGTTTATTCTCATGATACATCATGTGCAATAGTCTTGGTGGTTAGCCTTGATTCATGATACTCATGTGAAATGGTCTTGGTGGTTATCCTAGACTCATACTTATTTCATGTTTTATATTGTTTCCACATTTCTATGATTCCATGATTACATGATCCCATGATCTATATGTTATTCTTATATATGTTTATTCAAGTTCCATTCCTTGTTATGTCATCATGTTATGCCTTCTAACCCATGTGTTATGCTTTATTCCTATGTTTAATCCCTTGTTAGGATTTTAGCTCATCCCTTTATTCATGTATTACCAAGGTTACCTTATGTATATTTTAGATCTCAATAGGAGTTAGGAGATCATTATGGGGTTTTAATAAAAGTTTTTTTCATTTTGGTTTCATTTTTTTTTCTTTTATGTACCTAATCCTCCAAATACACTACACTTTGTGATCCTTGGTTTGTATTTAATGGTTAATTATGCTTAAAATAATGTTATAATTTGTGTAAAATGATGGGTTTATTAAAGTTGGTATCATATCATCGTCTAATTATTTTTTGGATATTACACCTAGAGCACTTCAGTAATATCCCTATGGATAATTCTATCTCCATGGATAACCTAGATTGAATCATAGGGAATCACATGTTAAGATATGATTTTCATTTACAAGTTTACCCCACTATGATCAAAGTTTCATTTTATTATTCTTATTAGCTAAATATTTAATTCCCCAAATGTGATTTCTTTTGATTAGTTAATTTCTAGAAATATAATAATTTTTCCAATAATAAGTGTTATAGGCAGTGTGATGATTTCCCTAATCATATTCCAAATATCATGGGAATAGGTTATCGAAATTTCATGAAAGTACTTAATGAACTAACTCAAGTTAGGAATAATAAATTAAATCACTTTGAATTCCCTCCTTCTTCTAATAAAGATCTAGTTGTAGTAAAATCCTTTATGTAGAAAATTTCTCCCCTATTTATTTGATCTTCAGATCCCCTCACAAAAATAATTGATTAACTCCATTGATAATATATTCTTTATCCACTAGTGGTCAGAAGAAGATAACATTTTTCTGCAAGTTTATCGTTTTGATGGGAAGCTGATCAATGGTGGAAACTAATCAAGAACACCAATTCCAAGGAGGAAATTGATTCCGTGGAATGGGAATATTTCAAAAAAAATCAATAAATGTTTTCCTCAAACCCACCATATTAAGATGGAAAGGGAGTTCCTCAAGCTGAAAAAAAAAATGTTAAAGAAAAAATTAAAATTATTTTAATATACACCTCTATCTTTTTCATGAACACCAAAAATAAGGTGGATCACTTATTTTGTCAACTCAATCTACCTCTATAAAAATTATTGGTGATTCGAGACTTTCAAAGATACAAGGAGGTTGTCCAATATGCCATTAAGGTTGAAATGGATATTGGACAATCTCAGTGGCCTCATGTTCCCAGGAACAAAAAATGGAAAATAGAGTTTAATATCAAAGGATAAATAGATAAATACCATGATGGAAAGAAAATTTTGCATTCCACAAGTCAAAGTTCTGGGAAGAATCATTCTATGAACTATATAAAGGGAACCAAGATATGCTTTAAATATGTAATAATGGGGCATATGGTTAATAACGACTGAAGGGATATGAAGCATCCCACTAATTTGTTAGAAGAAAGGAAGTTTCAGATCAACACCCAACCTATAGTGTAGTGTTTCAACTACAAGTAACATGGGCATTATGTGAACCATTTCCCTAAGTCAAGGTTGGTTGGAGGTGATCAACAACAAAAACCTCTAACGTTTTAAGGAATGGAATATGATATCACTACTACTAAGATGGATCCAAAAAATTAGGTGGTGAGTGGTATACTGGTTATTCATTCAAGAATAGAGAATGTACTATTTGATTCTAGTTCTATACATTCTTTAATATCTTTCAATTTTAGTAGAACTATTAAAACTCCACCTAAAAATAAGGAGGTTGAGTTATCTATGAAAATAGTAAATGAGTAAATTATTTCATCTAACATATATACTTTTTACCCAGTTTTTCTTTTTGACTGAACCTCCCATAAAATCTTTTCTTACATCTTTTGGTGGAGTTTTCTACTATATTGGGCATGGATTTTCTATCTTTATACAAATATAACATCAAATGTTGGGAGAGGTTGATCAATATTCACATCTTGAAGCATCCTCCGATTTTTTACAACTTTAAGGAGAATAATGAATCTCATTCATAATAATTATCTTAATTTTGGATATTATGACCTTATGAGAAAGCATATCTAGCTCAAATTATTGAGACAAATGAGAGGATCATGCTCCAATACATTCCCTTTATGAGGGACTACACTAATGAATTCCCTGAATAATTTTATTGTCTTTCTCTTGACTAAGAAGTTGAGTTATTAATTGAACTTATTACTAGATCTCTGCTAATATTAATGATGAGTTATAGAATGTCCACCATCAAGTTGGAGGAAATAAAGATACAGAAATAGGAGAATCAGGACAAGGGTTTTATATGCTTGGGTGCATCGTTATGGGGTGGACCAGTCCTCTTTGTCAAGAAAAAGGATGGATCAATGAACCACTACATTTATTATCATGAGTTCAATAAAATTATGATAAAAATAAGTATCCCAAACTATGGATATATGACTTGTTTGATCAACTATTTGGGGAAAAGTATTTTTCTAAGGTGGACCTTTAGTCGGGATATCACCAATTAAAGGTGAGGAAAAAAGATATTTCGAAGAGTACCTTTTGAATGAGGTATGGATATTTTGAGTTCATCGTGATTCCCTTCAGACTCACTAATGCTCTGGTAATTTTCATGGATTTAATGAATAAATTATTTAGAGATTACCTAAAAAATAGTATTTTTTTATTGATGATATTATAATATACTCCAAGATCAAGGAGGAACACAAGGAGAATTTGAATAATTTTCTAAAGGCTTTGTGAAGGGATAAACTATTGGAAAAGTACAATAAATGTGAGTTATGGGTGAAGTATGTATCATTATTGGGGATTTTTATCACCAATAAAGCAATATCGGTGGACCCTTTCAGGGTAGAGGCAATCAAAGAGTTCCTCAGAACAACATCTATAATAGAGATCTGTAGTTTCCTTGGACTAGCTGGGTTTTACTGATGTTTGGGAAATGGTATTCCTATACATATCTCTATGGAGGAGTATCATGATATTTTGGAAGAAAGGAAAGCTAATTATTAGGTACATTGTCCCCTTTGAGATTCTTGATCATGTCGGAGTAGTGGCATATCGAATAGCACTTCCACCTACAATGTCTCGAGTACAAGATGTATTCCATGTATCCCTCTTGAGGAAGTACATACTAAATCCCTCACATGTCTTGAATTATGAGGTGGTACAGTTAGAAACTGATCTCTCTTATTAGGAGTAGTTGGTGAAGATCTTGGACCATAGATATAAAGTTCTAGGCAACCAAACTTCTCACCTGGCCAAAGTAATATGGAAGAACCATAAGTATAAAGAGGAGACATGGGAACCGGAGAAATAAATTAGAGAAAAGTTCCCCACATTTTTTCACATTAGCATATAAAATGAAATTTCAAGGGGGAAATTTCCAAATGGGGGAAGAATTTAATGACCCAAAATTATATCATTGAAATTTATTTTTTTATAATTATTTCATATATTATAAATTACATAAACTCACTTATAGAACACAATACAAAATTTATAAATAAAGAATTAGTGAAATAATGCGTATTTTTATAAATTAAGAAACCTATACTTATGGAATTATAACTTGACCTTCAGAATAGTAATGTAACCATTATGATTATTAAATCATTTAATATAATAGTAATATTTCCTATGAAAGTGTAATTAAAATTTATTCTTCTCATAAATGATAGTATGATATTTTTATATCTTGGAATAAGTAAATATTTTTTTTATAAATGATAAACTAATTATTGTTATTTTGGAGAAACATAAATTTTTATTTAAAATTTAATAATTAATATAATGATTTAAAAGAAAATTTATTTTCAAAAAAATAGATCCATAAATTAATATTTTATTTTATTATGATTTTAATATAATTTTATCAGACTTTAATTAATTTTTCAAAGTTTTCTAAAATTAGTTATAGTTTTAAATTTGGTATTTTTTTTACTAAATAATGATTTGATTAAAAATTGAATTTATCATATTGATAAAATTATTTTAATAAAATGGGGTCTATTTTTTAATTCTGAATGATGAAAAATAGTTAATATTAATTTTGGTGATTTTTTAAAAAAATTTGAAATTTTTGGGGAATAGTGAAATACAATAATTTACGGTATAAGCTAAATACATGAATTATTGAGTCATGGTTGATGTATAGATTCTGTAAGAACCTTTGGTTCCAACTCAAATGCACTATTTATTTTACTTAGTCATAGGAATCCACATTATTCATGTCCTTGAGCAAAAATAATAAACTAATGAGTAAAATAATCAAAAAACCCGCATATACTATAAATATCTGTAACACCCTGAGATTTTATGAAAAATATTCTTTTTAATTTCACTAATGTCTTGTGTTGTACGCTACACCAAAACGAGCTTCCACAACACGCATCTTTGATTTGCCTTGCATTACACGCAATCACGACCTTCCTTGATAGCATGTGTAGTACGCAATAACGAGTTTCACTAAACAACAATACGCTATTAAAATATTATTATAACTAGCCATTATGAATAGTAACAACCATGTTTTAAAATTTTAGAAATTTTAGCTCTCAAAATGGACTTCATTTTTGGATTCATAGTATCAAATTTAGCCTAAGGTGAAATTTTGGTACTTTTTGGACAACTTTCATATTCTGATGAATAGTGAAAATTACTAAATTTTAATTAAAAACAACTTTTTTAATCGAAATAATTAATAGTGATAAATTATTAATTTGAGTGGTTTTAAAGTATATTTAGAATATATTTTTACAATTCAATACAATGTTGGTCATTGGATGTAATTTCACATTTACACCAGACATAAACAAGTGTTAATATTTTGAAAGTTATTATCTCTTAAAAACACGCTATTTGTTGTGACAGCGGAAATTAATTATAAAATTAATTAATGCAACTTATATGTTGGGAATTTTGTAAAATAGAAAACATTTTTTAATTCGGAATATCAATTATAGCTTAGGGTGAAATTTTGGCATTTTTCTGAAAAACTTCAATTTTTGATGAATAGTGAAACTACTAAGTGGTAGTTAAAAAAACTGAATTTTTCATAAATCTTAATTTTACCGCTTCTGTGAATGGAATTTAAAAAATCCGAGAGACACGGTTGATGTCAGTAAGTAAAATGTGGTTCAATGAGATGAAAATAAATTTTTGGTGAATAGTAACTTTTTACTTTTTTTACCACGGTTAAAAGTAAATAGTGTAATTATGGGTAAAAATGATATTAATATTACCCTAACACATGTCCTAATCCTATTGGACAAGTGTATCTCGACCAAAAACAACCTTAAGTGTAAAATATTATCATTTAGGCCCACTTGGATTAGATTAGGACATTTATTATTATTTAATTCAAAGAAGAGTTAAAAGAGTTAAAATCAATGTTTATTTACTAAAACATTTTTAATATAGGGTTATACATAAGATAAATTCGATTGTGAATATTAATTATAAAACTAAAAATATTTCCTACATAATGGTATTTTATTTATAATTTTTATACATTAAATAATGTAATTTATTTATGACACAATGATGATGCAGTAATTATCTTATTAATGAAATATTGACATAATTGATGTTATAAACACCAAAATAAATGTAATTTGAGACTTTTTATGAATCCCACTAATTTTCTAGGTTATTATGATATATTAGTGTTGATTTAATCAACTTGGTTCGAACATATAATTCTGTTATGACTTTCACAAAAATCATATATCAAATAGTGTCAAAATTGACACAAAATAGTTTTTAAATAAACTATTATATTATTAATTGTTATTTTATTCCTAAAAATCTAAGGTTCGGCCAAATGACTTAGATAAGGATATATATATTAATAATAAACAATTTGGGGTTCGTTTGGCATGTTATAGTAAGTGTATTAACCATATAGTGAAAGAAAACAAAAAGACACGGTAAAAGTTAAATTATTTAACTTAGAGTTAAATATAATTGATAAGGTTAAAATAATACCCTAAACTTGTCTAAATCCTATTGGTTGATAGGATTTCGACCCATCCCCACTTTAGCTTCTAAATAAGACCCTTTGGAACCATTATAAACCGATTTTGACTTTAATATAAAATAATATTTTGAGATATTCCTAAGGTGCCCCTCTCCTCCCTTATAAAAGGGCACCTCCTCCCCCTCCTCCTCACACAACTTTGAGCCTTCAAGCTCGGCCAACCCCTGCCAAAATCTCTTCTCCACTTCCCTAGTATCATACTAGAGGTCCTGGTCTTCTTTAAAGACCATCCTTAGTTCTTTAAGTGGAGGTTAAGAAAAGGCGCGTCAAAAAGAGGTAATATCCATTACCGATCTTTTTCAATTTCTTTCTTCTTCAACTTCTTATTCTTTAGTTGTTTCATGATAAAGTAATAACATAAGTATTTCTTATATACTGATATGTTATTATAAATATGAAACAACTCTAATTAACCTTCTATCCATCCTACGGAAAAAGGAAATCACCGCGCGTGCGTACGTACGGAATACCGTCTCCACGCCGTGGTGTAATCTATTTTCCTCCACCACCTTAATTGGATGGGTATAATGGTTTAATGAGTAACTATATATGATTATTATAAAGTGATATTGATACTGAAATATTATACATACACTTAAACACAATTCCATGACCATGGGAACGATATCATCGCTCGTGCGTACGTACGGACTATCGTCTCCACGACGCGATGAGATTCATTCTCAATGATTAACCATTCATGAATGATTATAAAGTATATATAATAAGTACTAATGAAATATATGACATAATAATTATACTGGAATTATTTATATTTATATTTATGTCATCTACTTAATTCCATTTAATTCAATAAGGAAACGAAAACAGCGTTCATGCGTACGTACGGACTACCATCTCCATGAACGGTGTATTTCTTTCCATTTACTGATTTATTATATATGTATATTCTGAATATATATATATAAATCATGTTTTATATTCTGGAATTAAGTAATCATGATCTAAGTAATCATATGAATAATTACAAGTTAAAAACACGAACGACAAATGAGACGATTTTACCCAAAACGCTACTTTAACATGAATTTACAAAAGAACAGGTAATATAAAGTCATAAGTGGACCATATATGATATAATAACAATGAATATGATTCTTTAATAAGTCAATAACATGATTTAAATCATTATACAGGAGGTTGGGACACTTACAAAGCAAGTCAGACCTAAGGTAAGGGGAAATATCACAATCTCATTTTTATCCGAGATTGCTTATACGTTGGTATTTACTGGGGTGTATTTTATCATCCACATCCATGTTCCCTTAATATGTAATATTATTTCAATCCACCTACAATTTTTTAAAACCTATTTTACCCTTTGGTGAGTTTTTAGTAAAAGATATGAAAGGAATCTTTTGTCGTTTTTCGTACGAGGTACTTTTTGAATTTTTCCGACAAAAGTACAAAGAATGTTTTTTTTACTTATATGGCATGAATGGATTTTTAAAAACATTATTTCCAAGAAGCTTCCTTTACAAGTTTTCAAGTTTATTTTTAATCAACTTCTTTTATTTTAGAATTGTATGACATGTTAAGAAAGGAAAAGTATTTTTGAAGTAGAAAGGATATTTTCCTCAAGAATTGAGTTCAAGTGTTTTATCAAAATTATTTTCCATCTACGAAAATAAAGGGTTCTATTTCTATCCCTATTATTACATTTATTTGATCATGTTGTGATGGAATTATGTTTATGAATTCCTTTATCTTATATGAATTGTTTTATGATGTCACGATGTTTAATATTCCCATTTTTATTACATGGGTTATGAATTGATGTATGATTTATGATTTTGTGGCACACATAAGAATAGTATCATTATGAGATGGGTGGGACCTATATCTCCCTCCAATGCATTGGGTAAAGATTTTATATCTCATGAGATAGACATGGCTGGAATGGTAGGTTATACCGGTTTAGTGAAACAGGACTGAAACGAGGGTGACTCGATTCAGAAAGGGACTTTGTCCACTAAGATAGTCTTGGAAATGAGTCTTGACTAACAAGAAATGATTCTCTATGATTATGTGTGTATGCCACAAAGTTTCATGTTTTATGTTATGATTATTGGGATTACATTTCACTTCTATGATTTATCCCATGTTATGATATTATGAGCTCTCTTTTTTGTAGGTTAAGATTTCCAAAAGCTATGTTCTTATGTATATGATGTGATTGATATTTCTTTTGTTTACCCTTACTGAGTATTTGAGCTCACCCTTTTATGTTTTCTTTTCCCCAGGATATAAAGAAAGGTTTTAGGTATAAAAAAAGAAGATCTTTATGGGAGATGTTGAAGATCTTTCACCGCGATTAGAAGATTATATTCCGAGTTTCCAAAGACACTAAACTATTACGGTCCTTGTGTGTGTGTTTTTGTTATGTACTAAGTATTCCGCAAAAGTAATGTAATGTCCATGTAAGTCAAGCTTCGGGTCTCTACAGTTGGTATCAGAGGAAAGGTTTAGTCAACCTTTGGAAACTGGGATGTGAAAACGTTAGTGAGATCCCTAGAGATATTTCTAAGGTATGTCTAGGGATGTCCCTAAGGATAAATATACGTATAGGTTATAGTACTAGAATTACGCTAATGATCATAGAATTAAACCTAAGATGTTAGATATTGAAGGTACTCCCCCTTTATTATGTTGTTTTCCCTAGCATGATTTTTTCCTCTCACACTATTCTTTTTGGGTTTTAGACGATGGCTGGAACCCGAAGGAACTGTGTTGATCAATGCAATGGACAATGCAATGATTGTCCTCCTGAACAAACAAATGTTATGGGAGATGGAGTGAAAAATCTTATTGCTATACTTACACAAGCTATGAATCATTCTGGACTTCCAAATGAGCAGATAAGGGAACAATATTCTATTGAGTCCTTCATGAGGCAACGTCCACCTTCTTTCAGTGGGTCTTCTGATCCACTTGTTGCTGAACAATGGATCAGTACTACTGAAAAGATATTTTTAGTTCTTCAATGTTCTGAACATGATAAAGTCATCTTAGCAGTATATCGTTTGGAAGGTGAAGCTGATCAATGGTGGAATCTTATCAAGAATATGAGGCCAAGAGATGAAATTGAGTCCATGGAATGGGACAAGTTCAAGAACTTGTTTTTCAGTAAGTACTTCCCTCGTATTCTTCGAACAAAGATGGAAAAGGAGTTTCTTGAGCTGAAGTAGAAGGATGATGAATCTGTTGGTATATACGAGGAAAATTTTACAAGACTTGCAAGGTATGCATCTGGCATTATCATCCAACCTGAAAGTAAAGTTGATCGATTTTTCAGTGGCTTAAAACCAAGTCTTCGAAGGGCATTAGCTATAAGAGACTTCAGTAGCTATGAAGAAATTGTGCGTTGTGCTATCAAGGTAGAAATGGAAGTTGGTATTCCATATCCATCTCATGGTTTTGACAAGAAACGAAAGATGGAGTTCAAGGAGAAATCTCAGAATAATGGTGAAAAGAAGATGAATGTTTCCTTATGCACAAAGTGTGGAAAGAAGCATGGTGGAGATTGTCTTAAAGGAACTAGAAAATGTTTTAAGTGTGGAAAAGAAGTTCATCGAGCAGCTGAGTGTCGAAGTAATGGAAAAAGGGTTTCTAATGATGTGAATAAAGCAAACACTGCAGAGAACACACCACCAACACTTCAATGCTTCAAGTGCAAGGAAATGGGGAATTATGCTAATAAATGCCCTAATCCAAGGGTTAGTGATGATCAACATGAGCAACCACTGAAGGCAAAGGATAAAGTGAAGTCACATGCGATCACTATTGGCGATGTTGAATATGACAACGATGTGGTGGAATGATTAAGTGTTTATGTAATGGGATTCCAAAATAATATTGTATCATGGAGTATTGGAATATTTATGTATTGGTCTAATGTGGTATTCAAAGTAATTGAGATATTTTTGGAAATAAGATGATATGCGCATAATGAAGGGAAAACGAGAAAATGAAATGTTTAACAGTATTCATGAGCTCATGATTGATATAAGGACTAAGTGATATCATGGTTTGAGTATATAGAATTTTGAGGATTTTGGTATGTGGAAAGTGTTAACTTTTAACTGCATTCATGTATTCACTAAGTTATTCAAGAGAATACATGATTAAGGACTTTGAATGTGACCAACAAAACATATCTTATGATATATGGGGATCGACGATGGTGTTAAATCTCTGGTAATCGTTTTCACTATGTTATGAGAGTGGACTGCAGTATTATGGATAAGCCTGAAGATTGGAATGGATTATGTTGGATATAAGTTAGTATTGTTTAAGGATAGAAGTTTTTTCGATATTATTGATGGGATGTTATAGTAATATAGTTTTAGAAAAAGGACAACCTGCAGGACGGGCAACAGCCCATCGCTTCGGACAAGGCTGTGGGAATCGAACCCACAACCGAAGTGCGACTGGCCTTTATCGCCTACCACTAGCCTACAGGAAGTCCCTGGTTAGTAGAAACTAGTTTTATTTTATTAAGCGGTATGATATATGAAGTATAAGTTCATTTTTGGAACCATATACGATTAACCATAAGATGGACTTATAACTTTTGCTAACCTTTTGTTTGAAAGAGATGGAATGACCCATCATTCTATCACATGATCTGGTAACACATCACGAATGACAAATTCAACTTCATTTATTTAAGAGATGAAGTGGAAATTGTTCAAGGCACGAACAACAGTGAGATTGTACCAAAATAAAGTAAGTATTTATTCTAAGAAAATTTTCAACTTTAGGGAAATGATCTTGAAAACCAAAAATGTTGTCCTAGTGATCTTATACCTGATGAATCAGATGGTAACTTATATCATCAGAAATCTATGGATTTTTGATTACTGGCTTTTCCATAGCCATGTTCTCTACCACTCTCCATCAGAATATGATGGTTAGATTTTTCTTCCATATCCATATTTTCACCTATGTGGAAACCCAGTGATTAGTTTATTTGGGTAACCGTTACGTTTCATACTTTAGTTTTTAAAGATTGGTTTTGGTATTCCTTTTTACGATGTGGGTTTCTATTAAAGAAACTTCCGAATAGTAAACCATTTATAACCCCAACGAATTTCGAGGGTGAAATTCATTTTAAGGGGGGTAGAATGTAACACCCTGAGATTTTATGAAAAATATTCTTTTTAATTTCACTAATGTCTTGTGTTGTACGCTACACCAAAACGAGCTTCCACAACACGCATCTTTGATTTGCCTTGCATTACACGCAATCACGACCTTCCTTGATAGCATGTGTAGTACGCAATAACGAGTTTCACTAAACAACAATACGCTATTAAAATATTATTATAACTAGCCATTATGAATAGTAACAACCATGTTTTAAAATTTTAGAAATTTTAGCTCTCAAAATGGACTTCATTTTTGTATTCATAGTATCAAATTTAGCCTAAGGTGAAATTTTGGTACTTTTCGGACAACTTTCATATTCTGATGAATAGTGAAAATTACTAAATTTTAATTAAAAACAACTTTTTTAATCGAAATAATTAATAGTGATAAATTATTAATTTGATTGGTTTTAAAGTATATTTAGAATATATTTTTACAATTCAATACAATGTTGGTCATTGGATGTAATTTCACATTTACACCAGACATAAACAAGTGTTAATATTTTGATAGTTATTATCTCTTAAAAACACGCTATTTGTTGTGACAGCGGAAATTAATTATAAAATTAATTAATGCAACTTATATGTTGGGAATTTTGTAAAATAGAAATCATTTTTGAATTTGTAATATCAATTATAGCTTAGGGTGAAATTTTGGCATTTTTCTGAAAAACTTCAATTTTTGATGAATAGTGAAACTACTAAGTGGTAGTTAAAAAAACTGAATTTTTCATAAATCTTAATTTTACCGCTTCTGTGAATGGAATTTCAAAAATCTGAGAGACACGGTTGATGTTAGTAAGTAAAATGTGGTTCAATGAGATGAAAATAAATTTTTGGTGAATAGTAACTTTTTACTTTTTTTTACCACGGTTAAAAGTAAATAGGGTAATTATGGGTAAAAATGATATTAATATTACCCTAACACATGTCCTAATCCTATTGGACAAGTGTATCTCGACCAAAAACAACCTTAAGTGTAAAATATTATCATTTAGTCCCACTTGGATTAGATTAGGACATTTATTATTATTTAATTCAAAGAAGAGTTAAAAGAGTTAAAATCAATGTTTATTTACTAAAACATTTTTAATATAGGGTTATACATAAGATAAATTCTATTGTGAATATTCATTATAAAACTAAAAAGATTTCCTACGTAATGGTATTTTATTTATAATTTTTAGACATTAAATAATGTAATTTATTTATGACACAATGATGATGCAGTAATTATCTTATTAATGAAATATTGACATAATTGATGTTATAAACACCAAAATAAATGCAATTTGAGACTTTTTATGAATCCCACTAATTTTCTAGGTTACTATGATATATTATTGTTGATTTAATCAACTTGGTTCGAACATATAATCCTGTTATGACTTTCACAAAAATCATATATCAAATAGTGTCAAAATTGACACAAAATAGTTTTTAAATCAAATATTATATTATTAATTTTTATTTTATTCCTAAAAATCTAAGGTTCGGCCAAATGACTTAGATAAGGATATATATATTAATAATAAACAATTTGGGGTTCGTTTGGCATGTTATAGTAAGTGTATTAACCATATAGTGAAATAAAACAAAAAGACACAGTAAAAGTTAAATTATTTAACTTAGAGTTAAATCTAATTGATAAGGTTAAAATAATACCCTAAACTTGTCTAAATCCTATTGGTTGATAGGATTTCGACCCATCCCCACTTTAGCTTCTAAATAAGACCCTTTGGAACCATTATAAACCGATTTTGACTTTAATATAAAATAATATTTTGAGATATTCCTAAGGTGCCCCTCTCCTCCCTTATAAAAGGGAACCTCCTCCCCCTCCTCCTCACACAACTTTGAGCCTTCAAGCTCGGCCAACCCCTGCCAAAATCTCTTCTCCACTTCCCTAGTATCATCCTAGAGGTCCTGGTCTTCTTTAAAGACCATCCTTAGTTCTTTAAGTGGAGGTTAAGAAAAGGCAAGTCAAAAAGAGGTAATATCCATTACCGATCTTTTTCAATTTCTTTCTTCTTCAACTTCTTATTCTTTAGTTGCTTCATGATAAAGTAATAACATCAGTATTTCTTATATACTGATATGTTATTATAAATATTAAACAACTCTAATTAACCTTCTATCCATCCTACGGAAAAAGGAAATCATTGCGCATGCGTACGTACGGAATACCGTCTCCACGCCGTGGTGTAATCTATTTTCCGCCACCACCTTAATTGGATGGGTATAATGGTTTAATGAGTAACCATATATGATTATTATAAAGTGATATTGATAGTGAAATATTATACATACACTTCAACACAATTCCATGACCATGGGAACGATATCATCGCTCGTGCGTACGTACGGACTACCGTCTCCACGACGCGATGAGATTCATTCTCAATGATTAACCATTCATGAATGATTATAAAGTATATATAATAAGTACTAATGAAATATATGACATAATAATTATACTTGAATTATTTATATTTATATGTATGTCATCTACTTAATTCCATTCAATTCAATAAGGAAACGAAAACAGCGTTCATGCGTACGTACGGACTACCGTCTCCATGAACGGTGTATTTCTTTCCATTTACTGATTTATTATATATGTATATTATGAATATATATATATAAATCATTTTTTATATTCGGGAATTAAGTAATAATGATCTAATTAATCATATGAATAATTACAAGTTAAAAACACGAACGACAAATGAGACGATTTTACCCAAAACGCTACATTAACATGAATTTACAAAAGAACGGGTAATATAAAGTCATAAGTGGACCATATATGATATAATAACAATGAATATGATTCTGGAATAAGTCAATAACATTATTTAAATCATTATACAGGAGGTTGGGACACTTACAAAGCAAGTCAGACCTAAGGTAAGGGGAAATATCACAATCTCATTTTTATCCGAGATTGCTTATACGCTGGTATTTACTGGGGTGTATTTTATCATCCACATCCATGTTCCCTTAATATGTAATATTATTTCCATCCACCTACAATTTTTTAAAACCTATTTTACCCTTTGGTGAGTTTTTAGTAAAAGATATGAAAGGAATCTTTTGTCGTTTTTCGTACGAGGTACTTTTTGAATTTTTCCGACAAAAGTACGAAGACTGTTTTTTTTACTTATATGGCATGAATGGATTTTTAAAAACATTATTTCCAAGAAGCTTCCTTTACAAGTTTTCAAGTTTATTTTTAATCAACTTCTTTTATTTTAGAATTGTATGACATTTTAAGAAAGGAAAATTATTTTTGAAGTAGAAAGGATATTTTCCTCAAGAATTGAGTTCAAGTGTTTTATCAAAATTATTTTCCATCTAAGAAAATAAAGGGTTCTGTTTCTATCCCTATTATTACATTTATTTGATCATGTTGTGATGGAATTATATTTATGAATTCCTTTATCTTATATGAATTGTTTTATGATGTCACGATGTTTAAGATTCCCATTTTTATTACATGGGTTATGAAATGATGTATGATTTATGATTTTGTGGCACACATAAGAATAGTATCATTATGAGATGGGTGGGACCTATATCTCCCTCCAATGCATTAGGTAAAGATTTTATATCTCATGAGATGGACATGGCTGGAATGGTAGGTTATACCAGTTCAGTGAAACAGGACTGAAACGAGGGTGACTCGATTCAGAAAGGGACTTTGTCCAATAAGATAGTCTTGGAAATGAGTCTTGACTAACAAGAAATGATTCTCTATGATTATGTGTGTATTCCACAAAGTTTCTTGTTTTATGTTATGATTATTGGGATTACATTTCACTACTATTATTTATCCCATGTTATGATATTATGAGCTCTCTTTTTTGCAGGTTAAGATTTCCAAAAGCTATGTTCTTATGTATATGATGTGATTGATATTTCTTTTGTTTACCCTTACTGAGCATTTGAGCTCACCCTTTTATGTTTTCTTTTCCCCAGGATATAAAGAAAGGTTTTAGGTATAAAAAAGAAGATCTTTATGGGAGATGTTGAAGATCTTTCACCACAATTAAAAGATTATATTCCGAGTTTCCAAAGACACTAAACTATTACGGTCCTTGTGTGTGTGTTTTTGTTATGTACTAAGTATTCTACAAAAGTAATGTAATGTCCATGTAAGTCAAGCTTCGGGTCTCTACAATATCACCCCTTGGTACCCCTTATCCTCAAACCTCCCAAGACTTAAAGATTGTCCAAATTATTCCTGAGCCTATCTTTCCACATCCATAAGCCTTTGGTCTCAAAAAAATATCAAACCCTTTTATCTAAGGAGGTTCCTAATGAGTTTAAATTCAAGAGGTAAAATCCTCTACTCTTCTCTTTTAATTTCTTTTATTTTTCTTTTTTATTCTTATTCTCTCCTCACCTTCCCTTATTAGAGTGACATTATAACTCTATTATATTTTATATAATATAATTTTATTTTGTTAATTTAAAAAACCATCATATTTTCTCTACCCCTCTCATTTTCTACTAAAAATGAAAGCATCATCTATGTTGTGTTGATTTATTGAATTCAAGGACCCAGAATTTTCAATTTCCATTACTGCCTTCAAGGATGGTCATAAAAAAAATTATGATTAAAAAAATTATAATATATTTATTATATCCTATTTAATTTTATATAACTATTATATATATATATATTATGTTAATTAATAAAACAAAATTAGTTTGTGATGATCAAAAAACACCAAAATAATCTAAATGGTTATCATTAATGTTTTATCTAATGAATCATCATCACATCTAAAAAAATGATATATAAGGCCATTTAATATTATATATGTTAATTAATAACATATAATTTCAATTAAATGCAATTATTCTCATTTTACATGATTTTTTATACATGTATAAAAGTAAACTGATCATGAAAACCAAGGAAACAAATGCTCTCGGATGATAAAATTATATCTTATAACTTATCAAAAAGTCTATAAATTAACTTAATAAAATTATAATAAATAAAATAAATGTATAAAATATTCTTAATTAATTAGTTAATTAATTAATTTTATTATACAAGAAATTAAGATCAATTTTAGAACACTTTTGGACATAAGGTTATGGATTCTATCCAAACCTCCATTTTTTCCTTTAGGTTACACTTTTTCTTTGCCTACCCCAATTTAATTCTTATTTATTATTATATAATTTTTCTACAGTATATTTTTATGTTCCGTAATTATGTATCTGGCCTAATTATTCTTTCATTTACAGGGAAATACATTTTTTATAAGTTCCCACTGTCAAATCTTCTAGACAAGCAAGTTCTATTAATGGGAACTTCCAAATTTCTTACCCATTTTAAAGTTATCTCCATAATTTGTTTGAATCCACTGTTATTTTTCTAAAATCCCTCATTTCTCTATTTAAAAATAATCCTGGTTCATTTCAAGTTTTATAGAAACAATTATGCCTCTTCCATTTTAAAAAATCTTTAATATTTTCCTTAAACTGTACTAAAATTTTTTATATCTAAACTTTCTTAAACACTCTTTTTACATGTTTTCACTTAATTTTGACATCAATTATCATGATCTATTCCTATTTCCCCTTATTATTATCCATTTATTATTTAAATCCATTCTTTCAAGGACACCTTTATGGTATTCCCTTTTGTTTTTCCTTTTGACATGATACCCAGTTAATTACATGGGTAACCCTTGTGTTTATGTTTGATTCCTTATGTATGATTCTTAATGTGGAACACATATTCATGAACATGTTATTATGGTTTAACCTATATATAACTCCAATTTATCGGGTAATTTTTTGTATCCTGATACATCATGTGCAATGGTCCTAGTGGTTATACTTGACTCATGCTAATCAAGTGCAATGGTCTTGGTGGTTATCCTTGACTCATTCTCTTACATGTGAAATATTCATGGTGGTTATACTTGACTCATGATTATGTCATGTTGTATGTTGTTTCTACATTTTTATGATTCCATGATTACATGATCCCAAGTTCTATTTTTTATGATTCCATATATTTATTCAAGTTCCATTCCTTTTTATGTCATCGTGTTATGACTTACAACCCATGTTTTATGATTTATTCATATATTTATTCCCTTACTGGGTTTTTATCTCATCCCTTTGTTCATGTATTCCCCAAGTTACAAAATTCATATATTAGGGCTCAATGGGATTTCAGATCTCATTATGGAGTTTAAATAAAAGTAGTTTTCATTTTGGTTTCATGTTTTTAGTTTTATATACCAAATACTGTAAAGTCACTAGACGTTATAATCCTTGGTTTTTATTTAATGGTTAATTATGCTTAGAATCATGTAATAATATTTTTAAAAGGCTATGGATATTATATATTTGGTATAATAGGGTTTTATGTTTCATATTTATATTTCCACATACCTGAGGTTGGTGAGATATCTATCATGAAAAATTTTATACTTTGATTCCTTTTTTACACAAGCCTTGTGGATTATATAATTAGGGAGTTGTTGGGTGTACTTTTAACTATTTTATTGGTTATAGGATAACAAATATATTATTTTTTCTCTAATATAAAGAGTATGAATTCTAGGACCTTCATTGAGAAATAATTAAGGTTATTATGGTCATATCTAGATAATACATGTGATGTTCTTATCTATTAGATGAGTGGAATGTAATGTACTCATCCAGTTAAATGAATGAAATGTTATGTATTCATTATCCTAGTTGGTCTATACATAGATAATTGAGAATGTATAAATAGCTACATAGGATTGATATACTCTATACATTATGGTGACTCGATGTCTTGGAAAAACAATTCAAAATAAATTTTTTATTTCATATGATGAAGATGGTAGACACAGGTATAGAGATATATGTATTTAATGAAGATAATGTCAGATTCCTTTATATCGTAAGTATAATTGATTATTTTCTAGATGTCTCTATTTACTTACATTAATTAATTCAGTAATTTAAATTTTTTTTCAATGGTATAAAGGCTCATGGAGTCACACTTTGTGTCTGAATGAATGGAAATTGAGTACTATGAAATACAGAGAGAGCCTCTAAAAGTGTTTTAGAGTTTATCCAGAAGGATTTTTGGATGGTTATTCATAAGGTATCACATATTATGTAATATATAGTAAATTTGAAGATATATTTTTAAAAGTGTTTGGATATGGCTTCATAAGTTATTATATATGATACGATATAAGATGAAATGGAAAAAATTCTATAAGGATTTAGTGAAAGTTGGAGATTGATAGAGATATTACCTAAAGCCTATATACATATGGTGTATTTAGTATATATCATATAAGATGACATAATTTTTTTTATATTATATGATATCCATCAAAGAAATTAATATTATATTCCTTATGGGTATATCATTTATAAGATATAATTATATGATATAGTTACTACCCAAGTATCGTACAATATGATAATAAATTTCTTAATAATTAGTGAATCGTAATGTGTGATTCACATAACACCTTATAATTAGCAAGGAATTTGAACATTAAATGTTTAATGTTCTGATCTCCATCATATTATCTATCATTAATATTATGTTTCATATTTTGAAATGATCAATATAATAGTAATAATCAAGGGGTGTAAATATTTTTAATTGAATGAATGTTTTCATAACATATGAGTAAATTCATTCAAAATTGGGAAGCATCGCTAAAGGCTATAAAAGGATGTCAAATCATTGATATGGTTTTTTTAAGTCTATCTAGTCTTTTGGCTGAATCTACTACCACTTCATTGATGGGTTTTGTTTAATCATATAATGATTATTGGTAGTGGAAAATAATTCAAAAATAGGTGGATATATATTCAGGAAATCAAACATTCAATATTTTTATAAAACAGAGTACCTGCTTTTTGACCATTATAGTAGTTTTAGTTTTCTCTTTACAAAGATAATATTTGATAAATATCATTAAATAAATAAACTAAATCTTCCTAACTCCAATAAAGTACATCATAAAATATATCCTTGATCACATCAAGAGGATACCTAAAAGTTGAAGGGGTTTTAGTTCCTTCATTGAGAAAAATGAATAGAATTTTAAGAATAAGAGAGGTTTGGAAATGGATCAAAAGTATCATGCATACACTATAGGAGAGGATTGAGTCCTATTATAAATCAATACTCAACACTCTTCCTTCATGCAGAATGTTATTCATATGTAATTGTTTGGGTGCTATCACATAAAAACTAATGATTTCATCTTGCTGATGTTTATTCATTGAAACAATTAAATGAATGCACATCTTCTGGACAAAATGATCCATATTATGGATCATAAATGATTAAAAATCATTCAAGAGTGAATGTGGAATCCAAATAAATCATATTCATGTATTTCCCATGCATATAATGTATAAATTTTACATGAACTTCCAACAATCTCCGACTTACACTAAAATACCAAAATGAATTTATGAAAAAATATACAACTCTATGAATCTACCCAAACTCTTTTGGATATGGTTTTATCAAACAATCTTAATTATTAAAAAAAATCAACCAAAATTTTATCCTTATAGAAGGACCTAATTATGTGACTCTTTAGGCCTTATCAGTGTTTAAAATAAGTATGAAATCCTTGTTTCATAGATGTCAGAAAATATCTACCTTTTGCAAAGTGTTAGAGTTACACTAACTACTAAGGGGTCTTGTGTTATCTATCAAACATACTCATATCTCTATTTAAAAATTTCCCACCACAATATATAACATATTAATCATATTTATACTTATATAATACCTTTCACTACTGGAATTTTGGGCTATAGCCATGGACCTATAGCCACGGTTTTATAAGTCCATGGCTATAGCTTGGTTATACCCATGGTTCAATTATCATCAGTGGCTACACATTTCATTTCGTTTTTTTTTCGATTCCTGTCGGGCTCCTCCTTCCCTGATTTGAAACCCTCATCACGACACCCTGCTCCCCCCGATGACTTCTCCCCCCGACGACCTCTCCACCCTCCCCGATTTGAAACCCTCATCTTGCCGGCTTCGGTTCCTCCACTCCCGATGACCTCTCCTCCTTCCCCGGTTTGAAACCCTCATCTCGCCAGCTTCGGTTCCTCCAGCCCTCATCACAGTTCCTTCATCCACAACGGCGGATTCTCCAATCGCAAATCGGCTTCTCCATTCAGGGTTTCTCCATCCCTCGCGCGGTACTCCCCTCCTCCATACACTTATTTGGGTGTTCCTCATCCATTCGGTGCATCGGCCGAAGGGTTCCTCCCCTCCTCCACACCCTTTCGGTGCGTTTTCTATTTTGTGGATCCTGTTTTGTGGGTTCATTGAATATTGTTTGTAGTATTTATTATATATGGTTTTTATACATGGATTACATCTCATCTTTCATGGAATTGATCCATTATTTTTAATCTCAATCATATAAGTCCTGCTTATATGTTTAGGGATCATAATAAATCAAATATTGGAAAACATGAAAAGGAAAAATAACCCATATCACATTTACCTAACCAATGAGGTCTAATGATTGTCCAAGATCTATCATGAGTTAGATGGAAATCCCTAGTAAAATAATGAGGGTTATAATCTAAATATAAATTAAAAAATGACTCCTTATAGATTTATCATTGAGGAATAGGTGTATGATGGTCATTAGTATCTTCAAACACAATTGAATAAGGAAGATCAAAGACCCCATCATGGGCAGTATCATCTCTAAAATGTGTAACAGATTTGGATTTTGAGAATATGAACTCCTAACATCCTAAATTCCTGTTAATTATAATAATTTTTAATCTATGAATGTATAGCCACAATTTATATTCTTTTAATCCATCAGGGCATAATACCAAAACTCACTTAGGATCCCTTGATTAAGACTTATTATTTTTAATGTGGGATTAATAAGTATACTCGATGATAGATAATTCTTAATAATAAGGTGAATTACCATTATATGGTTCAACTAAGGGTTTATAATGATTATCATAATATGAGAACCATTTAATTAGGTACACTATCATATTGGTATATTCTTCCTAAGATTATTTGGGAAGCCCAAAGAATTCAAAATGCTTCAGAATCACCCATGAATAGTATCATTAATTATTTTATCAAATCCATTCTATTAGAGAGTATTTTTAATAGTCTAGTGTCATGTTATGCATTTAGTTTGGAAAAAATATACAAAATTAGTAGATAAGTACTCCAAACTATTATCTATTATCATGACTATTGTCAAATTTCCAACTTGATTTTTAACAAGGTTTTCTATTCTTAATGATTTCTAAAACATATTATTTTTTAGTGTAGAGAAATAATTACTTTCCTAGAGTATACATATATGAATGTAACAATATAAAAAAAATCAACCATAGTATGTGGTTCTAGAAGGAACCCACAAAATTGGATGGATGTGCTCAAATTGTTTAGAAGAAAGGAATACCTAAAAAACTACTCCTAAAAGACTTACATATGATATAATATCTACAAAATATGATATTTCATGGTGTAAAATTTTACAATATCCCTTATTTACTAACATACTTTATGTTCTTGTGGAAAACAAGACCCAATCATCAATGCCATTACATGGTATTACACCACCAATCTACCTTGAATTGGAATTCTCATTCTATAAATATAGCTTATTAACTAGATATTTATTAATTTTAGATATATATCCCTTGAATATTTTAGTCCATTCGTATTAATATCTAAAGAATTTTTTTTTGTATAGATCACCGAGGGAAATCAGGTTTCTGTGAATGTCTGAAACCCAACTAACATATAGAGGGTGATGATTGAATGTTCATATAATTCAATAAGAACATAAAAAATTCCTTGAAACTTACACATACTACTATTCCTTAAGATTACATCTCCCTCTACTCTCTCAACTAACTCAGGGAAAGACTATCAAGAAGGAACCACATTGACAAGGATGACTGAACCTAGAACCCACTCATCAGTGAGTATATGTTGAGAAAAATTTATAACTTCAGTTGTATAAAAATCCAGAATCAACTAAAAGTGATCAAACACAAGGTTATTGAGCCTCAATTTTTTTCAGACACTCTAAAATAGGGTATTCTATGCCTAGGCTTATTATTGTCGTAACACAGTACTTTCCAATCCATGGACATTAACCTTGATTTGAGATGGTTAATTCTATTTCCTTTTTTATATACCATATTCTTGGTTTTTATATTTAGGTTTTGGTCTCCATCTAGGGAATAGAATCTCAAAATAACCCATTATTTTGGGTTTAGAATGTAACTCGCTAGAAAGAAGGTCATATTTTACCTCTCCAATATTTAGTTTGTGTTAACCATATATCATTGTTTCTACTAATGTGGTGTAGAAATATAAAGAATAATGTAAAATAATATTTGCTTATTCTTCTTCATCAACAATCAAATTTATGTTGGAATAATAAATATTTTTATAAATTCATCCAAATTTGATTTAATATAAACATCAAAATTAATTTTAAAATTAAACATATGTTATTTCATTTAAATTATACCAAAAAATTTATTTTTCGAGAAATTATTCTCTTTTTTATGTCATATACTAGTAGTTTTATATTCAAAAGAAACTTTCCAAAGGTCATTGTCACCAAGAGAGAGTAATATAGAACTACAGGCCATAACAAGGATTTCAATAGAGATGTATTGATAAATAGTAGTGGTTTTCTCATTAGTATATTGTGTAAAAATTAATTTATTTAGGCCATATAAGGAATCTATTATTCCATGTTGTTCGAACATGGACCTTATCATAATTTTCCACAAAATAAAATCAATATCACCTTAAAACTATTTGATTTCATACTTATTTGAATCCATGAAACTTTATGCCTTATACTTAAAGTTCCTTTTTAATAATGGATGTTTTGGGAATTGACTAGTCTTGGGTTGATTAAAAGTTATACCCTCTTAGAGATTGGATATTTGGAGGAGCATTCTTTTAAGTACCAACAAAAATACAAAAATAGGATTTCATATTGGCATTTAGATGATAGTTATTTTATAATCGACATAAAAAAATTAATGATAGTTATTTAGATAATAAATGTTATATGAATTTTACCAATGTGTTTTAATGCTTCTTATCTACTCATTGCTCTTGCAATAATTCCCAAGCTAAATTGTTCTATACCTACCGTGTGAAGGTTCAAATCCAGTTATTCTACACTAGTAATAATTCTCAATAACTTTGATTGGTTTAATTATTCTATATTCATTATAATGAATTTACTTTGTGGTGTAAAGTTTTATCGAGTTGTAATCACTCAACTCACACATGGTTGTGCCTCCATCAAAATGTAGTGTATTGGTTATGCTAACCTAGGAAAAAATTAGTTCATAGGTTCTACTTTATCCCTAAAAAATGTAGGTGTTTGGGTTGTGCCTTCAAGTGTGAAAAAGGTAAGTTGGTTTGTTTTGGTTTTTTGGTATGATAAAAGAATATTATAAAGAGTTTTCAATATCCTTCACTGTGATGCGGTGTTATACTCCATGGTTAAAAGTCAAAAATGATATTACGTCGCATCCTTACACTATGGTATATGATATGGTTTATATTTTCTGTCATCCACCACTACTCAATGGGGTGCGGGGTAAGCCATAAAAGAAAACTGAGAAAAATCACTAAACAACTCAACCACACTAGAAATTCCCAAGGATTTTAGTAGAATGACAACAATGTAGAGTAGGGTAGGATGAAAGTTAGAGTGGGGGACTATTTTAGTATACCGGTACTCATAACATTGATAGAAATTCACCACCCATCTATAAAATAATTGAAATGGACCACTGAGGTGATATGGGGATCTTCATTCCTATATTTTCCCCAATAGTTCATAGATACGAGCAAGGGTGGGAACAACCAAGTTGATGGGATATCCCTATTCTAAGGTGACCAACATCAATAAAGTATTGATTCAGACACTAGTTATTATTCTCATCTTCTTACCATTGTAATTCTCAGCCAATTCTTTAATATTAATGCTTGGTATATGATATGGTTTATATTTTCAAAATGTCTCTAAATTTCAATAAATCTTGGTAGATTTAATACAAAACATCACAACTCGTTATGAATTAACCCAAACACTTTTGGTAATTGATTAATATTATCTCTTAGATTTCATATAAACTCTTTTTACTATAATCAATCCTCATTCTTGGAACTTATGTATGACTATTCGTGAATTTTTATAATTTAAAACATTTATGAATTCCCTAAACCATAATTTTAATATATTTGTTATGATTTTTTTATTAACTTGTTATTGATGATTACTTAATATCTTATGAAACAATACATATAATGTTAAGTCATTTTCTAGAATATTTATTTAATGTATTTTTATCTTCCTTAAAATGGAAAGATACTGGATGTACAACATTGATCGGATCACTGATGAATTACAGAAGGAGTTACAATATTTTTTGGACTTTGCATTCACTAATGATTTAGATAGTGGATTGATTCGATGCTCGTGTTTTGATTTTGTTGGAAGACCTTGGTTAACTCATGAGGAAGTGAGTTACCATATCACTAAAAGTGGTTTCCAAAAAAATTATCATGTGTGGTATCAAAATGGAGAAAAATCTCAAGTGTTGAATGACATCGATTCAGCGGAAAAGATTGGTATGAAAAATCTGATTTCTGATCGGTTTCCTTTTGTTTCTAAAGCTAGCTCCTCATGTAGACCAGTGCAAGAGGAAATGAATACTGGAACATAGTTCTCATCTATTAATCAGGATGATGACGTTGAGAGTGTTAGAAAGCTTATGGAAGATGCAAATACCCCAGTATATCAAGCATGTGAAAAAATGAGAAAACTTGAGTTTTTAATGCGATTATATCATGGGAAAACAATGTATGGATTTTTTAATACTGCGGTCGACTATCTTCTTACATTTATTTAGGATTTACTGCCTGATGATGCATGTATTCCAGAAAATTATTACATGGCATCAAAGTTGGTTGACAAATTTGGATTTTCATCTAGTAAGATTCATTCTTGTCTCAAAGACTGTTGTTTGTTGTGGAAGGAGAATGCAGACTTGAGTCAGTGCAAACTGTGTGGAACATCAACGTGGAAGACTAATAAAGAAGGATCTCAATCTTTCATACCATAGAAAGTGATGTGGCACTTCCCTTTAATTCCCAGGCTTCAAAAAAAATTTATGTCAGAACAAATGGAAAAGAATATGAGATGGAATGCAGATGAAAGAAATAAGGATAACGATGAAATAGTGCATCCTGCAGATGGGTTGGCTTGGAAGAAATTTGATAGGTTACATCCTGATTTATCAGCCAACCCATGAAATGTTAGATTGGGATTATCCTGTGATGGTTTCAACCCATTTCGCCAAATACATATTGCACACAGTACTTGGCCTATTTTCATTCACATTTATAACTTTCCTTCATGAATGTCTATGAAGAAGCCGTTCACTATCCTGAGTATATTGATATCTAGAACCAGTGATCCTGGAAATGATATTGATATATACTTGCAGCCATTAATATAGGAGTTAAAAGAGCTTTGGATTATTGGTGCACAAGCATATGATGCATTCAGAAAGAAGTACTTTATGTTTCATGCAGATTTATTGTGGACAATAAATGATTTCCCTGCCTACAGAATGATGTTTGGTTGGAGTAATAAAGGGAAATTATCATGTCCTATTTGTATTAAAAATACACGTTTCTGAAGATTAAAGTTTCGATGAACTTTCACCTTCATAGGTCATCAATGTTTTCTACCAATGGATCATCCATACAGGAAAAATCGGAGATAGTTCGATAATTCCATCGAGACAGATGAGACACCTCAACGAATGTCAGGGACTGATATTGTTAAAGAACTTTATTATTTAAATTACGTTCTTGGAAAAAGACAATCAAATATCAGAAAGTGAAATCATGCTAATTTGAATTCCAATAGTAATTGGAGAAAGAAAATCATATTCTTTGAGTTGCCATATTGGTCATCAAATTTATTACGTCATTATTTGGATTTAATGCATATTGAAAAAAAACATTTGTGAGATGTTACTTTATACTATTTTAAATGTCAAAGGCAAAACAAAAGACGATTTGCGGTGTCGTCATGGTTTGATGGATTGGGGTATAAGAGCAAGACTTCGTACTGAGTTAATTGGTCAAAATAAGTGGAAAGTCCTTGTTGCCTATTATTCGATGACAAATGTGGAGAAAAAAAATTTTCTTCAGGTCTTGGAAACATTGAAGGTTCTGGATGATAATTCAAGTATTATTTCGAAAAGGGTGAATACACAAGATGTGAAACTCAAATCTGTTAAAACCCATGATTACCATGTCTTGTTACATGAGTTGATTCCCATTTCCATTCTCCATTTAATTTCACATAATGTTAGAGTTGAGGTGATTAAGTTATGTCAATTTTATCGAGATCTTTGTGCCAAAAGATTGGCCAGATGTGTTGTTCAGAAATTGCAGAGAGATGCACCGATTATTCATTTGCGACTTGAAGAAAATTTTCCCACCATCTTTTTTCACATGTATGTTACATTTGACTGTGCATCTTCCCACGGAAGTTCTCTTTGGTGGTCCTGTTTCAAGTCGGTGGATGTATCCTACCGAAAGAATTATGTTTACATTGAAATCTTATGTGAGAAATAAATATCATCCTGAAGGCTCTATTGTGAAATGCTATTTAGCACAAGAATGCATGGATTTCTGTTCATCGTACTTGGCTAACGTCACTACGAGGTCTAATCAACTAATTAGAACTGAAGATGAGCAATATAATCCCATTGAGCCTACATTTCCTTCACTGCCCCAAACAGGGGGGATATCTGGATCGTACTCGTTGTGTACTTTAAGCAGGGAAGAGTGGGAAATGGCACATCGCACAGTATTATTCAACTATGGTGTGCTTGATGATTATATCAAGTAAGTAAACTAATAGATATTTATTTTTTTCATTGTGTGACTTCTTTATATCTTCTGACATTTTAATTCTTTCATATCTGTAGAGAACATTTAAAAATTATAAAAAAGAGACATCGCTCTCTATCTATTAAGAGGAAGGAACTGTTGCACAGCAAAGAATTTGCTGCCCAGTTAAAGTAAAAGGTAATAGATTTCTTTTTCTTCTTCTCATAACATAATCACATGTCTCTATTTAATATTCTATGTTGGTATCTTTTAGGTTTTAACTCTACCAATGATTGAAGTATCAGATGAAATAAAAGCATTGTCCTTCGGTCCAAACGATGTGGTACGTGATTGTAAGTCAATGGTTGTCAGTAGATTTAAATTTGTTATAAATAGTTGTGCAAAAAAAATGGCAACACAGTATGATGGTGTCACGATAAGTGCCACCACATATTTTTATGTGAGTGCATCGGACAGGCAGCCTCGATCAGAAAATATATCATATTACGGTGTTGTTGAAAGAATCATTTTATTAGATTACTATGCACATGGTCGTGTCGCAATGATAAAATGCAAGTGGTTTGATTCAATGACATGACAAGGAATGCATATTGATAACTGTGGATTTAGAGTGATTGATATGAACTGCCATCTTCGTACCAATGAACCTTATATTCTTGCGTCACAAGTCAAACAGGTGTTTTATGTAAGTGACCTGTTACAACCACAATTTGGTGTTATTGTTGATGTTATTCCTAGATATATTTTTGACGAAGGCATGGATGAAAATGATGTTGTGGATGAACCTATCGGTATTTATTCGAATGTTTCATTTGATGATATGGATGATGCAATTGTTAGAACAGATTGTGAACCAGAAATTGTCATAGACCCCACATAGAATTAACACATTTGTAAGTATTTACCTGATATTATCGCAATATTGTATGTGTTTTTTTAACTTCCATACATGATATCAAAATAACTAGTATATTTTATACCATTATCAAATATAAAACTATTAATAGCCTCACCAATTTATGTTTAACCACTTCTCTAGTAAATCTTGAACATAGAAAAGTCTTGATATTTTATCAATATAAATATCACACATGAAAATGTATCTCATTATTTTATGATACAATGGTATTATTTAACATTTTGCATTATTTATATTTATTTGAGAAAATTATTTTAAATTTCCAGGTCAAAATGTCTGATTATGATGATACTAGGAGTAGAAGAATATCGAGAAACGAACAACGTAGGTCTCCTCCTGGAAACAATGTAAGTACAAATTATGTTTGAATATTATGGTCTTTCATATTATTTATCTTGTTATCATTCATTTTATTTTATCATCTATATTATTTTAGGATGCATCATCGAGGAGACGCTTGGATTATGCCACTGAGGATGATATTGTGGCGGGAGGTACTGATTCTATAGGTCAGCTTACTACTACGCCACTTGAGACACCAGGAGGCCATCCTCCCATTATGCCACCTCCATATTATCCATAACCACCTTTTCTGTATCTCTTTTTTCCCACACCCACATCGGATGGTAGTTCTCAGACTCCCATCCCTCATTTTCCATTCCCACCATCCACTGTACAGGGTACTGTGACCCCATATATCCCACCGCCATATCCATATCCATATCCACCCTCATCTGTACAGGGTTATCCATCGGTTTTTCTGCCTCCATCAGTACACTTTGCATCTACTACACATAGTACTCCTGTAGATATCTCACCTACCATAGAGGCCACCCCCCTCCAGACGCAGCACTTCAGGGGTCAGCAGAACCCCCATCTACTGGTAATTTTTTAAACATTACTATTACTAATTAATGATAAATTCATATATATTATTTTCTTTTATTTTTGGTTTCATGATTAGATCCAGCCTCTACCAGATGACGAGGCCGCACAAAAATGTGTGAGGTTTGGAATCGGAACACGCAAATCATAGTTAATTATAATTAGGACAATTCTATAATTAATAAAAATGGCATGGAATGTAAAAGTTTTATGGGAACACTTTCTAGACACAACAATATCATTCTGGTTCAACCGATAAGTTGGAAGGCAGTTGGACAACAAATAAAGGACAAATCCTGGGCAGAGATTTGGGTAAGTAATGTTAATCACCTTTTATATATATAAAAATTTATAATATTTTCTTAACAAATATTATGTCCATTGCAACTTCGATATAATTTTCCTGATGGACAAAATGCAAAGGCTGCAAGGATAATGGATTTAGGTGAAATGTGGTGAGCCTACAAGTATGATTTATATCTTGGTTGGAAAAAGAGAGTTGGTACAGAGCTTGAAGAAGTACCAGTGATTCAAGATTTCCTAATATCACAGTATAAAGAGATGATCACCTATTTGAAGAGTCCAGCATTTAAGGTGTTTGTTAAATTTATATATATATTCATTTATTTATTTGAAAACGATTTTAAATTACTTGTTTTATTTATGTTAATGAATTTATATAATTATTTTTTTATAGGAGAAATCAAACAGAAACAAAACAAACAAGAGTGCAATGAAACACATTTATACTCGCGGACACACTTTATTACCAGATCATGAGCAGACGCAGGTAATTTAACATTTAAAATATTTATCTTTATTTAGTGTAATTTTTTAAACTTCCAATTTTGATTTATTTCTTTGTTTTTTTCCAGAAAAAGGCATCGAATATCGAGGGTCGCGTTCCTCGCTCAACTTTGTTTTGTACAAGCCGGAACAAGAGAGATGGTACTGTGCCAAATCCCGACACCGAGAAGGCGATTGTAAGTATATTTCAATTTATTTTATTTTTACTGAATTTAATTCCTTATATTATTTTATCATTTTAATTTATGTAATATATCAATCAACAGAATTCTTCATAGGCATTGGCAAAAAAAGAACCTGACAATTTGGGCCCAAATGATCATCTACATCAGGTATTAAGAGATGAGCATCAGGGTAGAGTGCGTTGTCGACCTGGGAAGAAGATTGTACCATCTTGATACTGGTCTACTAACGTTTCTTCGAGTACCGGTTCTGGTTTTGTCACAGTGGAAAAAATGAATTTCGCAATCAAAGAATCAAGTCAAAAATCAGAACATTCAATAACTGCAAATATGATGAAATTTATGTCTGCCCTTTCTTCTACACTTCCACCAGAATCAGATGCAATGGTTGATGCCTTTTTGATGTCTATGTGTTCTACTAATGTAGATTATTATATTGGATCTGTAGCCGGACCTAGTGCTGGACCCGGTGCTGGTGTCGGTTCGGATGCAGATGCTGATGATGATGTTGGTGGTGCGAGAGGTGGTGATGGTGTTTCTGTAGGATGTGTGGATGAGGGTTATCATGATTCTGATGATACTGATATTGAGACTCACTTTTGATGTAAATTGTATTTTTGGATTGGTAATGTATGACGAGTTCCATGCATCTGATTACACTGCTTTTTTGATCAATATCATTAATATTTACCATATCTTATTGGGAATGAGAATGAATACTAACCTATAGATCTACCTTAAGATAACTATGTCTAGTATTAGATATATCCCTACCGTCATGACTTCTCAATCGAAAAATTTCTTTAACTACCTCAGTTTAATCCATGTATTCAAATTCAGTAGCTGAAAGTGCAACAATAGATTACATATTTCAATTCTATAAATGAAACATCCAAATTCAGTAAATACATTAATAGTTAAGGATTTACAATTGTCAACATTAATAGTATAGTTAGCATCAACCAAACCACAAATAATTTAAGTAGTATCCACAAACTCCATTTTCATGTGAGCATCAAATGTCGTTGTTTTTATCCTCCTGAAATTGAAACTACTAGACATCCAGTGCTTCATCTCCCAAGGATGTATCCGTATTTGATCTGTGCTATTTTTTATATGGTTTTTGACCTTACTTCTCTTAGTGAAAGGATATATTTTTTCCCCCACACAACCGAAAGCTTCGTGATCTGCTTTAATGTGTTGAGACTTATTTCATTTTTTATGTCACGTTTAGGGAAGATTTCAGAAAGCAGTTCAAAGAAAAACACCCCAAAAACAAATTTGTATCAGTGGTAAGTGACTTCATGTTCCTCATTAAAGCTGTGGGGGTATTTGATTTGATCTCTCACAGATGCTTACTGCTCAAATATCCATGTTTGTTTCATGAAAACCAGGTGGGAAAAGCTGGTGGAGAGAAATGGAAGTCCATGACCGAAGCCGTAAGTTAATGTTATTCACAGCTCGTCATATATTCCACTGCTCACTTTTGAAATTTTCAGGAAAAACATCCCTTCGTGGTGAAGGCTGAGAAGCGAAAATCCGAATATGAGAAGACTATTGATGCGTACAACAAGGGACAGGGAGCAAGCAAGGGCGAGGATGAAGATTCAGACAAGTCAAAATCAGAGTTCCATGATGAAGATGAAGACGAAGAAGAGGGTAGCGAAGAGGGTTGTGATAACCTGAGCTATGTGTGTTTCGTGGTGTCTTGCATTTATTTGAATCTCTGTTTTGCAGGAGGACGAGGAGTAGCCATTGGGAGAGAGTAAATGCATGGCATACCCTTTGTTTATTTTTGTGTTTCTCAGTATTATGTTTCGTACTAGTTATGAGTAGCGATGTGGACTGTTATAGAATGACTATTTTTCTAATTTTAATTGACGATCAGAGAACCGTCTATGTCTTCTAAATCCCTGAATATCTTCTGCTATCTCTATTTCATCATAACTGCCTGTTTTTCTGCTTCGTTGTGTTTTTGAAATGTTGTTGCTTTACTAGATCCAATTGATTTATCTAATTATCCATGCTAACTTGTATCCTTTCAAGCTTATCTTAGCTAGAGGGTCTTATCGTTTACATCTTTTCAAGCTTACTTTGATGGAAGACCTCACATATAGTGCTCATTTAGTGGTGTAGTACCATGTTACAATGCCACTAGTGTTATATTGAAGTTTATAATATATCCAATACATTGTGTCCTAACTGTAATCCTTCTTAAGTGATAACTTGATCCATTGGTTGCTTTTCATTATGACTGTGCCTTGTGTATTGTATTGATTTTCATTATTGTGTCGTATTAGTTTAAATTGCATTGTAATGGGATGCTATGGGGAATTTGATATCATATGAGTGTTGTTTGGTGAACCTTTGGGCTACAGTTTTAGGTTGTGTGATTCTATAGGACTGTGTGCAGGTGGGGGGGGCAGGTGGGGGCAGGGGGTGGGGGTGTGCAGGTGGGAGGGCAGGGGAGGGGGCAGGGGGTGTGCAGGTGGGGGTAGGGGGCAGGGAGAGGGGGCAGGGGGTGTGTAGGTGGGGGGGAAGGGGGAGGGGGTGTGCAGGTGGGAGGGCAGGGGAGGGGGTAGGGGTGTGCAGGTGGGGGAAGGGGGCGGGGAGAGGGGGAAGGGGGGTGTGCTGGTGGGGGGCAGGGGTGTGCTGTGGTAGGGGGAGGGGTGTGTGCAGGTAGGGGGAGGCAGGTGGGGGGCAGGGGGCAGGGAGAGGGGGCAGGGGGTGTGCAGGTGGGGGAAGGGGGGTGTGCTGGGGCAGGGGGAGGGGTGTGTGCAGGTGGGGGGGCAGGTGGGGGTAGGGGGAGGGGGTGTGTAGGTGGGAGGGTAGGGGAGGGGGCAGGGGGGTGTGCAGATGGGTTCTACCCCCACACTATCAATATGTTTAAGCTTACATACTGGACTTGAAAACACCTACATTTATAGTTTTAAATATATGAACTCCCTCACATGGCCAAGCTCCATCACCACTCTTCATCCACCACATCTCGTTGTCAACATGTCTAACTCAAACTCACTTTAGGGGTGTCCATTAATCTCCCCATCTTTTCAACAAATCATCTTGGGAAAAGTCCACACATTTTGTCAAAAAATACAACACAACCCAAGGGGTGTCAAACTGCATCATTATACCCTCATATCTTTCATGTTTCCCATCGATAGTGGCACAACCTACTCCATTATGGAATACTCAATAAATATAGAATAATATTACTCCAACGATTATGTTGTGTATGTATTGAATGAAATTGGATTTCATTTGAACAAAAATCGTTTATTAACGATCATGTTATTCAGTATTAGGATTTACATATCAATCTGAATATTCTTTGTTCATTTTTTATTATGGAGTTATGTATCATTTATCATGTACAGTTGACACATTGATCACATATCAATCTGAAGTTGTTATATCTCACTCTTTGTCCTATTATTTACTTATAGGTGGTTACTTATGATGAGGTCGATTCTACCCACCACCACAGAAGGCAGTGAGTTCAACATCAGATTCAGGTAAGGATTCTTCCATTTTTTTCTTTGGTTCAATTTTAATTTGTGTTTTTGTGATTTTTGGGTTCCCTATCTTTTTGCAGTGCGTTTTGGATCTTGTTGAGGACAGTGAAGCACCACATGACTGGGATATCCTCTAAACCTGCGGGCATGAGGCCTTCTAAAAGTTCATCACAAGGCCCGGCTCCTTGGTTCAGTTTGGGCCAGGTTAGGTTTTCTAAGTTATTTTTTATTGGGTTCATTTTTTTTGGATTATGTCAATTTTAACAGGTTCATTTTTTTCGATTTGGGGATATTCGGTTAAATTAAATTTATTTTAGATCCAATCAGGTATGTTTCATTATTTTCATTTTTTGCATGCTCAATTATGATTTATTGAAGTTAGTTTTGATTGGTTTGAGTCAGTTTGGTTCAGTTTTATCTTTTTCAAAACCATTTGGTTTGGTTCCACTTTACTCAAATTGGCTTGATGATGTTTGATTTATTTCTAGTCATATTAGTATGTTTTTGATTAGTGTAGTTAATTTGACTGTAATTTTTTGTATAATACCATATATTAGCATGTTTTTGGTTTTCGCAATTAAATTGCCCCGCCTCCTCCCGCTCCCTTCGCTCCTGGCCGGAAGAGGTTGCCCTCCAGATGTCGATGGACCGGGCCAACACGTCGTGGTCACGTCGCGGTCACGTCGCGGTCACGCTGCAGTCACGCTGCGGTCACGCCGCGGTAATGCCATGATTTGGCCCTGCTCCAGCCACATCAAGCCCACACCAGCCCCCTTCCACCTTCATTTTTAAGGTGTTTTATGTTTTTTAGATTTTTTTAGGGTTTTTAGAAGTTTTAAGTTTTTTTTGTTTTTTTGCAAGGAAAAAATAGTACTATAAATATCAATGAAAAGATGAATTGCAACAGATCACTCAAAGGTAAAACGACAGTTGACCCAAGAACCCAAATTCATAGCTCAACCATATAAAGACATGGGAACCAAGAAAAGTTCCCATTAAACACCAAGAAACCAAGAAAATAAGTGAACACGAGACCCTATGATGTCCAACCAAACAGAAACCAAATGGTGAGGTTCGCTTCCAAACTGGCAAAACAACATCCATGAATGCAGCAAAAAAAATTGTAACAAAACCATGACATCATGAAGAAATAACCAAGAAGTCATAGACTGCAGGCACCAGTAACAGAAACTAGGGAATAAGGGAACATCTAAGAGCCACCCCAAGCCTTTCTATACTCCAAGAGAGGCAACTAGCATCACCATTAATTGAATTCAGTATGAGATGGGCACACACAAAACTAACAGGAGACAGGGTGGATCCCCCTCCCATCCAGTGGCACTCGAGCACTGTAGAGACATCACCTATGAACTCATAGAAAGTAGCGATAGAAAAACCCATGACCCTGCAAGAAAGACCTACAAGTGAAAAGAAGATTCCCAAAAGGAACAAGCCAACCAAAATGCAAGCCAAACTCAGAATCTATATCAGCCAAACCGATAAACGCACACTCTAACACGCCACCAACCACTGACACTACCCAATCCACTCACTCACACACACACAGACGCACACACTCACTCATAAAACACCACCCAAGAAAGCTCCACTCGAATCCCAATAAAGTAGCAACAAGAAAAGAAACTGGAATCCCCCCAATCAACAACCAGCCCCTAACCACCTATAAGAAACCACTCCCACACACCAGTCCATATGAGCCTGCACCGCACCATACAAAAAAATAACTGACAAAAACTTTCACCATGTGAAAAAAAAGAACAACTCTAGCACACCCATGACACCTGACCACCGAACCCAGCAAAAACCAGCCCCATGCAAAGCAACCTGCAAACCAGCTGACGCCCACCGAATAGACTTCTAACCAAACTACTCCCAACCCGTCCTAATCTACACCTCAAACCAGCCAACTCCACTCCTCCATCCATCAACAACCAAGCACCACTGGAAACCTTATCCCACACCAGCCCTAGCACGGCCACCAATCAATGACCAAGGAATCCCCAAGAACCTATAGAAAACCTAGGAGAGTAGGCATGCTATCCCCTTCACCCCACCAATCCACGAGCACACTAGAAGCAAGACACAACCCAAATTCTCCTAGAAACCTACTCTAAAAAAGACAACATGCAACCTCACTAACCAAGAGACACACACCATCCACATGCCCCATAAAGAAACCACCTGCACCGAGAAACTCATCCAAACCATCAACTTAGAAACCATCAAAAAAATATCCAGACAAGAAACATTGAAAAATACTATAGCCTGCCCAATGAAAAACCATGAAAAAAGACTAAGCCTCACAAAAAGCTTCCTAAACCAAATACCATTCAAGGGAATCCAACTCCAACCGAGCCTGCATCCAGCACAAGGGTAGCCATAAGACCTACAAGAAGAAAACAACAACCAAGGAGGAATCATTCATCCGCAATATCCCCTGCCAAACTACAAGAAGACACCTCTATGGGTCGGCCACACTAAGATGCACCAGACACATCCTATAATGAGAACCCAACCAAAGATATCTGAGACCAAAACCAGAAAAACAAAACACAAAAACCCACAAAAAACCATCAAATCCACTTCAAGCTACTCCAAAACTAGCATGCTCCACACCTCGACGAGAAACTAGTGGAAGGAAATACAACCAGTAACAACGGAAGCCAACAACCAACCCAAGCATCACAACAGCTGCACCGCCAACACATCCCCTCTACCCTGTAGAAGACCCATTGCTAGCAGCACTAGTAGCTCCGTCCAGAGACCCCAACACCACAAAATCAAGGCTACCTATAACTGGCTGAAGGACTGATAAGAAGAGAGTCCCAAAACACATGAAACCACACCTGAAAGTACCACAAAGCCACCCACAACCAACTCCAACCACATGAAACAATATCCAACGACCTCACGAGTCCAGAAACCAAAGACATAAAAATGGAAGGAACAACATCAGACTTCACCAGATCCAAGACACTCTGTGTACACACATCCAAACCCTACACTAACAAGAGTATCCCAACCCCATCCAATATCACATCAAAAAACCCTCAAGTCCAACAACCAGAACCCTCACCCAAATCCCAACAACAAACATATAGTTCCCTTTCAACCCAATAGGGGGGAGGGGTGCTGTCTAGGGGGGGATTTACAGGGGGAGGGGGCTGTAGGGGGGTGGGTTGTGTATTGGAGAGGGTGGGGGATATTTTTTTGGGGGGAGGGGGGTTGTACAGGAAGGGGGGCTGTCCAGGAAAGGCTTTACAGGGGGGAAGGGGCTGTCCAGGGGGGCTTTACAGGGGGGGTTGTCTATTGCAAGGGGAGTGGGGGGGCTGTCCAGGGGGGCTTTACAGGGGGTGGGGGCTGCAGGGGGGAGGGGGGTTGCAAGGGGAGTGGGGACCGCTAAGGATATTATGTTTAATTAAAGGATGGGGACCCACCATACATTAAGTAAGGTGATGATGGATTGATTATCTAACTCTATAATAATGGATCATATTCCCTCAACCTTGCACCTATTATTTTTTCCTAAGAATACATCTACTTCTCTCTTTTCGACCAGCTCTAAAAATGACTCTCTCTGTTGGAAAATATGAAAAGAACAACTAGAGTCTAGGATCCACTCTTGATTGAGTGTATAAATGGACACATTCAAGATTTAAACAAATTTCATAGCCTGAATCAACCAGAAAATACAAGTTAGTGGGCTGTTTGGATTCCAAATCACGCATGAGTTTCCTACGCTCGGGCTTAATGTTCCCAGGTTTACCATAGTGAAAATATATTACTTTTCTATCCATATAGCTTGTCCTAGATTTGGGTTATTTATTAATATTATTTTTTCCCTACTGAATTTGTTTTTCTTTACCTTTAGTTTAAGGTCTCCCCCTTGTGAAAAACTCTTATCCTCACCTTTTATTTTTGTTCTATAATGAAATTCCTTATACAGATGGGATTATTTGATATCTTCTAATGTTAAATAGACTCAACCATACATCATGTTCATAACAAGTATTCTATATCTATTTTCAAGAGTGATTAATATGATCATTTATAGATCCTCATCATCTACATAAACATTAATATTGTCTAAATTTAACATGAATTTATTAACCTCATCTAAATTGTTTTTTATATATGTACTAGGGGGTGTGCTGGGGCAGGGGGAGGGGTGTGCAAGTGGGGGTAGGGGGCACGGAGAGGGGGCAGGGGGTGTGCTGGTGCGGGGGCAGGGGGGTGTGCTGGGGCAGGGGGAGGGGGTGTGCAGGTGGGAGGAGGCAGGGGGAGGGGGTGTGCAGGTGGGAGGGCAAGGGAGGGGGTAGGGAGGTGTACAGGAGTAGGGGGTGGGGTGCTGGGGCAGTCCTCCCAACAGCCAGCATGGTTCACCGTGCTGGATTTTTTTATGTAGTGGAAAGCCCTATAGCCATGGTTCAAAACCGTGGCTATAGGGTTTTATCCACGGTGACCATGGATTTTACTGGCATCTATCGGGATGACCCTATATCCAAGGTTTGAAACCGTGGATATAGGCCTATAGCCATGGTTTGGAACCGTGGCTATAGGGTCAGACCTATAGCCACGCCAATACCAGCCACGGTTCATGAAACTATGGCTATAACCTATAGCCACAGTTTTGGGGCCTATAGCCATGGTTTAGAACCGTGGCTATAGCCCAAATTTCTAGTAGTGTTTTCCCATGACATCTAGTGACCACTATACATAGAACAAGTCAATATAGATTAATAAACTCATCCTTTCTTTATTCATTGAAAAAGACTGACTATGTTGATGAATAGATCACATGTAATTCATCTTATATATGATTACATATCATGTCCCTAATATAATTTTTTGAAAACATCATGTATAACTCAAAAAGTAATGGACATGAATTTCCTTTCCCTAATTCAATCAAGGGATAAACATCTTTAACTTTAAATAAGAGTTGACAAATCCCATCTTGGTTGTGATCCAACTGACAACATGATCAACAACATACCCAATGAACTGTATATTAGAAAATTTAATATGTATAATTTCATAAGTATAGTATAAAATTATGATGGTTCTCGTGCTAGGTTTATTTCCAACCTTTGGTAAAAATAATTGATAATTAGCATACAGCCCTATGTATATCGTTTTTTGTATGTTATTCCATGGGATATACTTTGGAGGGTCAATATAAGTAATAATTATCTAGTTATTATATCATGAATCTACCCTTTCTATCTTGTATACAACTCATTATAATGAATACAATATACTACTAATGTTGACTTTTTCATATCATCACATCCAATAATACTCTACAATTATTATTGTTTAGAGACAACTCAAAGTCATACTTTGAGGGGATTTTTTCGATTTTTCATATAAAATAAATTGTAACACTCAATAAATATTGATAAATAGAGTTTTAATTTGTTATAATAACATGATATATTTCAATTTTTGCATCAATCTCTCAAGTATTTTATACCGAAAGATTCAACATGACCCAAATGCTTCTGATGTGATAAAGATTTCATTAATGGATCTGCAACATTCTCCTCTAAAGGAACCTAACTGAACTTTACATCACCCATTTGAAACATCACCCATATAAGATGATATTTAAAAATTATGCATTTAGTCCTTTGGTGAGTCTGGGGATCCTTATCATTAGAAACAACTCCACTTTTTTTAAAATATATCTTAACTGCTACCTGGATGCATGGAACTACTCCATGTTCTATAATGAACTTATTGATCCAGATATATTCATTTATCCTATCATATTTAGTGATATACTCTACTATTATTTTAATTACTTATATGTTTTATTTCTTGGAACTCTTCCAATAGATAGATCCACCATTTTGGAAAAACACAAATCCATATTAAGATCCTATATCAATTTTTTCATCTTGGAAACTGTCATCTATGTAACCCATTACACAAAGTTCATCCTCTCTTATGAAGACAAAAAACACACCCTTAGTCCTTCTTAAGAACTAAATAATGTTATTTATATTAATTCAATAACTCCCATTAGGCTTTAATTGGTATCTACAAGTTATTTTCAAAGCATAAGAGACATCAGGTCAAGTATATAATATTATAAGTATCCTTAATCTTGTCAAGATTCCAACCATGAAACAGTGGTAAATACCCCTTTTAAGAGTTCTCTATGCTAAATCACTTTATAAATTTACCAATATGTGTTGTTTTACTTGTTTTAATAAACCATTTATATCTATCTCTATATATCTTCATCATCAGTATGTAGGCTTATTTACCCATGTATTTTATGAAAAACAATTACCCAGCCACACATTCAGAGAATGAAGTGTCATGATTTCATTTTTTGATAAGTAATATATCATCTACATAAAATATCATAAATACTAATATACTCTATCTAACCTACTTATATAAACAATAATAGTTTATGTTCTTGATGAAACCAAACTCTTTGATTACATCATCAAACTGGATATTCCAACTCCAAGAAGCATTCTTCAATCCATAACTAGATTATTGTAACTTGCATGCCTTAGTAGTCTCATTTTTAACTTCAAAATATTGGGGTTGTATCATATACACACCCTCTACTAAATTTCTATCCGGTAAACCAGTTTTGACATCCATTTTATATATACCAAATTCATAATGTAATGAAAAAGATAGAAAATATTTAATGGAATTTATCATCACGACTTTGGGAAAGGTTTTTTCATAGTTAATACCATGAATTTACTTGAACCCTTTTCCACAAAGGGTTAATTATTGGTATATTTTCTATCATATATGTTATTTTTATTATGGAAAACACACTTCAATCCTAAAGGTTTTACCCATTCAGGTGCATCCACCATGTTTCAAACTTGGTTAGTGTATATGGATTCTATCTTAGATTTTATGGATTTTAACCTTTTATTAGAATTAAAACTCTCAATTTCCTCCTAGTAATTAGTAATTTCATCTCTTGTATACATTACTTCATCATCATTATCCCTAATAAATTCATATATCTCTATTTTCAAACAAATCCTACTAGAAATTTGTGGTTCATATAAAACTTGAGTCATTTCTTCTTCCATAAAACTTTATGGAATTAGTTCAGCTTCCTTCTTAGGAACACTTACACTTTATTATTCTTTAACTTCTATAAGTTCAAATTTACTCCCACTTACTACTCAATCCATGTGTTTTATTTTTAGGGAAACATCATCTTGATCCACATACACTTTGTGTACAATGAGGTTGTAGAAATTATATCCACTAGTTTCAATGATAGAAACAAAATATTATAATTTTCATGACTTAGGTATTATATTTTCAGAATCCAGTCACTGTATAAGTTTTTTTAAACCAAAAATCCTTATAAAATATATGATGGGAAATTTCCTATCCAATATCTCATATAGTGTATTCGTGACTACATAAAATGGAATATAGTTTATCAAAAATATGGCAGTTCCAAAGAATAATACCATAATGAAGAAGGAAGGTCACAGTGTTCATGGATCAATTGCTCACCACTATGATCTGATTGGATAATCTTAATATGCTTGACCAGTTTATTATCTATTTTTTTATGAAAATATTTTAACTTTTAAAAATTTTCATACTTGTGCTTCATCAAAAACACATATTCAAACTGACGAAATTCATCAATAAAAGTAAAAAAGTACCTAAAAATAACACTTCCTTGTATACTCATTAGTCTGGATACATCACTATGTATGGGATCCAATATCTCTCAATCCCTCTAACATTTTCTATTAAAATGTGACTTTTCATTTTTTCTAATAAAAAATATTCTCATGTATTAAATGATTCATAATTGAATGGGTCTAACAATCTATCTCTATAGAGTCTTTGAATTCATTTCTCATTTATATGAATGAGTTGATAATGTAAAATGTAGTTGGGATTAGAATAAACCCTAACCTTCTTATTTGGAATGTTATAAATATGATTATCCATGTTTTGAATGTATAAACCATTCATAATATTCTTGATTATATAAAACACTTCATTTCTGCAAATAGAATAAGACTTGTACTTATTAGAAAATGAAAATAACATCTTTTCCAAACAAGATACATAAATAAAAACTTTTTATGTTAAAAATAGATTAATATTTTTCTAATTCAATAATCAATCCAATTGGTAGAATTAGATCATATGTTTTGACTTCAAATGAAACAAATCTTCATCCATTCTCGACATAAATATCTACTTCATCCTTCATCAATTTCCTCATATATATAATTCTATATATATCAGAACAAATGTGTGATACCCAATATATAATATACATGAGCCAAAGTTGGTGGAATTGATCTATATAAAATTCATATTCAGGTAGTCTTAATGTTTGTCCATAAGAAAACTTATCAATCTTTAGGTTATACGTATTAGTGATTTCAATATTATTGTGAGTAATTATTCCATTATCTACAATAAATACATATTAGTGGGTGAGTATAATGTATTGTTTATTTTTTTAAATGACTTTAAATGAAAGTGGTATAACTAAAAATAATGTCCCCTTGCATCATATAAATTTAGTGAGACATTATCTATATTTCACCAAGAAATGACCCCACTTGAGTATTAAACCTATCACTTTAGTTATTTATACATGTATTCATCCTAATCACAATAGTGGTGATTCTTAGATAGTTAAGTAGAAAAATGTTTGTTTATATCCATCATATATATAATAAAAATCACAATTCTTATGGTATCCCAATAGTTAGGGTTTCCTAGCTAATAATTAGCCAAAGAAAAATTAAAAAAAAAAGTATAACAAAATAAAATCTAGGGCACCCTATTTCATCATGAAACTAACTGGTTGGATAATCCCGAATCACTCGTAACTTGTCATTCTTACACAAAAAACTCTATGGGAACCCATATTTGGCATGAAACTACCTAGTTGGATGATCGAGGTCTTGAAAAGTGCCAATTTAGAATAAATATAACACTTAGTATTTATAGAGATTTTTATTTAAGACACATATATTTAATATTAATCGTATAGATATTAAATTAATAAATATTTCATCATGTGTGATAATTATATTCTCATGTTTTATTCATTTTTTCTATGCATGCTTCTAACAATTTAGATTTGTAATCCCTATTCTAACCACCAAATTAATGTGTTATCACTACATAAATGTATAAATCATTTTAAAACCCATAATTTTGTGTTACTCACCCAAAAACAGAAGTCATTTATATTCATACATATCATAATTCATCATATGAATAAGGTATTATAAGGCTTTATGTAAATTTATTGAGTTATATGATATTAAAAATATTCATTTGAGAAATCCTAAAGTAATAGATGGCCAACCTCATTCACCATTCTAGAAAAAGGCATTAGCATCAAGGCCTATAGTGGTCTAACCCTAGTTCCCACTACCCATGGAGACTTTACTCAAGATATAATTCAATTCACCATATCCCAAACACATAATATGAACAAAATATAGTCAAAATATATTTCCAAGATCATAACTCAAATTAAAAATTGAGTTCAAGGTAGATGAAAACTAAATTTTATGGATTCATAACTAACATTTAATGAAAGTATATAACTACTAGAAGCAATTTAATACTATAAAAATTCATACAAAATATTCAAATTTTGTAAAAAAATTATTAAACATGGATATCAAATGAATTTAATAAATAAATAAACATTTTATTTAATTTACAAAACTTGATACAAACATTCATGAACATTATCTAAATAAATGAAAATTATAAAAAATTTATAAATTAGAAATAATATAAACACTCTTATATTAATATCAATTTTATGACATCCTACCTTTTTATTACATAACTTTTAATTACATTTTACAAACAGAGGATCTTTAAATTCTAGTGTCTTGGAAATCAGGGACATAATACATGAAACCGACATAAAACATTCTTCTAATAAAATTGTAAGGATTCATAATATGTTCTTCCTAGGTACAATTACTGCATCTCATATCCTGGAGACATACATAAAAGTAAAGGTTGAGTAGAAGTCTTAGTAAGGAAAACAAGTGAAAGAGTTGACATGTGATCTTGAGCAATATTAATAAGAACATGATAAAAGTCATAAAGGAATGAGAAATGGAAGAATATGAATATAATAATAAAAATAACTTGAATAATAACTTGAATATGTAGCTAAAACATTTCATTTAGACATATATGAACATATCACCAAGGTTTAACCCCGAGGTGTCGTAAAAATTACCAAGGTTATTCACCAAGGTATCATGAAACTTGTCATCTCTAGAGATTAATTATTTACCCAATGCATTGGAGCGCTATCAGGGTGCACCATTAATATGTATTTATTTTCATGTGATTCACATATATCATAAGAAAACATTTCATAAATAACCCATAGATAATAAAAGAAATGGGTTTCATTTCAAAATCGTGACGTTTTAAAAGTTCTTAAAAATAAGATCATTATATCATTTATAACACATGGAAAGGGAGTTAGGGTTATATGTATGTCCATTATAGAATAAAATATATCCTTTTTATATATTAATGAACACCCATAGAAACGAAATAGGTTTGGGTATTCACATAAATAAACAAGATAATTTCTTGAGATAAAGAGATAGAAATTTTGAGGCGAAATTTCTGCAGCATAATAGCAATATAACACGGTTTTATAAAATAATAAAAGAGAGGTTACAAGGGTAACCCAATCATAAATAGCTAATATTAAAATATAAATACATAATAACATGTATTTAAGAACATGTTATGGATATTTGAATGACATACCATAAGAAAAGTAAACATGAAAGGTAGCAGAAGATGCGATTTCTTTTACGAGAAATTTGGCAGCCTAACGGCGTCACTTAAAAATTCAGAAAACAAATTGATGAGAGAGGAAAGGGTCTCAAAAATTAGACATGAAATGGAAAGTAATGAGAACATATAATAACATACCCTCAACATAAAGATATGGAAACTATAAGACACAACATAAAGGAATTCATGACTTAGAAGAGGAGGGTGAAAGAATCCCTTACCTTGAAGAGTAACTTAGAAAGCATGAAGGTCGGGACCTTGGGAGGCTTTAGGGAACCTTGGGGGGACTCCTTGAGAGGTAAGGAGACCATAAATTCGTTGATTATGATTTTATAATGAAATGAATGAGGTAAATGGCTTGGTATTTATAGGGAAAGTGAGTGAATAAATAATTAATTTCAAAGGGACACCTCATCGATGGTATTTGCAAAACCATGGGCTTTCTTATGGTAGTTTCCCATGGTATTGGACACTTGGGACACCTCATATAATATCTCACAATTCATAAGTCTACCATAAATCTCACATCATTATTACATCATTAATGATTTCATTAAACACCCGAAACTCAAAACTGCATTTTTACTATTCACCGAAAATTCAATTGTTTCAGAAAAATCACAAAAATTCACCCTAACCAAATATAGATGCTCTGAATTCAAAAATTAAGTCCATTTTATGAAAATATTTTTATAAATATTTTTAATTTAATTTTTAAATAAAATCATTATTGATTCCAAAAATACAAATTTAAAACTATAACTCATTTTGTAACACCATAAAAAAGTAATCAAGGTCCCATAAAAATATTGTATACCCATAAGACAATAAAGTAACAATTTATGATTAAATTTTATGAAAATACATTTCCATTTTAAATTATTAAATAAATTATAAAATTTTAAATAAAATATTTATGGCGTACAAAAAAACCAAAACTCAAACTATGATCGTTTTTTCACTTTTAAGATGTCTAAAATGTATTTATACATTCATGGGTGAAGTTTCTATTTTTTTGGTCAAATTACTATTCATTAATATTCATTACTATTCATATGGGTATGTTACTATTCCTATTTTACTATTCTCTAAAAACCAATTTGATCTTATTAGACTCTAAATTACTCACTAATCACAACTGTAGAAGACCATTTTTCGAAAATCATTTCACATTATTAATTAGCTAATGAATGCAAAAACATTTTAAAATAGCCCTTTTTCCCCAAAATTCATCAATAATACACATCCAATATTTATCAAGATATTTTAAATTCACAAACTTTTCCATAATAAGAAATAACAATTTTATTTATATAAAAGGATTACACAAAGTAGTTAAGGTCTCGTTACATATCCCCTTATAACACCAGCATGGGACCTAAGTGTTAGGTGTGCTATAGTGATAGAATCTTGGGGTGGCTCAGACAACATTTCCCGAGTGGGGATTTCTATCAGCTTGAACTTCTCCCTTAGGTGATTCTGTTCATGCTTCATACGTTGAAGTTCAGCTTTGGCTTAGTCCATAGTAAAGCCCAGTGATGCTACCTCCTTCCCAAGCTCTGACAGATGGGCTTCATATGGCTCGAGTCTACTAGATGAGGCCATTCAATCTTCTTTCTATGTTAATTAACCAAGATAACCATATATATAAAAACACAACATTAAGATTATAGTTTCCAATGGTCATATTGACCAACGGTCATATAAAAGTCGAAACACAATGGTCACATTTTAATTATAACCACAAAATTAGGAAACAAATATAATTAAATAGTTCAGGTCGTTACATTATTCCCCCTTAAGAAATTTTGTCCCCGAAATTTTATCTCGTATCCTCTGATGGGAAAAGGTTTGGGTACTTCTATCTCATAGACTCCTCTATTTTCCACATGGCTTCTTCACATTTGTGGTTCCTCCAAAACACCTTGACAAGGTGGGTAGTCTTGTTGCGTAGAACATTATCTCTACAATCCAAGATCTCCACCGGTTGCTCCTCATAAGAGAGGTCATGTTCCACATGTACCACCTTTGTATTTAGTACATGTTAAGGGTTAGGTATGTACTTCCTCAAGAGGGATACATGGAAGGCATCATGAACATGGGCTAGATTTGGAGGAAGTGCAAGCTGATAGGCCACTGCTCTCACCCGATCAAGGATTTCATAGGGGCCAATGTACCTAGGGATGAGCTTCCCTTTCTTCCAAAACCTCATGACTCTCTTCCAATGTGAAATCTGAAGAAATACTTTTTCACCAACATCAAACTCCAAGTCCCTTCAACGGTTGTCATCATATCTCTTTTTCCGACTCTGAGCAGCCTTAATGTGTTGTTGGATGGCATGAACCTTTTCTCTTATCTCTTGCACAAGATCAGGACCAAGAATCTTTATCTCACAAGTTTCATCCCAACAAGTAGGAGTTCTACATCACTTCCCATATAGAGCTTTATAGGGTGACATTTGAATGCACGAGTGGAAGCTGTTGTTGTAAGAGAACTCAACTAAAGAGAGATGTTGATCCCATCCACCTTTAAATTCCATTGAGCAAGTTCTCAGCATGTCCTTGAGTGTTTGAATAGTCCTTTCAGATTGGCCATCAGTTTGGGTGTGATAGGCCGTACTGAAATTCAATTTAGCGCTTAGATCTTGTAGAAGACTTCTCCAGAATTTTGATGTGAACCTTGGATCACGATCAGATATGATAGAAAGTGGAACTCCATGTATCATTACCACTTCCTTCACGTAAATCCTGGCAATTTGATCAAGAGAGAAATCTTCCCGAACAGAGATAAAATGGGCAGTCTTGGTGAGATTGTCCACAATAACCCATATCGCATTATTTCCTTTAGAATTTATCAAGAGACCAGTGACAAAGTCCATAGTGATATTGTCCCACTTCCATACTGGTATGGGTAGTGGTTGCAATACCCCTTTAGAAATTTGTCGCTCTGCCTTCACTTGCTGACATACCAGGCACCATGAAGTGTAGTCAGCAATCTCCCTTTTCATATTATCCCACCAATAATGGTCATAAATGTCCCTATACATTTTTGTGCTACCAGGATATATAGAGAAAGTAGAGCTATAAGATTCATCCATCATATCCTTCTTTATTTCCGGAATAGATGGAACACATAGTCTTGTACGAAATTTTAGTACACCTTCTTGATCAATATTGAACTCAAGAAACTTACTATCCTTCACAGCCTCAAACTTCTTCTATAATAAAGGATCTTCTTTCTAAGATTTCTTAATCTTATCTTGTAATTGTGGTTGAGAAATCATTTGGGTTAGGGTTGATGATGTCCCTTCCCATATAATTCCCATGTCCAGCTTTACTAGGTCATTGATCAAAGGATCTCTTTGAATCCTCATCATCAAAATAACAACAGGGTCTTTCCTACTTAATGCATCAATGACTTTGTTTTCTCTTCTGGGATGATAATGAATTGAACAATCATAGTCTTTAAGGAGATCCAACCATCTCCTTTGTCTCATTTTCAATTCCTTTTCTATGAAAATATACTTCAAATTTTGATGGTATGTGTATATATCACATTTCTCCCCACAAAGATAGTGCCTCCATATCTTCAGAGCAAAAACGACCGCCGCCAGCTCTAGATCATGCGTAGGATAGTTCTTCTCATGAGTCTTTAACTGTCAAGATTCATAAGAAATGAACTTTTCATTTTTTATGAGGACACACCCAAAACCTTCCAGAGATGCATCTCTAAAAATAACAAATCATTCTCCACTTGAGGGCAGAGTTAACATAGGTGCAGTAACCAATCTCTTATTCATCTCTTGGAAACATTCCTCGCACTCCTTTGTCTAGATAAATTTGACCCCTTTTCGAGTTAACTTGGTTAATGGATTAGAAAGTTGTGAAAAAAATTCACAAACCTCATATAATATACTTTTAATCCAAGGAAACTTTGAATCTCAGTTATTGTTGTAGGTTGTGGCCACTCCTCTACAACTTTTGTCTTTGAAGGGTCAACTTTGATTCCTTCATTGGTAACAATGTTCCCCAAGAAAGCAACTTGTTTAAACTATAATTCACATTTACTGAACTTTCCAAAAAATTCTCTACTTCCATAGAGTTTTCAAAATAACCCTTAGATGATCCTCATTATCCTCATAAATTTTTGAATATATCATAATATCATCAATAAAAACTACCACAAAGTTATCAAGGTAGTCTTTAAAGACTCTATTCATCAAATCCATAAAAAAAGAAAGTGCATTAGTCAGTCCAAAAGTCATAACAACAAACTCATAATGCCCATATCCTGATCGGAAGGCAGTTTTTGGAATATCTTCTTTCTTCACCCTCAATTGATGATAACTAGATCAAAGATCAATCTTAGAGAAGAATTGATCCCCATGAAGTTGGTCAAATAAGTCATCAATTCTTGGAAGAGGGTATTTGTTCTTTATTGTGATTTCATTCAGTTCTCTATAATCAATGCATAGATGCATCGATCCATCCTTATTCATTAAAAAGAGAATAGGTGCTCCCCATGGAGACTCACTCAGTTAGATAAACCCCTTCTCCAAAAGATCTTGGAGTTATTTCTTTAATTGCTACAGCTCCACATTTTCCATCCTATACAGGGTCTTTGATATTGGATGAGATCCAGGTACGATTTTAATGGATAACTCTACCTTTCTTTCCGAAGGAGGTCCAGGCAACTCCTCAAGAAATACGTCAATGTATTTCTGAATGATGGGTACATTTTCTATCCTCAAACTATCATTTCCTTCTTCTTATTCACCGGTCAATTCCATAAATAAGGATATAGGAGGTTCTTCTTGATAAAGACAGGTTGAGATATCTCTCCTTGGAAGATAATTATATGTTTTCTATTCAAGACTACTGATATTTCCTTACTTCTGCATTTGATCTTAGTATTATACTTTGAGAGCCACTCCATCCCTAGTATAATGTTGAATTACATCATGGGAATGACCACTAGATTTGTGATAAGATTGTGCTCACCAAAGTAGATACTAGAGGTTCTAAACACTGATGATGCTTGGATAATCCCACCAGGAGTCTTGACTGATAACTCTACTTTTAGCAAGTCAGGGGTTGATTCTAAATTCTTTGCAAACTTGGAGGAAATAAAGGAATGGTTGGAACCAGAATCAAAAAAATTACTTTCTAGCTTTGAGAGAACAATAAGAGTACCTAATACCACATCATTTAGAGCTTCAACTTTAGTTGTCGTGATAGCAAAAGCACGACCTTGCTATCTTGGCCTTTGCTGAGGCTGATGGTGGTTCCCCTCCGCTACCCTCGGATTTGGACAGTGATTGGAAAAGTTCCCAAGTTGTCCACACTTAAAGCACTAGACATCAGGTAGGGTCTGCACTATCTTCCCCTTGTCGTTAGTGTTTGGAATTTGAGGTTTCACCTCACTACGACAATTCCTCACAATATGGCCATCTCTTCCACACTTGTAGCATTTTCCACTCTCGATCAGGAAGTTCCCCGAATGCTTCTTCCCACATTTATTAAACATGGGATGTTGCACTTACTTTCCTTCTCTTCCTTGATCAAAGGTCCTCCCTAAGTTGGGATCCATCGATCTCTTTTTTTTGTTTGATTTATGAGACCACTGCATCTCACCAAACTCCAGTTCGACTTTCATTGCACTTCGCGCAATCTCCTCATAGCTTTCATAATCATAGTTGGATAGATTCTTCTGTAGATGAGGTATCAGTCCACCAAATAATCTATCAACCTTTCCATTTGTATTCATGACAAAGCTAGAGGTGTAACATGAAATTCGGGTGAAGTTCATCTCATAGCTTCCAACAGATTCATTCTCCTTCTGCTTCAGCTCGAGAAACTCCTTCTCCATTCTTGTTCTCATAGATCAAGGGAAATAATTACTGAAGAAAACCCCTCTAAATTCTTCCCACTCCATAGCTTCAACCACCACTCTTTGACTCATGTTTTTAATCATCTCCCACCACTAATCAGCTTCTCCTTCTAAGTGATAAACAGCTAGGGTGACCTTCTCTTGCTCTGAACAGCGGAGCACAAAAAAGATCTTCTCGACAGAGCTGATCCACTACTCAGAAATCAATGGGTCATTCGATCCAATGAAGTTTGGTGGTCATTGATTCATAAAGGACACAACAGAATGTTGTTCCCTTTATAGGGAGATCAGTCCCTCAGCTTGATTCAAGTTATTTACCATAACTTGAGTCAGTTGGTTCATCATTTTCATGAATGTTTCCATTTCGGCTTCCATCGGAGGGTCATCAGTGCATGGTCCATTGTGGTCACCATTTGCATGGTTCCTCATATTTCCCGCCATTTCTAAAAGAATAAAACCTTAGTGAGAAACTTATTTTATTTATGAATATTTTAACTATAAAGGATTTATGTCTTAAAACTTCTTTAAACAATTACATTTCTCTATAAATCCTTCATAACGATTCATAAAAAGATTATGATTAACCAAAAATATCCCTCAGGAGTGTCGTAAACAAGAGTACAGCAAGGCCCGTTGTCATTCACCAGTTCGCGTTCGAGTCTAGCTCAAAGTGGTGCTTTCAGGTTTTACCACTATGTACATTTGTGTTAGAGCCGCCTCTACTTGCTCGTATCTAGACAGGGATGTATTTTTTTGATAAACCACTTACTCAATACTCACCAAAATACCAAGAAATTTTCCTATATTTAAACTTTTCTTTATGGTTATTCCTAAATATTTTATAGCTTAATTTCCATAAATAACTAAACTATACTATGATACCAACTATGACATTACACCTTTTTATTACATAACTTTTCATTACATTTTACAAACGGAGGATCTTTAAAGTCTAGTGTCTTGAAAATTGGGGACATAATACATGAAACCATCATAAAATATTCTTTTAATACACTTGTAAGGATTCATAATATGTTAATCATTGGTACAATTACTGTGTCTCATATCCTGGATACATACATCAAATTAAAGGGCGAGCAGAAGCATCCGTAAGGAAAACAAGTGAAACGGTTGACAAGTGATCTTGAGCAATATTAATAAGAACATTATAAAAGTCATAAAGTAATGAGGAATGGAATAATATGAATATGATAATAAAAAGAACTTGAATCATAACTTCAATATGTGGCTACAACATTTCATTTAAAAATTCATGAACATATCACCAAGGTTTAACCCCGAGGTATCGTTAAAATTACCAAGGTATTGTGAAACTTATCGTCTCTAGAGATTAATTCTTTACCCAATGCATTAGAGAACTATCAAGGCGCACCCTTAATATGTCTTTATTTTTATGTGAGACACATATATCATAAGCAAACATTTCATAAATAACCCATATAGAATAAAAGAAATGGATTTCATTTCAAAATCGTGATGTTTTAAAAGTTTTTAACAATAAGATCGTTATATCATTTATAACCCATGGAAAGGGAGTGAGGGTTATATGTATGTCCATTACAGAATAAAATATATCCTTTTAATATATTTATGAACACCCATAGAAACAAAACAGGTCTGGGTATTCACATAAATAAATAAGATAATTTCTTGAGAGAAAGAGATATAAATTTTGAGGCGAAATTTCTCCAGCATAACGGCTATATAATATGGTTTTAGAAAATAATAAAAAGAGAGGGTACAAGGGTAACACATTAATAAATAACTAATATTACAATATAAATACAGAATAACATGTAGGTAATAACATGGTATGGATATTTTAATGACATACCATAAGAAAAGAAAACTATAAAGGTAGGAGAAGATGCGATTTCTTTTACGAGAAATTCGGCAGCCTAACAGCGTCACTTAAAAATTCATAAAAAAAATTGATGAGAGATGAAAGGCTCTCTAAAAAATTAGACATGAAATGTAAAGTAATGAGAACATATAATAACATACCCTCAACATAAAGAGATGGAAACTAGAAGACACAACATAAAGGAATTCGTGACTTAAAATAGGAGGGTGAAAAAATCATGTACCTTCAAGAGTAACTTCGAAAGATTGATGGTCGGGACCTTGGGAGGATTGATGGCACCTTGGGAGGACTCCTTGGGAGGTAAGGAGACCATAACTTCGTTGAGGATGATTTTGGAATGAAATGAATGAGGGAAATGGCTTGGTATTTATAGGGAAAGTGAGTGAATAAATTATTAATTTCTAAGGGACACCTCATCGGTGGTATTCGTAAAACCATGGGCTTGCCCATGGTATTTTCCCATGGTATTGGAAACTTGGGACACCTCATAGCATATATCACTCTTCATAAGTCTACCAGAAATCTTACATCATTATTACATCATTAATGATGTCATTAAGCACCTGAAACTCAGAACTGCATTTTTACTATTCACTGAACAACTGTTTCAGAAAAATCGAAAAAATTCACCCTAACCTAATATCGATGCTCTGAATTCAAAAATGAATTCCATTTTATGAAAATAATTTTCTAAATATTTTTAATTATTTTTTAAAAAAAATCATTATTTATTCCAAAAATACGACTTTAAAAATATAACTCATTTTGTAACACCTTAAAAAAGTAGTCAAGGTACCATAAAAATATCATATACCCATAAGACAATAAATAACAAATTATTATTAAATTTTATGAAAATACATTTCCATTTTAAATTATTAAATTAAGTATAAAACTGTAAATAAAATATTTATACCGTACAAAAATACCAAAACTCAAACTATGATTGTTTTTTCACTTTTAAGACGTCTAAAATGTATTTATACATTCATGGGTGAAGTTTCTATTTTTTTGGTCAAATTACTATTCATTACTACTCATTACTATTCATATGGGTATGTTACTATTCCTACTTTACTATTCACTAAAACCCAAGTTGATCTTATTAGATTATAAATTTCTCACTGATCACAACTGTAGAAGACCATTTTTTGAAAATCATTTCACATTATTAATTATTTAATGAATACAAAAACATTTTAAAATACCCCTTTTTTCCTAAATTCATCAATAATAGACATCCTATATTTATCCGGATATTTGAAATTCACAAACTTTTCCATAATAATAAATAACAATTTTATTTATATAAAAGGATTACACAAAGAAGCTACGGTCTCATTACATAGCCCCTTATAACACCAGCATAGGACCTAAGTGTTATCTGTACTATGGTGATAGAATCTTGGGTTGGCTCAGACAACATTGCCCAAGTGATGATTTCTATCAGCTTGAACTTCTCCCTTAGGCGATTTTATTCAAGCTTCATACATTGAAGTTTCTCTTGGGCTTGGTCCATAGAAAAGCCCAGTGATGCTACCTCCTTCCCAAGCTCTGATAGATGGGCTTCATATGGCTCGAGTCTACTGGATGAGTCCATTCAATCTTCTTTCTGTATCAATTAACCATGATAACCGTATTTATAAAAACACGATGTTAAGATTATAGTTTCCAATGGTCATATTGACCAACGGTCATATAACAGTCGAAACACAACAGTCACATTTTAATTATACTGACAAAATTAGGAAACAAATATAATTAAAAAGTTCTGGTCGTTACAAAATTGAACTCTAGCATATTTTAAATTATATATAATTTTTATGATATTTCATGAATCATAAAAATTTTATAATACCATTTATATTATATAAACATTTCATATAATCTAAATATAATATATTTTGTAATTTATAAATATTTTATAAATTACACTATTATTTCTAAATAAAACTTATATTTATTGATCATAATACATGCCATATAATATGTAAAAGTTGTTTCAAATATTAACATTTAATATTTAGGAATAAAATGTTTCATACATTTATTTAATTATTAATAAACCTTTTATAATTAATTAATTAATTTTTAAATTTCTTTTAAATTAAATATTCCCAAAATACCTTTTACAATGATTTATAAACATTTTATAAACCATAAGAAAATATTAAAATTTAATAAAAAAAATTTAAAAATTACTTACCCTTACACAGAGTCCATATTCTACGTAAGGGTAAGTTCCCACTACCCTTATATAGATAATCAATGTAAGAATAAAAATACAAGACCCTTATGTAGCATATGCTTCATAAAGTTATAGAAGATTTTACTTGTACGTGAAGCCTTTCACGTAGAGGTAAGAAATATTTTACCATTATGGGTACTCTTCACCTAAGGGTAATCACTAATCGACCTTTACAAAAACCCATTTATATAAAGGTGACTTGAATATTATCTTTACATAAACCATTTATGTAATTTTAAAACTTAGAATAACTTTATGTTAACCCATCATGTAAAGCTAATCCTTGAGTTACCTTTATGTGAATTTTTTCATGATGGTAAGTCTCGTATTACCTTTATATAGTTCACATAAATGTTTTTTCTTTAAAATGTTACAACTCATTTTACAATTCTTTTATTCTTCAAATAATTATATTTAAAACATGTTTAAATATTGAAGAAACTTTCTTTGATACCATAAATGGGTTTCGTTTAATCATCTAATTATTATTGGTAGTGGAAAATAACCTGAAAACAAGATAATCTATCTTAAATAAATCAAACATTCAATATTATCATAAAATAGAGCACATGGTTTATATCCATTGTAGTAGCTTTTATTTTCTCTTAATAAAGATAATTATTATTAAAAATCACTAAAGTCGAAAACTATTGCTTTATGCCTCTGAGTAAGTACACATGTTGATGGATCCATAATTGTACCAAGAGGATACCTGAAAGCTAAAGGGGTGTTATCACCTTTGTTGAGAATAATCAATCGCCTTTTAGGAAGAAGAGAGGTTTGGTAGTGGATCACATGTATCACACGCAACACAGGAGAGGATTGGGTCCTATTATATATCCATCCTTGATACTCTCCGTTAATTAAGGGAATTGGATATATGTAATGGCTCGGGTAACATTGCATGACACTCAATAATTTCATCTTATTTATGTTAATTCATTAAACAACTTCAACGAATTAACATATTCCAACAAAAATAATCCATATTATGGATTATAAATGATATAAAATTGTTTCAGAGTATATTTTTTAGCTTCATGAATTATATGAATTTATTTTGTATGCATTTCATGCATTGATTTTACATGCACTTCCAACATTACTTTCTCCTCCTCCTTTTTTCACCAAGAGGTACTAGAATACCATGGATGTAAAAGAGAATCTCACTTGAGCTTTTATTGATTCAGTTGGATCATGGATACACTATGGAGGAGGGATTCTATTGGATTCCACTTAGGTGTCATCATCAATAAAAATTATTTTATATAGTAGTTGTAGATTTCTATAGTGAAAGGTGTTAAATTTTAATTTATACGTGGATTTGGTTTTGTATCATGGTTGATCTTTGGATGCGGTTTCTAATTGATTATTTTGTATTGAATGAGTCTCATTCAATCCCTAGAAAACCCATCACTAGTTTAACATGGACATCACAAATTGTGACATTCATAAGAAATTGTATTGAATTATTATTCTATCTATGTAGTTTAAAATCTAATATAATAATGAATTTTTATGTGATTATCTTATTATTTTTTCCCTTTCTAAATATGTTTACTTTATTTTATGAGTATTTTATACATAATTTAAATATTTCATTTAATTTAATATTTTTTATTTATGGTTTTTTAAAAAATGACTTCTTAAAAGTTTAAAGTATCTTTCAATTCTCTAGATAAAAGATTTTAAACATGTAATTAAATGTTTAAAATAAGGGGTTTAATTTGTTTTTTATTTGAGTTGAATTGTCCAATTTTTAGAGAAATAAAGTTCTATTTGGATGTATTAAATTGAAAAATTATTGTTAAATGTGTATATATTTCATCTAATGTGATATTTAAAAGATTTGTGAGATTTTTAAAAATGGAACTTATGGATTAATTTCTTGTGGGGATAGTGTTTGGGGGTTTTTTAGAAAAATAAATTCAATATTTTGTAAAACTGGAAATTTTATTTCTTATTTATAAAGGTTTTAAAAAAAAATTAATTTTTGAGTTTAAATTATTATGTGGAAATTGTAAAATAGGGTATTGGTTTCATGTATATTTTTTATTCTTAAGATGTATTTGGTAATGAATATTTGATAACCTTTTACTCAAATGAGGTATAATCCCTTGTTTTGGAGAAGGAGCTTTTTTTAAATATATTTTTATGATTGTGTGATTTTGAACTTTGTATGCTTGGAAAGAGACACACTCTCTTTGATTTTATAACACTACATGTAAACATTACTGGAATTAGGCCTATGTTAAATTATAGAGAAGCACTTCTGGCTGTGATGAGTCATTTTAAATGATTAATCTTCATTCTATATGACACCTAAATGGGATGTTTGGTGGATTATCATTGAGGAAGCATTAATCGATATTTATATTTGTTAACATTTTCGGATGGGGTGATCACAACCCACATTGATGATGTAATGACATGAATGAACTATACATCATTTCGGTTTTTTATATAGTTGATGGGTCTATAACATATTATTATCATAACAATACTACAGGGTTTTAAAAGAGAATCACTCCATAATCATACAGAAACATTGGATGTTGTACATATGATTAGGAAATATGGTGACGGTTCTCTGCCACTAGCTATTATTTTCATTTCACAGTTCCTAACTTATGCCTAAAAGTGGGTGAATTCTTACTTATGGATTTTTTAGGTTTCTACCCCACTTGTTATAAGGGTAAAATGAGTATAATGATGCCATAATCAAGAGAGAGATATAGGGGATCCACAGCCTCCAACTAAACCATCTATCCTAGAGGAAGAGATACATCCAAACAAGAATCTAAGAATACTTGGTATGACATAATGTTATAGTTGACAAAGTTATACTCCTATATGGTTATCTAGGGATAGAGTGGTGGGTAGTATTATTTATGGTCAAGGAAAATTTATCTAAAGAGTTCTCCATAAAGAACAAAAGGTTGTATGATCATTAATATCTTTTGGACATGGATAATGATTCCATGTATTTAAAGGCTTGGGAGATATTTTATTTTCTAAGGAAAAGTTATAATATCATATAACTTAAGGTTTTTATCCAATATATATTAGAATTATCAATGATCAGGCATTTGAGGGCCCCAAAAGATATCATATTTCTTATTAATACCATAGAGGTTTTTATTTACATCCTAAAATTAGAGGCACTAGAATGATATATTTTTAATAATAGTAAAACCACTGACCAAGCATCGATAATCCACTAAATTGGTTCTTTGAATACATAGGTAGTTGGGCAAAAAATATCCAGGGTATATTTCAGGCCATGCATTATTTTCGACTGGAAACACCAATCCTCAATTATACGACAGGGTGACCATAATTTTTATAAGAAAAAAGTATCTATGTAATATACATAACATATTCTCCCTTCACTAATTTTCTAACCATATACTAACATTCTCAAATTCAAGATCATCTAGGATTTAAGGTGAATCATTTTTCATCACTGTAAGAAATCATTCATCTAGCCTAGTAGAAGAACTATCCATTGAGGCTAGGGAGATACAAAAAAAGGATTAATCAGGTGAGTCATCGATTGTAAGATCCCAAGTTTTTCTTGAGGTACGGATATTTCAATTTCTATTTTTTCTTAGACCCTAAGTCAGTCCATGTGCTGGATGGGTTGTTTTTTGGAAAGAAGAGGCAAGAAGGTTGTGTATTGGCTGCATGACAATTACACAATGTGTAATTGGATTACACGGCATGCAATCACATTTCACAACATGTAATTGTCTGGCCATGACCTTTCATGACGTGTAAGGTTATTTCCCCAGTAAGAGAAAATAGATCATTACATATCATGTAATTCAATTACACATTATGTAATTTCCCGACTAAGTTTTCTAAAAATAGAGTTATGGGCCTCTATTTTTCGAACAGAAGCCTTTTCCCTCTATTTTGAAGCCTAAAAACACTCTTATCAAACTTTTCAGATCTATCATCCATTCAGAATCCGTTTCATTCATCGTCGGTCATGTTGTAACCACATTATTTAGTGCTTAATTCCTTTTTCTTCGTTCTTGATTCTTTGGAACAATGGTTGGGTTGTTTGGATTTAGGCTCTTATGCCCTAATTTCTTATTATTCATCTGTTCTTTATATTTCTTCCAAAGTAGGTTGAATCAGAAATTGATATTCGGTGATCACTCCAATACCAACCTAAGGTAGGTGGTCTATACTTTTATTACATCTTTTGATGCTTTATATTGATATCATCTTTTTTCGCATGTTGAAACTTTCGGTGTGGGTCTGGTTTTGAAGTGTTAATCTAAAATAAATAATATATGACCTATTTGGCATTCCCTTTAGGTTGTTTGAGATTTTTTGGTGGTTGTTTACCCAAACCAAGTCCACCAATTGGGTATTCCTTGTCTTTTCTTTGGTTTTGACCACTGATGAACTACCCAAGAGGTGTGACCTAGAGTTTTCCTAGTTTAAGGAAGCTCAGTTGTACTTAAATGAGGTTGAGTTACATTAATAGGAGATGTCCTTGTAACGACCCAAAGTTTAATTAATGGAAAATCTCTCTTGATCCAGTTAAATGTTTCTTTATGAAAAATGTTTTTATAAGATGTCAACTTCTTTAGTTTTACGTTAAGATTTGTGACCGTTACTTTTATAGCCATTGAACAGTGATCATCTGAGTAGTATAAATATAAGGCTTTAACGAACCCATTTCTACTCAGACAAAGGAAGCGATGGCCTCATCCAGTAGAATTGCCCCTTCTAAATCCCATTTGTCGGAGCTCAGAAAAGAGGTGGCGTCTTTGGGCTTCGCCCTTGACCAAGCCCAAGCTGAGCTTCATTATGTCAAGCTTGAACGGGACCGTCTACGGGAAAAGTGGAAGTTGATAGAGATTACCACTCGAGTGATGTTATCTGAGCCGCCCCAAGAGTATGTCACCATCGCACACCTTACTCTTAGGTCTTATGCGGCTATTTTAAGGGGTTATGTAACAAATAATTAGTACCATGTTCATGTACATTATTTTTTTATATAATAATGAATATAATTTCTAGTTATTTTTGATACATTGTAATTAGTTTTTAAAGTACAAATGGTGTTTTTAGTTATTATTTAATTAAGAATTATATTTTATTAAATTAAAGGATTTTTTAATTAAATAATATTTTAATAAAATATTATTATTAATATTAAATTAATTTTTATTAAATATAAATTATCTTATAATTTTATGAATGCAATTAAAGTTTTTATTAAGGTTTCAAAGCCATTTCTGTCAAAACCCGTGAATTTTTTATAAATGTCCGTTTTTATTTTAAAAGTGAAAATTCACATATTTAGAAAATTATTTAGATAAAATAAATATTATTTTTGGAATCAGGACGTCGAAATTATCCAACGGTGAATTTTTCATAATTTTCTGAGACAGTCAAATATTTGGGTAAAAATTAAATACCATTTAAATATATAATGTGTTTTATGTCATCAT